>OX038895.1:9237318-11743984 GCA_943789525.1 Agriphila geniculea
GTAACCATGTTTTCAGAGAAAAATCTACGTTTATTTTATTTCAACTATCAAACATCACAAATATTCGAATGTAATGTAGTTAATTCCTCACATTGATGAAAAATCGCTGGCTTACAGCGAAAAATATACGAATCTTATCATTTTAATGGCTGAAAGGTCAGTCCGGATAGCGAAAGGTCATGGGTTCGATTCTCATATCTAAGTGATTAGAAATGAGTTTTTTTTTCTAGTATAAAACTAGTGGCTCCGTAAGCTGTAGGCCTCTCGTTAAAAAGTACTCAAATTGTATGTTGTTTGATATGATAACAAATAATAAACGCAGTCATAAGTTAAGTCAGAAGTGATTTGATTGATTTTCAAACACAAACTTTTGAGTCTTCTAAAAATAAAAAATAAAAACAAAATTTGCTTTGTATCGCTAACAAAAAATGGTTTGTGTTATTTTTTAATATTTTTCATAACGGCTGAAATATGAATTTTTTAAATATCTCCGCTATTTTGAAAAAAAAATCATAATACTAAATTGGTCAATAAATTCTATTTAATTATTGAACCTCCTCACAAAATTTCACGAGAATCGGTTGAGAAATGCGATAGAGCAGAACAGAAGGACATACGAAAGCTTTTTTGCCCAAGCTGAAGTAGAGACGCTTTGCGCTCACTCGGTCGTAAGTTAAAAACATTGTATCATTAAAACTTTCTGTGCTTTCAGCGACCACTACAAAATTGTTTATGGCATAGACGAAAATACATAACAAATATTCATATTATAACAAAAACAAATAAATACTCATAATAATGTTCAGCATAAATGAACTGACGTAACTCCACAATCCTATTAGCAGAACAGTAGCGGGGTTAGATAGTAATAGTGAAATATGGCCGCAGGCAACCTTGGTGAGCGAACCTAGTCTGTATGAAAACATGAGAAAATTATCGTTCGTGGTACGAGTTTAATTGTGTAGAATAGAATATCCATTATGTGTCATAGAAAATTTTGCTTTTATTAATTGCAGACGAATTATTGAATAGACCATGTACGATTACTACAATAAAACAGTTCTAAAATAGCTTTTGAGTTTAAAACATTGTGTTTGAAAAAAATTAACCTGAAACCCTAAATATCTGGTCAGAGTTTCAAAAATGGCACCTCAAATAGCGTCCCACTTACAAACTGGGCGCTTATTTTGCACAAATTAAGTGATAAAAGATGTGTTTTTGTGTAAAATAAGCTTATTTTGTACAAAATAAGTGATATAAAATGTGAGTTTTTACAAAATAAGAAGTGATTATGTACAAATGGTTTTCGGATCTACTTAGTTTTACCTCACTAAAAATAAGTTTTTTGGTCCCAAATTTGTACGAGTTTTTGCTTCGTTAACATAATGTTATTCGTAAAATATTTATTTTTCACTATCCCACGTTTTTATAAGGTCAAACAGCCTTGTACCTAAAAATAGCAAAACGCGGAAAGCTTAATACAGTAACATTTTTACACGATTTAAACATAATTTTCACAGAACTGTAAAAATGGTTTATTTTATTTCAGCGAACCCTACATTTGCAAACCGAATGAAATCTTTTTTATTTCGGAATCATTTTTGAATACGTAAAATATATTATTAGAGAAACATAGGTCAATTAATTTGAAACTTTTTTTTTTCTCTTTTACTGTGTAACGACAACTTAATTTGCCTAAAATGTAAATTTTTGATCTGAATTTTAAAGAGAATTCGTTACTGACTCGTTCGTTTACGACTGCAGAGCACTGGTTTGTTGATATTAGTCTGAATTTATATAATAAAATCCTTATTTACCTATGTATGTATGATTTAAAACAATTGTTGTGATAAAAGGTCATTGGGCATATTTGACCTACTTGATGAAAGTTCGCATACAGAAACCAAACCAGTTTTAAATTGAAGAATTCAGTCCCACTTTTCAAAATATGTACTAATTTTTTATGTACCGACCGGCATAAAAAAGTTATTTCACATTATGTGTGTGAATATATGTTTAATATTATTAAACTTTTGTTAATAAAACAGAATTTTTTACTTTCAGCATTGTGAAAATGTGTGGTACACGCATAATAAACGTTTGCATTGTCTTTATTCATTTATTTTATTCTATTTATTATTAAAATGCTATGATGTCCATCAGCCATTTCTGATGTCCCCACTGCTGGGGCACAGGCCTTCCTTATGGGTGGATAAGGAGGAAGGGCCATAACCCACCACGCGGGCCCAATGCGGATTGGTGGGTATTAACGACTGCAAATGCAGCCGGGACCAACGGCTTAACGTGCCTTCCGAAGCACGGAGGAGTTCGCGATAGTAAATTTTTGGTCACCCATCCCATGACCAACCCTTGCGAACGTTGCTTAACTTACGCAATCGCTGGGCCAGGCGCTAAACCACTGCGCCACCGAGCTCCTCAAATGCTATGATATAATGATAAAAATATAAATACCACTGCGTAGCAGATACATTTATCTACATACTTAGCCTTATTTCATTTGTGTACGCCGTAGGTCAAATGTCCGAACAAAATACCAAATGACCTTTAACATCAACGTACTCGTAGCTGCAGCTACGACGCGACGTATAGTCTAAATTGTAATCTCTAGAAAAGTTAACTAAATAGTGTTTTTCCAGTTAACTTATTATTAAGCGAGGCATTAAGGCAAAATACTCTGAGAATAGTGCGTGGTAAAACGTAATTTCGATTTACTCTCGAATACTTGGTCATTTATTCTAAGAATAACATTAATTTTCGCTTGGTCAAACCCGCCCTTAGAAAAAATTAACTAAAAAGTGTTTGGCCAGTTACCTTTTTAGCTACTAATGAATCACAATTTAATAGTTTTATTGTCGTATATGTCATAAATTCTTTTGGGCGCACGTTCATATTCTGCCAATTTCTTCTTCACTCAGTTTAAGTAGGTCAATCATTTTCAAAATAAGTCTAAAAACACCCATTTGTGCAACATGCCTGCATGATGGCACTGTATTAGGGTATTAACAAACAAAGCCATGCGGGCTGGCAGTTACTGAGCGACAGCTGAAATCAAGATAACTAGGTTACGTGCCTTGAATAAAGGCTGCATTTGATTGGGAAGTTAAATTTCACATGATGATTGAAAAGCTCATACTACTAATTCGCTTCACTGTTTGTCACAGATCAGGGGTGCGATTGCGTAAAGTCAATCGTATTCATTTGACAGTTCATATCGTATCCGATCGGCAACAATTTGTATGGAATTTGACACAATGACATACAATATGAACTTTCAAATTAATACGATCACTTTACGCAATCGCCTATCTGATTTTTAGGGTTCCGTACCCAAAGGGTAAAAACGGGACCCTATTACTACGACTCCAGTGTCCGTCTGTCTGTCTGTATGTCTGTCTGTCTGTCTCTCTGTCTGTCTGTCTGTCACCAGGCTGTATCTCATGAACCGTGATAGCTAGAAAGTTGAAATTTTCACAAATGATGTATTTCTGTTGCCGCTATAACAACAAATACTAAAAATAGAATAAAATTAATATTTAAGGGGGGCTCCCATACAACAAACGTGATTTATTTTCCGTTTTTTGCTCGATATTAATAACGACAACAAGTAGACAGTTGAAATTTTAACAGATGATGTATTTTTGTTGCCGCTTTAACAACAAATACTAAAAACAGAATAAAATTAATATTTATGGTAGGCTCCCATACAACAAACATATTTTTGCCGTTTTTTGGTACGGAACTCTTGGTGCGCGAGTCCGACTCGCACTTGGCCGGTTTTTTTCTTTACGAGGGCAGAGCACAGTAGAAATTGCTCTATCACCCTTTCTACTTTTTTTAGTGTGTTCTGCGTTTTCAGCAGTTTAATTATGTAATTAAAGGACAGATTTCTTTGAATAAGGTGTAGTTAGATTCACAACGATCATACATATACATTGCTAAAAAAAGATAACTTAAGGGTCCCCGCACACGGCCAACACGTCACAACCGCAAACGCCGCCACTAGAAGCTAGAAGCGGCTGCAAAAATAGCTGAACGCGCGACAGACACAAGTGGTCGGTAGCCGACACAAATTTCCTTCGCTTACAGTTTAGTGGCCGGTGTCGGACACAAGAAGCGAGAAGCGACGTTTGTAGCGTGTGGCAACCACCCGGCGTTTACCGTGTGCGGTGATGTATTAAAACTACAGGAATAGGTCAGTGGCGGCGTTTTGTGGTTGTGGCGTGTCGCCCGTGTGTGGGGACTCTAAGATACTGTGTCACAGACAACACAGAGTGAAATAAAGATTATATATTTTTATATACAGATTCTTATTCAATAAATTGTTTGTACAATAATACGAGACAGTACAGTTAGTTGCCAAAACCAATTGGTGGCAGTCATCCAAGCTAGGGAGGAGCCCGACTGTGCAGTGGTTTAGCGCCTGGCCCAGCGATTGAGGAGGTTAAGCAACTTTCGCAAGGGCCGGTTTTGGGATGGGTGACCAAAAATGTATTATCTCGAACTCCTCCGTGCTTCGGCAGACACGTTAAGCCGTTGGTCCCGGCTGCAATTGCAGTCGTTATAACACCCACCAATCCGCATTGAGCTCTTAAATTGTCTGTAATATTTTCTTAATAACTCTTCAATATTTATAGCAGTGGGGATGTTAAAATGGCTGATTGTCATGTTCGATGTCATAGTTTAAGTAGCTAGTACGGTTTTGGTTTCACCATCATAAAACCTACGTCTTTATAAAACGATTATTTTGTGTATGACGAGTTGTATAACGGTGGTTGTAGTATTGTGATTATTTGCGATTAGCTAAATCAAGTGTTTTAGCTATTTAGTTAGGAATCAGAGTTAAATTTTTATATGTTATATTGTTTATATAATATACTGTGCAGAAGAAAATAGTGGTCACTACATGGCTTTGAATACAAGCAAGCAAATTTCTGAAAGGTTTTTTTTATACAATCTGATTTTATTTGAACTTGATATTGTTCGAAAGCTGTAATTAGTCAAATTGCGGACTTTACTGTCGAATGTACTATACAATTTTTCTTGTTTGCTGTGTGTCACTTAAAATAGTGACCCCTATTTTATTTTGAGTAGAATAACATAATCTACATTCATAATAAACATAAAACGGTGTTGTACTTCAAGCTAATATTCTGGAAAAAATCCAGTTAATTATTGCATCAATTCGTAATTACGGGAACTTATAAATGTCTTATACATTTATTTTCCTCATTTTCTCTTTTCTGTCAGCCTTTAGAATTACGCAATTTTTATGACACAACAAAGAACAAAATCTAAGATGTCAATCTTGATGAATTATTAGATACAATTGAGCCTCTCTCGCTCGGTCTCAATTTAAGACAGTTTCAATTTTAACAGAATTTTATTTGACTGTTGGGATGCGTCGTTTCTTTGTTAATAATATAAACAAAATTTTTTGTCTCTTTTTGACAAATTATAAGACAGTAGCGTTGTAATACGAAGAAGTGTTTTATTTTTTATAGTGAATATATCATTATATTTTACTACTTTTTCGGAAGATATTCCGTCCATTCCAGCTACCTCAATATACATCCAAAAATGAAATTTCGTATGAGATTCCGTAATAACAATTAGACTGTCTGTAGGTTAATTTCAACATTTTGAAACAAAATGCACAGCCATTTTTTTACAGCCTGTTAGTCAAACAAGAAAGCACAAGCGATATATCCTCACGTCAAGAATAACGTTATTCTTGACGTGTGACGTCACACATCAATATAAACAGAGAAACCCTCCCCTGCTAATTAATTCTAACCTAATTAGCTCGTCCTTTACAAAGCGACCTTTTAAACAAAACACCTCAGTAAAGCAGTACCAAGAAAAAAAAAAGTTAAAAACCACAGATTCAAACTTTTTACTTCAAATTCGGAGATTCAAAATTAGAACGTAAAAAAAGTTTTACTCACCGAAAGCTTTGGCGGGACAATCAAATCCACGTTCCTAATTTGAAATTTTTGGTGGTCCGTATCGTGGGTCGATTTTAATTTTTGAAACGATATTCGATCGAGTTGGTAGCGATTTAGTAACGAACGGAGGCGCGAACGTGCGTCCGAATCGACGGCCCGGGGTACTGTGAGATTGCGCGGAGAGAGTCACCATGATTTTTTAAAGGTTGAGGAAATTATAAATCTTATTTACACAAAATAAATATTATAATAAATTTTATGTTGTTTAAGTGATATGTTTTATAAGCCTAAAACAATGAACTGGGAAATGGAGCGACTAATTTTCAAGCATCAAAACCGGAGACATGGTCGCCCACGGTGACCTAGTTTCAGAGTATTTATTATTTTATGTGGCGGATGAGGGAAAGGTGGGTACCTACTTTTGAATGGACTGTCCTCTGAATAATGCGATTTTGATTTCAATGTGGAAGAAAAAAAAAGTAAAATACTTACCTTTTTTCTTGTAATTAGACAAAAAATGTTTTCGAGTAGTAATCCTAAAGTTCGTCATAGCTTTTAAATAAAAAAAATCAATACAGGTTACAACCAGAGAAGGAACCCCAAGTAGGTACTAAAATTTTAAGTCTTTACTTATGTAGATTATGCATTTACTTTACTTAGAAAGAGTAAAAGCACTAAAGAACCATTTTTCAATTATTTATTCCAATTCTTTTAATAGCTCAAGTGATAGGTTGATCAATTTTCAAATATATTCAAATTCTTAGTCTAATGAATTAATGTCTAGAAACATTGTCTATACAACTAATTCTATTCAATAATTTTTATGGTTTTCCTTCAATTAATGATTGAAAGAGAGAATTTTTCATTTTATTTATTATCACAAAATCCACAGCACTGTTAACTATATATCTTACACTTAATGCCAATCGTTATTGGCATTAAGTGTAAGATATATAGTTGTAAAAATGTAAGCCCGTTGGCTTACATTTTATTTAATACTGATAAGTAATATGTAGAATTGATACTAATAACGGCCTTATCAATGTCACCATACCAGAACAGGATATTATATTATTTCTGCATTAGGTAGTGTCTCGATTCCTGATGCAGCAATCATATTTAAAAAAGACAAATTCAGATTGTTTTTTTTTTTATAAAATAATGTCTCAAAATTCGACGATGCCACGACGGTGGCAAAGTTTTGGGACACCCTATATAAGTAGATACTTACTGTCCAGGTATTGTTAAAAAAGTCCACCTGTATAATAAACTCTTTTCACACAAATCCTTTAGTTCGACCCACTTGTATACTAAAAGAGTATCTCGACAGAATCCTATTACTGAGCTGACAATGGCCCCTATTCGTCTATTCTATAGCGAAATTCTATTATTAAAATAGTACCTACCAGACAGCTTATTCTATGTAACGAACCCGTAACAATACTTTTGAATTGTATATTTCACTATCGGCCGCCCGCGACTTCGTCTGCGTGGACAGTTTTTTTGCTATCATCGGAAACTATATGTTTTTGTTTGGATGAAAGCATCCTATGTCCTTTTTTGTACCCCTGACAACGTGTATGCAAAATTTTATGATGATCGATTCAGTAGTTAAGACGTGAAGGCGTAACAAACAAACAAACGGACTTTCGCATTTCTAATATTAGTAAGGATTCTTCTATTCTATCTTTAAACCGTTACATACCCTTGGTCCCCCAGTCTAAGTTCCCCTTGGGGTACCACGAGCAAATATTTTTGCCCATAGAACCCTCTGAATAACAATCTCCTTAATAATAGTAGATTATACAACAAGTGAAAAAAGAGGGAATGTAGTTCGAGGGTCTTAGTTTTATCCCGAGAGCAGCGAAGGATACAAAGGACTGATATGAAATTTTTTTTTCACGAGTTGTGTACTCTACTTTTTACCATTGACTGCGAGAAAACAAATAGCAGTTCTTATACCTAGAGTATTTGTAGTTATCACATTTTATGATGTAGGTAGTTAATCGGTAATATGAAGATGAATGAATGAATGACATTAGAAAATAGTGAAACTAGAAGGAGTTTTCCAATGACACGCTAAGAGGGAAATTGCATGATCATTCTGGCATCAGTCCATTTCATCAGTTTGTATAGACCTTGAATTTTTCCAGACTGAAGATCGTACCAGACTGATGGAATGGACTGATGCAAGACTGAACATCTGATTTTCCTCTAATATATAGAAAAGAACCCAAATATTAGACACTAAAAAGAACCTAATTAATTTGGCGGGATATTTTTTTTGGCTCTATGGAATAGCTCCATAGCAGCCAGTAGCTAATTTCAGCACGTTTTCTTTTTTTCAGTAAATAATAATTATGATGCGCGCTTGTTCCAAGTTCAAAATACTTTTATTCACTCGGTGAATAAAATCGCGTTTTACTCACTCTTATCGTTGAATTAAACGCACTTTTTCGAGTGGCGATGGTAAAAATATATTCGTGATACTCCATCTCTAACATTTCAATCCGACATAAAAAATATTAGGGGTACCAAGGGTCATATGATTTTCCCCTTTGTCCCCCTTGGGTGTTCCATGGGCTCAAATATTTTTATAATTTGCACGTGGTACCCCGAGGAGAACTTAGACTGGGGGACCACGGGTAAATGACGCTCTGAATGAAGGTAACTCAGTTCGTCTATGTTTGTTTGATTCCTGCCTAAGCCACTGAACCAATGGTGATGAATTTTGGTACAGAGATACTGTTATTCCGAAATTCCTTCGGGAAATCAAATCACATACGGATGATATTGCGGGCTAAAGATAGTAATTCTAATGTATGCTAACGTTAGCGAACGTATTAAAATCATATTGGAATCACATGCCCAGTCCATTAAAGTTTTTTTATAGGTAGTAACCAATATTATGTTCTAGCAAACAAGTAAGATTAATATCCTTATCACCACATAATTATAAAAAAACCGGCCAAGTGCGTGTTTATATTTATATTTATTTATTCAAAATACTTACAGGCTAACAGAATATTCCAAAACGCCAGTAAGCTTAATCTAACAATAATATAAATGAATGAATTAAAGTTTACCATAATTACAAATACACTAACAATATAATAATCATGCAATCGTGTTGGGCAATGATTTCAATATGTCTATGGTGTTGGGCCACGCGCCGTAGGGTTCCGTAGTTACCTTATACCATACCATACTTAATAGGTACTACTATCATTTTTCGTTTGCAAAAATAACTTTGTTTTTCACAGTGTTGGTATGAATGACAAAGTTATATTTGCGGTTTTGGAAAATGTGCTATATCTCAAAAACTACAAAATATATGTCGTTCAAACCAAATTTCGTATAAAGTGTTTAATATGATCTACAGCATATTTTTTTTTCAGATTTTTCACTGTCTTATTTCAAAAGTTAAAGGAGAGGGGGGGGGAGGGGGGGACACACATTTTACCACTTCGGCGGTGTTAATCTTTCAAAAGGTTGACTTTGAAAAAAATGTCTTATAACCTCAATGTCATTTTTAAAGACCTCTAATGTCATTTTTAAATCTATAGACACTCCGCACTTATTGGTTTAAAGAAAAAAAGATTTTTCAGTATCAGTTCCATGTATGGGGAGCCCCCCCTTAATCATTATTTTTTTATTTTTGTGTTAAAATCGTTAAGCGCTTAACAGAAACCTACCAAGCTTCAATTGTGTAATCTTAATACTTTCGGAATAAAGTGGTTGTGACATACGGACGGACAGACATGACGAATCTATAAGGGTTCTCTTTTTAGCCATTTAGGTTATGGAACCCTAAAAACGTTCGATCGATCGATCTCTAATTTACAAATTTAGCATGTACCAACATTTCAATCAATAATGTTATAATATAATAAGAATAAATGTCCAAAGATTGAAAAAAAATACTATAGTCCCAAGCAAAAGGCAGTTTTAGTGGTTACAAGGGCCAAGCAATGTGAATATACGAGGCCCATATTCTACGAAATGGACAAACAGCAGCTGTGACCAGCTGTGTGAGCCTGGCTGACGACATACGGATTACTGTGTGGTTACAAAAAGAGCGAAATAATATCGAAGAGTCAAATATGTGAGAAATAATTAAAATCCGTACTTTATAATAAAAATGCGAAAATTACTCGAAGTCTCGAGTGTTTGCGAAGTAGCAGTCATTAATACCGTGAACTAGTTTTAATTTATTTACGAACTAAAAGTATAACAAACAAATGTTGATGAACTATTTAAATTAAAAAAAACCGGCCAATTGCGAGTTGGACTCCCACACGAAGGGTTCCGTACCAAAAAACGGTAAAAAAAAATACGTTTGTTGTATGGGAGCTCCCCTTAAATAATAATTTTATTCTGTTTTTAGTATTTGTTGTTTTAGCGGCAACAAAACTACATCATCTGTAAAAATTTCAACTTTCTACCTGTTGTCGTTATTAATATCGAGCAAAAAACGGCAACAAATCACGTTTGTCATATGGGAGCCCCCCTTAATATTAATTTTATTCAGTTTTTAGTATTTGTTGTTATAGCGGCAACAGAAATACATCATCTATGAAAATTTCAACTTTATAGCTTTCAGGATTCATGAGATTACAGCCTGGTGACAGACAGACATACGGACAGCGGAGTCTTAGTAATAGGGTCCCGTTTTTACCCTTTGGGTACGGAACCCTAAAAAAGAACTAAATGCACACAAAACTACTTAAGGTAAAATCTAATGTTCTTGTTGGTTGTCCTTAAATACTTGAATATAATAAAAAAAATTACTAAAGTTTCATATTTATTTCTTTGTAAACTCAAAAAAATGGACCGGTCTGGAAAACTATTTGTACGAACGTAATTTCATTTAGAATACTGCCTCGTCGAAATCTCTGCAACATATTAACGAAAACAAATCGTATTTTACAGGCCTTTGGGGAGATCCGTGAGGGTTGATGGCGGCCCACAAGAATTGGCTAGCTTAAAAGATGACATGGTGAAAAGGGTTCGACAGATTAAATTTGATACTAAATATTGAAGCTAACAAGATGATATACCTAATATATGTTTAAATAACAAACATTGTAGCTTTCTGAACGTGGTTAGTGCTTCTATTTTTTCATTTGATTGTAATATTTGCCAGTCAAATGAATATTTACAACCCATATTAGGTTTAGGTTTCTAGAAGCAATTTAAAAAAGTGCAACTAACAGCAGATCTTAAATAGCACATAATAATTGCAATTACGTGAACTCATATGGTTGGACCTTAGAGAAAGGAAGTAAGGGGAGCAGGCATACCTACGAAAAAAGCGTGCATACCTACTTCATTGTTCTCCATTGTAATGGAACAAAACATGGCGGCTTAGCTTAGTGTACTTACACCTTATGTTAACAGCATAGAGTTGAAACTGTAACATGTGACAGGAAACAAATATGGCGGACACGGCACGCGCCTGACGTCACGAATGCTTTGTTATTGCAGTTTATGCCTGCTCCCCTTACTTCCCTTACTACTAGTTGGTAAATAAACTGCATCTCATAGGTAGCTGAACGGTTTGTACTTTTTCTAGTGTAACCTTTTTTATCTCAATACTCTGTAGACTGCTAATGCACCGGAACCTTGTCACATTACCATCCAAGTTGACATCACCCTCATCTAAATATGACATGTTACAAGAAAATTGTAATAGGTAATTTAATAATAGGTACCTATGAAATTGCCGATTTGTATGGAGAATTTTCAAGAAGCTGCATTTTTCATACTAGCATTTTCTTTGTTCATTTAACAACAGTGAACACTCATGTAACAAAACTTTTATGTACTAATGTTTGAACACTATGCTAACTTATTACATTTACGATAAGCGAAAAACAAATAAGTTTTGGCTAAGTTACAACCCCACTGGTTACCCTTTTTCTTCTCACAAATAAGTGTCACTTTAAGATCTTTTTTTTAATGCTATGAAAGCTAAAATAAGGACTTTATTTTTAATGATAGTTGAATATCGTGGTTATAATACGTATCAAGATATTGTTAAATATTTGAAATCAGTTATTATTTTTCTCTGTATGTGACAAAATATCGGCAATTTCATAGGTAAAGACCTAATATATTAATTATTGAATGAATTATTATTTTCAATAAGATCGGGTTTAAGTATACACATCAACTTTGTCTAGGGATACAGGTGTTCTTTTCATACAAACGAGGTAACTTTGAAGCCTTGGTTTTTAGCCAGGGATGTATCGTTCTATAATCTGATGATGGCCATCCAAGGACTGAATGGAGTAGATTCAGATCGCTATACACAACCAACTGATCTGATCAGCATTCTAAAAGATTACTAGGTTAGAGTTCTCAGTTTGAGGATTTCCATACATTTTCATGCTGTATTTGCGGTTTTTTTAAACATGTCCATTACGTTTCTAGAATGCTGGTCAGATCAGTTGGGTGTGTATAGCGATCTGAATCTCCTCCATTCACTCCCTAGATAGCCGTCATCAGATCACAGCACAGTACATCCCTGGCAGAAAACCAAGGCTTCATTACCACGTTTGTATGAAAATAACACCTTGTATCCCTAGACAAAGTTGATGGGTGTATTAAAATAATTTTACAACTGTTTTTCCTTTTCAAGGTTAAAAAATGGCGGCCAGGCGCATTAGCGGGGATAGTACCGGTTGTTAATTACATCGTTACTTAACACAATTGAGATACAGCATACACTGGTTAACAATGCAATGACAAATCGATCTCGAAGGGCTTACGGTATATGTCGTCAAAGGGATTATACGCTTTGGTGGTATTAGCGTAAGTGCTATGGTCTATGTGTGAATTAACAATAAAGTTGTGATCACTATACATACATAAATTAGACTGAAGAGCGGTCTGGAATAAAGTGTGGTTTTCCGTGCACGCACTCCATCACGCTAATTCTGAACGATAAAACCAAAAACGTTTAATACCATGTCGTGTAGGTTATATTTACCCATTAATTGTAATTTAGCTTTAGATTTTTCATTTAAATTTTTCAAGATTGGCATCCTAGGCTCCCTAGGCATAGCTTTCCAATAATAAAAAGAACTCACTCGATTACTTCTCTGTACACGAAACTGAAAAGGGATTTAGTTTTGGTTTTGTCGTTGAAGAAAATTATAATACGATTGGGCCCCAGCTGTCCAGGCTGAACTGAGTTATAGCACAGTATACAAGGTTAATTTTAGTATATACGAAACCTGAAAACTATTTGTTCAGAAACAGCAATAGAATCGATTGCAATATTTTTTATGCAATGTTATATTTTGACTAAATAATATTTACTAAACCATAATTACCGTCGTAGGGCGGCGATAATTATGGTTTAGTAAATATATGGTTTAATAAAATGTCTCGCATGCACAACACAAAAAGCTTATAACTTCGTGAGTTTTTAAGGTATCATTATCATTTTTTGTATACTGATTCTGAAAATGAAAATATGTGACCCGTGTTTCGGCTTTCGTATGTACAAAAAAAATAACGTTGTATATATTTTCTGTAACATAAAGTCGTTTATAATCAAAACCTGCCATCTGTCATTTTTGTCAAAAAATACTTTATTGATACATATCGCAGCATTGCAAATTTAAATCGTCATCGACCGTTCAATCGATTAAGAATCAAATGCGGCTATTTCCCCTGGTAAATTGAATTACAAATCTCGTAATCAAAGACTGCTATCTTTCATACAAAATCGACGAATTTCCGCCATCTCGATTTTTTTCTTTTTCGTTTTAGCACAAATAAAAAAAGTTAGCCGGTTTTGATTTCATTCGACTCATATATACTATGTGTGGTTATAGTCAGTAGCATTTATTTTAAAAAGTTTTGTCTAGAACACAGACATTTTTACCCTGTTCAAAAAGTTGTAAGTATAACAATAGATATTTTTCATATTTTTTTGTAGCTGATAGCTTTTTGTAACACTTACATTTCACGATATCGACATGCGTTTTTTCTATATGTGAAAACTTGTAATTGGCTTTACTGTAATATAATAGATATAAGTTTTCCTCAAAAGCATAAAATTAAATAAAGTTCCCTCTAGCTAGAAATATTTTATATGTCAACGTGGACAAAGTTGTGGACAGGCTAGCAGTAAATAATTCGTGTCTAATGTTGTTCCATTACTCTCAGAATCCTATTATGTGCGATGCTTGTCGAATCGTATATGTCGGATGCAAAGGGATTTGCCGTTCCCAAGCCACTGTCGAGAGTTTAAATTCTAAAGTATTTATTCAACAACAATCAAAACAACCCACGCCATTTTGTGTAATCCCACTAACGTTCAAAATGTAAAAGTTTTTTATGTAGATTTTTGTATATTTTTTACTCAAATCACACAAAAACAGATTAGATGAAAAAAGAAATACTCGTACTTACAATAGATAATTCTAAGCTCGGATATATTTTACCCCAGTGTGCATGGACGGAGTGGAGGGGTATTTCAAAAAGTAGATTTATTTTAGTATAAAACTAAATATTTATTTATAAAATAGCATTGTGAAAGAAATTGTTAAAATTTTAACAACCATTTAAGTCATTGCACTAGATCAAAATTCAGAATACATCGAATCTCTTTATTAGATACTGTCACGCATGGGTGGCGTAGCTACATTAAATTAAACACCGATTTGCGTGATTTTTTTATATTTTATAACTCTTTTCACGAATACACTTTTTTGAACCGACATGTTTTTTTTTCGGACCAAAAGCAGAATGAGCTTTCAAAGATAATAAGAAACAAATGTTCTCTATTTGATTTACTACTTGCGCAATGACTAAAAAGTTTGTAATAGATGCAATCTGTAATTTGATTTTATATACTTTATGTGATTTTTTGCATGCTGAAAAGCAAGATATGTTAAGCAACTTAACTTTAATTTACCAACATGTAAAACCATGTCTTTTGCAAATAAATTTTCATTCATTCATTCATTCATTCAGGCATCACACTCCGCCGGTACCTCTTAAATTTATTTATTTGCGGTAAAGCAAAGAAATCAATTTCCCAAAGCTCATCCTTAAAACATATGAGACAGCCCTGCCTAGCGT
Organism: Agriphila geniculea; assembly: GCA_943789525.1. Classification (NCBI taxonomy): domain Eukaryota; kingdom Metazoa; phylum Arthropoda; class Insecta; order Lepidoptera; family Crambidae; genus Agriphila; species Agriphila geniculea. Next base: position 9,252,384 of record OX038895.1, read on the forward strand.
GGGATTTTACAATCATGACAACACAATGACTAAAAAGTTTGTAATAGATGTAATCAGGCATCACAGTACTTATTTCTGTTAAGTACATTTTTTTTTAAACTTAACAGTGATTTTGATTCATGTATTGTTTTATATAACTTAAACCTTTTGTAAAATAAAATAGGTACGGAATATTATAGGTTGTACGAGTACCTAACATGACAATTGAAGGACAGCAAAAATAATATATATATGAAATAAAACACCCCGATTTTAATGAAAGTACTTGTGAATTGGTGGTAGATTCGGTACTTCTCTTTTTTAGCATTAATTAATTAATTGACAAAATTAAATAACAACATTAACTCAAACCAATAAAAAAAATATTTGTTTAATATTAATTATGCCCTCTGCTGAACTCAAATATGAGAATGAGTAAGTGAATTTATTGATTTCATAATTATTTCGCTTCGAAATTATATTAATTACTGTATAATTATATAACCTTCGTATTAAGAAGCCTGAACTAAAAGTACCTGCGTGTGCCAGCCACATTGCACAAAGCAAAAATGGAAGCCTCAAAATACTATTATAACTCATACATCAAGTAGGCACCTACTTGAAAGTGAATCTTAACATAAACTGATTAAAGTCCATCTTTCTTCAAACCTTAAACGCAGGTGTTGCTCCTATTTACACAGAACTTGGTTAAAATACCACAAAACAAAAGAACATTACCAATTATTTTGGTCATCCATTGTATAATACAGCCGTCTACGAGTTTGCTACGGCGTAGCTCTTAATTAATCCTCGTAGTATGGAGAGGTGACGTTTCATTCCATGTTGTGTGAAATGTCAAAGTAGTAAATAACTAATGAACTGTAATGTGATGCAGTGTCAACAAATAATAAATGAATAAATAAATTAAAAAAAAATTCATAAGAACGGATGAATAGGATTAACTTATTGTACTTTGTATCGTACTTGGTACTAATGTGAAAGTTTGTGAGTTTGGATGTTTGGATGTTTGTTCCTGAAATACGCAAAAACTACTGAACGGATTTGGTTGAAATTTGGCACACAGATAAAAGATAGCCCAGATTAAAACATAGAATATTATTTAACCCGATATTCCTACGGGAAAGGGAACCACACGGGTGAAACCGCGGGCGGCCGCTAGTAGTCATATAAAATCTATTCTAAAAACATGTGTTTGTTTCTTTGTTTTGGTAATCATAAACTTACAACATTTTACTACATTTTACATTTATATTTCTATTTGAAATAGATCGGAAAAGGCACTGACAAACGAATATAAAACAATATCTGACTTAAGTTGAAATCGAAAATTTCCAGAATAAAAGAAAAAACTTGCCAAGTGCGTGTCGGGCCACGCGCCATAGGGTTCCGTAGTTACCTTATACCATACCATATTTAATACTACCTATAATTTTTCGTCTGCAAAAATAACTTTGTTTTTCACAGTGTTGGTATGAATGACAAAGTTATATTTGCGGTTTTGGAAAATGTGCTATGTCTCGAAAACTAACTACTACATCTCGTTCAAAGTAATTTTGATTGAAAGTGTTTATTAAGATCTACAGTATATATTTTTTTTAGATTTTTCACTCTCTTATTTCAAAAGTTAAAGGGGGGGGACACACATTTTACCACTTTGGCGATGAATATCTTTCAAACGGTTGACTTTGAGAAAAAGTTGTCTTAGGAACCTTAATGCCATTTTTAAAGACCTATCTATAGACACCCAACACGTGTTGGTTTTAAGAAAAATTTTTTTTTCAGCTTCAGTTGTCAGTCAGTATGGAGAGCCCCCCTTAATCTTTTATTTTTCTTATTTTTGTATTAAATTCGTTAAGCGGTTAACAGAATACATCTACCTACCAAGTTTCAATTGTGTAGTCTTAATACTTTCGGAATAAAGTGGCTGTGGCATACGGACAGACAGACAGACAGACAGACAGACATGACGAATCTATAAGGGTTCCGTTTTTTGCCATTTAGGCTACGGAACCCTAAAAAAGTTATTGCATAACGGATAGCGTTTCAAATGGTTCAATTTGTATTTTTAGGGTTCCGTAGCCAAAATGGCAAAAAACGGAACCCTTATAGATTCGTCATGTCTGTCTGTCTGTCTGTCTGTCCGTCCGTATGTCACAGCCACTTTATTCCAAAAGTATTAAGACTATATAGTTGAAACTTAGTAAGTAGGTGTATTCTGTAAACCGCTTTACGATTTTTATACAAAAATAAAAAAATAAAAGATTAAGGGGGGGCTCCCCATACATGGAACTGAAACTGAAAATAATTTTTTTCATCAAACCAATACTTGTGGGGTGTCTATAGATAGGTCTTTAAAAATGACATTGAGGTTTTTAAGACTATTTTTTTTAAAGTCAACCGTTTGAAAGATATATGCCGCCAAAGTGGTAAAATGTGTGTCCCCCCCCCCTTTAACTTTTAAAGTAAGAGGGTGAAAAATCTAAAAAAAATATAAACTATGGATCTTAATAAGCACTTTCAACGAAAATGGTTTTAAACGAGATACAGTAATTAGTTTTCGAGATATAGTACACTTTCCAAAACCGCAAATATAACTTTGTCATTCATACAAACCCTGTGAAAAACAAAGTTATTTTTTCAGACGAAAAATGATAGCGGTATTAAAATATGGTATGGTATAATGTACCTACGGAACCCTACTGCGCGTGGCCCGACACGCACTTGGCCGGTTTTTTGGTCTGCTTTCAGTATTAGAGTGAGCGATCTGTTTCTATTAGTTTTGCGATACGAGCCTGCCGGGATGAATGATTTGATTTTAAGTGCGCATTTAAATATCGATGATAAATCTGTAACTGAAAAAAAATATTTGGAAGTGAAAAATTATAAAGTTCTATAGTAAAATAAAAAATTCAGCCTCCCTAGCATGACCATCGAAATACGATATGATATAGTGATTTATCACGTTTGACTGTCAAAAGACAATGGATTTTGACAGTTGGGTGTCGATAAAACGCTCACGCCTACTTGTGTTTCGTCGGTCATGCTAGGTGGGTTGAGGGCCTATTACAAAAAAATAAAAAATTGAAAAACCCGCCTGCATGCATAAAAAGACAAGTCAACTGAAAAGATGGAAACAAGATTAAATATTAAAACCAACATAATAACATGCAGTAGGAGGCATGCATAAAGAAAGTGACATTATGAATAATTTGGATTATTATGCCTCCGACTGCATGTTATTATGTTGGCTTTAATATTAAATCTTGTTTCCATCTTTTCAGTTGACTTGTCTTTTTATGCAGGCGGGTTTTTAATTTTTTAATATTTTTTTTATTTATATCTTTTTAATTATTATATATTACGGTCATGATATATTTTTTTGAAATTCTTATAATAAGCCCTTTAATTTGACACCCATATTGGTGTACTCTAAAAGAAATATTTTTTTTTCACTACGTATAATAGCACCGTACAGCCGCCATATCAGTTTTTTTATAATGCCACCTTCTTTAAAACACTTGGGCTTACAAGACAAATCTAACGATATCTTAATCATAGAAATCCGTTTAGCCGTTTGAAAGATATGACGTAATAATAGTACATTATGAGACAAGTTAGCTTAGGTTGCTCATTGCACACAAGGCTGTGACTTGCAGCCCGAGCTGCAGGCGAGGGCGTAACTCAGCCGAGTGTGCAATGAGCAAAAGCTCACGAGTTTCATACGACGTTTTTCAACACATTTGCGAGAAAAACACAAAGTAATTTACCACACAGCAACAAATACGACAAAAACAAAATATGACAATTATTTGAAAAGGCGCGCAGGTTTTTTTTTTTGTTTTTTTCACACGCCCAATGCATGAAGAATATTTTGCGAACAAAGTGAGCATACAGCCTACTAAAAAATTATAATTTAAAGTGATAAAATGCAAATATTTTAATATTTCATAACAAAATATTGTGAATTATGAATAATTTGATAATAATAAATATTTTTTTGACTTAATAAAGGACTTACACATTTATTTATTTCAAAATGAATATGAATTTTCAGCGGCATAAAACCTTTTTGTTGTTACTAAAAAAAATAACTGTATTACCCGGTTAAATTGGGAATGCTCTGTTTACTCGCATAGAAATGCAGTAAGGTACTAATTTAACTTTGTAGGGATAATTCTATAACAACCTAGTGTTTTATATATTATTGCACGCGTTTGTTATAGCTCGGTTTATGGCTCTAAAAGCGATGTATTAGGGCTCACTTTACGAGCAAGTGTGTTGAAAAGAATATTACATACATACAAGATACGCGCGAAAAATATAACCCTCTTGCAGTCGGGTAAAAAGAATCACGATAGTCTGACGCAATTCGTCGTTCAATTTACTTCATATTGAACCTTATTGGTGAGTTAATAGCACATTAATAGTGTCACGGAGTGAAAAGACGCTTATTTCGATGCTTTTTGTAATAGGCCCTGATCCTTTTGTATAAATAATTTGAGACAACGTAAACAAATGATGGTTTGTAATAATCCCTCAGCTTACGCCCTCAGAAATTAATATGTACTATGTCGACTTTTTTTTACCTACAAAAATATTTAATATACTTACACCAGTGAATGCTTCGTATGTAGGGTTTTATGGTTTTAATCAGTCATTTGTGTAACAAAGACCAAAGCAAAACAGGTTAAAGCCTTTGCGAAAAATCTACTTTTGTTCACAAAAAGTGATGGATGGCTGTGCGGAAAAAGTGACTGAATTATTCAGCGGTGTTTTACCTTTCTTTGATACGACTGAATTTCAACCTGAGGTTTTTTATAAAATCGATTTTAGTTTTTTCTTGTTACCCAGTTAAAAGTAATCTTGAATGTAAGAAAAAGTAATAAAAAAAAATATCACGAATGCTCCGCCAAAAATGAACTAAGCTATGTAAAAAAACAAGTGTCATTGCATTCGGGGACTTGTGAAACAGTCCCCCGACTGCAATAACACTCTTGTTTTTTTTTACTTTTTATTTGATTTTTAGCAAGGCAACCGTGTTTTTCAACATTGTTTTAATTATTTTTATTTCATCCATTTTAATGACAAATTAGATAATTTAGGAATATGCTCATAAAGGCCTTACATTTGATACTCATATTGTAATAATTGAAGAAATATTTTTTTTCGTATTACAAAATAGCGTCATGCAGCTAACATAAATAATATTATGTTTTTTTTTTAATAGTAGGGCGGTAAAACAAGGTTTGAGGTTAGTTTTCGCACAAGTCATCACGGAAATACAAAAATGTGGTATCGATTCATTCAGTACGATGCCCTGATCACAAATATATAAGATGACAAGCGCGAAAATGGTGGGGGTAGAAACTGTGACGTCATAAAGTTTTCAGTACAAAGAAATTTTTTTTTCATACCATGTGGTATATCAAATGAAAGGGCTTTGTGAGTAGATTGCGAATATATAACACACTATAACATTCTCACTACTTGGTCTAACAAATTATTAGTAAACGTCGGAAAATTTCGCAATTCAGAGTCGCCATTGAACAGGTCCAGATTGAAAACGACTGAATTGATTTTTACAAAATACATAACAAATAACTCTGCACATACTCTTTTCGAATGTCTAAAGGTAATTGACCAAAGATGTTTAAAAATAAGAAAAGTACATCAGTTTTAATAACAGCATAATTTTCTGCTTTTACAAAATTCTCAGATTCCGTTAATAATTAATAAAAAAAAAACTTTCCTATGTTTATCCTTACTAGGACAAGTTAGGATAAACAGACGAAGGTTTAAATAACCAAATTTTGACACTTTAGATACTTCTTTTAAACTTAATCACTATTTTAAAATATGTTGTCTCATTAAATCAAATATTATTAACAATTTACAATATTTTTAGTGATATAGTATTTATATATAGTAGATGATTATTTACACCCGTTAAGCCCCTTTTATACCCATTAGAAAGACTGTGATTTTTGTGTATTGTTTTGATTTTTTATAAATAACTTTTGCCTATTGAGTTTCGTCACGTTATTTAGGTCCCCGAGCAAATGTGTGTGTTTTCCATGTGTATAAATAAAATAAAATAAATAAAATAATTTTATTGTGATAGCTGGTGGGTACATTAACAATATCAGTTATGGAGCAACCTTTTAAGTAAATAAATACTTGTGTTAGTTTGCCCCGCTCTTCATAGCTTTGACAAATAAAAATAGTACCTTAGAATTCAGAGTTTTACATATTATTTACTAGTTATATAATTTTGCAAGAATATAAACTATATTACCTAATCATAAAAAATAAAAAAAACATACAAAATCAAAATTAACAATGATTATTAAAAATATCCTCATTTCTTTTACTTGTGTATTTGTCATTACTTTTAGTTATCCTTACTTGTCCTATTTGGTAAACAAACTATACTCAATTCTTTTTTGAAATAATCATGTATAAAATTCAACAAATGGTTTTCCACGCATTGAATACTAAAGAAAATTTTAACACATTTTTTATAGTGATTTAAATTTAAAACAAGCATGGAAACTATCAAATACTGTTTACTAAATAGAAAAAGAAAGGATAAACATGCGAAAGTTTATTTATTTATTTTTATTAATTATTAAAGGAATCTGAGAATTTAGAAAAAGCAGAAAATTATGCTGTTATTAAAACTGATGTACTTTTCTTATTTTTAAATATCTTTGGTCAATTACCTTTAGACATTCGAAAACAGTATGTGCAGAGTTATTTGTTATGTATTTTGTAAAAATCAATTCAGTCGTTTTCAATCTAGACCTGTTCAATGGCGACTCTGAATTGCGAAATTTTCCGACGTTTGCTAATAATTTGTTAGACCAAGTAGTGAAAATGTTATAGTGTGTTATATATTCGCAATCTACTCACAAAGCCCTTTCATTTGATATTCCACATGGTATGAAAAAAAAAGTGTTTTCTAAGCGTCTTTTTAGGGTTCCGTACCCAAAGGGTAAAAACGGGACCCTATTACTAAGACTCCGCTGTCCGTCTGTCTGTCTGTCTGTCTGTCTGTCTGTCACCAGGCTGTATCTCATGAACCATGATAGCTAGAAAGTTGAAATTTTCACAGATGATGTATTTTTGTTGCCGCTCTAACAAATACTAACAACAGAATAAAATTATTATTTAAGGGGGGCTCCCATACAACAAACGTAATTTTTTTGTCGTTTTTTGGTACGGAACCCTTCGTGCGCGAGTCCGACTCGCACTTGGCCGGTTTTTTTAAGATTACCGCCGCTCTATAATCTATAGCCAGTGTTATTTGGGGTGATGTAAGGATTCTAATGATACTTAACACATCCAAATCTGTTGTTCAGACATTAAAAGTTATGGTGGAATAAAAAACACATACATACAAACATACATGAACCCTGAACACAGTACACTCTTCTTTTTTTGTGCAGTCATGTAAAATGGTCTAAATGATACATTTCCTAATTCTGTAGGCAATTACAGATAGATCGTCGAATTATTTTTACGAAAAACCAAATAAATTTGAGAATCAAAAGATGACTAGTTTTTCGAAGTAAAATCTAGTAATTTTTCACTCGTGTTTGTTCAACATTTCTTTGCTGTCTGCGGTGTGAGCGGTAAAAAATTTCAGACAGTGATTTATTACTGTGAGATTTATCTCAATAAGTCGAATATAAGATAAAAGAAAACAGCAAAAATGTCTCGACTTTAAAGAAAATTAATGAATGACTACATTAATATTAACAGGTTTTTTATAACATCAATAATTTGTAAAGATAAACACTATTTTCAACAGCTCAATAATAAATACCTAAAAGAAGGTAATAAAATTCGATACAAGTATATACTTTAATATACTACCGCCATCTAGTACATTGAATCAAAACTTTATAGTTGTGAGTTCAACTCCATCTTTGAATTACTGTTGAAACCATAGCCAACATGAAAGTGACTGAAAGAAACTTTTCAGCGAGCTACCTTCAGTAGTAGTTGCGGAAAAATCCGTTAGATGGCGCTGATGAATTTCCGTAGGAATATTACCCGTTTCTCGTGAATTTTTATTTGTTCTGTGCGAGCAAATCACGTTTTCTTGAAAAAATACCTCAGAAGACCTAAGCACTTTTCTATACCTAGTTTTATGATAGGTACCTACATGTGTTTCTCGTGTGTTAACTTATTTACATAATAAAATAAAGCTGAAGCACGATACCTTGTAGTAATAAGTAACTATTAAGGCGGTTGCATGAACTAAAGTGGCGCCGCGTGAACTTTATTTAAATATTGTAATTCTAATACACAACTTAAATAAAACTTTACGTGGAATTTTTAGGGCCCATAGTCTAGTATTTTTAAACGGTATCATTACATTCCTTCGTAGTTACTGCTAGAAGTATATTAGCAAAACTGCCAAAAAATTGCCGTTTTTGACACATATGTTATCTACTTCTACGAATGACTACGAGGGAATATTGTGATACCTTCTAAAAATACTAGACCATGGGCCCTAAAAATTTCATGTAAAGTTTTATTAAAATCATTTTCTATTAACAAATTATGAAATAAAAACCTCTGAGGGCGCCACTTTTAATGGTATAAGCACCTTAAGGTGGTTCGATGAGCTCAGTAGCGCCACCAATGGAAATAAATCCTTCACGTTTTATCAAGGGCTTAGAATAAGTGTTGGTTATTTTGCGCAAAGAAAGTAATGTGCAATTTTTAAATATTTTTTCATGACCTCAAATATAAGCAATAAGTTATGAATCTCGATATTGCTAAATGCTTGAAATTAATATTTGGAAATGCATGCAATTGTTTGATAAAACGTAATTGATAATATTTTTTTCTTTTAGCGTAATTTTGTCTGCAAAATAGTAGGTTCTATAAAAAATTCAATATATTTCTAATGAATTCATTCGAAAAATAACCTTACCTGCATTAGCATTGGTGTGATTTTCCTCTACATGTTCCTTATCTTCTTTGTTAGTTTTCGCTTCACCTTTGGCCTCTGAACTGGTATTGCATCCCATTTTGGTACACTTATTTATAAACTAATTTGACACTAGTGTAATAAATGCTAAGATTTAACGTCACTACTGGAACGAGGTACTTCACACTATAACATAATGTCTTATTGATGTTGAGGTGGGATCTGAAACAAAAAAAATTCTAGATTATTTGATTGAATCAGACGATTCAGGCGTCACTTGGCGGAAGTCCCAAACCATTGTGAAAAAATATATTTAGCTTACTTCCGCAAAAATATAATATGCAAGATGCACCGCCCGCCCACCCGCAAAAATATGTACATGCACACCTCAAAATATCAGTGCACAATACCTGCATTTAGATAGCAACACAATGCGTAAACCAAAACCGAAGTTCAGTGTTGGTTTACGCATGATCTAACTCCTGACCTGAGGATGCTTCAGGTTGGGGCGAAATATGTGTAGAGTAGTTTAATTAGTGAAGGTGCAAGGTGTGTTGCTGTCTTGCTAAATGCAGGTATTGTGCACTGGATATTTTGTGATGTGCATGTACATATTTTTGCGGGTGGGCGGGCGGTGCATCTTGCATAATATATTTTTTGCGGAAGTAAGCTAAATATATTTCGCTTTTTACAATAAATACTAGATTGTTATAAAGAATAATTTGTCAGACCATTTTGCCCACATGTAATTTGGATTCCCTCAGGAATTTCGGGGATAAAAGTAGGTTATGTCCTCCGAAATCCAATTTAGCTCTGTACCAGTTTTCATCAAAATTCATCCAATGACTTAGTAGTTACGTCACAATATCAAACAAACAGACAGACGGAAATGCAAATGGTTAAAAAAACACCAGAAGTGGCCAACAGAATAAATTAATCGTTATTTTTAATACTTAATTATATACAGTTGCATACGAGACTTTTATCTACACCCATGATATGTATTCTGTATAAAGAGTTTTGACTTTGACTTTCCTCCTCCTCCTCGTCATTTTACCACCCGAATGAGTGTTATAATTTTGTACTGAATTTCATAATGTAAAACTTTGCGCGTGGGCGCGGCACAGTGTGTAATTATAGCTTAGTTGCGGTCACGTATAGTTTAAGTGTTTAATCGAAAGAGCTTGATATGGCAAACAATTGGTAAAAATCCCGACACTAAATTTCTGAATACTTTTAGAGATTTTTTATTTTTTGTCAAAGGTCAAGGAATTCAAGAAAAACTTTATTTATTTATTTCTCCAAAAATATAATTGTTTTTGTTTTTATTAGTGTCTTAAATAACGTATCATTGCATTACCTATTCATATAAAAAAATGGAACTGTAACTGTAATATTATAAGAACTATTTGAGATTTTCTGATTTTCACTTTTTATTTATTTTTTATTAAATTTTGTCGCTGTCGCATTTTATTCTTCCTTGTAAATATGTAAAATAATGTTGTTTATGATGTCCTAAAAAATACATGCGATAATAAAAGGGGTAGAGAGATAAAACGTTTCTAAGTATTTTAGAAATTTCTATGGAAATAGGGTTGTCCGAAACTAAAAATAAATTACAAACTATGTGAAATACTAAACTAAACGTTATCATCACAATGTATCAACATTTCTTCTGATGATAATACGATGTTGATATCGTCGTTATCTTCAGTGTTCCGATCAAATTCACTGCTAGTATCATCATTCATTTTTTCGTCATTCGAATGTGGTGCCGCCGAGTCGTCATGGATAAGTACGTTATCCATTGTTTGTTTTAAAATATTCAGAACTTTTTCTGGAATGACCAATTTTTTCCTTTTTAGGGTTCCGTACCCAAAGGGTAAAAACGGGACCCTATTACTAAGATAATAATAGGGTCCCGTTCCGCTGTCCGTCTGTCTGTCTGTCACCAGGCTGTACCTCATGAACCGTAATAGCTAGACAGTTGAAATTTTCACCGATGATGTATTTCTGTTGCCGCTATAACAACAAATACTAAAAACAGAAAAAAATTAAGGGGGGCTCCTATGCAACAAACGTGATTTTTTTCCGTTTTTTTGCTAGATATTAATAACGACAACAGGTATACAGTTGAAATTTTCACAGATGATGTATTTCTATTGCCGCTATGACAAAAAATACTAAAAACAGAATAAAATAAATATTTAAAGGGGGCTCCCATACAACAAACGTATTTTTTTGCTGTTTTTGGTACTTAACCCTTCGTGCGCGAGTCCGACTCGTACTTGGCCGGTTTTTTTTTGTCTATCACCAACTGACATAGTCGAGCACAACCTCACACAAATCGATCGTCCCAAATTAAGCTCAAGAAGGCTTGTGTTATGGGTACTAGACGACGATATATATAATAAATACAAATACATATATAGATAACATCCATGACCCAGGAACAAATATTCGAGTTCATCACACAAATATTTCCCTTGCCGGGATTTGAACCCGGGACCGCTAGCTCAGTAGGCAGGTGTACTACAAACCGCGCCAACCGCGTCGTCGTCATAAAATCCACCTTTATTATTTTTACACAAAAATATTATATTTTATAAAGTTATGAGTGATATGAAGATGTAAATAATATAACGTACCAAAATTGACAATGTTATGATGTTATTGATGGGTAGAATTAATTAATATGGCAATTTAATTTTCATAGAAATGTTTGTGACAACCCTTAACCAAAATTTAAAAATTCATAACTCGTTACCCCTTCATTTTTATTAGCTGATATTTTATACATAAATATGTTATAATATGTAGATTATATCCACATAGAAAAAAAATGCGACAATTAATTAACTGTCCCACAAAAAAATTGTTTCAATTTTAGGTAAAAACATTAATTGTATCATAATTACCCGTGTTTTTAGGGTTCCGTAGCCAAAATGGCAAAAAACGGAACCCTTATAGATTCGTCATGTCTGTCTGTCTGTCCGTCTGTCCGTCTATCTGTCTGTCTGTCTGTCTGTCTGTCTGTCCGTCCGTATGTCACAGCCACTTTATTTCGAAAGTATTAGAACTATATAGTTGAAACTTGGTAGGTAGATGTATTCTGTGAACCGCTTTACGATTTCCACACAAAAATAAAAAAATAAAAGATTAAGGGGGGGCTCCCCATACATGGAACTGAAACAGAAAAGATTTTTTTTCATCAAAACAATACTTGCGGGGTGTCTATAGATAGGTCTTTAAAAATAACAATGAGGTTTCTAAGACAATTTTTTCACAAAGTCAACCGTTTGAAAGATATATACTGCCAAAGTGGTAAAATGTGTGTCCCCCCCCCCTTTATTTTTTAAAGTAAGCGAGTGAAAAATCTAAAAAAAAAAAATATGCTATAGATCTTAGTAAACACTTTCAACGAAAATTAGTTTGAACGAGATACAGTAAAAAGTTTTCGAAATATAGTACATTTTCTAAAACCGCAAATATAACACTGTGAAAAACAAAGTTATTTTTTCAGGTGAAAAATGATAGCGGTATTAAAATATGGTATGGTATAATGTAACTACGGAACCCTACTGCGCGTGGCCCTACATGCACTTGGCCGGTTTTTTATGCAGTTTTTGGCAAAGTTATAGCTATGAACTTCTTTTATGAGAACATATATTTTTTATTAGGAAATAATGTATCTGAAAAAGATATTGCATTTCTATGGTTTCCATGGGTTTATCTCGAGAATCAAAATAACTCCAAAATATTTTTTTTTTAATTTTCGGTGTCTTTGTTATGCCTCTAAAATAGTAACATCTATCAAATAAACACATAAACTACACATGACACTGTAATGTTGGCAGTAAGCTAACCTTTTCAAAGTATTGAAGAATTATTCAATAAAATTAAATTTCAATAATAAAAAAATGTCATAAAATTACCAGCATCATTAAAATCATCAATTCATTTCTTTAAATAAACAGTAAACAGTAAACAAAAACAACCATAACAATTCTAATCATTTTTAAAGTAAAAAAAAATGCAAAACATGGCTTCCGCGTGTCGGTCGTTTACGATGCAAGCACAGACACGGAATTTTGTTAGTATTCCATCTCGTAAAGTAAACAAAAACAAACCGTTCTAAGGGCCTTCGCACATTAATGAATCTAATTTGCGAGGCGCAGGAAACATTTTAAGGGGCCTATAGCCGTCAACTAACGTGTCCAATACAATTAATATTAGGTACTTTAAACCAGTTTAATATAAAAAATACTTTGACACACATAGTAAAATTAATCACATTGTATGTTTACAATGTGATTAATTTAACTTTGTATAACATAAGTGATTTAAACTTGAGAGCGCCTGTGGTACAAAATGAGATATTTTAATCTGTTGAAATCCGTGTCAAACTAATATAACAACTTGTTACAATGAAACCCCTAATGCCAAATATGGTTGATAGGGATCATCAAACAAACTTACTATGGGATCAACTCTGAAATCGCAAAAAAAAATCAACTGTTTCATACGCAAATTAATAACGAAAATATCAAAATGTATAAAACAGCTGTATTTGTTTTCGCGATAGCAGAGTTGGTCCCATAGTAAAAGATGTTCAGTTTGATGGTCCCTATCTTCTTCTTACTTTTGTTATGGCAATCTACTTTCCTCTTGGAAGTAATTTTCGCCAGTGTCATGTTTTGAATAGTTCAGTTTTTCTAGATTTTCTAGTAGATTGTTTCAGTTTACATTAAAATGCGGGTGCATCACATTCCAATGCTGCTTGGAGCATTTGGCAGCAAGTATATCAAGACAGTTTACTCGGTAAGTTTTGCCGAGGTAGCGACCACTACAATAAAAGTCTCAGCTTCACACAACCAAGATCGCGCCTATTTCGATTATCCCACATATTGTTCAATTGCGTAGACACTTATACCACAAAACTGCACCAATTTTAAGACACAATATCCACTATGAATCAATTTGCGAATAATTAAAATAGTCGCCGAACTGAACTCGACAAAATCCCGCAAAAAACTCCCTGATGGTCCCTATCTACCATATTCGGCATTAGGGGTGTTTTTGTTGCATTGCATATACGGTCTGTTCGCTTAGATAGTGTCGGTACACCCGCAAGCACTTGTGTTCAGAGACAGGAATACCGGTAACAAACACAACCTTTCACTACGGCACTTCTATGTAAACTGCCAAAATCCAAATTGACTTGCGGGTGTACGCCGGACGCGGTATCCTTTGTTTATGCGGCGGCATCTTTTCACAAGAAGCGGCACGTGCAAAGGCGGCGAGATAAAAGGGCGACACTATCTGAGCGAACGGACTTTTACTGTGTCTGTGTGCACCATACATTCTCGAGTGAAGTTTGCCGCTAATCCCTGTTTATTGTCAATTTAGTCGTATTGTACGTGTATTGTACCTAATACAAGGAAGTACAATAACTTTACTTTCTCGTGCTATTTTGACCGTCATAACTATCGGTAGTAATAAATAGCTTAGGTTGTATTTATTTCTTCTCTAATAATTTTGAACAAAACTTAGTATGTATTCAAGTAAGCGGATTGTACTTTGCATTAAGAATAAAGTTTTGCATTTAGGAGTAAAAGTGAAAAGCTGGAAAATATTTTTTTTATGCACAACCGTATAGTGCTTGGCCTTCACCCTTGGATGAATTCATCCAAGCCTTCACCTCACCTGATTAAGTGCGATAAGGCCGAAGGTGGAAGCGCACTACACCCTGAATCCTCATCACTGAGGAACTGGCTATCTTACCTCTAACTGCCGGAACACAACAATTTTTAAATTGTTGTTATGGCGTCAGACTTAGGTAAGATAGTGGTAGCTAGTCAGGCGGACTTGAAATAAGCCATACCACCAATTAAACTAAGCACAAATGTACTTCCCTCTTCGGAATCGAACCCGGGACCCTTGCGTCTTATACTCATGGGCGAACTACTAGACCACAGAAACGGATACAACTCGTATGTCAACTCAATAATAATCAATCAATAATAATGCTAAGCATTTTCTGAAGCTTTGATTTTTTCGGTCACCATTCCTAGTACGAGTTTTTGTTTAAGTTGCTTAAATTTTTTATTATCACAAACTTTAATAATTTCCACTTGGCATATCTACTATCTTCATATACTATGGCCTCTTGTATTAGTTTTTGTGGGTACAGTAGAATTTTGTCAGACGGGTCACATCTAAGTTTGACGACCAGTAAGTAACATAAAAACCCTCTTAACCTTTTTGTCGAGCTAGTTCAATAAAATGTTGTGGGTTATATGACTTAAGCCAACATTGCGTTGCTTATATGATATTACACACACATTTTATTTTCATCTTCGATCAAGAATATTCTAGATAACGCTTAACGAACTAAAACAGTTCACAAAAATGGCACCTCAAATAGCGTTTACAAACTTGACGTTTATTTTGAACATAATCACCTCTTATTTTGTACAAAAACAATAAACAATTATTTCATTTATTTTGTACAAAAACATATCTTTTATCACTTACTTTGTGCAAAATAAGCGCCCAGTTTGTAAGTGGGACGCTATTTGAGGTGCCATTTTGGATACCCTGAACTCACATCTAAAGTCACATTACTCATTTCCCAGCAAAAATGTAAACAAATAAACGTCACTGTCAAATTGACAAACTGACCCTGATAGTGACATTTTCAGATATTGAAAACCTTTGGTCACTTTTATAACTTTTTATTTTTTTAATATATTTTGAGTCATAATAAATATAATGTCATCCAGGGTACTTTTAAAGTAGGATGGTAATTAGAAATTTTATCTTAATAACCTATCATAATTTTTGATGTTAAAAGTTCTTGAAACGAACTGATAAGAAAACTTTACTTAGATATTGACTGTATGTAAACTATCAAAAATACGTAGCATCTTCGCCTGTTCCCCCAATATCAAAAGACAAAAATGTTACTACTATAGCTACTTCTCTTAATATATTTTTTTATGAAATTTTATAAAAATTATGACCAAAGGTTGATGTGTACGGTTTGCAGTTGATGTGTGCACAGCATCATAAAAATGTTTTCTACTATAAAACTGTTATTATGAAATATTAAATTGTATTACTGTTTTTGCCGCAAAACACATGATTCAGAATATTTATCTAATCTATTTTTACTAGGTTTGTGATGAAAAAACATGTAAGTGTGTTTATTTCTTGATTTAGCAATATACTATTTCTTTTTGTGTTGTTTTGTTCTGGCAACACCTTTGTTTACATTTTTGCTGGGAAATTAGTAATGCTACTTTAGGGTATTCTTGATCGAAGATTTTCATTCACAAACTCGACCCTTGATGCACATTTTCAACATCAGTATTTTTTTTATTTAACCATTTATTTCAGGCATCAATGGCCCATACAATAAATACCTTATAGACTAACATACATTATAAAAACAATCTTATAATTACACTTTATCACGTATTGGCGGCGACGTGTTTAATATCCCTGCTGCTGACACAGGCCTTCCTTATGGGTGGATAAGGAGGATGGGCCATAACCCACCACGCGGGCCGAATGCGGATTGGTGGGTGTTAACGACTGCAACTGGGACCAACGGTTTAATGCCTTCCGAAGCACGGAGCACGGGATGATAATTTTAGATTGTGCCAATTGTTCTTATCAAAAATCACACTTCTGGTTGCCTTAGTAAAATTATCGATCAAACAAAGTCTAGGACTCGAAAACAGTCTAGGCTATTTACATAGTTTTATTGTTATTGCATTACTGAGCTTTAATTATTATAACTTTGAGTAGGTACCTATGGCCCATTGTTCTTATCCATCCTTGAGATGGCTGGTACCGCAGCATTTTGGTGTATATTAAAAATTGTTTAAAAAAACAAAAAACCGACTTCAAAAAACCTACCTCTAAAAAGCAAGAAATAATATTCGTAATAATAAAAACACGTCTATTGAAGTCGGGTGGGGCTGGAGTACAAATTCCTTTTTTTTATTCTAAAAGCCACACCCGACTTCAATAGACGTGTTTTTATTATTACGAATATTATTTCTTGCTTTTTAGAGGTAGGTTTTTTGAAGTCGGTTTTTTGGTTTTTTAAATAATTTTTAATTTTTTTAATTTTAGTGTAGGTACCTTTTGTATTAGGTAGTGTAGGTATATTATTTAGGTAGAAAACTCGGGTCAGCCAAACGTGAGTTAATCGCGGAGAAACATACATACATGCGGGTCAAACTGAGAATCTCCTTTTTTAAGTCGGTTAAAGAACTACACATAAGATATCCCTTTTCCAACAAACAAATAATTATCTTATTCAGTTCATAAACAAAGAAGTTATACGACTGATCATAGAGGTAGTTCACACAAAATCATATTATTTTTGTGCTTTTTTCAATATTACTTGAAAAGTACTGAACCGATTTAAAAATGGGACCAACTTGAATTTTTACCTAATGTAATAACGTTTGAATCATTTGAATCGGTTCAGCCATCTTCGAGTAATCGGTGTACATACAAAAAAAACGGGTCGAATTGAGTACCTTCCTCCTTTTGAAGTCGGTAAAAATGGTTTATTACGATGATTTTTGTTCGCTCTAATAAATTATATTTTAAGCCGAAGTGATAAAAGAAAATTAATATGTACTTAATTTAAAAACCAAATTAACAAAACTGAAAATCAGTGCAGGCTGGGCTATTTAGTGAACTTCAAAAAAAAATATTTTTGTCTATTTTTCACTGTTTATGTAATGGTACTAGTAATTTTTTTAACAACATATCTGTTTTGATAAGAGAACCTTAGAAAATGTTAGAGCATCTATAAAATTAACTTATTTCGTAATTGCTTGGATTAAGAATCGTAACTTAAAAGCACCATTCAATATTGACAAATTACTCGTTAGTATTTTTCTTTGTCCTATCTAAAAAAAATAAGTTAGCCGAGTGCTTACAAAGTTACAGAACTTAACACATTTTCTTAACGCGACTTGTGACTTTGTTTTAGTGGCAACAATGATCATTAAGTTTAAGTACAAACAAAGGCCTGTTAAGTAAAGTTTGGTCAAACATCATTGAACATACAACTTTTCGTTATAACAGTTTTGAAAACTTTGAAACTTTTACTTTTAAAAGGTTGAGGTTAAACATAGCAGAGATAATCTGTGGCTTAACGGTTCTACTTGCTTATCTGCTACTTCATCTATAATGTTACTGTAAAACAACAAAAAAATAATAGTAAGTACTTAAGTTAAAAAGGTTTTCAGTGTTGGCAGACTTAGAGCTTACAGAACTTGGCAGACAAGCACCAAAAAAT
The DNA here is from genome assembly GCA_943789525.1 of Agriphila geniculea. Classification (NCBI taxonomy): domain Eukaryota; kingdom Metazoa; phylum Arthropoda; class Insecta; order Lepidoptera; family Crambidae; genus Agriphila; species Agriphila geniculea. Next base: position 9,270,656 of record OX038895.1, read on the forward strand.
ATTGCTAATAGACAATTTCCGGAAAAAACTCTTTCAATTTTACCCGACTACGGCGAAGCAAAAAAAAGGGAAGGGTATATTATTTGGACCGGTATGTCTTTGCATTTAACGTTATTGTCATATCATAATGATTATTAATAATTATGTTGTTTTCATTCACAATTTTTAGTAATGATGTTCGAAGATATTCTATCTGTATTAAATTAGTAAATGAATACCTATGTAGGTACTCAAAATCTTAAGCTTAGGTACTGCGTTGCGTTTTCCTCATTAGAACCAATTCTGTTTTAATGCCCTCATCAATTTATTAAGCCAGTCAAATAGACAGCGGTAATAAAAAACAGACCATTGCCATTATCACGTTCCGTTTCACGAAATCAAAAGTTACCACCAATTACTTTGGAGCAAGAGTTTGCGTGCTCCTCAACAGTTTGGGTGCGACCGCAGAACGGAACGTATCCAAAATTAGATTGCAACCTTTGGCATTGTTGTAGTTCAGGGATGAATGATATTGAGTAAACATTCAAGTCAACACCCACATAGCCGCATTGAGCCCGCGTCGGGAGATAAGATACGGCACAGAATCCTTGGTAGAGTTGTTACGAATATTCGCATTCGCATTCGCATATGCGAATGGTTCGCATCGTTTTAAACATTCGCATCGACATTCACATTCGCATCAATCAATGCGAATGTTATGCGAATGTGTGCATAACACCATTAATTCGACCAATAGAAAGTGTTTATTTCACGCGGGTAGTATGTGAATTATTGTGATTGCTTGTTAATGAGGTCACTCTGTTGCTTGATTTGTAGATTGTTTTGTTTTAGTTACCAGTCTGCTGTTATATCTTTTTTGGTAAACAAATAATTAATTGTGTTTTAAAGTATTTTGTGATAATTAGACAGTTTTTCCTTATGGCACCGGGAAGGAAAAGTGATATAATGGCGATTTTTTATTTTACTTTATTGAACTTCGACTATTAAGTACAATAATATTAAAGTGCTCATGTGCATTAAAGAAGCATGCCAATTTTTACAAATTTAGTTCACTAATGAAGTTCATAAATTATGTGTTTTGTTTATTATTATTTTGTATTATGTATTTCCCGTTTTAGTAATAAAAATTATTGATTTATTAATTCATATGGTTTTTTATTTTGATACTTGATGTCTTAACATTCGCATTCGCATTCGCACATTCGCAACCCAAATATTCGCATTCGTATTCGCATTCGCGAATGTGTAGAATTTGACATTCGTAACATCTCTAATCCTTGGGTCTAATCTCGCTTATTGTGGACGATAAAACCAAAACCTTTTCATTTGGTTTATATTTACTTTAAAATCTTTGGTTTAGCTTTACAAAAAAAAAAATACATCTTAAGTTTCGTAGGTATAGCTTTCAAAAATTTTAACAAAACTAGTGGTTCTGTGAGCTGTAGACCTCGCGTTTGTAATTTTTGCTGAAATGTGTTTTTTTTTTCGAAAACATGTTCACATAATTTACGAAAATCGATTGAGAACTGGCGACCTGTAGAGGAGAACAAACGGACAGACATAGAAAGCATTTTTGCCTAAGCTGGACAAGGACATTTCGCTTCCGCTTCGTGCTCGCTCGGTCAACTAAAACATACTAAAAACGAAACGGAAACAGTAACGACTGAAGTTTGGTTTCAACGTTACAAATTAGCATGATTGGGCCCCTTGTCTATCCATATGGAAAGCTTGTGCCCCGCAGTTGGCACATTATGTCTAATGATCATGAAAAAAATAAGTTTCTGTAAAAAAATAATTTTTAGTACAAACTTTTATAATAACCGACTTCAAAACCTTAAAAAAAACTAACTCAGAAAAATCATACTGATGCGAAAATAAACAGAGGATCGTTCACTGGTAAAAGCACAAAGTACCTACCTACGTCGCGGCACGGCGCGTCGCGTTATTGCCGACTGCACTTTTGTCGGACATGATTAAGAGTGACGTCACTTTATTTTTCGAGTTATTCTCAGCAAGCCCTTTCATTTCATACTCATATTGTAGGAATACATTAAAAATAACTTATTCGCCTTTTTGGGTGTTCCCCCATGTTGGATTTAGAATGTCGTTAACCATGCATTGTCATCCAAACTAAACGTGCATGCAAAATTATAGCTCTATTGGTTTAACATGATTCTGCTTGGAAATTGAGTTTCAAGTCAAGATTCCAACCGAACATTCATTGCAAGTTAAATAGAGCCATTTCCACTAACTGACGAGGACGTTGTATGACAACAGCCCATTACAGTCCACTGAATTACGTTCGCCTCTCCCGTGGAAGCATATTGCCGTAATCTCCAAGGTTCAGAGATTGCAGTGTTGAACCGTTTTTGAATATTGTGGGCTTTCTACTAAAATAGTAGCAAATAAGAAATGCCTTCTCCAAAACCTATTAGGGCTTTCCTAGCTCCTGGTATACCGCAGGACCCTGTTACCGGGATCTATTAGTCACAGTCCACTACTAATGGACAGATATACATACAAGTATATATGTTGTGATGTAGCTTTGATCCTTTGTATAATGTATGTAGATGAGATGTGACGTCCGGCAGAATATAATTAGTACCAACAACGCTTCAAACTTCTAACTTTGAACGTTTTACTAAAAGGTGATTTTTATTTCAAAAATTTCGATTAACTGGCTCGACAAAAAAATCTATATACATATTGAACCTGCCTGCTCACATAATTATTTCACAAGAATCGGTTGTTATGCGACCTGTAAGTAGAGGAGAACAGCCGGAAAGACATTCGAAAGCATTTTTGCTCAAGTTGGAGCAGAGATGCTTTGCTCGCGCTTCGAGTTCGCTCAGTTAATAATTAAATAGGTAGTTTATAAATAAATAAACTGGTCACCTATCTGCTAACAAGCCTTTGTGAAAGTTGCTTAACGCAATCGCATAATATAAGTGCTAAACGTACAAAACACTCAAGTCAGAAAATAAAAATAAAAACATTTGCTTACAATAGATCAAGGGTACCGATTGACGATTTCAAAAGCTCACAGTCATTTGAGTCATTAGGAGGTTCGTAATTAATGATTGTTTTGTATTGAACTCTCGGTGACACTCGTTCCATACAACCCATCATTAAACAGTCCACAAATCCTTTTGTCTTTATCAAACATTGACGTTTGTAATTAGCTCGCATTGTTTAGATTGTTTGGTCGGTTGAGCTTTAATAATGACATTTCGGCCTTTTAAATTATTGAGATCTATAATAAGGGGTTGGACTTTATTAAAATTTAGTTTATAGTTTTTAAATTATTTAAGTCTTAAATTAGTAATAATCTAAGCGTAATAAAGGTAATGCAAATTATCACTATTTAATTAAAAGGTTAAGGGGCGGTAATAGGAAAACATGGTTTGCGCCAGCCATATCTTTATACATATAGAAAACGTAAACTTGTAGCCACTAAAAAAATCATTCGACAAGCTAAAGAGTTTACCTAGTTGCTACAAACATTAAATTACGTATTAACATCACAGATGATTGTAAAAAAAAATCAGAATATCATCAAAAGCGCTTGTCGCGGGCCATATTTTTGGCGTAAATAATAGCATAGCGTAAACGTATTGAATTCTACATCAAAATACACTTTAAAGTACTGTGCAGTTGCTCCAATAACCTTTTTCAAGAAAGATAATTGTGCTAAAGATAATGATAAAAAAGCAACGAAAAACATTGAAAAAGTGCAGAAGTGAGGTTATTTTCCATACTCTTTACACGTAAAGAAAAAGACTGAGACAAATGATTTTGCATAACGGAGCCTTAAGGGCTACGTTTTTCATAGAAAACCAAACATAAAAAAACAGTTTATTTATTAGGATAATAAATTATGCTTATGATTTTATTTTTAATTTCTCGAAGCGCATTTTAACTTCAGATAGAGTTATTAAAAAAAGCAAAACACACATTTACCCATTGGTTGTTTAGTTATGTATGTAAGTAGTTACGGTGATATTATTTTCTAGATGCACAAACGTTATTTTTAAAAGATAATGGCAAATAAATGTCTATTTTTTATTATTTATTGTTTATTTCATTGGCATAGGCATATGTATATCGATACCTTTGGGTAGAAAGGTCGTATAAACCATTTTGACCAAATTGAGTTATATATACCATTTTTCTCAGAAAAAATTTCTCTATCGATCTGTATATACGAAATACGGAACTTCGCAAAAAAGTGTTTATACGACCCAGAAATTTTTGGTTAAAAAGTCTTGCGAAAGGTAAAAATCATCAACGTAAAAGCCAAATGTTTTTTTTTGCAGTTTTGACAAGTTGTAACGACCATTATTTTTATCAACTCGGGGCGTAAAATTCAACGTTAGTTGTAAATGGTTTTTACGACTCAATATTGATAATACTCTTTTAAGGAAATGGTTTATATACCCTTCAGGCAGGCATCAATAGCACAATAAAACAACGTTTATTGCTATATGTATAAGGTGCAATTTTGTATTGCATTAATTTTTGATTTCGCATCGATAACAGCGAAAATAATTTAAACAGATTGTCTGGATAGTGTTTTTATATTTAGCACTCAAGCAAATTAATTCAAAATTAAAAAGAAAGTAATTCAAAATTACCTACTTGTTACGAAGAATTGCGATTATACTCTACCTACTTACCTACCTACCTAATAGGAATAGTAGGAGGTATCTTGCATTACGGATGTCTGCAAAATGATAGATAAATAATTTATATTATTATACCTTATACCTAAAATGAAATTAACCTACATACTTCTTCATCAATATACCATTCATAGCAAACTCGTTAATAGGTTCGAATTAGTGATATTACAGATTTATAAACAATATTTTTTTTAAGTTTTTAAGGCAAGATTTAATAATCTGGTACACCTTTATTGAATCTTAACCTCTATAGAAGCGTAACCCTAACTACACTTGAGAGCAAAGAAATTGATTAAGGTCAGTTTTTTAAAATTCTTTTGGACTAAAATACGAGTAACAGAGATAAAGAAATGAAATTGATAAATTAGAAATTCAATTAACAAGCTTTAAAATAATACCAATTTTAATACTTTGCATCAAATGATTTTGTGTTAAAAAAAGAATGAAAGAAAATTAGCAAAGTTAATTTCATTGGTCTCAATACAATACAACATAACATTAATATTAATATGTATGATTAATAATTATAAAATACTACTAATATTATAAATGTGGAAGTTTGTGGGTTTGGATATTTGTTCCTCAATCACGCAAAAACTGTTGAACAGGCTATAATAAACAGGATAGTTTATATAGCCTGGATCAAAATGATACTTTTTTATCTCAGACAAAGGTTCCCTAGAGATTTTCCGAATGTCCACGCGGACAAAGTCGCGGACGGAAGCTAGTATAATATATATAATGTACAAAAAAAGGAAATTATAATACGAATAATATTATAATAATTTAGCAAAATAAAGTTAATTTAGTAGTTCAAATAGTTTCAATTTATTTGTATCGCTTACAATTGGGTATTAGACAAATAATAATGAGTTTCTACATAGGTACCTATTCTGGGAGTAACAGGATTGTTTTTTTTAATAGTCAGTATTCCATTTATCTCTCACTATAAATGGTTGTTAAAACAAAAATATCTGCATCTACGGGTTTTTACGTCAGTAAATATGATTTGAAGGCTGGTTTACATTATCTTAGTATTTAGTAGAGTGCTTAGTAGCGTGCGAGTAAATTCGAATGCGAGTGCTTTAGTAGTTTTGGTGCCTTTCCACTGACCGTTTACACGCTTCCAGTAGAGTGTCATTTTCGCCATACCTAATACCTATTATTTAATTCAATTACACGTCACGCGTTCACGCGCAAATGTATTCTACTAAAGACGCTACTAAAATGTCGATTTACAAGCTTCCAGTGCGAGTGCAAGTAAAATATCGCGCGGGGGGTGAGCGGGCGCGCAGGGGGTGCTACTGGAAAGCGAGTAGAAAGGCTACTAGAACGTTACTCTCTTTAGTCATAAGACGACCGTTTACATGTTTCCACTAAAGCACTCTCCTAAAGCACTCTACTAAAGACTAAGATAATGTAAACCAGCCTTTAAGTTTACCATAAAAGGATATACGACGTATAGAGTTATTTTTAGATCAATTTTTGTGGGGTGTAAAAACCATAAGGACTGTTTTTTTAAGTCGCAAATCTAAGCTAACTTCGAAACTAAAGAAGATACATAAGTTTTGATGATTTTGACTTTTTCATTCTGAAATTCTAGGAATCTTTTTCTGGGTCATTTTTTTATAAATTCAAAAACAAAAAAGTTATGATTTTTTATTTAAAATTAAAAACGATTTTCGTCTCTCCTGAAAAGTCGGGTTTTGGTTTATACGACCTTTCTACCCAAAGGTATCAATATGTATACCGTATAATGATAGCCGTAAGCAAGCAACTGAAATGGGTAGTTAATCTCAAAGTTTGTTCGATAGGGCGCGCCGCGGGCTTTAACTAGCTTAACCCAGTTTCTAACTTGAAGGCAAAAATAGATAACACGAATGTTATTTTTGAAGGACAAGGCGAAACAATGTTCTTTCATTTAATAAAAGAAAAGGTACAGGTAAAAATAGGGCTCCACCCTATTTTTACTGACTTCCAAAAAAGGAGGAGGTTCTCTGTTCGTCTGTATATTTGTTTTTTTTTTGTGTATGTCCACCGATTACCCAAAGACGGCTGGACCGATTGAAATGATTCAAACATTATTACATTAGGTAAACTCCCAAGTTGGTCCCATTTTTTTAAATTTGGAAATCGGTTCAGTACTTTTCAAGTAATCTTGAAAAAAGCAAGAAAATAGTATAATTTTATGTGAACTAACTCGATGATTAGTCGTATAACTTCTTTGTTTGTTCTTATCTTGTGTGTTCTTATCGAACGAACTGAATAAGATAATTATTTTTTTGTTGGAAAAGGGATACCTTAAGTGAAGTTCTTTAACCGACCTAAAAAAAGGAGGTTCTCAGTTTGACCCGTAGGTAATGTAGGTATGTATGTTTCTCCGCAATTAACTCACGTTTGGCTGAGCCGATTTTTCTACCTAAATAATATACCTACACTACCTAATACAGAAAGTACCTACACTAAAAATTAAAAAAATTAAAATTGTTTAGAAAAAACATAAAACCTACCTCTAAAAAGCAAGAATTCGTAAAATAAAAACACGTCTACTGAAGTCGGGTGGGGCTTTTAGAATAAAAAAAAAGGAATTTGTACTCCAGCCCCACCCGACTTCAATAGACGTGTTTTTATTATTACGAATATTATTTCTTGCTTTTTAGAGGTAGGCTTTTTGTTAGTTTTTTTTATTGCTTTTGATTCTTTTGAAATAGTTCGTCTGACTTAAGTCGCATACGATGACGTAATGTCACAATTGACAACTAAATCGCATTTAAAAAACCTCTGATCAAAGCACTGACCTCCATTAAACAAGTACGCTGAACAGGCTATTGTCATGAAATGACAGCAATTTTTGGTGCCAATTTGAAAATCGCCATATTGGCGCTGAGAGCAGTTGATTCTACTATGGCAGTAGAGAGTGAACTTGGAAGTAATAAGTTCCAATTTATTCCAAAATATGGCGATTTTCAAATCGGATCAAACAATTGGTTACGTTCGCCTGTCCAGCGTAGGTACTTGTTTAATGGAGGTCAGTGGATCAATGAGATTGACACCGGTATTCACAAACATTACTCTGAGCTCTCATAGTGGCCGCGGATTCACAGCGTCCTAACTACCAATCACACATAACACGAACCAATCACAGATCTCTATTTTAACGCAGTGCGTTTGCATAGGCAAGGGTAGTTCGAGTCGTTCTTGAATACCGGTGTGACTGACAACTGCTGATCAACGAGCGAGCGATTCAAAATACGGACATTTCTAAAAATTGCAAAAAAAATCGGAAAATTAGTAGCAATGAGCACTCTACGCAAACCGAAGGGTTCAAAAAAAGGCCTTTGATAGAGAGAAAAGATAAACAACAGGGACTAGATTCTGTCTATTAATGTTAACATAAATATCACGTTTCAATAGTATTTATTGCCTTTTAATTAAAAAAGCAATACTATTGAAACACCATTGAGACACAATTATTATTACGTTAACGTTAGCCTGACCATAGAGTACTTATATCTATTCCATGACCATAAACAGAGGGCCTATTACAAAAAATAAAACCGGTCAAGAGCGAGTCGGACTCGCGCACCGTGGGTTCCGTACCATCATAATTGCACCATTAAATCACACTGCAGAGTAGAATAATAAAATTAGTATTGCAGTTTTAGGTCAGCGCCATCTCTTGACCGATAGTGGAACTAATGTTAATTTTTATAGAAATTTGATAATTTCTAAAAAAGTGTGCTATATTGAGACATCGTTTTATTTTTCCTATAATCTTTATATGAACTGCTATCACATAGAATTATTTCAGATTTTTCTCTTAGCAAACTTCGGAGATAAAGGGGAGAACGGTTATTTTTTACATTTTTCATCATAAGTCGAAATCTATGCGGTCTAGAAAAAAAAGAAAACGTGCAAACGGCGCTCTTTCATATGATACCCCACATGCCCTAGTAGCCTGACTTCAAATTTTTAAGACCCCTTTTCAGGCCCTGCTGTAAAAAAGATATTTATTTTTTATTTATTTCTTATTTGCAAAATGGTTGGGCAAATGTCATCTTAAACTATTCCAAATTTCAAGTTGATACCATTAGTAGTTCTCGAGATATCCAGCTGTGACAGACAGACAGACAGACTGAGTCACACCATAAGGGTTCCTTTTTTACCATTTTGGTACGGAACCCTAAAAAGCATCGCATAAGCGTACGATGTTAGTTTCAGTCAGTGACATTATTAGCTCACGTATAAGGTTCAAAATCAAGTGAATCTTTCAACGAACATCGTCCGATCATCGTTATTCTTTTTAGGGTTCCGTAGCCTAAATGGCAAAAAACGGAACCCTTATAGATTCGTCACGTCTGTCTGTCTGTCTGTCCGTATGTCACAGCCACTTTATTCCGAAAGTATTAAGACTACACAGTTGAAACTTGGTAGGTAGATGTATTCTGTTAACCGCTTAACGAATTTAATACAAAAATAAGAAAAATAAAAGATTAAGGTCCTCCCCATACATGGAACTGAAACTGAAAAAAAAAATTTCTTCAAACCAACACGTGTTGGGTGTTTATAGATAGGTCTTTAAAAATGACATTGAGGTTTCTAAGACAACTTTTTCTCAAAGTCAACCGTTTGAAAGATATACACCGCCAAAGTGGTAAAATGTGTCCCCCCCCCCCCCTTTTACTTTTGAAATAAGAGAGTGAAAAATCTAAAAAAAAATATACGCTGTAGATCTTAATAAACACTTTCAACGAAAATTGGTTTGAATGAGATATAGTAATTGGTTTTTGAGATATAGCACATTTTCCAAAACCGCAAATATAACTTTGTCACTCATACCAACACTGTGAAAAACAGAGTTATTTTTGCAGACGAAAAATGATAGGTGTTATTAAATATGGTATGGTATAAGGTAACTACGGAACCCTACGGCGCGTGGCCCGACACGCATTTGGTCGGTTTTTTATTTATAATAGACTCTCTGATAAATAATTAAGTGTGGGTGGTAAATAGGCACTCTTATAAAATATAAATAACCTTAAGAAGCTTAAGTCTAAATGTAGAAAACAAACAATCATTAAGGATCCAATTAGAGAACACTCGCCTTTATTGAGTTTTACTAAAACTCTTAAGGACTTACAAATACCTATAATATAATCCTACGAATTGGTAGACCTAATCAGTACCCGTAGCACGAACAGTTATCGAGAAAAAAATCGGGTTGCACTCCGGGAGTGCCGGCAGCAGTGAAAACTTGAATATTAACGTTGTGCATTTTTGACATTTATAAATTAGCGGCAAAGAATTAAAATTATTTCTTTCCTTTTACTATACAGTCACACAATTCAATCAGTTTGTAATTAGAGAAAAATTCTAAAGATATCGCGCCAGTGGCCTTTTTAATTTCTACATGCACACATTCTACGATTTAAACTTATAGTCACAGAGTATAAATAAGTCTATGATTTCACCGAAGAGATCGCTGCTATTAGTTCCATTTTCAAAATTAGCGCGTTGCTGGTGAAACAAGTGTTTACATGACGTCTTAAAATGACGCGCCGCCATTATCAACGCACCCCGTAGAAAGAGAGGGGGATACTTCCACTACCAGCTGTCTACTCTCCATCCGTCACATCCGTCTTACGCATTTTCGATCAGCCACGTGATTCTTACTGACGCGAGTTTAGCATTTTTTCCCCATTACGAAAAAGCGTACATCGCTGCTAAAGAAGTTTTCATTTCAAAAATGCGCGTGAAAGTACTCGATAGAATAATTATATATGGAAAATCTCATTTCACTTTTCGGGGATAGATGGCGCTGTACAAATTTCCCATACAAAATAATAATAATAATAAACAACATCTAGCCCCAAACTAAGCAAAGCTTGTAATATGGGATGCCAGACAACTGATATACTACTTATATGCCTTTAAATATATACTTATTATACATAGTTACACCCAGACCCATCACAGAAATTAAAATTCATCATTTCAATTTCTACCCGGCCGGGAATCGAACCCGGGACCTCTTGCGTGGTAAGCGGCATGTTGGCCCCTGCACCACTCAGGTCGTCAAATTACTCTATTGAATGTCTTTAGGTGTGTTAAATTTTTTGATAGCTGTGAGCTACGGGAACTGTACTCGTAGCACGAACATTCAACATTCAAATCAAATGTTCGATAGAGTAATTTTGTATGGAGGTGTACAGCGCCATCTACCGCCGAAAAACGAAATGGAATTTCCAAGAGACAATTTCTCTATCGGATACTTATCTTCCGAAACATACTAGGCTTTTTACAAAGATCTTAAAAATTGATCGGATGATTGTGAAAATTTATCTTAGATTTCAATTATCCGGTTCTTTACAATCGACCTAAGATTTTCGTAAAGATCCGCGGGCTGATTATCTAATTAGAAACCACCTAGCGACCGGTTGCAGTTCATAGATGATAGTGATCCATTGCTACTTCTTTTTGGATTAAAAAAAACATACCAAAGAAAAGTAGCAATGTATGTGGAATGAAACCGGTCGCTAAATAGTTTCTTTTTAGATAATCAGGGTGACGGTTTATACGATTTTCCTACGACATATAGATATAAAACATTAAAAGGAGCACAAAATGACATTTGTAGACCCCGGACTTCCCGGGAAGTACATAAATAGTCGATTACAAAATTTATGACATTTCTCATTATCTTATACCTTTAAACGAGCAATTCTTGTATATTATTTATTAATATGTATATATATATTATATTTCTGTGATCTCGGAAACGGCTCTAACGATTTTGCTGAAATTTGGTAAATGGGGATTTTCGGGGCTAAACAATCGATCTAGATTAGTCTTATATGTTTGGGAAAACGCGTGTTTTCGGTTTTCATGCGTTTTTCTTTCGATGCAGAATATGGTTGCTAATTTCGTCTTGCTGTCCATCTGGTCCAGCGGGTTAAGACGCGGACGGCAAGAAACGAGTGTTGCGGGTTCGAATCCCGCTCAGTGACTTATTTTTGTTTTTTTATATGTTCAAGTTTAATTTTTATTTTTATTTTTTATTGTTTTTAGACAAGTTTAAAAATGTAGTTAATGTTTGAGATAACAATGTAGATTATCACCTAAACACCACCATATTACAATAAATAGTAATAACCGATCAAAGCTCGATCGCCCAGATATTTTCACTATTAAATAGCAAAGGTATTTTTGGTTAAATTTCTAAGTACCAATCTCCAACTTGTTCTAACCTAACATAAAAAGCAAAATACATATTAGAAATTAAAATATTCAGCTTTTAAATATAAAAAAATATCCACAGCCGCATTTTTAATAAGCACGTGCACAAGCGGTAGTAAATAACAGCGTCCATAAATCATAATACAGAACGCCTTATATTTACTTGTGAAATGCCGTATTTCAAATTGGGGTTAAAATTTTCAGGACTTTAATACGGAGTTAAATTTTCAAGCGACAAAAATACTTGAATTCGAAGTCACGTTAATTTTGTACGGGATAGGTCCCTTTGTTCTTGTGTAAAGACACACTGTGAATCAGACATTGTGTAAAATAAATTTAAAAAGATGAATTAGTTAGTGATTCTGAACCCCTAGCACAAACATCTATCGAGAGAAAAAGGTACTTGATACAGTATTGTCTAAGATAAATTTAATTTCGCTTTTGTGATAGATAAAGCTGTACTTTCCCATACTAAATTGCTCAATCAATACCTATTTGTTTTACCATTGAAAATGGTTATTAGATGCAAATCGCCTGAGACGTATTTTTGACCATATCTCCGAGGATTTTGGGAGGATCGAGTCGAGATGGTTAATAGTACCAAAAGTTGAAGAATTTATCGAGACATATATTAATTCACACCATTAATCTACTGGTAACTTTTTAGGAATTTTGCAAAATTCGGCAATATTTGGGTTTATTGGGGGGTGTTTGTTTACTGAATTGTAAATATATCGAAAAAAAAACTAACTTAAGAAAAAATTAAAAATGAGTCCTAGGGTATTAGTTTAGCTACAAAATGGTGAAAAAATTTTGAGAATCGGTTAGTAATTGTGACCTCTAGGTGGTCCCTTTAGATTTGGAATTGTAGAGAAACGGGTGTTCCGTACATAAGAAGTGATGTAGCTTCTATGATTATTGACCGATCGTCATGGTAATAGTGTTAAAAGATGCAGAAGCAGACGAGAAGTTCATTCTTTGGAATTATGAAAATCGGTTAATAATATTTCGGCCGCGTCGAGGCAGTCGGCGGGCGCTTTTGTGACACGAGGCGAAGCCGAGTGTCACAATCATAGAAGTAGAATGTCAAAGAACAACAAAGTCAATAAACCGAAAACGAATCAATACATTTTATATGAGATACGTAAAATATGACTTAGATTCATAAAATATGACTATATTAAAGATGGTGGAAAAAATTCAGGATAAATTAATTAAAAGGCTTAGATATAAATTCAATAACTTTCATAAATTGATAATAATACCTCTTGAATCGCGTAGAGAAGTACGGGATCAAACTTTTCTGTACAAAATTTTGAATAATCAGATCGATTCTCCTTATTTGTTAAGTAAGATCTTGTTTAAATGTTATGGTGCTAGACTGCGTTCATGTAATACTTTCTCGGTACCGCATAGTAGAACCAATTATGGTAAAAACCGATATATACTAAGAGCTATGAAAAATTATAATGTGAATTTTAGTGATATAGATATATTTAATACCAAATTTGCTAAATTTAAAAATGAAACTTTTAAAATCTGTATGAACAAATTACAACCTTAATGTGTTAAATTGAAATCATTTTCGATAAATTGTCATTAGATTATGTTAAATAATAAATTTGATATATTGTAAACTTTTATAGATTAATATCAGTAAATTACACCCTTAATAATTTGTCATTTAAAAATTAAACTTTTTCATTGTAATATCTTTACTTAACTTACATCTGTTTGCCTACATAATTTGTCTGTTCAACGTAATGTACAATTTAGTGGTGGAAACTCTTTTGGCTAATGTACTGAAATTATGTTTTACTATTACTATGTACTATTTAAAGCTGTATGTTTCCCTAAGTAATAAAATAAAATAAAATAAAAATATGGCAAAGGAAATTAATAAACTATGTTCCATACGCGGGACGCTAGGGGCTCTTACTGTAAAAAATGTTGGCACATGTCACTTGATCCTTTGTCTCTTTTTTAGATAGACCGTGTCCGTATGATGTTAACTTCTCTTTTCCACGCTTTGTTGGTCTGCTTGAGCGCAGCGAAAATTTTTCTATGTCTATGGTCACAATCGTAAAAATAAATGAGTACTACCTAGGTAACTTTAAAAATACAATAGGATTTTGCATTTGATTTGATTTTGATTTTTCGTAATTTTTTGTATTCATTTTCAATGCTTCGATTCTTGCAAAATCTGCAAAATCTGTGAATTTCTCGATAGATGTTCGTGTTACGGGTCCTGAGTATAAAATGAAACGATGTCCACCTTTTCTTTGCATCACAAAAACTATAATCGCGTAGCACCCGTAGTAGGTCGCCCATGTGGAACGTGGTACGTAACTTTCGTAGCATAAGATGTGCTAAGATAAGACCGGGGGCCCTACCGCCTAACTCAAAGCTTTGTCCAGACGATAGCTAGACTATATCCATCCTTGTCATATCATAAGACGATGACAAGGACGGACAGTGCACTGACGTCATAAACCAAAGCCAGAGTCAAAGCGAGAGAGTTAGGCGGTCCGGCAACGGGCCGCCTACGCACCGACAGGTGCCTAGATTAGTGCCTAGGTGCCTAGTTAGTGCCTAGAGCCTAGATAAGATATGTAACCAAGTAAAGCGAACGTTCACGAATGTTCGCAACCGGCCGCTGCGCACTAGGTGCCTCGATACATCCAGGCGACTACCTAGAATGTATCGTAAGCGCGAGGCTTACAACCAAAGACTATGAGGACCAAGGCGACTATCCTAGCGACTCACCTAACAGTGCGGTCACCAACTAACCTAGATATATCTAGGCAAGGCACCAATCTAGGGACCTGTTGGTGTGTACGCAGCCTAAGAGTTTCATGATCAGTCTGGCATCAGTCCATTATATCAGTCTGTAGATCAATCGCACTAATTTTCAAAGTCAAACCAAAACTAAATCGTTATAACTTAGTTTCGTTTACAGAAAAATACTCGCTTTTAGTTTTGTTGAAATTGTTGAGAGCTAAGCCTAGGGAGCTTAAAATACTAATCTTGGACAATTTAAAAGAGAATACAGCTAATCCAATATTTTTTAGGTAAATAATAACCTAAATATCAGCGTAATAGTTTTGGTTTTACCGTTCAGAATTGGCATGATTGGACCCCTAGGATTTAAGGCCCTTATAGCAGTCAACTACCAATATATTCATTTTTATTACACTTAAACCAAATAAATATTTAAAAAAAACCGGCCAAGTGCGAGTCGGACTCGCGCACAAAGGGTTCCGTACCAAAAACGGCAAAAAATAACGTTTGTTGTATGGGAGCCCCCTTAAATATTTATTTTATTTTGTTTTTACTATTTTTTGTTATAGCGGCAATAGAAATACATCATCTGTCAAAAAGTCAACTGTCTACCTGTTGTCGCTATTCATATTGAGCAAAAAACGGCAAAAACATCATGTTTGTTGTATGGGAGCCCCCCTTAAATATTTATTTTATCCTGTTTTTAGTATTTGTTGCTATAGCGGCAACAAAAATACATCATCTGTGAAAATTTCAACTGTCTAGCTATAACGGTTCATGAGATACGGCCTGGTGACAGACAGACAGACAGCGGAGTCTTAGTAATAGGGTTCCATTTTTACCCTTTGGGTACGGAACCCTAAAAAGGAAACAACCATGCCCTCTTAAATTGTCTCTAATATTTTTTGAATTACTCTTTAACATTTTTCATTCTTTGTACTAGTTTTAAAACGCAATCGAAACGACGGTGGCCACTTTTGGTTTAAATGGATTTTAAAACTTACAGAAAAAATGAAAACTGTTGAAGAGTTATTCAAAAAATATTAGAGACCATTTAAGAGGGCATGGTTGTTACCTTTTTTTACGTATTGATGTATTTGGTGTACGTAAAATAAAAATAAATCAAATGGCGGCGGCGCTAGTTGATAGCTATAGGCGCCTTAAGGAGTAACCATATTAAAAATAACGGATATCCGAAATAAAAATTTATCCGTAACCGTAATCGAATCCGATGTAAAAATTTCCGTAATTCCGGATGAGGGCGAAATCTAAACGAGACCCGTTATGATAGGTTTTTCTGCCCGGAGGCGACGGCGGCAGCCGAGCCTACACAATAGTTTTACTATTACAATTTATAAAAAATCTAATATCTGTAACCGAAAATATCTGAAACTAACAGATTATCCGAAAGAATTTTAACTGAAACCTGTATATCCTTACTAATATCCTTACTAATATTATAAATGCGAAAGTCCGTTTGTTTGTTTGTTTGTTACGCCTTCAAGTCTTAACTACTGAACCGATCATCATGAAATTTAGCATACACGCTGTCAGGGGTACAGAGAAGGACATAGGGTACCTTTTATCCCGAAAAAAAGTATTGTTCCCGAGGGATAGCAAAAAAGATTCCACGCAGTCGCGGGCGGTCGCTAGTTATATCTAAATCCGTATCTGTTACCGACAAGCAATGTCTAAATTCTAAATTTCACTGACACCTCTCTACAAAACAAATGTAAAAAGCTGATGCAGTTGACAATACGCTTCAATACGGGAAAAATGTGGTTTTAGTTGCTCGTGCCCATCCTCAATAGTATCCGTATCTTTATCCAGATCAATTACCCAAACATGCCTGTTTTTTTCAGGAAAGTTTCCAGTTTCTGTCGTTTTTATGTGTTTAATTTCAGCTAAATACACGTTTCCCATACGTAATTTTGACAATTTACCTAATTTGAAGTGGCATTTGAATAGGCGCGGCTGCGGCTGCTAACTGTCATATATTATGACACGCGAGGCAAGGTGCGGTGCGCAAAAAACAGCGATAATTATCTAATGATGTCATGATAACGAGTATCAAGTCTAGTTTTTGTACAATCGTTAGTTACTTACCATAATAATATGACCTAAATGCTTGCCAAACTCACGAATGCCAATCTGCCTCGCTTCGTTTTTCATGATACACTTCGAAGAGTGTGCGACGAAATTAGATAAGTAAGTAGCTATAGTTATTCTACCTCATGAAGATCCTTTTGCTATTATGTGTTAAGCGTGCACATATATATGACGGCGCGTTTATGTTGTTTTACACATTTTTTGTAATTTCATGTTGTTTTTATTTGCTAATCAATAATAATTACAATTTAAAACAATAAAACAATGGTAAAACATTGTTAAGTCATAAAATCAAGTTAAATTATCAAAGAGGGGACTAACGTCCGTGCGGGCTTGCGAGTGACGTCAGCGCCCGAACTAGTTTTGCATGTTGTGGCGCCGCGTGGCGTGAGTGGTGGCGTGACTAGGGTTGCAAAATTACGTAATTTTACCGAAAAGGCTGGTAAATTACGGATATTTTACCGTAATTTATATAAATTACGGTAAAATTACCAGCGACTATTAGCATCTTTTATTTATTTATTTCTGTTTATTTCTGCTTTAAAATAAAAAGCAACACTGACTGATGGTATCTAAACATTGAAAACCAAAACAATAGGCAATTCAACTGCGATGATCGTAGTAAAATGAAGGAATTGTGACATTTCCATACATCTACTCTCGGCAATACCTACAATTACTTCACCTCGCGTTTTATACTGCTTAGTGCGTGAACTTTTTAGTTTTTCACTTAAGGTTTTTTTTAGTTTCACTTAAAATAGCGGTTTCACATTTTGAAGCTCAGATAGGCGGTCTCACTCATACTTTAAAAATAAAATAAAAAAATGATTTATTTTTGGTGAATGTTTTCAATACATCGTCAATAGAATAGTATTACGGATATTAAACATACATTGTTTAATATATTTAAATGTAGCAAAACTAGTTTAAAATAAAAAATGAAGTTATTTCACCAAGTAAATCAAAAATATATTTGTAAATAAATATAAGTACGTGAAATTTTAGACGATGTATTGAAAACATTCACCCCAAATAAATCAAGTAACTTATTATAATTTAAAAAGTTCAAAAAAGTGAGTGAGACAGCCTATCTGAGCTGCAAAATGTGTCAGACAACGCTCTTTCAGACTATAATTACTTCACCTCGCGTTTCCTATCCTACTCGGTTAATAGCTTACGGCTTAGTACGTGAAAGGGAGGGTGGCGTTTTCTTCGTTTTTCACTTAACGGACAAACAGACTAACAGATTGGCACATTTTGCCTTGTAATAAAAAAAATATAAGTACTATAAATACATTTTTTACTGAAAATTACCGTAATTTATCGAAAAATACCATAAATTACGTAATTTATCGTTTTTTACCGAATTTTACCAAGGTAATTTTACCGATTTACATCCCTAGGCGTGACTAGTGGGGCAACCGGCCGGCCTTTATAAGCAGGCGGCGCTCGCACTGGGACACATTCGATCGTGAGCCGTGGCGCTGTACGTACGCTCGCAATTCTGCATACCTCTTCGCTTTCTCCAACGCCCATGGATATGGCTGAACTAAATGGTCAGCTCGGCACTCCGTCATCAGGAGTGGGGATGGACCAGGAAGCGAAAAACATACTATGGGAGCGCCAGTCCTACAAAACCGATGGAGAAATCTCTTGAAGTCCCAGCATCGTGGCGTGATGGGTTCGGTGATGACCAAACTTATTTTTCCAGAATTTAGTCTTCAGGGGGCGGATGCGCGAGCGTGGTGTGATGCAGTGGACATATGTTTAGGAGAGAACCCTTCAAGCGGAAGCCAGTTGGTTATGCTCCTTAGTAAGGCTCCCTGAGGTTAAAAAGCTGCATGGTAACGTGCACAGCAGCCGTTACAAGGTTGCATTGTACGATTGATGCCATCGAAGCTCCTGCTGCTACCTTGTACAGGGTTTTTTCGGGCTGCTTGAGTGGTGAAGTGAAGGGGACATGTGGACACCTAGACACGCTGGTCCACGCTCTACAAACCTAATCCACGGCTGAGCGAAGGGTTAGCTTAGGACTGTCACACCAGCGGTGGACCACCTCTACAATATTGGTGAAAAGTTTTCATTTTGTTTTCATTTCGGTTCCTGAATGCTCATTAACAAAAGAGACGTTTTACAGAGAAGAGAAATATTATGTTTCAGCTTCACTTTGAGGGATAGGAAAATTAAGCCTACGATGCAATGCTCAAATTATTTTGATTGTTACTTTTTAGAGTTATTCAGCTGAATTATTATTTTATGAGGTCCCCAAATCTTCGTTGGTATTCATAACATCATAATAGGGCAAGATTTAATTATGTTGGGCTTCTTCAATGTGAGTTTAGCGAAAAGAATTAATGATTTTAGTAATGTCAATGATACCGATGTTCCCTCAGAGCCTATAACAGAATTAGAAACAAAATACTTGAAAATTATTGTTCACAGACTTGTTTATGATGTTGGCCAAATAAATAATCCAAGTTTGTGACCTCGAGAGCCGAACGCAACTATGTCAAAAATCGAAAAAACCACGTAAATTTCGGATTTTGGCGATTATAAACCTGAAGAACTTCATATTTTTATTTTCAGTAATTATAAATCGTGCAGCGGAATGATTGATTGCTCGGCGATATTTAGAATTGGTTAGTGGAATCATTTCTATCAAAAGTTTTTCTGATAAGTTGCATAATAAAAAGTAAATTGCGAATTTATGAAACAAGCTTATACTGCCATTATTTAATTACTCACAAATTTTTTTACCCGTATGAAAACAAGAGACACTAAATTTTTCTAAAGTTTTATTTTGACCATTTTTGTTCCATCCTAAAAATTTGTTTGAAAACTGATTCATTCTAGGAGAGCGTAAGTGCAGTAAACAGGAATTCTGGCGGACATACCTTCTTGGTTCACATGAATTGGAAAATATACTTTGCCATCACCCTATCAACCTAATCTATGGACGGACGCTAATGACATTTTTTTGTTTATGTTTTGTTTTAAGTTGTATTTTTTCTTTTATTCTCGCTATTTTTGCCTGAAACTATTTTTACCGCTAATTTGATTTTGTAGTTCCTGTCTGCAAAAATTTTAATACTGTGACGAAATGCTCAAACCTTGGGCCATAGAAATAGAATGTCAAAGAACAACTAAGTCAATAAACAGGTGATCCGAAAACGAATCAATACATTTTATATGAGATACGTAAAATATGACTTAGATTCATAAAATATGACCATATTATGGCAAAGGAAGTTAATAAACTATGTTCCATACTGTTTTCTTTGTCGATAAACGAATAAATGTAGCGAAATTTGGTTTTAGAGAAATGTGTGGCAATATCTTATTTACCTTTGAAAAGTGTGATTACTTGGATTGTTTCTTTTTGTCACATCACAATTACTTAGAGCAGAAGATACCATAGCTCCACGATACCTTTATTTTAAATTCTAATTAAGATTAAAAAATAAGTTAAACAAACTGTGATTGCTCATTTGCTAGGCGGGACGCTAGGGGCTCTTACTGTAAAAAATGTTGGCACATGTCACTTGATTCTTTGTCTTTTTTTTATATAGACCATGTCCGTATGATGTTAACTACTCTTTTCCACGCTTTGTTGGTCTTCTTGGGCGCAGCGAAAATTTTTCTATGTCTATGGCTCAAACAAACCTTTTTTTTGTGTGCCAAAGACTACACTTAAACGGTGGGGTGTTGCTTTTTGTATTTTGTTAAACTGATTCAAACATTATCAACACCGATTCTTTTTAAGCAGAAGAGCTTCAGCAGCATCATGAAGTCCACTTTGGGAGGTTTGCGACTGTCTGTTATTGGATCCTTCATAAACCTTGATATTATATTTAGAATAAAGTTAAAATTAACTAAAATACTAGTAATTGAACTTAAAACATTTTCGATAATATGGTCCTACACGGAAAGATTACAGGAGAAGGAATTGAGTGGGCTAACCTGGTTCGATCATTGCTCCCGCGTGCTGGCTGTGGTGGATGCGCGTCTCACTTCTTCTTAGAATCTCCGACGTTGATTATTATTTGGGTAATCACAATAGTCTTCGGATAACTCGCGGCGATCACCTTGTAGGTATTCAAACTTGACCGCAATAGTGAGGAGCACGAAAACTCGACTCAATGCTCTGGCACGCAGGCAGGCTGGATCGGAAGTGTCTAAATATGGCCGACGCGACCAGATACCAGATAGGATCATGGATAAAAATGATATGAGGGTAGATTTTGGGTTTAGGGATGTAGCATCGTTACAAGTGTGAATCGAGTCTAAAGTGATGTGAAAATAACAATCTATGATTCACCTAAATCTACCGGGTACCTTGTAAAAAAAAAACACTATTTTTTTCTGAAACATGAACTTTAATACGGAGAAGGTAAAGTTTAGAATGTACCTAAATAGCTTAATCTTATTTTATAACTACCTTTTGCAAACTGTATCATTTTACAGATAGACCATCATCTGTGTTGGCTTTAAAAGTTTTCGCCGTTTTGAGCTTATTGTATTCTATGTTTTTTTAGCTGAACAAAACGAATTTTTCTGAATACAAAAATTTTATAACATTACTGTTGGAAAACCTCTTTTGATTTTATACAGTTTTATATATAGTTTTTATACTTACTTATCCAAACTGACTGCAAACTGAAGTTCTTTAATTTGAAATAAAAATGTCACTTGTTCACCGTCCATTGCTTCGTTAATTTCATAATCCTCAGCATACATCACTTAGTTTTCTTTACAAAAAAAAACATAAACAAAAAAAAAAAAAAAAAAACTTTTAATTCCTCTTTGACATTCATTGTTATTAATTTAGAAATAGTGGCTGGATACATTTTTCTGATCACAAAAATACTAATAAATGTACTTTGCTAACCATTTAGATGAAACGTGTGGATCCTAGTCAAATAGTGAAACCTATAAGAACGTGAGTTCAAAAATTAAAATTTTTAGAACTTACATACCTACTATTATTGTTTATTATTGTTACTTATTTATTTACGGTGCAATGTCTTTTGGCCTTCGATGGTCATAGATTTCTGGATGTGCCGATGACGGCAAAAGTAAGTATTCGTATGAAGTATTCGTTATTAATAGAGGAAATATGCTACTCTATGTAGTGATCCATCCAGTGAAATATGCTACTCAATGTAGTGATCACTTTGCAGCCCAGTGAAATATGCTACTTAATGTAGTGATCGCTGTGTGACAAGTCTGTGTGACAATTGGTACTATTGTGTGTTCTGTGGAAAGAGGAAATATGCTACTTAATGTAGTGATCCACCCAGTGAAATATGCTACGCAATGTAGTGATCACTTTGTCACCCAGTGAAATATGCTACTAAATGTGGTGATCGCTGTCTGACAATTCTGTGTGACAAGTCTGTGTAACAAAAGTCTGTGTGACAAGTCTGTGTGACAAAAGTCTGTGTGACAAGTCTGTGTGACAATCGGTACTACTATGTATTCTGAGTAAATGGCTGATGGTCATGTATTCTTTGCAGTCGGACTGTGTGACCATCCATCTGTGTGTCGATCCATCTGTGTGTCGATCCGTCTGTGTGAAGATTCGTCTGTGTGACGATCTGTCTGTGTGAAATTGTTGTAATCAGTAAGATAATTGTTCTTTTTTTTAGGGGCCAGAATGGCCGAGCTCGAATATACAACTCAGCATATTTTGTTTTTTTAGGACAAGTCTGATAACGAGACACACGAGGACGTGTGAAGGCGCAGGACGGCCGTGACGGCGCGTTTATGTTGTTTTACACATTTTTTGTAATTTCATGTTGTTTTTATTTGCTAATCAATAATAATTACAATTTAAAACAATAAAACAATGGTAAAACATTGTTAAGTCATAAAATCAAGTTAAATTATCAAAGAGGGGACTAACGTCCGTGCGGGCTTGCGAGTGACGTCAGCGCCCGAACTAGTTTTGCATGTTGTGGCGCCGCGTGGCGTGAGTGGTGGCGTGACTAGTGGGGCGACCGGCCGGCCTTTATAAGCAGGCGGCGCTCGCACTGGGACACATTCGATCGTGAGCCGTGGCGCTGTACGTACGCTCGCAATTCTGCATACCTCTTCGCTTTCTCCAACGCCCATGGATATGGCTGAACTAAATGGTCAGCTCGGCACTCCGTCATATATGTTACGGCTAATACCCGAAGTGCGGCTAAACCTAGTTTTAGCCGACTAAAACTAGGTGTAACCGATAGCTGTTGGCTAAAACTAGGTGTAGACGATTTGCTCGCGGCTAATACTAGATCTGGTGTAGCCGGCTAAAACTAGGTGTAGCATGGGGTATTAAAAAAGTTATTTCTTTTGTCTGTTAAAAAAAATAACCTCGATAATATATATAACCTATATTCGGGACCTACAGGGGTAAAGCAGATCGGTTCACCTAGTTTTAGCCAACAGCTATCGGATACACCTAGTTTTAGCCGGCTAAAACTAGGTTTAGTCGAAGTTTGGGTATTAGCCGTAACATATATACATTGTTTAGTGTACGTCTGCACGCTCTCGTATGACGCACATTAAAACCATTTGGTGCCGGCATATAACTTGGCAAGACAAAGATGAGACAAAACATGCGCGGAGTTTAGTGTTTGTAGCTACTGCGCATCTTTTGTCTCGTTTTTATCTTGCCAAGTTACGTGCCGGGGGGTATATGTGCACGCCTAACAACATTCATCGAAAAGGGTCTTCGTATATACTATACCTAAACGAATTCATTCCTCTCCTTTCCACCATCGAAGCATTATCAGATAAGCGTACCGACCTTAAGATGTTGATATTCAAACCACACAGATCGTTTTGCTAATTATTTTTTAATGCGAAATAAGAAGTGGAATACGCTGCACTGCACGTGACATGAATAGGCTGACGTTAATAAAAAGTCAGAAATCTTTGCTCAAATACAATTAGAAATTAAGTGATTTTGAATTGTCTATACACATTGTACAACTAGATTTTTCCGAACTGAGCATGCCCTGCATCGCAGTACTATCACGTACTATGGGCAACACACAATTCGTGTGCGCGCGTATCGAGCCCGCACGAACTATACGGTACTAGGCACGTATCTTGAATTTCTTTCGTCGGAGTGGGGATAAGTTCGCGCATGTGCTCTTGTGAGCGCCCAATAGCGCGCGCCCCTCTCCCGCCGCCTGTGCCCCTCACCGCTACGCATACCCAAAATACGCGTTTCGCGCAATCCCCACCCGATTTCAAGTTATATGCCTCGTACTGTACGTACCTATGTTGTGTTGTGACGGCGCGGCGTGCAAGCGATTTTAACCTAGGCGTGGCCTATGGTACACCATGTTAAGCTTTGTCCAGACTTGTATTATTTTGGCGTATCAGATCACCGTATCTTTACCATACATCGCTAGTTTGGTTGGGCGTGCGTTGAAGTAATATTAACGCACGCCCAGCCAAACTAGCGATGTATGGTAAACTAAAGATACGGTGATCTGATACGCCAAAATGGACTAATCTGGACAAAGCTTTATGTGACTGCGCAGCCAAATTCTACTAATATTATAAATGTGAAAGTTTGTGGGTTTGGATGTTTGGATGTTTGTTCTTCAATCACGCAAAAACTACTGAACGGATTTGGTTGAAATTTAACACACAGGAGATAGCCTAGATTAAAACATAGGATACTTTGTAAGCGTCAGAACCCCTGGACCAAGTACGATATTTTATGTTCGGAGACTATCAAGGTTCAATACCTTTTTGGTACTATTTGATACCTACATTAAATTATCTAGTACCTCGACGAGCTGTGAAAAAAACTTGAAAAGAAAGTGGCCAGACATTCTGACGTCAGTTTGTCTGGACCACATTTTTTTCACATAGTTGGAGACAATATATCTTAAATATTTATTTGTAAATATTCAATACCTTTTTAATACCTTCACATATAATTTTTTTTTCAAACTTTATGGCGTCCCGGGAAAAAGTTACGGATGAATGAAATTATCTCTTATATAAAAGTGAAGGGGTGACTGACATCAACGTCCAGCCCAAACTACTGAACCTAGAGACTTGAAATTTTGTACATAAATACCTTATACAATGTGGACATTTAATAAAAAAGGATTTTTGGAAATTTGACCTCTAGAGGGGTGAAATGGGGGTTCAAAGTTTGTATAGAAAACAAATATTAAATTGATATTTCGATTTGAAACTTCGTAAGAGTACTTCTAAAAACATATAAATAAACACATGTTTCATGGTTTTTCGAAAATCAACCCTTTAGTTGGTAAATTGGTCAAAAAAGCCCAAAATGACTGACAAATCAACGCACAGCCCAAACTACTGGACCTAGAGACTTGAAATTTTGCACACAGATACCTTATACAGTGTAAACATACACTAAGGTAGAATTTTTGAAAATTGCATCCCTAAGGGGATGAAATAAGGGATGTCAGTCATTTTGTCCTTTTTTTTGCCCCATTTACCACCTAAAGGGTTGATTTTCGGAAAACCACGAAAAACGTCTTTGTTTATTTGTTTTTGGAAGTACTCCTACGAAGTTTCAAGTCGAAATGTCTTTTTATTTATTTTTTCCATACAAACTTTGAACCCCCATTTTACACCTCTAGAGGTAGAATTTCCATAAATCCTTTTTTAATAAATGTCTAAACTGTATAAGGTATTTATGTACAAAATTTCAAGTCTCTAGGTCCAGTAGTTTGGGCTGGGCGTTGATGTCAGTCACCCCTTCACTTTTATATAAGAGATAATTTCATTCATCCGTAACTTTTTCCTAAGACGCCATAAAGTTTGAAAAAAAAATATGTGTTAAGGTATTAAACAGGTATTGAATATTTACAAATAAATAATTAAGATAAATTGTCTCCAACTATGTGAAAAAAAATATGGTCCAGACAAACTGACGTCAGAATGTCTGGCCACTTTCTTTTCGTGTTTTTTCACAGCTCGTCGAGGTACTAGATAATTTAATGTAGGTATCAAATAGTACCAAAAAGGTATTGGACCTTGATAGTCTCCAAACATAAAATATCGTACTTGGTCCAGGGGTTCTGACTCTTACGATACTTTTTATCCCGATATTCCCAGGGGTACGGGAACCACGCGGGTGAAACCGCGGGCGGTCGCTAGTGTTAAATAAATATAAAAAAAACTACAAAAAATACCATATTTCTCATCCAGACTCCCATTCTTATCATCTATATTTCATTTAGAATGAGGGTGAAAGACAATTTTTTAATAATAAATAAATAATGAGAAGTCCCGAAGAGAGTTCATAAATAATAAGCTAATATAAAGTCGTTATACAAAGAAATTACCAAAGTTATAACTCGTAATAGTTCCGTGGTTTGCCAATATTAGTGAACATCATACATAAGCTTTGCTAACCGCAAAATTTAATAACCGATTTGTAATATATATATCTACAGTTTAAGGCGATTAGTGCTCTCACAGTGGCACCCTCATTATAATTAAATTTATTGCTTGCTAAGTACATATGGCTAGTATTTAATCGGGTAACAATAAATTCCCATTTTGGGTATCAAAAATACTGAATATAGCGTTCTGAAATACTAAGTGGGCGACGGACTGAGGGCGACTACAAATGAAAATGGGTGACTTTAAAATACAAATTGAGTAACTAGTAATTCAGAAAAGGCGACCAAATTACTATTTGGGCGACAACCTTTGGGCACACAAAACATTTATTTGGCATAATTTTATTTTATTTTATTTAAAAAAAGGACACTATTATCCTAATCGTGATGACAAAAATACCATGTTGGATAGCCTAAACCAGTTTATATAGTTACGTACTTGGTATAATATGTAGTTGCCCCCTCAATATTTTTGTCACTCATTTAGAATTTTCACTGCTAACTTATTTTTTTTATCTCCTACATGTAGTCGCCGTTTTACGTATTTTTTGTAACCCACAGTTTGTCATTCGTTTAGTTATTTTGTCGCCCAAAATAATTAACCGCTGCCAGGTTTAGTATTTAAGTACCCCTTTAACAGTCGCCTTCAATTATTTCGCCCAATTAATTAATTCCCGAACATAATGTATCGGAAATTCACACGTACTGATTGAAGCTAAAATTCTATAGTTTGTTTACAAATAATAACCTCAGTAAAATAAAGTTCGTTGTAGTAATAGTTGGCAAAAGAGTAAAAAGTGGCCACTTTTGGCACATTTGCCTTTTACTACTTTAACGAAATATTATTTTACTGAGGTTATATTGTTTGCAAATTAACTTTAGAAGCTTCCTTTCAACCTTTACATGTGAATTTTCGATACATTATGTTCTGAGCGAGCAAAGAGGAGGGCGCCATTTGAGGACTATAGGAGCCTTAACTAGATATTTCTGTTAGTGTGTAGGTAACTGAATATTAATGTAGATAAGATTTTAACTGATTGTGGGGAGATAAGACTATATTTTGCAGACGGATATAACTAGTAAAACCCTGTCTAAATCTATCTCTTTAAAAAAATACTCTTAAAATAAGCTAGATATGTGCGACACAAAATTAATTTCACTTTGCTGTTATTCTCACAAAACTATGGATTACCTATTTACATACAAATTGTAAGCTGTACGTGGGAATAAGAATAATATTAAAAATATTGGGATAAGGAGATTTTAAAAAGATTTTTTATGGTAAATGATTAGGTAAATAAATAAAATAATGAAAAAATTATCGTATAATATCTGATCCGGAAATAAGGAAAGAAAAACTTTTTCATTCTTACTGAAAGACAACTTACGAAAGAAAGATTAATGTGTACGAAACCCACCCACGGCGCTAAGAGGCTGACCACTGCAAAGATGATTTATCATAATGTCACTGGATGGATTCTTATAATGTCGTAGGATAATCGGAAAAACCGGGTCTTTGCAAAAATCCTAGGTCGATTGTAAAGGACCGAATAATTAGAATTAATATGGTATATACACGAGTTGACTTACCTACTTAATCGATTGTAAAATCAAATCGCCACCTCATTGAGATAAGGTTTGCGTTTCGATTTTACAAGCAATTGTCAATATAAAGCCCTATTTGACTAAAAGTCGCCTAGTAAGTCCTGAATCTATCTTATGGGGCATTTATACTGTATATCCGTGTGAATGCCCCATAAGATAGATTTCCGCAATCGGTCAAGCAATTTTAGGATCTTTGTCAAAATCCCAGTACGTTTCGGACACTTAGAGAATGCTGATTGGAAAATCTAAGAGTCGATTCAGTCTGATTGGACAGAACATGACTCTTCTTATATACAGAGTTTCCCAAAACTTTACCACATTGAGGGAAAGTACCTTAAATATTGAAGGTAAGAAATTTTATTGAAAGAAGACTTCGTTTTGTTTTAAAAATAATGCGAACTGCATTTTTTTTAAATGGCATTTATTCCTGTACAAATTGATCATCATCATCCCCCTACCCTTATCCCAATTTATTTGGGGTCGGTGCATTGCGTCTTTTTACCCGACTGCAAGAGGGTTATGTTTTTCGCGCGTATCTTGTAAGTTTGTATGTAATATTCTTTATTACCTCATATCTTTCAAACGGCTGAACGGATTTCCATGATTAACATATCGTTAGATTTGTCTCGTCAGCCCAAGTGTTCTTAAGAAGGTGGCGTTATAAAAAAACCAACATGGCGGCTGTACGGTGCTATTATAAGTAGCGAAAAAAAAATTTTTTTTAGAATTCTGCAATATGGATGTCAAATTAAAGGGCTTATTATAAGGATTTCAAAAAGGTATATCATATAAATAATAACTAAAAAGAAATAAATAAAAAATAAATTAAAAAAAATAAAAACCCGCCTGCATAAAAAGACAAGTCAACTAAAAAGATGGAAACAAGATTAAATATTAAAGGTAACATTATAACATGCAGTCGGAGGCACATAACTCAAATTATTCATAATGTCACTTTCTTTATGCATGCCTCCGACTGCATGTTATAATGTTGCCTTTAATATTTAATCTTGTTTCCATCTTTTTAGTTGACTTGTCTTTTTATGCAGGCGGGTTTTTTTTTTTTTTTATTTTTTTTTTTCTTCCATTCCTTCCTGTCACTCGTCATCTCTTCATCCACTCCCTTTACATTCTATTCCTATACAAATTGATACAATACGTAATAATTAAAATTTAAATGTTAAATTTCCTGATCTGTCTTTTGTTTAAGATGCTGTATTACTTAGCGCTATCGCACACAGGCAACTTAGTCTCCCAGCAACTGTTTTGTCTCTCACATCAAGTCCACGGGTTTATATGGAAGCGCGCACACAAAGCGACACGGTCGTCTGCAACTTTTCATACAAATCACGTGAGAGACAAAAAAGTTGCGGAGACAAAAGTTGCCCGTGTGCGATAGCGCTTAAGCGCTATCGCACACAGGCAACTTAGTCGCCCAGCAACTTATTTGTCTCTGTCGCTGTCTCCTTGCCGAGATTTGGAAGGTGCGCACACGGAAGCGACAGCGACGCAACTGTTTCGTAAAATTTAGCCTCATTCATCAATATGGCAATTAAGCGGCAAATGGCGCATGGTGGGTGAAATTCAAGCTTCAATAGACTTTTAGTAATATGAAATTAGGTTGATTTAATGAAAAATAAAAAGTACATAAATACACAAAATCACTGTTGGTCATTTTTCAATTTACCCATTATTTGCAGCGTAACTAGTTTTTTAAATATTTTTTTGTATGAAACTAGGACTTAATTTGAGAATAACTAGTAATACGTTAAAAATAAGTAGTAACATACGTACAAACATACATTGAACCCTGAAAACAATACACCTTTCTTTTTTAGGCAGTCTTGTTAAAGTAATAATATTATGCAGGCGGTAATTATGTACATTTTATAGTGTTCTAAGTACTTAAAAATTAAAAAATCAATACAAAAAACATCTTCCTATCGATGTAGTAAATTGAAATGTTTACAACCTTTGACTCGAGGCAAAACCAGCATATGACGGGCGGGCTTGCCTCATTTATGCTGTACGGTCTTCTCCAATCGTATATTTTGAGCCAAGGAAACTAATTTGGCCAACAACTTCGTAATTTATAGAATTATCAATAAATTCAACCCAGCAACAAACTTTAAGACATCAATTTACAACCAACTCACCTCTAACTCCCATTCAGATACTTTAAAGGAGATATTTAGATTTTTGTACGACATATTACACTCAAATGGAGGGTGAGAAAATGGATCTTGATTAAAATGCCCTTTATAAATATGTACAGGCCTCGTAGCAACATCTATTATAGAGATGTTGAACCGTTATATAAAATATTCTTATATTAAACAATAGTTTATGTGACTAATGACTAAGCGCTTAAGCGCTATCGCACACAGGCAACTTAGTCGCCCAGCAACTTATTTGTCTCTGTCGCTGTCTCCTTGCCGAGATTTGGAAGGTGCGCACACGGAAGCGACAGCGACGCAACTGTTTCGTAAAATTTAGCCTCATTCATCAATATGGCAATTAAGCGGCAAATGGCGCATGGTGGGTGAAATTCAAGCTTCAATAGACTTTTAGTAATATGAAATTAGGTTGATTTAATGAAAAATAAAAAGTACATAAATACACAAAATCACTGTTGGTCATTTTTCAATTTACCCATTATTTGCAGCGTAACTAGTTTTTTAAATATTTTTTTGTATGAAACTAGGACTTAATTTGAGAATAACTAGTAATACGTTAAAAATAAGTAGTAACATACGTACAAACATACATTGAACCCTGAAAACAATACACCTTTCTTTTTTAGGCAGTCTTGTTAAAGTAATAATATTATGCAGGCGGTAATTATGTACATTTTATAGTGTTCTAAGTACTTAAAAATTAAAAAATCAATACAAAAAACATCTTCCTATCGATGTAGTAAATTGAAATGTTTACAACCTTTGACTCGAGGCAAAACCAGCATATGACGGGCGGGCTTGCCTCATTTATGCTGTACGGTCTTCTCCAATCGTATATTTTGAGCCAAGGAAACTAATTTGGCCAACAACTTCGTAATTTATAGAATTATCAATAAATTCAACCCAGTAACAAACTTTAAGACATCAATTTACAACCAACTCACCTCTAACTCCCATTCAGATACTTTAAAGGAGATATTTAGATTTTTGTACGACATATTACACTCAAATGGAGGGTGAGAAAATGGATCTTGATTAAAATGCCCTTTATAAATATGTACAGGCCTCGTAGCAACATCTATTATAGAGATGTTGAACCGTTATATAAAATATTCTTATATTAAACAATAGTTTATGTGACTAATGACTAGATTGCACTACTATGCTATAAAACCCGATTGGTTTTAGATGGACTGTTTGGTCTTGCCCCCTAGATGGTCTTCCCCACATAACCCGCATTGACCTTATCAGGAATTTATTGTCTATTTTACCACTGCAGCTAGTACTGCGATCTTTTTATTCTCTATTCCACACCACCTCAGGTAGAGAAATTAGGCGTAATTTTTTTTTTTGTGGTATTCCCAGTAGGCCTTTGTTTATAGTTGGATTGATTTGAAGCCCCATCAAATCCCCATTTACTAATCAGGGTCATTTTCATAAGTTTACCATAGGTTGTAGTTGACTGAATTATTCTTTTTTTACTGTAATATCTGTAATGGATGTAAAAATGATTTGTAAACTGAGTATTATAATAATACGTAGAATTCAAAAACATGCATTAAAATACTTAGTCCAAGTTTCGTAATCCCAGCCCACTGTGTGGCGGGCCAGCAACAGGGCCGGCATCTTATTTGACGCCGTGCGCGCACTAATAATGTATTAGATACAATGGACGACGTCACACAGGCCAGGCCGGCGTGGCGCGACGGGGTGCGACGGGACGCGACACGCCGGCCTGTGTGACGTCGTCCATAGTATCTAGTATATTACAACTGCTCAGCGTCGCGTCGCCGTCCCGTCCCGTCACGCCATGCCCGCTGTGTGGCTTGGCCTTTAAACCTATAGGGAGGGCAACAGTTGCGTCGCCCAGGCCAGCAGACAGAAAAGTCACCCGGCTGTTGCGTCGCTCGTGTGCGCGCTTTCATATAAACTCGTGGACTTGATGTGAGAGACAAAATAGTTGCGGAGACAAAAGTTGCCCGTGTGCGATAGCGCTAACAAAAGAGAATCCTAATGAGTAACCCTTTCGATCGGTATCGTAAAATGAAGGACTGTTTTTTTGCTAAAATTCCTGGCACAGAATATTTAGAAGGTTAACGAACAGACCTTTACCACTTTGAAAAATACTACCTATACTTTTAAAAAGCTTTTGAATAAAATAAGGCATACTTATTAATTGTTTTAATAAATTCATATTTTTATTTGGTTTTATACTTAATAGGTAGTAAAAAATATTTCTTTTATTTTATTTTATGTGATTCATTTTTTAATTACATTTATTAGGTGTTTATTTATACTGTTCTGTGTCAATAACTTTATTTGTACGATGTTTAAATCGCTTTATTTGAGGCTAAAACAAATTAATAAACAGTGTTATTAATGTCTGGCTTTTATTTGAAAAGGATTAGTCTCACTCCACATTTAATTTAAAAAATCCTTATACTTGTTCAATTAAATCCTAGCCCAACTTTTTTATTTTATTTGATGTAAATAACTAGGTTCTTACCTAAAATAATTTTGATTCCAAAAGCAAGCATATAAAAAACATGCCAATTTTCATTCTCGCGACCGCGTAAATACTAAAAATCTTTAAGTTGATTAGAGCTGATGAGAATATCAACACAAAATATAAATGACTGGCCCGATAAAAACACAGTTTTTTGTGCATGCACACATTTTACAGATAAAACCTGGGGTCAATCCCATCCCGTATGACTAACTCTAGCAGACTCCTAGCGCTAAAAAACAAATGACGGAAAGTTTTCGAATACTTACTGCCTTCTATTTTTATATCAGCAACATTGTTAATCCATTAACACCAGCCGGAAATTGTGTAGTAAATAACTTGTCAAGTTTTAAATGGCCTGATTTTAAGCCAGTGTGTACTATCGACAACACTTCCGTTTTAAGGTCTCTATCCACCCACTACACCGTGTCATACCATGACCGTGCTAGGAACGTATCAGACACGACAAGCAACACTATACGCTCTACTATGCCCACTGAAACGGATCGACGGCGTTCAGTGTCCGTATGCAACCCGTATAGTGTCCGAATACAACATCCAAAACCGATAGGAATCCATTTCATTTTGCTTTTAGAACGGTCATCATACGCGGTTACTACCTGTTTACTCACCGGCTCGGCAGGTCGAGTGGGAATAGTGTCATTCTTTTCAATACAAAGATTATTTTTTTGCCTGACACGTTCCTAGCACGGTCATGATATGGTACGGTGTAGTGGGTAACTTTAGGCTTCCTTTAGATTAAAATCGCTTGCACGCCGCACCGTCGTCGTTACTAACATACGTTTAGTTCGTGCAACAGATCGCTATTGCTCTTGCTGAAAATTTTCAGCAATTTTCAATTCTCAGTATGTGAGTTGCCGATTATACACCTGAGGGCCTAGACAAGTGGGGAACGCTTGGTTTTTCGATTAAGGGTCCATGATAGGAAAACACAGTTTGCGCGGGCCATATTTTTATATAGAAAACGTAAAATTGTAACCACAAAAAAACATACTAGAAGCTAAAAAGAGTATCTATGTAGTAGCTACAAGTATTAAATTGCGTAGATGATCACAGATGATTGTAAAAAAAAAAAACAGAATAACATCAAAAGCGCTTGTTGCGGGTCTTATTTTTGGCGTAAATAATAGCGGAAACGTATTGAATTCTACATCAAAATATACTTTAATGTACTGTGCAGTTGCTCCAATAACTTTTTTCAATAAAGATAATTGTGCTAAAGATAATGATGACAAAACAACGAAAAACATCGAAAAAGTGCAGAAGTGAGGTTATTTTCCATACTCTTTACGCGTAAAGAAAAAGACAGAGACAAATGTTTTCACATAAGCGAGCACTGACGTCCATTATACAAATAATGGACGTCAGTGTAAGCGAGCCTTAATCGAATAACATTTGGATTGGATATGAAATTGACATTTAAAACGCCAATTGTCTTTCAGCGACATCTTACGTCAATTACATGCTAATTTCTATTCTATTCAAATTTGTATAAAGCCACTTAGCTATAGGGCCTGGATAGCTTTGACACTGTGATGCGATTTTTGAGAGTGAAAATCACCACACCGTCCAATAATCAGGGATCAAAGCGTAACTTTTTTTCAAACAACTTCAAAGGACCCAATTTCAGTTTAATCTACCTACCTACATACATAAAAAGTTCATTTTTTCCTCGATGCCTCGTAAAGTTTCGAAGAAAATATACGACTACAATCCTCCATTTTATGTGTGACAAAAATAAAAAGACAACATTACTTACACACAATATGGCGACCTCAGAAGTAATTTATATCGCGTGAGCATGATAGCATGTATATTTGTGCTACACTTACGAGCAAAAATATGGAATGCTCCTGTTTCTTACAAACTATTTTAAGTAGAATTATTTTAAGCCTGCCCGCAGACTACAGACCAAACTGTCGGCCGATAGTTTGTTTGTGTATGAAGAATCGGCAGCCAAATCGTTGTAATGTGCGCACTTGCATACTGTTCAAGCCAACCAACGCCTCAATCATTCGTCCTAGCAATTTTATTATTATTTTTTCATATGTGGCAACACCACGGAAAGCCCGCCTTGGGAATGTACCTTTATTCATTAAATATGGCTGCTGCTGAGTAATTTTCATACAAGTCACATCTTTTATTTCGCATCTCCAAGTTTTTCCCCGAACACATACTTCTTCATACTGATTCCAAGATTCCTGAGGCCGACAGTTTGGTCTGCGGGCACGTTAAGTACCCAAGTAAATAACTGACGATGGTATCATAATAAAGCTCTTTAGTTGATATTTAAAGCTATACCTCTTTTTATCTAGAATGATTCTTATAATCTCACATGGATTAAAATAGCTTAAAGAAACAGAGGTAATTCCATATTTTTGCTCGTAAGTGTATAATAATATCTTTTCCTGCGATATGTTGTTTGGAGATGAGATAATATTGAAAAGGTTTTTATTCTTTTAGATGTTATTTCAGCCAGAGTAGAGATAATTTTTTTTAAGTGTGGATCAACAAACAACTTTTATAGGTCAAAATATTTGCTAAATCCTGAAAAAAAGACTAGCTTTCGCCCGCGACGTTTACGTCCACGTAGACACTTGGAAAATCCCTAAGAAACCTTCGATCAGGATAGAGTATTATGTTAAACTATCTGTGTGTATAATTTCATCAAAATCAGTTCAGCCGTTTTTGCGTGATTGAGTAAAAAGCATTGAAACTTAGAGGTTTATAATATTACTAGGATAAACGTTAACTGTATTGATATTTGCCAAAGTGGACGAAAATATTAGGGGTTTAAATTTGAAATTAAAGTAAGTAAGTATAAAATTGCCGTTTTTATAGGGAATTTTAAAGAATTTGCATTTTCCACACTAACCTAACACTGTCTTAATTTATTTAACAACCATGAGCGCTAATGTTTTAAAACTTTTATGCACAAATATTTAAACACTCGGCTAACTAACGATACATGAATTTAAGTGAAAAGAAAATTGTATCGGCTCGGGTACAACGAATTAAGTGGTCATATCTGCTAACAAAAAAAGGATTCACATTTTAAGATATCTTTTTACGTCCAGGAAAAAAACAGAAATATTTTTATTGCTGATAGTTGGCCGTTATTATACATAATTCGAAATAATAACAAGTGACCGAAATATCTTTAACATCATAGAAGATATGAGAGCCTTTGTGTGTGAAAAAAATCGGAAATTTCATCCTTTAACCTCTGTAACTAGGTAATAGTTCAACTGATATTAAAGAGTATGATCACTTAAATAAACATTATTGGTAATATCAATAACGTGCTAGTAGTACTACATGGTAGGTACCTACTACCAATTTCAAAAAATACCTACCTATACTTATCTGACGAATAAAATTGCAGACTTTGCCAAAACAACCCGATAAACGAATAAACTCGCCGTCCCGTACTGTCAGCGAGAAATTCTCCCCGTTAGTAATTTACAAGAGGCATCGATTTCTCGTAAAATACATCTGATTGGCTCTCATCGTCCCTACTTCAGCAAACCGTGTGCCTTCGCCGACAATCTAATGAATGGAAAAATATTCATCGTTTTGATTGAGTTACTATTACTGACTCTTTTCTGAGCTAAGGAAATTCGCTTGTAGACAGATACTTGTTACAGATTTGCATCGTCTAATTTGGAAACAATTTAAAAAAAAATGTAAAATATGAAAACATGAGAACGTACTTTTTTGCAGACGACGTAACCATAATAATACCTTGCACAGATACAGACTAACTCAAATCAGATTTAGACAAAATATTAGACTCTACAATACAATGGCTCGATCGTAATAACCTAGAGCTCAATATTAAAAAAAACAAAATTAATACAATTTAGACCTACCAGAAAACTGCATTAGATATTAACTATCAATACAAGACCAACAACTTAGAAAATGTAGATTCAGTAACCATGCTAGGAGTAGAACTAGATACATTTATAAACTGGAAACCTCAAATCCAAAAACTATCATGTAAGCTATCATCTTTCATATACGCACTTAGTCAGTTGAAACGTAATACAAACTTGAAGACCGCTCTTTCTGTGTATTATGCATTTGCACATTCAAGACTGGCATAAGGTATTATACTATGGGGAAACTCTACAAACGCCAACGACATATTCGACCTCCTAACGCCAACAAACAGACTCCTGTAGACAGTACTTCAAAAACTTAATATACTGACCCTCACATGTTTATATATCTTTGAGTCCTGTAAATTTGTTAGGAAACACCCAGAATTATACACGCCACTTACATTAATACGACGAAACTTTCCTGATCACGCTGCCAAAAAATCAAAAAATAACCGATACCAAAATAAACTCAAACTACCTTTCTCAAGTTTAAAACTAATATCAGACTCTCCGCACTCTATGTTTATTAAAATACACAATCATATTCCCAACAACATTAAAACATTAGAAAAAATATTATTTCTGAAAAGAAGCTGAAAGAATATCTCATAAGTAAATGTTACTATAGTATGTCCGAATTTTTTGAAGATAAAAATATGTAAATTATGAACATTTAACTTGCAATAGTTACCGTTATATTGACATTATTTTGTAATCCCTATATTTTTAGTTTATCTATATTTTTTTAATGTTATAAAATTTTACTGTTATAGTGATACATATAGTTTTAAAATGTGAATTTTAAATTATAGATATTGTTAAAAAAAAATATTTAAGTTATTGTTATTGTTCAATAAATAATAATTTTAGTTTAATATGTTTCTGAATGTAAAACTTTTAATTAATATTGCTACGCCCTTACAGGGTGTCACTTACGTTGTGGACTTACAATATAATAATAATAATAATAATAATATGTCATATTGTTAAACATGTGAGTGACTTGCAATAAATATATATGAATATGAATAATTATGACAGATATGCATATTATTTCTGTAATCGAATTTTATGAATAATTTTTAGTTCATCAAAAACATCAATTCAAAATATCTTTATTTGAATAAAAATAATTAATCACTTTTGAATCGTCTACATTTTGTGTGACTTCTCCCAGCAGCGCCCCGGTTCAGATTGTGAAACCGTTTAGCTAGAGAAAATGTAAAGGGGTATTGAATCAAAGACAGCTAAATGCAATAAATTACGAAAACGAACTGAGTACAACGCCATCTAGGGAATTTTCGGTTTTAACTATTTTCTTCTTTTATTTTAGAAACAAAAATAGCTAAAGCCCTCTAAATTACGTTTAAAAATTGAAGTTGGGTTCAATCAAAAGCAGCTAAAGCCTATACAAAAGTGATCCACATGATTATTGAGGTAAGACGTTTCCTGACAATTTGACATTTATGCACTTGAGTCTACCCTTTATGGCAGAACTTTTTATGTCATAATTTTATTATGCATAACAACTATTGGCATAAACTTCATGTCGCAGAAAATCGTTTGGCATACACTCATTTATCATACACTCAAAACGCATAATTTTGTAAGACAGAATCATCTTTTGGCATACATTTCATATCCATAATAATTAAATAGTAGAACCATCATATCGCAGAAAGTTTACAGTCAGAACCATCATATCGCAGACAGTTTATAGTCAGAATCATCTTTTGGAATACATACATTTAATAGAAAATTTATATCTAGAATAATTTTGTATTTCTTACATGCATGTTTCATGCTGCATGCATCCTTACATGCAGACAAATAAACATGCATGCAAGCAAGCATGCAGCATACAAGCAAGCATACAGCATGCAAGCAAGCATGCAGCATGCAATCAAGCTTGCAAGCAAGTATGCAGCAAGCAAGCATGCAAGCAAGCATGCAGCATGTAAGCAAGCATGCAGCATGCAAGCAAGCATGCAGCATGCATGCAAGCATTGTGGAGCTCCGCTCGCTTCGCTCGCTCCGCTGCGAGTGGTCAAAACACTAACCTAACCTAACCTACTGGTAGGTGCATTAATAAAAGTTTTTCTTTATAGCGGGGGGCCTCAGGCCCCCCGACCCATCCAAGCAGGGGGGCCAGCCCCCCTGCACCCCCCGGAAAGCATGCAAGCAGCATAAACAAGCATTCAAGCATGCATGCATGCAAGCAAGCAAGTATGCATGCAAGCAGCATGCATGTCGGTTTTGCAGTGATTCGTTCTGTTGTTGACTTTTGTAGCACAACATTTACAATAATTCAACATATTGACTTTTTAAGACAAATATTTAACTCAATTTAAGGTTAAAATGCAATTTTTTAGAAATCACAATATGCTTAATGACATTATTCTTAATGAAATTGTGCAATATTCGTAGTATACCATGTGAAAACTATGCCAAATAATTGTCGACTAAATAAACGTTATGCCAAACGAAATTCTGCGAATAAAAAATTTGCCAAAGGTATTTATGCCTAATAAAATTCTGCCATCTGAATAGTATGCCATTGTAAATTCGGACATGTAAACATTCTGCCAAACAATAATTATATTAAACAATTTTTGTGCCTTAAAATATTCGTTTAAGGGAGATTCTGCCAAGTGTGTTCTGCCAAATAAATTTCGGAGTATCAAGTTTCTGCCAGATAGAGGTAACCCTTATGCACTTAGCTGCCTTTGATTCTATACCCCTCGTACCATTGTACTCATTTACAAAAAAATGTACTGTTGTATTTACTGAGTTTTTTTTAAATATTTTTGTGGCGCTGTTGGGAAGCTTTCCTTACAACAGCGCCACCATAAATATACCGTTTTGGTTGATATATATATCATGCATTTTGATATTTTCGTTATTAATTTTTGTATGAAACAGCAGGTTTTTTTTTGCGATTTCAGAGTTGGTCTCTTAGTAAAAAATGTTCAGTTTAACGGTCCCTATCTACCATATTCGGGTTTATATGGCTATTACCAAACATCCTGTATTGTCCTACCACCCATTCCAGACATTTTTTTAACACATTTAGTTATCTTATTATTACGTAATCAAAAGTTATACAGCGACAGACGAGATTCATTAGTCAGACTATAGATTTTAAAAACGGATTTCCAACTTAATTTACTTCCACTTAAACTTTAGTGTCCACTTATACATTTATTCCAATTCTTTTGCCGTTAGTCCCCAGACATCACTAATTAGTTAATGAGGGTCGTCCAGACGCAATAAATAAACGGTTCGTGAGGGACCGAACCATTTAGCCACACCCTGATCATCGCACGAACACCAACAAATGCTCCTTACTTAATTGTCAATAAATTATTTAGATGACAATTTTCAAGACGATTTAAACCAGCCCCCCTACTCAAATGGCAAACTTTCTATTCGTTTGAACGTTACGCTTACTTTTTAAGCTTAAATTTGAGCAATAGATTAAATCACATGTCGCAAACTTATGTAAATCACAGACTTCGATGTATTGTATGGAATTGTCAAGCTTACGGCACGTAATTTTGTAGACTGCTTATTTCAAAGCTTTAATAGTAAGCGTAGCGTTCAAACGAATAGAATGCTGGCCATTTGAGTAGGGGGGGTGGAGTTCTCAAAATGAACTTGATACCTCAGACACATCCATAGCCAAATTACTTTAAAAATCCTATCTCTATTTTTTCCCTACCTATACTACGATACGAAATACTTACCAATTTAAAAACTTTTGCGGTTGGTTAAGCGTAAAATTTAAAAAAATAAATAAGCACATAATTCAGTGAGTATCAAGCGTAAATAATAATATAATTTACGTAAAAATACTTAAGTAAGTAATAATAAAAAAAAATCGTTAAAATCGCAAAGTAAAGATAAAAATCACAAAATTCAGTGTGATGGATGAACCTGGTGACTTTCTACTAAATCTGGTTCAAAATTGGTAAGTTGCAGCCTTAAATCTCCACGTTTGTTGATTTTACAACTAAAATAATTAGTAATTCTTATTTCTTATAACAAATTGATACACGTAATACAACTTACACAATTATCTTGAAGGTTTCAAATAAAAAGTGTTAATTAATAGGGGTAAATTTTTAGACCTCGTCAATCTCCAAAATCAGTTTTCGTTTGTCTCTACCCCTGAGAATCAAATTTCGACCCCAAGGGGTCGATATCGACCACATTGGGAATCCCTGATTTAGACTGAACATAATTTAATAAAATCGTGACTTGGCTGTATCTAGATATCAAAGATTTACGGTCACAAAATATTAAGGGCCCTATCACATTTTTTGTCGAAATTTAGATTTTGACGGATTTTAGCGCTACAACCTAGAGAAACCTTTGGGTCTACTAAATACATATATATGTGTTCGCAACAAAAAGTAATATGATGATACACTGGAAAGTTAAAGGGTTAGAAAGGAGAATTAAAGTTGGTGAACGATTTCTTAGAGTCAACTTTAAACATACACAGAAAGAAAAACAAGTACAAACGACAAATAAAAGTATGGAATTTGATTTTCTTATAAAATAAAGATTATTCTGATATAAATTTTACGTAATAATAATAATGTGTCTAGAAGAAATTCACAGTTAATTCTGAGCATTTTTAGTAGTTTTATGGTTTTTGATTGGGATTTTTTTTCACATATTCCATACATAATTTCAAAATTCCGAGGCCGCTATAAACTATTCGACTATGTAAGAGATAATATTCTATTTTTTTTATTTCCTTTGTTTAGCACAGTAGTTCAATCCATGATCTCAAATAAGTGCCTTCGCGCATTTTATGAAAATCTTTCTCCTCAATTTCGAGTTTAATTATAAAGTTAAGTAAATTTTCAAAAAAGCGAGGAAGCTATGAACTATTCCAGTAGCTATTCTACACTATTCAATAAGTAAAAATTGTTAATGTATTTTTGTTTCTGAGATCGAGAAACCCAAAATTGGCCATTTTACGCAAAAATCACAGTCGAAACGTAATATGCCTTTTAAAGCGATCCTGACTACAAAAACAACAGTCCCAAAGTTGGTTCGATGATTCAGAACATTTGCCAGAAGAATAATATCTAGGTCTTTATTCGTTGGTTGTGTCCAAAAATATTGGTGACTAGCTTTCACCCGCGACTTCGTCTGCGTGGACGAACTCGACGACGATCCTTCAAGAACCTTTGATCAGGATAAAATTAATATTCTACATTATTTTAATCCAGTTTTTTGAAGTGAAAACTTCTTTAGCGGCGTTGTACGCTTTTTTGTAATGGGGAAAAAATGTTAAACTCGCGTCAGTCGGGATCACGTGACCCTGATCGAAAATTCGTAAGACGGATGTGACGGATGGAGAGTAGGCAGCCGGCGGCGTAAGTATCCTCATCTCTTTCTATGGGGCGCGGCGAAAATGGCGGCTCGTCATTTCAGGACGTAAACACAGTATCACCATAGCAACGCGCTAATTTTTTAATTCAATTTCAAAACTAGATTTTCTGTCAAGCTATGGATAAGAGTTTCGTACAATACTGTTCTGTATTCGTAAATTCAAATGCAGAGTAAATTCGTAAGACGGCAATTCGTGCAAAATTATTCCCTAACCATTCCATAATATCAAAAATGCACAACTTTAATATTTTCACTTCTGTCGGCACTCCCGGAGTGCAACCCGATTTTTTTTTATTAGCTTTTCTGCGTGAGTATGTAACAAACATCTAAACATACAAAACTTCACATATACAATTTAGTAGGATAATACAAATGAAAATAGTTATAATTATTAAGTATGTTTCCAAAAGTACATTACAAGTACGTTAAAATATTATGTAAAAAAAAATTCATTCCAATATTGCAATATTGTTGTTTCTTTACTGTGAGTAAGCTAAATACTTTATTTGAAATGCATTCGACAGCAAATCGATTTTTAGGTGTGTCATAGACAAATGC
The DNA here is from genome assembly GCA_943789525.1 of Agriphila geniculea. Taxonomy (NCBI): domain Eukaryota; kingdom Metazoa; phylum Arthropoda; class Insecta; order Lepidoptera; family Crambidae; genus Agriphila; species Agriphila geniculea. The sequence continues at coordinate 9,313,016 of OX038895.1, forward strand.
CCTTCATGTCTATGGAAGCTACTAGCAAAGCCTTAGAGTATTAAAAGCCATAATTAGTTTTGAGGGTTCCGTACCAAAACGGTAAAAAACCGGCCAAGTGCAAGTCGGACTCGCGCACGAAGGGTTCCGTACCAAAAAACGGCAAAAAAATTATGTTTGTTGTATGGGAGCCCCCCCTAAATATTAATTATATTCTGTTTTTAGTATTTGTTGTTATAGCGGCAACAGAAATACATCATCTGTGAAAATTTCAACTGTCTAGCTATTACGGTTCATGAGATACAGCCTGGTGACAGACAGACAGACGGACAGCGGAGTCTTAGTAATAGGGTCCCGTTTTTACCCTTTGGGTACGGAACCCTAAAAAGGAACCCTTATGGTGTGACTCAGTCTGTCTGTCTGTCTGTCACAGCTGGATATCTCGAGAACTACTAATGGTATCAACTTGAAATTTTTTTTTTTTAATTTTTTTTTATTTAGGACAACCAACACAATAAACGCTATTTACAAACAATAGAACGAATGCTAGATGTTACATATTAAAGCGCTATCATACTTACAGGTTGCCACGGCATGCACTAAGAAAATTAAGCTATTAGTAAGCGAAAACTAACTAATTACTAACTAATTACCAACTAATTTCTAATTAATTACTAACTAATTAAAATATCGAAAGATACAGATTTGTTAATAAGTTTGTTAATAAGTTGCTACTCAATAATAACAAAAGATACTTACAAGTTTTGTTTGTTATACGAAAAGAAAAGATTTATGATTTTGACATGAATTTGTTTGTTAACAATGATTTGAATTTGCGTGGAGGGTGATGCAAGTCAACCTCAACCGAAGCAGATGAAGCATATAAGCGTGACAGGCGACTGTAATGGGACTGCATTCTATTAATGGCGGAGAAATGACCCAGATTGGTCTTGGAGCTCCTTGCTTTAAATGGTAAATATCTAGATGGCCGAGCTAATTTAAAAGGAACATTGAAATTTATTTGTTTTAATAAATCCGGGCAAACCACGTAACCATTAACCAGTTTATAAAAGAAAAAGTGATCAAGCAGTTGTCTTCGACTGTCGAGGCTGAGCAGCTTGAAATGATTTAAGCGTGAATTATATGATGGGAGTTTCCTGGCCATTCCACACTGAAAAGATAAGTGCCACAAAAATCTTTTTTGAATGGACTCTAGACGACGTTTGTGAACTTCATAGTAAGGTGTCCAAACTACACTGCAATACTCTAAAGTTGATCTTACCAATGAGTTAAATATTGCAATTTTACTTGAAGCATTTTTGAAATCTCTACAGCTACGTATAATGAACCCTAACAGTTTAAAGCATTTCTTGGCTAATTTATCGACGTGTTTATGGAAACGCAGCTTATTATCTATGCATACTCCAAGAACCCGAATTTCGTCTACTTCATTTATTACTCGGCCATTTAGTTCATAAGATTTAAAATAAGGCCCTTTCTTACGACTAAAATGTACGAAATGACATTTATCGGTGTTTAAAATCATACCATTAATGTGACACCAATGTAAAAACCGGTCTTGATCGTCTTGAAGCAGATAACAGTCATTATCAACCTCTATTTTTTTTACAATTTTAAGGTCATCTGCGTATAGGTGTATTTGTGAGTGACGAAAACATGACGATACGTCGTTGACAAAAATGTTGAAAAATAATGGAGCCCAATGCGAACCCTGTGGGACCCCGGACGATGCCAAGAATGTGCTAGACTCAAAGCCGTTCACCACTACCTTCATAGTTCGTCCTGTGAGATATGATTCACACCAACCTAAAAGGTTACCCATGATACCACAGTGAGAAAGCTTGCCTATTAAGATTTTATGGTCGACCTTGTCGAACGCCTTACTAAAGTCTGTGTAAATGACATCTACCGGCGTCCCACGATCCACAGAGTCCACCACTTCTGACACAAACCCCACGAGATTTGTCGCTGTTGACCTAGCTTTTATGAATCCATGTTGCTGAGGCATCAACATATGTCTTACGTGCCAGGATACAATTGGATAAATAAGAGTCTCAAAAACCTTTCCAAAAATTGACAAGATCGATACAGGTCGATAGTTATCTACAGCAGACCTCTCTCCTGACTTAAAGATTGGTACAATAAGTGCTTCTTTCCATGCATATGGGAAGGATCCTGTTGCAAGTGACATGTTGTAAATCCTGGAGAGTGGTTCCGCTAGGACTTCACAACATTTTATTACAAAAAATTAGGGAAATCCATCAGACCCAGCACCCTTATTAGGGTCAAGTCTCTTTAAGGCGTTTTCGACCGTTTCTTTTGGAAAAGACAGATTACTGAGCGTTTGTGTACATTTGTACTCAGGAGTGGCAGGGTGAACTGTTTGACTTGATGCCGATGCCTGGTTTGTATCATAAACAGACGAGAAATATGAAGCAAAGAGATCGCAGACCCCTGTCCCTGTGCTTTCTGATGTGTTCTTATAATGCATTTTAGAAGGATATGAATTACTGGTATTGTTGCGTTTATGTTTTATAAATGACCAAAAGAGCTTAGGATTCGAAGTAATTGATGATTCAATGGAAGCAATGTAATTTTTATAATCTGTATGTGTGATTTTTAAACATCTGTCCTTATTAGTACGGTATGAAATGTCATCTAACGGATTTTTGTACTTAAGAAATAGCACACGATATTTATTTTTCTCTCGTAATAGGCGAATCAGATTGTTGCTGTACCATGATGGGTATTTGTTAGTAGAATGTCTTGATTTTGGTACATGCTTTTCTATAGTCTCATTTAAAATACCGTAGAACACTTCTACCATGTCGTCAGCACCCGAACATTCCGCGAATTCTTTGTCCCATGAAATTGATTTCAATCCGTCAATAATTTTACGATAATCCGCTTTAAAGAATTTATATCTTAACTTTTGGTTCGTGTGTAATGCTTTTTGTGTGGCGTCGCAAATTAATTCAAATTCCAGCGGCGGATGATGGTCGTCAACTTTAGACAGTGGTGAAACGCACTCTTTCAAGTCGAACACTGAAATACTTGATAGGACAAGATCGAGAATTCGGTTTTTATTATTTAAAACACCATTATATTGGTTCAAAGTGTTCAAAGTTAAAAAGTCCAAAAGCTTTTGCTCGTATAAACTACTATGATTAGTTGAGGCAGCCAGCGTTGAACCGGTTGATTTAGTCCATTGAATACCACCTAAATTAAAATCTCCTACTACTATTATGTTATCAAATTTTTCTAAACATTGATTAGCATTATCTAAAAAGTGATCCAATATGTGGCTTTGTAATGGTGATGGTAGGTACACGCCACATATAATTAATTTTTCTAAGCTATTGTTTACTTTAAATTCAACGCAAACCCACACATCCTCACATTTGCTTTCACAGTTCGACAGCCGATAAGAAGAGAAACGCTTGGATACTGCTATTAATGTGCCACCCCCTGATTTGTTAAAATGGAAACCACTGGATTCCCGGTCCCGTCTATACACAAAATATTTATCAGTAATTAATTCCGAGTCCAGTACATTACTAGCCAGCCATGTCTCGCATAATACAATCACATCGTATTCGCAGGATATAATATTGAGATTTACATCACAGGTCTTAGTTCGTAAGCCTCTTACATTTTGAAAATAAATACGTATTTTATCCGAGAATTTAGTAAAGTTTTATTAATAAACACATGAACACAAATTTAGAATAGTTTAAGATAACATTTGCCCAACTATATTGCAAATAAGAAATAAATAAAAAAAAATATCTTTTTTACAACAGGGACTGAAAAGGGGTCTTAAAAATTTGAAGTGGGGCTACTAGGGCATAATATGGAGTATCATATGAAAGAACGCTATTTGTACGTTTTCAATCATTTTTTCTTTTTTTCTTAGGCTGCTTATTAGTTTTTGACTTATGATGAAAAATGTAAAAAAAATACCGTTTCCCCCTTTATCTCCGAAGTTTGCTAAGAGAAAAATCTGAAATAATTCTATATGATAGCAGTTATAAAGATTACAGGAAAAATAAAACAATATCTCAATATAGCACACTTTTTTAGAAATTATCAAATTTCTAAAAAAGTTAACATTAGTTCCACTATCGGTCAAGAGATGGCACTGACCTGAAACTGCAATACTAATTTTATTACTCTATTTTATTACTCTGCAATATGGTTTGATGGTGCAATTATGATGGTACGGAACCCTCGGTGCGCGAGTCCGACTCGCTTTAGTTACTTTATAACACCACAGTGTTTTTTTTTTCTTCGATAAATTGCGTACTTGTATACGACCTGCTGGAATACCGCAAGGATATACTTTAAGACCTATATTTTTTATTGTGTAGCTTAAAGTTGACGTCAATTTTTACTACACTACCTTTGTACTAGCAACGAGACGCGTAATACTTTAGCACTTTGTCATAACAACTTTTTTGATTCATCAAACAGTGAGACATCAGCTGTCAAAAAAGTTGCTATGACAAAGAAGTTTTAAGCGACTTTCGTTTTTTTATTGTTTTCGTCTTTAAAATTAACCAGTGTGTTGTTGTGCCTTTACTGTAACTGTCGTTGTCTAAAAATTGACTATTTTGTGCCTTAGATATACAAGGTTATTTTTAGTATATACGAAACCTAAAAACTGTTTGTTCAGAATCAGTAATACAATCGATTGCAATATTTTTTACATCATGTTATATTTTGACTAAATAATATTTACAAAATACTAACGGGACAAAACAAAAAGCTTGTAACTTCATGAGTTTTTAAGGTAACATTATCATTTTTTTTTATACTGATTCTGAAAATGAAAATAATATGTGAACCGTGTTTCGGCTATCATATACAGAGTTATTTGGAAAACACCAACAAACTCGCAGGAGTAGATTATTAACATCATAAATAACAATATTTATTCTACGACTTTTACGAAAACAGACAAAAAAATCGATTCTCCATACAAATGTCCAAACAGCTGATCGAGTTTTGTATGAAAAGTCGATTTTTAGGGTTCCGTACCCAAAGGGTAAAAACGGGACCCTATTACTAAGACTCCGCTGTCCGTCTGTCTGTCTGTCTGTCACCAGGCTGTATCTCATGAACCGTGATAGCTAGAAAGTTGAAATTTTCACAAATGATGTATTTCTGTAGCCGCTATAACAACAAATACTAAAAACAGAATAAAATAAATATTTTATAAAAAAAAATAAGTTTTTTGTAATATTTAAGATTTAAGATTTACAGAATAAACTCCCATACAACAAACTTGATTTTTTTTGCTCGATATTAATAACGACAACAGGTAGACAGTTGAAATTTTCACAGATGTTGTAATTTTGTCGCCGCTATAACAACAAATAATAAAAACAGAATAAAATAAATATTTAATAAAAAAAAATAAGTTTTTTGTAATATTTAAGATTTACAGAATAAAATTAATATTTAAGGGGGGCTCCCATACAACAAACTTGATTTTTTTTGCTCGATATTAATAACGACAACAGGTAGACAGTTGAAATTTTCACAGATGTTGTATTTTTGTCGCCGCTATAACAACAAATAATAAAAACAGAATAAAATAAATATTTAATAAAAAAAATACGTTTTTTGTATGTATTTTATTCTTAAACGTATTTTTTTGCCGTTTTTAGTACAGAACCCTTCGTGCGCGAGTCCGACTCGCACTTGGCCGGTTTTTTGTCTGTTTTAGAAAAGTCGTAGAACAAATGTTGTTATATATGATGTTACGAATCTACTACTGCGAGCTTGTTGGTGTTTCACAAATAACCTTGTATACAAAAAAAATATTGTATACATTAGTCAATTTTTTCCATACTTCATCTACAAACTTGTTATCGTCGTATAGTAGAAACACAGTCATGTTATATCGTGATAAACGATATTAACATTTGATCCTTTCGCGTTCACCTAGGTAATAAGATCATTTCCCCTCTCTCCCCCTCACATGGGAGACAAACATATAACATTATACAGGGTTGAATGTGAAGTAAATATCGCTAAGTTTAGCAAAGTTTAAGAGTTGTAAAAAATCACATACCTATGTGTGCTCACAAATATATGTACTTATTGTAACTTTTCATTCTTTATTTTTCTGTGCATATAAACTGTTTAATTAATATATAATATTATCTTTTATAAAGGTTTAGGTAGGTATAATTAAAATTACAAATAAAAAAATTATAGACAAGTATTTTAAGTGTACTGAATCGCTGAAAATTAGCTATTTCGGTACCAAATACGATATAATTTATATAACTTAAAGAATCATGAGTTTTACTTCTTTTGAGAAAAAAAAGCAGGTAGTAACCTACCTAAGTCCTTATTTCCTTACCTAAGTCCTTAGTACCTTATTTCCTGTAAGACCGTTTATATCACACCCTGTATTTCTACCTCTTCATGCGAAGGTCTTTCCGACTATGTATTAGATAGATAGATAGATAGATAAATTGTTTATTTCCATCACACACACTACACAGATCATAAATGACAAAATTATAAAGAAACATATAAAAAAAGAACTGAACTGTGTGCCGCATCGAGACAGAAAAAGGCAAAAACTCAGTGATGCCTTTGCTTTTAAATTAAAGCAAAGCACTGATTTTTTATTGGATTTTATTATTGGATTTCAATAGCATAACTGGTATCTTTTAACTTCTTTTGAGTACAAAAACAGGTAACTATAATTACTATACGGGTCATTCTATTTTATGAGTAACAAAAGTGTTACTTTATAGAACTGCACATTAATACATGATGTATCAAAAAAACCCTGTTAGATCCTGAAAAAGGTGTGTGAAGTCTGTAGTGTTGCTGAAACTGATCAACATTCTCCAAGGAACATAGGTCGAAAAACTAATTTTTTTTTCGCCTTTCCATAGTAAGTCGATCAGCTGACCAAGTACATTTTGTATGGGAGTATGAATTTTTTTTCGTTTTTTGACCTATGTTCCACGGAGAATGTTGTTAAGTTTTAGCAACACTATCACCTTTTTCAGGATCTGACAGGGATTTTTGATGCATTATGTGTCCTTGTCTTAATTTTCGTACTGTTTCTAACACATCCTGTATCTCTACGTCTTCATGCGAGGATCCTTCCGACTTTGAGATTGGTGTTATAAGATTGATAGCGTTATTGGATTTCACGAGCGACAGGGATCTTCCTAACGTGACTACGCGATCATCGCGCGAGTAAGCGACGCGACCATCGCGTGTACTCGCGATGACAAGAAATGTGTGTTCTAATACAGCGCGAACGATCATCGCGTGAATTAATGACGCGACCATATCGCACTGTTGACGCGACGTGATTATCGCGCGAATGCTCGATTTCTCAGAATTTATCAGAAAAAATTATCAGAATCGGTGACTTTTCATAATTATTCCCTATTCTATAGTAGGTATGTTTAATCGCGGATTCGTACGACCAACTTGCGATGATCATGCTTGCGTTCTATTAGATTTAGGACGATCCCTTATACCTATTACTGCCCGGTAACATCTCGCCGCGACATGCAGGCGGCGCGGCAAGCGAATTCGCTAATCACTGCGCGGTCGTGACGACGAGCTGAGAGACCGCCATCGAGATAGCGCGCAGTGATTATTGAATTCACCTGCCGCGCTGCCCGCCGCGGCTAGCTGTGACCGGGCCGTTATATTTGTCATCTTAGATTGAAAGGTCAAAAGACCTAAAGGCTTCTATATCATAATACTGTAACAATCGATCAATTACAGTTCCAGAACTTAGAACTTCAAGAAATAAGTTCGTAAGTATTTACCCTTTTTCATAATTTTCTCTGAAGTGTAGACAATATACATATAAAAGGGAATAATGGGGTGACTGGAAATAATTAAAAGTGACTATTAATGGGATACTTAAATACTAAACCTGGCAGCGGTTTATTTTTTGGGCGACAAAATAACTAAACGGGCGACAACATGTGAGAAATACATTATTTAAGTTAGCAGTGAAAATTCTAAGTGAGTGACAAAAATACTGAGCGGGCAAAACTATTATACCAAGTGGGTAACTATATAACTGATTTAAGCTGCCCAACATGGTATTTTTGTCATCTGGATTAGGATAATAGTCACTTTTTTGAAATAATATAAATAATATATAAATGGGTTGTCACCCAAATAGTAAATTGGTCGCTTGTTCTGAATAAATAGTTACTCAATTTGTATTTTAAAGTCTATCCTATATAAAATGTCTTTGAATTAAATTCTACCCTATATAAAATGTCAAATTGCCAGAATTAAATTGAATTTAATGTGTTAAACTTTTAAAAAATTAATTGAGGTTTTTATTATACACGCTGAAATTTTAATCATTTGGTTCTCGCCGTGGGGTGGTTCCACTCATGATTACAAGCAACTTTTACTATGGGAGCAACTCTCCTGCTCGCAAAAAAAATCAGCTGTTCCATACAAAAGTGCAGTACCTACTCGACCTTAATGTAGGTATGGAACAGGTGATTTTTTTTGCGAGCAGGAGAGTTGGCCCCATAGTAAAAGTTGCTTGTAATCATGAGTGGAACCACCCCACAGCGGGAACCAAATGATTAAAATTTCAGCTTGTATAGCGGTTGTATACTGCGGTACTAGGACTGAAATAGATCACTGTTTTTTACCTGAAGAGACAGTTATTGCCTATAAAAAACAGAACGACTGTACGTTTCAATAGACGACTGTCATTATACAGGATGTCCCAAAACTTACCCACACAAAGAAGTACCTTAAATATTAAAAGTAGGAAATTATACTGAAAGAAGAGAGAGAAGAACTGCATTCAAAGATTTTTGGAAAATCGCCTATCTTAACCAGGAATCGAACCTACCAAATATGAAAAAAAAAACAATATTAATTTTACGATACCGATTGAAATGTTATTAAAAAAAATTAGGATGCTGTGTTATTCAAGAAAAAATAATCCTAATGGTTACTCATAATTAACAATTAAAATAAATAACAATAACACAGCATCCTAAACAAAAGGACGACCGTGAAATTTAATATTTAAAATGTTTTGTTGTATGGTTGTATCTTGTGCGATTAAAAAAAAAATATTTTTATTAAAAATAAAATGAAATCTTATTTTAGTAAACTTTCCTATCTTCAATATTTAAGGTAGTATCCCTTCATGTGGCAATGTTTTGGGACATCCTGTATACATGATGTGTAGGGAGTAGAAAAATATATTGCCTACTTATGATTATTTTTGTGTAAGTTGAATAATTTCATGTCAATACCAGCAACTGTGTCAAAATCACCTCTAAAGACAAATACAACATTGGCTTTAAATTAAATACGTTATAATAAGTTTCATTATATTCTTTTCTAATTAAATATCTAATAAAATTTTGTTACATCATACTAATCCACCCAAATACCTCAAAAGTAAACTTTTTTTAAACTTATCCAACCTGCAACCAAAGCCATTGACGACATTTTATACGATGATAAAAAAAAGAAATGGATATTCCAATCGAAATATTGCAACGCAACTATGTATTGAGAATTTACAAAGCGCATGCGACAGTGATATTACAAAGTGCTTTATATTCAACTCCGAGTATGAATGGAATTCAACTCCATCCGACATTAATAAGAAAAATATGTCATAGTACAGTTCAATAAGTGTTAAAACTCTCCACCATATCAGCCTTACGACACCCACTGCTAGTATAGGCCTCCCCCAAGGATCTCCACGACGATCGGTCCTGCGCTGCCCGCATCCAGCGGCGCACCGCGACCGCGCACCAGATCGTTGGTCCACCTTGTCGGGGGCCTACCCACGGAGCGTCGTCCGGTGCGTGGTCGCCATTCAGAACCTTTCCGCCCCAACAGCCATAGGTTCTTCTCGCTATTTGTCCCGCTCACTGCCACTTCAGCGGGATATCGAAACCTTAGTTTTCCTACGGATCTTCTGATTACTGATTCTATCGCGCAGAGAAGTGTTAAATCTCTTAGTGTTCAGAAATCGAAGTCCTTGATGTGGACTTAAGAATCAGGCGTAGCTTTGAGACTTTCATAAGTAGTGAATTTACGGTAACTCAATACAATTACCTAGGTCTGAAATCAACACTATAACCTCACTACATTGATTGCCTATCAGACAAGCCAGGCATCCGTCACTCGCCCATACCTACCGCGATAAGTACCTACAGCGCGCGACAACTCGGAGTTGCAAAATCAGTCAGGGTTGCCGCTGCGCTTGTGAGTACACGCGTGCGTTATTCTGTGCTTCTATGACGGTCAATCGATCATTATTTATTGCTCCCAGCACTGCACCGTACACTATTATAATTTATAAATAACTAGCGGCCGCCCGCGACTTCGTCTGCGTGGAAATATTTTTTGCTATCCCTCGGGAATAATATTTTTTTTCGGGATGAAAGGTATTCTATGTCCTTTTCTGTACCCCTAAGAACGTGTATACAAAATTTCATGATGATTGGTTCAGTAGTTAAGACGTGAAGGCGTAACAAACAAACAAACGGACTTTCGCATTTATAATATTAAGTAAGGATGGAGAATCGTAATACTAATAATTGTTGCGTGGACGGCTGTCGCAATAAACAGAAGGATTCAAAGTTTTCATTTTTATGGTTCCGTACCAAAATGGTAAAAAAGGAACCCTTATGGTGTGACTCGGTCTGTCTGTCACAGCTGGATATCTCAAGAACTACTAATGGTATCAACTTGAAATTCGGAATAGTTTTAGATAACATTCACCCAACTATTTTGTAAATAAGAAATTAATAAAAAAATAAATATCTTTTTTACAACAGGGACTGAAAAAGGGTCTGAAAAAATTGAAGTGAAGAACCCATAGTTAGCGACCACGTTTCACTGCCGTAAGTCATCACTGGCAACACACACTGGTCATAGACTTTCGTCTTGAGACACTGAGGTAAATCGGACACGAAGATTTTTCGGAGCTTCCCGAATGCTGCCCATCCGAGTTGGATTCGACGAGAGATCTCCTTCTCAAAGTTGGACCTACCTAACTGGACTGCCTGTCCTAGGTATACATAATGGTCAACAGCTTCAAGTGCAGTGTTCCCAACATGAACTGGAGCGGGCACAACATGGGCATTCGACATGATTTTTGTCTTATCCATGTTCATTTTAAGACCCACTCTTTGGGAAGCACTACGGAGATCTTCGAGCATTGTGTTCAGGTCCTCCAACGTCTCAGCCATTAGAACTATATCATCGGCAAAACGAAGGTGTGTTAGGTATTGGCCATTAATGTTGATGCCGAGTCCTTTCCAGTCTAAGAGTTTAAAGATATCCTCCAACGCAGCTGTGAACAGTTTCGGAGAAATAACATCTCCCTGTCTCACACCTCGCTGCAGTTGGATAGGATTTGTTCTCTGGTTCTGTACTCGGACCGACATGGTGGCATTTTTGTATAAATACCTCAACACCTCGATATACCTGTAGTCCACTTGGCACCTTTGGAGAGACTGCAGCACCGCCCAGGTTTCAATCGAATCAAAGGCTTTCTCATAATCCACGAACGCCAAGCAAAGTGGCAGATTATACTCCTCGGTCTTCTGTATGACCTGCCGCAGCGTATGGATGTGGTCTATGGTGCTAAAGCCTTTTCGGAACCCGGCTTGTTCGGGAGGTTGGAAGTCGTCGAATTTGCGAGCGAGACGGTTCGTAAGGACTCTCGAAAACAGCTTATAGACATGACTCAGAAGCGAGATGGGTCTATAGTTCTTTAAGAGGGACTTGTCACCCTTTTTAAAGAACAAAATCACCTCACTTATGTTCCATGTCTTCGGCGTTCTGCCCTCGACGATGACGGAATTGAAAAGCTTCTGGAGGACTTTAAGTATCGGCTTACCGCCCGCTCTCAGAAGTTCTGTAGTGATTCCGTCGTCGCCCGCCGCCTTGTTGTTTTTCAGCTGTTTGAGAGCCATACTAATCTCGTACATGCTGACGTCCGGGATATCTTGGGTATAGTGTCGGGTAAGCTTGGCTCTGGGGTCTTTAGCCTTGCTTTCAACGGGTGTCTGCGTGGAATATAACTGCCCATAGAAACTCTCGATCTCCCTAAGGATTTCAGGCTTCGCTGAGATGATGCGTCCGTCGTCAGTTTTCAGCTTCGTCATCTGGCTTTGCCCAATAGACAGATCTCTCGCGAACACTTTGGAGCCTTTGTTCCGCTCGATAGCCTCTTTAATACGATTCGTATTAAATTGGCGAAGGTCGCTCGTCAAAGACTTAGATATCTGTCTATTAAGCTGCCGATAACGATTAGCATCTACTGAACTCTGGAGCCTCATTTCACGTCTCTGATCCATGAGTAGGAGTGTGTGGTCGGAGAGTTTCTTTAGCTTGGGACGGCGGGTCTTGAAGAACTTGGACCCTACCGTACGGACAGTATCCACCACCATATTGTTTAGATCGTCCACATCTATGCTGTTCTCAAGGGCTTCGAAACGGTTTTGGAGTTCGAGTTGAAAGCTCTCGGGGTTTTGGATATGGGCCGGCAATGGTCGGAGTGTTGATTTTATCAGTCGAGATCTTTCCAGCTTTATGTTGATATTCAATGTGCCACGTACCAATCGGTGATCGCTCCCCGTCTTAACGGCGTTGATCACAGTGACATCATTGAATATTTGCTTTTTCGTCGACATGATAAAATCAATCTCATTTCTGACTGTACCGTCCGGACTGACCCAAGTCCACTTCCGGCTTTCCGGCTTTCTGAAGAATGAGTTCATCATAAAGAGGTTCTCCTTCTCCATAAAGTCGGCTAGCATCTGGCCTCTGTCATTCCGTTGCCCAACTCCAAATTGCCCCACTCTCAGCTCATCACCGCATCGTTTCCCCAACTTTGCATTGAAGTCCCCCATCACAACGGTGTAGTGGGTTTTGTAGCTATGCATGGCTTTAGAGATCTCCTCATACATAGCCTCCACTTCGTCATCTTGGTGCGTCGAGGTCGGTGCGTAAACCTGTATGACATTCAACGAATACCGTTTGGATATTCTGAGTATAAGGTACGCCACCCTGGTCGACACACTTCCGATGGTAATCACGTTGTTGACAAGGGACTTGTGGACGATGAACCCGACACCACCTTGGGACTGTTGGTCGCCCTCCCGGTAGTACAGCAAGTTACCGGAATTAAGGATTATCGAGTCCTCTCCCTCTCTTCGGACTTCAGATAACCCAATGATGTCCCAGCGTAACTTGCTTATAACTTCTTCCAACTCGATTAACTTCGTGTCGGTCCTCAGTGTGCGCGTGTTATAGGTTGCCAGGTGCAATTTTCGTGATTGGTGGTAGCCGATCCGCACCCGGGGATTCTTAGCACCCCCTGCCCCGCCGTTACCATAGCCGCTACCGTAGCTAGGAATAGCGGGGCCGCCGGGGACTGGGGGCCAATTTATTTGTGTGTCCATTCATGAGGGGGTTTGCCATAATCGCCACGCTTGGCAGGCGGGTTGGCGATCGCAGTAGGCCAAGAATTTTGGAGACGCTGCTGCCCGTCTCCTGATGGCTGTGTTCCCTTAGTCGCCTTTTACGACACCCATGGGATGAGAGGGGGTAGTGCTATTCTAAGCCGGCACATACACGGCATTCGGCACATACACGGCATTCACATACGTACATTGCTTTTATTCCAAAAGCTCTAGTGGTATGGAAGTCCGAGACAGCGCTGGTACTAAAAACAATTGATTCTGGAACCTCAGAAATAATAACACCATGATGTATGGATTAATACTATCGGCTCATTTTACATGAGGGTTTGGATAGCTGAATAATAAATCTTCAGTAAGAGATAGGCCTGCTATGGATCTGTTACTAGGCAGCTGTTGTTATTACACGACTGCCCAAAGCAAAAAGAGTGTATATGTTACGGCTAATACCCGAAGTGCGGCTAAACCTAGTTTTAGCCGGCTAAAACTAGGTGTAACCGATAGCTGTTGGCTCAAACTAGGTGTAGCCGATTTGCTCGCGGCTAATACTAGGTGTAGCCGGTTAAAAACATGGGGTATTAAAAGTTATTTCTGTTGTCTGTTAAAAAAAAATAACCTCGAAATTTAAGGGTCACGCTACGCTGCGCTTCGCGCTCGCCTTAGACGGTTCTCACACTGGCACCGCGCGCGGTCGCGGGGCTCCCGCGCGCGTGTTTTACTTTGTATGTAAGTACCTCGATTTGTATAGAAAATCGCTTGGTCCAACACACTGAGGCCGCGCCTAGGCACGGGAGGCCGCACCGCCGCGTGCCGCCGGCGGCACGCGGCGTGCGCGCCAGCAGGCGCGGAAATCGCGGGGTACAACACACTGAGCTCCATAGTATCGTATCGGTTTTTGTACGTAAGCGCGGGGCCGCGTCTGACGCCGATCGGCACGGAGGCGCGTCGAAAACCGCCCGAATTGGCGTCACGCTGCGCCGTCGCCGCGCGCGTGAAACGCCAAACCGCGCCCCGCGACGGCGCGCAGCGGCAGTGTGAGAATCGCCTTAAATTTCTAACCTATATTCGGGACCTACTGTAGTGTGTGTACTAACATGTACCTATGCACACACTCATCTTCTCCTCGTACATATAAGCCGTACGCTACTGCAATAAAAGTCAGTATTTGATCGCAGTCAGTCTTTCATTAAACATCCCCGAACCGCCAACACTGCATGGCGACCCTGCCAGTGCCGCCTGCGTCGGCGGTGCTGTGCAGCTGGTTAGTCATAAAGTGAATAAATCTTAAAAAAAAAATTTGGACTATGAAAAAAAATGTGATGTGTGTGAGTGACACATTTAAGGACTTTATCAAGAACTTTTCTCCATAGTTTAAATAAAAATATATAATGATGATAGTTCATAAAAATAAATTCCCAAGTGCCACAAATCAAAAATAATTTGATGAACAATTTAAACATCAATATGAACAAAGTGTTCGTCGCCGCATACGGTGTTGCTGCTGTGATGCTATCACCGGAAAGATGATGGAGGTGAAAAGCAGGGTGCCGGGAGATGATGGAGTCGGAAGTGGACGCAGCCGGCAGATGATGGTGTCGCGAGGAATATTTACCAGCAGAAGTGAGGAAGAATTTACCCGCGAAAAGTGGCGACGACTTCGGAGACAACTCAAAGTTACACCAAAGACATTTTTGTGGTTTGATTTTAATTTTAATATACCTTTTTCTTTATTTTTTCTTTTCATGAATCAATAATTTACGCAAATTTTGTTTTTCAAAAAATAAGTACAAGTTAACTTTAAATAATGATTTAATGATTTTGTTCTGGACTTAAGTAAGTTTCGTATACAGTTTCGAATATAATATTTGTCAGTGTTGAAAGTAAAATAATTAACGATATAAGATGAAAATATTAAAAAAGGCATTGGAGAATTTATTGTAAGATTTAATTTTGTACTTTTTATTTTAAAACAATTATCTTATCATTGTAGTTCTATATTTTTTTGTTGTTGACGATAAGTGCCAAATTCAAATTAGCAGTAAGAAATATGAATAGGAATGAATAATAATGAATGGGGTTAATGTTGAACTTATAAATGTTGAATTCCCCTTAATTACTTAGTTATAAGCTTATTTTCTGATTTATACGATTGCACAGAAATAGTGACAAGTTGTTAGATCATTTTTGTTGTGTTGGTATTTATTTATTTATCATGTTTTTTTTATTTCACAGTTAGTTTTCCCAAGAATCAGCGTGGTTGTAAAAGGTAACTCTAATTTTACACTTTTGAAGATTTGATTTCACGTGAAATATAATTTTGTATTATAATTTTATGGACATTTTGGACTTATTTTTTTTCTCGTAGGTGAGTAAAGTGGTAAATAAATTTTGTAGCTATGGTGTTTTAAATTATTTTGTGGTTTTCATTACTTAAATCATTTTAAAGAATATTTATCGATGTCAATTATTTTTAAATTATCATTGCATTGCATTGAGCAAGTAAAAGTTTGGACTTTGTAATGCGTTTTCAATAAGTGACCGACATCGTAACTGCTGACATAGCAACACGTGTGATATTGTAAGTAGGAATCATTTCTGTTGAATCAAAGAATTTAACGTTCGAGTTTTTATTTTTTTATCGTAAACTAAATTGTTGAAATAAAGTATTTCAATAAATTACAAAAAGGTTAAAAATGGCATAAATTTTCCATTCTTTCGCAGGACACTAATGTATATGAAAATTTTATTTAAATAGGATTTATTTTTATTTAATGTGAAAAAAAAATTATCTTATATCTCTATTGTATACCTTTTATATCTACATCGATATTTAAATCACCCTAAGGTTGACTAGTAGAAAATGCCTAAGGCATTAAGTCCGCCTACTTATATACAATAGATATTTGATTAGGTTCTATTTTCTTTCAATCTAATCGTATGTAAGTGATGCAATAATATTTCTCTAGTAAAAATACTTAATAATTGTTTTTCAACGATTCTTCAATAGACATAAAAACAGCCTTATAAACTTATAGGTATTCTTATAACAGACTATCTTTTGTCTTCAGATTAGTACATAATTTTCTTTGCTATTATGTATGTAGGTACAAGTAATTTATAACTATATTCTATCTTATAAAATAACTAATTAAGTAAATAGGAAAGTTCGAAAATTCATTTTGTTTCAAAGTTTGCCTGACAAAATTTTATTTAAGTACGAATTTGATTTCATAATATTATTTATGACATTGAAAAAACCAAAATCAGATTTCAATACTTTTCGTAGTGAAATTATCTTTTTTTAAGTTTTAGGAGTGAAATAAAAAAAAATTGATCGGAAATAGTGATTAGGTAGCTATTTTGGTAGGTACTATTGAAAAGACATTAGATTTTAACTAATAGTATTCTTATTCTATTTTTTTATATACGTATAGTGTCCCCTAGCATTTTAATTTATCATACAAATTAGGAATACAGTAAAAATATTTCAATTTTTTTTCTGAATTTGTAATTTTATTAACTTGGTAGAGTTTAAATTTTTAATATCAACGCAATTCAATTTAATAAGTAAGTATCGGTAGTAAATTATTGTGACAAATTTTCTAAAAGTGATGCAATCATATTGTTTTGATAAACATAACGAACAAGGTATTGGAATGTAAAGTGTTGTATTTCGATATCGGTAGATTACAAAGAGGTAGCGCAGCTGCACTTATGCAAGTTGATATTTAGGCGAAGCAGTAATATTAATCTTGTCGCAAAATATCACACGGGTTTGCTAGTTAAGCTGTAATATAAAACATTATTTCAATAGGAAAAGATAATGAGTATTAATTTGGTGGGAAGAAAACTTTAAGGAACTTATTAATTTCGGATGTGGAAGTTTATGTTGAGGTATGATTGAGATATTTATGTTTGTGAAAATTATATTTAGTTGAGGTTTGAAAGGAAAATGTTAGAAGAACAGTTTGAAAGCTTGGTAGGTATATGATTAGAATAAAGCAAAGGTATAGATTTTATAGGTAGAAGGAATACTGTAGGAAAGTTAATGTAGCTGTATTAAAAATCTTTTTGTAGCTTTTTAGTTTGCAATTAGATACAGCAAGGTTTAGGTATAGGTAATGTGATGCGTTTTTTTATGTAGGATTTGGAATGATGATAAGGATTTATTTATAGAAGTAAGGGAATATACGGTTTATAAGGTTTCACATGCGATTGGACTGATCACCCAAGAGCGATGAATCTCTTATTTACTTTATATTCAATTTAAGATTGTTAGTTTATTTGATAGGTTTTGGAATGAAATGGTTAAGATAAAAGCTCGATTATACGGTACACATTAAAGGAGAGGTACTATAGGGTTCAGGTCCTTCAGTTGCATCAAGGTGTGAACGAGATTTCCCCTTTGAATCCTGTTTGGAGACCAAATTAGTATGTGTCTTAATTCATGACCCTATTAATAATGGTACATACGTGGGGTGTCAGATCCTTCCATTGGATCATGGTGTGAACGAGATTTCCTCTGTGACATAGTTGGAGTCCAATAGAGACTTAAACCTGCCCCCATTAATAATTGAGCTGTGGCCACAGCCCAAAATGGCAATTGTCCATTTTTATATTGTGTTATGATGAAGTCGACTATAAATAAATATGATAAAGTATGTACCAAAAATGATGAGTTAAATAAAAATGAAAGTACGCCGGTGCCGGGCGAATTATGATATGTGAGTACCTAGTAGGTGATGTGTAATGTGTATAGTGTACCGATAGTGTTATTCATGAAAATGAAGTTTTTAACGAGCAAGAGTAGGATTTAAAGTGAACTAAATATGGGAACATTGTTATTGACACGGGATAATTTAGATAAGAATATTGAGAGCTAGGAATATTACAAAATAGGAGGTTATGTGATAAAATAAACAAGAAATGGTTGAGGATATTTATATTACGAAGGTGATGAATGATATGTAATTCAATTAGAAAGTTTGAAGGAAGGAATATTTTGTTTTAAATGTGATGATAAGAAAGATTAAAGATTTTAATTAAAAGGGAAGGATTAAAGTGAAGAATGATTAGTGAAACTTTCATTTAAGTAGGTATGTTAGCGAAAAGTACCTAGAAATTAAAGTTTTATTCGCGATAAAAGGAATAAGCTCTTAAATAAAATAGAGTATTTAACTGGATATTAAAGTAAAGTTTAGCATTTTATTCAGTTACCTTTTGCAACTGTTGAAAAAAGAAAGGAAGATTTTTTTTATGAAAATTATAAAGTTAGTTTTATTGTGATGGAATATACTTAAGACTGTGCAATCTGTACCCGTATAAATCAGAAAAAGATTCATGTAGTGTAATGTAGTGGAGTATCTTTTGTGTATTAATATTTTGTGACAAAAATATGAATGTTGAATAATTTATGTAAGGTAACAAATGTAAAGTTGTGACAAACAGAACAATTTTAAATTTATTTTTGGTCTGGAATGGAGAATTCTTTTAATCTTAATTAATATTTTAAATTAAAATTCTATTAATATGAAAATCTATCTCTATTTTATAATTAGAAGAAATAAGATAGCTTTTTTGTGACCAGAATAACATGTTTTATTAGTTTAGTAAGTAATTAACTAATTTGAATAAGTAGTGGATTTGATTTTACCTACCTATACGAGTAAGTACCTATATTGTGATTTGTTTTTTGTCATGCGTAGAAATTTTCATTAATTTTGTTTAATTGTGAAGACCAAACTAGTTTCTCTAAAAAAATATTTTCTGTAAAAGAATACTTTTAATGAGCGAATGTAGAAGAGACAAGTGTAATTTGGATTTAATTTTTCGAAAGTTTATAAATACTTAATTTTTATGGACTTGTTAAACTTAAAGATTTTTTCATTAGCTTAAAGTAAAGATATTGCCTGGTTAATGTGAAGCAAAATTATTATTTTTTAGTTGGAAAAAAAAACTGACAGTAATAACAGCCCATTTTAAACTTAGGTAATGTGTCGGAAAAATTTTTTTTTTATTCATTTTGTTATTGTGTAAAAAAAATAACTTGCGTGTATTTTTTTTTTCTTTTTAGGGGGAAGGTGTAGTGTGTGTACTAACATGTACCTATGCACACACTCATCTTCTCCTCGTACATATAAGCCGTACGCTACTGCAATAAAAGTCAGTATTTGATCGCAGTCAGTCTTTCATTAAACATCCCCGAACCGCCAACACTGCACTACTACTGGGGTAAAGCAGATTGGTTCACCTAGTTTTAGCCAACAGCTATCGGCTACACCTAGTTTTAGCCAGCTAAAACTAGGTTTAGCCGCACTTCGGGTATTAGCCGTAACATATATAAGGTCCTTCTTAAATAGTGCACATAATTTTAAGGGGTCAATGTACTCATGCATACAAACAACTTTTACTATGGAACCAACATTGAAATCGCGAAAAAAAATCAGCTGTTCCATAGAAATTTTTAAATCAAATATATCAAAATGTATGGAACAGCCAATGATAGTAATATAATAAGTCTATGGGAACAGCTGATTTTTTTTTCGCGATTTCAATGTTGGTCCCATAGTAAAAGTTGTTTGTATGCATGAGTACATTGACACCTTAAAATTATGTGCACTATTTATGAAGGACCTTATATGTGTTACGGGTATTCATGTATGTGGGTATGTGAGTTTCTTTATTCCACCATAACTTCTAATTGCCTGAACTGATTTGGATAAATGGGGTATCGTTAGAATACTTACAGCATCCCGAGTGACACTGGCTATATTTTTTTAGAAAAAAATCAATATGGCGACTGTACGACGCCATTTTCAAATAAGAAAAAATTTTTTTTCTATTATTACAATATGGGCATCAAATGAAAGGCCTTGACGAGCACATTCCAAAACTATATAATATGTCACTAAAATGTATGAAAAAAAAAACATATTAAAAACACGACTGCCCTGCCAAAAACAAACTAAAAAGTTAAACAACAAGTGTCATTGCAGCCGGGGGACCTCTTTCATCAAAAATTGTTCCATAATAAGGTCCCCCGACTGCAATGACAATTGTTGTTTAACTTTTTAGTTCGTTTTTGGCAGGGCAGACGTGTTTTTAATATTTTTTAAATTTATTTTTTCCCGTCATTTAACAGAAATATCTAGGCAACAAATCTTTAGTAAGCCTATCTATTACCGAAGATAGGTTATTGAAGTTGGCCGTTAATCTTTTCTGTACCTATGCGTAGAATCCACGGTTTATGTTCATTTTCCTGAACAATACTGTTCTCTTATTCACTACGCACACAATGGTGTTCACGCCACGCGTCATGTGAAATCCCTTTTATTCATTGTGCACAGCAAGAACCGTTTCATACATTGTGTGTTTACACTTTTATGATTGAACTTTATTATGTACAGTTTAAGCGTTATATTTCTTTGCCAACAATTCAGGATTTTTCCTCCAAAGTTATTTGATTGATGACTTTGTTGGTTAACGAAAAGATAACCTATGTAAGGAAAGATAACATCTGACAAAGACAGAATTTAGAATGCATTTTTTGTATTTTTTCAAACTAAATAGGAGGTTACGTGATTTTTATATAATACACATTATATTTACTATTATTTCCTATAAAAGTAGGTAGTAAACTTAGAATAATAACACCTAGAATGATAGTTCTCTACAAAGCCCACTGTCAAAAGTGAGGCAACTAAAACAGCCAAAATGGCTCCGTTTTCGAATTTTTATTCTCCATTATTACCTAATCATACCGAATAAGTACAAAAAAAAATTAATTTTCCTACATTTATGAGATTAGTTACTATATTATTGGATTTTAGTTACGATTAGGTAACGTATGAAGGATATAAATCTTAAAACTAACGGCCAAATACTCAAACGAATCTTAAAGTTAAGGCCACCTTAAATTCAATAAGTTGTCAAATTTGACAGAAACTCTATGAAACTGACAGCTTCCTTAACGTTAAGGAGACCTTAACTTAAGATTTTAACTAAGGAGCCTTTGAGTATTCGGCCATAAGCCATTTCGGCATAGTATTAGTTGCATCACTTTGCATACGAGAACACGATATTCTAAGGTAGAAAATAAAATAATATCAAATCCAGCGTTCTAGCAGTAAAAATTCAAATAATAATACTAATTGATCCTTCCTCAAAGTAACTTAATGACTTTTAAATCCATTCCAAAGTTTTCGACTTACAAGACCATTAGAATTTCTAATGAGAAATTCAAATACACTTGAGCTTTAAATCTTTAGAAGTTTATTGGAAAGAAAGAAGTTCTGTTTTAAAGTATGTTTTAAATTCAATGCCTTAGTGATTTCAACAGTACTAAAACATTTTTTTAGTCTCAATGGCTAAGAACTTGATATTTCAATAGGGCTGAAAGTGGGCTCACGTCAATCGTACCTACTACCCCTGTCAGTTGGTAATGCGCCTGGCAGCCATGATTTTAACCTCAAAAACGAAAAACAATTGTTAATTTTTTATATACCCTATCTTATTGAAAATAATAATTCAATAATTAATATATTAGATTATCTATTAGAATTTTCTTGTTTCATGACATTTTTAGTTGCGGATCACGTCAACGTGGACGTTAATGTGACAAGGTTCCAGAATTATATCAGGGGGCCTATTACGAAAATAACGTACGCAATTGCGTAACGCAGTCACTTGGCCACGATAGTCGTCAGCAGTTCGTTGGTTGTAATTATAACAAACATTTTTAATTTGGCTATCGTAGTCCATAAACTACTAAACGAACGATGTTTGATACGCTAGAGAGAAACTGTCAAACTCACGCCATCACTTCGCAATATCGCATACGAAAGTGATTTGTAATAGGAAACAATCAAAACGAAGCACGGACGCAGCTGCGTGTATCGCATTAAACTTTTCGTAATAGACCCCCAGATTCATAATTTAAAACATCATTTAAAATAAAACAACGTTAAAAATCATGTTCATTTCGCATTGAAAACGAGCGAGCTTCAGACAAAAGCACTGCATGTAACTGTCAACTCGGCTGGCATCAAAATGACAGCTGTCAGAGGTTTGAGTTGGCACGTTGAATGTTGAAGTCAATGAAGATTTAAACGAGTGGAAAACTCTTTGGAATGGTAAACTTTTTGTGTCGTCAATTGTTTTGAGATTTTTGCTACGGCTCCACCTGCGCGTCTTAACGCATAGCTTAAATCGTCAATCTAGGCGTTACGCATAGATGTGGCCAAGTCTTTAACGAGTTAATTTACAAACGACAGTATGTACTAAATTTACATAACGCCTTAGCTAAAGCGTAGTTAGACATTACCATTAACGTTAACGTTAACGCAGGTGGAGAAGCAAGGCACTCTTGTACAAAACAAGGGTATGTGCTAAATCCATGACAAAAATTGGTCATCAGTGTCACCGAATTTGGGCGTTGCCATAGTGACTTTTATATCATCGCCTACCAAATGTGAATTATTTAATTCATTTTTAATATTGCATTATGTTACCACATACCAACTATCCATCTAGAAGTTTGCTTGATTTGATTCCGTCAAATATTGTTTGCTCTAAACGTGTTTCAAAAGTTTAAATATTCCTACCTATCCCTTTTTATTAATGTCCTATTTTATATCAGCTTAAATCGTTACACAATAAGTACAGAAACATATAAAAGGATGAAACTGTCCTGCAAAAATCCAGGACACTTGGCAGAAACAACAGACTGCTAGGCGCCTTAGAAACTAGTTCGGGTCCTGAGAGGAGGCACATAGCGTATGCGGATTGCGGAGCGGAAGAATAAGCGGATGGCGGTCCTTTAGTGCCTAAAGGCACTTACCTGACCGAAAGTGGCGCCGTGGTGATTTGATTTAATATTGTAATTTAAGTACCTACACAGTTTTAATAAAACTTCTCGTGAAATTTTTAGGGCCCATAGTCTAGTATTTTTAGATGGTAACATTCCCTCGTAGTCACTGCTAGAAGTAGATAGAAAAACTGCTAAAAGTGGCTGTTTTTAACACATTGCTAACTACTTCTATGAATCACTACGAGGGAATGTACCTTGATACCTTTTAAAAATACTAGACTATATGGGCCCTAAAAATTCCACGAAAAGTTTTATTAAAATCTTTTTCTATTACAACTAATCAAACAAAAAACATATTGTCACATCTTTCTTCCAGTGGGATCTTAGAGTAAGACGCGCTTCTGTCTTAGAGTAAGACGCGCTTCTGTCCAGTGGGATCAAGGGCCAAAATAAATTAATAAAAAAAATATTTCCACGTTACTGACATGAATTACAATATGAACATTTTCATCAAGTTCACTTTAACTATTTATTATCTCGTCTACACCCAGACACGAGACAATAGATTTTCTATTGTTGTCCGGATGCCGGCGACCGCTCGGGCGCTGATGAATAATTTCATTTTAATAATTTAGATTCTCTAAAAACTCTATAGAACTGTAAACTTCACGTTTGTGATTTTAATAAATAAGATTCCCTAAAAACTTAACACTTTACAACTAGTGGCTTTGTAAAACTGTAGTTCTGGCGTTTGAAAACAATTTTAGAAATGGCTGGAATATGATGTTCCCCATTCCTACGCTATTGTAAAAAAAATCTAAATAGGCACTGAATCGAGGAAAAAATTAAATGTAAATATAGAACCAAATTTCACGAGAATCGGTTGAGAAATGCGATCTGTAGAGGAGAACAAACAGACAACCGTACAGTCGGACTGACATGCGAAAGCATTTTTACCACAGCTGAAATGAAGATGCTTTGCGCTCGCTTGGTCAATAATATAAAGAACAAAGAAGACGTAACTGAAAGATATTATTTCTCAGTAATGGCAATCTGATCTTTGTCTTTACGAGATAGAGGATATTACGCAATAAGCTTACTTGCCTTCCAATTCAAGAGTCAATAACAAGATACTCGAATAGGTACTCACTTAGCGATTCAAGTTTCGTTTAACTTACCTTACCGAGTAGGTAATACTTCTAACTTCTCGAATACTATACCACAGTATACATAAGTAATAGTATTGTGTCTCACTTGTGTCATATTGGCAAGTTATCAACTGAACGGCTTTTAATTCATAAGTGTTTCAAATTCGTAGTCCACGCTAGGGCTTGCAAATATTCGATGAAATCCAATATTCGAATATTCGAAATTTTTTAAGGAGGTATTCGAATATATTCGAATATTATTCGAATAATTCTGTAAAATAAGACAGATAGTCGTAATTATTAAATATTGCTTATTTTTCAAGTTAAACCAAAGTTAAATGCTTCGTTTAATGTGACGCATTGTGTAAAAATTATCCTCAACTGATTTTTTTTGCCTTCGCCCCACGTTTTTAGGTTAAAAACTTCTTTGTAGAGTTATAAATCTTTGAAGAGGAAATTATTTTATTTTTATTAGTCCATTTTTCTAGTTAATTTTAAAGGCATGTTTTGAGGCCGATTTTGATACTTTTTAGTTCATTTTTAAAACGTATGTTTTTTGGTTTGATTGTCAGTAAATGTTTATTTTTTTGTTTTTTAGTCTTATCTGTGTTTTTTCTCTGGCTTTTTTCCGGCTTCATTATTAGACCAGGGTTTAGTACTATCTCTCATCAGAATTCATGTCATACGAATCAAAAGAGCCCAAACTTGATGGGGTTGTATGGTATTATTATAGAGATCCTGTACCCTTCTTTCGGCTACATCACCACATCCTGGACACTATTTCCCAACAGATTACTTGTCAAGACAAATCAAACGAACCAAACTCTATGGAGTTGTATGATTCAATTAGAGAGTTCCTGTGGCCTCTGTTCCGACTGAATCACCAGACCCTGGAAATCATCTACGAGCCCAAAATAAATGGAGCTGCATGGTTTTATTACATATTTTTCGTGATTTTCTTCCGGTTTTATTATCAGACACTGCTCACTATTTTATCAACAGAGTACTTGTCGAGACGAATCAAACGAGCCCTTGATGGATATGAACGGTTTTATTACAGAGTTCCTGTGATTTTCTTCCGGCTCCATCATCAGATCTTGGACACTATTTTTTTACAGAGTTATTGTCAAAACGAATCAAACGAGCCCAAACTCGATGGGTTTGTATTGTTTTATTACAGAGTTCCCGTGGTTTTCTTCCGGCTCCATTATTATACTATGTACAATATTTCTTAACAGAGTATTGCCAAGACATATCAAACGAGCCCAAACTCGATTGATTTGTATTGTTTCATTACAGAGTTCCTATAGTTTTCTTCCGGCTCCATCATCAGACCCTGGACAATATTTCCCAACAGAGTACTAGTCAAGATGAATCAAACGAGCCAAAACTCGAAGAATTTTTATGGTTTTAGTACAGAGTGTCAAACCTAGCCTGACTCAAAAGCACTATTTGAAGCTAAGAATATGCTAAAGAAAATGAAAAGATAGTAAATAGGTGTTACGCTGAAAGACCGTCAAAAATCAGAGGAAATAAGAAGAAAAAAATGAAAGTAGAAGTCATAATAAGGAAAATAAGACTGTTAAAATGGCAATGGAGTGGCCAAAAATGTATCAAAACTATTACAGAGTGGCAACCATGAGACAGCAAAAGGAAAAGAGGAAGACAAACCAAAAGATGGGCAGATGATATTATAAAAACTGGAGGAACACTTTGATCGCGAAAAGTAAGAGATAGAACAGAATGGAAACAGCTGAAAAAGGCCTACGTGTCGCAAGACACGCTGATCACTAAAGCCATAAAGGAATAAAATGAACGAAAGAAAGAAAAAAATATTTATTTGAGACAATCACACACTTGTACTTGTCAAGATGAATTAAACGAGCACAAACTCGATGGGTTTGTATGGTTTTATTACAGATTTCCTGAGGCCTTTTTGGTTCCATAATCAGATCAGCTCAATGACACTATAAGATGTCATTGTCTTCCTGTTTTGACCTCTGTTTTAAGTATCAAGTCTTTGACTCATTGGGAAGCTAGATTAAAATCGTTTACAATTTGTGGAAAAACAAACAACATAGGTAAACAAATAAATAAACAAGAAAGTGAACGTTAACGATAGCTTCATTCTATGCTCACAAAAGCTATTCGGACACAGAATAACTAATAGTACAAGTATTCGGGTATTTCATGAATGACTTTTGCCTAAATCCAAAAAAGTGGAAAATATTCGAATATTCGAATATCACCGACTTGAGTATTCGAATAGCAAAATAAGGCGAATATTCGAATAATTCGAATATTCGAATATTCGAATTGCAAGCCCCCACGCCCTCTCACGAAATCTAGTCTGGAATTTTTAAGACCCGAATAAAATCCGTGGACTGGTACAAATTCCGTGGATTCCAGACAAATGATCCTCCGAGAGCTATCACACTTTATGCCTCCGCAAGATCCTAAAATTTTTAGGTCACATTGCCGGCAAAGATGGACAGAACCTAGAATAACCGCATAATTATAGCAAAATTAACTGCCCTTCGGGAGAATCACGACCCTCAGTAATGAGGATCACGACTAGGATTCACTCCCGGGAATTCTCGAGCCGTGAATTCTTGGGAAATCGTTAGGCTTTGTTCCCGAGAAATTAAGATCGAGAAAAGTCGAGAACTCGAGAAATCATATCGAGGTTTCAGATGTTCTGGTTTATTAATATTTTGTGTTTTATTTTTATCAAAATTGAGATATAATTTTTAAAACTATACTATCGTTCCTATCTCTTATTTTTTCTTGAAATTTAAACACTTGAAATACCTAACTAACGATACATAATAATATACTACTTTAGACCCGAGAAACTAAAAAGCTCGAGAAATCATGAACCCTAATCACGAAACGAGGAGGTCCTCCTCCTCGTGTCGTGATCCTCATTACTGAGGGTCGACAGCTCGTCAGGTCTGACAGGTCTACAACTCGTCATTACTGAGGTCTAGATAACTATTATTACAGTCCACTACATGACGTAAGCCTCTCGCATTGATTGACGTTGCCTCCTTCCACGCTTGGCAGGCGGTTTGGAGATCGTAGATGTTTGACCGTTTTATCGGTTAAGACCTTGTCCAGAAAGGGCAAATTTGCCGCGATTTTACACGTGATTTTGGTTACATTACTGTTAATACTTCACACGTTGGACAGGGTCCTCTTGTCTCCTATCCTCTGGTCAAGGTCTAAGCGCTGCTGCCCAATTTCTGGACTGCGGAGGTTTTAGTAATACCTGTCATTATTCGCCTTTTATCAGTACTAATAATTCTGTGCTTTCACGACACTCTTGTGAAGGGCTGGT
Source organism: Agriphila geniculea (assembly GCA_943789525.1). Classification (NCBI taxonomy): domain Eukaryota; kingdom Metazoa; phylum Arthropoda; class Insecta; order Lepidoptera; family Crambidae; genus Agriphila; species Agriphila geniculea. Next base: position 9,340,796 of record OX038895.1, read on the forward strand.
GGTGTCAATGTCACACCTCTGTTGGAAGTTGGGATACTGGTTTTGACTTGTACTGTGACTTTACCGACTCAACTCGACTTAGAGGTCAAGCAGCACATGATTTACGCTAAAAGTCTTACTTTACGAGACAACTTTACGTCCATAACTGAAAGCAACCATTCAACTTTAATTCATAGAAGTTAAGGTTGAAAATGGTCTAAATATTGTGAAGTCGTTAAATCTTTCAAGTTATTTGGCTGTAAATACATTTTAACTGGATTAATTTTGCCTTTAACGCTGTTTACTGTAATGGATCGCAAAGTAAAGTTAGACAATAAAAATTAGTGATTTTAATGGCCAGGAAGAAAAAAAGAAAGGTTGAAGAGCTATTGAGATCCATTATCAGACTCGGATCTTAATAAATGAGAAGAACTTTCATACTATGAAAAGATACGATACGAATAATAGACCCGTTTTGTTTATATGTGAAATATATTTCTAAAAATATGTGAAATGATTTTTCCCTCAGGGTCACGTGGTCATGATCCTAATGTTGTCTTCTTCCCAAAGTCGTCACTTTCCTAAGTGGTCACTTTTATTACTAGCCTTAGAAAACAATTAGTCGAATGGCGTCGAAAAAAAAATATTAGGGGAGAACATTATGTTCCAAAATTAAACTGACTCAATAAATGTTCTCGTGTATAATAATTATTACAAAAAAAAATTGACCGGCCGACATGGACACTGCGCGGTTATAGCACAGCGCTAAGACTTTACGTAGCGCAGTTGTAGCACAGCGCTACGACGACGTTACGTAGCGCGGTTGTAGCACAGCACTACGACGTTACGTAATGCGGTTGTAGCACAGCGCTACGACGTTACGTAGCGCGGTTGTAGCACAGCGCTACGACGTTACGTAACGCGGTTGTAGCACAGTGCTACGACGTTACGTATCGCGGTTGTAGCACAGCGCTACGACGTTACGTAGCGCGGTTGCAGCACAGCGCTACGACGGTACGTAGCGCGGTTGTAGCACAGGGCTACGATGGTACGTAGTGCGCTCCATCCGGGCGGCATATAAGCAAAATCTAACTCTCGAGTTTTGATGGTGATCTCTGATGATTGGTCAAGAAACTCAGTAGTTAGATTTTGCTCGCAAACTCCAACTCCCCAGTTTCGCGCTAGTTTCGGTAGTGATCTCTGATTGGTCAAAAACTCAGTAGTTAGGTTTTGCGCGCAAACTATAACTACTGAGTTTCATGACCAATCAGAGATCGCCATCAAAACTCGAGAGTTAGATTTTGCTTATATGCATCCGGGCGAGCGATATGCTACACACCCTGTGCGTGCTACTACGAGAAGGAAAAGGTGCTACACGATTATGTTATTTATGTGGCTTTAAGAAAAAGGTGGATCTGAATAAAAATTATTTCTTTTAGGGTTCCGAACCCAAAGGACAAAGCCGGACCCTATTACTAAGACTCCACTGTCCATCTGTCTGTCACCAGGCTGTATCTCAAGAACCATGTTAGCTGAACAGTTAAAATTTTCACAGATAACGTATATCTGTTACCGCTACAACAAAAAACGGCAAAATAATCACGTCTGTTGTATGAGAGCCCCCCTTAAATATTTATTTTATTCTGGTTTAGTATTGTTGTTATAGCGGCAACAGAAATACATCATCTGTGAAAATTCCAACAGTCTATTATTCCCGTCAATTGGTAATGCACTGGAACCTGGTCACATTAACATCCACGTCGACGTGATCCGTGTAGAAATCAAACTCTAGCATAGATGATAATAGTATTTATTTCACACTTGTAAATACGTACTTATACGAAACACTTATTCCGCCGTTCAACCGTTCACTGTGACGGCTCCCGCACAACTGAGTGAGCCCCTCCACTCCGCTACCGCATATTTATAGCCTATGCATAGCGCGTAGCGGGGTGACTCACTCTAGTGGGGCGACTCTAATCACCTGTAGCTCTACCATGAGTTGGTATAGTAAACTACAATAGTTTACTATACTCGCTAGCGAGCATCGAGTAACGTTTTGGCCTTTTTCATAGTAATTCGGTACCATGAGTTACTAATTGACAGATGGTATCGAGAAATACCGTAACGATAGTAGTAAAGTTACTCACTTGCGTTTTGACGCGTGAGATCAATGAGTATACCTTTTACTATCCTCTATGGCATAGAGGAATGTAAAAAATAGGTACAACAAAAGAGAATGTAATCAAACCGCGGTACAACATAGTCATTGGCGTGAATACTTCTATTTTAATTTAATTTAGTATTTTTTGTGTCTAAAATAGTCTAAATAATGTCTTTCAGGGCTTATTTAGCATAAAATATGTGCGCCACAGCTGCATAATGCGACGAAATCAAGGGCAAATTATAAACCGATAAATATGAAAACCCGTGTTAGAAATCCTCTAGTCAGGGGGTGGGTCAGGTTGTGCCCAACGCTGAATAGTGGCCCTTCTAGGTGGGCCCTCCATTCAGTGGGCTTACTAAGGTCACCATTCAAATACGCCGTAACGTAATGCATTCCTCCACTTTGAAACTAATATAAAAAAGTTTAATTAAGTACTTTCCTATCAAGCATTTACAAAATTAGAAAATATTGTGTTAAATCTAAATAATAATCTACTTAGTTGCAAATATGTTAATTCCGTCCGTATCAATAAGTACTTGATACAAATAAGGCCTATTTAATTTTAAGTCTTTAAATATTATTTAATTTATTATTTAACAGTAGGAATATAAGAAAACAGTTCTAACTAAATGTAATTTTCCGAAAACTTGACTTTGGCCGTAATAAATCGATTACACTTATTAAATTAAGGCCTATTACTTTTTTATGTTAAATTGAGGTTAAGAAACCATATTAAATAAAAACATCTTATCAATAAATTTGAATATTTATTATAACAAAGTAAAGATTCATGTTATAATAAATTCTAAAAAAAAGATCTCACTTTAACTCATAGATTTGTATCATTTTGGGCCTTATTTGTTTATTTAATATCATATTTGAATAAGGCACAAAAAAACGTAGTTATCTGCCGCATGTCGCTCTGCCAGGTTGTATTTCGTCCAATTTGTATGTTTTTATTAATTTGGAAGGAAAATTGGATATTTTGTCGATTGTTGGATGATACACACATTATCTGTAATGAAATAAGTAAAACATAAGTTGTATAAGTTGCGGAGTTCTCATTAAGCTCTACCGTGTTGAAATAAGACCTAGGCTATTATCGTAATCACGCTCTGTCCCCCCCTACTCAAATGGCCAACATTCTATGCGTTTGAACGCTACGTTATTACGTGCCGTAAGCTTGTCACACAATATCAAAGTCTGAGATTTACATAAGCTTGCGACACGTTATATAATCGTCTATTGCTCATATTTTAAGCTTTAAAAGTAAGGTTGGCAATTGGAGCATGGGGGCAGGTCGTCTTTAAAAAATTGCAATAAATGCATCTATAGCCAATAGTAAAAACAAATCAAGGTCATGGATAGCTAATCATAAATATTAAGAAACAATTATTAAGAGAAGCTTAAACTAAAACAGCGTAAGTTTTATAAAAAAATCATAAATGTATTTTCCTGGTTGGATTTAGGTTTATCTGAGTTTTCTAATGATTTGTACTTGGACGAATCGTCCAAGGATTTGTATCAAGTACCAACCTTTTATTTCACCTTTAAACTATATAAACTCCTCTAATCGACTGCTTCTAATTTTATTCTTATCAATCTTAACAAGCTAGCTATTGCACAACAAAATACGCAAAGAAAACACAAAATAAATATTAAAACGTGAAAATTACATTTGACATCTTCGATTTGACATAAATAGTAACCATAGAGGAAAGTAAAAAGATAGTAACCAACATAAATTCAAAATTCACTTACATTCGGTATACACGCACTAACTAGTGTTTTTTTACTTAGTCGGATTATAATTGCAAAGTACACCAACTAAGGTAAACGACCAATATTTCGGGTTAGTACGTTATTTCGTTTAGTTTTTTTTCTGTCGCAAATTATTAATTATACTTCATGATTCTTCCTCAATATTAGTACTATTAACACATGCAAGCGATACTACATATGTTAATAGTACTAATATCTTCGGAAGAATCCTTCGTATAATTATGATAGAACTTCACTTACAGGTAAGTTCGTTTAATCATTAATTATTACACCTACATTAGTACAAAATCTATACCACATAAACTGTCTAAAAATCAAGTACCAACATTTTGGTAACTGAACTGAGACACGGTTACGGTATCTATCCATTACCGTGACTGAGGGCAATGCGACGTTCAAAACTCTCAGTCGCCGGCACAGACAGCTTTATGGCGTGTATTCCTTGTCACCACCATAAGATTAGCGCTCGTATTGTACCTATTTCTTAAGCTCACAGAAAGTCAATTTGAATAAAATTTTAAATAGTTAAATAGTACAACTGATCCCGTATGCCCGTAGTAACTTCCAAACGAAAGGTCCGATTAGAATAATTTAAATAAGAATTGACATGTAAATAATCAACCTTGATCATTAAATTATATAGTTGGATAAGGATTAATATCATGAAACAAAATATGTAATCATTTTTCGATTCTACTCCAGTTTTGATTGACTAATTTGAACAAAAAGTGGTCATTGCGACTACACTATAAAAATTAGATAAACAGGGTGTCCCAAAACTTTGCCACATAGAGGGAAAGTACCTTAAATATGTAAGATAGGAAAATTTATTAAAAGAAACTTTGAACACCCTCGAGTAAGAGTTGCAGCCAAGGCCTGATTTCGAGGGTGTACTATTCAATAAAAATCCACTTAGTACCAGTACAGGTGTATTGGAATAATTAATTTTAACAAAATTGTCTCATGCCTTATACTTCTAACAATACAACTCAATAGCACGATTAATCTAACAGTGCCATCTTGCCATTTTGTTTTTAAAAAGAAACTGAACTGCATTCAAAGATTTTTTTAAAATCGCTTACGTTTCGATACAAATTGATACAAATTTGTAATAATGATAATTTAAATGTTAAATTTCATGGTCTTCCTTTTGTTTAAGATGCTGTCTCACTTAAGAAAAAATAATCCTTATGAGTAACCCTTTTGATTTGTATCGTCAAAATAAATTAAAAAAAAATTTTTGTTGGGATTCGATTCCTGGTTTAGGCAGGTGATTTTCCAAAAATCTTTGAATGCAGTTCCAATTATTTTTAAAAATAAAATGAAGTCTTCTTTCAGTAAAATTTCCCATCTTCAATATTAACGTACTTTCCCTCCGTGTGGCAAAGTTTTGGGATACCCTGTATAGCCGCGCGGATTTTTTTGTGGGTAATATATAAAACTATATTGGGAATTCTCGATCCAAGTCGGCGAAAAGAATTTGCAATTTTCGAAAATTTTGGAAAATCTCAAAAAGTTACTGACCTATTTTAGGAATTCAAATTCCACTTTGAAGCCCTCTGGCAGACGTACAATTTGATATATAGCCCATCCGCGTACCTTTTATATCAGCGAAACTAGAGGCAAATGTCACAATTTCATAAATCGGGGCACAATACTCGATCACGTAAACATAGACCTAACCTAAGATGGCATTTTTTAAATCAAAAATTAATTCTACGTTATTTATTTTTCCGAAAATAATACCAAACTTGGCTTAGTACTATACTTAACGTACTTTCGACGACATAAGTGGTGCAGTGGTCACCATGCCGCTTACCACGCAAGAGGTCCCGGGTTCGATTCCCGGCCGGGCAGAAATTGAAATGATGAATTTTAATTTCTGTGACGGGTCTGGGTGTTACTATGTATTATAATAAGTATATATTTAAAAAGTATATAAGTAGTATATCAGTTGTCTAGCACCCATATTACAAGCTTTGCTTAGTTTGGGGTTAGATGGCGCTGTGTGAAATTGTCCAAGCATTTATTATTATTTATTATTATTATTATTATTATTACTTAGGCAGTTATTAACATCAGACTTCATGAAGGCTGAACTCTCCCCTCCCCCCCACCTACATGAAAAATCCAGATGGCTCCACTTCGTAAACCCATCTTAGGAACACAAAGATCAATCCTGGTGAAGGAAACCTTTGGTTAAGCAATAGCCGAATTTTTATTATTTTTGTCATGTACAGTCACTACCATAAACTTTGACACACCATAGCTTGGAAACTATAACTTGTATCAAAATGAATAATTATACTTATTTGTAGGTAATTTATCAGTAAATAATTGAATTATTGACCATTTTGTTTATGTACCTAGCTTGTATGGTTTTCCTGAAAATTTAGAAAATCTGTAAAACGGGTCACATTTCTAGGGGGAAGAGGTGACGTGGTGAGAGGGGGAGAGTTATTTTTATAATGTACTCACCTAAAGGTATAACATAGCCACATTAAAACTTAACTATTAATTTCGCCATCTTCCCCATACATTTAGAATGAATATCCTAAGTCTTAACATGCCGAAATATGGGACATTTACCCCGTATTGAGTTCACATTAGCGAGGATAGTAAACTCGTGGATGGTGAGCACATTTACTATAGATTTTAGTTCTTCGCGTATCCGCTAGAGGCTCTGCTTCAATTTCCCATACAAATTGCTAACGCGGTCGATATCGAGAATGGTTTTTGTAAACTCATGGTAGTGCTACTGATTACTACAACTAACGTTTCGGTACTTTTATATTTAAGAACAACGTAATAAATAAAGTTATTAACGAAATGTAATAAATAATTAATCAATCGCATAAATATACATATCCAGTATACTACAATCCGCAACAAAAAATGTCATGAAACAAGAAAATTCTAATAGATAATCTAATATTTAATTATTGAATTATTATTTTCAATAAGAATAAAATTTTTATATACCTAAACCCTTTAGGTATATAAAAATTTTACAATTGTTTTTCGTTTTTGAGGTTAAAATCATGGCCCCCAGGCGCATTACCAATTGACGGGGATAGTACCTGTAGTCGTTATTAATATCGAACAGGAAACGGCAGAAAAATCACGTTTGTTGTATGGGAGCCCCCCTTAAATATTTATTTTACTCTTTTTTTAGTATTTTTTTATTATAGCGGGAACAGAAATACATCATCTGTGAAAATTTCAACTGTCTAGCTATAACGGTTCATGAGATACAGCCTGGTGACAGACAGACAGACGAACAGCGGAGTCTTAGAAATAGGGTGTCGTTTTTACTCCTTCGGTACGAAATCCTAAAAAGCAGAATAAAATAAATATGTAAGGGGGGCTACCATACAATAAACGTGTTTTTTTGTCATATTTTGGTAGTTACGGTAGCGTTCGTGTCCGACTCGAACTTTGCCTGTATTTTTATCATTGCTAATCAGAATCAGTTACCGAGTTATCTCCTAGAGTTTTTTACCATAATAGGTTGTATGAAAACTCCCAAAAATTGTAATCTATGTTTAACGAAAACTTTTCGCATTTGTAACAACTGAAACCATGTTTCTCTTCTCAATGAAACAGCCTTCAACCAATCTGCTACATCTGTTACCCGTCAACCAACATGATCTATTGTTATAGTTCAGTAACGCATACTGATTACTGAATGACGGAAACTTGGCTTATGTGACAGAACTTGTTAAGGCCGGGTTTCCACCTGCAAGAACTTCTGCGAGAACTTACACTGACATCCTGTCACACAGTAGCTTGTGAACGCGTGACAAACTCGCCATTGCATTTGCTACTAGTTAACACTTGTAAGTTACTGTCTGACAGGCTGTCAGTGTAAGTTCTCGCAGAAGTTCTTGCAGGTGTATTCGTGGCTTGTAATTAGTTAAGACTTGTATTTGGTTGTATTGTTTTATTTTAGAAACTATTTTGATAAAATTCGGTGTAGAACTTCACAAAGGGAAAGCCTATCCCCAACAAGGCCCCTGGCAATAGCATAGCATACCATAACAAAATGCGGAAATGACAAAACCATGACGATGATTTTCAGTACACATAACACGAACATCTATCGAGAAAAAAAATAAAAACAAAATTTGATAGAGTAACTAATAATTTTGAATGGGATATTTTTATAGCGCCATCTACTGCCATAAAGCGAAATTTCCATTAACAATTAAAATTTTAGAGTTCAATGAGTTCAAAGTGATATTCTAAAAATAAAAAAAGTAACTTTAAACTTAAAATTAGCCTTACTAGATGGCGCTGATGGAAAGAGAAGTGTCAAAATTGGCTTTTAAAAATAAACGGCCTGTACCAAAGAGGCAAGTAAGCGCTCGCTGGCTGACATCTGCCCAAAGAGAAACATTTTAGGGTTACATCTGCCTGCCTACCTGAGTACTCTTCGAAGCTTAATAAAAAAAAATTGATACATACATTTTTATCAACGCCATCTATCGAGCCTACACTTTTTTGTCATTTTGAAAAGCCCTCATTAAAATTTACTCTATAGTGTTTAACTACGCACGTTTTTTTCTCGACAGATGTTCATTGTTCGTGTTAAGGGTACCTACAGACAGACTATGGATTTTTATACACACATAAACACATAGATAGGGGTTAAGTCTGCTAATGTTTTCATCAAAATCGTAGTTCAATGGTGTTTGAATGGTAATGCTTTTTGACACAGTTCTTGTTTCTTAAACCCAAAACTGAAACACATTGTGTTTCTTAAACCCAAAGGGGAAACATATTGTGTCTTGATTTTTGGTTTAAGGAACAAGAACTGTGTCAAAAAGCATTACCATTAGAACACCATTGAACTACGATTTTGACGAAAACATTAGCAGACTTGACCCCCAGTTCATTAGATAATTAATTGTTCAATCTTTACAAAAACAATCTCATCTCGTTTGATGGCGATGAGTCACTGTGTCTCATAAAACCGACTTGATTTAGTCAGCCATTACAAAATGGTTGACAAGCCCTGACTCAGCGTCGGCTTTTCCCTTTGATTTTATCGCTACATAGAATTTATTATGATTACGATGTGTTTTTTCTATTCAATATTTTCTTTTCGGCCTAACACAGTTAACATAGAAATAATTGTGAACATAAAATTTACAAATGCATAATTACCGCAACAGACAGATTAATTATACCAGTGGTTCCTAACCTTATCAATATTGTACCCATATCACCTAGTAGATAAGCAGACTTTACCCCCATGTTGCCGACGTATCACAGTGTCATTAAAGATTGAAGAAATGTTACTTGAAATGAAACGTTGTGGCATCTCTCTATTCTATTCATTCTTACTGGTACCACTTCTGTTACCCCCAAAGAATAGCTGTTTTACCCCTACGGGGGTAATTACCCCCAGGTTAGGAACCAAAGAATTATACTCAGCAACTTTGTCTAGGGATACAGGTGTTATTTTCATACAAATGAGGTAGCCTTGGTTTTCTGCCAGGGATGTACCGTGCTGTGATCTGACGATGGCCATCCAGGGAGTGAATGGAGGAAATTCAGATCACTATACACACCAAATTGATCTGATCAGCATTCTAAAAGATTAATAGGTCAGAGTTATCAGTTTCACGATTTCCATACATTTTCATGCTATTCTAGCGTTTTTTTTTAAACATGTCCTTTAATCTTTTAGAATGCTGATCAGATCAGTTGGGTGTGTATAGTGATCTGAATCTCCTACACTTACTTCCTGGATAGTCATCAACAGTTAACAGCACAGTACATCCCTGGCAGGAAACCAAGGCTTCAAATTTACTTAACTTGATGATAAAATAACAAGTTGATGTGTATATTTATGTCCGTTTCACATTATTCCAGTAAAAAATCCAGTCCAGCAGTCGAACTTTGGCCAAAAAACTTTTTTTTTATTATAGAATAAACACTGAAGACACCGCTCTATCTTCAAGGTAATAATGATAAAAATAAATAATAATTTACTTAATAACAAAACCACCGTCAACCCTTTAAGACGTTAATGTTTTTAAATTGCAAATCTCCCTTTATTATGGCTACACGAGTATACGAAATTGAGTCCAACTATTTCACCGAATCGTAACAAAATATTAATAAAATTGCTTAACTACGTCATATTCTGAACTTTATCAACTTATAATGCTGCGGCCACACTATTGCGCCATCACAAAGCCTCGTTATCGTGTTGTAAAATTAGAAACCATGAATCAAGGAGGATTTTGATTTGACTTAAGGAAATAAATTAAAGGGAATTCATGAAAATAAACTTTAATCCCTTGACTCATAGTTTCTAATTGTACTACACGATAACGAAAAGCTTCGAGACAGTGCAATAGTGCCTGAGCCAGAGCTCAGATGCAGTGAACTAAAATCTATGGAATAAGCATTCTGCTCAAAAAATGGCACCACTTGAAAAGGACAGTACAACTAAGTGGATAGAGCTAAAAATGCCAGCATTTAATTATGCAGCACAAAGCATCTAAACACTAGATGCTTATTAGCGACCATAATTTGTATACTCCTAGATATTTTCTATACTTAAACGAATAAATAAGATACGTTTTTTCTGCATCTTTTTACTGCCTTCTTTGCATCTTTTACACCATTTGATTATAAAGGACGTGATTTCTAATAAACTCTCTCTTTCTATCTTTTCTTTACAATACAAGCAGCAATTTATTAAAAAGAACACTAACGTCAGTCACCAGGTAGGTGCGTGTCTGGCCCGACTAAAGCTAAGCGGGTTGTACTATTTCGGCCCCGTGGTGCCATTTTTTAAGCAATATTTGTTTGCAATTACACTTCCATAGATTTTAGTTCACTGCTCAGGGGTAATAAAAATCTCTCTTCCAGGTAGTCTTCTTTCTATTAGAAAAATGTTCTTTTAACAAAATAATCGGTCGAATTCTCCTACATTACTGATTGTTCCTAATTCACAAACAGTAAGCAAAGATAGAAGGTTTTTTTTTGGTGTTACAGTTCTGTATGACACAGTGCCAGTATTAAATTCAACAGGATGAGCTAAAGTAAAACGCCACCCCAAATTTTCTTGATTGAGTCATTTGTCTCCTGAGGGCTAGATACGGCTGTCGGCGGCAGTTTGTATTAAGAGCTGAATTTGCTTTCTGACGTGCGAATTTTCTTCTGACATTCTCCATTAAAACGTGAAAAATAAATCCAGAAATTCCTATGGAACAACTTCAATTATTTCAGTCAGTCAGAACACGTCACGATTATTAGGATGTCGGATTTAAAATTCATTCTGAATTTTTATTACAACAAGGCTCTTATAGTTATAGTTGTAGGCAAAAAAGCAAGAAGTGACCACTCTAGGCGCTTTTGCCTTCTACTACTACAACGAACTATAACGGGTTTAACAAGACCTTTAACGAAGTCGAAGTCCACGTATTCCGCACATCATCAGGATCATTTTTGTCTTTTAGACTATACCAGGGAAACCAATAGCTACGAAGTTATTGAATGTCAAAGTCAAAATTTTTTTCAATATGTTTATGAAATCTTATTTTATTCGTAATTGCCTACTTTTTGTTTTTTCGTAACAAACAATGGCTTCAAAACGTCGTCACTCGATGTATCTCATGAGCAAATTTCAACTCGGCCGCACGCAGCTGTATAGCATACACTCGCAGGCACGGTCTGTTGTACGCGTTACATTGCGTGGTAGTATGCAATGCTTTTTAACACCAAAAATCAAAATCGTTTCCCAGCAATAATTTTAAACAGAAATGTTCCTGATGATGGACAGAATACGTAGACCTCGGCTTCGTTGAAGGTCTTGTTACACCCGGTATATCTGCACATGTGAATTTTTGATACATTATGTACCTATTTAGCGAGTAATTTTAACTACGATGAAGGCGCCACTTTGAGATTTAAAGGGCCCATAATATTTTTGGTGGTCACCTTAATTTTTTACACGACTGCCCAAAAAAAGGAGTGTTCAGGATTCATGTATGTTTGAGAGTATGTGAGTTTCTTTATTCCACCATAACTTCTAAATGGCTTAACGGATTTGAATTTATGGGGTATCGTTAGAATCCTTACATCATTCCGAGTGACACTGGCTATATTTTTTGTGGAAAAAATAAATATGGCGACTGTACGACGCCACTTTAAAATGTGAAAAAAATATTTTTTTTTCTTCAATTATTACAATATGGGTATCAAATGAAACGTCTTAATGAGTTAATTCCAAAACTATAATAATTTGTCACTAAAATGTGTAAAATAAAAATAAATTTAAAAAATATTAAAAACACGACTGCCCTACCAAAAACGAACTAAAAAGTAAAAAATTACAAGTGTCATTGCAGTCGGGGGACCTCTTTGATTAAAAATAATTCCACAAAAGGGTCTCCCGACTGCAATGACACTTTGTCTTGTTATTTTTAACTTTTTAGTTCGTTTTTGGCTAGGCAGTCGTGTTTTTAATATTTTTTTAAATTTATTTTTTTAAACAATTTGGTGCGACTCAGTCAAGTTTTTTTTGTATTGTAAAAAAACGTTATTTTTATTAGCCATATAAATTAAATAAATTTTGCCATATAATATGTTTATTATTGTTATGCACTCCCCCTCCCCTCACAGTTTAAGTTTAAAACTTGCAAACCTCATTAGCAAAATAAAACTCTGTTGTACGTTTGTTTGAACATCAAAAAGCTAAGCCTCTAACTTAGATGAGGGCTTATGAAAAGTTTCAATCTCGCCTCTTATTTGCTTATAAAACGACAAAGTTAAAATGATGTGACTGGACTGAACTTTTATTTTTTCTTATTTTATGTTCAGTACGCAGAAGTTTTATTATTAAAAAACATATTAAAATGTTCACAGCCAAAAATGATAAATAATCAAAACTAAATAAGAAATTGTAAGCTACTGTTCCGACAATAGTCAGTTCGAATTATTTTCTCTTTGTAAATGTGAGTCTAAAAATTTTAGAAAAATTTTTTTCACAAGAGAATTCTAATGACCACATACATCCGTTGGGGCGTTTAGATGTTAGTGAAATAACAAAACACGCATACATACATACATAAATGAACCCTGAAAACATTACAATCAATTTTGGTGTAGGTTGACACTGGCAGTCATGTAACAAGTAGGTAAGTAGTAGATAAGTACATCATAATATTACTAAGCAATAATGCTTTATGCTGCTGAGTATTGTGCATAAATATAAAAATAATTTCCCCGTAATTGGTTTTACTACATGGATCATGTTACGTCAGGGCTCTTTTCATACTATCGAGTAGTATTCGGAATGTTATCGGAATTGGTCAAGGGTTAAAAGGCAATCACCGTACATATAGAATCAAATGGGTTAGTATTGACCGCCCCCGGTTAGATTTTATGGTATATATCGAATGCAAACGGTTTTAGATCCTACCACGTTCATTGTTGAGGAAAAGGAAAAGAGAAACTGCAAATTCCACGGTCGCGTGTCCGAATCTGAAGTAAAGCAAATTTGACGTCAACAGAACCGGAAAAATACAAAGTTTTACGTACTTATTTGGAAATAATACCTGTCTTAAAAATACTAAAGAGGTGCTAAAGAGTACTTACAGATCCTCCTATATTTTTTTTGCTTAGTCAAACAATGCACTAGAATTGCAATGGATTTGTTAAATATGGTAGGTAGGTAGTATGAGTTACGGCAAATGTAGCCAGAGCTAGGACAAATCCAATCACGGATGATGATGACGAGATCATATGCCGCGCGTAGCCAAGAAGTCATATTATGAGTGAGACGTCAATACATTTATTGATGTCTAACTCATATATTTGTATAACCTGTCTCATATATTTGTAAAAATCCTGTAAGTGAATGTTGTGCTTACCTGTAATTTAGATACAATTTCTAATTTAAGAGGCTATTTACTAATATGATTTAAGGTGGTACCCTGAGCGAAAGTGGCGCCGCGGTAAATTTTATTTAATATTATAATTCTAATACACAATTTTAATAATGTTAATCGTGGAGATTTTAGGGCCTACAGTCTAGTATTTTTAAACGGTATCGTTACATTCCCTAGTAGTCACTGCTAGAAGTAGATAGCAAAACTGCTAAAAGTGGCCGTTTTTGACACATTGGCTATCTACTTCTTCGAATGACTTCGAGGGCTTTACTTTCTAAAAATACTAGACCATGGGCCTTAAAATCTCCACGATAAACATTATTAAAATCTTTTTCTATTAATAACTTATTAAATAAAAACCTCTGAGGGCGCCACTTTCGGTTATACAACCGCCTTAAGTTAATTTCCGAATTGTAATTTTTTTTTTTTTTTTTTTTTTTTTATTATTTGGATCACCAACAGTTGATACATTTATACTTTTGCAAAAACATATTATAACAAATACTAAACTTAATGTACAACTACTTATAGGTGAACACAGCATGCAACAAAGAGAATGAAAAAAAAAAACTAGTGTTTAGCATGCAATATACTAAAGTTTAAGTACTTAGCGCCTTATTAAATTAATGGTATGTAAGTGTGTGTGAGTTTATGTGTTGGAATGTTTGTGTATGTGTATGCGCGTGAGTGTGAGTGGAATGAGATGAACGAGCAAGTCAGAATCATATGAGTATGAAATTATGACTAAGAGAGATCGAGTATTTTTTTTCGCATCGAACTCACCGAATCATGATGGATGTCAACAATGTCACTGAATTTGTTTAGAGTTAGGCATAACCTCGCGACGGGGGAGCTGGATCCAAGTACTGTTCTCCTCAACGGAGGGCAAAGTGGTGTAATTGGATTACGTGGGATTCTGGCGGGTGCTCGGAAGTTGAAAAAGGCTAATAGCTGTGGGCAATCTGACATGTTTCTTACTATTTTGATTAAGAACATCATATCTAGTAAATCACGTCTATCCGATAACGACAACATACCAAAAAAACTGAGGCGATCAGTGTAAGAACGAAGTTCTTTGGCTTTGCCGATAGAAAATGCCAGATATCTTACAAATCTTTTTTGAAGCCTTTCTATACGAAGCGAGTGAGTGGCGTAGTGAGGTCGCCAGACTACACTACAGTACTCTAAAATACTTCGAACGAGACTGCAATACAAGATCAGTTTAGTTTTTGGGTTGCGAAAAGGTTTGCTGTTTCTCATCACGAAGCCCAGTAGTCTGGATCCCCTTTTCATTACGTTCTCCATGTGTGGCACAAATGTCAACTTCTGATCGTATATAACACCAAGGTCTTTAATTGTTTCCCTCTCTTCAATTGTACTGTCATCTATACGATAATTAAATATAGTTTTTTCATGTTTTCTTGTAAATGTTACCAGAAAACATTTTTTCTTGTTGAGAAACATCTGGTTTTGAGTACACCATTTCACAAGCCTATCTATGTCAGTCTGCAACAGTACGGAATCTGCTCTGGAATCAATAATTTTTCCAAACTTAAGATCATCGGCATACATGTATGGCGTTGAGTGATGGAAACAGTCGGGAAGATCGTTTATAAATAAATTAAATAAGACAGGACCTAAATGAGACCCCTGTGGTACTCCGGATGTGATGTTACGTGATGAGGAATTAAAACCATTTAATGCCACATAGAAAGACCGCCCACTCAGATAAGAATTCAGCCAGAGTAACAAAGGCCCACAGATGCCATATACTGACAATTTCTTCAGCAAGATTTCGTGAGAAACTGTGTCGAAGGCCTTGGAAAAATCTGTGTACACCACATCGAACTGTTTTCCTGCATCGACAGCCCTAATCAAAGTTTCTGTGAATGTCACTAGGTTGGTGCTAGTGGATCTTGCACTCACAAAACCGTGCTGGTGAGTACTGAGATACAGTTTTATGTGTTCCCGTAGTGGATCAGAAACTAATTTTTCGAGAATTTTGGCAAAAACCGATAATATAGAGATAGGTCTATAGTTAGAAACCATGGTTTTATCTTCCGACTTAAAAATTGGAGTTACTTTAGCCACTTTCCACAAGGTAGGAAAAATGCCGGAGGACAAGGAGGCGTTGTATATAATAGACAGAGGTAAAACTAAGGCTGAGGCACACGTGACTACAAATATCGGAGGAATCCCGTCGGGACCCGCCCCTTTTTTACAATCCAATGCCTTTAATTTCTCTAGTAAAGCGTCCCCAGTAACCAAAGGTACAGTGAAATACTGGCTGTTAGTCCTAAGAAAACTCTTGTTATCAAGTTGGTCAGTACATGGAGACGAATCAGACGTGAAGACAGAAGAAAAGTGTGAGGCAAAAAGCTCGCATATGTCAGGCCCTTCCGACGTAGAAGTTACACCATTGGACATGGGTACTGGATAAGAGCTAGTCCCGCCACGTTTGCCTTTAACATAAGACCAAAAGCATTTGGGGTCATCATGTATTTGATTTTCTATTTTATCATTGTAGGTGTTATAACGTCAGATGCAAGTTTTTCACAACGCTTACTCAGTGTTTTTAATTCTATATGATCCATGGGATTACCGTATTTTTTGTAACGTAATCTTAATTTATATTTTTCATTTAATCGTCGCTTGAGATTATTACTAAACCATACTGGAAAGTGACTATTTTTAGGTTTGCAAAGAGGTACATAGTCATATATCAATTTCTGTAATACATCATAGAATTCTTTTACCATTTCATTGACATTGTTTAGATCCCCTAATCTTTGTGACCAGTCTATTTTGTTTAAATGTTCATTAATTGCTTCATAATTGGCTTTAAAATAATTTCGTTTTGAACAAGACAAGTTATATGGAAGAGATGTTTTTTCAGTTGACGACAAAGTTACTTCTAATGGTGGATGAATAAGTTCGATTTTACTAAGTGAGTCCGTGGTGTGAGTTACTGTACATGTATGTAGCGTACTTAAAACAAGATCGAGAATTCGACCTGTATTAGTGATACTGTTACATTGATATAACTTATTAATATTAATGAAATCTATGAGAGCTTGACTTGTATAAGGTAAGACACTAACTGTGTTTTTATCCTCCGGTAATTTCCAGCTAATATCTCCCAAATTGAAGTCACCAATCATGCAGACATTTGTTTCTATCTGGTCGAAAACTGAATTACAGTTGGATACAAAATTATCAATTGATCTACGACTTACAGGTGGTGGAAGATAAACTGCGCAGAGAGCAAGCCGAAGTGTGCCAATAGTAACCCATATGTCTTCACACATGCTCTGCCAAGACTTCACACGATTAGATCTATATTTTTTTAGCACTGCTATCAACACGCCCCCTCCCTCCTTGCCACTATCAAAACAAGTATGTTCCCTATCCCTACGATGGACATCGTATCTATTATCGAACAACTCTTCATTAAATACTGAGCTATTTAACCAGGTTTCAACAAGAACAATCACATCATAGTTGTTACTACAAACATTTTTATAAAAATTATGTGTTTTTGTTCGCAGACCTTTGCAGTTCTGGTAGTATATTGAAAGAGTGAATTTTAACAAAATAATTCAAATACATGCATTATGTGTAAAATGAGAAAGAAACAACTATTAACTAATTATTAAAGTTACAGTTTGTTAAGCGAGTCCAAATTTTTTATGTGAATACAAGCACTTTCATCGTTCTTCCTAACGAATATTTTTCCAGATCGAATCCACACATATCTGTACTCCTTCTCCTTGGCCTTGATCCGGGTAGCGGCATGCAGAGATTTATTGTTTGGGGAAAGATGTTCAGACACAAATATGGGATTTTTACTTCCAGAAAATCCAAGATGAGAGCTATTTAGCTTATCAAGATTGTTGGTTTTATTATAATTAATAACAGCGGCTAGGAAATGGTCACGAATTGTAAGCGAAGCAAACTGAACCACTATAGAACGTGGACGAGAGTTAGCAGGAATCATCTTAGCAATTCGAGTGCAACGAAGGATGTCATTTTCTTTAATGGCTAAGCCTACCACAGAGCCTAGCTGCTTAACAATACTGTTTAGATTCTCATTCCTGTTCTCTGGAATACATTGCAGTTCTAAGTTGTTGGCCCTTAGTTGTTGTTCCATTGTGTTAATGTGATGTTCAGTTGATGCCAATCGATTTTTGAGATCCAGTACAGTACTTTTCATTTTTTGGTTTTCCTCTTGCAGTTCTTTAGCTGTTTTAGTGATTTTTTCCTGTTCCTTTTCTATGTCATCAAATCTGTTGTTCATGAAGCTCATCGAATCTTTTATTTCTCTTAACTCTGTCTTAACAGGTTGTATTTCTCTATGGATGATACCAATCATATTTTCACTTAAACTCTTCATCATATCATTGATCTCCTTTTTAATAACTTCTTGAACTATTTCACGTACATCATCTCTAGACACTGGCGTTACAGAAGGCGGCGAGTTGTATGCCGGTCTTTTACTTCCTCTTCCGACGTTGACATTATGAATTGGAGTAGAGTCCTTTTTTGTCGCTTTAGGTGTTGAGCATAATGTTGAGCATTGGGAGCATTTCCAATTCTGCTTTGTATCCTTATCGGATATGATGGGCAAAGAGAGACATGCATAATGAAATGCTTTTTTACATTTACCACATATAATAGATTCCTCCTCTTGCCCGATTATGTTATTGCAGCATCCCCACTTACTCATATTTGATGATCGAGCGAAGCAACAAAATAGTCACAATAATCCAATATACCTAAAGCCGCCACTCTGCGCCACCGCTTCTATTATTTTTGTGTAGCTAGTAACTCCAAGCTTGTGCCGCCTCCAGCCCCAGTCCTCGGTTTGTAGTGCGAGCCCGCGAGAAAAAGGACGCAAGCGCCGTGTGATATGCGTTACTTACGCGTCTTAACGATTCGCACCGTGATCACGACGGTATTTAGTAATTTAGCACTATTATAGACTTAAGCACTGGATTCTAGGCTTTTATACACACTTGTTAGGCACTAGAGAATATATAATAATTAGTTGGTATGCCTTAATAAATAAAATAAAAAATAAAAATAAAATACCCTAGGGTTCGACAAACTATGTAACATCAAAAGATGTAAGTAATGATTTTCGAATACCGCCAAGCGGGACTCTAGGTAGGTACTTTTATTTTGTAACTTTAGTGCTCGCGGTGAAAAAGCGACACGTTTATACCCTTAGCACAAAGAGCTATCGAGAAATAAAAACGCGCGTAAAAGTACTCAACAGAGTAGTTCTCAATGGAAAATCTCATTTCGCTTTTCGGCGGTAGATGGCGCTGTACAAATTTCCCATACAAAATTTTACATCGAATGTTTTTACGCGCATTATTTTTTCCGATAGCTGCTCGTGCTTCGGGTAATACAGATTGCCAAAATTGCAATCTGTACCCGTATATCGAGCGTTTTAATTAATAATATCAGTACAAGTAGTACGAACTTCTATCGAGAAAAAAAAACCATTACTCTATCGAGTGTTTTTACGCGCCTTTTTGAAGTGAAAACTTCTTTAGCGGCGTTGTACGCTTTTTTGTATGGGAAAAAATGTTAAACTCGCGTCAGTCAGTCAGGATCACGTAAAATTCGTAAGAATATGAGTGCCTGTATACTATCATAGAAATATGATCATATATGTATGAGTCTTTTTTATATGAAGAACATAGGACTGTTTAATAACTACATATGATTCATATTGTCTTTGATCATAGTTATGGGATCCTATTTGACAGCGAGCGTACAAGTAGGATCATTTTCGTTGTTCCAGTATGTAGTGATTCTTTCCTCTATTCGCCTAATTTCAAAAAATGGTGTCTTCAAGTGCAAGAATTTTAACTGGAATATTGAAATAACAAAAATATTAATTACTCTTTACGAGGAAAATGAGTGTTTAAATAATAATCTTGTTCCGGATAACGAAATACGTTTTTACAAAACCCAAATACGTCTTTTATTTTTTGCTTTGTTCTTAACAGTTTTCTTCTTTTTTAATGCTATTAATAAAAATTGCACTCATAGCAATGGAAAACACAGCTAAATCGTTATCCATCTTGATTTATGACATTGTTTATATGATCATAGGTGGATCATAAGTGTAATATACAAAAATGAAAGACAGCATCATTTAACTATGATCATAGAATTTGACAGATATGAATTCATATATAAATGATAAATATATGATAATGTAATAGCGGCCAATGTAAAGACTTGTGTCACCATAGCAACGCGCTAATTTTTTAATTTAATGTCAAAACTCTAGATTTTCTGTCAAGCTATGGATAAGACTTTCGTGCAATACTGTTCTGTATTCGTAAATTCAAATGCAGAGTAAATTCGTAAAACGGCAATTCGTGCAAAAAGTTTTCACTTCTGCCGGCACTCCCGGAGTGCAACCCGTTTTCTTTTTCTTCGTAAATGTCCGAGCTAGGGAGGGGTGACAAAGAAAATGCAAATATACACTATGGTACAGCTCTCGGCGAACAGATTATAGCGAAAGTTGCTGAACCCATCGAGCGCTTTTGAACGATGGTATTTCTATTATGTTATATTGTTATGTACGTTGTTATATAACCTCAAAGCTATGAAGTTTTCCAATCATCAACTTCTGCTGGGACCTCACAAAAGTAATATAATGCTCCCAACTTTACACTTGCCTGCTTTGAGAGGTTGCATTAGAGAATATTAATAACTGGAAGCTAAAGGGGCGTACAAAACTGGACTAAATTTTCATATTAAACATTATTGGAATTATTGATAACATTATCGTTTTTAATTGACTAATAAATTATTTATAATTTCTAAGGCTTCCGCGCGTACTGTTTATTAGAAATAAAAACCAACAAATCAAAACTAATTAAGAAAACGAGTGAACTCATCAAAAAATATTCAGAACAGTTAGATCTTGATGTTGATTATCTTATTCCATCCTGCCCTACACCGCCGAAACTGTATGGGTTACCGAAAATACACAAAGACAATGCTCCGCTGCGTCCGATTGTAAGCCAAATTGACTCACCAACTTATAAATTGGCTAAACACGTAGCAAAAACACTTACACCACTGAGAGGTAACACATCAGCCTTTGTAAAGGATTCCTACCAGTTTGTCAGTGAGATACAACATCTACATCTCGCTGATGATGAAACTATGGTTAGTTTTGATGTTCAGTCCTTATTCACATGCTTACCAGTACAGGACTGCATTGATATCATCAGGAAAAAGCTAGTTGACAACAACATGCCAATTGAATATGCAGAACTACTAGAATTATGCCTAACATCTGGCTATCTGTTATGGAACGAGGAGTTCTACGTGCAAGTGGACGGCGTAGCAATGGGCTCTCCTGTATCCCCCATCGTTGCTGACATTTTCATGGAGGATTTTGAGGAGAAAGCACTAGCCACAGCACCAGTGACTCCCCGGTTCTACAAACGGTACGTAGATGACACTTTCACAATACTACCTAGAGACAGTGTCCCTGCATTTCTCAACCATCTTAACTCCATAAACCCCAACATACAATTTACTATGGAGTTAGAGGCAGACAATAAACTAGCTTTCCTAGACATTCTCATTATCAGGAATCCGAACCAAACCTTGAGCCACACAGTGTATCGTAAAGCAACCCATACAGACAGATACCTTAATGGTGACTCTCACCATCATCCTATACAGTTAGCTACCGTAGGGAAATCTTTGTTTCAGAGAGCCCGCGGAATCTGTGACAAACAACACCTGACTGCTGAGCTTCAGCACGTCCAACAAGTACTGCGTAACAACAAGTTGCAAGTACCACACCTCAATCACAGAAAACGCGCCAAACCAGCCACAGTAGAGCGTCAACCTGCCATCCTACCATACTTGAAGGGTGTCACTGACAAGATTGGAAACATTCTGAAGCGAGCGTCAATCAAAACTTACTTCAAGCCGCCAAAGAAGATCAACCAATTCTTACGACCTGTCAAGTGTAATATCCCCCTTCAAGCTGCAGGCGTCTACAAACTAGATTGTGACTGTGGACTCTCCTACATTGGGCAAACAAAGAGAAGCATAGGGACCCGCGTCAAAGAGCATGTAGCTGACATGAAACATAGGCGCGATAACAAGTCTGCAGTGAGTGAACACGCCTTTGAGGGGCCCAACCATTATATTAGATTTGACAAACCCCAAATCCTTGCTAGGGAACGTAGATTTATCCCTAGAATGCTCCGCGAGGCTATCGAAATAAATAAATATCCTAATTTCAATAGAGATGATGGTTGGAAAATTCCACCAGCTTGGGACCCCATCATTCACAAGCTAAAGCCCCTCACACGCACTGTAAGATCTAATGATACGGTTAGTTCCTTTTGCAAATAAATAAATTAACACAAAAGACGGAGGTCGGCTTCCTCTCCAAGTTTTCTTTCGCCATTTCTTTCTTGGAGGGGCCTCCCAATTTTATGAAATGGTGGTAGTTTCAGTAGATTCTCTCTCTTTTTAGCATTAAATAATTCATAAAATTAAATTATAAATCAACATAAAATAATTAAAAATTTTGTTAAATTTTAATTTCTGAACGTCTAAAAAAATTCATCGCTTGAGGGTAGGCTCACGGGTAGCTTCAGTCCCCCGTGACCACGGCAGCTGCAAAGGTGCCAAAACGTCGGGAAAACCAAAAATCAAACCAAATACCAACTAAATACCAAAGTACATTCAATAAAACCGCGCTAGTATCCGTTAAAAAGTGTTTTATTTCATGTCTAGTGAGCGCGTAAGCTTGAGAAGTGAATAAATCAAAACTAAATAATTCTAATAACATCTGAATTAACCAATATATGCGCTGTAATCCGGAAAAAGTGTTTTATTTCTAATTTTTTATAATTTTGAAAAACTATTAATCACAATACAGCTATGTTTTTTTGAAGTGAAAACTTCTTTAGCGGCGTTGTACGCTTTTTTGTAATGGGGAAAAAATGCTAAACTCGCGTCAGTAAGAATCACGTGACCCTGTTCGAAAATTCGTAAGACGGATGTGACGGATGGAGAGTAGACAGCCGGTGGCGGAAGTATCCCCCTCTCTTTCTACGGGGTGCGGCGAAAATGGCGGAGCGTCATTTCAAGACGTAAACACTAGTGCCACCATAGCAACGCGCAAATTTTTTAATTCAATGTCAAAACTCTAGGTTTTCTGTCAAGCTATATGGATAAGACTTTCGTACAATACTGTTAGGTATTCGTAAATTCAAATGCAGAGTAAATTCGTAAGACGGCAATTCGTGCAAAATTATCCCCTAACCATTCTAAAATATCAAAAATGCACAATGTTAATATTCAAGTTTTCACTTCTGCCGGCACTCCCGGAGTGCAACCCGATTTTTTTTTATTATAGCTCCTATAGATTTATTATTCGTTGACACAGCATTGAAAAGCTACAAAATTGGAGGTCATTTTACGTTTTTTTTTCTATTGAGAAAAGTTTTAGCCATAGGCTTAGAAAAATTTTCGCTGCGCGTTTTAGCTATCATCTCATCACTGACATGAAAAAAAAATTTTTTAATGGCTAATATAAGGTTCTTGATGGCTATCATGTTCTGACAATCACATGTCATAAATGAGTGCATAATCTACTATCAACATTGTTTTTTTGGGACTGGTAAATCAAGTAACAGTGTGTGAAATCGTTAATAAATTATAAAAATATTTGACGATGAGAAATATGTCAAGCAAAATGTTATTGTCTGTTGTAAAAACCATAGAGTAATTTGTTTGTATTAGTTGAAACACTGAAATCATATAAAAAACAACAGTTTTACAAAATCAGCTGTGAAAAAAACACTGTTGACATTTTTAGTTTTGTAATTTAATTTCAACTAAATTGATTCACGTTGTTTGAAAAGTGCTTGAAATGCGTGATAATTCTGTTGAGCAATTGACATTAAATCATTCACTTGTAAGTTATTTACACGATTTGAAAAGCAGAAGTAAACCGTGTATTTTCAGAATCCTACTTAATATTATGAACGTGAATTTTTGTAGGTTCGGTTTGGATGTTTGTTCCTCAATCATGTAAAAACGGCTGAACAGATTTGGATGAATTTTGACACACAGATAGTTTATAGCCTGGATTAAAACATAGGATACTTTTTATCCCGGTAAAAGGTTCCCTAGAAATTTTCCGAATGTTGACGCGGACGAAGTCGCGGGCAGAAACTAGTAAAACATAAATTCAATAGGTATCGTCGATAGAAACGATGCACGTAATTGTAAAATGTATCGAGTGGCACCTTTTTCATTTGTATGGAAAAAAAGGGAAAATAGGTGCGGTTTCAGTAGAAAAGAATTCCCATCATTTTTACATTCTCCCTTGCGTGAAATTCTAATTTTACTAAGCTTAGTCAAGGCACGTGATCGGAGTTAATGAGAAGCTACGCACGGGAAACGCATTGTGTGTCGCGCTCTCCTTAGATTTTGTGTGATATCCGGAACAAATCATTTTTTGTTTTTCGCCCAAACCTGCGCGACCAAAGCTACTGCGGGTCGCGCGGCGGATGCTTCTCGTGTTTATCTATGGCACCTTGCACACCGACGCCACAGAATAGATATAAGTACTACCGTACAGAAAGGACACTCCGCCCCGCCCCAGAATCAATTACCTCACCCCACCCCGCGAGTTCGTATGCCAAATCGTGTGCTCATTTAGGCGTGTTTGTCAACGTCAACTTATTTTTCAACACACTTGCTCGTAAAGTGAGCCCTAATACATCGCTTTTAGGGCCATAAACCGAACTATAACAAACGCGTGCAATAATATATAAAACACTAGTTGGTTATAGAATTAGCCCTACAAAGTTAAATAGGTACCTTACTGCAAGTTCTATGCGAGTAAACAGAGCATTTTCAATTTAACCGGGTAATACAGTTATTTTTTTAGTAACAACAAAGAGGTTTTATGCTGCCGCTGAAAATTCATTTACATTTTTGGAATAAATAAATTAGTAGGTCCTTAATTAAGTCAAACAAATATTATCAAATTATTCCTAATTTACAATATTTTGTTAAAAAATATTAAAATATTAGCATTTTATCACTTAAATTTATAGTTTTGAAGTAGGCTGTATGCTCACTAACCCCTTTGTTCGCAAAATATTCTTGCATTGGGCGTGTGAAAAAAACAAAAAAAAACCTGCGCGCCTTTTCTCATCATGATTATTATTTTGTTTTTGTCGTATTTGTTGCTGTGTGGTAAATTACTTTGTATTTTCCTCGCAAATGTGTTGAAAAACGTCGTATGAAACTCGTGAGCTCTTACTTATTGCACACTCGGCTGAGTTACGCCCTCGCCTGCGGCTCGGGCTGCCACCGACAGCCTTGTGTGCAATAAGCAACCTAAGCTAACTTGTATCATAATGTACTATTAATATTCAATGCAATGCGTCGTAACTTTTTATTTGTGTTTGTCAACTGTCAACTTATTTTGATATTCAAAGCGTGCATATTCAAAACGACGCATTTGTCGTAACTTTATTTAAATACCTAAAAGTTCAAATTATAAATTAAACGCCGCTCATACAGTACAAACTGCATGGTAGCCCTAGACTTACACACACAGTTGCGCGTGTACAAAAACGTCATCTGTTTATAATGGCCCAGTTGTATGGAGTGTCCGGGATATGCCTACGCGTCCACAAGGCGGGACAGTTTTTGTTTGAATTCTGGACACTCTTATGCTTTGCGTCCCGCGTCCCGCTTCGATGACGCGCAGTTTTGGCTAAAGCTATAAGCTCATTTGGAGCTAAAAGTCTCTACTTGAAAGTTGCCTAATATGTCATGTTTATTTTCAAAATTGATCAAAAATAGTCTCAGTCCATTCCCCTACTACGTGATTCAATTCTTTCACTTCCATAAATCATTTTGTTTTCGACTAAAAATGCTTTTTCCTTTTATTTAAACCATTATTTATCGTCTATCTGTCATCAGTAATCCGAGACACTCGAAGCTGACTTGACTGCCAATAAAACAGAACAGGGGCCCTACCATGAGTTGATGCAAACTGTTTTCGCTACGAAACTATCGTTTTCTCTCTTTCACTCGCATTGACTGTGAGCAGTATATCCGATAGTTTACGGTAGTGAAAACAGTTTGCATCAACTCATGGTAGTGCTACAGTATCTATACTGGCCGATGTCTGTTTATTGAAGATATTTAAGGGAAAATAAAATTATGGGTCTTCAAAAGTTTATAGAAGCCAAAACAATTATTTTTTGAATTTTTGTCTGTCTGTATGTTTGTACGCGAATCACGCAAAAATTACTGCACGAAATTAGATGCGGTTTTCACAGTTCTATTTCTGAGAGTCTTACTTGAAATCTGGTGTATGTTTCATCTTGATAGGCCAACTAGAACAAAGTCCACGCGGACGAAGCCGCAGGTGGCCGCTAGTCCTACTAATATTATAAATGCGGAAATAAGTCTGTTCAATTGTTACTCGTTTTCATGAAATTTTGTATACACTTTGTCAGGGGCACAGTAAAGAAAATAGGGTACCTTTCATCTAGAAAAAATACTGTTTTCGATGGATACAGAAGTAACTGTCACGCAGGCGAAGTCACGGGCGGTCGCTAGTTGGAGAACAAATTGCTTTCGAGAGGTCGTCGTTCTTGCATTAACATATTAAGCTGATCCTCTAAAAACAGCGTAGCGGTTTAAAACATATATATGCAAAATTTTTGTTTTAAACATTATTATTATTATACCTCTTAGTTTTGCATTAATATTAGTTAAAATTAAGCAAGTTCACAGTTTAGAAAATTAATTTACCTAATCATCGATCACAGCAATTAAATGTGAAATGTCTGAACACCCTTATTGTTTCACTTGCTACCTTCCAATTCTCATGAAATTTTGTGATCAGGTTCTATAATTATACCTACAGATTTTTTGTCCATTAAGTTCTTCGAATTTTTTCGAAATGACGGAGATAAGGGGAAAATTATATTTCAGCCATTTCATATAAAGGTTCGAAAATGACACAAACGCTTGGTCTACAGCTCTACAGAACCACTAGTTTATTATTTTTAAATAAAGCTGCGTTGCTACGTGCTACGAAACTTCACGTAGAGAGAAAAATGTGACAAAGACGAGGTTTGCAGCGTCACCAGTCTACAGAGCCACTAATTTATTTTTAAATTAAGCTGCGTTGCTACGTGCTACGAAACTACGTGCTACGAGACTACGAAATCGCTACGCTACTACAACTCCCTACCCTAAGCTGTTTCTTTTGTTCTGCCTTTCCCACTCTTCGAGAGGTTTCCATTAATTATGTACGGAACTGTGAAACCCCTACTATTTGATTCCATTTCACCGCCAGATGCCCGACCCCGCCAGACCCCGACCCTGCCTGCTAATGTTGGTAGATCCTTACTAATATTATAAATGCGAAAGTCCGTTTGTTTGTTACGCCTTCACGTCTTAACTACTAAACCGATGATCATGAAATTTCGTATACACGTTGTCAGGGGTACAGGGAAGGACATAGGGTACCTTTCATCCCGAAAAAAAGTGTTTTCCCAAGGGATAGCAAAAAACCTTTCCACGCAGACGAAGTCGCGGGCGGCAGCTAGTTTCTAATATTTTCAATAGCTTTACTACAAAAGTATTAATAGCTACTTGAAGTTTTGAGCGAAACGATACGGTTTTCTTATTATTTTTAATTTTTTTATGTGTTTGGTTTTTATCAAATTGGCTCTTGTTGTGTTTTAAAAAAGGTGACGGAAATAATATTTGCAGACGAATTTTAGTGTGTATTATATTACCTACATTAATTTTCTGTCTGAAATTGTGTCAAGTATAGCTAAATCACAGAATAGATATGTACTACGTTCAGAAAGGAAACTCCCCGCCCCGCCCTAGAATCAATTACCTCATCACACCCCCCGAGTTCGTATGCCGAATCGTATGCTCGTTTAGTCATGTTTGTCAAATGTCAACTTTTTTGATATTCAAAGCAACGCGTCGTAACTTTATTGAACTTTATGACGTCATCTGTTTATAATAGCGCGGTTGTATGGAGTGTCCGGGGTGTGGCTAAATATAAACCGATAGTAAGGGTAACAGAATGTGGAATGACTATGCTGAAATTCCGTGCGCCATTTGTTTTTTTCTCATAAAATATTGACGCCATTATTATGCTCATCACGCTTACAGCTTATCTTATACATTCCTATATGTCAACACTTATAAGATGACCATAAAAAGGCGTATACATGTTACCGAACTATAAATAACAACTAAGGCCGGCCACACACAGACGTAATCACGTAACGGAATTCCGAACGTAATTTCGACAATGTATGAAGATTCCGTACGGAAAAATCACGCGTGTGTGTGGCAGCCCATAGATTTTGTATGCAGCTGCTGCGTTCGGAATCACGTACGTATGGAATTCCGTAACGAGATTCCGTCTGTGTGTGGCCGGCCTTATAGTGGCTCGGTGAGCTGTAGACCCCTTCGGCCGCATATGAAACCGTAAGTTCGTAACCAGTACGAATGAGGGAAAATAGATCCTCGTACAAAACCGGTTTCGAAACAAGTTTTTTTTTCCTTTTACGAAACTCTCCAGTTACGTAAGTTCTTAGGAGGATTTTTTTATTCCTTAAGGGGCGGTAATAGGAAAACATGTTTTGCGCGGGCCATATCTTTATATAGAAAACGTAAACTTGAAGCCACCAAAAGAATCATACGACAAGCTAAAGAGTTTACCTAGTTGCTACAAACATTAAATTGCGTATAAACCTCACAGATGAATGTAAAAAAAAAATCAGAATATCATCAAAAGCGCTTGTCGCGGGCCACATTTTTGGCGTAAATAATAGCGTAAACGTATTGAATTCTATATCAAAATACACTTTAACGTACTGTGCAGTTGCTCCAATAACTTTTTTTCAAGAAAGATAATTGTGCTAAAGATAATGACGAGAAAACAACAAAAAACATCGAAAAAGTGCAGAAGTGAGGTTGCTTTCCATACTCTTTACACGTAAAGAAAAAGACAGAGACAAATGATTTCGCGTAACGGAGCCTTAAACGGAACTGGTAGGTATTAAATTCTAATCAAATTCGTTTATTGCGTACAACAAAGCAAAGATTTAAATCGTCAACAAAGATTCAGATATTCTGAGTCATAAATCCTGGCTAGTAAATCCTGCTGACATAAAAAAAGCTTAATACTAACCTATTTAAAAAAAAAGTTATATAATTGGCTCTGTGACAACAATTTTTATTCTATTAACGAATTTTTGACAAAAAAAGTTTATATATAGTAAGTAAAAAATTAATGAAGTAGTATTTAAATATTTTATATAATTTTATTTGATTTTAATTTTATAATTTGCATGCCACAACCTTGGCAAATCATGTGAGTCCTCAAAAATGTAACATCTTTTATACCATGTTTTGAGCAAATAAATGATTATGATTATGATTATTATGATTATAGTTGTATTCGTGTTTGTGAAAATTTGTAAATTTTTCGAAATAGGTGAAATGTGTTTTTTTTTCTCGAAAATTTCAAAAATCTGGCTTGATAAAAAAATCTATATAATTATTGAACCTGTTCACAAAATTTCATGAGAAACGGTTGTAAAATGCGACCTTAGTAGAGAAAAACAAACGGACAGACATACGAAAGCTATTTTGCCCAAGCTGAAGCAGAAACGCTTCGCTCTATCAAATCCCGATGCAACTCGGTTGAAACGTCGGGATAAGGTTTTTTTTTTTTATACACAACGGGATAGTGCTTGGCCTCCACCTCACCTGATGTTAAATGACGATAAGGCCGAAGGTGGAAGCGCGCTACATCCGGAATACTGGCTATCTTACCTCTAACTGCCGGAACACAACAATTTTCAAATTGTTGTTATGGCGTCAGACTTAGGTAAGATGGTGGTAGCTAGCCAGGCGGACTTGAAATAAGCCCTACCACCAACCAAACCGAGTACAAATTGTACCCCCCCTGGGAATCGAACCCGGGACCTCTGCGTCTTACACGGGTGGGCGAACCACTAGACCACAGAGGCGGTTTGTTAGTTAATAACGCGTTTAAAACCTGTGTTTACTAATGTAATATGATTATCAGCCTAACATCCATCATCCATCACTTTTTTATGCTTCCATACCATCTTTTTTATGCTTTTTTTATGCACAATGGGATAGTGCTTGGTCTTCACCTCACCTGGTGTTAAGTGACGGGTGGAAGTGCACTATACCACAATTTAAAAATTGTCCCGGACAATTTTTAAATTGTTGTTATGGCGTCAGACTTAGGTAAGATAGTGGTAGCTAGTCAGGCGGACTTGAAATAAGCCCTACCACCAACCAAACCGAGTACAATTGTACTCCCACCGGGAATCGAACTCGGGACCCCTGCGTCTTACACGGGTGGGCAAACCTAGACTACTAGACCACAGAGACGGTTGAGCTCTCTAATAGAGAAAGAGTTCTCTATTAGAGAGCTCAACCGTCTCTGTTATTATCAAAAGTAATTAAAATCTGACCTAATTGCAAAAAGATGTAACTAATACAGATTTACAAGCAGGTATTGTTGAGAGCAACAAACAAGTACATTAACTGCCTAATAACAAGATTGTTCTGGAACAAAAATAAAGTAAATTCTGCTCAAAATAGGTAGTACGTGATTGTATATTTATTTTCGTTTTCTCCTTCATTCCCATCATCCTACAAATCCCATGGGAAATCCCCGTCCGTCTGCTCTTGTGTTAAAAAAGGACAGAAATAGTATTACTTGTTTCCGTAAATACCTGCTTGTAAATCTGTATTAGTTACATCTTTTTGCAATTAGGTCAGATTTTAATTACTTTTGATAAGAACCTACATTTTTATTTTGATTATATATTTAGTTAAAATAAACCTTTATAGATTGCCTGGAAGAGATTGCTATTTACATTATAATAATCTTATGGTATTTAGCAATAAGTCTGCCTTTTGTGTGCTATTGTTCTGGTAATTATGTTTTCCTGTTTACTTACATTGTGTTCTTATTTATGTGCAATAAAGTGTTTTATTATTATACCCATTACTTTATCCCTGGGAATTGAAATTTATATTTTATTACCTAAGAAAAGTCATCATAACTTTTACTTCAATTTTCATTTACTTATTTTCGTATATTTAAAAGCCCAGAAAAATCACAGCATTATTACAAAGCTACTCAATATGCAAAACTTACATACGTACGTACGTACAACCTATAGTTAGGTTTAATGCAAATTTTTTAAGTTTTTTTCGGAAAAGTAAGTTGGATTTTTGTTTCCGAGTATATTTAGGCTAATGTCAGTATAATCGCATTACAAGTGAAAAATTACGATAGTAAAAATATTTCCTAAATCAAAAAGGTAACAAAAAGGTTAGGGGCCCAATCGCGCAAATTTTTATTAAAAGCTACGCCTAGGGAGCCGAATATGACAATGTTTTACAATTTAAATGAGAATTCTAAAGCTAAACCAAATATTTTTAGGTGAAATATAACCTAAATGGCAACGTAACGGTTTTGATTTTATCATTCAGAATTATAGCGCTATTGTTAATCAGTTGGTAACTAATAACGTTATCTTCTTCGATAAAATTTCGTGTGCCAGTAATGAAATTGTAACCAGCCATGACTTTTGCCATTAACAAGCCACAAGATTTAATTAAAAAACTTGATTGAATCGTCGACCGCTCTCGCATGTGAATCAACAGGTTCTCATTAATAATTCATTTCGATATTTCCAATATAACAAAGTTAAGACTTCAGCTTTAGCTAATCGAATTTCAGTGTAACAAGGCTGTAAATTACAAACTCTTTGGTTTAAAAAAAAAGATTGCAAAAGGCGCGAAACTTTGAGAGTCAGACGTCGATTATAACAAATCGATTCAGCAGACCCATCGTAGGCAGTAAGGAGATACTCACAATAAAGGGTTGAATGAAATCCTCTTGTAAAATAATCCAATCAACACTCACACACACTACACTAATATAGATGAAGATTGGTTAATTTATGAGTCGCACTCTGATCCTATTGGCTGTTCAAAATTCGCGGGGTTTTTGCAAGGGTAGCGACGACACGGGCTTCCCCTCTGAAGAATACGGAGCGACTGAATGTAGTAGGCTGGTTGGGAAGGATGAAACAGGACCCACCTCTGGGTCCTTAATGTAATGACGTTTTCAGTACAGTCCCCTTATCTATAAGTATTTGCGAAGTTCTAAACGTGGTCTCCTTGTGTGGAAACTGACAACAATGGGTGGGGTAAACAGTTTTATTGTGTGTTTGCTTATTTATGATGAATATGTTCGGCACTTCGGTACACTTGAACAATGTGCTCGATTTGATCATGATTTAAGTCAAGGTTAAATGGTGCAATAAAAGGACTTGAAACTAATTAGGACTCATCAGTTGAAATGAACGTAATTTTTACTGAGTCCGTAAATTGAATCAAGGACTAGTCTATTTAATTGGTTTAAATCACGAAAGGATCCTTTGTGCTTTGAAATATTCCTGCTCAAGATAGGGATTTTAACTAATTCGTGTTTCATCGGAAATTGGGAAAATTTTCAAAACAAAACTGATAACGAAAGAATAATCAAAAAATATTTTTTCTATAAAGTGTTTTTCTACAAATATATTTCTCATAGAAGCTTGTCAAAATATGTTCGCGTGAATTCTTATAACAATCATGAATAAAATTATACAAACTGATGGGCTTGGTCGGGCTAATAGTTTATACAGTCGCGCGCGATGGGAATATTTTTATTGCTTCTGGCCTTTGCAATCGATTTTATTAAATTATGCCAAGGTTTATCATTAATAACTAGAATAGAACAGATGGGAATTCACCTAGAAACAAAATAATGCTATAAAAAACATCTTCACCTCATACTCATAGATATAACGAGTACTTTGCAAACACTGAGGCCCTATTATTAAAGATCATCGCAATAAACGTACGATGTTCGTCCCACTCCGTGGCACTATTGACTCACAAATAAGGTTCAATATCAAGTAAATTTTACGACGAATTGCGTCCGACTATCGTGATTATTTTTTGTAATAGGCCCTCATCCCTAAACATTGGAGTTTAAACGATGTCATCTGAATCCGAACTAAACAAATACAGGCAAAGTACACAAATGGGAGAAAGGTCTAACAGAAAATGGAGCCCTGAATTTATTTCCACAAATAGCAAACGACCTTTTTACTACTCACGCTAATTACACTTGAGAGTTAATATTATCAAACTTTTATGTTAGTTACGTATAAATTAAATAAATAACAAATAAATTACATACCACATGTGATAATGTAGTAAGTTAATAAAATATTAATTGTAGGTACAGTCCAGAGCACCTAGTGAATTTATTCAAACTTTGAGATGGGGCAGGATTTATCGGAAAAGCAAGTCAATTGCACGGCCTTAGGACTTTGGTTATTTGCAGTTGGCTACATTTTTTAACCTCTAGGGGGGGGGGTCAGCAGCCCCCCCCCCCTGCCCACCCCTGGCGACGCCCTTGTACACAAAACATACCTTTTATCACTTACTTTGTGCAAAATAAGCGCCCATATTGTATATGTGGGACGCTATTTGATGTGCCATTTTTGAGACTCTGACCGGACATCTAGGGTATTCTTGATCGAAGTTCCGAACGCAGCTAATCCATATAAATTTATAGACCTACCACACACATGCGCTATTTCTCCGTTCGGAATTTTCATACATTTATCGGAATTCCGACCTTTGTTCCGTCTGTGTGTGACCAGGCTTATAATTCGTTACTACAGTGTATAATATTTTTCTTTGATAGTACCGGCTGTAGCAGCTCATAACACAATTATGCACAACAGGATTACTGCTTGGCCTTCACATCACCTGATGTTAAGTGACGATAAGGCTGAGTGGAAGCGCACTACACCCGGAATCCTCATCACTGAGAAAAGGCTATCTTACCTCTAACTGCCGGAACACAACAAATAAATTGTTGTTATGGCGTCCGACTTAGGTAAGATGGTGGTAGCTAGTCAGGCGGACTTGAAATAAGCCCTACCACCAACTAAACCGAGTACAAATGTACCCTCTCCTGGGAATCAAACCCGGGACCCTGCAACTTACACGGGTGGGCGAACCACAAGACCACAGAGGTGGTACTTTGGTAGTACCGACCGTTAGCAGATCATTACGCATCAAATCAAATGGAGTATGTATAGGTTAATTGTTTACGAATACGGCCAAGCAAAGTACACAGTAATGTGGTGCTTCTGTTTAGAATACATTTTGTGAGCAAGTGGCGATAACATCAAAGATGGAAGCGCACTTCTGTCGGAATCGGCCACAACGCTACTACATAGGTATAAATCCTGCTCAGTGATCCTGCTTAATCCCAAATGTGATTACGTGAACCTTTTTCCCAGCTTCCAAACTGAACACGTCAACTTGTCAAAGTGACGGAATGGATCTGGCTAAATCGGATTGACGTGACTGATGGTCTATTACATAAAAAGGGAAAACGATAATCGATTATCGAACGATGTTCCTCCCACTCCGTACAGTGAAAGTTCAAAATCGTTTATGTAAGAGGAGCAAAATTGAGTACTGTGTTAGCGTATTATATACCCTGCGATAGCGACAGTTAAGCGACTTCTGCAATGTGGGATGGGTGACCAAAAATGTATTTATTTCGAGCTCCTCCATGCTTCGGAAGGCTCGATAAGCCGTTGGTACCAGCTGCATTTGTAGTTGTTAGCACCCATCAATCTGCATTGGGCCCGCTTGGTAGGTTATGGTCCGTCCTCCTGTGCCATAGCGGTGGGGACATTTACACCCGTATTCACAAACATTATACTATGAGGTCTCACAATGGCCGCGAACGCACAGTGTCTCACGAACCAAACACGTAATACGTACAACAAACGAACTATTCACAGAGCTCTATTTCAACGCAGTGCGATCTTGCGATCGGCAAGGCAAGGGTCGTTTGAATATTGTTCTAGAATCATCATCATATCAGCCGCACGACACCCGTTCAATCCTGCGCTGCCCGCATCCAGCGGCTTCCCGCGACCTTTACCAGATCGTCGGTCCACCTTGTCAGGAGCCTACCCACGGATCGTCGTCGTCCGGTGCGCGGTCACCATTCCAGAGACTTTCCGCTCCAACGGCCATCGGTTCTTCTCGCTATGTGTCCAGCCCACTGCCACTTCAGCTTAGCAATCCTTCGAGCGATGTTGGTTACTTTTGTTCTCATGCGGATCTCCTCATTTCTGATTCGATCACGCAGGAAAACGCCGAGCATGGCTCTGTCTATTGCACGCTGGGTGACCTTTAGCCTCCTTATGAGACCCATAGTTAGTTTCACTGCCGTAAGTCATCACTGGAAATACACACTGCTCAAAAACATTCGTCTTGAGACACTGAGGTAAATCAGACGCGAAGATTTTTCGTAGCTTCCCGAATGCTGCCCATCCGAGTTGGATTCGACGAGTTGTTCTCGAATACGTGTGTAAAAATGACAGATTTGCAAGGTTCGAAATCAAGTTAATCGAATGACGAACGTCGTCCGGTTATAGGGCAGGCGCGGTCGCAGCCTGAAATTTTGGGGGGGGGGTCACTAATAATAATAATTGCTTTTCTGTAAATTTTTAGAACCTTTTTCTATGTGACGTGTACGATTTTGGGGGGGGTCATGTCCCCTGTGACCCCCCCCCCCCCCCTCGGACCGCGCCTGTTATAGGGTTTCTTTTTTGTAATAGGCCCTTCGATTTTGACACGTCACTGTTAAAGGTCTACCCGTAGCTCAATTTATTCATAGGAATATAACACATATTCATATTGGGGTAAGTGACATGGCGGCGGTATTGATTTCATTGACGATCATT
This sequence comes from Agriphila geniculea, assembly GCA_943789525.1. Taxonomy (NCBI): domain Eukaryota; kingdom Metazoa; phylum Arthropoda; class Insecta; order Lepidoptera; family Crambidae; genus Agriphila; species Agriphila geniculea. The sequence goes on from OX038895.1 coordinate 9,376,588, forward strand.
TTTCATAGGAGATTTATTGCTTCGATACAAACTTGTGAAATCAGCTAAAAAGTTTATTTACGGTCGCTTCCTATTACATAACTTCAGTAACAGATTAGAAGAGTATTAGGAAAGACTTATACTAACAATTTCATATAAAAGGACAAATAATTCCATTGAATTATTTGTCCTCACGTCGCCATTACGTTTTAAAAATTTATTGATTATTCACTGATTTAGGTACTTAGCAACCATATAAACATTGGAAAAATGCAAAAAAAAGATTGGACTAAATAAGACTTGAAATATGTAAGGTGTTACAAATCAATGCTGAATATGGTAGATTAGAGAATAACAAAATGAACAACTTTTACTATGCGACCAAGTCAGAAATAGCGAAAAAAAATAATTTGTTTAATACAAAAATTAATAATGAAAACATCAAAATGTATGAAACAACTGATTATTTTTTCGCGATTTTTACAGAGTTGGTCCCATAGTAAAAGTTGTCCAGTTTGATGGTTATGTAATTACCATATTTGGCATTAGGGGTTATTTTATAACACGTAATACTGGTAAAAAATACTATTATACTAACAATTTCATATAAAAGGACCAATAATTCAATTACATTTTTAAAATTTTCATTTTTAAGACACTGACACTACAAACTATATTTTGATAAAAAGCGCGAAAATGTTAACTTTCGTAAATATGAATCAGAACCAGATGTTTAAAAGACTTTTGAAAGTTATTTTCAGAGAGTGTTTTCACCAAAACACTGATATATATCACTCCTTTCCAATCAAATTAACAGACCACTAGTTTCATTATTTACATCGTTTCGTTATTTACATCGTTTCATTATTTACATTTACTACGAATGGTGCCGTCTAGACAGTATAATATTTACTTAGCTCTCTGGAAGTTTCCAATCCAATCAAAATTTCAACTCTATAGCATTTATTTTTAATCTCAAAGTAAGCAAATACATTGTTTACTCACTGAAAATTACGCTTATTTTATTTTATTGCAGAACAATAAAAGCTTTGTGGAAATGAGTTCTTAATAATTTATAGTTATCCGAAACATTTCTTCTAGCACAAACATAAGCCGTGATATTACAAAAGATTTTTAAACACTGTTTAACTAAACTTTTTTTACAATATTTTTTGAAAAAGACAGCATCACATTTAAACAGGTGTTTAGTTAAACCACATGAGTAAATAAACGTATTCAATTCAATTCAATTCAATTCATTTATTTGTCAAATCACAGGTAATTTATGGTGTTACAAAATAATATGTGCAACTGTAATTCGCCTCTGGGGCATACAAATTTTTGACGTAAACAGTGTTTAAAAATCTTTTGTAATTACACGGAGTGTTTTTTCCAAGTGCAAATTAAATGACTAGCGAATATAGCACATTTTCATCTACTAACTAATTATTTTACTAAAACAAACATAAATTACGACTTCATGTTTCAATCAAACGTACTCACTGACGGTGTTCTTTTCATTATTTATACTATTTCGAAAGAATTTTACACAAGGTATAAAATACACTAAGCCTTTCTAAAAATAAACCCTATTCTACATGTTATTTAGGTACCTTTCTTTTATTTCAACTAGAAATTTTGTAGCAAATCCCTTGAATAAGAAAATAGTCCGTATCTGTAGGTATAACTTCTCGAGCCTCCATTAACCCCAAGAGATAACACTAAAACTGCTTACTTGAATAATTTAAGATCTAGATATAATCTTGCTTTAGTAGACGTTTTTCTAGAAATATAAAATTTCTTGATGAATATTGTATTGTTTTTGAGTGCCTAGAGTGGCACGTGGCACACGAGACCACTGCTGAGTGCTGGGCAGCCACCTTTGAGGATCTCCACGACGATCTGTCCTACGCTGCCCGCATCCAGCGGCTTCCCGCGACATTCACCCTTACGTCGGTCCCCCTTGTCGGGGCCTACCCACGGGCCGTCGTCCGGTGCGCGGTCGCCATTCCAGAACCTTTTCGCCACAATGGTTCTTCTCGCTATGTGTTCCGCCCACTGCCACTTCAGCTGAGCAATCCTTCGAGCGATGCAGGCTAATTTAGTTCGTCTACGGGTATTTTTCATTTGAAGGGTACACAGGAAGAAGGGGCTAATCGACATTTAGCAAAATTTGAGAAAATGGCTGTTTAAAGTTAAATGGTTTATTTTTACTAAGGCGATTTAACGAGAAATGGGCCCTTTTTAGTTTGTTTTGATTATGTCTTCTGAAAAACCCATCCAAAGGCTATCGAATGCAATTATTAGTTCAAACTGATCAAAAATGTCAATGAGCCCCTTCTTCCGTGTGCCCATCATTTCTGATTCGATCACGCAGGGAACCTTTATGCTGGCTCTCTACTGTCCGCTGGGTGACCTTGAACTTTTTCTTATATAAGATTTTTCCACTTATGACCATACAATTACTTAACCCTTCACTACCGTTTTTAATGTACAAAAGCACAACACAAAACATGCATTATGGCCCGACAAACTTATTCAAGTAACAATTTAAGTAACTTATTCAAGTAAATTTTAGTTTTAACAATTTAACAAAAAATTTAACATCAAAAATTACGCGAATTTCAACTTTATTTCCAACGAGAGTGCGATAGGCGCCTTCATGCGATCGAACGATAAGTTGGCGGGGTGGCACAATAAAACGCGTTTTGAACGCAGCCAAATAAAATTATGACAGAGATGTCTAGCTTGTACCACGAACGCGATTCGGAACGCAATCGATAACTTTGGAGTAGTGATGTGCTTTTTTTATGTTAATCGATTGTATTGTTTAAGTTGTTCAGTTTGTCATTGGTGCAGTTAATTTCATTAGTTGACGGTTTTTCGTTTAGCTTCAAATTCGATATGAATAAAACCGCGCTAAGTATTTCATTTATACTTGCGTAAACTATAAAAGTTGATAAATTATCCTATTAAGTGTTTAGAACAGATTTGGTTTAGGTCAACCCGAGTCTACTTAGGCTGAGTTGCACCATCTTGACTTATCTTTAACAGATACAAACTTATCTGCTTCGGTGACAGTGTCGCTGTCGTCTATGGCGTAATCTAGGTAACATATGTAATACACCGTAGTTCCACTTTTGACCACTGGCTCAGTACCCTTAGCACGAACAGCTATCGAAAAAAATAATGCGCGTAAAATCATTCGATAGTGCAATTTTGTATTGGAAATTGGTACAACGCCATCTACCGCCGAATAGCGAAATTAAAATTTCCATAGATAATTCTCTATCGAGTAATTTTACGCGCGTTTTTTTTCTCGATAGCTGTTCGTGCTAAGGGTACAGATAATTTTGTATCTGTTAAAGTTAAGGTTAAGTCAAAATGGTGCAATTTAGTCTTAAGGTATCAAAAAGTAAGTATATTCCTTTCAAAAGAAAACAACAGAAATAAACTCTTTTATCAAGTCAAAATAAAGAACTTATTGTTTGACAATCATGCAAGCTAAAAAAGTAATAAAATTATCGATATTTTGCATAACAATAAAGAAAATTGAAAACTTGAACAAAGACGTAATTCTAAAACACCTGAACTCAAGAAACACTTAAAACTGCACAGATTTATCTAAAGGTCGTAAGTATCCACTCACTTCAACAACACAAAACGACAGTTTTCTGTCCGTGTCGTGGTACTCGTGGTACGGGGCGCCTAGGGAGAGCATTTACGCTGTGGCGCCGTGATGTCTAACGGGTATGTAGAGTAATAAACATTAAGTATAGAAACTTTTGTTGTATTTCTTTATTTTTTCCTTTTTTATAAAAAAGTTTTTTTTATAATAAAATCTGACCTATAAAGCAGCTGCGTTTCACGCTGCTCCATGCAGATTTTCGTAGAAAAAACACGAGAAAGGGTTGTTGGTGTATCATGCCTTACACCATTTGCAATTATTATATTATACAACTTAGTACTTTTTTTGTACATCTATTACAAAACCTTCTTGATCACGCTATCTAAAAAGGCAAAATGGCCAAAACGCAGAATGACTAAAATTCAGAATGAATAAACTCTAAAATGACTAAAATGTAATGCAAAATTACTAAAATGGAAAAGGACTAAATAACTTCGTTTCAGATTTGTCGCTTATTGTTTTATTACAAATCTATGAACATTTATTTACATACATATTTCAAACTAACAAAGAAGTTTACACTTGGACAATTTGCAATATGGACGGACGTCTTGCAATTTAGACCTTTTTAATCCTTAGGCAAACTATTGTTTAGTCATTCTGCGTTTTAGACAATTTACTTTGTAGAGATTTTGCTCTTTAGACATACATTTTAGGCATTTTTCTTCAAAGACAATTTTGGTTTTCAGGCAGCGTGATCAGGACGTTTACAAAACTAAAAAAATCTTCGTGATTCTTGTAAAGTGGTGGAATGTCACAGTCACTTTTCCAGAACACAGATATACCTAATCAAAAATGTGAGCTTCATTTAATATACCATTCAGAACCTTGAGCACCATTAACCAACATTAACGAAGCACGTTCTAAATTCAAATTAATCAATCTGAAGCGTTAGGTCGCATTCCAAATTCGAACCAATTATGAAGTGTCAATCAATTATTCTGTGACCGTATAGCTACTCTGTGTGAGGAGGCGGTTACCTAGCAACGCACGATCGGTCTCACATTCCCTGCGAGTTGCGTTTGTGTTTTCATAGGGATGTTACGTGTTCATACATCGATTTTACATCGATTACGTGTAATGTCAAAGGACTGACATAATTTGTGATTACGTCATCTATTAGTTGATTCATTTAAATCTGAAATAATTAAATTGTTTGTTTGTCAAAAGAAATAAAAAAACTGTTACCTATTGCATCAAAATCATTTCTCTTAAAAAATTAGTAACGTGGAATAAATAATTTCTGTTAAAACATTTGAGCTAGCTATAGTCTCTCTCTCCTCTTTTATACTGAATTCAACACCGAATTTTAATGCCTATTAATATTGAATTCTTAAAACACTGTTAGTCAAAAAAAGTCAAAAGTCAAAAAATATTCAATGCCTAATCCTATTTCAAAATGGTGCTGGCAACACTAAACCTATTTTTGCATTTTAAATTTTTTAATCCTATTTGCTAGCTGAAAGGCATACAAAGCGGCATGATTAAAAATGGCGCATGTTGACAATCGTGTATGCAATAAAATATTAAAACTGAAATGTTAAATTTGATGCAACGTTGTAATTGGTATTTGTAGGATTAAGTACGTGAACGTGGTACGCGATAATTTTGATTGGCACATGAATGTAATAAAAATTATAAATGGTGTTTTTTCAAACGGTATGTTTTTATTATAATGGCTTTGAATTGGCTAGTTGTTTTCAAAAACGTATTATTAATTAATTCTTCGGATGTGATTTAAAATTTAATATTATGTTGTTATAATGTATAAAGAAACAAATGTAAACATTAGATATTTTTAGAAAAAACACAATATTGGGAAAACAAAAATAGTCAAACACGTTTATTGAGTAAGTATTTTGCTGCCCAAATGTTGAACTAACCTAACTACTAGTTATTTAAATACACCACAAACCACAGATTATTAAAAAGACATAAAAAAACTACAAATATACGCAACACGGCAATTTAATTGACTTGTGTTTAAAATTTCGCGCTTGATTAAAACTACTGCACATCATTAACATCGATTATGCACGGTCATAATCGATACTTTTAAATAGAATCCTTTCGAAATTCAAATTTTGTATCTTTGAAGATGAAGGTGCTGCTTGTGCTCGGGCTCTTCATAGTTGCGGCGTTGGCCGCACCGTCAGTAAGTTTTTTTAATAGGTATTAAAAAGGAGCTCCATGGCGCAGTGGTTTAGCGCCTGACCCAGCGATTGCGGAGGTTAAGCAACTTTCGCAAGGGTCGGTCATGGGATGGGTGACCAAAAATTTATTATCTCGAGCTCCTCCGTGCTTCGGCTACATTAAGCCGTTGTTCCCGGCTGCATTTGCAGTCGTTCACACCCACCAATCCGCATTGGGCCCGCGTGGTAGGTTATGGCCCGTCCTCCTTATCGACCCATAAGGAAGGCCTGCACCTCAGTAGTGGGGACATTAAAATGTCTGTTGGACAAAACGGTAAATCAACTTTTTAATGTAAGGAAAAAACGACCCATGCATAAAATTCCATAAACTAAAACAAAATTTGACAACTCTAATAAAAAAAAACCTATTTTACGATATAGAGGGTCACTGGAAATATGACGTATTCCTGCTAAGGGGTTATAGATGAGGTCAAAACAAATATTTTTTGTAACATAACTTATTCTCAAAAAATTAATAGTTTTTGAGTTAATTGAAATTAAGTACATTTTTACTAAAAGTACGTTTTCAGACACAAAAATTTAAAATAAAAGGTAACTACTCATTTGATTCCGGATTTTTTACTATTTTGGGATAGAAATAATTTGAGTGTTGATAATTTTTTTTTTCATAAAAGTACAGGTGTTTATAAAAAAATCAATTCTTAAATGCATTTATTTTTTTATTTTTTTCAAAATTTTTAGAAATAGCATCAAATATCTTTAAAAAAATCCTAGTAACTAAGCATGCATAATATTTTAAAAACATCACCATCTATTCAGCTTTCAGTTGAGGTATAAAACTTAATAATAACTTAAATAAAAAATGAGAAATTAAGACTCAACTATATAGCAGTCCCATTTCATGTAGCAAAAGTTTCCTACTTCAAGCGCTTCGGAGGTGGCCGTATTATCCTACTTATTCCATAAATGTGAAAGTTTGCTTGTTTGGATGATTGTTAATCAATCACGCAAAACGGCTGAACGGATTTGGATGAAATTTGGCACACAGATAGTTTATAAGCCGGATTAAAACATATGAGGATACTATTATCTTGGTTAAGGGTTCCCTAGGGATTTTCTCGAATGTAAATGCGAATGTAGTCGCGGGCGGAAACTAGTTTGCCATAAATGGTCGTACTTACTAAAAATACTTTCGTCCGAGTGAGTTTGAAACAGGATTATTTTCCGCCGATGAGTCAAAATTTTATACAAACTGTGTCACAAATAACCATGCATATCAGCTATTTTTAATGCCTCGCTGCTGGGGAACTGGCCTACCTTTTGGCTTGTGGATGGATAAAGCGGACGGGCCATACCCACCACGTGGACCCAATGTGGATTGGTCAGTGTTAACGACTGTAAATGCAGCCAGAACTAAGAGCTCAATGTGAGGTACATTGAGTTAACACCCACCAATCCGCATTGGGCCCACGTGGTGGGTTATGGCCCGTCCGTTTTATCCCAAAAGGAAAGGAAGGCCTGTTCCCCAGCAGCGGGTCATTAAAAATGGCTGATATGCATGGTTATTTTTGATGCTGTCTGTATAAAATTTTGACTCATCGGCGGAAAATAATTGTTTCAAACTCACTCGGACGAAAGTATTTTTAGTAAGCACGATAATTTATGGCAAACTAGCTTCCGCCCGCGACTTTGTCCGCAATTACATTCGAGAAAATCCCTAGGCAACCTTTAACCAAGATAATAGTATCCTCCTATGTTTAAATCCTGTTTATAAACTGTCTGTGTGCCAAATTTCATCCAAATCCGTTCAGCCGTTTTGCGTGATTGATTAACAATCATCCAAACAAGCAAACTTTCACATTTATGATATAAGTAGGATAATACGGCCACCTTCGAAGCGCTTGAAGTAGGAAATTTTTGCTACATAAAATGGGACTGCTATTTAGTTAAGTCTTAATTTCTCATTTTATATTTAAGTTATTATTAAGTTTTATACCTCAACTGAAAGCTGAATAGATGGTGATGTTTTTAAAATATTATGCACGCTTAGTTACTAGGATTTTTTTAAAAATCTGAAAAAAATAAAAAAAATAAATGCATTTAAGGATTGATTTTTTTATAAACACCTGTACTTTTTGTAAATTTTTTTATTCATTATCAACACATAGATTATTTTCTATCCCAATATAATAAAAAAAACCGGAATCCAATGAGTAGTTATCTTTTATTTTAAATTTTTGTGTCTGAAAACGTACTTTTGGTAAAAAAATACTTAATTTCAATTAACTCGAAAACTATTAATTTTTTGAGAAAAAGTTATATAACAAAAAATATTTATTTTGAACTCATCTATAACCCCTTAGCAGGGATACGTCATATTTCCAGTGACCCTGTATAGATTCATAGCCGATAAAATATACTTAGTTTGGAAAAAATAATAATGGGTGACCTAGGGGACAATTTGTCCCCAGTCTTTGTATGAAAAATAGGGGATGTCCCCTGGATCACCTATGTTTTTTCTTAAAACACATTAAAAATTTAATGTATTTTAAGTTTTCTTATAAGTTAATCAGCTGAGAGTATTAGAAACTACAGATTAATTTTCTATAAAAATGGCACACGACAATATTAAGGAATGCCACAAAACCACAAAAAGTTGATTCACCCAAAAATTCTAAAAAACGTGACAAAACGTTGTATGACGTTTGGCACAGTATGTAGGGCCGTATACTTCAGTCTTCGGCACAGTAGGTGACGTACACTTTAAAGGAGTCGTGAAAGGCAACTAATGACCATAGATAATACACTATACAGTGCCTTTGGTCTTGAACTAGCGATAATTTAAAGGCGTGTAATACATCTAATTTTATCGATAAAAATACCCACATGTTGGGGTATCTCCACTCCTGTTGGAATAGCCGCCATTTTAAATTTGACTTTTTATTTTAGATGACTCTGCAGAAAAATATTAATTTCTCCGGATTTAGAAGTCCTACAGTTATAACAAAAATACTGTTCAAAAGTTAATAATATCACCTATCAATTTAAAAAATAAAATGTTTGAATTTTTGATTTAAATACGTCATAAAAAATTACTGAAATAAAATTTTATACGAAATTTGTGCGATTTTTTTGACTTTTTATTACATTTCTCAAAAACTAGGACATTAATGTTCACTTTTTTTGCACTATTCAAATACACAGGAATATTATCTACAGAACTTAGATTTAAAAATTTATTGCTCTATGTTGCATATTTCGAGAGCTATTGTTGTTTGAATATGACCCTGACAAGTACTAAATGGTTATTTTCGAAAATAAAAAAAAATCAAAATTCCTAAAAACTAGATTTTATCATTTGATGTAATTAGTATTCAGATAATATTATCAACCTAATTTAAAATATGTTCAAAATGCTTGTAATTATGTCCATTTTCGAAAATAATCATTTTTTGGTTACGTAAGGGTCATAGTTCAAACAAAAATAACTCTCGAAATATGCAACATAGAGCAATAAATTTTAAAATCGTTTTGTAGATAATATTTTTGTTTATTTGAATAATGTAAAAAAGTGGACATTAATGTCTTAGTTTTTGAGAAATGTAATAAAAACTCAAAAAAATCGCACAAATTTCGTATAAAATTTTATTTCAGTAATTTTTTATTACGTATTTAAACAAAAAAAATTACACATTTTATTTTTTAATTTACTAGGTATTATTAGCTTACTAGGTAATATTAATTTACTAGGTTATATTATATTTTAATTTACTAGGTAATATTATTAGCTTTCAAAAAATATTTTTGTTATAACTGTAGGACTTCTAAATCCGGAGAAATTAATATTTTTCTGCAGGGTCATCTAAAATAAAAAGTCAAATTTAAAATGGCGGCCATTCCAACAGGAGTGGGGATAGACTCCAACATGTGGGTGTTTTTGTCGATAAAATTAGGTGTATTACACGCCTTTAAATTATCGCTAGTTTAAGACCAAAGGCACTGTATAATTCAAAACTAATGACTTCGACATCAACTATTTTTAATGTCCCCACTACTGGGAGTCCCAGTAGTGGGGACATTAAAAATAGTTGATGTCGAAGTCATTAGTCTGGGACACAGGCCTTGTAGCGGCATTTACCTTACGCCGCACATACCAACACATGGTTGCATCAAGATTCATCACCATGTTACTAGATGGCGCTAGTGTCGAATAAACACAATAGATTAGTAAGAAATAGCACCTAGTAGTATGGAGAATATATTGAGAAAGCTACATCACGCTATCGGAGTTTTCTCAGCCGCCAAACTATATATACAACTTCCAACCAGCCCGGAGCGAGATCTTCCACTTTGGCCTTCCTATCAGTGGCTGGCTACCTCTCTCCATACTACCCTACTAAAATTCCTACACTGGTGACCCCGACGTGATGTGAACACCGCAGCCTTCTGATTAAATTTAAAATAAGATCTAAAATTCCTACAGGCCTTACTTATGGGTGGATAAGGAGGATACGCCATAACCCACCATGCAGGCCCAATACCGATCGGTGTGTGTTTACAACTGCAAATGCACCCGGGACTAGGGTTACCATCTGACCGGATAAATCCGGTCTAGACCGGATTTTAAGGGCTCAGACCGGACTCCGCCCGGATTTCATTCGAGACCGGATTTTTCAAAATCAAAATCACTACACCATAATTGGTTGTAATGATTTTGTCTAAACCATCATCGCCGGACAGCTCGGAGCGCGCGGCGCGCTACGCACGCGCCGCGACTAGGCTCTATAAATGGGTAGTTTCCTGAAAGATGCTCATAATTTTCTTATAAAAAACCACTTGTGTAAAATTTTACAAAAAGAAACGTGTTGTGCGTGCTTAATGTAAATAACCTATTTTATTTTTAAATTTGAGTCTAAGACCGGACTTTTGCCCAAAAATCAGGATTTTCCTACTTTTGTGACCGGATTTCCGAACTTTGGTCCTGGTAACCCTACCCGGGACAAACGGCTTAACGTGCTTTCTGAAAGGTCCTCCTTTCAAGAATTTTGATCTGCCATCCCATGACCAAACCATGCGAAAGTTGCTTGCCTTTGCAATCGCAGGGTATTTAGATGTAGATCAAACCCTTTTGCCATCATACCTACTTACTGGGTTTATATCCAGTATCCAGCAGACTAATCGCTAACGGCCAGAAATCCACCGATTTAAAGTGGTGGACGGATAATTAGAAACACCAGTCGATTTTCATACAAACGAGGTAACTTTGAAGCCTTGGTTCTCCGCCAAGGATTGACCTAGCTGTGATCTGATGATGGCCATCTAGGGAGTGAATAGAGATTCAGATCATTGTACACACCCAACTAATCTGATCAGTATTCTAAGAGATATAAGGATATAAAAAAACCGTTAAAAAAGCATTAAAATGTATGGAAATCCTGGAACTTAGTCTTGCAACTCTAAGAATGCTTAGACCAGTTGGCTGTGTAAAGCGATCTGGATCTTTTTGAAAAAAGAAATATATGTAGCTTACTTACGCAAACAATATATGCAAGATGCACCGCCCGCCCGCCCGCAAAAATATGCACATGCACACCACAAAATATCATTGCACAAACCTGCATTTAGCAAGACAGCAACACACCTTGCACCTTCACCAATTAGGCTACTCTACATGTAGAGTGTAAGTGTAAAGCCTAATTGGTGAAGGTGCAAGGTGTGTTGCTGTCTTGCTAAATGCAGGTTTGTGCACTGATATTTTGTGGTGTGCATGTGCATATTTTTGCGGGCGGGCGGGCGGTGCATCTTGCATATATTGTTTGCGTAAGTAAGCTACATATATTTCTTTTTTCAAAATGGTTTGGGACTTCCGCCAAGTGACGCCTGATTCAATCAAATACGATCTGGATCTCTTCCATTCACTCCCTGGATGGCCATCATCAGATCACAGCTAAATCAATCCCTGGCGGCGAACCTTCAAAGTTACCTCGTTTGTATGAAAATCGACTGGTGTTTCTAATTATCCAGCCATCACTGTATATATGTTTGAGTACGGAATCCGTTAATCTGCAGATTAACTGGTCGAGGCAGTTAAAGTGCGGATTTTTTCTTAAAGTAGACGATTTCCGCACTTTAACTAGTTAATCTGCAGATTAACGGATTCTACACCGTTAAAGTACGGAATACAGTAAGTGAAATAGCCAAGGCTTTAGGAAATTTAATTAAAAGGCCTATATTGAAAGATTTTTTACAAAAACTTCGTCTGGCGCTTCGCCCGCCGCTCGCGCGTATAAAAGAATAATAAAATAATCTGTTTCCGTACTTTAACTGATCCTTGGTCGTCAATCTGCAGATTGGCTAGGGTGTCTGCAGTTTACCTAGTTAAAGTACAAAATAAAACAATTTTCCACACTTTAACTGAATCGACCAGTGAATCTGCAGATTAACTAGTTAATTTGCAGATTCACTGATTTCCGCACTTTAACGGTGAAATATACATATATTACATAGCAAAGCAACTAATCTGGATCAGGTCTATCCCAATCTGTGGATTTATTATTAATTCTGGCAGTTAGTGATCAATTACCACAAGTAGGTAAATTTTTTAACCATGGAAAGTAATAATATTTACATTATATATAACACTTAAATTCCATGATGATCGATGTCTTATAGATAAAAATTAGTCTGCTGCAATGCACACAATGTTTTTAATTATGCAATTTTTTTTTATAATTTTTTCCTAATATTTTAGCAACAATTGGATGATGATATCGATGACAGTCAGCAAGTAAGTATCTAAGTAAATAAAACATGTAATTCTAGTGTGACTAGTACGGTCAGCAATGATAGTAGCTTCACAAATAGGAACTTTGTCATTTATTAACTATTTAAACTATCGTTATAAGTAGTGCGACGTTTGGATGTTTGTCAAAATTAAATGTTACGACAAAGTTCAGCTCCCTTACTCAAATGGCCATCATTCTATCCGGTTATAACTATTGTCCACCAGCCATTTTTTTTAATGCCCCCACTGCTGGGGCACAGGCTTTCCTTATGGGAGGAGGACAGGCCTTAACCCACCACGCGGGCCCAATGCGTATTGGTGGGTGTTAACGACTGCTAATGCAGCCGGGACCAAGGGCTTAACGTACCACCCGTCTAAAGCACAGAAGAGCTCGAGATAATAAATTTTTGGCACCCATCCCATGACCGACCCTTGCGAAAGTTGCTTATCCTCCGCAATCGCTGGACCAGGCGCTAAACCACTGTGCCACCGAGCTCCTCGCACGCTAACTATTAATGTTATATTAGCAGTGAACTATATAATTACGTGCCGTAAGCTTGACAGTTCCATCAAAGTTTTGCAATATGTGATTTAATAGTATATTGCTCAAAACCGGATAGAATGTTGGCCATTTGAGTACGGTGGCACCTACTATCTTTGCTGACTGTATCATATCAAAAGCAATTTTTTTTGGTGTTTTACTAAAATACACGTAGTTTCACAAATTACAAAATAAACTCTTTCAGCCGCCATGGCAACGGAGTTTCGCAACCGAATGCGAAAAAAACAAACATTCCGACGAACTGAGGACTTCCTTTTTTTGAAGTCAGTTAAAAAGGTCTATCTTGGCAACTAAGTACCTGTTGCGATTGCGACATAAGATCTTATGAGTAGTTCTACAATCCACATTCAACCGGCGATTTTTTTACTGGTGAATATATTTTCCACTTTCAACCGGTTTGAATTACTTTGATTTCCATATTCTACCGGCAAACAAAATTGATTAAGTTACTTTCAGTTTCGATCGGCAGTTTATTCCTTTTTCAACCAGCCACAAAAAAAAACAGATTACATAAGTACAATAAAAATAGGTAACTAATTTATTATATATGATATTTTTAAAATATTCAAATGTGACTGTGATAATGATTATTTTCCTACCTGCAGTAAACATGGAGTTTCGGTTTTTTATATATTTTCAATCACTTGCGTCTCCAAGGTACCAGGATCACATAAATTCGGAGAAGGTTAACTTCTATAATTTTCTGTGTTTTGTAATATATATTATTTTATAATAAACAAGAGATCCACTTTCGGTTCTAAAATAAATATTTAATCACTTGCGTCCCAAACTATATCAGAATCACATAAATATGGAGAAGGTCAACTTATGGTTTAATAATAGGCAAGTGTTTTATACCTTCTTTCCAAGTTGCTGGTTGAATGTGGAATGATTTTTACTGACCGGTTGAAAGGAGAAATAATATTTACCGGTAGAAAAATCGCCGGTTGAATGTGGAATTTTCTTTAAGACGCAACTAGTTGCCAACTAAACTAAATGTACGTTTTGATGTTTTTGCTGATTTTGTAGAAAATATTTGTGTTTTAGCCATCTGGCCGAAGATATCAGGTAATGTGAATTTTATTTTTGGCCACGGCCGATTCTATAAAATTAGGTATATTATAATTAGTTTTTCTAAAATTAAGCTAAAATCCGAGTATGATGACAAATGACAATGATGACAAATAAAACAACCATGTTTGTGTGAAATAAAAAAAAACATTAATTTGGTAACTCTCAATAATGATGAAAACACTAAAGGCTTTAAAATTATGATTCCCATAACAAGTCATTGAAACTTACACCTCTCCTGTAGATTTTTATCAAATTAGAATTTTAATATATAAAAAATGGCGTAACTAAAAATTAAATTTGGTTAAATAAACATATAATCAACGAGTACGAAATTGTACTAATTATTAGAAAACTTTTAAAGCGGTTTCCAAAAAGTGGATTTTTTTTTTATATTGAATTTCTTTTCTGTTTCTATGACTGAAGAAAAGTATGATTCTAATTATTGAAGTGAAAACTTCTTTAGCGGCATTGTACGGAAAAAAATTCTAAACTTGCGTCAGGAATCACGTGGCTGATCGAAAATGCGTAAGACGGATGTCACGGATGGAGAGTAGACAGCTGGCGGTGGAAGTATCCCCCTCTCTTTCTACGGGGCGCGTTGAAAATGGTGGCGCGTCATTTTAAGACGTAAACACTTGAGTCACCAGCAACGCGCTAATTTTGAAAATGGAACTAATAGCAGCGATCTCTTCGGTGAAATCATAGACTTATTTATACTCTGTGACTATAAGTTTAAATCGTAGAATGCGTGCATGTAAAAAGGCCACTGGCGCGAAATCTTTAGAATTTTTCTCTAATTACAAACTGATTGAATTGTGTGACTGTATAATAATAGGAAAGAAATAATTTTAATCCTTTGCCGCTAATTTCAAAATATCAAAAACGCACAACGTTAATATTCAAGTCGAAATTATTCACACAATGTTTTTAATTTTGCAATATTTTTTTTATATTTTTTCTTAATATTTTAGCAACAGTTGGATGATGATATCGACGTCAGTCAGCAAGTAAGTATCTCTGTAAATAAAATATGTATGTCAAGTATGACTAGTACGGTCAGCAACGATAGTAGCTTCACAAATAGGAACTTTGTCATATTATATATTGTTTATATTAGTTCATATATCGGCCAAACTAAACGCACAATAGCATGCCGTATAAAGGAACACATAAAAGCGGTCAAAAACAACGATACGCAAAAATCGGCCATCGCTGAACATTTAATTCATTCGGACACAAATCACTGGATCGAGTTACATAACCCTCAGATCATCTCCACAGAACGCCACTACATACCAAGAATGGTCAGGGAAGCGATTGAAATTACCAAATACAAAAATTTCAATCGTGATGATGGGTTTAAATTGTCGAGTGTCTGGAATCCAGTAGTCCGGCTGTGTCAAAACAACAAAAATAAAAAAGTGCCGTTCAGCGTAAAGATACAGTGAGTGTCGTGTGTCGAGAACAGATTCGAGTGAATAGTGAGTTTGCAGACAATGGTACCGGTACCGACCGTAATAAAAGAACTAGACGGAGGGTAGACCAATTCGTCTGCCAATAACATCTACCCGCACGTGACAACCGACAGTTCTTCCGTGATCATGGCGCATGCAACTGCGCCGAAATATCGGAGTCTCAAAAATAAAAAGGTACATGGTGAAAATCCCGATACAGTATATTTAAATTTGTCATATTACTATTTAAGACGCCATAGTACGCCAACAGAGCACATGTAAAATCGATATTTCCAAATGAATTCTTGTCCTATCGGCAATAAAAAAAATCACAGTTATTTCAGCATGTAAGTAAGTTAAAATTTTAAAATCGAAGACTTCGCTCGATAAAAAAAAATCGCAAACTTACTTCTACTTTTTATGCAAAATGACTTTTATGACTTTCACTAGGTTTATAGGGGGTTAGTTAAGTCAGTAAGCTTTGTAAACTTTATTGGAAATAAACAATTTATTAATATATTTATTTATTTATAGCTTTGAATTTTATACCAATATATTGCAAACATTCAACTGCGGGGCTTGATCTGAGGATTTTCTTTAATTATTTTTATTCCTGTTTTAAAATAAATTTTAAGCAATTGGCGCTTACGTTGAACTTTTCTGAGCAGAAATGGATAGACTGTTTCTGTCACCCGAATCTCTTTAGTAAATAGTTGTTTCATCGAATAGCGAGAGCTCAGACTCATGCCAGCCATTGTATGCGGAACCCCAGCAAAATGTTGCGTCTTAGAGAAATAAGAGTATTACAGATAATAAGTTCATAGTTAGATGCAATTTGTTCAAGTATAGCAAAATTTGTTCAAGTTATATTTTCGTAGTTATTCGAGAAAAAGTGATTTTATGGGGTAACATTACCCCAGCACTTAGAGCATACAGAACGGGAGTAAGCAAGAGCGCTCTCCTACACTAGATTTTGTTCACCGATTCTGGGGGGAGACGAGGTACACACGCACAGCACACAACTTCATATTCACGCACACTCTTGAAGCTTAAAGTCATGTTGTTACACACGCACACAAAAACAGAATGACCCCAAAGTTATATTTGCGGGTGGTCAAATTCGGAACTAACCATCTTAGTACAAATTCTGACAGATCACGTAGACGGCAGCGCCAAACTTACCGACAGAAAGAAGTTTGCCCTTGCGTTAAGGTTAGTGATGGGACATAAAAAGACCGATGAAATTGAATGATTAGAAGCTTTGATTTGAAGATGAGTGATTATGATTACGAACAAAAAATTCTTCATTTTATTTTGTGATTTGCACCAACAATCACTAAAATACGCTTACAAATCAATGTTTAATAACATACATAAAACATCGTTCTGCCCTTTTATCCTCAAAATTGTACAGAAATGAAATTCCGATAGTGAGTGTTGGCGCAAGATGCAAATGTAAAGGTTATCAAAAAAGAAAATAAATGTGATTAATAATGTAATCATTTATTTACAAGTATCTGTGTACAGTCAGCAGCACATCAAGCTATACAAAACTGTCAAAAATCTCCAATGAATTTTGAACCTTTAATTGCTTGTTAGGGTTCCATAGCCTAAATGGCAAACATCTAAGCCCTTATAGATTCGTTATGTCTGTCTGTCTGTCCGTCCGTCCGTCCGTATGTGACAGCCACTTTATTCCGAAAGTATTAGGACTACACAGTTGAAATTTAATATAAGTAGATGTATTCTGTAAACCGCCTTATGAATTACGATTATTACACAAAAATAAAAATAAAACAAAAGATTAAAGGGGGCACCCTATATATGGAACTGAAACTGAAAAAAAACATCCATATATATAAGTCTATAGGAGGTGTTCAAAAATGACATTGAGGTTCCACAGACTATTTTATCTCAAAGTCAACCTCGAAAGACTGCCTAAGTAGTAAAATGTGTGTCCCCCCCTCTAACTTTTAAAATAAGAGAGTCAAAAATCTAAAAAAAAATATATGCTATAGATCTTAATTAACAATTTAAACGAAAATTTGTTTGAACTAGATACAGTAATCAGTTGTTTGAGTTGATTAGTTGTTACATTTTCCATATAACTTTGTTATTCATACAAACACTGAAAAACAAAGTTATTTTTGCAGACGAAAAATAGTGGTATTCAATAAGGTAACTACGGAACACTACTGCGCGTGGCCCGAGCCCGACACGCACTTGGCTGTTCTTTTTTTTATTTAAAATTGATCATTTTTTTTTAATTTAAAATTAATCAAGATAATTTTACACTTTTTTTAAATTTTACACGCTTGAAAATTCAGCTGATGAACAATCTTTAGCATAAAAGTTTAAGGGAATCATCATCAGTATGACCATTATTTAAATTCTACATAAAGAGTGTTAAGGCTTATACGAAAACATTAGTTTCTGTTTTTAGGCTTCCGTACCCAAAGGGTAAAAAGGAGACCCTATTACTAAGTCTCCGCTGTCCGTCTGTCTGTCTGTCACCAGGCTGTTCTCATGAACTGTGATATCTAGACAGTTGAAATTTTCACAGATGATGTATTTCTGTTGCCGCTATCACAACAAACTCTACAAACAGAATAAAAATAAATATTTATGGGGGCTCCCATGCAACAAACGTGTTTTTTTTCCCGTTTTTTGGTACGGAACCCTTCGTGCGCGAGTCCGACTCGCACTTGGCCGGTTTTTAGGGTTCCGTAGCCTAAATGACAAAAAACGGAACCCTTATAGATTCGTCATGTCTGTCTGTCTGTCTGTCTGTCTGTCTGTCTGTCTGTCTGTCTGTCTGTCTGTCTGTCCGTATGTCACAGCCACTTTATTCCGAAAGTATTAAGACTACACAGTTAAAACTTGGTAAGTAGATGTATTCTGTTAACCGCTTAACGAATTTAATACAAAAATAAGAAAAATAAAAGATTAAGGGGGGGCTCTCCATACATGGAACTGAAACTGAAAAAAATTTTTTTCTTCAAACCAACACGTGTTGGGTGTCTATAGATAGGTCTTTAAAAATGACATTGAGGTTTCTAAGACAATTTTTTCTCAAAGTCAACTGTTTGAAAGATATTCACCGCCAAAGTGGTAAAATGTGTGTCCCCCCCCCTTTAACTTTTGAAATAAGAGAGTGAAAAATCTAAAAAAAATATATGCTGTAGATCTTAATAAACACTTTCAACCAAAATTGGTTTGAACGTGATATAGTAATTAGTTTTTGAGATATAGCATATTTTCCAAAACCGCAAATATAACTTTGTCATTCATACCAACACTGTGAAAAACAAAGTTATTTTTGCAAACGAAAAATGATAGGTGGTATTAAATATGGTATGGTATAAGGTAACTACGGAACCCTATGGCGCGTGGCCCGACACGCACTTGGCCGGTTTTTTTTCTTTACGTGTAAAGAGCATAGAAAAAACCTCACTTCTGTACTTTCTAGATGTTTGTTATTGTTTTTTCATCATTTTCTTTTGCACAATTATCTTTCTTGAAAAAAGTTATTGGAGCTACTTCACAGTACGTTAAAGTGTATTTTGGTGTAGAATTTAAAACGTTCCCGCTATTATTAACACCAAAAATAAGACCCTACAAGCAAGCGCTTTCGATGATATACTTTTTTTTACAATCATCTGTGAGGTTTATACGCAATTTAAAACTTGTAGCTACTAGAGAATCTCTTTAGCTTGCCGTATGTTTTTTTGTGGCAGAACTTTACGTTTTTTATATAAAAGTATGATCCGCGCAAACCATGTTTTCCCATCATGGACCCTTAACGGCAAACTGCATTTCATACAAACTTTGAAGTCCTTAATTTTCGAAATAGATGAACCGATTTTAATGAAATTTCATACACTTAGGCAGAATACATCGGTCCAAATAGTTGAAATTCTTAAAGGATAGTACAAATAAACCCCATTAAATTCCAAATCGTAATTTTTAGAGAAGTTAGCGGAGATGCAGACAAACAGTCGAATAAGTGTCCTTTATACTAGAGTTTGGTCAACGAAAGATGAGAAGGGAAAACTAATTTTGCACCACATTTTAGGAGTCAATTTCCAGTAACTTAACCTCCAAATGTTAATTTAACAGGGAAAGTGGCGCCGCCATTTCAGTCTCATCTTTCTTTGACCAGACTATGTATAAATTTTGCAATAAAAGAATACAATTAAGTACATAATATTAAAAACTATTCATTGATAATATAGGTGCTGATCAGATCACATCAAAATAATAGTTAAAATTCATTTGATCTTTCATTCGTTCAAAGCGAACGTGAGCACACATATTTGTTCACACTGTCACAGCTCTAGACTTGTACCATGATGTTTGTTTCATAGATTAGTATTATGTTTGGTATCGTTTTGCTATCGGAATATCTGTCGTTAGCTTACTTAACAAATTGCGTTTTCTTCGTGATTATTTCACAGTTTGTTAATAAAATTAGTTTAGGTGTGATAGGAAATACCTTCTTTTGTAAAATTTGAACTTTCGGATCGTCTTTTGCACAAAATCACTGCATAATACATCATTTTAGCGGAGCTGCGTTCAGCGATATGTAGTATTACAAAATGGCGAGTGTTCGTGGCCAACTAGTTTTTAGGGTTCCGTACCAAAATGGTAAAAAAGGAACCCTTATGGTGAGACTCAGTCTGTCTGTCTGTCTGTCACAGCTGGATATCTCGAGAACTACTAATGGTATCAACTTGAAATTTGGAATAGTTTAAGATGACATTTGCCCAACTATTTTGCAAATAAGAAATAAATAAAAAAATAAATATTTTTTTTACAGCAGGGCCTGAAAAGGGGTCTTAAAAATTTGAAGTGGGGCTACTAGGGCATGTGGGGTATCATATGAAAGAGCACCGTTTGCACGTTTTCAATCATTTTTTCTTTTTTTTCTAGACCGCATAGTTTTTGACTTATGATGAAAAATGTAAAAAAAATGACCGTTCCCCCCCCCTTATCTCCGAAGTTTGCAAAGAGAAAAATCTGAAATAATTCTATGCGATAGCAGTTTATATAAAGATTACAGGAAAAATAAAACGATGTCTCAATATGGCACACTTTTTTAGAAAATATCAAATTTCTAAAAAAGTTTACATTAGTTCCACTATCGGTCAAGAGATGGCGCTGACCTAAAACTGCAATACTAATTTTATTATTCTACTCTGCAGTGTGGTTTAATGGTGCAATTATGATTGTACGGAACCCTCGGTGCGCGAGTCCGACTCGCTCTTGACCGGTTTTTATAAACTGACACGACCAAATTGGTCATGTACTTTGGTGAAAGGGGGCGCGTGTTTTGCCATCTCCCGTTCTGTATGCTCTAAGCCCCAGCAAAATGTTTTTAAATCTATGCGGTTTAACCGTTTTTTTACTCATGTGGTTTAACGCTACGCTTACTATTAAAACTTTAAAATAAGCAGTAAACGTTGTAAGCTTGTCAATTCCATACAATACATCAAAATTGCTCATGTTTAGTAGTTAGTGTAGCGTTAAAACGGATAGAATGTTGGCCATTTGAGTAGGGTTGCAGCTACTTTTGTTGCAGACTGTATCATATCAAAAGCATTTTTATGGTGTTTTATTAAAATACACGACGTTTCACAAATTACAGAATAAACTCTTTGGCCGCCATGGCAACTGAGTTTCGCAACCGAATGCGAAAAGGTCTATCTTGGCAACTAAGTACCTGTTGCGATTCCGAAAGAAGAATTTTTGGGTAGATCCACAATACACATTGAACCGGCGTTTTTTCTATCGGTGAATATATTTTAGACTTTCAACCGGTTTGAATTACTTTGATTTCCAAATTCTTCCAGCAAACAAAATTAATTTTTCAATACACTTGCTCGAAAATGTGTGTTTTCGATGACAGTAC
Source organism: Agriphila geniculea (assembly GCA_943789525.1). Taxonomy (NCBI): domain Eukaryota; kingdom Metazoa; phylum Arthropoda; class Insecta; order Lepidoptera; family Crambidae; genus Agriphila; species Agriphila geniculea. Next base: position 9,398,193 of record OX038895.1, read on the forward strand.
AGCGTGCGGTAATTTGTTTTTCCGCACGCCGTGCGTTTTTGTTTACGGTTTTTTTTTTAAATTTCAATTACAATATGTACGTACATACTGTATAATAAGATTCCTACCGAAGAGTTTTTGTAATGAGAATTAAAAGATGTTAAGTTTATACGTACAAAATTAGGAAAATAGTTGAACTAAAGCAATTACTTGTTTTAATTGTCTATAAATATTAATTACTTTAAGAAATTAAAAAAGATTTGAAGTATTTTTTACCATTTCGTTTTTTAAATCTAAATAGTATAAGGCTGAATGGTTTGAGTTCTTCGCCTTTCGTTCCACTGAAAACAGGAATTAATGCGATTTTTTTAAATCTTTGAATGCAGTTCGCATTATTTTTTTAAACAAAACGAAGTCTTCTTTTAGTGAAATTTCCTATCTTCAATATTTAATGTACTTTCCTTCCATGTGGCAAAGTTTTGGGACACCCTGTATATAAAGTTTTCTCGCAAATGTATTGAAAAACGTAGTATGGTACACGGTTGTTAAGGTTTTTAAAACTCGTGACGATTATAAGCCCTCGCCTACTCCTTACCAACCTTGTATCATAAACTACTAAAACTACTTCCAGTTTCGACTTTTTCAACCAGCCACAAAAAAACAGAATCTAATTATTATATTTGTAATAAATATTTAAATCTGACTGTGATAATGGTTATTTTCCTAGCTTTTGCTGTAGTAAACATGGAGTTTCGGTTTTTTACATTTTTTCAATCACTTACGTCTCCAAAGTACCAGGATCACATAAATTCGGAGAAGGTTAACTCCTATGATTTTCTGTGTTTTGTAATATATATTTTTTATAATAAACAAGCGATCCGCTCTCGGTTCTAAATTAAATATTTTCAACCACTTGCGTCTCCAAAGTATGAGAATCACATAAATATGGAGAAGGTCAACTTATGGTGCTTAAATTATGGTTTAATACTAGGCTAGTGTTTTTATACCTTCTTTCCAAGTTGCCGGTTGAATGTGGAATGATTTTTACTGACCGGTTGAAAGGGGAAATAATATTCACCGGTAGAAAAATCGCCGGTTGAATGTGGAATTTTCTTTGAAACGAAACTTGTTGCCAACTAAACTAAATGTAGGTTTTGATTTTGCCGATATTGTAGAAAATATTTTTGTTTCAGCCATCTGGCCGAAGATATCAGGTAACGTCAATTTTATTTTGGCCACGGCTAATTCTATAAAGTAAGTATATTATAATTAGTTTTTGTAAAATTTAGCTAGAACACCAGTATGATTACGACGACTACGAGCATCGACATCGACAAGTAAGTGCCTATTAATAATACTGTAGGCTTGAACTATTTATATGTCTAGATAGAGGGTTGCGCTATTGACGTACTAAACAAAACGGCCAACTTTGTAGGGTTCCGTACCAAAATGGTAAAAAAGGAACCCTTATGGTGTGACTCAGTCTATCTGTCAGTCACAGCTGGATATCTCGAGAACTACTAATATCAACTTCAAAGGTGAAAGGCTACATACAAAATTACCCCCGCCCCGGCGCAAATTAAATCTATCTCAGGTTTTAGTACCTTTTATGTGTATAACAAAAAATAATATGGGACCTCTGTGATCGGTGACTAACATAAAAAAACTGCAATAAATATTTTTTCAGGCGTTAATATTTTACGTAGCTAAAGGTAATATTCAAAAATATTAGGTAATAATCACGACGGAGCAGCTAGATAGTGCAGTAAGTAAGCGCATCGCCCAGTGATTGAGACAGTTAAGCAACTTTTCCAAAGGCTTGGTCATGGGATGGGTGACCAAAAATAATCTCGAGCTCCTCCGAGAGGCACGCTAAGCCGTTATTTATGGCCAATGATATATCATTGTTTTTGGCTGCATTTTCAATCGTTAACACACCTTCAATCTGCATCAGGGTCCCCGTGGTGGGTTATTATTTATTTATTATTTTTTCATAGGTATTGTGATTTAAACAAAAGAAAGAAATAAAAAAACATGACAATTAAGCAGAATGACGACGACCAAAGAGGTCGTGTTACTATGTATTTTATTTTATTCTTCTTTAAGTACTCTAATTTAATTGCACGGACATCTCACTGTTTGCATAAATATGTTAGCAGAAAACATTGAATATAAAAATATTTTGATATTTTGTTGTAAGACTATTTGTTCACAACAATCTTGTTTGTCAATCATGTATTTACCGTTATTTTATATTTTACTTAATAATTTTGTTGGTAATATCATTCCAATAATAGCGCCAAAAAAAAATATTCATTGCAGTTTTTTTTTATGTTAGTCAACGGTCACAGAGGTCCCACATATATTTTTGTTATACACATAAAAGGTACTAAGCCCTGAGATAGATTTCATTTGCGCCGGAGCTTGGGCATTTTTGCGCATTCGCCTTTGGAATAGTTTAAGATGACATTTGCCCAACTATTTTGCAAATAAGAAAGAAATAAAAAAAAAATATCTTTTTTACAACAGGGACTGAAAAGGGGTCTTAAAAATTTGAAGTGGGGCTACTAGGGCAGTGGTTCCTAACCTTTTCAGTATTGTCACCCATGTCACCTAGTAGGGAAGCAGACTTTGCCCCCAGCGCGCTCGAGGGCGGGGGGAGGGGGGTGCGCAGGCTCTATCAAATAGTGTCATTGAAGCTTAGAGCATACAGAACGGGAGTAAGCAAGAGCAAACTCCTACACTAGATTTTGTTCACCGATTCTGGGGGGAGACGAGGTACACACGCACAGCACACAACTTCATATTCACGCACACTCTTGAAGCTTAAAGTCATGTTGTTACACACGCACACAAAAACAGAATGACCACAAAGTTATATTTGCGGGTGGTCAAATTCGGAACTAACTATCTTAGTACAAATTCTGACAGATCACGTAGACGGCAGCGCCAAACTTACCGACAGAAATAAGTTTGCCCTTGCGTTAAGGTTAGTGATAGGACATAAAAAGACCGATGAAATTGAATGATTAGAAGCTTTGATTTGAAGATGAGTGATTAAGATTACAAACAAAAAAGTCTTCATTTTATTTTGTGATTTGCACCAACAATCACTAAAATACGCTTACAAATCAATGTTTAATAACATACATAAAACATCGTTCTGCCCTTTTATCCTCAAAATTGTACAGAAATAAAATTCCGATAGTGTTGGCGCAAGATGCAAATGTAAAGGTTATCAAAAAAGAAAATAAATGTGATTAATAATGTAATCATTTATTTAAAAATATCTGTGTACAGTCCGCAGCACATCAAGCTATACAAAACTGTCAAAAATCTCCAATGAATTTTGAACCTTTAATTGCTTGTTAGAGTTCCGTAGCCTAAATGGCAAAAATCTAAGCCCTTATAGATTCGTTATGTCTGTCTGTCTGTCCGTCCGTCCGTCCATATGTGACAGCCACTTTATTCCGAAAGTATTAGGACTACCCAGTTGAAATTTAATATAAGTAGATGTATTCTGTAAACCGCCTTATGAATTGCGATTTTTACACAAAAATAAAAATAAAACAAAAGATTAAAGGGGGGCTCCCTATATATGGAACTGAAACTGAAAAGAAAAACATCCATATATATATAAGTCTATAGACTGGTGTTCAAAAATGACATTGAGGTTCCACAGACTATTTTTTCTCAAAGTCAACCGTTCGAAAGACTGCCTAAGTAGTAAAATGTGTGTCCCCCCTCTAACTTTTAAAATAAGAGAGTCAAAAATCTAAAAAAAATATGCTATAGATCTTAATTAACAATTTCAACGAAAATTTGTTTGAACTAGATATAGTAATCAGTTGTTTGAGTTAAATCGTTGTTACATTTTCCATATAACTTTGTTATTCATACAAACACTGAAAAACAAAGTTATTTTTGCAGACGAAAAATAGTGGTATTCAATAAGGTAACTACGGAACACTACTGCGCGTGGCCCGAGCCCGACACGCACTTGGCTGTTTTGTTTTAATTTAAAATTGATCATTTTTTTTTAAATTGATCAAGAAAATTTTACACTTTTTTTAAATTTTACACGCTTGAAAATTCAGCTGATGAACAATCTTTAACATAAAAGTTTGAGGGAATCATCATCAATATGACCATTATTTAAATTCTACATAAAGAGTGTTAAGGCTTATACGAAAACATTAGTTTCTGTTTTTAGGGTTCCGTACCCAAAGGGTAAAAAGGAGACCCTATTACTAAGTCTCCGCTGTCCGTCTGTCACCAGGCTGTTCTCATGAACTGTGATATCTAGACAGTTGAAATTTTCACAGATGATGTATTTCTGTTGCCGCTATCACAACAAACTCTACAAACAGAATAAAAATAAATATTTAAGGGGGCTCCCATGCAACAAACCTATTTTTTTTGCCGTTTTTTGGTACGGAACCCTTCGTGCGCGAGTCCGACTCGCACTTGGCCGGTTTTTTTTCTTTACGTGTAAAGAGTATAGGAAAAAACCTCACTTCTGTACTTTCTAGATGTTTGTTATTGTTTTTTCATCATTTTCTTTTGCACAATTATCTTTCTTGAAAAAAGTTATTGGAGCTACTTTACAGTACGTTAAAGTGTATTTTTAACGTAATAACGTTTCCGCTATTATTTACGCCAAAAATATGACCCCACGCAAGCGCTGTGATGCATGCGCAAGTTTTGATGATATACTTTTTTTACAATCATCTGTGAGGTTTATACGCAATTTAAAACTTGTAGCTACTAGAGAATCTCTTTAGCTTGCCGTATGTTTTTTTGTGGCAGAACTTTACGTTTTCTATACAGGGTGGAATTTTTTAATGCCACCTGGAGGGAAAGTACTCTAAATAATAGAGATAGCAAATTTCTTTCAAAGGAAACATTCCTTTATTTTTGAAAACAAAACAAACTGCATTAAAAGATTTTTACACATATGCTTCCCACACCCAGGAATCGAACAAGCTAAAATTCGAAAAAACAACATCCTGTGCTTTTATGTTATCAATCGTTAGGGTCAAACATAAGGTTCAAATCTCTCTAACAAACATGGTAAATTAAATGAAAGGAAAATCATTAAATCTAAACTTTATTTTAATTGAACGAGAAAAAAGCTTAACTAATTAGTTGTTCGAAATTGGCCCCATGTTGCTGGATACATTTTATTATTTTAAGGAACTCATTTGCATGCAATGGATGCGTAATAGTCTGCATTATGAACATCTTATCGAAGTGGTTCTACAAAGATAATTTATTGTGAACTAACATAATGGAGCCTTAAGTAAAAGTGCTTTATCTTGTCTTTCATGGTTTTCCTTTCATTTAATATACCATGTTTGTTAGAGAGATTTGATCCTTATGTTTGACCCTAACGATTGATATCATAAAAGTACAAGGTATTGTTTTTTTCGAATTTTAGCCGGTTCGATTCCTAGGTGTGGGAAGCGTATTTTTAAAAAACTTTGAATGCAGTTTTGTTTCTTTTTAAAAATAAAGGAATGTTTCCTTTGAGTGAAATTAGCTATCTCCATTGTTTAGAGTACTTTCCCTCCAGGTGGCATTAAGAAATTCCACCCTGTATAAAAGTATGATCCGCGCTAACCATGTTTTCCCATCATGGACCCTTAACGGCAAACTGCATTTCATACAAACTTTGAAGTCCTTAATTTTCGAAATGGGTGAACCGATTTTAATGAAATTTCATACACTTAGGCAGAATACATCGGTACAAATAGTTGAAATTCTTAAAGGATAGTAAAAATAAACCCCATTAAATTCCAAATCGTAATTTTTAGAGAAGTTAGCGGAGATGCAGACAAACAGTCGAATAAGTGTCCTTTATACTAGAGTTTGGTCAACGAAAGATGAGAAGTGAAAACTAATTTTGCACCACATTTTAGGGGTCAATTTCCTGTAACTTAATCTCCAAATGTTAATTTAACAAGGAAAGTGGCGCCGCCATTTCAGTCTCATCTTTCGTTGACCAGACTATGTATAAATTTTGCAATAAAAGAATGCAATTAAGTACATAATATTAATTATAAAAAAAAACTATTCATTGATAATATAGGTGCTGATCAGATCATATCAAAATAATAGTTAAAATTCATTTGATCTTTCATTCGTTCAAAGCGAACGTGAGCACACACATTTGTTCACACTGTCACAGCTCTAGACTTGTACCATGATGTTTGTTTCATAGATTAGTATTATGTTTGGTATCGTTTTGCTATCGCAATATCTGTCGTTAGCTTACTTGACAAATTGCGTTTTCTTCGTGATTATTTCACAGTTTGTTAATACAATTAGTTTAGGTGTGATAGGAAATACCGTCTTTAGTAAAATTTGAACTTTCGGATCTTCTTTTGCACAAAATCACTGCATAATACATCATTTTAGCGGAGCTGCGTTCGGCGATATGTAGTATTACAAAATGGCGAGTGTTCGTGGCCTACTACTATAGTGGGTACGTATAACCTAATTTCGGAAAAAATACAAAAATGCAAATATCTCGGAAACGGTGCGTCGGAGCCAAAAAATAAGGTTTTTTCGACCCCCTAAGGTACCCCGGAAGTGGTCAAAAGGTATTTAATTAAAGGTCAAAAAACGGTCAAGTGCGAGTTTTTTATATTTTTCCATACAAATTTTACATAAAAATACAAATATCACCGTGTAATAGGGTTTTCTCCCCTCAATGTACAACACCCGCGCAGATAAAGAATGGGATTGAAAATGGCGGCTCACCGCACTTACCACAACGAGTGTGACCGAGAGAGCGATAGGTGTGGCGTTCTATATTTGAAACAAAACTCGACAATAATGGATTCTCAAAGGAAATTGCTGGTAGCTAAAACAAGACAATAATGAAATCTCATACAACTTTGCCGCGTCACCATCGGAGGAGCGCGGCAACCCCGACTTTGCTCAAAGAAGGTTGTCAAAATAATGACCATATTACAAGCATTTTTGAGTAAATGGATCTTTACTTACATTAACACTAGACCGGTGTAGCATGCACCATTATTTTTTTAAAAATCAAAATTCAAAAAACTGGCCTAGGTACAACAGGTTCCCCTACTTAGGAACACTGGATTTTGGTGGGTTGCCATCGCGTATCCTGGAAGAACATATATTTTTTTTCGTTTTCGTACCGCAATCTTGACCGAAAATTACATCATGAGGTGGAAGATCGAAATGTTTACCCATCGAAAGAGAAACATTTGGAGGTCAAAACGCGCATGGGTTGCCAGCCCCTACCCTGGAAGGTTTCAAGGTCAGCCAAGTTTTATGAGGCCCAAAAATAGGGTCACTTACCTCATCAGTGTCAAATCTAATGTATCAAAATTTTGTCAATTTTCTAGCGAAGTGTCAATTAAAAGCTATGCAATAATCAACCACTTGTAAGAAAGAGAAGATTTTGTGAACTCCCTGGTTTTGAATAAAAAAAAGTATGTAAGTGATTTTGTATTTCCTTTTAGGGTTCCGTACCAAAATGGTAAAAAAGGAACCCTTATGGTGTGACTCAGTCTGTCTGTCTGTCTGTCTGTCTGTCTGTCACAGCTGGATATCTCGAGAACTACTAATGGTATCAACTTGAAATTTGGAATAGTTTAAGATGACATTTGCCCAACTATTTTGCAAATAAGAAAGAAATAAAATAAATAATATTTTTTTTACAACAGGGACTGAAAAGGGGTCTTAAAAATTTGAAGTGAGGTGACTAGGGCGTGTGGGGTATCATATGAAAGAGCGCTGTTTGCACATTTTAAAACATTTTTTTTCTTTTTTCTTAGGCCGCATAGTTTTCGACTTATGATGAAAATTGTAAAAAAAAATACCGTTCCCCCCCCCCCCCTTATCTCCGAAGTTTGCAAAGAGAAAAATCTGAAATAATTCTCTGTGATAGTAATTTACGTAAAGATTACAGGAAAAATAAAACTAGGTCTCAATATAACACACTTTTTTAGAAATTCAAAAAACAAACAAGAATTCTTTAGTTTCACTACCCGTCAACAGATGGCGGTGACTTAAGAATGCTGACTTGCGAGTTAAAATAGTTCCACTATCGGTCAAGAGATAGCGCAACCTAATACTACAGTAATAATTGGTGACTGGTTCTAATATAAATTACCTACTATTTGCCGTACGAATAAACGAAGAATAAGTTCCTACTTAGTAATATAAACAGTTTGCAATGTGGAGCGGCTGAAATGTTTTTCAGTCACCATAAGCAACTGTGGTTAAGATTTGTAAATTAACTGTCCGTCTGTTCGCCCTTCCACCTGTCTGCCGTTTATCCTACTTTTTTAAAGACTGTACTAAAGTAACATATCCAAATATATTTATGTTTGTACGGAACCCTCGGTGCGCGAGTCCGACTCGCTCTTGACCGGTTTTTTTTATGTATATTTTTTACAATTATAATATCAAAATAAGTTATACGTAATATAAGATTATCACTCTGGTATGAGAACGCTAAAACAGATACATTTTTCCGTATTTGAAGATAACAATGACCACTTACTGGTCCCTTTACCCTATTATTTCAACATCGTATAGGCGCAAGACTACCAGTGAGCGCGTAGATTTTAATTGAATATTACGGTTTGTACTAAATATACCCCGAATCAAAGCGTCTTTACAAGAATTTTTCGTTTTTCCAAGATATTGATATAGATTGTTTGAGGTGGCTGACCAGAAAAACTGCCAGGCTGAAGGCAGGCAACCCTATATAACCAACTTGACACTACACTTGTATCTTTGCCATAGACTAGAGCAAACGATATAGCCAAGGATCGTATACATTCTGCCTTCTTTATATATTTTTTATAGTATTTAGGTATATATTATTTCTATTTCTCATATCTTCTATGATACTTTTAGTATATTATAAGACCACAACTCCCTAGGCCCTGTTAGAATAACAGCGTGCTGTGGCGTTCTCTGAACGTCGCAGCAACACACGCTGAGACAGGACCCATTAGTCTCCATTTCGTCACTTTTTGTAGGTACTTTTTTAGTTTAAGTTTTTGTTATTTTTACTTTATTTTTTTGTTGTTTTGTGTGTTTATTTGGGGCTAATAAAACATTTTATTATTATTATTATTATATATTCATGAACGGCACGTCTAGGGCTATCGACCTGCATAAATTTTATCTCTCCACCTGATGAGGTAAGTGACCCCATTTTTGGGCCTCATAAAACTTGGCTGACCTTGAAACCTGCCAGGGTAGGGGCTGGCAACCCATGCGCGTTTTGACCTCTAAATGTTTCTCTTTCGATGGGTAAACATTTCGATCTTCCACCTCATGATGTAATTTTCGGTCAAAATTGCGGTACGAAAACGAAAAAAAATGTTCTTCCAGGATATGCGATGGCAACCCACTAAAATCCAGTGTTCCTAAGTAATATCTATTGCTGCAACACATTTCTGATCTTCCACTTTGTGAGGTAAGGTTTCATGCAACCGGAGCTCGGTCTATAACTGTCCGCCTGTTCGCCCTTCCACCTGTCCGCCGTTTATCCTATTTTTTTATAGACTGTACTAAAGTAACATATCCAAATATATTTATGATTGTACGGAATCCTCGGTGCGCGAGTCCGACTCGCTCTTGATCGGTTTTATTTTTTTGACGCATTGATAACTTCGACTGTCTATCTAGACATATAAATAATCAAAGACTATAGGTAAACAGTGTTTCTTTCAAACAAAATTCTCCAGGGGAGCAAATTAACTGATTCGGGGGAGCGGAGTTAGCCCCGACGCAATTCACTGTGACTGCGAAAACAATCTTATTTTTTCTTTTTTACCAACAACTACAAATAAAATAATCCTGTTTTAGCCACGAAGATATCAGGTAACGCACATTTTTTCTTAAATCCGCTGCCAATTCTATTAAGAAACAAGGTATGTGATAGAATTAATTTATTAATTAAGTAATTCTTATTTTACTAGATAATATTATTTGATAGACAAATAGAGGGAGGAAGAAAATTAAGTTTTTGAAACTTTTTTATATTTTAGCCATCAGACGACGTCGATCAATTAGTAAGTACCTACCTACCTAGTTTAAAAAAACTATCTTTTAACTTTGCCTTTCACCACTCCACTTAGTTAAATAAGTACATATAGAAAACCTACTTTATAATAGGAATATCGTAAAATGCAACATAAGTTTATATTTGTCGACTTTTCTCTACGAGACGGCGACGCACCGTATTGGAAAAAATATTTTTAAAACTTTGAACCACCCTAAACAAGTATTTTTTAAAACCATCAAAGAAAGTTTTTTTTTTTTTGTTTTAGTCGGACAGCAGAAGAAGTAGTCTGTTATTGAAGGTAACTTAAAATATTTCTTTTTTTAAGTAAGTACTTATTTAAACACATTTTATATTCCAAATCAGAAAAACAAAAGTTATTTTTTAAAACCAGAATTATCTATGCAACTAAATAAATATATAATATATTATAGTAAATAAATATTTTTAGGCGTTTAGTGTAGGTTTTCTTATGCACAACGGTTTTTTTTTTGTTATGGCGTCAGACTTAGGTAAGATGGTGGTAGCCACCAACCAATCCGAGTACAAATTGTACCCCCCATGTGAGTCGAATCCGGGACCCTTGGGTCTCACGAACTACTAGACCACAGAGGCGGTTAATCTCACAGCCCAACCATGGTGACCTAGTGAATGAGAGGGCCCTTAGATCATCTACCATGTTATGATATTTCTGTAACACTAATCACATAAAATGTTATTGGTACTTTTAGATCATACATGACGACAATGATAGCCACTCTGATGTAAAGTATACTTTTATCACATCAATTTGTCCTATTAAGTTTTCAATCATCTATAACTTTCCCTACAACGTGTGAAACAAATTCGTTTCGGCCGCCATGGCAACTGAGTTTCGCAACCAGTTGTGAAAAAGGAATTTTTATTCGTTTTTGGCAACTAGTTGCCACAGCAGCCGAAAGGTTTCTTTGTTGGCAACTGGTTGCGTATTAATAAAAAAATTCTTCCATTGCAACTAGTTGCCAAAAACGAATAAAAATTCCTTTTCCACAACTGGTTGCGAAACTCAACCAGTTGTGGAAAAGGAATGGCAAATTAACGTTATTTTGTTGCATGTATTCTTCAAACAGTTTCAAGTCTTTTTTCATTTCGTAGTTGTTTACATGGACTTGGGTTTTGATAGGTCTTTACCTATGAAATTGCCGATTTGTATGGTATATTTTCAAGAAGTTGCATTTTTCATGCTAGCATTTTCTTTGTTAATTTAACAACCGTGAACACTCTATAACAAAACTTCTATGTACATACTAATGTTTGAAGAATATGCTAACTAATCCATATGCGATAAGCGACAAAAATAAGTTTTAGCTTAGTTACAATCTTAACTTTTTAGATTTTTTGCATTCACAATGCTATTTTTATATTAAGATGATTAATATAATGAAAATATTAGAAAAAAGCCGATTTTTTCTAATATTTTCATTATATTAATCATCTTAAGTTAGAATCACTCCGGTCCCCTCATTTTTTGCTCACAAAAAGAAGAGTCACTTTAAAGATCTTTTTATTTATTTTAAGAAAGCTAAAAAAAGTACTTAGTTTTTACTGATAACTGTCTATCATGGTCATAATTCGATATAATATAAAGATATTGTTAAATGTTTTAAATCATAGAAGTTATTCTTTTCTCTGTTTGTGACAAAATATCGGCAATTTCAAAGGTAAAGACCTAATATTTTGAGGTTTTCGATTTTATTTTATATCACTGGGTTTTCATCGAAGTGAAAGTATTTTATAAGTCTCATAAATGAATCATACTTAGTAATGCCTTGTTTGTTTCATATTTTTTATCATTCAACATGGTGTGGATATTGTCATTTGATTTAATAAAACTTCACGTGAAATATTAAGGGCCCATGGTCTAGTATTTTTAGAAGGTAGGTGAAATCAAGCACTACATTCCCTCTTCTTAGCCATTCGTAGAATTAAATAGCAAATGTGTCAAAAACGGACTCCTTTAGCAGTTTTGCTATCTAGCAGTGACTACCTACGAAGGAATGTAATGATACCGTCTAAAAATACTAGACTAATGTACCGTAAAAATTCAACGTAAACTTTTATTAAAATTGTGTGTTAGAATTTTCAGTCAGGTTAATAAACCATCGTAGGGTGGCCATGGCCAGCGTATAGTGGGTTATAACCAGGGAATGTTAACGTTATTTTTAAATATAACGTTATTTCTTACTTTTTTACCGTTAATTTTAACATTAACGTTATGTCAATAAATAACGTTAATTTTAACGTTATTTTGAGAAATTAAGAGAAATTAATTTTAACGTTATTTCTTACTTTTTACCGTTACTTTAAAATTAACGTTATTCCAATTAATAACGTTAATTTTTTACCGATAATTTTACCGGTAAACCGGTGAAATATTTTTAACGTTATTTTTACCGATTCAGATAAAATGTTTTAACTGTATTTTTAACGTTACTTTTTTATATCGTTATTTTTTTAACGGTATTTCAATCCCTGGTTATAACTCATCCTTCTCGTCCACCCATAAAGAAAGGATCTGTGCCCAGCAGTGGATAACTGGAGACATTAAAATTGGCATGTTTTATCGAGCCGTATGTGTTTGTTGTCAGCTCGTAGCTTAATTGAACAATTGTAGTATTTGTCGACAGTGTAGAACTGCTTTTTAGGGTTCCGTACCCAAAGGGTAAAAACGGGACCTTATTACTAAGACTCCGCTGTCCGTCTGTCTGTCTGTCTGTCTGTATCTCATGAACCGTGATAGCTAGACAGTTGAAACTTTCACAGATGATGTATTTCTGTTGCCGCTATAATAACAAATACTAAAAATAGAATAAAATAAATATTAAAGAGGACTCCCATACAACAAACGTGATTTTTTTGCCGGTTTTTTGCTCGATATTAATAACGACAACAGGTAGACAGTTGAAAATTTCACAGATAATGTATTTCTGTTGTCACTATAACAACAAATTCTGAAAACAGAATAAAATAAATATTTAAGGGGGCTCTTATACAACAAACTTGTATTTTTGCCGTTTTTTGGTACGGAACCCTACGTGCGCGAGTCCGACTCGCACTTGGCTGGTTTTTTATTTAGAGTTAACTTTTTGTTCTTGTAGAAAACAAGAACCGATCAAGAGAGGAGAGATAGATATGATGATGACGTAAGTAATACTTAGTCAATAATCATTCAAACGCATAAAACTTGGTGTGAAAAAAAAATTTATTTAGTTACACAAGTTTATTGATTTTCATTTTCTTTTAAAAGGCAACGATTATGATTTATCTTGAATCTCGATGTTGAACACAGCGATGATAGATATGTAATATTACTGGTTCTCAATTCAACAAACATAATTTATTTCAACCATACAAAAAGGGTCATCCACATTTTTAATCAAATATGGCATTTTGACCATATTCAAAATAAATTATGAGTAATGGGCCCTTTCTTGTTAAATCCTCTCTTAGTCAAAATAAAGTAATAAAATTTTACAACTTGAATTTTCTCCAAATGCAAACTGTTGGAGACCTTTCTCGGTCTCCGACATTTTAATCCTTAAAATGAAATACCTAAAAAATGTAACGTAAAATTGTATTTCACTCCATAACCGTTATAAAAATATGACAATCCTGACATAAGTCATTGACCATAAAAAACCAAAACCATTATGCTCTCCCCGACCTCAACATCCTCCGAACCACAAAAAAATGCACAGTTAATACAATTAACACTACACATTTACGGAAACAGTTACATTTATCACTTAATTATATCTAATTCTAAAGGATACAAGCATTTAAGAGAGCGGGTAAAAACACCTTTGGCTGTTTTTATCCTAGCAGTACGAATAATACCATCGATTCCCTTAAAAACCTCAATTATCAGGCCAAGTGGCCACATAACGCGCTTCTGAGGCGTTTCTATCAGTACTACGTCACCTATTTTAGCAAACCTAGAACAGTGGTCCTTACCCTGCTGAACCAATAAACTTAGATATTCCTTAGCAAAACGTGACCTCAGGTCTTCCCTAAGATTTTGCAGATAACGAACTCTTACGTTTATTGCCTTATTGTCTAATTGGTCTAAATCAGGAACATCTGAACACGGAATAGGTTGCAAAAACATAGCCGGTGTTAAAGGTTGTAGCAAAATATCAACGTCATCACTGATGTACGTTAAAGGACGTGAATTAATTATAGACTCACACTCGTATAACAACGTTTGAAATTCTAAGAGTGAAACTGAAGCCTGACCAAGTACGCGGCGGAGTAGTTCCTTAACCATGCGAATCATACGCTCCCACCATCCTCCCCACCACGGACTAGCAGGTGCTATCAAATGCCAGTTAATTTTTCGTAAATTGGCATGTTCCTCTATCTGATTCCAATCCACATTTTTTAATAAAGTTAGTGCCATTATCTGAATAAATGTGGCGAACCCTTCCTCTTCGCGCTATAAAACGCCTAAGAGCTAATAAAAAATCATTCGTGGACAGCCTTTCAACCACTTCTAGGTGGATTGCTCTATAAACACCACATGTAAACAAAACTAACCAAACCTTTTCCCCACATCTTAATATAAAAGGTCCTCCTAAATCGATGCCGGTAGTCTCGAATGGCTTACTACCCACGTTAGTGCGAGTAACTGGAAGAGGTGCCGGTGGTGTTTTATAACAGCTTGATCTTTGCTTTTGACATACAACACATTGCTTAGATACCTTTTTTACTAGCAACCTGACACCAATTATCCACAAACTCTCCCTCAAATTAGCCAACAACGTTTGAGTTCCGGCATGGTAAAGCTTATTATGTTTCTTTATAACCAACCTCTCTACTATTTTATGCTTGGAAGGTAACAATATTGGATATTTATAACATAATGGAATCTCCTCTGAAAATAATTTAGTCTTAACCCTAATTACACCATCTGTATCCTGGAATATAGCTAATTTAAGGACAGTCTCACTATCCGAAAACTGTTCCTTTTGTATACACAAGAACACAATTTTCTCTGCTCTATCTAATTTCTCTACAGACAATTTACCTTTAAAACGCTGGCCGACTTTCGAACGGCAATTCAAACAAAATCTTAACATCCAAGCTACCATTCTAATTATTTTAGTGTACTTAGAGAAATATACTAAACTATCTGTAAAACATTCAGAAGTAGTTTCGAGTAACATTACTTTCTCACAAGAGTTATCCGTAAAAGTAGGACTTTCTACTATAAATGGCCAGTTTTTCATATCTAACTTAAGCCAAATAGGGCCTTCCCACCACCGTGAATTTAGCAAGACCTCAGCATCGCAGCCACGTGATGGCAGATCTGCTGGGTTAAAAGTGCCAGGAATGTGATGCCAATCCTGCACCTTTGTCACTTCCAGTATCTCTTTAGTTCTATTTTTAACAAAAACGTCACAGTTGCTATTATTTCGAATCCACGATGATACAACATTAGAATCGGACCAAAAGTAACAACTATGCTCCAATGCAATATCATTTTTGCATTGTACATATAAACGAACAGCTAGAATAGCAGCCAATAACTCGAGCCGTGGAACAGATATATCTGACGTCTCTTTATTGGGTGAAACTCTCGATTTGGCTGATAGAAGACGAACGCACACTTTGCCATCAACTTCACTACGCAAAAACAATGTTGCAGCGTAAGCGTCTTTGCTTGCATCACAAAAGGCATGGATTGTAAGACCACAATCCTCAATCTTGTCGCAAGTGATACGTCGAGGAATGCTAACCTGTTGTAAGGCTCCTAGTTTAGCTGCCCATTTTAAAAATGATTTTCCAATAGTTTCCGGTACCTGTTCATCCCAATTTAGTTTTAGCTGATGAACTGCTTTTAACATAACTTTAGGTACAATAGAAACAGGACTAGTAAATCCAACCGGGTCGAAAACTCTATGAGCTAAAGAAAGTATTCCCCGTTTGGTAACAGTTTTTCCGTTGCATCTTAAAGAACTAGTGTTCACAGATAAAGTGTCCCATTTGGTGTTCCACATTAAGCCCAACACTGAAACAACTGTTTCCTCTTTCGATGGACCGGTAACCCAACCGCGTAGATCCATCTGAGCCATCCACATAAGCTCTTTTGCTTGCTCTATAAAACATTCTGCATCAGCTACGGACGTACTCGTTAAACAATTGTCAACATAAAAAGACTCTTTCAACGTATTTGCGGTCGCTTTTAAGTGTTTTAGAATTGAGTCACTTTCAAGATGAAACATGATAGTGGCATTCAATAAAAATGGACTACAAGTAACGCCGAAAACTACACGACAATGTCTGTATGTAATCAGAGATTGTCTGTCTTTATCAGCCCACCATAGAAACTGTAAATATTTCCGATCTGCTTAAACTAAGCTGATCTGTAAAAAAGCCTTTTTTATATCGGCGGAAACACCTACCTCACGCATTCGAAAACTAGTTAGTAACTTAGGTATTAATGATAATAAATTTATACCTTTTTCTAACGAAGTGTTAATTGAATTGCCATTTGAATCTCTCGCTGATGCGTCAAATACTGGCCTAACACGTGTTGTGGCACTAGAGTCCTTGATCACGGCATGATGAGGTAAATAGTGTCCACTGTCATCACCGTCTACCTCTTCTATAATACCGCACTGTAACCACTCTTTAAAAGAAGAATCATATTCATCGAAATTACCTGTAGATAAAAGCCTCTTTGTTGTGGAATGAAGGCGCTTCACAGCTACTTCCTTATTACTCAATAATTTTTTGTCTCCTTTCCACGGGAAGTTTACCTCATAACGCCCGGTAGTATTTACTGTAACAGTATCTACAAAATACTTCATAATTTCTTTTTCGACTACCTCGCTGTTCTTAACTTGTGTGGGATCTTTTATGCCTATTGTTTCTAAGTCCCATAGTTCCGCGATGTGTAAATTACTTATGGTTTGGGTGATGGTGGAGGCGCAAGCACTAGTAGTAACCCCTTGTAAGACCCAACCTAATTTTGTTCGCATCGCTACTAAATTGAAATCTATTTGAACTACCTCACCCGTAAACAAAAACCCGGAGTGATCAGCTTCTATTAACAATCCTATTTCAGAGCAATCATTCCTGGTATCGCTTAACATGACTTTAAGCTTAGTGAGCTTTTCAAATATTGCAGGATCATTTAATCTTGGCAAATAACCACAAAGTTTATCTTTATCTAAAGCAGAAACTATACACTCAAATTTGCCGCTTAAATCTTGGACACAAATTTTATAAACATTGTGCTTTGTTAAATTACATTCGACTCCCCCAAATAAACAATGTGTTAAGGACTCACTGTTTGATGGTTTCAATTTCAGCCTTTTTGCGACATCTTTGGTTATGTAAGACCGTTGAGCCCCGCTGTCAAATAATGCTCGTACCTTAACAATTGTGTCGTTATGAACTAAATTTACCATTATTGTCTGTAATAAAGTAACATTATTATTTTTATGTGATAACAAAACATGAGGTTGCATATCAAATTTGTTTTCACCTTTTTCCTTTTGTCCGCTCACTCCGTCATCATCACCTTTTGAAAGGTTGGACATAACTTTTGACGTTGACGGCATTAGTGGCTGCTTACTTACTTGATCTATCTCTGGACACATGACATAAGTATGTCTTTTTGTGCAATTTAAGCATTTTGGATAAAATCGACATTTGTTAGCAAAATGACCTATTTTCAGGCAAATGAGGCACGCTTTCTTTTGTTTCAGAATTTCTTTTTTCTCTTCTAAACTCATACTTTTCGTTCGTATGCATTCTGAACTATTATGTGTACTCTTATCACACCATATGCATTGCCTGTCATTTTGTTTTTGCTCATTGGTGACACGCTTTATCGACTGTCTTCGCTCTTGAGTTGCTGCGGTGCATGCTGCTGTAGGCTCGCGTGGTTTCAAAGTACTATTAAAACTGTTTTTAGCGAGTTGTACTTTCTCTTTACAATCTACTTCAAGTTTTAAAAATTTCATCAATTGACTCAAATTATCTTTATTTGGTATTTTGGTAGAACGTTCCCATATACGTAATAAGCTTTCGGGTAACGCCGATTCGACTAATGGGTACAAAATTGCAACGTTACTCTCTGTTGTAACTCCCATCGACTCGAGTGCTCTTAACTGTGTATTCAATTTATCATACAGCGCACACAAATCTGAGCCTTCCATGTTATTGTGCCTTTGCTGAAAAACTAAGTCAAGTAATCTTCTTACATATGTTTGTATAATAAGCTCATCTTTTGCAAATCGCGCTTTTAATTGTTCAATGGCGTTGAGATAATTTGATCCGCTTGGTGGGAAACTCTCGACTAGATCCCGTGCTGGTGTCCCTGGTTCCGTGGATCTTATGAGATATTGGAATTTATCGTCGTCGTCGATACTTCTGTCATCATGTATTTTACGGAATTGGCCCCAGAAACCTAGCCAATTCTCGACACGACCATCAAACTGACGTAATTCAATGGACGGCAAACTAAACTTTCGTTTCGCCTGTTCTGCCACTGAGTTAGAGCTTTTGCCTGGCACTTGCAATAGTTTTTCTAACTTGCCTACCAACTGCTGGCATTCTAGTTGCCGTTCTAGGCAATTTACTAAGTCTAAGATATCGAACATTTGCTGTTCCGAAATATTATCGGCTTTGGACAAAACTTCCTCCAGTAACTCGTCACACCGTTGTAATGCCAGTCCTGCCGTTGTGAGGCCGGTAAGCAAACTCTTTACCTTTGACTCCTCGGCGGCGTCCACATTCTCCAAAAATGTTTGCACTTTGTTCACTACAATCGTTAATGTGCGCCGCCGGGCTGACCGCTGTTTTTTGACAGATTCAATTACTGCATTGGTCGCCACTTGTTGGAGACCTTTCTCGGTCTCCGACATTTTAATCGTTAAAACGAAATACCTAAAAAATGTAACGTAAAATTGTATTTCACTCCATAACCGTTATAAAATATATGACAATCCTGACATAAGTCATTGACCATAAAAAACCAAAACCATTATGCTCTCCCCGACCTCAACACAAACCATTTTATCCAATTTATGAGTTGCCTTCTTTCGTGTACCTACCCTTATTGTGGTCGAAAAACTACAAAATGACTAAGGCTGAGTTGCACCATCTTACTTTAACAATAACAAGCTTGTTATAGTACCGGTTAAGAATAAGTTAGCCAAAAAAAGAGGTTGTCAGCCAACATGATGTTCTTTGACAAGTTTGACGTGACAAATAGGTAGCATTATCATTTGACGATAACTTTAACTTTGACAGTGTTTTGGTGCAACTCACACTTATAGTAGTTACGCGTGCTGAAGTCGCTATGATTTTTTACACACTTTACAGGAGACGAAAAAACAGATTTTCCCGAAAAAATATCAGAACATCTAGATACTTAATTTATATTTACTTAATTATACATATAACAAATTTACGTAGTTTTGGCACAGAGTTATTTATTTGAGTCGTGCGTAAAAAATGGAACGTTCTATCTGAACAATGCACCGTGTTGCACATGCCAACTTACACAGCCTCATACTATATAAGTAAATCCTAGTTACCGAGCAGTATGATGTAAAAGCTATGTACAATCTAATTGCACATAACTACTTTATAATATAATATTTTATTACAATTATTCTTGACCAAAAAACTCGCTATGTGCAGTGAAACACATATCGGGCATAATTTCTGCTTCCGCTTTTGTAAACTTATTTTAGCTATGTGAATTATAATTATAACACATACCCCCTTACTAATAAAGATTGAATAGCAGATGTTTAGTTACACAATGGTTACTCTCTGTCAAACTATTTGAATTTGACATTAAAAAGAAAGTGACAAAACACTGTGTAACTATGCAGCTGCTATACAATCTTTATTAGTAAGGGGGTTAGTATAGAACTTACATGGAACATACGATGTGTGAATGTCACATAGATACTTTTCGTAACTCTTTAAATATTGCATTTATCACATAGCTGTTTTTAAAGTATGTGTGTATGAGAATAACGATTAAATCTGAATAAAAAACCGAAAATGACTAAAAAACACATAGTGACTTTTGCACGCGCAACAACGTTTTTCAGTTTAGCATTCTAAGTTCGTTCGTTACTAGATACGTTAGTATGTTCGTTTTACGTATTGTTCATTTTGCAATAAGTGTACATTTTGCGTATTGCATATTATGCTACGAAGGGAAGGGGTTCTAACGTCATTGCCGTGTCCCTGGTAGAGTTAAAAGTTTGTAAATCTTTGTGAAATAAATATTATTTCAACATACTTGCTCGTAAAGTGAGCCCTAATACATCGCTTTTAAGGCCATAAACCGAGCTATAACAAACGCGTGCAATAATATATAAAACGCTAGTACGTTATAGAATTATCCCTACAAAGTTAAATTAGTGCCTTACTGCAAGTTCTATGCGAGTAAACAGAGCATTCCCAATTTAACCGGGTAATGCAGTTCCTTATTTTTTTAGTAACAACAAAGAGGTTTTATGCCGCTGATAATTCATATTCATTTTTGAAATAAATAAATGTGTAAGTCCTTAATTAAGTTAAACAAATATTTATTATTATCAAATTATCCATAATTCACAATATTTTGTTATAAAATATTAAAATATTTGCATTTTATCACTTAAAATTATAATTTTGAAGTAGGTAGTATGCTCACTCACCCCTTTGTTCGCAAAATATTCTTGCATTGGGCGTGTGAAAAAAACCAAAAAAAAAACCAACGCGCCTTTTCCCATAATTGACATATTTTGTTTTTGTCGAATTCGAATTTTCCTCGCAAATGTGTTGAAAAACGTCGTATGAAACTCATGAGCTTTTGCTCATTGCACACTCGGCTGAGTTACACCCTAGCCTGCGGCTCGGGCTGCAACCCACAGCCTTGTGTGCAATGAGCAACCTAAGCTAACTTGTATCATAATGTACTATTATTATTAAGTGAGATTCAAATTTACGTTCGTGCGAAAGATAATTTTTTTTGAGGGTGTGGGTTTTTCGATTAATCGCAGTATACATACCTACCATCGTATTTATCAAAACTTTTTCCCAGGATCGTCAAGATCAAGATAGACGTTATCGTCAACAATACAGGAGTGAGCAGGACCAAGATAGGCGTGAGCGATACCAAGGTCGTATCCAACGTTACCAAAGCCAGGATAGGAGAGAAAGACAATATTCTGAAAGAAGTGACCAGCGGTATCAAGAGAGGCAGGAACAAGATCAAGATAGACGTGTTCGTTATCAGGATAGGAGAGAGCAAGAGCAAGACCGCAGTGACGATGACGATGATAATCGCGAGGAAGATATTGACGAACAGTCACTTAAAGTAAGTAATTAAAGTTAAAAATTGTACAGTACTGGCTGCGCGGCTAGCCGCCTTTGCATTCTAATATCCAACCGCTCGTGATCGTAAGCACGAAATTTCATTTTCATTTCATTGTCGATTCTGTTGTACCATGGGCAACAGCGTCGCTTAACCACTGCTAAGGTTAAAATCGCTTGCACGCCGCGCCCGCTGTCACATACGTTTAGTTCGTACAGGGGCGATACGCGCGCACACGAATTTTGTTGCAAACTGGTTAAGCGACGCTGTTGCCCATAGTACTTACAATAGTTAATTTAGGGACGGTTTCACAATGTAATTCACAATGTACAATGCGATGCGATTAAGAGCCTGTTTCACAATGTAAAAAAAAGTTCTGCCCCCCTAGCATGACCGACGAAACATGATATATCGGGTCATTTTGAATGTTTCGTCGATAGTCGCTTCAACGGCGATTGTTTTGCCTGAGCAATATTTTGACATTGATCTTTTCATCGCTCGTGATCTTACGCACGAAATTTTATTTTCATTCACCTGAACGATAGACCCCCTTCGTTTTCTCCTTTCCTCGCGCCACCGTCGTCAATCTTTTGAAAGTTTTCGATAGATTATCGATAAATTATCACTAACAAATGTACTAACGCTATAGGTGCCGGCATATAACTAGACAAGACGAAAATGAGACAAAACATGCGCCAAGTTTAGTGTTTGTAGCTACTGCGCATCTTTCGTCTCGTTTTTACCCGACTGCAAGAGGGTTATGTTTTTCGCGCGTATCTTGTAAGTAAGTTTGTATGTAATATTCTTTATTACCTCATATCTTTCAAACGGCTGAACAGATTTCCATGATTAACATATCGTTAGATTTGTCTCGTAAGCCCAAGTGTTCTTAAGAAGGTGGCGTTATAAAAAAACCAACATGGCGGCTGTACGGTGCTATTATAGGTAGCGGAAAAAAAATTTTTTTTTTTAATACTGCAATATGGGTGTCAAATTAAAGGGCTCATTATAAGTATTTCAAAAAGGTATATCATATAAATAATAACTAAACATAAATAAATAAAAAAATAAATTTAAAAAAATTAAAAACCCGCCTGCCTAAAAAGACAAGTCAACTGAAAAGAAAGGCAACATTATAACAAGCAGTCGGAGGCATATAACTCAAATCATTCATAATGTCACTTTCTTTATGCATGCTTCCGACTGCATGTTATAATGTTGCCTTTCTTTTCAGTTGACTTGTCTTTTTAGGCAGGCGGGTTTTTAATTTTTTTAAATTTATTTTTATCTTGCCAAGTTACGTGCCGGGCAGTATACTGGCATGACGACAGTGGCGTGAGGCAAGGAGAAAACGAAGGGGATCTATCGCGCTTCAGGTGCCGAGTTAACTCAACCGGGACAAAGAAAATATACACTAAACCGGGATATATTCTGAGTAGCTTACTTGACAAATAATATGACAGCTGTTGTATGTGATATGAAAAATATGTCAAATCATATCTGTCAAGTATGCTACTCTGCCCTCCTAGCATGACCACTGAAGCGATACGATATAGAGATGATCTTTTAACTGTCAAAAGACAATGGGTTTTGACATTTGAGTGTCGATAAAAGGCTATATCATACGCGATATATATCGTGTTTCGTCGGTCATGCTAGGGGGCAGAACTTACTTTTTTACATTGTGAAACAGGCTCTTAATCGTACTTACTTCGTAGGCCTGTCTCACATTCAAAAATGGAACAGATTAGAATTTTGAAGCAGCAATCTGGAACCAGTGATTCTACTTGTTATGCTGAAAATGCACGGTTCAATTCAACCATATTGATTCACTTAAATGATTACTACAGTTGAGCTACGAAAAAATACATAATATTGACTTGTATGTTTATATGATTCAATTTGGTGCTTCATCCAAATTGAAAGGCAAAAGTGAACCGTGTATTCGGCATTATTATACAATAGCATCTATTTGATTAAATCAGGCGTCACTTGGCGGAAGTCCCAAACCATTGGAAAAAAGAAATACCTATATGTAGCTTACTTCCGCAAAAAAATATTTATGCAAGATGCACCGCCCGCCCGCCCAAAAAATGCACAATGCACACTACAAAATATAATTGCACAATACCTCCATCTAGCAAGACAGCAACACACCTAGGGCATGCTATTCGAGTATTCGAGTATTCGTTTAATTCGAGTATTCGCCCTATTTTACTATTCAAATATTACAAGACTAAGTATTCGAGTTTTACGAGTTTTTCGAATAACATTATTTTGTTTTCTTATTAGTATGGCAAGCCTTAAATATGAAAGGCTGAGGAACAGCCTCAGTAATTTTATAACTTTGGGGTTAATTTGGCAAATAATTGATGTATTTTGATCTAGGCACAATTCATTTAATTATGTAAGCCGAACTGTAATAATGTCTGTATTGTCTGTGTTCAGTTGTGTACTTGTGCCACATCAGAATAAAAAAAAATGGTTTATTTGTGTGATTTCTTCTATCGATGGTAGTTCTGTTGGACTCTGAATAAATATGTTACTTTCTGCCAAGCCGATCCATCTCATCACTAAAAACACTCAACTGTGTACTCCATACTTATCTGCCTAGGTCATGCGATGGTTTATATTCTCCACGGGGCAGTTGGACGCTCGCCGAAGCTGCCCTCCTTGGGATGTAGAAACTACTTCTACCATCCCACGGGATTTTTCCCAATCGCCAGAAAGCGAAATCCACACAGATGCGCAACAACAAGCTTGAAGTCCATCGACCTCAGTCAGAGCAGGGTCTCCAAACTCTACGAATTGGGTTTCAGCGTCTCATAGCTCAGAATTTCGTTATATATCCGTCTATCACTTAGGCGGTCGCGATCGTCCTCTGCCTGCGGGTGTTAGCGCGCAGTGTCCTCATTCCAGTAGCCTTCTCATCCACCGGCTTTGGTCTTTGTTGCCAATATGACAAAGTCATCTCCGATTATTGCGTTCTATTTCTTCAACCGCGCCAACCACTAAGTTTGCCGGATCTACTCGCGCAGAGTCTCCATTCCAGCAGCTTTCTCACCCACTGGCTTTGGTCTTTTTGCCAATATGACAATGTCGATCGCAACGACGCTTAATCTCGTCTTTGCATCCGCTTCTTCAAAACCTAGCATAGTTCTCGCCAAAGCCATCTGTGTGACACGGAAATTCACGGCTGACTTCCCCGTCAAGGTCTCCATACCAATTTTATTGTGAAAACTGGCAAGATATACTGATTGAAGCTTTCCAAAATCATTGAGATGAGATGTTAGGATTATTTTTTTTGATCTTATTATTTAACTATTAAATTCAAAAAAATTCAAAATTCAAATTAATTTATTCAGTCTAGGCTGTTACAAGCACTTGTGAATGTCATAGAAGCTACGCCATCGGTTCGCAAACCCTAAGCGGGAGACCTTGTAACGAGAAGAACCGGCAAGAAACTCGTCAAGGGCTGCTTTTTTCTTCCTGTATATTTCATACAGAATCGTCAACATTGAAAAATGAGCTCCACATTTAAAGTGAGGTCATTTTCCATCACAATAATTATCAAAAGTTTACACACAATGGGTAGGTAGGTTAAAATTAAATATCTACTACATCCAGATAGGTAATTGTGAGAATAAATAACTTTCAACTAGTTGAGAAATCACTCTATCTGTTACTCGAACCAAAAAACACTTGATACAAGACATAAAAAATAAAAACGCAATTCTTACAATTCAATATGCGTTAAGATAGGTACTCAGAAGCAGACCCATTCCCACTGGCAGCACCCGTTCACGAGCATGACGCATGGACCAGCCATCTGCCAGCTGCAAAGGCTGCTGCTTGATTTTATTACCGAGATAGATATTGTGTTTATCTACTCTACTTTGTCGAAAAATGTGTGGTTTTCCACATCTGGCATGATCGCAGGTTTAGGTCAGTTCATTTGCCACAGTCCTACTTTAGCTAATCCACTTTGAAATTGTTTGTCTAGACGACAGTCAAGGTTTTTGTTGTGTCAGTAGTTTCCATTTCCGGGCTGTCAGCCTGTACCCTCTTAAGACCTATTTGCGAACGACCATCCCCTGTGAGACATTTGCACACGTCACGCACTATCTGAAAGATTTTTTTTAAATTAATTTTGAATTAGCTACTTACCTTCATAAGTATCTATTTTTGGCAATTCTCAAAAGTCAGTCATATATGTTTAGTCGCTGATTTCGATATATAAAAAACCGTTCTCTAGCTTCACTAATAATTATTCGAAAAACTCGTTTAACTCGAATTATTCGAATAGTAAGGCTAATGGTATTCGAAAAACTCGAATACTGAATTGGGACGAATATTGCATGCCCTAAACACACCTTGATCACAGAATAGATATAAGTACTACCTTGATGTAACCAACACCGAATGATCATTCTGTGTTGGTTTACGCACGATCTAACTTCTGAGGAAGCTCTGGTTGGGTTAGGGCGAAACACGAGTAGAGTAGTCTAGTTGGTGAAGGTGCAAGGTGTATTGCTGACTTGCTAGATGCAGGTATTGTGCACTAATATTTTGTGGTGCGCATGTGCATTTTTTGCGGGCGGGCGGGCGGTATAGTCCTTATGGCTGAGCTGAGACCATGGAAGACCTGAACACAATGCTCGAAGATCTCCGTAGTGCTTCCCAAAGAGTGGGTCTCAGGATGAACATGGATTAGACGAAAATTATGTCAAATGGCCATGTTGTACCCTCTACAGTTCATGTTGGGAACACTACACTTGAAGTTGTTGACCACTACGTATACCTAGGACAGGCAGTCCACTTAGGTAAGTCCAACTTTGAGAAAGAGATCTCTCGTCGAATCCAACTCGGGTGGGCAGCATTCGGGAAGCTTCGAAAAATCTTCGCGTTTGACTTACCTCAGTGTCTCAAGACGAAAGTCTATGAACAGTGTGTGTTGCCAATGACGACTTACAGCAGTGAAACGTGGTCGCTAACTATGGGTCTCATAAGGAGGCTCAAGGTCACCCAGCGTGCAATGGAGAGAGTCATGCTCGGCGTTTCTCTGCGTGATCGAATCAGAAACGAGGAGATCCGCAGGAGAACTAAAGTAACCGACATCGCTCGAAGGATTGCTCAGCTGAAGTGGCAGTGGGCTGGACACATAGCGAGAAGAACCGATGGCCGTTGGGGCGGAAAGGTGCTCCGTGGGTAGGCCCCCGACAAGGTGGACCGACGATCTGGTGAAGGTCGCGGGAAGCGACTGGATGCGGGCAGCGCAAGACCGATCGTCGTGGAGATCCTTAGGGGAGGCCTATACCCAGCAGTGGGTGTCGTGCGGCTATGATGATAGGCGGGCGGTGCATCTTGCATAAATATTTTTTGCGGAAGTAAGCTACATACCGGGTGTAACAAAACTCTCAACGAAGCCGAGGTCTACGTGTTCTACCCATCATCAGGACCATTTCTGTTCAAAATTATTGCGGTGAAAACTTTTTTTAAATTTTTGGTGTTAAAAAGCATTGCATACATTACCACGCAATGTAACGTGTACAAAAAACCGCGCCTGTGAGAGTATGCTACACAGCTGCGTGCGGCCGAGTTGAAAGGCAACGGTTATGTGCGTGTTCATGAGATACATTGAGTGACCCCGTTTTGAAGCCATTGTTTGTAACGAAATACATACAATTTTGATAATGTTTCTTTTGACAAGAATTATAAAATAACGTATAAATTAAGATTTCATAAAAAAAATGTTTTTTTATACATTATTTTGATTTTGATTTTGACCTTCAATAACTTCGTAGTTATTGGTTTCCCAGGTATAGTCTAAAAGACAAAAATGATCCTGATGATGGGCGGAATACGTGGACTTCGGCTTCGTTGAAGGTCTTGTTACACCCGTTGTGTTTCTTTTTTCACAATAATGACATTTTATTCAACCCTTAATCTTTGGTTTGCTGATAACAGGATATTTACCGTCTCTATGAACAACAACAACGAGAAAAAAATGAGCAAGATAGAGACAGGAGAGAGCGCTACAGAGAGCTGCAGGAGAGGAGACAGAAGAAGAAAGAACTTTATGACAAAAAAGAGAAACGAGGAGATCGTGACTACAACCGTGATTTGGATGAAGAAGACGAAGACCAGGTGGGATTCTTACACCCGTTATACATATTTCTTTTTTTTTCATTAATGACGTCATCTTATTTAAACCACGGTTTTTGGTTTGCTGGTAACAGGATATTTACCGTCTCTACGAACAACAACAAGGAGAAAAAAATGAGCAAGATAGAGACAGGAGAGAGCGCTACAGAGAGCTGCAGGAGAGGAGACAGAAGAGGAAAGAACTTTATGACAAAAAAGAGAAACGAGGAGATCGTGACTACAACCGTGATTTGGATAAAGAAGACGAAGACCAGGTGGGATTCTATCATTTTACTTAGTTTAGAAAGGGAAGCTTTTGGGAAAAGGGATCATCCATTAATCACCTGATACTCGAAAGGGGTAGGGGGGTAAAGAAATGTCAGGAGAATTTATGTTTTAACATTTTTAATTTAAGATTTATTTAACCTTTTAACTACTTTTGTACTCTGTATAGTACACAGACACAGACAAAAAAAAATATAAACCTCATTCTTATGCCACTTCCTCTCTAATTTTTTGGTATTGGTCAGTTTGGAAAAAAACATAACGGTTGAGAGTCATCTGTCATTATCTTAAAAATACCGTCGGTAGGGACACGCGCAGAGTTCCGAGGACGAATGTGATGTAAGTTCATCTTTTACTACCTTATTTAGTTGGAAAATCTTTTCAACTAAATTATTTTAAATATAAAATAAAATAAAATTAATTAATTTACTCTAGAAGAATAAATAGAATCAGTGAAGTGGTATTTTTGTGTATTTAGTGGCGTCAGTACAGTAGGGTGAAAAATACGGCGTTTTGTGAACCAGATATTTCCTTTGGTAGGATTGGTCCTTAGGACCCTAGGATGGATATAAGAAGTGGAGCCTTCACGATTTTTGTAGTAAATTTTTTGAAGTTTTTGCTTTCAGCCCAATCTCGATAGATGTATTAGTTAAGCTGCTATGCTCAGTTTGATATCATATTCGTATGAATTTAGGGTGTCGAATTCATTTTTGGATTCATATTTGTACGATTCAATTGTTAAACTATTTAAAAAAAAATAAAGATTAAAATAAAATACGCGCTCGATTAAAGAAAAAAAATTCCATTAAATTGTAATATTTGAAAAAGAAAAATACCTCGTAGGAGCACTATTATCCTTTTATTAATAATAATAAAAGAATATATTCTTGTTTGGTTAACTAAAAAAAAAATAACTTCGTTACTGTTGTAAGGAAGTTATTTTTTTATTAAATATTAAAATTTTAAAAATCATTTCGAAACTTGTTTGTGATAAACTCAAATTGTAGCAAATTTAGTTAGCTTTATAAAAGTATAGAGTAGAGATACCTGAAAAACGCTTCCTTAACGCAGTTTTTTCGAAAATACTGAAACAAGTGCCAAGATTTTCCAGCAGTACAGAGTTTCCAAGGGTTAAAACTTGGATAAAACTACTCCCATGGTACCTAACAACATCTACAAATATCGCGATTACATTCGCGCTTGTGATATTTGCCTTATTTTGTCGATATTGACTGGCATTTTTTGTTTTTCTAATAATTTACTAATATTTTTTTACTTCGGCGTTATACTTTTTATGTTTCTTTCAAAACAGTTACATAAAAGTGTTATAATGTATATATATTTGGAATTGGCTATTTATTACCTTTCATTTGTTACCCATATTGCTATAATAAAAAATAATATATTTCCTAAGGTGTAAAAGAAATTGACAGCACGCGACAGTGAATTTTTTTCCGCTATTTACTGTTAATAAATAAATTTGTAAATTATATTTTTTCAAATTTTCATTCTATAAGCTTTGTTAACATATTTTTTGTTTGCAAAAAAGAACATCAATTTAATATTTACGGTGACTTAAAGTAAAAAAAAAAATAGTTGAAAATATTGATTAATGTGTTAAAAAGTTTAGGAAACTTCTTAATAAACTGCTTTTTAATACCAGAAATGAATTCTACGTCATTGATGTATCCGAAAATGATACCAAACTTGGCTTAGTATGTAAACTTAGGCAGTTATTAAACTCGGACCTCGTTAAGGCAGAATTCCCCCCTCCCCCCCTCCACCTGCTTGAAAAATCCAGGTGTCTCTACTTCGTAAACCTATCTTAGGAACACAAGGATCAATTCTACCGAAGGAAATCTTTGGTTCCCGTATAGCCGTATTCTTCACTTTTTGGTTTGTACGAATGGGGCTAATTGGCTCATTGTGTGTGAATGACTGATGTTATTGTTTTTATGTGCTTTCTAAAGTTAAAAAGTAGATAGTGATTAGTGCCAATGTTACACTATTTTTGTACTATGTGATGTACATAAACATTATTTTTATTATTTAAGTCATTAATTTAGGTAGGTTTCATTAATGACGGAAAGCCCTGTGACCAGGTACCCAGCCCTGGTAATACAGCTATTCCTTACTACGGTAGTGGTCATGGTAACGCACGTAGTTCTATGATCTGACCTTGACACACTAAGATACATATGTATAATTAAGAAAATCTCTGAAGCTATCCATCCATACCGTTGTGATGGAGAACTTCAACGGAACGTTGTGGTCGGTGTTGAGTTAATAGTGGATGATTCGATTTTGAACCAGGGTGAAGTTGAAGTAGGGTACCAGAACACCAGAATTCATGGAGAAGATTCTCCTTGAATTCTGGTGTTCTGGTACCCTACTCCAAGTATTTATGCCTCCTGTATACAAAATAAAGGACGTGCAAGACTTATAAATAGAAGTGGGTATGCGAAGAAATGCTGGCCTGCGTTTTTATTTTGTTGTATACAAGGTTATTTTTAGTTCATACAAAACCTCTAGTGGGGTTGATCAGACCAACCTTGAAATCACGAAAAAAAAATCAGCTGTTCTATACAAAAGTACAATGCCTACTCCATCGAAATAAAGGAAACAGCTGATATTTTTTCCTTATTTCGCGGTTGGTCCCATAATGATTGTTGATGGTCTGATCAACCCCACGAGAGGTTTTGTACTAACTAAAAATAACCTTGTATTATCATAAAATGTATTTCACACAACTGTACTTTCTGAAGTACATAGTGAGAATTTTCCGGCTTGGGATTTTTTGTTTCACAATTTTTCCCAAGAATCTTATGTTCTAAGAAACAAACCCTGAAAATATCAAAAAGTTATCTCAAAAAATGGGGGGGGGGGGTTAATATATTTATATATATTAATATTCACCAGTTTAATACAAGAAATAAAGATAAACTTGCCGTTCCAAGATTTAGGCTTGCAAAAACTAGAGGTTCATTTATGGGGAAAGGCATAGCCTTTATTAATAAAGTTCCACAACAAGTGATTGATCTTCCTTTGCATGAATTTAAAAACCATGTTAAAAAAACGCTCATGGGTAAAGGTTATTATAAAGTAGACGATTATCTTAAAGATCAAAATGCGTGGAAATGATGTAACACATAACTTGCTACTATAAGTACTTTGTTGAAGTAATATAACAATAAGTCTATGTTGTTGCCAATAATCCTGTCACCCTGTTGTAATTATTTGGTAACGATATATTAAAGTTTGTAAATATCGTTACTTATGGCTGTTACAGCTGATAAGTTTCTTGCGCCCGTTCTTCTTGTCAGCTAAAAAAGTCTGGAACGGGTGGTAGGAAAATATAGACGATTCAAAAGTACTTAATAATTAAGTTTATTTGAATAAAGCTTATTTGACTTTGACTTTGACTTTGACTTTGTTAGTATAAAACCTCATCACGTACCTCCGGGTGGTTTGGGGGGTTAGAAGTTGCCAAAAAATATCACGTGATTAATGGACGACCCCAAAACCGAATGGTGTTTTAAAAATGAATTGTATGAAGTTGTTTGTTACGTGTATAATAAAACAAATTAATTAACACATTCCTATGCAGTCTTTGAAGGAAGTGTTATGCCATCAAAACTGATTAGCTTAAGCTAACGTTTCCCAGGATGACGGTGCCGTCATATTACGGCCGTAATTTAGCGGCGTAGAATGTTGTCTATGTAAACAATACGGCGCGGTTTCCTAGAGAGCGGTGCTGGACACCGTCAAGTCAAAATTAAATAGTAGGGTGAACCTTCTGAACCCTTAGAGCCAAAACGCACTAGCGGCAGGCCGCGACGCGGCGTGCCGTTGTGGCAGGCCGTAGTAAGTACGGCACGACGCAACGGCACGCCGCATTCCGGCCAACCGTATCGTCTTGGTTCTGTAGCGGCCTGCCGCATTTCGTCTTTGCTGCTTTTAGAAGTATTGGACATGATGGGCGTCGAAGAAGTTGCTGTAATTATTTATCTACGTACCTACTTACCGAGTTCTTTCTTTTCTTTCCTTTGTTATTCCATTGTTATTCTATATAGCAGGGCATTCTTTGATCTCAATAAACTTTTCCGTATCAAAATCCATCATGACATGCGCGTCCTGCATAGTACAATGTCTAGCGATAGAGCGCTTGCGGCGTACCGCGCTGAGTGCATTGAGGGGTTGTTGCGGCACGCCGCTACATTCAAACACTGCGGCCCACCGGAGCTCCAAGACAAACGGAGCGGTTGACGGCAGGCCGCAAGTCAGTGCGTTGGCATCAAGCGGTTTTATATAAAAATTGAAGTGCGGCCTGCCGCTAGTGCGTTGTGGGCCTTAGATCATTTTAAGAAGGGGAGCCACCTTGGATTTTTGTATGGGAAGAAGATATAATACAAAAATGCTTCCAGGATGTTAGATAATATTATATTACGAGTTGTTTGGCGTACGTTTCATAAGAATTCATTTAGTGGTTTTCTTCCAGCAAAAGCCCAATATTAAGCATGTTTGGAAAATGATTTTCCGATTTTTTTTAAACCAGTAGCTACAATGTTATCATATTGTAATTATTTAGAATCAGCACAAGAATCCCTTTCATCCGATATCCCACACGATGGGTTTTGAAAAAAAAAATCAAATTCCATACAAAAAAAGATTGTATTATATCTCCTTCCCATACAAAAATCCAAGATGGCTCCCCTTCTTAAAACGATCTAAGGGTTCAGAAGGTTCACTCTGCCAAAGGATATCCCTCGATCACGAAACGCCGCCGCCGTATATTGCACTTTTATCATATGTCGTGTGGAAATGCAGCCTACACGTTTTTCTCTTTTAATTACCCACGACGGAACGGAGACGGTATAATAATATGCGTTTGAGGTGAGAAGATGTTTGTATATGTTTGTGCAAACCAATGTTACCATTTATCTCCAAAACCACTGGTCCGATTTTCATGCGGTTTTCAGTGATGGGTTTTTTGATTGGTGCATGTTTTTAGATAGGTGTTACGGTAACGACTCACCAGTGGGCGTTGCAGTAAACATTTGCTTGTGCAAAACCAAAACCAAAACTGAATGCGGTTCTCAATAATCTGTTGTAGTTTGTCGGCGATGGTTGTTTGTGTTATGGTATTGAGCCGCTAGGGGGAGCTGCAGTTTTCATTTTCCGAATGGTTTGAGCGATTTAGGCGTGAAATACACAGAAGAGATGCGGTGGAGAAAAGGTGCAGATACGGCGGCGATACGTGTATTTCCTTTGCCGAAAGTCTCACATCTGGGGACCTATTTTTGAATCGCTCGTCTCCAGTCGACCGCTCGTTTCTACTGATATTCGTTCGACATTTGACTTTCCATATTTTTGAATAGCTCGACCGCAATGAGTGGGTGAGGGCACTCGTTTGCAGTCGAGCGATATGGCACGGCGAGCGATATTCTTTTCTACTAGAAACAAAGATATTTATGTAACTGCCAATAGAAACATGGATATTACGTTTCGTTTTCGTTGCGGCAATTACCAGTTTTCTCTAGATTCTGCGTGGAACGGATAAAATCCAACGTTTCGTTTATATTGGCAACACCGAAAACGAACGATTCAAAAATTCGGAGAAACGGCGTCATGCGACTTGGAAGACGAGTGTGACTTAAGTCGCATGCGACAAAACTATGTCATACGAGCGATTCAAAAATAGGGCCCCATCACCGTATCGCCGCCGTATCTGAGCCGCGTCGCTTCTGTGTATTTCACGCCTTAGATGCGGTTTTAAGGTTCCGTACCCAAAGGGTAAAAACGGGACACTATTACTAAGACTCCGCTGTCCGTCTGTCTGTCTATCTGTCTGTCTGTCACCAGGCTGTAAGCAACGAACTGTAACCGTCTGCACTGACAAGAGTTCATTTGGGGGCAGGTAATGGCAGCCCCCGACGGATTTTTCTTGCGTTTGTAATTTATGAATAGTTAGATAAATATGTATAGTACCTACCTCCATCACTTTTAGTCGGGGGATTTTCGTAAAGCTTATTTTACTCTTTTTAAATTAAGAATAACAAATTTAACCGTCGTGGGTTTTTCTAAAATTTTTAATTTTGATTTTTTGAAGTATTTTAAATTGATGTTTTGTTTTCAATATAAGTATTCCTATTTATTTTTCAGAACTCTCAACTGGATTACTTAGCTAAACAATTGGATTATCTTTCTGCGGTAAGTATTCTTATGTATGACTCACAATTTTGCATTTGAATGTCTCAATGCTTTATTCTGATATTAATATCCTTTTTTTTTCAGAAATATCGAGGACAAGGCGTAAGTATTTTTTTTTTCTACAAATAAACCCATATTTAAGTTCGTCAATTTTTGTCAAGTTACTTACTTAAATCTATAGTATAAAAAGATGCATTGAATTATTCCTTTTAATTTGCTCTTTGAGATACACTTGTAACACGTTTTTTTTTTATTATTTTCAGGTGCTAAAAGTAGCATATGTAAGTAAACTCTTAATTCGTAAAGTGAAGTAGGAATGACATTGATCTTATATTATTACAATGGTCATTACATTGATCTTATATTATTACCTCTATATTACTACACTGGACTGGCTGCTTTCAAACTGCTCTTGTGCCTATTCTATTTCCGCCATTTTGGCGCTGTAGGACGTAGCGTGAGCATAGCGTGAGGGACATGGTACTAAAATCTGAAGTTTGGAGAGACCATCACGGCAACCATTTTCATTGTACACGTCAAAATTAGTTCTTTAGACTCACGCTAGTGGCGTTTCAAATAGACACAAGAACTTTGCTGTCAAATCATACAGACAGCCAGTCCAGTTATTAAGAAAAAAAATTTTTCATGTCAGTGAGGTATGAGAATAACATGCCCCGCGAACTAAAATCTAAGGAAATGTTATTGCAAACAAATATTGCTTAAAAAATAGCACCACGGGGCCGAAAAAGTACAACTCGCTTAGCTTTAGTCGGGCCAGCCACGCACCCGGTGACTGACGTTCTTTACAATCATTTGCAGTGTGTATTGTAGAGAAAAGAGAAAAAACGTGTTAAAAAGAGAAAGTTTATTAAAAATGACGTCCTATGTATTCAAATGGTGTAAAAGACACAAAGAAGGCAGTAAAAATATGCAGAAATATCATACTATATTTTTTCGTCTAAGTATAGAAAATATCTATGAGTATACAAATTATGGTCGTTAATAAGCAACCAGTGCTCAGAAGCTTTGTGCTGCATAATTAAATGCCAGCAATTTTAGTTCCATCCACTTAGTTGTACCTTTCGTGTTGTGCCATTTTTTGAGAGCAATGCTTGTTCCATAGATTTTAGTTCGCTGCCCCCTAGCATGACCACCGAAACGCGATGCTTTGATGATGTAGCGATTTATCATCAACAGACAATGAATGGATTTTGACAGTTGAGTGTCGATAAAACGCTGTATCCCGCGATATATCGTGTTTTAGTGGTCATGCTAGGGGGGCTGTAAGCTTAATTTTTGTTGTCAAATCAATAGAATTTTACTATTTTATGTATTTTTTCCTTCATCAGGTACCACCGCCGCTAACAAAAACGGTAAGTTAATTATATTAATTAGTGATAAATAAAATCTCTGTCATCATCATCATATCAGCCGCACGACACCCACTGCTGGGTATAGGCCTCCCCTAAGGATCTCCACGACGATCGGTCCTGCGCTGCCCGCAACCAGCGGCATCCCGCGACCTTCACCCTCACGTCGGTCCACCTTATCGGGGGCCTACCCACGGAGTGTCGTCCGGTGCGCGGTCGCCATTCAAGAACCTTTCAGCCCCAATACAAAAAGGCCTTTTTGTACCATTTTTAAAGTCCTTGTTTAAGTACTCCAACGACTCAAATGACCACAACAACTGGTACAGAGAAGGACATAAATAGGGTACCTTTCATCCCAAAAAAAAGTATTGTTCCCGAGGGATAACAAGAAAACTTTCCACGCAGACGAAGTCGCGGCCGGCCGCTAGTACAAAATACGTTTTTCGTCAAGGTATCCATGCCGAATTCTTTTCAAATTGTTGCATTAAATTAATTTAATTATTTCGATAATTTCTAACAGCGTCCTGGAGAAGTTCATCAACTAGGGGTGAGTTGAATGAATCTTTGAAAACCATTTTTTAGGGTTCCGTACCAAAATGGTAAAAAAGGAACCCTTATGGTGTGACTCAGTCTGTCTGTCTGTCTGTCTGTCACAGCTGGATATCTCGAGAACTACTAATGGTATCAACTTGAAATTTGGAATAGTTTAAGATGACATTTTCCCAACTATTTTGCAAATAAGAAATAAATAAAAAAATAAATACCTTTTTTACAACAGGGCCTGAAAAGGGGTCTTAAAAATTTAAAGTGGGGCTACTAGGGCATGTGGGGTATCATATGAAAGAGCGCCATTTGCACGTTTTGAATCATTTTTTCTTTTTTTCTAGACCATATAGTTTTTGACTTATGATGAAAAATGAAAAAAAAAATCCGTTCCCCCCCCCCCTTATCTCCGAAGTTATCAAAGAGAAAAATCTGAAATAATTCTATGTGATAGCAGTTTATGTAAAGATTACAGGAAAAATAAAACGATGTCTCAATATAGCACACTTTTTTAGAAATTATCAAATTTCTAAAAAAGTTAACATTAGTTCCACTATCGGTCAAGAGATGGCGCTGACCTAAAACTGCAATACTAATTTTATTATTCTACTCTGCAGTGTGGTTTAATGGTGCAATTATGATGGTACGGAACCCTCGGTGCGCGAGTCCGACTCGCTCTTGACCGGTTTTTATTTATTTAAATTAAGACTAAGTAAATAGATATATTTAACTGACTTAAAAACTTAATTAATGAACCAAGCTGAATTCGTCGCGTATATAATTAAATTAATGTTAAATAAGCTAGCTAAATAATGTATAGCTACTACTTACTTACCAATTTTGGTAAATTACTTTTTACACAAATATGTAGTTGTTACATAGTAACTTAAAAAGTCTTTATAAAGAGATACTAAATTAAAACTTTATTTTCCAGTCTCTAAACTTCGCTTACGTAAGTTACCATTTAAATAAAACAGCACCAACTTTTTCCCACATAAGTACCTAAGTAATTGACGTAACATATTACAAAACTCTTAAAACCTTGATTTACTAATTATGTTTTTTTTATTTCAATAGGCCCCACCTCAGACAAACTACAAAGAGGTAATTATTATTGCTGTCCATAAAAAAATCTGATAAAAGTACATAACGGGTGTAACAAGACACTCAACGAAGCCGAAGTCCACGCATTCCGCCCATCATCAGGATCATTTTTGTCTTTTAATACCTGGGAAACCAATAGCTAAGAAGTTTTTAAAAGTCAAAGTCAAAAAAATTTTTTCAAAATTTTTATGATATCTTATTTTTATCTAAAAACATTATATGTATTTCGTAACAAACAATGACTTCAAAACGTCATCACTCAATGTATTTCATGAGCACGCACATAAACGTTGCCTTTCAACTCGGCCGCTCGCAGCTGTGTAGCATACACTCGCAGGTGCGGTCTTTTGTACGCGTTACATTGCGTTGCGTGCGTTAGAATGCTTTTTAACACCAAAAATTAAAATCGTTTCCCATCAATAATTTTGAACAGAAATGGTCCTGATGATGGGCAGAATACGTAGACCTCGGCTTCGTTGAATGTCTTGTAACACCCGGTAGATATTAAAGGTTGTCACAGATTTTTTTTTATATGTTCAAGTTGAAGTGTTGTAACCTACCGAACAATACGACTTTTACTAAACGACTGAGGACTAGTAGGACATAGGACAGACAGGCACCTATGTCAAATTACAAAAAAAATATTCATAAAACTTCTTACGAAAAATCTCTATGGTAGATAGGATACAATGGATACAACCCTAGAAAATTATTATAAACCCTGAAAACGCCACTTTTTGAGAATTTCTTTTCTTTTCATGATAAACTGTTTAGTGGCAACCTTAGAACTAAATTGTGCTTTTTCAATAAAATGTCTGTTTGCATCTAGGGTTATCACTTTGCAGTTTTCCATACAAATAAAAATCAAAATTGTCTGTTTTATTATGAAACATCCAGTATAAAGTGCTTAATTAAGCTGTCTCATACACATTCTGTACAGCTTTTTTAGGGTTCCGTACCTCAAACGTACGAAAAAACGGAACCCTTATAGGATCACTTTGTTGTCCGTTTGTCTGTCTGTCAAGACCCTTTATTTGGAACACGTGAAAGTTTCGAGTTGAAATTAAAACCATATACTTAGGTCTAACGGTCCCTTGAAGCTGTAAAAAAAAACTTCTAAATTTACGTAAAAAAGGATACGGCCGTTGATGCCGCAAAAATGCCTATTTTGACACTCTCAAGGGAATCAAAATTCGTAGGGTAGTTCTGGTTGACCTAGAGCTATGAAATTCGGCAAGTAATATTATCGTATAGGTACTAAAAATACGAGCTACAATAACTAGCTACAAATAACTTATGAGACGAGACGTGCGTGACAGATATTTTGTATTTTGGTGAATATCCCAAGTAACATTTCATTGGGGCCTAGGTTGCAAAAAATGCCTTTAGGTTCTATTAAGGTCTTAAAAAAGTTAAAGCTGTTCTATCTGGTCATATTAAGTACTTGAAAATGATTTATAAGTCCTAAAACTAATTGTTTATAATTACAACCTTGAAGCCGCTCACAAGAGTTTATATTAACGTTATTTTAACCTGTGTTTCAAGAGCATATAGTCTTAGGATCTTGTAGTTCTCGTAGACTCCTGATTAAGTTCTGGAAAGTCTATCATTATGCTAAAGTGAGAGCTAAAGGTTAAATTTTTAACTTTGACAAAACCATAAAGTTATGGAATGTAGAAATCACCTTTAGGTTAATTTTATAACTTACCTGAAACCTTTAGGCTATTTTAAAGTTGTCTAGGCAAACAAATTAGGACTGAGTGGTTAAAACCCAAACCAATAAGCTATTGTTA
Organism: Agriphila geniculea; assembly: GCA_943789525.1. Lineage (NCBI taxonomy): Eukaryota > Metazoa > Arthropoda > Insecta > Lepidoptera > Crambidae > Agriphila > Agriphila geniculea. Next base: position 9,437,052 of record OX038895.1, read on the forward strand.
TGAGCTGAAGGCATGATTCAAGTCCTACAAGAATATTTTAAAGCTTTATAGGGATCCTCAAGAACGTCAGTTGTCTTGCATAGAGATGGGCAGTGGGAAAAATCCGGATACCGGATATTTTAATATTTTATCATTTAAATAATAAATATAAAAATTAGATGTTATTATTAAATGAATTGTCTGTTTTTAAACGATCCTATTCAGTTTCACTGCTTGCTATGGTATGGACAATTGACCATCAATACTTGTAATAAGAAAAAAAAACAAATTCTCCGTATATTCGTACCTACGTATTTAATGACAATTCACAAAGCACTCAGAATTCTACACAAGAAAAACCATGGTTGTTGATAATATCTAAATATATAAAAGAAGAAACTGATTGGTGACTCACGTATCAACGCACAGCCCAAACCGCTGGGTGTAGAGACTCCAAATTTATCACATAGGTTCCTTATGAGGTCTAGGGGTGCACTAAGAAAGGATTTTTCAAAACTCACCCTCTAAAAGGGTGAAACGGGGGCCCAAAGTTTGTATGAAAGTCCGTCAGTTTCGAAGCTTCGATCTTCAAATTTTGTGTTTAGGCTGACGATTGAAAATTAATATACACGACGTGTCTCAACGTTTTTGAAAATTCTACTCCCGAAGAGGTGAAAAGGGGCATGAAGTTGTGTATAGAAAATATTTCATTTTCGGAGTAAAAATCGCTAAATTTATACTAAATTTATAACGCATATCGTTATTGTTAGTATTTCGACCCCTATGGAGATGAAATGGGGGTGAAATGGGTTAAATAAACCTAAAATCGATATGGTTGTTGTTATTGGGATTTTCTGGGATTTGGGGTTTTATTGTCTTGTCTCTCGAGGCAGCGTGCTTGGTGGGGACCCGCCTAATCGCGTAAAAACGGCTGGTCGGATCGTGAATGAAAGTTTCCCTAACGATTTTCTCTAATATCCACGTGGACGAAGTTGCGGGCGGAAGCTAAGTAGAATATAAAGTAACACAAGTGCGCACGGTACGGAAACGAAACACGATACTACAGGTATTATCATTATCATATTTGAAAAAAAGAATGCGGGATGCGGATAGAACTCATCTAGATAGCGTTATTTTTATTATACCTATACAAAATCTATGGCTGCATGACTGGACATTCCTCATGACCACACATGCCAAATTTTTTCATTACAATTTATCTCAATTTATCTTGGACGAATCAACCAATTTATTCTATCGCATTCCTTGAGAAAAGCACTCACAAGCTATGCCAAGCCAGCTACAAAAAAAAAATTGGCCCCTTGACAATGTAAATACTAGTTTCCCATACTCGGCTGTAATGTACAGTGTAAATACTATGTACTATTTCATTACAATTTTGTATTAAGACAGTACCCAGCAAGACCGAAGTGGCCGCGGCTGTGGTGAAATGCATTTAAGATTAGGTACGAAACATAATTTCAATACAACAAAATGTGGAATTTTAATTCCTTCATAGTAATTATGCAGATTTGAATATTATTTCTTATTGTTTAGAGTTTATTTTTGAAGCTGTACTTAAAGGTTTTGAAGCAGGTTTTCCTATTAGCTTTTTATTTGTAATTTTTTGTGGAAGGTAGGTAGGTAAATAAAATTATTTATGAAAAATCTTTATTCAAAACCTCGTTTTAAAACTGACTAAAAATTATAAAAAACAGACTAATAAAATTTAAAAAACCGACTAGTAGTAAGTAAGTAAGTATAAAATAATTTTAATAACCATACAGAAGTTTTAAAACGAAAGACGTGGGGTGCATTTTGTAAGATTCAGCAGTATTTTTTTTTATGTGATGCGCCTTACGTTTAAAATCGTAATAAGATGTTTTTACCGTTAACTTATCGTAGACAATAGTCTACGATAAGCCTACGATAGTTATTTTATTTTAGAAAATAATTATTTTCTGCTTTTTAGTCTTATTGGTGTTATTTTTTGCTGTGGCCTTTTTACGGCTTCATCATCAGACCCTGGACTCCATCTCCCATCAGAGTACTTATCAAGATGGATCAATGGAGCCCAAACGGGGTTTTACAGTTTTTTTTACAGAACTCTGTAACTTCTTTGGCATTCTTCCGGCTTTATCATCAGACTCAGGACACCGTCTCCCGTCAGAGTTTTTTTAACCCATCAAGGTCCTGAAAATTGGATACAACATAATTTCTATTGTTGTCCGGACGCCGGCGTCTGCGCGGACATTGATGAATTAAAGACGAACCAAACGAACTTAAACTCGATGGGGTTGTATGGTTTTATTACAGAGTTCTTGTGGCCTTCTTCCGGCTTTATCATTCGATTCCAGAGGGACACAATCTTTCAACAGAATACTTGTCAAGACGTATCGAACGAGCCAAAACTTTATGGGTTTCTTTGTATGGTTTTAATCAGCGTTTATGTGACTTTTTCCGGCTCAATAGTCAGAATAAATGTTAAGACGAAACAAACGAGCTCAAACTTTGTGGGGTTGTATGGTTTTATTACTGAGTTTCTGTGGCCTTCTTCCAGCTCCAAAATTAGAGCCTGGACACCATCTCTCATCAGAGTACTTGTCAAGACAAATCAAGTGAGCCCGAACTCGATTGGGTTGCTTGGTTTATTACATAGTTCCTGTGGCCTTCTTTCGGCTCTATCATCAGATCAGCTCATTGAAATAATAATATGCAGTTCTGATCTGACCTATGTTATAAGTTTCAAGTCTCTAGCTTATCAAAAAGATAATATAAAATCTTTTGCAAAAATTGTTAGAACAAGCGACCTAATAGTTAGAAACGTGGAAAAATGTTTTAATATTAACACTCTTCATTGATAATAATACCTACCTCTAACACTGCCGTGTATGTGACGGCCGAGAATAGCACTAGCCCCTCTCGTCCCGTGGGTGACGTCAAAGACAAGTGACAACTAAGGGAATACAGCCATCAGGAGACGGGCAGCAGCGTCTCCTAAAAAACTCGGTCCTACTGCGATCGCCAATCCACCTGCCAAGCGTGGCGATTATGCTAAACCCCCCCAAAATGAGTACAAACCAAAAATATTGCCCCCCAGTTCCGGCAACCCCGCTATTCCTAGCTACGGTAGCGGCCAAGGTAACGGCGAGACAGGGGGTGCTAAGAATCCCCTGAAGAAGGAGAACCTCTGTATGATGAACTCCTTCTTCGGGAAGCCGGAAAGCCAAAAGTGGACCTGTATCAGTCCATGTGGTACAGTCAGAAACGAGATAAATTTTATCATATCGACAAAAAAGCAAATATTCAATAATGTCACTGTGATCAACACCGTTAAGACGGGGAGCGATCATCGATTGGTGAGTGGCTCATTGAATATCAACTTAAAGCTGGAAAGGTCTCGACTAATAATATAAAATCTACACTCAGCCCATTACCGGCCCATATTCAAAACCCCGAGAGCTTTCGACTCGAACTCCAAAACCACTTCGAAGCCCTTGAGAACAGCATAGATGTGGGCAATCTTAGCAACATGGTGATGGATACTGTCCGTACGGTAAGGTCCAAGTTCTTTAAGACCCGCCGTCCCATGTCAAAGAAACTCTCCAACCACACAGTCCACACGCTCCTACTCATGGACAGAGGCGTGAAATGAGGCAACAGAGCTCAGTAGATACCCATCGTTATCGGGAGCTAAGATATCTTTGACGAGTGACCTTCGCTAATTTAATACGAATCGTATTAAAGAGGTTATTGAGAGGAATAAAGGCTTCAAAACGTTCGCGAGAGACCTATTAGGCAAAGCCAGATGACGAAGCTAAAAACTGACATCGTTCGCATCATTTCATCGAAGCCTGAAATCCTGAGTGATATCGAGAGTTTCTATGGGCAGTTATATTCCACTCATACACCTGTTGAAATCAAGGCTAAAGACCTTAGAGCCAAGCTTACCCAACCCTATACCGAAGATATCCCGGACGACAGCCTGTATGAGATTAGTATGGCTCTCAAGCAGCTGAAAAACAACAAGGCGGTGGGTGATGACGGAATCATTACAGAACTTTTAGAGCGGGCGGTAAGCCGATACTTAAAGTCCTCCAGAAGCTTTTCAATTCCATCATCGTCAAGGGCAGAACGCCGAAGACATGGAACTTGTGAGGTAATTCTGTTCTTTAAAAAGGGTGACAAGCCCCTCTTAAAGAACTACAGACCCATCTCTCTTCTGAGCCATGTTTATAAATTGTTTTCGAGAGTCCTTACGAATCGTCTCGCTTGCAGGTTTGACGACTTCATAATAATATAATATAATATATTATGAAGATAAGAAAAATATATACGCGATGAATTAGATAACCTCCTCCTTTTTTAAGTCGGTTAAAAAGACTATTAACTTATAGGTTACTTATGGGTCTCAAAAATTGAAATTTGTTAAAATCCTTTTATATTTACAATTTAACCAGTAAATATTCGGGTTAAGGTACAACCTATACCGAAAGTGACGCCCTTAGAGGTAAAGTCTAAAGGACGCCTAAACCCGTGAATTTTCCGGGATTTTTCCAACATTTATTTTTTTCCGGTTAAAATCCCATCCCTATACAAGATCAACCGACACAGGGTCCAATGCAAGTCCTCCTACAGCCAAAATTTAAAAGCTACTAATTATGCTGAACGGTTGTTTTCGCAACTTGCAAGTCTTGAACTACTCCTGGCGGTAACCTTAAAGCTGCGAAAACAGCCTTGTAGTTTTAAATAGCTCCACGAAATTATCTTTAGCTCTTATTTTGGCAAACACTAAGAGCTTTTAGCTGTTACAGTTCTGAAAAGGTTAATTTTAATGCTTTCTAGTAATTTCCTAACGTCAGCCATGTTTTTTCACTAAAATAAAAAAAAATCGAAACAAAAAAGCAATTTTTTCATTCAATAGGCAAAATTAAGTAACGTGTGCTGTACTATTAAACAAAAATGGTTTTTATATGAATAGACGTTTAATTTTTAATGCGATTTCCCACCAATGATCTTATTTTATAATATTTATTTATTAAAATCAAATATCTTTAAAAATTTCATCTTACAAAAGGCCCTTCTCGTATACAGCACTATTATCCTAAAGTGTCACGATAAAGTGCCAGTCGCATTATTTTTATGATTTTTCTGGACTTTAACAAGCTACTTATTATTTTTTTATAAATACAATACTTTACTTATCCAGCCATTTTGAAATTTGGTACAATGTCAGCGAATGTCGCCATTATAAACAGTTACTGTAAAATTGTTTAAAAAAACAAAAAACCGACTTCAAAAAACCTACCTCTAAAAAGCAAGAAATAATATTCGTAATAATAAAACACGTCTATTGAAGTCGGGTGGGGCTGGAGTACAAATCCCTTTTTTTTATTCTAAAAGCCCCACCCGACTTCAATAGACGTGTTTTATTATTACGAATATTATTTCTTGCTTTTTAGAGGTAGGTTTTTTGAAGTCGGTTTTTTGTTTTTTTAAACAATTTTTTATTTTTTTATTTTTAGTGTAGGTACTTTTTGTATTAGATAGTGTAGGTATATTATTTAGGTAGAAATTAAAATCGGCTCAGCCAAACGTGAGTTAATCGCGGAGAAACATACATACATGCGGGTCAAACTGAGAACCTCCTTTTTTAAGTCGGTTAAAGAACTACACTTAAGATATCCATTTTCCAACAAAAAAATAATTATCTTGTTCAGTTCATAAACAAAGAAGTTATACGACTGATCATCGAGGTAGTTCACACAAAATCATACTATTTTCGTGCTTTTTTCAAGATTACTTGAAAAGTGCTGAACCGATTTCAAAATTTTAAAAAATGGGACCAACTTGGGAGTTTACCTAATGTTATAACGTTTGAATCATTTCAATCGGTCCAGCCGTCTTCGAGTAATCGGTGTACATACAAAAAACAAAAAAAAACAAAAAAAAAAAAAAAAAAAACTGGTCGAATTGAGTACCTCCCTCCTTTTGAAGTCGGTAATAAAAAAACTGGTACAGAAGCACTGACATGTTTTTTTTTTTTTTATTTAACTGGACAGGCTGTCTGTATGATTTGACAGCAAAGTTCTTGTGCCTATTTGAAACGCCACTAGCGTGCGTCTAAAGAACTAATTTTGACGTACAATATGAAAATGGTTGACGTGATGCTCTCTCCAGACTTCAAACTTTAGTACCATGTACGTTCCTACAGCGCCAACATGGCGGTAATCAAATAGGCACAAAAACAGTTTGACATAAGCCTGTCCAGTGTAAATATATGCAGGTCAATGTACAGAAGCATTTTAAAACTTGAGAGTCCTAGAATGGCATGTATTCAAGTCCATCAAAAAGGTTTTAAGTTGTCATAGAGTTACATACAAGACTTACTTAGAACCTTAAAGCTGCCGTGAATGGTTATATTAACGTTAAAATAAGGTTGTGAAGGTTATATTTTGGTTCTGTGTAAGCACTTAGAATGGTTCTGAATTTGAGCTAGAGTTTCTGCTGCAACTCTCAGAAAGGTTCTAAAACTGGGGAACTTTTTGCACACAGGAGGTTAATACAAGGTTATTATAACGTTATTGCGCCTTTTAGAACTTACGAGCAGAAAGGTTCTAGAACCTTTTCAAAACCTTTCTAGAACCTAAAATGTTACTTGGGATAGTTACTTAATATAGCTAGTACAATGTAACTAACATACCTATACTAAAAATAATGTAGCAGCCGTTGGCAAACCTTAATATATAAAATAAAAATAAAATAAAATAGGTACAGGAAAAAACCTGAAAACTATACATTTGTTATTCAATCAAAAAATATAGTCGTCTGTTCGTCCGCCTATCAAGAGCCAATATCTCGAGAACGAATGGAGGTATCGAGTTGAAATTAAAACTATTTAAGTACCTACTCAAATCTACGGTCACTTGAAGCTGTGAAAAATTCAAACTTCTAAGTTAATAGATTAGGAGGCCATAACAAATTTGGTAACGATCGCGTAAGGGGCTGACTCTGGTTTACTGGATGGAGAGGCACTCTCTGATGCTAAATATGTCAGTCTGTTTGCGTGAAGTGGTTGCGTTCTTTTATATGAAGGCTGAAAAAAGGCTATAATTTTTTTGAAAATACATTATAGGCCATGTTACTCGCTGATAATGAAGCTTTCTATAGGTGAAAAAAATTTCAAAATCGGATCAGCACTTTTGGAGTTTATACATTACAAACAAACAAAAAGTTAATCGCTCATCCTACGAAACGCAACCGAATTTCGGTCAGTCCTTACACAGTTCACGTAAGTACAACTAGTTGCTGTACTATTGTCAGCCATTTACCTTATCGTTTTTTTTTCTGGTAACGATAACACATTTTTCACCCTGCATATAAAAAGAACGCAACCACTTCACGCAAACAGACTGACATACTTAGCATCAGAGAGTGCCTCTCCATCCTGTGAACCCAGAGTCAGCCACTTACGCGATCGTTACCAAATTTATTATGACCTCCTAATAAATAACGCAAAAAGACTACAGCTGTTTATGCCCCAAAAAAAACGCATATTCCGACACTCAAGGGAATCAAAATTTATAGGGTACTTCCCGTTGACCTAGAACTATGAAATTTGGCAAGTAATATCGTGATATACTACAAGTACAGGGGAAAATCTGAAAACTATACATTTGTAGTTAAATCATAAAAAATACAGTAAAATCTCGGAAAAAAACTGCGAGACTCGATTCCTGAACTAATTATAATATGAACCTTTTGTACGGAACCCTCGGTGGGCGAGTCCGAGTCGCACTTGTACGGTTTTTTTTATTATATGATTTGACTTATGTTTCCGTTGTAAAAAGTTAATTGTATTGGTCAGTAGGTATAATCTGTTTATCCTAGCTTGCCCTATTTGGTAAACAATACCATATGAATATAAGATTCTTGGAAATACCTACCTATTCATTTAGTTATAAGATAAAACCATAGACTTAGAAGAAATATATGTCTATGGATAAAACAAATCGTTTTCCATACACAGACTACGAAAAAAGTTGATAATAATAGTGATATTTTTATTTAATAGTAGGTAGGTACAACATATTTTTAAATTATGATTAAAGTTTTAAAGACATAATATGTCAAAAACTGTTTACTAAATAAGACAAATCAGACTTTTAATATAACACAGTATTATATATAGGTACTACTTCCTGTTACCCCACTTCGACTTGCTCATATTTACTATGACATCCTGTATGGTGAATAAAAAAAAATGTATGTAAAAAAATTAACATGCAGAAGTTTCACGATAACTAAATTATCAAACGTATCATTTCAGTTATTGGCACTTAATTCTCGACCTAAAGTGTACCAAGTGAGTAAAATTAATAAAATATTGACTAGCTTTTGCCCGCGACTTCGTTCGCGTGATTAAGATAGTTGTGCATTTATTTTAAAAGTCACGGATTACCAATATACCTATGTATTTATCAGTAGACCTCAAAACACACATTTAAATTTTCCAGTAAAAAAAAACATATACAAACTGGAACATCCTGTAGCACCCTCTATAACGGGGATTTCCCAAAACCCTATTATTGCTCTTCTTCTTCTTTTTCTTATATTTGTTATGGCAATCTACTTTCCTCTTGGAAGTTTTTGCCAGTGTCATGTTTTGAATAGTTCAGTATTTCTAGATTTTCTAGTAGATTGTTTCAGTTTACATTAAAATGCGGGTGCATCACATTCCAATGCTGCTTGGAGCATTTGGCAGCAAGTATATCAAGACAGTTTACTCGGTAAGTTTTGCCGAGGTAGCGACCACTACAATAAAAGACTCGGCTTCACACAACCAAGATCGCGCCTATTTCCATTATCCCACATATTGTTCAGTTGCGTAGACACTTGTACCACAAATCTGCACCAATTTTAAGACACAATATCCACTATGAATCAATTTGCGAATAATTAAAATAGTCACCGAACTGAACTCGACAAAATCCCGCCAAAAACTCCCTATTATTGCTCACATACACCATGAAAGGTAAGGATGGGCCATAACTGCAGCCCAATGTGGATCGGTGGGTGTTAACGACTGCAAATGCGGTAAGGGTTTCAGGACCATAAGTTTTTAGGTGTTGGCATATACAAAACGATAAACCCCTTAAAAAAATAAAGAATTAAACCATCCGCCGCGTCGTCTGCTATTTCAAAACGAATAGGGAAGTTTCCATTTTTTTTCTTTACGAATGCTGCGGACAGAACATATTGTGACGTCACAAAAAAAAATTAATCCGCGCGACTGTGAAAACTTGAATAACTTCGTCACTCTTTCACCATTATTAATGAATTTTGTTTATATTTACATTGATAATATGTATAGTTGTTGTTTTTTGAGACTTTTGAAACTTCCCTATTCACGACTTTGGTTAATTTTTTCAATCTTTTCTACTTTGCAATCATTGTTAATTGATTATTAAAACATTGTTTAGGTACAGCCTCGAGGATACTTAGTAAGTTATTTTTAAAATAGATCACGAAAGTATCTTCCTACACCGGAACCTTTCAGTACCCTTAGCACGAATAACTATAGAAAAATATTACGCGCGTAAAAACATTCGATAAAGTAATTGTGTATGGGAAAGTACAGTGCCATCTATCGCCGTAAAGCGAAATTAAATTTTTCATAGACAATGGGGAATGTCCGATAAAAATCAATATTTTTTTATAAGTAGGAATAAGCTCCCTTAGTAATAGAAAAAGTTTCAGAATTTTCGGTTCCGTAAAAAAAAAAATGAAAGTCTCTTCGAATTCACAAATGTACGAAAGTAACAGCAGAATGGAATTTATACCTTTGCCACCACCTGCCACAACCAAGGAGGTTTACAAAGGGAGTGAGTACTATAAAAAATTCTCACTATTCGTTCAAAAGAAATTCAACTTTATACTTTATTGCCTTCGTCATAGAGTTGAAATTCTATCGATGACATTGACTGAAGACTCTACTGTGTGAATAAAATAACACCTGCACGCGTAGCATGAGCAAACGGGACTCTTGTCTACGAAGACTTGTCGTCTCGACCTTCTCGATTGCTGAGCACAGTTTGACAGACAGGTGGGACTCGTTCTCAGAATTTCGAAACCTTTTAATGTCTTTTAATAAAAAAAGTGAATTTTAAAGGTAGTCTTTTTATTTCAACACCAATAAACGTCAAAATTATCTAAAATTATCCGAAATAATTTAGTTTAAACATGATTCTCATTTTTTTTATAAGTTCCAATATAAAGAGGCACTCAAGAAAGCGTTCTCTTCCGTAGACAAGCTCTCTCGAGCTCGAGAAGAATAATATTGCCAATAGAAAATAATTACTTTATTTCTCATAAAGCACCGTTCCTTTCTATAGATTTCACAACGCTAAACTCTTAAAACTAATTAAATATAGCTGTATGGATATAAATTCGTTTGCCTTTCTTTAATTGAGAGTATTTTGAAAAGATAACACAGACTACTAACGAAATTGTTAATTTAGTAATCTGTGTAAAATGACGAGAAAATTACGAAATATTGAAATCAACGTATGAAAATAATTTTAATTTTAAGTTTTTAAGGAATAATATATAAGCACGGATAATTTAGATTTATTTTTATTGCGAAATTTAGATTCATATAAAATAAAATACGTAGAAAACTATTTCGAATCTTCTTATTAGTCTGAGATTCTCTCTCGACCTTCTCGACTACTCAAACGGTGGTAGACAAGTTTCTCTGATTCAACTGTCAAATTAATGTCAGTTGAAGAGAAAAGCTCATGTTTGTCGACTTTTGACATTAGGCCACGACAAAGAACAATACGAGTCTACTAGTTGTAAATGCGAGCATGAGTATATCGATCTCAACCCGACAAAAGTGACATTTCGGTGTAGACAAGCCATTGTTCTCTGAGTCGAATCTTATCTCGATGTTGGTCATGCTACGCGTGCAGGTGGAGGTCGGTGTCTCGTTCGCACAATTGCCATTACTAAACAATAATACCACGATAGTAGGAAAGAAAAATGTACGTTACCAATCACGTAGTAGTGTATCAAAGTTAAGGATTCGGAGTGGAATTTTGAAAATATACTACTTAAATATTAATTTAGAATAAAACATAGTAATTGTAAAATAAAACTGAACTTATTCTTTTGATTTAATTAGATTTCTACAATAATGCTAATCAGCATTATTATAGTTGTATAAATTCAAGTGTCAATCCTGGCAACTCCGATCCGATTTTGACTTTGGCGCCGAATTTCAATTTTAGAATTTCAATATTCAGGAAATATTCCTTTACAAAATTAGGGTGACCATAAATACTACACCATTTCTGATTTCCCTAAAACGAAATTGTTTTATCAATTGAAATAACTGGAAGTCGCAGGCGAGGGGTAAAGTTAATATTAATAATCAAATTCATGTTTATGCGCCGATTTCGATGAAACTCGGTTTATGGTACTATTTCGACAAGAAAATAATAACGCAGTGTTGAAAATATTAATGAATCCAAGATGGCGGCCAACTTTTAAGTTTGTAGGCCGATTTTGATGAAATTCGGTTTTTGGTACTATTTTGACAAGAAAATAACATAGTAATTTTTAAAGTACCTATATAAAATTCAAAATGGCGGCCAACTTTTTTGTTTGTGGGCCGATTTCAATGAATTTCGGTTTTTGGTACTATTTTGAAAAGAAAATAACAACGCATTTTTAAAATATTAAAAAATTCAAGATGGCGGCCAACTTTTTTGTTTATGGGCCGATTTCGATGAAACTCGGTTTTTGGCACTATTTTGATAAGAAAATAACAACGCAATTTTTAAATATTAAAAAATTCAAGATGGCGCCCAACTTTTTTGTTTATGGGCTGATTTCGATGAAACTCGGTTTTTGGCACTATTTTGATAAGAAAATAACAACGCAATTTTTAAATATTAAAAAATTCAAGATGGCAGCCAACTTTTTTGTTTGTGGACCGATTTTGATGAAACACGGTTTTGGTACTATTTCCACATGAAAACAACAACGCAATGTTGAAAATATTAAAAAGTCTAAGGTGGTTGCCAACTTTTTGTTTGTGGGCACCGATTTCGATGGAAACTCGGGTTTTGGTACTATTTGGACAAGAAAACAGCAACACAATGTTAAAAGTATTAAAAATCCAAGGTGGCGGCCAAATTCTTTTCTTGTTCTTCATTTTTTTCAACCCAGTTATATCAAAATCAACCCAAAAACAAAATTAGAATAGAATAGAATAGAATAGAATATCGTTTTATTGACAGCACATATCACATACACAAAGCATAACAATAATTTATATATTTATATATACATATATACGTATATACTTAAGTTACTAAAAATTAACAGAGTTACTATGTTACACTGTGCAGCGCTATGTGATGCCAAGAGTGACCTCAACTCAGTGTAAGCAGTAGACGTTAAAACAGTCTACTGCTACTGGTATTCTGTTGAGACCAGTGGTGACATCACGGAAGAGAAATAAAGCCACAAACAAGCATACGAACAAAACAAAAGAAAAAAAATAACAAAACAACAAAACAAAAAAAAAAACATAAAAATTACAATTAACTACCTACTTAATTACTTCCTTGCCGACTGGCAATCAGATCAACAATACAAAAAAAATAAACAAAACCAAAATGCTTAAATAACAAAGAATGTCTGATGCAAGAGGCCATTATTATTACTATTATACACTTAATTACCTGCTTATTACCACTAAAACAAAATTCCTCACTATCAAAACAAATTACACACTCCTAACATAAACAAACACAAAACCAAAAAAGAAAACAAATAAACAAAAACAAAATTAGAAAACTAGAAGCAAAACCAAAATATACAAGAAACAGTTACCGTCATAATAAAAATGAATACAAAAGCCGACCTTACTTTTGAAGACAGCACAATAAAATGTAAGGAACAAAATAAAATAAATTAGTGCAGATTACAACTATTTATTATGTTTGCTTGTTCATCTCATGTCTGTGTGTAGTGTTAACAAGTAACATTTAAAATGTCTAGTAAATGAACCAAGGGTTTTGAGAGTGCGGATGGGGGGCGGCAAATTGTTCCAACATTTGGAGGCTGAATACCTGAAGGAACCTCGAAAAGCAGCCGTTTTGTGTACCGGCGCGAGTATCATATAGGAAGAGGCTCGTGAGCGGCATGCACTGTTGTCCTTGGCCCATTTAAGTTTGTTAGAGAGATACTGAGGGACTTTGGTGTGTATTATATCAAACAACAAAGAAGCAAAGTGCAGCCTACGACGAGCCTCCATCCTCATAAGATTTGACTTATTTAAGAAAGGTGTAATGTGCGCTCTAGGCGGTACTGAAAAGCAGTAGCGTGCACACGCATTTTGCACACGTTGGATGAGACGCTCAGTTCGCGCTAGCAAGCAGGGACCAATGACCGTATCCGCATAATTTAATTTCGACAGGACAAGGGTTTCGCAAAGTCTAATTCTGATGTCTTCGCTTATAAAAGGACGTATCCTATATAACACCTTAAGTCGATAGAAACAGTTGCGAACTGCTTCTGACACATGTTTTTCGAAATGCAGGTTAGAATCAAGTAAGACGCCCAAACTCCGAGCCTCAGTGACTAACTCGATGTGCTTGTTGGCGATATGTATTTGAGGGCAGTGATTCCTAATGGTAGCCACCTGCTTCCTCGAGCCCAAAATCATGAATTTGGATTTTGCAGGATTCAAGATAAGACAATTAGAGTGAGACCACTTTGAGATACTATCAAGATCTTCATTTATCTTTTTTGCTGCATCAATTGAATCACTATGGTGGAAACTAAGATAGAGTTGAATGTCGTCAGCATACATGTGATACTGGGAGTGTTTGATACATTCCATTATATTAGCACTGTAGAGGATGAAAAGGAGAGGGCCCAGAATGGACCCTTGTGGAACTCCTTTGGTCAGGACCAGGGGTTGAGAATGAGACAGAGTACCGTCCTCCCTCTTAAGCTCCACCATTTGTGTACGTCCAAGCAAATAACTGTGGAACCAGCGAACAGAGGCCAAGTCAAAACCATAATAAGTCAGCTTTGATAGCAACAATGGTACACTTAAAGAATCGAAAGCGCGCGAAAAATCAAGGAGCACAAGCAGAGTACCCATACCGTTATCCTGCGCAGATAGAATATCATCTACTATATTTAGAAGTGCAGTGGATGTGCTATGCCTCTTACGAAATCCTGATTGAAGCTGGGGTAGTATGGAATTGTGCTCGAGATACTTGACCATCTGATTGTAAACCACCCTCTCAACTATCTTGGACAGACATGGCAAAATGCTTATAGGACGAAGATCACTGACATCGTTTGGGTTTGGTTTTTTAGGGATTGGTTTAATAAGAGCCGACTTCCACAGAGTTGGAAAGTTAGAGTCACTTATGGATTTGTTCACAATGGCTGTTATGGTGGAAAGTGACTGTGGCAAAGTCATGAGTAACATTTGGAGAGAGATACCATCAACACCTACAGCATTAGAGTGCAAGCCCTTTATAACATTTGCCACAGTCTCTTCAGACACAGGAGTAAGCGAAAAGGTTTGGTTGCTTGGTTGCCATAACGATGGTGTTCGTAAAAAGTAAGCTCTGATATAGATATTGCACCTGTACTAGGAATATTTAAAAAATGTGAGTTAATAGAGTCAGGATCAGATTGTTGAATAATATATTCATTATTGTTTTTTATATTAATATTTTCTTTCAGATTTTTCCATAATGTTTTAGGTTCGTTGATTTTTTGATTAATATTGTGCTCAAAGTAACATTTTTTTTCCTGTATTAATCCTATAAAATTAGTAGCTATTTTGACCTTTTGACATTGTTTACGTTGTATATTACCATATTTTTAAATCAAAACAACTGCTTTTTACTTAACGAGCTAAACTGAAAATATACCACCTCCTATCAGAGCTCTCGTCAAGAGGAATCAAATGAGCTCAAACTCAGTGGGGTTGCATGGTTTTATTACAGAATTCCAATGGCCTTCTTCCGGCTCCTTCATCAGCCCCTTGAATATTATTCCCCAACAGAGTACTTGCCAAGACGATTCTTACGAACCCAAACACGATAGGGTTGTATGGTTTCATCATAGTGTTCCTGTGGCTGGCCTGTGGATACCATAATATTACATTACCTTCTAGTTCTGTGTTCAAAGTTTCAAGTCTCTAGTTCATCGGGAAGTTAGTATAAATTTGTGCTCAAACAAACAAACGAAAACACAAACAAACGAGCAAGCAACCTTATAAAAACGTGGCAAAAGTATTAATTGTAAATATAGAAGTACCTAAGTTTATATTAAACAGTTTAAAGTAATAAGTATGTCTCCGACCAACCATACAGTTTGGTCACCCTAATGAAGAAAGAGATACATACATCTACTTGACCTCTCTGTCGGCTCGTTTTGGGGCGAAGAGCTCAATCTGGTTTATACCGAAGGGATGTGCTACATCTATGGCCACAACCACAACACGGTATTAAAAAAAAGAAATGTCAAAACTTTTTTTTCTTACTAGGTACTTGTTGTTGTTGTGGCAGGTGGTGGCAAAGGTATAATCTCCATTCTGCTGTTACTTTCGTACATTTGTGAAGTCGAAGAGACTTTCATTTTTTAAAGATTTTTTACGCAACCGAAAGTTCTGAAACTTTTTTCTATCACTAAGGGAGCTTTTTCCTACCTATAAAAAAATATTCAGCTAATTTGATTTTTTTCGGACATTCCCCATTGGCATGATGACTATTTTTTATTTTATGTTACATAAATTACCTGTCAAAAAAAGAAACATTGGTAAAAGAATTATTTCGCTAGCGTGAAAACTGCCCGAGATATCACAATTTGAAATGCACACAAATGGTCTCACCCAAAAACGCTCCATACTAAAGGCTACTTATGACGTCACGCTTGAGTGGTTTGTATGCAGCGCGTAGGAAATTTGTTCGGCAGCTATATTAAATATTGTGTTTATCAAAATGGTTTCTTAGACAAATTTGGTATAAATTGTATGGACTAATTAAAGGTATTATTTATTTTAATAAATTTTATACTTTTTATCCATCTATCTCCATCTAATTTTGAAGGGTCATAAAACAAATATTACGAAATATAGAAAACTAAGAGGTATACAAGCTACTCTAAAAGTTTAATATGTTTACGATTTTTATTATCATTTCGTTATTTTATTCATTATTCATCATCCCTATTACACTATCGAGTAATTTTTTTTTACGCACCTTTTTTTTCTCGATAGCTGTTCGTGCTAAGGGTACAGACAGAGCCTTCTAGAGTACTTACTTATTAAATATACTTTTATGGACCTGACAAAAAAATATGAAGCATTTTATGAATTCACAGAAAATATCTAATTCCCTTTTAAAATGTTAAAAATACCTATCCTACTACCTATTTAACATGGGACCAAATCTGAAATCGCGAAAAGAGCTCATCTGTTTCATACCTACATTTTCATACCTCCGTTATAATTTTTGTATGAAACAGCTGATCTTTTTTCGCGATTTCAGAGTTGGTCCCATAGTAAAAGTTATTCAGTTTGATGGTCCGAAACTCCGAAGAAACAGTTTGTCCATTTTTGGTTCATTCATAGACACCCTGTTTAGGTATTACTATTGAGGCTATTTTTTTGAAACGTCAAAGTTCATGTAGCGCGTAAGCACGAACATTTATCAAGAAAAAGCTCGTGAAAAAATCGATAGAGCAATTTGTATGGAAAATTAGTACAGCGCCATCTACCGCCGAAAAGCGAAATGGAATTTCCCATAGACAAAAAATATTTTACTGCTCTATCGAGTATTTTTTACGCGCCTTTTTTTCCATAGATTTTTGTGTTACGGGTACTGATACGTTTATTTATTCATGTGCTGAAGCCGGCCACTGACCTAAAAGTCTGATACAAAATTTTGGATCGTCAGTCTGAAAAAAATTACTATACGGACTGATGCCAGACTGATCATGCAATCAACCTCTTGAAAAACAACAAAACATTTTTGACTTTCTGAAAAAAGAAATATCATTAAGTAGCTTACTTCCTCAAAAAAAAGTATGCAAGATCTGCAAGATGCACCGCCCGCCCGCTCGCAAAAAAATCACATGCACACCACAAAATATCAGTGCACAATACCTGCATTTAGCAAGACAACGACTCCGACGATGTTGGTTTACACACGATCTAACTCCTCCTGAGCCGACAGCTACACGCGTGGTAAATACCGTGATCCATCGCCATAGAGTAAATTTTAACAATGTAAAGTAATTTGTATGGAATGTTCAATATTTTACTTTCCATGGTTAAAATGTACTCTATGGCGATGGATCACGATATTTACCACGCGTTTAGCCGTCGCCCCTAGTTGGGGCGAACTGTGTAGAGTAGTCTAACTAATAGGTGAAGGTGCAAGGTGTGTTGCTGTCTTGCTAAATGCAGGTTTGTGCACTGATATTTTGTCGTGTGCATGTGATTATTTTTCGGGCGGGTGGGCGGTGCATCTTGCTTAATATATTGTTTGCGGAATTAAGCTACATTTTATTTCTTTTTTACACGACTGCCCAAAGCAAAAATAGTGTATATGTGTTCAGGGTTCATGTAGGTATGTTTGTGGGTATGTGAGTTTCTTTATTCCACCATAACTTCCAAATGGCTCAACGGATTTGGATGTATGGGGTATTGTTAGAATTCTTACATCATTCCGAGTGACACTGGCTATATTTTTTTGAAAAAAGTTAATATGGCGACTGTATGACGCCATTTACAAACGTGAAAAAAAAATTTTTTCTGCAATTATTACAATATGGGAATCAAATGAAAGGCATTAATTAGCACATTTCAAAAATATATAATTTGTCACTCACATGTGTGAAATAAAAATAAATAAATAAAAAAAAAATAAAAACACGACTGCCCTGCTAAAAACAAACTAAAAAGTTAAATAACAAGTGTCATTGCAGTCGGGGACCTCTTCGATTAAAAATTATTCCACAAAGCGGTCCCCCGACTGCAATGACACTTGTTATTTAACTTTTGTTTTTAGCAGGGCAGTCGTGTTTTTAATATTTTTTTTAATTAATTTATTTTTATTTTTTACAATGGTTTGGAACTTCCGCCATGTGACGCCTGATTCAATCAAAATTTTTGACTTCACTTTTTCACCTTCAGAGAGAAGATGACCGTGAAGAAGATGATCATGAAGATGACGAAGAAGAAGACCAGGACGAATAATAAGTTCAGAACGAAAAGTGTTCCTAATGAATATTGAAACTACCAAATAACGAGGGCTTGCTAAATGGACAGAGATTTAGTTTGTATTAAATTATTACTAACTAATAAACATTTGTAAACTTGCAAAATATACCGTATGGCTGCAGCAACAAAAAGGTGTATCATTTAACTAGTACCTTCCTATATTTATTAATGAACTGACGTTGTAAAACCTTCAAAAACCTTAAAATAAAAATAAAAACCGCTTCAAAATTAAATAGCTTTAAAAGCAAGAAATAATATTCATATACAGCTCCAAAATTAAGCTTTTAGAGCTAAGTATTTAATTTTAAAGCTGTTTTGTTTTTGTTTTTTTTATTCAGGGAAAATACGTTTTTTTTCAAGAGCGTCATTGTATGCTACAATAAGCGATTAGTTTTCTGACAGCTCAAAAAAATGCAAAAATTGTTAAAAAAAATCGATAGATGGCGTTTTATAAAAGCCGAGCCGTAAATGTTAAACCCCCTTCACACTAGATGATTGTAGTGTTAAACGAGGCGGCGATTAGACATAGTCCTTACTAATATTTATTATTATAACGCAACTTTACGAGACGGCTCGGCTATTATAAAATGCCATTTACCGAGATTTTTTGCGAACTTATTTCTTTTTCGTGAAGCTTCACTTTAAACATGTTGACAGACATTCAGGAGAGGATACCTCGAAAACTATAAAAGATATCGAAAAACTTGACTGAATAAAACTTGTAGCAAATTTAATCAGCATTCATTTTGTATCAAAATTCATGTCGCTAGAACGCATAGTTTCCGAGATATATTAAGTGAAAAAGCCGAAAAATGGGGCTTTCTAACCATGTATGGAATGGAGCTATGTGGTATTGATAACAGCGAACCTTGAACTATGACTAAAACGAAAAGTACCAGGCTAGCATGAATGTAAAGGAGCTAATCAAAGTACCTGTTCATCAGATCCGGTCAGTACTTTCCCCACAGCTCTCAACGCAGAAGTCCGTTAGGACTTCAGTTAGGGCCCTACCGCCCAAGTGTCATCGACTTCGCCGTCGGCTTCATTTGACAGATGGATGAGATACATTGCTACTTCTTTTAAGTACAAATAAAAACTTAGCAAAGACAAAAAGCAATGTATTACAATCATCTGTCAAATGAAGCCGCCGGCGAAGTCGACGCTACTTGGGCGGTAGCCCCACAGGGGGTCTATTTGCCCAAGTGACGTCGACTTCGCCGTCGGCTTCATTTGACAGATGGATGAGATACATTGCTACTTCTTTTTGGTACCAATAAAAACTTACCAAAGAAACGTAGCAATGTATTACAACTATCTGTCAAATGAAGCCGATGGCGAAGTCGACGACACTTGGGCAATAGACACACAGCTCTAACAGGGCACTCAGTCTATTGAAAAGTACCAGGCTAGCATGAATGTAAAGGAAGTCCTATTAAGTTTTTTTGAGCTCGCTATTCAAGAAACGGAAAAAATAATCTTAGGATTGAATTAAGCTATAGTTTGAGCCATCTTAGGAGGCGGGCGGACTAAAACTGTACACTGTAGCGGGTCCCTTACTTACTGCTGCGCTCCGTTCACTTTATCGTCGTCAGTCGTCGTCAGGCGTCGTCAGTGTAGCGCTCATGATGGAACTTGACAGACTGATCGTACTCGATCACGTTTGTTAAGCAACGCTCGGTCCGGTCAGGTGTCGGATGGGTGACCGTTAAGTGGCATTACAACTGAGCGCTTCCGTGATTCGGAGGGCACGTTAAACCGTCGGTCCCGGCTGTTGTCATCTGATAACAGTCGTTAAGCCAAGTTAGAGGCCTTACAGGCGGCTTGATAAACTCTAACACCAGAGGTGGCCACTAATCCTCATTCGATAAGAAAGAAAGATCGTCGTCAGTACGATAAAGATTGAATTCCTATTAACTATTGTATGGAGCCTATGCGGCATTGATAACAGCGCCGTTGCTGAAGTACAAAAAGACGTTATCGTTTTTGCCCGTTCAAATAACTCTTAGAAACGACATCTTTTTGTAGGTACAACAAAAAACTGAAATATATTTGAAAATGTCCGTAATCATAAATTGCGAATAGTGGTCGAGACACATTTTTCAATTACGTACTTAGAATTAAGAAATCTTGAGAAAACATGAAATGTGCGAGCAAGAGAGCGGCAGTCAGCGGCAAAATGTGTACGGGCATTTTAAATGGAATACGAATACTTTGTATTACTAATATCATCTAAAGTTCTTCGGTCGTTCCGAACCTTAGAACAGAGACTTTTGCCACCACCTGCCACTATGACAACAAGAATTTAAAAAAAAGTTTTGACATTTTGTGTTGAAATTTTTGGCGCCATTTACTCGAGTTTGGTTCGGTGACTATTTTAATTATTTGCAAATTGATTTATAGTGGATATTGTGTCTTAAAATTGGTGCAGTTTTATGGTACAAGCACAAAGTAAGTAGTAAATTCTATGTTTTGTGTCGGCAGAACTTACCGAGTACCTAAACTGTCTTGATATACTTGGTGCCAAATGCTCCAAGCAGCATTGGAATGCCATGCACCCGCATTCTGATGTAAACTGAAACAATCTACCACTGAACTATTCAACACTTGACACTGGCAAAAATTACTTCCAAGAGGAATGTAGATTGCCAAAACAAAAATAAGAAGAAGAAGAAATATTTTCTAAATACCATGTTGTGGTTGTGGCACATGAATTTAGTACTTGTGGCAGGTGATGGCAAAGGTATAATCTCCATTCTGCTGTTACTTTCCTATATTTGTGAAGTCAGACTTTATTTTTTTTAATTTTTCACGCAACAGAAAATTCTGATTTTTTTTCCTATTACTAAGGGAGCTTATTCCTACGTATGAAAAAATATTCAGCCAATTTGATTTTTTTCGGACATTCCCCATTACGTAAAGCTGTTGCTAACAATTCTCGATTGAAATCAATTGAAATTGCAGTTGCATTGCTGCTTTAAGTAAGATAGTTGTCACATTGGTTCTTACTAAAGCAGCAATGTCACTGCGATTTCTGTCAAAGTTGATTGCAAACTTATTGCAACAAAATTAGACAATCAGCCTTCTGGGCTTTATAACGTTACCAGTAAATTATACCTTGATAACGTTATTTTTTTAACGATACCTAGTAACATAACATTTATTTAACGTTATAATATGGTTATGTTACTAGATATCGTTAAAAATAACGTTATTTTTAATGGTAATTTTATAAGTATTGCTTATTGTAGGTAGGTACCTCTACTACCTAGTACCTACCGCAGAGACTGATCACGTCACGGCGGCGTCAACGTCAATAACACAACTGCTTTTACATATTTTTAATACAGTAACATAACGTTACCAAGGAACGAAAAAAATAACGATAAATTCTGTTTTACCGTTATCAATTTTACCGTTATTAATTTCCAGTTTTAACGTTATTTTTTTAACGTTACTTATTTTTAACGGCATTTGAAGCCCTGCCTTAGAATGAGTTAAAAAACAATCAAACAACCACACTCTGAACCTCTGAACGCAGCCCAATATAGTAATTAATTATTTTAATTTTTAATTTTCTTCTTCTTCTTATTTTTGTTTTGGCAATCTACTTTCCTCTTGGAAGTAATTTTTGCCAGTGTCAAGTGTTGAATAGTTCAGTGGTAGATTGTTTCAGTTTACATTAAAATGCTGGTGCTTCGCATTCCAATGCTGCTTGGAGCATTTGGCACCAAGTATAATCAGGACAGTTTACTCGGTAAGGTCAGCCGAGGTAGCCACCACTACAATAAAAGTCTCGGCTTCACACAACCAAGATCGCGTCTATTTCCATTATCCCACATATTGTTCAGTTGCGTAGACACTTGTACCACAAAACTGCACCAATTTTAAGACACAATATCCACTGTGAATCAATTTACGAAAAATTAAAATAGTCACTGAACCGAACTCGACGAAATGGCGCCAGAAACTCCATGTTTAATTTTATTACTTTCCATTCTTAAAATCTACTCTATGGCGATCGGTGACTAAGCAGTTAGTATGTTGGAATGCACCCATTGTCATCTGACTATCACTGTCACTGTCATAATCATGTCATTCATTCGTTCGGCGTTGGCTTGGCCGAAAAAACTCGCTTTGCTTTGCTTTTGTTGATCGAAGATAAAATTATTGCAAAATTATCAACTCTGCTGTGCTGATTTTACATTCAGAATTCTCTAAAAACACTCGTGATCCTCATTAATGATTAATTAACGAGCCTTCAATATGGAGAACGATATATTGGATTCGCTCAATGATTTGGGGTGAGTGCATAACCGCTTGATTTGATCATAAGTATTTTCACATTCTATTCACTATTTACGCATTATATACACGTTTACTCACATATTTTCATTAAAAGTAATGTAGTCATGCGTTATTATTTGAAAAGATATCGTAAGCGTTTGAGGTTATTAGGTTACAAAGACCATTTTTTTTATGAAGACTCTGAGTCCCCGCAAACTACAGACTAAACTGTCGGCCGATAGTTGGGTCGGGCCTTTAATCAGTATGAAGAAGTATGCAGGTGCACACACTACAACGATTTGGTATAGGAGTCTGTAGTCAGTGGGTACGGTGATAGGTTATTATATGATTCAACGGCTCACCTTTCCATTATTAGACCTTGAGTTTCGAGTTCATATTTTTTTTATGTAAAGAACTTATGATTTGGAACATGCATACCAAATTTTATGTTTAGGAACCAAATAATATATGAGAAATAATTATCTAAAAATTAAGAATTTTTGGGTTAAATATCTATTCCAACAAGAATTTTGACAAGTGCGGTCATTTTTTTCGTGTTTTAGGTTGGTAGTACTGCTAAAAAAGCTTGAATCCAATGCCGTTAAGTGAGTAATTTATGTTGGTAGAGTACGAGGCATATATCTTGAAATCGGATGGGGATTGCGCGGAACGCATATTTTGGGCATGCATAGCGGTGAGAGGCGCGGGCGGCGGGAGAGGTGCGCGCGCTATCCCCACTCTGTCGAAAAAATTTCAAGATACATGACTTGTACTGCAGAAATATTATTTAGAATCGCGCCACTTTTTGTGTAAGTCAAAAAAACCGGAAGCGGGGGGACGGGGGAGGCGCAGCCCCTGCAAAGAAAAAGATTCACGAGTTAATAAGGTTAGGTTAGTATGGTGACCAAAAACGACGGCCAGAAACGAATTTTTTTGTTTAGTATAAGGGTTGCTAACCCCCCTTTCCCTCCCTGACTTTTATTGGCGAAAGATAACAATAATTTGGTTGAAATTACTGTTATTTTGGGCAAAATTGTAAATTCATTAAAAAAAAGTATCTATTCCTAACTTTCAAACTTTAGGTTGAACATTGAAAGACGTCTGACATTTATCTATACAATGTCATTTGAAATTATTTTGCATTTTGATATTTTTGTGTCAAAAAAGTCATGGTTGTTCCTCAAAAATACAGATTTTATTAGATTTAGTGTATAAGAAACTTTAAATTTATCTTTATTCATACAGCCCTGTATGCGTAGCCATGCCCCACATGTCTCATTCACAGTTTCACACACATCAAATCTGTGTTCTGCGCATCGTCTCGTGTGATGTTCACAGAAGTCATAAAGTTTGAATTGGGCTTTACTTTGTACTGCCAGAAACATATATAAAACTATATTTCAATTAAAAAATCTTTATCAACAGCTATGAAGGTCCACTATCGGATGAAGTGGTGTTGGCAAAAGCCCTTGATGGTGGCCCCAAGTCCCTAGAGTATACAAAGCTTATCCATATCCTGGCTGAGGAACTGAAGAAACTATGCCAACTCGAGGAGACGGTGAATATGATGAGTGATCCTGATGAATCTAGCTCTTTCCTATTGGAATTGAGTTCGTTCCTGAAAGAGTTGGGATGTCCGTACAAAAACTTGATTACGGGTTAGTTAATTTCATAATAAATAACAACTAGATGGAAACAGTACATATTTTTTTGGATGAAAGATATCCTATTTCTGTTTCTGTACTACTCATAATTATTGGTTGAGTAGTTAAAACATGAATCTACAGAAGTTGGGTAACTTTTGACCATTTTGTTTGTGGTTTTTGGTGACATAGTATAAGTACTATTTTGCTATGACGACATAGGTAATTAATAAAACATACTGTTCCAGACCGGAACAGTCACTTTTTAATTTCCAATTTTTTTCTGCCAGGGAACTGACGAATTATCAGTACCTTCCATAGTAATAAGTCAGTCCTCTGTCAAAATATTGGACATGAAACTGACACCAGGGAATTGATGAATGAGTCTATAATTCAAAAAAATGTTTTACCTTTATTTTTCATTAATAGGATGCTACATTTTAACAAATTACATTTAGAATGACATAAATGACAATGAAATACATTTATGTAAGAAAATAGCAACTCACCATACTACTGAGATTTTGACTGGAACTATATGTGCACACAAGATAAACATGCCGCTTGTACTATTTTCAAAATGACTGTCATTGAAATGGTGTGCTCAGTAGTTATCTTTGCTAACAACATTTAGAACTGAACAATACCTTGATATTTGAACTTTGAGGTTTTGCAGGAATTTTAAATTTTAATAATGCACAGAGGACTGACAGATAAAAGTTAGAACATTTTTCTAAAATTTCTTTATAATGATTATGTGGTGAAATTTATAAAATACATTACTACATTTTTCATAGTTTTTAGTGAAAATCACTAGATAACAATACATTGGTAATATTTTAAACTACAATTACTCTTTTTATGTGATTCAGGAGTTGTGACATGCCAAGGTTTCTTACGTTTCTTACCGTCTTTGTGATATTTGACTAAGCTGCTTTTGAAAAAATACATCAAAATTGGGTGGACAGGTAAATGGGGCTTTAATCGTTGGTGATATAATAGAATATTAAAAAAAATACTATATCGCTTTACTGTATTGAGTGATGACATCGAGTTGCCCAATTTTTGTATAATCACCCATTTGTAATATTAAATTAAAAATTAAATAGTAAAACCCATCATGTGCATAGGCCCTATGCTATGCTTACAAAAGCTATCAAATATTAAGGAGCTCCCTCATTCATGTGTACTGTAACATTATAGATTCGTCTTTGAGCATTACATTACAATAATACCTCCCTGACTGACGAGCATTCGCGTGTTTCTCCTCCTTCACTGATGTACGCCCGTTTTGTATCATTACAAGGTGCGCATTGTAATGCTCGGTTCTCCTCCTTCACTGATGTAATGCTCAAATCTGTAATGTTACATTACACGTGAATGCTCCCAGTGAGGGAGCACCTTAAAGGGCTCCCTCACCGGGAGCATTCACGTGTTCTGTAACATTATAGATTCGTCTTTGAGCATTACATTACAATAATACCTCCCTGACTGACGAGCATTCGCGTGTTTCTCCTCCTTCACTGATGTGTATCATTACAAGGTGCGCATTGTAATGCTCGGTTCTCCTCCTTCACTGTAATGCTCAAATCTGTAACGTTACATTACACGTGAATGCTCCCGGTGAGGGAGCACCTTTACAAAAAAAAATCATAAAATAACCCTAAGGTATTCAACCTTTCCTAATAAGAAACCTAATATTCCAGGCCACATGTCATCCCGATTGCAGACCAAGGAGGATCGTATCCTGCTCCTCGACTACTTAATATCGGAGCTTATGGCCGCCAGGATGGTGCAAGTAGACCGGCCAAAGGAGAAGACTGCGTCAACTATGGATATTGTCGTGGTAAACTTTTTTATACTGCATGGAAAGTTTTTTTGGTATCATTCGGGAAGAGTATTTTTTTCTGGATGAAAGGTACCCTATATGTCCTTCTCTGTACCCCTGAGAATGTGTATGCAAAATTTAATGATGATTGGTACAGTAATTAAGACGCGAAGGCGTAACAAACAAACGAACTTTCGCATTTATAATATTAGTTAAATTAGTAAGGATGCTTATATTAATGAAACTAAAGATTGAATTACTAATTATATTAAAAATGAATACTACAGGGTGAAATTGAAGTCATTAGCAATCACTACCTCATTAAAATTAGATTTGCGATTCGATTTTATAAGTGATTGTCGATAAAAAGCCTAGAAAATCTACCTGTGTAAAGCCCGGAAAATTACCCATGTAAATGACCCCACAGGTTGACTTTCTGTGCGACAGCCACTAATAACGTGGTTTAGATTCATAGTTTAAAAAATTACCATTGCCAATGACTTCTATTTCACCCTGTAGATAAAATTAAATAAAACTTAATTTCCTTCTAATGATAATTGGTAATTTGCTAGTTTCTAGCAATAGCAATTCGTTTTCTGCAACAAAATTTTGTTTTTTTTTAACTTCATGGTTTTTAATAAACAGATCACAGAATACATCAGGCGCGGTCGGAGGGGGGGGGGGGGGCATATAAGCAAAGTCTAACTCTCGAGTTTTGATGGTGATCTCTGATTGGTCAACAAACTCAGTAGTTAGGTTTTGCCCGCAAACTCTAACTACTGAGTGCGCATCCACCAATGAGCGAGCTTTCAAAATTCAGTTGTCAATTGTCTTTGAACACAACTGTGGTAAAATATTTTATTTTTTAAAAATGATTTCTAATCTTCCAAGTTTTTGCGAATATAATCCAGTATACCCAGATCTGAACGCAAAAGCTTTTTTTTCTGCTAAACTATATTTAGTTTAGCAGAAAAAAAGGAATATTTTCCTTGCCTATGAAATTTACGTTTTGTATGGAGAATTTTTAACAAGTTGCATTTTCTATTTTAACATTTTTCACAATTTATTTAACATCTGTGAACGCTATTGCAACAAAACTTTTCTATGAGTACAAATGTTTGAACATTAAGATAATTTAGTTATGTTGCCTACAACATAACTTACTCGAAAAAAATAAGTTTAGGCTAAGTTACAATTACAACAGATTAAGTGGTTATTTTTGCCAAAAAAAAGAAGTCACTTTCAATGTATTTTTAGATGACTTTGCCCCGTGTCGGCATCGTCTCGTCCCCGTCCCGGCCCCGTCTCGTCAGGGGACGAGAGGGGGGCGATTTCACGGGGCCGACCCCGTGTCGGCCTCTTCTCGTCCCCGTCCCGGCCCCGTCACGGCCCCGTGTCGGACTCGTCTCGTCCCCGTCTCGTCCCCGATCCGGCCCCGTGTCGGCCTCGTCTCGTCCCCGTCCCGGCCTCGTCCCGGCCCCGTGTCGGCCTCGTCTCGTCCTCGTGTCGGCCTCGTCTCGTCCCCGTCTCGTCCCCGATCCGGCCCCGTGTCGGCCTCGTCTCGTCCCCGTCACGGCCCCGTGTCGGCCTCGTTTCGTCCCCGTCCCGGCCCTGTGTCGGCCTCGTCCCGTCCCCGTTCCGGCCCCGTGACGGCCTCGTCTCGTCCCCGTCCCGGCCCCGTGTTGGCCTCGTCTCGTCCCCGTGTCGGCCTCGTCTCGTCCCCGTCCCGGCCCCGTGTCGGCCTCGTCTCGTCCTCGTCTCGTCCCCGTCCCGGCCCCGTGTCGGCCTCGTCTCGTCCCCGTGTCGGCCTCGTCTCGTCCCCGTGTCGGCCTCGTCCCGGCCCCGTCACGGCCCCGTGTCGGCCTCGTCTCGTCCCCGTCCCGGCCCCGTGTCGGCCTCGTTTCGTCCCCGTCCCGGCCCCGTGTCGGCCTCGTCTCGTCCCCGTCCCGGCCCCGTGTCGGCCTCGTCTCGTCCCCGTGTCGGCCTCGTCTCGTCCCCGTGTCGGCATCGTCCCCGTCTCGTCCCCGTCCCGGCCCCGTGTCGGCCTCGTCTCGTCCCCGTGTCGGCCTCGTCTCGTCCCCGTCCCGGCCCCGTGTCGGCCTCGTCTCGTCCCCGTCCCGGTCCCGTGTTGGCCTCGTCTCGTCCCCGTGTCGGCCTCGTCTCGTCCCCGTCTCGTCCCCGTCCCGGCCCCGTGTCGGCCTCGTCTCGTCCTCGTGTCGGCCTCGTCTCGTCCCCGTCCCGGCCCCGTCTCGTCCCCGTGTCGGCATCGTCCCCGTCTCGTCCCCGTCCCGGCCCCGTGTCGGCCTCGTCTCGTCCCCGTGTCGGCCTCGTCTCGTCCCCGTCCCGGCCCCGTCCCGGCCCCGTCTCGTCCCCGTCCCGGCCCCGTGTTGTCCTCGTCCCGGCCCCGTGTCGGCCTCGTCCCGTCCCCGTCCCGGCCCCGTGTCGGCCTCGTCTCGTCCCCGTCCCGGCCCCGTGTCGGCCTCGTCTCGTCCCCGTGTCGGCCTCGTCTCGTCCCCGTGCCGGCCTCGTCTCGTCCCCGTGTCGGCATCGTCCCCGTCCCGGCCCCGTGTCGGCCTCGTCTCGTCCTCGTGTCGGCCTCGTCTCGTCCCCGTGTCGGCCTCGTCTCGTCCCCGTGTCGGCCTCGTCTCGTCCCCGTGTCGGCCTCGTCTCGTCCCCGTCCCGGCCCCGTGTTGGCCTCGTCTCGTCCCCGTGTCGGCCTCGTCTCGTCCCCGTCCCGGCCCCGTGTCGGCCTCGTCTCGTCCCCGTCCCGGCCCCGTGTCGGCCTCGTCTCGTCCTCGTGTTGGCCTCGTCTCGTCCCCGTCCCGCCCCGTCTCGTCCCCGTGTCGGCATCGTCCCCGTCTCGTCCCCGTCCCGGCCCCGTGTCGGCCTCGTCTCGTCCCCGTCCCGGCCCCGTGTTGTCCTCGTCCCGGCCCCGTGTCGGCCTCGTCCCGTCCCCGTCCCGGCCCCGTGACGGCCTCGTCTCGTCCCCGTCCCGGCCTCGTCCCGTCCCCGTCCCGGCCCCGTGTCGGCCTCGTCTCGTCCCCGTCCCGGCCCCGTGTCGGCCTCGTCTCGTCCCCGTCCCGGCCCCGTGTTGTCCTCGTCCCGGCCCCGTGTCGGCCTCGTCCCGTCCCCGTCCCGGCCCCGTGTTGTCCTCGTCCCGGCCCCGTGTCGGCCTCGTCCCGTCCCCGTCCCGGCCCCGTGTCGGCCTCGTCCCGTCCCCGTCCCGGCCCCGTGACGGCCTCGTCTCGTCCCCGTCCCGGCCCCGTGTCGGCCTCGTCCCGTCCCCGTCCCGGCCCCGTGTCGGCCTCGTCTCGGCCCCGTGTCGGCAGATGAACAGTCGGTGAACAGGCAGATTTATCAGAAATCATAAAATTAAAGTTTTAGATAATACACAATATACAGTATACTTGGTTATTTGTAAAACAAACAATCTCACAGTTGAAGATTAGTAACATCATAGACAACAACATTGTTCTACGACTTTTCATACAAAACTCAATCAGCTGTTCGGACATTTTGTATGGAAAGTCGATTATTTTTTGTCTGTTTTCGGAAAATTCGTAGTACAAAATGTTGTTCTATACGATGTTAGTAATGTACTCCTGCGTGGTTTTTAACAAATAACCCTGTGTAGTCCCAACTAAAGTGTGAAACACACCGGATGCGTAAGCGTAAGCGTAAACGTGCACGTAGACGTACCGTGACGTTGTAATGTAATGTATGAAACTTTATGAGACATGGCACACCGCTTGCGTAACGTATACGTGCACGTAGACTGATGCATCACCCTGCGCATTGCAGCCCTCATGATACAAAGCGGAACGCATTGATGCGTACAGTAATGACGTTGTACTCAATAGCATTGCCTATTGGACGTCACACCGAACAAATTCGAACACGCACGTATCTTTGCTACGCGTCACTACGCGCGTGACTACGCATTTAGTTGTATTTGTTTACAAATAGTACCGGTGCTACCGGTAGTAAATGGTGTTTTATTTGTGTGTCGGCCTCGTCTCGTCCCCGTCCCGGCCCCGTGTCGGCCTCGTCTCGTCCTCGTCTCGTCCTCGTCCCGGCCCCGTGTCGGCCTCGTCCCGTCCCCGTCCCGGCCCCGTGACGGCCTCGTCTCGTCCCCGTCCCGGCCCCGTGTCGGCCTCGTCCCGTCCCCGTCCCGGCCCCGTGTCGGCCTCGTCTCGTCCCCGTCCCGGCCCCGTGTTGGCCTCGTCCCGGCCCCGTGTCGGCCTCGTCTCGTCCTCGTCTCGTCCTCGTCCCGGCCCCGCGTCTCCCCGTCCCGGCTACAATTACAACAGATTAAGTGGTTATTTTTGCCAAAAAAAAGAAGTCACTTTCAATGTATTTTTGAAGACTTTGCCCCGTGTCGGCATCGTCTCGTCCCCGTCCCGGCCCCGTCTCGTCAGGGGACGAGAGGTGGGGGATTTCACGGGGCCGACCCCGTGTCGGCCTCGTCTCGTCCCCGTCTCGTCCCCGATCCGGCCCCGTGTCGGCCTCGTCTCGTCCTCGTCCCGGCCCCGTGTCGGCCTCGTCTCGTCCCCGTCCCGTCCCCGTCCCGGACCCGTGACGGCCTCGTCTCGTCCCCGTGTCGGCCTCGTCTCGTCCCCGTCCCGGCCCCGTGTCGGCCTCGTCTCGTCCTCGTCCCGGCCCCGTGTCGGCCTCGTCTCGTCCCCGTCCCGGCCCCGTGTTGGCCTCGTCTCGTCCCCGTGTCGGCCTCGTCTCGTCCCCGTCCCGGCCCCGTATCGGCCTCGTCTCGTCCCCGTGTCGGTTCGTCTCGTCCCCGTCCCGGCCCCGTGTCGGCCTCGTCTCGTCCTCGTCCCGGCCCCGTGTCGGCCTCGTCTCGTCCCCGTGTCGGCCTCGTCTCGTCCCCGTGTCGGCCTCGTCTCGTCCCCGTGTCGGCCTCGTCTCGTCCCCGTCCCGGCCCCGTGTTGGCCTCGTCTCGTCCCCGTCCCGGCCCCGTGTCGGCCTCGTCTCGTCCTCGTCCCGGCCCCGTGTCGGCCTCGTCTCGTCCCCGTCCCGGCCCCGTGTCGGCCTCGTCCCGTCCCCGTCCCGGCCCCGTGTCGCCCTCGTCTCGTCCCCGTCCCGGCCTAACCTCTAAACTCTCGAGTTTTGTTGGTGATCTCTGATTGGTCAAGAAACTCAGTAGTTAGGTTTTGCGCGCTAACTCTAACTCCCCAGTTTCGCGCTAGTTCGATAGTGATCTCTGATTGTTAAAAAAACTCAGTAGTTAGAGGTTTTGCCCGCAAACTCTAACTACTGAGTGCGCATCTACCAATGAGCGCGCTTCAAAATTCAGTTGTCAATCGTCTTTGAACACGGCTGTGGTAGAATGTTTTATATTTTAAAATGACTTCTAATCTTACAAGATTTTGCGAATATAATCCAGTTTTATATTTATTTATTTATTTTATTGTTACAAATAAACGTCAAAAAATATGAAATTAATATCTATAGGACCACACGACACGACAACTATTCCGAATCCAATGCAAAAAAGTTTTCCAAATCGGTTCATAAAAATGACCCAGTTCTTCTTCCGGTAACAAACATACAACCAAAATGAAAACCTCTCCCTTTTTGAAAACGGTTAAGAATATTTGTCCGTTGGAAAGCAGAAAGCCATAAAAGTGGAGTAATATCAAATAACGATTCTTAATTGTGGCTTGTGGGTAGGTAAAAACGTATTTTTATTATATCTGTTACCGTAGAACTCCGTAATTTATGAACTTTAAATCCAAAATACTTACCTACTCAATTCAAAATAAATGCCAACTACATTTTCTTCAGACAAAACTGTAAATCGCGTTAATTTTTATTTGGTTTGTAAAGGTATTGGATTTTTAGGGTTCCGTAGCCTAAATGGCAAAAAACGGAACCCTTATAGATTCGTCATGTCTGTCTGTCTGTCTGTCTGTCTGTCTGTCTGTCTGTCTGTCTGTCTGTCTGTCCGTATGTCACAGCCACTTTATTCCGAAAGTATTAAGACTACACAGTTGAAACTTGGTAGGTATATGTATTCTGTTAACCGCTTAACGAATTTAATACAAAAATAAGAAAAATAAAAGATTAAGGAGGGGCTCCCCATACATGGAACTGAAACTGAAAAAATTTTTTTTCTTCAAACCAACACGTGTTGGGTGTCTATAGATAGCTCTTTGAAAATGACATTGGGTTTCCTAAGACAACTTTTTCTCAAAGTCAACTGTTTGAAAGATATTCACCGCCAAAGTGGTAAAATGTGTGTCCCCCTCCCTTTAACTTTTGAAATAAGAGAGTGAAAAATCTAAAAAAAATATATGCTGTAGATCTTAATAAACACTTTCAACCAAAATTGGTTTGAACGAGATATAGTTATTAGTTTTTGAGATATAGCACATTTTCCAAAACCGCAAATATAACTTTGTCATTCATACCAACACTGTGAAAAACAAAGTTATTTTTGCAATCGAAAATGATAGGTGGTATTAAATATGGTATGGTATAAGGTAACTACGGAACCCTATGGCGCGTGGCCCGACATGCACTTGGCCGGTTTTTTTATTAAATAGAACCCTCTACAAAGACCTACTGTCATAATTCGAATAACATCACAAGAGTTAATTATGTTAAAATTGCAAATAATTTTGGTATTAGTAAAGGAAGTTTATTGTTCGCCGACCTGTTAAATAAAAAATTGTTGACGACAACCTCGAAAGATTAGATAACTAACATCATAAATAACAACATTTTGTTTTACAACTTTTCCGAAAACAGAAAAAAAGTTTTGTCATACAAATGTGCGAACACTGCGAGCACCTGATCAAGTTTTGTATTAAATAATTTTTTTGTCTGTCCAATTAGAGATGAATATTTATCAGTTTGTATCTACACACCACAGTCCTCCGAACTATTTAGTTTAGCAGAAAAATGAACTTTTGCGTACAGATCTGGGTTTACTGGATTATATTCGTAAACACTTGGAAGAGTAGAAGAAAAAATACGCTACCACAGTCGTGTACAGACAGTTGACAACTGAATTTTGAAGCCCGCTCCGATGAGCGGGCTTCAAAATTCAGTTGTCAACTGTCTGAAACGCAAACTCTACCTACTGAGTTCGCGGGCAAAACCTAACTACTGAGTTTTTTGACCAATCAAAGATCACTATCGAACTAGCGCGAAACTGGGGAGTTAGAGTTTGCGCGCAAAACCTAACTACTGAGTTTCTTGACCAATCAGAGATCACCATCAAAACTCGAGAGTTAGATTTTGCTTATATGCGGGGGGTCACAGGGGACATGACCCCCCCCCCCCCCCCCCAAAATCATACATGTCACATAGAAAAAGCATCTAAAAATTCACAAAAAAGCAATTATTATTATTAGTGACCCCCCCCCAAAATTTCAGGCTGCGACCGCGCCTGGAATACATAATAGTACAAGTCCAGGTAGCTTTGTTTTTTCAGTTCTAATAGTATTTTTTGTAAGTAAATTATTCAAAAATACTTTTGATTACAGCAAGAATCGCCGACTGCAAAAGATCTGAAGGAAATTTTAATAGCTTTAAAGTTTAATAAACCACCACCGAACATCACACCTGAAATGCTTTTCTCTAAATTGGAAGCTAAGTTAAAAGACACCATTCAAAAAGATGGTAAGTGTTTATCTATGGTGTAACCATATGATGTGATAATACCGAAACAGGTAAGAGCATTGGACCGGACTTCTAATGGTCGCGGGTTCGATTTCCGCCTGAGACAATCCAGGGGGTCAAGTCCGCTAACGTTAACGTCAAAATTGTGTATGAATGGTAATACTTTTTGACACAGTTCTTGTTTCTGAAACCTAAAACCGAGACAATGTATTTCCGTTTTGGGTTTAAGAAACAAGAACTGTGTGAAAAACATTACCATTCAAACACCGATTCAGCAACCGTTCTCCTACGACCGATTTGCTATTGGACTGTTCGTCGACAGGACGATTCATTTATTTCCATTTCCCCAACAGAGTCTTTCACCCACGGACTGTTCGCCGACAGGACCTTTGGCATATGTCACTTTTGACGACACGCCGTTCCACCAACTGAATGTTTCACCGACACGACGATAAACCTATAACTCTTTTAACTACAACCCTTTCCATCTACGGAGGATTCGCCGTCAATATTAAGGCAAGCAATATTACAAAGAATGTAAATATTTTATTAAAACTATAATTAGTTGAGGGGAATGATGAGTGAATGAATAGTTTTAATACCTGAAACACCCCTTGAGGGGGTAAAAAGAGGAGTGGAAGTTTGAAGATAATCTTAAAAATATTTTAATTTATGGCGATGATGTGGAAATCATCACCACCACAAACTCTCCATTATAGTGATAGTGATTAATAGTAAACTAAAACAAAATTTGCAAAAATGAAGAATTTGATATAAATGTGATTAGCAAAAATTAAACATAAAATAAATAAATAATTAACAAACTCCAAAAAGCACATTATTCATTTTAATATTTTAATATTGCTTGCCTTAATATTGACGGCGAATCCTCCGTAGATGGAAAGGGTTGTAGTTAAAAGAGTTATAGGTTTATCGTCGTGTCGGTGAAACATTCAGTTGGTGGAACGGCGTGTCGTCAAAAGTGACATATGCCAAAGGTCCTGTCGGCGAACAGTCCGTGGGTGAAAGACTCTGTTGGGGAAATGGAAATAAATGAATCGTCCTGTCGACGAACAGTCCAATAGCAAATCGGTCGTAGGAGAACGGTTGCTGAATCTCAAACACCATTGAAACACGATTTTGACGTTAACATTATCAGATTTTTTTAGTAAGTATATTATTTAGTATCTTAGGTATTCTTAATCGAAGCTAAAAATAATATTATTTTCTTAAATTCGTCGTCAAATGATATTCACATTATTTTCTTAGGTGACCAACTGGTAGGCAAGCCACTATACAACAAAGCCATGACGGAAAAAGAATGGAAGGAACTGGAAAAGACATTCAACGAAATGTTCGAGGAGTATCGCTTGAGAAGGGAGACGCTTATCACTCGGCTGGAGTGCACTATACAGAGTTTTGAGGTGAGAATATTGTTTACTAGCTTCTGCCTGCGACTTCGTCCATATAGATATTCGAGAAAATCCTTAAGGAAGCTTTAACCAGGATCATATTCTATGTTTCAATTTCATCAAAATTGGATCAGCAGTTTTTACGTGATTAGGCGGCTCCCCACTAAGCGCGCTGCTCCCCTATTTCTCTCCCCCTCCCCTCCTCCCACTCACTCTCCCCATCCCTCTCTCAAGCTCTACACTATTTCTGTACCAAATTTCATCAAAATCGGTTCAGTAGTTTAGGCGTGAAAACGTAACAGACAAAAGGACTGGCAGAGTTACTTTCGCATTTACAATATTAGTATGGGTTTACGTTATAATGAATAAAGAAAATGCTAGTAATAGTTCTAACATGTTACAAAATAACCGTTGGTCCCGACTGCATTTGCAGTCGTTAACACCCGCCAATCCGCATTGGGCCCGTGCGGTGGGTTATGGCCCATCCTCCTTATCCACCCATAAGGAAGGCCTGTGCCCCAGCAGTGGGGACATTAAAAATTACTGATGGTCATAGTCATGTTTTTGTTTCTTGTAAATAAAATATTCTTCAAAGAAATGTATTTCAGATTTGTTCCGGATTCGTCATGTTCCTAACTCGTCGTATTCCAGATTCGCCGAATTCCAGACTCGCCGATTTCCTGATTCGCCGTAATACGTACAATCGATAACCATTTCAAAGTTTAAAATTGCTAGCACGCCGCGCCATCACTATGCGCGTGTCAGAAATGGTCTCATAATAAAATAAACCATTTATTTAAGTGTCCATTTGGACAAATTGTCATTAAAATAAGTGTAAATTTTGTATTTCTTTTTTTTTATTACAAACATGCTTCAGATTAGCTTCAGATTAATTAATATTTGAACTAAAATGTAATGTAAAATTAAGCTGTTGTTGTACCTCATAATTAAATAAAAAAATATGTCATCGATTGTATTCCGACGAATCTGGAATACGGCGAATCTGCAATACGACGAGTCAGGAACATGACGAATCCGGAACAACCCCTTTATTTTTTAGTGGTCCGACCGCCTAAAAACCAAGAAAGATCTCATCCAATCCTCGTACCGTCCGAAGCGCGAACAAATGAAAGTGAAGCCGGACGTCCGGTTGTCCGACTTCTTGGCCGCCCGGACGTCGCTTCTGCAAGTCGAGAAAACGTCCAACGCCAACGTCCGGAAGAATACGCAGACGGAAGTTAACAAAGTTATTATTGGACAGGTCAGTACAAAATTGATTTTACTTAATGCCTGCGACTTCGTCTGCGTGGGTAGTATTTTTTCTATCCCTCGAGAATGGTTCCCCAATATCAAATTCAAATAAAAATGGCTTGAATTTATCATAAAAATAATAGGGATTAAAGTATGAAATTACCCTTTTTTAGGGTTCTGTTCCCAAAGGGTAAAAACGGGACCCTATTACTAAGACTCCGCTGTCCGTCTGTCTGTCTGTCACCACGCTGTAATCTCATGAACCGTGATAGCTAGAAAGTTGAAATTTTTACAGATGATGTATTTCTGTTGCCGCAGTAATAAAATTAATATTAGGTCTTTACCTATGAAATTGCCGATATTTTGTCACATACAGAGAAAATAATAACTTCTATAATTTAAAATTTTAACAAAATCGTGAATATTACATCGAATTATGATCATGATAGTTAACTATCAGTAAAAATAAAGTCCATATTTTAGCTTTCGTGACATTAAAAAAAAGATCTTGAAAGTGACTCTTTTTTGTGAGCAAAAAAAAGGGTGACCGAAGGGGTTGTAACTTAACCAAAACTTATTTTTTCGCTTATCTTAAATGGAAATAAGTTAGCATAGTGTTCAAACATTAGTACATAAAAGTTTTGTTACATGAGTGTTCATGGTTGTTAAATGAACAAAGAAAATGCTATTATAAAAAATGCAACTTCTTGAAAAATCTCCATACAAATCGGCAATTTCATAGGTAAAGACCTATTATTTAAGGGGGGCTCCCATACAACAAAAGTGATTTTATGCCGTTTTTGCTCGATATTAATAACGACAACAGGTAAAGTCGCATTACTCATCTCCCAGCAAAAATGTAAACAAAGGTGTTGCCAGAACAAAACAACTCAAGAGGAAATAGTATATTGCTAAGTCAAGAAATAAACACACCTACATGTTTTTTCATCACGAACCTAATAAAAATAGATTAGATAAATATTCTGAATCATGAGTTTTGCGGCAAAAACAGTAATATAATTTAATATTTCATAATAACAGTTTTGTAGTAGAAAAGATATTCATGATGCTGTGCACACATCAACTGCAAACCGTGTACATCAACCTTTGGTTCATTTTATAAAATTTCATAAAAAAATAGTAATAATAGTAGCTGTAGTAGTAACATTTGTCTTTTGGTATTGGGGGGGGGGACGGGGACGATGACGACGATAGGCGAAGATGCTATGACGTTCTTGATTAAGAATGTATGTAAAAGATTTTAAAAATTGTCTTAAAATAAGTTCAGTTTAACTTGGATCCAACATTTTAATAAGAATACCTAAATAATATTTACATTTATTTCTTATTCAAAATAGTTTAACAAAAACCATAAACATTTAATTCGTAGGGTAGACATAGGAGGGTTGTGACATTTTTTTATTAACCGACTTCAAAACATGTGGCTTATAAGGCTATTACCAAACACTGTGAATAGATAGTTATTCGTTGTAATTATTTTTTCTTGAGGCGGCGCTAGTGGACGCACGATGCACCTACCTTTAAGTATTTTGTCACTAATCTTGTTGTAATTTATTTGCATTTGCGTAGGAAGGGGGGAGCGTGCGCACCCCATAACAGTGTGGTGCCACCCCAGACAAAAAACCTGATATATTGCCCTTCTATACTGCAACGAGGCTCTAGCACGCACCCCCCTCCCCCATTAGTTTTACCTCCCAACTGCCCCCCCCCCTGGAAAAATCTCTATATAGGCCAATGTATATTTGGTAACGATATATTTAAGTTTGTAATATCGTTACTTACCCCTATTAAAGCTGATAAGTTTCTTGCGCCCGTTCTTCTTGTCAATTGAAAAAGTTTGGAACGGGTGCGGGTGGTAGGAAAATATAGACGATTCAAAATCTCTATTTTTTTTAGTTTATTTGAATAAATATTATTTTGATGTCGACTTTGACTTTTATTGTAAACTAGCGGCCGCCCGCGACTTCGTCTGCGTGGATTTTTTTTGCTATCCCACGGGAACAATTCTTTTTTTCGGGATCAAAGGTACCCTATGTCCTTCTCTGTACCCCTGACAACGTGTATGCAAAATTTCATGATGATCGGTTCAGTAGTTAAGACGTGAAGGCGTAACAAACAAATAAACAAACAAACAAACGGACTTTCGCATTTATAATATTAGAAAGGATAAGGTTAGTTGAAACATATATAATGGGGAGGGCAACTGTCAAAATGGCGCTGCATACGCTTGTTGCAGGAGAGCTATGAAAACAAAGGACTTTTACTTAAAAAAAATAGTTTTTTTAGCTTTAAAATGATTAAATTCTGTGAAGTAAATCTGGATATAGAAAAAATGCATAAGTTATGTAAGAATAAAATGGCTTAATTTGGCTTTCAATACCGGCATTTGCATTGCAGAATAGTCTTTTATATCCATTTTGGGTCAATGGGTCTTTTTCGGTAAAAAATACCACAAAATAAAGAATAAAAATATTTTCAAATATTTTCAAATAAAAATATTTTACCAAAAAATATTTTCCCATACATTTTATTCTGAACGTCTAGTGTCTTAGGAACAAGCGTACGCAGCGACATCTACAATTAGCTTTGCGTTGCCAACCCCATTGATTGCAATGTCCTGTTACCTATGGGGCATTCCACGGTGACGGTCGGGACATTGTAACTCATTTTCAGAGACGTCATTGGGTATATTTTCAATAATATGTCAAAACTTCATTGAATTTTAAGTAAAGTTGTTAATAAATACAAGCAATAATAAGGGAAAGAAGATAGAACTTTAAAAAAGTATGTTTAACTATGTGATATCGCAATTCGAATCAGTGTGACGGTCGGGACTTCAAATTACCTACCTGCTCTAAGTGTGTGCATTCTTTTTAAAAATTCAGATCAGTTACAACCTTCAATAATTAATTATTTTTTTTTATATTATCCTAGATAGATATTCTTTAATCTAAACAATAGTTAAAGTTGATAAGGTTAGCCAATTTTTCCCCATAAATATTTAAAGACTGTGACGGTCGGGACAAGGATTTGTGACGGTCGGGACGAGTAACATTGTAACACAAACAAATTCGAATTTGACTAAGTTTTTATTATTGTTAAACAAAATTTTTAGTTTTCCAAGGACAATTATATCGATTACTATTAATAAGGACAATTACTTAGCTGCTAACTTACTACTTAATTCAAAATTTAATTATTTTCAAGAACATCAATATTTTCTTTAAATTCATAGTAAATAAGATATTTTTTTGCTCTCAATCTCCTCCTACGACTTTGCTATTTTTCTTTTTGTAAGATTTTCATATCTTTATCTGGATCTTCTATTTGTTTTGCCCTAGACCGTAGTTTTTGCTCAGGTGGATCCATTTCTAAAAAAAAGTGTATGTGTAGTACACCTAATCAAGAGTTTCATGCAATAAACTCTATGTTAATCAATTTATAGTTTATACAATACTAAATCATATACTAGAAACTACTAACTAGTTTATTTTATTATTTAAATATGAGTAAAGCATGGTGACGGTCGGGACAAACTGTGACGGTCGGGACAGTGTAAAAAAATCACATAATATTTCACCATTTCACCTTTATATGCCTCTATACACGACATCATTAGCCATTTTCAGTTTTGTGTCAAAACGTGTACTGCTAATCTGTGACGGTCGGGACACCACTTTGTGACAACACAAAATATTCAAATGTAGTCCTAGTCATTAAATAAATAAATGGACAGAAAATTGTAACGCATCTTCTTACTTTCCAAAGGTTTTTTAAAAGCTTACCTTTATAGTTTGAGCTTAGGACAAACTAATTACTGTTTTTCAGTGACGGTCGGGACACAAAACTTATAGCTGTTCAAAGGGAAATGAAATAGAAACTGGCTTACCGTTTTAAAAAGTGATTGGCGTAAATAATACATGAGAAAATGTTTAATTGCACAGTAATATACAGTGATCGAAAAAGCAAATAAAATGGACGAAAACAGTGTTGCAAATTGAAGAAAAAATCTACCACAGAGCATTGCGACTTGACTAGTGTTGCTCCTGATTGAAAAATACAATATTGATGAATATTTTGGTGAAAAAAAAATTGTTTTACAAAGTTCAGATAAATAACTATGTTGTAGGCATGAAAGGAGGATGGGCAGATTGGTACAGGGTTCCAATAGTTAAGCTTGTAGTGTCGTTTGAAAGGTCTCATCAAGATGAACAACTTTTACTATGAGCACCAGTCTCAGATCTGGTTGCGTTCGGAGATATACATACAGCAATATTACTGCATATCTCTATGGAAAATGAGTGCAGGTGTAACATTTTCTACATTTCTTTTCATGCTTTTATTTTTAAAACAGTTAGCCAACGCCAAGCTCCACTCCCTTTAACTCATCTGGGCCCAAGGCTTTTGGCTTTACTTATTTTATCATTCTTCTGGTTATATTAATAGTTTGTAGTACATTTTCATGTACCTATAATACTTAGTAGAATTGCTGCTTTCAAAACGTGAATTAGAACTGGCCCCATAGCAGACATTTTCCTACACATAAACATCTTTTCAAATATATGTTGGTTATAGCTATTGGAGCTGGTACCACGATCCATATATTTTTGCCCATCCTCTTTTAGTTTGATAATTGAGTTTTAATTTTTACTAGTCGGGTGACAGTTACCGTGGAATGCCCCCTATGTATTTTTGATAGTAGTAATATATAAGTTTAGTTTTCTTATCAGTTCGTATCAAGAATTTTCAACATCAAAATGGTTACGATAGGTTATAAAGATAAAATTTCTAATTACTATCATACTTTAAAATTACCCTGGATAACATTATATTTATTATGACTCAAAATATAATAAACAAATTAAAAAGTTATAAAAGTGACCAAAGGTTTTCTATATCTGAAAATGTCACTTTCAGGGTCAGTTTGTCAATTTGACAGTGACGTTTCTTTGTTTACATTTTTGCTGGGAGATGAGTAATGCGACTTTAGACAGTTGAATTTTTCACAGATGATGTATTTTTATTGCCGCTATAACAACAAATACTAAAAACAGAATAAAATTAATATTTAAGGGGGTCTCCCATACAACAAACGTAATTTTTTCGCCGTTTTTTGGTACGGAACCCTTCGTGCGCGAGTCCGACTCGCACTTGGCCGGTTTTTTCTTACACACAGAGGCTCTCATATCTTCTATCTATGATGTTAAAGATGCTTCAGTTACTTGTTATTTCGAATTATGACCATAACAATCCATTATCAGCAATAAAAATATTTGTTTTCTTTCCTGGGGCCCTATTTTTGAATCACTCGACTGACGTCGAGCGCTCGTTTCTACTGATTTTCGTTCGACATCTCATTGTTTTGAGTCATATGTCGAACGAAAATCAGTCGAAAAGAGCGCTCGACGCCTGCCGAGCGATTCAAAAACAGGGCCCCTGAACATTAAAAAGTGTATCAAAAGTGACTCCTTTTTTCGTTAACAGAAATTACCTCTTAATTTGTTGGGACTTAGCCGATACTTCTTTTTTGTAATGGCGACATTAGTTAGCTGAGTGCTTAAACATCTGTGCATAAAAGTTTTAAAACATTAGCGGTCATTGTTGTTAAATAAATTAAGAAAATTTTAGTATGGAAAATACAAATCCTTATAATTCTCCATACAAAACGGCAATTTTATACTTAAACCCCTAATAGATAGACCGTGGAAGTGTGACGTCACATAATGGCGGACATATGGCAGACACCTGAACCAAGCAAGTTTCTCTTCTTGCACACCCAGGAAGGCATAATACTTATTCCTAACACCAAAATAACTCAATGATTTGATAACAAAGCAAAAGTGCCAACATTCTCGTGTTTGTTTTTACTCAATTTTACCTCATCACTTCCACGGTCTATACCTTTCAGAAGTTAGCTCGTTTGTATG
Organism: Agriphila geniculea; assembly: GCA_943789525.1. NCBI lineage: Eukaryota > Metazoa > Arthropoda > Insecta > Lepidoptera > Crambidae > Agriphila > Agriphila geniculea. The sequence goes on from OX038895.1 coordinate 9,479,363, forward strand.
GAAATACATAAAGTGGCACTTATTTTCTTTTGAGTAGTACAGAATTTAATCTAATAAATTAATCTATCTGCTTGTTTCCAGGTACCCGACAGAGGGGGCAGGCCGAATGAGCAACAACCTCCGCCTCCTGAAATGCCCTCTTGGCAACAAAGAGCACCCGGTGGACAGGTAATATTATTACCTAACCTTTCGGGGTCACTTTTATCCGGGGGACACTTTGTACCCACCCCGGATCACGAAACTCTGACACAGTTACTTCCCAGATCAAAGGCAGACTTTTTAGGAAATCCGGATCCGGAAAATCTGCCGGATATACCTCTCGGATCTGAGGTGCTCTCAACTAAATTGGATTCCGAAGATGTGTTTGATGGCACAAGGACGATTAAGACAAACTCAATGCCATTGACCTCAGGGGATGGGACAAGGACAATTAAGACGAACTCGATGCCATTGACCTCAGATGATGGGACAAGGACGATTACGACGGACTCGATACCATTGACCTCAGACGATGGGACAAGGACGATTAAGACGGACTCGATGCCATTGACCTCAGACGATGGGACAAGGACGATTAAAACGGACTCGTTGCCATTGAACTCAGACGATGGGACAAGGACGATTAAGACGGACTCGCCGCCAGTTACAAGAAAGACAAAACTTCCGAAAGCGGCGCGTAGACGCCTTAATCGGCTTAAGGCCCAAGGAATGGACCCTATCCAGGCATATGATCTAATAGTTGAGCAGTTTAGGGCAGAGATGACTAGTAATGAGGGAGACTCAACTAAATCGTATTCCAAAGATGTGCTCGATGGCATGAGGCCAATTAATACGAACTCGATGCCATCGACCTCAGACGATGGCATAAGACCGATTAAGACTAAATCAATGCCATCGACCTCAGACGATGGCATGAGGAGGATTAAGACGAACTTGATGCCATCAAACTCAGACGATGGCATAAGACCGATTAAGACTAAATCGATGCCATCAACCTCAGACGATGGCATGAAGCCGATTGAAATGAACTCAGAAATGCCATCGTTTACAATAAAGAAAAGACTTCCCAGATCGGCGCGTAAACGCCTTAAGGGGCTTAGGGCGAAAGGAATGGACCCTATCGAGGCATATAGACTCATAGCTGAGCCGTATGGGATAAAGGCGAGTAATATGGCTGTTACTTTGGACCAAAAAGCTCGGCCCGAGAGTGAATCTTTGGACCAAATAACGTGGAAACAGACTCAGCCCAAGAATGATTCTTCCGACATAATAATGTGCAAACAGGCTAGATCCGAAGATGAATCACAAAACCACACACAGACCTCAAACGATGGCACAAGAATGATTAAGACAAACTCGATGCCATCAACCTCAGACAATAGCACAAAAACGGTTAAGACAAACTCGATGCCATTGACCTCAAACGATGGCATGAGGCCCATTGACATGAACTCAAAAAAAATGCGGTTGCTTAAAGAAAAGACACTCCCCCAATCCGCGCGTAAACGCCTTAAACTGCTTAAGGCAAATGGAATGAATCCTATCAAGGCGTATGAACTCATAGTTAAGCAGGCGCATGATCTCATAGTTAGGGTAGACACGACTTTGAACGAGATTGGAACGGACCAATTAACGTGCAAACAAACTCAGCCCGAGAATGAATTTTTAGACCAAATAACATGCAAACGGACTCGGTTCGAGAATGAATCTTTGGACCGAATGATATGCAAACGGCCACGGTTCGAGAATGAATCTTCAGACATAATAAAGTGTAAACAGGCTAGATCCGAAGATGAATCACAAAACCACGCGAAAACTTTGATTGTAAGCGAAGACTCCAAATTAGTGACGTCACAAACGCCTCTGATGTCTGTGGTCAGACCGTCGGCAAAGACTTTAAACTCTTTTAAAGACCTCACAAACATCCAAGTGGGGATCCGCAACACGGCACCCATGTCGGATGCACAATTAGGTTTGGTAAAACGCAGCATAATTCAGGGTATCCTTGAAGATCCTAAAGATATGCCGTGTCCAGATTTCCAAGGCTGTACCTTTAAACTTGGCTGGTTACAAATTGTTGTTAATGGTGAATACAGCCGGGAATGGCTGGAGAAAAGAGTAAAAGTCATCAAACCTTGGCCTGAGGCGAGTCTCTCACTTATAAGTGAGAATCAATTCCCAAAGGTTAAAATGGGTGTCTGTTTAGTTCCGAAGTCAGAAATTGAGTCTCCGGAAGACGCGATCCTGCTTTTAGGGAAACAAAACGGCTTAAATACTAGCTCGTGGAAGATTCTGCGAGTTAAGTACCAAAAGGACGGATGTACGGTCGCCTTTTCCATTGACGATGCGTCTTTGGAAATCTTGCGTAAGCTGGAGTACAAGGTGCAACTAGGGTTTAAGAGGGTTCTTATCCGCATCTGAAGGGAATATGTAGGCAATAGACATATGTGTTACTAAAAACCCTTAATGCCGAATATGGTAGATAGGGACCATCAAACTGAACAACTTTTACTATGGGACCAACTCTGTAATCGCGAAAAAAAAAATCACCTGTTTCATACATTTTGATATTTTCGTTGTATAAAATGGCAGATTTTTTTCGCGATTTCAGAGTTGGTCCCATAGTAAAAGTTATTCAGTTTGACGGTCCCTATCTACCATATTCGGCATTACGGTTTTTTTAACACGTTGTATATTAAGATAATTGTTGTATGTACGTTGTATATTATTTTGTTGTTTAATTATGTATAAGTACTTCAACACTAAATAATATACTAGAAAAATTTCGACTCGCACCAGGTCAATTCTCGGACGGGAGTCGAACCCGCGACCTTTGGATATCCGATCCAATGCTCTGACCACTGACCTACAGAGTCACTAGCTATTTCATGTTAATCAATTGTCAAAATATCTAGGGGTCAAGTCTGCTAATGTTTTCGTCAAAATTGTAGTTCAATGGTGTTTGAATGGTAATGATTTTTTACACAGTTCTTGTTTCTTAAACCCAAAACGAAAACATATTGTGTCTTGATTTTGGGTTTAAGAAACAAGAACTGTGTCAAAAAGCATTACCATTGAACTACGATTTTGACGAAAACATTAGCAGACTTGAACCCCTGGAAAGATATTTCAATTTAATGTCGAGGTTAATTCCTCACATTGGTGAAATAACGCTGGCTTGCAGCGTAAGAATGGGATATATTAGAAGCCCTTCTTCCCCACGACACTACCAAAGCGCACTACTGGTAGTGTCGTGGGTAATTTTTTTCCCTTCTACACTACCGGCCCAGTAGTGTCGTAGGTAAATGAAAAATTCCATACATATGCATTCCCCACGACAATACCATTTTTTTTTCGTGACAACACGTAAATATATAAATTTGTATTTCACCAAAGTACTAGGATCTCATAAACATAAGGAAGGTTAACTTCTGTATTTTTATAGCTTTTAATTATTTTCGTAATACCATTCTATTTCGTTAAGTACCACCAAATAAATCTCGTAACGTAATAAAGTTAACCTCCTCTAAATCTATGCTACCCTGGTACTTTGGTAATGTACCTAATTTAAAGAAAATAATTTTTAATTATTTTAAGTTCAAGTTGGATTTGTGCTTAATAAATCGATATAAATAGAGATTGTTATTTATTTACATGTATTGTTGTCACGAAATTCCAGAATCTGCCATTTAACGAAAAGGAAAAAAAATTGGTAGTGTCGTGGGGAATGCATTTGTATGGAATTTTTCATTTACCTACGACACTACTGGGCCGGTAGTGTAGAAGGGAAAAAAATTACCCACGACACTACCAGTAGTGCGCCTTGGTAGTGTCGTGGGGAAGAAGTGATTAGAAGAAATTCAACGATGCCACTAGTGACTCAGTAGCTCAGCGGTCAGAGCATTGGACCGGACATCCAAAGGTCGCGGGTTCGATTCCCATCCGAGAATTGATCTGGTACGAGTCAATTTTTTTCTAGTATATGTATTATTTAGTATTGTATAAAAATTGCATTGTTAATGCAAAAATCTCAAATTTAAAAATAAGTACTTCAGTTTATTTGTCTCTATTTAACTTTAACTTATGTAACTATTGAAATAAAACACTTTTAACGGATACTAGTGCTGTTTTATTAAAAGTACCTACTTTAGTGATTGCCTACCCTCAAGCGATGAATTTAGAAATACGTTCAGATATTAGTAGCTAGAATCCGTTAAGTGTTTTATTTTAGTCAAGCTCGCGCGTAACGTAAAAGTGAATAACACAGCTATGTATTGTTCTAAAGTTTGATTATTGCTGGCAATGAGGATCAGTAACGATTTTTGTTTAGTGGCTTATCAGAAAGCTTATTCCACCACAATGATTAATTATGAAGAAATTTTTACAATATCTCTTAAACCTGAGAAGATATACGAGCTGAAACGTGCTAAAACACTCTTGTTTTGGGGTGTCCTTATGACGTTATCGAGACGTTCGCGAACCTTATGTCGTACGTAATAAAGCACATATTGCGTTGAGCTTGGCATTTCCTTCAAACCCTAATAACTCAACCATTTCTAAACGGATTTCAAAAAAGCTTTCACTAAGTTTCATAGCTAGGAATATGTTTTATATTATACCAATAAAACTATAGGATTCAAACCTGTTACTGATCCTCATTGTAGTTATCTGACACAATTTCAAGTTGACTGGGAAGGAATGGCTAATGGCATTAAGAACGCATTTCGCTGTATTTTGAACCCCCGACGCAACGCAGAGGGGTACGTAAGGTTTTGTCTGTCTGTCTGTACGTATATTCGTAGTGCTTAAACGGAAAACACGAGGAGCTCGGTGGCGCAGTGGTTTAGCGCCTGGCCCAGCGATTGCGGAGGTTAAGCAACGTTCGCAAGGGTCGGTCATGGGATGGGTGACCAAAAATTTATTATCTCGAGCTCCTCCGTGCTTTGGAAGGCACGTTAAGCCGTTGGTCCCGGCTGCATTTGCCGTCGTTAACACCCACCAATCCGCATTAGGCCCGCGTGGTGGGTTATGGCCCGTCCTTATCCGCCTATATGGAAGGCCTGTGCCCCAGTGGGGACATTAAAATGGCTGATAGACAAAAGGATCAAGCGATTTCAATGCAGTTTTTTTTTTATTGAAAGTCAAATTAATCGAGATGGTTCTTAGCCACGTTTGATGGAAATACATCCAGACATTTATGGAGATGGTCACCTGCCTGCCAAAACGGTAAGAGATACAGAGGTGATGCTTTGACTAAAATAATGTACATTCTGGGCAAATTTAGGTGCAATTAAAAACCAAAACAGCGGCAAAAAAATGGCTGCTAAAAATTAAGCTGCTTCGATTTGGCTGAAATTAGCGATTTGTTTTTATGTGAAATACAAAGATTAAGAAGTGAATCTTTAATAGTATGAGTACCGAACCGAACCTTTAAAAAGCTTCAAATAAAACTAAATTTAAAATTTCATAAACTCCCGACACAACAAAGCTGATACTTAAAAAGTTAAAAATAATATTATCAAGTCATATAGGTAAATCTAGATATAGGTAGCTAATATAATGGATTTACATGTAAGCTCGTCACATGTGTAACGATACGTAACGGGATCTTGACGCAGATCGTCATTTTCGCAAATGGTCATCGCGAAAAATTTGGTCACTTTCGCAAAAAGTCACTTTCGCAAAACGCCACTTTCCCAAAGTGACCAAATTTTTCGCGATGACCATTTTCGAAAATGACGATCTGCGTCAAAACCCGTAACGGTCCCCAGACGTCTTGATTTACATTTTTAACTTTTTAAAAGTGAGCTTTTTTGTGTCAGAGTTTTTTTTATTGTACTTGCAACAAATATTAAATAAATAAAATGTACCAGAGGATGCGGAAAGATACCCTTCTACAGAGGCAGGCAGAGTCTACATCCACAAAAGTAAAGAATCTGCCTTAAACTTAGAACGGGACCGAAAGCGATGGGGCCCGGTGCCTTAGCGAAGCGGGAAACCGCGACGCAATAGGCCAGGGGCCCTGCACGGAGCCGTCTTCATGGAGTCCTACCGCCGAAAGGAACCCTGCCCCCAAATTAAAAGCTCTTTATAACTTGACAGTTTTCTGATTTGCATCTCTTTTATTTGCTCATGGGCGTAGCGAGGAGGGATTTGAGGGTTTTTTTAACCTACCGACCGATCACTCCAAAAAACTAGCCTCGAGCCCCCGAAAAACTGGCCTGGCTACGCCCTAGTATTTGCTTTACAGTGAGCAAGAAATGTAACTAGTAGTTGCTATAACTATACATAAACCTGGCAAGTTTTAAGAACTTGTACGGAGGCAGGTGCCCCAAACGGTCGGAAGTGGTAAACGTACCAGTGCTGAAGAGGACAATTACAATGTCCCTAGGCCTGGACGAAAGCCACTTAACACACACACACTCACACAATGACACAAACGAAGAATGAAGTCGATGCCTCATAGTGTGCTCTGCATACCTTGATGGCGATAGAAACGACCCGTCTAAGGAGCTGATAATAGTGGTCGAATTTAGCGAATACAATGTCGGCATTATTCGGAGTTCGGACTCCTAATCAGGGGGTCAAGTCTGCTAATGTTTTCGTCAAAATCGTAGTTCAATGGTGTTCTAATGGTAATGCTTTTTGACACAATTATTGTTTCTTAAACCCAAAATCAAGACACAATATGTTTCCGTTTTGGGTTTAAGAAACACAATGTGTTTCAGTTTTGGGTTTACAAAAACAAGAACTGTGTCTAGAAACATCGAAAACATTAGCAGACTTAACCCCCAGGTGAGATACCAACTGGGGCAACACTGACATTTACGATAGGGATGAGTTATAGCATGAATTCATCGCGGCCCCTATTTTCATAAACGTGACAATTTGTCAATTGTCATGACAATTTGGTTTAAGTTGCGGTGTAACTATGAGTAGTTTGTTCTACTTTCAAATTGGTTGACGCAATAGATATAATGATGTCATGACATGTGACAAGTTGTCACGTTTATTATATAGCGCTCTTGCCCCTATTTCATGAACGTGACAATTGTAAATGACGATGGCAGTTTTATGTACCATAGGCAACAGCGTCGCTTAACCACTCCTAAGGTTAAAATCGCTTGCACGCCGCGCCGTCACAGCGTGCAGGGGCGATACGCGTGCACACGAATTTTGTTGCTAACTGGTTAAGTGACGCTGTTGCCCATAGTACGTTGCGGTGTCTGTAAGAAGATCAGTAAGTATATTTCCTAGTTTCAAACTGGCTGACGCCATGGACATCAAATTGTCATTTTAATTTACAATTGTCATGATTATGAAATAGGAGACTGGGCCCTAAATTATAAACGTGACTATTTGTCACCTGTCATGACAATTTCATTTCCATTGCGTCAACCAATTAGAAAATAGAACAAACTACTCATAGCTACCATTTAATTAACAAATTGTCACGTTTATGAAATAGGGCCCTGAGGCCGTACCGGCTAACGCATCAAACTTCAGCAAGGCTGCTGGGCTTCAAATTAAAACATAAATCGAGCCCAAATCAGGCCAAAATGGCGAACCCCAATTCATGATGTCACACGAACATCGATATCTTCCAAATAACTTCGGCAAATATTTCAATACGAAATTCCTTACTTCAATTTATCTGTTTTAAGTTGAAGCTCTGCAGACCCGCCGAAGTTCGAAAAGTTAGCCGGCAGGGCCCTTGGTAGTCGCTGGTGTTGGCTTAAGCTTTTAAATATACGGCATTTCGTGATCGAGGGATTTCCTTTGGCAGTGTGAACCTTCTGAAACCTTACATAATTTTACTATAATTTTTGGCCGAATTTAATAAATCAATATAAATATAGGGTGGTGGTCGCGGCGGGGGCGGGGGCGGCCGTGGGGGTGACAGAGGGAGTCGCGGAGGGGGCAGAGGGGGGCGAGTCCAAGGAGCGTACAGTCAAGGGTCTGGTGATCAGGGCAGGTAAGAATCCTACTATTATTATAAATGTGAAAGTTTGAGAGTTTGGATGTTTGTTCCTCAATCACGCAAAAACGGCTAAACGGATTTAGATGAAATTTTGCACACAGATAGTTTATAGACTGGATTAAAACAAGATACTTCTTATCCCGGTCAAAGGTTCCGTAGGGATTTTTTCCGAATATCCACGACTCCACGCAGACGATGTCGCGGGCGGGACTTCGATAAAACACTTTTTTAAATATCTCAAGTACCTACCTACTTGTCTAGATTGGGCTTTGAAGATAGCCAAAGTAACCTTAGCAAATCTTCGACATCTTTACTTTGGCTAGCTAGGCCCTCTTGTATATATAGTGGCGGTCACATAATTAAAGACACCAGTCGATTTTCATACAAACGAGTTAACTTTGAAGCCTTGGTTCTCCGCTAAGGATTGACATAGCTGTGATCTGATAATGGCCATCCAGGGTATGAATGGAGGAGATTCAGATCGTAATACACACCCAACTGATCTGATCTGCATAATATATGGATATGTTAAAGATATAAGGATACGTTTAAAAAAACCGCGAAATTAGCATAACAATGTATGGAAATCCTGAAACTGAAAGCTCAGGTCCTTATATCTCTTAGAATGCTGATCGTATCAGTTGGGTGTGTGTAGCGATCTGAATCTCCTCCATTCACTCCCTGGATAGCCGTCATCAGATCACAGCTGGGTCAATCCCTAGCAGAGAACCAAGGCTTCAAAGTTACCTGGTTTGTATGAAAATTGACTGGTATCTTTAATTATGTTACCGCCACTGTATGTAGGTATAGTCTTGTTACTCTTTATTCTTCTAATAAGCTTATAGTTGCTGACGTCGCTTTTATATTTTGGATACCTTCTTGTGGATAAGTGTTATAATTGACGTTAACCATTGGTGGGGAGGGGAGGTGTTCTGTTGAAATGGTCTAATCAAGCATATTTTTATTGTCAGTTTGTCTTTTCGGAAAAGTCGTAGAACAAAAGTTGTTGTTTATAATGTTAGTAATCTACTCTTGCGAGGTTGTTGGTGTTTTACAAATAACCCTGTATAAATTAAGACGTCAACAGAAGAAATGGTTTAGTGTCAACTAAATGCTACTACACTACATAGTATAAAAATAAATAAATTTAAAAATATTAAAAACACGACTGCCCTCGCAAAATCGAACTAAAAGTTAAATAAAAAGTGTCATTGCAGTCGAGGGACCGTTTTGTGGAACTATTTTTAATTAAAGAGGTCCCCCGACTGCAATGATACTTGTTATTTATTTTTTTAGTTCGTTTTTGGCAGGGCAGTCGTGTTTTTAATATTTTTAAATTTATTTATTTTTATTTCACACAGTTTAGTGACAAATTATATTATACAGGGTGCAATTGAAATCACTCTCCAAATTTTAAGGAAATGTTCAGTCCATGAAACTGAACAACTTTCTCTAAGAAACATAGGGTCAAATATGTAAAAAAAAATTGACTTTTCATACAAAACAAAGAGATCACGTGATCAGTTTAGTATGGAATGACCAAAATTTTTTGGCGTATTTCGACACATGTTTCATGGAGAAAGTTGTTCAGTTTCATGGACTGAACACATCCTTAAAATTTGGAGAGTGATTACAAATGCACCCGGTATATTTGATATGTGCTCATTAAGGCCTTTCATTTGATGCCCATATTGTAATAATTGAGGAAAAAAATAGTTTTTTTTTTCATATTTGAAAATAGTGGCGTACAGTCGCTGTGATTAAAAAAAAATAGCCAGTTTCACTCGGAATGATGTAAGGATTCTAATAATACCCCATCCATACAAATCCGTTGAGCCATTTAGAAGTTATGGTGGAATAAAGAAACTCACATACCCACAAACATACATGAACCCTGAACACATACCTATACAGGGTCACTGGAAATATGACGTATTGCTGCTAAGGGGTCATAGATGAGGTCAAAACAAATATTTTTTGCCATATAACTTTTTCTCAAAAAAATAATAGTTTTTGAGTTAATTGTAATTAAGTATTTTTTTACCAAAAGTACGTTTTCAGACATAAAAATTTAAAATAAAAGATAACTACTCATTCGATTCCGGATTTTTTATCATTTTAAGATAGAAAACAATCTGATTGTTGATAATAAATAAAAAAAAATTTCATAAAATACAGGTGTTTATAAAAAAATCAATCCTTAAATGCAATTAATATTTTTATTTATTCAGATTTTTTAGAAATAGCATCAAATGTCTTTAAAAAATCCTAGTAACTAAGCGTGCATAATATTTTAAAAACATCACCATCTATTCAGCTTTCAGTTGAGGTATAAAACTTAAAATAACTTAAATAAAAAATGAGAAATTAAGACTTAACTAAATAGCAGTCCCATTTCATGTAGCAAAAATTTCCTACTTCAAGCGCTTCGGAGGTGGCCGTATTATCCTACTTATTCCATAAATTTGAAAGTTTGCTTGATTGGATGATTGTTAAACAATCACGTAAAACGGCTGAACGGATTTGGATGAAATTTGGCACACAGATAGTTTATAAGCCGGATTAAAACATAGGAGGATACTATTATCTTGGTTAAAGGTTCCCTAGGGATTTTCTCGAATGTAAATGCGAATGAAGTCGCGGGCGGAAGTTAGTTTGCCATAAATGGTCGTACTTACTAAAATACTTTCGTCCTAGTGAGTTTGAGACAGGATTATTTTCCGCCGATGAATCAAAACTTTATACAGACACCATCAGAAATAACCATGCATATCAGCCATTTTTAATGACCCGCTGCTAGGGAACAGGTCTTCCTTTCCTTCTGGGATAAAGCGGATGGGCCATAACCCACCTCGTGGGCCAATGCGGATTGGTCGGTGTTAACTCAATGTACCTTACATTGAGCCCTTGGTTCTAGCTGCATTTACAGTCTTTAACAATGACCAATCCACATTGGGCCTACGTGGTGGGTATGGCCCGTCCGCTTTATCCATCCACAAGCCAAAAGGAAGGCCAGTTCCCCAGCAGCGGGGCGTTAAAAATGGCTGATATGCATGGTTATTTGTGATACAGTTTGTGTACAATTTTGATTCATCGGTGGAAAATAATCCTGTCTCAAACTCACTCGGACGAAAGTATTTTAGTAAGTACGACCATTTATGGCAAACTAGCTTTCGCCCGCGACTTCATTCGCATTTACATTCGAGAAAATCCCTAGGGAACCTTTAACCAAGATAATAGTATCCTGCTATGTTTTAATCCGGCTTATAAACTATCTGTGTGCCAAATTTCATCCAAATCCGTTCAGCCGTTTTGCGTGATTGATTAACAATCATCCAAACAAGCAAACTTTCATATTGATGGAATAAGTAGGATAATACGACCACCTCCGAAGCGCTTGAAGTAGGAAATTTTTGTTACATGAAATGGGACTGCTATTTAGTTAAATCTTAATTTCTCATTTTTTATTTCAGTTATTATTAAATTTTATACCTCAACCGAAAGCTGAATAGATGGTGATGTTTTTAAAATATTATGCACGATTAGTTACTAGGATTTTTTTAAAGATATCTGATGCTATTTCTAAAAAATCGGAAAAATAAAAAAAAAATAAAATGCATTTATGGATTGAATTTTTTATAAACACCTGTAATTTATGATTTTTTTTTATTCATTATCAACACTCAGATTGTTTTCTATCTTAAAATGATAAAAAATCCAGAATCGAATGGGTAGTTATCTTTTATTTTAAATTTTTGTGTCTGAAAACGTACTTTTGGTAAAAAAATATTTAATTTCAATTAACTCAAAAACTATGAATTTTTTGAGAAAAAGTTATATGACAAAAAATATTTGTTTTGACCTCATCTATAACCCCTTAGCAGGAATACGTCAGTATTTCCAGTGACCCTGTATACTCCTTTTTGGGGAGTCGTGTAAAAACAAAGTCGCCTCCCGCTGTTTTTTAAAACTACGCAGCGTATTTTGATGCGGTTTTTTTTCAATAGAGTGATTCAAGAGGAAGGGTTATATGTATAACGGCGGGCTTTGTCCAGCAGGGTTTTTAGAAAGAGTGACGTCAGCATCGCTGACGTCACCATTTCCATCACTAGGGTCACACATTGCAAATAATTACACTCAATATTGGAATACACTCTATTTATTTTGCAAACACAAATAAGCTTAAAACTGATTAAATTCAAAACTAAGTTAACAATGGTTTAAATACTCACAGGATTATCTCAAGTCTCCAACTAGCACTATTACAAAATCAACATCTTGCTTCTAAGACGACTCGAACAGTAATGCCGCCAATGTCGCAAAATCTACGCTTCATCGTTTTACACATCGAAAAAAATGGCGCGAACCGGAAATGTAATTTTTAAATTGAAATAACTTAAAACACAGATTTTTCACAATAATGAAATAAAATTGTAAATTCATCTATCAAGTTTCAAAAACGAAATAAGTCTTCAGTTAATTTTTAATTGATAACTAGCCTGAATTAGCTGAAATATCCGGTGGCGGCAAAATGCCAGCGGATGTGACTACTTAGTGATTTAAAAATGGAAATAACTTTATGCATTGATTTTTCAGGGTAATGAAATAAATCTGTAAATTCATCTATCAATTTTTAAAAGCTAATTTAGTCTTCAATTAATTTTTAATCGATAACTAGCCAAAACATCCGGGGCGGCCAAATGCCGGCGGATGTGACGACAGGCCAACTGTTCCAAATAACTTCTTAATTTTAGATTAGTTACAAAACAATGCATAAAGTTTATTCCTTGCTCATTATAAATCAAGATAAGAATTTAGAAGCTTTAAACAATAAATTTTAAGAACAAATTATTCATAGTAATTATAACACAATCAAAGTTATTATTTCTTAATATTATGGTGTTGCGTCGACACGGCCATTCTGCGAGACGGTGCGTGCTCTGCACCAGTCGCGATTCTGGAAGAAGAAATAATTTCTCTGAGCTAGGTATCCGTAGACAGGTACACTAGCTGATAACTTGGTTACAGTAGCTGGTTAAAGCTTTATAACTTGTCTTTTCTTTTTGATAATGTTTCTAGTTGTTAAGTAACCAAGTTTTCAACTAATATTTTGTACAGACCAAATACATTGGATTGGACAATAAATGTAATGTGATGAGGTAACATCTGTCATCTCACAGTTTGTTTTATAATAAATGAGAGATTATAATAATCGTTAAGATAATAAGATGTCGATAGGTACTGTTCAGGAAAGTGAGCTAGGTTTTATTTATGAAGTACGATGTATTACACATATTCGTACAGTTTGTTTAGTTGACATGTCAATGCAAATGCTCCACGCATACTTGCATGATAATATTCTCGTAGACAAGGTTGATGCTGTGGCGCTGAGCGGTCTTATACGCCGTGGTCCACAGGGGCTCTAAGGATATAGGGAAAGGTCGATGCTGGGGCCTGGGCCTTATTTTATGACCGTGGTCCCCAGAGGCTCTGAAAAATATGTTATTTGCGTCGCTTATTTAGTTTATGTCAAGTCAATGCAAATTGCTCCACGCATACTTGCATGATAATATTCTCGTAGACAAGGTTGATGCTGTGGCGCTGAGCGGTCTTGTACGCCGTGGTCCACAGGGGCTCTAAGGATATATGGAAAGGTCGATGCTGGGGCCTAGGCCTTATTTATGACCGTGGTCCCCAGGGGCTCTGAAAACAATGTTAGTTGCGTTGCTTAATGCTCACGGGTTATAGATGCTGTGGCGCTGAGCGGTCACGTACGCCGTGGTCCACAGGGGCTCTAAAGGATATAGGAAGGACGATGCTGAGGCCTGGGCCTTATTTTTATGACCGTGGTCCCCAGAGGCTCTGTAAACAACTTCGAAATTGGAAAGGAAAAAGGAATTTACATGACTTGAACAGTCCTTACTTAAGTGTAATATTTTTCACTGATAGATGTGCCAATTAATTCAGCTCTTATTATTTTGTTAATATTCTTGTTTTAGTCAGTTATTATTCTTGCTTTGATAATTTAAATGAAATAATTTTTGTTACTAGTTTAGTTTATACGAGTGGCATTATCTGTCAATGAAAAATGGCTTAACAAACGACACTAACCTATTGTTTAGGCATCCAACGGCTGGGCAGCTTGGGATGTGGACGGCACTGGTTCAATTGGTGTATCGACGAGCTGGGATGTGGTCTGCTGTTGGGTGTCCTCTTCAAATCCCGTCGACACGGTTTCCTGTTCACCAGGTCGAGGAGCTCGACGCAGTTGATCGTGAGCGACCTTGCGTGGCCGCCCTCTGCCTGTCACACGTTTCACCATGTAGCGGTCATTGTCTAATATTCTGTAGATCTCATATGGTTCACTATATTTCAGGTCCAACGATGTCTGATTTCGGGGATTGTTCTTGATAAGTACATAGTCACCTCTTTGGAACGGGCGTAGTTTGGCCTTATTCCTGTCAAACCGTTGTTTGTCATACTGAGCTGCAGCTGCCATTTTCTGTTGTACGTACTGGTCGAGAGTATCGAAATCTATTAACTCATTTTCTATATTTACCAGTCTTAGGAGTTCCGGTGGTACGCAGTGTTGGCGGCGTGTCAGGAGAGTAAGAGGTGCAACACCTGTTATTCTGTGTGGGGTACAGTTGAATGCAAGTTGAAGGGCTTCTAAAGCAGTCTGCCAATTTTCGGTGTCATAATTTTTGATCATCGTCAGAGCGTTTTTGAGGGTGCCCATTACTCTCTCTACTTGCCCGTTTGCTCGGCTTACTCCTGGCGCTATCATATGCAAATTGATGCCATACCTATCGCAGTAAGCTTTGAACTCGCCAAGAAATTCACGTCCGCCATCGACTACGACCTGTACTGGAGTTCCGAATAAATGAACGACTCGCTTCAATGCTGCGAGACTGCTGCTTTGGCTCTTGTCATTGGAGTAACTAAGTAAAATGTACTTAGTGAATGCATCTATAGTGACTATCACATACTCATGTTGACCTTCAGCGTTTCTCGTACCAAGCTTGCCGGTGATGTCCATATGGATGACTTGAAATGCTGTGGTGGGTTTCTGAATTGGGTGAAGCTGCGCTTGAACAGCACCAGAGGGTCCCTTCGAAGTTCTGCATATAACGCAATTGTCAACAAACCTTCTCACGATGGTGCTCATATTCATAAACCAGTAAGTTTCTTTCAGCTTTTGAAGGGTTTTCTCCCATCCTGGGTGCTGTAGCGACGCGTGAAAAGAGTTTATCAAACTCCATTGGAATGACTTCGGTGCTACTATTAGTTTGTACGTACCGAGTACAGAATCCGTGAGCGTTTTCTTGAGCAAACCTTCTTCTAAGGTGTAACCTGTAGCTGGGCTTTCAGTAGACATGCTGTCAATCAGTGGACGCAGAAAATCGTAACGTCGTTGCTCAATTTGAAGCCACTCAGTATCTCTAGTCATGACGTTGACTGATAATTCAGCTGCGTGGTTTCTGCTAAAAAAATCTGCGTGCTGCAATCGCTCACCTTTTCTATACTCGATCTCGAAGTCGTAATTCTGCAGAAACGCCCACCATCGATGGATTCTTGGAAGTAAATCCTTTTTGTTCTTGGATGCCTTTAAAGCGTTACAGTCTGTTATTACCTTGAATTTTCGGCCGTATAAGTAGTGCCGAAAATGCTTGATGGCCCTCACCACCGCCAGGGTCTCGAGCTCGTAGGAGTGGTAACGGCTCTCTGCGTCTGTGGTGCGCTGGCTCATGTACGCGACTGGATGCTGGCGGTCTCCGATGGTCTGGACCAACACCGCTCCGTAGCCGAGGCTGCTTGCGTCCGTGTAGAGCTCGATTGGTGAGTTTTCCTGAAATAGTGCAAGGGTAGGCGCAGTAGACAAGTGTTGTATAATTAGGTTACGGGCCTCGTCGTGTCTGTCATTCCATTCCCATTTGGAATCTTTTTTTGTTAGTTCATAAAGTGGTACCATTACACGCGAAAAATTGGGAATAAAACGTCTAAAGTACCCGGCGAGGCCATTGAACTGCCGAACTTGCTTAGCCGTCTGTGGAATAGGTGCCTTCGTTAAAGCCTCCACCTTTCTTGGGCTAGGGCTGACTTGCCCATTCGTTATGATATTACCCAAGTACTCAATGGAGCGTTTAAAGAAGGCAGTTTTGTCTATATTAATAGAGAAACCGGCATCTCGTAGTGCAATTAATATTCGTTCTATATTGGCAATACCTTCGGCAAATTCTCTACATTTTGAAAGCACATCATCAACGTACACTTGACAGATTTGATCAGGTGAAAAAAGGAGATCTGCCAAGGCCCTATTAATGCATCTTTGGTATACAGAACACGCGTTACTGAGCCCGAACGGCATGGCCAGATACTCGTACATGCCGTCTGGGGTCACAAAAGCAGTTTTCTCAATTGAACTCTCAGAGATTGGTATCTGGTGGAAACCAGCTGCCATGTCAAATGTAGAGAAAAAGAGACCCCCCGCCAATTGGTCTATCTGATCAGAAATTATCGGTAGTGGGTAGTGATCCCTAAGGGTGTTTCTGTTCAGCTCGCGTTAATCCACACACATGCGGTCCTTGCCATTTTTCTTTTTGACTAGTATGATTGGACTGGAGAACGGTGACTTGCTCTCGCGAATGATATTGTGCTCGAGTAACTCGTTCACAATATCACGCACCTTTTCCCGTTCGACAGGACTCAATCTGTACGGTCTACGCTCTACACACTTATTTGGGTCTTTTAAACGTATTTCTAATTCACCAGTATTGACACGTGTGCGAGGGTAGCCGCGGATAAATAGATGTTCAAACTTGTTAAGTAATATTTTAAGTTGGCCAATTTGATCATCATCAGTCAAGTCACAATCTAAATTGTCAAATTTTTCGCTGTGTGACCGCATGTGGTAGACGACCGGTTGATGAATCAATTTTACACCCCGAGAATTCACCATCACACTTAAGTTTGTATTTTGAATAAGATTCATCCCTATCAGGATATCTGAGCACAATTCATAGTCCGGGACCACATGAAACTGAAGTTCTACTTGCAAATCACCTATTATGCACACAGTTATTAATGTTGAAAGAGATACTACCGTAAATTGCCCTATGCCTTTCAAATAATTAACAACATCAATTCTTTTTCCGGGCAATTTAGATGCTAACGATTCGCGTATTAACGAACATTCCGCCCCGCTATCAAAAATCGCGAACAATTTGAAACCCCCAATCACAAGTGGCATAGAATTTAGTTTCGGTTTACCCACACAATTTACATTTGAAACTACTGCGCGTTCACGTTTATAACATGTTTCATATGTGTGACCTAATCTCGAACAAAATGTACATGTTGGTCTACTATCCTTTTGTGGAACCGTTTTATTATCTGGACGAGGCAGTTGAGGATTTTCGCTTTTACTGTGATAACGGCAATCTCGCGTATCGTGACCAGGTTTTTTACAAGAATGACAGAATAGCAATGGCTTATCTGAGAATCGCTGCCGCTTGACGGGGCCTTGTTGTGCATTTAATGTACTGGGGCAAGGACGCTTTGTGCGTCGTATGGATGAAGCTACTGAAATCAACTCTGGTACAGAAGTGGCCCTGGCATTCAGCAGTTCGATTCGCAATCGCTCATCGCCAACACAACCAATAACAGCCTCAACTGCGTCATCATTGGATAATTTATCTTTGGTAATGCGTCTCCACAAAACCCAAGCCTGTGACAAAAACTGCGCAACGTCTTTAGAATTGTCATAAATATGTTCTCGAAACCGAAAAACATCGCGGGAATATCTATTCTCTGGTTCAAACGTTGTAATTAAAACATCGCGCAATTCCTGCCACGAGGTGGTAGAAACAAGCCAGTTGTCCACCCACAACCTTGCGCGACCTTTAAGTAAACTACTTGCTTTCATTCTTACATCATAGTCGCTCAGGTTGTAGGTTTCCATCGCAGTGGTGACATGCTGACACCACTCGCGTACTCCAATATTTGCGTCCGGATCGTATGATGGCAAAAACACATCATTAATTTTCACTTTTGAATCCGGTAATGTCGTTAAACGATCGGACACGTGCTTAACCATTTGCAACATTTGTGAGAAAAACTCCGCTGGAACCCCGTTAACAGAAGCGTTGCTATTTTCATTAATTGCATCAGAAGGACGAGCAGAAGTGGGTGGTAATCCCACTTCTGATAACGGCGGGCTTTGTCCAGCAGGGTTTTTAGAAAGAGTGACGTCAGCATCGCTGACGTCACCATTTCCATCACTAGGGTCACACATTGCAAATAATTACACTCAATATTGGAATACACTCTATTTATTTTGCAAACACAAATAAGCTTAAAACTGATTAAATTCAAAACTAAGTTAACAATGGTTTAAATACTCACAGGATTATCTCAAGTCTCCAACTAGCACTATTACAAAATCAACATCTTGCTTCTAAGACGACTCGAACAGTAATGCCGCCAATGTCGCAAAATCTACGCTTCATCGTTTTACACATCGAAAAAAATGGCGCGAACCGGAAATGTAATTTTTAAATTGAAATAACTTAAAACACAGATTTTTCACAATAATGAAATAAAATTGTAAATTCATCTATCAAGTTTCAAAAACGAAATAAGTCTTCAGTTAATTTTTAATTGATAACTAGCCTGAATTAGCTGAAATATCCGGTGGCGGCAAAATGCCAGCGGATGTGACTACTTAGTGATTTAAAAATGGAAATAACTTTATGCATTGATTTTTCAGGGTAATGAAATAAATCTGTAAATTCATCTATCAATTTTTAAAAGCTAATTTAGTCTTCAATTAATTTTTAATCGATAACTAGCCAAAACATCCGGGGCGGCCAAATGCCGGCGGATGTGACGACAGGCCAACTGTTCCAAATAACTTCTTAATTTTAGATTAGTTACAAAACAATGCATAAAGTTTATTCCTTGCTCATTATAAATCAAGATAAGAATTTAGAAGCTTTAAACAATAAATTTTAAGAACAAATTATTCATAGTAATTATAACACAATCAAAGTTATTATTTCTTAATATTATGGTGTTGCGTCGACATGTATAATACATGGTGTCCAATTTCACAATACACCGAAGCAAAACGAGGGCGGGTCGCTAGTTCAATATAATTTCATGTACCATTTCATTTTACCCCCAGGCCCCAAACAAGCCCGGCTGCGCTAAACCAGAACCAACGCAACTACCAAACTTACGAAGTACCGCCAGGCGGTTACAGCCAGAACCAAGGCGGTTACAACCAGAACCAAGGCGGTTACAACCAAAATAACTACAATCAAGGCGGCTACGGCCAGAGTCAAGGAGGTTACAATCAAAATCAAGGAGGTTACAATCAAAACCAAGGTAGTTACAATCAGAGTAGAGGTTCTGGAGGTTACGGCCAGAGTGGCTATGATAGTATGGGCAGTTTTAATGGTCAAGGTACGTACCGGAGAAAATCTTTGGCGCAAGTGGCGGATACAAAAAAAAACAGAACTACCCGCCTTCTCTTAGTTGTTTTATGACGTCTTAAATTGTTATGAGGGACTTGAAATTTATGCAATAGTGTGGCCGTCGAAATGGTGTTTAAATGGTTTTGCTTTTTAACACAGTTCTTGTTAATAGAAGAAAAAAATACAATTGAAACACCAACACCTTTGGGTTCAATTCAAACCAACACCTTGGGGAAATGGTTCCGATCAAGGTGACTGATCACCCGTCCGGCTTCGCTGTCGTCCCTCCTTATAAATAATAATAAATGATGATTGGGTTCAATTGTCGTATAAACCATTGTGGCCATTATATACATATAGACTCCGGCAATGAAAGACGCGAGATTCACACACACAATATTTATTCGAAGCTTTAGGCTAATACTTTAAAGTAATACAGATACAACGGGCGTCGTAGCGCGCTGAGTCGACGCGTGCCTATACGAGCGAGCGACATGGGTTTACTTAGAACGGCCCTCGGGCAACTGATTTAAAAATGGCTGCCAGCCACAACGCAGGCGGCGGTCAGTAGAAGGGAGCGGGGTATCGTACGAGAGGGGGGTGTGCAATATAGACAACGTTACCACAGAATAGATATAAGTACTACCGTAAAGAAAGGAAACTCCGCCCCGCCCCGCAATCAATTACTTCACCGCGCCCCGCGAGTTCGTTGGCCAGTTCGTGTGCTCATTCAATAGCCCTAGACTTCACGCACACAGTTGCGCGTGTGCAAAAACGTCACTGTGTAGCGTCTGTGTAATAGGTAGTTGAAACGCGGCGTTTGTATGGAGTGCCCGGGGTGTGACGTTACACACCTTATTTTCTGAGATAAATGGTTTAACACTCAATTTGGCCAAAATGCTTTATACGACAATTGAACCCAAAGGTATTGAGAAATAAATTATTATTACACTATCATTAGCAGGATCGAGGCCCTGGTTTTTGTGAACCATAATCGTTATGTCATACATTTCAAATTGTTTAACTCGATTTATTAAGTTAAATCAAGTTAAGAGCCCGTACACATTTTGCCGCTGACTGCCGCTCTTTCTCTCGCACATTTCATGTTTTCTCAAGATTTCTTAAATCTGAGTGCCTTATTGAAAAATGTGTCTCGGCACTCTCGGCCACTCTTCGCAATATAAGATTACGGACATTTAAAAATATATTTCAGTTTTTTGTTGCTAAAGTACAAATAGTTGTCGTTTTCAACATCTTTTTGAACTGGCGAAAACGATAACTTTTTGTACCTACTTCAGCAACTCGAAACTGAAATATATGTTGAAATGTTCGTAATCTTATATTGCGAAAAGTGACCGAGTCATATTTTTCAATTACGCACTCAAATTTAAGAAATCTTAAGAAAAAATGAAATGTGCGAGCGAGAGAGCGGAAGTCAGCGGCAAAATATGTACGAACTCGTAATTTTTCAGGTGGTAGCGGCGGAGGCGGTTATAAAACGTACACCCAGCAAGGTCAAGGTCAAGGCTACCAAAGCGGGGGCTACCAAGGGCGGGGCGGCTACCAGAACGAGCACGACGACAGAGACAGAAGAGGCCGCGGCAACTACAGAGGGAGACGTTGATATAATGATAATGATGTGACTATTAGTTGTATAATCTGTTCGCTGTTAGTTAAATAAATGAAAAAACAGGGTTTCTAAACTCATTACAAATTGCGGCTCGCTTATTTATTACCATACAATGGATATCTGTGGCCCGCGCGTCGTCATTAAAACGTCTATGGTGACGCGCGTCACCAAAAAAAGGCGCGAAACGTCCGACATCTGCGGTGTCGCACTGTCACCACAGAATAGATAATAGTACTAGCGTACAGAAGTTGCACTCCGCAAAATCGTTTAATTAAATCGCGACTCTTGCCCCGACACAATAAAGTGCAATTCAGGTCGCACAGCGCTTCCTTCGCTCCAAAACATTCATTTAGTAGTTGCCTCTCATTCTATCGCATAGGTCTTATCTTTTCTGACGTATGAAATTTGTCCTCTCAGAGGACGTCTAGCGCTTCATACTCGCGCGCGAAATGTTGAACCCTGCAGTCACAAACTATTTTTCTTTTACGGATACGTCGTATTTTTGGTGAAAACAGTTACCAGCCCCCTGATTACCTAACTCTGTTGCTAACAATTCTCGATTGGAATCGCAGTTACATTGCTGCTTTAAGTAAGATAGTTATCACATCAGTTCTTACTAAAGCAGCAATGTAACTGCGATTTCTATCAGAGTTGATTGAAACAAAGTAACAAAATCTGGGGACAGGCCCCTATTTCACCAAATTGACATTTGTCAGTGACATATTTCGGCAATTTTTACAGTCTTTTTTATTTTAATAAGGGACAATTATGTTGTGAAATTGTGCATAATTTTTACAACTCCACAATTGTCACGCAAATTTTACTCAGCTCCAATGTCATATCAAGAATCACTGACAAATCTACAAATATATCGACATGTAAAATATATCCCTGTTTCACAACATACTTGTCCCTAATCCAAGTAACGACAATTGTAAAATTAACCGACATTATGTCACTGACAAATGTCGACTTGGTGAAATAGGGCCCAGGCCCCTATTTCATAGACGTGACAATTGTAAATGACAATGACAATTTGGTGTCCATGGCGTCAGCCAATTTAAATTTAGAAAATATACTGATCAAATAACTCACGGACTCCGCAACGTACAGTCAGCAGCACATAAGGTTATACAAAACTGTCAAAAATCTGTAATTTATTTTGAACCTTAATAGATTTGCATTTAAGTATAAAATTGATTGAATATCATTACGCTGTCGTGGAAGCCCAGCGTGCCGTTGACCGTACATCAAACTATGAAAAAAACCGGCCAAGTGCGAGTCGGACTCGCGCACGAAGGGTTCCGTACCAAAAAACGGCAAAAAATACGTTTGTTGTATGGGAGCCCCCCTTAAATATTAATTTTACTGTGTTTTTAGCATTTGTTGTTATAGCGGCAACAAAAATACATCGTCTGTGAAAATTTCAACTGTCTACCTGTTGTCGTTATTAATATCGAGCAAAAAATGGCAAAAAAATCACGTTTGTTGTATGGGAGCCCCCTTTAAATATTAATTTTATTATGTTTTTACTATTTGTTGTTATAGCGGCAACAGAAATACATCATCTGTGAAAATTTCAACTTTCTAGCTATCACGGTTCATGAGATACAGCCTGGTGACAGACAGACAGACAGACAGACGGACAGACAGACAGACAGCGGAGTCTTAGTAATAGGGTCCCGTTTTTACCCTTTGGGTACGGAACCCTAAAAAGGAAACCTATGGAAGTGGCATAAACTGCAATAACAAAGCATTCGTGACGTCAGGCGCGTGCCGTGTCCGCCATACTGTGTTGCGTTTATATGTTACAATTTCGACTCTATGCTGTTTACATAAGGTGTATGTACACTAAGCTATGCCGCCATATTTAGTTGCGTTTGAATGGAGAACAATGAAGTAGGTATGCAGGATTTTTTCTTAGGTATGACAGGTCCATCTTATTCATTCGTCATTGACATCAAATTGCCATTGTAATTTACAATTGTCACGTCTGTGAAATAGGAGCCTCGACGTTTGGCGTTTATTAAAGAATGAAAATAAATTATACAAGCAATTCTAAGCGTTATATTTCGTGTAATAAAACTTTAAATTGCAAGCCTTCTGTCGGAATGGTGTCTTTAATAACTCTGACGTTTCAAGCCACTTTTTGTTTTCGTACCGGACGCTTGAGTGTCTCGTACCACAAAACTTAATTAACGGCCAGTAAAGCGACGTCTCTCATACAGATTGTGATAATTAAGCGACAGTCGTTATCCGAGACGTTTTCATAATACCTATTTATTAACATTCGGCGAACAGACTCTATAAGAAGAGACTTTGTTTTCCACTCAATAAACTTTTCTCAACATCAATTGATATTATGAACTTTCAAAAGTCAAATAATAATCCTTTTTGGAAACTTTTTATCTTTAATCCTTAGTTATTTTGTAACAAAATATAATTTTTAACTTAGTTGTATGAGGAGCGATTTTGAAGTAAAGATACCTTCAAAATTGTATTTGATCCCTCTAATCTATTAAGAAATTAAAAGACGGATTATCATCTAGCTAAATTGAACTTTTTGCCAAAGGCGTTAAAGTTGAAAATTGGATAACAGAAGGAAGATTAATAAGTGATAAACAATAGCTCATCAGATTATCCAAAACAGACTAATTTATTTCTAACATATTCGTTAAGATTTTACAATATATTACAAAACCTTATACAACGTGTTAATGAATGAACCCAAAATGAGAAAACCGTTTCTTCGGACCATCAAAATGAACAACGAAAATATCAAAATGTATGAAACAGCAGATTTTTTATCGCGATTTCAGAGTTGATCCTTTAGTAAAAGTTGTTCAGTTTGATGGTCCAAAGAAACAGATTTTTGATTTTGGGTTCATTCATTAACACGATGTAGGTATGTTTTCCCCAATGGAACGAATTTCCCAAAATTTACAGAAAAGCAAAGTCTCTCCTAATATTAAAGTAAAACTAGAATTTATTACTTATTTAAATCCCTTGAGACTTAATAATGTTTCACATAATAACTTCCAAAACCAAACATGTCGACGAAAATCATAGGTAAAATATACATACTATAATAATTATTATATTTACTATATCGTGTAGCATTACATATTTATATGTCGTGAATATATTGATATTGTAAGCCGTTACAATTTATATAACAGTAAAATGTATTTGTTTGAAGTAATTTTCATTGAAGCGTTTTAGTGACCGAAAGTGGCGCCGCGTTGAATTTTATTTAATATTGTAATTCTAATACACAATTTTAATAAAACTTCTCGTGGAATTTTTAGGGCCCATAGTCTAGTATTTTTAGACGGTATCGTTACACTTCCTCGTAGTTAGAAGTATATAGAAAAACTGCTGAAAGTGGCCGTTTTTTGACACATTTGCTATCTATTTATACGAATGACTGCGAGGGAATGTAGTGATACCTACTAAAAATACTGGACTATGGGCCCTTAAAATTCCACGAGAAGTTTTATTGAAATCCTTTTCTATTACTTACTAAGTAAAAACCCCTGAGGGCGCCACTTTCGGTCAGGGACTCGCCTTAATAACGTTTTACCATAGCCAGGCCTTAATATTATCTAAGCAATTGTATGCATAAAACTGATACACAAAAAATGTACTGTAAGTAAAGTAATACGGTGGTAAATAAAAAGTGATCTAAAAAACAACCTGCGCAGTTAAAGAATGGGATTGCAAATGGCGGCTCACCGCGCTTACCACAACGTGTGTGACTGAGAAAGCGATAGGTAATATGGCGTTTAGTGTGCGAAACGACGCCACTTCTAATCCCATTCTTTTTCTACGCGGGTTGTACCTGGGGTTTAATACGAGTCAGTAAAATATTGTCATTTAGAATTGTCACATATCATGTACGAACAATGGCGCCATCTCATACATATCTGACAATTCTAAATGTCCGACTCGAATAAAATCCTACAAAGGACATCCACGTTTCATACATTTTTAGTCCAAATATGAAAGTG
Source organism: Agriphila geniculea (assembly GCA_943789525.1). Lineage (NCBI taxonomy): Eukaryota > Metazoa > Arthropoda > Insecta > Lepidoptera > Crambidae > Agriphila > Agriphila geniculea. The sequence continues at coordinate 9,504,461 of OX038895.1, forward strand.
CCGGCCAAAAGACAAAAGTGCTTTATTTTGATAGATTTTGTCCATCTAAGATTTTTTTATTATGGCACCGAAGCTGTAGCACCGCTTCACATTTGTGTCAAAATGTACGAAAAGACAGACTTTTTGAACTCAATTAAAATCAAGTACAGCGGTGTTACGGCTTCGGTGCCATAATAAGAAATGCTTAGGCGGACAAAATCACCGACTTTCTTTACATTTGTACCAAAATGTATGAAAAAACAGGCTTTTTGAAATTATTTAAAATCAAATATAGCTGTGCTACAGCTTCGGTGCCACAATAAGAAATGCTTAGGTGGATACAATCTATCAGAATAAAGCACTTTTGATTTTTTGTCCGGCACTTTCACATTTGGACCAAAATGGGCGATGTCCATAGTTCGGATTTTTTCTATCCTGCCATTATTGGGAAGGCAAAGACATCTGTCCATACAGCTTCAATATATCGCATTATTTAGATGAAAAATTACAACGCATTCATGCATATCAAGGATAGTTTGATTGATACGTAGATAAACATGATTAATATTGTTCTTAGGTGATCGAAGTTCTTTTACCACTTGTCAACATTATACTTATTTTTCTTAGAATAAATCCATAGATTACATAACAATACAAGTATTATGACTTAAAAATGAAGTGCTATTATGTTGCTAATAATACTTTAAAGACCTCAGTGTCGTGGCCTTTTATAAACAACCTGTTTAAAATAGCAATAACTAGTAGATTAAACACTAAAGTAATATTGTTGGTTAGGTTCTGGTATCCCAGGTTCCTGATATAGGTATTCTAGTTATTTGACAGTTCTTTCTTATCGAAAGGCCTCTAACTTGGCTTAACGACTGTTATCAGATGACAACAGCCGGGACCGACGGTTTAACGTGCCAGCCGAAGCAAGGAAGCGCTCAGTTGTATTGCCACTTTAACGGTCACCCATCCGACACCTAACCGGACCGAGCGTTGCTTAACAAACGTGATCGAGTACGATCAGTCTGTCAAGTTCCGCCATGAGCGCTTCATTTGACAGTTGATTTCGTGGACAGTTTTCATTCTCGATCCTTTTCTGTTTTTTTTTTACGATTCATGTAAACTTCTGACATTAAAATTTAAACAAATACCTGGCTTATCTATCTATAATTTAATCAAATACCAGTTTATCTATCTATTGCTCAAAATATGTTTATTATAACGTACCTAATCTAATGAAAATTAGGTCGTAATTATACAACGTGTAACAAAAAGGGGGTATCAACCCGAAAGGAGGTCAATGTACTCGTGAATCTGAACACCTTCCACGAGAAAAAAAAAAAAAAATCGAAAAAAAATGTTGGTCTCTCCATAGAAAACTTGAATTTGCCGCGAACATTTTGTATGGAGAGTTCAAAAAATTTTATTTTATTTGAATTTTTTTTCTGCTGGATTGTATTCAATTACACGAGTACATTGACCTCCTTTCGGGTTGATACCCCCTTTCTGTTACATGTTGTATAATGGTAGGTACCTACTATAAATTATGTTTTTTTTTAATTGTCATATAACACTGGTATGTGCACCATTTTTTGTTTTAAAACCTACACGTATTTATATGTAAGTATAGTTAACGGCTAGTTACAATATAGTAAAAATGTGTTTTTTACCTAAAGAAAGAGAATTGTTACATTGCAATGTTATAATAACTTAATATATAATATGCGTACTGAATTTTCTCATTAGTTAACTAATAAATGCATTTTTATTTTAATGGTGTTTTTTCATTATTTCAAAGTAATAGAACTAGTCAACAAAAATTTTTGAAACGGAATTAAAATATTTTTACTAGCAACACGTAATTTTTTGCATTCAAAGCAAGGACCGGAACCGCTTACCGTTAAAGGGGTTTTTGATTGGGTATTTCATAGACTTGTTTTCAAAAACCCTATCAATACGGTAGGTAACCCTATCAATATCAATACGGTAACCCTATCGAAAGGGTAACCCAAGTAAGGACTTACCGAATACGAAAACCCTACCGGGGAAACCCTATGAATGAAGGCTTTATGAAGGGGTTTTAAAACGTGTTCAAGCAATTTATACCTAGTCCACCTGGGCCGAAGGACCAGAAACGCTTACCGTTAAGGAGTTTTCACTGGGTATTTCACGAACCGCTAACCGTTAAAAGGGTTTTTGATTGGGTATTTCATAGACTTATTTTCAAAAACCCTATCAATACGGTAAGCATAACGTTGACTAACCCTAACGAAAGGGAAACCCTATCATTTGGTAAGCTTTTTAATATGGTTTCCCTATCAAATGGGTTAACCAAAAAAAGGGGTTTTCCGGTCCCTGATTCAAAGTAGTCTAGTGTTGCCATAAAATTACAATGATAAAGAAAGAGGCTCATCCATTATTTTCTACCCTTTTCCCAGAATGTACTTAAATCTAATAAAAGATTATACTGACGTAAACACACAGTATTTTTCCAAATTTATAACCTATTGAAGAAAGTGCTTTGACCGCAATAAATAAGTAGGATGTGTAAATAAAAAACTAGGTAGGTAGGTACTAAAATTATAAAAAAACAATTTTGCTATAATGTAGTCTGTATGTACACTAGCGCCGCCATCAGAACGAGAATAATGACAGCGGTTTATTTTTTAGGGGACAAAATAACTAAATGGGCGACTAACTGTGGATTACAGAAAATACGTAAAACGGGCGACTACATGTGGGAGATAAATTAAGTTAGTAGTGAAAATTCTATATGAGTGACAAAAATACTGATTGGGCAACTATTATGCCAAATAGGTAACTATATAACTTATTTAAGCTGCCCAACATGGTATTTTTGTTATCTCGATTTGGATAACAGTCACCTTTTTTAAATAAAATACATGCCAAATTTTAAATGTTTTGTGTGCCCTAAAGGTGCCTATCCACCAAAAAAAGTTGCCAACTTTTGTGTTGTCACACGTGTTGGTGACAAAAGTTTCTGTAAAATTCTTGGTGGTTACCTTGTGTATACAAGGCAAGGTAATTACATTAAGGGAGACCAAATATTTGGGTGACTTTTGTTTGTCACCCAAATATTTGGTCTCCCTTTATTCATTTTCAATATTTGTAGTCGCCCACTTAGTATTTCGGTACGCTAAGTATATTCAGTATTTTTGATACCTAAAATGGGAATTTATTGTTACCCGGTACTACCCATATTCAACTGATATTTCAATGACTTCAAATTCAAAACTTAGGCCTTCCCTGCGATGCGATCCGACCGACACAATCTTTATTATTATGCCATGCTAATGTGCTAGCACAAACATAATAGGTGGATACGACGAGATATCAAATGGGTACTGGTAACTTAACAGGAGTGTGTGTGCATTCCTTTGTGTGTGTGATACCTGCGCAAGCGGTTGATACAGGTGTGTTGTGTGTGACGATGGGGGGACCACTATTTGAGGCGTTGCTTAAGGCGGTTGTATGGCCGAAAGTGGCGCCCTCAGAGCTTTTTTTTAATAAGTTATTAATGGAATAAGATTTTAATAATGTTTTATGTGGAGTTTTAGAGCCCATAGTCTAGTATTTTTAGAAGGTATTACTATATGCCCTCGTAGTCATTCGTAGAAGTAGATAGCAAATGTGTCAAAAACGGCCAATTTTAGCAGTTTTGCTATCTACATCTAGCAGTGACTACGAGGGAATGTACCGATACCGTCTAAATAAATACTAGACTGCGCGCCCTAAAAATTCCACGTAAAAATTTTTAAAATTGTGTATTAGAATTGTAATATTAAATAAAATTCACCGCGGCGCCACTTTCGCTCAGGGTGCGATCCTTAAAAACAGTTAAGAATGATTTGTTGGCTTAAAAAAACACCACGGGCCACGGAACTTCTTAAGCATCGCAACTCTCTGGAAATTTTAGAGATTTTTAGTATGTTAAGGTCATAACTATTAGTCAACAGCACATCGGTTATCCAAAACTAGTATTTGTTGTATGCTCTGTGCCCAAAACTGTCTAAAACTCATTCATTAATTTTAAACCTTAATTGCCTGATTAATATTAAGTAGGTACCTACCCTAGTGTGTTGCTGTTTAATTTAATGAAAGTCTGCCGAGATGCATACTTATAACTCCATATGAAGGGCACAAGGCTAGAAAAATGAGGGTCCAAAACTCTGTTTTATTGTCTATCTATGGTATTACACGAGCTTTGACTTTTTGTCAAAGAACCAAATGCTTAAAAGATGAGAGTCACAGGTTTTTTTAAAGAGAACAAACGTGTTGCAGTGCTAAAATGCTGAGATTTTCAAATTTCAACATTTACAATTCAGCTAAAATCTCAAAAAACCTTAAAAATGGACGTTCATCATTCTAGCCTGCCTTTCATATAGAATGAACCTGTAAAATGAATATGTCTGTATAAAAATAACACAGTGGCTTGTTTTGTGCTCAATGTATTTTCTGAAGTCGCCTGTGGAGGCCAAGAGCTCCGTAGAGATAGATAACCGAAACCACCTGCATACTGAGACCTGCTAAGGTAACGCACACGAAGCCACTATCCAAACATGTTTTCTACACACGTTCTCTGTCCCACAATCGCTCGCTGGCTATTCACGAAGTGACCGCGATCCCGCCACCACGTCACAAACAGCCGCGTTGCCGTAAGCGGCGCACGCCTTTACCTGCGACGAATAAAAAAAAACAAACGAAAAATTCAAAAAAGGAATGTGACCGGTGTGAACTTTGAAACGTCTCATGTGCCATAAATAGTGATGTTACTGTGTTGATTGTTTTTTTTTTAAGAGAAAAATGGGTGTTTCGATTTTGTTTTTTGGGTTTTTTGTGACGGTTTTGGTGCCAAGTGTTTTCGGCCAAGATGTGGCCGATTGTTACGGCGCAGGCAGCGTTGCGGGTGCAGCGATAGGTGCATTCATTGCTGCCCTTCTTTTAGTCGCCGCTGTTTACTACCTGAGGAAGCTGTATTGGAAATCACGCAAAGGTATGTTACCTTCCCTTTAGACGCTGTCTCTTTCGTCCGCGTTTGACCAGCCATTTGAGTGTTGTGTCGCGAAATATGTTAATTTGTCAATCGATTTATCGATTTGGTCATTGATCGTTTACATTAGGCATTCCGACGATGTCTGTTCTTTAGAATCATAAATAATTCATTTGTTATTTTGGATATTTCCTATCATGTCATAAGTATATTATTACGACGCAAAATCTTATTTTATACACATTCCATTCAATAGGCATAGTAACTACCTTCATTATAACTTAATTGGCACTAAATCACTGCTAAATGTCGAATATTTTCTATAAATTCAATTTTTGGTCCTTCGAGCAGTTAAATTACGCTGTCAAAATTGATCGGCACTGGAATTGTTTTAAATTTAATCTTAATCGAAGATTTAAGAAAAAAATCACTTATAAGTGGCTCTACACAATGTATACCTACTACCTACACAATTCTCTTGCCTTGGAGAACTAAATAAAATGCCTGGGCCAAAAACTTACCTCCTACCAAATGCAACATAGAAGTCTTTGCCTCCTACGAGACCCGAAATCTTTTTAAGCAGAACTTAGTCTAAAACTGGAATTTATACTTAGGTATTCTTGCCTTCAACAATTTACAAGGATTGAATTGAAACTCGAGGTAATTAAATCAGTAGGGTAACTGTTATTAGGATGTTAACAATAAGTGTACCTTTTGATACAAATCGGTTTGTAAAAAATACTTTTAATAAGATTTGTAAGGCCTAATTTGCTTCGACATTCCATTGTTTCAAAGATTTGCTTTAAAAGTATAATTTAAAAACTAAGTATCTTGATCAAGTGCTTACACCAATAAATACGATATTATCTTATCTCTGATTATTGTGTTAGTACTTAGGATACGCACCTGTTTAACATCGTATTAATAACCAAGTTAGTTAATTACCTACTTAGACATGAACAAGTAGGTACTAAGTATAGATAGCTAGGTACTAGAAGGCTTAATTGTGCCTACACAAGTCTTTTTCATATGCCGAACCACTTTTAAAATAACATTAAAACTAATAAGTAAGTTTTCTTTATTACCGACTTCAAAAGGAGGGAGGTACTCAATTCGACGCGTTTTTTTTTTTTTTTTTTTTTTTGTTTTTTGTATGTACATCGATTACTCGAAGACGGCTGGACCGATCGAAATGATTCAAACGTTATTACATTAGGTAAACTTCCAAGTTGGTCCCATTTTTTAAAATTTTGAAATCGGTTCAGTACTTTTCAAGTAATCTTGAAAAAAAGCACTAAAATAGTATGCTTTTGTGTGAACTACCTCGATGATCAGTCGTATAACTTCTTTGTTTATGAACTGAATAAGATAATTATTTTTTTGTTGGAAAAGGGATATCTTTAGTGTAGTTCTTTGACCGACTTAAAAAAGGAGGTTCTCAGTTTGACCCGCATGTACGTATATTTTTCAGCGATTAACTCACGTTTGGCTGAGCCGATTTTTCTTCCTAAATAATATACCTACACTACCTAATACAAAAGGTACCTACACTAAAACCTAAAAAAATAAAAAATTGTTTAAAAAAACAAAAAACCGACTTCAAAAAACCTACCTCTAAAAAGCAAGAAATAAATTTCGTAATAATAAAAACACGTCTATTGAAGGCGGGTGGGGCTTTTAGAATAAAAAAAAATGAATTTGAACTCCAGCCCCACCCGACTTCAATAGACGTGTTTTTATTATTACGAAATTTATTTCTTGCTTTTTAGAGGTAGGTTTTTTGAAGTCGGTTTTTTGTATTTTTAAACAATTTTTGGACTTCTCATATTCTTTTTTCAATTACTTAAAAAATAATATGGGAATTATATTAAATTTTTTTCGTAGTTAAGAGGATTGTCAAGCAATTAACGGTCTCCATACAAACGGCGATAACGTTTCCCACCCTCTAAACCTTAACCTACAGCAATGAATTATTGGTATGTTTTTGAAATACCTAAAAACTAGGGCTTTATTTTTTGATTTTTTAAATATCTATAATAGATTTTGAAATAGTTTCATTTTAGTGATTTTATACAAAACAAAAAAGTTATTTTTTTCAAATTTACAATGAATATTAAAAAATCAAAACGTACAGCCCTAGTTTTTAGGCATTTCAAAAACATACCAAAAAAAATTCATTGCTGTAGGTTAAGGTATAGAGAGTAGGAACCTTGGACGAATCAAAGGTAGGAACAGTTATCGCCGTTTGTACGGAGACCGTTTGCTTGAAAATCCACTTAAGAAAGGACCCTTTCTTTATACCTATCTTTTAACCGTGCTTCCTTTCAAAATATCTTTATTAAAATACCGAAAAGATATAGACCAATTATTGATAAGTACTTAGGCTTTTAAAATTCCTAACACAACTCGATGGTTGAAGATAAAACTCGACGTAGTAAAATTGTTCGATATAAAATGACGCAATCCGATATGGTAATGATAGTTTTGTAAAATTACTGGTCGACCAACGCACGCCGGTGTAAAGGGTTTCTTACGTGTGGTCGAATGCCACAAGACCGAATAACAAATTTTTAATGTAATTTAACTTGAGGAATATATTTTATTGTTAATTTCATTTAAAATAGATCTATAATGCTAATGTCGTGTCACCTGAGGTGTATGCATTAGAACCTGTACCTAATTATGTATTTTTTTCAAATTGTGGTAATGCATGCACTGTTGGTGTCCTTTTATAAATAAACAAACAAATTCCTGAAAACTATTGACCGATGCTACAATACGTTCGTTTAAGGCAAGAGCCTTAGTATCCCTTAATATAATGAGGGATATAGGAATATCCCTCAAGTGGCGGCAGTGGCGCTCGCCCTCTTCTTAATTAGATTTATTGCTCGCTAAGTAGGTACATAATGTATCGATAATTCACATGTACAGATTGAAACTAAGGTTCTATAGTTTATTTACAAACATTATCCTCAGTAAAACATAGTGCGCTGTAGCAGTAGCATATTTAGTATGCAAACGTGCCTAAAGTGACCACTTTTTACTCTTTTGCCTGCTACTACTGCTTACTACAATGAAGTATATTTTTAACTAAGGTTATTATTTGTAAAAAAAACTAAAGAATCTTATCTTTAATCTGTACATGTGAATTTTCGATACATTATGTACTTAACGACAAATAAAAATTAATATGAGGGCACTACTTTGAGGTAAAAGAGCCCTTAAAATTTTATGCATCAAATCTTAATAGCTAACAGTGGCGAAGGGTCCATACAAGCCGATTCCCATCAGCTTACCTTTTAGAAATCCCTCCCCACAGATACACTATGCAGATCATAACATTTTTGTAGAACGGCTTACCTTCGCCATAATTTCACCCCTCGCCACTGATAGCTAATAATATCTTACAACTGTGATGGCTATTTTATATAAGCTTTTATTAGAAGAATGCATCGGTCAATTTAATAGTGTTCGGGAATTTTTTATTCGGTCTTGTGACATATGACCACATGTAGGGTACCCTGATGGAAAATACACTAGAAGCTGTTTCTGATGATAGGGACCAGTTTTTCAACCGAGCATAGATTGAACTTGTTTTTTTTCTATTTTATATTATGGCCCTAAGCCACAACAGTTTTTTTAAAGTTCATGGCTCTCGACGATAATTTCATTGGAATAAACATACACTTTTTAGATAGGTGAGTAACTTATTTGGATTTTCGATGAGCGAGGTTGATTATACTCGTAGAAATAAAATAATTAATGAAATACGTCAAAAAGTTATATTATTTTAATACGCTAGCCTGTCTTTATACCAGCTACAACCCAATAGGACCTAAGTACTTTATATTTTTTTAGGCAGATAAATAAGTATACCTAGTTGAAATTTAGCATTATTATTGTAAAGCAGATTTCACTTATATAAAGCAAATGTTACGTATCATTTTCAAGTCAATAACTGAGATATTAAACAAAATGTGATAGCCTTAAAAAAACATACCCTGTTATAATAGGGTGCTGCTTATTATGACTTTTAATTATTAAATTAAAAAATTATCATAGAACAAAATAATTAACATAGATTGATATTTAGAGAGCTTCCCGAGGATTAATAGATTTTTTTTAGAATGTCTTTTACTATACAAACGCAAAATGAGAAAACCGTTTCTTCGGACCATCAAACTGAACAACTTTTACTATGGGACCAACTCTGAATTGTAAAAAAAAAATCATCTGCTTCATACATTTTGATATTTTCGTTATTAAGTTTTGTATGAAACAGTTATTTTTTTTTTCTCGATTTCAGAGTTGGTCCCATAGTAAAAGTTGTTCAGTTTGATGGTCCACAGAAATGCTTTTCTCATTTTGCGTTAATTCATTAATACGTATATTTTACAGGTAGGTTAGGTATAGGCACAGAATAAATAATCCATATCTTGGATTCTGAGCTTTTTAGTGATAATTTCATTGTTTACAGACGAGATAGGGAGTCTAGTGGCTTCCACAGTAATAAATCAGGAGGTGGAGTATTAATAGCCGTGTCCAAAAAAAATAATTCGTACCGTTTAACCAATTTTGACAGTAAGTGTGAAGATATCTGGGTAAGTGTACATATACACATTAACAATAAGCCAGTAAAATTAAAAATATGCGCAGTATATTTACCCTCTCCAATTAAGGAACACATTCTTACTACATTCATTAATAATACCTGCCGTGTTCTTGAGAACGATGATCCCACACTTATTGTAGGTGATTTTAACTTGGGTAGTATACTGTGGAAGGCATCAGACTCATCGTATTTTATCGGTTCTTCTAATTGCAACAGTAGGTTAAATGATATACTATTAGATTTTGTATCATTCTCAGATTTGAATCAGTATAATTATATACGTAATAAAAACGATAAAATCTTGGATTTAGTTCTTTCTGATATTACATTATATGATCTGAAGCGTTGTGCCGCGCCTTTGACTAATGTGGATGCGCACCACCCTCCTCTTAGTTTTATTATATCTTATAACACTACTGGTTCTTTAAACTCGTGTAACGAAGCAGTACCTAAATACAACTTCTTTAAGGCAGATTACAATAGTATAATTAACAATTTAAAAGAGTTTGACTGGTGTAAATTGTTATCAAATTCTAATGACGTCAATAGTATGGTAAATAACTTTTATAAAATTTTGAATGAGGTAATCACAAAATATGTACCCAAAGTCATACCCCGCTCCCGCAAATACCCAGTATGGTTTAATAGAGATTTGATACAACGTTTAAAAGAAAAATTTAAAATTAAAACACTTTACTCGAAATATAAAAATCCTTTGGATAAAATATCTTATAACACACTTAAATACAGATCTTTAAAATTGATTAATACTTGCTATAAGTCTTATATCTCGCTGATTGAATTAAACATTAAATCTAACCCTAAAATCTTTTGGTCGTTCATCAAACAAAAAAAGTGCTGCAAAAGTGCATACCCATCGCAGATGTTTTTTAATAACAAACCTGGTACTAGCCCTAAAGACGTGTGTGATCTCTTTGCCGAGTGCTTTTCTTCTGCGTTTGACAATTCTAGTACGTCCCCAAATAATAATAGCTACGTAGTGTCTCAAGAACAGAATGTCTCTGTGTTTCCCTTAAGTAATATTTGCTTCTCTGTTGACGAAGTCAAGAGAGCACTAGAGAAACTAGACTGGCGAAAGGGCGCAGGTTCAGATGGGCTACCGGCTTTTTTTGTGTTAAAATGTGCTGAGGCACTTGCGCTTCCCCTTTCTATAATCTATAACCGTAGCCTTTCTTGTGGTCATTTTCCCACAGCTTGGAAAGAGGCGTTAGTAGTACCCATTTTTAAAAGTGGTGAAAAATCAAATATTGGCAACTACAGGCCGATTTCCATCCTTCCTGTTTTCGGAAAGGTTTTGGAGTCTCTTGTATATCCCATTATTTACTGGCATGTTAAACAGAAGCTATTACCACAACAACATGGATTTATCAGTTGCCGGTCCACAAGTACTAATTTATCTACTTTTGTTTCTGACCTAGTAACCGCAGTAGATTCTCGAGCCTCTGCTGATGTCATTTATACTGACTTCAGCAAGGCATTCGACAGAGTTGATCACAACGTCCTAATTTCAAAATTGTCGTCTCAATTTGGCCTTCACGGTAGTTTTTTAAATTGGTGTATCTCGTATCTTTGTAATCGCAAATTTAAGGTGGTTGTTAATGGTCACTCTTCCGAAAGTCTTGAAGCATTCTCCGGGGTACCGCAAGGCTCCCATTTGGGTCCCTTGTTTTTCAATCTATTTGTTAATGACGTAGCACAATGTTTCAGACACAGTTCATTTTATTTGTATGCCGACGATTTAAAAATTGTAAAACACATTAAAGACGTATCGGACTGCATACTTCTACAGGATGATTTAAATAGGTTTGTTGATTGGTGTGACCAAAATAAAATGTCGTTAAATATAAAGAAATGTAACTTTATTCACTTTACTCGAAAAAAAACGAGTCTTTCTTACACATACCAAATTAAAAAACAAGATTTATGTAATGTTAATGAGATTAGAGACTTAGGCATTTATTTTGATAAAAAACTGAACTTTTTCTGTCATATTGATAAAATGGTTAAGAAATGTTTTAAAATTCTTGGTTTTGTAATACGTAACACGAAAAGTTTTAAATGTTCTAAGAGTAAAATTCTTGTTTATAATGCTTTGATACGATCGTCGTTGGAATATTGTAGTGTTATTTGGACTCCGCGTTATGACGTTCATATCAAACGTATTGAATCAATTCAGAAAAGGTTTCTCTGGCACTTGGCTTTTCAGCACAATTTGGCAAAAAAACTTCCATCTTATGATGAACGTTTGTCTCATTTCAATTTACTTAGTCTTCAAAAAAGAAGACAGCTATTAGATCAATTATTTTTACATAAGGTTATTAGTGGTACATTGGACTGTCCTTTTCTTTTAGAGCATATCTCCATTCACATCCCTTTTAAAACTGTTAGAATCTCACGTTTCAAATTATTTTCCCAAAAATCTTTTAAAAGCAACTTACGTCATTTTTCAACTATAAGTAGAACCATGGGCCAGTTTAACGTACTTGCTAAAGATTCGGCGTTGGATATTAACTCTAAATTTGTTACATTCAAGCATCTTTTGTTACAAATATTAAAAAGACTGTAAGCTTTATATATATTTATATATATAATTGTATGTATATATGTCTAGCTTACTATTACTAATACATATATAATCTATTTAATTGCACGATTTAAACAATAGTTATACTTAATTATTTTCCTACACAGATGTTAACTTGCACATAAATACCGTTTGTCACCATTGTAAACTAAATTAGCGTTTTGTAAATGTGCCATATTCACTGGTTAAGTAGAAAAGGGAAGTAAAGAAAAAAATAATGTTTTTTTTTTTCTTTCTTTCCATTTTTTTATCAAAAATGTAAGAAGAGCCTGTTTCGCGAATAGATATGAATTTATTCAGATTAAGTTTGAGCATAGTCGGGATTTGTGAGACAGGCCCTGAATATTAATATAAATAATATAAAACAAGATACATAGATATACTTATAATCATATATTAAATAGTTAAATATAATGCATGTCGTGGCAGCTTGTAAAAAAGACAACACTGTAGCATGTAAGTCCCTTGAATGTATCATTGCCTTGTTTTTGGTGTATGTTCTTGTTAGCTGTCCTTAATAAATAAAAAAAAAAAAAAAAAAACCAACAACCTCGCAGGGGCCGTACCGGCTAACGAATCGAGCTTCGAAAAGTCTGCCGGGTTTCAAATTAAAACAGATAAATCGAGCCCCAATTGGGCGAAAATGGCGAACCCCATTTCATGATGTCACACGAACATCGTTATCTTCCAAATTACGTCAACAGAAACTACAAGACGAAATTCCTTACTTTGATTTTTCAGTTCTAAGTTGAAACCGATTCAGATTTTTCGATAATCGATTCGTTAGCCGGTACGGCCCCAGGAGTAGATTACTAACATCATAAACAACATTTGTTCTACAACTTTTCCGAATACAGACAAAAAATATCAATTTTTCATTCAAAACTCAATCAGCTGTTTGGGAAATTTGTATGGAGAGTCAAATTTGTTTTGTCGGTTTTAGGAAAAGTCGTAGAACAAGTCTTGTTATTTATGATGTTATTAATCTACTCCTACGAGGTTGTTGGTGTTTTACAAATAACCCTGTATACAGTACGAGGCATATAACTTGAAATCGGGTGGGGATTGCGCGAAACGCGTATTTTGGGTATGCGTAGCGGTGAGGGGTGAGGGCGGTGGGAGAGGGGCGCGCGCTATTGGTCGCTCACAAGAGCACATGCGCGAACTTATCCCCACTCCAACGAAAAAATTTCAAGATACGTGCCTAGTAGTGTAGCGTATATAGGTATAAGAAGTAGGTACTTATTATTATTTGTATTACCTACATAAGTGAATATTGTAAGTAAACATTCAATTTCATGAAACGACTTAAAAGTTCAAGGACATTTGCGGTTTCACAACTGTTTTACAGTTGAATAGCTCATATTATGTTGTTTGCACTGATAAACAACAACAATTTATCATTTCCGTTGTAAAATCAGCCTTAATCCTAATCACTTATATGCTAACATTAGTCAGGCAGGTAACTTTAAAAAAACATCGCTACTTATGTTATTTAACCTTGAAGAAAAATTATCACTTTAGCATACAAAGTAAGCAAACAAGTGTTTGGTTTCGACACCGCTTTAGTAATTCGTGTACATACTCATATTTAAAAGACACTCTTTATATTGTAACTAGCTTCCGCTCGCGACTTCGCCCGCGTAAATATTTAAAAAAATATCCCTAGGGAACCTTTGACAGGGATATAAAGTATAGGGCTATAAACTATCTGTGTGCCAAATATCATCCAAATTTGTTCAGCCGTTTTTGCGTGATTGACGAACAAACATCCAAACCCACAAACTTTCTCATTTATAATATTAGTAGGATAGGATCATCTTAAAGTGTAATTGCAATGTTGTCATGTCACCGCCGTATAAGTATTGCGTTGCAAACTTATTTATTGGCGGCTGTGAAGTTGGCACTATGACTATGCGCGTAGCCGTGCCCCACTAGGGTTACCATATCTCAGGATTTGTCCTGAGATCTCAGGATTTTTGGACTTTTCTCAGGATTGCGGCCGGATTTTGGAAATCTCAATATTTTTAGAATTTTTAATAAAATACAGTAAATTTTGCAGAAAAAGAATAAATATCAGCAAACAACTATTAAGTACTAATAGAAGGATAAATAAGTCATGGTGCCCCCCCCCCCCCCGCACCTCATTCTTCAAACTGCTACAAATCTCAGGATTTTTAAAGGGAAATCGGGTCTTTTCTCCGGACTTTTGATTTTTTTCATCTGGTAATCCTATGCCCCACCACTTTCCTCTCTCACTTTACGAATGATGAGCGGTGAGAGAAATTGGAGGGGATTACTGCGCATGTTTGCAGTTTCTCATTTTGCCAATGAGACCTAGGGCGTGAAATACACAGAAGCGACGCGGCGTGGATACGGCGGCGATACGGTGCAGATGTGAGACTTTCGGATGCTTTCGGCCAATCAAATACACGTATCGCCGGCATCGCCGCCGTATCTGCACCTTATCTTCGCCGCATCTGTTCTGTGTATTTCACGCCTAAAAATGACTGCTGCGTTTTAAGTGTCACTGCCAAAAGGCCTGCGACCCTATTTTTGAATCGCTCGACTCCAGTCGAGCGCTCGTTTCTACTGATTTTCGTTCGACATCTCATTGTTTTGAGTCATATGTCGAACGAAAATTAGTAGAAAAGAGCGCTCGACGCCAGCCGAGCGATTCAAAAATAGGGCCCCTGCACTTCATCCAAATTGTATAATACGCCATACATACTGCTCATCGTCTCGCGCTGTACCCGTAGCACGAACATTTATCGAGAAAATAAACGCGCGTAAAAATATTTAAAGCAGATTTGTATGGAAATTTTTAGCAGCGCCATCTACCGCCGAAAAGCGTAATGAAAATTTTCAGGTGCGTTTTTCTTCTCGATAGATATACGTGCTAGGGGTACTGAGCCGCCAATAATTTGAAAAGCATTTGTACCTACATAAGGCGTGAAATACACAGAAGAGATGCGGCGGAGATAAGGCGCAGATACGGCGGCGATGCCGGCGATACGTGTATTTGATTGGCCGAAAGCATCCGAAAGTCTCACATCTGCACCGTATCGCCGCCGTATCCGCGCCGCGTTGCTTCTGTGTATTTCACGCCTAACACCGCACCGCAAGGTAAACAGACCGTGCCGCACAAAAAACGCCGTTTCACTACGGTAAGATCTTGTTTTTGTATTAAATCTTATTCAAAACACTGTGCAAGGTCTTTCGTTTAATCTTGTCTCAAATTAGGAAGTCTATTATCTATGTGTTTAGGAAACTAAGGCTTCAAAAAAGTTCCTGTATTCTTAAAATAATTTAGGAAATCGGGTCCATAATAGGAAAACATGGTTTGCGCGGGCCATATTTTTATATATAAAACGTAAAGTTGTAGCCTCAAAAAAAAACATACGACAAGCTAAAGAAATTATCTAGTAGCTACAAGTATTAAATTGCGTATAAACCTCACAGATGATTGTGAAAAGAAATCAGAATATCATCAAAAGCGCTTGTCGCGGGCCATATTTTTGGCGTTGATAATAGCGGAAACGTATTGAATTATACATCAAATTACACTTTAACGTACTGTGCAGTTGATCAAATAACTTTTTTCCAAGAAAAATAAGTAATTGTGCTAAAGATAATGATGAAAAAACAACGAAAAACATCGAAAAAGTGCAGAAGTGAGGTTATTTTCCATACTCTTTACACCTAAAGAAAAAGACAGAGACAAATGATTCCGCATAACGGAGTCTTAAGTTAGGAATAATAAAAAATATTAATATTTTTTTCGATAAGGTATGTCCACTGTCTAACCACACCCAAATTAAATGAAAATAAAAAGCTGTTATCTATGAATAATTAAAATAACTTACCACTCCAAAGTATGCAAGATTCTGCTGTAGGTAGGTGTTCGTGTTTAGGAAACTTTAAGCTTATGAAGTTCCTTAGGAAATCGTTGGATCATTCAAACAGATAAACTCGAAGTAGTTTTAAGTTTGGAATAAGTAATGTATAAGTTTTCAATAAGATATGTCCACACCAAAATTAAATGAAAATGGAGAGCTGGTAGGTAGATCTTCTTTTGTTTTCGTACTAGATCTAATAGGTTTTAACTGTGTTAATACGAAAACTGAGCGTCCTGTTACTAAGAAGTTACGGAGAATTAGTAAGTACCTACCTATCGCTTTTCAGTTCAACGCGAGAACGTAGCTAGTTGTACCTAGGTCATGAGCTCATTGACCGAAAAACCTAAGGGCACTGATTAAATCATCTACGTATGTACGTACGCTAACAGCTAATCTATCGTTTTTAGATTCATTTTTTTATTTTTTTATAAACGTGTTGCGATATAGTCAATAATAAGCAAGGCATTTATGAGAATAAGTAACACATTGGTTTAGTAAAGACAAACTGACTTGATATAATCTTTAAATATCTAAAAGCAATCAAACAAATGTTGTGAAAACTCCCTATATTTCTAAGTAATTATGTGAAAACTCACGCGCCAATGGGAAACTACGTAATAGCAAACTAGTGGAGGTATTTCGCTTTCCCCCGCGCGGCCCATTATCGGTGCATCATACCATGGCCCATACAACGTTCCGTTGTCACGTTCGAGTCAAGTAGTAATGTAACCTTTTTGGAAAGTCGCTAGTTTTATTTACCATAGAGTAAAGGAAGTTGTGTGCATACTTTTTTAACCGACTTCAAAAAAAGGAGGAGGTTCTCAGTTCGTCAGAATCTTTTTTTTTATGTATGTTACTCGATTACTTGAAGACGGCTGGACCGATTTGAAAAAATCTTTTTTTGTTTGAAAGTATATACTTTCAAATTGGTCCCATTGTCATAAAATCAGGATCTGATGATGGAATCCTGGAGAAATCGAGGGAACTCTTCAAATATTATAAGCACATCTATAGCGATTTTAGTATTTTCTTATGTAACCTGTGCATTTGCTTTCGAAAAGTACCATTTTGGTGAAGTGGAACTGATGATGAAGACCAGCATAGATGATCATCGGAACTATTCAATACTAAGTAGTTCACTGGTACGATACGATTACTTTAATATGGTTGCTAGGCTATTTATGCTCATCATAATTCATATGGTAAAGTGGAGCTGATAGTGAAGTACCGGGAGAACTCCTCAACAATAAACGCCCCTGCGTCGGGAAAAGTAGTACTATGTAAAAGGTGATGAGCCGTTGACATAAGGGTATTGTAACTTAGATAATATCATCACCAAATATACTTACCACAAAAAAGTTTAGTTATTATGCACATTTCAATATTTTATTTCTTGCTTTTTAGAGCCAATAATTTATTTTTGAAGCTATTTTTTGTTAGATTATTTTCAAGGTTTTTGAAGGAGGTTTTGTTTTTCTAAAGATTTTCCTTTTAAAACTTGCTTTTATTTCCGAAAATATCGTACGGAAGCCCGTGTTGCTCGAAGGAAAATATCTTTATAACATTTATTGTTAAAATATAATCTTAAAAGAAAGCACGATTAACTTTGACAAATAACACTATGGACTGACAGATATCAAATGTGATCTATTGAATTGGCCCTACTTTAACTTTTCAACTTTTCTGTATTATGAAAAAGGATTCTAAGCGAATATAGCTAATATGCTCAGGCATCAGATTATTTCAGAATAACTTTTACCTTTTAAAGTGAATTAACTGCCAGTCCAATTTTTTAGCGTTGGTAATCAACACTCAATATATTTTAAAACCATTAAAATTTCCACATCTAAAACACATTAATCAAATTTTAATCTCGATTTTGCCTCTCACGAATGAGCAAAACGCTCGGCTTCACACTCGCCAGTTAGCTATTAATTATTTCAACGAATTCATGTTTTTCTGCAAAAAGTTATTCAATATGTCAGCGTCAGATTATGTAACACGTTACGTGCAAGAAAATTATCATGTTACTCTGTTCAGCGATAAATGTCGATAATAAAGCATTTAAAAGTTCTCACGTATTTAAATTTCACTTATTTGGGACAAATATATTGATTTCTATGTCAGTAAGTATTAGGACCTATGAAATTGACGTTTTGTATGGAGAATTTTTAAGCAATTGTATTTCCATACAGTATTTTCATAATTTATACGCTATTGTAACGAAATTTATGTGAGTACACAAATGTTTGAACATTAAGCTAACTTAGGCAACATAACTTAAGTGATAAAAATAAGTTTAGGCTAAGTTACAACGGATAAAGTGGTCATTTTCTCTAACAAAACAAGGAGTCACTTTCAAGGTATTTTTTAAATGCTAATAAAACAAAATAAATGGACTTTAATTATGCTGATAGTTGACTTCTATAGTCATAATTTGATGTAATATCCAGTAGCTGATAAATATTTTTAATCACTGAAGTTATGAGGTTCTCCGTGTGTGAGAAAAAACTGCAATTTCGTAAGGTCCCAATATTTAAAACCATTTCATAACTCCATATTTCTACCGACTTCAAAAAGAGGGAGGTACTCAATTCGAAACGTTTTTTTTTTTTTTTGTTTTTTGTATGTACACTGATTACTCGAAGACGGCTGAACCGATTGAAATGATTCCAACGTTATTACATTAGGTAAACTCCCAAGTTGGTCCCATTTTTTAAAATTTTGAAATCGGTTCAGTACTTTTCAAGTAATCTTGAAAAAAGCACGAAAATAGTATGATTTTGTGTGAACTACCTCGATGATCAGTCGTATAACTTCTTTGTTTATGAACTGAATAAGATAATTATTTTTTTGTTGGAAAAGGGATATCTTAAGTGTAGTTCTTTAACCGACTTAAAAAAGGAGGTTTTCAGTTTGGCCCGCATGTATGTATGTTTCTCCGCGATTAACTCACGTTTGGCTGAGCCGATTTTAATTTCTACCTAAAAATATACCTACACTACCTAATACAAAAGGTACCTACACTAAAAATAAAAAAATAAAAAATTGTTTAAAAAAAACAAAAAACCGACTTCAAAAAACCTACCGCTAAAAAGCAAGAAATAATATTCGTAATAATAAAACACGTCTATTGAAGTCGAGTGGGGCTTTTAGAATAAAAAAAAGGGATTTGTACTCCAGCCCCACCCGACTTCAATAGACGTGTTTTATTATTACGAATATTATTTCTTGCTTTTTAGCGGTAGGTTTTTTGAAGTCGGTTTTTTGTTTTTTTAAACAATTTTTTTCAGTACTGAAGCGAGTGTGAAGTTTAAGTCTCTATAGTCAGGATGTAACTTAGTTTGGAGAAAAACAATTCGATGTTCTTTTAAATTAGATTATAGCTGTTAAACCAATGTGTTTTATTTTCTATTTTCCTTCTTTTAAAAACTATAAGGGTGAAAAAAGTGAACCTACAAACTTGCAATAAAAAATCTAAATAAGTTCCAAATATGAAAATATTAAGGTTTATCAACATAAAGAAAGGAAGTTTGCATTGTTGGGTGGCATGTTTGACACTTTCTGTTTGGTTCCGTTTCTCTCAGCGGACTTTCTTATGTAAACGTAGAGATCGCTTCATTAGTTAGTGCCTTTCGATGTTTTGTATCCGATCACTTAGAAATTTGTACTATTCTAACTATTGAAAAAATTAAGTTGGAAACGACAAATACAACGTAATACAAAATAACCCTAATGCCAAAGGGACCATCAAACGACAACTTTTACTATGGGACCAACTCTGAAATCGTGAATAGCTGTTCCATACAAAAATTAATAACGGAAAATATCAAAATGTATGAAACAGTTGATTCTTTTGAGCAATTTCAGAGTTGGTCCCATGTTGTTCAGTTTGATGGTCTCTATCTACCATATTCGGCATTAGGGGTTATTTTGTAACACATTGTATAGGTACCTATAGTTTTTTCCATAAAAAAGTAAAAAAAACTATGAAAATACTTGAAAAACGTACCAAGTTTCATCCAAAGTCAGCCCCCTTACTCTAGACGCTTGGATCGTCCAAGTCTAGACGGGAATTTACGAGATCGAGTTCACATCAGGATCGAATAAACCTCAAAAATCTGTTATTTTGGTATTGAAAACGGTTTCCATGGTTTCCATTGTACTTTTGACGTTTACTCGATGCCAATTCGATCTCAGATTCTCGATCGCGTTCGGGAGTAACCTCCCAAGCTCTTAGCAAAAACAAAACACAAAATTATATTTTATTCCAATCATGAATACGTCAAAACGCAGGTGTACCTACCAACCTCTTTTGCCGTGTTTTTATTTCAAAATGGATGCGTTCTAAATAAACGAAGGAGGTTTAACACAGCCGGTCAGTGGCCAGTTACCATATAGGGCGGTTGTCTATATCGCGGGTACCGAACGTTTTTAAAACCTAACAGTTAACTCAAGTTGTAGAACCTCTTTGCGTCCACTCAAATATGTACATATATTATTTATACTTTTTACTGCCAAACTGTATGAATTAAGCACCTGCCATTTCAAAAAATCCAGATGTGTTGCCATACTTTATTAAAGAAATTTCAATGTCAACCTTTTTTTGGAGGTTTTACTGTTGTTCAATATAGAGTGTGTCAAGGTGAAATTAAAGGTCGGGACAAGGAAACGGAAGGTGGATCGATATGTGTTGCACTTTCCTCGTGGCATTTAAATGGCATAAAAGTTATTGTCTACTTAGCTATATTATAAAGCTAGCGAGCGCCCGCGACTTCGTTTGCGTGGAAAGTTTTTTTCTATCCCTCGGGAACAATACCTTTTTTCAGGATGAAATGTATATGTCCTTTTCCTTACCCTTGAGAACGTGTATGCAAAATTTCATGACGATCGGTTCAGTAGTTAAGACGTGAAGGCGTAACAAACAGACTTTCGTATTTAATTTTATAACATTAGTAAGGATATACACAAGGAAAAGCGTATCTAGATCTACAGTTATACTTATTGTATTAAGGTTCTTTACCATAGTGTCAATTTCATAGATCAATTTATCTAAAGATTTGCTTTAATTAAAGTCGTTGTTGAAGAACTTAACAACTTGGTCATTTTAAATAATAAAATGCAACGTTTTTTTCTTTGTGAATTAGGGTTTAACCACGGGGCGGTAATAGGAAAACATGGTTTGCGCGGGCCATATCTTTATATAGAAAACGTAAATTTGTAGCCACCAAAAAAATCATACGACAAGCTAAAGAGTTTTCACCTCTCCAGCACGAAAAGGGTGCTTTTGGCGCGTAAAAACTCGCTGCAAAATCGACTTTTGCTGCGAGCGTGAGGCAAAGTGCTTTTTTAATTTCTAACACCTTTTCTCGCCGGTAGAGGTGAAAAGTTGTATGTTTAACACGAGAGCAAATTTTTTGATGTCTCGTGCCTTTAAATCACTCACTGTGCTCAGTAGTCTATATTAGAATCACTCGCTACGCTCGTGATTCAATTCTAGACTACTTTGCTAGTTCGTGATTTAAAAGTCAGCACTCGCAGCAAAAAATGACTTTGCTCTCTTGTATAACAAATAACTATTATTTAGTTGCTACAAACATTGAATTGCGTATAAAACTCACTGATGATTGTAAAAAAAAATCAGAATATCATCAAAAGCGCTTGTCGCGGGCCATATTTTTGGCGTAAATAATAGCGGAAACGTATTGAATTCTACATCAAAATACACTTTAATGTACTGTGCAGTTGCTCCAATAACTTTTTTTCAAGAAAGATAATTGTGCTAAAGATAATGATGAAAAAACAACGAAAATCGTCGAAAAAGTGCAGAAGTGAGGTTATTTTTCATACTCTTTACACGTAAAGAAAAAGACAGAGACAAATGATTTCGCATAACGGAGCCTTAAAATAGATAACGAAAATTTTAAGAAAACAAATAAGTAGATCAGTTTTTTTTTCTATTTCTTACCCTTGCTTATTGTATTATTACCATTGACTTCCTCAAGGAAGTTCCTCCTCTGGTCGGGGAATAAGACACCCGTTTAAAGCTCTGGAAGGAGAAATACCTCACAGACCCAAATACTGAGCTGGTGTAACAACTCCCCACTGGCCATAATCTACCTTGGGCAACTTGGAAGTCCTTAAATAGACTAAGGACTCAAGTAGGCCGAAGCAGGGAGAACATGCTCAGGGGGGCTACAGCTCGGAGAGCGCATGTCTGTGTGGTATTTCCCCCCAGACAATGGCACATCTTCTGTCTTGCCCTGCGTGTCCCAACACCTGCACACGCGAGGATCTTTACAAGGCCACTGATAATGCTATATCAGCGGCTGAGTTCTGGTCCTCACAAATATAATTATAATACCGAGTCGACACGTACAGAAGAAGAAGAATTGTATTTTATTTAAACAGTTTATCTTGTCTTTGTCCTTTTTTGTTTTTTCTTTCGCCATTCTGACCGGATGTTTCTTCCGTAATCTAAGTAGTTTTTTTATGTCTAGGTATTGTCTAACAAATTTTTACTCAAAAATGCTTGTAATATGGTCATTATTTTGACAACCTTCTTTGAGCAAAGTCGGGGTTGCCGCGCTCCTCCGATGGTGACGCGGCAAAGTTGTATGAGATTTCATTATTGTCTTGTTTTAGCTACCAGCAATTTCCTTTGAGAATCCATTATTGTCGAGTTTTGTTTCAAATATAGAACGCCACACCTATCGCTCTCTCGGTCACACTCGTTGTGGTAAGCGCGGTGAGCCGCCATTTTCAATCCCATTCTTTATCTGCGCGGGTATTGTACATTGAGGGGAGAAAACCCTATTCTATTCAAATACACAGGTGATATTTGTATTTTTATGTAAAATTTGTATGGAAAAATATAAAAAACTCGCACTTGACCGTTTTTTGACCTTTCATTAAATACCTTTTGACCACTTCCGGGGTACCTTAGGGGGTCGAAAAAAACCTTATTTTTTGGCTCCGACGCACCGTTTCTGAGATATTTGCATTTTTGTATTTTTTTCGAAATTAGGTTATACGTACCCACTATAGTAGTAGGTAGTACTCGCATTTTTGAGTAAAGCACTATACAAGCCTTGGTCCACAATGACTGCACTGCTGGCAACGTTATGATGGCCTCGAGCTAAGCTTAACTACGCTCTCGGCCTTCAAGCTTGGTCATCATTGCAGCCCTTGCTGTCCGCGCTATAAAGGCCTCGACCTCCGGTCTCGGCCTTTATTTCAGCTTGGCCATCAAGGGCTGCAATGCTGACCGCGCTGTGACGGCCTGGACCTGCGCTAAGCTCCGCTCTCGGCCATCATAATCGCTGCCAGCAACGCAGTCATTATATACCGCGGCAGTAATGTACTATTAAAGAAAAAAAGGCAATAATTTTTTCTCACATTTCCACAGAACGTCAAACAGTTATGGTAATAGCTTTAAAATATTTCATGGTAAGTTCTTTTAATTAATAATGTATAGTTTTGAGATATAACGTTGGATTAGATTTTAATTAGCTGCGTTAGATTATAGGATTGTGGGGCGTTTAAGAGATTTTGATTTAAACTTTATATCTCGTGGGAACAAAGGAAAAAGTTATACCTATTTTAGAAAAGTTTTTACAGTAGGTACTTATTTCAAAAAATTTGTAAGTAGTTGTTGTAATCACTAGAAATTATAGTTTATTATTGTTAGTAGGTAAATACTTAATTATATTACCTACGTGACTTTGTTTGTATAGTTGAAGACAGATGTTCAGGTTTTTTATTAGTTGAAACCACATCGAAACAAAAAAACAATTTACTTACATTAAATTAAAGTAAATTCGTCCGTGCCCTATCAGTGAACACTGTTTGAATTATAAAAATAAAAACATAAAGAAATATTTGACACTGTATTTCTTATTATTTCGTAGATATATGAAACATAGGTTTGATGCTGTTATAAAAATATTTTATTTCTAAAATAATATAATTAATGTCCATTTTAGTCGCTACTTTCTATAAAGGCATTGTCAATATCATAGTAAAATTACTAGGCTCTAAAAAAATAATCTTCATATATCTCATTTCAATACTTCATTCACACAAGGGTTGATATGATTTAAATCGCGCTTAAAATCAAGAGATTTTTTTATAAAAATCAATGATTTAAATCAACACTTTTTTACTGCGAAGAAATCAGCCAAAATAGGTAAAAGAACTTCTTGCTTCCATAAAAAGAAATAGATTAGGCACCCACAAAGTTTTAAACAACTAAACTAAAATTATTATCCGTATTCATTAAAATGTCAATGTGTTTATTAAAAAGTGATTTGATTTTAGAACTTTTTGATTTTTGATAATTTTATAATATTTTTATGTTGTATGTAGGTATTAATTCGCTATATGTAATGTAAGGTACTATTTAAATGTGAAACTGTTTTGTTTAAAAAAAAAGATTATTCGTTCATTTTATTAATAATTGTCATTAAAAAAAATTATATGTTGTTTTTTATTATTAATAACTGATTGCTAAAATAAATAGATCAGAATATAAAAAAAACAAAAAACCGATTTAAATCAAATAAATCCGATTAAATTGATTTTTGAAGTGAAAAATTCTTTAGCGGCGTTGTACGCTTTTTTGTAATGGGAAAAAAATGTTAAACTCGCGTCAGTCAGGATCACGTGACCCTGATCAAAAATTCGTAACATGGATGTGACGGATGGAGAGTAGACAGCCGGCAGCGGAAGTATCCCCCTCTCTTTCTACGGGGCGCGGCAAAACTGGCGGCGCGTCATTTCAAGACGTAAACACTAGTGTCACCATAGCAACGCGAAAATTTTTTAATTTAATGTCAAAACTCTAGATTTTCTATCAAGCTATGGATAAGACTTTCGTACAATACTGTTCTATATTCGTAAATTCAAATGCAGAGTAAATTCGTAAGACGGCAATTCGTCCAACATTATTCCCTAACCATTCCAAAATATCAAAAATGCACAACGCCGGCACTCCCGGAGTACAACCCGATTTTTTTTTAAAATGGCGGGTGTGCCAATTACGTTACATGGTCTTTAAGTAAGTATAAGTAAGTAAAAACAAAAGATACAATATACCCACATAAAAAAAATATGACATAAATCTTGCAAGATGTTTATAATCTAAACTTTCATTTTTATTTCGATAACGATTTGTTTACAGTCTATCATATTTTTATCAAACTCGGATAAATCAAGATAACTTATATCGCAATGGCGAAAAATGATAAATAAATAATATTTATTTAGTTGTGTTCAGATATTATTTTTAGAAAGTCGTTTAAGATGTTACTTTGTTTTGGAACTTTCTGGAATCGTTGAAAATGACAAACAACTTAAAACTTTCAGGTAAGTGATTTGTATAAGGTAAGGTTTCAGGTAAGTGTTGATTTTTTTCCTCATATTTTACAGTTAAAGAGTAATCCTATAGATTATTGTATTTATCTGAAAAGCACTTTCATCTCGTCATACTATGACGTTCATGATATGCGTATTTGCAAATAGCTAGGTAGGTAGGTATTTCTGTAAAGTATAAGAGATTATTCAGTCAAGTCTAAAATTATTTCGATCATTTTATTACGATTAATTAATGTTGTTTTAATGATTCTGGTTGAGATTATACTTATTCGATTGTTATTACTAAATTAAACACTTATAACGGATACTAGCTATGTTTTACAAGTACTTTGGTAATGGGGGGATGTTACCCACGCCCGACGAGTTACATTATGAAATTCAGTACAATTTTATAACACTCATTCGGATGATATAATGACGAGGAAGAGGAGGAAAGTCAAAGTCAAAACTTTTTATAGAGGATACACATCATGGGTGTAGATAAATTCTTGTATAAAACTGTAATAATTAATTCGTATTTTAATGCCCCTCATTAAAGCATAGTTACATAAATTAAATTATTTCTGCGTTTAGTACGCGCGTAAACCTTAGAACAGAATATTAATACTAAAGAATGATTAGCAAACGCACTAGTGCCAGGTACCTACTACTTACATCTTTTTATTAAATTTCTATTTGAAACTGTAAGTTTTCACGAACACTCTCTAATAAATATTCAGACGCTAAAGCAATTTAGTTGTCACTTTTTAAAGAAATAAAAGTCTTAATACTGAGCTATAAAATATTCAATGCTCGCATTAATTTCACCCGCTTGCTTTCACTTGAATAATATAAGCGTTAACTTGAAAGAAATTTCTTTTAAACATGAAATTTTGTGAAATAAAACATTTTTTAACGGATACTAGCGCGGTTTTATTGAAAGTACAGCTGCAAAGGTGTCGAAACGTCGGCAAAACCAAAAATCAAACCAAATACCAACCAGAATTACCAAAGTACTTTCAATAAAACCGCGCTAGTATCCGTTAAAAAGTGTTTTATTTCATGTCTAGTGAGCGCGTAAGCTTGGGAAGTGAATATGAAATTTTGTGTTCCAACTTGGAACTTCCAAGAAAGATTTTTAATTACGTATTTTCAACACATTATTTTATAATAGGGTGTTTTTACTTTTAAGGTCCTTTATAAAATGAAGGTTGTCCCCACAATAACAAAGGTTATTAATAAATACAGAATAAAGAAACTATAATTTATATAACTTCTACTTAGATGACTTGCATACATATACTTTAAAAACTCAACTGTGTTAAAAGAATGTCGTCAAACTTTTATTACAAAGCGAAAATGGTATGTCCCCATTAGGTGTTGCTTGGAACTATTAAAAAAATACAAAATAAGCGCCCAGTTTGTAAGTTGGGCGTTATTTCTACTTAGGTGCCGTTTATGCCGGTTATTTTAGTTCGTAAATCGTTATCTTGGATATTTTTGATCGAATCGTTTAATATACAAATTATGTCTATAGATTTGATTAAGAGTTTTTGGCGCCATTTTGTCGGGTTCGGTTTGGTGGCTATTTTAATTATTCGCAAATTGATTCATGGTGGATATTGTGTCTTAAAATTGGTGCAGTTTTGTGGTACAAGTGTCTACGCAACTGAACAATATGTAGGATAATTGAAATAGGTGCGATCTTGGTTGTGTGAAGGCGAGACTTTTAGTGTAGTGGTGGCTTGGTGGTGGCTACCTTGGCAAAACTTACCGAGTAAACTGTCTTGATATACTTGGTGCCAAATGCTCCAAGCAGCATTGGAATGCAATGCACCCACATTCTAATGTAAACTGAAACAATCTACCACTGAACTATTCAACACTTGACACTGGCAAAAATTACTTCCAAGAGGAAAGTAGATTGCCAAAACAAAAATAAGAAGAAGAAAAAGATTTGATAAACAATCAACGTTAATAACACAACACACTCGGAAAACATTAGTACATAAGTACATAAAACTTTTGTGTGAAAGCAAAACTGAAATCGAGAAAAACACAAACTAATATAATACCGACAATGATGCCCTCAGAGGTTTCTATTTAATGAATTATTAATAGAAAAGGATTATAGTAAAACTTCTTACGTAGAATTTTGAAGACCCATATTATAGTATTTTAAGAAGTTAGGTACCATTACATTCGTAGATTAAAAATGTGTCAAAAACGGTCACTTTCAGCAGTTTTGCTATCCACTTAGGTACTTTAAAAAATGACAACGAGAGAATTTACCTTCTAAAAATACTAGGTTCTTAAAAATTCCACGTACTCACTTTTGATCTGGGTACCGTTTTAATACATTTTTACAAATTACTTACAAACCTGTATTTTAGTACAATATTACAATTACAAGTAGGGCTCTTGCATGCTTTACATGGTTTTCTGGTTGGCGTTTCATTACACGTTAATTTTTTTAAACAATTAATTACAAAAAAAGGTTTGATATACGTGGTTTTAACCGCCTCTGTGGTCTAGTGGTTCGCCCACCCGTGTAAGACGCAGAGGTCACGGGTTCGATTCCCAGGGGGGGTACAATTTGTACTCGGTTTGGTTGGTGGTAGGGCTTATTTCAAGTCCGCCTGGCTAGCTACCACCATCTTACCTAAGTCTGACGCCATAACAACAATTTAAAAATTGTTGTGTTCCGGCAGTTAGAGGTAAGATAGCCAGTATTCCGGGTGTAGTGCGCTTCCACCTTCGGCCTTATCGTCATTTATCATCAGGTGAGATGAAGGCCAAGCACTATCCTGTTGTATGTATAAAAAAAACCATTACATAGAATTGTTAGCTTTGCGAGTTATCAAAGTGCTGAAAACTTCAAACTAAGTAATACAAGTAGACATTATATTATTGCAAAACGTTTTTAATTGTATGACATACCTATTTGATTATATCTTGCAAGATTGCAATAATAATGTATAAACCTGCCTACTTACGTTTACAATTATCATGTGGTTAAGGTCATGACGATGGTAGCATTCATAGCTCATATTGCGTAAGCGATTTGATTGATTATTGCTTAACTCAGCCGTTGAGCGTGGGAAAAAAATATTTGAAATAATAATTTAAATAAAAAAAGTTCCTTAAAGAGAACTTCCCTTTAAAAAGTATCTTTCGATGTTTAAAGATCTTGACAAAAATTAATTGTTGCCGTAGTTTCAATTTAAATTTAGAACAGGAATGATAAAATTATCTTGTCTATAGGTAAGTAGTAGAAGGTTTAAAAAAACAAAAAACCGACTTCAAAAAACCTACCTCTAAAAAGAAAGAAATAATATTCGTAATAATAAAAACACGTCTATTAAAGTCGGGTGGGGCTGGAGTACAATACAAATTCCTTTTTTTGTTCTAAAAGCCCCACCCGACTTCAATAGACATGTTTTTATTATTACGAATATTATTTCTTTCTTTTTAGAGGTAGGTTTTTTGAAGTCGGTTTTTTGTTTTTTTAAACAATTTTTTATTTTTTTATTTTTAGTGTAGGTACCTTTTGTATTAGGTAGTGAGTGTAGGTATATTATTTAGGTAGAAAAATCGGCTCAGCCAAACGAGAGTTAATCGCGGAGAAACATACATCCATGCGGGTCAAACTGGGAACCTCCTTTTTTTAAGTCGGTTAAAGAACTACACTTAAGATATCCCTTTTCCAACAAAAAAATAATTATCTTATTCAGTTCATAAACAAAGAAGTTATACGACTGATCATCGAGGTAATTCACACAGAAGTCGGTAAAAATCATACTATTTTCGTACTTTTTTCAAGATTACTTGAAAAGTACTGAATCGAATACAAAATTTAAAAAAACCGGCCAAGTGCGTGTCGGGCCACGCGCCATAGGGTTCCGTAGTTACCTTATACCATACCATATTTAATACCACCTATCATTTTTCGTTTGCAAAAATAACTTTGTTTTTCACAGTGTTGGTATGAATGACAAAGTTATATTTGCGGGTTTGGAAAATGTGCTATATCTCAAAAACTAATTACTATATCTCGTTCAAACCAATCTTATTTCAAAAGTTAAAGGGGGGGGGACACACATTTTACCACTTTGGCGGTGAATATCTTTCAAACGGTTGACTTTGAGAAAAAGTTGTTTTAGGAACCTCAATGTCATTTTTAAAGACCTATCTATAGACACCCAACACGTGTTGGTTTGAAGAAAAAAATTTTTTTCAGTTTCAGTTCCATGTATCGGGAGCCCCTCCTTAATCTTTTATTTTTCTTATTTTTGTATTAAATTCGTTAAGCGGTTAACAGAATACATCTACCTACCAAGTTTCAACTGTGTAGTCTTAATACTTTCGGAATAAAGTGGCTGTGACATACGGACAGACAGACAGACAGACAGACAGACAGACAGACAGACAGACAGACAGACAGACAGACAGACATGACGAATCTATAAGGGTTCCGTTTTTTGCCATTTAGGCTACGGAACCCTAAAAATGGCACCAACTTGGGAGTATACCTGATGTAATAACGTTTGAATCATTTCAATCGGTTCAGCCGTCTTCGAGTAATCGGTGTACATACAAAAAAAAAACGGGTCGAATTGAGTACCTCCCTCCTTTTGAAGTCGGTAAAAATAAATGCTTCCTACCAAAAAAGAGCGTTCGAATTTCAAAACCCGTCAACAATGTTACCATAACAAAAACAAAAGCCTGCCTAATTGTTTTGGGAATGTTGGGGTGAAAATAAAGCAATAGGTACTCCTTGGCATTCGAAGGACGTGACGTCATAACCCGATACAGGTACTTTTGTTGTAGTGCAGCTGTTTTGAAATGGTGTCCCAAAACAATACTTACATAAGTTTTTTAATAATATACCTGCTATCATGACGATCCAAGTAACATACTGGTTTAATTTTTACAAAGGCTATGAATATTTACTATTTATTATGAATATTTACAGTTATTTTAACGAATGTTCATTTAAATTATTAGAAATATGTATAAATAGTGTTTCAGTCGCACAAATTTCAACCTTCAATTAGACTAGCCATGAAAAAGCGAAGTATTTTCGTCTTAACTTTGAAGATTTATTTATTTTTTCTTAATTCTTGCTAGTAAAGCTTAAAATAATCTTGATTGAATTTTTTTTCGTGATTTAAGATTATTAGAGCTAATTATTAACTATTGGTATTACTCAGAATTTATTTAGAATTTAATTTAATCAAGTCAAGATGTTCTTTTTGCAATTTTTCTTAAGTTTTCTATTTAAATGTCGCATCATATCAGGAGGTCCAAGAGGTAGCAACGTGTAGGGAGAAGTGAAGGTGACTTCACCGACAAGAACGTGGCTAAACATTAATTAATGAATTCGTTTTAACATTAGAAGTAGTTAGCAGCCAAAGGGACTTCGTATTTAGAAAGAGTACCGTAAACTGAAGCGATTAGCAACTTGCGTATTGAATAACAACATCGACATTTTTGTTAGAAAAACCGGCCAAGTGCGTGTCGGGCCATGCGCCGTTGGGTTCCGTAGTTACCTTTTTCCATATCATACTTAATACCACCATAATTTTTCGTCTGCAATATGAGCTATGAATGACAAAGTTATATTTGCGGTTTAGGAAAATGTGCTAAATCTCAAAAACTAATTACTATATCTCGTTCAAACTAATTTTCGTCGAAAGTGATTATTAAGATCTACAACATATATTTTTTTTAGATTTTTCACTCTCTTATTTCAAAGGTTAAAGGAGGGGGGGGGACACATTTTACACCACTTTGGCGGTGTATATCTTTCAAACGGTTGACTTTGAGAAAAAATTGTCTTAAGAACCTCAATCTCATTTTTAAAGACCTATCTATGAACACCCCGCACGTATTGGTTTGAAGAAAAAAAATATTTTCTGTTGCAGTTTCATGTATGGGGAGCCCCGCTTTGAACTTTTATTTTTTTATTTTTGTATTAAAATCTTCTAGCAGTTTACAGAATACATATATCTACCAAGTTTTAACTGTGTAATCCTAATACTTTCGGAATAAAGTGGCTGTGACATACAGACGGTATCTATGAGGGTTCCGTTTTTTGCCATTTAGGCTATGGAACCCTAAAAAATAACAAAGATTGAACCGCTTGGGCCTGTTCATAGGCACACTTTTCTATAAAACTAATAAGCCCCCCCCCCCACTCAAATAGCCAATTTTCTATTCGTTCGCTAACTTAAAAATGAGCCATAAACTCTAAAATTACGCCCTCTTTATCAGAATGACCTTTTCGGTGAAAGACCATACGGATCGTAGGCTTGTCAATTCCATACAAAACAACAATGTCTATGATTTACATAAACTTGCGACATGTGACTTGATTGTATAATTGCTTATTTTTAAGTTAAGCTTTAAGTTAGCGAACTTATTCACCACGTAAATTGACAATCGCCCCAGTACAGAATGATTTTTTGAACAGTCAACAAACTTTGTGGTGTGGCTTAGATCATCAAACTGAACAACTTTGTCTATGGGATCAACTTAATTAGATAATAAAAATTATCAGCTGTTCCATAGAAAACATCAATAATCATGTACTCGACCAAAATGTATGGAACAGATAATTATTTTTAAATTTGAGATTTTTGCATTCACGATGCTATTTTTAAACAATACTAAATAATATACTAGAAAAAATACGACTCGGGCCAGATCATTGATTTTGATTCATTCATTCATTCATCATTGATTCCCATCTGAGTATTGATCTGGTGCGAGTCGTATTTTTTCTAGTATATTATTTAGTATTGTTTAAGATGATTATTTTTTTGATCATTGATTCCCATCTGAGTATTGATCTGGTGCGAGTCGTATTTTTTCTAGTATATTATTTAGTATTGTTTAAGATGATTATTTTTTTGCTTTTTTTGGTCCCATAGACAACTTTGTCTATGGGACCAAATTAATCAGAATTAATTTGGTCCCATAGACAAAGTTGTTCAGTTTGACGGTCTAAGCCACACCACAAAATTTATCGGCTGTTTTCGATTTCACCCTGTATAATTATAAAATATGCGATAACCGGCCAATACACCTCAGCTTGACTATACCAGCACCCAGCTATGTGGGTCACCATAAGAATGCCGCTCGGCCGGCCGCTCCCACCAGATGAGGCTTCAACGCACGGGTTAATGCGAGAATTTAAATATTCCTACCATACCGCGGCTGCGACAGGTTAAGAAATACTTTTAAGGCAAAGGGATTTTTAACAGCCGGAGAATATTGATGTACAAATTATTTTTCATTACTTCTTTAAAAGCAACATTCGGCAGAAAAATCAGCTGTTTTATACAAAAATTAATAACGAAAATATCAAAATTTATGAAACAGCTGATTCTTTTTTCACGATTTCAGAGTTGGTCCCATAGTAAAAGTTGTTCAGTTTGATGGTCCCTATCTACCATATTCGGCAATCGGGGGATTTTTGTAACACGTTGTATAAATGTATACTACACCTGTGTATACCACAAAAAAAAACAAAAAAATAATTAATGTTTTTAACTTTCAAGTAAGTATTTTATTCGTATCATGAGACCAAATATTTATCGCGAGACTTATTTCTAAGCAAAGGTATTAAATAAAAAAAAAAACAAACATGAAGGTGCGTCATACATGTTGCCTGATGTTTACGTTTTTGTCATTATCCACCTGCGCGATTATGGATGCAAAAATTTAGATAATTTAAGTAAACGTTGAAAAAATACTTAGCAAAACGTAAGAAAACATACTGAAAAGTTAAGCACTTACGTTTATGATGAATTTTTATTGATATAAATTAATATAAACTGAATAACTTTATTTTTAAACAATACACATAAATATTTTCACTTCTCATGCTCGTTTAGTTCTAGTAAAGTTCGTCTTTATAGGTAGGCTGCATAAAATTGCTTATCATGGCTCTAGTGCATAAAGTAAAATCTTCGTTATGTCTCAGACACTAGACAAAGGTTGTCAGGTAAACATCCACAGACGCAATTAAACTTTGTTAAATTAACTTGTTAATTCATTGTGTTTCTTCATTTTTATACATTAATCATGTTAAAAGTTACACTTTTTTTGCAATATTGCTGTTTGATTTCCTCACAATCGAAGGAAAAACAGTTTATTAACTCGTACATAAAACCCATTTTATGCACTTGTTGTACAATCTACTATTTATTAACCCTTGTGTGTAAAAAAATCCATTCGAAATTTAATCATTAACTTTGACGGTGAAAGAAATGGAAATATGATCGTTTAATTCAATTCTTTATTGTTTCCATGGTTTACAAGGTCACAAGGTAAAAAAAGTACAAACATGGAACCCCGTTGGGGCACAACAATTTCAAAGTAATATCTTAAATAGCAAAAGTAATATTAGCAATAGTTTACATTAATAATAATTAGGTGCTTGTAATTCCAAATAATAATAATCAGTAACACAACAATTAAGAATAATATTAATACTACATTATACATTGAATAATTTATAAATATGGATAGGTATTATAGATTTAATAGTATTAATTTAATATTAGAATGTCAATATGATAATAATTAAAATTGGAAATTGCATTAATTAACAGTAAAAATTCCAGGCATGTCATTTTTTGAAAAATTCTTCTAAACTATAAAATGCTTTTCCTATTAGGTATTCTTTAAGTATTCTTTCAAATGACTTGTCACTAACTTCCGACTTAAGGTGCTCTGGAATTCTGTTATAAATTTTGATGCACATGACCAACGTGCTTGAGCTATGCATTTTGAGTCTGCTACCGGGAAGGCAGAGATTGTGTTTGAAGCGTGTGTTTATTTCTTTACTTCGCATTTGTTCATTTGTTTTAAAATAACTCTGATTTTGTCTTACGAATTTACAAATTTCAAAGATGTATAAGCATGTTAAAGTAAGAATTTTGTAGGAAATGAAATGTGGTCTGCAGCTTTCTCTCTGTCTGATGTTAGCAAGGATTCTTATGCATTTCTTTTGTATCACAAATAGGTCATGAGCGTTAGTACAATTTCCCCACAGAATAACACCATACTGCAGCCAAGAATACGCATAGGCATAGTACGCTGTAAGAGCTGTTTGTAAATCTGTGCTACGTTTTATTTCAAATAAGGCATATATGAAGCGAGATAGTTTGATTTTTATTTTTTCGATGTGAGGCTTCCATGTTAAACACGTGTCTATTTCAAAACCAAGCAATGGAAAACTGTCAACACACTCAATGGTTGATTGGCCCACAGCGAAATTTATATCCACTGAGTCCTTTTGGCGTGGTCTAAACTGCATTAGTTTGGTTTTGTTCAAATTAATTTCCAAATTATGGTCATTCAGCCAACTCATGACGCGGTCTAATATTTGGGAAAGTTTATAATTTAATGTGGAAGGTTGATCGCATGGCAACAATATAGAAACATCATCGGCAAAAGCCACACAGTGGTCATTAACTATTTTCGGCAAATCGTTGATATACACCAAAAAAAGGACACATCCTAGAACAGTGCCTTGAGGAATTGAATTCGGCATATCGCATTTTTCAGATCTATGGGTTGTTACAACACCTGTTGTTGGGTCACAGTCTTCAATTTCCACATATTGTTGCCGACCGCTCAAGTACGACACAAACCAATCGTGAGGGATCCCTCTTACACCGATGCCATAGAGCTTCGACAGTAATATCTTGAATGATACGCGATCGTATGCTTTGCTTAAATCAAGCAAAATGCCAATCGCGTATTGTTTATTACACTGGGGAACAGTGGTTTTGTTTTATGAAGTTTCATAGCTGATTCTAAATGATTTTGCCGAGCTGATTACAAATCTAAAGTCCGTTTTTCAGTAGCAGCTCTACTTTTTGAGATATTGATAGTGGGAGATTTTAAGAAAAATGTATGAATTTCGGATCTAAATTATTTTATTAAGGAAAAGTAACACGAAAAAAAATTATTTTATAAGATTTTCTTGAATGGGCTGAGACCACATTATTATTCTGAATGCTCCAGCAGTAATCAGCCTTCATATTAGCATTCCAACGACCTTGGTATCGTTCTTCTATTGTGCGAATGTCTTGATGGAAGCGTTTTCCCTGCTCTTCGCGTAAGTTGCCTGAATTTTCTGGAAAACAGTCTAAATGACTAAACAGAAAATGCAGCTTAATGCTCATGTTGCATCCGAGTCGCTGGAAGTGCATCATCAGCTGGGCAATGCATTCAGAGTAGTAAGGTAACTTTCTATTTCTTAAGAAATTTTTAACCACCCAAACGAACTGAGACCACGCTGATTTTTCGGTTACTTTCATGGAGTTAATAAAGGTTTGGTCCTTTATTAACTGCCTGATCTGAAGACCATCAAAAAACACTGAAGTTGAAATTAGTATCCACAGTATCATCATTACCTTCTGAAAGTTCTTGAAATGTTAATTGGAGGTACTGGGTTCAGGCTGAGGTGCTGATTTATCGGTAGAAGTCAGAATCGGTCTAATTGCAGACTGCAAGTTAAGATAGACCCACTTGGAACGATTTTTGCGGTTTATTCCGTTAATATTCACTACACTGAAATAACAGTCATCATGGTGATAAGATGGTTTACGCCAAACCATAGGACTTTGGTACTTGAAGTAGGGTCTTTTTTTGTTTGCCCATAAACGCAACGATGAAACACAGCTTCCTCATACAAAATTTGGAATCCAGGGCTTACTGTTAACTTGTAATGGCTTTTTCAAAGTAGTCCAAATAGGCTTGTTTCACAAAGTTGGACACACTTACACTACATTTTTTAAACATATACTCGCCACAAATAGTACAAAAAAATTGGGATCGTTTGCACATCTTCTTCTTAATTTTAGCATGTCAATAAATTTTAGAAATTTGCTTAATTACTTATGTGATTGGAATAAAATGCGAACTAAGTAGTGCGAAATAGGGGGGTACCTGTATCTCAAAAACTATAGCTGCTGTGTGAAAAATGAGGGTAGATCTGAAATCAGCGATGTCAAATTAGTGAGAAACCGTTCAAAAACCTGATAAAACAAAAAAAAAGTTTAATTTTGTTCCCCAGTGTTATCTATGAACTCAAGCGCTTTTTGTATATAGTTATACACTGCCAGGGTTGTTGATCTTTTCTTCCTGAATCCAAACTGGCTTGCGTCAAACACTTTATGCTTTTCACAAAAATTATTCAACCTCCGACACATGGCAGTTTCGAAAATTTTTGAAGCCGTAGAAAGCTGTGCAATAGGCCGGTAATTATTTGGGTCAGTTTTTTCCCCTTTTTTATATATGGGCTTTACTATTGCTTTTTTATATATGGGCTTTACTATGATTTGATATTAAACCTTTAAATTTATGTTATGTCTTATTGTGCTGGATTTGTACAATAATTTTGTATCTATTAAAATACAGGTTAGATTAGAGGCTTATTTATGGCCAATAAATAAATACCCCTTGATTTATTACTTCTATTCCATATCTGTTAAAATCTAGTTCGTTTACATTCTCTATGGTGTCGTTTATACCATTAACTCTAGTCTTAAAACGTAACTTTATCCGTTTGAAATCAAAGTGTTACTTAACTGAAGGAAATAACTCAAATTCCAACTTAAACTTAGTGCAAACATGGCAATAACCTTATTCCTACTTCGCTTGAAAGAGTTAAAGGATTTGTTATAATATAGTTACATATATACAGGGTGTCCCAAAACCTTGCCACACGGAGGGAAAGTACCTTAAATACTGAAGATACAAAATTTTACTGAAAGAAGACTTCATTATGTTTTTAAAAATAAAGGGAACTGCATTCAAAGATTTGAAAAATCGCATACGATTCGATACAAATTGATACATTTCATAAAATTAAAATTTAAATGTTACATTACATTGTCTTCCTTTTGTTTAAGATGCAGTGTCACTAAAGAAAAAATAATCCATATGACCCTTTCGATTCGAAAAGAGATATCGTAAAAATAAATATTTGTTTTTTGTTTTTTTGGTGAGTTCGATTCCTGGTTAAGGCAGGCGATTGTTATTTTATTAGTAAGTTGTCTAATTTTTTATTTTCACATGTTCAATTTTTCCATTATTTAGTAACACTGTAAATTTTCACGATATTTTATCTAGAACTTGAATTTTTTAGACTGTGTACATTTTTGCGTTTCTATGCTTTTGTCTTTTTTTTTCGTTCTCGAATTTTTGGCGCGTTACATTAAAATATTCTCGTGTATATTTTGCATTGTTTTCTTACCCTTCAATTACTTACTTGTTTTATTTTTATACCTTAAAATACGTCTTATTAAACTACTTCCGTCAACATCACTTAGCCAAATCCCCCGCCGATACATAAGTAGAGTTGAAAAACATGTTTTTCAAATCCACCCAATTTTAGTATGAAATAGCTGATTCTCTTCGATGTAACTTTATTTTTAATAAAATAGTAAAAGCGATTTTGATATGTCACATCTTGTATGCTTATTTAAGAGTCGGTCTTTGACAATGTCGATAGAACTTTATTATTTTGCTAAAACATTTAAGTGTTTTCGTATCTATTTGTACTAGAACTCCTATTTCTGCTAGAATTTTATCTACATAAACAAAGGTGAAGTAGCAAATATTTATAAGTCACTTTTCGAGATAACATTGCAGAAATTTGAATTAACACATGTACATTGTACAATCAACAGCACTACCACAACATGTCAAAATTTCTCAATCAATGAAGGCTTTTCAAAGTGACATTTAAAAAATAAAAATAGTAACTATTCGCCTTACTAGATGGTGTCGATACTCTTAGAAGCCTAAAAATAGTAACTATTTGATTCACTATGGTATTGATACTCTTCGAAGCTCCCTTCGGCCGTGTATGATACCAGAGTTTGGTAACCAGTATCATACGAAGAAAAAATGATCGTCGTAGGATACTGGTATCCAAGTGATAGGGATTTTTCGTTTTATGTAACCGAGTATCAGCTCAGGAAAATATCAAATAATTACAAGAGAGTAAGTACTTAATATTTCCTTTTATATAGACTGGGCAGGCATTTGACAACCATCTTGCTTGGTAAACAGGATGTGGTCTAAGGTGTAGTAAAAAAAACACATTGACACCCATTAAAAATGATAAAATCAACCCCAACTATCAAGCCTACAGTTTTTTGTCATTGTGAGAAGCCCTCATTATAAAATTTAAAACTAAAACTTTAAAGTTCAAAATGAGTTGGAGATTTATGTCAGTTTTGTAAATCCTTATGTGCAGCTGACTGTACTATGACTATTTGTCGTTGGCGTTTCTTTGTACAAGTTATCTGCATTGTTATCAGATAATTAGTAAGCCGGTGTTAGATGTAGGTTTCTGTTACACGAATGTTGAATTTTGCATCACCTTTGAAATATGTAGGAGTAACCGAAGGTCTTGTAGACATCTTTAAAACCAAACATGTTTTTTTTTTAATTTAATGATTGTCATTTAAAATCAAGCATCTATATTAATTTGATTTTTGTTGGCTTCTATTTATAAGATACACACATCAACTTTGTCTAGGGATACAGGTGTTTTTTTCATACAAACGAGGTAACTTTGAAGCCTTGGTCCTAATCCTAAAACTGAGATCTCTTACCCTTCTATCTTTTATAATGCTGATCTGTCCCCTACTCAAATGGCCAACTTTCTATTCGTTTGAACGCTACGCTTACTTTTAAAGTTTAAATATGAGCAATAGATGATTAATTCACATGTCGTAAACTTATGTAAATCACAGACTTCGATGTATTGTATAGAATTGTCAAGCTTACGGCAGGTAATTTTATAATTTACTGCTTATTTTAAAGTTTTAATAGTAAGAGTAGCGTTCAAACGAATAGAATGTTGGCCATTTGAGTAGGGGGTAGATCAGTTGGGTGTGTAAAACGATCTGAATCTCCTCCATTCACTCCCTGGATAGCCATCATCAGATCACAGCACAGTACATCCCTGGCAGGAAACGAGGGCTTCATAGTTATCTCGTTTGTATGAAAAAGACACCCGTATCCCTAGACAAAGTTGATGAGTATATAATCTTAGAATAATAACACCTAGAAGCCGAGTCCTTGTATGTAAAGTGAGGCAAAAACAACTGAAATTGACTCGGTTTTCAGATTTATATCCCTCATACGTTACCTAATCGTAACTAAAACCCAATAAAATAGAACTGGGGCTGTATTATGACCTCTTATTTCCAGTCAGTTTTCTGACTGGCTATCAATCTATCTCTTTTACTTGCTATACCGCGAGAAAGAGATGTCACTACAACAATTTATAAACCTGGCAGGATTTAAGAGCTCATAATACGGCCTCTGATCCCCTAAAGGTAGGGAAATTGCAACTTTTTTGTTCTTATAGGCGTACCTGTATAACGTTACCTAATCGTAATTGTAACGTATGAAGGATAAAAATCTGAAAACTGAGCTATTTTGGCTCAGTTTTATTTGTCTCACTTTTGACAGTGCGTTTTGTAGGGAACTATCGTTCTAGGTTGTTATTATTCTAAAGTTCTAAGGATGTATTGCCATCCCATATTCTTTCTGGGATTACATCCAGAATTTGAACATGAATTTTTAATAAACCAATTCATCCTCTATTAGAAACAAAATTAAATAGGTTGGTTTTTATACAGTTTTTTTCTTTATTTCCTTAGACAAGGTCATTTTGTATTCACCATCCAAATTTTGAGGATGTGTTCAGTCCATGAAACTGAACAACTTTCGCTAAGGAACACATGGCCAAAGATATAAAATAAAAAACTACTTTCCATACAAATCAAAGAGATCACGTGATCAATTTAGTATGGGATGACTGATGACCAAAATTTTGTTGTGAAATTCGACACATGTTTCTTAGAGAAAGTTGTTTAGTTTCATGGACTGGACACATCCTTGAAATTTGGATGGTAAGTTCAGAATGACCCGATATATTTGTGTTTGTAATGTTTTAATGCAAAACTGAATTTTTTAGCTTCGTTGAAATTAAAAAAAAAAAGTAATTTTTAATTTTATTTGTGACAAAAGATGTTTTGACTTTGAAAGAGGGTTATATACATAGTCATCATGATCTTATAGCTGACAATGATGTTGAGATCTGTGTGAAGGCAAAAGTTCTCAGCCACCTAAAAAAACTTTAGTGTCTGCATCAACTTAAATAAACTGTCAGCACGTTATTTTTCATTATAAAAAATAAAAGATAATGCAGATAGTAACAAAAACAATACAATCGCCAAAGGTCACAAAAAGATTCTAAGCTTTGCTTCCTAATTCGACACAATCTTAGTTCATTATTCGACACTATCGATCGACACGTCGGTCAACCTTGGTTCGACACAAAAAGTGATTTGAATCAATGGGAAAATATTTTTTTATTAAATAAATTCAAACAATGGACATTTTATTTCAGATTTTTTGCAGTAACGAATGCTTTGTACAGTCAAATAGGACGATAATCACTTTGTTTAAAGTTTTATCGGATGTTAAGATTCATGTTTAGCCGTCTATTGATGACACCTGCACACAGGACTGCTGCTTTCCGTGGGTCTTTTAAATACTCGGCCTCGAAGTGCTGGAACAACTTGCCACCCCCTCTTGCCACACTTAAAACACGTAAAGCTTTTAGTAAAGCATTTAAAGAGTATTTACTCAAAACACAGCTACTTCATTAAAAATTGGTACTTACTGGGCTGTGATACATGCTGTGCTGTGGGAGGCTTAGTTGTTTGATCACTTTGAGGTGCGAGATAAAGTTGGTTTATTGTTTAATGCCCTGTTCGCATATTTTATTGTTTGTTTCGTTACATGTATTATTTCTGTGCTCTTTTTGTTTTTTGCCACGTTGCATTAATGTTATTATCAATGGCGGCTGATGACGTGTTGTCCACCACGTTTTCACTTACAACGTGTCCATTTGTTTATCCATATTTTAAATTAAAATCTATCGTGGAGGTATATAAATTAAAATAAGATAATTCTTAACCGAAAAAAAACAGACTAGTCTGACTGAACTGTCACCCATGTCAATGTCAGTTTGCGTTTATGTGCGCTTGAACACAGACTATGCACTGCACTGATTGTATTCTCATTATGACAAAGGAATTTAATATTTTAAGGGCACTGTGCTATTTTTTGTATTAATTCGTAAAACTTTTTGTGTTTTTCGCTCCTGATGTCATTACTGTGCTCGGCAGAATATCAGTGCAGCAGGCCCAGCCTGCTGTTTATACTGAGCCGAGTACAGTTTTGACATCACGCGACGATGCACAATGTTTTATTGGTATAGCCTTGTATGTGTTAGCTGTTTGTATTGTCTTTGTAATGTTGTGTATCGTTGTGTGTTGTTCAAAATAAATGTATTTTCTTTCTTTCTTTCTTTCTTCTTATTGTTTAAAAGTTTTATACCTCATGATATGAGTCATAGAATAGTAATACAAATTTTATAAGTTACTTTTTTTATGCACAACGGGATAGTGATCACCTGATGTTAAGTGACGATAAGGCCGAAGGTGGAAGCGCACTTCACCCGGGATCTTCACCACTGAGGAACTGGCTATCTTACATTTGACTGCCGGAACACAACAATTTTTCCCTTATTCCTCGGAGATAACTATGGCCAGATAACTGGTTATCTGTGAAGAATTTTTTTCCTCCCATATAACCCCGAGGAAAATATATTCCTAAGAGATAACTATCTCTTAGAAATATATTTTTCTCGCAGATAACTGTTAAAATAATTAGTTATCTGTAAGGAAAATCTATCTCTTAAGAGATAACTGGTTATCTCCGAAGAATACATTTTTCTCGCAGATAACTGTTATAAAAAAAAAGTTCGTCGATAGCTAGTACCTATAATGGAAAAGAATCGATATATGAGTCTATCGATATAAAAACTCTCTACTACGTGTTACAAAATGGCCCTTAATGCCGAACATGTTTTAATCAAGAAATATTTAATTCTCACAGTTATCTGAGAGGAAAATATTATTCTTCGGAGATAACCAGTTATCTCTTAGGAATAAATTTTCCTCACGGATAACTTACTATTTTAACAGTTATCTGCGAGGAAATTATATTCCTAAGAGATAACCGGTTATATGGGAAGAAAAAAAATCGTCATAGATAACCAGTTATCTGGTCATGGTTATCTCCGAGGAACAAGGGCAATATTGTTGTTATAGCGTAACTTAGGAAAGATGGTGGTAGTTGGCCAGGCGGACTTGAATTAAGCTCTACCACCGACCGAGTACAAATTGTACCCCTCCTGGGAATCGAACCCGGGACCTCTGCGTCTTACACGGGTGGGCGAACCACTAGACCACAGAGGCGGTTAAAAGTACTTGTGGGACCAACATTTCTAAATATTTTAATGGAATTACGAAAATATAACTGAACAATATCAAAGAAACATATCTTAGATTTAAAGTTTTAATTTCCAAACCAGGGATTGAAATACTGTTAAAAAAAAGTTATAAAAAAATAACGTTAAAAAAACCGTTAAAACATTTTATCGGTAAATTTACCGGTAAAAATAACGTTAAAAATATTTTACCGGTAAAATTAACGTTAAATATAGCGTTAAATTTAGTACCGGTAAAATTATCGGTAAAAAATTAACGTTATTAACTGGAATAACGTTAATTTTAAAATTAACTTTAAATTTAACGTTAAATTAACGTTAAAATTAACGTTATTTCAGTAAATAACGTTAAATTTTTAAAATTAATAACGTTAAATTATTAAAGTTATTTTTCAAATTAACGTTAAAATTAACGTTATTTATTGACAAAACGTTAACGTTAAAATTAACGTTATTTATTGACATAACGTTAATGTTAAAATTAACGGTAAAAAGAGTAAAAATTTACGTTATATTTAAAAATAACGTTAACATTCCCTGACCCAAACGCAAATAATGTTAAAACAATCGAAAATGATGCTTTAATATTTTTTTGATTAAAAGAGCAATTTCTTGGACAAAAACTTAAAACCCAAGTCAGTCCTGTCAGACCCTGAAAAAGGTGATATAGTGTTGCTGAAGCTGAACAACATTCTTCAAAGAAGGTCGAAAAACGATTTTTTTTTTGCCTTTCATTTTGTATGGGAGTATGAAATTTTTTTTTTCGTTTTTAGGGTTCCGTACCCAAAGGGTAAAAACGGGACCCCATTACTAAGACTCCGCTGTCCGTCTGTCTGTCTGTCACCAGGCTGTATCTCATGAACCGTGATAGCTAGACAGTTGAAATTTTCACAGATGATGTATTTCTTTTGCCGCTATAACAACAAATACTAAAAACAGAATAAAATTAATATTTAAGGGGGTCTCCCATATACAAACGTGATTTTTTGCGGTTTTTTGGTACGGAACCCTTCGTGCGCGAGTCCGACTCGCACTTGGCCGGTTTTTTTCACCTAGGTCCATGGAGAAAGTTGTTCAGTTTCAGTATCACTATTACCTTTTTCAGGATCTGACAGGGTTTTTTGATATACGATGTACTCATAGGCAGGTACATAAAATTAAGTTTTTCTCTAATTAAAAGTAAAAAATTAAAAACACATCAAA
This sequence comes from Agriphila geniculea, assembly GCA_943789525.1. Taxonomy (NCBI): domain Eukaryota; kingdom Metazoa; phylum Arthropoda; class Insecta; order Lepidoptera; family Crambidae; genus Agriphila; species Agriphila geniculea. The sequence continues at coordinate 9,548,534 of OX038895.1, forward strand.
ATTTTTACTTATCACCTTATTTGGACCAATAAAGCGATGAGTAAAAAAAATTATAACATTTTTCCTGTTGAACAGAAACCGAATTTGTTTCAAACGACTTAAATTGTTTATAATAACACTAGAACTGGAAATCCTGTGTTTGGAATTTGAAACTAATAGCTGGTAGCAATGCAAATTGTCATTGTTTGCATACATAGTTCATGATAAATGTTTATCAGCAAAGACAGTTGTTGCTTTAATTCAAAAATAACATTGCATGCATAACATAAGAGAAAGTGTAACGAACCGTGTTGCGGCAGCTAGTTTTTTCCAATTCCCGTAATTTTGGCGTTTATTAAGTACTATTCGATGTCGATATGCAACATTAAGTAATTGGCGTTTCCTCGTCAAGCTTCAATTAATTTAATAAAAAAAGTATTAAGTTTTCAAAACTATAAAAAAATAATTTCAGAGCTGATAACACTGTCAAAAAAATGTTATTTATACATTCGTAAAGAAATACCCGCGACCTTTGGATATCCGGTCCAATGCTCTGACCGCTGAGCTACCGAGTCACTAGTGACATCGTCGAATTTTTCCTAGTATATCCTAAACTCTTACGCTGTAAGCCTGCTGTAATTTTGAGATTTTTGAGAGGTCGCGGGTTCGATTCCCGTCTGAGTATTGATCTGGTGCGAGTCGTATTTTTTCTAGTATATTATTTAGTATTGTTTAAAAATAGCATTGTAAATGCAAAAATCTCAAAATTAAAAATTATATAGCTATTTCATCTTAATCAATTGTTAAAATATCTGGAAAGATATTTCAATTGAATGTCGAGGTAATTCCTCACATTGGTGAAATAACGCTGGCTTACAGCGTAAGAGTTTAGGATATACTAGGAAAAATTCGACGATGTCACTAGTGACTCGGTAGCTCAGCGGTCAGAGCATTGGACCGGATATCCATAGGTCGCGGGTTCGATTCCCGTCTGAGTATTGATCTGGTGCGAGTCGTATTTTTTCTAGTATATTATTTAGTATTGTTTAAAAACAGCATTGTAAATGCAAAAATCTCAAAATTAAAAATTATATAGCTATTTCATCTTAATCAATTGTTAAAATATCTGGAAAGATATTTCAATTGAATGTCGAGGTAATTCCTCACATTGGTGAAATAACGCTGGCTTACAGCGTAACCCCCTTACTAATAAAGATTGAATAGCAGATGTTTAGTTACACAATGGTTACTCTCTGTCAAACTATTTGAATTTGACATTAAAAAGAAAGTAACAAAACACTGTGTAACTATGCAGCTGCTATACAATCTTTATTAGTAAGGGGGTAAGAGTTTAGGATATACTAGGAAAACTTCGACGATGTCACTAGTGACTCGGTAGCTCAGCGGTCAGAGCATTGGACCGGATATCCAAAGGTCGCGGGTTCGATTCCCGTCTGAGTATTGATCTGGTGCGAGTCGTATTTTTCTAGTATATTATTTAGTATTGTTTAAAAATAGCATTGTAAATGCAAAAATCTCAAAATTAAAAATTTGAAAATTCCTATTATATGGATAAGTATATAAAACAAGCAATACAATTTTATGTGTAATTAAAAAGAAATTTTATGCAATTATTCCTCTATTGTGCACTCCTTGACAATACAATAAGTGAAAAAATAAATATGAGGCGTATTCTTATTATTTTTTACAGCTGAATCTTTCGTGAAATATGCCTCTGACATGCAAATTTGAAATTTCACTTGATCAGATTGTCTTCGTTTTAAAAAAACCGGATAATACTACATTATGTTTTTTTCTCTATACGCCACTAATTTAAGAATGTTGCTTCCTAAAACTAAAGTTTACATCAATAATAATGCTTTCATTTTTTGATTTCGTCTTTGAAAAAACGCTTATTTCGTTTGAAAAGACAATTATGCAGTCTTAAATGTATTTTAGACATGACAAAAATGTCATTTATATTCAAAGTTAATCATAAAATGCATCATAGTATCTACCTTGAAGATTACAACGCCTTGGACCGGACGTTATAAAAACTCATTTAAATACAATTTTAAGAAAACCTGTCTGTGTCTATAGTCTACTATATAGTGATTGTAAACATAACTAAAAATATCATCATAATAAAGAAACCGTTTCATAGATCCGCTTTATTCATCCCTAAATAAATAAATTTGTTGACATTTTGGTGTATTTCGTTTATGTATCTCTAAAATAAAAGTACAAATTAGCACTACTAATAAACATTTGGCTTTGAACTGCAATCAAATAGCACTCGAGCCTTGAAAATTTACATTGCAATAGCTCTAGAGGCTGAAGTGAGACTGAATTAAATTAAACATAAACACGAATTTATTCAAGGCATTTGACTGAGTCGAACGCAAATCGACTGACAATCACTTGAAGCATGCAACCTTTTAGTCGATTACATCTAAGTATAGTATACATCTGTGTCATCAAGCTACGTGTATTGGAGGAATTCCAGTTTTTGCTTTTACGACGCTCATTGGCGAGCGGTCACGGAATACCACAAGGTCAAATTCTTGGGCCACAGTTATACATTCACAATTTTGTGTTATCAAAATTATATTCAAGATGATGAGTTACTAATTTAATTCGATAAAAGATTGTTGTAAAGATAAAGTAAACATTTTATATAAATGGTAAATAAATCTTCGTCATTATAAACACATGAAGAACTACGTAATTTCTTACAATCAAGTTGTTTATGACTGTATTTTGTTGATTGAGCATTATTACTTCTCGTCTGTCGTTTAAAACTGCGACCAAAACAATGTTTTTTGTTGATCACACATTTGCATTAGAATGGTCATATTATTTCGCGGTACATACCTTGTTGATGGCAAACATTTGAGTCAAAATCAAAAGCAAATAACCTGTAATGTACAAGTCCTCTTGTTGCATTATTGTGATCTTTAGAGCTTTCAGGATAAGGTGTATTTTGTCGGGTGCCATCACTTATCACTGCTCAGCCATAGCCACCGTAATCCTTGGTCGTCCGATGACATCACCAACCGCAGAATCTTGAGACGTGACCACGTCGTTATGGCTGACCATTGTTGTATTATGCTTGTTTATATGAAACTTATCTTCTGTTGTAACTTATAAAATGCTTCATAGCTCTCTAATGTTATCCTTATATAGATACCTAATTAACGTGAGTTCAGAAAATAGGATAAAGGGCCACAAATTAACCTTATCTCAGGTAATCTTTTCATTATCTACCTTTTCTGGTAGCAAATGTGATAAGATGTTGTTTTTTATAGTTGACTGTAATTCATTTAGTGTAGAGTCATAAATCATAAGCAATATCAAGTGACCATATATATAGTAGGACATATATGTTGACAATTTATTAGCTCTGTATCGTATCGTATTGCAACAAAACCGTCTTGTTATTCACACTATCGCTTGGACAGACGATACCTGTTACTTTAGAATGCACGTACTATGTTAGTATATCTCTTTACCGGTCGAGGCTATCGTGTTGTCACATTTTTAAAGGACATTTCTGTTCACTCCTTATTATGGCAAACTATTGATGTATAACCATAAAAAGTCGTAACCATTTCAAGCTTTGAGACGTTAAGGATACTTGAAATTATTTTTCCCAGATCATAAAAAGGGACCTATTCAAAATACTTATGGATACAAAACATTAAATTTATCGTTTTGGATCTTATTTGAGACATTAGCGGTGTTATTACAAAATATTTTTAAACACCTGTTTAACTTAGACACTGTTTAATTAAATGTGTTGCTGTCACTTTTTGACAATATTGTTTGAAAGAGACAGCAGATATTTAAACAATGTCTAAGTTTAATATGTGTTTAAAAATCTTTTGTAACAACACCGTACCTAGATTATTTTTTTCTTTATTTATTATTTATTAGCCTTGCCATTGCCAGTGTTACTCGTACCGATTATTTAGAAAGCAAAAATCTTAATTAACCTTCTATGGAATTTCATAGCGAACTGTCACTGAAAAATACTTTTTTAATATTATGACTGTTTTGTTCTAGTTGAGGTTCACAATTTTTAACGGGAATACTTTAGCATACTAAAAAAATTCACAGATCTCGTGCCTTTCACGACCTTCTGGTACATTGAAAATGAATTTAATTAATTACTTAAAACAAAATTTATTAGTAAAATTTTTTTATTATTATTAAATATACCTATGTAATTACTATAACTAAAACATTTTAGAATTTCTACAAAAAAATTCCTAATAAAAAATTCTAATCAAAATCAAATGCAGTCTCGCGCTTCATCATCATTTGAATATGTGCGATAACAAACTATCGGGCATCATCTTCACATTCTCATTTAGAGACCGTTGTAAAAATTCATTTGAAATCGTAGCGTACTAAGAAAAACATGAGACATGCCCGATCGAGTAATTTTAAATCTCGAAATTGAAATAACAGCAACCCACGAATATACAGCAACATCTTTAACATTAACATAGGTACCTATTTATTTCCTTTTTTACACGTTTTGAGTGTAATTTATCTTTAAAATTCTAACCAATTAGTGCAAATGCTTTTCTGTAGACTACTCCTAAGTATGGTGGCTCAAACTACAAACTCTCTTCTATTCAACTATCGCTCAAGATTCGTTTATTCGTTTGCCTATACAAAAAAGTGCCGGGTATCACGAAATCCCACAGTGCAGGCAATGGTCAGGAAATATAGCCAAAACAATAGAAACAGATGCGCCGAAATAGTTTTTTTCGATGATCACGTGCAACTGCAAGGCAAAGCCCGGCCTTTTGCATAAGTATTGAAACGTGTTAATAACCAAAATAGAGTTAATAAATAAATGATATCTTGTTCTTCGTATGGGTAATACTAATGGTGTTTATTTAACTTAGTTGTTTTACGTTAGATTTGAAACCTAACCATTAAAAAGTCATAAATAAATAATTAACAAAATTTAATACAAACATAATCTCATTTAATCTAATTTTACTTGATTTAAGAATTTTACATAAGTATTAATAAATTAAAAATATATTTTTGTTCTGCTATTAAAAACACTTTCATTAGGTACCTATCCGATTTTTTTATAATTAGAAAATAACCTTTTTTACATTTAAAACTCAAAATATAACTATAAACAAACATTTGTCTTTCAGACCATTAGCGTTAATACGACTAGGTACGTAACTACGTACGTACACTACTGCGCTCAGCGCTCACTCATACGCTTCGCGCGCGATAACTTCACTTCATAACATAAAGGTTAAGCTACAGGATTATCCTTTTATGTTATTTACCTCAAATATTTTTTTTAAAGTAGACCAAAGTCATATCTCGAGGTGTATTTAAAATCGACCCGATATCGCGTTTCGTTTTCGAGATATGATTTTTTGCTCGCCGAAACCGGGCGAAAATCGATCGCATTTTTCACATTTTTGCGATTTTCAAAAAAAGATTTTGAGATTTTTCAAAAAAAAAATTTTTTAGCTTGTAGCCCTTGATTAGACTCGTCATTTGGTATCTCAATCATTTACATAGCTCTAATATCTATAGGGTGATGACGCACTTTGGCTGAAAATCGGGCCTATACAGATGCCTCAAAAAAAACATTTTCAATGTTAAAATAGATTTTGTTCTCCAAAATTAGTAAATGCTCACCAAATCCTAAACCGCTCAAGAAGATTTGGTGAGCATTTACTAATTCTGGGTTAGGTCAGGTAAGTATGTTGATCATTTAAATATAAGTCATTTTAAACACCTTTGTCAATTAATATATTTATGTCAATGATTTTAAATTGTTTTGATCATAATTAATGTACCTAAATGAAAAGGTCAGTAAGTAAGATCTAATTTAGTTTTTTGACACATAGGTAGTAGGTAGCCTGACAATTGCCATTAACAACCATACTTTTTACGATCTTAGAACAAACCAAGTCGTACAACAAAGCAATTACCGCGTTGTAATTAAACAGAAACACTTGGAACCAATTGGCTTGTTTACATGGTTCTGTCAAGGTCAACTGTCAATCGGTCAGACGCAGAATGTAAGTGGAACAAACGTCAAGATTCATTCGTTGTGCCATTGATGCCTTCAATGATTTTTAACGGCCACGCTTTGTTGACCCTGGCTTCAAAAACTGGGTTCTCGAATCCATTGAGAATTAATTGGATAAAAGCATTTCTTTCTACTTCTTCTTATCCAACCCTCGTATTAGACGAGTAAGTAATGACTTGAGTAAAATTTGCAATGCTTTTTATATTATCCACATGCAATTTATAGTATAAATTAATCTTAAATGCACCAAAACAGCACTAAAACTGCATTTGAAAATTGCAAGTTTTACTCAAGTCATTACTTACCTATCACTTTATTATATAATATAAGATAAGCATAGTTATGTCTTGATTACATGAGGTAGTTTTTGAAGCCAGAATGCAAAGCCGGTTTCAGTAAACCAGCAGCAAGCAGCACTGCCCTGGCTTTCTGTCATGACTTGGAACAACTTGCTCTCTGACATTAATATGTCTTATATATGTATATGTCGCAGGCGTATTGTATATTTAGCCGTATTACATAGCAACTAGTTGTTTTAGAAAACGGCGCCGTATTGTAATGCGGCGAGTCAACGATACGCCAGATTGACAATGTGATACGTTGTTCAATACGGCGGACCACGTTTAGCCGTTTTGTATCAAAGTTCTATTGTAGAGTGACCACATTAACAAAATGAAACAGTGCTTAATTGAAAATAAATTTAATTTTAATAATTATGAAAAAAGGTAGGTTTAAGTAACTTCTAGTACCTAAGTAGTAGGAAACCTGTGTTCTTTTTATTAGTTTTAAGGAATGTATGGGTTATTCCCATAGCTCCACGAATGTATGGGTAAGTACTACTTTTATCAAATAAGTAGGTACGGTACAAAACCGTTGGATTCTTGTTTGTAAAATTGTAATATTAGTTAGACTTACTAGAACATTTATATGTAATGTATCAAAATATTGTTCTTTGGGCACTGCCCAAAAAGTAGGGTCTTCTAAAATATGTTTCTTTAATCTTCACTGACTATACTCATTACGTTGTATTTTTACACCAATAATATTGCGTAGGATTCCGCACAACACCAGAAGCCATTGCCACCTTAGCAATTTTAATCTCGTTCTTTGATCCACGGCTTTTTAACACTTCCGCATTGAGCTGCGTAGAAACTATTTAACTGCACATTAAAAATTGTCCTTAAAATAATTATCTGTACACATTTAGCACGTTTTCTACATTTAATTCATCCATATTCTTACTTATTTTCGATGCAATATCCGCACTTGACGCCATTTTTATTGTTATGGTAGGCAGCGCCGCGAGTGTTGATAATTAGTACTAAAAACTTACAGAAAAGATTTTCAATACGGCTAGCCGTAATGTAATTGGGCGGTTCATAAGCCGCTTTTCCGTAAGTTTTTAGTACTAATTATCAACACTCGCGGCGCTGCCTACCATAACAATAAAAATGGCGTAAAGTGCGGATATTGAATCGAAAATAAGTAAGAATATGGATGAATTAAATGAAGAAAACGTGCCAAATGTGTACAGATAATTGTTTTAAGGACAATTTTTAATATGCAGTTAAATAATTTCTATGCAGCTCAATGCGGAAGTGTGAAAAGCCGTGGATCAAAGAACGAAATTAAAACTGCTAAGGTGGCAATGGTTTCGGTGTTGTGCGGAATACTACGCAATATTATTGGTGTAAAAAATACAACGTAATGAGTGTAGTCAGTAAAGATGAAAGAAAAATATTTCAGAAGACTCTACTTTTTGGGCAGTGCCCAAAGAACAATATTTTGATACATTACATATACAAAAAAGTTACCTTTTAAAAGGATTTAAAATCATTTAAACCAAAATAAACTGCTAAATGTTTTAGTAAGTTTAAAATATTACAATTTTACAAACAAGAACTAAACCGTTTTGTACCGTACCTACTTATTAGATAGAAGTAATACTTACCCATACATTCATGAAGCTTTGGGAATAACCCATACATTCCTTAAAACTAATAAAAAGAACACATGTTTCCTACTACTTACTAGGTGCTTTAGAAGTTTAAACCTACCTTTTTTCATAATTATTAAAATTAAATTTATTTTCAATTAAGCACTCTTTCATTTTGTTAGTGTGGTCACTCTACAATAGAATTTTGATACAAAACGGCTAAACGTGCTCCGCCGTATTGAACAACGTATCAGATTGTCAATCTGGCGTATCGTTGACTCGCCGTATTACAATACGGCGCCGTTTTCTAAAACAGCTAGTTGCTATGTAATACGGCTAAATATACAATACGCCTGCAACATATACATATTAATATATATTAATATGTAAGTGTAATCACTAGAGATAAAGCCAGTTCTCTCTTGCTTACTAGCTTTGAGATGAAGCAAATTTTGTTTACATGAAGCCAAAGTTACTGGCTTGAAGGCTCTTGGTATTCTGGTCCTAAAAACTGTCCTCGTGTAATGCTGATATTAAGAACTTAATATTTGGTGTTAGTGAGTATGAATTTTATTATGAGTATAATAATATCTACTTATTTTTTATAAAGTGTTTCTCATTAGAAAACGTCTTCTAGGATTGTTTCAGATTTATGTCCTTACTTGTTTTTCTATCAATACATTATCTTAATATATAAAATCGTAAACTGAATGACTGAATGACTGACTGACTGACTGACTGACTGACTGACTGATCTATCAACGCACAGCCCAAACCGCTGGACCTAGAGACTTGAAATTTTGCACACAGATACCTTATACAGTGTAGGCATCCACTAAGGAAGGATTTTTGAAAATTCTATCCCTAAGGGGATGAAATAAGGGATGAAAGTTTGTATGAAAGTCCCTCAGTTTTGAAGCTAGGATCGTCAAATTTTGTGTTTAGGCTGACGATTGAAAATTAATAAATACGGGTCTCAGCGTTTTTCAAAATTCTACCCCCGAAGGGGTCAAAAGGGGGATGAAGTTGTGTAATGAAGAAAATCCTTTATTTTCGAAGTCAAAATTGCTAAATATATAATTTAGGCTTATGGATGGAAATCTAACGCAATGTATATTGTTATTGTTAGTATTTCAACTCCTACGGGGATGAAATGGGGGTGAAAAGGGGTAAATGAACCTAAAAATAGATATGGATGTCGTTATTGGGGTTTTCTGGGATGACGATTGCAAAAATGACATTTATTTTGAAGTCCAACACGGTGGACATGATTTGACCCCTCAAGGGGTGAAAATGGGGTTCAAATTTTGTATGGAAAAGTAATGTTAAATGGATATTACAACTTTAAACTTTGTAGGAGCACGTCTAAAAATAAATAAGCAAACATATATTTTGTGATTTTGAAAATAAACCCCATAGGGGGTAAATGGGGTGAGTAAACCTAAAAATAGATACGGATGTCGTTATTGGGGTTTTCTGTAATGACGATTGCAAAAATGACATTTATTTTGAAGTCCAACACGGTGGACATGATTTAACCATCAAAGGGTGAAAATGGGGTTCAAATTTTGTATGGAAAAAAATATTAAATGGCCATTACAACTTTAAACTTCGTAGGAGCACATCTAAAAATAAATAAGCAAACATATATTTTGTGATTTTGAAAATCAACCCCTTAGGGGGTAAATGGGGTGAGTAAACATAAAAATCGATGTGGAGGTCGTTCTTGAGGTTTTATGGGATGGTGATTACGAAAATGAGATTTATTTTGAAGTCCAACACGGTGGACATGATTTAACCCCTAAAGGGGTGAAAATGAGGTTCAAATGTATGGAAAAAGAATATAAAATAGACATTACAACTTTAAAATTCGTAGGAGCATGTCTAAAAATAAATAGGCAAACACATATTTTGTTATTTTGAAAATTATCCCTTAGGGTGTAAATGGGGTAAGTAAACATGAAAATCGATGTGGATGTCGTTCTTGAGGTTTCATGGGATGGTGATTGCGAAAATGACATTTATTTTGAAGTCCAACACGTCGGACATGACACATCATGGACCTGTACCTGGACATGCACATCCAGGTAACGGGAACGAGAACAGGCACGGGCACGGGCACAGGAACAGGAACGGGAACGGGAACAGGACGAGAACGGGACGGGAACGGAACGGGCTGGAACGGAAACGGAACGGGAAGGGAACGGGAATGAAACGGGAACGGAATGGGAACGGGAACGAAACGGGAATGGAACGGGAAAGAGAAAGGGACAGCAACTGGACTGGAATGGTACCGGGAAAAGGAACGGAAGGAGTACGGGACGGGAACGGGACGCGAACGGGAACGAATTGGGAATGGAAAGGGATGGAACGGAATGGGAATGGAACGGGAACGAAGCGGAAACGAAACGAGAACGATACAGGAACGGAACGGGAACGAAAACGGGACGGGAACTAAGGGAAAAGGATCGGGAACGGAACGGAACAGGAACAGAACGGGACGAGAACGGGACGGGAACGGGAACGGGAATGGGACGGGGCGGGAACGGGAACGAAACGGGAAAGAATCGGGTACGTAACGGGACGAGAACGGTACGGGAACGGGAACGAGAACGGGACGGGAATGGCAACGGAAGGGGTACGAGAACGGGACAGGAAAGGGACGGGAACGAACGGGAACAGAACGGGAACGGGAACCGGAACCGGAAACGTAAAAATGACTGGTCAGATCCTGGTTGAAGGTTCTCTAAGGATTTTCTCTAACATCCACGCGGACGAAGTCGCGGGCAGAAGCTAGTTTAGTATAAAAATATTCCTCAATATTTTTTGTCATAACGTGTTATAAATAAGTACTTAGAATCAACACGTACGACACGTGCTTGTATTATTATATTCAATTCAATTCAATATTTTATTGCAGCTCATAAATACAAAGTGATAAAACAATCCATTTGTACCTATTCTGGTTCTTTTATTATTTATTTAACTCAGTCCCTACTGCTGGGGCACAGGTCTTCATTTTGGATGGATAGGAAAATAACACACCACGCGGGCCCAATGCGGATTGTTGGATGACTTAGTATTTACCCTGACTTTTAATGAAGGCTTCAGTTAAAGTTAACTGCAAATCGTACAACATAAAGTACTTAGGTATGCATGTTCAAATAGTAGACAGTGATTTCTTAATTAGTTGAAAGTTATTTGCTATCACAATGAGACCTATCCGATATGTAGATAGTTGATTAATTTTTAATCCCATTGTAGGTAAACATATAATTTTAACGTTAATGATTGCTATGGAAAATAACCTCACATTTTTAAATTCGGCGACTCTGTATGAAATATACAAGGAGAAAAAACCGGCCAAGTGCGTGTCGGGCCACGCGCAGTAGGGTTCCGTAGGTACATTATACCATACCATATTTTAATACCGCTATCATTTTTCGTCTGAAAAAATAACTTTGTTTTTCACAGTGTTTGTATAAATGACAAAGTTATATTTGCGGTTTTGGAAAATGTACTATATCTCGAAAACTAATTACTGTATCTCGTTCAAAACAATTTTCGTTGAAAGTGTTTATTAAGATCTATAGTTTATATTTTTTTTAGATTTTTCACCCTCTTACTTTAAAAGTTAAAGGGGGGGGGGACACACATTTTACCACTTTGGCGGCATATATTTTTCAAACGGTTGACTTTAAAAAAAAATAGTCTTAGAAACCACAATGTAATTTTTAAAGACCTATCTATAGACACCCCACAAGTATTGGTTTGATGAAAAAAAATATTTTCAGTTTCAGTTCCATGTATGGAAAGCCCCCCCTTAATCTTTTATTTTTTTTATTTTTGTATAAAAATCGTAAAGCGGTTCACAGAATACACCTGCCTACTAAGTTTCAACTATGTAGTCCTAATACTTTTGGAATAAAGTGGCTGTGACATACGGACGGACAGACAGACAGACAGACAGACAGACAGACAGACAGACAGACAGACAGACAGACAGACAGACAGACATGACGAATCTATAAGGGTTCCGTTTTTTGCCATTTTGGCTACGGAACCCTAAAAAGCAGCCCTTGACGAGTTTCTTGCCGGTTCTTCTCGTTACAAGGTCTCCCGCTTAGGGTTTGCGAACCGATGGCGTAGATTCTTTGACTCTCACGAGTGCTTGTAACAGCCTAGACTGAATAAATGGTTTGAATTTGAGTTTACCAAGGTTAATTCGTTATAAAATGATTGCATAATTACTGGTGGATTGTTAATCAGGTAACTTAAAAGATAGATTATTTACTTTTTTTGGTCAATTTAGTAACAGATTATTAATTTTAAAATAAAATTTTAAAGTTCCAAACTTTTTTACCTCCTTTTATAAAAAAAAAAACAATAACACAATAATAGAACTTCTATTGTATCTAGTGTACCTGAAACTAGACCGAATGTGTCAAATAGTAAGATTTTTTATTTATTTAACTGTTCCGATAACAAAGTTTTTTCTTTATGTAATACGTTTAATTAGTGTGAAACTTTTTATAATTAAATGTACTTCTTCGTTTCGTTACACAATACAATATCCTCTTTTGTCTTTACAGACTTCAGAATTAGTTCAGCTATGTCTTAACTGAGAAACTGTACATTCACGAGATCCATTATAATCCAAAAACTATTTTTCTGTTGTATGTAGGTATAATAGTTACGTTTGCGGATTTTGCAATTTCGGTATAATTTTGGAGAAAGTTCTTGAGTTTCACTTGCCTTAATTTGGTAACTTGAAAAGTAGCTTTTCCTTAAAATCTATAGGTACTTTTTAACGTTAATGACAGTAAAAGAGTTGAGAGTTAATTATGTAGTTTGTTTATTGACATGATAAGTCGACATTCAGTACTCTTATAAGCCCATATTTATCACCATACTTAGTATTATCATACTCTCAGGTAGGATCTCAAGATAGCTCTCAACGTTAAGAGCGATTTATAAATATGGGCCTTAATTCAACTTTTCTATATATTTTGACTACTGATACAGCAATCGTCGTTAATATTGTTATACCAATTTCATCATCATTATTACAGCCTATTCCACCACAGGACATGAGTCTCTCACTTATTATCGCGACGTCTGTAAAATAGTAGCAAAATGCGTAAAATTAAGGCTCCGTTACGCGAAATCATTTGTCTCTGTCTTTTTCTTTAGGTGTAAAGAGTATGGAAAATAACCTCACTTCTGCACTTTTTCGATGTTTTTCGTTGTTTTTCCACCATTATCTTTAGCACAATTATCTTTCTTTAAAAAAAGTTATTGGAGCAACTGCACAGTACGTTAAAGTGTACTTTGATGTAGAATTCAATACGTTTACGCTATTATTTACGCCAAAAATATGGCCCGCGACAAGCGCTTTTGATGATATTCTGTTTTTTTTTCTACAATCATCTGTGAGGTTTATACGCAATTTAATGTTTGTAGCAACTAAGTAAACTCTTTAGCTTGTCCTATGATTTTTTTGGTGGCTACAAGTTTACGTTTTCTATATAAAGATATGGCCTGCGCAAACCATGTTTTCCTATTACCGTCCCTTAATGTCTAAAAAACGAGGCGGCCGCATGAGGCTAGACAATTGGAAAATCTATTGTGTCTCATTTTGCCTGGCTTGACGGGTTAAAAGAAAAATGCCTATGACTAAAATTCCCTAGGATGCAGAACGTCCAAAAAGCATTGACCTATAGAATGCCTAAAACTTATCACCTAATAACACAACGCCTAAAAAGTAATTTGTCTATATATTGAGGATGTTGCCTTGCCATGGTCTCTACACTTGGCAAACAGGTTGAAAATCGCGGTTTTACCGTTTTCATTTGAAAACACGCTGCCAACCATTTGTTTGTCCACGTAGGTGTTTTAACTATACATCTAAGTCATTTTAGTTGCTCCCTTAGTTAAAAAATGTAAGTAAATAGCACTTGACACTTAGGTATGGTACAGTTGTACCATACCTAAGTGTCAAGTGCTATTTACTTATCTTTTTTAAAATCCTATTAAGCTATTTGAATCAAATCTTTAACAGTACTCAAACGATGACTAATCTGTTTTTAAACCAACGTTACACTTTATTTATACGATCTACAATTCCTTATCACGTTCTAATAGAAACAAAACCACTATTGCGTGCCTAATCTGTTACTCAACCATAGACAATTACTTAACGTTCCCGCCATAACGAGTCAGCTGTCAAAATAATTCAAGATGGCGGGCGGCCGTGAGATATGCCACCGCACCGGGCGAAACCGGTTGAATAGATTGTTCAATGAGCACAATAAGTATTTCTAAACTTAACCGGTGGTTAGATGATTGTTAAAGTCGACTTAGTTATAATGAAAGCTGTTGACACATATCTTAAATGCCCTATCAATTTGATTGATTGCAATAATGATTTGAATTTGACTTCAGTATTGCACATAGATCGGCTTTATTTACGAAACTATAGATCATTATGCTGTTAAATGTGCAACCTCTCGTAATCATTGAATATATTGTAAATAAAATCTTGTATGCAACTGTGTAGGTGCCTATTAAAACACTCATGTAGTACTATGATCACACGCGAATTTTAATACCCCTAAAATTATAAATACTTTAGCATACCAAAACAAACATTGTAGTCTCCAAAATTAGTTAATACTCACCAAATCCTAAACCACCTAAGAAGATTTGGTGAGCATTTACTAATTCTAGATTAGGTAAGGTTAGTATGGTGAAGCAAACATTTTAGTCTCCAAAATTAGTTAATGCTCACCAAATCCTAAACCACCCAAGAAGATTTGGTGAGCATTTACTAATTCTAGATTAGGTAAGGTTAGTATGGTGATCATTTAAACATAAGCCATTATAAAATCAGTTGCATAAATAACAGTTTTTAACCGTAAACCAAAAATCTCAAATTTATTAAGGACTATTGATGATATCATTTTTCCTAGTAATATTCGATAGATATCAAAACAAACTTGTGTACCTATTAGTTGAATGTGGATAGGACAAAATACTTCCATAACTGGTTTATCCACTGGGGGGACTAGTTTTTGCTCATTTGAACAACAGATCTATAGAAGATGTAATTAAAACCATATGCCTGACTCACGATTGTAAGCTCACTCTTAAATAAATTAATATGCTAATAGTGAACTTCAAATGTAAGAGTTACTTTAAGTTATTAATAAAAGTCTCAATTTACACCAACTATTTACTTCACCACACAATATTATAACTCATTAATCACAAATAACACATCGAATAATACCAATAATACATTGAACAGGGCACCGGAGCGCGTACGCTACGACGGTTCTTATTCAACTGCCCAGTTCCCATAAAAACTCCCATAGAAACGACTGTCGCAGTTCCTCAAAGTGAATTCAAGTTACAATTCGGCTAAACTCAAATAAATAATATCACAACCCACACGCGGGACGTAATTATGTTAATATAAACAAAATGTAGCTAGCTCATTGAAACTCAACGCGTTATGGTCGCTGTTATCAACAGTTCTAAACACATTACGGAGGCCCAGCACAAGACAATGCTTGCGGTTGTATCTTGACTCCCGGCTGGTACACGATCTCGTCGCCAGCACGGCCATCCTGCAGTGTGCCTGCCCCAGGCACTTCCGCGGACGCTTTATCCCCTAATTGATGGTTTTCAATCTGGGACATAAGAAACACTTCTATTTATGAAATGGTAATTTTTATAACGTATTCTATGTGCCTCGGCCCATCATGATGTTGAGAAATACTAATAGACAGTTAAGACAGTTGTGACCTTCAGTGCATTATTGCAGTCCCTTTGGTCCTAGGTGACTTTTGCACATAAAGTCTGAAGGACTCAACTGTCACATATTCCTCTGGTGCTTTAGGCAATCCCTTTGGTCCTAGGTGATTCCTGCAACCAGAAGAATAGACTACCGTTAGAATCCTCCCATCATGATGCTCTAGATGTTTGAGAAATAGTAATAGGCAGTTAAGACAGTTGTGACCTTCAGTGCATTATTGCAGTCCCTTTGGTCCTAGGCGACTTTTGCACATAAAGTCTGAAGGACTCAACTGTCACATATTTCTCTGGTGCTTTAGGCAATCCCTTTGGTCCTAGGTGATTCCTGCAGCCAGAAGAATAGACTACCATTATAATCCTGCCATCATAATGTTCTAGATGTTTGACAAATACAATAGAGAGTTGTGGCCTTCAGTGCATTATAGCAGTCCCTTTAGTTGGCCGACTTTTGCACATAAAGTCTGAAGGACTCAACTGTCACATATTTCTCTGGTGCTTTAGGCAATCCCTTTGATCCTAGGTGATTCCTGCAGCCAGAAGAATAGACTACCATTATAATCTTCCCATCATGATGTTCTAGATGTTTAACAAATACAATAGAGAGTTGTGGCCTTCAGTGCATTATAGCAGTCCCTTTAGTTGGCCGACTTTTGCACATAAAGTCTGAAGGACTCAACTGTCCCATATTCCTCTGGTGCTTTAGGCAATCCCTTTAGTCTTAGGCGATACCTAACACCATTAAACTTTATTGTCATCAGAGCAAAGCAAATTAATCCCTTTAGTCTTAGGGTACGTCTCTCAATATCTATGAACATACACAAGAATACGACTCCTTTAGACTTAGGAAATCGTATTTTACTACATAAGACATCTAGAACATCAAGATATTATAAAACTTTTATTGTTATCAAAGCAAAGCAAAGTCTTCCCTTTAGTTTTAGGGTACTTCTCTCAATACCTATAATTAAACACAAGGATACGACTCCATTAGACTTCGGAAATAGTATTATTTCTTGTTACTGTTATTTAATTTTAACGTTATGATCGCTATAGGTGACAATATTATTGGCTTCATCATTCATTACACAAACAATTATACATATAAAGTGATTAAACATTGCACATTCACCTCTTAATATCGAAGTTTTACTTTGTCAACATGTACTTTTCTTTATTTCAAATAAGTACTTCATTGTTCGTCATGTCGGTTCCAATCATTGATACATTACAAGGTTTAATTTTCGCAAACGGTCTACTCCGTATTAATATTACTAACTCTGAAATCCGTAACTTCGTAACGATCATGATTCATGATCGTAACGATCATGATTCATGATCGTAACGATCACCTTCTTTTATTATCAATTATTTCTTTCGGTAATTCAAACATGCTGCTTTTCACCAAAAAAAACTCTATATTTTCTGTTACCAATCTTACCATAACCACTACGTCCTCAGTATTAGTATAAAATTACAGGGAGTCGTAGATACCAAGTTTTAGCTCACCTCTTTATTTAGTTTATTCAGCGCCTGGTAGCGCATGCTGTCGTTCCATGAAAAAATAGTTGAATAAAAGCCACGACACTACATTATCAGTCATTAGGTCAAACTCTGATATTATTATGTAAATTAATTAATCGTGCTTGTAGGTAGGTACTTACAATTTCTGTATCATTTTTACAAGATACCTTCTTGCGTTTCCCGGGAGGCGGGAGTGACGGTGTCAGAGCCCCGCTGCTGCCGCTCGTGCTCGTTTTTAGGATTCCATACCAACAAATTTGTGCGGAACCTTCGGTACGCGGTCCGACTTGCACTTGTCCGGCTTTTTTCATATAATAGTCACCCACTTATTATTATTTTTTTTGTCACCCGCTTTAATTTGTATTCGAACACTTGGAATTTTCATTTTCAACTTAGATATTATTCTCACTTTAAGGAGCTCAATTCACGTGTATTTTTTTTATAATTCACAATTATTCAACAACAGGTAATATCCCGTTTTCTTTTATGCTTTCCCAATGATAACTTGCGTGAGAAACATCCCACTTCTGATGTAAGCTCACTCTTAAATAAATTAATATGCTAATAGTGAACTTCAAATGTAAGAGTTACTTTAAGTTATTAATAAAAGTCTCAATTTACACCAACTATTTACTTCACCACACAATATTATAACTCATTAATCACAAATAACACATCGAATAATACCAATAATACATTGAACAGGGCACCGGAGCGCGTACGCTACGACGGTTCTTATTCAACTGCCCAGTTCCCATAAAAACTCCCATAGAAACGACTGTCGCAGTTCCTCAAAGTGAATTCAAGTTACAATTCGGCTAAACTCAAATAAATAATATCACAACCCACACGCGGGACGTAATTATGTTAATATAAACAAAATGTAGCTAGCTCATTGAAACTCAACGCGTTATGGTCGCTGTTATCAACAGTTCTAAACACATTACGGAGGCCCAGCACAAGACAATGCTTGCGGTTGTATCTTGACTCCCGGCTGGTACACGATCTCGTCGCCAGCACGATACACTTTTGAAATGTACCGAACAATTAACTGTGCATTAAACAACATTGTATGTTGTTGACTGTAGAATTGAGTTTTGTTATTTTTAAAGTTTTTGTTAATTGATGTTCTCGTTTGTTATAGGTATGTAACAACTTCACATCATCTCGTTGATGACGATGGTGAAAAGGGGGTTTTAAAGGTTTGTAGCAAGATATTCATTCTTTTATCAATATTAATTTATCAATATTAAGCATAAATAGTTTAAAAAAATTCGTTAGATTTTATACGAAAAGTATAATATCATTTATCATGGTTTTGGAAAAGTTGGCATTGAAATAACATGTAAGTATTATAGTTAAAGGAGTTTCTCAGGGATGCATCAAGGACCGAAACTTTATAACATTAAGCGTAACATAATTTAAATCCAATGATGATAATCTTGCGAATACTTTATACTGATGAGCAAGTCCGTTTGTATGTCAACCTATTCGGTTTCAAACCCGTTATATTGCTGAACAAACGTGGTCCTCCTACTTTCTCTGAGAAATGTTTGCTTCTATAATTAAATGAAATCGTCGAGCCTCAAGAGCGAACGGTAAAACCTGAAAAGGTTATCTCGTTGAAGTTATCGGCGATCCGTTTGACACTGGAATGTAATGTGCACATGTAAAAAACCATGTTGGACACACTCAAGAAGTTCCAATTCATTATGAATTTAAAATTCTTGGACATACTATTACAGAATTAGCATGCGGTAAGAAAAGGAACTAATTTTGACAGTTGCTACGAGATTCAGCTCAGCCCCTCTACTCTCATCAGGATCGAATAAACGTCAAAAATCTGTTATTTTAGTACATTAACATTGGTAACCGCCTCTGTGGTCTAGTGGTTTGCCCACCCATTTAAGACACAGGAATCCCGTGTTCGATTCCCAAGAGGGGTACAATATGTAGCTACCACCATCTTACCTAAGTCTAACGCCATAACAAAATTTAAAAATTGTTTTGTTCCGACAGTTAGAGGTAAGATAGCCAGTTCCTCAGTGGTGAGGATTCCGGGTGTAGTACGCTTCCACCTTTGGCCTTATCGTCACTTAACATCAGGTGAGATGAAGGCCAAGTACTATCCCGTAGTGCATAAAAAATGAAAACGATTTCCATAGTACAGTTTTGACGTTTACTCGATTCCAATTCGATCGTTTCGGGAGTAACATTCACAGTTTCTAATACAATAACCATACAATAAACGATAGGTAGTTTTTCGTAGTACGGATCGGATACGGATACTTCGGGTACGGATTCGTGATATCAGCTGTAGAGTAGAACATAAGGACCAAAGTTATGGTTATAGAGCGGTGAAAATAATTTTCTTAGTAAGTCTTGTGGCGTAAGTAGAGGTAGGTACTTTTATTTAACCTGATGGCAAAATTTTAAGTCCTTCTTCTTTTAACTTTTATTCTTATTGGTCTCAATATTGTTCTCAATTTACAAGTTTATAAGTTTTTCGGATTCTGTTACTCATTTTAATACCTATTCAAGTCAAGGCTACAAACATTCTTGAAGTAAATAGCCAGTGACACGGAAAAAAGTCTTACAATGTCAAATTAGTTCAAAACTGGAGTATAGCAACGGACAAACGACCAATTGTTGGCTTGTTCAGAAGACTCGCATTACAATGAGTTCAAAACATCGTTGTTAAAAAGTCTGGCACTATATTTGATTATATGAAGCCGGTTAGAGCATGTCAAAGTACGCAAAATAAGAATATAGTGAACTAAAAAACTGCATCTTTAATTATTTCTATGTAGTTTTAATAATGCGACTTTGTCTTAAGTCTCCATTTCTTATTTGCTGGGAGCTAAAATAACTAATTAAGTGAACCTACTAAGAATAATAATACGAATTTGAAATAATTCATCTAATTGCATGTTTCAATCTAAAGCATCTTCAATTAGGTTTGAATTATCAAACCATTCCATTAATTTGTTTGCAATGAGGTCTAAATAATTTGTAGTGATAATATTGAAAACGTTTGGAGCATGTTTACATACTGTCAAGATCACCATTTGCTAAGCTTTATCAAAATTCACTTTGAAAAATTTGATATGAATTGAGATAATATTATTATGTATGTCGATCGCTTTTTGATTGTAGGTTTGTCATCATATTAACCATCGCGCCTGATAGGTACTTAAATGATTATTTCCTTGACTGAACATTTTGTATTATTCTCGATATTTGTTTTTTTACGGAAAGAGTAAGTACCATTATAAAATAATTTCTGTAAATCGACGTATTATAAAACACTATAATACCATAATTAAACCATTAGTAACCCGCAGCGTTAAGTACACAGTTAGCACCTTTGACCTCTCATGGTACCAGCTGTACAAACATACTTTCACCGGGTTAGTTACCTGATAGATAACCATACATTGTTTACGTTTCACACATTATTTTAATGTCCTGTGGATTCAAATCAAAGTGATGTAAACGTAAAGAACGGGTGACACAAACGGACGGCTTGTTTTGTGTACTTACTTTATCTTATTTCTAGGGTTCCGTACCAAAATGGTAAAAAAGGAACCCTTATGGTGTGACTCAGTCTGTCTGTCTGTCTGTCTGTCACAGCTGGATATCTCGAGAACTACTAATGGTATCACCTTGAAATTTGGAATAGTTTAAGATGACATTTGCCCAACTATTTTGCAAATTAGAAAGAAATAAAAAAAAATATTTTTTTTACAACAGGGACTGAAAAGGGGTTTTAAAAATTTGAAGTGAGGTGACTAGGGCGTGTGGGGTATCATATGAAAGAGCGCTGTTTGCACATTTTAAAACATTTTTTTCTTTTTTCTTAGGCCGCATAGTTTTCGATTTATGATGAAAAATGTAAAAAAAATACCGTTCCCCCCCTTATCTCCGAAGTTTGCAGAGAGAAAAATCTGAAATAATTCTATGTGATAGTAGTTTACATAAAGATTACAGTAAAAATAAAACGATGTCTCAATATAACACACTTTTTTAGAAATTAAAAAATCAAACAAAAATTCTTTAGTTTGACTACCAACTGTCAACAGATGGCGATGACCTAAGAATGCTGACTTGCGAAAAAAAAATAGTTCGACTATCGGTCAAAAGATGGCGCAACCTAATACTACAGTAATAATTGGTGACTGGTTCTAATATAAATTACCTACTATTTGCCGTACGAATAAACGAAGAATAAGTTCCTACTTAGTAATATAAACAGTTTGCAATGTGGAGCGGCTGAAACGTTTTTCAGTCACCATAAGCAGCTGTGGTTAAGGTTTGTAAATTAACTGTCCGCCTGTTCGCCCTTCCACCTGTCTGCCGTTTATCCTACTTTTTTAAAGACTGTACTTAAGTAACATATCCAAATATACATATTTATGATTGTACGGAACCCTCGCTCGGTGCGCGAGTCCGACTCGCTCTTGACCGGTTTTTTTATTTATTCATGGGATGAATTAAGTATAATTATGAGCTAAGAATATGTGATGAGTTGAGAAAAAATAATGATGGGATAAACATGGCATGGCATATCTCGATTTTTTCAAAATTAATTCTTTGATGAAACCTTACATATTAAATGAAGGGTGGTTTATTATGTTAATTAGTACTTTAATTTGTACATTTGATATGTAAAGTACCTAGGTATAGGTAATAGTCTGAACCATTCCCAATCAAACACAATAAAAACATACCTATACAACCTGTTACAAAATAACCCCTAATGACGAATATGGTAGATAGGGACCATCAAACAGAACAACTTTTAATATGGGACCAACTCTAAAATCGCAAAAAAACGCGTTGTATATAATTTTGTTTTTCGAAGCGTGAAACCAAATTCTTCGATTTCAACATTATAATTTGATTACCAACATTACCCGCGAATATTAGTGAATATAAAATTGCATACTAAGATGGTGAGTCTCGCTGACATAGCAGTTAACACCCACGCTAGGTCATTGGCCCACCAAATGTCACCGAAGGTTGGTTAAGGAGAAGTATATGGAATGTTTTTATACTATAATACTAAATAATATACTAAAAAAATTTGATTCGACACCGGAATTGTCATAGGCGGAAATCGAAACCGCGACCTTTTGGAAATCCGGTCCAATGCTCTTAACAACTGAGCTACTGAGTCACTAAGTGACTATTTTTATACAATTAAGTGAGAGTAGTCACAGAATAACTAATGTACAAGTGAGTAGTATTCTATAAAAATTGGATTGTGAATGCTAAAATATCAAATTAAAAAAATTATTTTATATTTTTTATAAAAGACATTAAAAAATTTAAAACTTTTTTTGATGTTTAACACGTCAAATTTTCTCGATCAAACGAATAAGGTAGTCATAACAAAACATGAATTTTAATATGTTTTTATTTTTTTTATAAAGTTTTTTCAATGTCAAGAGACGTCGAAATTACCTTAAATGATTATTTAAAACATGATTTAACTAGAGATTTAATATAAACAATTTAGAAATGCCCAACCAACCAACTGGAGCAGATAAGATATATACCTTCCTTAAAAGACCCAGCTCCTCAAACCCGAAAAGGGTACACTAGCACATCATCATCATCAGTTTATCATAGCTGATGGACAAAGGCCTCTCCAAGTACACGCCACCGAGCACGATCCGCAGCTACACTCATCCAGTGTATGCCAGCCACCTTGCGAAGATCGTCGCTCCACCTTGCCTGAGGGCGTCCCACACTACGTTTGCCGATACGCGGTCTCCACTCAAGAACTCGTCTGCCCCAGCGGCCATCGGTTCTACGGCTAATATGGCCGGCCCACTGCCACTTCAGCTTGCTAATCCGGTAGGCTATGTCGATCACTTTAGTTCTCTGTCGGATCAACTCGTTCCGGACCCGATCTCACTACACAGAATACATAATACTTGGTACAAGTACTGGACGAAATTGCACTTGCCACATCTCAAAAATTATTATAAAATAACAACTATTGTAAAAAAACCGGCCAAGTGCGAGTCGGACTCGCACACGAAGGGTTCCGTACAAAAAAACAGCAAAAAAAAAACATGTTTGTTGTATGGGAGCCCCCCGTAAATATTTATTTTATTATGTTTTTAGTATTTGTTGTTATAGCGGCAATAGAAATACATCATCTGTGAAAATTTCAACTGTCTACCTGTTGTCGTTATTAATATCGAGCAAAAAACGGCAAAAAAATCACGTTTGTTGTATGGGAGCCCCCCTTAAATATTTGTTTTATTCTGTTTTTAGTATTTGTTGTTATAGCGGCAACAGAAATACATTATCTGTGAAAATTTCAACTGTCCAGCTATCACGGTTCATGAGATACAACCTGGTGCCAGACAGACAGACAGGCAGACATACAGACGGACAGCGAAGTCTTAGTAATAGGATCCCGTTTTTACCCTCTGGGTACGGAACCCTAAAAAGACCTATAGCTTATGAATCGAACTGTAAAAACTGAAAAAAAAACACGACTGCCCTGCCAAAAACGAACTAAAATGTTAAATAGCAAGTTGTCATTGCAATCGGGGGACCGTTTTATGGGACAATTTTTGATCCTTTGATCAAGGTCTCCCAACTGCAATGACACCTTGTTATTTAACATTTTAGTTCGTTTTTGGCAGGGCAGTCGTATATTTAATATTTTGTAAATTTATTTATTTTTATTTCATTCATTTTAGTGACATATTATATAGTTTTGGAATGTGCTCATCAAGGCCTTTCATTTGATGCCCATATTGTATAATAGAAGAAAAAAAAATTTCACATTTGAAAGTGGCGTCGTACAGTCGCCATTTTGAATTTGAAAAATATATATATAGCCAGTGTCACTCGGACTGCTGTAAGAATTCTAACGATACCCCATACATCCAAATTAATTTAGGCATTTAGAAGTTATGGTGGAATAAAGAAACTCACATACATGAACCCTAAACACTCCTTTTAGGGCAGTCGTGTAAAAAAGTAAATCAGTTTTTCACGATTACGCAGTAACGCAACTTTTTTACTTGCAATACGTAGTTATTCTCTCCTCTGATATTCAAATATTAGCTTTAAATCGCATTTTGTATTGGAATGGGGAATGTACATACGATAAAAATCAAATTGGCTGAATATTTTTTTATAAGTAGGAATAAGCTCCCTTAGTAATAGAAAAAAGTATTAGAATTTTCGGTTCCGTAAAAAAAATTAAAAAAATGAAAGTCTCTTCGACTTCACAGATGTACGAAAGTAACAGCAGAATGGAATTTATACCTTTGCCACAACCTGCCACAACCACAACACGGTATTAAAAAAAAGAAATGTCAAAACTTTTTTATTAATACTGGTTGTTGTTGTGGCAGGTGGTGGCAAAGGTATAATCTCCATTCCATTCTGCTGTTACTTTCGTACATTTGTGAAGTCGAAGAGACTTTAATTTTTTAAAGATTTTTTACGCAACCGAAAATTCTGGAACTTTTTTCTATTACTAAGGGAGCTTATTTTTACCTATAAAAAAATATTCAGCTAATTTGTTTTTTTTTCGGACATTCCCCATTGACAGCAAAGATGACATAATTCTTTCTCGTTGATAATTTCATATGAAATCTCATAATATATAGTTTGCATATTTCCAACGTACAATGCTTACACTTTATGAATATTAATGGAGTGACGAAACAAAAATGTACCGGCGTCTTCTTATATTCAAATGAGACTGCCTATTGTTAATATGATTCGTATGCAATTTGTATTGAAATGTGTCATGCAGTTTCTTCATGAAATATTAATTTTTAAATACTTACATACGATTTGTTTATGCAATAAGGTCACAAATATAGCAAATTATTAGTGAAAGAGAAAAAAAGATGCAGTATTATTTTTAGGGTTCCGTACCCAAAGGGTAAAAACGGGACCCTATTACTAAGACTCCGCTGTCCGTCTGTCTGTCACCAGGCTGTATCTCATGAACCGTGATAGCTAGAAAGTTGAATTTTTCACAGATGATGTATTTCTGTTGCCGCTATAACAGCAAATACTAAAAATAGAATAAAATTAATATTTAAGGGGGGCTCCCATACAACAAACGTAATTTTTTTGCCGTTTTTTGCTCGATATTAATAACGACAACAGGTAGACAGTTGAAATTTTCACAGATGATGAATTTTTATTGCCGCTATAACAAAAAATACTAAAATTAGAATAAAATTAATCTTTAAGGGGGGCTCCCATACAACAAATGTAAATTTTTTGCCTTTTTTTGGTACGGAACCCTTCGTGCGCGAGTCCGACTCACACTTGGCCGGTTTTTTTTGTACTAGATGGCACTGTTAACTCATAATCGGAAAAAATGGACAAATCTTTCTTTGCCTGTACTCTTCATTTAAGTATATCCTATAGATTATAAAAACATTAATGCTTCTAAAATTATTATTAATAAAAACTCTCTAAGTTGTACCTACAAAAAAAACAAATGGAAACTTTGTATGAAATAAACTGAATAGATCTCTTTTTGTGATTTCAGTTTGTCAAAATTGTGAGAAAAAAAAAATGTTTGTAGCTTAAAAAAGGGGTTAGCAAACAATGGGGTTGGCAACGCAAAGCTAATTGTAGATGTCGCTGCGTACGCTTGTTCCTAAGACAGTAGACGTTCAGAACAAAATGGATGGAAAAATTGGTATTTATTTTGTAGTATTTTTTTACCGAAAAAGACCCATTGACCCAAAATGGATATAAAAGACTATTTTACAATGCAAATGCCGGAATTGAAAGCCAAATTAAGTCAATTTTATTCTTACAGAATTTAAAATTTTTTTCTATATCCTGATTTTTCGGAAATTCGTAAGTGCTAACATTTTTAAAGCCAATTACACAGAATTCAATCATTTTGAAACTAAAAAAAACGATTTTTTTTTTAGTAAAAGTCCTTTGTTTTCATAGTTCTCGTGGAACAAGCGTACGCAGCGCCATTTTGACAGTTGACTTCCCCATTATACAGGGTGCATTTGAAATCACTCTCCAAATTTTAATGATGTGTTCAGTCCATGAAACTGAACAACTTGTTCTAAGAAACATAGGGTAAAATATATTTAAAAAAAATTGACTTTTCATACAAATCAAAGAGATCACGTGATCAGTTTAGTATGGGATGACCAACATTTTTTGGCGTATTTCGACGCATGTTTCATGGAGAAAGTTGTTCAGTTTCATGGACTGAACACAAAATTTGGAGAGTGATTACAAATGCACCCTGTATATGCAAGATGCACCGCCCGCCCGCCCACAAAAAAATGCATATGCACACCACAAAATATCAGTGCAAGCAGTGTGTCTTGCTAAATACAGGTATTATGAGGTTGTACACGCAGTGTGTCTTGCTAATGCAGGTATTGTGCACTGATATTTTGTGGTGTCCATGTGCATTTTTTTGCGGGCGGGCGGGCGGTGCATCTGGCATTATATTGTTTGCGGAAGTAAGCTTCATATATTTCTTTTTCACAATGGTTTGGGACTTCCGCCAAGTGACGCCTGATTCAATCTAATATTGTCAATTCCAAGAGATTTCCAGATTTTTAGGTGAACAAAAAAATTTACTAAAATGCGTTGTTGGTGTGTTTTTTCCTAAGGTTTTTCATAAACTTTGACAATGACAATTTTTTTACCGTATAGATTGGTTGCCATTTTTTTTACACCATGTTTCGAGTGAAAAAGTAATGGTTTGTTTTTGTATAATAACCACTTATTAACCATGCAAAATTAATTGCATTTTTCTCAGAATCAGTAAATTTTCTTTTATCTTTTGAGATGGTGTACAGTCAGCATCGAAAGTTGCTTAACAGTTTAGTACTTTGTCATAGTAACTTTTTTGAATTAGGCTTCAAACTGTAAGACATCTGTCAAAAAAGTTGCTATGACAAAGTACTAAAGTGCTATGTGACTTTCGTTGCTGACCGTGCATAGACGTCGCCCAGGGGCCGTACTAGCTAACGCATCGAACTTCGATAAGTCTGCCGAGCTTCGACGTATAACAGATAAATCGAAATAAGGAATTTCGTATTGTACTATTTGCCGAAGTTATTTAGAAGATATCGATGTTCTTGTGACGTCATGATTTGGAGTTCGCCATTTTGACCTGATTGAGGCTCGATTTATCTGTTTTAATTTGAAGCCGGGCAGACTTGTCGAAATTCGATGCGTTAGCCGGTACGGCCCCAGGTCAGGACAGGACATGTCCTTTGCAGTCACGAAAGACAGTGTGAGAACCATCTTATTTCAATACTTCAATCTACTTTGATAGTAATCCCATACGATTCCTCATGTTTAATGGATATAATTAGTATAATAGGTGTTTTTCTCATGCCCCCACATGGGAAAGAAATGTTACATTACGTAATTAGCAACAATCTGGTTTATCTGTTAATGATAAATGATGGATAAATGACATAAATAGACACGTTATAAAGGAAATGAGAACTTTTATATTCTTTATGATATTTCCGTAATTTTGTATCAAGATATCAAAATGAGTCATGAGTATGAGAATAATAAAAGGTCGGAATTTTATTTGCAAACTTCATAAAAAAAAACGCAGAAAATTCACGACTTTTCCGAAAACAGTCCATACAAATGTCCGAACAGCTGATCGAGTTTTGTATGAAAAGTGTAATTTTTCATGTCTGTTTTCGGAAAAGTCGCAGAACAAATGTTCTGTTCATGATGTTAGTAATTTACTCCTGCAAGGTTGTTGGTGTTCTATAAAATAAATCTGTTTATATCTAAGTCCAATGTTGAGTAGGTAATTAAACTATATATCTAGTTCTGAACAAATTATTTTTATTTCAGATAGTCCATTTATCTAAGATAAGAATATTATACCATAGAAAGAATTTAAGAACTAAGTACGACATTCGTTCAAAACTATTTTTGAAACAGAAAGAAATCATTTTGTTCTAGTGCCAAAGAATAGATAAAAATATTACGCACAGAAAGGACATTTCCCGCCCCGCCCTAGAATCAATTACCTCACCCCACCTCGCGAGTTCGTATGCCGAATCGTATGCTCGTTTAGTCGTGTTTGTCAAATGTCAACTTATTTTGATATTCAAAGCGAAGTGTCGTAATTTTTTATTCGTGTTTGTCAGCTGTCAACTTATTTTGGTAAATACAAATCAATGTGTCGTAACTTTGTTTAACAAAAAGTTCGAATTATGAATTGAACGCCGCTCATACAGTACAAACTGCATGGTAGCCCTAGACTTACACTTATAATAGCGCGGCTGTATGGAGTGTCCGGGGTGTGATAGTACAACGCCCACTGCTGTACAGACCTATGGAGACTCCATTTTCGATTTTTTGCAGAATAAAACAATATTTTCGATCAATAAATGTTATATACAATTTGTGATGGCAGTGACTCAATAATTATGTTCACACATACAAGCACTTACACGCACCTCTCATAAGTTTTGCTTTCGTTAGAGAGCGCGCCATCTGTGTCAAACTTTCACACAGTTTTTGCTGGGCTAATGGAACTTAGTTCTCTATGATGTTATTGAAAGTTGTTATATTGACAACGTAGTTATTTCAGAGAAAAATACAATCAGCGACAAACAATAAGCCTAATTTTACACTGTCTCTCCGGCTGTCCAGCTGTTCCTCGTCACTTTGTGAACACTTGCTCAAAAAATTAAATATATTTTTAGTCTGTACAGATTTTCAAATTTAAAAAAAAATCAGCCATTTTGAATAATGTTTAAAAATATCATAAACGCGTGCTCACAGCTCACAGGGCCACTAGTTGTTTGAAGAAATTAATACTTTAGCATACCAAAAAACATGTTGTTCTCCAAAATTAGTAAATCCTAATTACCAAATCACAAAATTACTAAATCTTAATTACCTAATTACCAAATCCTAAATATAGACCGTTATTTGACGGCAGGCGCTGACCACATTATTATATAAACAATCGACATAAGCAAATCTGAAAAAAAATATTTAAATATAAGTTACAACCTTAATTACTACTACTAACGTAAAGGCATTTTTTTTAATCTATTGTCAAAAATTTTGGAAATTAATATCAGACTTAAACAAGAAGACGTATTAACCTTTTAATTTGTTGGTAGGCACCTTATATTACGATACAAAATCGTAAAATGTATACTTTTATCGAAAAACCAGCCTTTATTTAGGCAAAACATTTGCAGATCAATGGCACATAATTAAATACCGACATCGGAAAATGTTTTTCATAAGATATGTAGCTTTTTTTCAATGCCTTAACTTGATTCACAATTTCACACACACAAACGTCGCACTGCGAAACATCGTCATAGGTAATTTGTTTCGATCATATTATCAAGATTGACTTTAGACTTTCTAAAATAATGTTTTGCTATCGAAGATTGTCTCTCATACGTAGGGTTGCCAACCCTACTATATAATATAGTATCCTACTATATTGAGGGCTCACCTACTATATTTTTTGAAAAAATATATAGTAGGCAAAACTACTATATTTATTCAAATGAAAAAATTAAACAAAAGCAACAGAAACATTAGTAATAATATGCACATAAGTAATTGTATAATATTTTTTGTAGTTAAACTATGAAAATGTTAGTACTTAAGTTTGAAAAATGCAACTTCTTTAAAATTATCTATACAAAAAGGCAACCTACTATATTTTTTTGGATTTTTTCGCCATCTACTATATTTTTACACTTAAAATCTTAAAAATATTATATTTGATGCAAAAAAAGTTGGTAACCCTACTCATACGACACGTGACAGGAAAAATCTAGTTTTTTTCTTATTACTTCGTAACATCACATAATTCGGTGAGATCACACAATCGCAACTAGGCCAAAACGTAAAACTAGTAATAAAATTGAAACTGGTCGATACATTGTCCAATTAGTAAACTGTTACTTTAAAACCAGCAATGAACGAGAAAATCGCTAAGTAATTACTTACATCCGAGCTTAGGGTGACAATGACTTTCATATTTTGTAGGACAATCTCGTCGAATTGGTGAAAAAAACTACAAATAGTTTTGATAGGCATACCGAATTAAGATATTTCTGAATAGCATTAATTGTGTTTTATTTTTTATTACACTGTTTTATTATAATGTTTTGTCGGGGGCGGCCACTAGGTTGCAAGCGACTTCGTCTGCGTGGACAGTTTTTAACATTGAAAATGTTTTTTTTTTTTTGAGGCATCTGTATAGGCCTTATTTTCAGCCAAAGTGAGATATCACCCTGGTGTCGTAGATATTAGAGCTACGTAAATGATTGAGATATCAAATGACGCGTCTAATCAAGGGCTATGAACTGAAAAAATTTTTTTTCAAAAATCACAAAATCATTTTTTGACAATCGCAAAAATGTGAAAAATTTGGTCGATTTTCAACCGGTTTCGGCGAGAAAAAAATCATATCTCGTAAACGAAACGCGATATCGGGTCGATTTTAAAAACGCCTCGAGATATGACATTGGTCTACTTTAAAAAAAATATTTGAAGTAAATAACATAAAAGGATTATTCTGTAGCTTAACCTTTATGAAGTAAAGTTTGCGCGGAGCATGTGAGTGAGCGCTGAGTGCAGTAGTGTTCGCTCGTACGTACCAGTCATCAACGCTAATGGTCTGAAAGACAAATGTTTGTTTATAGTTATATTTTGAGTTGTAAATGTAATAAAATGTTATTTTCTTATTATAAAAAAATCAGATAGGTACCTAATGAAAGTGTTTTTAAAAGCAAAACAAAAATATATTTTTAATTTATTGATACTTATGTAAAATTCTTAAATTAAGTAAAATTGTATCAAATGAGTTAATGTTTGTATTAAGTTTTGTTAATGTGATTTTTTAATAATTATTTATTTATGCCTTTTTAATGGTTAGATGTCAAATCTAACGTAAAACAACTAAGTTAAATAAACACCATTAGTATTACCCATACGAAGAACAAGATATCATTTATTTATTAACCCTATTTTGGTTAATAACGCGTTTCTATACTTATGTAAAAGGCCGGGCTTTGCCTTGCAATTGCACGTGAGCATCGAAAAAAACTATTTCGGCGCATCTGTTACTATTGTTTTGGCTATATTTCCTGACCATTGCCTGCACCGTGGGATTTCGTGATACCCGGCACTTTTTTGTATAGGCAAACGAATAAACGAATCTTGAGCGAATGTTGAATAGAAGAGAGTTTGTAGTTTGAGCCTTCATACTTAGGAGTAGATACAGAAAAGCATTTGCACTAATTGGTTAGAATTTTTAAGATAAATTACACTCAAAACGTGTAAAAAAGGAAATAAATAGGTTACTGTTAAAGATGTTGCTGTATATTCGTGGGTTGCTGTTATTTCAATTTCGAGATTTAAAATTACTCGATCGGGCATGTCTCATGTTTTTCTTAGTACGCTACGATTCCAAATGAATTTTTACAACGGTCCCTAAATGAGAATGTGAAGATGATGCCTTGATAAACATAGTTTGTTATCGCACATATTCAAATGATGATGAAGTCAGCGCGAGACTGCATTTGATTTTGATTAGAATTTTTTAATAGGTATTTTTTTGTAGAAATTTTAAGATGTTTTAGTTATAGTATAGTACTTACTTACATAGGTATATTTAATTATAAAAAAAAAAATGTTTACGAATAAATTTTGTTTTAGGTAATTAACTAAATTCATTTTCAATGTACCAGAAGGTCGTGAAAGGCACGAGATCTGTGAATTTTTGCTATCCCTCGGGAACTATTCGTTTTTACTGGATGAAAGGTACCCTATATTCTTTTTTGTACCCCTGGCAACGTGTATGCAAAATTTCATGTTCGGTCAAAGATCGGTTCAGTAGGTCAGATGTGAAGGCGTAAAAAATAAACAAACAGACTTTCGTATTTATAATTTAGTAAGGAAGGGATATACGAAAGAAAAATTGATGAAAACTGTCATAGGTACTTATCCTATTTCCATGGGTCCGCATAGAATTTACTTCTAGTTTAATGTTTCTCTGAAACAAATATCGCATCCAGAAACTGCTAAACATCAAAACATGGTCTTGGTCTCATGCCCCGCTAGACTGAAGACTGGGACCTATTTAGCAAACGTGTCAATTTGTCACCTGTCACAACAATTTCATATCCGTTGCGCCAACCAATTAAAAAATATAACAACCTATTTATAGCTACACTACAATGTAAACCTTCTAAAAAAGGTCTATGTATGTCGACATTATTAAAAAAAATAGTATAGATTTTCCCAAACAGTGTCTATAACATGCGGTCCCTACACGCGTGCGGGCAAGTGACCTTGTTTCAGCGATCGCACGCAGCCGCTAATTGCCAGTCGTGTGATGTGATGTGAGCCTAATGATTTCACTGAGGGAAACCTATCACTTAGATCAGATGAGGAAATAGCGTATACGCACTGATTGATCAACTATGTTAGCGTGTTTGGATCTTCATAAAATAAAGATATTTTCTTTCTATTTTTAAGGTTCCGTAACCAAAGGGTAAAAACGGGACCCTATTACCAAGACTCCGCTGTCTGTCTGTCTGTCTGTCACCAGGCTGTATCTCATGAACCGTGTTAGCTAGACAGTTGAAATTTTCACAGATGATGTATTTCTGTTGCCGCTATAACAACAAATACTAAAAACAGAATAAAAAAAAAATAAAGGGGGCTCCCATACAACAAACGTGATTTCTTTGCCCTTTTTTTCTCGATATTAATAATGACAACAGGTATACAGTTAAAATTTTCACCGGTGATGTATTTCTGTAGCCGCTATAACAACAAATACTAAAAACAGAATAGAATTAATATTTAAGGGGGCTCCCATACAACAAACATGTTTTTTTTGCCGTTTTTTGGTACGGAACCCTTCGTGCGCGAGTCCGACTCGTACTTGGCCGGTTTTTTTTTAATTCCGTTTCTGTTGATTTTGATAAATAAAAACCAAACAGCAATGAATCATAGTACAATACTGCATCTACGTCTACCTACTCTACGATCTTCAGAAAGATAGAGCATCTCACTTTCACGATAATACCGGGATTAGTACTTGGGAGGAAATGATGCTCTGGAGCGAAACACGCTGCTGGAGCGAAAAAAAACGTGTTAATTAGTAGCGTGGTACGCTGTAGCGAAAACCTATTGAAGTGACGAACGTGGTGGCGAAAAACATTTGTTAGTAATGAAACTCAAAGGTAAGTTGAAAAGGGTAAAACTAAAACACAGAAAGTAAATGTTTAATTTTGAATCAACAATAAAAAAGGCTTAGTTTTAAAGATCACCATACTAACCTAACCTAACCCAGATTAGTAAATGCTCACCAAATCTTCTTGGGCAGCTTAGGATTTGGTGAGCATTTACTAATTTTGGAGAACAAAATGTTTTTTTGTAAGATGAAGTATTAATTCCCATAAAAAAATACTTAGACATATTTTAGATACTTAGGTATAACTTTGTACAAGTTACGTAATATCTGATAGAATAGGTAACTTATCACTCCAGTGTACGACGCTAATAATTTTCAACACTCCAGCCACAGATTAGATAAGTACTGCCGTACTCTCCGTAGAAAGGAAACTCTCCGCCCCGCCCCTCAATCAATTACCTCACCTCACCGCGCGAGTTCGAGTGCCGAATTGTGTGCTCATTCAATAGCTCTAGACTTCACGCACACAGTTGCACGTGTGCAAAAACGTCACTGTGTAGCGTCTGTGTAATAGGTAGTTGAATCGCGGCGCTTGTGTGGAGTGCCCGGGATGTGCTCCAGCGTCATTTGGTTTCAAGTACTACCTTACCTACTGCCATTTACCCATACTCAACCAAGATACGTGCCTAGTACTGTACACTGAGGCACACCCCGGACACTCCATACAACCGCGCTATTATAAACAGATGACTTAATATGACGATTTTGTACACGCGCAACTGTGTGTGTAAGTCTAGGGCCTAGGGCTACCGTGCAGTTTGTACTGTATGAGCAGCGTTCAATTCATAACTCGAACTTTTTGGTAAATAAAGTTACGACACGCATTGCTTTGAATATCAAAATAAGTTGACATTTGACAAACACGACTAAACGAGCATACGATTCGGCATACGAACTCGCGGAGTGGGGTGAGGTAATTGATTCTAGGGCGGGGCGGGTAGTACCCTTTCTGTACGTAGTATTTATATCTATTCTGTGCCTCTAGTTTAGTGACAAAAGCGTGCGTGCCTCGTCAGCCATTGTGGCCAGCCAAGCGTCAGTTCTCAAATTAATCTTATTTACTGCAAGACTAGCTTAATCCGGTAACTTGTAAATGTCAATAGTGGTTTGTGTTGGGTTCATTAAACTTGAACAATATGTGAGTAACGATGATGGTTTCGGTCTTTACTGTGTTTAATTTTAAAAGCGATTCACTTTCGGTAAAGTAGGTGTACTTGAGGAACTTAATCACTGCATCAATAATTATAATTATTCCGAACCCGTCTGACAAGTCAAGCCAAGCACCTAAAATAACTGATTTTGTTTTTATTTGAATGGTTACAAAATACCTAGCAACAGTAAAACAACTGAAAATCACCAGTATTGGACCATTACTGGGGGTTATTTATTCCTGACACGATCGAGAATATCGCAATCGAGTTGGAATCAAGTAAACCTCAAATCGATACTATGAAACCCATGGAAATCGTTTTCAACGTACCAAAATAAATTATTTTTGACGTTTATTCAACCCTGATGACGTGAACTCGCGAGAGTAGGAGTGCTGAAAAAAATCTGTATACTTACATTATGTCTGTTTAACAATTTTTGTAACCGTAACGTAAAACGTAAGGGTTTTGGATGTTACAAGGGTAATTAAAACTAAGTATCTACTTACCCATAGATCTGTTTTTGTCAACCAAAGGTAAAAGATCAAAGTAAAACAAGTACTTGTGAATGTCAAAGATCATCATCATTTTGTGGGCCCTAAGTGGGAGACCTTATGACAAGAAGAACTGACAAAAAACTCGTCAAGAGTTATACTTTTCTCTCCCTGCCTTGTCTTAATGATAAGTAAATACGTAAGTTACCTATTGTTAAATAATGATAGATGCTTGCGACTCAACTTCGCTAATAATGAAAGTAGAATGCGAAATGTGGCATTTAGTTGTTTTTCGACTAAAACCAAAATTGCCTGAATGCTTACTAAAAAATATTATGAATAACGGCCTGCGACTTAGTCGCCGTGGAATTTGTTCTAGCTAGATGAGTTTAAAAGTTTTATAATAATTATTTCAGTACTCATAAACATTTTTGCAATATTCGCGTGTTGGCAAGTCGTAAAAATCTCCTAGTATCGCGGCAATTAACTACTTTCTCCTAAAAATTAAAAGTTATTTGTCTTGGTTCGCAATACAAATACTTTCGATTTCTCCTTGCACAATTTTATTACATTGAGATGCATCATAGACTAGCTGATATATTCTTTCAATAAAATTCCAGACATACTTATAATAGTTTTCACTATACAACGTGTTAATGAATTAACGCAAAATGAGAAAACCGTTTCTTCGGACCATCAAACTGCACAACTTTTACTCTGAAATCGTAAAAAAAATCACCTGTTTCATACAAAAATTAATAACGAAAAAAAAATCATATCTCGTAAACGAAACGCGATATCGGGTCGATTTTAAAAACGCCTCGAGATATGACATTGGTCTACTTTAAAAAAAATAAATTTAAAATTACTCGATCGGGCATGTCTCATGTTTTTCTTAGTACGCTACGATTCCAAATGAATTTTTACAACGGTCCCTAAATGAGAATGTGAAGATGATGCCTTGATAAACATAGTTTGTTATCGCACATATTCAAATGATGATGAAGTCAGCGCGAGACTGCATTTGATTTTGATTAGAATTTTTTAATAGGTATTTTTTTGTAGAAATTTTAAGATGTTTTAGTTATAGTATAGTACTTACTTACATAGGTATATTTAATTATAAAAAAAAAATGTTTACGTTTAAATTTTGTTTTAGGTAATTAACTAAATTCATTTTCAATGTACCAGAAGGTCGTGAAAGGCACGAGATCTGTGAATTTTTGCTATCCCTCGGGAACTATTCGTTTTTACTGGATGAAAGGTACCCTATATTCTTTTTTGTACCCCTGGCAACGTGTATGCAAAATTTCATGTTCGGTCAAAGATCGGTTCAGTAGGTCAGATGTGAAGGCGTAAAAAATAAACAAACAGACTTTCGTATTTATAATTTAGTAAGGAAGGGATATACGAAAGAAAAATTGATGAAAACTGTCATAGGTACTTATCCTATTTCCATGGGTCCGCATAGAATTTACTTCTAGTTTAATGTTTCTCTGAAACAAATATCGTATCCAGAAACTGCTAAACATCAAAACATGGTCTTGGTCTCATGCCCCGCTAGACTGAAGACTGGGACCTATTTAGCAAACGTGTCAATTTGTCACCTGTCACAACAATTTCATATCCGTTGCGCCAACCAATTAAAAAATATAACAACCTATTTATAGCTACACTACAATGTAAACCTTCTAAAAAAGGTCTATGTATGTCGACATTATTAAAAAAAATAGTATAGATTTTCCCAAACAGTGTCTATAACATGCGGTCCCTACACGCGTGCGGGCAAGTGACCTTGTTTCAGCGATCGCACGCAGCCGCTAATTGCCAGTCGTGTGATGTGATGTGAGCCTAATGATTTCACTGAGGGAAACCTATCACTTAGATCAGATGAGGAAATAGCGTATACGCACTGATTGATCAACTATGTTAGCGTGTTTGGATCTTCATACAATAAAGATATTTTCTTTCTATTTTTAAGGTTCCGTAACCAAAGGGTAAAAACGGGACCCTATTACCAAGACTCCGCTGTCTGTCTGTCTGTCTGTCACCAGGCTGTATCTCATGAACCGTGTTAGCTAGACAGTTGAAATTTTCACAGATGATGTATTTCTGTTGCCGCTATAACAACAAATACTAAAAACAGAATAAAAAAAAATAAAGGGGGCTCCCATACAACAAACGTGATTTCTTTGCCCTTTTTTTCTCGATATTAATAATGACAACAGGTATACAGTTAAAATTTTCACCGGTGATGTATTTCTGTAGCCGCTATAACAACAAATACTAAAAACAGAATAGAATTAATATTTAAGGGGGGCTCCCATACAACAAACATGTTTTTTTTGCCGTTTTTTGGTACGGAACCCTTCGTGCGCGAGTCCGACTCGTACTTGGCCGGTTTTTTTTTAATTCCGTTTCTGTTGATTTTGATAAATAAAAACCAAACAGCAATGAATCACAGTACAATACTGCATCTACGTCTACCTACTCTACGATCTTCAGAAAGATAGAGCATCTCACTTTCACGATAATACCGGGATTAGTACTTGGGAGGAAATGATGCTCTGGAGCGAAACACGCTGCTGGAGCGAAAAAAAACGTGTTAATTAGTAGCGTGGTACGCTGTAGCGAAAACCTATTGAAGTGACGAACGTGGTGGCGAAAAACATTTGTTAATAATGAAACTCAAAGGTAAGTTGAAAAGGGTAAAACTAAAACACAGAAAGTAAATGTTTAATTTTGAATCAACAATAAAAAAGGCTTAGTTTTAAAGATCACCATACTAACCTAACCTAACCCAGATTAGTAAATGCTCACCAAATCTTCTTGGGCAGCTTAGGATTTGGTGAGCATTTACTAATTTTGGAGAACAAAATGTTTTTTTGTAAGATGAAGTATTAATTCCCATAAAAAAATACTTAGACATATTTTAGATACTTAGGTATAACTTTGTACAAGTTACGTAATATCTGATAGAATAGGTAACTTATCACTCCAGTGTACGACGCTAATAATTTTCAACACTCCAGCCACAGATTAGATAAGTACTGCCGTACTCTCCGTAGAAAGGAAACTCTCCGCCCCGCCCCTCAATCAATTACCTCACCTCACCGCGCGAGTTCGAGTGCCGAATTGTGTGCTCATTCAATAGCTCTAGACTTCACGCACACAGTTGCACGTGTGCAAAAACGTCACTGTGTAGCGTCTGTGTAATAGGTAGTTGAATCGCGGCGCTTGTGTGGAGTGCCCGGGATGTGCTCCAGCGTCATTTGGTTTCAAGTACTACCTTACCTACTGCCATTTACCCATACTCAACCAAGATACGTGCCTAGTACTGTACACTGAGGCACACCCCGGACACTCCATACAACCGCGCTATTATAAACAGATGACTTAATATGACGATTTTGTACACGCGCAACTGTGTGTGTAAGTCTAGGGCCTAGGGCTACCGTGCAGTTTGTACTGTATGAGCAGCGTTCAATTCATAACTCGAACTTTTTGGTAAATAAAGTTACGACACGCATTGCTTTGAATATCAAAATAAGTTGACATTTGACAAACACGACTAAACGAGCATACGATTCGGCATACGAACTCGCGGAGTGGGGTGAGGTAATTGATTCTAGGGCGGGGCGGGTAGTACCCTTTCTGTACGTAGTATTTATATCTATTCTGTGCCTCTAGTTTAGTGACAAAAGCGTGCGTGCCTCGTCAGCCATTGTGGCCAGCCAAGCGTCAGTTCTCAAATTAATCTTATTTACTGCAAGACTAGCTTAATCCGGTAACTTGTAAATGTCAATAGTGGTTTGTGTTGGGTTCATTAAACTTGAACAATATGTGAGTAACGATGATGGTTTCGGTCTTTACTGTGTTTAATTTTAAAAGCGATTCACTTTCGGTAAAGTAGGTGTACTTGAGGAACTTAATCACTGCATCAATCATTATAATTATTCCGAACCCGTCTGACAAGTCAAGCCAAGCACCTAAAATGACTGATTTTGTTTTTATTTGGATGGTTACAAAGTACGTAGCAACAGTAAAACAACCGAAAATCACCAGTATTGGTCCATTACTGGGGGTTATTCCTGACACGATAGAGAATATCGCATTCGAGTTGGAATCAAGTAAACCTCAAATCGATACTATGAAAATCATGGAAATCGTTTTCAACGTACCAAAATAAATTATTTTTGACGTTTATCCAACCCTGATGAAGTGAACTCGATCCCGTTAATTCCCGTCGAGAGTAGAAGTGCTGAAAAAAATCTGTATACTTACATTATGTCTGTCTAACAATTTCTGTAACCGTAACGTGAAAAGGTTTTGGATGTTACAGGGGTAATTAAAACTAAGTATCTACTTACCCATAGATCTATTTTTGTCAACCAAAGGTAAAAGATCAAAGTCAAATATTCAGGCTAGGCTGTTTACTTGTGAATGTCAAAGATCATCATCATTTTGTGGGCCCTAAGTGGGAGACCTTATGACAAGAAGAACTGACAAAAAACTCGTCAAGAGTTATACTTTTCTCTCCCTGCCTTGTCTTAATGATAAGTAAATACGTAAGTTACCTATTGTTAAATAATGATAGATGCTTGCGACTCAACTTCGCTAATAATGAAAGTAGAATGCGAAATGTGGCATTTAGTTGTATTTCGACTAAAACCAAAATTGCCTGAATGCTTACTAAAAAATATTATGAATAGCGGCCTGCGACTTAGTCGCCGTGGAATTTGTTCTAGCTAGATGAGTTTAAAAGTTTTATAATAATTATTTCATTACTCATAAACATTTTTGCAATATTCGCGTGTTGGCAAGTCGTAAAAATCTCCTAGTATCGCGGCAATTAACTACTTTCTCCTAAAAATTAAAAGTTATTTGTCTTGGTTTGTAATACAAATACTTTCGATTTCTCCTTGCACAATTTTATTACATTGAGATGCATCATAGACTAGCTGATATTTTCTTTTAATAAAATTCCAGACATACTTATAATAGTTTTCACTATACTGTCACCTGTTTCATACAAATTTAATAACGAAAATATAAAAATGCATGAAGCAGCTGATTTTTAGGGTTCCGTAGTGAAAACTTGTTATTTGACTAGGTATTGAAAACTATACTTTTACTTAATTGTTAAGTATTTGAAGACTATACGCTGTGTGACTTAGACTGACTTGGGACAGAAATGAAAGATGTGCATTGTCTCAAGGCCTATGTTTTATTTGCTTTTGATGATACAAAGTACACAAGGATTTCCCTCTATCCGATTATGATGGTAGGTACTTAATTAGTTTTACAACATCCTTTCTTCTTTAAATTTAAGGTACTAACCAAATACAAATCAAGTACTATGAGATGTAGGTATTTAAGAAAGAAAACCCTAGTGGAGAATATATCACTATTTCAATCTAAGCATTGCAGACGTATAAGACCGGCTGGGTCGCTTTAATGTTGGTTCGCGATCATGATTAAAATCATCCCAATTCACAAAAGGTAAGTTACTTAATAAATGACTCTAAATTTAGAAAACGACTGTCAGCCTACCAAGAGCTCCCAGGCGGCAGCGGCTGGGAGAGAATCATTCTATAAGACGGTCCCAGCGTCTGTCGACCGGATGAAGTGGTGAACTGACCTTCAGGAATCCTTGGTGGAAACTCGGTAACGGCTTCATACCAAAGATCTTTCAACACGGGTACCTTCCTTCTTTTGGTAACCCATTATAGTTTTACTTGCGTTATCATCTCAGCATGTGATCCATCGCAGAAGGTTAGTAGGTAAAGAAACTAACCTGAAGTTAAACTATATCCCAACTATATAATCATCGAAAAGGAGTAAAAAAGAAAGAAAAAATGATGACCCAATCTGAAAAGAATATTGCCTTGGTTAGAATCAAGAACATTGTGTCTATACCAAATTTCGACAAATTTAAATATCAAAGTACATACCACGGAAACGGCATCTTCTTTATTAATATTTCTTATAAAGTGAAGAATGCCAGCATGACTGTCTCCGGGACATTCCCTCCACCCTGAAAAGCACATGTCGAAACCACGATCAGTATTTTGGTTTTCTCAAAAATACATCGTGTGGGCAGATGGTTTACTTACCAAAATTAAATTATAAAACGTATTACTACATAATTCCCCGAGCGATAAGCTGATGCTCCTTGATTTAAAATACTTTTAGCTTCCTCATCTCTCACAATTAATTTCCACCTCCTCTCAACCTTCGCAAGCCAAAATCTGAAGTCAAAATGACATTTCTCTTGTCCGCACTGACAGCCGTCAACGTCAGTCGACATTTTACTTTTTAAAACAAAATCATTGTAACCAGAGAGAAATCTGTGTTTTATTGCAATTTCAAATACAGCTAGCGCCATCTCTTGCAAGATCTAAGCACTAACTCATTTCAACTAACGAGTCTGTAGAAAAATGAATAACTATTTTTAAAGAACTGTAACGTTAAAAAAATGCAACGTTACAATACACCCCCTCCAATGAAAGTTTCGAACGTAGTGAGAAACTAAGCTGCCCTCAGCGTCAGTAATTAAAATCCTACCGGAGGAGAGTGCAACCATTTAATGAAAACATGCAAAAATCAAAACCTGTGGCGATGAGACAAAAAAACTTAACCTAAAAATTTGCCTTGGCATCGCCAGGACTCCAAAGAGACACCGACACACAGAAGTGGCCTACGGCACGGCGGGTAAACGAACAACTTACCAGCTAAAATCACCATAGCCATAAACCAAAAAAAACAATCACCACACTAGTGGCCTTAAGCGAAACCTCCACCTAAGAAACAAACCTATCAACAGATCCCTACATCACTAGCGAGTGTTACGATACGTCGCTGTCTAAAAACACAAATGCAAAATTTTATTTGAAAAAAACACATGCAATAAAAGCTTGATCAATAATATCAAGAACATTTGTTTACACCAGGAGTGTAAGATCGCTGGCTAAACACAAGCATGCAAAAAAGTTTTTAAAGTTTGAGACAAAATATGAAAAAACTTAACCTAGGGGTTTGCCTTGGCATCGTCGGAGCTCATGCGAGACACCGACACACATTCCGTGGCCTACGGCAATGGTTGATACGACTTAGGTACCATTTAGACACCATCACTACAAAAGGAGACCACATAAACCAAAGCAAAACTACCTTGACTTACAAAACAACAAAATATTTCCAACAGCTTTGACGTTAGTCCAATCTTTGATAATCAAAACCCCCACCCTGCCAACTTCAGGACTATAGTATAACACCTTCTGTCCGGAACACAACACTGATTC
Source organism: Agriphila geniculea (assembly GCA_943789525.1). NCBI lineage: Eukaryota > Metazoa > Arthropoda > Insecta > Lepidoptera > Crambidae > Agriphila > Agriphila geniculea. The sequence continues at coordinate 9,591,074 of OX038895.1, forward strand.
ACTCACATACTCCTTTCATTCATCTAACTTTCTTCCATCACCTACCGAGCTCCTATCAAATCTTATCTAATATCCATCATCTAACCTAACGTAGCAACAAGTTTGTTTACTTTCGCCACCCCTTGCAATAACCCCAAAGTTTTTTATAGGAGATACTCGTAACTCCATACTTTCTGAAAATGTAGGACAAAACAAAAAGTTTTTTTCCCTAAAAAAAAAATTATTGGATTACCAATATTAATTAAACTCATCAACCGTCTTCGGGGTAAACCCTCGAGTTGTGAAAAAAAAAAAATGTTTTTACGCAACCGTCAACGCAATGTTAGCTCGAGTTGGTAAATAAAAGCAACCGTCTTCGCGGAGTAATCCGCTCGAGTTGGGAAAAAAAATTACACAACCGTCAACGCACTATCAGCTCGGGTTGGTAACAAAAGCAACCGTCTTCAGGAGAACCTTCGGGTTGTTAAACACAGACTTACAAATAAACTTACTCAACGTTTTATTTATCTAAGTACCCATTTAAATACAAAAAAAAACTAAAACTAGAGGTTAAACGCTCTAGTGCGCTTGAGCACGCATAAAAACCTACAACTAACTTAAACCTAGGGTTCGCCTTGGCATCGCCGGGTCCCGTGCGAGACACCGACACACTAGAAGTGGCCTGCGGCATGGTAGGTTAGTAACGCACCTTTATCTTCGAAATATGCCAAGCACCTAGTGGTTTTCCATCTAGTGACACCAACTCATAAACAAGAGGAGAAAGGACTTTGGCCACTATGCACTTTTCAAACTTCGGCGCGAGTTTGGAGGCTTTGTATTTCACAGCATCGCTCTGGACAAATGTCTGCTTCCACACTTCCTGACCAACCCTCAAGGTCAAAGGTCGTCTGCGGGTGTTATAATACTTCGCATTTGTCTGATGCGCTTTAAGTATCCTTTCTCTGACCTTCTCAAAGACCTCTTTTAAAATACCGAACTCGCCCGCATATTCCTCTCTAGGCATTGTTACTTCATAGTCGCCCTCTTGCGACTTTTTATAAAATGAACCATTTATAATCGGCTCCCTACCATGCACTAAAAAGAATGGCGAAAACCCTGTGCATTCATTTACAGCGCTATTTAGCGCGAACTGTATCTTGTACAGATTCACGTCCCAAGTCCTATGATCATCCTTGACATAAGACGAAACTGCTGTCATAACCGTTTTATTGTAGCGTTCGACTAGGTTGACTTGTGGCGTGTATCTTGGGCCATAATGGACCCTGGGGATGTTATAACGTTCTAGTAACCCACGAAATTCCGATCCCGTAAATTGAACCCCATTATCGGTAATTACGGTTTCAGGAACCCCATGAGTTAAAAGGACAAAATGTTCAAATGCCTTAGCCACTAAAGCGCTAGTCGCACGACGCAAAGGAAAAAGCATAGTATACTTGGAGAAACAGCAGGTTACCACTAGAAGGTGTACAAAACCCGAGCGTGACTTTGGCAAGGGACCCACCAAATCGCACGAGAGGACTTGCCACGGCCTATAGCACTGTTTCGGTTGACCCATGAGACCTGGAGTTAGTCGGGTGGAGTGCTTATATGCGGCGCAAGTATTGCAGTTTTTCACGAATTCCACCACGTCACGGTACATTCCTGGCCAGTAAAACTGCAGGGAAAGTTTCCTGTGAGTTTTAAACACGCCGAAATGTCCGAACGTGGGTGGTTCGTGGTGATCAGCAATCACTTTTGCTCGCTGTCCTTTGGGCACAACCACCTTCCAATCGAACTCCTGAGTCAAACTGTACTTAGATTTACTAAACCGATACAGCGTGCCATTATCCACTCGATAGTTCGGAAAGTTTTGCGGATTATTTTGACAACCTTTAAAAATTCGGTCGTACCAGTCGTCACTACTGTCAACGCCATCAACCGCTTCGACTGGTAGGAGACGTGATAACGCGTCTGGTACGACGTTGTCCTTACCCTTCCTATGCACGACCTTAAAGTTGTATTGTGATAACCGGCATCCCCATCGTGCCAAACGACCAGTAGGGTTTTCGAGACGAAGGAACCACTGCAACGACGCATGATCCGTTACGACAGTGAACTCGCGAGTCCCCAAATAGGGTTCAAACTTTTCGACCGCGTAAATCACTGCTAACGCTTCGCGTTCCGTCGCACCGTAGTTTCGCTCGCTTTTATTAAGAGACCTACTGATATATGCAATTGGGTGCTCCTCCCCGTTCTGTACCTGTGTTAACATAGCGCCTATTCCATAACTTGAAGCGTCACAGTGCACAGTAAAAGGTTGGTCAAAATCGGGACAGGCCAAAACTGGAGCAGAAACAAGAGCGTTTTTGAGTTCGTTGAAAGCGGAGTCTGCCTCCGAGCTCCAATTAAACTTGACCTTGGCGCTCGTTAACGCATTTAAAGGAGCAGCGATAGTTGAAAAATTCCTAATAAATCTACGGTACCACGAACACGTCCCTAAAAACATTTTTACCTCTTTAGAGTTCGATGGTACTGGAAAATTCAGTATCGCGCTCACTTTATCCGGATCCGTTCTTAAGCCGCACTCATCCACGACATAGCCCAGATATTTGAGAGAGCTCCTAAAAAACTTACTCTTCTCAAAATTGATGGTTAAAGACGTACTTTTAATCCGATCATGTAACCTATTTAGCAACAGAAGATGCGTCTCGTAATCCTCACTCACAACGATTATGTCATCAACATAACAGAAAATCATGCCCTTTGTGACGTCGCTACAAAATGGATGACCGAAGAGCATATCCATCAGTCTCTGCTGTCTAGCGGGAGCGCCACAAAGTCCAAAAGGCATAACTTTAAATTTGAATAGACCTCGTCCGGGAACAGTGAAACTAGTTTTTTCCTGTGCCGTTTCTTCCAAAGGAATTTGCCAAAAACTAGCTTTAAAATCAACGCTGCTGATAAACTTAGCGTTTTTCAGGCTGTCCAGGATCTGCGGAATGTATGGAATGGCGTAAGCGTCACCTTTGGTAATAGCGTTCAGCTTACGGCAGTCCAGACAAAAACGCCAGGAACCGTCGGATTTCGGAACCATCAGCACAGGATTGTTCCACGGGCTCTCACTTTTGGTGACCACATCCAATTCCAACATCTTGTCTAACTCCTTGTGGAGTTGACCTAACTTTTCCTGGGACATTGGATATGGTCGACACTTTATGGGAGGAGAATCACCGGTGTCAATCGTGTGCTGAATCAAATTAGTCCGACCCAACCCCTTACGTTCGAAAGAGATGTCCTTAAAACTTTCTATCATGGAATCCGCCACTTCCCTCTGGTGTAAGGACAGATCCTGAAAAGATTGGACAGAAGTTACCGGACCATTCAAATTTGAAAGATTCACTAAAAAATCAGGAGGTGAGTTAACGTACGCAATGCTCTTAAATATTTCCGGCATTAAATTAAAAGCTTTCCAGAAATCTACGCCTAATATTATATTTGAGACGATAGATGGTATTACATGAAACTTAATTATCTTGGTAACGTTATTAAAAGTAATGGGCAATGTCATGAAACCGATAGTATTACACTCTGATCCATCAGCGACGGTTACTCTGGAGTCCGTGGAAGATTCCACCGGATAACCCGCATTCACCAATCGTGTGTGAGCTCCGTTACCAATAATGGAAACAGCTGCGCCCGAATCTAACAGACCACAAATTGTCAAATCCAATAAATTTACATTTAAATATGGCCGTACATCACTTGAATGTGGTTCAAACAAAACCGGGGCGACGTTATGTGATTTAAAATAATTCACCACTAACTCTTGCCAGTATTTCCAATCTTCAGGGTCGGCCTTCCCTGAAGTGGTTCCGCCACGGTTTAAGCGGTTTAGTTTTTTGGCTTGGCATTACACTTCGGACACGACCTCACGGTGTAACCGAGCTCACCACAAATAAAACACTTAACCCTTTTATCCTCAGCCGGACACTGTGCTCTGGTATGAGTGTTTACCTTGCATCGGTCGCAACCCCAAACCTTTTTGTTTGAATCATAAGTCCTAGGTTTATTTTCCGGAGGCTTAACAAAGTTGTTCTTGTTCAGTTGTCTATTATTCTGTGTAGGTTTATTCCCTACGACACTGACCGGAGTCTTACCTTTACCCTTATAAACTAACTCGGGATTCAAACTTGAGGCCTTGGGTGGCTCAGTAAACAAACTTGTTTTTTGCCGTGCTGCCTCTAACCTACGGCATACCGTTTTTAAATCAGTCACTGATTCAAAGTTGTGTAACGCCAGCTGTTCTGTAAAAGTCGGCCTAACATTGTGTAACAAAATTTCCACTTTCTCTTCTTCGGACAAAGGTTTCTTGAGTCGCGAAAATAAGCAACTCATAACTGAGAAATAAATATGAATCAGTTCATCTTGACCTTGGGTCCTAGACCGAATCTCCCCCATCAGTCGATAATCGTAGTCGACGATGTCAAATTCCTCCAAAAGCAAAGAACTGAGGTCTTGCCAAGAGGAGATTTGGTCTTTGACGCCTCGGTACCAGATCAGACCCTGATTTGAAAATAGCGAGAAAGCAGACCTAAATAATTTTTCTTGCGAAACATTGTACGCAATTGCATGTTCAGCAACAGACTCTAAAAAACTACGGGGATTTCCCGTGCCGTCGAACTGTATTTTCCACTTGGCGACGTTGGAGTCCGCCGAGCAAGTGGTTGGAGATGACACAGGCACCTGAGGATCGATCGCCTTGTCATTTGCTGGTGGTGATGAAGATGAGGACGATGAACCAGATTCATGCGAATCCAGACGCTGACGCAATTGTTTGAGGGCATCCTTGATACTGGATTTCACCGTGCTGTCAGCTTCTGCTTCCGCATTCACCCTATCCAACCTAAACCACAAATGACAGAACAAAGCCTTAGCCCTAGCCAGCAGACTTCGTTCACCTGAGGACTCAAAATCGCCGATGCGTTTCCGAAGGTCTTTTAATTTGTCGCAGATGATCGGCAACTCTTTCGCTGGAAGCGCATCGTCGTCACCTAAAATATCTTCAGGCTTAAAGTCTTTTATTAACTCTTTCAACTGTTTTCTTAATTTGTGGACTGTGTCCTCAGGTGTTTCGCCACGAATAGAAACCTCGTAAATCAGCTCGTCGCGATGCAGAGAATAAAGGTGCACTGTGTTCAATTCCATTTCGAAGAAAAAAAATTTTTTTTCAAAAATACCAAAAAAAAAAACCTAAGTTTAAAACAAATATAGTTTAGTTATGTTATTTTAAAATTATTAATCGTTATTAAATTCTCCACTAAAGTTGAACAAAACAAAAAAATTTGTCCTAAAAATTTTTTATAAACTGATGGTCACCCTACTTCATGAACAAAAAATTATTTTTACCAGTCTTTGTGACCAATAAAGAAAATATCCTTAAACTGTTATGTTAACACTAAATACTTAATTATTGTTAAAATGTATGCATTAACATGTTAAATTCCTTACTTAAAGTTAACATTCAATACTCTTTTAACAAAACTTTTAACAAAATGCGTTACTGCCAGTACAATGTTAGTCGACGTTGTTACTAAGAACCGTAAAATTTATCCATATAAAAGGTACAGAAACAATCACCTTTTAGATTCTAAAAATAGAATGGTTAATTCTATTAATCAAAAATAACACAACATTTTGTTGACTTGAAATTACTACACACTGTTATAGTTTGTGAACAAATAAGACAAAACCTACAAAAAAAATGGTTTTAGGTTTGTCGCATTACAAATTTTATAAAATTAAGTTTTTGTTATTAGGTCGGTACCAATTTAATAAAACAAAACAAATGATAGGTACCAATCAAAACCAATAACAAATGTCCACAAACCATGCCTTGTTGAGTTTACTGAACAAAAAAATAATACAAATTTCAAGTTTACGTTCAAAATTGACTATTTTAATACCAAATTATTCACTAAAATTAATTGAATTGGGATTTATTTAATCACAATAAGGGGCGCCATTGAAAACTTGTTATTTGACTAGGTATTGAAAACTATACTTTTACTTAATTGTTAAGTATTTGAAGACTATACGCTGTGTGACTTAGACTGACTTGGGACAGAAATGAAAGATGTGCATTGTCTCAAGGCCTATGTTTTATTTGCTTTTGATGATACAAAGTACACAAGGATTTCCCTCTATCCGATTATGATGGTAGGTACTTAATTAGTTTTACAACATCCTTTCTTCTTTAAATTTAAGGTACTAACCAAATACAAATCAAGTACTATGAGATGTAGGTATTTAAGAAAGAAAACCCTAGTGGAGAATATATCACTATTTCAATCTAAGCATTGCAGACGTATAAGACCGGCTGGGTCGCTTTAATGTTGGTTCGCGATCATGATTAAAATCATCCCAATTCACAAAAGGTAAGTTACTTAATAAATGACTCTAAATTTAGAAAACGACTGTCAGCCTACCAAGAGCTCCCAGGCGGCAGCGGCTGGGAGAGAATCATTCTATAAGACGGTCCCAGCGTCTGTCGACCGGATGAAGTGGTGAACTGACCTTCAGGAATCCTTGGTGGAAACTCGGTAACGGCTTCATACCAAAGATCTTTCAACACGGGTACCTTCCTTCTTTTGGTAACCCATTATAGTTTTACTTGCGTTATCATCTCAGCATGTGATCCATCGCAGAAGGTTAGTAGGTAAAGAAACTAACCTGAAGTTAAACTATATCCCAACTATATAATCATCGAAAAGGAGTAAAAAAGAAAGAAAAAATGATGACCCAATCTGAAAAGAATATTGCCTTGGTTAGAATCAAGAACATTGTGTCTATACCAAATTTCGACAAATTTAAATATCAAAGTACATACCACGGAAACGGCATCTTCTTTATTAATATTTCTTATAAAGTGAAGAATGCCAGCATGACTGTCTCCGGGACATTCCCTCCACCCTGAAAAGCACATGTCGAAACCACGATCAGTATTTTGGTTTTCTCAAAAATACATCGTGTGGGCAGATGGTTTACTTACCAAAATTAAATTATAAAACGTATTACTACATAATTCCCCGAGCGATAAGCTGATGCTCCTTGATTTAAAATACTTTTAGCTTCCTCATCTCTCACAATTAATTTCCACCTCCTCTCAACCTTCGCAAGCCAAAATCTGAAGTCAAAATGACATTTCTCTTGTCCGCACTGACAGCCGTCAACGTCAGTCGACATTTTACTTTTTAAAACAAAATCATTGTAACCAGAGAGAAATCTGTGTTTTATTGCAATTTCAAATACAGCTAGCGCCATCTCTTGCAAGATCTAAGCACTAACTCATTTCAACTAACGAGTCTGTAGAAAAATGAATAACTATTTTTAAAGAACTGTAACGTTAAAAAAATGCAACGTTACAGTAGCCTAAATGGCAAAAATCTATAAAGATTCGTCATGTCTGTCTGTCTGTCTATCTGTCTGTCCGTATGTCACACACAGCCACTTTATTCCGAAAGTATTAAGACTACACAGTTGAAACTTGGTAGGTAGATGTATTCTGTTAACCGCTTAACGAATTTAATATAAAAATAAGAAAAATAAAAGATTAAGGGGGGGTTCTCCCCCATACATGGAACGGAAACTGAAAAAAAATTTTTTCTTCAAACCTACACGTGTTGGTGTCTATAGATAGGTCTTTAAAAATGACATTGAGGTTTCTAAGACAACTTTTTCTCAAAGTCAACCGTTTGAAAGATATACACCGCCAAAGTAGTAAAATGTGTCCCCCCCCCCCTTTAACTTTTGAAATAAGAGAGTGAAAAATCTAAAAAAAAATATATGCTATAGATCTTAATAAAAAATTCAACCAAAATTGGTTTGAACGAGATATAGTTATTAGTTTTTGAGATATAGCACATTTTCCAAAACCGCAAATATAACTTTGTCATTCATACCAACACTGTGAAAAACAAAGTTATTTTTGCAGACGAAAAATGATAGGTGGTATTAAATATACGGCGCGTGGCCCGACATGCACTTGGCCGGTTTTTTTTTTTTCGCGATTTCAGAGTTGGTCCCATAGTAAAAGTTGTTCAGTTTGATTGTCCGAAGAAACAGTTTTCTTATTTTGTGTTAATTCATTAACACGTTGTATAGGTACCTAACTAAGATGCATAATTTATAAAATAAGATTCTTTGATACTTTTAATATTATTTTCCTAATCAGAGCTACATTTCACCGGTAAACATATAAGTACATTCATTATTTTTAATGAGAAACTGAAGTGTTTTAATTAGTTTCAAAAGCAGGTTAGTTTACAGTTAGCAGTTATTTTATATTTATTGTTGGTAAATGAAGACTATAAAAGAACCGGAAGTCATAATAAAACAATGACCAATGTCAGTCCTTCTATAACAAAACCTTACCAAAACCAACATTATATTTTTATTTTATTGGTGTCACTTTCAAACTTGCTCTCAGCTATCTTTTGTATGGAGACCCCAACATTAAAACCTCAGTAGATGAAACTTTGCAGGGATGTAATATAGTGTGAACCAAAACCTATGTACAAGTTTCCAAAACGAAAGTTGGATAGTTAAAAAAAAGGTTCATTTATGATACTTTACTCAAAAATGCTTCTAATATGATCATTATTTCGACAACCTTCTTTGAACAAAGTCAAGGTTGCCGCGCTTCTCCGATGGCCAGTTTTAGCCACCAGCAATTTCCTTTGAGAATCCATTATTGTCGAGTTTTGTTTCAACTATAGTTAGGTGAAAAAAGTACATTGTACTTACAACCCGCGCAGATAAAGATTGGGATTAAAAGTGGCGCGTTCATATTCAGTTCTCGCTCACACATTAAACGCCACACCTATCGCTCTCTCAGTCACACTCGTTGTGGTAAGCGCCATGAGCCGCCATTTTCAATCCCATTCTTTATTTGCGCGGGTGTTATATTGTTGAAAATGATGTTTTTGTACTTTTTTTTAACTTTTTTACTATTTTTCCTTTTTGATATTTTTGACTTTTTGACTTTTTTGACTTTTTGACTTTTTACCCTTTTTTTGTCATTTTAATCATTTTTAACATTTTTGTAATTTTGGACCAAGTCTTGTATAGTGCTTTGCTCAAAAATGTCAAAAATGTCAAACTTTCAAAAATGTCAAAAATGTAAAAAATGTCAAAAATGTTACAAAAATCAAAAGTAAATAGTGACAAAATGTCAAAAATGGTCATTTTGGTATTTTTGGTAATTTTTGACATTTTTGTCATCTTTTACTTATTTGACATTTTTGAGTAAAGCACTATACAAGACTTGGTCCACAATGACTGCACTGCTGGCCACGCTATAATGGACTCAAGCTGAGCTTAACTACGGTCTCGGCCTTCAAGCTTGGTCATCATTGCTGCCCTTGCTGTCCGCGCTATAAAGGCCTCGACCTCCGGTCTCGGCCTTTATTCCAGCTTGGCCATTAAGGGCTGCAACGCTGACCGCGCTGTGACGGCCTGGACCTGCATTAAGCTACGCTATCGGCCATCATCATCGCGCTGCCAGCAATGCAGTCATTATTGACCGCGTCAGTAATGTACTATTATCATACTGTAAAGTTTCGTCTACTGAGGATGTTTATACGTTTTTGTACACGCACAACTGTGTGTGTAAGTCTAAGGCTACCATGAAGTTTGTACTGTATGAGCCGCGTTCAATTCATAATTCGAACTTTTTAGTAAATAAAGTTACGACTAATTGCTTTGAATATCAAAATGAGTTGACAGTTGACAAACACGACTAAAAAGTTACGACGCATTGCTTTGAATATCAAAATAAGTTGACGTTGACAAACACGACTAAATGAGCACACGATTCGGCACACGAACTCGCGGGGTGGGGTGAGGTAATTGATTCGGGGGTGGGGCGGAGAGTTTCCTTTCTGTACGGTAGTATGTAATTATATCTATTCTGTGACTATATGACGACCTCTGTGTTTATGATCTAGTTATAGTGACTCTTACACTAGTTTTGAAGGCGACCCATCTCTGAGGACACAGTTTAGATTCAATCTGCATTAGAAAATGAAATGATTTGATTAAGATTAACTTTTCTATATAATGTGTTACAAAAAACCCCTAAAGCCGAATATGGTAGATAAGGACCATCAAACTGAACAATTTTTACTATGGGATCAACTCTGAAATCAGCTGTTTCATACAAAAATTTATAAGGAAAATATCAAAATGTATGAAACAGCTGACTTTTTTCGCTATTTCAGAGTTGGTCCCATAGTAAAAGTTGTTCAGTTTGATGGTCCCTATCTACCATATTCGGCATTAGAGGCTTTTTTGTAACACGTTGTATATTGTCTTGTGTGGTAACACCACGGTGCCACCGTTATCTCCGATTTCCATAACACAAATGACTTTTTTTTTATACACAACGGGGTAGTGCTTTGGCCTTCATCTCACCTAATGTTAAATGACGATAAGGCCGAAGGTGGAAGCGCACTACATCCGGAATACTGGCTATCTTACCTCTAACTGCCGGAACACAACAATTTTTAAATTGTTGTTATGGCGTCAGACTTAGGTAAGATGGTGGTAGCTAGCCAGGCGGACTTGAAATAAGCCCTACCACCAACCAAACCGAGTTGTACCCCCCCTGGGAATCGAAACCGGGATCTCTACGTCTTACACGGGTGGGCGAAACACTAAACCACAGAGGCGACTTATCTAGTTATAGCTACTTTGAAATCTTTTTTTTTACTATCATTTTACATTATTTTGAAAAATAAATATATACTTCCGCAAACAATATATGCAATGTATGCAATATACCGCCCGCCCGCCCGCAAAAATACACATGCACACCACAAAATATCAGTTCACAATACATGCATTTAGCAAGACAGCAACACACCTTGTACCTTCGCCAGTTAGACTACTCCTGTTTCGCACCAACCCGGAGCATCCTCAGGAGTTAGATCGTGCAACACCGAATCACATTTTACATTACACAGATTGAAATGGAAATGAACCGAATTTAACCTTATGGTTTTGTCCACAGGCAAACACTTGGTGTTCACCACAGACCCTGAGTCAGTCAAAGATGAGTTCGCGTTCGACAACCCCGGGTTCAGACAGGACGAGCGCAACTGGAGGAATGAAGCGCCTACGTTGCCTCTGGGAGGCAAGCAACACGCGCTCAACGCGCAATTCACTCATCCAGAACGAACGAAAGATGACGAACATTTGCAGGTGAGCATTTTTTTATGTTTTTCTTAATTTTATTTATTATTTTTCTTAATAAGAAACCTTTTTTTGCTGATTGTACCTACGAACAAGTAAGTAATTTTTAATTTTACCCGCGAATGGAAATGTTGAGAAGTATTTTTCCTATTAATTAATATGGCAAAGAAATACGTAAATGGTAAAAAGTCATCAAATTTTGAGTTTTCACTATGTGCCTAACATTCGATGAAAACGAACTACAATCAAGGTCAAAAATGAACTGTTAAGTTTCTTCAGGTGATAAATAAATCTATTAAAGTGAAAGTTATGGTGCTTAGAGGTAATGTAGCGTCAAAACGTACGAGTAAATAAAATGAAATTCTTAAGAAACGGTACTGAAGTAGCCAAAACATAAAAAGAAATTACTCACACATATAAAAACTCTTGAACAATAAAATTCAAATATAATCCGTACCTAACGGGTTTTATTTCAACGCAAAAAAGTAATGATATCGATAAACAAAAAGGTGCAAGTTACTATAGTCTTAATATTAATTTTCTGGTTCTAGGAATAAATTGTTTGTTTTATTAAGGGAATTAATACTTTAGCATAGCAAAAAAAAACATTTTGTTCTCCAAAATTAATAATTGCTCACCAAATACTAAACCGCCAAGGATTTTAGTGAGCATTTAGTTTACTAATTCTGGGATAGGTTAGATTAGTATGGTGATCATTTAAACAGAAGCTTTTTATTAATGTTATGAAATAATAATTAGGTACCTATGCAATACTTCTGCAACGATTTACTTATTCTATTGCGTTTGTTAACCAACAACATGGCACAGACTAATAAGTATCAAAGGTTAACTAAGAGCAATAAAAACCATTTTTCTCTGGAATCCCGTCCCGACCACTTCAAAATTATAATCCGTATTTGTAATAAATCTGGAAAGCGTATAAACTTGTTGGGCAACTAGAAACTTTGGTAGGGTTGTAGGTTTTAAAGGCAGAAAATATTTTTTTATGGTTTTAAAAACAATATCTTAATTTTAATATGTACAGGCACTAATAAAACCTAAGTATGCTTTATCAATAGTCACTTCCCGCAGTCTGTCTCTATGTATGCTTAGATCTTTAAAACTATACAACGGATTTTGATGCGGTTTTTTTTAATAAATAGAGTGATTCAAGAAGAAGGTTTATATGTGTAATACATGGTGTCAAATTCCACACTACGCCGAAGCGAAGCGAGTTCGAGTCGCTAGTCTTAAAATACATCATGTATCAAAAAACCCTGTCAGATCCTAAAACAAATGATACTGTTGCTAAAACTGATCAACATTCTCCAAGGAACATAGGACGATAAACGATTTTTTTTTTCGCCTTTCCATAGTTAGTCTGTTGGCTGACCAATGTATTTTGTATGGGAGTATGTTTTTTTTTTCGTTTTTCAACCTGTTCCTTGAAGAATGTTGTTCAGTTTCAGCAACACTATCACCTGTTTCAGGATCTGACAAGGTTTTTGGATACAATATGATGTATCCTTACTAATCCTTACTAATAATATTATAAATGCGAAAGTCCGTTTGTTTGTTTGTTTGTTACGCCTTCACGTCTTAACTACTGAACCGATCATCATGAAATTTTACATACACGTTGTCAGGGATACAGAGAAGGACATAGGATACTTTTCATCCCGAAAAAAAGTATTGTTCCCGAGGGATAGCAAAAAAACTTTCCGCGCAGACGAAGTCGCGGGGGGCAGCTAGTAATATAATATAGCATAAGTTTATTCTCTCCTGAAGGCAAATACGAAATATTCCAACGCTCTATAGATGAACCTTTTAAAATAAAATAAAAACATTTTGAAATAAAATAATATTTTAAATAATATCATGTCTCTGAAATCTGTGATTCGATCTAATCCCAGATCGTTGTAGAGAAAAGAACTTATTGATTTTTTTTCAAGTCCTACATGTACCTATATTTCCGTTTTTTATCACACAATCGCTCGCACATCCTTGAAATCCAATATCAAAACATTGTAAATAAAACGACATTGGATATGCATTGGAAAAACTAAATTACCTTATCAATATGCAATGCTGCCAATAATGAGGTACCTTTTCTAATAACCATTTACAGTAAAGGTTTGTTTATACATTAGGTAGTAAATATTGTGTAAACACAAGTCTACTACGCATTGAAATAAAGATTTATTTTGAAATTTACATATTATCACTGATGCGATAACCCTAAAACTTTTTTTACAGAAAAACAGCTCTTGTTATCACCACATAAGTTAGAATTTTGTTTGTAAAGTTTAAACTTCAATTATTTATAACGACAGATAGGCCATTCGATTTCGTAGGCAAGAAGTTTACTACTTGTCGAAGGCAAATTTTTAAGACCTAACCTAGATTTCCTAAACACTAGTAATGTATTTTTAATTTACCAACGACGTACCGATAAATAAAGTATTTTTCAACACACTTGCTCGTAAAGTGAGCCCTAATACATCGCTTTTAGGGCCATAAACCGAATTATAACAAACGTGTGCAATAATATATAAAACACTAGTTGGTTATAGAATTATCCCTACAAAGTTAAATAGGTACCTTACTGCAAGTTCTATGCGAGTAAACAGAGCATTTTCAATTTAACCGGGTAATACAGTTATTTTTTTAGTAACAACAAAGAGGTTTTATGCCGCTAATAATTCATTTGTATTTTTGGAATAAATAAATGTGTAGGTCCTTAATTAAGTCAAACAAATATTTATTATTATCAAATTATTTCTTATTTACAATATTTTGTTAAAAAATATTAAAATATTAGCATTTTATCACCTAAATTTATAATTTTGAAGTAGGCTGTATGCTCACTAACCCCTTTGTTCGCAAAATATTCTTGCATTGGGCGTGTGAAAAAAACAAAAAAATCCTGCGCGCTTTTTCTCATCATGATTATCGTTTTGTTTTTGTCGTATTTGTTGCTGTGTGGTAAATTACTTTGTTTTTTCCTCGCAAATGTGTTGAAAAACGTCGTATGAAACTCGTGAGCTCTTACTTATTGCACACTCGGGTGAGTTACGCCCTCGCCTGCGGCTCGGGCTGCAACCCACAGCCTTGTGTGCAATAAGTAACCTAAGCTAACTTGTATCATAATGTACTATTTTAATCTACCAAAATACCAAGTGCCGGCATTTATCTTGGCAAGACAATAATGAGACAAAACATGCGCCGAGTTTAGTGTACCTTCTACGCATCCCACGACACTGATTCACTATCTTAACATTTTTGTAGAACGGCTTATCCATAATTTCATCCCTCGCCTTCGGCACAGAATATACAGGGTGTCCCAAAACTTTGTCACACGACCGAAAAGTACCTTAAATTATTAAAATTTTTGAAAAATTACCTGACTGGTGCATTAAGTCTACGACGGGGCCTTAACCAGGAATCGAACCCACCAAATATGAAAAAAAAACAATCTTTTATTTTACGATACCGATCGAAAGGGTTACTCATTAGGAATATTTTTTCTGAAATAATACAGCATCTTAAACAAATAGAAGACCATGAAAATTAACCTTTAAATTTTAATTATTATGTATTATTATTATTATAATTTATTCATATAAAAAACGACACTGAGACAACTTTATACCTACCTAGACTCGTAAAACTTAATTACTACTCGTAAGTTTATCTGCGAGGACAAAGTATGAAGACTATATGATATGGTGTGCGATTTTTTCAAAAATTTTTGAATGCTGTTCCGATTTATTTTTAAAATAAATATCTGGTAATTTGCGTTTCTGGCACTATGCGTCGAAAGGAAATGAAGTCTTCTTTCAGTAAAATTTCCTATTTTAAATATTAAGGATACTTTCCCTACGTGTGGCAAAGTTTTTGGACATCCTGTACATATTATAATAGTATAGTACTAACCTTCGATACCTAACTAGGGGCCGATTTTCGCGCACTGTGATATTTCTCGAATTTGACATTATCTATCACAAATCTCTTTTAAAATTTCACTAAAATGTCTATGGCCGTCAAAAAACTATTCTCAGCGATTTTCAAGTCGACTGACTTTGCAATCTCTATAATTTCCATAAAGTTAATATACCTTAACTTTATGATACTTTCTTCACCTTTCGAGATATCTCGAATTTGACACTATGTCACGTGTCCGAGGAATCACTCCACAGACGTGTCAGATCTCGTAACATCATAAGGCTCGCAATATTTGCACATGTTGAAGTTAGAAAGTTTGAATTATGCAACACCGAAAGTGTTGACATGACTGTTACTTATCAGAACGATGTGTTTTGCACGGTCTTTAACTTGCTCATTTGCTTACATTGTCCGTTTACAAATACATACGAGACATACAATATGTAACAAACCCTGTTAGATACTGAAACAGGCGATAGTGTTGGTAACATTCTGTTACGGGAAGCAATCAAATGAAACACATTTGTCCACCGTAAGTATATAGGGTTATTTGTAAAACACCAACAACCTCGCAGGAGTAGATTACCAACATCATAAACAACTATATTTGTTCTACGACTTTTGATCATTTGTTAGATTTTACTTTCATACAAAAAAAATATCATTTTAATTTACCGTTCGTATGTTCATAACTCAACGCGCGGCGCGCGGAGCGCCGCCGGTGCGCGCCACCTGGGAACCTATTTTTGAAGCGCTCGTTTCTACTGATTTTCGTTCAACATATGACTCAAAACAATGGGATTTCGAACGAAAATCAGTAGAAAAGAGCGCTCGATGCCAGTCGAAGGATTCAAAAATAGGGCCCCTGGGACCCTATTTTTGAATTGCTCGACTGTCGTCGAGCGCTCGCTTAATGGATGTATGGGAGTATGATAATTTTCTTTCGTTTTTCGACCTTATGTTCCATGGAGAATGTTGTTCTGTTTTAGCAACACTAACAATACACTGAAAATCACAATTCTATTGCTCTGATTCCAAAGTTACACAAATACTGAGATCTAAGACAATATACTTAGAAATCAACCCATCGGTGATCGAACCCGGTACCTCAAATGGCGACACCATGAAAATCATTGTACAAGCCACTCAACCATTTAGGTCGCCACGATAATTGAGTTTCTCATTCTATACATTAAAATTTATTGATCTTCATACAATTTAAAATAATACATCTTAAGCTATGTAATGACGACTTTGCTGTATCGTGTATTAATCCTATAATAAGTACATTAATAATTACGTAAGGAAAATTCCACGTTGTAATTTTTACCATACAAGATTCTACTACGACTTTAAGCCTTATTCCTTTAGTCTAAGTGTCATATTTATGGAAAATAAGACAGTTAACGAGTATACTAGAGTGTGAGATTAAAATTACGATTTTATCATTGTTTGAACTGCTTTAGTTGTCGCCCAATTTGGGTCGCATGCCGTCATTGTATTGTTATTTTGTTGATATTAAATTGTTTGTTTTTTGTGATGCGAAGATTCGTTTTTTTTTCTCTTGCAAAATCACGATTTTGTTGTCCACCAATAAACATTGTGTTGTAGGTATTACAACTTTGTAATAGGTTTAAGACTACTTTTAGAATTAATTAAGTACCTAGGCAGGTACTAAGAAACAGTGAAAATCAAAATACTAGGGGACATACTAGGGAATTCCTCACATTGGTGAAATAACGGATCGCGTGTCGTCGGTTCGATTCCCGTCTGAGGATTGATCTGGTGCAAATCGTATTTTATCTAGTATATTATTTAGTAACACAAATAGCTTTGTGAATACAAAAATGTCAAATTTAAAAATACTAGGGGAAAATTATAATTAATTTTTCAACACACTTGCTCGTAAAGTGAGCCCTAATACATCGCTTTTAGGGCCATAAACCGAGCTATAACAAACGCGTGCAATAATATATAAAACACTAGGTTGTTATAGAATTATCCCTACAAAGTCAAATTAGTACCTTACTGCAAGTTCTATGCGAGTAAACAGAGCATTCGCAATTTAACCGGGTAATATAGTTATTTTTTTAGTAACAACAAAAAGGTTTTATGCCGCTGAAAATTCATATTCATTTTTGAAATAAATAAATGTGTAAGTCCTTATTAAGTCAAACAAATATTTATTATTATCAAATTTATTCATAATTCACAATATTTTGTCATACAATATTAAAATATTTGCATTTTATCACTTAAAATTATAATTTTGAAGTAGGCTGTATGCTCACTCACCCCTTTGTTCGCAAAATATTCTTCCATTGAGCGTGTGAAAAAAACAAAAAAAAAAAACCTACGCGCTTTTCCCTATAATTGTCATATTTTGTTTTTGTCGTATTTGTTGCTGTGTGGTAAATTACTTTGTATTTTCCTCGCAAATGTGTTGAAAAACGTCGTATGAAACTCGCGAGCTTTTGCTCATTGCACACTCGGCTGAGTTACGCCCTCGCCTGCGGCTCGGGCTGCAACCCACAGCCTCGTGTGCAATGAGCAACCTAAGCTAACTTGTCTCATACATAAACATAATGCACTATAGCATAAGCATAGTAGAACCAAATAAGTAAGTCATCTTACTCATTATACACACGAACGCGGTTTGTATGTGAGCACGAACGCGGTTTGTATGTGAGCGCGCCCGTACGTATGCGTCGTCGCACGCACACACTGACAAAATTTAAAGGTGATAAAGGTGCGCCAGTCGTGGCTGCGCCGTACATAATCCCGCCCGCGCTCACGCACGCTTCACGCCGCTGTGCTGCCGCTCGTAATAATTTCACCATGCTTTCCAAAGATATTATTGCAAAAAAGATTTGTAAGAATGAGGATATATTTTACATTAACTTTAAATAATAAGGCATTTCGTACTTGTCGAAACCGACGAATTTTTTTTATGTCAATTGTGTAATTTCGTTAAAAAATCACAAATTCCTACAGGAATAGGTACTTTTAATGCCTAATATTTAAGGTTATGGAAAGTATTCAATTTCAGAATTTAAAAATTATTATTTTGAGAAGTGTAGGTAAATAAAAAAGAAAAAAACAATAGTGCAAAAATTTTTTTTTAATAATATGAAATAAAACACTTTTTAACAGATACTAGCGCGGTTTTATTGAATGTACTTTGGTATTTAGTTGGTATTTGGTTTGATTTTTTATTTTTTTGATTTTTATATATTTTTTTTATTTGAATAAATACATCATTTAGTAAAGCCACGTTTTAATTAATCCTATTTCGACCGCAAGTTTTCAAATCACTTAACATGACGTACGCAATGAAAAATTGTAGTCAATTCCTGAAAACAGTTAGGTTAATGTAAACTGTAATTTGACAGATAGATGTGATACATTGCTACTTTTCTTTAGTAAGTTTTTATTGGTGTCAAAACGAAAGTACAATGTATCACATACATCAGTCAAATTACAATTAATATTAATTTCATTATTTTAGTCGATAGACGCGCTGGTCTACCTACAAAAAAATATTTAAAAAAACTTTGTATTGATCCCTGATGCTAACCCTACAAGGAAAAAATATTTTGTATAGAGATTGACTATACATTTTTTGACGACCGAATAAACTAGCGATGTGACAGCCCTTCGTGTTTAAGCTGTATCGCTCGCTCGAGGCTCGAGTTGGCCTACTTATTTGGTTCTACTATGGCATAAGTGTTCAAATATTTAGTTTTTTAGTAAAAATAAACTAAAATATGTCAATCAATAACCACAAGTAGGTATGTAATATTAACCGATTTATTGTTGTTTTTACTATGACCGGCGCGGCGTTGAATGTCGTGGACAAAGTCATGACTTTATTTTTAAAAAACTAACTGCTCAAGGATACAAGTTAACACACGGTATACATGACACATTTGCTAAGCATAATAGCCTATTTCCTGGTCATATAAAACATATACTTAGGTACATAAAAAAAACGCTGACTTCAGAACCTCCTCCTTTTTTAAAGTCGGTTGAACAGCATCCAGCGTTTAAAAAATAAAATACTCTTACATCTAGGTACAGGGTTATTTGTAAAACACCAACAACCTTGCAGGAGTAGATTACTATCATTATAAACAACAACATTAATTGTTCTACGACTTTTCCGAAAACAGACAATAAAGATCGACTTTCCATACAAATGTCCGAACAGTTGATCGAGTTTTGTATGAAAAATCGATTTTTTTTGTGTCTGTTTTTGGAAAAGTCGTTGAACAATAGTGCATTATGAGACAAGTTAGCTTAGGTGCCCGAGCCGCAGGCGAAGGCGTAACTCAGCCGAGCGTGCAATGAGCAAAAGCTCACGAGTTTCATACGACGTTTTTCAACACATTTGCGAGGAAAATACAAAGTAATTTACCACACAGCAACAAATACGACAAAAACAAAATATGAAAATTATAGGGAAAAGCGCGTAGGTTTTTTTTTTGTTTTTTTACACGCCCAATGCAAATATATTTTGCGAACAAAGGGGTGAGTGAGCATACAGCCTACTTCAAAATTATAATTTAAAGTGATAAAAACTAATATTTTAATATATTATGAATTATTTGATAATAATAAATATTTTTTTTGCTTAATTAAAGACTTACACATTTATTTATTTCAAAAATGAATATGAATTTTCAGCCGCATAAAACCTCTTTGTTGTTACAAAAAAAAAATAACTGTATTACCTGGTTAAATTGGGAATGCTCTGTTTACTCGCATAGAACTTACAGTAAGGTACTAATTTAACTCTGTAGGGATAATTCTATAACAACCTAGTGTTTTTATTGCGTCGCGTTTGTTATAGCTCGGTTTATGGCCCTAAAAGCGATGTATTAGGGCTCACTTTACGAGCAAGTGTGTTGAAAATATTGTTGTATATGATGTTACTAATCTACTCCTGCGAGGTTGTTGGTATTTTACAAATAACCATGTATAAGTACTATAGATATTTTTAAAGTCTTCTTGTAAAAAGGTATCAAAACAGTATCCCATAGCAAGATATCCAATAGGCTCATTTGCAAGCATCAGATCAATTTGTACCGCACTCGAAGGAATGCAGACAAGAATTGTTGCGTTATTGTGTTCATGTTCGTGTAGGTTAACCATGGTTCTTGGCTTACAAGGGAAGAAAGAAATGCCAATTTTGCCTTTGCTTTTTTGGGTAAGTATGCCGCAAAGTTGTTTTTTTTATATGCAAATTTGCGTCATAAAAGCCTAACGAAGCAAAACCAGTAGGTAGGTAATTAAACAACCACATGATAAATCTATAGATCAATATGCGATAGATCATATACATCGTGTTACAAAAATACCCCTAATGCCGAATATGGTAGATAGGGACCATCAAACTGAATGGGACAAATTCTGAAATCGCGAAAAAAAACTGCTGTTTCATACATTTTTAGGGTTCCGTACCCAAAAGGTAAAAACGGGACCCTAGTACTAAGACTCCGCTGTCCATCTGTCTATCTGTCTGTCTGTCACCAGGCTGTATCTCATGAACCGTGATAGCTACAAAGTTGAAATTTTCACAGATGATGTATTTCTATTGCCGCTATAACAACAAATACTAAAAACAGAATGAAATAAATATTTAAGGGGGGCTCCCATACAACAAACGTGATTTTTTTGCCATTTTCTGCTTTATATCAATAACGACAACAGGTAGACAGTCGAAATTTTCACAGATAATGTATTCCTGTTGCCGGTATAAAAACAAATACTAAAAACAGAATAAAATAAATATTTAAGGGGGCTCCCATACTACAAACGTGATTTTTTGGTACAGAACCCTTCGTGCGCGAGTCCGACTCGCACTTGGCCGGTTTTTATATTTTCGTTATTAATTTTTGTATGAAACAGCAGATATTTTTTCTCGATTTCAGAATTTGTCCCATTCAGTTTGATGGTCCCTATCTACCATATTCGGCATTAGGGATATTTTTGTAACACGTTGTATAGACATCTCTCATTGATTATTCCTTTTAATTCTATTTAAGATCGTTCACGAAATTCGGTTTCAAGATTGAACAAATTTGAAAGCATTTCAAGTCCTTATTTTTCGAAACGAGTGAACCGATTTTAATGAAACTGCATACACATAAGCAGAATACATTGGTTTAAAAAATATATTGAAGACATTTTCGATAGATATTGTTACAGCTAAATCGGACCGATTTTAAAATTACTTTAGAAACAGACATTTTCAATAAGTCTCTTTTCTAAAATAAGACATTTTTAAAATGCTTTTTCTTTTAAACCTATGTATCTTCTTAATGCGTATGAAGTTTCATTAAAATCTGTTCATTTATATTGAAAAATAGGGACTTTAAAGTTTGTATGATATGTCGTTTTTGTGAACGCTCTTAAACAGCCCTCATTCTACCTTTATCTTCAATATTTCTGCGACTCTCATGATCGCAAAACTTCGTTCTACCAATTCTCTCACTATCTCCACTTCCTCTGTTTCGTTCCGGAAATATGTTCAAATCTTTCACTCTTCATGCTTTGCGTCCCTGGAACGGTCTTCCTGAAGCTATCAGGAGATCACCCAGCAAGTTTTCCTTTAAAAAACGTTCACGATTTCCTTTTAGAAGGTTAATAATGAGCATAATGTGAAAAACATCGTCCTTTACGTTGTTTTTCCTTTTCATTGTATGATTATTAGGATTTATCATAATTTTAGATTTGATTTAAACAACTAATTACAAAATACGATTACCTAATGCCGAATATGGTAAATAGGGACCATTAAACTGAACAACTTTTACTATGGGACCAACTCGATCGCGAAAAAAAAAAAGCTGTTTTATACAAAAATTCACTACGATAATATCAAAATGTGTCAAAACTCTATCAAGATCCATTAAAAATAAACAAGGCTATTGAACCAAAACATAATAAAATAAGTCAGTATTTTAGGTTTTTTGAGTTCAATTCCCACCAACGTAAACTTTAAAAAAATGTTATTATCATCAGACAGCAGTTACATCAACACAATCCTTATTGAATAGTCACCAGATAGAAATCATCTTCACACGATAGAATTTTCTATATCGTAACACTTTATAAGGAAGCGTTACTTTCATTCGTCACACATCTTACGATAACTGGAACCGATCGAGAATTTCCACATCTATGTATTTTACTTTGACAATACTGTTAATTCAAATAATAATAGATTAATAGTTCAAAGAAGTCATTCTCCGATTTTGCCATGTGGCATCCGAAAGAGTAGAATACACCCTATAATTAAACTAAGGAGACTTGCAAACGGTGACAAATTATTAAGAGATTCAAAAATCAAAATCAAAATATCCTTTATTCAAATATATCTAATGGGGTATTTACATGGAGCGACTTGGCATTGGCAGGAGAGTTTAGTCAATTCTATTTTTATCTTGTAAAAAATCTAATCACAAGCCTAATTTCAATGAGGTGGCGATTCGAATTTACAAGGGATTTGACTAAAGTCGCCTGCCAATTGCCCGCCAAGTCGATTCGTGTAAATATCCCCTAAGCCCACACTATAAGCATTTTCAAATCGTCATTTTTTTTACTCTTCAACCCATTATCGTCGTCTTTGATCATGTATGTGTGTGATTACATCAAACACCCACTTGAGCCAAAAAATAAGCCAGCATTTCCCATTGAAAACGGTCATCACCTCCAGAGATCTCCAATGTGCATGCCAAGCACGAAGATCTCTTCAAAATCCTCACTCGAGAAATCGAGAAAGGCTTATGTCCTGCAAAGGACTATAATGGGTTGTAGTTATGAGATGATCATACAAACTGGGCAAGAGCATTATTCCGATTTGTTAAGTCATCTGCTGAATAAGCTAAGAATTTTGCACATAGAAAACCATTTTAGTAAAAACCAAAAGTTAGTTATGTTTTAGAATAGTATCTCTACACGCGTTTTGCCATTAAGCAACAAAAAAATCAACTGTGCCCTTTTTTAGAAAAGTTTAAAACAAGGAAGTAAATGGACTGCTTAGCAAATCAGAGCAGACCCCCTACACCTGTAATGGGACCAGTCGATGTAACTTCTTGCGAGTGCGACGGAATGCGACTATGCTAATTGTATCGCCGGCATTTTCTCGTCAACTGCCATAAGCTCACCAGGATCTGCGCCGATATCGGGGAAAAAAGTAAAAAGTATTTAGTTTCCTCGTCGGTATGTTGTAATCTGTGAGTCCTCGATTTTATACCTGTATCAAGTTAGTACTCTACTTACATGTAGCTATTACACGTAATATTGTTTTGTTCTTGTCAAAATTATCATTTACTTTGTAGTGGACTAATAGTTAAATAAAACACTATGAAATGATTAGGAGGTAGTAGGTACAATTGGGTAGTAGGTACAATTAATGAAGGGATTTTTTTAGGAAGTGTTCTACATATCACTCGTATCGAATATCTCTACTTTATGTACCTGTCTTGTTTAAAAAAGGGACAAGAATATCAGATTCTAAACGCACCTCTCATTCTAACTTGTCTAATTTTCGAGATCATTCGATTGAGATAGTGAATTTAATCCCTACCATGAGAAATTTGTGTTATTTTTCGATCCATGCCTTTTGGGAAATATTTGGATTCCACCTTGTAGAACTAAGCTTTTGTTTTGACCAAAGACTTAATAAATATTTTCCTAGTAACGTTGCCTAATGATTTATCTGCCAGTACCGAATGAAGGTTCTATATTTTGAAGGTTGTGCTGGTTCACACGGATCTAACATGACGTCAATGTACCTACATGTTTTTTACTTGGTCGTAGATGTTGAAGATATCTATCAGTAACACCCACATTTTGTGTCAAAGTTGAACGAAAGATAATCTGTACAGTTTGCTAGGGTTAAGGACTAGAATGGGTAGAGGCATTGCAACTCGCTAAAGATGACCCAATCTTTATTATGAGATAGGAAATGCCTTTTTGCTGTGAGATGCCTAAAAATCAGCTGTTGAAAAGTGTGTTCCCCCGTTTTCTTTCAGTATCGCTTTCTAGTAAACGTTAATGACTATCATGATACTCGACAAATGTCGTGGTCTACTGGATTTGCAATTTTTTCTTCTTATTTGTCATCACCATCTCTTCCTTCCATCATCTTTTAATTAGCAATAACGTAAGAGTAAGTCACTCCAACACGAGTGTTTATATTACTCTCTGGGGCTGTGTCAACGCATCTCTGTATTGTATTCTTGTGAAATATACTATATTTTATTTTATTTATCTCCGAAGTCCCCGGTTCAATTCCCGGCGGCCGTCTCAATTTATTAATACTTGACCACTATATGTGTAGAAAATATATTCACAAAGTTGCATAAAGGTAGGTATATCTAACTTCTTAAAGATGCATTGATAGTTATTTTCAATTTGAAAAAGCGTTTGTGGTTAGCAAAGTGCTCACTTTAATTCAAGGATAACCGCACTGTTATTCTATTTATCTCTCACAAATTATCCGAGATGACTTATGATATGAAGTCATGGTGCAAACGTGCAGTAAATTATAGCTTTATTTCCTCGTAAGTAGACGTATTGTAAAACAGAATAAAGATTAAGCAATATACGAATTAAGTTTAAAATTATTTTGAAATAACTCAGCATATCTGCCTTAATTTAGATTCAAGTCAGCATCAGATACCTTAGCATACAACTGTAGAGAGTTAAAACATCTAGAGATACTAGTGATCAAAAGTATCAGCACTGATATACAGGGTGCATTTGTAATCTCTCTCCAAATTTTAAGGATGTGTTCAGTCCATGAAACTGAACAACTTTCTCCATGAAACATGTGTCGAAATACGCCAAAAAATTTTGGTTATCCCATACTAAACTGATCACGTGATCTCTTTGATTTGTATGAAAAGTCAATATTTTTTTTACATATTTTACCCTATGTTTCTTAGAGAAAGTTGTTCAGTTTCATGGACTGAACACATCCTTAAAATTTGGAGAGTGATTTCATATGCACCCTGTATATAGCATTGATTGATCCTTTTTCGGTTATTTTGTCATTCTATGAAGACAAGACCCTTATGCGGAACGCGTAGATGTATTATATAGCCAAATTAAAATTAAAAGGTCTATTGAAAGTTGGTTCCAGCCCCCCTACTTACAGTTACTAAAGTCGCATTACTCATTTCCCAGCAAAAATGTAAACAAAGGTGTTGCCAGAACAAAACAACACAAAAAGAAATAGTATATTGCTAAGTCAAGAAATAAACACACTTACATGTTTTTTCATCACAAACCTAACAAAAATAGATTAGATAAATATTCTGAATCATGAGTTTTGCAGCAAAAACAGTAATATAATTTAATATTTCATAATAACAGTTTTATAGTAGAAAACATTTTTATGATGCTGTGCACACATCAACTGCAAACCGTACACATCAACCTTTGGTCATTTTATAAAATTTCATAAAAAATATATTACGAGTAGTAGCTGTACTGTAGTAGTAAAGTAACATTTTTGTCTTTTGGTGTTGGGGGGGAACTGGCGAAGATGCTACGTATTTTTGATAGTTTACATACAGTCAATATCTAAGTAAAGTTTTCTTATCAGTTCGTTTCAAGAACTTTTAACATCAAAAATTATGATAGGTTATAAAGTTAAAATTTCTAATTACCATCCTACTTTAAAATTACCCTGGATGGCATTATATTTATCATGACTCAAAATATAATAAACAAATTAAAAAGTTATAAAAGTGACCAAAGGTTTTCAATATCTGAAAATGTCACTATCAGGGTCAGTTTGTCAATTTGACAGTGACGTTTCTTTGTTTACATTTTTGCTGGGAGATGAGTAATGCGACTTTACAACTCTTTTTTCTTTTGAACGCTACGCTGACTTTCAAAGCTTAAATATGAGCAATAGATGATTAAATCACATGTCGCAAACTTATGTGAATCACAGACTTCGATGTATTGTATGGAATTGTCAAGCTTACGACACGTAATTTTATAGTTTACTGTTTATTTTAAAGTTTTTATAGTAAGCGTAGCGTTCAAACGAATAGAATGTTGGCCATTTGAGTAGGGGGCTGATCCCATTACTTTGTCGTCACATCAATACTCCCCACTTAAGTTGACCATCATACATAATGATTCATATAAAATATGCTTTTTTCAACAGCGCGCAAGAGTTCGTCGAGTGAAGCTATGGGCTCGAGACTTCACAGGTCTTGGACTGCGATGCGGGGGCGGCGCGCGGGAGGGGGTGCACGTACACTCGGTACTGAGAAGCGGGCCGGCCGCTGCCGCTAAGTTACAACCAGGTATAACAAACTCTTTTATAGCGTCTTTAATGCCCCCATTGGGGTATTCTTGGGGTTTAATACCCCTATTGGGGTTGCCTTCCTTGTGGATGTATAAGGAGGATGGGCCATAATACGCTGGCGCTGATGCACTTGAGACTTTAGTGAAGTTACAAAGGGCGGCTTGTGGAAGGGGGTGTACTTATACTCGGTTTCGAGAAGCGGGCCTGCCGCTGCCGCAAAGTTACAACCAGGGGGCTATTGCATAACAAATTACAAGCTAATATTATTAGCAATTTTCCATACAAATTCACTAATAATATTAACTTGTAATTTGTTATGTAATCGGCACCTGGTATATTATAAAAAACTCTTTTATAGAGGATTCAATGTCCCCATTTGGGATGTAATGCCTTCCTTGTGGATGGATAAAGTATGAGCTATAATACGCTGGCGATGATGCGCTTGAGACTTTAGTGGAGTTACAAGGGGCGGCGCGTGAGATGGGTTGCACGTACACTCGGTACTGAGAATCGGGCTGGCCGCTGCCACAAAGTTACAACCAGGTATAACAAACTCTTTAATAAGAGTCTTTAACGTCCCCATTGGGGTATATGCATTCTTTATGGATGGATAAGGAGTATGAGCTATAACACGCTGACGATGATGCCCTTGGGACTTTAGTGGAGTTACAAAGGGAGGCGCGTGAGAGGGGGTGCACGTACACTCGGTACTGAGAAGCGGGCCGGCCGCTGCCGCAAAGTTACAACCAAACTCTTTTATAGAGTCTTTAATGTCTCCATTGAGGTATGTAAATGCCTTCCTTATAGATAGATAAAGGATGGGCCATAATACGCTGGCGCTGCGCTTGAGACTTTAGAGGAATTACAAAGGGTGGCTTGTGGGAAGGGGTGCACTTATACTTGGTTTCGAGAAGCGGGCTTGCCGCTGCGGCAAAGTTACAACCAGGTATAACAAACTCTTTTATAGAGTCTTTAATGTCCCCATTTTGGGGTTTAATGACTTCCTTGTGAATGGATAAGGAAGATGGGATATAATACGCTGGTAATGATGCCCTTGAGACTTTAGTGG
The DNA here is from genome assembly GCA_943789525.1 of Agriphila geniculea. Lineage (NCBI taxonomy): Eukaryota > Metazoa > Arthropoda > Insecta > Lepidoptera > Crambidae > Agriphila > Agriphila geniculea. The sequence goes on from OX038895.1 coordinate 9,618,652, forward strand.
AGTTACAAGGGGCGGTGCGCAGGAGGGGGTGCTCGTACACTCGGTACTGAGAAGTGGGCCGGCCGCTGCCGCAAAATTACAACCAGGTATAACAAACTCTTTTAAAAGAGTCTTTAATGTCCTCATTTGGGGTTTAATGCCTTCTTTGTGGATGTATAAGGAGGATGAGCTATAATACGCTGGCGATGATGCCCTTGAGACTTTAGTGGAGTTACAAGGGGCGGCGCGTGAGAGGGGGTGCACGTATACTCGGTTTCGAGAAGCGGGCCTACCGCAGCTGCTAAGCTACAACCAGTGGCCCTACCATGAGTTGATGCAAACTGATTTCGCTACTGTAAACTATCGGTTTTTCTCTTTTTCTCGCATTCACTGTGAGCAGTAGATCTGATAGTTAACGGTAGCGGAACAGTTTGCATCAACTCATGGTAGAGCTGCAGGTAAAGCAACCTTCTTTGCCAAACTCATCATCGGCATATGACATTTTATGTCTCTATTAGGGCACAGGCTGTCCTCATGGATGGAATGGAGAAGGAGGCTGGGCCATAACCCACTATCCACTCCCGATACGGGTTGGTGTGCCTTAACGGCTGCAATTGACAGAAGCAAGTTTACTACCACAATTCATTTCTACATAAACAAGTTTGCTAAAAACACTTAATTGTATTTCCAGGTGACAAAATCAAGAGTATCAAGATTGAATTCACTGGCACCCCACTGGAGGACGCGGTTGGGATCATCTCCCTCGCCTCCCCCTACCCAGTGGAGCTGGAGGTGGTGGAAGGGGGGAGAGCTAGCGGCGCGGGGATGGTGGTGATCCACCCACTGTTGAGGAGAGCTGGATCTACTGGAGACGTCAGTACGGTAAGAAAGGGCTTTTTTATTCATCCTACTAATCCTACTAATATTATAAATGTGATAGTTTGTGGGTTTGGATGTTTAGATGTTTGGATGTTTGTTCCTCATCACACAAAAACTACTGAACGGATTTGGTTGTAATTTGACGCACACATAGTAGATAGCCTAGATTAAAACATAGAATACTTTTTATCCCGATATTCCCACGGAAACGGGAACCACGCGGGTAAAACCGCGGGCGGCCGCTAGTATTATATAATCACTAGCGGCCGCCCGCGGTTTCACCCGTGTGGTTCCCGTTCTAGTGGGACAACCGGGATAAAAAGTCTCCTATGTTTTAATCTAGGCTATCTACTATGTGTGTGCCAAATTCCAAACAAATCCGTTCAGTAGTTTTTGCGTGATTGAGGAACAAACATCCAAACATCTAAACATCCAAACCCACAAACTTTCACATTTATAATATTAGTAGGATAGGATTATTATCACATGTATAGTTTTTGCCTGTGATCCACGGGTGAGCGTTATTTTTACTTTTAAGAAAATTACTATTAATTGTTAAAACCATAGACATAGAAAAATTTTCGCTGCGCTCAAGAAGACCAACAAAGCGTGGAAAAGAGAAGTTAACATCATACGGACACGGTCTATGTAAAAAAGAGACAAAGGAACAAGTGACATGTGCCAACATTTTTTACAGTAAGAGCCCCTAGCGTCCCGCCTAGCAAATGAGCAATTTGTTTAAAATATTTGTTAATCTTAATTATAATTTAAAATAAAGGTATCGTGGAGCCATGGTGTCTTGTGCTCTAACTAATTGTGATGTAACAAAAAGAAATAATCCAAGTAATCACACTTTTCACAGGTAAATAAGATATTGCCAGACATTTCTCTAAAACCAAATTTCTCTACATTTATTCGTTTATCGACGAAGAAAACAATATGGAACATAGTTTATTAATTTCCTTTGCCGTATATAGTCATATTTTATGAATCTAAGTCATATTTTGCGTATCTCATATAAAATGTATGCATTCATTTTCGGATCACCTGTTTATTGACATTGTTGTTCTTTGACATTCTATTTCTATGGTTAAAACACATAATGAATAAAATAGGATAGGTACACATTTTTAAGAAATTATACTGTAAGCGCTATCGCACACGGGCAACTTAGTCGCCCAGCAACTGTTTTGTCTCTCACATCAAGTCCACGGGTTTATATGGAAGCGCACACACGAAGCGACGCGGTCGTCGGCAACTTTTCATACAAACCATGTGAGAGACAAAACAGTTGCTGGGCGACTAAGTTGCCCGTGTGCGATAGCGCTAAGTAGTAGGTTTTCCTAACACACTTTGAAGTTATCGTGTCAATGAAATGGCAAATAATATAAATGGAAACTCACATGTATTGTGGCGACTATTATGTAATGCATTTGAATTTTTATTCAATTTTAACTCATTTCATATTCCAGTCGCTTGTCACTCAGTAATGTCTAAACACAACCAACACTGATAGACACCCGATATCATAAATCTTTCGAAACGTTTAAGCTCAAATTATACTGGTTCCTTGACAAGAAAAGCATCGCCTCTCAGAATGTTAAAGAGTCATTTGATGCCAGAGAAAAGTGAACCCTAACTGGTTAAGAATAAGAATGTTAATTTGTATTTTTTCTGCCGTACAATGTTATGGGTGAATGATGATTGTTTGATAGACAATAATGTCGCATAGTCGTGGAATGTATACGTCTCTATTGTTTCGATTTGAAAGACAAAGAAGGTTGTAAGAGCAGAATTGTTTAACATGCCAATGTTGTTATCTTATAGGTCTTCATAGTATAACCAAATGATTGTAAATTGTAACGTATATAGTTCAATCAATATTTACCTTAAATATCAATGAAGAATGGAAACAAAGCAAGATACTCGTACCTACTCCATAAGACAATGTAAGATGATACATAGAACCCGTGAAATATTTCTCCATCCACTAAAGAAAAGTAAAGTTTACTTTATACCTAGGTTAGGTACCTAATAAACTTAATACTTAGAAGTTTACAAACCAATCAATATAATATTTTTTTTGTTTTGGTTTCAGCTCGAGAAAGAAGCTAAGTTGCTCCATCCACCACGTTCCCCAAACACATCACACTCAAACAATTCAACACTAGAGACGAAGAGCAAAGGAGGTATAAAGAAAATAATCACAGACAAGATTATTACAAATACTACTCTAGAAAGGACTAAGAAAGAAAAGAAAGATGTATTCAACACGACATTGGAGCGAGAAAACGAGAAAAATAGTAAACTCGCAAACAAAACCAGACATTCAGAAATACCAGCAGCGTTGAATAAACCAGAGAGAAATAAAACTAGACATTCTTCTGGAACTGACGTCCAAATCGTAAAATCTGAGAATGGCGTGACCCATATAGAACATGCTGAAGTACAGAAAAAGGATTATGATCCAAAGAGAGGCATGAAGTTTGGTATTAGGGTACTACCTCCTAATGTCCCGGATGATGGAGTTCTTAAACAAAAGAATGTTGAAAATGGTGTCATTGCTGTTGATAAGAAATCAACTGATGAAGTAGACAAACCCGAACCACCCAGACCTGCCCCAATGGCACAAATAAAACATGAAATTGAAACGGAACCTAAGAAACCAGTCGTCGCCAAGAGAAGGGAGAAGATGGCACCTCCAATTCCTAACGCTAGAGCTAAACCGGCTGAATCGGATGTCAACACAACTCAGCAAGATACGTCAAAATCATCAGATGTATCAAATTCTTTCACTAGAAATGATCTTAACTCTAGTGGTATCAAGAGGGACGAAAACGGCATACCTCAAGAGTTGCCTCAACACATGTTCGACGCTGCAAAAGCTGCTAGAACTAACAGAAAAAGTTCTATGGAACTATATAGCGATCAATCAAAGCCCATAGAGCATAAAAAAGAAGAGGCCCCAAAGCCAACTAAAAAATCTAAGGGTAAGGCACCATCGCCACCAGAAGTTGAGAAAAATAAAACAGATGACAGCATCATAGAACAAATGAAAAACGTAAATGATTTTCTAAAAAACGAAAAACAACATTCTAGTTTACTGCATGACACATCTTTTACGAGCCCAAACCAATCGGTCATGTCTTACAATACTTCAACGCCAAAGGGAACCAAAACCAAATCACGACTGGATGACACTATCAGCTTTAGCCAAGATGACATCGATGATATTGTGTCTAAACCATTTAAGAGGGAAAGTGATTCACTCAACAACTATTTTGAAGATTCCAAATCTAATTTGTCATCAAATCATGACGTTCATTCAGTTATTTCTTTGAACAACAGCGAAAAAAGTGATAAAGGATCTACTACTATAGAACTCAACAATAGTGACATAACTATACATAGTTCGCCACTTAACGATACAGTTCAATCAGTATCTGATGATGCGTCTCTATTGGATGAAAATGAACGCAAAGCAGCTTCTCTGGGTGATCTCTCCAGATTTGAAATGAGAGCAAAAGCTAACAAACCATCTACTGGTACACTAGAAAGAGCACAAAGCTTAGATATATCTGCTGATGACACAGAAATACAAGAGAGTACTCTTTCTCCAAAGAAAAGAAAAGCCATGTCTGTAGTTGAAACTACTTTCTTCGATTCTGGTAATGAGGATTCTTTACCTGAAATTATTGATACTGATAAAGGCGTTGTTCTGAAGCACAAAGAACCGAGATTAAGTTTAAATATTGGTAAAACATCAGCAATTGAAGGTTTAAGTACATTCCAGAGAAATCGACTAAAGAAAGGTTCCGAGTTCGGTAATTTAGAAGACGCCATTGTTAAAGGTTCTAGTAGTTCCGTTGATTCTGATAAAATAGACGAACAGCAATTTAGTGGTAACAAACCTAAAGAATTTATGCTTTACAAAGAGTTTGAACCTCACGAGACCTCAGATCACTTAGCTCGAAGAATAATGGACGAAAATATAAAAGTTCATTTCAAACTAGTCTCGGAGTTTGCAAAATCTACATCTGACGGAAGTAACATGAGTTCTCTAGATAGCAGTCAAGAAACCCAACCTAGAATAGAAGCAACTAACAAAATAGAAACAAGCCCACCGGTAAAGTTTGAAGAAAAGCTTACAATGTCATATGACACAAACATTCCAGATGATTTGAAAGTATCCAGAAACACATATGTAAATAGTTTAGAGCGGCCCAAGTCGGAAATGATGAAGAAGCTTTTAGCCAAAAACCCAATTTTAAATGTACACATCGACCAAAGCGCACAAAATAATGAACCTGCCTCTAGTACGGAGAATACAGCACAAATGACAGATGCTTTCAAATCAGCAATGCATCAGCCAGATATAGTGAACTTTGATCTTAAAACATCAGAGCCAAAAGGAAGAGACTATGATGATTTTATTAGTAACGTCAACGTCGGTTCAAATAACAACACGTTGAAATACACGAAACCTACTTTTGAAACATTCGGTTCAACTTCTACTTCTACTGAGTGGACAGAGCCTAAAGATACACACAGTAGTAACGTTGTTACAATAACTACAAGTGAAAAAGTTCAACCTGTAGATTTACAAAAGAGCAAGTCGTATACAAAGTCAATTGAAATCAATGAACCCACTATGAAAATTATCCCCGATGTTATAGAAGGTATAAAAACAAGAGAGCATAACCAAGGTAGAACTTTGTATATGGAACCAGCAAATATGTCTATTACAATGACTCAAGAGCCAGTACAGAAAACAGTTACAGTAAATGTGTCTGAAGATGAATTTGGCAACAAAGTTATCACACAGAATGTTGAAAAAATGTCTACCAAATACATAACGACGAAAACAGAGGCCCCGTTACAAGTTGAACAAATAAGTTTTGGTATGATGAAAAATCCGGGAAACATAGATGAGCTCAATTTGGAAGAGGGAGACGTTAAAGACATTGATAAACGAATCCTAGATGAAATAAAGAGGCAGAATCCTAATATGCATTTTACAACAGATGAACCTTCGTACACGAAAACAGAAACAATAATACTTAATACAAGTGATATGGATGAGACACAAGCGAAAGCATTAATGGAAAAATTTAAGAATGACCCTAATTTCATGTCTGAGAAGACACCAGAAGAACTATCTCAACTTGGAATCAGGATTGTTCAAGACCTTGAAGAAGAACAAAGTTCGAATTCGAATGCTGTAGAAGTCACAAAGACTAGATATTCAATAAATCCAATGATGGCATCAGATTATCAACAGTGTAAAATTAAAAGTAGTGAAGATTCAGAGAAACAAAAGAGTCATATAACAGAAATACAAGTTGTGACCCCTCGTTCAGAAAAAGTAATGAAAGAGAAAGAAACAAAAGACAAGATTAACAGTAGGCAGAGAGTAGCGTCATACGAAGAACCTCCATTGTCTTACGAATTAGATATCGAAATGCTTAACGATTTTATGTCAAACGAACGCCGACACTCGGCCAAACAACATGCCGAAGTGAAAAAAACGAGTCAGAACGAACCAAAGAAAAGGCATTCAGACTTCGATTTGCCACGAAACAGTCACATTAAATTCCGCACAGCTACATACGAATCTCCGAAGGGTACAATCGTGACGAGTACAGATTTAGAAAACAGAAGATTGTCTCAATTAGATCAGCAAATGCGAGCGGCGAACGACGTAACATCTGCCAGTCAAAAACCACAGATTTTAGCTAAACCCAGCAACATTCCAGTTAAAGCCTCAGACAAACAAAAGCCTGTAGTTGTTTCATCGAAAATACCCGTTTTTATGAGCCAGAAATCGGCTAGTCAGGAGAATTTGACCGAAAAAAACTTCTCGTTACCTAGATCGCCACCTCCTTCTCTGAGTAGTAGCTCGGGAAATATTACTGTAACTTCCATTAAAACTAGTTCGAGAAGCCCTAGTGGTGGTAAATTTTAATACTGTAATTCGGTTATGAGCCCATCACCAAATTTTGGATATTGTGAAACGCCTACAGAAAATCAGCGAACTATTGTTAGTCGTGGGCGCAGTCGAGAATGATATTTTTTAAACTTCGATTTACGAACTTGTTGAAACTAAAGGTGCAAATATTTTTCACAAGCTCTACATTAATTTTTTTATAGAAATTGTTAGATTTTTAGATTGTACTTATTTCTTGTTGAAAAATTTACCTGAAAATGATATCGTATCAATGTGCCTTTTCTTAAATGATATACTTAATCATATAGTTAATTATACTATGTCAAACTATGTTTTAAAGGTATTTCTGTTGATGTCATGAAATTTTAACTAGTTAACTCCTAGTAATGTGTATTTACAAAATATGAATATAATTTAACAACTTACTTCTTTATATTTTTCAAAAATCCGATTTCCAGTTTTTTTCCGGAAGACTTCGTGTTAACTATTTTTTTTTACATATTTCGCTATAATACTACTCTTATATAAAATTTAATTTCATCATCAGAATTATCTGAAAATGGTGTTTTAATTATGGGAGACTAAATATTTATAGTAAATAACAATATCTTGTGAATTATAAAGTAAGTAATATTATTTTACTATGGGTTGTGAATGTATAAAAAAGTTAGTCTTATACTGTCACAATTTTATTATTAATTTTAACATTAAACATCATATATTATATCGTTTTCCAATATATTTAATGAGATTATAAAATGAAATGAAAAATAATAGTAATTCTATTATTAATAAATATTTGACATTCCGTCCTACGAGTATTACCAAGATAAAATATATGTGCATACTTATAAGATAAGAAATTATTTTGGTAAAATACAGAAATAAATGATTTCTGGGCCATTATAGGATATTAGATTAGATTTAGTGCTTATATTTATTAACTTTTTACAACAATTGTTTGCAATTTAAAATGATATTGTATTACAAACATTAACAAGTTATTATCACAATTATTATACAAAATTGTATTTTATTGATGTATTATAATTCAAAATAAAGAGAAATAAAATGTTTTCGTCCGTTTTATTTGAATATTTTTATGCAAACTATGCTAATAAACACATCAAATCAAATTAAAATAAATAAATACATCAACAGCTCAGCTCGCGACACCCGTCATACTTACCTACAGATGCGTATGTCGCTGTCAAATTATTTGGAGTAATCTGACGTTTACAGTTGTAGTAACCATTAACGTTTGAGACTTGTCTAAAAAAATGACCCGGTTGTAATCATGAACGCTACTGACTTTGTGTAAGAGAACTGAATCACAATGAACGAAACGCAGCACTAGTACAATAAATAAAGGCAACATTATTTTACAATGTGTCATTATAATCTGTCAGTTTACTCCAGTGAATTAATAATTAGACTTTAGGTATTTCGAAACTTTTCCTTATATTAATCAACTGTCGGCGTATACAGGGTTATTTGTAAAACGCCAACAACCTCGCAGGAGTAGATTACTAACATCTTATACAATATACAACAACATTTTGTTCTTCTATGACTTTTCCGAAAACAGCCAAAAAAATTTTTACCTTCATACAAAACTCGACCAGCTGTTCAGAAATTTTGTATGGAAAATCGAATTTTATTTGTCTGTTTTCAGAAATTGAATTGACTAATTAATGTTGTTGTTTATGATGTTAGTAATCTACTGTAATGTGTATATACTGTAAGTGATTGATTACATTATTAGTACTAGCACCAAATTACAATGTGTGGTGATTGATTTTTTTAATATCGGAAATAAATATTTAATAATAATAGTGGAAACACCGGTCTTTACAAGCCCTCTTGAAATCTTTCCTAACTGAAGATCTACAACGATATTCATCACATAGATCGTGATAAGCCCATCTGCATTTTTTATAGCAAAATTTTTCCACTTTTCTTGTACAACCACTTACGATACTTCTTAAACCTTGTTTGTTTTGAACATTCTCTTCATACATATAGTCGATCAAAGGATGTTCTTCGGAAATAGCTGAATGAGATACTGGGTCACTTTCAGATAGTTGCCTAAGAGGTTTCGCAACATCTTCTCTGTTTTTATGAAATCTTGAAGTGTCTTCTAAATCTGCCATCTGCAATAAAGAAGCTCTAATATAATTTTCTTTATGACTAGACAGTACACACGGTCCATCATGCATAGAAACTTTTAGAAATGCTTGTAGAAAATAAATACGTGTCGTGAGTTTGAAGATATGATACCCATATTCCCCTTTCTTGTTTACGGGACTGGAAAGCCGTCTTGGGCCATAGTTAATTAATAAACGTGACAATTTGTCAATTGTCATGTCATGGCATTTTTATATCCGTTGCGTCAATTTGAAAATAGAATAATTACTCACAGCTACACCGCAATGTAAACAAAATTTTCACGTTATTAAATAGGGCCTGCAGTGGACTATACTTGATGATTTGATAAGATGATGATGATAATGAAGATGATAATAATGATAATGAAGTTTAATATTACAAGATACTCACAACCAAACTTATTATAGCAATACCAATTAAAAATGACATGGAATCCATTTTTCTACTACTCTACACTGTATAGAAAATGTATTTCATGTAATTTCCGATGAAATGTGTTTTATTATATACTCAAACTATTTTGTGATTTATTTTATTACCTATAAAACACAATCGCACTGCAATGCTATACTTACAAAGAAACTGAAATATTTATATGTATTTTTTTTAAAGTCGCTCTTAAAATATCTTTAATTACTTTAGTAGGTTTACCCATCTATATGTACAAAAGATACCAATCTGTGATAGGTTTCTTCACATCTAGCAAACCTAACAGATATTTGTTTTATTTTTCATATTTTATTGTAAACTTGTTGAAAATATCGTGTTTACAGTTCTACGATGAAAATAAATCATGTTTAGTTGTTTGTAAATACTATAAAAATTATCCTATTATTCTGATAAATTATCCATTCATTAATTTTATTAAGAGACTTCCTCTGCGAAAGTTCTTTTTTTTAACTATCCTACATAAATAGACGTAAAAAATAGTTTATTTCAATGCTCAAAATCTAAAACCTCATTTTTAAAAGGGCTGAAAAGAGAAAGGTGATTCCTTGGTCGAGTGGCACACCAGCTTTCAACAGTCCCGGGTTCGATCCCTGGCTGGGTTAGAAAACGAACTTTTCTATACTACCTTAGGTTTGGGTTACCGTTGTCTCTGGTTTCCATAACAAAAGTGATTACTTAAGAATCAGACCGATATAAAATATATATTATACCTATTTATTTTTAATTTGATAAATCGGTAAAAATCCCAAATAAGCAGGCACTCCAATATTTATTAATAAAAAAAAACCATTTATTGTCTTTTTTGTTTACATTTTACATGGATACACGATATAAAAATAATACAATCCACAAAGACAAAAAGAGATAGCTCAGCTTGTGTTGGTCTAGACGAGGGCTGCCAACCCTACCATATAATATAGTATCCTCTCGCCTACTATGTTTTTTGAAAAAATATCAAGTAGACAAACCTACTATATTTTTCAAGTGAAAAAATGAAACAAAAGCAACAAAAAATATACTTATATAAGTAATTGCATAATATTTTTTGTGATTAAACACTTGTCTTTATGGTTGTTTAATAAACTATGAAAATGTTAGTACTAAATTAAGTATGAAAAATGCAACTTCTTTAAAATCCTCTATACAAAACGGAAGGCGGCAACCTACTATATTTTTTTAGATTTTTTCGCCATCTACTATTTATTTTTACACTAAAAATCTTAAAACTTTATATTTGATCCAAAAAAAGTTGGCAACCCTAGTCTAGACCTAGATCTTCCCAAACGCAGTTTTTCAGCTATTTCCTATAATGATAGGTAGGTACTCTAAGATGTAATGCGAGTTACATACAATTATATACAATTAAACTAAACTATTAATAATTAAAAGCTGATACTTTTAAAATTTAAATTAATTTAAAAATGTTTACTAAATAACAAAGTTTGTTGCGGAATTACAGATTAGACAAATACGTAGGGCCAAAAGAGGGAAAAAAGACTATAATATATTACTTAGTTTAAGATTAGATTTTATTGTAAAACATTTATTTGGGTGAATTCAAAAAGACGAAAAATAAATGTTAGTTTTTTATTCTTTATTAGTAATAATACGTCTTACAATTTCTCTTGCAAGCTTTTCTGAAAGACTCCCTGACACTGCTTCTACAGTGGTATTCAGAGCAAACATCCCTATAAGACCTCTTGCAGTTTTTCTGGCAAAATTTCCTGATTTTTCTATAACAGCTGCTATAGTACGATCTCAATTGGTTTTTATTCTCGGTCTTATCAATTCCGTTAACGTAATCTTGAAGAGGACGTTCTACAGATAAGCTAATAGAATCGCTTTCTTTGGAAAATTTTCTGAGGGGAGATTCGGCATCAGATTTTAATAAGGTTTCTTTGACAGAATCGGTTCTCTGAAAAAAAAAACAATAAAAATGTTTTCACCACATCCCATGATTTTTTGATTGAATCAGGCGTCAGTTGGCTAAAGTCCCAAACCATTTTGAAAAAGAAATATAATGTAGCTTACTACCGCAAACAATGTATATATGCAAGATGCACCGCCCGCCCGCCCGCCCGCCCGCAAAAGGTAGAGTAGCCTAAATAGGTGAAGGTGCAAGGTGTGTTGTTGTCTTGCTAAATGCAGGTATTGTACACTGATATTTTGTGGTGTCCATGTGCATTTTTTTGCAGTCGAGCGGGCGGTGCATCTTGCATATATTTGCGGAAGTAAGTTACATTATATTTATTTTTCAAAAACCATCCCATGATGTTGTAGCCCACAAAAATAGTACAATTTTCCTGAAGTGGAGAAAATTGTACTGTTACTAAGGCCGACTTTGATGAAACCACGTCTTCAGGACTAAAATAATCGTCATGTCAGCTGCACCATGCCCCCTGGAGCCCTACCGGCTAACTTTCCGAACTTCGGCAAATCTGCCGAGCTTCAACTTAAAACAGATAAATAAATCGAAGAACAAAATTTCGTATTGTACTATTTGCCGCAGTTATTTGGAAGATATCGATGTTCTTGTGACATCATCAATCAGTGTTCGCCATTTTGGCTTAATTGGGGCTCAATTTATTTGTATTAATTACCCGGCAGGCTTGCCGAAGATCGGAGCGTTAAGTATGTTCCAGACGGATGTAATCACGCCTCCCATCAGAGGTGACCTTGCTTGATCCCTTCCATCTAGAGTCTAGACGGTAGATGTATTCCCATTCTCCATCCAATCAAAATGACCTTCATCGTCCTTGGAGGATGGGCGCGAGTTCCAAGTGGAGTGATCCACTTTCGTTTCTTTTTTTGTTTTCTGCCATCAATTAGAGATAAAAGCGCTAAAAACCAACCTTTTGAAATTTCGACATATTAGAAGCCATTTTTACAATACGGCAGGTGATTTTGCTACGCGAGCGCGATTCACAATGATGGGCGACCGTGTTAGCGCTTGGATGGAAACTCGAGTAGCCGCAACACAATCCACGGATGGAAATCACGCTCCAATCAAGCTTCTACCAAGGTGACCTCTGATGGGAGGCGTGATTACATCCGTCTGGAAATAATAGGTATCCACAATGATCTCTACAAGTTCACTCAAGGGAGCCTACTCTCTTCACTTTTCTTTTTCGGCCAAAGTTTCGGGCGTTTCCTACTCTCGATTTCCATGCAGGGATACTAATCCGTAGAGAGGATGTTTATATGAAATAAACCTAGTCCATCTGTCCAAATATAATTAAGAGAGGGTTAGCCGTTTTAAAATAATTTCTGACAGCCCGAAACTACAAACGGGTTCAGTCGAGGGTTTAGGCATCCATTACACGATAGATTTTGCTGTCAGTTTAACCACAGTCACGGGCTGTGGCCTGTGACTGACGATTAACCTACCGTGTAATGTAGTGACTGATGGTTGCATGAAGTTGATTTCTTCTTTCCATCAGACAATCAGTCAAACGTAATTCATGACTGATGGAATTTGACTGACGCTTGCATGACCATGTAATGGCTGCCATAGGCATTCGAATAAAGAATAGCTTATACTAAGCTAAAAAAATTATGCTAAAACTACTTACAGTACAAACAGTCAAAATAAACATTGTTATTAATAGAAACACATTCATCTTTTGTTATTTTTTGGTTCAATTTTGTTTCTACGCAAGTCAATATTTTATTGCTGTAATAAAAATATTATTTATTTGCTGCCTACATTGCATTGAATTTAGGTACTGATTTTTTGACACAGTATGAGTAGTTATGCGACAAAGTTTTCTTGAGTTGATTTTATGACAAAAATAAAAATCACTATAAAATACAAATAAAAACGCCATTGTTGCTTCATGTAAATAAAAAAAGTAGATGGCACCGGAGCTCGACTCGAGCTCGACCGGAGCACGGGCGTAGCCAGAATTCTGTATCGGGGGGGTTTTAAGAAAATAAAACTACAACAATGTAAATGAAATGACATTTATATTTTTATTAAATGAACCCATGGGCATTAGAGGACCGCTCGGAGAAATAAATAATTAAAATTAAAAATGTAACTGAAATGCATGTAAATAGTAAAAAATAAAGGGTCTTGACAGACAGACGGACGGACGGACGGACAGACAGTCGGACAACAAAGTGATCCTATAAGGGTTCCGTTTTTTCCTTTTGAGGTACGGAACCCTAAAAACGGCCGGGCAGCGCGATTTTTAGTCAGTTTCATCCACTAATCTAGAAAGTTATGATCTTGCCTGTCTATTGAAAAAAAAACGGCCGCGCAGCGCGATATTTCTTCAGTTTCATCCACTAATCTTGTAAGTTGTGATCTTGCCTGTCTATAAAAAAACGGCCGCGCAGCGCGATTTTTAGTCAGTTTCATCCACTAATCTTGAAAGTTATGATCTTGCCTGTCTATTGAAAAAAAAACGGCCGCGCAGCGCGATTTTTAGTCAGTTTCATCCACTAATCTTGAAAGTTATGATCTTGCCTGTCTATTGAAAAAAAACCGCCGCGCAGCGCGATTTTTCTACAGTTTCATCCACTAATCTTGTAAGTTGTGATCTTGCCTGTCTATAAAAAAAACAGCCGCGCAGCGCGATTTTTAGTTAGTTTCATCCACTAATTTTGTAAGTTGTAATCTTGTCTAACTATTGAGAGAAAAAAACGGCCGCGCAGCGTGATTTTTAGTCAGTTTTATCCATTAATCTTGTAAGTTGTGATCTTGCCTGTCTATTGAAAAAAAACGGCCATGCAGCGCGATTTTTAGTTAGTTTCACCCGTTTCATCCTGCGTACTCTTAATCTTGTACTCTTGCCTGTCTATAGTAGAATAAAACGGCCGCGATTTTTAGTTAGTTTCATCCGCTAATCTTGTGATCTGTAGTTTCTTACGCGAAAATTAATGTTTTCTAGAGAACTTTCAGAAAGTTATACTCCTCGCCTTGCATAACTTTATTTTAATGTTATAGATCAATAAATTGATGCCTATTGTATATTTCGGGGGGGGTTTGAACCCCCAAACCCCCCCCCCCCCTGGCTACGCCCGTGGACCGGAGATTTCATTCATTTATTCATTCATAACTTTTCGAACTTCGGCGGGTCTGCCGGGCTTCAACTTAAAAGAAATATAAATCGAAGTAAGGAATTTCGTATTGTACTACCTATTTGAAGTTACTTTGAAGATATCAATCTTAGACATCATGAATAGGGGTTCGCCATTTTGGCCTGATTGGGGCTCGATTTATCTGTTTTAATTGGAAGCCCAGCAGATTTGCTGAGGTTCAGAGCGTTAGCCACTACCCTGGACCGGAGATCAACCACCTCTACCATGAGGTGATGCAAACTGTTTTCGCCATCAAAATCTATAGGATACACTGCCACAGTCAATGTGAGTGAAAGAGAGAAACTATAGGTTTCTATAGCAAATTGCATCAACTCATGGTAGAAGCTTCTGTATGTACCCATAGATAGCACGAACATAATTATAATAAAAAAAAAAGCACGTTAAAAACTCGATAGAGTACCTACCAGTGGCGAGAGGTCTATATGTTACCGGCAATGTGTATAATCCGGCATTGTATACAATGCCTGAAACGATCAGGCAATGTATGAAATATAATTCATTTTATACTTTGCCTAGGCATTGTATACAATGCCTGCTGGTCCACCGGCAATGTGTAAAATAAGTATATTTCTGTTGTCTGTTGAAAAAAAATAACCTCGAAATTTAAATAAAAAAATTTAAATTTAAATTTCTAACCTATACGCGGGACCTACAGGAGTGAAGCAGGTTCGATTCCAAAATCAAATTTCTGTTGTCTGTTATAAAAAATAACCTCGAAATTTAAATTTAAAACAGGTTCGATTCCAAACTCAAAGAGCCCCCTCGAGCCCCCCCAACCCCCCTCGAGCCCCTCATTCTATTTCATACATTGCCTAAAAGGGCCAGGCATTGTATACAATGCCTGCATTTCATACATTGCCGGTGACATATACAAGCCGATTCCCATCGGCTTACCTTTTAGAAATCCCACCCCACTGATCCAGTATGCAGATCATAGCATTTTTGTAGTGCTGCTTACCTTTGCCATAATTTCACCCCTCGCCACTGGTACC
This sequence comes from Agriphila geniculea, assembly GCA_943789525.1. Classification (NCBI taxonomy): domain Eukaryota; kingdom Metazoa; phylum Arthropoda; class Insecta; order Lepidoptera; family Crambidae; genus Agriphila; species Agriphila geniculea. The sequence continues at coordinate 9,634,174 of OX038895.1, forward strand.
TACCTATTTGTTTATGGGAACCTAACAGGTCCTCTGGCTACGATATTTAAATAAATAAATTCGGGACTACTCACAACAAATTATTTAGTGCCAAACTAAGCAAAGCTTGTACTATGAATAACTAAAGGGAAATAATTACTTGGGTGACTGGAAATAATTAAAGGCGACTGTTAATGGGATACTTAAATACTAAACTGGGCAGCAATTTATTTTTTGGGCGACACGATATCTAAACGGGCGACAAACAGTGGATTACAAAAATACTTAAAACGGGCGACTACATGTGGGTGACAAATAATCTAAATGGGTGACTAAAATACTGAGTGGGCTATGTAGGTAACTAAATAACTGATTTAAGCTACCCAACATGGTATTTTAACGCGTTTTTATTAGGTTGCTTTGCTTTCTTGTTTGTTCGTTTGTTTGTTTTTTGTCATCTCGATTAAGATAATAGCATATAATTATTATATTACTAGGATAATAGTCACTTTCTTATAAATAAAATATATGCCAAATTTTAAATGTTTTGTGTGCCCTAAGGTTGTCGCCCAAATAGTAATTTGGTCGCCCGTTCTGAATTACTAGTTACTCAATTTGTATTTTAAAGTCACCCATTTTCAATATGTGTAGTCGCCCTCGCTCCGTCGTCGCCCTACTTAGTATTTCAGTTTGCTGACTGTATTCAGTATTTTTGAAACCCAAAATGGGAATTTATTGTTACCCGATTAAATACTACCCATAACTAAATACATAAAAAAGTATATAAACGACCATGACTCGGAAACAAATGCTTGTGCTCGTCACACTTACATCTGCCCCTACTAGGATTCGAACCCGGGGCCTTCGGCGCAGAAGGTAGGATCGCTACTATTGCACCAAGCGTGTTATGGCTAGTTTAAAAACAAAACGAACATGTGTTATCAAAACATATATTTTAGTATTTTCATCAGGAACAAAGCATTATTTATCTATTTATTAGAATAAAGCTAAACCTATTACATTATTATTTATTATTATACAGACAGGCTCATTTTGTATTCGCCATCCAAATTTTGAGGATGTGTTCAGTCCGTGAAACTGAACAACTATCTCTAAGGAATACAGGCCCAAATGTGTAAAAAAAATTAACTATCCATACAAATCAAAGAGATCTCGTGATCAATTTAGTATGGGATCACCAAAATTTTGTGGTGAAATTCGACACATGTTTCTTAGAGAAAGTTGTTTAGTTTCATGGACTGGACACATCCTTGAAATTTGGATGGTAAGTTTAAATGACCCTGTATAATTTAAACCATACTGGGACCTAAGGGTGCTGGAAGAGGGTTGTTAACCATAATAATGAGTCCCGGGGACGATAACAACTTTGTCTTCATAAACATTGGTTGCAGGGACGATATTGTCAGATATCGTCGCGTATTTATCATCTAAGACGAACGTCTTGTAAGTAGACTCACAGCGTTCACTACAACATTCTTTGATGGCGGAATAGACGCTTGATCTACACCTGTATCTTTTGCAGACACCTTTTAAAGCCTTTCTGCATTGTTTATTGCAATATTTTTCAGCTTTGACGTAGCAACTGTCCCACCAATTCCCATATGAAGGGTGCCTCGCAATGTTCAAATCTTTTCTATCTATATAGTCTTCTAGTGGTCTTTCTGCAGATATACTAGATGATTTATAGTTTGTATTGCCTCTGTTATTTTCAGAAATGTTGTCCACCTTAATGTTAGTGTCAATCGAGCTGGATACAATGTCAGATTCTGAGCTTATAATGATAGGCGATGCTACTCTCGTGCTCTGAAAATTTAAATATTTTTAACAATAATTTAAGGACTAGTTTATATGTGTTATGTATACTAATACTCATTAATATAAGCTGACTGACTGCCACAAACAAGGTTGGATTGGGCTACTTGGCATAATTATGTACAGATAGTTGTTATAACGTAGGCAACCACTAAGATAGGTGTCAGTGAAATTCTTACGAGAAGACATACTCGTTCTTGGCTGTTTATTTAAGTACGGAAATTCTCGTTCTTGGCTGTTTATTTTAGTACGAAAAAATCAAAAGGCTTTTTATGAAAAGAACTGTTATTCTTTAGGCGTTTATTTGCTTTCACGATCGACAATCGGTTACCAACAATATTTTCCTGTTATTTTCTTTTAAGTAAATATTATTTTTATTTATAATTTCATTTCGGACAATAAATATTGTACTCACATCAACAATATTAAATTTTAATAAAACAATAAAATATAAAGCTGTGAAAGTTAAAGTCTCTTGAAAATGCGTCATTGTTAAAATAACAGCTACCTAAAAGAAATGAAAAAGTAAGAACCCAGTTCACGGCTCAGAGTTACATTTTACTGACATTTTTTTTTATGACGCTGTAAAAAAGTCAAAAATCATATCGACGGCCATAAAATTTACAACATAATTTTAGTATTGTATAATTTTGATGTTTCAAATCTAAATAAAATAAGAAACCAATCATAAGACAGAATAAGTAGGTCTAGGTACCTAAGCTATTTGCAAAAAATCCATATTTATTGTTAATTATGTATTTAGTAGTGGCTATGGTAAGGTAAAATATTTTTCAACACACTTGCTCGTAAAGTGAGCCCTAATACATCGCTTTTAGGGCCATAAACCGAACTATAACAAACGCGTGCAATAATATATAAAACACTAGTTGGTTATAGAATTATCCCTACAAAGTTAAATAGGTACCTTACTGCAAGTTCTATGCGAGTAAATAGAGCATTTCCAATTTATCCGGGTAATACAGTTATTTTTTTAGTAACAACAAAGAGGTTTTATGCCGCTGAAAATTCATTTGCATTTTTGGTATAAATAAATGTGTAGGTCCTTAATTAAGTCAAACAAATATTTATTATTATCAAATTATTTCTTATTTACAATATTTTGTTAAAAAATATTAAAATATTAGCATTTTATCACTTAAATTTATTATTTGGAAGTTGGCTGTATGCTCACTAACCCCTTTGTTCGCAAAATATTCTTGCATTGGGCGTGTGAAAAAAACAAAAAAAAACCTGCGCGCCTTTTTCATCATGATTATCATTTTGTTATTGTCGTATTTGTTGCTGTGTGGTAAATTACTTTGTTTTTTCCTCGCAAATGTGTTGAAAAACGTCGTATGAAACTCGTGAGCTCTTACTTATTGCACACTCGGCTGAGTTACGCCCTCGCCTGCGGCTCGGGCTGCAACCCACAGCCTTGTGTGCAATAAGTAACCTAAGCTAACTTGTATCATAATGTACTATAATAGTGTAAAGCTACCTGGATAGCCATCTTCAGATCACAGCTCTACTAATCCCTGGCGGAGAACCAAGGCTTCAAAATTACCTCGTTTTGTTTGTAGGAAAATCGACTGTCTTAAAACAAAATTAAATTCAAAAGTCAAAAACTCAACAACAACAGCAACAAATACTTATCTTTATTTTCTTTAAATAGGGTACAAATCTCGGAAGCTTAGCAAACAAACGAAAGAGATAGGTAGGTTCTTTGGTTTGACTTCTTCATAAATTATTGTTTTGGCAGTTCTCTTGTGGGTTTCGCAAGTGACACTTTTTACATTCCTCTATGCACTGACCAAAGATAAATCGAGTAATTTTTTGATTTGACTTTTACGTTTTACGATTGCTATTATGGAAATATGTACATACACTATTAATAATTTCACATAATTTATATTTTATGTGGTTTCTTGACATATTTTAGCTTTTTAACCGTCAGGCAGACTATATTTACTTACTTACTTATTTTATAAAACAAAAATGACAAATTATTTTTTCGTTGTTGGCACTCATGAACTCAACATGAGTATGTTAAGCTGCACTATCAACAAGATTTTTATATTACGACAACTATTTAGTTGAGTTGTAGTTAGAAAAGGACTTAGGCGATTCTTAAGTTAACACCCCAAAGTACTCTGAATGGGCCTCATTGTGGCCATTGAGACCTCTTTTTAATACACTATCAATGATTGTGGCTTCTTTAAACAAAAAAGATGGGTTATTAAAAGTACTATCTTTTATTTTATAAGTATTTTTATTAAGAGCAAAAGATTCTTTTTAGAGCCATGCTGATACCACATAATATAATCATCATCTTAGCTAGTCAACAACAAAGCGCACTGTCAAAAGTGAGGCAACTAAAACAGCCAAAATGGCTCCGTTTTCAGATTGTTATTCTACATTATTACCTAATCATACCGATTAAGTACAAAACAGTTTCAATTTTCCCACATTTATAAGACTAGTTACTATATTATTGGGTTTCAGTTACGATTAGTTAACGTATGAAGGATATAAATTTGAAAACTAAGCCATTCTGGCTTGGTATTAGTTGCCTTACTTTGCATACGAGGACACGACTTCTAGGTGTTATTAGCCTAAGCCTACTATCTGCTCTGAGAGGATGTTAATCATAAACATTAGTCGCGGGGATGATCTTGTCTCATATCGTCGCGTATTTATCAAAAATTATGAACGTCTTATATGAAGACTTACACCGTTCACTACAACATCTTTTGATGGCGGGATAGATGCTAAATCTACAACTATGTTTTTTGCAGACATCTCTTAATGCATTTCTGCATCGTTTATTGCAATATTTTTCGGCTTTGATATAGCAACTATCCCACCAATTCCCATATGTAGGGCGCCTCGCAAGGTTTAAATCCTTCCCGTCTATATAGTCTTCCAGTGGTCGTTCTACAGATATACTAGATGATTTGTAGTTTGTATTGCCTCTGTTATTTTCAGAAATGTTGTCCACTTTAATGTTAGTATCAATTGAACTAGATACGATGTCGGATTCTGAGCTTATAATGATAGGCGCTGCTCCTCTCGCGCTCTGAAAATAGAAATATTTTTAACAATAATTTAAGAACAGTGGGTCTATTGCCCAAGTGTCGTCGACTTCGCCGTCGGCTTCATTTGACAGATGGTTGTTAATACATTGCTACTTCTTTTTGGTACAAATAAAAACTTACCAAAGAAAAGTAGCAATGTATTACAACCATCTGTCAAATGAATCTGACGGCGAAGTCGACGACACTTGGGCAATAGACCCACTGGTTTGTGTGTGTTATCTTCTCATTAATATAAGCTGACTGATTGCCACCTACTTGACAAAGGTACAGATAGTTATCATGACGTAGGCAACCACAGGAGACAGTGAAATTCTTACGAGATGTGACATTTTCGTTCTTGGCTGTTTATTTAAGTACGAAAAAGTTAAAAACTTATATGAGAGGAACTATTAACTTAAGTTATTCTTTTGGCGTTTATTTGCTTTCACGGTCGACAATTGGTCAACCAACAAAGCCTGTCCTTTTTCTTTTAAGTATTGCATTTCGTGGAATAAATTTTAGGCATACACAAGTATTTTTTTACTTACATCAACATTATTAAATTTCAATAAGACAATAAAAAACAAAGCTGTGAATGTTACAGTCTCTTGAAAATTCATCATGGGTAAAATAACAGCTACATAAAAGAAATTAAAAAGTAAGAACCCTGTTCACTGCTCTGAGTAGGTAACATTTTACTAACAATTTCTATGTCGCTGTAAAAATATTAAACCTATCGATGGTCATAAAATTTACAACATAAGTAACTTTGATGTTTCAAATCTTAATAAAATAAGGAAGCAAACATAACCAAATTATAAAAATCTGCTTTTATTGTTATGGAAAAATATAAGGAGGAATACAGAAGAATGACATGTGTGCATCGAGATAAAATGTTCTTATGTATTTCAGCGGAAGTGATAAGGATGGGATGATGGAGAATCAATAGGTATTACATTTTTTGATTCGAGATTGTGTAAGAAACTTTGCATAAAGACAATTTCAGTTGACCTTCGTGTTATTTTTAACAAAGAGAAACTGGCAATTTCCTTTTCAAATCAAAAGTTATGACCAATTTCAATTAACATTTCATACCACTAGTATTACGCAGCTAAAATTCTTAAAATGTTGTTGACCAATAACAATGTTTTTGAAAGCTATACCATTCGGAGTAACAATCACATTTTTTCTAGTTGTAAGTATATATTATCTTTAGATACAAAGGAATAAAATAAAACAGTCATAATCCCAATTATGTAAAATAAAACAGTCATAATCCCAATATTATACATATTTTCGCAGAGTGATGTAAGTTCTAAAGATATTCGGCAAACAAGCGACTTCAGTAAAGGATATTTGAATGAATTCTATGATACCTTTAATAATAATGATAATGAAAACCTAAATGACATAGAAATCCCTATGAACGAAATGGAAGATCCAGATAATCCAGGGATGGTAGCTGTCGTTGTGATGAAAGTAAGTATGATTGAAAAGGAGTAAAATTAAATCTAGGTAATAAATAATTAATCTTTAAAATACTGCTTTCTTCCAACCCTAATACCTAGCGTAGAGGTTATAGCAAGCAAAGCAACACCACCTATGGCAGAGGCTACGTTTTAGGTAGGCTATAATGGTGATGAAGGCGGCAGCACTGCTATTCCATAAATTGCTAGTTCAAACAAAAATTTGAATTACTTAGTTGAGTACACTTATTATAATCGACGTTAAAAGTTTGATTATAGGTTTATAATTCATGTAAACTAGCGATGGTCGGTAATCGACACCAAAAACAGCTTAGTATGTCATTTTCTTTTGAAGGGAAATTGGTTAAGTTGATGAGCCAACTGGTAGATTACTCTCGAACAGCTGTTCCGAATAACTTGTCCTCATAATAAGAGATAGGCGAGATAGGCTACTGAACATTTGATAAGTTATTGGAAACCGTTGTTAGACATTTCAACTATGAGTGCTTTAAAGAGACAGACATTTAAGAGAACCTAACAGATTTGATGCAAATTTTTACAGTTCATGAATACGTGGTCACTATTTTTTTTTTTTTTGTGATCAGGACAAGCTTCCTCAGATTCCTCAAGTGTCAACACCTAATTTTAAATCACCAGAGAGATCTCCTATTAAAACTATTCCTTTACAAGAACCAGTAAAAGTCGTAGACAATGATATTGATCTAACAATGGGAGATGATAGCAACAGCGGCACATCCACATCCACATCCAGTGAACTATCTGGCTTAGACATCGATGTTAACGGAATTAAAGATATCGACAATACAGATACAAGTAAAGTTCAAATATTAAGAAAAGCTTTACGAAGTTGTAGCAAAAAGGCTTTCAGGAGGTGTAAGAAAGCTTGTAAAGCCGCCTACAAAATTACATGTGCTGATTATTACTGTTCAAGTCGGAAAAAGAGAGCTTTGAATAGAGCTTGTAAATCAAGATGCAGAATGAGCTTTAATTGATCGGTAAAATATAATAATATGTAATGTTTCTGTGTGTTTTTTTTGTTGTCCTATTTATCGCACAATTTTGTGCACTAAAATGGAATGAGTTTTAAAAATCCATTCCAAGCGTAGGTTTATGAGGTGAAAAAGATTTTCTATTTCCATCGTACAATGACAATCTCTCATAGACTTATTATACACGCTGAAATTTTAATCATTTGGTTCCCGCCGTGGGGTGGTTCCACTCATGATTACAAGGAACTTTTACTATGGGGCCAACTCTCCTGCTCGCAAAAAAATAATCAGCTGTTCCATACAAAAGTGCAGTACCTACTCGACCTTAACTTAATGTATGGAACAGCTGATTTTTTTTTGCGAGCAGGAAAGTTGGCCCCATAGAAAAAGTTGCTTGTAATCATGAGTGGAACCACCCCACGGCGGGAACCAAATGATTAAAATTTCAGCGTGTATTACTAGAGCGTACAATCTCTACAAACTGTTTGTCGACACCTGTGGTCAATGGGTGATGTGTTGTGATAACTATTTTTGTAGTTCTGGGTTCGATTCCCGACGATAATAATGTAGAGAAAATAATCATAAACAGTGTCAAAGTGTCATTCACTAGAACTACCTTAACTGTGTATGTCACCTAGATCATTTATTTTAGCTTATCATGACCGGTGCATGTTAGGAAATAAGTATAGTATCAATTCGCAAAAAAAGCAGTTGTTTCATACAAAAATTTATATCGAAAATATCAAATGTATGAAACAGGTGATTTTTTTTGGCGATTTCAGTTGGATCATAGTAAAAGTTGTTCAGTTTGGTGGTCCCTATCTAGGTACCATATTTGACATTAGGGATTATTTTGTAACACGTTGTATATCGATAGAACTAAAAATCAAAAAGTTTATGTAGGTCCTAGATAATGTAACATTTGCAAATTTACGTTATCACTTCGTTTCCGAAAAATGTATGGGATTCACATACCTACCTATTTTTAAGTTAAAAATGTCAAAAGCAGAACATTTTGGGGAGACTTGCCGGAATTGTGAGTTAGATTTGTCCTGTTTCATAGGTTATCAGGACGTAATGAAACCTGTGACACAGGCCAGGGATCTTCATTATCGTTCATTAAGAGTTATTTGTTCTCTATCTTCGCTTAAACAATTCTGCATATCAAGTCTACCTACATACAAAGTGTCTAATCCCATCGTAATTTTAAAAGATGTTGAGTTTTCATCTGTTTATTTTTATTAAAATAACATTTTGTTTCCTCTGCCAAATTATAATTAAGGTTTTCTTAAAATTGGATATTGAGCCATTTACAATGGTAAAAATAAAATAATTAATTATGTCGATGGGAATTTGAGTTTATTAGAAAAGGTATGTCATTTTAATTTTACCAGTCATTTATTTTTCAAGTAAGCAATAGTTATGGCTGTTGCCTTCAACGATTATATTGTTTTGTGATAAGCAATATGTGAAATTAAAAAGAAATTCATTAAAATGACGGGATGTTGAAATTTTATATTCATTATTATGTTTCTCATAAAAATATTCTCGGTAACTGCTTTGATTTTAACTGTCGTAAGTATTGTATCATCAACAATATCCAGTTTTTTCATTGATTGCTTGTTATAAATGTTATTTATGTTTCATCTTGACAAATTTTTTTTTCGTGAAAATGATAATAACATCGATGAGTCTACTCTACTCCAATTTCGCCACTGGAGAACTCTCTAGCGACTATGACATTAGTAGCTATATTTATGGCTTGTATAAAAGGATAATAACAGCATTTACAGCTATGAGTCTACTCTACTCCAATTTGGCCATCAGAGAACTCTCTAGCGCCTATGACATTAGTAGGGTACCTATATGGCCATACACCTATATTAATGATATGGCTTTTTAACATTAATTTTAAAAGCCATATACTTACTAATGTCATAGTTGCTATGAGTCCACTCTACTCCAATTTTACCATCGAATAACCCGCTAGCGACTATTGTAGGTATTTTTATGGCTTTTTAAATTTCAAATTATATTGAGCCATCCCTCAATTTTCCTTAGCTTTATACCTACCTAGTTAACTAAAGATCTAGAAGTCTAGAGTAAGCTGCTACTAGTTGTACAAACTCTGAAAGTCTCTACGGGACTCTAGAATATTTGCTAGAGTGAGCCACGGAAACATCACCAACAAAAGCGAAAAAAAACTCGGTCGCTCTCGCATTCTTCGCCATCAGTGAGCTTTCATCTTCTCTTCATCGGCCAGTATTCTCACTCCAGTGAACGATGTTTCTTAGTGGCGAAAAGAGATATCGCTATGGGAAAATGCGGAGCCTTCTGATTCAATACATAATAAGTCGTCTTCTTTTTCAGCAAAATGTTTGGACTAAATACCTACCAACAGAACTGGAAAGAATTAATTATGATTATGATATTGACGAAGTAAAAGATCCCGATGGTTCTTTAAATGATACCCCAACATTAGTAACAGTCGTTGTTATAAAAGTAAGTATTAGGTTAAAATCTTTTAAAAAATCCGTGTAAATTATTTCCCATAACCCACCAATCCGCATTGGAACCGCGAGGTGGGTTATTATAGGTATAGCCTGTCCTCCTTATCCACCCATGAGGCTTGTGCCCCAGCCGTGAGGACATTAAAAAGGCTGATGTTAGTAGATTGATTAAAACAAAGATTTAAAAAATATATTTTCATCATTTCAGAATAATTCACCAAGAACAGAACAATATGAAAGCTTTGAAGATTCCAAAGATAAGTTTCTTAAGAGTTTTCAAAATAATAAAGACGATGAAAGAATTGTACCATTACCAATAAATATATATGATTTTATTTATTTTGATAATGCGATTGAGGGAGAAATGAATTCAGAGCAAGACAACGATACTGATTATAAGGAAATATTGAGGAAAAAGAAGAAGAAGAAGAAAAAGAAGAAGAAATGTAAAAAAGCCTGTCTGAAAGCAGCTAAAAGTGTGTGTGAAAAGGTCGAATGTTCGTCAAAGAAGAAAAAAGCTATTGCTAAATCTTGTTTAAGACAGTGTAAGGGGGACAGTGATGATTATGATTAAACCGCTTTTCATTTTATTGAATAAATGCTATATTTTTCTTTGAATTCTGATATTTATTTTACCATAAACATAAATTATCTGGTAGAGAAGTTGCTATCAGACTGTTGTGTAAATATTATATTTAAGTACTTATATTTTTCAGTCAAATAGGAATATTTTTACTCAATTCCATACCAAAGTAAGTACCTAGAGCACTTGTGTTGTGATATAGAAAACAGAGACAACGGTGGTATCACAAACACCCACACCTGAGAAAAGTTAATTGTAGGTTCAATCATAAACTATACATCATTTAATCATCGAGTTTCTTCAGAGTTGTTTTTCAGTTAGATATTAGCACTTGGTCGGATTCTCATTTCACCAGATTCAGTACAGACACTAGCAAATATATTATAAAATGATACCAAGTTTATTTTCCAAATTTATTGAAATAGGAGTTTGTGTTGTTTGTTATTAAAAAGATCAAGTTCCAAGTTTAATTTAAAAAAAATCTTTTTAGCTGTCTTCCAGCGTAATGAAAATCCGTCCTTTTGTGAATTTGACCAAGTTAATGACTCTTGAATGTTAGAATTATAATTAACAGATAAGAATTTACAACATAGGTAGGACATCTATGATATTTCAATTCATAAATAATTTCTTTTCTTTGAAAAATGTTTAAAGGTACACCTAAATTGAATTCATATTTTTGGATTGGAATCATGCTCTGTGAAAGATATTTTTACATATTTATTATAGCGACATTTTATCTTGTAAGTATTATTTTCGTTTAAATAGGTACCAATAATTAATTTCTATTACTTTTGACAATTAATACAAACTGAATTATAACAAAAACAATATTTAATTGAATTGAATTAATAAAACTTTATTTTCATTTATTTTCAGCATTGCGCTTCGGCAGAAAATAATTTTCGCAAAGTTAACAAACAAACACCTGTTTTAAAACGAAATCCATTGGCAATAATTTTACTTGTAAGTTACCAAGCACCATTATGGATAAATAATATTCAAACACGTTAAAAGCTAAATTATATCCTCACTATCTTTTATTTGCAGCAAAAACATCCTCTCGGAAGAAATACCAAAAATTCTAATGCAATCGATTATAACAATCGGGATTTCATAATAAGAGATGAGAGACAACTCGATGATAAACATTTTACATATGAAAGTGAGGAAAATGGAGCTGAGTTTACTTCAGATAACGATGAATTTGGTAATTCAGGTGGCGGTAGCGAAATGGCGTTGGAGAAATTCGAAAAAAGTGTAGTTAGATCAAGGTGGAAAGGATGTTACAAGAATGTTGTTAAGAAATGCAGGAAGTCTTGTGCTCGCGCTTTAAAGTCTGTTTGTATTGCTGGATGTAAAGACAAAGAAAAGAGACGCATTGAAAGAAACTGCAAAGATACTTGTAAAAAACAGTTTAGTTTAGAGGGCGGCGGGGATTCCTCCTCCTCTTCGTCGTCCGAGGAGGATAAACGAAAGAAAAAGAAAAAACCTCCTATTTATTTCTATTGGGTTGATCCTTACAATCCTTATAAATAGTGGTAAGGTAAGAAGTAAAAAACCAAACTACTTAAATTCCTGAAAAGCAAAGTTAAATTTCCAAATCTTGTCAGATTTATTAAGAATAAAAATGCTATTAAGTATAAAAAGATCTTTAATCAGTATCGCTGTCTTCGTACTTTCCTTTATTAAACTCTTTTTTGCAAACACTTCTGCAGTTTCTCTTAGCTGCTTTTTTAAATCTTCGTACACATCTTTGTTGCAAGCAGGCGTCTTTGTAAGCACTAACACAACTTCTTCTGCATATTTTACTAGCTGTTTTCACGCAAAATATTTCACTTCTTCTAGTGCATTTAGTGAGTTTCTTCAAACCATCTTCAATTTCTTTTTCGCTCTGACTTGATATTTCTGACGTGGTGATTCCACGTCCACTCTCTATGGATTGCGTGGTATCTCGGCTAAATAATTTACTCAGTTTTGAAAATAAACTACCCGATGCGGTCTGCCCCTGAAATTAAAAACATTTTTATCTGAAGAACCTAGGTACCTAACGAAAGTACAATGAATAAAGACATAATTTACACCATGAATCTTTTTATTTCCTTACCATAGCTACCACCAGCTACTTTCCAAGAGAGTTCCGCTGAAAAATATATGCAATATCCGTCGGTGATAATGTAGTTTCTAAAGAATTTTTGGGATCGGTTTAGTATTTCTAGACTCTTGAGATTACGCCCTAATTAAAAAATATCTTTAGGAATATAAGGTAGTGTAGATCAGTGTTAATGGAGAATTTATGAAATTACTTAGTTTGTACTCATTTGAGGAAAAACGGTCTATGAAACATCGCAGATTAGGTTTGTGGATAACTGTTAAGACTTAACTAAAAAATTAAGATGAACAATTGAAAAAAATACCTATAGTGATCAATTCTGTAAGGGATATAAAGTTTTTCGAAAATTCGTACAAAAACCAGTGTTTAGTTTTCTGACATGATTTTGCGTTCCATGACGATAATAGACAAGACGCTAAAACACTGCTCTTAGTAGAGCGATTTTTCTACTGATGCGAAGACGTTACATAACAATAATGTATCGTTATTGTGTTTAGAGGTAAGATTGCCAGTTCCTCAATGGCTGAGGATTTCGGTAGCAGTGCGCTTCCACCTTCAACCTTCGGCACTTAACATCAAGCGAGATGCAGGCCAAACACTAATCTATAGAAAAAGCTGTAGAAAAGTTGTCTGTACAAAGAAAATATTTTGAAAAAAAACCGGCCAAGTGCGTGTCGGGCCACGCGCAGTAGGGTTCCGTAGGTACATTATACCATACCATATTTTAATACCGCTATCATTTTTCGTCTGAAAAAATAACTTTGTTTTTCACAGTGTTTGTATGAATGACAAAGTTATATTTGCGGTTTTGGAAAATGTACTATATCTCGAAAACTAATTACTGTATCTCGTTCAAAACAATTTTCGTTGAAAGTGTTTATTAAGATCTATACTTTATATTTTTTTTAGATTTTTCACCCTCTTACTTTAAAAGTTAAAGGGGGGGGGGGGGGGACACATTTTACCACTTTGGCGGCATATATTTTTCAAACGGTTGACTTTAAAAAAAAAATAGTCTTAGGAACCTCAACGTCATTTTTAAAGACCTATCTATAAACACCCCACAAGTAGTGGTTTGATGAAAAAAAATATTTTCAGTTTCAGTTCCATGTATGGGGAGCCCCCCCTTAATCTTTTGTTTTTTTTATTTTTGTATAAAAATCGTAAAGCGGTTCACAGAATACACCTGCCTACTAAGTTTCAACTATGTAGTCCTAATACTTTTGGAATAAAGTGGCTGTGACATACGGACGGACAGACAGACAGACAGACAGACAGACAGACAGACATGACGAATCTATAAGGGTTCCGTTTTTTGCCATTTTGGCTACGGAACCCTAAAAAGTGGTTGGGGTTTAACCAATAGAACCCATCGCTAGCATTTTTGGATTTTTGTCTGTTTGTCTGTATATTTGTGCGCTAATAACGTAAAAAGCGCTAACCCAATCGTAATGATGTTCACATTCAAATATAGGTAATGTGTTTCTTACAGATCTATCTTTATTTCATCGTAATCGGTTCACTCAATCAAAATTATAATATATTCGAATTTTAATTTTTTAAGAAGAGTTTACGATGAAGTCGTTGTAATCATCTTCGGGTAATTATACTGTTAGAACGACCGACTAGCTGGTGTTTCCGCATCTGGCACAATATAATGGTCGTTAAAACATGAATACTTCTTATCCTGGTTAAAGGTTCCCTAATAAGGGTTTTCTCGAATGTCCACGCGAACGAAGTCGCGGGGGAAGCTAGTATAAAATAAAATCTATCGCAATACTCACGCCCAAAATTATGACAATTGGTGATCTCATTTGACCCACGTCCAGCCTAATATCGTCCCTTGCCCTCAGAAAATTAGCAGATATTTTATGGTCTTCGAGTCTCGTCAGTTCCTTCATAGCATTGAACCGTAATTCATTAACTTTGATCATTTGTTTGAGGAGGTCTGCAAACTTCAAATGGGCATCCCTCTTCACTTCTTCAAAATCTTTAACTTCGTGTCTATTCGATTGGACCTAGATTTTGGATAAAAAGAAAACTTTTAAGAATTATTTTCAACCGCCTCTGTGGTCTAGTGGTTCGGCTACCCGTGTAAGACGCAGAGGTCCCGGGTTTGATTCCCAAGGGGGGTACAATTTGTACTCGGTTTGGTTGGTGGTAGGGCTTATTTTCAAGTCCGTCTGGCTAGCTACCACCATATTACCAAGTGTTACGCCATAACAACAATATTTAAAAATTCTTGTGTTCCGGCAGATAGAGGTAAGAATAAGATAGCCAGTTCCTCAGTGATGAGGATTTCGATATGGTACACTCCTACCTAACATGATGATGATGATGATGAGAAACTAATACAAGATTATTCCAGACACGCACACAAGAAAATCAAAAAGCTGTGTCGTAAGTTTGTGTTTTGCTTAGGACCAAAGAATTTACACAGTTAGATCAGACATGATCTGAGGATGCACATTATAATGAAGTTATATTTTACTAAAAAAATATTTTTTTAAATCTATTTACCTACTACGTCTTACTTACATAACTTAAATGCAAAAGTATAAAACACGAGGCAAGGAATATCATTTCAATAAAGAGCCAATCTTCCACGGTTTTACAAGACCGATTATTTTAACATTGCCGCTGAAATGATGAAATTTTGCTAGCTTTCGGCGACGATAAAATACTGTGCACAAATCACTATAACTATTTCGAATGTTACAACTTACAAAGATATTGTAAAATGTATTGTATGTATGAAATTAATGCGTCGTAATATTTTGGATGTGTTGCATGTTTTTACGGGTGTGTGTGTGTGTGTGTGTGTGTGTTTGTGTTAAGGGGAAATGTAGAGATACAATAGTAGATACCTACCTACAGCCTAGTCAAATGTAAAATTTTCAGATAAGTAGGTATCTAGCAGTTTATTAGTAGCATCATTGCTACTAAATAGGTACTTAATTTTTAAGAATTTTCCAGAGAACAATGGAAAATTCTCAATAAAAAATCATTTTCTTTCACTTCATTACTAATAAAATCTGTGAAATCGGTAGGTATTGCTTTTAGTTACAGCAAACATTTGCCATCAAAATCTTATACACTGCTCATTCATAGTTAAAATGAGTGAAAGAAAAAACAATAGTTTTCGATAGCGAAAACAATTTGCAACAAATCATGATTGCGATTGAGGTAATGAGGCGACTTTTGCAAGGGTCTCTTATGTGATGGGTGACCAAAAATGTAGTTTCTTGATCTCCTCCATGTTTCGGAAGGCATGTTAAACTGTTGATCCCGGCTGCTTTTAGTATTTAACACCCAATAATCCACATTGGGCCTAGTGTGGTGGGTTATGTAGGCCCATTCTATCGACCCTGTGCCCTAGCATAGCAGTGGGGACATTAAAAAATTGTCAAGTTCCTTTATCATAAAATAAATTTTATTAATTACCTTATTATTAAAACATATAAACTATATTACATTAATAAAACTTAATTTAAAATCTATGTAGCACTTTGCCTATAGTTTTTAGTGTCCAATATCTTTTTTCCGCACATAGCACAGATGCCTTTCTTATAAGCACAAGCTTGACAATAGTGAGATCCGACTTGATGAACTTTTGTTCGGCATATTCTAAAACAAAATAAACATGATATTATTGTAAAAATTACAAAGCTAAGGAGTTTTTTTTTTTAATTTATTCGACTGGTAACAATAAATGGAAAAAAACAACCATTCCTTGTGCAGATCAGTAGGGATCAGGCACGGTCTGAAGGGGGGGGGGAGGGGGTCACAGGGGACATGACCCCCAAAATTGTACAATTCAAATAAAGAATCTTCGAAAAATATACAAAATAAAAAATCTATTGTATGTGATACCCTAGTCTGCGACTGCACCTGGTAAGGATATATGGAGTAAAAAGTTCCATAAATATCCCAATTGGTAGTGATAATTGGAAAAAGACTCCAAGTATCCCTACCAGCAGGGATTTGTCAGTAGGAATAAACACGGGGAAACAATTAACCAATGTTTTGTACATGAATGAGGAATTCTAATAGGATAATCAATACCGTTATACACAGAATTAATCATTGTTTCTAAAATTATGCAGGTATCTGCTAGATTAGCGATCATTGTTTCACTAGTTATTAATAATAATACTATATCCAGTTAATCCTTTTGTAGAGTTTAATCAGATAGTTTAATAATTTTTATTTAATTTTATAGCATACATAGCTATGATTAATTTTAAATAAAATAAAGTTTTATTAAATTTGGTGCTTCTGCACGGTCTATGAATGAAAAAGATGCCTGAATGAAATTACTAGGTATATAAAAACTACATTTCTTGAAGAGAATGCTGAGTGGTGCTACTAAGTAACATAACAAGGTAACTAAAGCGCGTCGTCAGCCCATGGCCTGGGGGGGGGGGGGCGAATTAATATTAAAGAGGATGAGATAAATATGAATTGTAGGTACCAACAGTCAAGAGCACCTAGTGAATTTATTCAAGTTTTGAGATGCGGAATATAACAGTCAATTGCACGGCCTTAGGACTTTGATTAGGTACATGTAGCAGTTGGCTTATTTTTTAACCTCTAGGGGGGGCAGCTGCACCACCTGCTTACCCTTGGTGACGCCCTCGAGGTAACTCTAACAAAAGCCAAAATAGGTAACTTAGTAAAAAAACAAGACTCACTTGCATTCTTGGAATTTCGAGGTATATGGATTGAAACGTCCCTTTTTAGCGGTCAGAGCTTTATTTTCACCAACTTTTCTGCCCCCAGATTCCACAGTATTCCTCGCGCCAGTTTTCCAAGGATCTGGTGTGATCACCCGACCAAGTTTCTTCTCGCATTTCTCACAAACCATAGTTGTTTTGAAGATTCCAAAACAAACTAGATTATAACCTCAAAATTATATTATCACCTTTGCTTGGGCAAATTATAGGGCGAAAACCCAAACAGTTTTTACTGATGAAATGAAAACCTAATAAATAAATAAACATTGACGTCTCATTTCATACAAAATCTGAACGAAACGATCCACAAACCAACCAACCAAACAAACAAAATCTGAAATTGACTTGAGTTGAGAGTCTTGAGACCGTGACGTGAGAGAGACGTGACGTCTGACGTGACGTGACGTGACGACGAAGAAATTGACTCCAGCAGGCTAATTGCTGAGTCATCGTCGATCACCATATAGTCCAATCAACGGGGCTTATGCAACCCGAATAATTCTTCCGTCTATGAAATTTGGCATGTGATGAAGTTAGGTAATACAGATTACAGATGAACAATAATCCAATAAATT
Organism: Agriphila geniculea; assembly: GCA_943789525.1. NCBI lineage: Eukaryota > Metazoa > Arthropoda > Insecta > Lepidoptera > Crambidae > Agriphila > Agriphila geniculea. The sequence continues at coordinate 9,652,053 of OX038895.1, forward strand.
TTGTTACGAGAAGTTAGGTATTTTTACCTAAACATGAAAATCGCTTATATCTCTCTGTGAATATTTCCTCGGGCTAAAATACTTTCTGTATACGTACTTGTGTATTAGTTAGAATAAGTATGTAAAAGAATCCAATATTTTTTCGATTTCGGAGATACTCCAAATTTAAATTTTAATATTTTTCAATATATCTTTTCTTGATAAAAATATCTGCTGATTATTATTATTAATATGTTTTTATATCCTTAAATATATAGCTTTGTTCAGTAAGTCAATTAATTTTCTTCTTTAATCATATTTTTTTTATTTTTTGGTCTTAAGAGGTAATGTGAAAAATAGTCGGTCCATTTTCATACATTTATGTATAAATATGATTAAAGAAGAAAATTTGTTGGCCTACTGAACAAATCTATATATTAAGGGTATAAAAAAATATTAAAAAATAATAATCAGCAGATATTTTAATCAAGAAAAGATATATTGAAAAATATTAAAATTTAAATTTGGAGTATCTCCGAAATCGAAAAAATATTGGATTCTTTTACATACTTATTTTAACTAATACACAAATACGTATACAGAAAGTATTTTAGCCCGAGGAAATATTCACAGAGAGATATAAGCGATTTTCATGTTTAGGTAAAAATACCTAACTTCTCTTAACAAATTTTATTGGCTTATTGTTCATCTGTAATCTGTGTTACCTAACTTCATCACATGCCAAATTTTATAGACGGGAGAATTTTTCGGAAGTCTCCATACAACAAATATGCTCATTGATTGGACTAATAGAGAACATTTTAACCATACAAAGAACCTAATAAAATGAGCGATTTTCATTATAATTTTATGTCGATAGATGGCGCTATTCAACTATGTAGTTTTTTCAAAATTATTCCCACCAAGGTTCAGAGAAAAGTTCTTCGGAACACGCCAATGGAAAACACACAACGCGACAAACAACGAAGGTACTGAACAAACGTATGTTAAAAAATTAATTACAACGTTTCATTCTTTGCCATTTTCTTAAAAACCTACCTAGGTAGGTAAGTACGTAGTTGTTTAACGACCTCTAGGTAGATGCTTTTTATGTACTACTTTTTCTAAATTGCCTTTTGAAAACCATTGATTGAACTTCGACTCGTACTATAGAATCAAACTCAAATCTCTGCTTGAGTACAGTTAGAAAAGGATGGCGCTATATATGCGACGAATAGCACCATCCCTTTCTAACTGTACTCAAGAGTTTTATTCTATAATACGAGCCTTAGATAAAAAAGCACTGAACTTAAGAATCGTTTAAGTCTTTTTCTTAACTACAACTTGATCAAGAAAACAAGGCCAATGAAAGCTATATGACGGCTAAGTTTATGACACCGTTTTAATTTGGTCGTGCTGTTGTTAGGAAAAGACTCAAGTGATCCTTAAGTTTAGTGCAATCGGCACCCTGATTATCTAAAAAGAAACTATTTCGCGACCGGTTTCATTCCACATACATTGCTACTTTTCTTTGGCATGTTTTTTTTTTATCCAAAAAGAAGTAGCAATGGATCACTATCATCTATGAACTGCAACCTGTCGCTAGGTGGTTTTTAATTAGATAATCAGCCTGGGGGTATTAAACTTACTATCCATTGTAAATTGTATACTATGGTGATCGATGACTCAGCGATTAGCGTGGTTTACTGTGGTGACCAATGTTTTAGCGATAAGTCTGCCGGAATGCACCATAAACAAACAAAAAATACAGTTGCTGTTTATGAAAGCAAAGGAATCTATGTTCATACATCAGTACTTTTATAATCCTGGCTGTAAGCGCACCTTCCTGTTGTACGAAGTACCTACTTATAATTTTCTTGCTGCGGGTCTACCGGCTAAAAATAATGAAGTTAATGTTAAGTGTAATTTGACAGATGGATGTGATACATTGCTACTTCTCTTTGGTATGTTTTTATTTGTGCCAAAACGAAGTAGCAATGTATCTTATGAGTATCACATACATCTGTCAAATACACTTAACATGAACTTCATTTTTTTTAGCCGGTAGACACGCTGGTCTCGTGCATCCATTGGAAAAAAAAATTTCATGTCAGTGGGTGCATCACATTCTGAATTTGAAATTCAGTGCTGAAATGGAAGTAAAGTATTCCAAATTCAAATCGGTGGACCTCATCAGCCAGCATTATTTTTATAAAACTTTATGGTTGCATGACTGGTCATTTAACATGGCCACACGAACCAATTTAAATTATCAAATTTTTATTAAGATTATTTCCTCGCGTTTTAGTGTAGTCAAATTAGGTCGAATTTGCAAAAAGATCGGAAGTAAATTGTGTAGTTGTCAGTTGTTATGGAATCATTAGAAGACATGAATATAAGTTTCCTCCGAGTTTGCACCCTTCCTGCTATGTACGGTACATTGTTTAATGTTAGGTATTAACATTTAAGTTCCAAATTTTTTTTAAATATAATACCTACAATTTTAATTACCTATCAATGCATACGTCCTTTCGATCCCGACACATCATACCATGGCATTTCGAGGATCGTTCAGATTTGCCGCCACTAAATGTTGGAATGACATCCCTCCACCAATGCGTGATCTAAAAACGGTACAAACATTTAGAAAACATTATAAGCAACATCTTTTAGATCAACAAACTTATACTTAAAAGGTACATACTCTTTTGTTCTTCACGACATGTGTGGCGGCAGGGCTTGCTTTTTGATTGTTTCTTATTATTCACCCACTTGCACTATCATTCTCTTTTGTGTTTATTTCCAGTATTGGAATCATAATTTTATCTCACTACACCTATATTAAATTGTATTTCATTTTAAAATTAGTTTACTGTATAATGATGACATTGCAATAGAGATATTTTTTATTTTTTTATTTTCCTCTGATCCAACCTGACCGATTGCAATTTGTGATACGTGGGTTCTTCACTCGGGCGGGAAGGAATGTATGGCAAAGAGTAAATTTTACAGATTAAAATACATCTGTTTTGTACCGCGAACGCTCGAGGTTAGTTGGTCATAGTTGATAATTTCTGTTTGTAGTACAAAGTTAAGTTAATCACATTGTACGTCCTATTTTTGTGTTGTGGTTGTGAGTGTTGAAACCAAATCTCTCCTGAGGCCCTGTCAGAATAACAGCGTGCTGTGGAGTTCTTTGGACGACACAGCAACATCGCTGAGGTAGGGTCCTCGTTAGTCTCACTCACTATTTTGTTTGGTATTTATTTAAGGTTCCCCAACCTACATGTACCTACATTTTATTTTTAATGTTTTCTTTTCTTCATTATTTTTATTGTTAGCCTTAAGTAAATATGTTTATGGTTTTTAGACTAATAAATATCTTCTATTCTATTCTACCTAGTTTGCTTAAATCAGATAAAAAGTTACCGAGATAATTGATAAAATCTAAACCTAGGAGCGCCACCTTTGTGACGTCGTAGGTACTTGTTCCACTACTTTAGCACAGCATAAAGAATTTCTTACAGTAGGCCGACGGCGACGGAGACGTCTAGACAGGGCAATCGTGCGGGGCGTGAGGGGGGAGAGGCGAGTCGGACGAGCCCGAGCTGCATACTTCGCCGTTCTATGTAGCTCGGGACACGTCTTCTAGGGCTATCGAGTCTTTACCGTTTTAATTTCTTAATAAATTAATAATCCGATTTCGATGAATCTCGGTTTTTTGTTCTATTTTGACAAGAAAACAGCAACGCAATGTTAAAAATATAAAAAATCCAAGATGGCGGCCAACTTTTTTGTTTGTGGGTCGATTTCGATGAAACTCGGTTTTTGCTACTATTTTGACAAAAAAACAGCAACGCAATGTTAAAAATGTAAAAAAATCCAAGATGGCGGCCAACTTTTTTATTTGTGGGCTGATTTCATTGAAACTTGGTTTTTGGTACTATTTTAACAGAAAAACAGCAACCCAATGTTAAAAATGTCAAAAATCCAAAATGGCGGCCAACTTTTTTGTTTGTGGGCCGATTTCAATGAAACTCGGTTTTTAGTACTATTTAGACAAGAAAACAGCAACGCAATTTTAAAAATATAAAAAATCCAAGATGGTGGCCAACTTTTTTGTTTGTGGACCGATTTCGATGAAACTTGGTTTGGGGCACTATTTTGACAAGAAAACAGTTACAAATTGTAAAAAAACTACTATAGTCAAGATCGCTGCCGACTTTGTTTTTATGTTGATTTCGATGTAACTCAGTTGAAAAAAGATGGCCGCCATCTTAGATTTTTCATATTTTTAACAATGCGTTGGTGTTTTCTTGTCAAAATAGTACTAAAAACCGAGTTTTATCGAAATTGTCCCACAAACAAAAAAGTTGGCCGCCATCTTGAATTTTATATATTTTTAAAATTGCGTTGCTTTATTCTTGTCAAAATTACAAAAACCGAGTTTCATCGAAATCGGCAAAAAAAACCAAAAAGTTGGCCGCCATCTTGGATTTTTTATAATATTAATCTGGTTTCCGAACCCTGCGTGCGACAGTGGCCATCAAGTAAGTTTCGTGAAACTACGAGCGAGTGCGGCAGCATTGGCAGGCTGCCGCACTCACTTGTGGTATAAAGAAAACCGTTTGAAACCTTTATGTTATAAAACCTTTATTGAATAATATGCCACCCCTAATTCATTATTTTATATAATTTCGCAATGCTTTTATGTACCCAGGGGTCGTAAAAGAAATCCTCCTTCTAAATTGTAAATTTGTGACAACCCTTCCGTATTTGCGTAAATACCCTACAGGCAGCGGTATCGCCCAACAATAAAGGCGTCGGCCTACTGTAAGGAAAAAAATCTTTATGCTGTGTCTTTAGCGAGGAACAAAAAGTGATTTGACGATCAGTAACGCATACGCAACGCGAAAGTAGTAGAACAAGTACCTATGGCGTAACAAAGGTGGCGCCTCCTAGAATTAGATTTTGTCAATTATCTCGGTGACTTTTTATCTGATTTAAGCAAGCTAGGTATGCAATGATAGGTAATTAAAATTGTACCAAAACATGGAAAGAAACTGTTATTGTAGTTATCATATTTAAAAAAATATGGGGACTTTAATTTTAATACCTAACATTGAACGATGTTCCGTACATAGCAGGAATGGTGCAAACTCGGAGGAAACTTATATTCATGTCTTATAATGATTCCATAAAAAATTACAACTTCACGAATTACTTCCAACCTTTTTGGTAATTTGACTATACTATTTCGTGAGTAAAGTATACAAACCTTGTCCTGGAAGCTGCTTGCATTGCCTCGAATGATTAAAGCCCTCACCTGCGGCGAGGGCTTTCATCATTCGAGGCAATGCAATCGCTAGCTTCCCGTTCTCGGATGTAATATATGTACTTACTAATACCTAACCAAGTGGAATTCCGCCAGGTAATATTAACTTTATGGCCCGACTTTCCGGCTGTCTGTTCTTCTCTACAGGGGGGGTATTACAACCTTGGTTTATGAATTGATATAGTTACATCTCTTTCTCGCTGTATAGTTATTAAAAGAGACTGATAGCCATTCAGAAAACTGGCAAGTTTTAAGAGCTTGTAACACGGAGGCTGGACGCATTTCTCAACCGATTCTCGTGAAATTTTAAGAGCAGGTTCGATTTATAGGTGGTTTATTCGTCCAAGATTTATAGACTTTTTTTGTCGAGACAGTTTTCGAAATTTTGTGAAATAAAGGTAAAAATTTAGAATAGTTGAGCACGAATTTGTTGGTTTTGGGGGAAGGGGGGAGGAGGTGTCTGGTGGTAAGTACTCCCACTCCGCGGAAGTACATATTTACAGAGATATTATTATATGAATACACAAAAAAGTAATGAAAACATCCAAATTGCTGTTGTTTTTCGGCAACTCCCTCCTCCAATCCTCATCTGCCGGTGATGCGTAGGTAGTTTTCGAGAAATAAATTGTGTAAACATAACCAAACAAAAAATATGGAAATTATGCAGGACAGGCTAAAAAGAGATGGGGAGAGAGGAAGAGACGTATAGTTCGTATCACGAAAGATGACCACAAAAGTCTTTTCTTCATGAGTTATGATGCGAAGATCAGCGCCATTTGTGGTCATCTTTCGTGATACGAACTATACGTACAAAATTTCGCACTTAAAAAAAGTCGTTTCTGGCGCTTCGCCGGCCGCTTCCGCGGCACGCTCGCTTCGCTCGCTAACATGCTCGTTGCTACGCTCCTCGCACCTATCACGTGACCTGCGGTTTTTGATTCACCATCGCAACAATTTAGCTGTGCTACCAGCCCCCGGACCGCCTAACTATCTCTCTTTGACTCTGGCTTTGGTTTATGACGTCAGTGCACTGTCCGTCCTTGTCATCGTGTTATGATATGACAAGGATGGATATAGTCTAGCTATCGCTCTGGCTAAAGCTTTGAGTTAGGCGGTAGGGCCCCTGGGCCCTATATAATAAACGTGACAATTTGTCACCTGTCATGACATTTTTATATCCATTGCGTCAATCGATTTGAAAATAGAATAAACTAGTCATAGCTACACCGCAATGTAAACCAAATTGTCACGTTATTAAATAGGGCCCAGCTTAGTGCGCCGCCATTAAACGTCAAGAATGACGACACACTGGGGGCTAATTGTCTAATTTCAAAATCTATCGCAATCGCTTTCATTTGACAGATGGATGTGACACATTGCTGCATTTCTTTGGTAAGTTTTTATTTATGCCAAAAAGAAGCATCATTATATTACATCTTGAAAGCGATTGCGATAGATTTTGAAATTAGACAATAGAAAGGCCGGTCTAAAAATAGACTTACTTATCTTTATTTTTTTCGAAAAATAAATGTTTCCGCGGAAAATGAATATGTGCATTAAATCTCTGCATGTTTTATAATAATGTAGTAAACTCACTAAATACAAATTCGTGCTCAACTATTCTAAATCCAAGCCGAAATAAAAGTACACACATTCGGAAAATGTTTAATGCACCATCTAGCTTATAATAGATATAGGTAAATACCACTAAAAATACTAACCTACCAAACAGGTCATTTTCAAAAGCAGTGTCAACCTCGTGGCGACATCTATTGGATTAAATTTTGAACAACGTACAATTTGAGTGAGGTCTACGGTCGGTCTACAGCTCACTGAGTTACAATGGAAATAAAACAAAGGCCTTAGCAATAGTTATTTAATCAAAATATGTTTATTCCAGGTGAGGCAGATTGAACAGCCCTAAAAATAAATATAAAAACAAGACAGTCAGTCAGTTTAATGCATTTTAACAGTTATTAAGCCCACCGGTAACGATCAATTGCGATTGTCAATTTTTCCGCAATTGACGCCCATTGACGGAAAAATTGATCGTTTACGCGTGCAATTGAAGTGATTGTCAATTGCTCCAACAATGGCATTGACGAAAAAACAAGCTTCCCACCGTGACTTCGTCCGCATGGATATTCAAAAAATCCCAAGGAAACCTTTGACCGGGATCTTCTTATTCTTATCGAATGAGGATTAGTGGCCACCTCTGGTGTTAGAGTTTATCAAGCCGCCTGTAAGGCCTCTGACTTGGCTTAACAACTGTTATCAGATGACAACAGCCGGGATCGACGGTTTAACGTGCCCTCTGAAGCACGGAAGCGCTCAGTTGTAATACCACTTTAACGGTCACCCGTCCGACGCCTGACCGGACCGAGCGTTACTTAACAAACGTGATCGAGTTCGATCAGTCTGTCAAGTTCCGCCATTAGCGTTTCAGACCGGCGGGCTGATTATCTAATTAGAAACCACCTAGCGACCGGTTGCAGTTCATAGATGATAGTGATCCATTGCTACTTCTTTTTGGATAAAAAAAAACATACCACAGAAAAGTAGCAATGTAAGTAGAATGAAACCGGTCGCTAAATAGTTTCTTTTTAGATAATCAGGGTGCGGAGCGCTTCAAACGGATAAAAAGCATCCAGGCCGTAAACTATCTGTGTGCCAAACATCCAAATTAGTTCAGCCGTTTTTGCGTGATTGAGTAACAAACATCCAAACATTCACAAATGTAAATTATTATTTTTTTATACTAGTATTAAATGATTCAAACCTCTTTCACGCACTTAAATCGAATTTGTGTTCTGCGATAAAAATACCTTGGATCAAGGATATCCTTGATCAAAGTCTGCGCAGCGTCTCGTTAGCTAATCAACCGCGAAATTATTTCGTATGGGATTGGAGGACCGCCATCTGGCGGAATACGCGATGAACTTCGTCAACGCCATACAAAATTCTACCACGCTCCCGAATTCCCGATTGAGCGTGGTGATCAAACTCGCACATGACAGAGTGCTTACTCTATTTACACAAAGAGGCAAGTACGATCAACGGCACGCTGGTCTTCCACGACAGCGTAATGATATTCAATCAATTTTATACTTAAACGCAAAGTTTTTAAGGTTCAATATAAATTACAGATTTTTGACAGTTTTGCTTTTGTATAACCTCATGTGCTGCTGACTGTACCTACTCCAAAACCTACTTATTATGACGTCTGCTAAGTGCAAACATCGCGCGATGGCGGGCCACCAATCCCATATGCAATAAAATTTCAACTCGCATTACGCACCCTTTAACTTTCATTATTCATAACACAAAATAAAATACTTTATTATTTAATAATGTAGATAAAGTTCTACATGGTTCTCTACTAAGTAGAATTTACTTACTTACTTAGAGAATTTTCTTAGGAACCTGAAACAATAGGTACCTAGTTCTCATGATCATCAGCTATACTTATTACTTATTTTCAACTCTCCGACAGTAAATAGGCGCTTTTGGCGCTTTGAAACTCGCAGCAAAATCAATTTTTACTGAGAGCGTAAGGAAATGTAATTTCTAACTAACACTTCCTTTTGGAATTATTCGGCGCAAAAAAAAGGCAATGGTTCGTTCAAAAACTGATTTTGACCAAGTGACTTAACTCATAATGAAGAAGAGGAAGTGGAAGGAAAAGGGAAAGAAGGGGGAGGACGGGTAAGAGGAAAAGGAAGGGAAGGTGAATAAAGGGGAAAGGAGGGGGAAGGAGAAGGGGAGAAAGAGGAAGTGACGGGGAAGTGAGGGAAAGGGAGGGTAAGCGAGTGGGAAATAGGGAAGCGAGTGGAAGATAGAGGAAGCAAGGATAAGATAGGAAAATTGAGGTAAGAGAGGGGAAAGAGAGAGAAAGAGTGTAAAGAGCAGAGAAATAGAGCGGAAAGAGAAAGGAGGTTAGAAAAGAGAGAGAAGACAGTGAAAACGCGGGGAAGAGGGAGAAAGAGGGGAAATAATGTGAAAGATGGGAGAAAGTTGAAGAAGTTTTTCGTTGATAGATGTGAACATTTGTACCTATGTTTCACAAGAGAGCAAATGTTATATGTCTTGTGCGTTTAAATCACTCACTGTGCTCAGTAGTATATACGTACTCTTTACTACTTCGCTAGTTCAAGCATACTATGTTTAAAGTCAGCACTCGCAGCACTAGTTATTAACTTTGCTCTCTTGTTTAACAAATAACTATTTTATTTAATATCCCCAGTGTCCACTGCTTGCTGCCTCTCTAGCCTGGAAAGACCTTCCTTATGGTCGACAGCATAACCACCAAAACGCGGGCCGAATGCGGATTGCGTATAGGACTGCAAAATTAAACAGTCGGGACCAACGGCTTAACTTACCTTTCGAAGCACAGAGGTGCTAGAGATAACTGAGAAAAATAAATATAAATTTTTGGTAACCAGTGTAAAAATAACGCTCGCTCCGCTCGCTCGGCTCGCGCGTTTTTGGTCACAATACTAACCTAACCTAACCTAATAGCCGCGTCCACACCGGACGATCCAACGCGCTCCGATCACGCGCGGCAGGAGCGCGATCCAAAGGCGTGGGCGGTGTGGACGTGCCGCGCGCGATCCGAACGCACGAATTGGAGCGCGTGCTCCTTGCCACGCTCGATCCGTTTTTGGTCGGTTTTTTGGCCTGCCTCAAAGGTGCCTCAGATGCGTGGAGCGCGCGGTGTGGCCGGTTGTATTGTGGTTCGCGCGATCCAGTCAAATTGGATATCTCGCAAACAAAACTCGCCGTTTACAAGGATTATATGTTTATGGGACCCAAACGATGGCTGTTACACTGATAGGGTTGTAAGGACGATGCTTGGCGTCAGATATTTCGTTATTTAGATAACCAACCAGAAGAAAAAATGCATTCTCTGGCGGGCGGGACAATTGTTTAACTTTGTATAAAGCCGAGCCCCGTATTCCAAGCGATTTTTGTATATCGTTCTCACCCAGTCTTTTTTGTTTGTATGATCTTTTGCGCAAATATTTAAGCGAAATAAAGGTTGCTGCTGCCACAGCAATTTGATGCCGCAACTGTACGTGTGACTCCATATCCAGCAAGAGTTCGACTGAATTACGGATCACCTATGGATCGCCTGGAGCGTAGTTTAGGATCGCAGTTTCAACAAACTGGATCGGCCTAGTACGATCCACGCTCCATGCATCGCGATCCTGGATCGTGGATCGCAGGATCGCCGATCCAATTTGGATCGTCTGGTGTGGACCCGGCTATTGACCTACTTAAGACTTTTAATTATATAATATATATTTAAATTATGAGAAGGGGAGAAAGAGGAAGTGACGGGGAAGTGAGGGAAAGGGAGGGAAAGCGAGTGGGAAATAGGGAAGCGAGTGGAAGATAGAGGAAGCAAGGATAAGATAGGAAAATTGAGATAAAAAATAATATATATAGATATAATTTAAATATATAATATATATTTAAATTATATCTAAATAATTTATTTTTTCAATAAAAGAACCTGTTTCCGTACTTTAACTGATCCTTGGTCGTTAATCTGCAGATTGGCTAGGGTGTCTGCAGATTACCTAGTTAAAGTACTAAATAAAACAATTTTTCGCACTTTAACTGATTCGACCAGTGAATCTGCAGATTAAATAGTTAATCTGCAGATTCACTGATTTCCGCACTGTAACGATGACATTCTCACCTTCGTATTATTTATTATGTGTTGTGCCTACATAGGTACTTACGTATTTGAATTGCAATTTCTGAAAATATTTGATAATAGATAATCTTGGGTATTTCCCTTTTATAAAAATTGATACGATGACTAACATGTAACATAACTTTACTTACGCCTAAAGATGCAGGATTTACAGCACTTCCCTGTCATGAAAGTAAATAATACATTACTGAAGAGGCGCGCAAAATAGGCCTTGATGGACGAACGTGAGAATGTGAACATTTGGGCCGAAGCGCACGCAGCCAAGGCTCACATAAGTGAGTCCATCAATGCCTAGTCGCATAAGTCATGTTTATGTCTCACTAGCCTCTAATTAGTAGGTATCTAAATATAGGTTGATCATCAGATTGCACTAAAGCTAATGTTGTCAATGAACTAAAATAAGTATTTAAAATCCCTTTTGGCACATACCAATCTTATTTTTAAAACCTGTTTTTGGAGAAATAAATAAATTATAAGATGATGATCATGATCGTAATATAAAACGATAGATATATTAAAACGAAAAAAAAAGAAATGGAAATCTAAAAAAACGGCCAAGTGCGTGTCGGGCCACGCGCCATAGGGTTCCGTAGTTACCTTATACCATACCATAGTTAATACCACCTATAATTTTTCGTCTGTAAAAATAACTTTGTTTTTCACAGTGTTGGTATGAATGACAAAGTTATATTTGCGGTTTTGGAAAATGTGCTATATCTCGAAAACTAATTATTCTATATCTCGTTCAAACCAATTTTGGTTAAAAGTGTTTGTTAAGATCTACCGCATATATTTTTTTTAGATTTTTCACTCTCTTATTTCAAAAGTTAAAGGGGAGGGGGGACACACATTTTACCACTTTGGCGGTGAATATCTTTCAAACGGTTGACTTTGAGAAAAAGTTGTCTTAGGAACCTTAATTTCACCTTTAAAGACTATCTATAGACACCCAACACGTGTTGGTTTAAAGAAAAAAATTTTTTTCAGTTTCAGTTCCATGTATGGGGAGCCCCCCCTTAATCTTTTATTTTTCTTATTTTTGTATTAAATTCGTTAAGCGGTTAACAGAATACATCTACCTACCAAGTTTCAACTGTGTAGTCTTATTACTTTCGGAATAAAGTGGCTGTGACATACGGACAGACAGACAGACAGACAGACATGACGAATCTATAAGGGTTCCGTTTTTTGCCATTTAGGCTACGGAACACTAAAAACACAGTCTGAAATGTACTAACGGTGAATTGAAATTATTAGGCACCTGTAGTTGCAATACTTACTGCTAATTTTGACAACTGTGAAAGAAAGGTAGGTGTTATAAGAGAAGATCCGTCCTTGGTAATAAAATAAACAGTGACATATCTGTAACTGTATCAAGCAATAGCAATTTAAAAAAGTGTTTTAAACATTAGGTATCATTTTTAAACCTTTGAGTCGAAGGCCAATTTCAACATTACTTACTTCATCAGTATTTGATTCATTTTCTTCTAAAATAACTGGTGAATCTTCATTCGCAATCTCGATATTGTCATTAATAAGAATTTTATCAAATACTTCTTTCAGCTTGTAGTGTGTCAAATAATTTTCGATTGATGTTTCTTCTGATTCTTCGGAGTCATAATCATCATCATCATATATTAGGTTAGTATTCAAAACATTTAGCAGATGTCTAAGTTTAGAAACGTCTGGTTTTCCTGGTTTGACTATTTCTCGATATCCTGTATATCTCTGTAAAAAATCCCAGAACTTAATCGAAACTTGTAAATTAGTTTCGATACCACGGACTGTGGCTAAAATTTTAATGAGTTACCGCGGTAACACCAGTATTGTACAATTAAGGCACTAGCTTGGAACTTGGGATACATTTTTTGACAAAATAGAAGATAAATCTAATTATTATAATATTTTTAACGGCTCTATGAAAACAAAATCGACAAGTTATCCAAAATCTATAAGTTACAACTACTAATATGTTGTTAAACATCTAGATTTAAACTTAGGTTAATACAGAAATAGAGAAAATAAATTATCTTCTTTTAGCTACGAAAGATGAATGTATCAAAAGCTTGGGCCATGACCAAACAATGGTGCCACCGCATTATTGTTGTTATATCAAAACTCACTGCTGAATTCAATTTGAAAAACATCAGTAAAAATATCAACAAATGCACATTCATTATGTTTCACTTCAAACAAACGAATTCAACTAAAATTTGTTATTTTCCTAATCTAATCATCACTTAAAGATGAAATGTAAAATTGATTATGAGAATTAAATTGCCTTGTTAGTAATTTGTTATACTTAGCTAACCGATAATGGGTAAAATCGTTAGAAAAAACTTACTTTAGTAGAGTTTGCTCACGTAAAATTGCAATACAATGCAAACGCCGTAAAATGCGATTAAATTGACAATAGAGAGTGATCTGCTGCAACTTCACTCGAGAAAATATAGCATAGATAGAGTAAATTTCAAAGATATACACCCAATTGCACTAAACTTAAGAATCGCCTAAGTCTTTTCTTAACTACAACTCGACCAAGTTAAGTAGGCGAATGACAGCTACATGACCGCTAAGTTTGACACCGTTTTAATTTGGTCGTGTTGTAGTTAGGAACAGACTTAGGCGATCCTTAAGTTTAGTGCAATCGGGTGTAAAAATACGTTGTTTTGTACCGCAAGCTCTCCGAAGTTAGCCACTTCTGCTGTACATTGTTAAATTAATCGCATTAGGTATAAGCCAACATCAACGAACTTGTGCAAGTTGTCGCTGATCTTGGCTATAATATTTATAAATTTGTTTCGTTCGAAAATTTACTTAGATGTAGAAGATAGATAATTCCACTTTCTAAATAAGTAATTAATAATTAAAATAAAACAACTGTAATCATCTATGAACGTTTTTATATTGAGCAATAGTAGGTAATAATTTGTGTCAGTATTCAACTAGCTAGGTACCTACAAGTTGAATAAGTTATGAAAATATTTTTCAAAAAGTGCCTTACTCTTCTATTTTGAAATTAATTGGTTGCTACACAACTTAAAATACTGACATTTCTATGTTTTCAATGTTATAAGCTCAATAGATATCTAATAACACTAAGGGTTAAACTATATTATACCATTCGGCTCCGAATTTTTCATATTCTATCTCTTTTGCCACAAAATCAGAGATAAATTAAAAGCGACTGAGTTGTTTGCTCGCTCTAGTAAACAATAATTTTGAATGATGGAAAGAAATAGAGCTATGGAAAAATACGGTGCCAAGCGGGCCAATGTAGGAACCATAATAATTCATTAGAAGCTTAAAACGATAACGAAATATTGCACAAACCAAAATTCATAAAAAAGTCCTTAAACATGCTGCTAACTTTGGCTAGGTAGCTTATCATTAGGGGACACAGTTCGTATGCTTTCCGGCCTTATATTTGGCTCTACATCTTGGCTTGGTTGATTCAATACTTGAGTTTCAGGAACATATTCTTGGCTTGCTGCTTCAGGTACTCCTGTTTCAGGAGCATACTCCTGACGCTGGTCATCCTGACTTTGGTCATAAACCTGATCGCCTTGGTAAGTACCTTCAGCAGCATAGTTTTCATACTGACCTTCATACTGTGCGTTAGGATCTGTATACTGCTGAGGATAATCGCCATACTGTTGATTCTCATCATAATGCTCATATTGCTCTCCAGTATAAGCTGGCTGCGCATAATTTTGATCATAGCCCTGATTCTGATACTCAGCAGCTGCTTGATTCTCTGCATAGTTTTCGTAATTCTCAGCATTATAGTTTTGTTCAACACCTTCATATTCTTGAGCGTTTTCCACTTCCATTGGTTTATCACTAGATTCTTGTGAAACTTCTCCAAGATTCTCGTAACTTACATTCTCATCGGGTTTATATTCTTTATTTTCCTCACTAGCTGTTGCATTATACTGGTTCTGAATTTGATCTTCAGTATGATGACTTAATAAGGAGTTTCTTGACTGCTGTCTGCTGACAGCTCTGCTTGGTTGGGTGTCAGCTGTGTATTGTTCTCCTTTGACTCCTCCTTGGTCAGTGAGTCTGGGGTATCCGGTGGTGTTATCTCTGGGATCGTTTGGTCGGGTATCGGCTTGGGTATTTGGTACATTTCGGTTGGCTGTGGACGAGTGCGTGGTTGGTGCTGTAAATTATGTTTTAGTATTAATTTACTATTGAAACAAGACTAGAAAATACTAATACCTATGACGCAAATATTCAACTTATAAGTTTTAAACCTCATCTACAATTCTACATCATTAAATTTATTTTAAAAATAAAAACATTATTAGAATAACTATGTCGGGATTTACCATATTTTATTCTAGTAACGTCAATAACCATGGAAAAAACAATATATGAAAACATTACTTTACCATATTTCGCGACATCCAATTCATATTGTGCAAAAATATTTGGTGGTGTTTATTTAGTTTTTATTTTTATTATAGGTTAGTAAACTACCCAGTCTGTAGTAGTACGACCTTTTTTACGTTACCTTGGTAAATGCTAGGTGTGCTCGGTGCCGGTTGCAGAGATCTACCCAAGATCTCTACTTGATGCTGCAGAGTGGCCATTTCGTCCCTGTAGCACACCACAAACGTGACAACACTCACACACAAGTGCCACACAAACATACGACTACAGGCACATGGAACTGGTAGTATTAAAAATGTCAATATGAATTTATTTCATGCAATAAGTATTAATCTGCAAAAGGCAAAAGACCTAGATTTTATCCATAGGCCAGTTAAATTCTAGGAGATAGCCTGATGAAATGGAATAACAATGATTTTATAGTTCAAGAGGTCACACACAGAACGACACAGATCTATTAAAGAGGTACTTATTAAACAACAACAAGCAGTTGTGAATGAAACAGCACAAGACAGAACATGCAATTACAATATCTAAGTCTTGCTTTGCTAAGTGCTTCAATTTGAACGACTACGATCTACCAATCAAAACTCTCACAAAATTCAGCCAATTAATTTACATTCCCAATACTCTACCTTGACTGGATCGTCATCAGAATCCCCAATTCTATCAATAGATAGATCACTTAAGTTTCTTGTAAGATTGCCGATTTCATCTCTAGGAGTGTCATATTGAGAGCTAAGATCATATTTTCTAATTCTATTTCTGCTCGTGTAAGGCGTTGAGGTGTAGTAAGTGCGTTCTAAGTCGTAAGATGACCGACTATTTGGATAGCCACTTAAAGGCGTGTAGCTTCTGAATGGAGTGATTGTGGTTGTGCAGTATTTTTTATGAGAAGACCAAAGATTTCTCAGTTTTCTCATAAGCTCAACGTTCCTGAAAAGCAATTGCGTTCTCTCTGCTCTGTAATAAAAACCAAGTGAGTGAGAATGGGTGCTATTCTATTTGTTAACAGCTCCCTGATTACGTAACTCTATTGCGAACAATTCTCGTTTGAAATGATTGAAATCGTTTGAAATCATTTGAAATTAAATAAATTTGTCAGTTTCTTTTATTAGCAAAGTGCTATCACGGAAACTGTAAAATTTCATTAATTTCAAACGATTTAAATCGATTTCAAATGAATATTGTTAGCAACAGAATTACGTAATCAGGGCGCTGATCTAAAAATCACACTAAAAATATCTGTTTTAAATAACTTCAAATTAGTTAGACAAAATTCTGTTAAAAGAAAACTCTATGTAATTCTGCTTTACCTACTTTTATTCCACAATTATAATATGAAATTAAAATTATTGTTATCATTACCCATTTTTAATTTCAAACATCAATTTTGATCTTCAACTTATAAATGTAAGTCTCAACAATAAAATATAATGGATTAAAATTAATAGGAATAACAAAGCCATAAAACTATAAAAAGAAAAAATTAACAAAATCAATTTTAACAATTTCTTTAACCAGAAAGTTAACTTGTTCTTAAATTATTAACAGAAACAAAAGACAACAAGATTATTTGATTAGATTACATTTAGATCGCGATACACAAGCACAACAGCAACGTATATTTTAGCGAAAGCCTTCTACACCTAATTACATGTAAAATATTTAGTTTAGGACGGTATACATTTGAAGAAAAATCGAATACTCAATTTTTTCATTATCAGTCAGCCCAATTCATGTAAACTGTAACTACGTTATCTCCAGATTTTCTTCATTTGCTCCCTCATTGTCAGTTTCTGGGTTTGCCTCGTCTGTTTTTGGTTCTATTATTTCAGTTACATCTTGTTCTTCTTCTATCATTGCATCGGTATTTTCTTTATCCCTTTGATCATCAACTTTGGGACTGACTGATATTGGATCATCGCAATTTTCTATTTCAATTTTATGAACATCATCTGTTACTATTGTTGCTGAATTTACTTCTGCATTTATTTCCATTGTTTCATCACTTATTTGCTCTTCACTAGGTTCTACGTTAGCTTTGCTTTGTTCTTGCTTGTCATTGGAAGCGCAACCATTATCATTATTATCATCAAATACTTCTACGGTTTCCTCCAATACTTTGATATTGCCATCATCAACTTCCAAGCTAATATTATTTTTTACACCCTTATCATCATTAGCTTGAATAACTATTTCTTCTACTTGCACATCTCGTTTCTTTTTATCTCTTTTTCTAGATTTTGGTATTAATTTTACGCTAATATCAACTTTGATTGGCTCCTTTTTCTCCCGTAAAAAGGGCTGTTGAATCATTAGCGGTAGGTTGTAGATTTTTTCACCTTTAGCATCAGTGAGATCCTGATTGGTCGTCAATGGGCCAACGATAATTGGTGGGTATTTATTCGACGAATCGGACTCTTTTTCGGAGCGGCGCTTGGAACGGCGGTTCCCTACTGGCTGGTCTCGTGATCTTGAACAGTCGCACTGTGTTCTGATTGGTTCGTCTGCACGGCTGCGACTCTGCGCTCTGCCTGCCACCAATAAAAACACAGCACGACGTTAGACAAACTTATTCTACTCAAATGGGTAATGATGACAATAAAAATGTTAATTTTGTGCAGAGTAAAAATGATGTTCTTTAAAAGTGTGATTTGTTGCATGCAAATAAAGTTGGAATTGTTTCGTACTTGTGCCTACGATTTGCGTCGTCGAGCTTGTCTGTTAGCAAACGACATTCGCCGGTGAGTTTCTCCATCAGACTGTTTTGTGATTGTATCATGGACTCCAACTCAGCCACCGTTTTAGCTGTGGGACCAAAGGTTCTTAGTTTAAACTTTTCCTTTTCTTCACAACTGTATATATTGCTAGTTAGACGGTATTGGGGAAATGTATACTATTCCTGAGATGATTTAGATAATTTATTTAAACAATCTGATGAATAAACTATTGATTAAATGAGAACACTTTGAAAGCCCTTTCATAACACTATAGATACACGTGCAGGCGCAGAATATGAAAGGGTAAAATATAAATGTTTTGAAAATAAAGAGAAATATAATTTTGTAAATTAATTAAGTAGAATTTTGAACATTAATTTCAAAACATCAATAGTTTACCCATAAGAACGAAGACATGTCTACAACTGAACAAAAATACCCAAATAACAGTGATCTGATAGTATGATTTTTATTCTTTCTGTTTGTTAAAAATGTTTGTTGCATCAACCAGCTCTAAGAATTAACATGACTTTTAGTGTATATTGTCCAAAGTTCTACGTACCGTGTTTATTCTCAATGGACTCCAAAGCCGTTGAAAACTCCTTATCTTTCTTCTTCTCCGGTGAAAAGGGCGTTAGGTTCTTCATATTCAACTGCGAAATTTTCATTTAACTTAATTTTATAATGCATATTATCACTATTTTCATTTATATTTGTTTTGTGTTTGTGTTTTACAGTGTCATAAATTTCATTACAAAACTAAATGTTGGTTACCTCTTTTTCCAGAGTTGCTATTTGCTCTGTGAGACGTAGATTTTCACGTCGTGAATGTACCAAATCTGCATCAGCTCGATCGAGGCGCTGACGAAGTGATTGAATCTAAAACAATAGTTAAGATGTTAAAGTGATTTCAAAATAATAACTTGTCATCGACGCTATGATATTGTGCATTTATGCAACATCTTAAAACCCAACGAACTAATTAAAACCTATAAAGAATTATTTTTAATCATCAGCCTTACAAACACTGATAACGACGGTTTTAATTAAGTGTAGGGCCAAAATATTAACAGCTGTTGAGTCAATTATTCTAATGATTATGCCTTTTGCCAAAAGTTGTTTTTCAAAGTCGCTGTGCGTTTTTCATATTTAGAATAAACAACTTACCTCAGAGTTAAGTCGATTAGTTTCATGTTTCGCCTGTCGTTGTTGCCTCTCAATGGCGAGACGCGCACTCGCTAACTCTTCATCTAGAGATGCCTTCTCAGCGTGAGCTTGTGCCAAATCCGCTTGTAGAGATGCTGAAATATTCATAATGTTTTCAATAGGTACTTAAATTGGAATTTTATTTTCAATGAAGCTTTGCTTTTCAGAAAATTTTAAATAAGTTTTGTTTAATTCAGATTTTGAAATAGATGCGTGTCGAGAATATTGTTAGGAATTTACAGACTTAAAATCTAGAGCAAAATGTTATTTTAAAGAAAAAACTTGCATGCAGTAATTTCAACAAATTGGTTGGTATGACGGAACAAGGGTCAAGATAAAACAAACGTAAAGTCTCTCTTACAAGTTTTATTCTTGAGTTCCATCTTCAACTCGTCAATTGCCGAAGCCTTCATAGACAGCTCTCGTTTCAGATCATTCTCTTCGCGGCGCTGGCGTTCCATTTCAAGCTAATAATATATTCGTGTTACAAAATAACCCCTAACGCCGAATATGGTCGATAAAGACCATCAAACTGAAAAACTTTTACTATGGGACCAACTCTGAAATCCCGAAAAAAGGCAGCTGTTTCATCCATTTTGATATTTTCGTTATTAATTTTTGTATGCAACAGCAGATTTTTTTTTCACAATTTAAGAGTTGCTCCCATAGTAAAAGTTGTTCAGTTTGATGGTCCCTATCTACTATATTCGGCATTAGAGGTTATTTTGTAATACAATGTCATTGAATGATTATTTCATTACCGACTTCAAAAGGAGGGAGGTACTCAATTCGACCCGTTTCTTTTTTTTTTTTTTTTTTTCTTTTTTGTATGTACACCGATTACTCGAAGACGGCTGGACCGATTGAAATGATTCAAACGTTATTACATTAGGTAAACTCCCAAGTTGGTCTCATTTTTTAAAATTTTGAAATCGGTTCAGTACTTTTCAAGTAATCTTGAAAAAAGCACGAAAATAGTATGATTTTGTGTGAACTACCTCGATGATCAGTCGTATAACTTCTTTGTTTATGAACTGAATAAGATAATTATTTTTTTGTTGGAAAAGGGATATCTTAAGTGTAGTTCTTTAACCGACTTAAAAAAGGAGGTTCTCAGTTTGACGCATGTATGTATGTTTCTCCGCGATTAACTCACGTTTGGCTGAGCCGATTTTAATTTCTACCTAAATAATATACCTACACTACCTAATACAAAAGGTACCTACACTAAAAATAAAAAAATAAAAAATTATTTAAAAAAACAAAAAACCGACTTCAAAAAACCTACCTCTAAAAAGCAAGAAATAATATTCGTAATAATAAAACACGTCTATTGAAGTCGGGTGGGGCTTTTAGAATAAAAAAAGGGATTTTTACTCCAGCCCCACCCGACTTCAATAGACGTGTTTCATTATTACGAATATTATTTCTTGCTTTTTAGAAGTAGGTTTTTTGAAGTCGGTTTTTTGTTTTTTTAAACAATTTTCTTTGAAAGTAGATTATGACAAGAACGTATCTTTGTGAAAGAGGCATTATTTCAATAATTAATTTAGTGCCTAGTTATCTCTCTAATTTTTGTATATGGACTCTATGAGAACCTACCACTGACCAACTAATTAAAAATAATCGCTGAGGCGTTCTATGGAGAAGATACCGATCGGATTGTATCAAGCAATGGATTTCTCTCTCTCTCTCGCTTAAATATTGTTAAAACGAAAACTACATTGTACCTGTAATTTAGCCACATTATCATATTGTGCAGCCAAATCATGCTGCAGTTCGTCGAAGTGGTCGTTGTATCGCTGCTCGGCCGCGCTCCGCTCCTGAATGGCGCGCCGGGTGCCTTCGCCGGCGAGCTCGCGGACTTTTGAACGCTCTTTGGCTAGATCATCCTGTAGGTGTATTTGAAAGTGAATTTTCTTCAGGGCAAAACCAGTGGGTTCGAACCTCATAGTATGAGAGGCTGTCATAGTGCTAACCATACTTTTTTATTTTCTACGGGAATTTCTGAAATATAGCGGTGCACGATGAAACCTGTGTATATTGATAGAGAATCTGTAGACGAACAAAAAATGTCTTTTAATATAAAGTCCTAAAGCTTTGTCCAGACTAGTCCATTTTGGCGTATCAGATCATCGTATCTTTAACATACATCGCTAGTTTGATTAGGCGTGCGTTGAAGTAATATCAACGCACGCCCAACCAAACTAGCGATGTATGGTAAAAATACGGTGATCTGATACGCCAAAATGATACAAGTCTGGACAAAGCTTTAAGCGCAACGTTTTCGAGATAATCCGGGGAATAAGTTTGGATTTTTATCTTTAAGGGAGCTCTATCATGGATTATCTTGGAAACGTTTTGGTCTAGAACTTTGAATCATAAGACATTTTTTGTTCATCTATAGATGTTCATCTATAGATCGATAGGGCGTCTATAGACGCCCTATCGATATACACAATTATGATTCATCGTGCGCCGCTATACTTCCGAAATTCCCTTCGAAAATCAAAAAATATGGTTACTACTATGCCAAAATGTTCAAAGCCTTGGACGGATTTCTAGTTCTAACATTATGTTTTTGTCTGTGAAGCTTTAATACCAGTAGCAGTTATAGTCACCTTCAGTCTGCGTATTTCAGCTTCCAGATTGTTCCTCTCGTCTCTCAGCTGCTGTTCCACAGCATCTGAACCTCTTTTGTATCTGCCATCTAAATCTCCATCCTTTTGTTCAAGAGAAAACTTCAATTTGGATATCTGTGCTTCCAGTGAAGACTTATCTCTGTAATAATTTGGATCATCTTTACCTAATTGTAATATTTTATTAAATTGTTATATCTTTAAGTAAAAGTAGGTACTTACCTTTGCAAATTATCAATTTGCCTTTTAAAACCATCAAGGCAAGTTGAATCAACGAGCCCAGAGGCGAGTTTGCGTTTGTTTTCATTATTTTCTTCCTGAAATCAATAATAATTTAATTATTCTAATTCAAAACTTGTAACTGTTAGCATGTACAACTAGCGTCAAAAGATCTGAACATTCAAACCTATCAAAATAATGTCTAAATTTTACAAAAATCAACCTTGTCTCAAAATGAGAAGGTTAATTTGCATTTGTGAAAACTGATCCTAAAATTTTTAATGGCTTTCAAAATGGTCTTTGTAATAATGGCATTTAAGTGAGATATATAATTATATACATTATTTTTTGCAGAAAAGTCAACATGATTTTAAATGCCATAGTAAAGTATTTTTTGGCTTTTTATCATTCTGTCAAAAGGTAGGTACACCATGTCACGAGATACAGATAACTTAAACAACAAAACGTTTATTTCCTTTTATTGCAGTTATTTCCGCTTATCTCACAAAAACTTTGGTTGCAAGTTAAACCTTACCTGCACTTTCTTTAAGTCGATTTTTGATTGAGCTAGTTGAGCCTCCAACTCTGCTATGCGTGACTCAAACACTATATTTGGTCCTTCGAGTTTCGTGGATCGGAACTTGCCTCTCCGTGTCTTCGGAGTTCCCTTAAAAATATTACCTACATTATGCATAATGTCATAAATCTTTGAAAAAACACTGACATACTTTTTAGGGACGATCGTGTTTCTTCATAGTTATGGTCCTTCGATATGTTATTTTGCTTTGTTGCTTATGGAAACGATTTCTTTGGAAATCCATTGTCTTACGACTATCACGTACGACCCTTCCTTTTTATAAATATTCTGTATTTCCTGTCTTTACAGTAAGCCGCAGTCAAATAACAATATTGACTGTGTCGTGCCACAGATAACAATAATACTATTGTGCTTAGAATAACAACTCCATATAAATTGTCTGGAGATATGGCCGGCAATTAACTCATCAAGTCGGGGGAGTTACGAACTCGTTAGGATTGAATCCCATGAGAGTTAGCCGATTTTGTTAACCTGTTGTTCCTAGCTTTATAATTGCAATCGTTAACACCTACCAATCAGCATTGAACCAGCGGTGGGTTATGTCCAGAGGCTCAAGTCTGCTATTGTTAAATAATCGTGTTTCATTTGTGATTCGGTTTTGGGTGAATTATACGTTAACAATAAACCGATTATGACGTTAACAATAGCAAACTTGGGCTCCTGGAACCTGGTTTTATTGATTTCCTTGCTTGGTTACAAGTAATCAAGGCTATTGCTATCTTCAAGCTACAGTCGTGTTTTGATTTGTTGTATTGTAACAAGGTGTTCTCCTTCGATCAATTCTCGCAAAAAACTGCCTGTTCACAAGGACGTACAAGCTTTACCTACCTTATTGTCGCTTTCTAACCCCGTGCTATCGCCGAGATCGTCAAGGTCGTCAGTCTCCGACCCGCCGTTGTTGTACGAGTGGAACATGCGATTGATCAGTTTGTTCTTCTGGGCTTCGTGCAAATGCTCGTTCTCCGATATCACCTCCTTTACTTTACCGAGGAGATTGTTGAGTTCATCCTGGACAAATAAAAAAAAAATTGTTCACTCTTTAACTAGCTCTTTTTTAAGCTTTAATTTTACACTTTTGTTAAGAGCTATAATATTTTTGCGAATCGGCAAGTCCTAAACTTTACTTAAGATTATTATTATTATTATGAGTATTATGCACATACACATGGTTGAAAATTTTCTGTTCACTTTTCACTATGTTTATAATATCAATGTCGAAAACTAAAAACAAATAGGTACAATGAAATGACTTTGGATTACAAACTACGAGCTCTCCTTTTTATAACATTACAGTGGCCCTTACCATGAGTTGATGAAAACTGTTTTCGCAACCATACACTATCGCTTTCTCTGTTTCACTAACATTGAATGTGGGCAGTATATGAGTAAGGCAGCGAAAATAGTTTGCATTAACTTATGGTAGAGCTACAGGCTTCGGCGTCTTGAGCGTTGCGGTGACATTAAATGCGCAAAAGTCATTTTTAGGACTCATTAGCTGGGACGTGGTGCGTTTTATTGTATCCACATTTTTGTACACGTTGCCGTCTCGCTTCATTTGGTGACTTACCCTGCAGTACTGGCTCTCTCTCTCCAGCTGTTCAATGTACTCCTCTTGCTTCTGGATGAAGTTGATGACGTCAGGGTTGGTCCCGCCGGAGAGGTCCCCCGCTGAAGCCGTCGTTGGAGCTGGGGCCGGGACTGGTCGGGAAAAGGGACAAATAAGTATTAGACCTTTATACTAGAGCCTTTATAATGCGGCCACTTGTTTCCACTTTGTAGTCTTTCTTTTCTGTGGTACAATCCTCTCCTTGGCCTTGCGGCCGGGCCTGTGCTTGTGGAGGGGCTGTAATTGTCCCTCCACATTTACAAGCGGCCAGAGAGGCCGAGAGAGAACAAAACAATGCAAAGGTTGAGAGAAAGAGAAAGTTGTCGTACTCGTACTTACCGTGCGAGGTATGAAGTGGTGAGTACTTAGCGTTGTGTAGGCTATCAGCGTACAGTGTAGCGTACTTCGCCGTAAGCTTAGACCGCAGGCGTGAGAGCGGCATATGGTGATGTTGAGTACCTACTACTTCTTGTCTAATATTAAAAACAACTCGTACTTACCAATTGCGTGGTATCAAATGGTGAGTACTTAGCTTTGTGTAGGCTATAAGGCGTACAGTGAAGTGTATTTTGCCGTATGCTTGGTCCGCGTGCGATACTCTGCGCACGATGTGGTGACAAATAGTACCTCTAATCTAATATCAAAAACAACTCGTACTTACCGCCTCTGTGGTATAAAGTGGTGAGTACTTAGCGTTGTGTAGGCTATCAGCGTACAGGGTGCCGTAAGCTTGGGCCGCGGGCGGTACTCTGTCACACCGATGTACGGGGACAAAGAGTAACTCTAATCTAATATTAAAAACAACTCGTACTTACCATGTGTGGTATGAAGTGGTGAGTACTTAGCGTTGCGTAGGCTATCAGCGTACAATGTAGCGTACTTCACCGTAAGCTTGGGCCAAGGGCGGTACTCTGTGAGAGGGCCGTACGGTGTTGTAGAGTACTTCTTGTCTAATATCTAAAACAATTCGTACTTACCATGTGTGGTATGAAATTGTGAGTACTTAGCGTTGTAGGCTATCAGCGTACAGTGTAGCGTACTTCACCGTAAGCATGGGCCAAGGGCGGTACTCTGTGAAAGGACCGTACCCGTACGGTGATGTAGTAGAGTACTTCTTGTCTAATATCAAAAAACAGTTCGTACTTACCATGTGTGGTAATTGTTAAATAGCACCGTGATTTAATCTCTCATTATGTTATACCGCGACTAAAATATAAAAGCCTTAACAATTCACAACTCACACAAATTACAGCAGATTTTTATCTCATTTAGTTCCCACACTCGTAGTGTTTCCGTTTTAACTTTTTTATCCTAATAAATTAATAAAAGTACATATTTTGTACATAACCATTATTAATTAATCAAGTTATGAGAATCTTCATGGGATAAGTACAGTGTTAGTTTTTTTCTTATACAGGGTTATTTGTAAAACACCAACAACTACGCAGACTTTTCCGAAAACAGACAAAAAGAAATCGACTTTTCATACAAAACTTGATCAGCTGTTCCGGATATTTGTATAGAAAGTCGTTTTTTTTCTGTTTTTGAAAAAATCGTAGAACAAATGTTGTTATTTAAGATGTTAGTAATCTACTCCTGCGAGGTTGTTGGTGTTTTACAAATAACCCTGTATATTAAGAGAAAAACTAAAAACGATTCCATAAATAAATGTAATAAGTGCTATTAGTTTATTCATAAAAAGACTGTCATTGAAGAAAGAAGATCACTTCATCACATTTGTGAGTAAGTTTTATAAGATTTCCTGCAAGTTGAAGATTTAATGCACAAATACAATTCAGGCGTATACTTTTATATTACTATCTTCTTCAAATCTGCTAAACCTAAGGAGGTTATAATGCTAACCGAGAACTTGATGCTGTGTTTGCCGGAGTGGAACCGGCCGGCGCCAGCGCGCGCCCGTCGGCCGTTGCGCAATAAACTCACGCGCCTTCGCTCCAATGCACATTTAAATTACGGCTGGAACGGACAACATCTTTCCCGCACTACTACAATGGGGAGAGGAGCAAATAGTTCCAGTCCTCACCCATCTACTACAAGCCTGTCTGGCGCATCGCTACACCCCGCACCTATGGAGGGAAGTCAAGGTAGTGTTTATACCCAAACCAGGTAAACCCGACTACACTAATCCGAAGGCTTTCAGACCGATCAGCCTCACAACCTTCCTGTTGAAAACTATGGAAAGAGTCTGTGAGTGGTATCTACGAAGTGGAGCTTTGGCGAAACTTCCACTACATAAACATCAACATGCTTACAGCGCTGGAAAATCCACTGAATCAGCCCTTCATCAATTAGTCGGTAAGATAGAGGAGGCTATCCAAAACAAACTCATCTGTTTAGGCACCTTCATCGATATAGAGGGCGCCTTCGACAAAACTACATTCACCAGTATTGAGGCAGCACTAGTGAGACACGGTGTCGATAAACAACTCGTAGACTGGATCGTGAATATGCTACGCAACAGAATGGTACAGGTGTCAGGGGACGTCGGCCAAAGGGCCCTGGTGGCGAGAGGATGCCCCCAAGGTGGTGTGCTCTCTCCACTTCTGTGGAACCTGGTGGTAAACGACTTGATCTCCCATCTTAACTCTAACTATTTTTACACTATAGGATATGCGGACGACATTACCATACTAAGTATAGGTAACCAGGCTGGCATAACCTGTAACACCATGCAAGCAGCCCTGAAGAAGGTTGAGGCGTGGTGTCAAAGACACGACCTGACTGTCAACCCCGCGAAGACGGAAATGGTAATGTTTACAAACAAACGCCTGGTAGGCGATTTTCGACTACCGAAACTGTTTGGAGCTACACTACAGCTCTCTAACGAGGTAAAGTACCTAGGCATAATCCTAGACAGCAAACTTACTTGAAACAGCCACTTGGAGTACAAAACGCAGTCCGCCAGCGTCATTTTATGGCAGTGCCGAAAGATGATTGGTAAGCGTTGGGGCCTAGCACCCAAACTATTCCTCTGGCTATACAACACGATCATAAAACCCCTGGTAAGCTATAGATCTGTAGTATGGTGGCCAAAAGCCGCCCAAACCACTGGAGCCAAAAAACTACAGGGACTACAACGTCAGGCCTGCTGCGCCCTCACTGGATGCATGAGCACAGCTCCTACAGCTGCTCTAGAGGTAATGCTGAACATAACACCACTGCATCTCCACATTCAACAGGAGGCAGCCAAAACAGCGTTAAGATTAAAACAACTGGGATCTCTAAAATTTGAGAGGGTAAGACATCTCAGTGGACTACTGGAGGATTGGCTGAACACCCCTCTTATCGAAGCAGTATGCGACAAAGTTAAGCCAACCTTCATTTTCGACAAAAAATACAGAATACACCTGACAGACGACATCAGCTCCAAGAAAAGACACAAGGCTCTCCTGATTTACACTGACGGCTCTAAGACCTCATCAGGCACAGGGTCGGGCGTTTTCTCAGAGGACCTCAACATACAAATTGCATCCCCCTTAAGCTCATACAACACGGTCTTTCAGGCCGAGTGCGTGGGCATAACAATGGCGGCTCGAGCAATCGAAACAAGGGAGGTAAAAGACCGCGACATCTTAATTCTCTCTGACAGCAAATCCGTTCTACAGGCTCTCCAGGGCAGTCGCATCACATCGAGCCTTGTACTTGAGTGTCACCACGCCTTAAATACAGTAGGTGCACTTAATACTATCACTATCCAATGGATCAAAGGTCACAGTGGATCACGGGGAAACGACGCAGCCGACGAACTGGCTAGACGCGCATCTGGCTCGACGCCTGTTGGCCCAGAGCCGATCGCACCCATCCCGACAAGCTGGTTTGCAAGTAAGATCCGCGAACGCACCATAGAATTACACCAACAGAACTGGAGCTCGCTGGACTCGTGCAGACAAGCGAAACTCGCACTGCCGCGCGTGGACGCTCGTCTATCCAGGGCCCTGATACAACTGTGCAGACCGCAACTTCGCCTGGTAACAGGTGCTATTACTGGTCATGGACAATTTAACAAACATCTTTTTAATTTAGGTGTCACGGACAGTCCCCTATGCAGAGGATGCATGGAGGAAGAAGAAACAGCCGCCCACGTTCTGCTGGAATGCAGAGGGGTGGCCCCCTACCGGGCGAGGTACCTCGGCTCGCCGGGCAGCGTCCAGGAAGCGATCACGAATGTGAAAGCCCTTGGAGCGTTCCTGGCTGAGCTGGGCTGGCTGGAGTGATCCGGCCGAACATCCTCTGACGCAAAATAGGCGCAATAGACGTCGAGTTGCGGAAACCGCCTGCACAGATAAGAAGACCATGTGTGGTATGAAATCGTGAGTACTTAGCGTTGTGTAGACTATCAGCGTACAGTGAAGCGTTCTTCACCGTAAGCTTGGGCCGCGGGCGATACTCTGCGTATGGTCACAAAGGGTACTTCTTGTCTAATACCAAAAACAATTCGTACTTACCATGTGTAGTATGAAATGGCGAGTACTTAGCTTTGTGTAGACTATCAGCGTACAGTGTAGCGTACTTCGCCGTAAGCTTAGGCCGCGGGCGGTACTCCGTGAGAGCGGCGTACGGTGACAAAGAGTACCTCTTATCTAATATTA
Organism: Agriphila geniculea; assembly: GCA_943789525.1. Lineage (NCBI taxonomy): Eukaryota > Metazoa > Arthropoda > Insecta > Lepidoptera > Crambidae > Agriphila > Agriphila geniculea. The sequence goes on from OX038895.1 coordinate 9,681,088, forward strand.
AAAACAACTCGTACTTACCATGTGTGGTATGAAGTGGTGAGTACTTAGCGTTGTGTAGACTATCAGCGTACAGTGTAGCGTACTTCGCCGTAAGTTTAGGCCGCGGGCGGTACTCCGTGAGAGCGGCGTACGGTGACGTAGAGTACTTCTTGTCTAAGTCTCCATCAGACTCGTCTAAGTTCTTTATGGAAGGAGAGCCTCCATAGCTACGTACCTGATAAGTTCAAACAATGATATTTTATTGTAATGAAAACGCTGCTGCAGAAAAAATACTTTAAATCACTATTTCAAACTCATATTCTATACAATCGTATTATTAAATTATTATTTTTTTGTGAAAATTAAGTTTTATTTCCAGTGGACAATAGAGTTAACTAACAAAAAGTTCAAAATGAATTATGAGTGTACAAAAATTATGTTAAAGCCTGAAATGTATGCATTTTTGTCATTTAACACCTTTAGTAGGGAGGGTCTGCATTTTTGACACGAATCAAAATTTATGTGTTTTGAGCTCATAGGTTGATTTATCATCTCTTAAACCCTATGTTCATGCAAAAAAGTATGTTTTTCAGTTTTGTCAGATAACACCTTTGTCCACTCACCCCTTCAATTACGTTTAACTCAGCGCGGGAATCGAAACCGCGATCTTGCTACAATAATACTCGTTGAATAGGGGTCAAAAGTAACTTAGTTTTTTTAATGAAAATTAAACTCTTAACTTATTTAATCTCAGTCACATTTTATAATAATTACACATTTTAATCATAATTTAAAAATACTTTTATTATACGTAACGTTATCCAACGTTATTCCCCAATAACTACTTAAAATGAATAATAAACAAAAACTATACATACCTATACTTTTAGCATTATTCATATCTTTTTTATCTCCTCTATCAGAATTACAATTAATAAAATATCTCTCTAAATTCATGTACCTATTATAATAAATAAGTAGTTTGATTTTCTTTTGTTTTCATTAAAATAAAAAAACTTACGCTTGGTGCATAGTTTCCAGACAAAAAGTATCTAAGTTTAGATACAGCCTCCTTGTATGCAAGCTCTGTATAATCTGGAATCCTTTTCAGCCCATATTCATTTAACTTCGACGGCCTCCTGTAGTACGAATAAAAAGTACTCATTGCTTAAAACTTCGAAAAAAGTTTCTACGCTTCCGTCACATTTCGAATTTGGAACTCCACAACCAAAAAAAGAAAAGTTTTAAAAGTTTGAATTTAAAAATCTAAAAGAGGAATTTCAAAATGCGCATTGCGCCAGGACTTGCTTGTCTCGCGGCATTTTGATTTTGAAAATGGAATAGTATTGATTACACTATTGTTCCGTTACCATAGCAACCGTTGTTGACGTCAACAACGGCAATTTATATGCTAAGAAATGAATTACATAAATGGTGATAGCGTGATAGGTTGAATAAACAATAAAGTATTTTAATAAAAAGATAAAATTCTAAATTGGATTTATATCTATACTACGATTAAGTTGTACTGTAATGTAAGTTAGCAAAAGTTCCATTTGAGAAATATTCCTTTTTTTCTGTAAGCGGTTAGCGGCATCGATTTTAGTTGTGGTTCTTTTTTAATATTACCATAACCATAGATTCTTTGAACTGTCACTGTCTTTGTTTTACTTAAGTGTTTACTTTGTTCAAAAAGTTAAAAGGTAACTCCAATCTGATCTGATATTAGAATTTTATATCATTCCCTGCAGGCTATGATTATGTAACAAAAAACCATCTGGCGACCAGTAATAATTACGGAATCGCTGTCAAACCGTTTGACAGAAGAAATCACGAATTAGTCGCGGTTACTAACTTAGATAATACCAATTTTTGAGCATTTCCTTGCACAAGTGCTCGTTTTTGTTAGTTCTTTGGTTGTTCGCTGGAGGCAGCGCTATCAAAAGTCGACTGCTGGTACGAAATCGAGTTTGACAGCGACGATTCCGTAATTATTACTTGTCGCTTGATGGTTTTTAGTTAGATAAATCAGCCTGCCTAATAGTCGACGACGGACGTAAATGATACATAAGTAAGTAATATTAACACTTAGTTCCGGTTTTAGCCACTGGGTCAACCTACCTATTCAAATGGCTAACATTATATCGTCTGTGACATTTTTGAACATTTATCGGAAGGTCTGAAATAAAGCTAGGATTTTCAAATTTTGTGTTTAGGAAGGGGAGAGTGAGGGGGAGGGTGAGGAGAGAGTGAGGGAGGGGAGGGGAGTGTGAGAGGGAGAGGAGGGGTGGGGAGGGAGAGGGAAATTGTGAGAGGAAGAAGGATAGGGAGGGGAGGGGGAGAGGGAGAGTAAAAGGGGCAGCGCGCTTGGTCCTGCCCGGACCCGCCTATTTCGTAAAAACGGCTGATCTGATTTTGATGAAATTAAAACATAGAATACTATTTATCCTGGTTAAAGTTTTCTTAAGGATTTTCTCGAATATCCATCGCGGACGAAGTCGCGGGCAGAAGCTAGTATAAATATAAATTTCGAGAGAATCGGTTGAGAAATGCGACCTATAGAGGAAAACAGATGGACAGCCGGATAGGTATATACGGAATCATTTTTGCCCAACCGCAGAGGAGCTTGGTGCCGATACTACGGGGGGTTGACTTCACTCGCTGCTCGGTGGCCGCTACTTGCGGTGCCCCCCTGGCGTTTAAGAAACGGAGACGCTTCGCGCTCGCTCGGTCAATCACCATATTGTATGGAATTGACAAGTTTACGGCAAGCAATTTTATAGTTTATACTGCTTGACCATCAGCAATTTTTAATGTCCCCACTGCTGAGGCACAGGCCTTCCTTATGGTTGGATAAGGAGGATGGGCCATAACCCACCACGCGGGTCCAATACGGATTGGTGGGTGTTAACGACTGCAAATGCAGCCGGGACCAATGGCTTAACGTGCCTTCCGAAGCACGGAGGAGCTCGATATAATAAATTTTTGGGCACCCATCCCATGACCGACCATTGCTAAAGTTGCTTAACCTCCGCAATCAATAAGGACTGCGCCATCGAGCTCTCGCTAAACCACTGCGCTATCGTTTACTGCTTATTAAGTTTAAGGTCTCTACCCACTACCCGTACCATACCATGACCGTGCTAGGAACGTATATCAGGCAAAAATATATTCTTTGTATTGAAAAGTATGACACTATTCCCACTAGACCGTTCCGTCACCGGCCATGCACGTTTCATACTTTTCAATACAAAGAATATTTTTTTGCTGATACGTTCCTAGCACGGTCATGGTATGGCACGGTGTAGTGGGCAGAGACCTTTAAGCGTAGCGTATTCAAGCGGATAGAATGTTGACTATTGGAGTAGGCGGGCTGATAAGTTTGAGGCACAGTTCCATGACCGTAGTATTCTTTTTTTATTTACTTAAATTTAAAAAAAAACAAATTCTTACACAAATTTCAAATTTTACTAGTCTCTATCAAATTACTACTCAACAATAAACTTTTGCAAACAGCAATATCAAAAGTTTTATTATACCTTCATTTTTAAATTATTAAAACACAATATGAGAAAAGAATAAATAAACAACAAGTAGATAAGCATTTTATTGAACTGGTACCGTAAAAAAGTTACAATCTAGCTAGTGTAGAGTTCTTTTTTTTTAAATAAAGCTCACCTTATTTTAGATTTTCTCAGTTTTCCATTCATTTCTTTATCAGATCCAGCACTAGAACCACTCTTCACTCTGTACGCTGACGATTTCGGTTTGCCCAAATAACTAGTAGACCCCATACTAGGCCGAAACCGACCACGAAACCTCACAGATTGAATCAAACAAGAGTTAGAAACCTTTTTTCGTAATTAAAATGTTTATAGTACAATGAAACTATCAATCTATTTCAAATTTCGAATCTAACCGACTCATTCGACTAATGAAAACGAATTTTCAAATTTGGAATGCATTGCGTACGACAACAGACGATCGTCGTCTGAAAAGGAATGAATTTTAAGGAACATTACTTCCTGTTGTGTGTCCCTTTCGCTCTCTCGTGAAAAGCTTATACGTCGATCTCGCTTCAACAAATAAATTTTCATCGGGATGAACTAGACCAGGAGCCATGATTGATTTTATTGAAATCTTATGCTAAAACAGGGTTTAAACACGCTAAGACAAAGAATACTTCAAATTAATGGGGGATGTCACAACATTTATCCCGGGTGACGCTACTGCTGCTGGAGACCTTCGTACGGGCATTCACCCCCAATTTTATGTACCCCCCGTTTATTTTAAATTATATCTTTAAATGGTTGATAGTAATAATAATTATTATGGCCTTCGCATAGTAAATAAATTGAAGATCGAATTGAAAAAAAAGAAAACCAAAATGTGTTGGGAGAAAATTTAATATTTACGAAAATTCGCTTCTAGTACAGTAGCCCGTAGAACATTTAAATGACCAAAAAGGTTGCCGTTTGCCGTTGTGATGTAGTTAATTATTACGAAATTATAGATACTTTAACCCAAGTTTTACAGATCGCAACCCGCCATAACCTATATTTGTATATCTCCAAAATTGATATTTTTTTATTTTTCGAGGTTTACCACATAGTTTAGCTATTGTCGTGTTCTACAGCTTAGTTTGATTGCCACAGATAAAAGTAAGACTTTAAAAAGTAGCCATACACAGATTTAAGACCTGATGAAAATGGTTGGATTTTATCTGGTCTTAAATCTGTGTATGATCACTTTCCATAGTCTTACTATTATCAGTGGCAATCAAACAAAGCTGTAGAACACGACAATAGCTAAACCATGTGGTAAACCTTGAAAAATAAAAAAAAATATTTTTTGGAGATATACAAATATTGGTTACGGCGGGTTGCGATCTGTAAAACTTGGGTTAAAGTATCTATAATTTCGTAATAAATAACTATATCACAACGGCAAACGGTAACCTTATTGGTGATTTAAATGTTCTACGGGCTACTGTACTATTCCAACATCCATAAATTGGAGTGAACACATAGCAAACAACTAAATGGCAGATCTACATCTACACTAGCGCCAAGACTTTTGAGTTTGTAGTCATGGTTGTGATGTAGGTACTCGTGTACAGTAACAAACGATTTGTCGTTTAATATATATATGATAAAAAAAATACCTGTTGAATACTCATAATTATGTTATGGGCTCCTGGGGGTCAAGCCTGCTAATGTATTCGTCAAAATCGTAGTTCAATGGTGTTCTAATGGTAATGCTTTTTGACACAGTTCTTGTTTCTTAAACCCAAAATTAAGACACAAACTGACTTATTCAGAGATGTTTCACAAAACTGGGGTGCAAGACTGTTCTAACAAAACCTGGTTTAATTCTTGTAAACCAATCACAATGCACCTTTTAATCCTTAAACGGTGGGACTAAACGTTAAACTGTCACTCTGAATACGATTTGCGCTAAAATGGCGTTAGTCCGCAGTCTAACGCCATGTTAACTTTGGCCCTAGTTTAACGAACGCACTCTGAATAACACAGAATATGTTTTCATTTTGGGTTTAAGAAACGCAATGTGTTTCAGTTTTGGATTTAGGAAACAAAAACTGTGTCAAAAGGAATTACCATTCAAACACCATTAAACTACGATTTTGACGAAAACATTAGCAGACTTGACCCCCTGGTCACTCACCATTAGAACACAATGACAAGATTGACAAGACAATATCAAAAAAAAATCTAACCTTGCTCTAGGACTACGCGACTGGCAGTGTCTTGCGTGTCTCCTGAAGACGCCCATTACAGTTTTGGAGGGAAAATACGTTCCTAATCACGCGATCCCGTGACAAATGACGACGTTGGACGTAGTACAACCACTGCTGTAATTGGATATGATACCTATATAATAAGTAAGTAACAAATACAAGACAAACGAAGATCGTTTCAAATTAACTCGCAAAAAGTTTGGTTCTTGTTCGAAATTTAGAACTTGCAAAATGTAGAAAAGTTATGTACCTACCTATAGGCACAGAATACATAATAGTACAAGTATACATAAATGTATGTAGCTAGCCCTTAGGAGCTTAGTGGTTTCAAGTAGCGGTATGAAAAGGTCCGTCGTTTTTTAAATAGCACATTATTACCATTTGATTTGTCACAGAAAAGACTGTACGATAAGGCTTGATGAAATAAAACCACCTTGATAATATCGGCAAGTGGACATTGGAATTGCACAACCTAGGTAATTCCGCCATCTCCCTAAGTCCCTACTTCCATCGGACAACCAGACGTACGAATCAGTGCCACCATTTTATGGTGGATATTCCAACCAAAGACTAGCACGAAGCGTTTTACTTCCAATTTTATCATCTGTACCTACGTATAATGCCTATAGTGGAATTTCTTGCCTGAGTCTGTGTTTCCCAATAGGTACAATCGAGGGCCTTCAAGTCGCGTATGAATAGGTTACTTCTAGGCAAGCGCGTTTCATCGTAGATCGCATCATCGCTTACCACCAGCCGTGATAGCGGGCAAGCGCTTGCCTATCTATCATAAAAAGACCTGCCATTATTAATTTTGTTAACCGCAGTAACACTTGCACTACTTAGTGCAAGCGAAAACTTTACCTAAGATCTATATTTTGTGCTAAGATTTCCTGTAAGTAATGCCTATGTGAGCGTGCACGGAAAATTACGAATAGGGAACATGCATAAGTCATCAAATAAGAAATAATATTTTGTATGACACATATGTACTTAAACGCAATATTTAGGGAGATATTCGAAAATTCTAGGCTAACTCCATACTAATGCACTGAAACGTGACATGAGTGACGTCACAAATGTTGACCTTTTTGTATAGAGCGTTTTCGGCGGGTGCTGCTGCGTGCTAACTTCAAGTAACTATATCACGAGAAAAAACACAAGAGAAAAGTTTTAATATTACAGTTGATTTTCTCACGCATTATATTTTTGATTTTGATACAAAAAAAAATTGATGCATGTTCCCTATTGTCCCGAACAGCTTTTCTCTCTATTTTGGTTATGGTTCATCTACCTATGAGACGAACCGTACCATGGTACGAATCTCGCGTGACATTCACCATTTCAGCGTGTAAAGTTTCAGATACGATAGTAGATCAATATAAAGTCGGGTAGCGTTGCTATTTTGTTTATTACTGGCGTTTCAAAAGACAATAATTAATGAGTTCAGTTGGAGAAAAGAAAACGGGCCAATAGGGAACATGCATCAATTTTTTTTGTATCAAAATCAAAAGTATAATGCGTGAGAAAAGCAACTGTAATATTAAAACTTTTCTCATGCGTTTTTTTCTCGTGATATAGTCACTTGAAGTTAGCACGCATCAGCTCCCGCCGAAAACGCTCTATACAAAAAGGTTAACATTTATGACGTCACTCATGTCACGTTTCAGGCGCATTATATGGAGTTAGCCAAGAATTTTCAAAATATATCTCCCCAAATATTGCGTTTAAGTACATATAAGTCATACAAAATATTATTTCTTATTCGATATTCTATCCGACTGTTAAGTGCATTATATCCGAAAATGTAAAAAAATATCGTTATTTTCCCCTGTGTGATAAAACTAGAATAATTATTATTTTTATTTATTTTTCTGTTCCATCATGTTTTTATACGTGTCCGCAGCGACCAAGCTCAAATTTATCAAAATCGGTGACTTATGCATGTTCCCTATTCTTTTGGGTACGCCATCTTTTATTCATTTCTAGTGGAGTTCTAGTTCTAGTTGGCGTATCAAAATGAAACATGCACCAGGGCCCTACCTATTTAATAATGAGACAATTTGTCAATCATCATGACAATTTGGATTACACTGCGATGTAGCTATGAGTAGTTTGTTTTATTTTCAAATTGTTTGCAATGGATATAAAATGGTCATGACGGGCGACAAATTGGGCCCTGATTTTATGTTTAGGTTCTCAGAAATACAACGGTGAAATCACATCCATTTTGGTGCAGTAGTTTTTGTGTGATGCGCGTACAAACAGACAGACAACATTTTTAAAAATAAGTAATTGTTTTGACTTCTGGGGGTCTATTACGAAAAGTTTAATGCGATACACGCAGCTGCGTCCGTGCTTCGTTTTGATTGTTTCCTATTACAAATCACTTTCGTATGCGATATTACGAAGTGATTGCGTGAGTTTCGCAGTTTCTCTCTAGCGTATCCGACATCATTTCTTCAGTAGTCTATGGGCTACATTAGCCAAATTCAAAATTCTTGTTATTACTACAACCAACGAACTGCGGACGACTATCGTGGCTAATTGACTGCGTTACTCAATTGCGTACGTTATTTTTGTAATAGACCCCCTGATACTCTTAATTATTTTTTTAATAATTATAAAGACCCTTTAATTTTTTTTTCTTTAATATCTCGTTTTTTAATATCGGCCATTTTTTCACCAAAAGTTTATATCGAGTTCGTTAATCCGATGCGGTTCCACACCCACCAATCCGCATTGGGCCTGCGTGGTGGATTATGGCCATCCTCCATTAATACTCATTACTGGTTAAACTCTTCGAAATCTAAAACATGTTGCATAAACTTTAATTTTTGGGCACCGGTAATAATAAAAGAACAGTATTAAAATAATCATTTTATTTTTATCAAAGACAACTTACTTTGATACTGATATTGAAAATAGAATTAGTAATACTTACAGTAAAATGTTACTACAGTACCTAACATATTCGTTCACAACTGATATTGAACATTCGTTACTGGATATTTTTTTATTATGAACATCGTACATTGTGCATTAATAAAAGATTGAAATAATGTATAAAAAATACACGCGTGTATTACTTACACATTTATTAATTATGAATTATTGTAACAACAAAAGAGATTAAACATTTGAATATTATGTCACTACTTTAATTAATGAAAATCAGAAACTTACGAATGATCAGAATAATCAAAGTGTTGTTATAAAGAAAATAACTCGCGCCAACTCTATCGTTTTGAGTAATGGGGAATATCCAAAAAAAAACAAATCAGCTGAATATTTTTTTTATAGGTAAATAAGCTCCCTTAGTAATAGAAAAAAGTTTCAGAATTTTCGGTTGCGTAAAAAATCTTTAAAAAATGAAAGTCTCTTCGACTTCACAAATGTACAAAAGTAACAGCAGAATTGAGATTATACCTTTGCCACCACCTGTCATAACCACAACATGCTATTAAAAAAAAAGTATCAACACAAAATGTCAAAACTTTTTTTTTATACTTGCTGTGGTTGTGGCAGGTGGTGGCAAACGTATAATCGCCATTCTGCTGTTACTTTCGTACATTTGTGACGTCGAAGAGACTTTAATTTATTAAAACATTTAGACACAACCGAAAATTCTGAAACTTTTTTCTAAAACTAAGGGAGCTTATTCCTACCTATAAAAAATATTCAGTCTTTTTTATTTTTTTCGGACATTCCCCATTACAGCTTTTCATCCCATCAGTGAAACAAAATGTGTTTGTAAATGACACCGGACACTGTCCGTCAGTGCGGCGACTAAACTATTGTTAGTGGTTGGTTACTACAAATAGAAATTAAGATTATGATAAAATGCAACTCATCTGAAACTCACAGCTTCCGTAGGAAGCCCTTTTTACCCGACTATTAAGAATGTTATTTTTAAGTCACATGAGGTTAGAAAAACTCTCTAATGCGATGTCTCACGAGGTTTAAAAAACTCTCTATGATGTTTCACGAGGTTTAAAAAACTCTCTAATGCGATGTCTCAAGAGGTTTAAAAAACTCAACTCTCTAAGATGTCTCACGAGGTTTAAAACTCTCTAATGCGATGTCTCACGACTTCACGAGGTTTAAAAACTCTCTAAGACAGTGGTTCCTAACCTTTTCAATATTGTTACCCATATAACCTAGTAGATAAGCAGACTTTACCCCCATGTTGCCGCCGTATCACAGTGTCATTAAAGATTGAAGAAATGTTACTTGAAATGAACTATAGTGGCATCTCTCTATTCTATTCTTTCTTACTGGTACCACCTCTGTTACCCCCATAGAATATCTGTTTTACCCCTACGGGGGTAATTAGCCCCAGGTTAGGAACCAATGCTCTAAGATGTCTCACGAGGTTTAAAAATCTCTCTAAGATGTCTCACGAGGTTTAAAAATCTCTCTAATGCGATGTCTCACGAGGTTTAAAAAACTCTCTAATGTGATGTCTTACGAGGTTAAAAAAACTCTACAATGCGATGTCTCACGAGTTTAAAAAGAATCTCTAACGCGATGTCTTTAAAGTATTATGTTGTCTGTGAAGTATTTTATCAAATGCAAACATTTCAGATTAAGTTGCAAACATCAAAATCTTAGAAACGTTAACAGCCTTATTAATAAACGAAGAGTAAAGTTTACACCCAGTTAAACCAAAAATTTGGCTTAGCAATATTACCCCTTACGTTTAAGGTCTCAAAGCCTTTTCTCAAATTCCGAAAAAAGCTTATTGGTACTAGGTGTAAACTATCATCGTTTATTAAAGGGGTAAAGGAATAAGTAGGTATTATATCTTATAGAACTAACAGTCTCCAAAAAATTAAGTAAGTATGCGCAATAAACTATGTGGGTTATTTATTATTGTGTCTATTTGAATTATACTAAACACTTCGCGTTTTACAACATTATTCAACAAACAAACAGCAACGTACGGCATAATTATTAGTAAAATAATACTAGATCTTTCTATTTTTGGTGTTAGTAGTCACCTACAAAACAAAGAAAAACTAAATCTAAAAATAAATATCGCTTTTAAGTAAATCGATGCAATTGCACAAAAATAATATTTAAGACCTTGATAATAAAAATAATGCTTTTTATTGTAGAAAATATTAAATGTAATTTAAATAAAGTAATTCACAGAAACAATTTAAATAAAAAAGTGATAATACAAATGATTGAATTCTTTGCCTGTATTTATAGAAAAAAACATAATTTAAAAAAACTGGTGGCAAAAAATTGGTATAGTACAGTAACATTTTTTCCACTAAGTACAAATTTTTATTATTAAGGGTGTAAATATAACTAATGAGATATCTTTAATGGCACTTTCGAATAAATACATAAGTAGCAAAATAAACATTTATCGTCATACTATGTTTACATATTATGTAGGAGTGAATGCTTAATTTGTGCGTTAAGTGTTGCCAAATATAATAATTCATCTTGTCTATGGCACAAGATATCAAAGCCCAAAGGTTTGATGTTAAAATATTTACAATTTCTATCATTATTGATATTCTTAAAATTACACTATGTTAGTTAATTCATTAATATACACTGAGGGAATTCAAAAAGTGGAGTACAAAAGCAGACGGATTTATTACTTTTAAATGCATACTGTTATCACTTGAGAAAGCTCATTGGAATTTGTTAACAACTTGTTTGACCCAGCTGCCTTTTGGAGCCAAATCTTTTGCTTCTGAAGTTGTCAATTCATCTGTGTGTTTGTTTAAAGGAATGTCGACTTTATGAACTGAAGATGTCGCAACATTTACTTCTGTCGTTGGATTGTCACTTAAACTTTGAAGATTAGCGACTTTATTTGTTATAGGTTTAGGTCGTTGTATTTGTATAGGCTTTTTCAAACTCTGTCCAGGCTTGGTCGTTTGACTTTTGGATAGTAATTCAATTTCCATTCTTCTTTCTAAAACGGATTTGCTTGCTTGCATTTTAGGATGTTCGTTCACTCTTTTCAGCTCGCTAGTCCTGATTTTACGAGTTGCAGAATCAAGGCTAGCTCTTTCGAAACTCATTCTTTTCATTTGTATGTTTCCTTGAGGTTTCAATGTGTTGTTATCTTCTTTAGTATCGTTTGTGTTATTCAGCCTTACCCCATTTGCAGCATTTTCATCACCAGTTATTGATTCATCGCCATGTGGAGTAGATTCTGATCTCACTACTGTTTGTTTCGAATTCAAGCTGTGTCTAATCATTTTTGTGTTAACAGATTCAGTAGACGATGATCGTGCTTGACTTCTAAAATGAGTGTTAACTTTATTTAATCCAGTCGGTTTTAACTGGACACCAGTGAAAGAAGGGATATTTGAGATTTTAGGCTTAGCAGGTACAGGAGGTGCAATTTTAGGTTTTATTTTATCTACTTCCTTCTTTTGCTCAGTCTCAATCTGTTGTGCCTTATTTGTCATTACCGTTGATCGGTTATTCACGGACATTTTTTCACCAACATTTGAAATAACGGTGGTCCTTTTACTTCTAAATGATGTTTCTCTCTTAATACTTTCCACTCTAGTAACTATTTTGCCGACTTTGCTGGAAACGTCTGTTTTTGTTTCCTCTGTATCCTCTTGGTCGGAATAAACAGCTGAATCCCTGAATACATCTCCATCAGTCAAATGTTCTATCTTCTCAAACGACTTTTCATAAAAACTATCATCAGATAAAGTGTGTACAGGCACTTCAGTTTTGTCTGTACCGAGTACATTTTGTGCGGTACTTGCTTTCTGGGCTTCTTGGTATGTACCCTCACTTGAAGAAGTTACAAAAGATGAATTGGAAAATAAACTATCAGGTCTAATAGCGTTTTTATTAATAAGAACATTGATGTTTTTGAAAGCTGACTTTTCACAAACTAGCGTCATAGGATCCACATAATCAGATTGAGCTATTCTGGCACCTAGATGTTTACTGCCTTGCATGTAAATAGGCAATTTGTTTAAGCTCTGATACGAACTATTGTTTGATTTAGAAGGCGATGGAGTACTGCTTACTGAGCTTGATAAATTCGTAACCATACTGTAACTTTTTCCGTAGGTAGGTCTACATTTTTCAAATTTCGGTGGAATATTGTCACAGCTTTGCGAAAGTACTTCCATGTTATTTTTTTCATTTTGACTTTCAGTCAGCGTAGTTTGTTCGCAAACGCTTTTACTTAGAACATCATTATTTATTGAGTTTGTAACTGATGTTGTTGGACTAACATCGGTTGAAGTGATGACAACTTTAATATCACTCTTTATAAAGTTATTTTGGACAACTTCAGTAGTCACTACTGTTTTTATTATTTCCGTTTTATTCTGATTATCATCTGCGTGTTCGTCGCCTATAATACTTTTAAATCGTTGCAGCAAATTTTTTGAGTAACTTCTTGGATTTAAAGCCGAACGTTTTTCATTTGAAGGACTTTTCAAATCTGATCTTATACTGTCAGGACTACTTTGATCATTTGCATTAATTTCATTATCATCGCTACTTTTGTTTGGAGTCCTGTTTTTGAAACGACTTAATACATTTCTAAGCGAAAGTATATTACTCGTTGGTTTGTAAATCTTATGTTCAGGATGGATTGCTTCTATTTCAGTTTGTTTATCATCATTATGATCCACCGGCAACACTTCACACGATGAAGTGGTAGAAGTATTCAAATTAGGCTGAGATACTGTCAATAGATTTTCATTTTTATTTTTGTTTAAATCAATTTCTTCAAAATTACTTTTATAACATCGGTCAATTTCTTCTTCTAACTCTAAAGTAGATTGACTGATGTTTTGTGGGAATTCACCGTCATTTGTTTTAGGACTTTTACTAAATTTGAGAATATCACCATCACTCATGTAGTTTTCGACGTCATCATAGCTAATTTCACTTTTATCTGAAGCTATTGTAAATGGCCGATCAGTACTCATAACTTTTCCGTCTCTATTTAAGTATGTTTTGCTATTACTATTGGGTTTGCATTTAAAGGTATTGAGATTACTTTCTTCTTGTGTAGATGTTACAACTTGAAAACTTCTAGGAAGTGACCCCGATTTTCTGTCTCTGGATACATTGAAATGCTCTTTTTGTCTACTCAGCCATATTTCCGGTGTATTTGGGCTTTGTTGATCTGGACTCATTGGTAAATAATCGTTTCCTAACGCACTGGATATATCTTTCTTTCTTCTGCAAACTTCTACAAGACTATCATATAGATTTTCATGTATATTTACTGGGCCTTGTTTTTCCATTGGTACATAATCATCAGCATTAACTAGTTTATCCTTCTTATCTGGAGATTTGATTGGGACATCGTATATACCATCGGTATCCTGAGCATTTAATTTATCAAATGAGAGATATACGTAATCTGATTCAGGATTAGTCATTACAATATCAGGAATACTTTGACCAGCAATCGGTGGTGAGGGTAAACGTTTAGGCCTAGATATATGTGAATGATGTTGTATTAATTTACTTTTACTGTTCAATGAGTGTAGATTATCTTCCTCTTTACTTTCAACTCTTAATGTTTCATAGATGTGGTCTCCATCTGACAAAACTTCTTCGCTGGGTGTTATTGGCAATACTTCTTGCTCATTGCTTTTACTTAACTCAAAATTTTCAGAAGTCTGTCTGCCGTACTTTGGTTTCAATTTAGCTGATTCAATGTTGCGTGCAAGGATTACGTGTTCTGGGTTAGAGTGTGATTTTAATAACCTCTGATGCCGTCTTTGTGCACTGTTTCTTAACTGCTGTTTTTTCAGTAGCTTTTGAAACTCTCTATTTTGCATTAATAATTGTGATATGATTTGTTCTAAAGGCTGTTCTATTTCTTCACAACTTTCATGAACTTCATCCTGTCTTGGTTTAATCTCATTTGGTTTATCTTCCACCTCAGACCCTTCTGTTATAACTTTTTGTTTATTCAAATATTTAACTTTCTCTAGTTCATTCTTTTTGAAAGAATCCGTTTTCTCTATTAATTTTTTGTAAGTTTCCTCATCAATGTCCTCATCTTTGCTAATTCTTTCAGGAATAGTTAAACCTTGAGGAACTTCTTTAGGTTTGTCAATATTTAAGCTATCATTCGATTCAGATATGTGTAAGATATTTTCAGTTGATACATCAGTAGAGAAATCTGCGTAAAATTTTGCAGTAGTATCAGATCCAACTCGTAAGCCCTTTGCTCTATTTTTCTTTAACTTTGATATTTTCTTTGGTATATTTTTAGTGTTGTACATTCTAACTTCTACACCTAATTTTCCTGAGCTTACTCCTCTTTTCTTGATATCAAGTTCAGGGTCAGAAATAATAGTACCGTCACTATTCTTCACTTTTCGAGTGATTTTATTTGAACCGCAATTACGACATTCAAATTCAATCTTTTCAAATCCTCGCGGTTCATTTCTTTCGCTATCACTGTCTTGCGATTTCTTTGAAAATACAGTGTTTTGTTGCAATCCAGGCTCAGACTTTCGTCGCCATGTCCCTATTTTAGTCAGCCTAGATCTCTGTGGGTCATCCTTTGATTTTGATCTCAATGTGTCTGTCTTGTATTTGTCACTATCAACACATCTGGATTTCCTACTTACATGTAAAGTATTAGAAGATTCAGTTACTACTATATTTTCTTTGATTTTCTCACATTTCAGACAGGTTTTAGGGATGTTTCTCACGTTTATCAAAGAATTATTAGTGTCACTTAAATCTTCTCTACTTTTACTACTCTCTGAGTAACCTGCGATATTATCGGATGAATGGTAGCCCCTTGTTTTGTTTAAAGATCCCGGAAATTCCTTGATGAAGCTTTCCTGTGACGATTTAAAGTCGGAACACTTGCAGTCTGATTGCTTTCTTTCTAACCCTTCAGCGCTTCCAGAATCAATGAAATGTAATGATCTATCACATTCAGGACACTTGTCTCCAACTATTTCCCCATCTACATGCCTACAACCACATTTATCGCCCCTAACTTTAGGCTTCGATAGTTCAGTTTCACAATCGGAGCAAAGATCGACGTAACAATTATCACAGGTATAATCAGTGCCTTTTTCAGCGGATACTTGACTGCAATCGCATTCTTGACTTGATTCAGGTCTTGAATTCGGTACTGTGTATTTTCTATTAGCTTTCTTCAAACGCCCTCTTATGCCGGTTTCGAAAGATTTTCTTCTTTCTCTATCCATTTTCCTCTTTTCCAGGTATTCTGGGGCTGACAGTTGCTTCCTCATGGATGCTTGAGTGATCAAGTTATGGGATTTTTCGGCAAGCATGTCATCTGCAACAACAATGAGCAAAATATAAAATTTCCATGTTCAAAAACATGACACTATTCAATTTATTCATTTTATTAATTTGGTACGATACGATACGCTTCTAACTCTTCAACTAGTAAATAATGCAAACTCACCATCTGTTTTATTTTGACCGAGTTCCATGACCAGTTGTCGGGCATGAGAAGGTATGACTGCGTTGTAGTTCTCCAATATTACCTGCAAATAATAAAACAGTGTTCAAACGTTTATTTTCGACACTTCCTACTGCTAGAATAGGATGAATTCCTTTTTATGGATACCACACAAGAAGTAACCTCGGTTTTTATAATTGAAGAACTATCCGTTTTGCTTACGGACGGTAGAATTCTGACAGATTTTCTAGTAGCTGTTTAATAGAATTCTACCATCCGTAAACAAAACGGATCCTTATTGGCTCATTGGGTTAGTGAACAAAGAAAACCATAGACAATTAGAAATTGATGCTGAAGATGCTTAAACCAATTTCTTATAATATACATTTGTAGCCTGCTCAACATATTGAGCAACATTCTAGCAGTAGGAAGTTTGCCATAGCAAAGAACGAATGTAATCTTCGAAGTACCCGAAATAGAGAAGAGCATTGCTGGACTCACCTTCTTTACTAACAACGACGCAACGTACCAACCTGTGAGCGCGGCGCGTCCTACGGTTTGTGGAACTAAGCCCCTCTGCACACGGTTCGTAAGCGTAGTCGTCTCGTAAGCGTAAGTATCGTCAAGACGCAACGAGTATGATACAAAGAGAGTTAGCTACACACGAATCGTAGCGTAGACGTAGAGCTTCACGTTGACGGAAATTCATCACCAAACGTAAAGAAAGTATTTTGTACGCTTGCTTTTTACGCCAGTACGCTACGACTATCGTATTGACAATAAAAATCTCATACACTATGCCTACATATATTTAAATATATTTACAATAAAAATATCATATGATACCCACGCACGGCTGCGTAGCGTAAGCGTATCGTCGTACGAGAGCAATACAAGCACGTATATGTTCAAAGAAGTCTGCAATAGTCTGCATACGACGCGTTGTTGCAGCGTATCGTATGAGATTTTTATTGTCATTACGATAGTCGTAGCGTACTGGTGTAAAAAAGCAAGCGTAGAAAATACTCTTACTCTATATTTGTACATGGGTTTTGGTTCATACTATATTACATCCCTCAAAGTTTCATCGACTGAGGATTTAATGTTGGGGTCCCCATACACAAGATCGCTTCAATTCCTACACTATACGATACGTTTACGAGACGGCTTACTTATTTATTGCTGTAAAAGCTGATAAGTTTCTTGCGCCTGTTCTTCTTGTCAGTTAAAAAAGTCTTGAATGGGTGGTAGGTACGCTTACGAGCCATATGCGGAGGGCCTACGAGACAACTATACTTACGAGCCGTGTGCGGAGGGCCTACGAGACGACTACGCTTGCGAGCCGTATGCGGAGGGCCATATAAGTCTTCTTCTTCTTCTTATTTTAGTTTGGCAATCTACTCTCCTCTTTAGGGAGTAATTTTTGCCAGTGTCAAGTGTTGAATAGTTCAGTGGTAGATTGTTTCAGTTTACATTAAAATGCGGGTGCATCGCATTCCAATGCTGCTTGGAGCATTTGGCACCAAGTATATCAAGACAGTTTACTCGGTAAGGTCAGCCGAGGTAGCCACCACTACAATAAAAGTCTCAGTCCACACAACCAAAATCGCGCCTATTTCAATTATCCAACATATTGTTCAGTTGCGTAGACAATTGTACCACAAAGCTGCACCAATTTTAAGACACAATATCCACTACGAATCAATTTGCGAATAATTAAAATAGTCACCAAACCGAACCCGACAAAATGGCACCAAAAACTCCATATAATTCTTACAAAGGAAACTCGACTCACCCTCTTAACCAACAAGGTCCACTCCCGCTTGTGCCGCAGCGAGCGCGCCTGCAGCGTGAGCTGCGCGCGCGGCGCGTCCCACGGGATCACGTGGAACGACAGCGGCGCGCCCGCTATCGACTCCACCAGCATCATGTTGTTGCACTGCACAATTTGAATTTGGAATTGATATTTTTTTTACAAATTGGATCTCGTTATTGAATTAAGGCTCCGTTACGCGAAATCATTTGTCTCTGTCTTTTTCTTTACGTGTAAAGAGTATGGAAAATAACCTCACTTCTGCACTTTTTCGATGTTTTTCGTTGTTTTTTCATCTTGATCTTTAGCACGATTATCTTTCTTGAAAAAAAGTTATTGGAGCAACTGCTCAGTACGTTAAAGTGTATTTTGATGTAGAATTCAATACGTTTACGCTATTATTTACGCCAAAAATATGGCCCGCGACAAGCGCTTTTGATGATATTCTGTTTTTTTTTTACTATCATCTGTGAGGTTTATACGCAATTTTATGTTTGTAGCAACTAAGTAAATTCTTTAGCTTGTCGTATGATTTTTTTGGTGGCGACAAGTTTACGTTTTCTATATAAAGATATGGCCCGCGCAAACCATGTTTTCCTATTACCGCCTCTTAAGCTACAGTTTGAGCCATCTTAGGAGGCGGGCGGACAAAAACAGTAGGCTGTAGCGAGGTCAGTCTGCACTCCGTTCACTTTATCGTCAGTACGACAAAGAATGGTTTCCCATTTATAGTGTGCTTTATTTCTAAAATACATTTTCAATGCCTTTGCGCGTAATGTGAGATCTGTAGATTTTTTAAGTCTTTGTGCTATCCATAGACTTAGAAAAATTTTCGCTGCGTGGTAAAATAAACATTGCAGTTTGGATGCAGTCTTTGTGCAGTTGTCATTTAACTGCATCGAAACTGCAATGTCTTTTTATTTAGAATAATAACACCAAGAAGCCGAGTCTTCGTATGTAAAGTAAAGCAACTAAAACTTAGCCATAAGGCATCCATTACACAGTAGATTGCTGTCAGTTTGGTTGCATGAAGTTGATTTCTTCTTTCCATCAGTCAATCAGTCAATAGATCAAATCACAGAATAGATATTAGTCTACTATCCTTTTAGGTGTTATTATTCTGCGCTTTTTACAAATAACTTCAAGCTAGAAATATGGCATGGCCTATTCAAGACTAAAAAGAGGTGAATGTAAATAAAAAAATTGGGAAAGTTAATACCTAGTCGTAATATTTCCTTACCATAATGTGTGATTTGTATGCCAGTATGCCATCTTCTCGATTCTTGGTGACGAGAAGCATCTTGTCAAACAGAAACACATGTCGCATGCCTTTAGCGCCGAGTACTCTAAAAAATTATTATGACAAATAAAGAATTTGAACACCACCATTGATATCTTTTAGAGAAGTATTACATTGACCATCAGCCATTTTAATGTCCCCACTGCTGTGGCACAGGCCTTCCTTATGGGTGGATAAGGAGGATGGGCCATAACCCACCACGCGGGCCCAATGCGGATTATTGGGTGTTAACGATTGCAAATGCAGCTGGGACCAACGGCTTAACGTGCTTTCCGAAGCACGGAGGAACTCGAGATAATAAATTTTGGTCACCCATCGCATTACCGACCCTTGCGAAAGATGCTTAACCTCCGCAATCGTTAGACCAGGCGCAATAACACTGCGCCATCGAGCTCCTCAATGCTGCTCATGGCTATCAACACGTCTATTTCTCGCTGTAAAGCAAATAAAAGAGACACATTGATAACCATTCAGAAAACTGACAAGTTTCAAGAGGTTGTAATACCCCCCCTGTTTGACTGACTTACTAATTTATGATGACGTAATAGGGATTAAACGCATCTGTAAAAAAAACTTTACCAAGTTAAAACTATGAGATCAGAACATAGTTTGCTGATTTCCAATACTATAAAAAAATAATCTAGATTATTTTTTTACACAAGCAAGTAAGACATTTGCATGTTTTTAATGCCTACATCTTTGAAGAGCTCGGTAGCGCAGTGGTTTAGCGCCTGGCCCAGCGATTGCGGAGGTTAAGCAATTTTCGCAAGGGTCGGTGATGGGATGGGTGACCAAAAAATTATTATCTCGAGCTCCTTTGTGCTTCGGAAGGTACGTTAAGCCGTTGGTCCCGGCTGTATTTGCTGTCGTTAACACCCACCAATCCGCATTGGGCCCGCGTGGTGGGTTATGAGCCCGTCCTCCTTATCCACCCATAAGGAAGGCCTATGCCCCAGCAGAAGGGACATTAAAAATGGCTGATGGACAAATGCCTAAATGCCTACATCTTTAGAGACTATCTACCTAAATGTCCCTTCAGCGCAGAGCTCGCCGTAAGTAGTCAAATCTGGACCGTTCCACCCGTAGAGCAAAGACTGAATCTCCTGAAATAAAACAAAGTCATTGTTAATAATCATACTAAGATGAAAGCCGATATTTGACTGCATTCTTTCGTCCGTCAGGTGACAGCACTTCGGCTCCAAACACTAAAATCTCTTGTATATGGCAGGTCATGCCTTTTTCAAAGTTCTTTCCTGTCTCCTCTCCTGAAGTAGGCTATGCCCTTGTACTACTCTTGTGTTCATTACTCTTCGATCAAGAATATCCTAGATAACGCTTCACAAACTAAAATAGCACGCAAATATGGCACCGACCTGGCGCCGACTGACAAAACAATAAGCTATTAGAAATTTTGAAATTCGAATCCTCACATGAATATTTTTGATATTTTTACTTTTCATCAAATTGAACAACTTTTACTTACTATGGGACCAACTCTGAATACGCAAAAAAATCAGCTATTTCATACAAAAATTTATAACGAAAATATCAAAATGTATGAAACAGCTTTTCCGCGATTTCAGAATTAGTCCCATAGTAAAAGTTGTTCAGTTTGATGGTCCCTATCTGTTATGTCTGGCTTAAGAGATTATTTGTAACACGTTGTATATGTTATATGTTGTATATGTTATATGTTGTATATCAATATCATAACCGTACCTGAACTCTAACTGCGTGTTCGTGTCGTCTCTTCATGTCGTCTATGTGTTGGGCGATGCCTGTCATCTTCAGCAGCGCGTACTCCGTCTCACTGGACGCGCACTGCTTCACCACGTTCTGTAATTAAATTGAATCCTATTTAATCAAGTTCAACCACCTTTGTGGTCTAGTGGTTCGCCCTCCTGTGTGAAATGCAAGGGTCCCAGGTTCAATTCCCAGAAGGGGGGTACATTTGTACTCGGTTTGGTTGGTGGTAGGGCTTATTCAAGTTCGCCTGACTAGCTAGCACCATCTTACCTAAGTCTGACGCCATAACATCAATTTAAAAATTGTTGTGCTCCGGTAGTTTGAGGTAAGATAGCCAGTTCCTCAGTGATGAGGATTCCGGGTGTAGTGCGCTTCCACCTTCGGCCTTATCATCCCTTAACATCAGGTGAAGCACTATCCGGATGTGCATAAAAAAATTGTCAAACAAAGTATGTAGTTCTATTGAAATCACCCAAATCTGAATGATGAGTAATTGAGGTGACCCGAATCTAGTTGCCTTTCCCTAAATTATCTAGCGCTTTTGAGGCTTAGAATCCAACACAGCCAGTCGCTCCATAATCCAAGGGTACCATAGCAAAAAACGTTTAGTTTTGCATCTACACAACACTGTCAATTTAACTATTTTAAAAAAAAATTAAACTTTTTAGATTTTTTATGCATTCACAATGCTATTTTTATATTAAGATTATTAATATAATTGAAAAATATTAGAATAAATCGACTCACCCGTAGCAGTCGTCCCGTCTAAGCTGCTACGGGTGAGTCATTTTTTCCAATATT
The DNA here is from genome assembly GCA_943789525.1 of Agriphila geniculea. Lineage (NCBI taxonomy): Eukaryota > Metazoa > Arthropoda > Insecta > Lepidoptera > Crambidae > Agriphila > Agriphila geniculea. The sequence continues at coordinate 9,702,902 of OX038895.1, forward strand.
TTTCAATTATATTAATAATCTTAATATTTTCAAAAATTTCAAATTAATCTCGAGTCTTACCTGTAGTAACAAGTGATACTTCAAAATCCTCTGAACAGGCTTCAGCAAATACGACGCCAGAGGCAGCGGGTGACCCAAATCCAGTTGCCTCTCTCTAAACTCTCTAGCACTCTGAGGCTTAGAAGCTAACGCAGCCAGCCGCTCCATGGTACGAGGGTAGCCAGTGCAGTAGGAGGTGTACACGGAGAAACCTGTCGTGTTGTTCACGAAACATCGAGCGATGCAGGTGGCGTCCAAACGGCAGGTGTTCAGTTCTTCACAGAGTGACCTGGAATTTGAAGGGTCAGATCAGCATGTGTGATACCTTGGGGTAGACATTGTAGTAAGAATTAGAATACTTTAATCATTAAACAAGGGGTGGCCGCATGAGGCCGGAAGCGATATAAAATCTATTGTGTCTCATTTCGTCTGGCTTGGCGGGTTAAGATCCAGTTTTTTTCAGGACTTAAAGGGATTACCAATGTCTTGTTTACTTCCATTTTTTTTTACTTCAATTTTAATTGGTAATTCTCAGAAGACTAGAAGCACAACCAGTTGTAGTTTGACTATTGGTCAGACTTGCCAGAATGGTAAGCAAAAATAAAACAAGATTATGCATAGATTTCCCAATTGCATAAATTAATGCTTCTTCAGAAAAACAGTTATTACTTAAACTAAAGACAGTAATTTGAAATTGCTCAGGTATTAATTTTCAATACAAGATGATTTCCCGTTATGTAGTTGCAATAAGGACTTCATACAGCTTTCTATTTACTCATTCTAGAACGCTACAAAATAAATTGTAAAAGAAATTCAAGTTACAACAAAGTTGGTCATACATAAAATAAATTCTTAAGTAACTGTGCGTTTGAACAAGCTTTTCATACTTATTCTCGGCACATACGACTTGCCAATATATTTTATAATCCCGACGGACTGCGTTTAACACCCCGACTCAAAAGAACTTAGCTCCATTGTTTTTACGAAGTTTTACGACTTTGCCCAAGTGGAAACGTGACTGGTCAAAAGACCTAATAATTGACCGGTCATTTCTCATTCCACCTCTTCGCTTTTACGAACTCAATTCTCATAAGGAATGGCATACTCGCTGGCATAATAAACGTTTATGTTTTTCTGCTATCAATCCGAGTGAGCTGTAAAACTTAATTACTTTTACGCGATGTGAATTCATAAATTAACATTGAGTGTAATGCAGAAAGCTATAAACATCCTGCGACGCAATATTTTAAATAGCTTTGGGCCTAATATAGCACCTTGCGGTACCCGAATCGTTATTGCTTAAGAAAAGTAATAAATTGGCAATATTTTACGCTGCCATATGGTCGTACAACACACACTTACGTGATTTAACACCGCGGTATCGAGTTAAGCAGGCCATGTAATAACATATAAATCTGTGGTTTATGATATAGAATGCTAAGATAAATACAAATTGGAATTCCTTGAATTCTTGTTTTGCTACCTACCGTTTAAAATCAAATTGACAATATTTTTCAAAGATAAGTAGTCCTTGGTTTCAGATTGGATGTTGTTATGAATAAGTCTTATGTTTTTAACCCGGCCAAAGAAGATTAGCTTTACCTTTTTTAGGGTTCCGTACCAAAATGGTAAAAAAGGACCCTTATGGTGTGACTCAGTCTGTCTGTCTGTCTGTCTGTCACAGCTGGATATCTCGAGAACTACTAATGGTATCAACTTGAAATTTAGAATAGTTTAAGATGACATTTGCACAACTATTTTGCAAATAAGAAAGAAATAAAAAATAATATATTTTTTTTACAACAAGGACTGAAAAAGGGTCTTAAAAATTTGAAGTGAGGTGACTAAGGCATGTGGGGTATATATGAAAGAGCGCTGTTTGCACATTTTAAAAACATTTTTTTTTCTTAGGCCGCATAGTTTTCGACTTATGATGAAAAATGTAAAAAAAATATCGTCCCCCCCCCCTTATCTCCGAAGTTTGCAAAGGGAAAAATCTGAAATAATTCTATGTTATAGTAGTTTATGTAAAGATTACAGAAAAAATAAAACAATGTCTCAATATAACACACTTTTTTAGAAATTCAAAAAACAAACAAAAATTCTTTAGTTTCACTACCAGTCAACAGATGGCGCTGTCCTAAGAATGCTAACCTAAGAAAAAAAAAAAAAAGAAAAAAAAAAAAGTTCCACTACCGGTCAAGAGATGGCGCAACCTAATACTACAATAATAAATTGGTGGCTGGTTGTAATATAATTACCTACTATTTGCCGTACGAATAAACGAAGAATAAGTTCCTACTTAGTAATATAAACAGTTTGCAATGTGGAGTAGCTGAAACGTTTTTCAGTCACCATTAAGCAGCTGTGGTTAAGATTTGTAAATTAACTGTCCGCCTGTTCGCCCTTCCACCTGTCTGCCGTTTATCCTACTTTTTTAAAGACTGTACTAAAGTAACATATCCAAATATATTTATGATTGTACGGAACCCTCGGTGCGCGAGTCCTACTCGCTCTTGACCGGTTTTTTTACATTGTTATACAGTGCTTTAGATACATTGCCTATTTAGCGGAATCTTAATTACTCAAGAATATTCGCCGTGCGTGTAAAATGTAAGAGCATATTCCAGAAATAACTTTATAAATAGTTCACTTCTTTTCAACTTCATCTTTCCATCATTAACTGTAAGTGTTGTTATACACGTAACAATTCGCTAAATGCAGAATCTTGTTAAATCTGTTGCAAGTTGCATTAATGTATGCAATTTTACAACTAAATAAATGTTACATCATGCATTAATAGGAAGGCCATTCGTTATCTTTTGAATTAATAATGTGACACCATAACTACTTTTTATAACGACATTTTTAATCCAAATTTTTCAATCACCACCACTGATCATAAATATTATTAAAAAAGTGAACAATAGAATCTAACGAGAGACCACCCAGAGCGAGGGTGTGCATAAGTCCTGCGTAACTCAATACTGTTAAATCTCGCGGGCGATCTTACCCCGATTTTAAGGGGAACTATTTGTCAGATGTGTGTACATCTTAGAGCATGTGTACAGTTAGCAGCACGGCAGTTAATCAAAACAGAAAAATATCAGCTATTTATTTTGAACCTTACTTCGCATTGATTCTACTTCTATATCTTCGCACTATAAAATTTATTGAATTTGATTACTCTGTCGTGGTAGCCCAGCATGTCTTTGATGGTATTACTGTTAAATACTTAAGTGAAAAAACATAGCAAATACAACTCGCAGTCGACTCGATTGAACAATAAAACACGATCTTTCAACTATAAGCTTAAATTCTCTAATTTTACTTTGAAAACAATTATACTTTTTATGTTTATTTTTATTCAGCTATGATTTTTAAAATTGTCATATGGTTTATTAATCATGTAAAGCATAGCATGAGTGTGTCTAACAATGTTTTGAACTTAGCAGTAGTAGGTATTATGTCGTGCTAATCATTACGATCTCGTTCTTATAAAAAAAATGCTGACTCCGACTCCAATTGGCTTTGATAACTTTTTGAACATGACTGGAAATCTCAAAACCATTTCGAGGAATAAGCTTTCGGTACTACTAATTAAATTTAAAAATAAGTCTATATTGTTAAAGATATTTACAATATTCAATAAAAAGCTTTAACCTTCAAATGACTTTCATATGACGTCATCACATACAGATCCCCCAGCCATAATAAAAAAAAAGAAAAAAGGGCAAAGACAATTTTGACAATGAACTTGGCATTAGGGATGGTGGAAGGTGGAAGTAAAAAAATATCGATATAGGTAATATTTCTCAGAAAAAAATGGGATGAAATGGGATGATGACTAAGTAATGGATTCTAATTTTAAGGTATTGTAAAACATAAAAAAAGCGAATTTTACGATGATTTTTAATACTCAAAAGTTGGAAAAAATTAAAATGCTGTAGTGACAAAATAGTGTCGACTATTAGAATCCATACGTAATTACAAAAAAAATGTTTTGGAAAAATTATTGTAAAAACATCTATCGCTATATCAGAGTATTTAATATCGCCAGAAAAATATCGATGAACTTATCTCGTAATTTTTTCCACATCCCTACTATTAAATGTTTGTAAATAGAAATAAAGTATGCACATATTTTCACAATGTTTATTATGTTATCCTGTAAATTTTCAGTCCACAAGCAATCGTTACCATTTCATCAATGTAGCTTACATCCAAAATAGACACAATACATACAATACATTTCGCAATTTGGGTAGATTGGGCGTGTCAGTTTTTACAAAGTTTTTCAGCAGAGTTTCCACTGGTAAGCAATTTTATTATAATATTACCACCTCAAAAATTATTGCGGCAAATTAAGAAGGTAGGTTAGAACCGTCACAACTGGATTGAATGAATAAAATAGAAGAAATATTAACTTTAACTTATTTGTTTACAAACAACCATAAAGTCATTATGACAGGTAATGACACTTGGCCGTTCTTTTTCTATAAATAGATGGCAAAGGTTTTCCTTCTTAAACTTTCATGCCACTAATGACGTCATTCCGGTTGACCATATCCGCTCGACAAATATATTTATAAAAAAATAAATACGGGACCAAATGTTAAAATATTCAAATTAGTTTCTTAAATTGGCCTAATCTGTAGTAAAAAAAATATAAAAAAAATACCTTTTATTTTTAACCAAAGCCAATTGTACAGGCATTGTAGTTGGTGTGACAAAGTGTTAAACAGCTACTTCTGATTCTGAATGCGCCTGTATTATGTGGACGGTAATATACATACAGAACATTATGTTGTAGTGGGCGGTAGCCATTAGCTCCTACAAAAAAAATGTGTTTGACGTTTTAAATGTAGGGTTCCGGTGCTTGGAATAAAAGTTTACTTTAAAGGGATGGATTTCATAATAGTAAATTACTAATTTAGTACCTACATAATAAAAGGTATTTCTATTATAGTACAAACACTACCTATACGCTTTTATTTTTATTTTTTCCATGTGACTAGTTTCAAAAATATGTACACATTTCAAATTCCTTAATCACTGTCGATTTCAAGGTTCCAGATTCCAGGCATGAGCAAAACGAATCAAAATTCTTCTCACGATAAGATTTTCAATATTTTAGAAGTGAATCACTCTTGTTTAGGGAAAATTACAGCTTAGTCGCTTGGAGCATTACTTGTCTCAAGAGTCCCAGATTCAAAACCGTTGAGGCCAATGTTTGTGTGATAGGCATAACCATTTGCTTGTTAACCATTATCCATGTGTATGGAAAACCATTTGTCATATTTTATTAATGATTACATAGGTATTTCAATAAAGAGTTGAGTGAAGATTGTTTACCAAATAGGACAATAGTTAATAAACGGACTATACATGTGCTCGCACAGATACACGCATTTTGTATAGGTTGTATTTTGTAGCTTTTTTCTTAGCCACAACGGGATAGTGACCTTCACCTCACCTGATGATAAGTGACGATAAGGCCGAAAGTGAAGCGCACTCCACCCGGAATCCTCACCACAGAGGAACTGGTTACCTCTAACTGCCGGAACACAACAATTTTTAAAATGTTGTAATGGCGTCAGACTTAGGTAGTTAGGTAAGATGGTGGTAGCTAGCCAGGCGGACTTGAAATAAGCCCTATCACCAACCAAACCGAGTACAAAAATCCCGGGACCCCTGACACGTGTGGGCGAACCACGAGACCACAGAGAACGGTTAAAATTTTACTATAACCGAACCAGAAAATTCTGTTTAACGCAAAATATGTTCCATCCACTATTTTTTAAGGAACCCCGAACCCCACCCTCTAACTAGTTTGACAGTCCCTCGCTATTATTTTAACGCCCTTCTGTTGAGGGATGGATTATTGCTGCGTTTCTTTATTGTTGACTGGGACTTGACGGCACGGGTGAAGCAGTTTTTATTATTTTCGAGTTTTCCATTTGTTATTATAATTTCTTTTGTAGGCAATTTGGTAAATGGATGGATGTAATGTTTTACTATTCTTCGTTTTTGGCGTTTTTAATTGAGTAATCGTTGTATCAAATTAACTCGTTTGATTTGTCATCATTATATTCAAATTATTTGTTAGGTAGTAAGGCCCGCCGCATACCGATTTTGATTCGGAATTCCGAAACGTAATCATTCCGAATTCCGAAAGCAGCAAATCCAATACAAATCTGTTGGAGCTGCCTTAATTTTCCGTTCGAAATTTTCATTTTCATACTTACATTCGATATTCCATTTCGGAATTTGTATCAGATTCCGTCTGTATGTCGCGGGCCTAAATTGATATTATGATTTATAAATTATTATTCCTTTTAAGTAGGACTATGGTTACGAGTGCGATTTTAAATTCAAAGGTGATTAATAATTTAGTCTCTAATATTAATGACAAGGAATAAGGAAAAACTAACCTGTTAAAAGCATAAATGGATTCTATGTTGTTGAAAAGTTCTGACAACTCCTCGTCTGAGAAGGTTGACTGCTTCCGCCAGATGTGGAGATAGCCCTGGAATAAGAAAAACGTTGTTTTCAATACATAAACAACACATTGACATCATATTTTTAATATTATCAACAGTTCGTCGCACAATCAATCATTCGCACAAACTAGAGAAAACACCACGGTCGCGAGAATTGAAAAATTCGGCCTAAGAAAGTAGACAAATCAACGTTTCGTAATCTATACGTGTTTCGCTCCAACCATGAGATGAGCATCCTCAGGAGTTAGATCGTGCGTAAACCAACACCCGGTGTTGATTAACCTTCGCAATCGCAGGGCCAGGCGCTAAACCACTGCGCCACCGAGCTCCTCAAACTTTCAAAATCTACAGTCTACCGCAGCGTAATGCGTAGCATTATGTGATTAGCCCATCTATTCCACAGCCACAGAATAGATATACCGTACAGAAAGGAAACTCTCCGCCCCGCCCCACAATCAATTACCTCACCCCACCGGCGCCCACCGCGCGAGTTCGGCTGCGTTCAAACGATAACACATGACCCGATCTCAACCCGAACTCAACTCAAACTCACCTCAACGGCAGCCCACCTTGAAATACATCGCTTACATTGAGTCTTATGACACATTAATAAGCTCTTGTGTAATTTTCAGGTGAGTTTGAGGTGAGTTCGGGTTGAGTTCGGGTTGAGTTCGGGTTGTGTTCGGGTTGAGTTTGAGTTGAGTTCGGGTTGAGCGCGAGGTGTGTGCAGTTGTATCGACAAAATATAAAGGAGCTTATTAATGTGTTATAAAACTCAAAATTGTAAGCGCTGTATTTCAAGGAGTGGGCTCCGGTTGAGTTGAGTTCGAGTTGAGTTCGGGTTGAGGTCGAGTCGTGCGTTACCGTCTGTACGCAGCCTTCGTGTGCCGATCCGTGTGCTCATTCAATAGCTCTAGACTTCACGCACACAGTTGCGCGTGTGCAATCACGTCACTGTGTAGCGTCTGTGTAATAGGTAGTTGAAACGCGACGCTTGTATGGAGTGCCCGGAGAGTGCCACAGTTTCTCACTAAACTTTCGCCAGCTTAATTTAAAGCTTCATCAACATAGTGAAACTATAATACTTCTTTGAAGTTACAGCGATATCAGCCGATGGAACGAGATACGGCGCACGCGCGTAGAAAGTAGCAGATACTGATACTGTGATAATAATATCACCGTCACGAACTTCCCATTATAAGGAGCGACATGATAATTTCCTGTTTAATCAACCTGAATAGGATATTCAAATTGTAGATAAGCATGAGTTAGAAGATAGCCTTCTATGAAAAGCTTCTGTTTAGATTTAACCCACGAATCTGAATGTAGTTCCAAAAATATCAGATTGAAACGCAGCGATCGGGCAATGGGGAATGTCCGAAAAAAATCAAACTGGCTGAATATTTTTTTATAGGTAGGAATAAGCTCTCTTAGTAATAGAAAAAAAAAAACCGAATTTTCGGTTGCGTGAAAAAATTTAAAAAAATTAAAGTCTCTTCGTCTTCACAAATATAGGAAAGTAACAGCAGAATGGAGATTATACCTTTGCCATCACCTGCCACAACCACAACATGGTATTAAAAAAGATCAACACAAAATGTCTAAACTTTTTGTTTTTAATTCTTGTTGTCATAGTGGCAGGTGTTGGCAAAGGTTTAATTTCCATTCTGCTGTTACTTTCCTACATTTGTGAAGTCGAAGAGACTTTAATTTTTTTTAATTTTTCACGCAACCGAAAATTCTGTTTTTTTTTCTATTACTAAGGGAGCTTATTCCTATCTATAAAAAAATATTCAGCCAATTTGATTTTTTTCGGACATTTCCCATTGTCTGAGGACCTGACAAACAGTCAAACATTTGGTAATTTTACTACCTTTGTATTAAGTTCGAGTACTTTCTTCTAATAATAACTTTTCTAGAAATAATAACTTTTTTGTGTGGCATCATTCTGATCATCAAAACCTTGATCCTTCACTCGCATATTTAGAGAAATACGATTGAGAATAACTGATATATTTTTTGACTAATGTGAATTGTAGGTTTTACGCAAAATGGTTGTGTTCATTACGTTTCGGGTCAGATCAGCTTGAGTTTTTAACCGACTTCAACAAAAGGAGGAGGTTCTCAATTCGATTGTATGTTTTTTTAACCGACTTCAACAAAAGGAGGAGGTTCTCAATTCGATTGTGTTTTTTTTTTATCGTTGTTCGCGCGTATCTTCGACATTTATGGACCGATTTTGATGATTCTTTTTTTGTTCGATTTAGTTTGCTTGCGAGATGGTCCCATTAATTTTTTTTTCAAATCGGTCAAGTAGTTTTCAAGTAATCCTGAAAATACTATGATTTTGCATCAACTACCTTGACGACTTTGTTATTTATAAACCGAATTAGATGAAATTTTTTGTGTTGGAAAGGGGATACTTTTAGTGTAGTCATTTTAACCGACTACAAAAAAAAATGGCTCTCAGTTTGACCTGTATATAGTATGTTTCTCCGCGATTACCTCACGTTTGGCTGAGCCGATTTTTCTACCTAAATAATATACTTACCAACACTATCTAATACAGAAGGTACTGACTAACACTAAAAATAAACAAATAAAAAATTGTTTAAAAAACACCTGCCTCTAAAAAGCAAGAAATAATATTCAAATCATTAGATACGCATTAAAACGTCTATTGAAGTCGGGTAGGGATTTAAGAATAAAAAAAGGAAGTTGTACTTCCTGTACGTACGTACGGTACGTTCGTACCCCACCCGACTTCAATAGACGTTTTAATGCGTATCTAATGATTTGAATATTATTTCTTGCTTTTTAGAGGCAGGTTTTTTTGAAGTCGGTTTTTTTGTTTTTTAAAACCTACTTTTAAAATTTATTCATCCGATATATGTACATTCTTTACTCACATACTCGTACTTATTTACGTAATAAAAAGATCATCCACTATTGTTTTTCACCAGCATTGAAACTTAAAGCTATACTGTCGATTTATACAATACTTTTTATATTAATTTATGGCATTAGGTATGCCATATTTTTTAAGTTTAAGTTTAAAGTAACTTAGCGTTCAAACAAATACTTAGAAAGTTCACCACTTGAATAGGGAGGTTGTTACACGTGAGTACATAATGCAGTTAAATAACTGTAGATTAAAATCTCCTTTTGAGATAAACTTTACAAGAGTCAACATCTATCTGAAGCAAGAATCGCCTAATAAACAATGACGTAACTCAATTTAGTAAGGAAATCATGGGATCTTAGAGATAAGAACTAACTAGTGGCCTTTTGTGTACCCGAGCATAGATTAAACCCGAGAGTCACCATAAAGTACTTATAGGTACTCTGTGTAGTCAACTGTTTTAAGGCTGTATATTCCAAGAACCTTATATTCATAATTCGGATCACGTTCCATTTTTAAATTTTCAATACAAATGATTAAAACAACTCTGCGCGAGCCGTAATGAGGGCGAACTTTAAAAAATCCTATTAAATTATTAAATAGATATATTGGATATATAAAACACGCAACACATTAGACAAATACCAAATTATTCCTAAAAAAATAAAAAATACTTTAGAATCTTTAAATACCGGTAGAAAAACATGTTAAAGTGTACCGATTTGAGCATTTTTTATATTTTATTTACTCTGTGATTAAAAACATATTTTTTTAATTTTCTCTCTATAGTGCACTCCTTGATAATACAAACAATAAGTGAAAAAATAAATATGAGTCGTATTCTTATTTGTTACAGCTGAAAATTTGGGGAAAAATACCTCTGACGAGCAAATTTGAAATTCCACTTGAACAGATTGTCTTCGTTTTAAAATACCTGATAATTTATTATGTTTTTCTCTCTATACGGCACTAATTTAAGAATTTTGCTTCCTAAAACTAAAGTTTACATCAATAATAATGCTTTTATTCTTTAGATAACTTCTTTGTAAAAACGCTAATTTCTTTGAAATGCGAATATCAGCCTAAAGCTAGGTATCCACCAAAGAAAGTTGTCAACTTTTGTGTTGTCAACACGTGTCGTGTTGGCGACAAAAGTTTCTGTAATTACCTTGTATACACAAGGTATCCACCAAAAATGTTTCAGAAACTTTTGTCACCAACACGTGTGGACAACACAAAAGTTGGCAACTTTTTTTGGTGGATAGGCACCTTAATGCCGTGTTTATATGTATAGGCCGGCCGCAACATCTGCCACTGACAAGAATAAACAACGAAATTAGAACAAAATATACAGGCTTTCATTCAAATATAGAACTGTTAACAATAGTCGCCAGTCCTGCCAGGACCAGCCAGTCCCCTTTCATTGTCATCGCTAGTGCGTCACACGGAACGAACAATACCATCACGCTCGAGAAAATTGAGACACTCAACTTGTAAAATAGCATAGCAAGGCGACAATGGCAAAGAAATAAATCAAAGTGTTTTCTGTGACACTGAAACTGTACTGTACTGCCAAAAAGTACCATAACGATTGAATGATATTGAATTTATTTAAGAAGCGGAGTACCAAATGTGTCAAAATTGGCGTTTGAGACCCAATTGAGATTCCATTGATGCATTTGTAAATTAGCAGACTTGAGCCCCTGGTAGCAAGGAGGTTAATTGAGCAATGGAATGAGGGCTTTTCAAAATGACAAAAAACTGTAAGCTCGATAGATGGCGTTGATAAAAATGTATGTGTCAATGTATTTCTTTTACTAAGCTTCGAAGAGTACTCAGGTAGGCAGGCAGATGTAACCCAAAAATGATTCTCTTTGGGCAGATGTCAGTCATCGAGCGCCTACTTTCCTCTTTGGTACAGGCCGTTTATTTTTAAAAGCCAATTTTCACGCTTTTCTTTCCATCAACGCCATCTAGTGAGGCAAATAGTTACTATTTTTATTTTTTAAATGTGAAATGCTCTCATTTAGAAAAAAAACAATTGAATATCAAGTAAGTAAGAGGTTGGTTGCTGAAAAAAGGTAGTAATGGTTAATTTTTAACTAAAAGTGTAAGTAGATGTAAAAATTATGCCTTTAGGTACCATGAGCTGTCGCAAACTATTATTTGCTATATAAATATGGGATAAGCTATTGCTCATAGTCAATACAAGTGTTAAGCCCACCGGTAACGATCAATTGCGATTGTCAATTTTTCCGCAATTGACGCCCATTGACGGAAAAATTGATCGTTTACGCGTGCAATTGAAGCGATTGTCAATTGCTCCAACAATGGCATTGACGGAAAAATTGACAATCGCAATTGATCGTTACCGCCGGGCTAAAGAGAGCAAAAGATTGTTTTTATAGCGAAAACAGTTTGCAACAACTGTAACTCATGGTAGAGCCACAGTTATCCATTTTCAAGTTGATTAGCCATGGGCCATAATAGGAAAACATGGTTTGCGCGGACCATATTTTTAAATAAAAAAAACGTAACGTTGTAGCCACAAAAAAAACTTACGACAAGCTAAAGAAATTATCTAGTAGCTCCAAGTGTTAAAATGCGTATAAACCTCACAGACGATTGTTAAAAAAAATATCATCAAAAGCGCTTGTCGCGGGCCATATAATAGCGGAAACGTTTTGAATTCTACATCAAAATACACTTTAACGTACTGTGCAGACGCTCCAACAACTTTTTTTCAAGAAAGATAATTGTGCTAAAGATAATGATGAAAAACAACGAAAAACATCAAAACAGTGCAGAAGTGAGGTTATTTTCCATACTCTTTCACACGTAAAGAAAAAGACAGAGACAAATGATTTCGCATATTTAACGGAGCCTTTTAATGACAATTTCACGATCGTTTTTCAATGTTCATTGAGAGATTTAATTTAAACAGGCTAACTAAGTCCACATTTTAAGCTCAACCTAAGTTAAAGGACATCAGGCACATGAGACCAAAAGTTTATAAACATAATTCTGTTATCTATAAACACTTTATGTTACTAGAATCATAAAACAGTAGCAACATTATTTTTTAACTCCTTCATTTAGCTTTAATTAATTATTGAAAAAAACAAAAGCATATCAATGAAACGGACATCTTTGTTAGCGATTTCACAAGTCTCCCCTGAGTATATTTGTTCTGTGGCACAAGTGATTGCGCATTAAAAAAAAGTCTGCCGGATGTCAGTCAACTCAACTGTCAAAAGCGTTTTGTTCCGTGCGACATATGCACAGATTTTCCGTTTGATCTGGTTCCAACTCGTACATTGTGGTGCTAATCTGTATCACTAACGCAGCTAACGAAACGTTTTGTCGTGAAACTGGTGTTGCTATTTAGTGTCGGGGTTACCAAAAAAAAATTTTCAAACGTAAATAACTCTTAAAACATAAATCTTCGTAAAAATCTGAATATTTTCTATGACTTACTTATTACATGCCTACATTTTGAAAAAAACAGAAACGTTATACATTCTTTGGTTTTTTTCTATGGGACTCTGCCTGATGTCCTTTACCTTTGCATGTGATATATAAACATTGAAAATTTAAATATCTACTTAATAACCAGGCAATACCTTGGTAAAAATAATCATAAGAATTAATTTCTCCTTCGTCATGTCAACACAAGTCATTAACTCCAAGATTAAGTTCAGCAGGTTATATTATCATTAATTATCATCAGTGTTCAATGTGACCACAGTGCAGTTGGCAGCGGTAACTCAATTTCGAGTCGGTGTAAAGTTATTCGCGATTGCAGGGCAAAAAGGGCTTAAGTTCCAAAGGAAGGTACGCTCAAGAAAATGTGTCTAGAAAGTTAATAAAAATCATTACACATAATTTACGATTCTTTTGATAATACACAAGTTTTAGTCTTGAACATAACGTTTATAAAAAGCGGATGGAATGACCTAGTTATGTAAGTAATTATTACATCAGTTTAATTAATGGTAGAGGTAAGACAGTTCAGTTCGGCAGTTTGCGTATATCAAGTGATATGCGCTTCCACATAACGCGAATCGAAGCAAAGAGAAAATGAATGGTTAACATGAAATGAATGAATTTACTCGAACACTTTTTTATGTTCTAGCACAAGACACAAGAACTTGATAATCTACAAACAAAGCCTTCATTGAAAAGAACTAATTTGCATATTCTAGCGTTTTTTACTAGCGCATTAAGCGTCTGTTCAGAAAGAGAACCGTCGTCGTGGGCTTTGTGCTTGATCACCGTTTTCGCTATTTTGACGGCACTGTTGTATGTAATTATAGTACGACTATCTTAACTGGATAGATATCAAGATATTACAGTCGCATTAAAACGTTGCAGTGCCGTCAACATGTCAAAAATGGTAATCAAGCACAAGCCCACGACGGTTCTCTTTCCGAACAGACTCTACTGCATGGCTATATCCACTGTGCCGCTAACTGTACCCGCCCACGGGAGCTTTTTTTAGACACGCGATGCATTTTTATGCCGTCGATGTCGATACGTCGCTCGTCGATGCGATGCGATGGACGACTGTCGATAATTATTAATTAGATAGCGCCGACCTAATTGAATTAATGCTGTCGTGTTTTGGTAGTAATTGCCTTTACGGTCATCAGTTAAAGTATTTTTTTTATTAATTAGGTAGAGTTTAGTGATTGGAAAGTTATCATTGGATATGCATGCTTCCTTATAAAATTTGATTTGCATCTGAGTTTAAGATGATTGTTTGCGGTTTTTTTAGAAATGACGGTTCAAATATTTAGTAAGAATAGAAATGTCATAAAACATCAATATAAAGTCTGTTCATCCTTACTTGTCTTATTTAGTAAACAGTTTTTGACAGTTGTCATACGTCTTTCAAACTTAAATCGTTATTTAAAAATATGTTAGTAAGTTTATGAAATTATTGTTAATTTATTAACAATTTATTTCGTAATCTATGTGTGGAAAACCATTTGTTTTATTTTATAAATGATTATTTCAATAAAGAGTTAGGTGAAGATTGTTTACCATATAAGACAAGTAAGGATGGACAGATTTTACACCGTTAATTTTTAAGTATATCTAAAAATGAAATGGGGATTTCAGACCACGTTTCTGTATATGAACGTGCAGTTTTTTAACTGTTAAAAATTAATAGTTTGAAAATATCGGAAAATTTTTTTGATTAATCGGCAAACTCACAAAAATAGCAAGACGCGAGCGATTCTTTTCATTATTTACGTAGGTAAAGAAGATAGTCTCTCTTGATTACGCGCGTGTAATTCTATGAATGAGCTCTAAATGCAAAAATCTGTAAAATTTCAAAATATTTGTTTATCTCAAGACAAACAAACCTCAATATCTTGACCAATTATTAAATATTGAAACTTTTAACTGTACATACTTGTAGGGACACAGTATGTTCCTACAGGTTCATATTACCGAACCAATTTTGTATTGTGTAACTAGGTGCCGCGCAGTCGTCGTCGCGCACCCAACTTGTTAACGCGCTTCTCAATATTATAAAAGTTTAATTTAAAATACTCTCTTTTACTGCCACTCGCGTGGTCCGCCTTGTTAGGATACATACATCCAACAATACTCGATTAAAATAAGGAATAAAAACACTAATTTCATTTCTAGATGTACATAAAAATTTACCGTGTATAATTAAAAAGAAACATTGATTAAATTAATCATGAAATGCAAAATTGTGAAATTTCTATAAAAAATATGTTCGCCTTAGGTCTGTGTTGTATTGTATCCCAAAAGAGGAAAAAAATCGGCCAAGTGCGAGTCGGACTCGCGCACGAAGGGTTCCGTACCAATAACGGCAAAAAAAACATGTTTGTTGTATGGGAGCCCCCTTAAATATATTTTTTTTCTGTTTTGAGTATTTGTTGTTATAGCGGCAATAGAAATACATCATCTGTGAAAATTTTGACTGTCTACCTGTTGTCGTTATTAATATAGAGCAAAAAACGGCAAAAAAATCATACTTGTTGTATGGGAGCCCCCCTTAAATATTTATTTTATTCTGTTTTTAGTATTTGTTGTTATAGCGGCAACAGAAATACATCATCTGTGAAAATTTCAACTGTCTAGCTATAACGGTTCATGAGATACAGCCTGGTGACAGACAGACAGACAGCGGAGTCTTAGTAATAGGGTCCCGTTTTTACCCTTTGGGTACGGAACCCTAAAAATGGCTGAGATGCGCAACTTTTTACATCACAAAAAGTCGGCAAAGACTTTTCACTTGTCTACTAAGCCAGGGGTCTCCAAACTACGGCCCGCAGCAACAATACGGCCCGCGAAAGCGGCCAGATCGTACTGACATACTGTAATTTACAGTATGTTGGTACGATGACCTAGCTAAGCCCTTGGGACTTCATGGAGGAATTAGTCTGGCCCTAAGGCTAAAAAGTTTGGCGACCCATGTACTAAGCCATAAGAAAGCCACTTGTCTGCCTGTTCATGTAAGTTTAGTCGATAAGACCAACGCACGGCCCTGCGTGTGCGCCGTACCTAAGTCAGCCCACGTGCGCGACGCTACTCATTTAAATAACTCGATTCACGCCTGCGCTTTTATGGACAAGTCACAAGTGACAGCGGGCAGCAATATAATTTTTTTACAATGTTTTCAATATTTTTTTCATAATTATTTTACATTTTTTTTACAACGATATTCTCCGTAACTTGTAAAAGTTTGCACACGTTACAGGCAGTTACGTGTCTCTCGTAAGAAATAAGACACCCAATTTAATAAACATCTTTAAAAAAAGCTAATTACTTAGAATCTGTAATAGTTTTAATAATTTCTAAGTACTTAATTTTCAAGCTTATTTGAATGAAGCTTATTTCGACTTTTTACTATTTTCTGTCTCATTCACATAACCACAGAAGACATACGTAATTTAAGAATTCGACTCTACGGAAATCTGTTGAGTCTTACTTGTTGGCAACTTAACAAAGTTTTATAATTTTGTCAAGTTACACCCATTTATATCCGTCATAAATTCACCTTAAAGCAATCTAAGTATCTAAAGAAGTAAATATTTAAACAGCTATTATTTTAAAGTCATCTGTACACCTACTATCCCCGTCTATTGCTAATGCGCTGGAACCTTGTCACATTAGCATACACGTTAACGTCATCCGCGACTAAAAATGACATGTAACAAGCAAATTCTAATAGGTTAATTAATATATTAATTATCGAATTATTATTTTTAATAATATATAGTCTAGGTATTCAAAAAAATTACAATTGCTTTTCGATTTTGAGGTTAAAAATATGGCCGCCATAATATGGCGCATTACTAATCGACGGGGATAGTATAATTTATTAAACGCTGCGTCTCCTCTTTGCGCCATACCCAAAGAAAGCTCATATTATTGAATATCTCTGAATTCGAGATTGATAATCAGGAAAATAGGCTGCAACGGTATCACACGGCGGGCCTACACACATCACATGGCGCCAACATTAATTTTTCATAATATTAACATAAAACGTGACTTGGCAAAAGTGGCTTTTAGATGCAAGTATGCCGTTTTAAGAGATAATCAGGTGATGTGAAGAGTTTAAACATGTGTATTGTGCCGTAGCCAATGAGGTGCCGAAGAGGTTTATAATAAATCAACTTTTATGAATTTCCTCGCAGCATGAATTTAAATACTTAATTTGTTGTATATGTTTTGAAATATCTACTGTAGCAGTCAAAAGACAGTTTTTTCACAATACATTTTATCAAAAACTTGTCCATAACCAACATGCGGACATGTAAAGAAGAGAAAATATTTTATGAAGCGATATTTTGTATGGAGACCCCAACATTAAATCCTCAGTCGATGAAACTTTGCATTGATGTAATATAGTATGAATCAAAACGAACGTACAAATATCCAAAAAAAAACAAAAGTAAAAATTTGGAAAATTTAAAAAAAATGTTTCATTCAGGATACTTTATCATACTGTAAAGTTTCGTCTACTAAGGATTTACTGTGGGGGTCCATACTATCTTTACTTCCTTTCCTACACTATTTTTGAAGACGCGTATTTCTTTTAGAGTAAAAGATTTTGAACGTAGTCTCTATCATCTGGTTATTCTAACATTACAAGCCGATATTTAAGTTTTATAATATGTTAAATTGGCTAGTAACAAAATGTCTAAATTCTTCTTCGTAAATCTAAAAGGATGACAAAACTTACTGTACGTTACTAAGATAGCAATTAGTATCCGAATTTTTGCGATATTATCCTTGCTTGTCCTATATTTAGTAAACAACATCTGATGCGTCTTTTTAATCGTTGTTTAAAACTATGTAGTCTTATCACATGAGTAAAAAAACATGTGGTCTTATTAGATCAAATTGTCACTAATAATTATTAGTAATTTCTTTCGTAATCTAAGTATGAAAAACCATTTGTTGTATTTTATAATTGATTTTTTCGATAAAAAGTTGGGTGAAAATTGTTTACCTAACTAAGAAGAAGTTTTTATTGTATGCGATTTTTCTCAATGAAATTACTACTGGCAAAGATTGTTTATTAGAAAAGATATAAACTTTAGTTCGACACCTCACAAATTCATAACGACAAAATCGATAAAATCCAACACGACAACTATTTTTATACTTCCACCCACGCAAAGCTTTATTGCTCTTATAAATAAACACGCATGGACTCGGTAAAAATAGAAAACGAGAGAATCGAATAGATTCTCGTTTCGGGGTGATATCGTATGCTTATCGAATTGTAGAATACATGTAAGTGCATGGAAAAAGATATTTATTTTGGTATAGCTTGTGTAGGCTTGCATACGCACTATAATAGATTATAATTTATGATATTATTTACATATTATGAATCTTTTTAAGAAAGTTACAAGGTGAGCTTACAAATTGTGTTCCTATTATTATACGGACTGAGTATAAAATTACCTATAAAATAAGTATTTCTCAAACATGCTTGGAAATCCGAACATTATTTAGACAAGCTTTTGCGGTATATAATAAATCGACTAAAAAAAGAATATAAGCAAGCAGCGACTGGAAAAGTTGTTTGAAAATCCATATCTTTCGTGTTTACTTTAAAAGCAATTTTATTATGATAGCTTATACAACGTGTAAGGGGCCATCCATAAATTACGTCACACGAATTTCATGGTTTTTGACCCCCTCCCCTGGCCTTGTCACAGCTGGTCACATTTGTGAGACCCCCCCGCCCTAGTGTGACCTCACATATTTTACAATTTGGCATCTTGCAAAATTATTGAATTAAAAAGCAGTTCAGAAATTTGTTTTATTTCAATTTAAATGATTTTGAAATGTGACGTCACGAAATTAAGGACCCCTCCCACCCCCTTGTCACACGTTGTCACATTTTGTCAACCCCCTCCCTCCCCCTTAACATGTGACGTAATTTATGGATGGCCCCTAAAAGAATTAACGGCTTTACTAAAATATGGTACATAGGGACCATCAAACTGAACCACTTTTACTATGGGGCCAACTCGGAAATCGTGAAAAAGAAATCAACTGTTTCATATACCTATTTTAGTTATTATTTTTTGTATGAAACAGTTGATTATTTTCGCGATTTCAGAGTTGGTCCCGTAGTAAAAGTTGTTCAGTTTGATGGTCCCTTGTTCCTATCTACCATATTCTGGTTTAACCATTAATTCTGTTACACGTATAATTTATGTTAGTTAAGTAAAACATGGTAAAACTGTGTAAAGTAAACAGACAGCATCTTGCACTATTGCAGAAGTCCCTTGCACTATTTCCTTAATTTCACTACTACTCAAGGTACTAATTTACATAAAGGTAACCTCATGTTCTATATTTCGGCCAGACATCAATTTCCTAGCGGTGATGTGTCTATTGGTTGTGTAAGGTCAGCACAACAGATATAAATCAGTCTATGTAGGGAGCTGGACACATCAATCCGATTCCCCTAGAATGGATGGCATGCTGACGGTAGGGTAACCACAATCAAATGAAGACATTAATGAACAGTTTTGGTAACCGGATTGACGACTGGGAAAGGCGAGCAGATATGAGACCTGAATGGCGTCACGATATTGGAGTCGAAGTTTCCATACATGACGAAGAACGGCTGGAGACCCTTAAGCAGAAAAGGCTTCGTCGCAATGCATCGCCTCCATCAGACTATCAGACTCATAGTATGTACGTCTGCAATCGATCGAATGCCGCCATAGGGCTCCAGAGCCATCAAAGGAGCTGCGGTAACCCTTAAGACTAACACAAGCGCTGTGACAATCATCTATGACGATGCTGTGGCCAATGATGATGATCAAGACATTAAATATTAGAGAGAATTTACAGATTACGGCAATAATACAAAAGTATTGTGTTGCCATCGGTGTACTCGAAGAGCTTAAGGCTGTATATCGGCATTTCAAAGAAATTAACGTTTTTCCAATGAAGTTATCTAAAGAATGAAATTACTATTGATGTAAACTTTAGTTTTAGGAAGCAAAATTCTTAAATTAGTGACATATACAGAGAAAAACATAATAAATTATCAGGTTTTTTAATACTAAGACAATCTGTCAAAGTGGAATTTCAAATGCTTGTCAGAGGTATTGTTCACAAACGTTTCAGCTGTAACAAATAATAATACGACTCATATTTATTTTTTCATGTATTGTTTGTATTGTCAAGGAGTTCTCTATAGAGAGAAAATTTAAAAAATAGTCTTAGAAACCTTAATGTCAAAAAATTTTTTTCAGTTTGAATTCCATGTATGGGGAGAAACCCCCCACCCCCCCCCCCCTTTAAATTTTATTTTTTTATTTTTATGTAACAACCTTAGAGCGGTTTACAGAATACATCTACCTACCAAGTTTCAACTGTGAAATCTTAATAGTTTCGGAATAAAGTGGCTGTGACATACGGACAGACAGATAGACAGACAGACATGATGAAACTATAAGGGTTCCGTTTTTTGCCATTATGCTACGGAAACCTAAAAATGGAACGTGATGCGCGTCTACAGCCTTAATATGAATGAAAATAATAAGATGGCTACCATGAGAACCCTGTAGGCAAAGCATGAATGACAAACCTGACAAAAAGGTTGTCTACTTGTCATTTTTGAGTTTTGACAGATATACACGAAAATCTCGAAGTCATGCATTATGCTACAGGGAATGGTTTTACTAGAGCTAGTGTGTAGCTTTTGAACCTTAATGTTTTTAAGTATAAATAATGATTGAATTTAAATACTCTATCGTGGTAGGTCAGCATGCCGTTGACTATACTTCAATAGCTTAAGTTTAACTTTCGTCGTTGAATAAAAATAACTTACAAACCTAGAACACCGATGTACAACTCATTTTACCACGATTTTACTTAATCTTTCAATTTTGGTGTAATATTTTAACATAAGTGACATCTTATTTCCTACAACGAAATTGATCCTTCTTTTACCTAATAAAATGGTCACCCTCACCCACCCCATATTAGGCTATAGGGACCGTTACAAGACCGTTCTAAAACTAGAAACAACCTTCAGTGCAAACTACCACTTAGTGTTACTGTTTTAAGGTATAAAATCGTGAAACACTAAACTACCCTGATAAGTAATGGACCAATATACCTTGACACGTCACTTTAACATACCAATATCAAAGGTTTAATTAAACTGGATATTTTTATTAAAGATTGATTAGAATTTACTGTTTTAAATAGAAAAGTGCTTGTATCTAATCTAATAAGGTACGTTAAAAAAATGACAGCACTAATTTTTATTTCCTTTTAAGTAATTTTACTGCTTTATGCCAAACCATAGTTATGGAAAAGTTTAATCAAAGAATCAAGGCAATTCAGAAGGAAGTATTTAGTTAATATCTAATTTGGAATAATAGGTTTAGTTAAATAGTCTTTTTACAAGGTGTGAGTACCTACACTTCTAATAAAAAAAAAACAATTCACGCTTGTAATATAAAAGTCTATGATTCAAGTACACCATTACGCTTACAGGAAAATCCCAATTCGATGGGCTATCTCTTAATGTCTGCTTGATTGCCGAAGAAAGAAGCACATAATTGCATAATTTTAACATCTTCTCGAGTTCCCTGGTAGCAACGCTTTATTTAGTTAGTTACCGACAGTTTATAAATACATTAGAACCGTGGCCACTAATTAGTGGTGACAGAGTGACACCTCGTGACAGATTGACAACAGTCACGTTTGACAGTTCTCCTTCCGGTTTCGCGCCATTTCTGACGAAGTGAAAAGCAGCTATGCTACAACCTAGAATAGGGACTAATTAATTTGTATACGCTTTTGGTTCTACAGTTCTTTCTCTCGTTATAACTTGATTTCTAATAATTAGTCATATTTTTAGAAGTTTCGAGGTAGAGTACCAATTTTTATTTGTATTTATTCGATATTCACAATTCGGGATATTATATTACAACTAAATTAATTTAAAGCCATTGTCACTAAAGTGGAGTTACATAGTACTTGTACTATTAATTATTCTGTGACATAGTTTTCAATATTATGCCATAAGATATAATATTTTTCTACGAGGAAATTTGCATGTTTTGTTAAAAACTCGAAATGGAAAAAGAACAGGTGATAAATCTACCAAAGTCTGTCAAAACACAGGTCATCATAAATACGATCCAAAGTCATTAATTAATGACATCGCGTGCAAACTGCATTTAGGTCGCAGGTCACACGCAACAATGCAGCAACAGTACCTCAATTGTATATTCGATCACACTCGAAATCTAACTTAACTATTGTCTGCCAAAGCCTTTAATAATGCCTTAACTAAATGATCTGTTTTACGGCCGATTTCAATAATCTTTCTTCAGTAAGAGATAGGCCTACCATGGATCTGTTACTAGGCAACTGATAATTCCCGTCATTTAACAGAAATATCTAGGCAACAACAAATCTTTAGTAAGCCTCCCCATCCCAAATCACAAACAGCAAGATCTAAAAATACAGTTAGGTACTGCGTTTTGTAGATAGGGGTCATTTCTTCCACCAATAATTCTTTCCTGAGGATAGTTTATTGAAATCGACCGTCAAACAACAAGGTGAAACGACCTTTTGGTTGTCTTTAAAAATTTAAAAACCTTGCAAGACCATAACACAGATTTACTAACATAATTTATTATACTCTTTATTGCACTTATAAAAACAGTAACACAAAAATAAATTGAGATATGTATACAAAGCAGGACTTATCTCTAAAAGAGATCTCTTCCAGCCAACCTGAGACGTGTTTGAGATTTTAATATTAAGCGGGTGAAAAGTGAAGTGCGAAAATTAAATAAGAAAAACTGACAATTTAAAGTCCATAATATAGTATCTACAATATAGTAATAAATACATATACGTACCTAACCTGTACATACATACATACACATACATACTTAAACATACATACATTTAGTTAGTATCTACTTATAACTTTTTAAGATGAACGATTCGTGCGTTTTTAAAGGTAGTGGTCACAAAATAGATAGCATAGCAGATTAGATTGTTAAAAGCGAATAGCAAGAAGCACAGAATAAATAACTGCATAAGTTAGACTATAACTTTCACTAAAGTTAATACCTAACACCCAAATTATTTCGTATGTTATCGATTTAAACACTAGTCTAGAACAAAGTTAGAATTTAGGTCAGACATTTTATATTCAAGAGGTCAGTAGGACTGTTGTGTATATTATGCAAAGCTGAAAGAGTTATGTAAAGTCAACCCCATTTCAGAAACTGTACACCGACCAACATGGTCACATGTACACATATTAACATTATTTTATAAAGAAGTACCAATAATTACGATTGTACATAAGCTTAAAAGCATCATTACACTATCGAAAGAAAAACTTATCTTTCTTAAGGGGCCATAATAGGAAAACATGGTTTGCGCGGGCCATACTTTTATATATAAAACGTAAAGTTGTAGCCACAAAAAAAACATACGACAAGCTAAAGAGATTATCTAGTAGCTACAAGTATTAAATTGCGTATAAACCTCACAGATGATTGTAAAAAAAATCAGAATATAATCAAAAGCGCTTGTCGCGGGCCATATTTTTGGCGTAAATAATAGCGGAAACGGATTGTACTCTACATTAAAATACACTTTAACGTTGTTAATCCAATAACTTTTTTCAAGAATTATAAAGAAATTAAAATTATATAATTGTGCTAAAGATAATGATGAAAAAATAACGAAAAACATCGAAAAAGTGCAGAAGTGATGTTATTTTCTATACTCTTTACACGTAAAGAAAAAGACAGAGACAAATGATTTTGCCACATTTATTTATAATGGCAAAGCAGAACACATACTAAGTAGCTAAGTATAACAATACAACGTCTTTGTCAGTAGAACCAATTAAAACATTTGGGTTCAAAGAGTAAATCAACACCAAACCCGAAACTACGTTTCAACCTAGTTAACCCTTTCAACTAAAGTTACAACGGAAACCAAAGGAGATTGGGCAACAGAGGTTTCAAATAAAAACAAAATGGCAGGAAGACGCGAATCAAAATGCGTGTGAAGTTTCAAAGAGCGAGGAAATTAAGAACAGAATGAAAGCGGATGGGAAAATTTTATTTCAATCGAGTCTAATGGGGTTATTAATTTGATTTGGCTTAGTATTTGGTTGGATAATATTCCTGACTAAAATTCTAAGGATCTTTATTCGTAATGAAATTGCAATAAACTCTTAGTTTTTTTTTTGTAGGTCCCTTAGTAATAGAAAACCCCAGTTTCAGAATTTTCGGTTGCGCGAAAAATAAAAAATAAATTGTCTCTTCGACCTCACAAATGTACGAAAGTAACATCAAAATGGTGATTATGCTTTTGCCACCACCTGCCACAACTACAACATGATATTAAAAAAAGTTTCAACACAAAATAATAAAACTTTTTCCACATTGGGACTAGGCTTAATTTTTTTTGTCATTTTGGCTAGAAGTTTGTCAAACATTTGGCGGTGTAAATTGGATAGGCTCCGCCCTCTGTGTAAGTTACTTATTTCATATTTTATCTACGCATAATCTAATTAATAACAACAAGTTCTGTAAGTAATCATCACCGATTAAAAAATGTACATCTAACAAAGTCTTCCTAATATCAGCGAAATAGAGTCATTATTCGCTATCAGTTATTTCTCTGTTACCGATCCATCAAAAGAAATTAATTTTCGCTGTTTTTCGATGAATGATGGCTATTTGGACTTAACTCCCTACAAAAGTAGTTATGGCAAAGCGGACATTTTGATTAGTTTGGCTTGAATTGGGGAAATATTACCACTTCGATTACCACTCGTTTTTGTAGTTTTATATTTTTAAAACAAAGATCGTAAAGATAAAACACTGAATATCTACAACATAAATCTTTGCTTTGAGAAGTTCATTAACGTTTTTATATAGAAGTCTATCAAATCATTTGATGATATGTATGATTAGTCTCGAATACCGAGTCTGTGTAACCTCGCCACTTATGTAAAATCGTCACTTTTTGAAGAGTTCCATACATTTAAACACGTCACTTCAAGTGTTTAAAATATAAAAAATAAAACCGTTTGATAAACATAAAGACAGACAGACAATCAGTTAAAAAAATTAAAGACGGCATCCTCTGTCGTTAATATAAATCGTTAATGATATTACCTAGAAATGTTTTTTTTAAACCATTCCACTTGATGTGTGCATAGAAGTCCTGGTAATAAGAGGAGATCAATAGTACACACGTCAACTTTGTCTAGGGATACCAGGTGCTATTTTCATACAAACGAGGTAACTTTGAAGCCTTGGTTTCCTGCCAGGGATGTACTGTGCTGTGATCTGATGACGGCTATCCAGGGAGTGAATGGAGGAGATTCAGATCGCTATACACACCCAACTGATCTGACTAGCATTCTAAAAACGTAATGGACATGTTCAAAAAAATCGCAAAAATAGCATGAAAATGTATGGAAATCCTCAAACCGAGAACTCTGACCCATTAATCTTTTAGAATGCTGATTAGATCAGTTGGGTGTGTATAGCGATCTGAATCTACTCCATTCAGTCCCTGGATGGCCATCATCAGATTACAGCACGGTACATCCTTAGCAGAAAACCAATGCTGCAAAGTTACCTCGTTTGTATGAAAATAACACCTGTATCCCTAGACAAAGTTGATGTGTATATTTAAAGACTTAAATACTTTTTACATCATTAGTCATACACATACCAGACACAAGTGACCTCTCTGCCCACCTACATACATATTGATGCATGCCCAAGAAACAGAGCTCGACGGCGCAGTGGTTTAGCGCCTGGCCCAACGATTTCGCAAGGGTCGGTCGTGGGATGGGTGACCAAAAATTTACTAACTTGAGCTCCTCCGTGCTTCGGAAGGCACGTAAAGCCGTTGGTCCCGGCTGCATTTGCAGTCGTTAACACCCACCAATCCGCATCAGGCCGCGTGGTGGGTTATGGCCCATCCTCCTTATCCACCCCATACCCCCTTTGCCCCAGCAGTGAGGACGTCAAAAATGGCTGATGATAATGATGATGATGATAAATTCAATTTGATATTGTTAGAAAGCTGTAATGGTCAACTTGCGGACTTTACTTTCGAATTTGCTGTATAATTTCTTCTAATTGCCGTGTGTCAAATTAATTATTAATTCTATCGGTACTCAAATTTCCATCACTTCTTTTTCTTACTATTGGCTAATATTTTTTTTAAATTCTATGATATTTTTTTGTCAGCTTAGGTACGAACTGACTTCTGACTGACACACAAGCCCCCGTACTCAAATGACTTTCCAATATTCTATAAGTTTGAACGCTACGCTCACTTTTAAAGCTTAAATATGAGCAATAGACGATTTCGCAAACTTTTGTAAATCACAGACTTTGATGTATTGTATGTATGGAATTGACAAGCTTACGGCAAGTAATTTTATAGTTTACTGTAACGTTCAAACACATAGAATATTGGCTATTTGAGTAAAGAGAAAATTTAGTTATTTTATAAATGTGTCTGTAAATTGTGATTGTTGTAATATTGTTCATTTCTTATTCTTATCACAGAACAATGTAACTTACCTCCACGACCTGCCTCAAGTCTTCTACGTAGACGTTTTCTGTCTGCACGATCTCTTCACAAACCCTCTCCAGCTGTGACAACCCTGACATCTCATCGGTAGCTTGAGTATCTGAAAAAAATCGTCAATATAAATGTGATAATACTATCTTCATTGTTAATGACAATATCATTGTGAATAGACAAATAAAGTTATTAATATTATATCTTTGAAAACGATTTCTACCTGAATCAAAGATCCTACCTAATAACAGTCCAAATAATATATCTATCATCCATTAAGTCACTAGTTTAATCTAATAATGCCAAAAATAGTATTTGTTACAATTGATAATTTTTTTTAAATATTAAAAACCAACGATTGCAGATTTTTGATTTCCAAACTACTACCTTTACCTTGCTACAGGTTGTCACCGACAAACATTCTTTAGAAAATCTTGACTGCGTGAAAAATAAAATAATCGAATTAAAAAATCGATTACCTAAAATAAAACCGCGAGGTGGAAAAAATTGATTCTGCGGATATGATCAATTAAGTACAACTTTTACTTTCTGTAAAAAAAAGTTTAAACTTTTAATATAGAGCATTTTGACTATTTATCCAGGTAAAGAAAGAATTATTTTAAGGAAAACTTACGTGATGTATCCTCAGAATTTCTTTCCACAGATGCACTTTTGTTCGAAATCCCAGCGCTATTAACGAAGTTATTACTGCCATTAGCTGACGTCATATCAGCGTCACTATGATCGTCCAGACTCTCAATAGAAGCCAAATACGCCGAGTTCACTCCCCCTTTATTTTGAACGCCACTACTCGAAGTTGATGACGACGAAGCAATGGAACTCATCGACAGCGGTCGCGACACTTCCACAGTAGGAGGATTCAGTCTTATCACCTCTTTTTCCGGTATCGCCAAAGTTTTCAAATTGCCTGTAGACCCTATCGCATGGGGATAAGGCCCAGTTTTTAATAATTGTTTCGATGGGCTCTCATTTTTGAAATCTTTCCTATGTAAACTATTGGTTCCATTGATAGTTTTAGCTAATTTTGCCGGTGTTGCTTCTGGTGTTATTTTAGGCTCAGGTTTTATAGGAGAGTTTTCTTTAGACGATAATTTGATATCGAATTCTCTATCGTTTGAAGATATAGAGGGTTCGATGGACTGGTCGATATAGGGTAAGGAGAGGGATTCAAAGGCTGTTTTATTGAGTGCAGCGGGCACGTCGTAAATAGCCGGCCTGTTATTAGTAGGGACGTCATAAGTGGTTTGGGTGTCGTCTATTTTGAAATCCGGTTTAACTTGTGCTGTTTTTGACGACTCGTCTTCGGCTCTGTGTTTACCGAATTTCTTCAAGCATGGTTGATCGTAAATCTCAACAGACGGCAATATTTCAACACCCGATTGGGATATTTTAGAAGTGGCGCCAACTAGAGGAATGTTAGATTTATGTCTCGCGGTGGATCTGCCGACAGATATGCCTTTCTTTTGGAATTTCAACGTCGTCGTTTCTGTCGCACTTGATATCATCCTTTTCACATTAGGCGATAGATTATCGAACGCGGAATCCGCAACTTTTGTGTCTCGAAATGTCCTTTGCATTTTACTGTCTTTCACGAGAACTGTATCACTGGACGTAAGATCGCACTTATCTATTTCATCACTAGCACCGTTTCTATCACTTTTAGTTCGTAAAGAGTAAAGACAACTTTTATTAACCATCGCTAATGGGAGTTTAACACTTCCAGCAATAACGCTGGTGTCTTTCGGTGGAGATTTGGAAATATCTTGATATATCTCGTCTTCTTTTGTTTCTTCTGTCATTGTTTTCGTCACCGGTGGGTCATTTCTGGCATCTTTCGCTGTGTCTAGCAACACTTTTGGCCTCAGACTCTTTTCTGGTTCTAGGAGTGAGTCATATATGCCAATTAAAGTTGGTGTGAGATCTGTCGTGCTACCTGCAACAAAAAACACGTTTTCGTTAAAGATTGCTACTAAGTTACTGACTAAGAAAACTGTTATACTCTATAATGGTTCTTAAGATTTAAAATATAAAGTAGCTTATCGTAAAGCGCTTCCAAATGTGGATTCTGACAACCAATTAGTAGTTAACAACTATTTAATAGGTCTGCATTCTCCAGTGAAGAAAACAAACGATATGACCAAGACCGTAGCGGAACTGAACATTTCGTTTTTCGTTGAATTAGAGTAGATCTAGTTTTCTTGGACGTTGCAATAATATTGTTATGTAGTACTTTATTACTGTAGCTATCACGCGTCTGTGAAATGGTCATAAGCTATGAAAAATTTTTTCTTTACCTTAAAGGTCACATTGCGAGTTTATTTAAATATAGAGCAGACTCTACTCAGAGCTAATCGCAGAAAGCTACAAAACGTGATTAAAGTGTAATGTTTAACTATGATGATTTCTGCAACAATTTTAATTGCTAAAGCAGAAAATTTAACCGTTTCTTTGATATAAATTTTATTAGTTAACTTTTTGACACTCTTTACAGACAAATAAACTTTACTTTAGAAATAGATGCGCTATTTTTGAGATTCCTTTTTGATAATATTACTTCTTCGGTTCAGTTTACATTGATAAGTTTTACAGCTCATATTCTACCATAGGTAACCCACCTAGGTAGGAACTTAACCTATGCCACTTTTTGAAAAAAATAATCAATTTTAATTGACACGCACAGTAATAATTTGTCCACTACTCAAAATTGGCTCAACAAATATAATGAGCCATTAGTACGAAAATGTCAAGTCACAGCTTTATTATGATATCTAAAGGTTACTAAACCACTGCAATTGACGTAAAAGCCTCTTTGTTGCCAAACATTGTGGGTGTTTTTTTTTTATATAAAAAGGACTATTATAGTACATTTTCAAAAGGACAAAGGTAGTCACATGCCACCTCTAGCTTTGTGTAAATGGCATGCGACTACGGTTTTTAGGGTTCCGTAGCCAAAATGGCAAAAAACGGAACCCTTATAGATTCGTCATGTCTGTCTGTCTGTCTGTCTGTCTGTCTGTCTGTCCGTCCGTATGTCACAGCCACTTTATTCCAAAAGTATTAGGACTACATAGTTGAAACATAGGTAGGTGTATTCTGTGAACCGCTTTACGATTTTTACACAAAAATAAAAAAATAAAAGATTAAGGGGGGGCTCCCCATACATGGAAATGAATTTTTTTTCATCACACCAATACTTGTGGGGTGTCTATAGATAGGTCTTTAAAAATGACATTGAGGTTTCTAAGACTATTTTTTTTCAAAGTCAACCGTTTGAAAGATATATGCCTCCAAAGTGGTAAAATGTGTGTCCCCCCCCTTTAACTTTTAAAGTAAGAGGGTGAAAAATCTAAAAAAAATATAAGCTATAGATCTTAATAAACACTTTCAACGAAAATTGGTTTGAACGAGATATAGTAATTAGTTTTCAAGATATAGTACATTTTCCAAAACCGCAAATATAACTTTGTCATTCATACAAACACTGTGAAAAACAAAGTTATTTTTTCAGACGAAAAATGATAGCGGTATTAAAATATGGTATGGTATAATGTACCTACGGAACCCTACTGCGCGTCGCCCGACACGCACTTGGCCGGTTTTTTTTTAATACTTTCTTGTAATCATACTTTTTAGAGCGAGAAATTTTCCTTAGACGGGTTTTTTTAGATGAAAATATTTTTTATAGCATCGAATTCAATAGATTCAATCCTCCCTTTTTATGTAGATAAGATATGTTTGATGATAAGCTCGTTTCATTGGTTCAACATAAAAACCTACAACATGTAGAGATAATAAAGTTCCAATCGTATTTGAATGACAATCACAGACTATAAAAGTCTCCCGTAAGTCAATAATACCCGATTTACATGATAATAAACGTAAAATTACTTAATTTAGTCTGTGTCGCGCCAAGCAAAGGGGTAATGGATAAAAAGTGTGGTGCAACAGGTATTTTAAATTCAAATAAATTTAAATATACCGTCTATTTATATTGAGACCCTTGAGATATTGTCGTTCGAACATAAACGTGAATTGATAGCAATTGAATCTCACGACACGAGGTAAAGGTTTTTGAGAGGCCAAAACTACCAGCATCTTTTTAAAGAATATAATAGCTCCAGTAAAACAACTTACATCATTTTTTGACCAGCTATTTTTAAATGTATAAAATTGTATTTTGCAGTTTCTTCATCTTCTTCTTATCGAATGAGGATTAGTGGCCACCTCTGGTGTTAGAGTTTATCAAGCCGCCTGTAAGGCCTCTGACTTGGCTTAACGACTGTTATCAGATGACAACAGCCGGGACCGACGGTTTAACATGCCCTCCGAAGCACGGAAGCGCTCAGTTGGTAATGCCAGTTTATCGGTCACCCATCCGACTCCTGACCGGACCGAGCGTTGCTTAACAAACGTGATCGAGTACGATCAGCCTGTCAAGTTCCGCCATGAGCGCTTCACTTTCTTAATTCAAATGATTAAATCTGCCTCAATTTATACCAGAATTCACGCAAATGAAGTATCTAACGAAAATAATTTGCGATCTTTGAATAATATAATTTCATAGCCTTTTGATGTATTTATATCTCATCTTGATTACTCTACCCTATAAATTTTTTTACGTCTTCTATTGTATTGTGAACACAATAGTTCGCCTTAACTGTTAATATCCTCTTTGGTAAAGTCACGAAAGACGAGAGTGACGAACAGTACAACATATTATTTACAGTTAAGGAGCCATAATATGAAAACATGGTTTGCGCGGGCCATATTTTTGGCATTAATAATAGCGGAAACGTATTGAATTCTATGTCAAAATCTCAAAATATCAAAATACACTGTGCAGTAGCTCCAATAACTTTTTTCGAGAAAGATGAAAAAACTACGAAAAACATCGAAAAAGTGCAGAAGTGAGGTTATTATAAATACTCAGGCAAATGTTTTCGTATAAGCGAACCTAAAATGGAATAATAAACAACTGCAAAATTAGGTAAGTACGATGTAATTTTTTTTTTTTTTAATTTAAGTTTGTGTTTTGTAGTCGTTTTTTAATCCCCTTAAATAAAATCTAATTGATAGTACTCATCTAATGTATAAAAATTATCATTCATCAAAAAATAATAGTGTTAATGATAACTTTTCTCGTACCTACTCATCTAATGTATAGAAACTATCATTCATCAAAAACTAATAGTGTTAATGATAACTTTTCTCGTACCTACTCATCTAATGTATAGAAACTATCATTCATCAAAAAATAATAGTGTTAATGATAACTTTTCTCGTACTCATCTAATGTATAGAAACTATCATTCATCAAAAAATAATAGTGTTAATGATAACTTTTCTCGTACTCATCTAATGTATAGAAACTATCATTCATCAAAAAATAATAAAGTTAATGATAACTTTTCTCGTACCTACTCATCTAATGAATAGAAACTATCATTCATCAAAAAATAATAGTGTTAATGATAACTTTTCTCGTACTCATCTAATGTATAGAAACTATCATTCATCAAAAAATAATAGTGTTAATGATAACTTTTCCCGTACCTACTCATCTAATGTATAGAAACTATCATTCATCAAAAAATAATAGTGTTAATGATAACTTTTCTCGTACTCATCTAATGTATAGAAACTATCATTCATCAAAAAAAATTGTGTTAATGATAACTTTTATCGTACCTACTCATCTAATATATAGAAACTATCATTCATCAAAAAAAAAAGTGTTAATGATAACTTTTCTCGTACTCATCTAAGGTATAGAAACTATCATTCATCAAAAAATAATAGTGTTAATGATAACTTTTCTCGTACTCATCTAATGTATAGAAACTATAATTCATCAAAAAAGATAGTGTTAATGATAACTTTTCTCGTACTCATCTAATGTATAGAAACTATAATTCATCAAAAAAAATAGTGTTAATGATAACTTTTCTCGTACCTACTCATCTAATATACAGAAACTATCATTCATCAAAAAAAAATAGTGTTAATGATAACTTTTCTCGTACTCATCTAAGGTATAGAAACTATCATTCATCAAAAAAAAATAGTGTTAATGATAACTTTTCTCGTACTCATCTAATGTATAGAAACTATAATTCATCAAAAAAGATAGTGTTAATGATAACTTTTCTCGTACTCATCTAATGTATAGAAACTATAATTCATCAAAAAAAATAGTGTTAATGATAACTTTTCTCGTACCTACTCATCTAATGTATAGAAACTATCATTCATTAAAAAAAATAGTGTTAATGATAACTTTTCTCGTACCTACTCATCTAATGTATAGAAACTATCATTCATCAAAAAATAATAGTGTTAATGATAACTTTTATCGTACCTACTCATCTAATATATAGAAACTATCATTCATCAAAAAAAATAGTGTTAATGATAACTTTTCTCGTACTCACCTAATCTATAGAAACTATAATTCATCAAAAAAAATAGTGTTAATGATAACTTTTCTCGTACTCATCTAATGTATAGAAACTATCATTCATCAAAAAATAATAGTGTTAATGATAACTTTTCTCGTACCTACTCATCTAATGTATAGAAACTATCATTCATCAAAAAAAAATAGTGTTAATGATAACTTTTCTCGTACTCATCTAATGTATAGAAACTATAATTCATCAAAAAAAAATAGTGTTAATGATAACTTTTCTCGTACTCATCTAATGTATAGAAACTATCATTCATCAAAAAATAATAAAGATAATGATAACTTTTCTCGTACCTACTCATCTAATGAATAGAAACTATCATTCATCAAAAAATAATAGTGTTAATGATAACTTTTCTCGTACCTACTCATCTAATGTATAGAAACTATCATTCATCAAAAAATAATAGTGTTAATGATAACTTTTCTCGTACTCATCTAATGTATAGAAACTATCATTCATCAAAAAATAATAGTGTTAATGATAACTTTTCTCGTACTCATCTAATGTATAGAAACTAAACTATCATTCATCAAAAAAAAATAGTGTTAATGATATCTTTTCTCGTACTCATCTAATGTATAGAAACTATCATTCATCAAAAAAAAATAGTGTTAATGATAACTTTTCTCGTATTCCCACAAAACGCAAAAAACATTGTTTTTATGAATATTGCTTAGTCTTTTTTTAGGTTGTGCTGAGTCACAGTATTATAAGTGAGTATCGAACAGTCATAACATCCTTTTCCCGTAGGTAATTATTCTGAGCGAGAATACGACCGTCTTTAAGGAAGTAGCTCATTCAAAGGGCCATAGTTCACTGGCACAGACGGATTTATTAGAGCTGTTAAAACCACTATTATACTAAAATCATTTCGTAGTCGTTTTAATTAACTTAAGAGAGTGTTCTACCATTTTAATGTCCTGCTGGGGCACAGGCCTTCCTTATGGGTAGATAAGAAGGACGAGCCATAACCCACCACGCGGGCCCAATGCGGATTGGTGGATGTTAACGACTGCAAATGCAGTCGGGACCAACGGCTTAACGTGCCTTCCGAAGCACGGAGGAGCTTGGGATGATACATTTTTGGTCACCCATCCCTCGCTGGGCTAGGTGCTAAACCACTGCGCCCTCCTCTTCGTTCTACCATTTGATTAAACGTTCAAACACAACTTTTTTTTTGTTAAACATCCGATTCATAGTTCTTTTGGATTAATGAGATGTATATGTGCGGAACAAACGCAACCTAATGTTTTTTAAGTGCACTTGTTCAAAATGAATATCCAAATGTTTGGAATGTTTGGAAAATTTCTCATTGGTAGTGCATTTACCATTTCTACCTCTACAGCTCTACAACTCCACAATTGAGCATTCGTTACATTAAGGTGTACACCGAATGTGGCGCTCTCAGAGGTTTTTATTTAATAAGTTGTTTTTGTTAATAGAACATGATTTTAATAATACTTTGCGTGGAAATTTTAGGGACCATGATCTAGTATTTTTAGAAGGTATCACTACATTCCCTCGTAGTCATTCGTAGAAGTAGATTGCAAAAATGCCAAAAACGGCCACTTTTAGCAATTTTGCTATCTACTTCTAGCAATGACTACGAGGGAATGTAATGATACCGTCAAAAGATACTAGATTATGGGCCCTAAAACTTCCATGTAAAGTTTTATTAAAATTGTATTAGAACGACCATATTAAATAAATAAAATTCACCACGGCGCTACTTTCGGTCAGGGTGCCACCTTAACATCAAACTCAGTAGTTTGATCAAATGTCTGTGAGTTTCATGTTCGATTCTGCATCATTTTATTGCATACGCATTTTTATAAGTACCTAATTTATAAAACCCCACATTTTGTGGTGTATTCACCAGCTCTATACATTAACATCACAAATGTATCCGCCACGCATTACATCAGCTTAAAACTCAAGTAGTACAGTAGGTATAATATACATACA
Organism: Agriphila geniculea; assembly: GCA_943789525.1. Lineage (NCBI taxonomy): Eukaryota > Metazoa > Arthropoda > Insecta > Lepidoptera > Crambidae > Agriphila > Agriphila geniculea. The sequence continues at coordinate 9,737,929 of OX038895.1, forward strand.
AGATACCGACAGATATCCAAACTGTTTGATGTTTGCTACGTTCAATATGGATCTGAGTGGTTCTGAGATATTTTCAGTTAGGGGATTGAAATTTATATAAGGTTTCTTTTATCTATACAACGTGGTACAAAACAACCATTTATGCCGAATAATGGTAGAGAGCATAGTTTTACAATCCATATGTAAGTCTGTAGATAAGATAGGCACCATCAAACTGAACAACTTTTACTATGGGACCATAACTCTGATATCGCGAAAAAAAATCAGCTGTTTCATACATTTTGATATTTTCAGAGTTGGTCCCATAGAGTTGTTCAGTGTGATGTTCCGTCTCTATCTACCATATTCGGCATTAGGAGATTTTTTATAACACGTTGTATTATTGATGACAATAAATACATAAAAAATATGATGCATTGATTAGAATTTGAAGGAGTTTACGTGATTTAAGACTGTGAAGTCTTAGTCCAATAAAACTAGCTTTATCGGGACACAATAAGATAACTGAAATTTTCTTTTTCTATGTCCTAAATTAGTGTTAGTTATAGTTAAAATAAAAGGAATTAAACATTTAGAAACTTCGCATAAAATTAAAAAAAAATTAAAATGGTACTGAGAAATACATTATTATTAAAACGTAAAAAATAAATGTTTAATTTTTGTCTAAAATGTCTAAAAAGACGCATCATAGCTTAATAAGATACAAGCATCATAGTTACCATTTTGGCTTATCTAGATATTGAGATCAGATGAATACTGTGAAAAAAAACGAACATGCGAATTTGGATTCAGTTTAATTTTGCTATTAGTGATAGCATTTTAATGCACCATAAAATTATACAAACAAGGTATTTGGTTAACTATTTTGCTTTTAGGAAAAAGCTAGGTAATGTACGAAATCTCATGATTTTTATATGAAACGGTTACCACCCCGGATTTCTTACATCACATATCTAATTAATATTTGACACTTAATATCAATATCCGATAAACTAATAAAAACAACGAGTTTATTAATTATGTCCAGATAAAGCTAGTTTTATTGGACTATCTGTATTTTTATAGAGGTAACAAATATTAAGGCATTTTTTTTCATCATCAGCTCAAAAAATTAATGATTTGCTTAATAAAACCACCATAATAGATTTTTCAGGATTTCAGAAAAGTTAATAAAAATCAAACCATTAAATATAATATGTTAAGATAACACACTACATTGTAATTAAGTACTACCAGTGCCTAATTACCAGTGGAAAATACCTCGATAATGACTAACTCTGATTAAACAAAAACAAACAAGATTTGATACAGATAGCCGCACCTAAATACCTCAGCTGGTAATTTATTCGAATGACAAACGCATAACAATGAATTTATCCTTGACATAAAGACCTTTCTTGGCATTAATTACCTTTGTAGGTACATAATTTGGGGCCAATTTAATAGATCACATTTGACACTTCAACAAAATTCGACAACGTAACCTTCTAACCGCGGACACACAATACTTATTTATTTTTACAAAGGCACAATTGCTTAACTTTTTTCAGTTTACATATATATTATTATCACAAAAGAAAGTAAAGGATTATGCCGATTTTACTATACAAGCTAGGCCATGATGCGCTTTGATGAAATTACCAAAATACTATAGTAATTTTATAGTGATTGCGTGGGAAGAATATCATTAAAATATAATGCGGGAAAAAAGAGAAATCTCAATCTCAAGGAGCCGTTTGGGGTTACATTTTCCTATTATATGACATTTTGTTATCTACCCCTTTTAGACATGACATGAGTCTGTCACAGATATGTATGGTTAATGCGCATCATGGCCCAGAATGCGGCATGATCCTTTACGATTTACTTTAACAATTAGAACAAAAGACTGACAGATGTCAAAATATGTGATCTAGCCACATACAGACGGAAGAACGCAGCTAATCCATACAAAACAGTGGACCTGCCTACCACACACATGCTGAATTTTTCCGTACGGAATTTTCATACATTATCGAAAATCTTTCGGAATTCCGAATCGGGATTCCCTCTATATGTGATTGTCCCTAAGATCGCGTCGTGTGCTTTAGTTTACATTTAAGCTAAAAATCTTTGGTTTAGCTTACTAATCTAATTGAAATAGTCCAAGATTGATATCTTAGGCTCCCTACCCTAGGCATAGGTTTCAACGATTTTAACAAAACTAACAAAGCGAATAAGTACTAATTTCTTGCTCGCAACTGAAATTGCAAGTTTTGGTTTTATCGTTGAAAATTAGCGCGATTGCGTTCGTAATTTATTATTCGAATGACAAACGCATAACAATGCATTTACCTATCCTTGAACTAAAGACCTTTCTTGACATCGATACATAATCGATAAAGTATCGATTACAGCTGTGTCAACCGACAAAGGGAACATGCTATTGTTCGCAGTTGATCGCTATTTGGTTCATAAACTTTGAGTCAATATGACAGTTTAACATATCGATACCTCCTCCTTGGTGTATCGATTTTAGTTTTATCGATCGATGTCACGCCTATGCACATTCAAAAACATTTTTCATGAGTTGCGTACTTGTTTGTATGTCAAAGACGTTTCTATTGGTGGTAAGTATTATACTTAATTAAATAATAAATTGGTACCTAACTTTATGTTGAACCCTATAAAAAAATTCTTTCAAATAAAAAAAGAATTATCTAAATCGGTTCAGAATCAAAAAAGTTATTCTTAAACATTTATATAAAATGGCGACGAAAACAGTATTTTCAGGATTTCCATAAAACTAATAAACCTGATGTTATTAGTTTTATGGAACTTATGGAACTTATGGAACTTTATGGAACTTACCGCACTTGCGGGCTCGTATATCCGATATGGATTGAGCAGCTACGGACGAACTTACAAAACATACACTAACCTAATTTACAATCTCCAATTAAAAATAATTAAAACAATAGTGAGTAAAAACATTAAAAAACAATATTCTACCGATGAAACAAAATTATTTGAAATTTGTAAAGTATTGCCGATCCATTTCCAATTTAAAAACAATATTTTAAACGAGAACTTCTTTAATAATAACTTTAAAAAAATGAATCACCCTGCATTCACTCGTGGAATCGCACAAAAAAAACTTGTCACGATTACGGCGAATAATGTGTACGGTAGAAGAACTACCACTTACTTAGTACCGCGGTTGATTAATCAACTACCTGCGGATTTCGTTGAAAGTTTAACAGAATCCAACTTAAAGGCTAAAGTGAAGAAATTTTTATTCGAGACCTTGGAATGCACCTAGTTTGCTCTTTGTTACTGAATTATTAAATAATTATTGCCTAATTTTTTCAGTTTAAGTACCTACCTATAAATTAATTTATCACATTTTTCTTTATACGTAAACTATATTTAACCCCAACGCGAGCATTCAACAGCGTTGTTATAAACCTCTGTGGATTTCTTTACGCTGTTAATAACAATGAATGTAATGTTATTTTATACTATAATTAAATGAAAAAAAAAAAGAAAAAAAAATATGTTTGAATTATTTCAATCGGTTCAGCATCAGCAGCCTTCGATTAATAATTGGTGTACGTACATACATATAAAAATATAAATATACGTGACGAATAGATAACCAACTACTTTTCAATTTTTGAAGTCGGTTAAAAAATGTAAGTAGTCAACATAGAGGGCGAGTCCCCACCTCTTTCTTTTCTTTTTCAGCCACTCTACTACATCACATTTCAAAGTAAACTCTATGACCGAAATAAATTCTTCCAAAACAGTTGTGTATTTCATTCTAAACCCCGTTACGCCACATAAACCGAGGACGTGTCTTTTCATCAGCATTCGTCATGAATAATGAGGATACTCAAAATGCCGAGACAAATTCGACTAGACGTTAAAATAAACGCGGAAGCTAACCACAGAGCCGTGCAGTTGTTTAGTAAAACGGCGGAAAATTAATAATTTTCACGGAGAGAACTCAAGGAGGTTTTACTGTACAGTTTTTTTTTTTGCTTACGATTATGGCAATATACAAGGTCATTTTGTATTCACCATCTAAGTTTTGAGGATGTGTTCAGTCCATGAAACTGAACAACATTCTCTAATGAACATATGACCAAATATATAAAAAAAAACCGGCCAAGTGCGAGTCGGACTCGCGCACGAAGGGTTCTGTACCAAAAAACGGAAAAAAATCACGTTTGTTGTATGGGAGCCCCCCTTAAATATTTATTTTATTCTGTTTTTAGTATTTGTTGTTATAGCGGCAACAGAAATACATCATCTGTCAAAATTTCAACTGTCTAGCTATCACGGTTCATGAGATACAGCCTGGTGACAGACAGACAGACAGCGGGTCTTAGTAATAGGGTCCAGTTTTTACCGTTTGGGTACGGAACCCTAAAAATCGATTATCCATACAAATCAAAAAGATCACGTGATCAAGTATGGGTGACCAAAATTTTGTGGCAAAATTCGACACATGTTTCTTAGAGAAAGTTGTTTAGTTTCATGGACAGGACACATCCTTGTTGGATGGTTAGTTCAGAATTACCCGATATAATTTCACATCCTTTCATAATCGACAATTATTTTTAAGCAATACGCCTAAAGGTATACATAATTCATAACCGCATAAGTTGCTACATTTAATTTTTTATTGTGAACTTTTAGTTTCCACCTAAAAATGGGACCGAGATCTAAAGTATTTTGTATTTTTTACTGTACCTAAGAATGAAGATTTTCCTTTTATTAATTTAAATTAATAAAAGGAAAATTTAAATTAATCAAAGGTTAACCTTTGATTAATAGATGATCGAAGTATTTTACTATTATTATTGTTCTACTAAAGAATCAATATAAATAAACTTTAGTGAAATGAACACGGAATAGGTAATAAAATAAATATTGCAAAACAGGCATTCCAAATTCTTCATACATCTGTCATTCAAGACTGTGACTTTATTGCACAGAAAATTTTACTTAGTTCTTGGTTTCAAAAATAAATTACATTTTACAATAAACAATAAATCAAATGGTTTTTCACATATTTATAAAACTGCATAACACTGACACATAATTTTCAGTCGTAAAGAAAATTGTTACTAAGTACGATCAGCAACATAAGTTGTTTTAACACTTTAGTACTTTGTCATAGTAACTTTTTTGACAATTTTTTTTAACTGTGAGCCACCTTTTAAAAAAGTTGCTATGACAAAGTACCAAAGCGTTAAGCGACTTTCATTGCTGACTGTACTATCGTAAAGTAGAAAGCACTAGGCTTTCTATTATCTTAACACTAACACAAGATATTTCGAATACCTATGACGAACATTCCATAAGATAAGCTAAGAGTAATATTTAATACAAAGAAATTAAAAAAAAAAAAAAACATCAAATAAACTGTTTTTCTAATCCTTTATGTAAATTGTGCATAACTGCTAGAATAAAAATCGCGCATGGTTTTGCAAGAGTACAAAGACTAAAAAGACTACAAAGTATCACGCATGATTTCCGCATAACGAAGCGTGATGCGTAGCAGTGTATGATCTAAGTGTGCTCACCATCACCACCATCAAGCTCCCTTTCTCATACAGAGTGTCCCGGAAAATATGGTTGACCAAATTGGCTTGAGCCTATATGGGGTAGGTAGCAGTAACTATATTGTCAAAATACAAAAACAAAAACCAGCTGTCCAATTAGATTTTGCTAAATATATATTTATTTATTTAATCTTAAGGAAGACCAACAAAGCATAAAACAAATACTTGGCACTAGTGATAACAGTAGGAAGACAATATAACAATATGATAATTAATTATGAATGAAAAAGCTATTTTTTGCGATTTGACGAAATAAAGTTTTTTGATGGGTACTGCTACGACACTTCAGCTTGACCATACATTCAGGGACACCATGTATAAAAAATATTTGTAATTTATAATACACCCCATGCATAAAACTAAACAATATGAGTCACACCAGCCATTCTTAATATGGAATCTCAGGAACTATGTTTTCGTAGTGCGTCGTTGTGGTTTAACACGTCATAGTATGAATATGTGCAAAGCTATGCCACAACAGAAATAAAAGTCCAAGACTATATACAAGGTATAGTATTATATTATCTGCGATACAAGGTATGTATCCCGTATAGCTTTGTCCAGCCTAGTCAATTTTGGAGTATCAGATCACCGTATCTTTAACATACATCGCTAGTTTGGTTGGGTTGGGAGTGCGTTGAAGTAATATAAACGCACGCCCAACCAAACTAGCGATGTATGTTAAAGATACGGTGATCTGATAGGCCAAAATGGACTAGTCTGGACAAAGCTTTAGGTTGCGTATCTACCAGGAAGTAGTTAAGCGGTTTAAAAAATAGTAGGTAGGTACTTCATTTTCATTGCCTCTTTCAGCTCATTTTTGAAAAACAATTTAAGCCCGGACTCCACCAAAAAGGAGACGAGAAGTGATGTGTCTAGCGGAGAGAAGAAGATATGTTTTTCAGCTAGGGTGTTTTTACCGAAGCTGTGCGTAACGTAGCGGAGATTTGTTAGCTTGCTAGAGCGGAGGAATATCAGATGTCAAAGCAGTCAAAGTGATTTTTTCGCAACAACATAGAGTAGAACTTATACTGGTGGTTTAGTAAAAAGCATAATTTCTTGTTTGAAGTGTGGTTTGGTACTGATTTTTCAAAGCATGATTCTTTGAATTAATCGACGTTCTTGACAATCTCTTTTCTACCTATTCGAGATTCTTCACAATATTGGATTCCACACAACTGCCATTGATCACATTCTCAATTCCACACAATCTTTAGTTTTACACAAACGTGTTTCTTCCTATGCGCGATTCTACACAATATGGATTCCAAACAATTAAGTGACTCTCGTCAGCTCTCGTCACATGTCTCTTCTCGTATCGTCTCCGCTTCGCGCTGCACCGCCTTGCTCACAGTTCGGCGAGGCACAGCCAGGCGCGGCTGCAGCCCAAAATGTTGGGGGGGGGGGGGGGTCACTAATAATAATACCATTTTTTTGTAATTTTTAGAAGCTTTTTCTCCGCTCAACCGTCTCCACTGAAGCTGAGCGGAGACGAGATTTCTAATAAAACTTTAGTCTAGCATTTATCATTACATTCCCTCGTAATCACTGCTAGAAGTAGATAGCAAAACTGCTAAAAGTGTCTGTTTTTGATATTATTTGTTATCTACTTCTATTAATGACTACGAGCTTAGATGAAATTAAAATTTCATCTAAGACTAGGGAATATAGTGTGTTACCTTCTAAAAATACTAGACCATGGGCCCTAAAATTCCACGTAAAGTTTTATTAAAATCATTTTCTATTAACAATTATTAAATAAAAACCTCTAAGTGTGCAACACAGTCATCTCTTCTCTTCTCGTCTTGTCGCTTTGGTGGAGTCTGGGCCAAATCTTAGAGTATAAGTAGTTTGTCCTAACACCGCTCAGCTAACCGTTTCATAGCCTCGCAACGCATATTCATACCGTTCATATCTGGTGAAATGCTCAGCTTCCTCGAAGATCTTTGATGAATAGGGTGGTTAAAGTAACAATTTTGTAAGCGTAAGTAACAATTTAGTGATCGTAAGTAACAATTTTCATTACGGACTCTACTATTGTAGTGATATTTCTCGAATACGAAGACTGCCATCGATGTCCTAATTATACCATAGATAACATACCACAGCCCCACTAACCAAAGGTTTAGAGCACAGTACCATTTCCCTGCGCGCGACCTGTCATTCAGTAAATGTCATAGAGCACACCCTCGCTTTCACCGTGTGACCGCGCGCGCATGTAACTACAAGCACAGATAATATAATACTATACTTACAAGTAACTTAACTATTGATGGTGTATCGACCTGGATATCAATTATCAGCTGATCAGCCCCCCTACTTAAATGGCCAACTTAAATACAGCGAACTAAAATCTATGGAACAAGCAGTGTGCTCAAAAAATAGCACCACACGAAAAGTACAAAGTTACATAACGTCGACAATACCCACTATCTGTGAACATGCTATTAGATTGTTAGGCACAAGATATTGCCATTAAAAATACGTAAATATTTACTTATGCACTTAGCAGCTATTTCCACAAATTTTAAAGGAATTTACAGATAGAAGAAAAATTTGTTCACGCGAAATTAAATTTTAAGTCTATCACATTGAAAAAAGTAGATTTCAAATAATATGATAGTTAGGAGGTATTGTCACTTCATCGACGATAATCAGCCCCTGGGTGCGAGACTGGCCCGACTAAAGCTGAGCGGGTTGTACTTTTTCGGCCCCCCATGGTGCCATTTTGTAAGTAATATTTGTTTGCAATTACACTTCTATAGATTTTAGTTTGCTGCTTAAATATGAGCAATAGAGTCACATATGAAAAGATCTCTTTACCAAAATTGCAATAATGAATCCGACGGTACCAAACATTTTCCGTAAAAGTAATCATTTGGCGTGCTGAGAAAACTATTGATAATACGTAAAAATAATGTAGTGTATAGTTCTCATCATTACCCACAAAAAAAGTCCGCAAGGTCATACAACGTGTAAAAAAATCTGCTGTTTCATACATTTTGATATTTTCGTTATTAATTTTTGTATGAAACAGCTGTTTTTTTAGTCTGTCCCATAATAAAAGTTGTTCAGTTTGATAGTCCCTATCTACCATATTCTGGTTTAGATATAAATTCTGTTACACGTTGTATACATGCTAAAGAGAAGAACTGGGGAAAAGCCACCATTTGGTCATTATTGCCATCAACAATTTCACAATTTTATGTCACCAGCTAAATGCCACGGAGCACACCCTCTTGAGAGCTTTCTCCTAGTTCATCATTTCTTTTACATAAGCTAAAAAAGTGTTGTAAAAACAACACTTTTTTAGCTTATTTATCTTCCTTTTTTTATTGTTTCACAGATATTCGTACCCACAAGTGTTTGCTCAGGTAAACTGTAAAGCTGGCTCCCTGCCAGTAAACGTGAGGAACCATTTTTAAGATGTATGGTTTTTTTAACATTTATTGTCTCTTGTTGTTGAAAACTTATGTAAAAACCATAAGTTTTAGCTTTACGTAGTCTTTTTCATCTTATTCTACCTACATAGACAGATCTAAGTCTATTTCACTTCGAAAGATGATATATTAAGTTACCAGGTAAACAATTTCTGACTTAAGACAATATATGGAAAATGTACACACACGAGATTAAACGAGTCTAATCTATGCTGTGGCATCTGTAATGTAGAGATTTTGTGAAAGCACGGAAGAAAAACTGCCTGTTCTAGTGATTTTTATCGGCTCTGGTCGGTACAGTCGCCTGCGCAACGACTTATCAAGGTTTCTTTTATAATTATTATTCATATTGTTCATATTGTTTTTTTTTTCAATAAGCAAAATATATAAAAAAATATTGTAGTTTCAATGAACATTACCAAAAAAACAAACGTATTCGAGTCACATCAACGGAGTCGTACTTGGACACTTTAAATTAAAAGTTTGTTTGGTTTAAAATTAAAATGTTATTTTAATTTCGTATAATAATCTCATTTTTACCTTGAGCATTGTTTACATATATTTTTCGCACTTTTGCTATCTTCTTAATTTAAGATAATTTTATTTTATGTTTATTTTATTTTCTTTGGGGAGCTTACAGCATCATTTACAACTTATGGCAATAAATATAGGTACTTAAGGGCTAATTACAAGCTTCCACAGATAGAATAGGCTTCCACAGATAGATAATAGGTATGTGTAAACTTGTGTTCATAAAAATAACTCGATTAATAATACTGAACAAAAAAATAATTATTAGTTTTATATCTTACGAGTAAGCTCTACTTTTATAGATAGAGGGGGATAGTAATTTCTTGAGGAAACTCTAGATTTCGTAGGTATTTTTGATAAAAAAAGCGTAAGTTAAAGAAAATACATGTCGTGAACTGTACAGAGAGCTTATTTTCTTGTTAATTAAGTTTTTCTGAGCGACTGGAAGGCTATTATGCGCTTTTCCGCGTACGCAGAAAACAGGCTCTTAAGTGCATAAAAACACTTGCATTTTAATGAAATAGTATAAACTAGACGCTATGATTCTACAGTTTTAGAAGTTGAATCTTTTGCAAAATACTATTTGTACTAGAATAATAACAACCTATAGAACTATAGTTTCCTACAAAGCGCACTGTTAAAAGTGAAGCTAATAAAACTGAGCCAAAATGGCTCAGTTTTCAGATTTTTATCCTTCATACGTTACCTAATCGTACGGCAACAAAAGTCGTTTAACACTTTACTTTGTAGTAGCAACTTTTTTGATTAATGTTCCGAACTGTGAGACATCTGTCCAAAAAGTTGCTATGACGAAGTACTAAAGTGTTAAGCGACTTTCGTTGCTCACTGTACCAATAAGAACGAAAAAAAATCAATTTCCCTACCTTAGGGGATTAGTTACTATTTTATTGGATTTTTATTTTTTATTTTTTTTATTTATTTATTTATCAGTATAAACATAGATACATAGAAAATACAAATTTAAGAAGCACAACGTAAACCACTGAGGTTTATAGTGAGTGCTATTAGAGCCTACAGAATCGATACTTACTTTATTAAAAGCATAAAAATATAACAATAAAGAAATAATGTTACATATTACAACCAAGTTTACAACACATACAATTATCCGTTAACTAACTAAAGTAATAATTTATTTACCTAAATTTAATTAATTTTCAACACACTTGCTCGTAAAGTGAGCCCTCATACATCGCTTCTAGGGCCATAAACCGAGCTATAACAAACGCGTGCAATAATATATAAAACACTAGTTGGTTATAGAATTAACCCTACAAAGTTAAATTAGTACCTTACTGCAAGTCCTATGCGAGTAAACAGAGCATTCCCAATTTAACCGGGTAATGCAGTTTTTTTTTAGTAACAACAAAGAGGTTCTATGCCGCTGAAAATCCATATACATTTTTGCAATGAATAAATATGTAAGTCCTTAATAAAGTTAAACAAATATTTATTATTATCAAATTATTCATAATTCACAATATTTTGCAATAAAATATTAAAATATTTGCGTTTTACCGCTTAAAATTATAATTTTAAAGTAGGCTGTATGCTCACTAACCCCTTTGTTCGCAAAATATTCTTGCATGGGCGTGTGAAAAAAACAAAAAAAACCTGCTCGCCTTTTCTCATCATGATTGTTATTTTGTTTTTGTCGTATTTGTTGCTGTGTGGTAAATTACTTTGTTTTTTCCTCGCAAATGTGTTGAAAAACGTCGTATGAAACTCGTGAGCTCTTACTTATTGCACACTCGGCTGAGTTACGCCCTCGCCTGCGGCTCGGGCTGCAACCCACAGCCTTGTGTGCAATAAGCAACCTAAGCTAACTTGTATCATAATGTACTATTATTTAATTATTTTAAAACGTGACTTTTTAGTTTAACTTTAATATTTTGTGCTTAATTACTAGGCTAGGTTAACAAATTAACAGAATTTCTACAAATAGTGTTTTTGAAGAAAACGAAAATCACAAGACTTTTCATAATTTTCAACTAGTCCAATGCAATGTTTATTCAATCTTTATGCTGTATTTATTCTTTTAAATTATTAAAGAACAGCTATTTAAAAATAATACTAGTTTCCTATCGGAACATTGTAACAAACCAGTAAGTACTTAGTACTATGCGAACTTCTTTCATTTCTGCAAACCTATTTCAATTTCCAGTCAGCGTGTCTTTTTTCTCTAGGTACGGTGTTGCCACTGCACTGTCTTAAATATTTTCTAAGTAAAAAGAATGCAATAACTTCGTTCCCTTTTCCGCAGTTGTTGAGTGCAGTTAGCGTGCACAAACCGGCCGCTATCAGTGCAGTGATAAACACTGCATATTCACGCGACGCCCTCCAACCAACTTTACTGTTACATTACTCAGCCACTGGTGTTGCCACCTAAGAATATTTAGTAGTTTAGTAGCTTAAGAAAATAGTTTGTCTAGAATGGAAAAGAAAATTAGATAAAAACCTGCCTATTTCTTCACAAACATTTTATTCCTTCTAAAATATTTTTATTTACTAATAAATATCCGTAGCAAGTGGAAATAAGTTATAGTGCCTACCCCAATTTTATTAGAGAAAATCCTGATGGTAGTAACACAGAATATATATCTATATATAATGTGGAAGTAAGTACTATACTATACGTATCTCTAAATATATAGGTTGAGTTGAGACAAAACACTACAGTACCGTTTTCTCCTCTGTTTGTTTACTTTAGACGTTGAAATTTTAATCATAATATGGTTCCTGCAGTGGGGTAGTTCCACTCATGATCACAAGCAACTTTTAATAATGGAGCCAACTTTGATATCGCAAAAAAAATAGCTATTCCCATAGACTTATTATATTACGTGGCTATTCCATACAAAAGCGCAAGCGATTTTTTTTCTCGATATCAGAGTTGGCCCCATAGTAAAAGTTGCTTGTAATCATTAGTGGAACAACCCCACTGCGGAAACCAAATGATTAAAATATAGTATAAGTATTGACGAGCTTTCGCGTTTTATTTAGTACTACAAATTCATACATGTTTTCCTCAATACCCAATAATGATTATGGCCAAGTTTAGACCGTTTTATATCTTATTATAGAATAAGGAGTAGTGGCACCTCTGGTGTTAGAGTTTATCAAGCCGGTAAGGCCTCTAACTTGGCTTAAAGACAACAGATGACAACAGCCGGGACCGACGGTTTAACGTGCCCTCCGAAGCACGAAAGTGCTCAGTTCTAATGCCACTTTAACGGTCACCCATCCGAGACCTGACCGGACCGAGCGTTGCTTAACAAACGTGATCGAGTATGATCAGTCTGTCAAGTTCCGCCATGAGCATTTGGACCGTTGAGCGAACACTAGTGTACCTACAGAATATAAACGTAGAAGGGCCAACATACACATAAATCAATTAATCAAGCCTAGCAACACTGATCAGGACCAAAGTCACGTGCCTGTGGCGCCATACCGCACACCGAGAAAATCCCACGCAGATGCCGCGAACGGACGTGACATTCCGGAAATTCTAGTCTACAACCGCAATACATTATTTATTTATTTTTAAATCGAATAGACCTAAGCGCACCAACTGGCAAGACATTTCTTGTATGAAATGACAAAGCACATTCACATGCCCACTCCCTTTGTATACATATGTTACGGCTAATACCCGAAGTGCGGCTACACCTAGTTCTATCTGGCTAAAACTAGGTGAAGCCGGCATCTACAGCTGTTGGTTGAACCTAGGTAACCGATTTGCTCAAGGCTAATACTAGGTGGTAGCCGGTTGCATTCGGTTAAAACTAGATCTAGCATTATACACTTCTAAGACTTCCGCGCGAATAGTTCATTAGAAATAAAACAATTTTTACGGATTACAGCGCGTATATTGGTTATTTCAGATGTTATTTTAGAATTATTTAGTTTTGATTTGTTGGTTTTTTGGGTTTCCCGACGTTTCGACACCTTTCCAGGGGCCGTGGTCACGGGACGGCTGAAGCAAAAAAGCTGCTCATATTTTTATGAAATTACCCGCTCGGAACTTTATAAAAATGCATTTAATTTTATTAAATTATTTTATAGCTGCGTTCTGATTTTAATAATTGGCCAAACATCTGAATTATCCAATATACGCGCTGTAATCCGTAAAAAGTGTTTTATTTCTAGGTCTAGCCACCGAGGAGCTCGGTGGCGCAGTGGTTTAGCGCCTGGCCCAGCGATTGCGTAACTTAAGCAACGTTCGCAAGGGTCGGTCATGGGATGGGTGACCAAAAATTTACTATCGCGAACTCCTCCGTGCTTCGGAAGGCACGTTAAGCCGTTGGTCCCGGCTGCATTTGCAGTCGTTAATACCCACCAATCCGCATTGGGCCCGCGTGGTGGGTTATGGCCCGTCCTCCTTATCCACCCATAAGGAAGGCCTGTGCCCCAGCAGTGGGGACATCAAAAATGGCTGATGGACATGGACTAGCCTTCTTTGTGCTTCTACTAAGATGGAGTGTGATTTATGGGGTATAAGAAAGTTATTGCTGTTGTCTTAAAAAATATAAACCACGAAATTTAAGGTACATACACCTAGTTTTACAGGTGCACTTCCGGTATTAGCTGTAACATAATATATAAGTTTGACAGTGTCAAAAATTTTTTTTTTTCAGTGTTAAGTAAATAGAGTAATAGAGAACTCCGTTGATTTCATTTCTATGTAACTATAAATAAGATAAATATTAAATAAGTTAACATTAAAAAATACTTTATCAAATTAAGGAATTATTGTCTGTTATTAAATTCACCATTTCCAAGTTATAACCGAATAGCTGTCAAATGTTACACAAGTGTGGCGATTGCAGTTCTGAATGGCCGTCATAAACCGCCCACTGGGATTGCAACGGCCCAGTCTTGTTTATTATAATAATTATAATGCGATTTTAAGCCATTGCAATCGGAAAGGAAATCAATTTGAAAAAATAATAAAATGTGTATGATCTAGTAAGAACTATTAGATTTGTGGTACGATATCCTAGATCCTTTATTAGTATTCCTTTTTTAGTATTATTCCCAAGGGATAGCAAAAAACTTTCCACGCAGACGAAGTCGCGAGCTGCCGCTAGTACAAATATAAAGGTAAGATGACTCTACAAACGAAAATAATATTTAATAGGTTAATAGTGAATGACTCTAAACTTAATTATATCCTGTAGCTCTACCATGAGTTGGTATAGTAAACTACAATAGTTTACTATACTCGCTAGCGAGCATCGAGTAACGTTTTGGCCTTTTTCATAGCAATTCGGTACCATGAGTTACTAATTGACAGATAGTATCGAGAAATACCATAACTATAGTAGTAAAGTTACTCACTTGCGTTTTGAGGCGTGAGATCAATGAGTATACCTTTTACTATCCTCTATGGCATAGAGGAATGTAAAAAATAGGTACAACAAAAGAGAATGTAATCAAACCGCGGTACAGCATAGTCATTGGCGTGAATACTTCTATTTAAATTTAATTTAGTATTTTTTGTGTCTAAAATAGTCTAAATAATGTCTTTCAGAGCTTATTTAGCATAAAATATGTGCGCCACAGCTGCATAATGCAACGAAATCAAGGGCAAATTATAAACCGATAAATATGAAAAGTGTTAGAAATCCTCTAGTCAGGGGGTGGGTCAGGTTGTGCCCAACGCTGAATAGTGGCCCTTCTAGATCTAGGTGGGCCCTCCATTCAGTGGGCTTAATAAGGTCACCATTCAAATACGCCGTAACGTAACGCATTCCTCCACTTTGAAACTAATGTAAAAAAAATTAATTAAGTACTTTCCTATCAAGCATGTTACAAAATTAGAAAATATTGTGTTAAATCTAAATAATAATCTACTTAGTTGCAAATATGTTAATTCCGTCCATATCAACGTAATACTTGATACAAATAAGGCCTATCTACTTTTAAGTCTTTATATATTATTTAATTAATTATTTAACAGTAGGAATATAAGAAAACAGTTCTAACTAAATGTAATTTTCCGAAAACTTGACTTTGGCCGTAATAAATCGATTACACTTATTAAATTAAGGCCTATAACTTTTTTATTTGAAATTGAGGTTAAATATGAAACCATATTAAATAAAAACAACTTATCAATAAATTTGAATATTTATTATTACAAAGTAAAGATTTATGTTATATATTCCTAAAAAAAGATCTCACTTTAGCTCGTAGATTTGTATCATTTGGGGCCTTATTTGTTTATTTAATATCATATTTGAATAAGGCACAAAAAACGTAGGTATCTGCCGCATGTCGCTCTGCCAGGTTGTCTTTCGTCCAACTTGTACGTTTTTATTAATTTGGAAGGAAACTGGATATTTTTGTCGATTGTGGGATAATACACACATTATCTGTAATGAAATAAGTAAACCATAAGTTGTATAAGTTGTGGGATTCTCATTAAGCTCTACCGTGTTAAAATAAGACCTAGGCTATTATCGTAATCACGCTGTCCCCCTACTCAAATGGCCAACATTCTATGCGTTTGAACGCTACGTTATTACGTGTCGTAAGCTTGTCACACAATATCAAAGTCTGAGATTTACATAAGCTTACGACATGTTATTTAATCGTCTATTGCTCATATTTTAAGCTTTAAAAGTAAGGTTGGCAATTGGAGCATGGGGCAGGTCGTCTTTAAAAAATTGCAATTAATGCATCTATGGCCGATAGTAAAAACAAATCAAGGTCATGGATAGCTAATCATAAATATAAAGAAACAATTATTAAGAGAAACTTAAACTAAAACAGCGTAAGGTTTAATAAAAACTTTCATGAAAGTATTTTTCTGGTTGGATTTAAGTTTATCTGAGTTTTCTAATGATTTGTACTTGGACGAATCGTCCGAGGATTTGTATCAAGTACCAACCTTTTATTTCACCTTTCCATAAACTCCTCTAATCGACTGCTTCTAATTTTATTTTTATCAATCTTAACAAGCTAGCTTTTACACAACAAAATACGCAAAGAAAACACAAAATAAATAATTATTAAAACGTGAAAATTACATTTGACATTTTCGATTTGACACAAGGAACATTTATACTCACAGGAAGATTTGACATAAATAGTAACCATAGAGGAAAGTAAAAAGATAGTAACCAACATAAATTCAAAATTCACTTACATTCGGTATACACGCACTAACTAATGATTTTTTACTTAGTCGGATTATAATTGCAAACTACAGCAACTAAGGTAAACGACCAATATTTCGTGTTAGTAAGTTATTTCGTTTAGTTTTTTTTTCTGTCACAAATTATTAATGATTACACCTACATTAGTACAAAATATAGCACATAAACTGTCTAAAAATCAAGTACCAACATTTTGGTGACTGAACTAAGACACGGTTACGGTATCTATCCGTTACCGTGACTGAGGGCAATGCTACGTTCAAAACTCTCAGTCGTCGGCACAGACAGCTTTATGGCGTGTATTCTTTGTCACCACCATAAGATTAGCGCTCGTATGTACCTACTTTTTAAGCTCACAGAAAGTCAATTTGAATAAAACTTTAAATAGTTAAGTAGTAAAATGATCCCATATACTCGTAGTAACTTCCAAACGAAACGTCCGATTAGAATAATTTAAAGAAGACTATATTAAAATCTTTTATTTATTTATTTATTATCAATAGTTTTCACAGTTCACGCTAAATAATTTTATAGGATTTTTTTTGGTAGGTTTTCACTATTGCAATTACTATAGAGGTTATAGATATTTCTATTTTTTAAACAACTATAGCCTATATTTCTCGCTGATTATGCAGCTTTCTATTCTTACTCCTTATCCTTATTTCATCTGGTAAGAATTTTTGGCGTTTTTTCCGCCAATTTCGATTTTCCCAAAAAAAATATCAGAATTTTCAATACTAAAATATCTTTATTTGGTTCTAAATATGAAACCTTTTAATAGCCCATCCGCACATCTATCATATCTGCGATACTACAGGCAAATGACACAACACAATTTCATAAATCGGGGCACTATACTCGATCATGAAAACCTAAAATATTACAATTTTAAAATCTTGAAGTCATTAAGAGTCTTAAAATGCCGAAATATGGGACATTTACCTTATCTAGTTCACATTAGCGAGGATGGTAAACTCGTGGATGGTGAGCACTCTTACTATAGATTTTAGTTCTTCGCGTATCCGCTAGAGGCTCTGCTTCAATTTCCCATACAAATTGATAACGCGGTCGATATCGAGAATGGTTTTTGTAAACTCATGGTAGTGCTACTGTTTATTAGTTAAGATTTTAGTTCCTATCCATATCTTTAGTTTGTAATAAACGCAAAATGAGTTTTGAAAAAAAAAATTCTTTTAAATATAATAATGTTAGTAATTTTATTTTATTACACAAGTCATATTCTCCTAATTTGCACGCCAAAATCATTTCCCGCCATGTCACTCAACAAAAAGGTCAAATGTTACATTTGCAAGTCGTAACAAATTGTTACAAAACAAGATTAAATCAGCTGTTACGAATAGAAACTTGTCAATATAATTGGAATGTTTGACATAAAAAAACGTAGCTGGTAAAGGTTGTGGCATTATTATAGATCGAGGGAGATTAAAAGCATGATGTAAAAGACTAGATAGGTAATCAAAAAATAGATTTTATTTAGACAAGTCTAGATTTTTTAAGTAGAAATAATTAAATAACACTTACAATAATACAATGCAATTAACTATAGACACTGATCCGCTGCAACTTCACTCAAAATCGAGAATGTGTTGAAAAGAGAAAATTTTACAGATAAAATTCGTGTATAGGTACAACATGTTATAAAATATCTCCTAATGCCGAATATGGTAGGTAGAGATCATCAAACTCATAGACAGAAAAATTTTCGCTGCGCTCAAGAAGACCAATAAAGCGTGAAAAAGAGAAGTTAACATCATACGGACACGGTCTATGTAAAAAAGAGACAAAGGATCAAGTGACATGTGCCAACATTTTGCACAGTAAGAGCCCCTAGCGTCCCGCCTAGCAAATGAGCAATCACATTTTGTTTAAAATATTTGTTAATTTTAATTAGCATTTAAAATAAAGGTATCATGGAGCCATGGTGTCTTGTGCTCTAAGTAATTGTGATGTAACAAAAAGAAACAATCCAAGTAATCACACTTTTCACAGGTAAATAAGATATTGCCACAAATTTCTCTAAAACCAAATTTCTCTACATTCATTCGCTTATCGACGAAGAAAACAGTATGGAACATAGTTTATTAATTTCCTTTGCCATATATAGTCATATTTTATGAATCTAAGTAATTTTTTTTGTATCTCATATAAAATGTATGCATTCGTTTTCGGATCACCTGTTTATTGACATTGTTGTTCTTTGACATTCTATTTCTATGATCAAACTGAACAACTTTTACTAAGGGACCAACTCTGAAATCGAAAAAAAAACCGGCCAAGTGCGTCGGGCCACGCGCAGTAGGGTTCCGTAGTTATCTTATACCATACCATATTGAATACCATTATAATTTTTCGTCTGCAAAAATACCTTTTTTTTCCTAGTGTTTATATGAAATGACAAAGGTTTATTTGCGGTTTTGGAAAATGTGATATATCTCTAAAAAATATTACTATATCTCGTTCAAACCAATTTTCTTTGAAAGTATTTATTAGGATCTACAGCATATATTTTTTTTAGATTTTTCACTCTCTTATTTTAAAAGTTAAAGGGGGGGGGACACTCATTTTATCACTTTGGCAGTGTATATCTTTCAAACGATTGACTTTGAGAAAACATAGTCTTAGAAACCTCAATGTCATTTTTAATGACCTATCTATAGACACCCCGCACGTATAGGTTTGATGAAAAAATTTTTTTTCAGTTTCAGTTCCATGTATGGGGAGCCCCCCCTTAATCTTTTATTTTTTTTATTTTTATGTAAAAACCTTAGAGCGGTTCACAGAATACATCTACCTACCAAGTTTCACCTGTGAAATCTTAATAGTTTCGGAATAAAGTGGCTGTGACATACGGACAGACAGACAGACATGACGAAACTATAAGGGTTCCGTTTTTTGCCATTAGGCTACGGAACCCTAAAAAGGTTTTATTTATACAATATAACGGAATATCCAAATCAAAAGGCCATGTAAGCTTTTTGGCATACATACCCACCATTTTGAAAAAAAAACCGGCCAAGTGCGTGTCGGGCCACGCGCAGTAGGGTTCCGTAGGTACATTATACCATACCATATTTTAATACCGCTATCATTTTTCGTCTGAAAAAATAACTTTGTTTTTCACAGTGTTTGTATGAATGACAAAGTTATATTTGCGGTTTTGGAAAATGTACTATATCTTGAAAACTAATTACTATATCTCGTTCAAACCAATTTTTGTTGAAAGTGTTTATTAAGATCTATAGCTTATATTTTTTTTAGATTTTTCACCCTCTTACTTTAAAAGTTAAAGGGGGGACGACACACATTTTACCACTTTGGCGGCATATATCTTTAAGACGGTTGACTTTGAAAAAAAATAGTCTTAGGAACCTCAATGTCATTTTTAAAGACCTATCTATAGACAACCCACAAGTATTGGTTTGATGAAAAAAAATATTTTCAGTTTCAGTTCCATGTATGGGGAGCCCCCCCTTAATCTTTTATTTTTTTTATTTTTGTGTAAAAATCCTAAAGCGGTTTACAGAATACATCTACCTACCAAGTTTCAACTATGTAGTGCTAATACTTTTGGAATAAAGTGGCTGTGACATACGGACGGACAGACAGACAGACAGACAGACAGACATGACGAATCTATAAGGGTTCCGTTTTTTGCCATTTTGGCTACGGAACCCTAAAAATCGGCAAACAGTGTCAATCGATAGGAAACGTCAAAATAAACATAAATTATTGATGGTCATATTACTGTACAATGTATCTAGGTACTTTCGGACATATGTTTAATGTATATGAAGATTAATTTTATTAGAGCCTAGTAATTTTATTATAATATTGTCAATTTTATTATGGTATTAAATTTTTCATTATACTTAAATATGGTATTAAGTTTTAGGCGCTAAATTATTACACTCTTACCGCTAAATGAAACGCATTATACTTCATGATTCTTCCTCAATATTAGTACTATTAACACATGTAGTATCGCTTGCATGTATCACCACTTAGCACGTTATTTTAGAGTAATAACCTAAAAAACCTAAAAAGATAAGGTATTTGATTTAGAATTGACAGATATTTTGACATTTCCGGCTCGAACTCTCCCCGCCGCTATTACGCGCCAACCCTTCATTCGCTTTTCGTGCTTTGCCACGGACGCACGCATACAATCTCAAAGTGAGAATTCTTCAGAAATATATTTTATACAGTGAAAATTTAATTATACTTAGCTAAAATGCTTCGTGCAGAAAGGAAAAAAGTTTTCAAGACGGAAGAGGACAAGAAGAAGAATACAAGATGGAGAAACACTATTAAATGCGTAACTGCCATTTTGGGCTTTTACCGTTTACTTGACTTGAACGCGTAACTGCCAGACTGGGCTTTTACCACTTGACTTGAACGCGTAACTGCCAGACTGGGCTTTTACCGTTTACTTAGCTTAACTGCATAATTGTTTGCTTACCTTTATGAATGCGTAACTGCCATACTGGGCTTTTACCATATATATTTATTTTACTTTAATGTACATGAGTACAAAAAGAGATAGCATTCCCTCCCAGACAACATTGTTTGCTGAGATTTAAAAATGCGTAACTGCTACACTGGGCTTTTACCATTTAATTATTTAATTTTGTCTGACACGAACTTACCATACTGGGTACTTTCTGTCATAAGGCATGTGTCTAATAAGGCATGAACCAAATATCTATTGCACTCGAAATAGTCACACTGGACTATTTCACTGCATAGATAGGTCAGACAACGCAACTGCAACAAGTGCAGCAACTCAAAGTGCCCCTGATGACGCGACAGTGTAAAAAGCAAGCTGCCATCAAAGGTTACCATGTTGGAACCGTTGCCGAGCACCAATCGGGTGACTCCGCCGTCCGCCGAATTCGCCGCCATCCGCCTTCCAGCCAGGCGGCTGCTCTGCTGGAGCTGCAACAGCAGCCCTGACAACAGCTTAGTTCATCAGGTATGAATTTTGATATCATAGATATCCTCGGTGTTGCGTTGCTCCCAACGGAATAATAGAGTACCATCGGTACTGAGATAAATTTCTGACTTGAAAAATTTATATAATATAATTATGTATGATTTTATTATACACATTATTACAACTGTAACGCAAAACTGCCAGTATAACGTTCATAAGCAGAACTATAAATAAATGCTAAAATTTATCAACTTCATGGAACCAGATAATAAGTTATACCGCAACTAGCTGATCCTGATATTTCACAATTTTTATGTGAAATAGCTTCTATTAATATGGGTACGCCTAACATGGGCCTGCTGATAGAAATTTCAATAAGAAATTGAATAATAGAATCCTTACATTTTGTTATCCATAAATGCAAAGTGTTTATTACTGTGTACCACAGTTTAATAAGTAAAAACTTTAAACATTTGCCTTAACTAGGAGATCCTATGTTTCAGGCTTATTATTTATGTTTAATCACTAACTAATTAGTATGTTTATTTCTAAGCTATGCCCTTGTAAAATGTAAAAATTACCTGTCTATTAATTTTCAAATTGAATTTGTGTGTGTAAAACATAAATTGATCGATCTTAATGATAATGATTCTAATGTGCAGAAATTATTAGCCAAGTAGATATATTATAGTAATAATGAAGCTTAAGGAGCAACTTTCCAATATAGAACACCATTTTTATGACAGTAATTTAAGACAGTGTTTTGCACTTTATACATTATACAATGGGGCATTGCAACATTCATTTGTTGTGCACAACATACATTTTATTATAAACAGAAGGTATATGGTCAACTCAAGTGTAATTGATGCTGTCCACTTAAAAGGCCACCAACAGTTGAGTCGAATATGAATGATGCATTGGCCACAGGCCTGAGGTTAACGATATTGATCAACGAAAAAACTGTAAGTAAACCAGGCGCAGTACTTAAATAAAACATAAATTTTAAAACTGATTTATATATTTATTTGCTGGTACATTTTGTTTTAAAACAAATTAAACTTGAAAACAACAAACGAAACATGCAGCCAGGTATACCATATGCTTAATTCCGACGGCAAACGAATATCGAGACGCGGCGACGAAGCCCCATCAACGATTTCTTTCGTCGATAGCAGCAGACCCGCAGGCGGCCGTTACGGTCCATCGAAATAGTTGCCGAGGATACATTCGTCAACATTCACATTCAATCATCGTACGCGGGGTAAGGATACTCGTAAGGATCTGGTGCAGCATTTATCTGTATTCAGCGAATACAGGCAGTGGTCGCCAACTATAGGCACATAGGCGTCCACATAGTTGTTTGGTCTAAATTCGACATGTGTGAAAATACTATTTTCACACATGTCGAATTGGGCACCAAGATTATTATTATTTTCTTTTATACTCACTCGTACTCACTTGTGCCATCTCCAGAGATATATAATAAATTCTAACATTAATTTGACTAAAATTGAAGAATAAACAGTATAAAAGTTAACCTATATTAAAAATAAAAAATGGTTATTGTTTGTAAGAAAACAAGAATACAACATTGAAGTCTTTGCATTTTAGAAATCCCATCAACTTTATGGTTTTAATATTGGAAAAGTAATAGAAATATACGAATTTAAATTCTTAACTTTTGGGTATTGTAGTGCCCATATTTTTACAAAATTACTGCCGCCGGCTATGACATCTTAGACAGCATTATCTCCCTGTTTTTTGGACATAATATTTACTCTAACAATTTGTCTCAGATCATTTTTTAAATAATTGAGATATAAACACAATTTTTTTATACGGCTACCTTCACAACTTTCCATTACGGTCTTTTACAAGAAAAACATTTACAAAACTGCAAAATAAATTATGTCTATTTTATGAATGGATTAAACCTGTAGATACCGGTATAATATTATATTTTACTTTATATAGTTGAATGTCATCGATACTTACACCGAACTAGAGAAGACATAGTTGTGGAATATTTTTCTCTGGTACCTCTCAACAACGGGGTAGACTGGGGGACACTTGTGGCCAGGAATCAAAACATTGAAAAATAATTGCATATAAATTATCTAGCTAGAACATGTAGCTTATCATATTTTTATTGCCTTTTTTATTATTGTATTCGGTGTAAAGTATTCTAGTCGTTATTATTTGATTCACTTATTCAAAAAATTATTACCAGTTTTGGTATTTTTGGATTGAAATTGAGTAAATTCGAATGCAAGTCGAATTAGGTAGTAGAAATAAAATATAGTAGAAATATTTTTCTTGATTCCTAGCATTTGGATCCCAAAGACGATTATTTTTTGATTTTAGATTTTAGCATTCACAACGCTATTTTTGTTTAGTGCCTATTTTATTTACAAAGACAATTCTGTCACAATCAACCGGACAAGCTACTATTTTTATTCTTTTGTACCAGTTTCTTAGTGTTATAATTCTGCCATCATGATCGTCACACTTTTAAGCCTTGATACCCATTGTTTACATGTAATATAATGTCTATTAAAGTAGGTACTAACATCCTATTACTTCCAATTCCAGGGACGGAAATTCATCGCACAAATAGACTGGTTTGTACAACATTATTAAGGTGATATTATTTTACAGGTATATTACTATGTTATTTAAGCTTGTATGTCTGCTGATACTATCAGAAAGTACAGAGCTTGGTTATAAAAATGGTTCGATTATTCACCAAATAACAATATAGACATAATAAACACAGAAGTGTGTAACACAATTATTAGTATTATTTAATATTTGATTCATTATTGATTGCACAATATGAGCTAATCTCAAGGTTTGATATCGAATTTAACTACGCCTTGGCATAGACTTTTATTGCTCAAATACAATGGATATCTTAGATTTCTTATTACTATTTATTAAATGGTTTCCAATTAGATTTTTTTTTCCAACTTTTCTAACTTAAAAAAAAAAGTTTCACATTGAGGTACCTTACCTATTGCACATAGAATGAAAACAATATAATCAATTAATTATTTGTTTAGTTCAAGTATGAAACATGAATTCTTCTAACTTTAACATTCAAAAACCATTCTATAATTACCTCGTTTTTCGAGAATGCTACATATTATTATTATAATAAACATTTCATAATCACTTCTTTTTATTTATAAATATAAAATAAAAATAGTAATACATATTAAAAAAAAATGAAATAAAATTTTTATATGTAGAATAGATAATGGATTACTGAAATGTAAAATTCAATGATAGTGGAGTAGACTCAAGTCCATGGTAAACAGTTTTAGCACTCGACGTAGGTACGCCGATACCTATATAGGTATGTTATGGCTATATAGCCATAACATTTATTTTTTATTATAGAAATTCCACGTAACATGGCGGAATGGTAGATGATTTCACTATCTTTGCAAGATATCATCGATTAATGATAATTAAACTGAACAAGATTCGTTTTCCTAACGAATCTTGCTTATTTATTTTTTGGTACCAACCATCTGTAGGTACCATCTTTGCTTCCAAAACTTTAAGAATTATGTTAAATGTGACTGATTTTCTCTTTTAAATTTAAAAGACTAATTACACAAGTGATGATATTTCCATTTTCTTATATAATGCTTTAAACATCTACATGTGTTAATAGTACTAATATTGAGGAAGAATCATGAAGTATAATTAATGATTAAACGAACTTACCTGTAAGTGAAGTTCTATCATAATTATACGAAGGATTCTTCCGAAGATATTAGTATAGAGTCCCACCCTCCCTACTGCTTATTGTTAATTACAATAAGTGTACACCCACTGAAGAAAATGAGGAAATATCATACGATTTGGACTTTAAACTAAATGAAGGGTTGGCGCGTAATAGCGGCGGGGAGAGTTCGAGCCGGAAATGTCAAAATATCTGTCAATTCTAAATCAAATACCTTATCTTTTTAGGTTTTTTAGGTTATTACTCTAAAATAACGTGCTAAGTGGTGATACATGCAAGCGATACTACATGTGTTAATAGTACTAATATCTTCGGAAGAATCCTTCGTATAATTATGATAGAACTTCACTTACAGGTAAGTTCGTTTAATCATTAAAAATACCTAGTCTGGAGTTGCAAATTGAAGTGTTTCTTGCTATCACGATGATTTTTTTAAGACCCAATAATCTCCGAAAGTACACGTTTACGGACAATTTTACAATAAATAATTCATGTTTATTTTGAAGTTTTCTATCGAACAAAACTAGTTTCATCAGTTGCGATGAATTTCCGATTTTTTCGAATAGGGTTTACCAGACTCCATACGTTACATGCCTTTTAAGTAAATGAACGTGCGTGCGTAGTATACTATGACGATTCATTGTTATATTTACATTATCGATAAAGCACATAGTACAGTAGCCCGTAGATTCTACGGCGTAGAACATTTAAATCACCAAAAAGGTTACTGTTTGTCGTTGTGATATATGGTTATTTATTACGAAATTATAGATACTTGTAACCCATGTTTTATAGATCGCAACCCGCCGTAACCTATATTTGTATATCTCCAAAAATGATTTTTTTTTATTTTTCAAGGTTTACCACATGGTTTAGCTATTGTCGTGTTCTACAGCGTTGTTTGATTGCCACTAATAATAGTAAGACTTTGGAAAGTGATCATACACAGATTTAAGACCAGATAAAGTCCAATCATTTTCATCAGGTCTTAAATCTGTGTATGGCTACTTTTTATAGTCTAACTTTTATCTGTGGCAATCAAACCAAGCTGTAGAACACGACAATAGCTAAACTATGTGGTAAACCTCAAAAAATTAAAAAAAAAAAATTTTGGAGATATACAAATATAGGTTACGGCGGGTTGCGATCTGTAAAACTTGGGTTAAAGTATAGTATAATTTCGTAATAAATAACTATATCACAACGGCAAACGGTAACCTTTTTGGTGATTTAAATGTTCTACCGGCTACTGTACTAACAGGACCACCAGACTGATTGGCGAGCTCTGAGAGAAAGCGATAACCACAGATATGTCTGTGGCGATAACAAATTATTTTTTGTTCAATAACACACATTTACTGTTCAGTAAAATACAATCATAAACACACGAAATTAAAGTTCAAACTACAATATCAATAAATTTTGCAGAATTCCCGATAAATGCAAATGCCGATATTTAATGTCATCGTACGATAATAATAAATTATTGATGTTTAAAGGAATTTTATAACTTCCTTTACAGTCTGTATCATTTGTATGGGGAGGGGGGTGTTTATACTTATTAAAAATGTAGTAGGTACCTACTATAAATTAGTAATACCATGGAACCTTGTAACATTAACATACACATTGACGTCATTCGCAACTAAAAATGACATGTAACAATAAAATATGACACACAATAAAATTCTAATAGGTAATTTAATATATTAATTATTGAATTATTATTTTCAATATAAGATAAGGTCTAGGTAAGTATATAAAAATTTTACAATTGTTTTTCGTTTTTGAGGTTAAAACATGGCCGCCAGGTTCATTACCAATAGTACCTAATATAAATAGTTAAATAAATTTTGAACAACATCACCTGCCCGCCTAGTATCCACCGGTGTTTCTTTCAGGTACTAATCCGGGGGGCAGTGCCCCCCGAACAGCCTGAATGCCCCCCCGGAGAAAAATGCATTGTGTGTAGGTAGACGGGCTAACTATAGTGTAGTGATCGACGGACGACCTCCCCCGAACCTCTTAATTGCCCCCCCGGAGAATTGTGTCTGAAAGAAACACTATATCGCGTGATATAGCATTTTTTAAACGACATTCAACTGTCAAAATCCATTGTCTTTTGACAGTTAAATGTGATAAATCGCTATAAGTTGTAAGTACATATTTTCGTAAAATAAGTAAGGTTTTTTTATATAAAAGTACTTGTAATTTTCTTGTTTTCTTATCATTTTCCAGATAATTGTAAATATTTACTAAAATAATGGGCAAATAAGCTTCAAGTCAATCTTGTTCGAAAGTGTTTGAATAATGTGAAACCTTTAAATACGAACTTTCAATCCACGTCATTCGCAACTAAAAATGACATCTAACAAAAAAAAATTATAGGTAATTAAATATATTAATTTTTGAATTATTCTTTCAATAAGATAGGCCCGTTGATTACGTAGGTCTGTTGAATTCTCGATTGAAATCGAATGAAAGCGCAGTTACATTGCTGCTTTAAGTAGTTACATTGGTTCTTAACTAAAGCAGCAATATAACTGCGATTTCTGTCAGAGTTGATTGCAACAAAGTTACATAATTACCCCCCTGGTCTAGTTATATAAAAAAATACAATTGTTTTTCGTTTTTGAGGTTAAAAAATGGCCGCCATGTCCTTTAGCAATTTGCGGTTTAAGCTGTTTTGTTTATTACCAAAGTAAAAGGCATCAAGTAAAGGGTCGTGGCTTTTTACTGACTGATCGTAGTCTCCGACCACCCAGGGGTCTTTTAGACCCCAAGGGCTGTTACATCACCTCAAACAATGGAGGTAGGTACTACAAGGAAACATCGCTTCCTTATAGTTGCATCATTCATTGGTGTAATCACCTTACGTGTAAGCTGTTTGCCTCAAGTTGTTTACATTGCATTTAAAAACAAAATGCATTGTGTATGATGTGTGTTGTGTTGCTTACGTTTGCATTTGTTTTACTTTTCTGTGCAAAATAATTATCGCGTAGGCCTGATGCACTTTTTGAGCAACGAGACCTATTTCTATCGGTACTGTTGCCCTTAAATGAAAACTCCGGTAATTTAAAAAACAGAATTTGCAGATAGAGATGCACCGATCCGATCCGATCATTTATAAGATCGGATCGGCAGGCATACGATCCGGCGATTTTCTGATCGGATCGAAGCCATACGATTTTTTGCCGGATCGATACAAAACTTAAAAGATCGGATCGCTTGGATCGTATGAATTAAAATGCGGTTTGTTTACAAAAATTGGGTACTTACTTAGGTTTATTTGTTATGAAATTAGATTACGAATTTAGAATTTGGCCGAAAACTGGCGCCTATAATATTTGTAAATACAAACTATTAGTAATTAGGCGCCAGTCTTCGAAGTATAAACTTTACAGAAATACGTCTTTAAGTTCTCTTAGTTCAGTTACTATTTCACATTGTTTTCTTTTAAACCTTCAAGGTATCAAGTTTTTCGTGGGTTTACATAATAAAGATCTAAAATTAATTCTGTATTACTAACTTGCATCCGATCCGGATCGATTTCCTGAAGATCGGATCGATGGAAAGCGATCCAATCCGCGGATCGGATCGTGGCATTACGATCCATTACGATCCGAAAAATCGGATCGACAACCCTGGATCGCGCATCCCTCAGCAGAAATGATGAAAATCTATTTCGTCAATTTTAAAATAAATGTAGGATGTTATCATCAAAAATGTACTAATAGTTAAATTACAGTGTACTACGAGCGAGATAAAACGAAAGAAATTATGTAGGGTTCATCTCGTAGCTTCGTATCAAATGGAAAGAAATGATTTCTGCCTAAGCCTATAAGAGAATGACGTGACGTTATGTTTTTAACTCTTGTTAATAGAAAATGATTTTAATAAAACTTGTGTTGGAATTTTTAGGGCTCATAGTCTATTTTTAGAAGGTATCACTACATTCTTTCGCAGTCATTCGTAGAAGTAGATAGCAATTATGTCAAAAACGGCCACTTTTAGCAGTTTTGCTATCTACTTCTAGCAGTGACTACGAGGGAATGTAATGATACCGTATAAAAAAGCCCTAAAAATTCCACGAGAAGTTTTATCAAAAGTGTGTATTAGAATAACAATATTAAATTAAATTCACCGCGATGCCACTTTCGGTCGGGAAAGCGCCTTAAGCCGAATTTACATTACAAAATTAGTGTCATGCATAATGAAACTAATTTCATGAAACTTGTTGCAGTACTTTAACTAGTTTCATTAAAATAATAGTGTCGTGAAATCAACAGTAAGGCTGGACACAGGCGCTTTCATGAGTTTCGTGACACTAGTTTCGCGTCGTTTTTACAAGGTAATAAAATTGCATGAGATTAGTTTTACCAAAAAATTACGCATGGCACGAAACTATTTTAGTGTCATAAAATTGCATGCATTGTAACACTTGATGTTTACACCTACAATTTATTGTTGATGAAATTAGTGTCGCGACAATATTTATTTTATGCCACTATTTTTGTTAATGTTAATTCGACCTAATAGTAGGTATGAACCTCTATACTAAAAAAAGTTGGGAGTTACAAGTCGTGATAAAGTTTGGCCATATGATAGAAACTGATCTGTAGGCTGTTTCTAACTAATATTGAGCTGGGCCAAGCTATCCTTACATACAGTTCCACACGGCCGCGGGTTGAATAGCGCACTTTTCCCGGCTTCATTCAAAAAACTATAACAATTCAGGTTTAGCTAATAGGTCAAATGTGGTATCATTTTCGGATAAATCAATAACGAAGAACTTATTTCTGATATAAAAAAATCTATTTATTAAGCAGTTTCTGAAAAATTACACAATAACCAACATTTTTAAACTTCATTTTTATAAGTTTAGGTATTGGGACTTGTTTCAGTATTTTCATAAAAACGACTTTATAGAAGCGTTTTTCAGGTTAATTTGTAATATGCTTTTGTTATGTTAACTATATTTTATACAATTTGCGCCTAACCCAAGTAGTTGAGGTTCATTGTTTGCGGAGACACAGCTAGTCAAAAATATGCATTTTTTCACGAAATAAAAGGGGTTTCTGTTTCGTTCGGAAGCATTTCTCAGTTTTTTTGTTTATATTTCTGTAAAGTTAATTAAATTTTCTACAATTTGAACCTAACTTGAGTAGTCTAGGTTTACTAGTTGCAAAGACACAGCTAGTCAAAGATAAGATTTTTTCAATTAATTTCAATAAAAAGCCCATTTTTAACCAGCTATGTCTCTGCAACCAATAGACCTAGACTACTCAAATTAAGCTCAAATTGTAGAAAATGTAATTAACTTTACAGAAATATAAACAAAAAACCTGAAAAATGTTTCTGAACGAAACGGAAACCTTTTTTATTTCGTGAAAAAATGCATATTTTTGACTAGCTGTATGTCCGCAAACAATGGACTTAAACTACTTGGGTTAGGCTCAAATTGTATAAAATATAGTTAACATAATAAAAGCATATTACAAATTAACCTGAAAAACGCTTCTTTAAAGTAGTTTTTTTGAAAATACTGAAACAAGTGCCAATACCTAAATTAAAAAAATGAAGTTTAAAAATGTTGGTTATTGTGTAATTTTTCAGAAACTGCTTAATAAATTGATTTTTTTTATATCAGAAATAAATTCTACGTTATTGATTTATCCGAAAATGATACCACATTTGACCTATTAGCTAAACCTGAATTTTTATAGTTTTTAGAATGGATCCAGGAAAAGTGCGCTATTCAACCCGCCGCCGTATGGAACTGTATGTAAGGATAGTTTGGCCCAGCTCAATATTAGTTAGAAACAGCCTACAGATCAGTTTCTATCATGTGGCCAAACTTTATCACGACTTGTAACTCCCAACTTTTTTTTGTATAGAGGTTCATACCTACTATAATGTATGTTCTTGAGAAACACAGGGCAAAGGGTTTATATCTTATGAAATATATTAATAATTAATAATACTACTTTTTAAGAACCATTCCTAGTTAGGTACTGAAAAATATGACTAAGTACCTATTTTGACTTCATAGTTAAACTCAAAGTCAATAAAAAAACAAAAAACCGACTTCAAAAAACCTACCTCTAAAAAGCAATAAATAATATTCGTAATAATAAAAACACGTCTACTGAAGTCGGGTGGGGCTGGAGTACAAATTCCTATTTTTTTATTCTAAAAGCCACAGACTTCAATAGACGTGTTTTTATTATTACGAATATTATTTCTTGCTTTTTAGAGGTAGGTTTTTTGAAGTCGGTTTTTTGTTTTTTTAAACAATTTTTATTTTTTGAATTTTTAGTGTAGGTACCTTTTGTA
Source organism: Agriphila geniculea (assembly GCA_943789525.1). Taxonomy (NCBI): domain Eukaryota; kingdom Metazoa; phylum Arthropoda; class Insecta; order Lepidoptera; family Crambidae; genus Agriphila; species Agriphila geniculea. The sequence continues at coordinate 9,769,743 of OX038895.1, forward strand.
TTAGGTAGTGTAGGTATATTATTTAGGTAGAAAACTCGGGTCAGCCAAACGTGAGTTAATCGCGGAGAAACATTTTGGTCATCCTATACTACATACATGCGGGTCAAACTGAGAACCTCCTTTTTTTAAGTCGGTTAAAGAACTACACATAAGATATCCCTTTTCCAACAAAAAAATAATTATCTTATTCAGTTCATAAACAAAGAAGTTATACGACTGATCATCGAGGTAGTTCACACAAAATCATACTATTTTCGTGCTTTTTTCAAGATTACTTGAAAAGTACTGAACCGATTTCAAAATTTTAAAAAATGGGACCAACTTGAATTTTTACCTAATGTAATAACGTTTGAATCATTTCAATCGGTTCAACCGTCTTCGAGTAATCGGTGTACATACAAAAAAAAACGGGTCGAATTGAGTACCTCCCTCCTTTTGAAGTCGTTAAAAATAGCTTTATTCAAATAAACTTAATTATTAAGTACTTTTGTATCGTCTTAGTATATCTTCCTACCACCCGTTCAAGACAAGAAGAACGTGCGCAAAAAACTTATCAGCTTTAACAGCAGTAAGTAACGATATTACATATAATAGTACATTATGAGACAAGTTAGCTTAGGTTGCTTATTGCACACAAGGCTGCGGGTTGCAGCCCGAGCCGCAGGCGAGGGCGTAACTCAGCCGAGTGTGCAATGAGCAAAAGCTCACGAGTTTCATACAACGTTTTTCAACACATTTGCGAGGAAAATACAAAGTAATTTGCCACACAGCAACAAATACGACAAAAACAAAATATGACAATTATGGGAAAAGGCGCTTAGGTTTATTTTTGTTTTTTTTTCACACGCCCAATGCAAGAATATTTTGCGAACAAAGGGTTGAGGGAGCATACAGCCTACTTCAAAATTTAATTTTAATTGATAAAATGCATATATTTTAACATTTTATAGCAAAATATTGTGAATTATGAATAATTTTATAATAATAAATATTTGTTTGACTTAATTAAGGACTTACACATTCATTTATTTAAAAAATGAATATGAACTTTCAGCTGTATAAAACCTTTTTGTTGTTATTAAAAAAAATAACTATATTACCCGGTTAAATTCGGTATGCTCTGTTTACTCGCATAGAACTTGCAGTAAGGTACTAATTTAACTTTGTAGGGAAAATTCTATAACAACCTAGTGTTTTTATATATTATTGCACGCGTTTGTTATAGCTCGGTTTATGACCCTAAAAGCGATGTATTAGGGCTCACTTTACGAGCAAGTGTGTTGATAATATATATAAATAACGATACAACTTAACATAACCTTATCAACTTAAAAAAACATTAAATAATTTTCATGGCAATACTTATCAATCATCATAGCAAAACATGAGTCATGAAAACCGTCATTGAATATACAATTCAATGACTATTTTCCCACGTAAGTAATTACTTTTTAAGAAGATGACAGACTCAAGTCAATCACATAAAAAATTGTATGACATCATCGCATTTATACACGTGAACTTGAAGCAATACGTTTGAAAAACAAATAACATTTAAATATTGAAGGTTATTAAATTACATTATCGTTAGAGTTAAAAATAATTAAAAGACTATTTTGTGTTGATAGAAGGTTAAAGGAAGTTCGATTGACCTGCACTTAGCAAGATTCGGTCATGGGATGGGTGACCATAAATGTATTATCTCGAGCTCCTCCGTGCTTCGGAAGCTGACCGTCTCTACAATCGAAAAAATCCACCAAAATGAGTTACTGTCTCAGACAAAATGACTTCGGACACTTTGTCTGAAGTGACACTTTTTAATACTATTATTTTTTCACTTAAGATACGGACACCAATATTGTTAAAGTATTTTTGTAGTCATACAAAAAGTTAAAAAGCTTATAATGGTTTTATATTTAACCGCCTCTGTGGTCTAGTTGTTCGCCCACCCGTGTAAGACGCAGGGTCCCGTGTTCGATTCCCGGGGGGTACAATTTGTACTCGGTTTGTTTGGTGATAGGGCTTATTTCAAGTCCGCCTGGCTAACTACCACCATCTTACCCAAGTCTGACGCCATAACAACAATTTAAATATTGTTGTGTTCCGGCAGTTAGAGGTAAGATAGCCAGTTCCTCAGTGGTAAGGAACTCCACCTTCGGCCTTATCGTCACTTAACAATGGGTGAGGTGTAGGCCAAGCGCTAACCCTTTATTCACAAAAAAAATGCAGTGTCCGAATCATAGACATAGAAAAATTTTCGCTGCGCTCAAGAAGACCAACAAAGCGTGGAAAAGAGAAGTTAACATCATACGGACACGGTCTATGTAAAAAAGAGACAAAGGATCAAGTGACATGTGCCAACATTTTTTACAGTAAGAGCCCCTAGCGTCCCGCCTAGCAAATAAGCAATCACAGTTTGTTTAAAATATTTGTTAATCTTAATTATAATTTAAAATAAAGGTATCGTGGAGCTACGGTGTCTTGTGCTCTAAGTAATTGTGATGAGACAAAAAGAAATAATCCAAGTAATCACACTTTTCACAGGTAAATAAGATATTGCCACACATTTCTCTAAAACCAAATTTCGCTACATTTATTCGTTTATCGACGAAGAAAATAGTATGGAACATAGTTTATTAATTTCCTTTGCCGTATATAGTCATATTTTATGAATCCAAGTCATATTTTACGTATCTCATATAAAATGTATGCATTCGTTTTCGGATCACCTGTTTATTGACATTGTATTTCTATGGTCCGAATCATCAATGAAAAAATAATAAAATTAAAAAATGTCATTTCGGACAAAATGAAAAAAATATTTTCTCCCAGACTTCAGTAACTTACCAAAATTTTTAAATTGGATGATGGTAAAAAACTTGTTTCATTTCAATATGTTTCCGCCAGAATTTCAGCAATTATGAAACTAGGTTTCATTGACAATGTTGACATACCGCAGTAATTGAATACGCGACCCTAATAGATTCGAAACAAAATGTAATTAGCTGGGTATATCGTTCGTACGAGTAATTAAAGTGAAAATTATTATAAAAAATGACAAACAGTTGCAAAATAAATTTAAAAAAGAATAAACAAAAATGACAGCTGTGAAAATATACGAGTAAAAGATTGTCAAATAGTTTTTTTTTACAAAGCACAAGTACCGAGCAGAATGATTAGGAAACGAAGGATATTAAATTAAAAAAAATGATAAGATTCGGTAAATCCATCGATAGACAGTGTGTTATCAACTGATGTTTTAATTTAAAAACAGAGAAGTGTAAACATTTTAGGTATTTTTAGAAAGAGGATAATATTTAGATCTTCATAGAGTTTTGACACATCCGTTTTCCGGTTTTATACAGTTGGTCTATTTCCTAAACCGAGTTATGTACATGAATTTCTAATAAATATAACAGTGTTTTCAAATGTTTTAAAAACATCTATAGCAAAATTAATACATAAATAAAACAAAAACCAATAAGATTCGACATTGATAGAGACAGGTTTAATTAACCAAGTAAAGTAACCAAGGCCGCAAGGAATCTTCAAGCTTACCTCAATTAGAAATATCCAATACAAAATCGAACGCGTCTTGATAAAACACATTCACTTTAAAAGTTCACACCACACTGTCAACTGTCACAAACATACGGCCAACACTTGCATTCTAACTTTATAATCGGGACCCAAAGACTGCGTACACATGTCTCGAAATTTAAAAAATAAAAACAAAAACAAGATGGACGAACGTCACTCCTTCAGAGGAACGCGACGCAACTGACGGTATGAATCACGAACAAGGCAAAATAATGCCAATTAACTATCAGTTGAAGTATATGATAAGCCATTTGAAACCTTATTGCTGTGCATCAAGATTGTTGTTGACGACGAAAGCATAAAAAGAATGACGTGTTTTTGTGGTACGCGTTACGAATTTATGAATGAACGGAGTCATAGTGAGACCTCATTACCTCCCGCGGACGAACAATTATAGATGTTTGTATTAAACCATTTGTTTCATGGCTTTCTTACCTTGGTAAGGCAAAGACGTATTTATTTTAAAACCGGTATTGTCAGGTGTTTCGTAAAACCACACGTGGCGTATGTTTTACTACTTTTTAGAGCTCTATGTTTGTAAGTATCACAAAGAATCTGTGTCAATCCGACACTGATTGTAAAATTAGTAGGTAATAGTAAAGTATTTTTTTTTAAAGGTAGAAATTATCATTTATTAGAGCTATGTAGCCTAGCTGTTAAATTAACATTGTATTTCCAATCAAAGAGAATCAATTCCGGGGAAAAATAACTCTTACTCCAAATTACAAACGTTGGTTTCACAAAAAAAATATAAGATTATCTAAATATTTCTCTCATTTCCACGAATTAGTAAACTACGAACTCACAAAAATCTCGTAAATGCTTGACAATGCACTAATCCATTTCAAAACAATGAATTTACAAGAAAGAACGAATAAGGCGATACTAATGAAATATTTAAAGAAATAATAATTATTATCAGTAGGATCTGCGTGGGGAAAAATACTAATCCCTTTTTGAATTCGAATCGAAGAATAGACAAAAACAACATATTTTTACCTACGTTCTACTGTTTAAATATAAAAAAAAGTATTTAAGTGTATAAATACTTTTTGAGGTCATAACGTAGAGTTTAAATCACAACCGGTTTGCACAACGGTATTACGACATTTTTGAATATTTCATACTTACTGACCCCGGCAAATATGCAAATCGCACTTATAGGTACCTACCGCTAAAATAACGCCAGAAAGAGTTAAAACACACTTTTCATTAAAAAAACCAGTAGTAACATCCAAAGTAGTGTTGTAAAACAAATACAAAATAATAACAATAAAACCAACTTGCTCTACATATTTTTTAAATCTTGTACAAGCGAAATGTGATGTCAGATACTTATCAATATTATCTACACAATTATATAGTTATTTCTATTTTAAAAAGAGAAACTTTTTGAATAATTATAAAACTTCAATAAGCTCCACCTAACAGAAGGCCGCAGACACACAGAAATGTTGTAGAGTTGTTTTTGCTTTTACAAATGAGGGTAATCGTCAGAAATAGCTTCTCGATAACATAAAATTAAATGAAGGTGATCTTTCACCACCTTCCACCAGTTCCACCTACCACATAGTGCGCCATGTGCTTCTTTATAATAATAACTAGCTTTCGCCGCGACTTCGTCCGCGTGGACGTTCGGAAAATCCCTAGGGGACTTTAAACTGGTATAAAAGTGTACACCGATCGTTGGAGGCACCGTACTCAGGCCCCTTCAGAATACTCCAGAGAGGAACCAGAACATTCGACCTCGACATGTATATCAAACGATACAAGATCACAATTGATCGCCTGAAACCCGCATACTTGACGAATGATGACAACACTCCAACCCTGCCAAAGCCAGTTGCCATCAAGTCAGACGCATCACATCCTGAACAACCAAAGACGACAAAGAGTGGACGGGTTGTTAGATTTCCAAAGCATTTACTATCGATCTCGAGATCTCAGGAGGGGAGTGATGTAGCGGCAGCAATGGCCACTTGACTGCGAATCTGCGACGAGCTCGATTTGCTCTCTTCTATTACGTGTGAGGTTTGCTTCGTTCGATTGTTTTTCACACGTTTGACTTTCTGCCTTTGTCATAAGAAGAAAATTTATAATTCCTGCATTTGTATGTATGCGAGTTGCCTCGGTTGTAAAGAATATTTATTTTCTAGCTCAATACATTCCTGTTTCGACCAACCGCCGTTTTACTATATAGCAGTTCCCGTATCCTATGTTTTAATCCAGGCTATAAACTATCTGTGTGCCATTCCAAATCCGTCGTTTTTGCGTGATTAATTAATAATAAACATCCATCCAAACATTCAAACTTTCACTCATAAGAGTGATCGAGGTTATTATAAAAGAGTCCGATTTCATGCCATTTCAATCGTGTTCACCGTGTTGGATTTTAAAATAAATGTCATTTGCGTAATGAACATCCCATAAAACCTCGATAACGACACCCATATCACTTTCGGGCTTTTTTACCCCATTTACCCCCTACGTGTTGTGTTTCAGAAAACCACGAAACAGTGTTTGCTTATCTGTTTTTAGAAATACTCCTAGGAAGTTTCAAGTTGGAATGTCTATTTAATATTTTTTCCATACAAACTTTGTACTCCCATTTGACCCCTTTAGGGGTGGAATTTCCAAAAATCTTCTTAGTGGATTTTTAAACTGCATAAAAGTATCTATGTACAAAGGATCATGCCGCATTCTGGGCCATAATGCGCATTAACCATACATATCTGTGACAGACTCATGTCATGTCAAAAAGGGGTAGATAACAAAATGTCATATAATAGGAAAATGTAACCCCAAACGGCTCCTTGAGATTGAGATTTCTCTTTTTTCCCGCATTATATTTTAATGATATTCTTCCCACGCAATCACTATAAAATTACTATAGTATTTTGGTAATTTCATCAAAGCGCATCATGGCCTAGCTTGTATAGTAAAATCGGCATAATCCTTTGTACAATCACCCCTACATTTTTATATAAGAGAGAAGATAACACTTTACTTTTAAGCCAGGAAAATAACAAAGAAAAACAAACAAAGAAAGCACACAAAAGTGGTCTTATTGCTAAGTAGCAATTTCTTCCAGGCAACCTTGAGTAGTAAAGTGAAAGAAGAAGTGCATAAAAAAGGAGAACTGATGTAGACAGATACACAAAATTTAAAAGAAGAGTAATGAAATACGATAACAAAGAAATAAAATGTCTTTTAACTTGATCGCCAAAGGATCTCGAAGAGTTTTCCTGATACGCATTGGGAGTGAATTCCACAGACAGCATGTTTTAATCTGTAACTCTGTTTATCTTTAAGGCTAAGCTTTAAGGCGATTCCCTGGCCCGAAAGTGGCGCCCTCAGGGGTTTTTATTTAAAAGTTGTTAATAGAAAAGGATTTTACTAAAACTTCTCGTGGAAATTTTAGGGCCCATAGTCTAGTATATTTAGACGGTATCATTACATTCCCTTGCAGTCATTCGTCGAAGTAGATAGCAAATGTGTCAAAAACGGCCACATTTAGCAGTTTTGCTATACACTTCTAGCAGTGACTACGAGGGAATTTAATGATACCGTCCAAAAATACTACACTATGGGCCCTAAAAATTCCATGAGAAGTTTTAATAAAATTGTGTATTAGAATTACAATATTAAATAAAATTCACCTCGGCGCCACTTTTGGTCACTAAAGCAGCAAGCATTTGACAGTAGAAAGGTGTCCATCGACCAGCTGACCTTATGTCACAGTAATTAATTACGAAGCATACTCAAGATACCAAGACGACACAGCTACAAGGTAAATTGTTACCCTATGTTGTAATGTAAACCCTATGTTAATCTAAAGTTAGAAGTATACTTTACAAGAAAAAAAAATTAAGTTCATGTAAATTATGTCTTTTGCCAAATAATTTAGCAAAACAGTTGTAAAAAATTTCAGACGGAATGGAGAGGATGAAAGCAAGTTGTAAGTTTTTTTTACTAGTTGTTTTTAGGATTAACGAAATCACTAATACAGGGGTGGAAAACATATTAGTTCAATAAAAATCGCACGTGTAGCTTGTAACTTAACATGTTTTGATAAACGGATTTGTGGAATAGTGATTTTTATAAGGAAAATGCTTGTTTACAATGTGTTACATAATAACCCCTAATGCCGAATATGGGAGATAGGGACCATCAAACTGAACAACTTTTACCATGAGACCGACTCGCGAAAAAAAATCAAATGTTTCATACAAAAATTAATAACGAAAATATCAAAATGTATGAAACAGCTGATTTTTTTTCGCGATTTCAGAGTTGGTCCCATAGTAAAAGTTGTTCAGTTTGATGGTCCCTATCTACCATATTCGGCATTAGGGGTTATTTTGTAACACGTTGTATAATAAGTAGGTACCTACAAGACTTATAAGTTTTGATAAGGGAATCTAGCACTATTGTTTATTAAAAATGTTCAAAAATTTTTGAAACTATTATTTTAAACGTTATCAGGGATAATTCTTATGGTCGTCCTTTAAAATAAGACTTTGAATGGGTGTTCTAAAATAATATTTTTTATCTCAAGTATGAACAGTGTGTGCATTCAGTTCTGCTCGGAGCGCGAGTGCGTTGACCCTCGCTCATATCGCACACGTTAGTGATGTGCACACATTGAGTATCTACCGAAAATATCGATTTAATATAAGTATGCAACAAACAAACAAAAAATATATATATGGGTTACAAAAAACGCCTAATGGCGAATATGGTAGATAGAGACCATCAAACTAAACAACTTTTACTATGAGACCAACACTGAAATCGAAAAAAAAAACAGCAGTATCATAACATTTTGATATTTTCGTTATTAAATTTTGTATGAAACAGCTGATTTTTTTTCGCGATTTCAGAGTTGGTCCCACAGTAAAAGCTGTTCAGTTCCTTGGTCTCTATCTACCATATTCGCTTTTAGGGATTTTTAGTAACACGTATACATATTTTTTATCATCCAAAAAATGCCTGTACCCTAGCAGTAGGTACATTAAAATTGCTCGTGATTTAAATGTAATGTACATACTGTTAGGGCACAGGCTTTCCTTGTTTTTGGATAGAAGGAAGATGGGCTTGAATAGAAGGAAAACCCAGAAGCAACTCGGTGGGTGTTAACGACTGCAAATGCAGCTGGATTTAGCCAACAACGGCTTAACGCGCCTTCCCAAATCCAATTTTTTTATTGAATATTTACAACCAGCGGCCGCCCGCGACTTTGTCTGCGTGGACAGTTGTTTTTAGGGAACTAAAATTTCATTATGATCGGTTCAGTAGTTAAGACGTGAAAGCGTAACAAACAAAGGGACTTTCGCATTTATAATATTAGTAAAGATATGATCATGCAATAAATAGTTTATTAGTGTTACCAACCAATTAATACAAATTGGGTTAGTATTTCACCTAATCTTCGATAGAATTATTTTCACATTTTTCAATAATAAACCAATAAACTTTACCTCCTTAGCACAGAACACATAGGGGAACGTACCCATACTACGTGACCAGTTAAGGGGGGGAGGGGGGGGGTCTTTAAAATACCACGCTTGGTCACAGGGCGGGGGGAGGGGGGCCTATGTTTTGTCACGTAGTCAATATTGTCAATGGAAATCTGGTTCTGTTTTTCAAGTTGTATTCAAATATGGCACGCAGCGAATTTTTTTTTCTTCTTAATACATTTTTTCACTTGTAATTGTATGTAAAATTATAATACACACTCTTGGCATTACGTGGCAAGCGCCTTACTAATGAAAAGACAAAAATGAGCAAATTTTTTTAGATTTCTGTTGAAAATGATGTAAAACCATTATCTATGAAATACTACGTGAAAACCAGGGGGAGGGTCTTGGTATATACTACGGGTGGTCACCAAGGTGGGGGAGGGGGGTCAAAAAAGGTAAAATATGGGTCACGTAGTATGGGTACGTTCCCTAATAGTACAAGTCTCCTACAAAATTAAAAATATTAAATCATTTTTAATAAGACAGTGGTATTTATACAGACTTTAATATAATCAGCACTTTCAAGATAAATGAAACAAAATAAATATTTCAGTCCCGATAAAGTAATAAAACGTTTAAAAAAATTGCCATTAATACGTCAATGTCAATTGAGCAGTAATTTTGCTTTAGATTTATAGCCGTCTCGACGACTAGTAATATCAATCTAGAGCGGTATATAATTAATTCAGTCTTTAAATATAACTGTAAACTTATGTTGAGTAATTTTTAATTGTACCTGTTTTATGTCCATGACATTATCTAATATTTTAATAACATCTTTCAATTTTCAATAGAAGTAAACTCGTTATTAAATTTCAAGCTCCTTACTTATAATTATTGCGCAATATAATTAACAACCTGTGATGAAAATTAAGGAATATATAAATAACTAGCTGCCGGCCGCGACTTCATCCGCATCGACATTCGAAAAATCCCTAGGGAACCTTTGACCGGGATAAAAAGTATCCTATGTTTTAATCCAGGCTATAAACTATCTGTGTGACAAATTTCATCCAAATCTGTTCAGCCTTTTTTACCTGATTAAGGGAAAAACATCCAAACATCCAACCCACAAACTTTAACATTTATAATATTAGTAGGATTAATTAAATACCTTAGCCTGTTTACCATTTTATGATGCAATATGCATTCATATTTGATAATATCACAGTCAGTGCAAATAACTGTCATTATAAAAAATCCTATTTATCATTCATCTATTTTCTGTAAGGAAAATAATAACAAATATTCCGTAATCTAGAAGAAAATGCGTTCCAACGTGTTACGTAAGTTTTTTATACAAATAGTGAAACAAAGGCAAGTGGCACGTGCGATCAGAAAACATCAAGAGAAATATTATTGTTTGATTATCTATCTGGAGACACGTGAAAATAATAAAAAGAAGAACATGAGTGATTTAAAAAAATGGTTATTTATTATGAAATGCGTGAGGACTGTATGGTAAACATTATTTGTATGATTTAGTAGGTCGATCTGTAGTAATTGGATACTTGATTTTATATACAACGTGTAAAAGAATTAAAAGTTACATAATAATATTTTCATATATAAATATAAGACATTTAGTTCAAAACATCGCACATCACTAAATCTCAAGGAGTTCATAAAATAAAAGCGAAGTCATAATATCCTGCGCTTGCGCTCACACGTGTCGACGAAACAAACAGGGTTGTCACACTAAGGAATTTTGCTTTAACACTTTGTCATTGACATGACACGTGGAGATATTTATTCTTTACTAGGGAATGCAATTTCGCGAGATTTTGGCGAAGCCGAGATCTCGCGAGATAGGGAATATCAATCTCGCGAGATCTGGTGAGTTTGTTTTTCTTTTCTTTTTTACATTGTCACAATAATAGGATTTTTGATAGGGAAATAATAAGTTTGCTGTAATATTTAAAAACCATTTATTTTTACCAGTTTCATTAATTTAAAAAATTGGCTTCTTTTTTAGGTATGTCACAATTTTAGAAATAGCTTCGCAAAAAGTATGAAGTATTTAAAGAGACGTTGTTTTTTTTATTAATTCGATTAATTTATTTTTTAATCAATGAATCGTAACAAATTTACAGATGCAATTACTTTCTCTTTTGGCTCTTTTAATGCAGTCAAAGATCCTTTAAGTTCTTCCTGTAATTAAATACTTCCTCCTTCCTTGGTATTCTCGGAAAGTAATAAAGGATGAATATCATCAGTATCAGTAACAATTTGGTAGCAGCTGTGTTGAAGAAATCATCGCAGAAGCTACGGGAAACACATGTATTTATGCTCCTGTATAATCTCGTTTATCTCGCGAGATCTCGTCCCATTTTTGGCCGAGATTAATCTCGTTAAAAATGACCTAGATCTCGATCCCATTCCCTATTTTTTACTATCATAGTACGTAAGTATGTGGAGTTTCATTTGGTGACCAAACCATTTAACTTGGTATGAACTCAAACTATGGACATAAAGTTGTGAAACCATTATGAACTGCGATGCGATCATGCATGTTTATAATTTGTTGTTGCAATTATTTTATTTTATGTCTGTATATTTTTTTTATCAGACTCATCAAAAACAATAGCTGTGCTGCTTTTTGCATAGTTTAAGAAAACGTAGGTTCTAGTTGTTAAATATTTTTCAATGTTTTCAAAATCAAATATTATTTTTTTAAATCTGTTAGTGGCAACCCTGATTATCCGACCGTAATACATGTACACAGGGCTACCCGAATTGCATGAATGACTTCTTATTATCACATTGTATTAAACATTGAAAAGTTTCTTAAATCATTTCCAATCTTTTTCTTTCGTAAGATAATATAACGAACACACCTTGCTTGGCCATTTAATACAATTTATTTTGGGATGGCACTTTTAATTATTTCTTGATTGATACTTATTATTTTATTTATCAACACACTTGCTCGTAAAGTAAGCCCTAATACATCGCTTTAAGGGCTATAAACCGAGCTATTACAAACACCATGCAATAATATATAAAACACTATAGTGCGTTATAGAATTATCCCTACAAAGTTAAATTTGTACCTTTCTGCTAGTTTTATGCAAGTAAACAGAGCATTCCCAATTTAACCGGTTAATACAGTTATTTTTTTAGTAACAACAAACAGCCATTCCATTGTCTAACTTTAAAATCTATCGCAATCGCTTTCAAGATGTAATCCATTGAAGTTTCTTTTTGGCACAAATAAAAACTTACCAAAGAAATGCAGCAATGTGTCACATCCACCTGTCAAACGAAAGCGATTGCGATAGATTTTTAAAATTAGACAATTAGCCCCCAGGTTTTATGCCGCTGAAAATTCATAATACTTACATTTTTGGAATAAATAATAAATGTGTAAGTCCTTAATTAAGTCAAACAAATATAATTATTATTATCACTTAAAATTATAATTTTGAAGTAGGCTGTATGCTCACTCACCCCATTGTTCGCAAAATATTCTTAGCATTGGGCGTGTGAAAAAGAAACCTGCGCGCCTTTTACCATAATTTCTATATTTTGTTTTTGTCGTATTTGTTGCTGTGTGGTAAATTACTTTGTTTTTTCTTCGCATATGTGTTGAAAAACGTCGTATTAAACTCGTGAGCTCTTGTTATTGTACACTCGGCTGAGTTACGCCCTCACCTACAACTCGGGCTGCAACCCACAGTCTCGTGTGCAATGAGCAACCTAAGCTAACTTGTCTCATATCACAATTACTATTCACACATTTTATATTAAATGGTGATCATTTAAATGATTCTTATTTTTTAGGGTTCCGTACCAAAATGGTAAAAAAGGAACCCTTATGGTGTGACTCAGTCTGTCTGTCTGTCTGTCACAACTGGATATCTCGAGAACTACTAATGGTACCAACTTGAAATTTAGAATAGTTTGAGATGACATTTGCCCAACTATTTTGCAAATAAGAAATAGTGGAGCTACTAGGGCATATTGGGTATCATATGAAAGAGCGCCGTTTGCACGTTTCCAATCATTTTTTCGTCTTGTTTTAGGCCGTATAGTTTTCGATTTATAATGAAAAATGTAAAAAATATACCGTTCCCCCCCCCCCCCTTATCTCCGAAGTTTGCAATGAGAAAAATCTGAAATAATGTAATGGCAGTTTATATAAAGATTACAGAAAAAATAAAACGATGTCTCAATAAAGCACACTTTTTTAGAAATTATCAAATTTCTAAAAAGTTAACATTAGTTCCACTATCGGTCAAGAGATGGCGCTGACCTAAAACTGCAATACTAATTTTATTATTCTACTCTGCAGTGTGGTTTGATGGTGCAATTATGATGGTACGGAACCCTCGATGCGCGAGTCCGACTCGCTCTTGACCGGTTTTATAATTAGCACATAACTGTTAAAAAAGAATACGAGCTTTTCAAATTTCGAATGTCAGACGAATTTAAAAGTAAAGTTTAAAGAAAGAACAGCCAGTGGGGTGCCCGCGCCGCGCCAAAATAACAACGGAATCCGTTGGTCGCACTCGCGCATTCGGTATATTTTTGGTAATTACTGGAATTTAGTGACGTAGCATACGGTAAAGCTAGATTATAAAAATCCTATAAGAGTTCCGTTTTTCCTTTTGAGGTACGAGCCCCTAAAAATGATACTTAATACTGTTTTCTTTAAATTTACTTCTTAAAATACGTAGTGTACTTACTTACTAAGTTTTCAAGGTGTTTACATAGGTATATATGTAAACACCTTGAAAACTTATCAAGTTCAAAATCTCTTTTCATTTTATACTAATAGAATATTCAGTAGAAACTAAATTGTGATAATAAAAAAATAGCTATGACCCTACTAAGAGATTATTTTAATAAGCAAGATAATGAAAAAGTCAAGCGTTATTACTTTTATTCAAAAAAATCTATCGTAATAAAAAGTTTTAATAATCGAAATAAAGGGTCCATAAGGGTCCATGATAAGAAAACATGGTTTGCGCGGGCCATATTTTTATATAGAAAACTTAAATTTGTATATAGCCACAAAAAAAACATACGACAAGCTAAAGAGATTATCTAGTAGCTACAAATATTAAATTGCGTATAAATCTCACAGATGATTGTAAAAAATATCAGAATATCATATTTTTGGCGTAAATTATAGCGGAAACGTATTCAATTCTACATCAAAATACACTTTAAAGTACTTTTTTCAATAAAGATTGAAAAAAGTTATTGGAGGAAAATTGTGCTAAAGGTAATGATGAAAAAACAACGAAAAACATCGAAAAAGTGCAGAAGTGAGTTTATTTTCCATACTCTTTACACGTAAAGAAAAAGATAGAGATAAAATTAAATTAATGTTTCCGTATAACCGAGCCTTAAGACTGGCCATACAGAAGGAATACCGTTTTGGAATTCCGTACATCATACGTAATTCCGAATGCAGGTAATCTATACAAATCTATGGACCTACCACACACATACGCGATTTTTCCGTACGGAATTCTCACACATTATCGATATTCCGTTCGGAATTCCGAATCGGGATTCCGGCAGTATGCGGCCGGCTTAAAGTAACATCACTAGAACACAAATTATAGTTCCAAATTCAAACTGACGTGTTTAGGCGTTCGCTCCTTCGAGCAAAGCCGACGTGTTAAATTAACGTGAATGCACACTGATTGTTTTATAATGTGTTGAGCTTAACGTTTATAACATTTATAGCTTTAAATCGGTTGAAAAAGTGTTTTGTAGTTAATCACGATTTATGAGGAACGTTACACTTTTTTTTTTTAACACGTTGAGCGCCACGCGGGGCACCATGTGGGCCAACCTAGGCCTGTTCGTTGGAGCCATCGGAAATTCGCATAAACCACAAATTTTCACAATGTTGGATTATAGTTATTATCAATTAGAAATGTAATAATTAGCGCTATAAACTAAAAACTCTGGTGTTTTTCTTTCTAAAACTGAAGAAATTTTAAGTTGGCACACGGGTATCCCCCATGGCCTCTGCGGAAGGAATTCCGCTTTTTCTTCCGCGGGGGCCACGGGGATCACAGTTTGGCCCACCCCACATAACTACTCCGCATGCTCATATTGTGAAATTTGTCCGAATAACCCGTGATTGTGTTATTAGACTGTTTTAATAGTAGGGGAAGGTGGGGATCAGCGTTACAAAAAATATATAAACCCTCGTTGTAATCAAAATATTTATTGTATGGACCTTTTGAATTCCTTTGGGGGGTGCTATTAACACGAAGGGCATGTATAATAAAACTGCAAAACTTTTGTAGAAAATCATTTTATTATGTCAAAATTCACATAATATTCTAAAAAACGGACTAAATTATTACAAAAAAATCAGACTAAAACATTAAAACGGACTAGTTAACACTATAAACGTGGGGCGCATTTTGTAAAATTTATCATTCATATTATTTTTAGCATGCGCCCCACGTTTTTAGGTTTAAAATTTCTGTAGGTAAAATCATCTTGAGTCAAGACGATTCTAACGATCCCAAACACAATGGGGTTGTATGGTTTCATCATAGAGTTCCTGTGGCCTGCTTCCGGCTTCATCATCAAATCAGCTCAATGGCACCATATTATTGCATTACCTTCCAATTCTAACCTATGTTCAAAGTTTCAAGTCTCTAGCTCATCGGGAAGCTAGTATAAAATCGTTCGCAAACTTTGTGGAGAAACAAACAAACACACAAACGAGAAAGCAAACTAATAAAAACGTGTTAATAAAATCATAAAATTTTTGAAAAAAGGAATGAATAAACTTGGTTTTTTAAGTTCTACGATCATATACATAATATAATGAAGTCCTGTGTTCTTAATTCTATGGCGTTTATAATAATTTTTTCATCGATAAATCCAATCGCAGTCTTCCTCTTTCTATTCAGCACCATTTCTTCGTATAAAAAATCAATTTTTCAAAAGAGGCACACTATAATAATAATAGTAGCCAGTTACACTGTACCAAAACAAACATGCAAAAAATTATAGGTTATTATTTCAGGCAGTATATCTAGTAGGTACCTAACCTATTAAAAAGTGTATATAAAAATATCAGTATAATATAAAATAAACGTACTCACCAAACTGCAATAATTTAGATTAAAATACAAAATACTATAGCGATGTTAGAATTCTAGAATACCGAAAATATAATATTTGTTTATTTTGACATACTGCAGAAACAATGGCCAAAATTTATAACTGGCATGTGATAGCGACAGGTGCGTTTGATAATAGAGCTAAGAAACGCTATTGAAATATTAGTAAGCGACAGAGAGCCACTGTTAAGACTATACCCCTTGTTACACTATTCCCCAATTTCCCCTACTCATTAAAAAAAAAATGAAATCATTTTACGTATTTTTGTTCTTTTTATTGATTTATTGTATTATCTCAAGAAGACAATCACTTTATTTTAGTTTAAAATATTTCATTTAGTGACATTCGAAAAAACCCTTACAAACATAGAAAATCGTAAATAATTTCTAAGTCTTTTGTGAAAAATAAGAACCAAGCTGACTGAATGTTCTACAGGGCCGCGCGGCCCATTTTCATTACTTTGTTGTATGATACCGATGCTCCGTGGCTTGTAAATTAAGTTTGAATAGAAGCATTGCGATGGCCCATCGATGACCCCCGTGGCCTGAACGGATTATTTAAGTTTGGCACACATGTGTCCCCAGTGGCTCAAATGAACAGTCTCACGTTTTCTTGTGGCGTTCAACGTGTTAAACGGCTTTGAATTTTGTTTTTTTTTTCTTGGCTAAAGACTTTGTTTGAGTTTGTAACCGTGTTATTAAAATGTGTTGTTTTCTTATCATGGAGAGATTACATTGTTGTTATATGAGTGAAGTTTCGATAGTTGAATATGAGTATCTACTTACTTTTAATTAATTAAAAGTTTTTCTCAAACTTGCTTTTTTTGCTTATTCTGACAACCTTCTCCGAGATAAATTGCTATTGCTGGAAAGGGCCAATAACACGCGAGAAGCGGTCAACAAAGTAATAAGGAAAATACATATCTGTCGTGTTAAGCGGCCCGCAATATTACTACGAAAACTCTTATCAGTCATGTAATTTAAAAATGGCGCCAGCTTTTTCTCGGATCCCCGACAACTTTACAAGCCTTGACCGCAACCTGTTGTACCGGCCGTTGCAATAATGGTACAAATCATCAAGTGAAACCATTAATGCATTGGTTCTTAAAGTGTGGTCCTCAGACCCCTTAGGGGTCCGTAGCATGTTTATCAGGGGTCCATAGTTAACCCTTCCTGTAATGAAACTACCAATAAGGCCGCGTAAGCACCGACAGGTACTTAGATTAGTGCCTAGAGCAGCGATTCTTAACCTCGGGTCGCGACCCAAATTCGGGTCGCGAGAGGTATTGGGTTGGGTCGCGGGCCCCCAAGCTACTTTAAAAAGTGATAAAGTTTTTGTTGCCTCGTGACGAGCGACGACGCGACGAATAAAACTGACTAAAAATCGCACTGCGTGGCCATTTTTAATATAAACAAGCAAGATTAGTCGATGAAACTGACTAGAAATCGCACTGCGCGGCCATTTTTTTCTTTAAACAGGCGAGATTACAAGATTAGTAGATGAAACTGACTAAAAATCGCGCTGCGCGGCCTTTTTTTCTATAAACAAGCAAGATTACAAGATTAGTAGATGAAACCGAATAAAAATCACGCTGCGCGGCCTTTTTTCTATCAACAAGCAAGATTACAAGATTAGTACATAAAGCTGACTACAATTCGTGCTGCTCGGCCATTTTTTACTATAAACAAGCAAGATTACAAGATTAGTATCTACTAATCTATATCTATCTATCTACTAACTAATCTATGAAACTGACTAAAAATAGCGCTGCGCGGCCGTTTTTTAACCAACAGGCAAAATTGAAAATCTTGGAATCGCAGATAGGGGGCACCCGTAGAAATATTGCCCAGGGCGCTGAAAGTATTAAAACCGGCACTGCTTTCACGTCTTAACTACTGAACCGATCATGAAATTTTGCATACATGTTGTCAGGGGTACAGAAAAGGGACATTCAGTTCCCGAGGGATAGCAAAAAAACTGTCCACGCAGACAAGTCGCGGGTGGCCACTAGTAAAAAATAAATAACATGTCATTTTAGTACCTGTCACTGCAAAATAAAAAAAATATATCAGGATTAGGGTCGCGGACTTAAAATATATTTCTACTTTGGGTCGCCAGCCAAAAAGGTTAAGAACCACTGGCCTAGAGCCTAGGCTCTAATCTAGGCACTTATCTAGATTTGTAACCAAGTAAAACGAACGTCCACGAATGTTCGCAACCGGCCGCACTGCGCACTAGGTACCTCGATACATCCAGGCGACTACCTAGAATGTATTGTAGGCGCGAGGCTAACAACCAAAGACTATGAGACCAAGGCGACTATCCTAGCGACTCACCTACCAGTGCGGTCACCAAGTAACTTGGATATATCTAGGCACCAATCTAGGCACCTGTCGGTGCATTCGCAGCCTACAAATGATTTTCTAAATCTTCTTTTTTCTTATCGAATGAGGATTAGTAGCCACCAGAGGTGGCCAGAGTTTATCAAGCCACCTGTAAGGCCTCTAACTTGGCTTAACGACTATTATCAGATGACAACAGCCGAGACCGACCGGTTTAACGTTCCCTCCGAACCACGGAAGCGCTCAGTTGTAATATACCACTTTAACGGTCACCCATCCGACACCTGACCGGACCGAGCGTTGCTTAACAAACGTGATCGAGTACGATCAGTCTGTCAAGTTCCGCCATTAGCGCTTCTTCAATTTTCTAAATAAAATAAGCCTTGTTTTCTTTTCCTAAAATACGCTTTGATAGGGACCGTGGAATTTTAAAAAGAAATGTGGTCCGTGACTGCAAAAAGTTTAAGGAACACTGCATTAATTTAAAACAATCTACAAATCTTATAGACAAACAAATAATGCAGCAATTAATTAGGGGGAAAAGAGTCGTCGCGTGCCCCGGAATCAGTGTTCAGAATTTATTAGAAAACATTCTGGAAATCACGATTTCACCTAAAGCGTAAAGCTCTAACACGAAAGCAATAAAGTTCAAAATTGAAAGTCGGTCGTGGCAAAAGCTATGCCCTGAGGGTGTGAACAAAGATCCAGCCGATATGGTAACATTATAATTTGACTATTTAGATACATCGGAACTCCATATAAAGCTAAGCTAATACAACTTTCTCTGAGATGTACCGAAAGAAGAAATGTTTTAAGATCAGACTTTAGATGTTGAGTTCTGCGAATTATAAGTATCTATCTACTGATGTAGTGGTTTTAAATGGGAACAATACACTATCAATGGGGAACAATATTTTCTGTCACCGTAAGTTTAGATGTGTCACTAATGTGCAATACCCTGATAATAATATCTATCCCTAAGAAATATATTAGTCATCTATTCATCAAAACGGTATCTAAGTATAAAAATCATTAGAAGTAAATTATTATTATAAAACCTAGCAGTTCTATTTAATTAATTGTGTATCATCAAATCTCAGTTGAATTATTTAATAAACTAATATTATTTTCCAGTGATTGAAAATAAATTTTTAGGTAAAGTCTGTCCATCCTTACTTGTCTTAAATGGTAAACAATCTTCACCCAACTCTTTATTGAAATAATCATTTATAAAATACAACAAATGGTTTTCCACACATATATTACGAAGTAAATTGTTAATAAATTAACAATAATTTCATAAAGTTACTAACATATTTTTAAATAAAGATTTAAGTTTAAAAGACGTATGACAACTGTCAAAAACTGTTTACTAAATAAGACAAGTAAGGATGATTTTATATTGTTTGGTGATTCAGTTTTAGTGACACTTTTATTATTTTGAAACCCGATATAATTATTTGATGATTGATATTATTTCCAAGTAATTATTAATTAATATTTAAGTAAGCGTTTTAATATTACTTGGTAATTTAATTTAGGTGACAGATCTACTATTTTAGGAACAAATATTATTTATTAGGTCACTGAAAATGCATTTATTAGGTAATTGATAAAATCATACCCGTTTTAAATAAGTGATATGCTACTGGCACAGATTACTAAATTGTTACTACGTCTACTGTTGTAAGTTTTCCCGCCAAAGTACCTATGCAATAAGAATGTCCATTTGAAAGCAAAAAACGTACTTTTAAACATCGATATGTTACTACCATATCAATGCTTTTAAACTATACTTATACTCATCAACTTTGTCTAGGGATACAGGTGTTATTTTTATACAAACGAGGTAACTTTGAAGCCTTGGTTTTCTGCCAGGGATGTACTATGGGCAACAGCGTCGCTTAACCAGTTTGCAACAAAATTCGTGTGCGCGCGTATCGCCCCCGCACGAACTAAACGTATGTGACAGCGGGCGCGGCGTGCAAGCGATTTTAACCTTAGCAGTGGTTAAGCGACGCTGTTGCCCATGGTACCTACCATGCTGTGATCTGATGATGGCCATCCAGGGAGTGAATGGAGGAGATTCAGATCGCTATCACACCCAACTGATCTGATTTCTCAGTTTCAGGATTTCCATATATTTTCATGCTATTTTTGCTATGTCCTTGAATCTTTTAGAATGCTGGTCAGATTAGTTGGGTGTGTATAGCGATCTGAATCTCCTCTATTCACTCCCTGGATAGCCATCATCAGATCACAGCACAATACATCCTTGGCAGGAAACCAAGGTTTCAAAATTGCCTTGTATATATGAAAATATCACCTGTATCCCTAGACAAAGTTGATGTGTGTCAATTATACCATCGGACAACCAGACGTACGAATCTGCGCCACCGTTTTTGGTGGATGTTCCAAAGACTCGCAAGCGTTTTGCTTCAAATTTTATCATCCGTACCGCTAGAGAGTGGAACTCCTTGTCTGAGTCTGTGTTTCCTGATAGGTACAATCTGGGGGCCTTCAAGTCGCGTGTGAATAGGTAACTTCTAGGCAAGCGCGTTTCACCGTAGATCGCATTATCGCTTACCACCAGGCGTGATAGCGGGCAAGCGCTTGCCTATCTATCATAAAAAATATAAAAAAATCATACCAGTCAATGGTCACTTTTTATACGGCCAGAGATCGGTTACGATGATGTCATGTCAAAATAGGTAGCAATTTTTTGTAACCAGTTTAAACGGTCAATATTTTTTGTGTGTAGTATTTATTTTATTATATAAAAAGCTATTGTTAGACCACGAACAAACTATCAAATTATTATTAGGTTACTGACTCCGAAATTTGAAATAGGTAAATTAAACATTCGTATTTATATAAAAATGAATCCCTGTTTCCCTTGGTCAAGCCATCACGCGTGAACGGCTGGACCGATTTCGCTAATTCTTTTTTTGTTGTGTTTGTTATTATCAGGACAAGGTTCTTATGAAAGAAAAAATTAAGAAAATTGCGCGGAAAATTATAATATTTAAGAATACTTAACCTAACCACCATATAAAATTATTGTGAACAATATAAACTTTTAACCTTATGACGTTTGACATAGAATTGACAGAATGCGTGCTGCAAATGTACATACTATAAACTAAGACAGGACAACGTCTGTCGGGTTAGCTAGTAACTTATAAAGTCAACTTTCTATAAGAAGTTAACCATCAGCCATTTTTAATGTCCCCACTCCTGGGGCATAGGCCTTTCCTTATGGGTGGGTAAGAGGTTGGTCCATAACCCACCACGCGGGCCCAATGCGAATTGTTGGGTGTTAACGACTGTAAATGCACCCGGGACCAACGGCTTAACGTGCTTTCCGAAGCACGGAGGAGCTCGAGATAATACATTTTTGGTCACCAATCCCATGACCGACCCTTGCGAAAGTTGCTTAACCGCCGCAATCGCTGGGCCAGGCGCTAAACCATTGCTCCATCGAGCTCTTGATAAGTATGTAATAGAATTAATATGTAAGCAAATAATCATATTTTTATTTTAGGGATATATGAGAATTTATTTGTTTAGAAACTTTGTTAAAATTATTATTTATTTAACCTGGTTTAGAGAATCAGTAATAAATCGTCAATCAACATGACTGTATCATCTTCAAACCTTTAATAAGTAAACCTCTCAGCTTTTTTTTAAATGATGCAAAAATTGCTTTCAAGATCCGATCTGCTTAATTACCTGTGAACAAACAAAATTAAATTTCATTATTATATTATCATCAGTAAGTTAATCTTAGTACCTATTTTTTTGCAGAGACTGTAATCACACATAACTCTAATTTTGCACTTATCGTAAAAAAATATACACTAAAATCAAAATAGACGATCAATATTATTTTCTATTATCCATGTAAGTATCTTTGTTATTATTATTTTGTTGTTTAACAGAAAAAAAAATACATTTTAAAAAAATCGGTAAGTAAGCAATAATTAAATTGGCTTTCAAAGTAAACAAATAAAAAAAAAACATTTTCCTAACCTTAATTATTAAGCCATGTTTTACGATCAATTTAATGCAGATATTAACTACGAAAAATACGAAAACCTAAGAAAATTTAATAATTAAATCAGAAATCCCCGCCAGGTTTTTAATTAAGTTTAATCGCATGAGCGCTTTACGTCAAATGAATCAAGTTAAATACAGTCATTAATTAACATCAATTGCAATAACTGTGTTTTGTGCAAATAAAATATTTGTATTTGTATGAATATACAGGGTTATTTTAAAACACCCAAAACCTCGCAGGAGTAGATTAGTAACATCATATACAACAACATTTGTTCAACGACTTTTCCAAAAACAGACAGAAAAAACTCGACTTTTCATACAAAACTCGATCAGCTGTTCGGGCATTTGTATGGAGAGTCGAATTTTTATTGTCTGTTTTCGGTAAAGTCGTAGAACAAATGTTGTTGTTTATGATGATAGTAATACTCCTGCGAGGTTGTTGGTGTTTTACAAATAACCCTGTAGAGAAAGCTTCTTCCTTATTGATTATTTGTCGTTAATTTTGTTTAAACCTTAAAATAATATAACATCTCGTATGTAAAATGAGACAACTAAAACTAAGCCAAAATGGCTCAGTTAGTCAGTCACACGTTAGGTACCGTAAAATCAGGTAACTATGGTCCAATATCACGTGCCCTAAACTTTAGACCTTTGTGTACACAAAACGATTAGCAATATTGAGATAAAGTTTTATGAAGTCTCTAGCACATTTAACTAAGAATAAGATAAAGCAGTTGTTATGTATGCCTTATAAATGAAAACTTTTTTTTAATTTTTTTTTTATTGGAACATAGTTGCATATGATGTTTTCAACTATGTTTGATTAAGATTAGAGTAGAGTTTTACCAAGAAAACGTTCATTGGACTATAGTTCGAAGCAGATCATGCAAGAATAGGATTATTGGAAGGGAAATCTGAAAAAAAAATATAGGTATACAATCAAAATTCTTAATTGTTATTCAATAATTAGTACAAAATTGAGATCAACTAGGTTAAAAAAAAAACACTTTTCTTCAAAACCTAACAAAATTAACAAAACATAATCTTTAGTCATTCTTAAGAACAATTAGGAACATAAACCTACAATATATACGCATAACGGACCAAATGGGAGTCTAAATGCGGAGAAAAGAGCCCATCACCAATACCAATACCAATACCTACAATATATGTAGAACAAAACTTATAAAGAAAGTAAAAAAAAAGTAAAAAGCGACGTTTATTTTTTAGTCTTTCCCCATCGGCTTTCTAACTCTGGAACTTGAAATAGAGACCTTTTTGTGCTCAGTTTTTTTGGTTCTTTGATCTTGTATTTAATATCATCATGAGGATAAAATATTTTATCCTCCTTTTCAGGCCATTTCCAAGCCAGTCCAGCACGAGCCATGCATTTTACATAGGCTCCATCTTTGTCAATTGTATCTATCTGGCCAGGCCACAATTCTCCCTCATACGCGACAAGCACAAAATCTTCTGGCAAGTATCGCAAAGCCGAACCAACGTGCTGCTGTTCAACTTGTTTTTCTTCGCAACTGTCACCGCTTTCCTCATTTAGCGGACCTTCGGAATCTGAATCGTCAATCGTTTCTACTACCATGTCTAATTCTGACTCTGTTTCGCTTTCCGATTTTCGTTGCTTTTTCTTATTTTTCTTTTTTATATTTTCGTTTGATTCGGATGTTGATGGTTCAGCCTGTATTGTCTTGAGTTCTTCGGAAGATATGCTTTTTCCGGCAGGCACGTTCAATTTTTTCTTGCGGCCTCCTTTGCTTTGGCCCACTACATCTTGCCTTTTATTATTTTCAAGATATTGGATGAATGACTCACCAATGATCTCTGGGTCTACAGAAGGCTCAGGGTGTTTGAACGTAGGAAGTCTTTCAAGTACTGGCTGTCCATTAGTTGGATAAATCCCTGTTTTTAAGAATCCGGCTTTTAGATTTACCTCGGTCTTCGGTGCGATTTTTTCCCATAACAGATGAAGTAATGAAGGGAATGTCTGTTTTGGAATGGTGGGCAAAGTTTGACCTTCTCGCGTTGATTTCCATTCATCCAGTATTTGCCGCCAATGAACTTTGAGCGGTCGAAAAAATGCCACGTCAAGCGGCTGGGTAAGGTGTGTGCTGTTCGGCGGCAATGCGATAAATGCTATGTTATGGTCTTTACATGCTTTGACTACCCCGTAGCTGAGGTGTGAGCTCAAATTGTCTCCTATGATTACCTTCCTTCCTTCTTCTCTTCTTAGCACCGGTAACACTGTTGTGAAAAACCAATCCTCGAAACTGTTACCGCCAAACCAGCCGGATTTAGACCGGTTGTATCGAGTGTTAGGGGGCCCTCCTTCTGTCCAAGAATTCCATAGGTGTTCAGCTTTATAATTAACGTATGGCGGTAGGAGCTGACCTGCAGCATTCCCACATAGCATCACACTAACAGCGGCTTTCGTAGAGTTTTTGATGGCCTCTGGGTATTTAGTCCCACGTTTGGTTAAAATTTTCTTTTTCTCTGGGTCGTCTACTAAGTTGGTTTCATCATAGTTATATATTAAATGAGGTGGAACTCCCTCAACTTCTGCTTTCAAGTGGTTAAAGTAGCTCTGTATAATTTCTTCATTCACTGCTGCTCGTACACGCTTAATGTTGCTGCAGAATCTTTGCGATAGCTCTTCTCGGTGCCTCTTTAAATAAAATTGACCCCATGTGCGACCAGGAAAATTATTTGTAAATTGTGGCACATTCCTGCCTGTCTTGTCTAAATATGTTTTTACTATAATTCGTAGGTCAAACAAGGTGATAGGGAACCCGAAACGACACATTTGGATGGCGTGTTGGACGAATGAAGATTCTTCTTCTGCAGTGAATATGCATTGGCGACCAGGTGGTTTGACACAATTATTGCGAATTGCTTTTTTTTTTCAAAATAATTGACGATCTTGGAATTTTATACTTTTCCGACGCCTCCCGTTGAGTTAAGATTTTGTTTTCTATATCCGAGAGACATAGTTCCATTTGCCTGTCGCTGTAGTATTTGTATGATCTACCTCCTACTTTTCTTCTGGACATTTTCAATAATCAGCGTAAAATACCTTAAACATAAAATGAACTTCTAAATATGGTCCAAAAAAATCATTGGACTATTGTTGAAATTAAAATATGAAAAAATATTATAATTACATTATTTTTTTAAATCACACATATTTCGTTTTAACTATTGTCGCAAAGTAATCACTGTTAACTTACCTCCAAATGTAAACAACTCACGTGACTCTACACAAACTTTAACTATATTTTCTGAACAAAAGTTTGAAGATGAAAAAAAACGTGCAGAATCTTGTTCAAATTGTCGGCCGAACAGTTTTTCTGAGTGGTGGCGCCATCTGGTCATGAAGGCGTAAATTATCTCGTCTCTACTTGTACTCAATAGTGGTACTCAATAAATTCGCTAGAAGCAGTGCTGTCGCAATTTTGGAAACATCAAATGAGAGGTCGCTTTGGACCATACTTGTATGACAGGACCATAGTTACCTGATTTTACGGTACGTGATTGTTACTAAAATCCAATAAAATAGTAACTAATCTCCTAAAGGTAGGGAAATTGAAACTGTTTTGTACTTATAGAGATATGATTAGGTAACGTATGAAGGATAGAAATCTGGAAATAGAACCATTTTGTCTCAGTTTAAGGCTCGTATAGAATCAAACTCCAACTTAAATCTCTGCTTGAGTACATCGCATATGCTTGAGTGCATATGCGATCAATAGCACCATCCCTTTCTAACTGTACTCAAGCACAGATTTAAGTTTGAGATTGATTCAATAAAACGAGCCTAGTTGCCTCACTTTTGATAGGTAGTGCGCTTTGTAGAGAACTATCCACAGACATGTCTGTGGAACTATCGTTCTAGGTGTTATTTTAGGTCTTAACATTGAACTGTCAGCATAAATTTACAACATGGGAAAAGAACTTGAAGAAATCCTAATGTTTCCTAACTTCTTTCTACATAATTAAATCCTATTTGAAGTTGTTAGGCCTCTCGGGTCCAGGTGATGGCGATGATGATTTTTAATGGTTTCTACTTCAGTTCAGGCTGTTTGCTGTTTAAAGTTTTTTCCTAAAATTATCTCTTCTTCTGATCTTTTTGTTTTTTCCACTTAGGTACCATGGGCAACAGCCCACTTGCACTCCTAGGTTAAAATCGCTTGCACGTGCACACCTTGCACTAGTATAGTATTATATTATCTGTGGTCAAAACATACGTTTAGTTCGTGCAGGAGCGATAAGCGCGCACACGAATTTTGTATGTTGCCCATAGTACCTAAATTGATTTTGTTTATTATGACAAATAGGAAATAGTATGGTATAATAAATGCCTGATTACCGATTACCATAGAATGAAGCTATGACTCCTTTACCGATTAACTATTCACAATTTAATCTCAATAAGGGAAAACTACTTAAGCGTTCTATTGAATACCTTTGTGTTTGTTGCGCATAAGTTACATATCTTTTTTATTTCCCAATGGAATTTACATTGTCGAATAAATGGAAATCTTGTTTTTTATTTTTCTATTCCGTGTTAAATAAAAAATTGATTTTATCAGATTAAGTAATTTTAAATGATGTGAGCTAAGAATGTTAATTAGGTCCTTACCGCTAGTAATATAATAAGTCAATGGTCCTTACCTATAAAATTGAGGTTTTGTATAGAGAACTTTTAACAAATTGCATTTCCCATACTAGCATTTTCATAATTTATTTAAGAACCGTGAACGCTATTATAACGAAACTTTTTTGTACAAATGTACATTACATGTACATTAAGCTAACTAAAGGCAACATAATAAGTTTAGGCTAAGTTACAACGGACAAAGTGGTCATTTTCGCAATCAAAAAAAAAACAAAATAAATACTTAGGCTTTAACTATGCTGATAGTTAACGGCTATGGTCATAATTTGATGTAATATCCAACAACTTATAAATATTTTAAATCACAGAAGTTATGAGATTCTCTGTGTGTAAGAAAAAAAAACACCAATATCATAGGTAAGGACACAATATTATGTATCATTTCGCGACAGTGGCCAAACTTTTAATTATTGAAGACTTATGTTTAAACTAGCGACCCGCCCTCGCTTCGCTTCGGTGTAGTGTGGAATTTGATACCATGTTCCTCTAGAATCACTCTATCTTTTAAAAAAACGCATCAAATTCATTTGCGTAGTTTTAAAGATCTAAGCATAAACCATACATAGGGACAGACAGCGGGAAGCGACTTTGTTTTTACACGACTGCCCAAAGCAAAAAGAGTGTATATGTGTTCAGGGTTCATGTATGTTTGTGGGTATGTGAGTTTCTTTATTCCACCATAACTTCCAAATGGCTCAACGGATTTGGGTGTATGGGGTATTGTTAGAATTCTTACATCATTCCGAGTGACATTGGCTATATTTTTTTTGAAAAAAGTTAATATGGCGACTGTATGACGCAATTTTCAAATGTGAAAAAATATTTTTTTCTACAGTTATTACAATATGGGCATCGAATGAAGGGCCTTAATGAGCACATTTCAAAAAAATATAAATTGTCACTAAAATGTGTGAAATAAAACTAAATAAATTTAAAAAAATAAAAAACACGACACTACTTAAAAAATTAAAAACACGACTGGCGCCCTGCTAAAAACAAACTAAAAAGTAAAATAACAAGTGTCATTGCAGTCGGGGGACCTCTTCGATTAAAAAATGTTCCACAAAACGGTCCCCCGACTGCAATGACACTTGTTATTTTACTTTTTAGTTTGTTTTTAGCAGGGCAGTCGTGTTTTAAATTTTTTTTAATTTTTTAAGTAGTGACGATCACCATACTAACCTAACCTAACCACCAGAATTAGTAAATGAACACTAAATCACTGGGCGGTTTAGGATTTGGTGATCATTTACTAATTTTGGAGAACAAAATGTTTTTTTTTGGTATATTTAAAGTAATAATTCCTGTAAATTGAACGCCAACACATCCATAATTGGGATGTTGACAACTTTTTTTATTTTATATTACATAAATTACCTCTCAAAAAAAGAAATATTAGTAAAATAATTATTTCGCTAGCTTGAAAACTGCCCGAGATATCACAGTGTGAAATGCACACAAATGGACACGCCCAAAAACGCTGCATACTAACGGCTACTGAATTATGACGTCACGCCTCAGTAGTTTGTATGCAACGCGTAGGAAATTTGTTCGGCAGCTATATTAAATATTGTGTTTATCAAAATGGTTTCTTAGACAAATTTGCTATACATTTTACGAACTAATTAAGGGTATCATTTATTTTAATAAATTTTATACTTTTTAAATGGACTTGTCCACCCAACTTTGAAGGGTCATAAAACAAATAATATGCAATTTATAAAACCAAGAGGTATACAAGCTACTCTAAAAGTTTAATATGTTTACGATTTTTATTAGTATTTCGTTATTTTATTCATTAGTCAACATCCCAATTGTTTTATAACAGCCTGCGATCTCTACAGGTTACGAAGAACAAAAGTGAAACTATTCCCAGGGTGTATCACTTATTATTCCCATCAACAGTATGCATTAGCATTAAATACGTATTCCATACACAAAGCACTCGGCGAATCGTTCACGATTATTTAATTTTGCTCATTACAAAGCTGTATGTTGTGTGTTCCTTTGTCTAAATGCACTTCGTAAGTAGTTTTCCGTTGAAATGCGTTGTCTATGGTCAGTTTGTGACCTTGCTATCACGTTTATCGATAAAATCGCCAGTGAGCGATCGTGACAATTTTATCGATACCATAATCGATACTACATAATTTATTGGCCCATGCTGAAATTTATTGCTAATAAATGACATAATTTTCGATAGTATGGTATTGTGACATAGCGCATAGTCCAATAAATACGCTCTTAATTTTTAAGTAGATACCTACCCTTTTATGTTTATAGGTCGACCGGAATCTCATCTTTTATCTAGTTAGTTTATTTAATTTTAATGTCGTGCTCCTTCTCTTTAGTTTATTTATGTTTATTTTCAATCCGCTTCTTCCTTCTTTTACTGTGTTACCGCACCATTTCGTCCTGGGAGCTGTCTGAAAACCAGCGCTCTTGCGGCATTCTGCGCAATGCCGCAAAAGCATAGCTGAGCCAGCTACCCTTTGGCCACACCCGTAGCATTTATTTTTTTAGTAATCTCTGTCTGTTATTTCTGTTTGTTTTTCTTCTTCTATGTTAATTTTTTTTAGGCCAATAAATGTTTCTTTATCTTTATCTTTATCTTTACCCTAAAAATTAAATGGGGATGTCAGACCACTTTACTGAGTATGTGCAGTCATAAGTTGAAAAACAATAGTCTAAAATATCTGAAAAAAATCTTGATTAATCAACAAACTCATAAAGATAGTAAAACGCGTGCGTAGACGCATTCATTCTTTCCCCGATTTACGTAAACAAGACAAAAGGTATTTTCTCATCATGGAACGAGATCTAAATTCAAAAATCAGTAAAATTTTGGGACATATACAAACCTCAATATCTTGACTAATATTGAAACTTTTACTGCATTCACATACTGGATTAGTCATAGCAACCAACGCGGCTTCCGTCCGGAACGGAAGCCGCGTTGCTCTAAGGGATTAGTAAAGGGAAGAGATATGCCCATTACTTTTTAGATAAGTATGCTTAAAAATTAACCGTTTATAACCATACACTTAGAATAGTATCTTTTTTAGACATAAACAACTACGTTTAATATTATATTTTAGTTCATTAAAAAATCACAAATAAAGTCCATTCGCTTAGATAGTGTCGGTACACCCGCAAGCACTTGTGTTCGGAGACAGGAATACCGGTAACAAACACAACCTTTCACTACGGCACTTCTATGTAAACTGCCTAAATCCAAATTGACTTGCGGGTGTACGCCGCATGCGGTATCCTTTGACCAGAGGCGGCACGTGCAAAGGCGGCGTGATAAAAGGGCGACACTATCTGAGCGAACGGACTTTACTTTATCTTTATCTAAAATAATGATACCGTCATTATAAATGATTATTGTGAATATTGTAAACATGATAGTGAAATTTTCTATTTCATTCTTCAACTAGGTATTTAGAATAGAAAGTATTTGACATAACATTTTTTTATCGAAGTTACCCGACTTGATACTATACAACGTGTAATTTTAATCATTTGGTTTCCGCCGTGGGGTGGTTCCACTCATGATTACAAGCAAATTTTACTATGGGGCCAACTCTCCTGCTCGCAAAAAAAAATCAGCTGTTTCATACAAAAGTGCAGTACCTACTCGACCGTAATGTATGGAACAGCTGATTTTTTTTTTTTGCGAGAAGGAGAGTTGGCCCCATAGTAAAAGTTGCTTGTAATCATGAGTTGAACCACCCCAATGGCCACGGCGAGAACCAAATAATTAAAATTTCAGTGTGTATAGTACGCCAAATAATCTGCAAATACCACAAATACAAAAGTACTATCTACACTACCTCAAATACTCCGTGGTTAAGTTCCAACTTGAGTATGAAGGTACCGTGTAATGTAATCTGTGGTTTGTACGCATAGTGTTAATGCAAACACCGCGGCAACTACAAAGGTTTCGTAAAAACCGCCGTTTGCGCCGATGGTTGTTTTGTTATTATGCGATCTGCTCGGGCGGTCGGTAAGATACTCTGGCATAACATAAGTTTAACAAGAAGGGTACATTCTACTTTTGTTCCGAGTGGGACGTACATTGTGATACTAAAATGACGAACTTCAGGGCGCTTGCGGTACAAAACTACTAATAGTTATTCTGTGACAAAACGATGTATTTTAATCTAAAATAATTATCTTTGCCATACATTCTTAAGTGAAGTTGTAGCGGATCACTGTCTACTGTATATAAAACTAACTTATATAAAAAGCTGCCTTTTCTCGTTGTTCCCCAGATAAAGTTATTTGATTAAGAATATTTTTTGATATGGAAATAACAACGAGTCACTGTAAAACGTTCCGTTATTCACATGTAAAACACCTAAAATATACCTAATGGTAAAAACACGACTGCACAAATCCTAATTCTTTTCCTTTTTTTTTTCAAAATTAAGAAAACGAAATGTCAATTAGACTTCCGATTTGGTATTTATCTGTCATTTCGTTGACAGATAAGTACCACATTAATTAGTGAAAAAATACAGCAGACTATGAATTACACAGATTAAATTTAAAAAAACCGGCCAAGTGCGTGTCGAGCCACGCGCCATAGGGTTCCGTAGTTACCTTGTACCATACCATATTTAATACCACCTATCATTTTTCGTCTGCAAAAATAACTTTGTTTTTCACAGTGTTGGTATGAATGACAAAGTTATATTTGCGGTTTTGGAAAATGTGCTATATCTCAAAAACTAATTACTACATCTTGTTCAAACCAATTTTGGTTGAAAGTGTTTATTAAGATCTACAGCATATCTTTTTATTAGATTTTTCACTTTCTTATTTCAAAAGTTAAAGGGGGGGGGAGACACATTTTACCACTTTGGCGGTGAATATCTTTCAAACGGTTGACTTTGAGAAAAACCGGCCAAGTGCGTGTCGGGCCACGCGCAGTAGGGTTCCGTAGTTACATTATACCATACCATATTTTAATACCGCTATCATTTTTCACCTGAAAAAATAACTTTGTTTTTCACAGTGTTTGTATGAACGACAAAGTTATATTTGCGGTTTTAGAAAATGTACTATATTTCGAAAAAATTTTACTGTATCTCGTTCAAACCAATTTTCGTTGCAAGTGTTTACTAAGATCTATAGCATATATTTTTTTTAGATTTTTCACTCTCTTACTTTAAAAGTTAAAGGGACACACATTTTACCACTTTGGCAGTATATATCTTTCAAACGGTTGACTTTGTGAAAAAATTGTCTTAGAAACCTCAATGTCATTTTTAAAGATCTATCTATAGACACCCTGCAAGTATTGGTTTGATGAAAAAAAATCTTTTCTGTTTCAGTTCCATGTATGGGGAGCCACCCCTTAATCTTTTATTTTTTTATTTTTGTGAGGAAATCGTAAAGCGGTTTACAGAATACATCTACCTACCAAGTTTCAACTATGTAGTCTTAATACTTTCGGAATAAAGTGGCTGTGACATACGGACGGACAGACAGACAGACAGACAGACGGACAGACAGACAGACAGACAGACATGACGAATTTATAAGGGTTCCGTTTTTTGCCATTTTGGCTACGGAACCCTAAAAAAGAACATAGGTGCGGGCACATTTTTCTGACGCCACGTTTTAACACGCCGTCAGATGACATCGGTTTTCATAGTAAATGCACAGAATAACTAATAGTACAAGTAAGTATGATTAGTTAATATGAGTAGGATCACACTAATCTTATAACACGTCCATATAAATATGGCGTGTTAACACGTGGCGTCAGACAAATGTGCCCGCACCTTATAATTCAGCATAAAATGACGGGTCTCTTTTGTTTTCCTTTGGTGATTAATGAGTTAGTTTCCGATAGAGGTTGCTTACAAAACCTTTTGCACTATGGTATGGTCATGGTGTTGAATTTATTTGGCTCAAAGCCCACGGCAGATTTTATCGTCGTTACAAGAGAAACGACGAGGCGTCGCGTCGTGCGGCGAATGTTAAATCCTAATACTTTATTGTAATCCGAGGGTGTTGTATTAACATTCATGTAATTGTAAACATGTCATGTATGTTTGTAAATATGATAATAGTTAAGAGAAATCATAAAAGTTTATGAGAAGACTTTATAACACCATTTATAGATTTGTTAATAACTCACTGCAAGTAAATAGGAAGTACAGCCCTCCTACTCAAATAGCCAACTATCTATACGTTACGTTTGAACGCTACGCTTACGACGATTAAATCACATGTCGCAAACTTATGTAAATCACAGGCTTTGATGTATTGTATGGAATTGACAACCATACGGCACGTAAATTTATAGTTTACTGCTTATTTTAAAGCTTTAATAGCAAGCGTAGCGTTCAAACGCATAGAATGTTGGCCTTTTGAGTAAGGGCACAGAATAGATAATAGTACTAACGTAACTAAGAGCCAGGGGGCAGGCAGGTGTACAAAATTGTTGGAAACTAAAGCACAGATTACTGAATAGTTACTACGTACTGACTGTCCTTAATGAAAAGTGAGGCTTCTACAAATATATTCCTTTTTCAAATACAATATAAACTTTTTAGAGGAGCTCTAGCTTTCTAGAGGAGCTCGGTAGCGCAGTGGTTTAGCGCCTGGCCCAGCGATTGCGGAGGTTAAGCAACTTTCGCAAAGGTCGATCATGGGATGGGTGACCAAAAATGTATTATCTCGAGCTCCTCCGTGCTTCGGAAGGCACGTTAAACCGTTGGTCCCGGGTGCATTTGCAGTCGTTAACACCCACCAATGCGTATTGGGCCCGCGTGGTGGGTTATGCTTATGGCCCGTCCTCCTTATCCACCCATAAGGAAGGTCTGTGCCCCAGCAGTGGAGACATTAAAATGGCTGATGGACATAAACTTTTTGCCGGACCCTACAGCTATTTTTAAAGAGATAAGGTGACGGCGTCGTAATCTGTGAGCCAGCAAACACCGACAAATCTCCGGCAAACACGACGTTGATAAATGAAACTAGGGCATTGCTTTACTCAAACCTACTTACATCCTTGCACTCCTTTGTGAAACCCACGTACTTACTGTTCGCAATCATTTATGTCAAACAAACGAATTAAGAATTTTGTTCGGTTCCTTTGCCTCTATTTTCATATTCTCCGAAGTTTAATTATGCAAGTTTAAATTGCACTTAAGAGCGTTGACGAAATAAGTACGCCATTTGATACAAACTTTCAAATCCTTATTTTTCGAAATAAATGAACCGATTTTAATGAAACTTCATACTTAGGTAAACTATAAGCAGTAACTTAGTAAAATAAGCAGAATACATAAGTCTAAAACTCAAAAAAAGTGAATTGAAAACATTTTCGATAAAATTTACAGCTAAGTTAGACCGATTTTAAATTTATCCCAGAAACAGAAATATCCAATATATTCTGTTTATTACCTAAAATACCTACAGTTTTTACAGAAAAAAAACCATTTTATTCAGTACACACAAATAGGTAGGTACAACATACTATTAACAAACTAACAATTCTTAAACGTACGCGTTGCATTTTAATAGATTACGAACAAGATATTAAAAGTGTTTTCAACACACTTGCTCGTAAAGTGAACCCTTATACATCGCTTTTAGCGCCATAAACCGAGCTATAACAAACGCGTGCAATAATATATAAAACACTAGGTTGTTATAGAATTATCTCTACAAAGTTAAATTAGTACCTTACTGCAAGTTCTATGCGAGTAAACAGAGCATTTCTAATTTTACCGGGTAATATAGTTATTTTTTTTTAGTAATAACAAAGAGGTTTTATGGCGCTGAAAATTCATATTCATTTCTGAAATAAATAAATGTGTAAGTGCTTAATTAAGTCAAACAAATATTTATTATTATCAAAATATTCATAATTCACAATATTTTGTTATAAAATATTAAAATGTTTGCATTTTATCACTTCAAATTAAAATTTTGTAGTAGGCTGTATGCTCACTCACCCCTTTGTTCGCAAAATATTCTTGCATTTGGGCTTGTGAAAAAAAACAAAAAAAAAATCTACGCGCCTTTTCCCATAATAATCGTATTTTGTTTTTGTCGTATTTGTTGCTGTGTGGTAAATTACTTTGTATTTTTCTCGCAAATGTGTTGAAAAACGTCGTATGAAACTCGTGAGCTTTTGCTCATTGCACACTCGGCTGAGTTACGCCCTCGCCTGCGGCTCAGGCTGCAACCCACAGCCTTGTGTGCAATGATCAACCTAAGCTAACTTGTTTCATAATGTACTATTAATACCTGTGTTCGTAATCTAATAAAATTAATATACGTGTGCTTACAACACAGTGTGGTTCACAGTACCTTCAATAATAGTAAAATTGTATATTACCTTTATCAGCAACCGTAATCGTAAACACTTTTTTCACAAGTATTTTTTTTTAACTATCACTGGATTCGGAACAAAAAGTCCGTGTAAAAACGCGTGGCAATCGC
Organism: Agriphila geniculea; assembly: GCA_943789525.1. Lineage (NCBI taxonomy): Eukaryota > Metazoa > Arthropoda > Insecta > Lepidoptera > Crambidae > Agriphila > Agriphila geniculea. Next base: position 9,805,529 of record OX038895.1, read on the forward strand.
CAAACCGGACCGTGCGAGATGTCAACCTTAATAGACATTTGGTGACCGCTGGCCACTGGCCCCGTGGAAAAAAATTTAGCTGGCCTAATCCCATGTTAAGGCGATGTGTCAGGCTTTTTAGGGTTCCGTAACCTTTTAGGACAGTGGTTACCAATTAGTTTATTCAACGTACCCCTCCAAGAAAGGCCCCAAATAGTTTAGGAAATGAAGCGATCTTTTGTATGGAGAACCCAACATTAAATCCTCAGTCGATGAAACTTTGCAGGGATGTAATATAGTATGAACCAAAACCTATGTACAAATACCCAAAAACAAATAAAAAACGATTTGTATAATTTAAAAATATGTTTCATTTATGATACTTTATCATACTGTAAAGTTTCGTCTACTGAGGATTTACTGTGGGGGTCCTTCTACACTAAAACTCGTGTACCCCTTATTGCAAAGTTTTTTCGCACACACAGAGAACCTCATAACTTCTGTGATTTAAAATATCTATCAGTTGCTGGATATTACATCAAATTATGACCATAGCCCTCAACTATCAGCAAAATTAAAGTCTATTCAATTTGTTTTCTTAACATTAAAAAAATCCTTGAAAGTGACTCCTTTTTTTGTGAGCGAAAATGACACTTTATCCGTTGTAACTTAACCTAAACTTATTTTTTTCGCTTAAGTTATGCCTAAGTTAGCTTAATGTTCAAGTGTACATAAAAGTTTTGTTACAATAGCGTTCACGGTTGTTAAATAAATTGTGAAAATTCTAGTATGGAAAATGCAAATTGTTAAAAATTGTCAATACAAAACGTCAATTTCATAGAAGGATTTACCAGCTTTTCATGCAAACAAAACCGTATGTAAAAGGGCTCGTTCAGAAATGCAATTATTCAAATGAATCAGTGCAACTGAAAGTTAGAATTGATTGCAAATTCCCTGAAACCCTTTTCACATCGCTCGCAGACACTGAATTAATTTGGGAACTTCCCCTTAAGCAGACTGTGAGGTAACCACACGTTAAGGGAGTGCGAAGATAAGAAAGTAAGATGAAGAAAATATAATACTTAAATAATGCCGTTCATCAAAATGCTTTTTAGGGTTCCGTATCCAAAGTGTAAAAACGGGACCCTATTACTAAGATTCCGCTGTCCGTCTGTCTGTCTGTCACCAGGCTGTATCTCATGAACCGTGATAGCTAGAAAGTTGAAATTTTCACAGATGCTGTATTTCTGTTGCCGCTATAACAACAAATACTAAAAACAGAATAAAGTTAATATTTAAGGGGGGCTCCCATACAACAAACGTGATTTTTTTGCCGTTTTTTGCTCGATATTAATAACGACAACAGGCAGCCAGTTGAAATTTTCACAAATGATGTATTTTTGTTGCCGCTACAACATTAAATACTAAAAACAGTATAAATTTAATATTTAAGGGGGGCTCCCATACAACAAACGTAATTTTTTTGCCGTTTTTTGGTACGGAACCCTTCGTGCGCGAATCCGACTCGCACTTGGCCGGTTTTTTTATTAATGTGGTAGATATATGACAGTGAGACTTGCGTATTAAACATTTTCGTACCTAAAATTGCTACTGCGCAAGTCACGTGGTACTAAAATATGGGTCAAGTTATTTTGCGCGAGCTATTTTCAAGCTAAATGATTAAATGAAAAAAAAAATATGGTATAAGTCAAACTAAGTCCTAAAATATTTGAAAAAATATTCATTTCCAGGACTTCGTTTTCAATTTTGTACTTATTTGTTTCTCTTTTAAAGAAATTGTCTTTTTTTTTCAAAGAAAATATTTAGTTTGTTATTCACAGACACACTTTCACAAATAGAACTCTAGTTTGGATAATAAAAGTCCTTAACTACAGTGATGGTGTGGTAACCCCACTGTACAGTGACATTCAATTACTAGCCATTAGCGACGCGGCTTACACCAGATATTTTAAATGAGCCAATTTGTTTGCGATCTGCATTTGACACCAATGGTACCACGGACTTATTTTTTTGTTAATTTTAGGGTTCCGTAATATTTCCATTTGAATACCGAGGAATCCATCCGATATTAAATTAGGTGGTAAATGTGCCAATGCTACATAGAGCACTATAAAGTAGGCATGTTGCAATCTGAAGTTTGCCATTTTAATAATGTTGTCCTTGTGCTATAGATCCTTTGAAAGTTTTAAAAATTCGGCTAAGTGCGATAGCAGGCACCCCGCTATAAAATCGTAAAAACGGGACCTTTATTACTAAGACTCCACTGTCCGTCTGTCTGTCTATCACCTGGCTGTGTCTCATGAACCGTGATAGATAGATCGAAATTTTCACAGATGATGAATTTCTGTTGCCGCTATAACAACAAATATACTAAAAACAGAATAAAATAAATATTTGAGTGGAGCTCCCATACAACAAAAGTGTTTTTTTTTTGCCATTTTTTTGGTACAGAACCCTTCTTGCGCGAGTCCGGCACTTAACCGGTTTTTTGTTAATTTTTTTGCTTGAGTGTCAATATCATGTTAATTCTATAAGAAAACTTAGTCACATTTTTAATTAGGACTTATAAATCAATTCGATAGATACTAAATCTTTTTGTATACTTTTTCATAAATGAAAGGTGATAACAAAAACATTTTTTTTAATAACTACCGCTACGCTATGTTCTATTCAAATAATCATCAAGGATTTTACCTACTACACAGAAAAGTCAGCTAACTTTTCTACGTAATAAAACTGAAAAGTAAACGAGACAATTTTTTTCGTGTATTTTTATTGAAAAAGTTATTCTAACCTTACAATTATTATCGTGAGTTCACTAGCCCGCCAATCAATAAAAAGTCATTACAACCAAATAGTTATTATGTTTAATAAAATTCTGAAAAATATAAAACAAAATTGTTTGTTATATAAATTATTTTTGGATGAGTTTTTTCCTGCTTTAAATGTGTTTGTGTAAATACAATGTGGCCATTTTACAGTACTTAAGAAGTACCTACATCGTATATTACAATATAATCGTATAATATGAGTATAATATAAACATAATTATGTTTATCGTATGTAACACTTACGTACAAAGTATGATTCCTCTCGATAAATCTCTTACACCCAATTATTACTTTTTAATTTTGATGAATGTAATAGCTGTTGTAATCTGCTCCGACCATTTTCCATGTTTCTCAATCCTCTGTCATTTTAAATATTAACATCTATAAACACTCGTATTTAGTAATGATAAATGTCATTCTTAAAATGAGGCGCATCTTTCCTAAACGATAATGATTGCTCTCCGAGGTCTACTCCCAACATCACACTCCGTAGTTTCGGGCCGTACGAAATATTCTCAAACCCAGCACCCTAGCATGACCACCGAAATATACCGATTTATCACTTTTAACTGTCAAAAGACGTATTTTGACAGTTAAGTGTCTATATAAAACGCTATACCACGCGATAATATCGTGGTCATGATAGGGGGCAGGAGCCCAATCGAACTGTTTTTGAAAGAGAAAAATAAAACCAAAACCGCTACATTGTCAATTAAGTTACGTTTACCTAAAAATCTTTATTTTACCTTTAGCATTCCAGTTTAAATTGTTCAAGACTGGCGTCCTAGACTCCCTAGGCATCGTTTTCAAAAAATTCAACTAAACTAAAGCGAATAATTTATGTAATTAAACTAAATGTAACGGTAACAAAATTGGGCCCCAGGCTAAAGCCTAGCTTTTATTACTTTCGGACGAAGTTAGTAAATCAAACTCAATTTACAGAGGATATTGTAATATTGCTATCGAAATCACTCTTGTTAAATCTATCATTAATTTGTCAAATAGTTCTACGGATTGGCCCGCCAGAATACGAAACGCCCGATATTTAATGGTGCTCCTACATAGCAGTTATGTATAACAAATATTATGCAACATTTTCTAACTTTTACATTTTGTATCAAAATGTTACACAGTGTTTTGTATATAAATGTCTGTGATCTCGGAAACGGCTCTAATGATTTCGTTGATATTTGGTATATGGGGGTTTTCGGGGGTAAACAATCGATCTAGATTTGTCCTATGTTTGGGAAAACTAATTTCATCCTGCCGACCACTGCCCGTCTGGCCCAGCGGGTTAAGACGCAGACGGCAAGAAACGAGTGTTACGGGTTCGAATTTCACTCGGTGAGTTACTTTTGTTTTTTATTTATATGTTCAAGTTTATATATTTTTTTTAATATATATTGTTTTTAGACAAGTTTAAAAAAAATTGTTAATGTTTGAGATAACAATATAAATTATCATCTAAACACCACCATATTACAATAAATAGTAATAATAACCGAGCAAAGCTCGGTCGCCCAGATATTTATAACGTTAAATAACTGCTGTGTGGGAGCACCATAAGAAAAGTGCAGTCGGGAGTAGGCCCCCAGATCCCAATCACCATTAAACCCATAAATAAAACATATTAAAAGTGTCAGTAACATGCACGTTGCGTTGCGTCACATTTTGTCATTGAACTTGGAGAAAGTATCTTGACGTATTGAAAGGTTGACCAAAATGGATTGATCAATCTATACCATGCATCATGTATATGGCGCGTACTTATCTATTATTTATGGCCACTACTGCTTTCAATACAGTTTGTATTTGGAATGTCCGCCTGGCTAGCTATCACCATCTTACCTAAGTCTGACTCCATAACAATTTATCAATTGTTCCGGTAGTTAGAAGTAAGATAGCCAGTTCCTCAGTGATGAGGATTCCGGGTGTAGTGCACTTCCACCTTCGGCCTTATGTGCAAAAAAATGTAGAGTTTGAATCTTTAAATAAATAAGTAATTTTCAATGTAGAATTTAAATTTCTTTTCATTACTAAATGTTTGCTGGAGGAAGGAAGAATATGATCAAGTTTTACTGTATGTTAAATACTGTTGTTTTTCCGCTATTTCATTCGTAATGTTTTTACTCTACCTGTTTAATGAAAGATTAACTGTCATGAAACTTGTTTTAAAATCGTTAAACATGAATCACTTCTGACCGCAAAAAATATGATAAGCTTTCACATTATGGTTTATAAAGTCATTGAAAATACCGTAATTTATTGGTAAATCAATTTTCATTCGCATTCTTGGCGTAATTTTAAAGAACCTACAAAAAGTTTGATTAATGTCCTGCATTTGTGAGAAAAGTTAATTAACATTGCCAAATATTTTAAGAGCAATAAAAAAATATATAGGTACTTACAAAGCGGTTAAATTGACAATAGACTGCAACTTCACTCAAGAATGTATGGAAAGAGAAAATTTTACAAATTAAAATACTTACGTTGTTTAGTACCTCAAGCGCTCTGAAGTTAGTCACCTCAGTTGTACATTGTCAATTTAATCGCATTGTATGTAGGTACTTACGGCCAAATATTCAAGCGAATCTTAAAGTTAAGGCCACCTTAAATTCAAAAATGTTGTCAGATTTGACAGAAACTTTATGAAACTGACTGACAGCTTCCTTAAAGTTAAGGAGACCTTAAGGCTCGGTTATGCGGAAACATTTGTCTCTGTCTTTTTCCGCACGTTTTTTCGATGTTTTTCGTTGTTTTTTCATCATAATCTTTAGCACAACTATCTTTCTTAAAAAAAAGTTATTGGAGCAACTTCACAGTACTTCAAAGTGTATTTTGATGTAGAATTCAATACGTTTCCGCTATTATTTACGCCAAAAATATGACCCCCGACAAGCGTTTTTGATGATATTCCGATTTTTTTTATAATCATCTGTGAGGTTAATACGCAATTTATTACTTGTAGCTACTAGATAATCTCTTTAGATTGTCGTATGTTTTTTTTTGACAACTTTACGTTTTCTATATAAAAATATGGCCCGCGCAAACCATGTTTTCCTATCATGGACCCTTAACTTAAGCTAAGAATCAGTTGAGTAAGCTAAGGTAAGGCCGTAAGACTGTCTTCTTACGTGTACTACTTGATTAACTAAAAAAAACACTCAATTCTCTATGGCCACATTTCAAAATGAAAGTTCGAAATTTTCAAATATGGAACCATCTTACATCACCCGAGAAAGTTACATTCAATTCAGTGAGTACTTAACAATAAAAATTAAGGCTGAATTCACTACACTAATATGGTTTCTTGGAGAATCGATTAGTCTTTTGTCGTTCTTAACAGGCGTGAAGTATCGATAACGCAATATTATTCTTTCTCTGTTTGTTCAAAGATTATGAAAGTATCTGTGCACATGGAAACGTATTGCGTTAATGAAGATAAATAAACAAGTGAGCACTTTCTTTGTGGAACCATAGAGTATAGAGTGCAATGCAACCAAAGAGTATCGGAGTTGCGCAAACGGTTTATGCAATGATACAATGCTGCATAAAATAGTCCGTCTGTTAGTCTGTTATCATCACAAATACAATGTTTGGTTATTTCTTCAAATATTTTTCTTTCCCCGCTAATTGCTAATGCGCAGCAACCTTGTCACATTAACATCCACGTTCACATGAAACAAGAAAATTCTAATAAAATAAATATATTCATTATTGAAATATTTTTTTCATTAATAGTGGTTAAGTATTTAAATAATATTTTTACAATTGTTTTTCCTTTTTGAGGTTAAAATATGGCTGCCAGGCGCATTAGCGATTGGCGGGGATGTATCAGATAACAAAGTTTGTCAAGCCATGACACTTTCATCTAAGTTTTATGAAAGTCAAGCAATTTTTCAAAGACTTTGGTAAGAACTTTAACGTGGTTCGTTTAAATTATTTAAAGTCTGTTTATATGTTTATATGTAGATGTAAAGACTAAATATATGTTTATATTTAGTCCCTACATCTTTGAAAACTATTGATATATTCGGATATTGCCTTGGTACTTTTATAAAGTGGACAAGAATAAAATCATCAACATATTATTATTTCTAAAGAAATAATAGTTTTCTGAAACATGAGAAGTATCCAGTAATACAAATTGCTTGTTTTCTTGCAAAGCAACACCACTATAATTATACAAAAGTTCATTTGCATACCTTCGCTGTAAAAAAACATTGCACTCTATGGCCGTTTAAAAAAAAGACAAAAACCACTTCAACGGTGGATAGTAATTTTCTCAAGAAATATTGATTTACGATAAAATACCTTACGACGTTGTAATAGAAATTTTAATGGATTCCCATATTATTATATTAAGTGTGAAAGACTGGACTAGCAAGATGTTTCCATAATATCTCTGAGGAGCGGGAAATATTGGATATATGCAGCACGGTTTTAAAACTTTTTTTAACTCACACAACGTAACATTGTTGCAAAATTGCAATGCAACCAAAGATATTTGAATTTTTTTAAAAGAGGTAGCTAGATAGGTTGCTTGAGCCTTCACACTGGCAGCTGAAATCTGAGCTAATTAGCATACCTTTAGGTTACTTTATCACTTAGAATAATAACACTAAGAACGATAGTTCTCTACAAAGCGCACTGTCAAAAGTGAGGCAACTAAAACAGCCAAAATGGCTCCGTTTTCAGATTGTTATTCTACATTATTACCTAATCATACCGATTAAGAACAAAACAGTTTCAATTTTCTTACATTTATAAGACTAGTTACTATATTATTGGGTTTCAGTTACGATTAGTTAACGTTGAAGGATATAAATTTGAAAACTAAGCCATTCTGGCTTGGTATTACATTACTTGCCTCACTTTGCATACGAGGACACGGCTTCTAGGTGCTATTATTAGATGATCAAACGAACTTACCTGAAGTGAAGTTCGATCCTAATTATCTTGACTTCGTTGAAGAGATTTAACTTTAACATGTAGTAGCCCCTGCTACGCGTTATTCCTTCGCACGAGTATTCACAGTAGAACAGAAAAAAAAAATAGTTGCCCCCTTCCACCGTTTACTTATTGCTGCCACTTGGCGCTGACCTCATTATTTTAGAGAGCAGATCATGGAGAAGCAACATTAAGTATAAGTATGGGAAAAGAAAAATAAAAATAATTAGGGATGGGAGGGATCTTAAATCTCTTCAACGAAGTCAAGATAATTAGGATCGAACTTCACTTCAGGTAAGTTCGTTTGATCATCTAATTATCTTGACTTCGTTTCCGAGATTTAACTTTAACATGTAGATGTTTAGATTTTTATTAATGTTGCGAATACCTACGTGTTATATGGGTAAAGAAAGAAAGAAACTACGTGTATATTATAAGTAACTGTTTATTAAATCATAACACTTATAATCAATGGGAATTATCAGTGATTTATTAAACTAACAACAGGTAAATCAACAATTGGTCTGTTATAAAAGTTGGCAAAGACTGCCGACTGGGCAGACCAACCGGCAGCTTTCCTTATAACATCAATAATTATTCCAGCTCGAGAAGCTGCCGAAGTAGAGGCGTGCCTCGTACTGTGAGCACTATAAACAGTTGTATCGATACCACTATCATGTAAAGTTAGCTTTAACCAGCGCCCTATGCTTTGAGATGAAGCGGCTCTATGCGGCTTTTTAAAAGTTAAAATTAAACGATCTTCGTTTTGTGGTCTAAGTGTAGAAGTTGTTTCAAGATACAATCTAACGGTAGCTGCTGGGCAGACACTCGGTCTATGATGAAAGAATGGTAAATTTAAAATAGGTTGAGTTCGACCTATACCCGAGGTCTTAATCAAGTCTGTTATGGTTATAACTACACGATCGATGTAAAATTGTATGTTTGAAACTTTAATTAACGAAAGTGTTTGTGTTCTTTGCCCAGTAGCTAAGGCCAACAACATTACCAATTTTTTTGTTAAAACTTCCAAGCTAGCTGATTCATTAGAAATATTGGCTAGATAATTCAATACAATAATGGGATCCCACGTCACATTATAACGAGGAAAACAAGGCTTTAATTTAAAAATTCCTTTAAAAAAACGCTTGATCCGATCATCGTGGCTAAAATCGTTAGATGAAATTAAGGCAATTGCAGACCTATGATTATTAAGGGTTCCATAACTTGAACCTGATTCGAAATTTTCTGTAAAAAATAATAATAATGAATTTACATTAACGTTATAGAAATCACAATTGTTTTGCAAACAATAATACCACCATAGCTTAAGACTTGAATTATATTGACTTAAAGTATTTTGTGACAGGGAAGCGAGCATTATCCTTATTGCCGATTCCGGTACGCCTTGTCCTCTAAAGCCTTCCCGGACAACACACTCGCAGCCAGGGTAAGCTTGCGGTGTAGGGGGTGTGTTGAACTGAAAGTAGAAGAGAGTAACTTTTTATCAGGGGGAAATATAACTATTTCTGATACGGACAATGACTTAAACACAGGATACCAGGGCTGGGAAGGCCATTGCGGTACTACTACAATCCCTGTTGCTTTATCAGTTATAATTTTATTTAAAACTTTTAAAATCAGTGCAAATGGGGGGAAAGCATAGAAAAAATAAGATGACCAATCTACGGTAAAGGCGTCAATCTCAAAGGCGTAGGGATCTCTCTTCCAAGATATATAAATGGGACATTTAGCATTAACTCGAGATGCAAATAGGTCGATATTCGGAGCACCGAATAGTCGTGCAATTTTTGCGAATGCGTAGGGTGCTAATTCCCACTCTGTGTCTATATTAATTTTTCTAGATTCAGTATCTGCCTCAGTGTTAAGGGAAGATTTTATATATGAAGCGAATATGAATATTTTTCTATTTTCGCACCACTTCCAAATCTTATTTGCAACTTGATTTAAATGGGGGTATTGAACCCCGCCCATTCTATTTACATACGAAATTGCCGTTGTGTTGTCGACTCGCAAGAGTATATTGCAATTACTTTTATCCTCAGCGAAGGATTTTAATCCAAAATAAACAGCAAGTAACTCCAGGTAATTTATGTGATTACTAGCTTCATTTTCGGTCCACAGACCACCTGTTTTTTCACCATTGCAGGCCGCACCCCATCCTGTGGTGGAGGCGTCCGTAAAAATCTCCAATTCATATTTATTGTTACCGATTTTTTTAAAGGTTACTGGTATCTGAGATTTCCACCAATCTAAGTCATCACATAAGTTATCTGGAATGGCCATAAAAGAGTCGTAATTATCACCACTATTCAAAAGTGCTAAATATTTTTCTCTTTCAAGAGCCTTTGTGTAAAGCCATCCATAAGCGACAGCAGGACAAGCTGCCGTTAGAGAGCCAAGGATTCGTGCAAAGTCACGTATACGCATGGACCTGACTTCTGACATTTTTTCTAAACTCTGTAATATATTATTTCTTTTCTTATCTGGTAGTTGTAAAGTCATTAACTCGGAATTAATAACAAATCCTAAAAACGTACACACAGTTTTTGGTTGTAAGTTACTTTTTTTATAGTTAATAACAAACCCTAATTTTGTTAAACATTCTATAGTGTTATTGACATTACTTAAGCAATTATTTTCCGTATGCCCTATAAGAAGAAGGTCATCTAAATACTTTACGGACTTAAAACCACGAGATCTTAAATGAGATATAACCGGTTGTAAAAGTTTTGTAAAAATGTAGGGGGCTGAGCATAAGCCAAATGGGAGTACATTAAATTCATATAAAGACCCTTCGAAATAAAATCTTAAATATTTTCTATGAGTATTATGAACCGGTATCAGAAAATAAGCTTCCTGTAAATCTATATTTGCCATAAAACAATCCTTTGTCAAAAGCTTAGTAGCAGTTCTTATATCTTCCATTTTGAAATGGACGGTTTCCACAAATTTATTTAACTTTTTAAGGTTTAAAATAAATCGCATGCTTCCGTTACTCTTTGGGATTAGAAATATATCAGAAATAAATTGACCTTTGACGGGGACACATTTGCTTATGGCTTGTATATTTAATAAATGTTGTATTTCTTGTTTTATGGCTATAGATTCGTCTATGGAAAAAGATCGCATCGGAATCTCACAAGGTTGCTGTTCCGGTAAAGTAAGAAATGGAATTGAATAACCAGACACTATTTTTAAAATGAAATTGTCATCTGTAATAGAACGCCAGGCATGTAAAAAATACTTCAAGCGGCCGGCATGCGCATGTACCTGATTTTTCGTATTATTATTTATCTTTGTTGACGGTCGGCGGCTGCACGCGTCCGCTGTGTCGGCTGGCGCCGCTGTGGCGCCGGCGGCGGCGGCGGCTGGCGGCGCGCGGGAAATTGTGTACGGGGTGGCGGCGGTGGCGGCGGCAAGACGCGACGGCGACTCGGATATGTTCCTCGTTGCCCACCGACTCGATGTTGGTACATGTGACTGCCCCATTGTGGCCGTGGTTGAGTCGATGGGCCCCGGTAGTTTAAAGTGGCGCTAGAAGTAGATGGTGTGGCCTGAATAATCCGACTAGTTTTCTTGATGCCTTGAGAATTCTTCACAACCTCGCCCAGGCCTTCGCCGAATAAGAAACCATCTCTATTTCGGTTTTTGAACGTTTCTGCCAATGGTTTATCTACTAATGGTATAATCAACGAACGGCGCGTTTCAGTTTCCACGTAGTGGGAATCAGCAATAAGTTTTCCCGCGTCGTTCAAACTACGAGCAACCTCAGATATCTGAGGGTTTTTCTTTACAAGAATTGTCATAGCCTTACCGAGGGCGGACAACGCCCGGCCTAATTGGTCTTGTTTGTTAAGCAATCGCTTATCACGTTGGCGGTAAGTTTCGGCGAGCATGGCTTCTATTTCTGGGTTAAGTTTAGGTGCCTTGGTTAAAGGCACATTTTTTGGGAACAAATATTTTTTATTGAGCTCATCTTTTAATTCTTTTTTCAAACCACTGGTCAAGATTTTTTGAAATCTAGTTGCTATATCTCCATGTAAGTCATCGCCGAATTCAAGGGTCTCTGGTTCGATGCCGCCAAGAGCTTCCAATATTTCCGTGTCAAACTCATCGACAGGATTGTCACTATTATCAGGTAACACGATATTTTTGTCATTAATCGGCTCGATTTCATTATTACAAGCCTCACCGACATCAGCCAATGCGATATCACCAGAATCTTGATGTTCTGAAAGTTAATTAATAAACCGCTAACATTTTTGATTCACATAAAAAAAAATATATTTTTTGAGGGTACCTATGCATTTTTCTTTGGTGTAATTTTGAAGAAATTTTAAGAAAAAAATAAAGATTGTACACATATAAAACACTGTAAAACAAGAAAGTTCTTGCCAAAAAATATTTAAAAAAAGGAAATGTGATAGAAATATCATTTTACTTTAATATCATAATTAGTGAATTTCGCTAAGCAATAAGCTAGCGATAAAAGTGATCCCGAAGAATCGGATAAAAAGTATTTCTCGAAGAATTCCACGAGAAAAAATAACAAGCTCGGTAGCAATAAGCACCTTCAGGTTGTACATCATCTTCATCACTTGAGTAAATAATTCGCCGGCTATGACGTTGTTTTTCTTGAAGTTTTGCTTCATACTTTTTCAACTTCCTTGACCATCGCTCTTCCTTAGATTCTTCATGCTTACGTTTTGGCATTGTTTCTTGAGTCTTGACTAACACTCAGCGCTGGTTTCGATCACTCGTGCTTTCGGCGCGCGCGCACGGACAAGAATGAGGTCAGCGCCAAGTGGCAGCAATAAGTAAACGGTGGAAGGGGGCAACTATTTTTTTTTTCTGTTCTACTGTGAATACTCGTGCGAAGGAATAACGCGTAGCAGGGGCTACTACATGTTAAAGTTAAATCTCGGAAACGAAGTCAAGATAATTCTAAGCTTTATCATTATTACAAAGATTAAGATAATTACCACACGATGAAATTAAAATTTATCAAAATAAAGCGAGGTCTACAGTTTATGGAGCCACTAGCCTTATCGCTTGAAGTATAGGATTCATCATTTTATTCAGACATCATCATTGTAGTACGTTACTCATAGGCAACAAACTATCTAAATGTCCTTCTGTGAACCATTTAACGATATTCTGTGATTAGCTGTGACACTCGGATGGTACTGACATAACATATCTTTTTAATTCTAATATCATTGAATGCAACTAACTATTACGAATACTATAATAATTGCAATCCAATGTCAAAGTTTAAATTTTTCGACATTATTTTACTCATGTTTAATGAAAAAATTCATTTCAGCAAAAATTGGTTTTCAGAAAATAGTAGGGGAAAAGTGTAATATTATAGTTAAACTTAGAAATCGCGATCTCACTAAACCACGTTTCTATAGTCACACTTCATAATGGTAATATAATAAGGCCTGTTAAGTCTTTTTAGGGTTCCGTACCCAAAGGGTAAAAACGGGACCCTATTACTAAGACTCCGCTGTCCGTCTGTCTGTCTGTCTGTCACCAGGCTGTATCTCATGAACCGTGATAGCTAGAGAGTTGAAATTTTCACAAATGATGTATTTCTATTGCCGCTATAACAACAAATACTAATAAAAACAGAATAAAATAAATATTTAAGGGGGCCTCCCATACAACAAACGTTATTTTTTTTACCGTTTTTTGCTTTATATTAATAACGACAGCAGGTAGACAGTTGAAATTTTCACAGATGATGTATTTCTATTACTGCTATAACAACAAATACTAAAAACCGAATAAAACTAATATTTAAGGGGCAAAAAATCACGTTTTTTGGAAGGGAGCCTTACAAAAAACGTGATTTTTTGCCATTTATAGTACGGAACCCTTCGTGCGCGAGTCCGACTCGTACTTGGCCGGTTTTTTAATAAAAATTTTGCTTTTATTCTAAACTTCAAAACAAAAAACCGACTTCAAAAAACATACCTCTAAAAAGCAAGAAATAATATTCGTAATAATAAAAACACGTCTATTGAAGTCGGGTGGGGCTGGAGTACAAATTTCTTTTTTTTATTCTAAATAAAAGCCACACCCGACTTCAATAGACGTGTTTTTATTATTACGAATATTATTTCTTGCTTTTTAGAGGAATGTTTTTTGAAGTCGGTTTTTTGTTTTTTTTTTTTTAAATTTTTTTTTTTATTTTTAGTGTAGGTACCTTTTGTATTAGGTAGTGTAGGTTAGGTATACTATTTAGGTAGAAAAATTGGCTCAGCCAAACGTGAGTTAATCGCGGAGGAACATACATACATGCGGGTCAAACTGAGAACCTCCTTTTTTAAGTCGGTTAAAGAACTATACTAAAGATATCCCTTTTCCAACAAAAAAATAATTATCTTATTCAGTTCACAAAAAAAGAAGTTATACGACTGATCATCGAGGTAGTTCACACAAAAGCATATTATTATTTTCGTGCTTTTTTCAAGATTACTTGAAAAGTACTGAACCGATTTCAAAATTTTAAAAAATGGGACCAATTTGGTAGTTTACCTAATGTAATAACGTTTGAATCATTTCAATCGGTTCAGCCGTCTTCGAGTAATCGATGTACAAAAACAAAAAAAAAACGGGTCGGATTGAGTACCCTCCTTTTGAAGTCGGTAAAAAGTAAAGTCAACTAGACCAAGATCTGCCATTAATTGAACAGAAATGCAAAATATTTTATATTAGATAAATACTTACAGCTTTATCATTCCATAGCGCAAGAATTATCTTTATAATTATTTAAAATTGTAACTACTAAGGCTTTGTTCAATATTAACTACCTAAGTACCTAACTACTCTATTTAGTCATCAACTAAACACGACCTATCTGGATGAAACGTGCCTCATCTGCGTTCGACAAACGGAGAACATGGTATGAATAATATTATTATTAGTTAGAAACGGATTAGGACTGGAAAACAATATGCTCTGGCTGGGATTATAAAACGTTACCTATTATGTCTTCTTTGTCAATAGGTACTTTAAGGCCCTTTATTCTATTAATTTCTAGCAAAAAAACACGCTAATACACAAAATGCTTAGATTTCAACTTGATTTCAATCGTAAAAAAAACCGGGTTGCACTCCGGGAGAAGTGAAAACTTGAATATTAACGTTGTGCATTTTTGATATTTTGGAATGATTAGGGAATAATTTTGCACGAATTGCCGACTTACGAATTTACTCTGAAGAAAGAGAGGGGGATACTTCCGCCGCCGGCTGTCTACGCTACATCCGTCTTACAAATTTTCGATCAGGGTCACGTGACCCTGACTGACGCGAGTTTAACAGTTTTTTCCCCATTACAAAAAAGTGTACAACGCCGCTAAATAAGTTTTCACTTCAAAAAATAACCACAATATCCGCCCGACGAGTTACATAATGAAATTCAGTACAACATTATAACACTCGTTCAGATGATAAATGACGAGGAGGAGGAAGAAAGTTAAAGCCAAAGTAAAAGTCAAAGTAAGAGTCAAATACAAGGTCACGGTCAAATACAAGGTCACGGTCAAATATAAGGTCATGGTCAAATACAAGGTCAAAGTCACGGTCAAATTCAAGGTCAAATTCAAGTTTAAAGTCAAGGTCAAAGGCAAAACCCTTTATAGAGGATTTATATCATGGGTGTAGATAAATATCATGGGTGTTTTTTACACGACTGCCCAAAAAGGAGTGTATATGTGTTCAGGGTTCATGTATGTTTGTGGGTATGTGAGTTTCTTTATTCCACCATAACTTCCAAATGGCTGAACGGATTTGGATGTATAGGGTATCGTTAGAATCTTTATATTATTCCGAGTGACACTTGCTATATTTTTTTAAATGTCAACATGGCGACTGTACGACGCCATTTTCAAATGTGAAAAAAATATATTTTTCTTTAATTATTATAATATGGGCATCAAATGAAAGGCCTTAATGAGCACATTTCAAAACTATGTAATTTGTCACTAAAATGTTTGAAATAAATTATAAATAAATTTAAAAAATATTAAAAACACGACTGTCCTGCCAAAAACTAACTAAACAGTCCCCCGACTGCAATGATACTTGTTACATATTTAACTTTTTAATTCGTTTTTGGCAGGGCAGTCGTGTTTTTAATATTATTTAAATTTATTAATTTTTAATCCATATGTATTAAAATATTGTTTGTTTCCCAGATAAAAAAATATAGGTGTAGAAAAAGTCTTTTATGCAACTGTACATAATTAGGATTTATAGTACAGTTGCATAAATAACTATAATACAATCTGTCTGAACTTACCTTAAACATTAAGTTATAAGATAATCGAGGGCGAGAAATCGGTTTGGTATATCCAGGGAGAATGTTTAACTTTTTCGAAATCTCACTTCTCTTTAGAAAGGTAGGTGGCGCTAAAAAAGTAGCTCCTAAAAATAATAGACGATCTACTTTTCTTAATTGAAATGAGTTCTTTACCATGTCTTATAAATAGAAGTAATGGCCATTCATTTAAAATAAATAAATAGCCGTGACAAGAGGTCTCGTTAGGCGTGGGAGTGGCACCCCAATTATGTCGATGGGTTCAAGTTTAACGATTATCGATTAGGAACCGAGTCGAGGGCGACTCGACCTTTGGACGAATAGAAAAATAAGTGAGAGAGAGATTTAAGAATGTATTTTGGGATAAATAAAAGTTTTCCCCGCTACTTTCAGAGGTTTTCCGGTATTAACTGAAATTAAATTTAAAGTTACGGTTCAAGCTTAACGATTTTAGGAACCGATTCGAGGGCAACTCGAGCTTTGGACGATAGAAAAATAAGTGAGAGAGAGATTTAAGAATGTATTTTGGGATAAATAAAAGTTTTCCCCGCTACTTTCAGAGGTTTTCCGGTATTAACTGAAATTAAATTTAAAGTTACGGTTCAAGCTTAACGATTTTAGGAACCGATTCGAGGGCAACTCGACCTCTGGACGATAGAAAAATAGGAGAGAAAGATTTAAGAATTTATTTTAGGATAAATAAAAGATTTCCTCGCTACTTTCAGAGGTTTTCCGGTAATAAATGAGATTAAATTTAAAGTTACGGTTCAAGTTTAACGATTATCAATTAGGAACCAAAACGAGGGCAACTCGACCTTTGGACGAATAGAAAATTAGGTGAGAGAGAGATTTAAGAATTTATTTTGGGATTAATAAAAGATTTCCTCGCTACTTTCAGAGGTTTTCCGGTATTAACTGAAATTAAATTTATAATAGGGTTTAAAGCTTAGAATAATAATACCTAGAAACCGTCGGGCTGATTATCTAATTAGAAACCACCTAGCGACCGGTTGCAGTGCAGTTCATAGATGATAGTGATCCATTGCTACTTCTTTTTGGATTAAAAAAAAACATACCAAAGAAAAGTAGCAATGTATGTGTAATGAAACCGGTCGCTAAATAGTTTCTTTTTAGATAATCAGGGTGCCGGTCTTTGTATGCAAAGTGAGGCAACTAATACCAAGCCAGAATGGCTTAGTATTCAAAATATCCTTCATACGTTACCTAATCGTAATTAAAATCCAATAATATAATAACTAATCTAATAAATGTAGGAAAATTGAAACTGTTTTGTACTTATTCGGTATGATTAGGTAATAGTGGAGAATAACAATCTGAAAGGGAACTATTTTGGCTGTTTTAGTTGCCTCACTTTTGACAGTGCGCTTTGTAGAGAACTATCGTTCTAGGTGTTATTATTCTAAGGTTTAAAGTATGAAACTGCCGATTTTTTCTCACACACAGAGGCCCCATAATCTTCTATGATGTTAAATATGATTCGGTTAGTTGTTATTATTTTGAATTATGATCGTAACGGCATCATAATCAGCAATTAAAAAAGATATTCCTGTTTTTTTCCTGAACGTTAAAAAAAGGTATCTTAAAAGTGACTCCTTTTTTCGTTAGCAGAAATGACCACTTAATTCGTTATAGCCGATACCTATTAGGGTTCCGTACCAGAAAGGTAAAAAAGGAACCCTTATGGTGTGACTCAATCTGTCTGTCTGACACAGCTGGATATCTCGAGAACTACTGATGGTATCAACTTGAAATTTGGAATGGTTTAAGATGACATTTGCCCAACTATTTCTCAAATAAGAAAAAAATCAATATATTTTTTACAACAGGGACTGAAAAGGGGTCTTAAAAAATTGAATTGGGGCTACTAGGGCATGTGGGGTATCATATGAAAGAACGCCGTTTGCATGTTTTTAATCATTTTTTCTTTAGGCCGCATAGTTTTCGAATTATGATGAAAAATGTAAAAAAAATACCGGCATACTGGCCTTAATGGTGCAACTTTGGTTCAAATATGAGGGTACGAAACCCTCGGTGCGCGAGTCCGACTCGCTCTTGACCGGTTTTATTTCCTAATACATATTGTGCTGTGTGACTTGTGTCGCATGTTAGCCGTGTGTTTAAACATTTGTTTTAAAACATAAGCTTTCATGATTGTTAAATAAGACAATGAGGAGCTCGGTGGCGCACTGGTTTAGCGCCTGGCCCAGCGATTGCGGAGGTTAAGCAACTTTCGCAAGGGTCGGTCATGGGATGGGTGACCAAAAATTTATTATCTCGAGCTCCATGCTTCGGAAGGCACGTTAAGCCGTTGGTCCTGGCTGCATTTACAGTCGTTAACACCCACCAATCCGCATTGGTCCCGCGTGGTGGGTTATGGCCCGTCCTCCTTATCCACCCATAAGAAAGGCCTGTGCCCCAGAAGTGGGGACATTAAAATGGCTGATCGACAATAAGACAGTGTTAGTACCTATGGAAAACGCAAATTCTTTACCCAACATAGGGTTTGTAGGTATTTTTTAATAAATTCTGTAAGAAACTGAAAATCTCTTGAAATGGATATTTCTTTTTGCTTATAGGCGTACTAGTATAGTTATAGAAGAACACATTTCTTAATTTACAGCAACTTATCTCAACAGAAGTCTTTATTGACATAAATCGGATCCGATCGTCCGTTTCCTACCGCAATACTAAATTACCGAAAGTGGTGTTTTGCTACAGAAATAGCCGATCCGGCTTGCTCGGGCCGATGAACCGTTCAGTAAATAGAATCAGTCCAACTTAGACACTGTGTAGCTAAAATGTACAGTCAGCAACTCACGTGCTTTTACCACTTTGCAGAAAAAATCGTGTGCGCGTATCGCCCCTGCAGGAACTAAACGTATGTTGATACGCGCGGCGTGCAAGCGATTTTAACCTAGGAGTGGTAAAGCGGAAGTGTTGTCGGTAATACACATATCGGAAAAGGCTTATACTAAGCTTCACGAATTAACGAAAAACTAACTCTCGTTTTATACTAAGAGCTGGCCCCGGAAATAGGTGGACAATTTACAGGGGGCTGATTACGTAACTTTGTTGCAATCAACTCTGACAGAAATCGCAGTAACATTGCTGCTTTATTTAGAACCAATATGAGAACTATCTTACTTAAAGCAGCAACGTAACTGCGCTTTCAATCGATTTCAGTCGAGAATTGTTAGCAACAGACTTACGTAATTCGGGATCAGAGCGACGAAATCCCTCTAGTTAGTTTGCCATACTATCATTATTAACAGATCCGGGCACCTGGCAGATATTCAGTGGTGGGGATGGGAGTGGTTGAGCAACAAAGGGGCTGAAAAGCGATTGAAGGTATACAATTTACAGAGCTCTGGATTTGGTGTGGTATACTAGCAAGCCAATCATGTATGTATCTAAATCGAATATAACATTGCCAGGCATTTTGACTGGTGGAAAAGTAGAGCCAGGCGGCATCAAAGGTGCGGAAAAAGTGGTAAAGTCTAGCTCTTAGTCCATTTCTATAGACGAGTAAATAATGACTTGAGTAAAACTTGCAATTTTTAAATGCTTCTAAATGTACTTATTATATTCACATTCACACAGGCAATTTTTTGTATTAATTAATTTTAAATGCACCAAAACTGCACGAAAACTGCATTTAAGATTAATACTATATTACATGTGAATATAGTATTAGAAGCGTTTGAAAATTGCAAGTTTTACTCACATTACGCGTTTATAGAGCGTATATACGAGGGTGAGTTTCAAAAGAATTGCTTAGATAAGATGACATGCAAAGAACCTTCTATCCATCAGCCATTTTTAATGTCCCTACTGCTGGAGCACAGGACTTCCTTATGGGTGGACAAGGAAGATGGGCCATAACGCCCATAACCCACCACCCACCACGCGGGCCTAATGCGGATTGGTGAGTGTTAACCACTGCAAATGCAGCCGGGACCAACGGCTTAACATGCCTTCCTAAGCACGAAGGAGCTCGAGATAGTAAAGTTTTGGTCACCCATCCCATGACCGACCCTTGCGAAAGTTGCTTAACCTTCGCAATCGCTGGGCCAGGCGCTAAACCACTGCACCAAGTGAAAAAAGTTGCTTACTTACATTAAAAGAACCTTTATTTTCTTCAACTCAATTTTGAAACGATTCGTTTTGGTTACAGATGGTAGAATTTTGACATTTTTGACATATTTACTATGGACTTTATGTCAAAATAAATACTACTATCCGTGAGTAAAATGAATCGTACGGAACCGGCCCTGACACTTTTTCTCTAATAAATTATTTCCAATATTTGACTTCGACAATGGGGAATGTCCGAAAAAAAACAAATTGGCTGAATATTTTTTTATAGGTAGGAATAAGCTCTCTTAGTAAAAGAAAAAAGTTTTAGGATTTTAGGTTGCCTAAAACTTTTTTTAAATTAATGTCTCTTCGACTTCACAAATGTACGAAAGTAACAGCAGAATGGAAATTATACCTTTGCCACCACCTGCCACAACCACAACATAGTATTAAAAAAAAGTTTCAATACTAAATGTCAAAACTTTTTTTTAATGCTATGTTGTGGTTGTGGCAGGTGGTTGCAAAGATGTAATTTCCATTCTGCTGTTACTTTCGTATATTTGTGAAGGTAAAGAAACTTTTTTTTTTAAGTTTTAAGCAACCCAAAATTCTGAAACTTTTTTCTATTACTAAGGGAGCTTATTCCGACCTATAAAAAAATATTCAGCCAATTTGATTTTTTTCGGACATTCTCTTTCCCACACTAACACTCACAAATAACAAACGCGAATAAACTAAACATTACAATAAAAATAAAATACATTAATATTTAGGTACGTTCTATTGCACAGTCAAATGATTAAGAAAATAAACCTTATTTCCTACAAATAAAACACAATATAAATAACTCAATTTTGAATTTCGAATTCGGTACGAAAGACACTCGTAATCGTAAACCCCATTTAAAATTGAGCTCTCAAATAGTTTTATTGAGTCAAAAACAGGACTCAATTTAGTTTGGATAATTTTCCCTGCAATATTACTGGAATCGATGTCTGAAATTGACCTTTATTACAAAGAACAGATGATATATTTTATAGTGTCACGTAAGCTCGCAATAAAGTTTTGTGTACGGAAATTACATTTTGTTTCCCCCGAGTCATTTTGTTTGGACCATAGACTTCACAATAGGAATAGATAAGACATAATAAAATAATTTTTAAGTAGGATTTTATTTTGTCCTTCATAACAAAATAAGGACAATAAATTGAGGTATCACCTACATGAGAACCAGCTAAATGAAAATTGTGATTTTTACCAAAAGTGCAATCCATTAGCAATCAAATGCGTTAAAATTAAATTCAAGATCTTTGACTACAAAATGAGACTGCCTTAAAACTTATTATCGTCTTTTCTGGACAATATGTAACTCTATGGCAATATATGGTTGTGGTGAGGGGTGTTTAGCAATAAATCAATGGTACAGCGTTAAACTAATACATTTGGAACTCATTCCATTTGTTAGGAACGTTTAGGGCTACCATACGTCCTGATTTGTCTGGACATATCCTGTAATTTGGGCTTTTGCAGTTTTTTTTTTCAAATTCTTTATTGTTTTTATATTTTATGTAGGTAGAGTCAGTGCCTTTTTTCAAATCTTAAAACTTGACCCGAGGCTTTGAAATCCCGGGACCTGGGGCCGTACCAGCTAACGAATCGATTATCGAAAAGTCTGCTGGGTTTCAACTTAAAACAGAAAAATCAAAGTAAGGAATTTCGTCTTGTACTTTCTGTTGACGTAATTTGGAAGATAACGATGTTCGTGTGACATAATGAATTGGGGTTCGCCATTTTGGCCCAATTGGGGCTCGATTTATCTGTTTTAATTTGAAACCCAGCAGACTTTTCGATAATCGAATCGTTAGCCGGTACGGCCCCTGGAGATGGAGACACCTTGAAAACCAGTTTTCAAACCACTCCATTTCGAGTTTTTATTTTTTTATGATATCTAGCCTAAATGTCCGTATTTTCGATATTCAATATGGTCACCCTGTGAGCGTTTCATTAACCTAGGGCGTTCGAACTAGCCATAAAGATTATAACTTAGATATTGTTTACACAAATAGTAAATGTTCCTATTGTTCTCATTTTTAGAGTTCCATAGCCTAAATGGCAAAAAACGGAAACCCTTATAGATTCATCATGTCTGTATGTCTGTCTATCTGTCGGTCCGTCTGTCTGTCCGTATGTCACAGCCACTTTATTCCGAAAGTATTAAGACTACACAGCTGAAACTTGGTAGGAAGATGTATTCTGTAAACCGCTTTACGATTTTTACAAAAAATAAAAAGATTAAGGGGGCTCCTCATACATGGAACTGAAACTGAAAACATTTTTTTTTTCATAAAACCAATACGTGCGGGGTGGTGTCTATAGATAGGTCTTCAAAAATGACATGGAGGTTTTTAAGACTATTTTTTCTCAAAGTCAACCGTTTGAAAGATATACACTGCCAAAGTGGTAAAATGTGTCCCCCCCCCCCCCCCTTTAACTTTTAAAATAAGAGAGCGAAAAATCTAAAAAAAATATATGCTATAGATCTTAATAAACATTTTTAACGAAAATTGGTTTGAACGAAATAAAGTAATTAGTTTTCGAGATATAATACATTTTCAAAAACCGCAAATATAACTTTGTCGTCCATACAAACACTGTGAAAAACAAAGTTATTTTTGCAGACAAAAAATTATAGTGGTATTAAATATGGTATGTTAAGGTAACTACGGAACCCTACTGCGCGTGGCCCGACACGCACTTGGCCGGTTTTTTTATTGTGGTCGTAATAGGTAAAGCTATGGTTGGCCATCATTTTGCGTTTTTTCATACAGTCAAAATAGGGTAAAGTTTTGTTTGATTTTCCCATGGCCGAGTACAAAAATTGGGTCCTTGTCATAGTAGAACCAAATAAGTAAGTCATCTTACTCATTATACGCACGATCGCGGTTTGTATGTGAGCGCGCCCGTACGTATGCGTCGTCGCACGCACACACTGACAAAATTTAAAGGTGATAAAGGTGCAACAGTCACGGCTGCGCCGTACGTAATCCCGCCCGCGCTCACGCACGCTTCACGCCGCTGTGCTGCCGCTCCTCATAATTTGAACGTGTAACTAGTTAACTACCTACAGTACATATTACAAAGATACTCGTATTATTGCAAAAAAGATTTGTAAGAATGAGGATATATCTTACATTAAATTTAAATAATAAGGCATTTCGTACTTGTCGAAACAGACGAAATTTTTTTTATATCAATTTTGTTTTTTTTTTAATCGCAAATTCTTACAGGAAAAGGTACTTTTAATGCCTATTATTTGAGGTTATGGATAGTATTCAATTTCCAAATTTAAAGATTATTATTTTGATAAGTGTAGGTAAATGAAAAAGTAAAAACAGTTAATTGTGTAAAAAATAAAATTTCATAATCATTTTATTTTATTTGAATAAATACATTATTTAGTAAAGACACGTTTTAATTAATCCTATTTCGACCGTAAGTTTTCAAATCACATAACATGACGTAGGCAATGAAAGCATTGTAGTGTAGTCAATTCCTGACAACAATTAAGTTAATGTAAACTGTAATTTGACAGATAGATGTGATACATTGCTACTTTTCTTCAGTAAGTTTTTATTGGTGTCAAAACGAAAGTGCCAATGTATCACATACATCTGTCAAATAACAATTAACATTAAATTCATCATGTTAGTCGATGCGCTGGTCTACGTACAAAAATTATTAAAAAGACTTTGTATTATCGATCTCTGATGCTTACCCTACAAGGAAAACAATATTTTGTATAGAGATTGACTATGCATTATATGATGACTGAATAAACTAGCGATGTGACAGCCCTACGTGTTTAAGCTGTATCGCTCGCTCGAGGCTCGAGTTGGCCTACTTATTTGGTTCTACTATGTCCTTGTCCTATGAAATTGGTGTTTTTTTTACCGACTTCAAAAGGAGGGAGGTACTCAATTCGACCCGTTTTTTTTTTTTTTTTTTTTGTTTTTGTATGTACACCGATTACTCGAAGACGGCTGATCCGATTGAAATGATTCAAACGTTATTAGATTAGGTAAACTTCCAAGTTGGTCCCATTTTTTAAAATTTTGAAATCGGTTCAGTACTTTTGTACTTTTTAAGTAATCTTGAAAAAAGCACGAAAATAGTATGATTTTTGTGTGAACTACCTCGATGATCAGTCGTATAACTTCTTTGTTTATGAACTGAATAAGATAATTATTTTTTTGTTGGAAAAGGGATATCTTAAGTGTAGTTCTTTAACCGACTTAAAAAAGGAGGTTCGTAGTTTGACCCGCATGTATGTATGTTTCTCCGCGATTAACTCACGTTTGGCTGAGCCGATTTTTCTACCCAAATAATATACCTACACTACCTAATACAAAAGGGACCTACACTAAAACTTAAAAAATTAAATTGTTTAAAAAAACAAAAAACCGACTTCAAAAAACCTACCTCTAAAAAGCAAGAAATAATATTCGTAATAATAAAAACACGTCTATTGAAGTCGGGTGGGGCTTTTAGAATAAAAAAAAAGGAATTTGTACTCCAGCCCCACCCGACTTCAATAGACGTGTTTTTATTATTACGAATATTATTTCTTGCTTTTTAGAGGTAGGTTTTTTGAAGTCGGTTTTTTGTTTTTTTAAACAATTTTTCTCATACACAGAGAACCACATAACTTCTGTGATTTAAAATATTTATCAGTTACTGGATATTACATTAAATTATGACCATAGCGCATAGCCGCCAACTATTAACATAAAATTAAAATCTATTTATTTTGGTTTCTTAGCATTAAAAAAATACATTAAAAGTGACTCCTTTTTTTCTTAGCGAAAATGGCCACTTTATCCGTTGTAACTTAGCCTAAACTTATTTTTTTGCTTAAGGGGCCATAATAGGAAAACATGGTTTGCGCGGGCCATATTTTTTTATAGAAAACGTAAAGTTGTAGCCACAAAAAAAAACGTACGACAAGCTAAAGAGATTATCTAGTAGCTACAAGTATTAAATTGCGTATAAACCTCTCAGATGATTGTAAACAAAAATCAGAATATCATCAAAAGCGCTTGTCGCGGGCCATATTATTGGCGTAAATAATAGCGGAAACGTATTGAATTTTACATCAAAATACACTTTAACGTACTGTGCAGTTGCTCCAATAACTTTTTTTCAAGAAAGATAATTGTGCTAAAGATAATGATGAAAAAACAACGAAAAACGTCGAAAAAGTGCAGAAGTGAGGTTATTTTCCATACTCTTTACACGTAAAGAAAAAGACAGAGACAAATGATTTCGCATAACGGAGCCTTAACTTTTGTTGCCTAAATTAGCTTAATTTTCAAATATTTGTACATAAAAGTTTTATTACAATAGCGCTATATACATCATCAACGCTATAATTATATTACATTAATAATTATTTTCAAATATTATACAGGGTTATTTGTAAAACACACACTATACAGAGATTACTAACATCATCATAAACAACAACGTTTGTTCTACGGCTTTTCCGGAAAAAGACAAAAAAGCATGACTCTTTATACAAAACTCGATCAGATGTACGGGCATTTGGACGGGAAGTCGTTTTTAGGGTTCCGTACCAAAATGGTAAAAAAGGAACTCTTATGGTGTGACTCAGTCTGTCTGTCTGTCTGTCTGTCTGTCTGTCACAGCTGGATATCTCGAGAACTACTAATGGTATCAACTTGAAATTTGGAATAGTTTAAGATGACATTTGCCCAACTATTTTGCAAATAAGAAAGAAATAAAAAAAATAATATTTTTTTTACAACAGGGACTGAAAAGGGGGTCTTAAAAATTTGAAGTGAGGTGACTAGGGCGTGTGGGGTATCGACTTATGATGAAAAATGTAAAAAAAATACCGTTCCCCCCCCCCCCCTCTTATCTCCGAAGTTTGCAAAGAGAAAAATCTGAAATAACTCTATGTGATAGTAGTTTACGTAAAGATTACAGGAAAAATAAAACGAGGTCTCAATATAACACACTTTTTTAGAAATTCAAAAAACAAACAATAATTTTTTCAGTTTCATTACCCGTCAACAGATGGCGGTGACCTAAGAATGCTGACTTGCGAATTAAAATAGTTCCACTATCGGTCAAGAGATGGCGCAACCTAATACTACAGTAATAATTGGTGACTGGTTCTTATATAAATTACCTACTATTTGCCGTACGAATAAACGAAGAATAAGTTCCTACTTAGTAATATAAACAGTTTGCAATGTGGAGCGGCTGAAACGTTTTTCAGTCACCATAAGCAACTGTGGTTAAGATTTGTTAATTAACTGTCCGCCTGTCCGCCCTTCCACCTGTCTGCCGTTTATCCTACTTTTTTAAAGACTGTACTAAAGTAACATATCCAAATATATTTATGATTGTACGGAACCCTCGGTGCGCGAGTCCGACTCGCTCTTGACCGGTTTTTTTTTGTCATTTTTCGGAAAAGTGTTGTTTATGATGCGAGGTTGTTGGTGTTTTACAAATAACTCTGTATGAATTGCACAGCACATAAAAAAATTGGTGGAAGCAGAGGAATATTATGCTTCACGTCAACTTTACGCATTGAAATAATAAATTATCAAAGCATTTTTTTAATTGATTGTTTTTGTGTTTTATTGCTTTTCCGAGATAAAATGAAAGAAAATTTCTTTGTATTTTGAAATGTGCAACGTTTTCAAAAGCAAGCAAAACATTACAATTTTCAATGTAGGTACTTAGTTAATATATTTTTTTTGCGATTGCATTTTCATAATGCACTTTGATCGCAACCTACATTTTCGCAGTTCAGTTATTTATTATTGTTTAATAGATAAATGAGAATAATTCGACTAAGCTAGTTTTAGGAAGAGAAAATAAGGAACAGCTCGCCATACGTGTGACAATAAGACAATTTATTTTTTGGACATTATTATTATTATTCATAAACAACATGTTACAAAATAACCCGTAATGCCGAATATTGTAGATAAGGACCATCAAACTGGACAACTTTATTAGCATTATTATTTTGTAACACTCTTTACATAATTTTTATAAACATGTCATTGTATAAATTTTATTTTAAATATTAGTTTAATAAAAGAGTCTTGGAATCTTAACTGTGTGAGAAAATAAATAAAGTACAAAGTTTTATTTCTTTTTTCGTCGGGAAAATTTGTTATCTTTTTAGTATTTACTCGTGTATTATTCCACCAAAAGGGTCAATTAAATTATACACTAAATTCTTATTATGAATGACACGAAGTGTCTTTTCTTTTAACCGGAGAGGCATATTAACGATTTAGAACATTTGAAATTGAAAGATTGAAACATTTGAAAGGACATCAGGCACATGAGCCCCCAAAGTGTATAAACATAATTCTGTTATCTATAAACACTTTATGTTACTAGAATCATAAAACAGTAGCAACATTATTTTTTAACTCCTTCATTTAGCTTTAATTAATTATTGAAAAAAACAAAAGCATATCAATGAAACGGACATCTTTGTTAGCGATTTCACAAGTCTCCCCTGAGTATATTTGTTCTGTGGCACAAGTGATCGCGCATTAAAAAAAAAGTCTGCCGGATGTCAGTCAACTCAACTGTCAAAAGCGTTTTGTTACGTGCGACATATGCACAGATTTTCCGTTTGATCTGGTTCAAACTCGTACATTGTGGTGCTAATCTGGATCACTAACGCAGCTAACGAAACGTGTTGTCGTGAAACTGGTGTTGCTATTTAGTATCGGGGATACCAAAAAAAAAACTTTCAAACGTAAATAACTCTTAAAACACAAATCTTCGTAAAAATCTGAATATTTTCTATGACTTACTAATTCGATGCCTACATTTTGAAAAAAACAGAAACGTTATACTGTCTTGGGTTTTTTTCTATGGGACTCTGCCTGATGTCATTTGGACTTGAAAAAGCATATTGCTCATACTGAAAATCGATTCGAATTCGATTTTCAATATGAGCACATTTGAGAATAGATGCATTATTCTATCCAATATGCTTTCTCAAGTCTAAATAAGTATTACGCAGCTGTGTTTTATGTTGTTGTTTCAATCTCAAATGTTCTAAGCCGTAAACATACCTTTCCGGTGGGGACATCGATCCGACCTAACCCAACCGGGTAAACAATGGTTCTACAAACTTGGTGTTCAAGCGTAAACATTGGCTGTTAGTCTGTTAGTACTCTGTCATAGCAAGTTTGTGTGCTTGAACTATGAGATTTATTACGCAATTCACAATAATTATTAAGACGTCTTAATAATAACTGCAATTAAATCATTATTATTTAAGAGGAAACCAGTAAAAAAAATCTTATCTATAAAACTATCAAATAACTGACTGTTTTTAGGATAGAAGGTAAAAAATAATAACGCAAGGAAACTAATATTTTTTTTGTTGAATTAAATAGGTACGTAAGTACTTACTACATAATAGGTAAGATTGTAGGTACTTAAGTACTGCATTTAACAAAAAAACTTGAAAAACTTCAACTGAAGGCTGAAAGTTCGATATTTTATGGAACAAAAATTAATGTACAGTAGAAACTTTTAAAAAAATATTAGAATGATTAATTTATTCTGAGTTTATCAGAGTACATAACATCACGTACGTACCGACCGTCATCGTAACGCTCGAAATGTCATCGTTATCACCTAAGTATTTACCTATACAGTGTTAAAATCGAGTTATATTTTAATATAATTAAACGGGGACAATAAAACTTTATTTAGGTAAAGTTAGACAAGTTTTTTTGAAATAATAGGTGCCTTGTACCTACTATTTATTTATCCGTCATACGCGGTTTAGGAAAAAAGCTAGGCTTTTAATTAAATGGCTCATTAAAATAGTTAGCTGCGACATTATAAACAAATACAAATAACTATTCAATTTCACAATTTTGAATAGGCAATCATATACCTAGTTATGTAGTAAAACCAAAACTTATAATTATACATTATGAAACCGTACAGGTTACTGAATTAAATAATATTCAAATAATTCGAAATTCCTCCTCAGGAATAATCTAATATTATAAGTATTGAAAATCATCTAATATTTGTAAGTCCTGATCACGAACATCACCTGCAACGTTGATATTCTGTGAAACCTAAGTTGGAGTAAATGATTAATTATTATACAATGACACTACATTTCACAGTACAAACTGTGAACCAAAAACTGCAGTACCTTTGTTATAAGTTGCAGGATAAGATGTTGTCATGATATGTGTCATCTAAACGTTCCGTTTATATTCAGGCTGCGTTTTCGGCTGAATCGCGTCTGGAATGTGGAAGGGGGCACCTTATATCGACCGAGCAACCTGCGACCTATCCCAACCAACTCTCGTGTTCGCAGCGAAAGGAACTGAATAGGGGGCACCCCGCGCATTACAATAAAGAATAAGAATATTTTATTTTGCAAGTTATACAATGTGTTACAAAGAAACCCTAATGCCGAATATGGTAGATAGGGACCATCAAACTGAACAACTTTTACTATGGGACCAACTCTGAAATCGCAAAACATATCAGCCGTTTCAAAGAAAAAATAGTAAAGAAAACAAAAAACCGACTTCAAAAAACCTACCTCTAAAAAGCAAGAAATAATATTCGTAATAATAAAAACACGTCTATTGAAGTCGGGTGGGGCTGGAGTACAAATTCCTTTTTTTTATTCTAAAAGCCACACCCGACTTCAATAGACGTGTTTTTATTATTACGAATGTTATTTCTTGCTTTTTAGAGGTAGGTTTTTTGAAGTCGGTTTTTTTGTTTTTTTAAACAATTTTTATTTTTTGAATTTTTAGTGTAGGTACCTTTTGTATTAGGTAGTGTAGATATATTATTTAGGTAGAAAACTCGGGTCAGCCAAACGTGAGTTAATCGCGGAGAAACATACATACATGCGGGTCAAACTGAGAACCTCCTTTTTTTAAGTCGGTTAAAGAACTACACATAAGATATCCCTTTTACAACAAAAAAATAATTATCTTATTCAGTTCATAAACAAAGAAGTTATACGACTGATCATCGAGGTAGTTCACACAAAATCATACTATTTTCGTGCTTTTTTCAAGATTACTTGAAAAGTACTGAACCGATTTCAAAATTTTAAAGAATGGGACCAACTTGAATTTTTACCTAATGTAATAACGTTTGAATAATTTCAATCGGTTCAGCCGTCTTCGAGTAATCGGTGTACATACAAAAAAAAACGGGTCGAATTGAGTACCTCCCTCCTTTTGAAGTCGGTAAAAATATCAAAATGTATGAAACAGGTGATTTTTTCGTGATTTCAGAGTTGGTCCCATAGTAAAAGTTGTTCAGTTTGATGGTGTCTGTCTACCATATTCGGCACTTGGGTTTTTTTTTGAAAACGTTGTATATTTTAACCTTAGAGTAAGACGGAAGCCGCGATGCTCTAAGATTTTAACACACTATGCAGTACAAAGATTTTTGTAAAGAAAATATTATTATGATTGAAGATTTTCACCAGGCATTCAAATGTGTCTCCTGGAAAACCTGCTAGAGAAACAGTTTTGAATGGTGACGAGTTGAATTTTTTTTTAGAATATAATTTAGTATAGCAAAAAAAAAAGTATAGCTATCGGAATAATTTTGACAGTTCGATATCGTCAAAATTAACTTGCTTGTCTTGTCTGTCATACTCATACACAACATGTTACAAAAAACCTATAAAGCAATGGCAAAAGGGTATCATGCATACAACCTCGGAAAAATAAAACCTGAAAACCACTACTTAAAAAAAAAGTTATTTCATGATAATGGCAAGGCAACCCTAGCGAGACCTTTTTTTTTATACACAACGAGGTAGTGCTTAGCCTTCATCTCACCTGATGTTAAATGACGATAAGGCCGAAGGTGGAAGCGCACTACACCCGGAATACTGGCTATCTTACCTCTAACTGCCGGAACACAACAATTTTTAAATTGTTATTATGGCGTCAGACTTAGGTAAGATGGTGGTAGCTAGCCAGGCGGACTTGAAATAAGCCCTACCACCAACCAAACCGAGTACAAATTGTACCCCCCCCCTGGGAATCGAACCCGGGATTTCTGCGTCTTACACGGGTGGGCGAACCACTAGACCACAGAGGCGGTTAAACCTTACACCTACATTGTGTTTTACTTTTGCCCATTAATGGGATTGCAAAAACAATAGTCTATTTGTGTCTAAGGTTGTTACTTTGCAGTTTTCCATACAAATTAAAAACAAAATTTTTTTAATTTGTTATCATAAAAACCCTGTACATCTGGACGAATTTAACTATTTTTCTTTTCTGCTTTTCGTTTTACTTATTTTACATATTACTCCTAGCGGGTCTTAATAAAAAACTAGCAAACGGTCGTACCAAATTATACATATAAGCACTTCTAATGCTTCTAAAGACGAAAATGATGCTGCAAGAAATTATTCACGCATTGCAAACTCTGATTTCCCTCCCTAACCAATAGACCTTTCGCACCCTTCTCACTGACAGAAAGTAGAAACACACTCCCAAGGATAAATAATTTATTTTAAGGGCCCTATCACATTTTTTCGTCGAAATTTAGATTTTGACGTATTTTAGCGCTACAACCTAGAGAAACCTTTGGGTCTACTAAATACATTTATATGTGTTCGCGACAAAAAGTAATATGATGATACACTGGAAAGTTAAAGGGTTAGAAAGGAAAATTAAAGTTGGTGAACGATTTCTTAGAGTAAACTTTGAACATACACAGAAAGAAAAACAAGTACAAACTACAAATAAAAGTATGAAATTTGATTTTCTTATGAAGTAAAAATTATTCTGATTAAAATTTTACGTAATAATAATTATGTATCTAGGAGAAATTCACGTTAATTCTGAGCGTTTTTAGTATTTTTATGGTTTTTGATTGGGTTTTTTTTTCACATATTTCATACATAATTTCAAAATTCCGAGGCCGCTATGAACTATTCGACTATAAAGGTGATAATATTATTATTTTTTTATTTCATTTGTTTAGCACAGTAGTTCAATCGATGACCCCAAAAAAGTGCCTTCGCGCATTTTATGAAAATCTTTCTCTGCAATTTCGGGTTAAATTATAAAGTTAAGCAAATTTTCAAAAAAGCGAGGCCGCTATGAACTATTCCAATAGCTATTCTAAACTATTCAATAAGTCAAAACTGTTAATGTATTTTTGTTTCTGAGATCGAGAACCCCAAAATTGGCCATTTTACGCGAAAATCACAGTCGAAACGTAATATGCCTCTTAAGGTCCCTTATACAACGTTTTACAAAAATCCCTAATGCCGAATATGGTAGTTAGGGACCATCAAACTGAACATCTTTTACTATGGGCACAGAATACATATGCTATGGGACCAACTCTGAAATCGAGAAATAAAAATCAGCTGTTTCATACGAAAATTAATAACGAAAGTATCAAAATGTATGAAACAGCTGATTTTTTTTCGCGATTTCTGTGTTGGGCCCATAGTAAAAGTTGTTCAGCAATAAAAACTGTTATATTCTATTCAGTTTGATGGTCCCTTCTACCATATTAGACGTACCAATGTATACGCCTAACTAAAGTGGCCACTTTTTGCTCTTTTACCTACTACTACAACGAACTATAGTATATTTTAGATAGGAAATTGTTTGTAAATAAACTACAGAACCCAGAACCTTAGCTTCAATCTGTATACATGTAAAGGATCATGCCGGATTCTGGGTCATGATGCGTCCCTCTTTGATAGGACAGAAGCTGTTGTTGCTTTGAAATTAGTTTACTCTTTTTTTGCTTTTTGCTAAAATCATGATTAAATACTCTTTGTTGTGCGCATGAAACAAGAACCTTATATTCATATTCTATGACACTGGACATTCTACTACTGAAGGATGGTTGGGGATGAGGTCATTCACCTTTGCAGATTTCTTTTATCCCTCTCACACTGTGACTGAAATTGCCATGCTAAGTACAAAATATCCCAATCCATAGTCAATTTACCCAGGTCATGTACAACAATTAATTAGATTTTCTAAATAAATGTAAATATCGGCACACTTTAAATTAGTTACATGATGTTAAAATTTATTAGTACATGCCAAAGTAATTATTTAGAGGACAGATGAGTCCATTTTGTTATTACAATATTTTACGTTTAACAGTAATTTCTCCATATTTCATAAGTTACCAAATAAAAATAAGGTGGCATCACTGACAGAATTGTCTTTGATTTGACATGTCACTAATGTCAATGATTTTCCACCGCATCTCACGTTTATGTACAAAAATATAAAATTATTTAAATAAAATTCGCGTTACAAAGCATGTGTTGCATTGTGCAAAATTGCAAAAGTGTTTCAAAACCAAATTCTAACATTATATTTCACAAGTAAGTGTTTTTTAAAGTATTTTCAGCATTCAATTTTTCCTTCTCAGAAATCTGAATTTTAGCAGATTTCAAAGATTGTTTCCGATCTAATTCGGAAATATTATAGAAGTTAATTATAATTCCACCTTAATTACGTATTTTTTATTTCAATATAATAAATGTAATATGTACAAATCTGTATTCATTTTCGACACATAAGAAGCTTTAGAAATATTATCTGCATATCGCAGGGTGACCATAATCACAGCAGAACTTTTGAATAAGAAAGAAAGATTTGGATGAAAAATTTACGTTTATCCTACCTAACATTACATTTTATGTTTTTATGCCACATTTAACTTTGAGAGCGGAATTATTTTGTATTCTTAACAGAGAGAAAAAATGTAATGTAAACTAAAATATTATCTTACGTAGTTGAGTTAAACAATTTAGATCAGTTTCAGCTAAGAATCGGACCTAGCTTACTTACTACCTTATTACTATACTAGTTATTATGGTATTTGACACCCATTGTTTATTCGTAGTAACAAAATAAAAATTAATCTTATTTTATTTTTCAGATTCCGAAACGATGAGGAAAAGAAACATTTATAGTATATCCCAATTACCGTTACAGGGAAATTATTTTCAACGGCCAAAATAATGCAGTTTTGACATTTTATATTGCAACTTTTTTCAATACAATGACTAATAATGAGACTTTTTTTTTCACACAACCGAAAATTCTAAAACTTTTTTCTATTACTAAGGGCGCTTATTCCTGCCTATAAAAATATTCAGCCAATTTGTTTTTTTGGACATTCCTCATTGTACAAAATAAAAATACACGTGACTTTAGGGTGGAAGGGCAGGTGGGTATAAAAAAAAACTGCCCGGCATATATATTGGCAAGAGAAAGAAAGGGACAAAAGATGCGCAGTAGCCTTAAACACTAAGTTTATGGCTACTGCGCATCTTTTGTCTCTTTCATTTTCTTGCCAATATATATGCCGGCATCTGTACCTAAGTCTTAAACCTCACCACGTATCTCCAAGTTTTGACTTTTAACCAGGCGGACCGTACAGGACCAAGGGGTCAAGTTTGCTATTATCGTGACTAACGCCGTAATCGTGTTTCAATGGTGTTTGGATGGTAATGCTTTTTGACACAATTCTTGTTTTTGTAAACCCAAAATTGAAACACATTGTTTTTCCTAAAAATCCAAACCCGTTAGACACTGTGTCACAGTTTTGGGTTTAAGAATCAAGAACTGTGTTAAAAAGCATTACCGTTCAAACACCATTGAAACACGATTATATGATGTTAACAATAGCAGACTTGACCCCCAGTGTGACCACCATTCCAAAACAGTATCGTCCATCCGGAGAGGAGCCAACCGAAAATAATCATTAAGTAAATATTTTGTGTTGCGCGCTGCCGCTGGCCAAAAGGGGGGTTTGAATGAATATATAGAAAGGTTATAATATGGTTGGTCAAGAGTAGTAATAATCCTATAAATGCAGTAATATTCTAAATGCGAATGTTTGTACGTTTAGAGATACCCAAACATACAAACTTTGGCACTAACTAACATCTAAACTATTCTAAACATTCAAATGTTTAGAATCTAAACACTTTTGAATGTTTGGATTGGTCGTCCAAAAAACTTACGCCGTAGGCATAAGTTGATACTCTGTAGTAAGTACCTATTTGTAGTGACTGTCCTACGAATGGACAACATTGTTGTCACCCTAATGAAAGAGATGGAAAATATCGTTGACGTCATTCAAGGTTATTTTTTCGTTCTTCAAGCCCCAAAAGGTGACGCAATGTCCAGAGTCATATATAAGGTTCTTGGCATGAAATAGTGAATCGATTGTTGATTGGTCGTGTATGTTTGACATAATTTACCAACTACTAATTAGTTAATCTGTGACAAACTCATGTCATGTCAAAAGGGGTAGATAACAAAATGGCATATAATACGAAAATGTCAAACAATTATAACCTCAAAACGGCTTCTTGAGATTGAGATTTCTCTTTTCTCCCGCATTATAGTTTAATGATATTCTTCCCTCACAATCACAAGAAAATTACTAAAGTATATCGGTAATTTCATCAAAGCGCATCATGGCCTAGCTTGTATAGTAAAATCGGCGTCATCCTTTTCGATACATTACGTACTTAGCGAGCAATAAATTTAATAAGAAGGGCGCCAAGCCTAAGCCTAGGTAGTACACACACCTCTCCTTGAGAAATCTCAGATTTATCTTAAAAAGTCTGCATCAACTAGTTTTAATACTTCTTACTCAATTTATAAACTATTTAATGCGAAAACATACGCCTTTACATATAAAAGAAAAAACCGTACGAGTCGGACTCGCGCACGAAAAAAAAAACACGTTTTTGTATGGGAGCCCCACTCAAATATTTATTTTATTCTGTTTTTAGTATTTGTCAGCAACAGCGGCAATTTCAACTGTCGAGCTATCACGCACGGTTCATGAGATACAGCCTGGTGACAGACAGACAGACAGACGGACGGTGGAGGAGTAATAGGGTCCCGTTTTTACCCTTTGGGTACAGAACCCTAAAAAAACTGGCGCCATATATCAACGCCTCGAGAACAAAAACGTCTCGTCTCGCTCAATGATCCCGTCACATAATTCACATTTATCGGAGGCGGCAATTTAATAACTGTCTGGAATGAAAAAACAAAGAACTGACTCGGCCGACGACGTCTTTTTCGAAGAACACAATATTACACCCTTTTTATTACAGGCCTGTAACTTTTGATGAGTTTTCAACCTTATTCAAAGAATTTAAAAGCGAATCGGTTTGTTCCAATTTTGAAATATGACACGCAGCCATTTTGGCGCAAATTGTAGGCCATTTATGATGCCGCATTTTATGACTATTAACCGAATTCATACCACAGAAAAAAAACTATATTGCAACCAAAGAGAATGTAAAAATAACTAGCGTTATAAGAGACGGGAGTGTCATACAAAAAAGCGTGAGTATGAAACGGAGGCGAATTCAACGAAAACAAACAAAAGAGAAACGTCAAACGGCATTTGCGATAAAACGGTCAAAGACGACAGATACTCTTTGATAGGGCGAAGTATAATACGCCTCAATTCGAATGTTGTCAATTATCTACTGGTTTGTGGATTGTCAACGTTCTTTCAAACTAAGACAAGTTAAAAATTCGCCTCCGTTTCATAGATCGTTTTTTACTGAGAGAGTTGCGCCAGGCTGATTGCAACCATGAAATATGACACATCGCTATTTTGGCGCGAAATTTTATACATTTAAGATGCCGCATTTTATATGAACCAAACTCATACAACGTGCAGAAAAAAAAATAAAAAATATAAAAGTATTGCAAAGCAAACCGTACCTACCTAGTGTCCAAAAAAAGTGTATTCCACAAACAACAGCTTTTTCAATATTTTTTATGTTTCGTTTGCTTATTGCTGACAAGCAAAGGCATACAAATCGTACAGCCAGATAATGCATTTGCGACCCTGTTCCCTGTCCGTCCGCACCCCAGTTGCATAACCAACCCTCTTCTATCAAAGACGTCTGTTTCCCTGTGGACTCCTTATCTGCACCCACATGTTCTGCCACATGGGTGGGGCCGATTCTGATAAGAGTTGTAAACAAATGTGTGGAAAAAATGTAAACCGTTAAATCTTCTTTCAATAATAACCCTAGATAACGCTTCACGAACTAAAACCACATGAGTAAATCTAAAACCACATGAGTGAATTCAGTTTACCTTTATTTAGGTACTCATGTGCTAAAACAGCACGCAAATGTGGAACCGACTGACAAAACAAAAAACGATTCGAAATTTTGAAATTCGAATCCCTACAATGTAGGGCCTAATGATGTTTTTTATCTGGCTACAAACCAAGAAGAGAATACTTGTACAAAATAAGCTCCCTGTTTGAATGTGGGACGTTATTTCGAGGTGCCATTTCTGAGACTGACCGAACATTTTTAATGTTTTTTTTACAGATACAGCTTGAGTATTATGCATTATGATGTTTTGGTCTTTATCTCGAAATTAAAAAAAGTGGACAGAGGAGCTTTTGAATCTATACCCCTTATTTTTTAGGGTTCCGTACCCAAAGGGTAAAAACGAGACCCTATTACTAAGACTCCGCTGTCCGTCTGTCTGTCTGTCTATCTGTCTCTCTGTCTGTATGTCTGTCTGTCACAAGGCCGTATCTCATGAACCGTAATAGCTAGACAGTTGAAATTTTCACAGATGATGTATTGCTGTTGCCGCTATAACGACAAATACTAAAAATATAATAAAATAAATATTTAAGGGGAGCTCCCTTACAACAAACGTGATTTTTTGCCGTTTTTTGCTTTATATTAATAACGACAACAGGTAGACAGTTAAAATTTTCATAGATGATGTATTTCTATTGCCGCTATACAAATACTAAAAACAGAATAAAATAAATATTTAAGGGGGGTTCCCATACAACAAACGTGATTTTATTTTGCCGTTTTTTGATACGGAACCCTTCGTACGCGAGTCCGACTCGCACTTGGCCGGTTTTTTCTATTTTACAGTATCGTTGGTAATGTAAATTGTATTACCCGAAATCAAATCAACTGTTTCATTTATTAAATTAGAATTTAAACTCTTGTACTTATTTAGTATCTTGATTCTTGTGCTTATGAATATTTTTTATACTATGTTGCATGCTCTTCATCTTACATAAATATAATTACTTAGCAAAGCATTAATTACCGTCTTCAGATGGAAACGTCACAAAGTTAAACGACACCATTAATATTCTTTGTCCCATATTTGATGAGACACATACAATCAATCTCTGTCTGCCTATATGTACATAGCCGTTATACGAGTAAACTAAATGAGTAAATAAAAAAGTGATCCAAACTGCACAATTTTTGAAAATAAGTGAGCATTTGTCCACAATCACACCTGGAGTTAAGTGATGATGTGGACTACGATGGAGCATGCTCACTTAGATAAAGCCTGTTGACTCTTAAAAAGTCCCAAGTTATAATTATTGGGAAGCAACGGCAGGCAGCCTGTTCCACTCCTTAACTGTTCGCATTATAAAAGTATTAGCAAAATGCTTTATGCGGATGGTTGGAAAAACAACAACATAAGGGTGGTACGCTAATCTGCTTCGATGGTGGAATGGGGTTGGTGAAATTAATTCGTGTAATTCCTTCGTACACTTTTCGTGCATTTGGCATTCATGAGTTCGGGGTCTTCAATAAGCCGCTTAGCCTTTTAATTTATCTCGATGCTTTTAATAACCTAAGTTGCAAGACTCCTTACATTACGTAAAACTGCAATGCCCAAACCTGGCGATACGCCAAGGTTAGCAAAATCTTTAAATTTCGTCAGGTTCGGTTGCACATAACCATTTTAAGCTAGCCTCTGAAAATTACTTTCTCTTTCCTTTTCACATTGGAATTGCAACTGACAGGGGTCTACTAAAACTGGCTGAACGCATAAAACACATGCCTTTTAACCACCCCTGTCTAGACGAGCGTCTGCATCCGTACGCATGCGTAAAACGTATCACAGGAAGTACAAAGAAAATCTAATTTCAACGCAATTAAATTAAAGTTCAATGTCGCTTGAAGTAATGAGTAGTGTGAATGCAATGGTGAAACACTCTTTTGTCAGTGGTACGAGATAAGGTGGCGGAATAAACGTTATGGACTGTAAACTTTATTATCTTTCAAGCAGATAAAAAAGGTTGTAAAGTTGTCACAAATGACAGAATAAATAGGATTACCCTACTGGCTGAAATGTTGACAAAAGGAATTTTCCTTCACAATAGTACTAAAGGACATGTCCCATCGCGCCTATGTCATTTGCCTCGCCATTTTCAAAAAATGAAAGTCTATCGCGTCTTAATCAAAGTAGTATGTCAGAGTAGATATTTTACTCTAGAATCAGATTTATAATTATTTTCTGAATTAAAAAGTGGGATTTTTAAGTCAAAACGCTTTAAAATCACAATTTTTATCATGATAGTACTATTTACTTACATTTTT
The DNA here is from genome assembly GCA_943789525.1 of Agriphila geniculea. NCBI lineage: Eukaryota > Metazoa > Arthropoda > Insecta > Lepidoptera > Crambidae > Agriphila > Agriphila geniculea. Next base: position 9,845,243 of record OX038895.1, read on the forward strand.
TTTCCACAAAATACTTCAGAAAACAACTTAATGTTTTTACCCGACTACGGCGAAGCCAAAACGGAGGGTATATGATTTTGACCTGTATGTATGTATGTATGTATGTATGTATGTATGTTTGTAAATTCATCTGTTCCGTCATAACTTCTAAACTACTTGTTATAATTTGACAAATGAGGTATCGTTAGAAGCGTCTTAATCGTCCAATGAACATAGGCTATATGACGTCACATTAAATTGAATGTGGCGCCCTCTAGAGGAGTTAAAGACATGAACTAAAAAAAAATATTTTTTAATAATGCCGTGTTGGGTACCAAATGAAAGGGCTTCATGATCACTTTTCAAATATGTATATATTGTTAGCTTTTGCCCGTGGCTTTGCTTGCTTTCACCCTTTGACAACTCCAAAATATTTAAAATAAAAAAGAAGTTTTAAAACTAAAACCCGACTACGGAAAAATCGTGCTCTAAAAAGTAAGAAACAAGATCCAAAATTCAATAAAAAGGATAACCGTAGTCGCATGCCACCTCCAGCCTGTTGTTCGTGTCGTGCGTGTCTAGGACATGTTGGCATGCGACTACGGTTATCCTTTTTATTGAATTTTGGACTCGAATATTTTCTTGTTTCTTACTTTTTAGAGCACGATTTTTCCGTAGTCGGGTTTTAGTTTTAAAACTTCTTCTTTGTAATTGTTTTTTTAAATATAAAACAATTCTTGACTGATACTATACCTAAATAAAATGTAATTAGCATTTTTTAATTATGAAAGTAATTAAATAAAATGAAACTGGGGTAACGCTGGGACATCTCCTTTAACTCCATAAAAAAAAATTCATCATGATCGTACAGCCCATTATGGTTCATATGACTTCACGTAAGAATGGAGATCACGGTGTTTTCATTGAAAAATGCTTTTGTCCATTTTTGGTTCCTGGAGGAGTTACATTACATGTAGGTACTACATCTATCTAACTATTTATTGAGCCATGACAATTTAATACAATGCTTTATCGCCAGTTTCCACAATAATACATAACGGGAGTAGGTAGTGCTTGGACTTCACCTGATGTTAAGTGACGATAAGGCCGAAAGTGTAAGCACACTACACCCAGAATCCTCATCACTGAGGAACTGGCTATCTTAACTCTAACTGCCGGAACGCAACAATTTTTAAAATGTTCTTAAGACTTAGGTAGGGCTGCCATCTCTAAAACCTGCCGCCCCGGACCAGAAGCGTAAAAACCCCGGATTTTGGAGCCTTGACCCCGGACATTTTATTTTTTTATATTCACTTAAAATAAGTTGAAAAATACATTTTACCCAATACTTGACTGGAAAAAAAAAATGAATTTTAAGCCTTTTTGCATTAAATAGTGTGTTATACTAGTTATGATGTAGAGCTGGGGTGTCCAACACAATTTTGTGCAGGGCCAGGTTCCAGTTTTAGTAGTTTTGTAACCGTAGCGTTCCAAAATAAATGCCCAAATAGCCAGGGATGGCCCGTAATAAAAAAAAATGGCCGCGCAGCGCTATTTCTGTCAGTTTCATCCACTAATCTTGCTTATTTGTAATGGTGTGCGGCCCATTTTTTTTAGTCAGTTTCATCCAGTAACCTTGTGTTGTGATTTGTGATCTTGCCTGTTTATAGAAAAAACGGCCAAGCAGCGCGATTTTTGTTCAGTTTCATCCACTAATCTTGTAATCTTGCTTGTCTATAATAAAAAAATGGGCCGCGCAGAGCGATTTTTGGACAGTTTCATCCAGTAACCTGTGTTGTGATTTGTGATCTTGCCTGTTAATAGAAAAAACGGCCGCGCAGCGCGATTTTTAGTCAGTTTCTTCCATTAACCTTGTAATCTTGCTTGTTTTAGTAAAAAAAAGTGGGCCGTGAAGCGCGATTTTTTGCGGGTTGCGCGGTGCGCCACGCGTAGTGAAGTGAGGCGCCCGGTAGCATATAAGCAAAATCTAACTCTCGAGTTTTGATGGTGATCCCTGATTGGTCAAGAAACTCAGTAGTTAGGTTTTGCGCGCAAACTCTAACTCCCCAGTTTCGCGCTAGTTCGATAGTGATCTCTGATTGGTCAAAAAACTCAGTAGTTAGGGTTTGCTCGCAAACTCTAACTACTGATTTCGCATCTTTATTTTTTTGTTAGTAGTAATGTATAGCGCGTAATTGTATAACTGATTTCAGGGACTTTGCTAGTTTAGTTATAACAAGAAGTTGTGCACTATATTTTCATCAGTAATTTATGGCACTTAATAATGATTAGGAAAAAAATTAATAAAATTAAATATTTCCCGTGGTACTACGGGATCGATTGGTAGTACTACGGGATTTTTTTTTACCCGTGGTACTACTGGTGGTAATACTGGTAGTCCACGGGCAATAAAGGAATAATTTCCGTTGCTGGCTGTACCTACTGAAATAAAAAGATGTTTACAGATAAACAATAAACCAAAAAAAAAAAGTTAATGTGTAAAGAAAGGCGAATACCTTCAAACCATTTAGCCTTATCCTAGGTACTGTATTGAGATTAAGAATAAGAATGTTGAATTGGAGAAAAATTTACTAAGAATGTTTCTGTGCAATAAATATTTATTTTGTTGTTTATTAAGTACCTATTGTTTTATTCTCAAAAGTTTTAACCCAAACACAGGAGAAGTCTTCTTCTTCATCGTGTCGATGATTCTGGCGTCCACCAAAGCGTGTTTTGTCAGGTAAAATTCACAAAGGCGGCATAGCGCAACCAAATAGGACAAGTAAGAATAAATGCATTTTAAGTAGATACTAACTTGCAATTATACAACGTGTAACAGAAAGGGGGTATCAACCCGAAAGGAGGTCAATGTACTCGTGAAATTGAATACATTCCAGCAGAAAAAAAAATCAAATAAAATAATTTTTTTGAACTTTCCATACAAAATGTTGGCGGCAAATTCAAATTTTCTATGGAGAGACCAACATTTTTTTTCGATTTTAAATTTTTTTTCTCGTGGAAGGTGTTCAGATTCACGAGTACATTGACCTCCTTTCGGGTTGATACCCCCTTTTTGTTACACGTTGTATTATGATTCGTTGCGACGCAGGTTTAGTTTTCTGGACAATCCATTTGGTCAATTTTATTCAGCATTCTTGTACCCATATGGATACACTGGAGAACTTGGCATATGCAACACTATAATATTGGGTCTTTACCTATGAAATTGGCGTTTTTTTCTCACACACAGAGAACCATATAACTCCAGCGATTTAAATGATTTATCAGTTGGTTGCTGGATATTACGGCTATAGAACTATCAAGTTGACGGCTATGCTTATAATGGGATGTAATTTGATTGTTCTGACGAATAATTAAAGTCATCTAAAAATACATTGAAAGTGACTTCTTTTTTTTTGGCAAAAATTACCACTTAATCTGTTGTAACGTAGCCTAAACTTATTTTTTTCGAGTAAGTTATGTTGCCTAGGTTATGTTAATTAATGTTCAAACATTTGTAATTACAGAAAAGTTTTGTTGCAATAGCGTCCACAGTTGTCAAATAAATTGTGAAAAATGTTAAAATAGAAAATGCAACTTGTTAAAAATTCTCCATACAAAACGTCAATTTCATAGGCAAGGAATATTTAGTTTAGCAGAAAAAAAAGCTTTTGCGTTCAGATCTGGGTATACTGGATTATATTCGCAAAAACTTTTAAGATTAGAAATCATTTTTAAAAAATAAAATATTTTACCACAGTTGTGTTCAAAGACAATTGACAACTGAATTTTGAAGCTCGTTCATTGGTGAATGCGCACTCAGTAGTTAGAGTTTGCGGGCAAAACCTAACTACTGAGTTTGTTGACCAATCAGAGATCACTATCGAACTAGCGCGAAACTGGGGAGTTAGAGTTTGCGCGCAAAACCTAACTACTGAGTTTATTGACCAACCAGAGATCACCATTAAAACTCGAGAGTTAGATTTTGCTTATATGCCGCCCGGTAGCACGTGCGCTGAATATAATACTTTTTTGAACGGAATTTGATCCAAAAACCCGGATTTTAATTAAAGTCCGGGTTTTACCCGGACTACAATCAGAACCCCGCCCGGACGCTCCCCGGACGCCCTCCAAACTAGGACAAATCCGGGGAAACCCGGACGGATGGCAGCCCTAGACTTAGGTAAGATGGTGGTAGCTAGCCAAGCCGATTTGAAACAAGCCCTGCCACCAACCAAACCGATTATTTATTAACATTACTTATTATCTTTTATTATTACTACTTCATAATCGATTTTACCTTTTTATGCAAAACTAAATTATTACTTAGAACACGTAACAAAAACAACATTACCAGGAAATCTATAAAGTTCAATACCCACGGTCGCCAAACTGTTATTAAATCGTTATAAAATTATAGCAGAACAAATAATTATAGATCGTTTACGTCACGCCGTGTGAACATAGCATGTCTGGTTGCAATTAAAAAAACAAGATCGCTTTGATTCTCGGCCATGCGTAGTGAGCCGATGTTACACTCAGCTAATCGCGAAAACACAAGAGGACCTTGTTTGCACACAGGCTATCGGATAACTTTAAGAGTTATCTCAGGAGTCGAGGCTGGCAACTTCCCGACTCTCAAAATAAAAAAAATGGGTAGCGTCTGTTTTATAGGACAAAATTGTCATAGTTTTTTCAATAAAACCCAGAAGACAGTGCTATCAAGTGCAATATAGGCTGAAAAATTAGCGTTATTATGTTATAAAATGGATATGTTGCGGCTAATACCCGATGTGCGACTAAACCAAGTTTTAGCCGGCTAAATCTCTAAATTAAATATAAAATCTTTAAATTTGGATGGTGAATACAAAATGACGCTGTATAAATATGAAAACGCTAAACTTCTGTTAGGTAAGTATTTCATAGAAAATTTAAATAACTGACATCGCTTCGCAAATTATTATAGTTATTTATGCAACTGTACTATAACGAGGGGTATTAAAACACGAATGTGGGTGATCATAGTATCACATGAGTGTTTTAATACCTAATTATCTACAGTTGCATACAAGACTTTATCTACACCCATTTTTTTATCTTTCTTTATTTTTATTAGGGAAACAAACAATATTTTAATACATACCCATGATATGTATCCTCTATAAAGGTTTTGACTTTGACTTTGTCTTTGACTTTGACTTTCCTCTCCCTCCTCGTCATTATGTCTTCCGCAAGAGTGTTATAATGTTGTACTGAATTTCATAATACAACGCTCGCGCGTGGGCGCGCGGCGCTGCAGGACCAGCTCTCGCTCGGGACATCGTAATTATGGCAGTAAGCTAACTGTTTCAGAACCCCTTACAGAGGATTTAAAGCATGGGTGTAGATAAAATAAATAATGAATTTCGTAATCAATTATCAGCTTCCGTAATTAATAATCGCACGAGTGCAGAATATTTTCATCTAGTTTCAAATCTTCAATTTGCAACACATTTTCTGCACTACTTATAAATCTACGTCAGTTCCACATTGAACTCGTGACTGCATCATTGTCGTGACAATCACTGCAGACCGTGATCGTAGGCATTACAACAATGAATTCGTACCAGATGTAATATTACGACACATTCTGTTCTCTATGACCTATGTTAATAAACGGGGAAAGTTGACTAATCGTACCTACCTGGGAACTGTCATGTCATTTAATACCACTACTGTACAGAGCATTTAACTACATTACAAACCATGCTAACCTAGAAATAAAACTTATGCAAAAGTATCTAGAGTCTACTTTAGTAGACTTTAATTTGTTTACAAAACTTTATACGAGATCGCGTAGATTTGTGTTGTCTTTCTAACCCCTTTTTTTCTCCTCCTCCTCTCTCCTCCTAACCCTAACCCCTCGAAATATTTTAATGTTTCCGAAAATTTTATGAGATTTTGTACATAACTGACGAGAAAAATAACGAAAAAATATCTAATCTTGGTGTAGTAAATTCAATCTCAGTGGTGTTATATAAAATCATAATTCGTATCCTATACTTATTTAAGAGCGTTGCGTTAACGAAATAGGTACGACATTTTATACAATATTTCAGGTCCTTATTTTTCGTAATGATTGAACCGACATTAATGAAACTTCATATGCATAAGCAGAATTATACAGTGGTCTAAAAAACCAATTGATTTTTTTTTCGATAACTAATGTTACAGACAGCTAAATTAGACCGATTTTAAATTTCTCATGGAAAAATAAATTTTTTATCTGTTTTAAAATAAGACATTTCAATAATACTCTTAATTAACTTTTTAGACTTATATATGTCCCTGCTTATGCGTATGAAGTTTCATTAAAATCGGTTCATTCATTTCGAAAAATAAGGACTTGAAAGTTTGTATGTAATGCCGTTTTCGTCAATGCCCATTGATGGCAACTAAATTGTTGCTGCTGTAGCAAGAACTGCACCAAGATTTTGTAACTTTACTGAAAGATCTTCTCAAAAGTATGTAAGTAAGTACAATTAAAATTATAGGATTAATATTTTTTCTGTAAAGATGAAGAATGTTTTATATTCAAAACAATATACTTTGAGAAAGTAAGTATAAATCGTTATTTGCAGATATTTTTTTGCAAACTTTCATTCTGGCATAATCTCTACCTATTATAGTTTAAATAACTCAAACGTTTTTTTTGCTTAAGTATACCTACTTAACATTTTTCTTACGCTGACGACCTAAGATAAGCAATCTAATGAACTAGCTTCCCTGCACACAGTTGTTTAAACGAATCGTGATAATTAAAAGCAAACATTTTAGTGTAAACAATGACTTACCTAAATGGGGTTGCCATTTCCGCAGTGCCAGATTTTCGTCGTTCCATTTTTCTACCATCACTGTGCAATCTTATCTGCGATCGGTCGATTTCCTACCTATTTCTACTACCTACTTCTGTACATTTTCGTGCTCTAGTCTAAATAGTTAATGTTCATAACAAATTACCTAGTCGGAAAAGCCGCTATAATGCTTAGTGACCAAATTAAAGTTAGTAGCATCGTTAGAAAGCTTTTAAAAAAATAAAAATAGGTTTAAAATGGTCGGCTTGTTTTTTGTAGCAAAATCAACTAAAATATAGAGAAATCCGCCCACCAAAAACAGTTTCAGGATCAAAAGCCCCTAAGTATAACCCTACAACCAAATATGTGTTGGTCCAGCTAAAATTTGTGTTGCCATGTCATAACCAATTGGTTATGGTTAGACTGAAAATTTCCTGGTAAAGATAATTAATGTATTAGAAAAATATATTAATAAATAAATATATAAATTATCTTAATATAAAAATAGCATTGTGAATGCCTAAAATTAAAAAATTCAATAATTCGTGGTGAGTTATATTGACCAAGTTTAAACAGTTTTTTCATGGTCTGCGAAATTTTTGACAAAGTTAGGTATCTAAGCGGATTTTGATACGTTTACCATTCAATTTTGCGTGTTATAAGTATTTCTATTTTGGCAATAGGAAGAGCGGTAATGTATTATATTGTTTAACAGCTGACTTTCTGGTAATAGCTGTATTTAAACAATTTGATTATTATCTTACTTCTTCATATTTTATATAGGTAATTCTTATTAGGTAGATACGTTTCGCAATATTTTTTTTTTTCGAAATAAAAGAATCCTGTAGGTAGGTACCTACTCAAAGAATATTTGAAATATTAATGGCGAAGATGCTTTGTCGAATACTACTGCAAGAAATGGTTCAGCAGCTTCAGGTCTGGTAATTTTGATGATAAAGATGTTCCTCGCTGTGGTAAGTAATATTTAATATTTTTAGTTCAAGGCCGCGAATATTTTCGACTACTTATACTTACTTACTTATCTAATAATTAGGTTAAATATAGTTATAACTGGACTATTTGTAGAATTGATTATCATAAACAAAGTTTGCATGAAAATAACTCTAAAATCGTGGAAAAAGTATCAGCTGTTTCATACATTTTACCGAAGTTCAAGTGAGTAAGTAAGTGCTTAATATTTTGTATGAAATTGCTGTAATTTCTATCGCGATAAGTTATTTTCATTCCATACAAAATGTTGTTCATAATGATCAATCTACAAATGGTTTTCAGGTTTTTTATCAACAAAAATTATAACGTTGTGTACGTGTATTTATTTATTTATTTATTTTCGGACGACCAACAGCTATATTAAACAGATAAAATAACTTACATAGCATCAGAAAGCCAATTATAGGTCATCACAAATAGTAGTAGTAGTAGGTGTATCAAAAGTAGATTTTATAAAGAAACTTCACCACGCAGCAGGTCGATCAATACATTGATGGGTGGGCACACGTGGGTGTTATCAACTGTAATACTGAGCCAGCAAACGTGTTTAATGCCCTAAAATATATCCAAACAGGTTCAGTATCATTTAAAGCGTAGGAGTTTTACAGCATCTTTGATCATTCATAGATATTAGAAAATAGTACATACAACCTACACAAGAGAAATTTTGTAGTAACGAATCAAGTGGAAAGAAATGCATAGGAGAATATCTGCATCTGCATAAAACTATTGGAGAAAGGAGTGGCCTTATGTATATTTATATGAAATACACAATATACAGAAGAGTAGATAGAAAACTACGAAGGAATTCAAAGACAGACACAAAATATCACCCATGACAAGTTAAGTTAAAATTTTAAAATAAACCCTTGCAGGGTGCATATATTGTTATATTTAAGATTTCATCTTCTATGTATTACATGTTTGCAATAAATAAAAATAGGGTTTTCGGACCCGGGTACCCAGGTCGGGAATACCCGGGTGTACAAGAGAATTTAGAACCGAGTAATAATTGATAAAAAAACCCGGGTACCCAGGAATAATAAAAAGTATTTTATTTTACTTTCTATAGCAGCACTCTTAATTTAAATCCTACTACCTATAATCGATAAAACCCACTTTTACAGATAGGCTGTCCAATCATTCTCTTAATTCCTTGGCATTTTCAAAAGCTTATCTATTTCATTAAAAGGACAACATGAATGATAATAAACCAATATCTTTTATTGTTCCTTTTCTATTTTACATTAAAAATAAGCTTTTATCACTGTTAAGATGTCTGCGCGATTTTTCTAAATTATTTCTATAACCATCTGAGCAACTTTTTTTAAATAAATGCAAGTCGAAAATAGTCGAAATACGAGAATAACTTCGTTTTTCCAGTGATGGATCTTTTTATGTTAGGTTTTTTCGACAGATATTTGCTGGGAGTACCTAATTGTTTTTTCTTGATAAATAACCTGTCTAATTAATCTATTAAATTCCTTAAAATGGGTTTTCTACAAATAAAACTATTTTTTTTGCCAATGATACATGGGTCGAAAAATTACAAAAATACTTCCCTATACTAATACTTGATCTTAATGACTAATACAATGTTTTAGCTGCCTAAAGTAGGGTCAATTTAATAGATCACATTTGACACTTCATCAAAATTTAGTAACATAACCTTCTAACGGCGGACACTCAATATTTATTTTATTAAAGGCACTTTTTCAGCTAATAATAAGTGAATATTGATTGTTGTAAAAAACACAAAATAAAGTAAATTTACGATTTAGTTTGACAAATAACACTAAGGGCTAACAGATGTCAGATGTGTCATGTGATCTAAATATGCCCTACTTTAGTTACTTTACTTAGGGAAGACCCATATCTCTTTAGCAAAAATATCTTTATTTTCATTAGTGGAACACTCATTTAAAGGTATTTTAAGTTTTAAACGATTAAAATTTAATGGTATGTATATTTAAATGAGCGAAACATAAAAAATGTGAAGTTTTATTTGTATTTGAAAAAACCCGAGTACATACCCGATACCCGGGTATGAAAAAAGGCCGGGTACCCGAAAACCCTAGTAAAAAGTAAAAAAAAAAATTTAATGTGTTGATTGGCTACTATTAATATTTGTACCTAACCTAGAAATATTTTGATCTTAGGGTTGTCGCATCTCGAGGAACCGCTTACTAAAGAAAAATGTGTTTTCATTTTGTCTTGATTAAAACAAGTTTTTTAAAACGTAAACGTAGGTCATGTAGGCTCAAAAGGTCTACTACCAACAACAATATCGAAAAAATGTGATTTTAATATTGTGAAACCGAAGATTAAAAAAGTCAGGGTGATAGTTGAGTTGAGATAAGAATAGGCATCTTTTATGAACAAACACAAAATATGATTGTCAAGATTTCGGCTTACAAGATGTTACCGCGAAAAATGTTTCAATAGAAAAGCAAAAACGAACCAATATCACAATTTCTCGTGATTGTTTGGACTGGAGTTGTTTTATTTGAAGCTGATCAGCAGTTTTAGATCGATTATTTACTTTAGATGAAACATTCATTAAATTCTCGAACTTGAAAAACATTTAGGCGGAATGAAATTTTTGACTAACAATGAAGTTGAAACCGCTGTGGATAACTATCTTCAGGGTCTCGAAGAATGTTTTTTTAACGGGGATCAAGGCTTTAACGGAAAGGAACCCCTCTTTTTGCGTCAGGGGTTAAAAAGTACTCTACATAAATAAAAATATTTTCATATTTTTCTTACCAGGCATGATCCTTGACATTTCAGAAGTTTATCGCAACAACGGAAACGGAAGTTAAAATTATCCATATAATACTTAAGTATCTAATTTATAGATCTCTTGATTTTTCCGCCTGATAACGCAATTAATGCTATGTATGATTGTTGTATGTCCTTTGATTTTTTCTCGGAAAACTCCGGAAAAGCATCCTACTAATGCCTAAACATAAAATTAAATGCAATATGTATTGAATGTAAATAAATAGCGTTAAAATCAATCTTTATCTGTATTTATTGTAGTGTTTTTTGGAAATAAATCATTATTTTGAGATATCACGTTGGTGGTAAACAGTAAAGGTAGGTCATATGCCTAGTACAGCCATTGTTACTCGAGAAAACTTTTCTCGAGAAACAATAGGTACTTATTCGATGCGATTAAATTGACAATATATCGTAATCCGCTGCAACTTCTCTCGAGAATTTATGGCAAAGAGACAATTTTACAGATTCAAATATGTCATTTTGTACCGCAAGTGGTCTGAAGTTAGTTACTTCAGTGTCAACTTAATTGTATTGTAAGTACTGTTTCTGAGAGATGGAAAAACTGTCTAGGCAGCTGATGAAGTCGCGGGCGGCCGTATGTCATACATATACATAATGTCACTTCCTTTTAGAAGTTTTTGGCGCCATTTTGTCGAGTTCGGTTCGAAGACTACCTATTTTAATTATTTGCAAATTGATTTATAGTGGAAATTGTGTCTTAAAATTGGTGCAGTTTTGTGGTACAAGTGTCTACGCAACTGAACAATATGTGGGATAATTGAAATAGGCGCGATTTTGGTTGTGTGAAGCCGAGACTTTTATTGTAGTGGCTACCTCGGCAGAACTTACCGAGTAAACTGTCTTGATATACTTGGTTCCAAATGCTCCAAGCAGCATTGGAATGCGATGCCGGGTGCATCGCATGATGCTGCATTCTAATGTAAACTGAAACAATCTACCACTGAACTATTCAACACTTGACACTGGCAAAAATTACAGGAGTAGATAGCCAAAACAAAAATAAGTAGAAGAATCATTAAAATATAAAGACGATATCAATATAACTGAATATCTTTTGATACAATCCACCTTTATGTTAATGTATCGTTCTGCGGTCACAGGAAACCACCGGCGCCAGTTCTGTTGTCTATGTCTGACATAGATACTTATACTCGGTTAGTTTTAAATTTAAAATTTTTCTACTCTTGACTCTGCTATGGTAATTACAATGTATGTATTGAATCGATAACTTTATTTAAGACAACACAAATGCGAAATGCAATTGCGAAATCTATACAAAAAGTGAATCTATTTAATTTACCTAATAAGAAAAAATATGTTATTTTGTTAGGTCTACTAACATTTTCACACCTCAACTTAATACTTACTTAAAATAAAAATAAATATTATGCAAAACAATATCAAAACCAACAGAAAAATATTTCACAAAAGAAAATATTCGTGACATTTTCAAATATTGAAATGTTCAAATGCCAAAAGTCGTAATCTAAATCGTCGGATATCTTATACCTTTAAACGACCAATTCTTGTACATTTATTTATTTATTTCTGTGATCTCGATAACGGCTAACGATTCCGCTGAAGGTATATGGGGGATTTCGGGGGTAAATCGATCTAGATTAGTCTTATGTTAGGGAAAACGCGTTTTCGAGTTTTCATGCGTTTTTATACGTATTTCATTCTACGCAGAATATATACAGTTCGACTAACGACGACTAATTTCATCCCGCTGGCCACTGTCCGTCTGGTCCAGCGGGTCAAGATGCGGACGGCGGTGTTACGGGTTCGAATCCCGCTCGGTGACTTACTTTTGTTTTTTTATATGTCCATTTTATTTATTGTTTTTAGACAAGTTTAAAAAAATGTATTTAATTTTTGAGATAACAATGTAGATTATCACCTAAACACCACCATATTACAATAAATAGTAACAACCGAGCAAAGCTCGGTCGCCCAGATATTTACTTTTAATATCGTCGACTGTAGGTAAGGTAAAGGACAAAATTGACAAAATACGTTTCTGATTCAGTTCGGCTGGAAATTTCTTGCTCTATTGATTGGTATATTTGAAATTTTGATAGCTCAAAGTTTTCTTCCGTTACATTACCATTTTCACTGTCATATTTTATAGAAAAAAAGCAAAATTTTTAAGGCAAGTCACGTCTAAAAACATTTTAAGATATCTAATTACCGTAATGACTATTTAGTACTTATTTTTAATGTTATTGTATCTGCAATCGACATATTATGTCGATTGTTCAAACAATGCAATGCAACTCATCACACACAATGATGTTTACAGAAGCAGATCAAGCCCTTTCGACTTTAATGTTAAACGATGACAACAAGGATTTAACAACATTGTTGCAATAACAATAATATTTCTGTTTTATAACCACCAACAACCATTCAACGTCTGAATTATTTTGAATTTGAAGGATAATTATTAACTTATTAAGGTATCTCTTTTTCCAACAAAAAAGTAATCATCTACTTAAATCGGTTCATAAAAAACAAAGAAGTTTTGGTAGTTCATCCAAAATCATAGTATTTTCAGGATTACTTGAAAACTACCGAACCAATTAGACAAAAATATAGGACCACACCTGAACTAGGTAGGTAGGTCTTTCGGATAAAAAAAAAATATTAAAACAACTGCCGAAGTTTTGGTAAAACATACTTACATAAAAAAAATACCGTCGACTTGGGAATCTCCTTCTTTTTTGTATTCTGTTAAAAATACAACTGAAAAACAACGGTTCATTTATTCCTTCATATTTTATGATTTATAGTGAACGTATAAATTCAAATTAGACACGAAAGTAAACAATATGATTACAAAGAAACAATTCAATCGCTTCTTTATTTGACCTAATGTTTATATTAAGTGTTAGTCATGTCGAAACATCTGTATCAATGGCCGTATTTGGCCGTGATCACAGGCCGACCATCAGGGACCGTAGTCACTGTCTTTCAAAGTGACTACGTTCGTTCCAGTCCCTAAAAAGTAACCGTAACGTCAAAAACTTGAAAAAAGTTCCAACCAAAACGTTTTGTTTCAGAGAAAAGTGTGATTAAACAAATGTTCTATATATTTTAGGGCCTCTTTTAAAAAATTCTAATATCTTTGCCTCTAGACACAAGTTACGGTTATATTCATTCGAATAACTGACCTGTCAGATATTTTCACTAATAAACATATTGTAGCTTATTATAAATAGGTATATCCAAAAGCATAGTAGATCCTTAGATTATTTAATAATCTAAGAGTAGAGCACGGCAGTGAAACGTGGTCGTTAACTATGGGTCTCATCTCATCTCAATTCTCATATCATAAGAGGCTCAAGGTCACCCAGCGTGCAATGGAGAGAGCCATACTCGGCGTTTCCCTGCGTGATCGAATCAGAAATAAGGAGATCCGCAGGAGAACTAAAGTAACCGACATCGCTCGAAGGATTGCTCAGCTGAAGTGGCAATGGGCAGGACACATAGCGAGAAGAACTGATGGCCGTTGGAGCGGAAAGGTTCTGGAATGGCGACCGCGCACCGGACGACGCTCCGTGGGTAGGCCCCCGACAAGGTGGACCGACGATCTGGTGAAGGCCGCGGGAAGCCACTGGATGCGGGCAGCGCAGGACCGATCGCCGTGGAGATCCTTAGGGGAGGCCTATACCCGCAGTGGGTGTCGTGCGGCTGATATGATGATGATGAGAGCACGTAGGCCAGACTCGGAATATTTTATTACCTATCTCCTTAGAATAACCTATCTCTCGATTCCACATTGCCTGAAAGAAATATCGGTGATAAGCAAGTCCAGACTCGCGAGATAAGTCCCGATTAACTTAAGACTTAAGGAACCTGTGAAACGAGCTCTATAAGTGAAATAAGTAATAGGGTAAGCCTAAATTCTCTATAGAATTTAACTATTTAAAAAAATATTTATTCTACCCACTAAGTACTTGTTGTATGGTCTGTGATTCTACCAAACTATTCCAGTATTTCTTTAAAATTAAAATTGATTAAAATACACTTCTTTATGGTCAACATTCATATTTGGAACTGACAAAGAACATCCGGCCATACGGCTTGGATGAATTAATTCATCCAAGCCATACGGTTGCGACTTGGATGAATTAAGCGATCAGAGGAAGAGCAGTTCATTAAATTCTATACTCGTAGTGTAGAGCGGCACAGAATAGATATTAGTATATTTTGTTTTTTTTTTTATCTATACTGTGGCGCTAGCACTGATTCTACGTTTAAGGCTGTAGACTCGGATCACGTTCCATTTTTTCAATACAAATGATCAAAACAACTCTGCGGAAGCCGTAATGAGGGCGAACTTTGAAAATTCCTATTAAATTATTAAACAGATATAAGTATATACAAAACTAATGTATTGCGTACATTAGACAAATACCTCATTATTCCTAAGAAAAAATAAAAATTACTTAGATTCTGTAAATACCAGTAAAAAAACATGGCAAAGTGTACCAAGTTGAGCATTTTTTAATATTTTATTTCTCTGTGATTAAAAGCATTTTTTTAAATTTTCTCTCTATAGGGAACTCCTTGACAATACAAACAATGAGTGAAAAAATAAATATGAGTCGTATTCTTATTTGTTACAGCTGAAACGTTTTTGAAAAATACCTCTGACAAGCAAATTTGAAATTCCACTTGAACAGATTGTCTTCGTTTTAAAATACCTGACAATTTATTATATTTTTCTCTCTATACGGCACTAATTTAAGAATTTTGTTTCCTAAAACTTATGTTTACATCAATAATAATGCTTTGATTCTTTAGATAACTTCATTGGAAAAACACTAATTTCGTTGAAATGCAAATATACAGCCTTAATACTTTATTGTATTGTAACAATAACAACTGAGCGCTTCCGTGCTTCGGACGGCACATTAAACCGACGTCGGTCCCGCACCCTGATTATCTAAAAATAAACTATTTAGCGACTGGTTTCATTCCACATACATTGCTACTTTTCTTTGGTATGTTTTTTTTTAATCCATAAAGAAGTAGCAATGGATCACTATCATCTATGAACTGCAACCGGTCGCTAGGTGGTTTCTAATTAGATAATCAGCCCGCCGGTCCCGGCTGTTGTCGTTAAGCCAAATTAGAGACTTTTTAATATCATTGGTTAGAGGCCCTACAGGCGGCTTGATAAACTCTAATACCAGAGGTGGCCACTAATCCTCATTCGATCTCAGACCAAATAAAAAGGGAAGACGGAGTCTTCCAAGCAAGGGACTGAAGCCAATTTTTTTATGCATTAGTGTGTGAGCCGGTGTTGCCATAGTAATTCATATTACCCCAATGTTATAAAAATAACGCGTTATGAAATAATAACGTTATTTATCACATATCAGAATCAAAACAAAAAACTGCCTGGATTCAAGAGATCATAATACGGTCCCAAGGGGGGTATTACAAGCTCTTAAAACTTGTCAGTTTTCTGAATGGCTATCAAAGCGTCTCTTTTATTTATTACTGATGAAAGAGACGCAGACTATGATAGGCATTCAGCTATTTTGACTCGGGTGTGAGGCGACGGCTACACGCCTGGTACTGTGATCCATCAGTATTTAATCAGGGGCCTATTTCATAAAAGATTAGTGAATTTACTATAATAATTTACCACAGTTATTATTGGGGTAGAATTATGTTTCTTATTAATTATAAAACATAATTCTATCCCAATAAACTATTACTATGGTAAATTACTGTACTTTTTTATTCTTTTATTAAATAGATCCCTGATAAATAATACTGATGGATCACAGTATTTACCACACGTGTAGCCGTCGCCTAATAATAGATAGAAAAAGTGAGCTTCTCAAAGCCCTGCATGCAGGGCTGTGAGTAGCTCGCTTTAAAAGTAGTGGCGGAAGTAGGAAGGAAATAGGAAAAATGTAAAAAATAAAACTAACAAATACTAAAGTTTCGTGTATTTAAGGCAAGATGTTTGTTCTGACATGTTAGGCATCCATTACACGGTAGGTTTTGCTGTCAGTTTAACCACAGTCACGGGCTGTGACTGATGATTAACCTACCGTGTAATGTAGTGATGATGTGATTTGTTCTTTCCATCAGTCAATCAGTCAAACTCATAACATCCTTCCTTCAATATGTATGTATAGTACCCTACCTAAATTAATTTAAATTGGGAGATATTTTCGTAAAACCACTTATTTTACCTTTGTTAGGAATACCTATTTTTTTCACTTAATCCTTTAAGCCCGGAAAATGAGACACAATATTCCATTTCCATCAGGGATTGCAGGATTAAAAATAACTATTTTAGGTGACGTAGGTTTTTTCAAAGTTTTAAATGTTGCTTTTCATTTTTTTTTTTAAGAATTCATACTTTATCTAGTTTTAAAAAAACCCGCCTGCATAAAATACAATTCTACTGAAAAGATGGAAACAAGATAAATATTAAAGGCAACATAATAACATGCTGTCAGAGGCATGCATAAAGAAAGTGACATTATGAATTATTTGAATTATATACCTCCGACTGCATGTTATTATGTTACCTTTAATATTTAGTCTTGTTTCCATCTTTTCAGTTGACTTGTCTTTTTATTGTCTTTTCTGCGGCAGGCAGGGGTTTTTTAATTATATAATTTATTTTTTTATTTATATTTTTTAGTTATCATATATTACGGTCATGATATACCTTTTCGAAATCTTCATAATAAGCCCTTTAATTTGATACCCATATAGCAGTATTCTAAAAAAATTTTTTTCCACTACGTATAATAGCACCGTATAGCCGCCATGTTGGTTTTTTAGAACGCCACCTTTTTAAGAAGTTTTTTAGAACGCCATCTTCTTAAGAACAATTGGGCTGACAAGACGAATCTAACGATATCTTAATCATAGAAATCCGTTCAGTCGTTTAAAAGATATGAGGTAATAAAGAATGTTACATACATACAAGATAGAAGATACGCGCGAAAAACATAACCCTCTTGCAGTCAGGTAAAAACAGCATCTAAATCGGTCAAACTAAATACTATAACACTTATCTAAGAAGCATCGCCGAAAACCATTACAGACAGCCGTAGCGAAATCGGTTTAGTAATTTTTGAAAAACGACAAAAACTGCATTGAAATCGTCCCAGAAGGTAGTTTCCGAAGAAAATGGTAACAGACATAGACAAACAAACAAACAACCTCTGAGGCGACGGCTACACGCGTGGTAAATACTGAGATCATCAGTATTTAATCAGAGGTCTATTTCATAAAAGTATGAAAAAGTACAGTAATTAACCATTGTAGTAGTTTATTGGGGTAGAGATTATGTTTTATAATTATTAAGAAACAGTTCTACCCCAATAACAACAATGGTAAATTGTTATAGTAAAGTTACTAATATTTTATGAAATAGGCCCCTAATTAAATACTGATGGATCACAGTATTCTAACCCCAAACGCGTATACCACCTCCATTCCGTTCCGTCCGTCGTGGGTAAAAACAGTCCAGAAATAATTAACGCATTATTTTTAACAAGAAACAAATAACGTTACGTTACTTTCCATGTTACCCAATAACAGGTTTAAAAAAGAACGTTTGGCATGGCAACACTTGTGTTGACGTTTTGTGTTTCAAGTAATACCTTAATGTTTATTTTGAATTAGTGAAAATATTAGTTTCCAATTTTACTTTCGTGTGAAATGTGACTCCATCCTGCTTTATATGTGTCGAAAATTGGTTTTTACACCTTTTCACTACACAATTCGGCATTTTCTTTGGTGAAATTCATAATTTATTAGTACGTCCTGGTACGTCCGCTTCGCACGCTGGCTGTTAACAAAAGGCGTAGTTTCGTTACATGTGTGTGCGTGTAACTGTGTGTGTACACGCCAAGGCGTAGTTTTATTGGCTTCACTGCATTGTTCAGAGGACTACGTCTTCCCTTTTTTATTTGGTCTGAGCATTCGATAAGAAGAAGACTTATTGTAACAATACAGCTCGAGGGACCAAGTTAAATTATGGTTTTTCAATAAGTTTTGTGTTTACACTTAAATTAATAATAGAGTTATGAGCTATGCTTGTTATAATAGTATTCCCTAATATGTAATAATATGAGGAAAGGGAGTGCCTTCAAAACTATCGCCATGGGACCCGGCGCAGCATGTAGAAACCGTCATTTCTGGCGTGTTTTTGGTCACAGTTCTATTCTAACCTAACCTTTAGACTTTTTTCAACTCAGGTTTTAGTTTAAAGTCTTGTGTAGTTTTCTGTTGCTATAAAAACTGCTAACATTTAAAAAATAAAAAATATAACAAAATCTACGTCAAGTAATCAAGTTCTTAAAGTCGTGTCTATTTTTTCAGTGAACAGTTAATTTGAAGAAGCAACGGTGTATGAGTCACCGATTTGTCGTGACCTTCTTATGCGCCATCGACGTCTAATGCCTTTTATTAGTGTGCATTACCATCTATCATTGCATTGACTTCGCATGCATGTAGGCAGAGAGCATTCAAGAGATTTTGTAATAGTTAAGGGCCATAGGCCTTGAGGTTGAGGAGCTCGGTGGCGCAGTGGTTCAGCGCCTGGCCGTGCGATTACGGAGGTTAAGCAACTTTCGCAAGGGTCGGTCATGGGATGGGTGACCAAAAATTTATTATCACGAGCACCTCCGTGCTTCGGAAGACATGATAAGCCGTTGATCCCGGCTGCATTTGCAGTTAACACCCACCAATCCGCATTGGGCCCGCCTCCTTATCCACCCATAAGGAAGGCCTGTGCTCCAGCAGTGGGGACATTAAAAATGGTTGATGGACAAGGGCCATAGAGTAGGTAAGCTCTCTATAACAGTAGGTGTACCTCTTACTGTTGAAGGTAGAGCACAATACATAATTAAATTACCTACTCGTAAATAATTCGATAGGCTCAAACTGTTTTTCAGGCATTTTCTAAAACAAATGAGTTTATGATTAGATTTTTAGGGTTCCGTACCCAAAGGGTAAAAACGGGACCCTATTACTAAGACTCCGCTGTCCGTCTTTCTGTCTGTCTGTCTGTTACCAGGCTGTAAGGCTGTATCTCATGAACCATGATAGCTAGAAAGTTGAAATTTTCACAGATGATGTATTTTTGTTGCCGCTCTAACAACAAATACACAGAATAAAATTAATATTTAAGGGGGGCTCCCATACAACAAACGTATTTTTTTTGCCGTTTTTTGGTACGGAACCCTTCGTGCGCGGGTCCGACTCGCACTTGTTTTTTATTTTCATACTTTATCCCCATATTAGGGGTTAAAGTATGAAAAGGCCGTTTTGTATGGAGAATTTTAAAGTATTCGCTTTTCTACAGTAACATTTTCTTGATTTATTTAACAACCATGAATGCTAACGTCTTAAAACTTTTATGCACAAATGCTTAAACACTCGGCTAACTAATTCCACACGTGTTAAGTGAAAAAAATAAGTATCGGCTAAGTTACAAACGAATTAAGTGTTCAGAAATGACCACTTAATGCTAACGAAATAAGGAGTCACTTTTAAGTTACAAGGTAAAAAGAAAAAAAAAATTAATACTGATAGTGGGGCGTTATGATCATAATTCGAAATAATAACAAGTAACCGAATAATCTTTAACATCATAGAAGATATGAGAGCCTCTTTGTGCGAGAAAAAATAGGCAATTTCATAATTATAGCCAGTAAAATGTTGTGGTTGATATTAATAACGTTTTTCATGTCATGACAGAAGTAGAATGACTCAAACGTTAATTATATGGCTGTAGAATTCCTTCCTTATCGTTACACAGTTATAGGTGGGTAAATCACTAGTACAATATGATTGATCGAGCGGTCAGTAGGTACGTTCGGTTGCTGCAAGAGGTGCAGTGAACGCAACACAGCCTCCCATAAGAGGAAATGCTACGCAAACCTGTCCCTCCTTACCTCCTTCGCTGCCTCAGGAAAATTAAGACCTCGCCATTTTTTTTACCTATTTTGCATAAACAAACACTTCTTTTTACTGGGGTGCGGACTCTTCTACACTTTTTTGAAAAAAGAAATTTAAAAACAAAATAAACAGTTTTAAAAAATAAATGGACCAACCATAGACAAAATTAAAAATTACAGCTTGCTTGGGCAGAAAGAGTAGAAATAAAATAAAATGAAACTACAAAATATAGTCAGTGTTGCCAAATAATTATTCGTAATTTAGATGCGTTTGCGTAGAAAGTGGAGCTTTTTGTCAACTCTTTATAGTCAAGCTGAATTTTTTATATTTTTTTTAAAGTACTAACCAAAAAAGTCCTCCCAAGTCATAGAATGATCCGAGTCTGCGTTCGCTCCGTCCATCGTGCCACAGCACAAGTAGCGCTAACCCAACAACTTTGTTAGCGGTTCTGTGGCGGAACCAAAACAAAACACCAAAAACGTCTGCCTCTATATTTACATCACTGGACACAACGAGGTTATACTGAGGTTACATATTTGTTGACAAACAAAATACTCGCGACGTTAACGGATGCCGCAGAGGACGGAGCGCGCGTCGTCCCCTCTCGGCTTGAACTGTGAATGAATAGAAAAAGTTCCGCACTCCGAGGCTCACTCACCTCACCTCTCGTCCCTCCCTCGCACTCCGCGGTGCACTCACTTGCACTCCCAATGTTGCAGCGCAAACCCCATAACGTGCATAGCGGTGAGACTCGTGATAAGCGCGTTTAATAAGATTAATAACGGTTACTCCAGAGAGATAACGAGTCCACCTCCTGTAACGGTATTAACGT
Organism: Agriphila geniculea; assembly: GCA_943789525.1. NCBI lineage: Eukaryota > Metazoa > Arthropoda > Insecta > Lepidoptera > Crambidae > Agriphila > Agriphila geniculea. Next base: position 9,866,651 of record OX038895.1, read on the forward strand.
AGTGGGCTGCTATACTAGCTCCTATCCTATTTAGTTACTGTAGGAAAGGAGGTAACAGTAAATCCTCAGTAGACGAAACTTCACAGTGTGATAAAGTACCTACAGTATGAGGCATATATCTTGAAATCTGGTGGGGATTGGGCGGAACGCGTATTTTGGGCATGCGTAGCGGTGAGGGGCGCGGGCGGCGGGAGAGGGGCGCGCGCTATTGGTCGCTCACAAGAACACATGCGCGAACTTATCCCCACTCACAAACATCGCTCTGATTATTCCAAAGTGTATGAAATAAGCACTTGTGTTATGAAAATCAGGGATAACGGTGGAATTAGCTACAAACTCCCAGACGAGGCAATATAGAAAAGTTAGTTTTCTAAATTGAGGGATAAAACCCGGGACCTCAGACATGACTACACCTTGCTACACCAAAACCGATGTACAAACCACTCGACTACGGAGGTCGTCCATTAATTGATTCATCAACATTTTGGTTGGAGACTAGAGATCTTGAAACAGGCACGCTCAAAAGCATTGAATGGCATAACAATGATTTTGTAGAGATACGGAAAAACAGAGACAGTGCACGCACTTAGAACTTTGTCCCAACTATTTATAATATGTTATACATAAAAAACAATTTAGACATCATTGTTATTATTCTAATCTCAACTTTTAATTTATTTATACAAGGTGTTAAAAAAAACATAAAGCCGAATAAAGTAGATAGGGACCATCAAACCGAACAACTTTTACTATGGGACCAACTCTGTAATCACGAAAAAAAATCAGCTGTTTCCATACAAAAAAAATTATCTCGATTTCAGTGTTGGTCCCATAACTCCCATAGTTAAAGTTGTTCAGTTTGATGGTCCCTATCTACCATATTCGGCTTTAGGGGTTTTTTATAACGCTCCACCTGCGTCTTAACACGTAGCCTAACACGTTAGTCTAGGCGTTACGCAGATCTGGGACCCTATTTTTGAATCGCTCGGCAGGCGTCGAGCGCTCTTTTCGACTGATTTTCGTTAGACATAATGACTCAAAACAATGAGATGTCGAACGAAAATCAGTAGAAAAGAGCGCTCGAGGTTAGGCGATTTAAAAATAGGGCCCCTGTCCCCGAACTACGTAAGTCTGTTGCTAACAATTTTCGATTGAAATTGCAGTTGCATTGCTGCTTTAAGTAAGATAGTTGTCACATTGGTTTTAACTAAAGCAGCAATGTAACTGCGATCTCTGTCAGAGTTGATTGCAACAAAGTTACATAATCAGCCCCCAGGCCAACACTTTAACGTGTTAATTTACAAACGACAGTACTAAAAATGTACAATGCCTTAGCTAACGCATAGTTGGACATTACCATTAACGTTAACGCAGGTGGAGCCGTATCATCACACATTGTATTGTATTGTAGGTTCCAAAAATAATCAACCGTCAAACCTTAAAATATAAAATGCGCTAAACTTTTCAAAATTTCATAAACTTTCTACACCTGCACTGAACTAAATGCAAATGGCAGCATTTGTTGCGCCTAAAATTTTCAAATTAGCAATGTGCAATATTTGCATCTAGGTATTTGGTTGCATTATTTTATGAGCGAAATGGTAAAGTAGCAAAATGGTAAAAGAGCAAAACGTTAAAAGTGCACCACATTTACCATTTTGCGACCGTTTACCATTTTGCTCCTTGACCATTCCGCACATAAAGGGCTTGCATTATAAAATCTTTATGGCGATATAAGATATTGCGGTCTCAGTCAGTGGCCACCTTCCCTCATTTAAAAAAACTGTAAGGTACTCGCCACCATGTCGTATTACGATCTTAGAGTAGGGAATTATATTACGATTACTACTACCGTAAAGTGCAATCTGCCATTTAGCGAAAAAAGGTAGGTAAACATTTTACATGAAGTACACCCGATTGCACTAAACTTAAGGATCGCCTAAGTCTGTTCCTAACTACAACACGACCAAATTAAAACGGTGTCAAACTAAGTGGTCATGTAGCTGTCATTCGCCTAGTTATTTTGGTCGAGTTGTAGTTAAGAAAAGACTTAGGCGATTCTTAATGTTAGTGCAATTGGGTGTAAGAAACCTAATTCGTAAACAAGACTTTGCTTTGAGCGACTTTCAATGTGTGCATTCTAGCAAACCAATCGCTAAGTCATTGTCCACCACAGAGTTAACCATAGATTTTATTTACCATTAAATTATTTTATTTTATTTTCCGTGGTTAAATTAAATACGTTTTGTACCGCCGTGTGATTATATTCTCTTAAGTACACATCTAGTCTGTTTTCTTGGAACAATGGGTACATTCCAAGATTCTAATCACTGATCAATTGCTATATAGCTATATAGTAAATTTTAAGCATGGAAAGTAATAAAACATTTTTTTTTCATGGTTAAAACGTATACTGTGGTGACCGATGACTTAGCGGTTGGTCTGCTGGAATGCTCCCAATATCTTGATGATTAGGCTACGTTTACATTAGTCGAGTAAAAATGTTCCAGTAGAAGTACATTGCCGACAGTCATGTTCCTTGATTCCAAAAGAACGTCAAACACACCACGTAATGTACTTCTACTGAATCTACTGGAGCCCCACCAATATGGGTGTGCCGCAGGGATCAATATTGGGCCCATTGCTGTTTCTAATTTATATAAATGACCTTCCCAACTACGCGAATAATTTATGTGAGACAGTACTATTTGCGGATGATACTTCTTTAGTTTTCAAAGTAAACAGAGGTAATAACTGTTCTGAAGAAGTAAATAGTGCCCTCTCTAAAGTTTTACACTGGTTTAATAGCAATAATTTAGCACTTAACCCCAAAAAAACTAAATGTGTTAAATTCTCATTACCTAATGTTGAGCAGACAAAATTAAATATTAATTTAAGTAACGATGAAGTCGAGTTTATTGAGAGTACAAAATTTCTAGGTATTAGACTAGATTCTCGACTACAATGGGATCCACATATCGAAGCCTTGTCAAGTAGACTAAGTTCAGCGGCATTCGCTGTTAAGAAAATAAGGCTTTTAACTGATATTGAAACGGCAAGGTTAGTATATTTTAGTTATTTTCATAGTGTAATGTCCTATGGACTGCTATTGCGGGGCTCAGCAGCCAGTATTGAAAATATTTTTGTATTCCAAAAAATGAGCTGTTCGCGCCATATAATATACAATCTTCGGCGAAGAGATAGCTTGAGAGAATTGTTTAAAGAAATAAATATCTTAACTTTAGCAGGCCAATACATATATGAAAATTTAGTTTATGTAAAGAAACACTATGATTCATTTGCTAAAAACAGAAATATTCACCAGTTTAATACAAGAAATAAAGATAAACTTGCCGTTCCAAGATTTAGGTTTGCAAAAACTAGAGGTTCATTTATGGGGAAAGGCATAGCCTTTATTAATAAAGTTCCGCAACAAGTGATTGATCTTCCTTTGCATGAATTTAAAAACCAAGTAAAAAAACGCTCATGAGTAAAGGTTATTATAAAGTAGACGATTATCTTAAAGATCAAAATGCATGGAAATGATGTAACACATAACTTGCTACTATAAATTCTTTGTTGAAGTAATATAATAAGTCTATATTGTTGCCAATAATCCTGTCACCCTGTTTTAATTATCTGGTAACGACATATTAAAGTTTGTAAATATCGTTACTTATGGCTGTTACAGCTGATAAGTTTCTTGCGCCCGTTCTTCTTGTCAGCTAAAAAAGTCTGTAACGGGTGGTAGGAAAATATAGACGATTCAAAACTACTTAATTATTAAGTTTATTTGAATAAAGCTTATTTGACTTTGACTTTGACTGGAACGTTTTTACTCGACTAATGTAAACATAGCCTTAAAATGATGGTGGAGTGTGGAGTGTGGTCAGGGGGGGCACTCTTAGAACAACCCAAGTGGAAGAAAAAAGGAGCGTCATCTCTAAACTTGAACCATCAACTTTTACAAAAAAGTCTTCAAGATTGCCAAAAGATGTCTCTGCAGTCCGACTTATAAAATATGCAAAATAAAATAAATTGATTATGAAGACAGTACCAATATAATTAGTAAATTCGACACTTGAAGTAATGTCTCAGTGGCATAGCGGATATCTACACAATCTACGTATATGTTACCGGCAATGTATGAAATGCAGGCATTGTATACAATGCCTGGCCCTTTTAGGCAATGTATGAAATATAATGAATAATGATATCTATTTCACACATTACCTAGGCAGTGTATACAATGACTAGGCATTGTATAGAATGCCTGCTGGTCCACCGGCAATGTGTATAATAAAAAGATTTTCGAGAATAGATTCGAGGGGGGATCGAGGGGGGCTTGGGGAAAGCTCGAGGGGGGGGGCTTGAGGAAAGCTCGAGGGGGGGCTTGAGGGGGGCTCGAGGGGGGCTCGAGGGGGGCTCGAGAGGGGCTCGAGGGGGGCTCGAGGGGGCTCGAGGGGGGCTCGAGGGGGCTCGAGGGGGCTCGAGGGGGGCTCGAGGGAGCTCGAGGGGGGCTCGAGGGGGGCTCGAGGGGGGCTCTTTGGAATCGAACCTGTTTTACTCCTGTAGGTCCCGCGTATACGTTAGAAATTTAAGGCGAGCGCGAAGCGCAGCGGAGCGTGAGCCTTAAATTTCGAGGTTATTTTTTTATAACAGACAACAGAAATATACTTATTTTACACATTGCCGGTGGACCAGCAGGCATTGTATACAATGCCTAGGCAAAGTATAAAATGAATTATATTTCATACATTGCCTGATCGTTTTAGGCATTGTATACAATGCCTAGGCATTGTATACAATGCCGGATTATACACATTGCCGGTAACATATACAAGACACTGCCATCGATCGACAAATACCGAGTTCGATCCTCACACAGATCACATTTTTGCTTTTTGTGTTTTTTTGTTTCGATTTACTCTTTTTTATTAATATTTTTGTTTTATATAAAGAAATTATTACAAAAATGACAAAATATATATACGAAAAACACATTTTCAGCAATTATAATTTCACGCATTTCTTTTCATTAGTTCCGCTCAAACCTCCAGAGGCGCTGATAGCCTTTCAAATCAGTGTTTCAAAAAATTGCCACGAGTGGGCGCTCTTTTCCCAACACATTATTTTACTCTTTGAGTGTGGTCTAGTCTAGGACAAGAAAGAAGTACTTTAGTCTGTGTGCAACTAACAACATGGCGATTTAATAATCAGTTGTTGTATAGTATAACTATTTTTGTGTTTTTTACTTGAATTACGTCCTAATAAGGCTTTTGCATATGTTTTGTTCCTATTACAATTTCCGAAGATCATTTTGATAAATTCGTAGTGTGTTTTTTCATTGTGTTTTACTAGAAAGTCAACATTTCTGGTGAGTGTTTTGTTGTATAATATTTTATCCAATTTTAACGATTTACAGTCACATTTCATCACACGTTGCTTTTTATTGAATTAGTAATTGCTGTTCCTGCCCACATTCACAAGTATTGTTTGTGATAACACTGGACAAACGTGTGCACCGGTTTTTATTGTTGAGCAATTTGTCATATATTTTTACTTACGTACAGCGAATATCTCAGATGCTTTTATGATGCCTCGTCGCGGTACCGAGGTGGCCCAGCTGCCGATGCCTGCTAAGAAGAAGACTAAGGTCGTGGTAGAACCACCAAGCCTAGAAGTCAGCTTTTTTGATGATGAGGCTTTACGCCCCGGAATAGTGTTTTCGGACATACAGCAGAAGAAATGGCGTATTGGAAAGCCTATAGGTAAGTTCTGTTCCACTAAAACCACTTAGAAAACATTCATATTAGAAAACCATTCATTTCTGTTCGATAAGTATGATTGTCAAGAGGCAATATTATGAAAGTGAAAGTTATATTTTTATTCCAGTTTAGGTACATTTCTGACAATAATAAGTACCTGCATGAGCTATTGGAAGTATTCTTGACTTTATTTATTGAATTTCACTTGGTAGAAAATAACTTTTTTCTTCTTTTCCTTATCTTACAATCGGGGTTGATATTTATGGGGTCAGTAACTGGACCCAGTGACTCGGAATTTCGGACCCAGTCTGGGTACATGTGGACAGGATTGGCAGTAAGTAGTACTGTGCCCAAAAATAGAATGGGTGGCTAGTCAGCTGGACTAACTTGCGAGTGAGAATTTAGCACTGGACTGGGTTGAAACTAGTGTCTATCCGAGCCCAGTAGTAAGTCAGTGCTGGACTGGATTACTGTACTGCCATGTTACTGACCCCGTATAAACCAGGCATTAGTTGGTTTGTATTCAATATGGATTGTAAGGTGCCACCCATCGGAAGCCGCCCATTATTATTTACAGTCAACTGTCTAGGTGATTATAACTTTACTCACCTTCAATAATATTGATAGATTTTTCATATCTTTAACAGGAAGGGGCAGCTTTGGTCGCATTTATCTTGCATCAGATGAAGTTGATAAAGAGGTAACCAAGTTGAATGCAAGATATGTTGTGAAAATAGAACCTCATACAAATGGACCGTTATTTGTTGAAATTCACTGTCTGATCAGATCTGCTCAAGCTGCTAAAGGTAATAACTAAAATTCTTAGCCTAAGTACTTATTATATTATTATTTAGAAGGGGGGACACCAGCGAAGCCGGACGGGTGATCAGTCACCCTGGTCGGGACCATTTCACCCATTTCCCCAAATTCCCAGAGGGGGAGGCGGGTTATCATTTACCCCACCTGCGTCGGACCCTCGAACCTACCTGTTTGCTTACAGTACCTACTGAGCTGACTTATCATTAACTGCTTTAGATCCTCTTCCTTAAGCTTGTCCGCTCCAAAGAGCTCCCAGCGCAGTGATGTGTACATCGGGCATTCTGCCATGAAGTGGTAGCTTTTTTCTTCTCTTTCTTTGCATTGCAGACAGATGAGATCCTCTGTCCATTTGATCTTAGCCTAAGTACTTAGAGATCATGTCTTGTACCCATTACTCAAAATGTATAATATGCAATGTTTACTAGCGGGCTCCTGCAACTTCGTCTGAGTGGGATGTTTTATTTGCTTTCCCTCAGGAACAATACTTTTTTTCTGAATTAATGGTACCCTATGTCCTTCTCTATACCCCTGACAACATGTATGCAAAATTTCATATTGATTGGTTCAGTAGTTAAGATGTGAAGATGTAACAAACAGGGTTGCATGATTTAAATCAAGTTGATTTAAATCATGATTTTGATTGCATGAAATCAAAATCCAAAAAAGGAATTAATTAATCGCTGAGAGTGCATACTCATCAGCTATTATGTTCGAAAACAATTTTAATACAAAGTATGATAGGTACAAGCTAAGTCATTTATCACAATAAAAATTAACAATCAAATATTAGATATATTTTTTGTGTCAGTAAAAATATATAACAATGAATTGATTACTTTCATTCATTACATGCAATGCAAGTAATTAATGAAAATAATAATGACAGTAATGTTTTCAGAAATAGAAATGTTGCCCACAAGGAAAAGTAGGGTAGTGATTGCAAAACCTAATAAAAATCAAATAAATCACGATTTATTTAAAAAAAATCTGACTTTTTTGATTAAAATAAAAAAAACATGATTTTTGCAACCCTGGTAACAAACAAACAAACTAACTTTCGCATTATAGTAAGGATTCTTCATGACATGAGATTGAAAAATCTGAACCTAAAAATCCAATCCAACATTGTGCTTTAACAAAATATAAGCTTAATTATTTTTTTTTATATTGCAGTAAAATCTTGGCGGCAACAAATGAAACAGAAACGTCTTGGCATGCCAATCTACATTGCCAGTGGATCCTTCACAGATGAAACCACTGGGGTCAAATACAGATTCCTAGTCCTGCCTCGCTACGACATTGATTTACAGAAGATAATTGCCCGAACAAAGGTTCTAGACTTAAAGAATGTGCTCGTCTTAGCCATTCAAATACTTGATGTTTTGGAATACTTACACAATCAAGGGTACACACATTCTGATATAAAAAGCTCAAATCTTATGTTAGGCTTTGATGGCATGAAGCTCGGTAAAGTGCCAGCAGTAAAACTAATACCATCATTCCAAAAAGATACTAAAGAAGTTACCATATTGAATGGTAAACAACGGAGAGTCAAAACTGGTAAAAACAGAACATCAAATTATTATGATGACGAAGATTTTGTTGTCAGAGACTATAAGAGTCCCAGCCCTGCAGATGCCAGTGAAAATGACAAAAGATTAGCCAATGTCAAAAAGAAGTTGAGAAAAATACTTTCCGACAGAGATAGTAGAACTCTGCACAGACACCATGCGTTCAATTTGCGACAGCTCTCCAACTATGTAAACTATGAAGATTTGAACAGCTCAGTCTGCTCTGACCAGTCGTACCAAAAACTTATTGATGATTATGGAAATAATCTCATAAGGTCTGATGAATTTTGTAAAGAATCTAAAAATCAATACCCTGAAACAGACACATTGAACTTAAATGAGTTGTTTAAAGAGGCAATATTGTCACAATCGAATGGACAAATTTATCTATTGGATTATGGTTTGGCTTCAAAGTTTTTAGATGCAGATGGGCAGCACAAAGATTTTGGCATGGATGCGAGAAAAGCTCATGATGGAACTTTAGAGTATAGTTCCAGAGACTCCCATATTGGAGCTCACTCACGAAGATCTGACTTAGAAACTCTAGGATACAATCTTCTTGATTGGTTGACTAGCACCTTGCCTTGGAAAACGGCTGAAGTGTTAGCTGAACCTGATCTAGTTCATGCCCTGAAGAAAAACTTTATGGGAGATATAAAACTGTTGCTAAAAACCTGCTTCAAGACTGAATTTTATCCTCAATTTATGGAAAAATATCTGCAATATGTCACTAGCTTGGATTTTGCTGAAAAACCTGATTATGACTACTGCCGAAGTCTCTTTAAAAGTGAATTGCTTAAAAATGGTTATGACAAAGATATATGCCTAAACTTTGCTGATACATCTATGGCACCTTTGAACCGTAACAAACTATTCTGTTCAAAAAGATTTGTGAAGAAAAACACATCACGAGATTTTGTAGCCCGAAACGGAATAATGAAAAAGTTTGAAAGAGAAAATGTGTACTCATTGGAAAATGATTTGAAATTAGAATTACTGAAACAATCTCTGAACTCTTCCAGTGATGGAATACGTAAGCCTTGTGCTTCAAGGAACTTTTTTATATCAGATGCCGATCTTGTTGCAAGACTGAAAAAATCTCTAATGCCACATGACATATTTGGCAAAAAACTATCTCCTAAGAACTTACGATCAAAAAAGAAAACAATACAAAAACGTAGAGGAGTAAAGAAACACAGAAGCAATATTGGCAAGTTTGGAAACTTTATGGGCTCCGCGAGACAGTTTACGTGGGCTGAAATATTAGCTGGCAACCCAGAGGACATTATAAGGAAAGAACGCAATGTTACAAGTGATGATAATGACGATGATGAAACGACATGCAAGTACAGAATTCGGAAACTATCCAACTCTTCATCAGAAAATAACACAGATAATGTACAATCACCAATTATGCAGAAAGACTATTTACAAGGACTGAATCCTACATATGCTATGAAAGAAGTGATAGCATGTTTAAAGAAGCGAGCATCAGGAAGGTGTATCAAAGAACCTGAAGAAAATACTCATGGTCTAGAGGGATACACACCAGCAATGGTCAAAGTTTACAGAATGAAAGAAAGAAGAGAGGCAAAAGAGAAATTGGAAGCAGCAAAACAAAATATTTCTGCAAAGAAAGAGGTAAATTCACCACAGAGGTGTACCAGATCTGCTAAAAAAATTGTTGAAAAAACTGCACCGGTAACAAGGAATTTGAGGAAGAAATTATCTAGTGAGAGTAGTAATACAAAATCAGACACAGAATTGGAAACAACTAAGATCAAAGACAAACCGAAAACAAAAAATAATAAAACAGTTGGAAAGAAGACTGTCCAAATTGTTGAAGAAAAACCACAAGTGAAACCAAGTAAGTTATTCAAGCTCTTATTCCTTGATCTGTCGAGATCCCAAATAATTCCACTTTGTCCCACCAAAGCGTTCCACTAGTGGGGAAAAGTGGAATGCCTCAAAATATGCAGTGGAATCTGCCCCACTATAAGGGGCAGTTTCCACAGCTAAAAATGTAGTGGATTCTGCCCCACTAGGGTTATTTAGGGTTATGTATTGAAGTTCTATTATTATTTAGAAGGGGGGACGCCAGCGAAGCCGGACGGGTGATCAGTCACCTTGGTTGGAACCATTTCACCCATTTCCCCAAATCCCCAGCTAGGTGATTGCGTAAAGTCAATCGTATTCATTTCATAGTTCATATTGTATCATATGTCATCCCATACAAATTGCAGCCGATGGAATACGATATGAACTGTCAAATGAATACGATTACCTTACGCTACGAGGATCAGTAACGATTTTGTTTAGTGGCTAATTAGAAAGCTTATGCCACCACATGTGAAAAAAATTTTACGATATCTCTTAAACCTGAGAAGATATACAAGCTAAAACACTGGTTTTTTGGGGGTCCTTATCGTCAGGGACGTCATCGCGACGTACGCGAACCTATGTCGTACGTGATAAAGCACATATTGCGTTGACCTTGGCATTTCCTTCAAACCCTTTTAACTCAACCATTTCTAAACGGATTTCAAAAATTCTTTCACTAGGTTTCATAGCTATCAATATGTGTTTATATTATATCAATAAAACTGTAGGATTCAAACCTGTTACTGATCCTCCTTGCACCTCTGAAAGCTGAGAGCAGAGGGAGGCGGGTTATCATTTACCCCATCGGCGTCGGACCCTCGAACCTTACAGTACCTACTGAGTTGACTTATCGTTAACTGCTTTAGATCCTCTTCCTTAAGCTTGTCCGCTCCAAAGAGCTCCCAGCGCAGTGATGCGTATATCGGGCATTCTGCCATGAAGTGGTAGCTTGTTTCTTCTCTTTTTTTACATTGCAGACAGATGGGATCCTCTTGTCCGTTTGATCACTGACAGGTGTCTGTTTAGTGGACAGTGTAGTCAGTACTCCTACAATCGTTCTTATATTTCTCCTGCTTCGTTTCAGAAACTCTTTAGTTTTCTTCTTGTCAACTGATTTGATGAAGATTGAAGTTGTAAGTAATTTAGCGTTAGATGTGGTACACAGATCACAAGGGTAGTGTTTTTAATAAAACTAAAAAGTATATTCTTAGGAAATTATTATTTAAATTATTAGTTATATAAAATTAAACCTTGATCAATATAACTTTAGTACCTACTTTTGTGATATTGTACTTAGTATAAACCTCTGAAAAAGGAAACCTATGGAAGTGGCATAAACTGCAATAACAAAGCATCGTGACGTCAGGCGCGTGCCGTGTCCGCCATATTATGTTGCGTTTACATGTTACAATTTCGACTCTATGCTGATTACATAAGGTGTATGTACACTAAGCTAAGCCGCCATGTTTAGTTGCGTTTGAATGAAGAACAATGAAGTAGGTATGCACGCTTTTTTCGTAGGTGCCATACCTACAAAGGTCCATCTTATTCCTTCGTCATTGGTATAAACGCATTCATAAGCACAACTCTGTTGATTGTCTATCTGTTATTTAAGGTTTAAATTAAGTAGTCAAGTTGTATTTATCAAGGTATAATGTTATTTATAACAAATTTAGTGTAGGAAATGAAGCGATCTTTTGTATGGAGACTCCAACATTAAATCCTTACTCGATTGATGAAACTTTGCAGGGATGTAATATGAACCAAAACCTATATACAAATACCCAAAAACAAAAAAAAAAACGATTTGGATAATTTAAAAAATATGTTTTATTTATGATACTTGATTTTAGTCTGCTACAACTCAATAATGTTTAAGAATAATATTTTTATGGCAGATTGTTTTTTTTTATACATATTAAATTATTTTTTCAGAAACCAAATCACGGTCTATCACTGTGCCTACCAACAGGAGACGGCTGAGGAGCAGTCGTCGCAAGCCCAATTAAATTTAAAAAAAACAAGCTCGGCAAATAATTGTTTGCAATTAATAATTTTAGACAAACTTAATTTAAGTCAATAATGTGTTTGCCGTCTGGTATACCTATTTTATCGGACAATACTTTTTTTTAATCATATGAATTCCTCAGAATACTTACGATTTTTATGTAAAGCGACCCACCATTTTAAATAATGAATAAATCTTAAATCTTTTACAATTATGATTACAAAATAATGAGACAATGAAACTGTGATTTGAAATGTTTGTGAGTGTATTTAGAAATTGCATTGATTATAATAATAATAAATATAAGCATCATCCTTCCCTTTCTTTGGCTTCGTATTTTGAGCCTTGCGAGCGAGATAGGTGTTTTTTATCATAATTTGCATTTAGATAATTGCTAGTAGTGTTACTATTCCTAATTCCGTCAATGTTCCACTGTGTATTTGTAGTAGATGATTAATAAAAATTGACTTTGTTGGATATGCCTTGTTTTATTTACTTAAAATAAGAAACAAATATTTTTTTGCAAGTCTACTTTATGAAGATACATCTATTAACCGATTGGTCTAATTGGCATTTGGTCTAATTCTAAAAAGCCCTAGTGCAGTAGGACCACGAGTACAGTCACGAGCAATAAGATTTACACATTTTAGAACTTATGTCATATTGTGTTATTGAATAACCTATAACATTTTCACACTGAGAGTTGAATGTGACATAGTTCTAAAGTGTGTTCATCTTATTGCTCGTGACCGTACATCATAGTAGGACAAATCGGTAGGTCCACAGGCCCGAAACACACTTACCGTTTAAATTTTAAAGAATCATTCACACAGTGACTTGACTGAGCTGTGTGAATCACTTCACAATTCTTTTTAGGGTTCCGTACCCAAAGGGTAAAAACGGGACCCTATTACTAAGACTCCGCTGCCCATCTGTCTGTCACCAGACTGTATCTCATGAACCGTGATAGCTAGAATGTTGAAATTTTCACAGATGATGTATTTCTGTTATAGTGGCATAACAACAAATACTAAAAACAGAATAAAATTTTTTTTTATTGATTTAATCAGCTGCACTACTGGTTCCAATTTTTTTATCTTACTCTACTGGCATTGCAATACAAAATTGAGCTTTTTTTCTACTCTTTATGGATTAAAAAATCTAGAACAGAAAGGTAACAGAACTGAAAAAAAAAAATTAGCACTTTGTCAGATAAACAGAGTAGAGGAGATATTGGTAACTTTGAATGTGGTAAAATATATATTGAAAAAATATAATAATAATAAGCCACAGTTTCTTGTTGTTATTTCCTGTCACTTAACAGAAATAATGTACAAAATAACATTTTTAGAGTAGACCTATAATCATCATACTCATAATAATCACACACTGATAGAATATCAGAAAGAATAAACAACATCAATAATATAACCAATTTATTAAATAAAAATACATAGTTTCAGGTGTCTATTCTCTAAATCTGAGGAATGAAGATAAACCTTTTTGATGGTGTTTGTCCGTGGAAAGTCTGATCATCCTCTATTTCGATATAAGATATTGGATCTGGTGGTACATCATGTGAGTAGTGTTGGCATATCTATTGCAGGTAGTTGTGGTAGCACCAAGGGCACCGCCCCCGTGGTCACCATAACAGTGCTATTTGGAGTATGAGTAATACTTGACCAATTGAGCTGCCCCGTACTTTGTTCTTGTATAAAACTATCACTTTCTTCCTTTGGCATGTTGTGTATTTGTCTGTAAATGTTAAGAACATAGGAGAGCCAACGGTAAATCAAAATCCGTGTTAGTTTAGTTGGGCGTTGTGCATACTTTTTTAAATGTTTGTCTATTTCCGATGCAAATAAATCAGATTTATTTGCTTACCTAGTTTCTTTATCAGGTGCTAAAGCATCTATTTTTTCTTTTCGTTTCCGTTTTTTTGAGCTATATTTCTTCGGAGATGAAGGACGTTTAAGAATAAAACTTGTTAAATTTTCATCTGAAAACAAGAATTGTTTAATTATACCACATCGAAACATTACATCAATATTAATTATATTGAACGTTCATCACATCAAAAGTTACCTGGATTATTCTGTGCTGATCCGGACTCTGTGCTGGTGAGGATGTGCTGGCCGGGATGATCCGGGGCTCGCACCTGACTCTGTCGAACTCTCCTTTTCCTCGGAGTCGGTAAAGGACTATCCGTCGCAGCCACATTCTGTCTTTGCACACGCACCCCCCCTTTCTTCCTTCTGACTTTGCCCATTTTACGCAAAGGAGGATGCCATCTGCCCGAGTAAAGAACTAATGACTGACCATGACCAGTCGACGCCACATTAATTTTCTTCTCCTTTTTCGGCGGATGTACTTTCTTCACTTGTTTCTCGCGCTTTTTCGCCATTTTCAATTTTTTTATGAAATTATCTCCAAACACAGTTTTATCACGCTCCAGTCCTTTAATCACCTCTTGAGTGGTGTTATCCAAATAGGGGGTCACATTCTTTACTCTAATTTTCGTATGACTACCGTGGAGATCGCACAGTAGGAGGCACGCGTTGCTGAGATGTTGTAAAGCCAGTACTTTGCTGTTGGGTTTACCCGATAGTAAAGATTCCATGGCTCTGTTGACCGCGGTCAATGCCGTGCCTATATACTGCTGCATAGTAGCCCATTTGCTGTCATTCTCCATAGCCTTTTCAGGCACCATCTCGACAATTTTGGCGTTCATCTTCGGTGCTTGAAACAACTTACAGTTCTTAGGTACGAGATAATCTTTGATTATAGTGTTCCTTGCTTCAGTGGTTAAGCCATGTGTAAGTATTGGAGGCCACAAAACAGACATTCTAGGGTGAATTTTATCTCCGTAAGTAGGTACGTCGTCAAGGTGCACGCCGTCCTTAATACCTTCTGGATCCAACGAATCTGGTAAGAAAGGATCTTCTGGCAAAAAGGGATCCTCTGGTTTGTTCACTTCAGCGTCATTCCTCGACGGTTCTGGCCAAGCGACTATATCGGGTTCCTCCTGATATAGTCGCTTGGACAGAACCGTTACTACTTCATTGAGAGCTAGTTTTTCTGACATCAAAAAGGGTTTCTTTGGTTTGTTCACTTTAGCTTCATTCTTTGACGGTTCTGGCCGAGTGACTACATCGGGAGGAATTGTTACTACTTCATCGAGATCTAGCTTTTCAATTATTTTTGGGATGTCTTGATCATTTTCGAAGTCTTGATCATCTAAGAAATCGACATCTTCAAAGTCTTGATCATCTTTGAAGTCTTTATCATCTTTAAAGTCTTGGACTACATCGGGAGGAATTGTTACTACTTCATCGGGAGCTAGCTTTTCAATTATTTTTGGGACGTCTTGATCATCTTCGAAGTCTTGATCATCTAAGAAGTCGACATCTTCGAAGTCTTTATCATCTTTGAACTCTTCAAACGCGAGAGGGTCTTTCTCTAATGTTTCTTGGGGAGTCTCATTGATTTTTTCTTCTTCTAAAAACAGAATAAAAACAGATTTATTAGTAAACTAGCTGTAGTACCCGGCTTCGCTCAGGGAGTTGATATGAGATTGTGTGCTGTAGTTGGAATAAAAGGATAAAAATAAGAGGTCAAGTTACATATTATATTTGCAACTTACTTAAAAAAAACTTATTTCCTACTCGAGAGCAAGCTACCCGAGTTATTCCCGAACGTTCCAGACAATTCCCGAACGTTCCAGACAATACCCGAACATTCCAGAATGTTCCGGGATGTTGTGGGATTCTCTGGAATGTTATGGACTGTTCTAGAAATTTTTATAAGGCAAAAATATAGCACTTATCTATATATATATACTTTTCTCTAAAACAGCCTTTAGAGAAAACCATTCTTGGATTTTATGGATTGCGGATAGAGGGCTATCACACCAGAGATGTCAGTTACGTTAATTTTGACTTCTACTATCTGAATCAACTGATTGGATGGTCTGTAGGGTCTTTAATGTTAATGTCGTACCTACGAGGGTGGTTTGATAAGTCCATGACTTTGAAAAGAAGAAATACTTTTTTTTCATAATTTATTTTTGTGTCTTAAAAAGGAACTCCTTAAGGCATCTTTACACTACATTTTTTTCAAATTCGACCATAGATTATTACCTTTGGAAACAAAAAGCTCAAGCGACTTCAAATTTTTTAATGACCCTGTCGACCCTCTCGGCGGCACTCATGACATCAAAACTCATCGAATGAAGATGCGAATCCTTCCTATTCTCTAGATTCAACCCCAATGAGATTTTTTCTCCTACCAAACATGAATAAATGTCTTGATAAATGTTTTGGCGGGCAAAGATTTTCATCAAACCAAAAGGTGGTGTCTGAAATGGGCCCTCATTTCAGTTACCAGTTTTCAGGCGATGAAGGAAAAAAATAATGGGTTAAGGAGGTAGGAACTTCGTTGGACTGAATACGCAGAGCTACAATAAGATTATGTTCCGAAATCAAACAAAATATTCTGAAAAAAAGTCTTTCTTCATTAAAAAGTCATGGACTTATCAATCCACCCTCGTACATCGCTTATTCAGATGAAAAGTGAATCTTAGAATCATTTTTTTTTTCTATTTTTCAGTAAAAAAAGAAAGGTGATATTTTGCACTTATTGCTATAGGAATACAGTACGAGGCATATATCTTGAAAGGTGGGCATTGCGCGGAACGCGTATTTTGTGCGTAGCGGTGAGAGGCGCGGGCGTCGAGAGAGGGGCGCGCACTATTGGTCGCTCACAAGAGCACATGCGCGAACTTATCCCCACTCCGTCGATAAAATTTCAAGATACATGCCTCGTACTGTACTTTCATATGAACGGGTGTAGGATGTGCAAGTAAAGGAACAAAGATCAAGATTGCCGTTTGACAGTACTATTCTTATTTGGCTCGTATAGTATTTTTTCAATTCTAGCAGTGTATTCCACTTTTCTGCCGTGTCACACGTATCTCTCTTATCTTGAGATGTGAGTTACGCGTAACAAAGCTAAATCGAATTATTGGGGTATCATTTATATGGTACACTATCATTTTTATTTTTTTAAATGCTTTTTCATAATAATATTGGATATGGCATATACACGTAACTCGTATTTTTGAGTGTTTTGTAACGGCGGCTTGCTTTATCTTTAGATAAAATAGATTGGCATTACAAGCAGCTTAGGGTGGGTACCCACTTAGGTTCGCGAACCTCCGCGCTCCGCGAAACTGCACCGAAAATATCATTTATCCTCTGCTGGAATAGGGCGCCGAGGTGTGTACGTGAGGGAACTCGTATGCGAAGCTGGTTCGCACAGGCACACACTGTAGCCAAAGTAAAAATATTTGTTTTTGCTATGGATCACTGTTCTAGGTTCGCGGAGCGCGGAGGTTCGCGAACCTAAGTGAGTACCCACCCTTACAGGCAATGACTTGCTGCAAACGTACATCTCTCGCAACGTTAGTTACGTGAGATAGGCATTATACGGTTTCTACTGATTGTGAGCTTTTTTTATTCGATTTTACGTTAATTTTTATTTTGTACTAGAAATGATATTGATCGATGACTTTTTCTGCTGATCGTTAGTTTACTTTACTATACTTACTATACTTTTGTATGTCGATTTTTAACATGTACTAGAAACGAAGACTAGAAATTATTTTTAACTTGATCTTTGACATTGTCTACTAATCGTAAGTTCCGCTATGTGCATATTTTTTTGTAGGTCGTATTAAGTACTGATTTAACAATGTTTCCGAATTAAAAACTTCAGCAACAGTATTTTTTATGATTAAAAGTTGATTATTTTCTTATAAATAATATTTTATTTCTATTTTTAAATAAAAGCCTACATTTAGTACTTTGATAATCACCTAGGTATCTAAAGATAAAGTCAAAGTCAAATAAGCTTTATTCAAATAAACTTAATTATTAAGTACTTTTGAATCGTCTATATTTTCCTACCACCCGTTCTAGACTTTTTTAGCTGACAAGAAGAACGGGCGCAAGAAACTTATCAGCTGTAACAGCCATAAGTAACGATATTTACAAACTTGAATATATCGTTACCAGATAATTACAACAGGGTGACAGGATTACTGGCAACAACATAGACTTATTATATTACTTCAACAAAGTACTTATAGTAGCAAGTTATGTGTTACATCATTTCCACGCATTTTGATCTTTAAGATAATCGTCTACTTTATAATAACCTTTACTCATGAGCGTTTTTTTAACATGGTTTTTAAATTCATGCAAAGGAAGATCAATCACTTGTTGCGGAACTTTATTAATAAAGGCTATGCCTTTCCCCATAAATGAACCTCTAGTTTTTGCAAGCCTAAATCTTGGAACGGCAAGTTTATCTTTATTTCTTGTATTTAACTGGTGAATATTGCTGTTCTTAGCAAATGAATCATAGTTGTACGGTACAGACCGTACATTCCGCGCGGTCAGCATTTTACGCCAGCTGCGATCATTTGTAACAATTTATTAACTAGTTCACAATCAGTCATCATATCGTGCACTCATATCAGTTTAAGCAATTTAATTAGCATTTTATTTTAACGTAATTCATCAAGTGTAATTATATAGCAATAAATTAGTGTTCAACATAATTTTCTCTATCATTTCTATCATCATCAACTGTACGGCCTGTAAAGGTTCGTACATTGTGGTCCTGGTTTCCTTACATAAACTAAATTTTCATAAATGTATTGGCCTGCCAAAGTTAAAATATTTATTTCTTTGAACAATTCTCTCAAGGTATCTCTCCGCCGTAGATTGTATATGGCGCGAACAGCTCTTTTTTGGAGTATAAAAATATTTTCAATACTGGCAGCTGAGCCCCACAATAGCAGTCCATACGACATTACACTATGAAAATAACTAAAGTATACTAACCTTGCCGTTTCAATATCAGTTAAAAGCCTTATTTTCTTAACAGCGAATGCCGCTGAACTAAGTCTACTTGACAAGGCTTCAATATGTGGATCCCATTGCAGTCGAGAATCTAGTGTGATACCTAGAAATTTAGTACTCTCAATCAACTCGACTTCATCGTCATTCAAATTAATATTTAATTTTGTCTGCTCAACATTAGGTAATGAAAATTTAACACATTTAGTTTTATTGGGGTTAAGTGCTAAATTATTGCTATTAAACCAGTATGAAACTTTAGAGAGGGCACTATTTACTTCGTCCGAACAGTTACTACCTCTGTTTACTTTAAAAACTAAAGAAGTATCATCCGCAAATAGTACTGTCTCACATAAATTATTCGCGTAGTTGGGAAGATCATTTATATAAATTAGAAACAGCAATGGGCCCAATATTGATCCCTGTGGCACACCCATATTGATGGGGGCTCCAGTAGATTCAGTTCTATTAATCACTACTTTCTGAGTTCTATTGTACAAATACGATTTCATAAGACTAACTGATTTATCACAGACACCATAATGTTCTAGCTTCCTTAATAGTGTTTGATGATCAACGCAATCGAATGCCTTAGAAAGGTCACAGAAAATGCCAATTACATCTTGCTTTTCTTCCCAAGCGTCAATAATATGTTTGAGAAGTGCAATTCCAGCATCAGTAGTACTTTTACCCTTGGAAAATCCAAACTGATTTTTATGAAGTATATTATTGTATGTGAAGTAATCTAATAACTGGGAATATATAATTTTTTCAAATATTTTACTAAGTGCTGGTAGTATAGATATTGGCCTAAAGTTAGCTGGGTCACTTTTATCCCCAGATTTAAAAAGAGGAATCAATTTACTATTTTTCATTAGATCAGGAAAGACCCCTTCGTCAATACATTTGTTAAAAATAAAAGCCAAATAAGGGGCTAGTATATCAATTATTGATTTAATAATGCTTGTTGACATGCCCCAAAGATCTTCTGTTTTTTTAACATTAATTGTTTTAAAAGCTTTAATGATATCTGCACTATTTATATATTTAAACGAAAAACTTTCATTGCACTTATCAACGCTAGACTCCAGAAGGGAGACAGCGATGTTGGGACAAGCACTAAGAGTACTGGTAGTTTCTACAGGTATTCTAGCAAAGAAATCTTCAAAAACTTTAGCGACCTCATTGTCAGATTCAAAAGTTTGATCACCAGTTTTTAAACAGAAGGAATTTATATTGGATTTTGATTTGCCCGTTTCTTTGTTAATAATATTCCAGGTAGCCTTAATTTTATTGTCAGCTAATTTTATTTTATTTGCAAAGTACTTGGACTTTGCTAAGATACAAACTTCTCTGAATGTTTGTGAATACTTCTTGACAAATTCAATGAAGTTAGGATCACAAGAAGTAGCTTTCTCTGCATAAAGTTCGTATAATTTCCTTCTGCTCTTATATATACCGGGAGTGGCCCAGTCACTAAATTTCGTACTATCATTACATTTGATCACTTTTTGTTTAAAAGTTTCACTGAATTCAGTTTGAACTATGCGAAATAAATGATTATATAGGTTATTGGCTTCAAAATTTGGTTCTGGTAATGTTTCAATTTTACTAGTGACATTGGTTCTGAATTTTTCAATACAGTGTTTTTTTATTGGCCTACACATTATTTCCCGTTTAGGCGGAACATGATGGTGCTCAATGGAGGCTAATTGTCCACTGTGTAATAAATAAATACTACTATATTTTTTAAAACAACATACCAATTCCCTAGTCTGTTTAGTAAAGCCAATTACCCGTATTTAAAGATACAAGAGATGGCCGTTACAATAAATGATTTTCCTTATATGAAGCTTGTAACGGGCAGGCTCTCTTATGTCAAGATACGCGCAGTGCGTTACAGGATTTGTATGGAATTCTGAGCCGCATGAAAACAAAAACAGGTTATAAATAGGTTAAAATTCATGTTACTTTAACAAAAAAAGCCTTTTGTAGAGATGGATATCAACAAAGACTATATAAATTAATAAATACAAAATTCTGTTAATTTAATCCAATATCAAAGAAACTAGGAAAAATACTTCTGAGTCATTTTCCCAAAAGTAGTCTTTTTTGAGATAGGTGAGATTGGTGTGACACGGCAGTTTTGTCGGTATAAGTGTAACTCAGTGATTTAAGGAAAGGGATCGAAAATGGCAGCATGTGATAGGCTTATGGGGTTGTGGATCACTGGCGGACTAATGGGGGCGCGGCATTTGGCATAGAAAAAAAAAATAACTGCCTAAAAATCGCGTTGCGCGGCCGATGAATTTTAGAAAATACAAGAGTATTTGATAAAACTGAATAAAAATCGCTTTGCGCGGCCTTTTTGAGGGGGGGGGGTTTGATGAAATTGTTACCTAGAGAGCGGCAAACTGCCTTCTACACCCCCCTTTTGAAAACTTAAATATTCGAATCTGAAGGGCGCCAGGGGGCCCACAATTAAAGATCGCCCCGGGCCTCAAAGTCTTACGGCCGAATACTCAAAGGCTTCTTAGCTTAAATCTTAAATTAAGGTCTCCTTAACTTTAAAGAAGCTGTCAGTTTCATAGAGATTCTGTCAATTCTGACAACTTTTTTGAATTTAAGGTGGCCTTAACTTAAAGATTGGATTGAGTATTTGGACGTTAGTCTGCCAGTGTTGATGATGAAGCGATTCCTACAGGGGACCCTCAGAGCTAACCGGCAGCTACGAGGGCAAGTACCGGGTTTTTAGTGGGTATTCTCCCCTCCTGGGGTCAGTGTTTCTTTCAGACAAAATTCTCCGGGGGGGCAATTAAGAGGTTCGAGGGAGCTCGTCTATCAATCACTACACTAGTTAGCCCGTCTACCTACACACAAGTTCACACAACACATTTTTCTCCGGGGGGGCACCAAGGAAACTCCGGGGGGGCATTGCCCCCCGAATTAGTACCTGAAAGAAACACTGCCTGGGGTCTCATTGAGCCATTGACTAGGTGGGACTACCGGAAGCGATCTAGGAAGGAGCCGTAACGTTTGACATTGCGGTCCCCTCCTGGTGGGCTCCACGAACGAAACCCCAGCGGGGGGGGATGCGTAAATACATTTTTCTCGGTATAAAAAAATATAAAAAAGACTTGCAGGATTGTATAAGCAAAAGCAGTACTATCATTATTATTATTCAATATTTTTGATACCTAAAATGGGGATTTATTGTTACCTGACTAAATACTACCCATTATTATGTAACTAGCGGCCGCCCGCGACTTCATCTGCGTGGAAAGGTTTTTTGCTATCCCACTGGAACAATACTTTTTTCGGAATAAAAGGTACTTGCGTCCTTCTCTGTACCCCTGCCAACGTGTATGCAAATTTTCATGATGATCGGTTCAGTAGTTAAGACGTGAAGGCGTAACGAACAAACAAACGGACTTTCGCATTTATAATATTAGTAAGGATACAAAACATAATAATGGGTACCTTTACATTACCTTTTTCATTGTTAATGTTGGTCTCAGTTCTGATGGCACAATTACTGTGATCCAATGAAGCATTACTTGAACCTGAAAATCACATTTAAATGATATTATGATTAAATTAAAGCAGTTAACGATAAGTCAACTCGGTAGGTACTGTAAGCGTACCTACAGGTAGGTTCGAGGGTCCGACGCCGGCCGGTGGGGTAAATGATAACCCACCTCCCCCTGCTCTTAGCTTTCAGAGGAAATGGGTGAAATGGTTTTGATCAAGGTGACTGTTCACCCGTCCGGCTTTGCTGGCGTCCCACTGGCGTTATTAATTTTTGTATGAAACAGCAATTTTTTTTTCGCGATTACAGAATTGGTCCCATAAAAAAAGTTGTTCAGTTTGATGGTGGTTCCTATCTACTATATTCGGCATTGGGGGTTATTTTGTAACACATTGTATACTAGTGGCTCCGTGAGCTGCAGACCTCGGGATAAAATAAAATAGAATAAAATGTCGCCATGAAATTTTCAAAACACACAGTAGGTACGTGAGTATTAACAGCTAGATGGTGCTTCTTATTTTGATAATTTTTCAAAATGGGTGAATGTTTTTATATTAATTTGGAAAAATTGGCTTGACTAAACAGTTATATATAATTATCGAACCTACTCATAAAATTTCACCAGAATCGGTTGAGAAATGCGACCTGTAGTGGAGATCAAACAGCCGGAAAGCTGGACTGAAATATATTTTTTTACTTATCTCCGTCATTTAAATAAATTTCGAAAAATTGCCTCGACAAAAAAAATCTATATATTTATCAAATCTGCTCACAAAATTTCACCGGGATCGGTTGAGAAATGCAACCTGTAGAGGAGAATAGACAGTGCCGGAAATCCGGACTGAAATATGATTTTTTAAATTATCTCCGCCATTTAAAAAAAAAAAAACTGGCTTGACAAAAAAATCGATACAATTTTCAAACTTGCTTACAAAATTTCACGAGAATCGGTTGAGAAATGCGACCTGTAGAGGAAAACAGACAGCGCTGGAAAGCTGGACTGAAATATGTATTTTTAACATTTCTCTGTCATTTTGAAAAATTTTAAAAAACTGGCTTGACAAGTAAATTCTATATTATTTTCGAATCTGCTCACAAAATTTCACGAGAATCGGTTGAGAAATGCGACCTGTAGAGGAGAACAGACAGTGCTGGAAAACCGGACTGAAATAGGTTTTTGTAACATATCTCTGCTATTTTGAAAAATTTCAAAAAACTGGTTTGACATAAAATTCTACATCATTTTTAAACCTGCTTACAATATTTTACTAGAATCGGTTGAAAAATGCGACCTGTAGAGGAAAACAGGCAGAGCTGGAAAACGGACTGAAATCTGTTTTTTTAACATATTATCTCCGCCATTTTGAAAATTTTCAAAAAACTGGCTCGACAAAACAAATCTACTTATATAATTTTCGAACCTGCTCACAAAATTTCACAAGAATCGGTTGAGAAATGCGACCT
Source organism: Agriphila geniculea (assembly GCA_943789525.1). Lineage (NCBI taxonomy): Eukaryota > Metazoa > Arthropoda > Insecta > Lepidoptera > Crambidae > Agriphila > Agriphila geniculea. Next base: position 9,890,614 of record OX038895.1, read on the forward strand.
GTAGGCTGGAACAGACAGCCGGACATATGAAAGAATTTTTGCCCAAGCTGAAGCAGAGACACTTCGCTCGCACTTCAACTAGTGTTCTACGGTCATAGCAACTAGGCATTCAAATGTAATTTAATTATAATTATTCATCAACTTTTTGAAAAAGCTATTGGACAGGCTTGTATGGGAAGTGGTCAGTGTTGTTTTAAATATAATGTAAAAACACTAATATAAAAAATTAAATAATACCAATATTGTAACTGTTACATTAGTGATATTTACAAAAGCCTGTATAAATAAATATTTATTCTCACCTGGCAAATGTATTAAAGGCACTGCTATATTGCTCAACCGCCTAAGACGATTTTTATGTTCTGTTATGAAGTGAATATCGCATATCCTCTTCTTCTTAAAGACTTCAAGTTCAGTGAGTGTTCCCAGTCTTGCTCCTACTATCGAAGCCCACTCTTTAAAGCGATCTGGATACTTATTAGGGTTCGGAAACACATGTAAAACAGCACCTGCAAATATTAAGCATTTTTGCCATAGAAAGTAATAAAATAGAACTTGAAAACAAATTACTTTCCAAGGTTAGTTAGGTTACTGATTAAAGAATCCCTAAGGATTTTCTCGATCAATAAAATTGCGGGCGAGCGCCATTTGAACCAATAAATACAATTTTAAAAGTATACTATACTTAGGCAAGTACTTAAGGCCTACCATACTATATACCTCTCATTATCATGTATGTGATGTGATGTGCGGGCTTTTAATGATGTTTAATTTAGAAAAGAAATTCAAAGTGGCGGCTAGTTAAAAGATGATGAAGGTAAAATTTTTAAGTCAATTTACGAAGAGATTGTTTTTAAATAAAAACAAACTACACCACACCTAAACTTACACAATGTAATTTACTTTTAATTTACTAATGTTGTCAGAATTTATAGTTTCACATTTATAACACACTAGCGGACACCCGTGACTTCGTCTTCGTGGAAAATTTTTTTGCTATCGTGGGATAGCAAAAATATTTTCCACGAAACAATACTTATTTCTTGATGAAAGGTAGATACACGTTTCTCTCTGTACCCCTGACAACGTGTATCTAAAATTCTATGTTGATCGATACAGTAGTTAAGATGTGAAGGCGTAACAAAAAAACTAACGGACATTCACAATATCCTTTTCTTACTAATATTATAAATCCGAAAGTCCGTTTGTTTGTTTGTTTGTTACGTCTTAACTACTGAACCGATCATCGTGAAATTTTGCATACACGTTGTCAAGGGTACAGAAAAGGACATAGGGTACCTTCATCCCGAAAAAAAGTATCGTTCCCGAGGGATAGCAAAAAAACTTTCCACGCAGACGAAGTCGCGGGCGGCCACTAGTATATTATAATATTAGTAAGGAAGTAAGGATATTAGTAAGGATTAGGTACGAAAACTGCTTGAAGTTATAGGCAGTGGCACAGGTTAGGTAGAATTACATATTGTTAGTATCTTACCAGGATTGTCACATCCAAAAACACACATGAACGGCATTTTTATTTTAATAACCACGAACGCAAAACACAATCGCAACAGAGTCAATATCAAATCAACAGCCAGCAAATCTTCAAGCTGTGGAAGGACGCGCTGAGCTCGAAATAACTTTGAAGAATAACTTTGAAGAGGCAAAGACTTCTATGTGTATGTCGCAGGCGTATTGTATATTTAGCCGTATTACATAGCAACTAGCTGTTTTAGAAAACGGCGCCGTATTGTAATGCGGCGGATTTAAGAAACGCCGTATTCAAAACGGCTGATCAAAAGTACGCCGCATTGAATAGAGCGCTTTGCGATTTTCAATACGGCTAGCCGTAATGTCATTGGGCTGTTCATAAGCCGCTTTTCCGTAAGTTTTTAGTACTAATTATCAACACTCGCAGCGCTGCCTACCATAACAATAAAAATGGCGTCAAGTGCTGATATTGCATCGAAAATAAGTAAGAATATGGATAAATTAAATGAAGGAAACGTGCCAAAATGTGTACAGATAATTGTTTTAAGGACAATTTTTAATGTGCAGTTAAATAGTTTCTACGCAGCTCAACGCGAAAGTGTAAAAAAGCCGGGGATCAAAGAACGAGATTAAAACTGCTAAGGTGGCAATGGTTTCTGGTGTTGTGCGGAATCCTACGCAATATTATTGGTGTAAAAAATACAACGTAATGAGTGTAGTCAGTTAAGATTAAAGAAACATATTTCAGAAGACCCACGTGCCGGACTACAGCTGCGCCACAAAAAAAAGTTGGAAATCTGACTTTTTGACTATGCCATGATGAAGTCGATAATTTGTCGGAATTTGTCGCACAAAAACCAGAATTTCTCGGTCTTGCGTTTAGGAGATACGTGTGGCCCAGCTGTAGAGACGTCTCTACAGCTGCGCCACACAGATCTCGAAAACGGAAGGTCGTAGCGAAAATCTGATTACTCGTGTGTGCAGCCGTTAATTTGTCCAAATTTGTCGCACAAGAACCAGAATTTGTCGGGCTTGCGTTTAGGAGATACGTGTGGCCCAGCTGTAGAGACGTCTCTACAGCTGCGCCACACAGATCTCGAAAACTGAAGGTCGTAGCGAAAATCTGATTACTCGTGTGTGCAGCCGTTAATTTGTCAGATTTAGTCACCAAGAACCAGATTTTGTCGGTCTTGCGTTTAGGAGATATGTGAGGATACGCTGTGGAGACTTTTCTACCTGGATCTTCAGAAAGGAAGGTCGTAGCGAAAATCTGATAACTCGTATGTGTAGCCGGTAGTTTGTCGGATTTTGTCACCAAAAACCAGATTTTGTCGATCTTGCGTTTAGGAGATATGTGAGGATACGCTGACGACCTTTCGTTCTCGAGATCCAGGTAAAAAGGTCTCCACAGCGCTTTCGCACATATCTCCTAAACGCAAGATCGACAAACTCTGATTCTTGGTGACAAATTCCGACAAACTAACGGCTACACACTCGAGTTATCAAATTTCCGCTACGATCTTCCTTTCTCAAGATCCAGGTACAAAAGTCTCCACAGCGTATCCTCACATATCTTCTAAACGCAAGACCGACAAAATCTGGTTCTTGGTGACAAAATCCGACAAATTAACGGCTGCACACACGAGTAATCAGATTTTCGCTACGACCTTCCGTTTTTGAGATCTGTGTGGCTCAGCTGTAGAGACGTCTCTACAGCTGCGCCACACGTATCTCCTAAACGCAAGCCCGACAAATTCTGGTTTTTGTGCGACAAATTCCGACAAATTAACGGCTGCACATACGAGTAATCAGATTTTCGCTACGACCTTCCGTTTTCGAGATCTGTGTGGCTCAGCTGTAGAGACGTCTCTACAGCTGCGCCACACGTATCTCCTAAACGCAAGCCCGACAAATTCTGGTTTTTGTGCGACAAATTCCGACAAACTATCGTCTTCATCATGGCATAGTCAAGAAGTCAGATTTCTAACTTTTTTTTTTGTGGCGCAGCTGTAGTCCGGCACGTAGAAGACCCTACTTTTTGGGCAGTGCCCAAAGAACAATATTTTGATACATTACATATACAAAAAAGTTACCTTCTAAGAGGATTTAAAATTATTTAAACCAAAAAAAAATTGCTAAATGTTCTAGTAAGTCTAAAATATTACAATTTTACAAACAAGAACCAAACCGTTTTGTACCGTACCTACTTATTTATTGTAATTGTACCTAATTATTTATTATATAATAATAGTTTGTATTATTATATGAATTACGTAACTGTTCACTGCACCCTGTCAGAAAAACAGCGCCTCTGTGCTCTTTCTGCCCACCTAAGACTGACACAGAGGCACAAATGCTGAGGCAGGGTTTTTTATTGGCCTCACATCCGATTATTTTAATTTTTTTTATTGTTCTCTTTTTAGTTCTTAAGTAGGTATTATTTAAAATTATATTCTAGTTTTCTCCGTTTTATTCCGTGCCTCTGTTGTTTTTTAGTGTTTTTTTTTTAATTTCTGTAAATATGTGAGTGTCAATAAATGTTTATTCTATTCTATTCTTATTTGATAAAAGCAGTACTTACCCATTCATTCATGGAGCTTTGGGAATAATCCATATATTCCTTAAAACTAATAAAAAGAACACATGTTACTTACCAGGTGCTTTAGAAGTTACTTAAACTTACCTTTTTTTCATAATTATTAAAATTAAATTTGTTTTCAATTAAGCACTGTTTCATTTTGTTAGTGTGGTCACTCTACAATAGAACTTTGATACAAAACGGCTAAACGTGCTCCGCCGTATTGAACAACGTATCACATTGTCAATCTGGCGTATCGTTGACTCGCCGTATTACAATACGGCGCCGTTTTCTATAACAGCTAGTTGCTATGTAATACGGCTAAATATACAATACGCCTGCGACATGTATACTACTCAGTGTTGCCAGCAGGGTATTGTCAAAAATAACCTAAAATATTTAAAAAAGTAACCTTTTAGTGAAAAAAATTACCTTTCATATTTTTTTTTGTGAAAATGTATTCAAAGTTGATTAGATGTTAATTGTATTAACTTACAAAAACAAAAAATAAAAAAAACATCTTCAGAATTTGCAAAAAAAATTTTTTGTGATCTTTGAAATGATATAATTCGGTTCGGACTGAAGTGACAGATTTGGTATCATTATATATTTTGCTTGTTATACTTTCTACAATATCCATAATATTATCGACTGCCGCAAAAAAAAAAAACGAATGCACCACTTGCCCATACAAATTGGTCATTTTCTTTTATAGCTCTTTCTTTTCACACAAAACAAAATACTATAAAATAGAATTACAACAGGATAGGTAACTACCAAACGATTCAAACAAAATTACTTCCTATGTAAAAATAAAATCTGTCTGCAACTCATTGAACTGACAAACAAACTGACATTGACAATGACAAGTGATGGCGGCGGGCGGGGGGCGGGCGACACGACATGAAAAAAAAACATAAAGAGCACTCCATTTCAAGTTAGTTTTAAAAAAATAAGAATTAATATTGAACTTCCGAAAAATTACCTAAAAGTTATCTTTTGAGTAGTGTAACCTAGAAGTAACCAGACAGATTCTAAAATCACCTAAAAGGTTACTAAAGTAACCTTCTGGCAACGCTGATACTACTACTACTTTTAGTATTTAGTAGATGTTTTGCCCATGGAAATAGTACTATAAACCGGAATGAGTGCTTCGCCCCAAAACGAGCCGACAGAGAGGTCAAGTAGATGTATGTGTCCTTTTCTTCATTAGGGTGACCAAACCGTATGGTTGGCCGGAGACATACATAATACTTTAAACTGTTTAATATAAACTTAAATACCTAGGTAGTTCTTTATTTGTAATTAACACTTTTTACCGCGTTTTTATTAGGTTGCTTGCTCTTTTGTTTGTTTGAGCACAAATTTTGCAAACGATTTTATACCAAATTCTCGATGAGCTAGAGACTTGAAACTTTGAACACAGGTCAGAAATGGAAGGAAATGCAATATTACAGTGTCATTGAGGTGATCTGATAATGGAGCCGGAAGAACACCACAGGAACTCTATGATGAATGAAACTATACAACCCCATCGTGTTTGGGCTTATTAGAATTGTCTTGACAAGTACTCTGACGGGAGACGAGGTTCAGGGTCGGATGATGAAGTCTGGATTCCATGCCATAGGAACTCAATATTGAAATCATGCAACCCCATCGAGTTTGGGCTCGTTTGAATCGTCTTGACGAGTGCTCTGTTGGGTAATAGTATCCAAGAGTCTGATGATGGAGCCGGAAGAAGGCCACAGGAACTCTGCAATAAAACCTTTCAACCCCATCGAGTTTGGACTCATTTGAATGGTCTTGACGAGTACTCTGATAGGCGGTGGTATATTTTTAGTTTAGCTCGTTAACTAAAAAAAAGAAAATTAATATTTATTAAAAAAAATATTTTTTAAGAACAAATTATTTAACACGGTTTTATTAAGTTGCTTTTTTGTTTTTAATTTTTTAAATATGGTAATTCAACCAATTAAAATCTAGTTTATTCAATTCAATTTAATTTCAAGTGTAAATAATTACGAAACTTTAAAGTTTATTCCAATTTTTAATAAAAATGCAATGTGCGTGAACTTCGGAAAAACAAATAAATGTTGGAAAAACAAGTAAAAGTAGGGAAACATTGTCTAGTGATCTGTAGTTAAAAAAAGATGGAAACGATTTTCGACTTTATTGACGTTTGCAATTCGATTGCTTTTTCCCATAATTATACTTGTACATTTACTTTGCTGTTTCATTAAAAACTGTTATTTTGGTAAAGATGTCAATAAGGTCTAAAATACTTGCACCAATTTCTTTACTTGTGAAATTAATAAAATGGGTGCAAAAGATTTACGACGACACAATGTTAAAAATATAAAAAAAAAACAAAATGGCGGCCAACTATATTGTTCGTGGGCCGATTTTATGAAACTTGATTTTGTTACTATTTTGATCAAAATATAACAAAGAAATGTTAAAAATATAAAAAAATATGGCAGCCAACTCTTTTTTATTTAGTGGGCTGATTTGAATGAAACTCGGTTTTAGTACTAATTTGACAAGAAAATAATAACACAATATGTATAGAAAAAATTAAAAATCTAAGATGGCAGCCAACTTGTTTGTTTTTGGGCCGATTTCGATGAAACTAGGTTTTTGGTAATATTTTGACAAGAAAATAACAACGCAATTTTTAAAATACTAAAAATCTAAGATGGCGGCCAACTTTTTTGTTTTTTTGGGCCGATTTCGATGAAACTTTAGTTTTTTAAAATTGCGTTGTTATTTTCTTGTCAAAATAGTTCCAAAAACCGAGTTTCATCTAAATCGGCCCAAAAACAAAAAAGTTGGCCGCCATCTTGGATTTTTAGTTTTTTAAAATTGCGTTTTTTTTTTGTCAAAATAGTTCCGAAAACCAAGTTTCATCGAAATCGGCCCAAAAACCAAAAAAGTTGGCCGCCATCTTGAATTTTTTTATATTTAAAAAATGCTTTGTTATTTTCTTATCAAAATAGTTCCAAAAACAGAGTTTCATCGAAATCGGCCCACAAACAAAAAAGTAGGCCGCCATCTTGAATTTTTTAATATTTAAAAAATGCATTGTTATTTTCTTATCAAAATAGTGCCAAAACCGAGTTTCATCGAAATCGGCCCACAAACAAAAAAACTGGCCGCCATCTTGAATTTTTTAATATTTAAAAAATGCGTTATTATTTTCTTAGCAAAATAGTGCCAAAAACCGAGTTTCATCGAAATCGGCCCATAAATAAAAAAGTTAGCCGCCATCTTGAATTTTTTAATATTTAAAAAATGCGTTGTTATTTTCTTCTCAAAATAGTACCAAAAACCGAAATTCATCGAAATCGGCCCACAAACAAAAAAGTTAGCCGCCATCTTGGATTTTTTAATATTTTAATATGGCGTTATTATTTTCTTATCAAAATAGTACCATAAACCGAGTTTCATCGAAATCGGCGCATAAACATGAATTTGATTATTAATATTTACTTTACCCCTAGCCTGCGACTTCCAGTAATTTCAATTGATAGAACAATTTCGTTTTTTGGGAAATCTGAAATGGTGTAGTATTTATGGTCACCCTAGTTTTGTAAAGGAATATTTCCTAAATATTGAAATTCTAAAATTGAAATTCGGCGCCAAAGTCAAAATCGGATCGGAGTTGCCAGGATTGACACTTTAATTTATACAACTACAATAATGCTGATTAGCATTATTGTAGAAATCTAATTAAATCAAAAGAGTAAGTTCAGTTTTATTTTACAATTACTTTAAGTTATTCTAAATTAACATTTAAGTAGTATATTTTCAATATTCCACTCTGAATCCTTAACTTTGATACACTACGTGATTGGTAACGTACATTTTCTTTTTCCTACTATCGTGGTATTATTGTTTAGTAATGGCAATTGTGCGAACGAGACACCGACCTCCACCTGCACGCGTAGCATGACCAACATCGAGTTATCTCGAATCTTATGATTCGACTCAGAGAACAATGGCTTGTCTACACCGAAATGTCACTTTTGTCGGGTTGAGATCGAGATACTCATGCTCGCATTTACAACTAGTAGACTCGTATTGTTCTTTGTCGTGTGGCCTAATGTCAAAAGTCGACAAACACGATTAGCGTATAGTTGGCAGCCTCACCATGGAATTAGAAGGTTTTGACTAGGTCAAAAAATTGTTAGTAAATAGTTATAAATAGTGAACTATAGCATATAAATAGTGATACTATGGTTCAAAAGATATTTGAGTATCTTGGTGAGGCTGCTATCTTGACGTCAAGCTAGCAGACACCTTAAGAAATACAGTTCGTATCAATGTGATTTATATGCCAAAAAATTTTTAGGAAATAGTGAATCGTATACGCAAAATTTCAATAATATTGCTTCAGTACAAGCCGAGATATTACGATCTCAAAGTGGGCTGCTAACTTGACGTTTCTGGCAATGGCGATTCCAGAGAAACGGGTACAAGTTATAAACAAATAAATATATCAAAAAATTGTTAGTGAAATTGTGATTCTTACGATTTAAATAAAAAAAGAATTCTTCATTGCTATTTTCTAAAAATCGAATGTTAACTTCTACATAGTACTCTGAATATAGGCTGTCGATCAATATTGAACTTTGCTCCACAGTAATAAGGTTTAAACTTGATTGCAATCATGAGGTGAGTACTATCAAGCAAAGACACCTTAAGAAATACAGTTCGTATCAATGTGATTTATATGCCAAAAAATTGTTAGGAAATAGTGAATCGTATACGCAAAATTTCAATAATATTGCTTCAGTACAAGCCGAGATATTACGATCTCAAAGTGGGCTGCTAACTTGACGTTTCTGGCAATGGCGATTCCAGAGAAACGGGTACAAGTTATAAACAAATAAATATATCAAAAAATTGTTAGTGAAATTGTGATTCTTACGATATAAATAAAAAAAGAATTCTTCATTGCTAATTTCTAAAATTCGAATGTTAACTTCTACATAGTACTCTGAATATAGGCTGTCGATCAATATCGAACTTTGCTCCACGGTAATAAGGTTTAAACTTGATTGCAATCATAAGGTGAGTACTATCAAGCAAAAAAGTGAAATTTATATTTTTTGACTGTGTCAATAGTCATATCCTCGGTTCAAGGCTATTGATTTGATATAAGTAAACAAATATTTTTCTACTTACCTTTTTTAATTTATTTTTTATTAAATCTCATCAAAAAAAAATTGATTGTGTAATTACTCTAATAATAATTAATACCACTACTCTAATCATCGGTAATACCACAGCCTAGAGAGTATTCTTCTTACAGTCGGACATCGCCCTTTGTGTTGGCGCAAAAGCCGCCGTTCGTCTAGACAGTTGACGCAACGACTAAAAGTGCAAGGGTTGGCAGTGTTGGCACGATGTAATTTGCCTTTTCGAATTTTAAAAAATATATAGGAAAAATAAGATAGACACTTCAAAATTCTTGTTTTATTCTTTGAATTATTTATTGTCATTTTTTTCTAGAAGGTAAGAATATTTTTTTCAAATTTGTCTCTTTTCCTTCTTTTAATGCTCTTAAAATAAGGAAAAGAAAAAGTTTTTCTTAGTATTTTCTCTTTTTTTCTTCTTCTTGCATCATAAGTGCGAGGAATTATAGGAATTATGGAAAGGATATGAAAAGGATGTATGATAATCATAATTTTAATTGTAAATCATTACTAATTTAGGGCTAAATAAGTATAAAATAAATCTTAAATTAGTACTCAATTAGGAAATAATAATGAAAAAATAAGTTCCAAGATGGCGGCTGACAACTTTTTTGTTTATGGGCCGATATCGATGAAACTCGGTTTTTGGTACCATTTTGACACAAAAATAACAACGCAAGGTAACGCAATGTCAAAATATTAAAAAATTCAAGATGGCGGCCAACTTTTTTGTTTGCGGACCGATTTCGATGAAACTCGGTTTTTGGTAGTATTTTGACAAGAAAACAGCAACGCAATGTTAAAAATGTAAAAAATTCAAGATGGCGGCCAACTTTTTTGTTTGCGGACCGATTTCGATGAAACTTGGTTTTTGGTAGTATTTTGGCAAGAAAACAGCAACGCAATGTTAAAATGTAAAAAAAATTCAAGATGGCAGCCTACTTTTTTGTTTGCGGGCCGATTTCGATGAAACTCGGTTTTGGGTAGTATTTCGACAACAAAACAGCAACGCAATGTTAAAAAAAAAAATTCAAGATGGCGGCCAACTTTTTTGTTTGCGGACCGATTTCGATGAAACTCGGTTTTTGGTCGTATTTTGGCAAGAAAACAGCAACGCAATGTTAAAAAAAATAAAAATTCAAGATGGCGGCCAACTTTTTTGTTTGCGGACCAATTTCGATGAAACTCGGTTTTTGGTAGTATTTTGACAAGAAAACAGCAACGCAATGTTAAAATGTACAAAATATTCAAGATGGCGGCCAACTTTTTTGTTTGCGGACCGATTTCGATGAAACTCGGTTTTCGGTAGTATTTTGACAAGAAAACAGCAACGCAATGTTAAAATGTAAAAAAAATTTAAGATGGCGGCCAACTTTTTTGTTTGCGGGCCGATTTCGATGAAACTCGGTTTTTGGTAGTATTTTGGCAAGAAAACAGCAACGCAATGTTAAAAACCGGCCAAGTGCGAGTCGAACTCGCGCACGAAGGGTTACGTACCAAAAAACGGCAAAAAAAAATACGTTTGTTGTATGAGAGCCCCCCTTAAATATTAATTTTATTCTGTTTTTAGTATTTGTTGTTATAGCGGCAACAAAAATACATCATCTGTGAAAATTTCAACTGTCTACCTGTTGTTGTTATAAATATCGAGCAAAAAAACAGCAAAAAAATTACGTTAGTTGTATGGAAGCCCCCCTTAAATGTTAATTTTATTCTGTTTTTAGTATTTGTTGTTATAGCGGCAACAGAAATACATCATCTGTGAAAATTTCAACTTTCTAGCTATCACGGTTCAAAATATACAGCCTGGTGACAGACAGACAGACAGACAGACGGACAGAATAGGGTCCCGTATTTACCCTTTGGGTACGGAACCCTAAAAATGAATAAAATTCAAGGTGGCGGCCAACTTTTTTGTTTGCGGGCCGATTTCGATGAAACTCGGTTTTTCGTAATATTTTGACAAGAAAACAGCAACGCAATGTTAAAAAAAAAAAAATTCAAGATGGTGGCCAACTTTTTTGTTTGCGGACCGATTTCGATGAAACTCGGTTTTTCGTAGTATTTTGGTAAGAAAACAGCAACGCAATGTTAAAAATGTAAAAAATTCAAGATGGCGGCCAACTTTTTTGTTTGCGGGCCGATTTCGATGAAACTCTGCTTTTCGTAGTATTTTAGCAAGAAAACAGCAACGCAATGTTAAAAATAAAAAAATACAAGATGGCGGCCAACTTTTTTGTTTGCGGGCCGATTTCGATGAAACTCGGTTTTTCGTAGTATTTTGGCAAGAAAACAGCAAGGCAATGTTAAAAATGTAAAAAATTCAAGATGGCGGCCAACTTTTTTGTTTGCGGGCCGATTTCGATGAAACTCAGTTTTTGGTAGTATTTTGATTTGACAAGAAAACAGCAACGCAATGTTAAAATGTAAAAAAATTCAAGATGGTGGCCAACTTTTTTGTTTGCGGGCTGATTTCGATGAAACTCGGTTTTTGGTAGTATTTTGGCAAGAAAACAGCAACGCAATGTTATAAATGAAAAAAAATCTAGGTGGCGGCCAACTTTTTTGTATGCGGGCCGATTTCTATGAAACTCGGTTTTTCGTAGTATTTTGGTAAGAAAACAGCAACGCAATGTTAAAAATGAAAAAAATTCAAGATGGCGGCCAACTTTTTTGTTTGCGGGCCGATTTCGATGAAACTCGGTTTTTGGTACCTAGTATTTTGGCAAGAAAACAGCAACGCAATGTTAAAAAAAATTAAAATTCAAGATGGCGGTAATTTTTTTGTTTGCGGACCGATTTCGATGAAACTCAGTTTTTGGTAGTATTTTGACAAGAAAACAGCAACTCAATGTTAAAAATGTAAAAAATTCAAGATGGCGGCCAACTTTTTTGTTTGCGGACCGATTTCGATGAAACTCGGTTATTGTTAGTATTTTGGCAAGAAAACAGCAACGCAATGTAGTAAGAGTAGGTTGACTTTCACAGATAAGAAATAGTACAACATGCCACAGACTACTACATTACGCACTTTATTTTCTGAATTGCGCCCATTAATGGGAAGGTTTATTTGTTTTTTGTTAAACTTTATGTGTTAATAAATGTTTTTTTCGTTTATCGCCCCTGATGTCATTGCTGTGCTCGGCAGAATATCAGTGCAGCAGGCCTTGCCTGCTGCTTATACTGAGCCGAGTACAGTTTTGGCATCACGCGACGATGCGCAATGTTAGTGTCTATCTTTGCTTGTGTTTAGTTTATTGTCTTTGTAATGTTGTGTATCGTTGTGTGTTGTCAAAATAAATGTATTTTCTTTCTTTCTTTCTTTCTTTCTTTCAATGTTAAAAATGTAAAAAAAGCAAGATCACATTTTTAACATTGAGTTGCTGTTTTCTTGTCAAAATACTACCAAAAACCGAGTTTCATCGAAATCGGCCCGCAAACATAAAAGTTGGCCGCCATCTTGAATTTTTTACATTTTTAACATTGAGTTGCTGTTTTCTTGTCAAAATACCACCAAAAACCGAGTTTCATCGAAATCGGCCCGCAAACAATAAAGTTGGCCGCCATCGTGAAATTTTTTTTTTTAACATTGCGTTGCTGTTTTCTTGCCAAAATACTACGAAAAACCGAGTTTCATCGAAATCGGTCCGCAAACAAAACAGTTGGCCGCTATCTTGAATTTTTTAGATTTTTAACATTGAGTTGCTGTTTTCTTGTCAAAATACTACCAAAAACCGAGTTGCATCGAAATCGGCCCAATAATCAAACAAAAATACACAAATATCAACAAATACATCAATGTGCGGCTGCCATTTTGAATTCCAAATCTAATATCAAAATCGTGCCAAAAACACTTTTTCATGGCACCAACATCAAAAAATTGCAAACACTACTTTCAATATAATATAATATAACCCAATCAGAAGCGTAAGCCCTGACGGGATAGGGCCCGAGATGCATACATTGCCAAAGTATGGGCTCTCGGGCCCTCCCACCCCCCTTCTATATCGCACCACCCCGCACGATTGCTCTGTCTAGACGCCTCCGATGGCCGACTGTATGAAGACTATCTCTCGGCTGTGGTAATACTACTCTCAGTTCATTTATTTAGTTATTTATTCGGGAAAAACTAGAAATATTTTCTACTTATATCATCTACTTCTTACCTACTTACCTACCTACTGATTACTAATTTCATTATAAATCTCACCAAATAGGTACCTAAGGGTGTGTCCCCACTTAGGTTTGCGAACCTCGCGCTCCGCGAACCTCTGTTGCAGGTTCGCGGGGCGCAATGTGGACACGCGGAGCGCGGAGCGGACGTCCGCGCTCCGCGCTCCGCGAACCACGCTCCGCGCTCCGTTCCCATGATCAAATCAGCTTTATTCATATAAACTTAATTATTAAGTACCTTTGTCTCCACAGTACTATTATTGTGTAATTAATAATGAGTGGCTAAGAAGGAGTAAAACTTTGAATAGACAATCATGCCTATGTACAGTCAGTAGCACATCAGGTTATACAAAGTGTCAAAAATTTTCAATTTATTTTGAACCTTGTCTTCGCAATGAGGGCTTTTCAAAATGACAAAAAACTGTAGGCTCGATAGATGGCGTTGATAAAAATGTGTGTCCGTCTGTCTGTCACCAGGCTGTATCTCATGAATCATGATAGCTAGACAGTTGAACTTTCACAGATGAAATATTTCTGTTGCCGCCATAACTACAAATACAAAAACAGAATAAAATTAATATTTAAGGGGGGCTCCTATACAACAAACATGTTTTTTTTTGCCGTTTTTTGGTACGAAACACTTCGTGCGCGAGTCCGACTCGCACTTGGCCGGTTTTTTAACTCACTCTAATGTTCGAAACAACCAAGATCTTTAAATGTCATTAACAGTACAAAGTCTTCGTTTTCCATTTGGAATAGGAATAATTGAAACTTTCCTTTATTTTGAATCAAATAAAATCTGTTTTTTGAGGATCTACTATGATCATTTTAAAAATTAAAATTACGCTCTAATGTTTGGAACGCCGCCGCCGCCGTTAGAGCGTTTGGTTGCACCCGGAGCGTAGGTTCGGAACGCAACCCTGCGGCGCTCCGCGAACCGCGCTCCGCGAACCGCGCTCCGCAGTGTGGCCAGATTGAATTTTACGAAAATAACGAAGCACCTCAAAAAAATACTGAAACATACCAAGTTGCACATGGAAAATATACCGATAAAAATACTGATTTTCAAAACAGGTTTTATTCATTTATCATCACAATTAATGTTTAAATTATATTTTAACATTCTATTCGAAGGCTTCTTATCTGTAACTTAGAGTCTGTTCGGAACTTTTTTGTTTGTGGGCCGATTTAGATGAAACTCGGTTTTGGGTACTATTTCGACAACAAAACAACAACGCAATGTTAAAAATATAAAAAATCCAAGATGGCGGCCAACTTTTTTGTTTGTGGGCCGATTTAGATGAAACTCAGTTTTGGGAACTATTTCGACAACAAAACAGCAACGCAATATTAAAAATATAAAAATCCAAGATGGCGGCCAACTTTTTGTTTGTGGGCCAATTTAGATAAAACTCGATTTTTGATACTATTTCAACAACAAAACAGCAACGCAATGTTAAAAATATGAAAAATCCAAGATGGCGGCCAACTTTTTTGTTTGTGGGCTGATGATTTAGAAGAAATTCGGTTTTGGGTACTATTTCGACATTATAACAGCAACGCAATGTTGAAAATATGAACAATCCAAGATAGCGGCCAACTTTTTTATTTGTGGGCCGATTTAGAAGGGTTCCCTATGTATTTGCATAAAATTTTAAGGCATAATATGTCATAGCATAATATGATTTCGCCGAATGATGTTTACGCATAATATTATTTAGTCATAACAGCTTATGCATATTTTTTTTAAGCATAACTACTTTAAGCATAATCATGTTTAAGCATAATATTCTTTAGCATAAATTTAAACACGCATAATGTTATTTACGCATATTTTTATAAACAAAAAAATCACGACGTTTAAAATCGCGAAAGAACATTTTACCTAAAATACAAAATCCCGAAACTTAAAAAACCGAAGGTTAATTGAGGGTTACATGCTAGCAGGTCGGTTCTGGCACTTCGCCGGCCGCTGCCGCGGCACGCTCGCTTCGCTTGCTCGGCTCGTGCGTTGTTGGTCGCAATGAAACCTTACCTCCTCCTCGCTCGCTACGCTCGCTCGTCGTCGCACCTAATAGACCTAAACAGATTTTCGGGATTTTTAACTATCGGCATTTTAACTTTCAGGGTTTCGAACTATCATCAGTCATTTAATAATCGATCTTTCAAGTTTCGGTCTATTGGATATTGACATTAAGGATTTTCGGTATTTTAGAAATAGGTGTTTTATGAGACAATATTTAGGTCGTATATGTTATGAGTTTTGGGCATTTTAACACAATACCTACCCCTTTTGCATGAAAATAAATGAGTGCGTAAAAATATTTATTCTTATTGTTTTTGATTTTTATGTCTAAATAATATTAGGCGAATAGACAATATGCCTAATAACATTATGCGAAAACAAATTAGTCTAAATGATAATTATGCTAATATAAATAGTATGCCAAAAAACAATTATGCGAAAGTATTATTATGACAAAAAAGATTATGCCAAATCCGTTATGCCAAATCAAATTAGGTATAAAACAATTATGCGAAAACAAGGGATCCCATTTAGAAGAAACTCGGTTTTGGGTACTATTTCGACAACAAAACAGCAACGCAATGTAAAAAATATTAAAAAATCCAAGATGGCGGCCAACTTTTTGTTTTTGGGCCGATTTAAATAAAACTCGGTTATGGGTACTATTTCGACAACAAAACAACAACGCAATGTTAAAAATAGGAAAATTCCAAGATGGCGGCCAACTTTTTTGTTTGTGGGCCGATTTAGAAGAAACTCGGTTTTGGGTACTATTTCGACAACAAAACAGCAACGCAATATTAAAAATATAAAAATACAAGATGGCGGCCAACTTTTTTGTTTGTGGGCCAATTTAGATAAAACTCGGTTTTGGGTACTATTTCGACAACAAAACAGCAACGCAATGTTAAAAATATAAAAAAATCCAAGATGGTGGCCAACTTTTTGTTTATGGGCCGATTTAGATAAAACTCGGTTATGGGTACTATTTCGACAACAAAACAGCAACGCAATGTTAAAAATAGGAAAAATCTAAGATGGATTAAGATGAAACTCGGTTTTGGGTAGGGTGTAGTTTGGTACAATGAAACACCAAAAGTTCTGAGTCTCATATTTCTCTCATTTTTGTAGATATGAATTCCATCTTTTACAGGAACGGAGTCTACTCAATTAGGTATAGTATGGCATTTATAGTTTTATTAATAAATAGATACATAACCAATAACAAGACTTTTAAAAGAAAATGGGAATTGTTTCAATGTGTACAATCCCATGATATTAGGACATCCCGCGCACTCAGATGATCCTTTAGTCGACATTTTTTATTCTTATACAATTACTCTCAATAATCTTATACCTTACTACGGCTTTGGTGAATGAAGATGTTTTAGTAAATCAAAATTAATTGAAAAGTAATGTCCAAAAATATCTTCAATACAAATTAAAAAAAAAATATCTTTAAAAATAAATAAAATGTCTCTAAAAAAATTTGGGAGAAAAAGTCTTTATAAGCGAGGATCGATCTTCGGGCCACTCACAGCTGAATTCAGTATGCAGCACTCAGTGTGTTAACGTATGCGCCAAAGCGACTTAAAGCGTTCAAAGTATTGATCAGTTAAGTAGGGTTTGAAACTTGATGTATGAGTTGGTTTGAGTATGAGGTCAAGACGAAAATAATAATTATTGTACTACCTCAACACTGATAATATCACTGATGATAATATTTAGTTTTAACACTGGAGATGAGATTTATTACGCAAATTAAAGCGCAGTTTTATCACTTTTCTGAGGATAATGCTCAGACTATATTCAGCAGTTTTTAATAATCCACTGATTACAAAAGGCACTGAATATTTTATGAGCACAAATACACACTTTTAAACTATAGGTATAGTTCTACAAACGATATCACTGGTGAATCACTAGACAAATTATTGATTTAACTTGATTCCAAATGTTAGAATTGTGATTTAAAATTATTCGGCAATATTTAACGTAGAGACTATGTTTACTACAAAGCGCCATCTGGCGGATTTAGATGAAACTCCGTACTATTTCTAACATTGCGTTGCTGTTTTGTTGTCAAAATAGTACCGAAAACCGAGTTTCATCTAAATCGGCCCACAAACAAAAAAGTTGGGCGCCATCTTGGGTTTTTTATATTTTAAACATTGTGTTGCTGTTTTATTGTTAAAATAGTACCCAAAACCGAGTTTTATCTAAATCGGCCCATAAACAAAAAAGATGGCCGCCATCTTGGATTTTTTATATTTTTAACATTGCGTTGCTGTTTTGTTGTCGAAATAGTACCCAAAACCGAGTTTTATCTGAATCGGCCCACAAACAAAAAAGTTGGCAGCATCTTGGGATTTTTTTATTTTTAACATTGCGTTGCTGTTTTGTTGTCAAAATAGTACCCAAAACCGAGTTTCATTTAAATTGGCCCACAAACAAAAAAGTTGGCCGCCATCTTGGATTTTTTTATATTTTTAACATTACTTTGCTGTTTTGTTGTCGAAATAGTACCTAAAACCGAGTTTCATCTAAATCGGCCCACAAACAAAAAAGTTGGCCGCCATCTTAGATTTTTTATATTTTTAACTTTGCGTTGCTGTTTTGTTGTCGAAATAGTACCCAAAACCGAGTTTCATCGAAATCGGCCCCCAAACAAAACTTGGCTGCTATCTTTTAGATTTATTTATTTATTATTAGTTTAGATTTATTACTAAAATTGTAATAATAGGCACGATCCGGAATACTGAGCCTGTAGGCGTGCGTTTTCATTCCATCGTTGGAATTGGAATTATCAGTATTTACCACACAGTTGGACCACAGTAAATACTGTGTGTGTAGCCGTCGCCTTATACGTAATTATAGTGCGACTATCTTGAATTAATATTTATCTTGTTAATACAGTCGCACTAAAACGTAACAGTACCATCAACATTTCAATAACTGTAATCAAGCATAAATCCCAAGTTTGTTCTTTTTCAAAACAGGCTCTACTGATCTTTGCTTCTGAATGAAATATAGACTTAATCCGGGAAATTCCTTGAACATCAATGTTTGCGGGGACTTAACACCGTAGTTACCATAACTTTATAACCAAAATATACCGAAAATACTTACTTCCGCTAATATACCTACAAAAATACTGATGTTCGGTAAAGTCGATAAAATATACTGAAAAAGTATTAAAATACTGAATCTGGTCACACTGGCGCTCCGCGCTCCGTGTTCGCGTGTTCGCATCGGGGTGGGTACTCACTTAGGTTCGCGAACCTCCGCGCTCCGCGAACCTAGAACAGTGATCCATAGCAAAAACAAATATTTTTACTTTGGCTACAGTGTGTGCCTGTGCGAACCAGCTTCGCATACGAGTTCCCTCACGTACTCACCTCGGCGCCCTGTTCCAGCAGAGGATACACGATATTTTCGGTGCAGGTTCGCGGAGCGCGGAGGTTCGCGAACCTAAGTGGGTACCCACCCTAACATTAAAGTTTCAGTTACTAAAAAAAAAATACAAAATATTCATTTTCAAAAAATTACAGGTTAGGATATTTTCATTAGACTCCTCCCTTTAAGTTATAGTTTTAACGTTAGGTACCTAATTGGTAGTAAAATATTTGTAGTTTTTCCTACACTAAATAAATGAACTGAGAGTAGAGTATTAAACGACCAAATTTTTTTTGATGAGATTTAATCAAAAATTTTTTGATTGTGTCAATACTCTAAAAAATAAAAAAGTGGGTAGAAAAATATTTGTTTACTTATACCAAATCAATAGCCTTGAACCGAGGATATGACTATTGACACAGTCAAAAAATTTAAATTTCACTTTTTTGCTTGATAGTACTCACCTCATGATTGCAATCAAGTTTAAACCTTATTACTGTGGAGCAAAGTTCAATATTGATCGACAGCCTATATTCAGAGTACTATGTAGAAGTTAACATTCGATTTTTAGAAAATAGCAATGAAGAATTCTTTTTTTATTTATATCGTAAGAATCACAATTTCACTAACAATTTTTTGATATATTTATTTGTTTATAACTTGTACCCGTTTCTCTGGAATCGCCATTGCCAGAAACGTCAAGTTAGCAGCCCACTTTGAGATCGTAATATCTCGGCTTGTACTGAAGCAATATTATTGAAATTTTGCGTATACGATTCACTATTTCCTAACAATTTTTTGGCATATAAATCACATTGATACGAACTGTATTTCTTAAGGTGTCTGCTAGCTTGACGTCAAGATAGCAGCCTCACCAAGATACTCAAATATCTTTTGAACCATAGTATCACTATTTATATGCTATAGTTCACTATTTATAACTATTTACTAACAATTTTTTGACCTAGTCAAAACCTTCTAATTCCATGGTGAGGCTGCCAACTATACGCTAATCAAACACGAGCTTTTCTCTTCAACTGACATTAATTTGACAGTTGAATCAGAGAAACTTGTCTACCACCCTTTGAGTAGTCGAGAAGGTCGAGAGAGAATCACAGACTAATAAGAAGATTCGAAATAGTTTTCTACGTATTTTATTTTATATGAATCTAAATTTCGCAAAAAAAAAAATCTAAATTATCCGTGCTTATATTTTATTCCTTAAAAACTTAAATTAAAATTATTTTCATACGTTGATTTTAATATTTCTTAATTTTCTCGTCATTTTACACAGATTACTAAATTAACAATTTCGTTAGTAGTCTGTGTTATATTTTCAAAATACTCTCAATAAAAGAAAGGCAAACGAATTTATATCCATACGGCTATATTTAATTAGTTTTAAGAGTTTAGCGTTGTGAAATCTATAGAAAGGAACGGTGCTTTATGAGAAATAAAGTAATTATTTTCTATTGGCAATATTATTCTTCTCGAACTTGAGAGAGCTTGTCTACGGAAGAGAACGCTTTCTTGAGTGCCTCTTTATCTTAGAACTTATAAAAAAAAATGAGAATCATGTTTAAACTAAATTATTTCGGATCAAATTAGATAATTTTGACGTTTATTGGTGTTGAAATAAAAACATTACCTTTAAAATTCACTTTTATTATTAAAAGACATCAAAAGGTTTCGAAATTCTGAGAACGAGTCCCACCTGTCTGTCAAACTGTGCTCAGCAATCGAGAAGGTCGAGACGACAAGTCTTCGTAGACAAGAGTCTCGTTTGCTCATGCTACGCGTGCTGGTGTTGTTTCATTCACACAGTAGAGTCTTCAGTGAATGTCATCGATAGAATTTCAACTCTATGACAAAGGCAATAAAGTTGAATTTCTTTTGAACGAATAGTGAGAATTTTTGAATAGTACTCACTCCTTATATAAACCTCCTTGGTTTTGCCCTTTTCAGGACAGGCGAAGGACTATGCCATACAGCCAGTTCTTGCGTGTTGGTTTCTTAGTCTTTTTTTAAAATAAAGGCAAAGCCAAATCTTGCGTCTTATTAGAATGCGGGTGCATCACATTCCAATGCTGCTTGGAGCATTTGGCAGCAAGTATATCAAGACAGTTTACTCGGTAAGGTCAGCCGAGGTAACGACCACTACAATAAAAGTCTCAGCTTCACACAACCAAGATCGCGCCTATTTCCATTATCCCACATATTGTTCAGTTGCGTACCTAGACACTTGTACCACAAAACTGCACCAATTTTAAGACAATATCCACTATGAATCAATTTGCGAATAATTAAAATAGTCACCGAACTGAACTCGACAAAATCCCGCCAAAAACTCCTGTGTATACTACAATTACTACACATACTCAGACCAAATATTTGGTCTGAGTACTATGCGCGCCAAATAAGAATAGTATCGACAACTTCACGGAGTTCACGGCACTGGACAATTTTGTTATTGCTTGGTACTTAGAATTGATAACTTTATAATGTATAGGATGTGCATAAAAAGAAACAAAATATATAAAAATATGATTTTTATTATTGCTGGCATCGATGAGCATGGCAAACGATCATTGGATTTTTTGCTGGCAGTACAAAATTGACCAGTGACGTGAAGTTGTCGATACTATTCTTATTTGGCACGCATAGTACACATAGAAGTCTTTGTGAAGAGGTCAGGAGGAAGATGACTTCTTTGAGGCAGTGTTATACGAACGGAGGAGTAAGCCCCTATTTTTTTATTGTCCTATGGATGGGAGGTAAACTCAAATCAACCGTCAACGTTATTTATCAGAAAAAAGAAAACAAAACAATCGAAAACAAACAAAACGTTGGTCGGTTCAAGGAACATTTTTACTGACTCGTATCGTAGGGATCGAACGATACTTTCGATACTTAGGAAGTATCGATACTTTTCCCTCGATACTCGATATTTTAGTATCGATACTTGAACATCAAGGTATCGTGAGTATCGCGGTATCGACTAGTCTATTTTTAAAATATCGAGTACTTTTTGTCACTACTTAAAACAAATTACTTTCCTTGGTTATAATGGTATTCCATGCAGTGGTAGTAGCTACATCGATGCCATCGAAAGGTTTTTTTCCAAAGCTGAGGCCATAATGACGGAAAACCGTAATCGTCTCAAGCCAAAAAGACTGAACGAACTGCTTTTCTTAACACGAAGAGCACGGGGCCCTATTTTTTAATCCCTCAACTGGCGTCGAGCGCTCTTTACTACTAAATTTCGTTCGACATTTGACTGAAATGAATGAGATGTTGAACCAAAATCAGTAGAAACGAGCGCTCGATAGGAGTCGAGCGATTCAAAAATAGGGCCCCAGGGAACTGAATGGTTTTAAATGCGTGTTTTTTACACGGCTGAAGCGTAGTTTTTTATTTGGTATAATACAAATTAAATAATATATATATTTTTTTTTATTTCTACCTTACTTTCTATCGGTAAGTACATTACATCTTTAGGTTTTTACTTCTATTCTCTCAATAAATAATTATATTAATACATTGTTATACTTAGTATATAAATTACTGCATTCCAAGAAAACGAAATCATGCCGTGATCATACCTCTAAAAAAGTATCGATACTGAGTAGTATCGATACTTTTAGATTGATACTTTTCGGGTATCGATACCTAGGGTCGATACCGATACCGATATTCGGTATCGTGAACAGAGGCCGATACTTCGAACCCTACTGACTCGTTAGCGATGCGCGATTATGAATGATCATTCGATTATCTCAATCATTCGAATAACTTACTAAAATTAGTAGTGTAGATATTTCCGGAGAAAAAGGCCCCATTTGCATTGAAAATCATGAGATTTGTAGCAGTTTGAGAATTAGCTACGGGGGGGGGGGGGGGTTGTCCCGCGCTCATCACTTTACAAAAGTATTACTAATTAGTAATACTTATTCGATTATTGAAATTAGTATATTACTAATATGACATTCGATTATTGAAATTAGTAGTTAATTCGATTATTGAAATTAGTAATAATCGCGCATCACTAACTCGATTCGATCGAATACTAATTAGCGATGCGCGATTATGAATGATCATTCGATTATTATTCGATTATCTCAGTCATTCGAATAATTCGAATGACCATTAACATGTATTACTAATTACAGCTTGACCAAAGAGTTGAAATTAAATAAAATGGAACTAAAAATTTTCAGTACTAAATCTAGTCAGTGTTGCCAAATTATTCTTGATTGTGACGTATTTACATAGAAAGTGGCGCCCCTTAATTAATGTCAACTCTTTATGGTCAAGCTATAGTAATGTAAATATTTTATAAATATTGTAAATATTTTATATAAATAATGGATTTGATACGAGTTTTTTTTTAGAGACTTTCGTTGAGCAACTTCTCAAAAGTATTACTAATTAGTAATAATTTTTCGATTATTGAAATTAGTAATTAGTAGTTAATTCGATTATTGAAATTAGTAATAATCGCGCATCTCTAATACTAATTCGAATACCTTCTTGGTACTCGCATACTCGAGTACCGAAAATACAGTATTGGGAGACATAAGTACTCGAATAGAGAATTCAAGAATTAAAATTATGCGAATATCAAAGCGGGTCGACAATCAGTTTTAGCGCCAAATTTAATTGTTTATTGTGGGGATTAGTACATAAAACTAGTGTCACTTTATGTAGTAATACTTAGCCCCTTCTTACACGGCGCTACTCAAAACTGACAAAACTGGTTAGCAGCTCTAGTTGTAAACTGGTTAGTGACTGAGATTCGTACACGGCATTACCAAATTTTATTAATACCTACACGAAACGCGGTGTGTGTTGTTTCGGAATAATATTGAAATGGCTAGTGATTCGAGCGATGAGGAGTTATTACTTCTATACTACACCAGACTACATCCCGCTTCACTCCAAGTTTTCTCGGTCACATCCCAACGCGAATACTCTTTTCATGTGTAATTATACAAACACGTATGCTTTTCCACTTCTTAGACGAATTGTATATTTACTAATAGTCATTCATTTTCACTGAACTGAAACAGAGTTTCCAGTTTCGGTTACTAATCAGTCACGCGCGACCAGCATGATCGGTCGCCAGTGATTAGTTGCCAACGCGGTTACTGACGCGTTACCAGTACCAACCAGGGGGCTAATTGTCTAATTCAAAAAATCTATCGCAATCGCTTTCGTTTGACAGATGGATGTGACAAATTGCTGCATTTCTTTGGTAAGTTTTTATTTGTCCCAAAAAGAAGCTTCAATGTATTACATGAAAGCGATTGCGATAGATTTTTAAATTAGACAATAGAAAGGCTGTTTGTGATTGGTAGCGTCGTGTACGAACCGCCATTGAAATACTAGTGCTGTGACTATTTTGAAACTCGTTGGTGATTAGAGTTTGCAACCAGTTTATTTTCAGTCGCGGCGTGTAAGATGGGGCTTACTTTTTGAACTATTATGTGGAACAATGCAAATTCACGTTTTACAAGTGTCAAAACAGTATTCGA
The DNA here is from genome assembly GCA_943789525.1 of Agriphila geniculea. NCBI lineage: Eukaryota > Metazoa > Arthropoda > Insecta > Lepidoptera > Crambidae > Agriphila > Agriphila geniculea. The sequence goes on from OX038895.1 coordinate 9,915,010, forward strand.
GTCAAATTGAGTATTCGAATACTAGTCTAATATTCGAACACCCTATGCGAGTACCTGGACTCGAATACTGATTCGATTTTTTTTATCGAATACCAAAATACTCGAATATTAAAAATAGCGGACTCGGCTCATCACTATACGTGAATGGCCGCACTTTACCTAAAAGTAGTTTATTCAGCATTGGATAGATGGCGCCACATCGCAGTCCAGACTGTGTGCCATTTGCGAAAAAACTACTAGGTACTTTAGAAGTTTTTATTAATATTGTAGTACCTTTATTTATTTAATATTAAAAAAATACTTCCAAAGTTCTTCTTCTTCTTATTTTTGTTATGGCAATCTACTTTCTTCTTGGAAGTAATTTTTGCCAGTGTCATGTTTTGAATAGTTCAGTATTTCTAGATTTTCTAGTAGATTGTTTCAGTTTACATTAAAATGCGGGTGCATCACATTCCAATGCTGCTTGGAGCATTTGGCAGCAAGAATATCAAGACAGTTTACTCGGTAAGTTTTGCCGAGGTAGCGACCACTACAATAAAAGTCTCAGCTTCACACAACCAAGATCGCGCCTATTTCGATTATCCCCTACGAACAAAGATACTAAGGAAATGTAATTCTGCTCAAAAAATAGCACCACGCAAACTACAACCGTGTGAGCGGGGCTAAAAAAGTACAACCGAAGCACTGTTTAGTCATGTCTGTCACGCGCTCGGTGACAGTCGTTAGCGTAACGACAAAAAAATCATTAAAAAGTGGTAAAAAATGACGTCATGTGTGGTCAAGTGGTGTAAAAGACCAATAGAAGGCATCAAAACAAATACGGTCATATAATATCATTGGTAAGTAAAATATTTTTCGTTATTTAGAAATATCTATGAGCGTATACATGCAAACTATGGTAGCTATTATGCAACAAGTGTTCAGTCACTTTGTGGGGCAGAGTCAAATCTTCACGTTCACTGCTATCACAGATTTTTAAACAAGAATAAAACTCTCTCATGAAATTCAGTACAACAGAAAAAAAGGAAAATTAAAATCAAAATTTTGTAATGCTATAAAAATGGCGCGTCCTGCAATATACAATCCATAGAAAACGATTAATCTGATGTAATCTCCTTGCTTTTTATCATTATACAGGGTGTAACAAAAACTCTGTCCAATCCGTGAAGGGATGATTAGGTAGGTACCTATAAAGTTTCGATTCTATTTACGCAATCCTTTTTGATTAACAAGTAAAAAAAATCCCTGGTTAAAATAGAATAAATGAAAAATGGGGAACTCACATTGCAACACCGAAGGCAGCGGCACGGCACAACAAGTAGTGACGTCATAAGGTCAAGACCGTCAGAACACAAAGTAATGACAATTTCCAGAAACTATAATTTTTATGCAGCTCTGAAAACAGCTTTTTAATATGGAGTTTGATTCGCGGATTGTTCTGCTGGAACCCCAATGTGAGATCTGCTGCGAAGATGCTACTCCATATTTCCACCACCAATAGCAATACATGCCCAACAACTGTGCACTAGATTGTCTCGAACACTTTGCAGCACACCTGTATTCAACTTAATAAGTACAAAAGTGGCTATTATTCGCAAACTCATTACGGCTTCACTCTCACAAATGTTTTTAAACATCAACTGTTAACATGACCTCACAAATAAACCTCAAGGGGTGTCAAATCTGGCGATCGCGCTGGCTACGGAGTTGATCCACCTCTTCCAATCCACCGTCTCCCATATTGCTAACTTAGGTATTTGCGCACCGGTCAATAAGCATATTAAAATAGTCTGCATTTAAAAAAGATTTTTGGCAAGAATAAATTTTGACTTGGTGGAATACGCTGCTATAAAAAAATATATTCCGACGAACTGAGAACCTCCTCCTTTTTTGAAGTCGGTTAAAAAGATGTCGCTATAAGAATTTTGTACTGCCAATTAAAGCATGCTTTTTTATGTGAAAAATAAAAATAAAGCAACGTATTAATACGTTTTTCTTTATCAGTCACACCTCTAAAAGACGTATTGAGGCGTTGCTTTCGCCAATGTGATAATTATCCACATAATGTACTTACATGTTATGAAAAAAAAATCTCTACATAATACATTCTCTTTTATTAAGCATACCTATTTTATTTCAATACCTTACCTAATTCTAGTCCTTCTTGAAATCAATTGTCTTACCAATTAATATGATCATCATTCATCAACATCATCATTTTATAATTTTCATAAAATAAAATAACATTAAAATCATCACAGCCGAAAGACATCCACTCCTGACAATATGTCTCTTTTAGTTTTCCGGAGCGACTAGCTGCAGACGACTTACATTCAGCGTATTCGAGCGATCTTTACCAAGTCTACATAATAAAACAAACATTATATCTAACAAATAATAATGTACTAATTTCATAAAACAATTTTATGATGCCGCCCACCGCGCCGGGCCTTAGCAGGTTAGGTGTACTGACTGCATTCTACATTACACCGTCCTCGCATCAATGACAAAGGCACGACAACGGCCCAATGAGTGATGATCGTCACCTCGTATGTGCCTTACTCCTTCAGGCTTATGAGCTATAAAAACCTTCAGTGACGGATAAACAATTTCTTATTTTGGTATTCAGAACAAACGTGACGCAAGGATTTATGAATGATTGACATCTGAACATGGCACAGACGAGATGACGCTGAAGGTTATGTATGCTGGAAATAACAAAAACTAGCAAACGAAAGTCAAATTTTACTTCCTAGATGCTCAGTGACGCAAAAATAAATAAGATTTAACACTCGAACATCATACAAAACAGAACAGATCTCATAAAATTGTTGTTTAAACAAGGCACATACAGAACCGTCTGTACCAGTTTTCATTTGTCAAAATATCGACAACTAAACCGTATGTAAAAATATGTCGGCTGTACGACGCCACTTTTAAATGAGAAAAAAAATTTTTTTTCTTCATTTATTACAATATGGGCATCAAATGAAAGGCGCACATTCCCAAACTATATCATTTATCTCTTAAATGTGTAAAATAAATTAAATAAATTTAAAAAATATTAAAAATACGACTGCCCTGCCAAAAACGAACTAAAAAGTTAACTAAATAACAAGTGTCATTGCAGTCGGGGGACCTCTTTGATTAAAAACTGTTTCACAAAACGGTCCCCTGACTGCAATGACACTTGTTTTTTAATTAACTTTTTAGTTCGTTTTTGGCAGGGCAATAGTGTTTTTAATATTTTTAATTTTTTTTAAGCAAATAAAACTTTAGGAAATCAATTCAACATGTTGTGATTTATTAACGCTTATGGTGTGACACTAAAAAGTTATTTTGATAACAATAATAATATCAAATATCACAGTTCAATCAAAATAATGTACATATTAATGACTTGTTGAAAATCAGACTATAGTCCGGCAATCTCGTGCACGACCGTCCCGCGGGGTGACAGACGGTGGCGGGGACGAGGTAGCAACATGGCGGGCACGAGTTTCTCTTCCCGCCCGCCCACCCGCTACCCGCTGACATCTTGGATACCTCGTCCCCGCCACCGTCTGTCACCCCGCGGGACGGTCGCGCACGAGATTGCCGGACTATAGTCCCATAGATAATAATATAATACTAGACTAATATAAGTAATTCTACTGACTAGGTTTTCTAAAAATGTTATAGTGTTAAACATCACAGGTCAATCCTTTTATCCATACATATAAGTAATAAAACTGTAATAAAGTGTCTGTACATTGAATATATTTGAAAAAAAATGTTTGGGGCAATGGAGACATAGTAATAGAGTAAGAATTAAAAAAAGTGTATCTGTTTGTTTGTCAGTTTGAACAAGCTATCTCTGGAAATACTGTACGGATTCGAATGAAACTTTTTTGTTACATAGCTGTTAAGCCTGGGCATAGTTTTGGGCAGCGGTTCCCGAATATTTTTTCAGCGGAACCATGGGGTTCCATAAGAGGCTCTCAGGGGTTCCAAAAAATTCAAGAGTTAAGTAAATTTATATCTTTTTGTTCCAACTAAATAAATATTAATATCTTAAAAAGTTTTTCTTTTAAAGTCAAATTAGACTTACAAGAAACCTCTAACTATAAGACCGGTAGCAGACAAAGATGAGAAGCTTCTTAGTGCGCAGAATGATCAACTGCGTAGATGGCACGAGCATTTCGCAGAGGTTTTCCTTGCGGTAGTTGGCGAGGAGGATGATCTGGATCACAATTCACAATGGTGCGGAGATAGCTTGTGAAGTTCTGGATGTTAGAGTTTTAGAGCATACAAGGTTAGAGTCGATTCTCCAGATAAGGCTGAAATCTGTGCCGCCATAAAAAGCCTAAAGAGCAGCTAAGCACCAGGCAACGATGGCATTCCTATTGATGCGCTTAAGGCCAATGCCGATGCCACAGCTGATATGCTCCTGCCGCTGATGACATTTATTTGGGAAACAGAACAGGCACCTGAAAGCTGGAAAGAAGGCTACCGAAGAATCATCATTAGGTAAGCTACCGAAGAAAGGAGACTTGACTCAGTGTTCCAATTGGCGAGGGATCAACTTGCTGCCTGTTTGCTCAAAGGTTCTGTGCAAAATTTGTTGAACCGGTTAACAAGGGCGGTCGATTGCACCCTCACTGTCTTATTCAGAGATGTTTCACAAAACTGGGGTGCAAGACTGTTCTAACAAAACCTAGTTAAATGCTTGTAAACCAATCACAATGCACCTTTTAATACTTAAACGGTGGGACTAAACGTTAAACTGTCACTCTGAACACGATTTGCGCTAAAATGGCGTTAGTCGGCAGTCTAACGCCATCTTAACTTTGGCCCTATTTTAGTTTAACGAACGCAGTAAAAGAAGAACAGAGTGGTTTTAGAGCGGGTCGATCTTGCACAGACTAGATCAACGTTTTGCGTATGATTTTGGAGCAATATAACGAAATGCAGCAGCCGCTTTACACTTTACACTTTGTTCGTTGACTTCGAAAAAGCGTTTGATAGGGTAAAGTGGTCCAGTATATGGCGCATACTTGAAGAGGTATACCAGACAAGGTCACAAAAGTAATTAGATGCCTTTATTTGGGTTCCTCTTGCCGAGTGATGCACAACGGGCAACTTTTAGAGCCGATACCAGTAACTGCCGGAGTAAAATAAGGATGCCTACTATCACCGTTGTTATTCGTAATAGTCTTGGATGACGTGATGCGCCGAGTAACTGACAAGGCAAAGCGAGGATTACCTTGGGTTGATGGGAATACCCTTGAGGATATTGATTTCGCGGATGACCCGTGTTTACTAGCAACATCACGAGATCATCTTCAGTCCAAGACCGACGACCTCGCTCACGCTGCTGCTAAAGAGGGCCTGCGCATAAACCGCAAGAAAACAAAAGGCATGCGCCTAAACACCTCAGATGTAACGCCCATACACGTTAATAGCGAGGCCGTCGAACAAGTAGAACTTCGATAAGTCTGCCGATCTTCAACTTAAAACAGATAAATCGAAATAAGGAATTTCGTATTGTACTATTTGCCGAAGTTATTTAGAAGATATCGATGTTCTTGTGACATCATGAATTGGGGTTCGCCATTTTGGCCTGATTGAGGCTTGATTTATCTGTTTTAATTTGAAGCCGGGCAGACTTATCGAAGTTCGATGCGTTAGCCGGTACGGCTCCTGTGTGGACGTCCTCAATAACACGCCGCACGAAAATAAAAATATTTAACTCCAACGTTAAATCGGTTCTTCTTTATGGATGCGAAACCTGGCTTGTCAAAAATGAAGTCACCGCTAGGCTACAGGTATTGGTCAACAAATGTTTTAGGCGGATACTGGGAATCTGGTGGCCACGAACCATCTCCAATGCAAGGCTGTGGGAGTTAACTGACCAGCGGGGCTACCGGCTAAAAACAATGAAGTTCTTTTTAACTGTAATTTGACAGATGGATGTAATACATTGCTGCTTTTCTTTGGTAGGTTTTTTTTTGTCCCAAAATGAAGCAGCAATGTATCACATTCATCTGTCAAATTACAGTTAACATTAACTTCATTGTTTTTAGCCGGTAGCCCCGCAGATGCCGATCGACAAGGTGGTTCTTTTAAGGAAGTGGCGTTGGATTGGTCATGTGTTACGGAGGCCTGACAACCACATCCAGAAACAGGGTCTAAAGTGGCAAGCGCATAGCAGGAGAAAACCCGGCCGCCCTACGTACCACCTGGAGGCGCTCAGTTGAAAAAGAGGCTGCTTCAAACCTCAGGGAAACCGTCTTCATCTTGGCCCGGTACCACAGTAAAAAAGCTACAGTTAGTTTACTTATTTTTACTTGAGCTAGGGTTCCGCCTAAAACAGTGAACCAAAAAGGGTTCCGTAGCCAAGAGAATTCGGGAATCGCTGGTTTAGGGAATAATTTATTTTGGAAAATTGAACACCTGATGCAGATGCGGAATCATAAGGGTCCAACTAAACTATAAGGAATCTAAAAATGATGCCTCGACAAAAGCTGTTCAGCTTGATAAGCATTTTCTGTTGATGTATAAAAATTGAAGATCTGGAACACCTGATGCAGAACCATAATGGTCCAGCACACGTAGCATGACCAATATCGAGATAAGATTCGACTCACAGAACAATGGCTTGTCTACACCAAAATGTCACTTTTGTCAGGATGAGATCGAGATACTCATGCTCGCATTTCTATATGTTCTCGAGCTCGAGAGAGCTTTGTCTATGGAAGTGAAAGCTTTTTTGAGTGTCTCTTTATCTTAGAACTTATTAAAAAATAAGTATCATGTTTAAACTACATCATTTCGGATCATTTTAGATAATTTCGATGTTTATTGATGTTGAAATAAAAATATTACCTTTTAAAACTCATATTTATATTAAAAGACATAAAAAGGTTGTAAAATTCTGAGAGCGAGTCCCATCTGTCTGTCAAACTGTGCTCAGCAATCGAGAAGATCGAGACGACGTCTTCGTAGACAAGAGTCCCGTTTGCTCATGCTACGCGTGCAGGTAAACTATAAGAAATATAAAAATGACACCTTAGCTAAAGTGGTTCAACCTGATGAGCATTTTGTGTTGAGGTATACAAATTGAAGATCTGGAAAATGTGTTCCATCATGTGATGCGGAATATATGAATACGCCGGAGTAATTTTATTTTTTATTTCAATCCACGCATATGAAGTCGCGGGCATCAGCTAGTGTACAAATAAACTTAAAAAAAATATTTTGTTAACAATAAGATTGTTATAAAAAAGATATCACAGTTTAATCACAATATGTACAATATTTATTAATTTGTTAAAAACAGACTAGTACCCCAACCTAAAGAGTTTTAGTTATTATTATAGATACAGTATTTAGTTTGTACATTCAGCCATCACCTGTTGTGTTGGCGAAAAAGCCGCCGCGCGCCGTTCGTCTAGAATCTAGATAGATAGTTGACGCAACGACTAAAAGTGTAAGGGCTGTCACTGAAGGGATGCTGACCTCTTTTGTCAATTCAATTACAAAATTCAGGTCTTGGTAAGATATTTATTTTAGGTGACTGTGTGACTATTTAAACATAGTTTATTAATTTCCTTTGATATATATAGTCATATTCTAAGTCATTTTTTACGTAGGTATCTCATATAAAATGTATCAATCGTTTTTCGGATCACCTGTTTATTGACATTGTTGTTCTTTGACATTCTATTTCTACGGCGGAGACCAATATCGAGACCGAGATCTCGGTCGGACCTTAATAAACAGTACGGAAAACCGTCATTTTCGGGGATCCGTAGCCTAAATGGCAAAAAACGGAACCCTTATAGATTCGTCATGACACAACACTTTATTCCGAAAGTATTAAGATTACATAGTTGAAACTTAGTAGTTAGATGTATTCTGTTAACCGCTTAACACGCTCGCTGCGGTATGGGGTCGGAAGCACCCGATGCAATAATTTCCTACATTGCGGCGAAAAAAATGCTTGACTTCCCTCTGGTGCGGGAGAGATATCTTCAGTTTACTTAGACATAGGAAAGAGACAAATATTGTTTTATGAATATGACGTCAAATATTTCCCTTTTGTATAAAAAAACTTGTATCAGATCTGTTCGACCCGATAGCGACCACCAATAAATAATTTTCGTCAGGTGTGGTATCGGGTTGAATAGATCTAATATCCGATGACCCGATAGCCGCACTGAATTACCACCTAAATTTGCTAGTGCTGCACTCCTATGCAGTCGTTATCGATAGCCTTTATCAGAAATGGGTAATCTGTATTCACTGTACTGAAGTTATTCACTAGTCTGATTCAGCCAAATGAATTGATTCATCTTGACCATTTCCAGTTCACCTAAATGATTTAGCAGCCCACAATATAAGCACAACAAGCACCTGACCGGGTGCAAGCAGTGTTGTTAAAGGTACCTTTAAAACACGTAATATAATAACTCTTTGCTTGCAGTGTTATAATAATTATTACGTGTCAAACACCCAATAAATGTGATTACTGATTATCGATAATGCTTGTATCTTATTGCTCACATCTCTAAATTTCTATCGATATCTTGAACATCTAGTGCTGGTATCGGGTTTTAAGAGCGCGCAGTCAAAATAAGGCAAGTCAAATTCTGCGCGGGAGAGGCAAGAGAATAACAACTACAGATGCAAATGCGTCTGTGTGCGTAAGCGCTAGTTCGAGCGTAGACTTCGGGCGTGAACAAATAATGTTGATACTTTGAGTTTATTTTTTAGTATGCATTATTTCAATAGGCATTGCAAATTGTCATATTAAATAAAATGCATATGTGAACGGAGTACGCGAAATGATTAGGAAGAAAAACATCGGGAACGACACGGAAGTATACGGGTAAACACATAAAAAATGTGTTTGGCTTAAGATTACAAAAAAGAACATGAGGGAAAACCTAGGAGCTATGGAGGTACTCGGATTTGCTTCCCCCACGGTAACTTATTTTTACGAAGCCAGAGGCAACATAATAGTTTAGTTGGGTATGTGAAAGTGAAAGTGAAAATAAAAGTGAAAAATCCTTTATTTAAATAAGCTCACACAAGAAGCATTTGTAAATCGTCAATTCTTTTACCCTACCATATTATGACGTATTTTAGGTGATAAGAAAAATGGTCACAAAAAACTTAACAGCTTTGTCAGATCGGCTGTACAATTTTAAAACCTAGTAAGGGATAGGAGACAAATTTTACAGAAGAGCCAAAAAACGAGTTGGTCACTTTGAGAGCTTGCTGCACCGAAACTATAAAAGCTACAGTGATGAGACTTAAATTAAAAGATGCGGCATATCCTTGGCTGTCCACAGAGCATAACTATATATCATAATAAATGATAGATCAAGTTTTATAGCACTTACTAGTTATTACATTGTCTTTTTAACTTAGACTCAGCCGGTTTGACAACGTTTAAACCTAGTAAGTTGACACTTACTAGGTTATTAATGACCTAGGTTATTGTTAGTTAGTAATGACTACTAGAGTGTTAAAAGACCAATACCGAAGCCGTAAATGCGTTGTTTACATCAAACTAAATAAGTTTAAGTAAAAATAATTAATAGTAAACGATTTTCATTTTTGATTAAAAAAAACAGGTGCTATCTTTAAAGGCAATGAAATTCATGAAATAACGTGTGCGTGAGTCTATACGGTACGAGTAGGTGGCCGAGGCCCCGGATCATTCATATTCATTGCGATTTAGTAAATTCAAACGATTAATCATAAAATAAATATCTGATCCTCAATAACTCGCATGACAACTTTCAAAACCTAGCAAGAGACGTCTCTTGATAGGTTTTAAAAGTTGTCATGTAACTTGCTATGTTTTTGAAATGGTTTTTTAGGCTCTTCCGCGTTACGACTGTGTACTTCCTAGGTTTTTCAATTTTCAAAATCTTATTTAATTTTTTTGGCAGTGCGAATCGATGCCTTATTATGACTATAGAAGCCCAATAATGCAAAAATCCGTTTTTTCTTGAAGATGTCCCTTACTAGGTTTTGAAATTGCACAGCTGAGATGAAACGATATTTACAAATATGATATTTACATATATATACGATATTTACATATATCGTTTACAGACATAACATTCTTGAAATTAACATATATTAATAAACTAGCTGATGCCCGCGACTTCGTACGCGTGGAATTTATGACTCCAGCGTAGCATATAAATATGAACTAACTAGCGGCCGCCCGCGACTTCGTCTGCGTGGGAAGTTTTTTTTTGTTATCCCTCGGGAACTATACTTTTTTTCGGGATGAAAGGTACCCTATGTCCTTTTCTGTAGCCCTGACAACGTGTATGCAAAATTTCATGATGATCGGTTCAGTAGTTAGGACGTGAAGGCGTAACAAACAAACAAACAAACGGACTTTCGCATTTATAATTTTAGTAAGGATGTAGTTACATAATAAAATACTTGTAGCAGTGTTAAAAGTTAAAAAAGTTTTTGTAAAGTTTAGCTGGACCATTATGTGCATTTATGTGCAACCACCGCTCTAACGGCACCACTCGAAGCGTAGGTTCTGAATGCGCCTCAGTTGACAGTGCTTAATTTATCAACGCCATCTATCGATTCTATAGTTTTTAGTCCTTTGGAAAAGCCCTCATTAGCACATCCTGAGCGCAATATCGCGAAAGCATTGACAGTTTGAATTGCTCCTGAGAAACTTAATAAAATGCCGTCCTATGTTATGTGAAACTGTAGAAATTACACAAGTAAGCTTCCCAAAAATCTAAGGATCATATTTCATGAGCGTGTTTTATATTTAAATTGTTTTTCGTTCATATTTGTAAATTAGAAATACAAAATGTCAGTAAATATTATTCTTAAAATGTCTGTCATAGATTATAAATGTACAGAACGGAACAATGCTACGATAGTGCTCAAGCATTCGCTCCCATTTACCTAAAGAAGAATAATTATTTATATTATAAATAAACATTTTTCTTTTTTAAGTATTTATAATAAATTAAAAATAAAACGCAAAAAAGAAATACGTTGTATGTATTTGAGGGTAATTAGATGTAAATTTCTACAGGTCGCATTACTCAAGCAGATACTCATGAAATTTAGGCTTAATTGGCGTGCCAGTTTACTCGTTTTAAATTGCTAGTGGTGAACTGGCACTATCTTGTCCCGAAACTAATAGAGCTTGTAAATGGGTGCTTTTACTACTTATACAATATGTTTAGTTTGCGATGTTGGAGCTTTAAAAGGCAGATATTATGATAAATTTTATCGACGAAACCCCCCACACGTTGGGGTCTATCCCCTCTCCTGTTGGAATGGCCGGTATTATAAATTTGACTTGTTTTAGATGGCCCTGCCGAAAAATATTCAATTCTCCGGATTTAAAAGTCCTAAAGTTAAAAATTCAAAAGGTATTTTATTTATAACTGTAGGACTTTTAAATCCGGAGAAATTTATATTTTTCAGCAGGGCCATCAAAAATAAAAAGTCTTATAATGCCAGTCATTCCAACAGGCGAGAGGATAGACCTCAATATGTAGGGGGGGGGGGGGGGGGATTGTTGATAAAATTGATCATAGTATCTAACTTTAAAAGTTCCGACATCGCTTACCAAACATATTGTACCTATACTTATGTTAAGACCCGATCGAGGAAATAAAAATTTATCAAAATGAAGCGAGGTCTACAGTTTATAGAGCCACTAGTTTTATTGCTTGAAGTAAAAGGATTCATTATTTTATTCAGACATTATCACTGTAAGTACCTAACTCATCTCATAGGCATCAAACTATCTAAATGTCTCTTCTGTGAACCATTTAACGATATTCTATGATTAGTAGTGACATTCGGTTGGGGACAATTTTTGATGTCGCATGGTGTTGACATAACATATCTTTTTAATTCTAATATCATTGTTTGCAGACGAAAATTGATAGGTGGTATTAAATATGGTCTGGTATAAGGTAACTACGGAACCCTACGGCGCGTGACCCGACACGCACTTGGCCGATTTTTTTGTATGTTCTATCTGGCAACGATGTTTAAGCTTGCTGCAAAAATATCGATATATCAATATGTTTAATTGGATATATCTATATTTTTAGCCAATAAAATATTTTCATCCGATATATCTATACAAAATTATATCCAATATAAAAAAATCGTGTAAGAACGATGTATTTTTTTAATCAATCTCATCAATATCTAGGTAACTAAAGTCGCTAGAATGCAAAGTCCGTGGCAAAACTAACTAACAGCACAAAATAGATAATAGTGCTAACAGGACAATTTCATTATATTATAGCCTTTCTGTCCATCAACGTACGTACATTGTTGTCACCCTATCTTAAAAATCTCATACAAATTTTAACCTCGAATTGCATCGTAAGTACTGCAGTGATTGGTTTCAGATAAAGCTAGATCCTCAGTGACGGAAATTCTTTTTAATATTAATTGCTTAACAACATGCGTGAGGCAATATTCACGTAACGTGACAGTTTTAAGTATGGGCCAGACAGTGTGACGGGTCGAAATATTGTTTTCGCTTTTTCTATTGATGTGTCGGTACGCGAACGGATTTGAAGTGTTATATACTGTCACTTATCAAACGTGACGCTGCTAGACTGCTTCATTTGGCTCCAAACGGTTTAGTTGTCGATATTTTGACAAATGAAAACTGGTACAGACGGTTCTGTATGTGCCTTGTTTAAACAACAATTTTATGAGATCTGTTCTGTTTTGTATGATGTTCGAGTGTTAAATCTTATTTATTTTTGCGTCACTGAGCATCTAGGAAGTAAAATTTGACTTTCGTTTGCTAGTTTTTGTTATTTCCAGCATACATAACCTTCAGCGTCATCTCGTCTGTGCCATGTTCAGATGTCAATCATTCATAAACCCTTGCGTCACGTTTGTTCTGAATACCAAAATAAGAAATTGTTTATCCGTCACTGAAGGTTTTTATAGCTCACAAGCCTGAAGGAGTAAGGCACATACGAGGTGACGATCATAATGAGTGACTCGGCGCGAGCCAAATATCCAATCATGTTTGATCTGCGTTCAAACCCCAGCCAATGGAAAACGTAATATGCGTTAGAATACAACCCAATACCGATTATGCGTACATTGTAATAAGGTATGTTTTTACTAGTTCATTGTTGAGTTTGCGACCTTTTTGTGTTACAGAATATGCGAAGGTGCCATTTTTTAAGCAATATTTGTTAGGAGTTAGGCTTCCTTAGTTCTTATTTCGTTGGTTTACATACAGTTAATATCTAAGTAAAGGTTTCTTAACAGTCCGTTTCAAGATTTTTTAACATCAAAAATTAAGATAATTTAAAATAAAAGTTCTTATTATCATCCTACTTTAAAATTACCCTGGATGGCATTACATTTATTATGACTCAAAATATAATAAACAAATTAAAAAGTTATAATAATGACCAAATGTTTTGAATATCTGAAAATGTCACTATCAGGGTCAGTTTGTATATTTGACAGTGACGTTTCTTTGTTTACATTTTTGCTGGGAAATGAGTAATGCGACTTTAGACAAGGCAATCGTGCGGGGCGTGAGGGGGGAGAGGTGAGTCGGACGAGCCCGAGCTGCATACTTCGCCGTTCTATGTAGCTCGGGACACGTTTTCTAGGGCTATCGCGTCTTTGCCGTTTTGATTTCCTATTAAATTAATAATTCGATTTCGATGAATCTCGGTTTTTTGTTCTATTTTGACAAGAAAACAGCAACGCAATGTTAAAAATATAAAAAATCCAAGATGGCGGCCAACTTTTTTGTTTGTGGGTCGATTTCGATGAAACTCGGTTTTTGCTACTATTTTGACAGAAAAACAGCAAGGCAATGTTAAAAATGACAAAAATCCAAAATGGCGGCCAACTTTTTTGTTTGTGGGCCGATTTCAATGAAACTCGGTTTTTAATATTATTTAGACAAGAAAACAGCAACGCAATTTTAAAAATATAAAAAATCCAAGATGGTGGCCAACTTTTTTGTTTGTGGACCGATTTCGATGAAACTTGGTTTGGGGCACTATTTTGACAAGAAGACAGTTACAAATTGTAAAAAAACGACAATAGTCAAGATCGCTGCCGACTTTGTTTTTAGGTTGATTTCGATGTAACTCAGTTGAAAAAAGTTGGCCGCCATCTTAGATTTTTCATATTTTTAACAATGCGTTGGTGTTTTCTTGTCAAAATATTACTAAAAACCGAGTTTTATCGAAATCGACCCACAAACAAAAAAGTTGGCCGTCATCTTGAATTTTATATATTTTTAAAATTGCGTTGCTTTATTCTTGTCAAAGTAGTACAAAATACCGAGTTTCATCGAAATCGGCAAAAAAAAAAAAAAAAAAAAGTTGGCCGCCATCTTGGATTTTTTATAATATTAATCTGGTTTCCGAACTCTGCGTGCGACAGTGGCCATCAAGTAAGTTTCGTGAAACTACGAGCGAGTGCGGCAGCATTGGCAGGCTGCCGCACTCACTCGTGGTATAAAGAAAACCGTTTGAAACCTTTATGTTATAAAACCTTTATTTAATAATATGTCACCCCTAATTCATTATTTTATATAATTTCGCAATGCTTTTATGTACCCGGGGGTCGTAAAAGAAATCCACCTTCTAAATTGTAAATTTGTGACAACCCTTCCGTATTTGCGTAAATACCCTACAGGCGGCGGTATCGCCCAACAATAAAGGCGTCGGCCTACTGTAAGGAAAAAAATCTTTATGCTGTGCCTTAAGTATGTCTGAGGGGCCTGGAGCAGGCGGGGTCAACTTTGAAGGGATTTTGGTGACATACCTATTGGGGATTGGACCGGTGTTGCTAGGTACAAATGTGTAGTATTCTAAGTTGGCAATACACTGGTTATGTCAAATTTAAATATGGCGTCCTTTGTTGTTGTTTTCGACGTCTCGTTCGTAAAACACGCGTTCTGCTCATTTTTGCTGTAGTCATTCGGAATTTTACTTGCGTTTGTCTCCATTAATTGCGTTGAGTTGAGCTTGAGCCTGCTCCTCCGCAACAGTGTTGAGTGAAAGTAAAAGCCGTGTGTGCGTGCAACAGTTTAGAACTTTTAGTGAGACATTGACTCTTTTGTTTGTGTTGTTATTTTTTCGTAATTATGGCAGATAATTTACGAAGAAAATGCTTGAAATGTGGTCGATCACCGAAGGAAGACCCAGATATTAAGCTATACAGGTTTCCCAATCCCGGAGCAACAAACATTTTGCGGTAAGTTTATCTTAAAAAAATAGGTAAATTTCTTCAGAAAATAAATAACCACGGAATTTGCAAAGGTGCGAGAACGTACCTTATTACCTAAACTAATAGAACCCTGTAGCTCTCCATTATGCGTGTTTCGTGTTGAAGTCTCACCTTGACTTGAAATGTGTCTAGTGTTGCCAGCAGGGTATTGTCAAAAATTACCTAAAATATATATAAAAATTCACCTTTTAGTGAAAAAAATTACCTTTCATATATTTTTTTTTAAATGTATTAAAAGTTGATTAGATGTTAATTGTATTAACTTACAAAGGCAAAAAAAAAAAACATTTTCAGAATTTGCAAAAAAATTTTTTTTGTTATATTTGAAATTATATAATTCGGTTCGGACTGAAGTGACAGATTTAGTGTTATTATATATTTTGCTTGTTATACTTTCTACAATATACAAGAATATTATCGACTGCCGTAAAAAAAACGAATGCACCACTTGCCCATACAAATTGGTAATTTTCTTTTATAGCTCTTTCTTCTCACACAAAACAAAAATTCTATAAAATAGAATTACAACAGGATAGGTAACTACCAAACAATTCAAACAAAATTACTACATTACTACCTACCTATGTAAAATCTGTCTGCGACTCACTGAACTGACAAACTGACAATGACAATGACAAGTGATGGCGGCGGGCTGGGGGGCGGGCGACACGACATGAAAAAATAACATAAAGAGCACTCCGTTTCACGTTAGTTTTAAAAAATAAGAATTAATTTTGAACTTCTGAAAAATTACCTAAAAGTTACCTTTTCAGTTGTGTAACCTAGAAGTAACCAGACAGATTCTAAAATCACCTAAAAGGTTACTAAAGTAACCTGGCAACGCTGAATGTGTCACATGATGACATGCATGACAGCATCATGTGCAGGAGTGCGTTCGTAAACATGGCTCGAAGTCGGACTTTCACTCCAAGGCGTGCGACGTTCGTCATCCGACGTTTACGAACGACACTGCATAGCTGTCACTGTCCTATTAGATTTGTTGATTTTGATATTAATGAAGCGCGAAATGCAACAAATAATAAAATGAAAATTAATGTTTATAAACAAAGAAGACGTGTCAATTGTCAAATAAAACGTCAGAGCGAATTTCACCCACCTATTTCGTGGGGTGACCGGTGCGTTCGCCGGACGTGTCGTTTAAGAACGGCTATAGGTACGTGATCGTCGGGCGATCGCCCCGGGCGGTGGTTTTAGAACGCGTACATGTCATCGAGCGTCGTCAAGCGAGCTTTACGAACGCACCTCAGCCTGCCTAGCATGACCGATTTATATCGCGTGATATAGCATTTTATCGACACTCAACTGTCAAATTCCTTTGTCTTTTTGACATTTAAACGTGATAAAACTCTATATCACGCGATATAAATCGGTCATGCTAGGCAGGCAGGGCAGATTGTCATAACAATATAAGCTTCAAACGTACCATATAGTCTGGTCCCCAATAGACGTAAACTCCATTTCCGTGGGACCCACCTCCGTTATACCGACTACCGGTATGTACTTGTTTGGTATGTTTTCCTGAATACAAAAAGTGCGGTAGTTACTTCCTAGGGGTATGGAGGGGGGAGCTGTGACGTAGCAAAGATGGCGGCTGGCCCATTCTATTAAACCGTAGACAGCTACGTATTAAACGGTATTCCTAGATAACTACTGAACCGATTTAGTTAATGGTGTTGAATGAAAGATAATATAATGCGCATTATTTGATTTTAAACAAACGTTCATGTAAAGCTAATATCAAATGAAATAAAAATTAAAAACCAAAATTTCGAAAAAAATGAATTAGTCCTAATGTGTATAATAGTAAATATCTCGGTATCCGTTAGGATTACGGAAATGTAGTTTATTATAAAACGCATTGTTGCTTTTATCAGCTTTTTAATAAATCTTAAATTATTACAATCGGGTAATAAACAACGAAGCTACAGTCGTTATAGTAATGGGAGAAAGTTATAAAACTGTCTTTTTAGGGTTCCGTACCAAAATGGTAAAAAAGGAACCCTTATGGTGTGACTCAGTCTGTCTGTCTGTCTGTCTGTCTGTCACAGCTGGATATCTCGAGAACTACTAATGGTATCAACTTGAAATTTGGAATAGTTTAAGATGACATTTGCCCAACTATTTTGCAAATAAGAAAGAAATAATAAAATTAATATTTTTTTACAACAGGGACTGAAAAAGGGTCTTAAAAATTTTAAGTGAGGTGACTAGGGTATATGGGGTATCATATGAAAGAGCGCTGTTTGCACATTTTGAAACAATTTTTCCTTTTTTCTTAGGCCGCATAGTTTTTGACTTATGATGAAAAATGTAAAAAAAAAATACCGTTCCCCCCCCCCTCATCTCCGAAGTTTGCAAAGAGAAAAATCTGAAATAATTCTATGTAATAGTAGTTTATGTAAAGATTACAGGAAAAATAAAACGATGTCTCAATATAACACACTTTTTTATAAATTCAAAAAATAAAACAAATTTTTTTTAGTTTCTCTACCAGTCAACAGATGGCGCTGTCCTAAGCATGCTAACCTAAGGGACAAAAATAGTTCCACTATCGGTCAAGAGATGGCGCAACCTAACACTACAATAATAAATTGGTGGCTGGTTCTAATATAATTACCTACTATTTGCCGTACGAATAAACGAAGAATAAGTTCCTACTTAGTAATATAGTAATATAATAATAACGAGGAGCTCGGTGGCGTAGTGGTTTAGCGCCTGGACCAGCGACTGCGGAGGTTAAGCAACGTTCGCAAGGTTCGGTCATGGGATGGGTGACCAAAAATTTATTATCTCGAGCTCCTCCGTGCTTCGGAAGGCACGTTAAGCCGTTGGTCCCGGCTGCATTTGCAGTCGTTAACACCCACCAATCCGCATTGGGCCCGCGTGGTGGGTTATGGCCCGTCCTCCTTATCCACCCATAAGGAAGGCCTGTGCCCCAGCAGTGGGGACATTAAAATGGCTGATGGACTAGTAATATAAACATTTTGCAATGTGGAGTGGCTGAAACGTTTTTCAGTCACCATAAGCAGCATTTATAAATTAACTGTCCGCCTGTTCGCCCTTCCACCTGTCTGCCGTTTATCCTACTTTTTTAAAGACTGTCCTAAAATAACATATCCAAATAGATAGAAATAGAAAATTTTTAAAGATTGTCCTAAAATAACATATCCAAATATATTTATGATTGTACGGAACCCTCGGTGCGCGAGTCCGACTCGCTCTTGACCGGTTTTTTTTTGTATGGAAATAAATTTTATTTTTCCAAAACTCATCGTGTTTAGTATCGAATAAAAGGTCTTCTTGAGCTGATTCCAAATATATATAATATTTTTACATCTTAGCTCCTGGTTTAAGGAAAAAAATTGAAAAATATTTTCCAAACATACTGAGTTTGGGCTCTTGGAGAACGAAAACAGTTAATCGAAATCTTATTAAATATACGCTATATAACTTATAATATAATCTTGAGTATATTTTTTTTAGTTTCCTTATTCCAAGTCTACTAGTTAGTATTTTTCAAAACTTACTTTAGTAACAAGTAATCGCAGTGTTATTCATCACACTGGTACATTAAAACGCGGAAGAAGAGGGAGGTCACCTTTCTTACCCCTATATTGCACCCTCCCCCCCCCCCCCCCCAAAAATCAATTTCATTTTTGTTGATCCCAGTTTGAGTTTGAAACAATTAATGAGAGTGAGAAAATTAATAAATAAATTCATTAATTTTCTATAATTTAATGAAATAAAATATTAATGGAATTGGAATTTAAAAAAAAATTCTCAGTTGTAATATTTTCCAAATTGCTTCCAGGATATAAAATAAGAGTATATGACAAGTTATTTGGCGTATGTTTCATAAGAATTCGATTAACCGTTTTCTTTCTCCAAGAGCCCAAACTCAGTATGTTTGGAAAATGTTTTTCTGTTTTTTTTCCTACACCAGGAGCTAAAATGTAATAATACTTTATATATTTGGAATCAGCTCAAGAAGACCTTTTATTCGATACTAAACACGATGGGTTTTGGAAAAATAAAATTTATTTCCATACAAAAAAAAGATAGTTTTATAACTTTCTCCCATTACTATAACGACTGTAGCTTCGTTGTTTATTACCCGATTGTAATAATTTAAGATTTATTAAAAAGCTGATAAAAGCAACAATGCGTTTTATAATAAACTATATTTCCATAATCCTAACGGATAGGTACCGAGATATTTACTGTTATACACATTTGGATTAATTATTTATTTTCAAAATTTTGGTTTTTTAATATTATTTCATTTAATATTAGCTTTGCATGAACGATTGTTAAAAAGCAAATAATGTGCATTATATTATCTTTCATTCAACACCTTATTTAAGTAAGTCGGTTTAGTAGTTATCTAGGAATACCGTTTAATAGAATGGGCCGGCCGCCATCTTTTCTACGTCACAGCTCCCCCCTCCATACCCCTAGGAAGGAACTACCGCACTTTTTGTATTCAAGAAAACATACCAAACAAGTACCATGGGCAACAGCGTCGCTTAACCACTGCTAAGGTTAAAATCGCTTGCACGCCGCGCCCGCTGTCACATACGTTTAGTTCGTGCAGGGGCGATACGCGCGCACACGAATTTTGTTACAAACTGGTTAAGCGACGCTGTTGCCCATAGTATATACCGGCAGTTGGTATAACGGAGCTGGGTCCCACGGATATCGTTATTTGAAGACTTTTTGAAAAATGGGGACTACACTAATAAACCTTATACCGTGGAGGTCTGAAGCCTCCCTCAAAAAGTATGGACAAAAACAAAAGAAGTAATTTTCCTTAAATAGAAGGGTTGTTTGTTGAAAGTGGTAGCAAAATCAACGTCGTGGTCACTAGAAAACACTATTTTGCATTTATTTACATATCTAGTTGTATCGACACATGATATCAACCCAAATCTTTTGTCACTGCGACGATCCTCTTTCTTGGTGAGGACAAATTAATCAAGTGCTTATGAATTCAAATTCAAGTCATACATACTTACATACATAACTAGACAAATGTTAGCTTTCTAGGCTTAAGCTAAGTAAGTAATAGATAGGTAATAACATATTCTTTTATATTTGTTTGCAGATGTGAAACGTGGGCCAAGTTTTGTTTTCCTGACAATAAGTGGAATTGTAGTGATTTCCAGCGAAAATTATATGCTGAACACAGAATGTTGTGTAACAAACATTTTAAAGAATCAGCATTTATTAATATTGACAAGAAAGTCCTTTACAGATTTGCTGTTCCTGATGTTGAATGTTGTGAGGTAATTTCCTTCTTAATAAGTTTTTTAAAATACAAGTGTCGCTGTAAGATGCACTACAAGGACCATTCTGCATCTTACAATGCTTAAAATCACATAAAATACCTATTAATTCAACATTGCCTGTGCGGCCAAATGCTTATGCTCTTACTTTGGTATTTCAAATATCTATTAAGTAATATATTTCTATGAAATTTGTTTTCAGGAACCACCTGTACCAACAGATCACACCATTGACCCTCCAGGCCATAGAACACTATTACTCCTAGCGGAGAAGAATGGTAACTTCAAACAAAATTTAAGGCGACAAAAATGCTCGCCAGCGCCATCTCTGGTAGTCCCCATTAAGCATTATGGCGCGCAAATTCAAAAACTAAAAGGATATTAATTAGGGTTCCGTACCCAAAGGGTAAAAACGGGACCCTATTACTAAGACTCCGCTGTCCGTCTGTCTGTCTGTCTTTCTGTCACCAGGCTGTATCTCATGAACCGTGATAGCTAGAAAGTTGAAATTTTCACAGATGATGTATTTCTGTTGCCGCTATAACAACAAATACTAAAAACAGAATAAAATTGATAATTAAGAGGTGCTCCCATGCAATAAACGTGATATTTTTGCTGTTTTTTGCTCGATATTAATAACAACAACAGGTATACAGTTGAAATTTTCACAGATGATGTATTTTTGTTGCCGCTATAACAACAAATACTAAAAACAGAATAAAATTAATATTTAAGGGGGGCTCCCATACAACTAACGTATTTTTTTGCCGTTTTTTGGTACGGAACCCTTAGTGAGCGAGTCAGACTCGCACTTGGCCGGTTTTTTTTCTATGTACCAAGCCATTTCACCAATTTATGTTCATCTGGAGAAGTGGCTTAGCACAAAATAAAATCACCTATTACTAAAAGTAAGGGTTCATGAAAGAAAACCATGGTAGATTACAATAAGAATAATTTATTTTTCTCGAACCACAGTACCTACATGTCAGTTGGAAAAGAAATAAAAACATTTTGTTTTGCTGAATGTTCAGCATGCAAAAAGTAACGAGAAATATCAATAAAAGGTACAATGACAATGTATGGAATTCTAATGTCAATTAAATTACTAAATTCAATGCAGCACAACTTATCTAAATTGAAAACAGGACTAAAGGTAATTTTAGTATTCTGTTCTTGGCTTTTCGATACAGAGAGAAACTAAATTTAGTTTAGTCCTGTTAGTGGTCTAAAGCAAAGAATATACAGCAGCGTGTATAAAGGGCACAACCAGAATATTGACTGTGTTGTTGGTACACTATTAGAAGTATGTATGATTGTGGAAACAAACAACATCAAAATTCAACAAATAGGTAAAAAATTCCGACAAACAGTTATTTCGGGACTGCTCGGAAAGGTAGGTATCTAGGTACTTACCTAAGTTATATATCGTTACGTATCTCAACAAATAATTACCTAGATATTACTTAAGTAGGTAGTTACCAACTTAATTAAATAATGTGTTGTGTAGGTACCTACCTATCTTGGTAAGTAGGTACGTAATGAAAACCAGCTGCATGTACGTACCTAAGTACTTATCTATATTCTTTGATTTTTAAAGATTAATTTATCATTTAAGTAAGTACCTACTACCTACCTACATTGTAATTTCATTACAGAATTTTTAATAACATAAACATAAACACACATTACTATAGAAAAACTACCTATTGTCAATATAATAATTTGTAAACTATTATTTTATGGAATAACAAAAATCTAGAGAGAGAAGTAAAGGTTAACTTTTATTTTTTATATTATTCTAAAGTAAACACACCGTGCCGTTGGGAATAATAAAAGCGCACGCACATTGGAGTTGGAGTTGGCAACACTGTATCTCTGAGTTCGCTGCCAGGCTGCCAAGCTGACGACATTTGACAGTTGTGTTTTCGCTTATGCAGACTTTTGTTTTTTGCAATTAAGTAATTATAGTCTGTCTAAAAAGTCAGTTTACATGGGTAATTTCAAGGGTAATTTTAATACCCACCCTAGCAATACAGCCAATAATAATATTATAGTTAATTTGTACAATCTTGATACTTTGGAATAAAAAGATTTATATTATTATAAATGATGATAAATAAAAAAACATTTGATTATGTACACTGTATATAATCAAATATTTTTAAGTACAGGATTACAGGAAAAGTCAACAAATAAAAAAAATACTTCACAGCATTATGTACATACTTTTATTAACTTTTACTTGCCTATACAAAAAGCTAAGTCGACAAATAAAAAGATACCTGTCAATCAGGGAATGTTAACGTTATTTTTAAATATAACGTTAGTTTTTACTCTTTTTACCGTTAATTTTAACATTAACGTTATGTCAATAAATAACGTTAATTTTAACGTTAATTTGAGAAATAACGTTGAATTTAACGTTATTTACTGAAATAACGTTAATTTTAACGTTAATTTTAAAGTTAACGTTATTCCAGTTAATAACGTTAATTTTTTACCGATTATTTTACCGGTACTAAATTTAACGCTATATTTAACGTTATTTTAACCGGTAAAATATTATTAACGTTATTTTTACCGGTAAATATACCGCTAAAATGTTTTAACGGTATTTTTAACGTTATTTTTTTATAACGTTATTTTTTTAACGGTATTTCAATCCCTGCTGTCAATGCTTTTCCTGTATTCCTGGACTTAAAAAATATTTGATTATGTACAGTGTACATAATCAAATGTTTTTTATTTACTTATCATCTTTTCGAGTAACTGAAGGTATACACATTATACTACGTAATACCTGACCTCAACATGATCGCACCGCGGGCTGATTATCTAATTAGAAACCACCTAGCGACCGGTCGCAGTTCATAGATGATAGTGATCCATTGCTACTTCTTTTTGGATTAAAAAAAACATACCAAAGAAAAGTAGCAATGTATGTGAAATGAAACCGGTCGCTAAATAGTTTCTTTTTAGATAATCAGGGTGCCGATTTACGTCGTCTGGTGAATTCCGAAGTTAGTCTATTGACACACGAATAATTCACGAAAACCGAGTTTCGGCAGAGCCGAAAGTTTCGGCCAATATTTGGCCGAAACCGTAACTGTGGCCGAAACTAGTTTTTTTGGCCGAAACTGGCCGAAACCGAAACTTTGGTCGGTCACTAATTATAATACTAATCACATCATATATCTATACAATACTAGATAATATACTAGAAAAAAAACATAATATCTTTTTAATGTTATTGTCAGACAAAGCTTCATTGCATCACAATTATTGTGAAATCAGAACTGGGACCAACGTTAACAGAACTGGGACCAACATTTATTTTATTTATTGATTCACCAACGTTTGTATACACCAATACATTTAAACAATAACTAGCTTAACTTATAATATATCTAGGCGCAACAAACACTTATAGGTAAATACAGCTTGTTGAAATACTTGTATATTAGGTATGAGTTTAAAATTAGTTAGTTTTAAAATTATTTAAATGTACAAAGCAACAGGTAGGTACTCGTAGCTTCATTGCGTTTTGTTCGATCCAAGTATACAAGAACGTAGCTTACCTAGCGGGTCAGAGTTAATATCGAAAAGGTCGCTATATTCATTTACCAATTTGCACAGTCTTGGTCAACATTAACCATGTAAAAGGTGATATACATTATAACTTGGTCAATTAATAAAAGGGAAAGAAAATTTCGTCCTGTAGAAATTTCTAAAACATTCAGAGCATTCCAGAACATTCTGGATTTTGTGGAATGTTCTGGAGCTTGCTCTCGAGTAGACATAATGAAGATTATGTCTACTCGGATAACATAATGAAAATTATTTTTATTAACAAGTAGGTACGTATTGCTAATAGTTATAAATGTAATTTTACCTCTTATATTATAAAGTTCATACTTTTATTCCAACTACCACACAATCTCATATCTACTCCCTGAGCGAAGCCGGGTACTACAGCTAGTTAACTAATAAATCTGTTTTTTTTCTGTTTTTAGAAGAAGAAATCAGAGAGACACTCCAAGAAACATTAAAAGAGGAGCCTCTCGCGTTTGAAGAGTTCGAAGATGACAAAGACTTCAAAGATGATCAAGACTTCAAAGATGATCAAGACTTTGCCGCAAACACTTTCGGTTATTACTTCAATCATTAATAGATCTCTTCTAACTGGTACATTTCCCGACGCATGGAAGGAAGCTCGTGTTAATCCTATCCCTAAAGTTAACGATCCAACTGATTTAAAAGATCTAAGAACTAAGACCGATTAGTATTCTTCCATTTATGTCCAAGATAATGGAAAGACTAGTATGCCAGCAACTATCGGATTATGTCAACTCAAATAACATCTTACCACCTAAGCAATCTGGATTTCGAGCTGGTCGTAGTACAGCCACAGCCATGTTGGATGTTGTTGACGATGTCCTTACAGAGCAATAGTCCAATAAAACTAGCTTTATCTGGACATAATTAGATAACTGAAATTTTCTTTTTCTATGTTATAAATTAATGTTAGTTATAGTTAAAATACAAGGAATTAAACATTTCGAAACTTCGCATAAAACAAAAAAAAAACAAAAAAAATTTCAACAAATTTTGATTTCATTATTACAGCATAATAAATAACTTAGTAAATGTACATGTATTATGCTACGACGCTTACATTTCAGGTAAATAAATCAAAATTAAACTAATTGATCAATCGGAACTATTGTTAATAAAGAAGGAAAGTAAGTGGCAGATATTTTGGCTTATCTTACCAGAAATTATAGATAACTGTAATTTAATAAGTCATACTGAATGGTATATAATGTGACGACGAACATGCGAAATTGGATTTAGTTTAATTTTGCTATTAGGTGATAGCATTTTAATGTACCATAAAATTATACTAACAAGGTATTTGGTTAACTATTTTGCTTTTAGAAAAAACTAGGTAATGTACGAAATCTCATGATTTTTGTATGAAACGCCGGATTTCTTACATCACATATCTAATTAATATTTGACACTTAATATCAATATCCGATAAACTAATAAAAACAACGAGTTTATTATTTATGTCCAGATAAAGCTAGTTTTATTGGACTACAAGACGAGCGTAAAGGTTCAATTCTGGTGCTTCTTGATTTTTCCCGCGCATTTGATACCATTAATCATAATCTTCTATTGTCAAAAATGTCTTATTACGGGTTTGACAGTAACGCTTTGAAATGGTTCTCTAGCTACCTTAGTGGTTTCTCTAGCTACCTTAGTGGTTTAACATTTAGGTTTGTTATTATCTCAGACCAAATAAAAAGTAAAGACAGAGTCTTCCGACAAAGCGGTGAAGCCAGTAAAACTACGCCTTGGCTGTGTACATACACAGTTTACGCACACATATGTAACGAAACTACGCCTTGGCTTTCGTTCGTCATTGGGCGAACCCTGCCGCCCGGCCCCCGCCCGCCCTCTAGTACGCACACATGTACAATCAAAAACCGGCTTCACTTAGTTGTTCGCAACCACTGCGCAACGCTCCATCTTCCTTTTTTATTTGATCTGAGGTTATTATTGGGTATAGGCCTCCCCCAAGGATTTCCACGACGATCGGTCCTGCGCTTCCCACATCTAGTGGCTTCTGGCAACCTTCACCAGATCGTCAGTCCACCTTGTCGGGGGCCTACCCACGGAGCGTCGTCCGGTGCGCGGTCGCCATTCAAGAACCTTTCCGCCCCAACGGCCATCGGTTCTTCTCGCTATGTGTCCAGCCTACTGCCACTTTAGCAGAGCAATTCTTCGAGCGATGTCGGTTACTTTAGTTCGCCTGCGGATCTCCTCATTTCTGATTCGATCACGCAGGGAAACGCCGAGCATGGCTCTCTCCATTGCACGCTGGGTGACCTCAGTACCGGCGTTAGGGGGAGGGGGGCGAGCACGGGCGACCGCCCGGGGCGCGGGATTTGAAGGGGCGCCACAGGC
Organism: Agriphila geniculea; assembly: GCA_943789525.1. NCBI lineage: Eukaryota > Metazoa > Arthropoda > Insecta > Lepidoptera > Crambidae > Agriphila > Agriphila geniculea. The sequence goes on from OX038895.1 coordinate 9,941,580, forward strand.
GCCCCTTTATATTCGCAGCCGCAGGTGTCCCTTTATACACACTCGCTCATTGAGCGAGTCCTATTACTATCGGAAATTCCCTTTTAGCGACAAAACCGTTATGGTGGCAACATATAATCAGAACAACTTGGCAATATCACGCCGAAATTTCATAGCTCGCTGCCATGTGCCATTTAAGATTTAGCCATTGTAAAATCCAGGAGCAGCCCTAGGGCGGCGGTGCAAGCAATGCGACTGCACTGGGCGCCCTCGAGTGTGGGGCGCTGAAAACGCCCGACCACCGATCTTATTGTTGCCTGGTTACGAGCGACGACACGACGAATGAAATTGACCAAAAATCGCACTGCGTGGCCATTTTTTAGTATAAACAAACAAGATTAGTGGATTAACTAACTAAAAATCGCGCTGCGCGGCTGTTTTTAGGGTTCCGTACCAAAATGGTAAAAAAGGAACCCTTATGGTGTGACTCAGTCTGTCTGTCTGTCTGTCACAGCTGGATATCTCGAGAACTACTAATGGTATCAACTTGAAATTTGGAATAGTTTTAGATGACATTTGCCCAACTATTTTGCAAATAAGAAAGAAATAATAAAATTAATATTTTTTTTTTAACAGGGACTGAAAAGGGGTCTTAAAAATTTTAAGTGAGGTGATTAGGGCATGTGGGGTATCATATGAAAGAGCGCTGTTTGCACATTTTAAAACAATTTTTTCTTTTTTCTTAAGCCGCATAGTTTTCGACTTATGATGAAAAATGTAAAAAAAAATACCGTTCCCCCCCCCTTATCTCCGAAGTTTGCAAAGAGAAAAATCTGAAATAATTCTATGTGATAGTAGTTTATGTAAAGATTACAGGAAAAATAAAACGATGTCTCAATATAACACACTTTTTTAGAAATTCAAAAAACAAACAAATTTTTTTTAGTTTCACTACCAGTCAACAGATGGCGCTGTCCTAAGCATGCTAACCTAGCATGCTTAGGACAGGGCAAAAAGTAGTTCCACTATGGGTCAAGAGATGGCGCAACCTAACACTACAATAATAAATTGGTGGCTGGTTCAAATATAATTACCTACTATTTTTTTACTATAACAAGTAAGATTAGTCAATGAAACTGACTAAAAATCACGCTGCGCGGCGATTTATTTTTTCTATAAACAAGCGAGATTACAAGATTAGTAGATGAAACTTACTAAAAATCGCGCTGCGCGGCCTTTTTTTTTTTTACTATAAACAAGCAAAATTACAAGATTAGTAGATGAAACTGACTAAAAATCTCGCTGCGCGGCGATTTATTTTTTCTATAAATAAGCAAGGTTACAAGATTAGGAGATGAAACTGACCAAAAATCGTACTGCGCGGCCGCTTTTTGCTATAAACAAGCAAGGTTACACAAGATTAGTAGATGAAACTGACTAAATATCGCGCTGCGTGGCCGTATTTTAACTGACAGGCAAAATTGAAAATTTTGGAATCGCAGATAGGGGGCGCCGCATAGAAATGTCGCCCAGGGGCGCTGGTAGTGCTAAAACCGGCACTGGGTGACCTTGAGCCTCTTTATGAGACCCATAGTTAGCGACCACGTTTCACTGCCGTAAGTCATCACTGGCAACACACACAAAAGTTGATTGCAACAAAGTTACAAGTTCCCCTGGGGGATAATTATCTAACTTTGTTGCAATGAACTCTGACAGAAATCGCAGTTACATTGCTGTTTTAGTTAAGAACCAATGTGACAAGTATCTGACTTAAAGCAGCAATGCAACTGCGCTTTCAATCTATTTCAATCGAGAATTGTTAGCAACAGCCTTACGTAATCAAATCAAGGTACGGTAAACAAACATTTGTTCTGTGAAACAAACAAACGAAAAACGAAACGAAAAGGGTTGCCAGTTCGAACCGTTAAAAAATCGTGAGAATTTCCTTATAAAGGCTCTTCGTCAATGGACGCAGTTTCATAGTAAATGTATGAAGCAAATTATTGCGATTCGATTCGGCTTGACTCGGCGCGCCTAGTGGACGCTAGCCTTAATATTCTCAGAAATCGTTTTAAAAAATCCTTTTATTTCGGTAGGAGAAGCTCCATATCGGAAATACCGAAAAATCGTTAGGTTCGAGACCACGTTTTGTGTCAATTTGAAGCGCCGCCAGTGAATCAGTGGTGGATGGTAGACACTGCAGCAACTAAGTCAACATTTCGAAATTGTTTTTTTATTTTCAACCTTATTCTGTTGCATTAAGGCCAACAAACACAATTTATAAATTTGTATGACACGCAGATTTAGGCAACATGATGAACTAAATTTTATTGTCGCTATGTTGGCTAAATTATGTGAACATGACTTACGCTAGAAACACACTATTGTGTTGTGTCGTGTCGCGATCTGTCGCGTATCGGTTCCATACATTTAGTATGACTAGAGACACACTATTGTGTTGTGTCGACACGACACACTGTAGTAATGTGTTTCTAACCATACTAAATGTATGAAACCGATTTAACCGATACGCGTCAGATAGCGACACAACACAACCAGGGATTGAAATACCGTTAAAAAAAATAACGTTAAAAATACCGTTAAAACATTTTATCGGTAAATTTACCGATAAAAATAACGTTAAAAATATATTACCGGTAAAATTTACGTTAAATATAGCGTTAAATTGAGTACCGGTAAAATTATCGGTAAAAAATTAACGTTATTAATTGGAATAACGTTAATTTAAAAATTAACGTTAAAATTAACGTTATTTCAGTAAATAATGTTAAATTTATCGTTATTTCTCAAATTAACGTTATTTATTGACATAACGTTAATGTTAAAATTAACGGTAAAAGAGTAAAAATTAACGTTATATTCAAAACTAACGTTTACATTCCCTGAACACAACACAATAGTATTTTTCTAGCGTTTGGTGACGACTACACGCGTGGTAAATGCCATGATCCATCGCCATAGAGTAAATCTTAACCATGGAAAGTAAAATATTAAACATTCCGTAAAAAATACTTTCCATGGTTAAAATTTACTCTATGGCGATGGATCATGGCATTTACCACGCGTGTAGCCGTCGCCTTACTGTGGAATGGCAAGATTTCGTCTTATCTTTAGGGATGCAAATATCGAAGGCAAGAACGTCGATGTATGGATATATCGATGTTTCAGAAAAAACATAGATGAAAAAAAAACATCGCCCTAAAAAATCGATGTATCGAAACATCGATGTTTTTTTTGATAAATTAAAATTATCATTTCATCTTTTGAATAGGTAGTCTTTAGAATAAGGAAGGTTTAGAGTAGAGGAAATAAAATAAAATTAACTCATTTTTTTAAGTAGTTATTACAGGCTTACGTTACGACTGCAGCAAGTTATTTAAAAACGAAATTTGAAAATAACAGTTTTGACGGTCGTTTTCCTGTCAAACGGTGTCTTTGTTGGTTGGGTTTGGGTAGATGGCAGGCAAAACATCAATTTTAAAACATCATTTAAAATAACATCGATGTTTTTTACTGAAACATCCATGTTTCAGAAACATCGATGTACGTTTGCATCCCTACTTATCTTTCACTTCCAGTGGTCTCGAACCTACCGATTTTTGGTAGTTCTACCGGTCGGATATGGAGCCTCTCCTACCGAAATGTGCAAATTTTTTCACGATTTCTCAGAACATCTGAGAATATAAGGAAATTCTCCCGATATCTTTACCGAATCGAACTGGCAACCCTTTTCGTTTTGTTTGTTTACAGGGGAATCCCCTACAATTCTGCAGTTAGCTTGTCTACGTATAAAAGCGATCATTCGAACTTTATTTTTTCATTAGTTTTCGACTTGTAGATTGTAGAAGATATTTTTTTTTTATTTAAGAACATTAAAGTGCTTACTTGAATTATATTATTGTTAGAAAGCTGTAATAGTCAACTTGCGGACCTTACTGTCGAATTTACTGTATAACTTCTCCTTTTCGCCGTGTGTCAGTTGAAATAAAAAGAAATTGGAGTTTCATACAAAAACATGCGAAATTTATCATTTCCCAATTCAAAACTGAACTCGTTTGTATAAAAAACCATATTGTAGCCCTTGTTTTTTTAGTAGCAGGTATATAACGATGTTTTTTCACAATATACCGATTTTGGGTATGAATCTACAGATAATTGTTGGCAACTCTACCGATTTCGCATTTTGACGTTCGAGACCACTGTTCACTTCACTTCGCTCTTACGATTCTTACGAAAAAAAACGTTTTGTACGTCACGGTTCGGTTGTGTGCCTTCCCTTCGAAATCGTTGTAAATAAGTTTTGTTTGCTTGATTTTGTGAAATTGTGCTGAAATTAGGTACGTCGAGTTGAGTGAGCCCTCGCTCCTCCTCCGTATTTTCTTCTTATTATAATATAGTTGGACGTTTAACGCCACTGAACTTAATTTTTGTGCTATTGGGTGCTATAGTTTTAGTGTAAAGTTTTTTAATAATTGACAATGGAATCGTCTCGTTTAACTACACGCAACTATAAGAAGTGTGTTGTATGTAGTAGGAGACGTACAACAGGGTCTAATGTGTTCTTGGCCCGTATTCCACTTGATCCTGATAGGTTTGTATTGCTATACACTATGTAAATACTAAATAGTACCAATTTATGAGTATTATTATCTAAAATTATGATCACATACCCGAGAGTGGTAGCTAAAGCATTTGTTACATGTGCATTTAAGCACCTTTGTTGGAAGAAATGTGTTTATTTTTGTTAAAAAAAAAAACCCTATTTGATTTGATATGCAAACATAATAATCATAGCATCGTGAGAAATATGAGAATAGGTACACCATATCATAAATCAAAATCAAAAGCATTCGGGTGCCTGGATTTATATTATATAACCACTTTGTTAAATTATATTTATAACCACTTTAACATTGGTCAAGCAGTTGCTAAGTGCGCTAAACTTCTTGAAGTTGTGAATGAGAAAATGCTTAAGTAATCAACAACCATTTGTTCAAATGTGGTTAAAATTTATTTCAGGTCTCGCAAGTGGATTAAAGCTATTGGTCAAGAAGATCTTGTTTACATTCCAATTCAAAAACTTCATGAACTTAAATTTGTTTGTAATGTACATTTTCTACAAGAAGACTGGAATAAAACAAGAACCAGAATTTTGTCCCACGCTGTACCATGTTTAAATTTACCACTACAACCATTAAATGATGAACTGTTACATGATTTTCCTCTGCACATCGGTCAATACCGAGGACATGGTATGTAGGTACTTACCTACTCAGTTAATACTCTCATACATTAAAGCATTGAAAATTTTTGTGTACCTATCTATATACATTGATTAGGGTAAGAAATCAAAGCCCTGAATCCTGATTCAAATAGCTATTATTGTATTTGTTCACTAACTTAAAGACCGGTGGGGTAAATGATAACCCGCCTCCCCCCTGTGGGGATTTGGGGAAATGGGTGAAATGGTTCCAATCAAGGTGACTGATCACCCGTCCGGCTTCGCTGGTGTCCCCCCTTCTAAAATAATAATAATAACTTAAAGACCAATTTTGCCACTGACTGCCGCTCACTCAATTAACCTGAAAAACACTTCTTTAAGGTATGTTTTTTGAAAATACTAAAACAAGTGCCTCTACCTAAAATAAAAAAATGAAGTTTAAAAAATTTTTTTTATACCAGAAATAAATTCAACGTTATTGATTTATCCGAAAATGATACCACATTTGACCTATTAGCTAAACCTGAATTGATATAATTTTTAGAATGATGCCGGGAAAAGAGCGCTATTTAATCCGCCGCCGTATGGCACTGTATGTATAGTTTGGCCCAGCTCAATATTAGTTAGGAACAGCCTACAGATCAGTTTCCATCATGTGGCCAAACTTTATCACGATGTGTAACTCCCAACTTTTTTTTGTACTTAAAGTATAGAGGTTCATAGTTTCATACCTACTATAGGGAATATGAATCATTTTTTTTATCAAAATCAAAAGTATATTGCGTGAGAAAATCAACTGTAATATTAAAATTTTTCTCTTGTGTTTTTTCTCGTGATATTGTTACTTTAAGATAGCACGCAGCAGCACCCGCCGGAAACGCTCTATACAAAACGGTGACGTCACTTATCACGTTTCAGGCGCGTTTAATATGGAGTTAGCCAAGAATCTTCAATTATCTCCCTAAATTTTGCGTTTAAGTACATATGTGTCATACAAAATATTATTTCTTTTTCGATATTCTATCTGACTGTTAAGTGCAGTGCATTATATCTGAAAATGAAAAAAAAATCGTTATTTTTCCCTGATTTCATCGTGAGATCAAACTAAAATATACAGTAGCTCAAATTCATCAAAATCGATGACTTATGCAAATTCCCTATTACTGGATGTCATACCCTTCTGCAATATAAGGTTTTGTTAAATGCTTTTATTCAATAAAAATATTATTATTATTTGTTTAGATGGCGCAGTGTCAACACCAATACACAGTATGCTTAACACACAATCCTCACAGGATAGCCAACAGAACACTACCGGCGGTAAGTATAGTATAGGTATCTTTTTTTTACGCACAACGGGATCATTCTTGGCCTTTATCTCACCCGATATTAAGTGACGATAAGACAAAAGATGGAAGCGCACTACACCCGAAATCCTCACCACTGAAGAACTGGCTATCATATCTCTCACTGTCGGAACACAATTTTAAAATTTATGTTAAGGTTAAAGACTTAGGTAAGATGGTGGTAGCTAGCCAGGCGGACTTGAAATAAACCCTACCACCAACCAAACCAAGTACAAATTGTGTACATTAGTGGGTGAACCACTAAACCACAGAGGCGGTTGATTCTCATATTTATAACTATTGTGTCCGACCGAAACTGGAATTCCGGCCGAAACCGAAACCGAACTTTCGGTACTGGTTCCAGTTGCGGCCGAAACCGAAACCGAAATCGAAACTTATTTTCAGACATTAAGTTGACGTGTTTTTTTTTTTACACATAGATGGTTGGTGGTACGGTTTGTTTCAAGCACGCTAAGGGTGGAAGGATAATTAGAAACACTACTTAATCGATTTTCATACCCTCATTCCTCTACGATCCACCGACGAGGCTCCACCGGTGGATCGAAAGATATTTTTTTTCCTCTTCGATCCACCTGTGCATCGAAGGATATTTTTTCTTCTTCTTCGATCCACCGGTAAATTTATGTTGTATTTTTTCGTCGAGCCCCCAAACGATTTTACTGGATTAGGAGGGGATAATCTAAGTATATTAGAATCACTAGCTAAAAAAGCCAACAGTTTAATTATTTGGCCAGCAAAACATTTTTGGTCAGCAACTGGGGCCGTACCGGCTTACGAATCGAGCTTCGAAAAGTCTGCCGGGTTTCAAATTAAAACAGATAAATCGAGCTCCAATTGGGCCGAAATGGCGAACCCTAATTCATGAGGTCACACAAACATCCATATCTTCCAAATAACTTCAACAAATAGTACAATACAAAATTCCTTACTTCAATTTATCTTTTTTAGTTTGAAACTCGGCAAATTTTCCGAAGCTCGATTCGTTAGCCGGTACGGCCCCTGCTGGTTTATCTAAAATTTATGCTAATCTAAAGTTGCTAACAACTTTATGATATTGTTATTTATTATTATCAATTTATTTCGTAATCTATATGTGGAAAACCATTTGTTGTATTTTATAAATGGTTATTTCAATAAAGAGTTGGGTGAAGATTGTTTGCCATATAAGACAAGTAAGGATAGACAGACTTTACACATCGTAGAAACGATCCTTAGGGCCTCCACACATGACTCGTAAGCGTAGTCGTCTCGTAAGCGTATCGTCAAAACACGACGAGTACAATACGAGCAGAGTTCTACACATGAATCGTAGCGTAGGCGTAGATATTGTTCCAGAATATAAACTAGAGCTTCACGTTGACGGAAATTCATCACCAAACATTAGAAAGTATTTTCTACGCTTGCTTTTTTACGCCATCGCCAGTACGGTACGACTATCGTACTGACAATAAAATCTCATACGATACGGTTACGCTACGACGCCGTGTGCAGACTTCTTTGAACATGTATGTGCTCGTATTGCTCTTGTACGACGCGCGTATTACGATACGCTTACGCTACGACGCCGTGTGCGGAGGAGCTTAATCTAGCGAATGTGTACGGAGAATACACTCTGCGCCTTAAGGGCCCGTGGACCTACCGATTTCACCTACTTGTAGGACCACGGTATACCACCTATGTACTCGTGGTCCTACTGGACTAGGGCTTTTTAGAATATCGTAGTGTGTCCTAGTATCGATATATAGAGTAATAAAGAACGATTTTTATTAGGAGGTCATAACAAATTTGGTAACGATCGCGTAAGTGGCTGACTCTGGATTCACAGGATGGAGAGGCACTCTCTGATGCTAAATATGTCAGTCTGTTTGCGTGAAGTGGTTGCGTTCTTTTTATATGCAGGGTGAAAAATGTGTTATTGTTACCAGAAAAAAATACGATAAGGTAAATGGCTGACAATAGTACAGCAAGTAAGTACTAGTTGTACTCACGTGAACTGTGTAAGGACTGGCCAAAATTCGGTTGCGTTTCGTAGGTATAAGCGATTAACTTTTTGTTTGTTTGTAATGTATAAACTCAAAAAGTACTGATCCGATTTTGAAAAATTTTTCACCTATAGAAAGCTACATTATCAGCGAGTAACATGGGCTATGATTTATTTTCAAAAAAAATTATAGCCTTTTTTCAGCCTGCATATAAAAAGAACGCAACCACTTCACGCAAACTGACTGACATATTAAGCATTAGAAAGTGCCTCTCCATCCTGTAAACCCAGAGTCAGCCACTTACGCGATCGTTACCAAATTTGTTATGGCCTCCTAATCTAATTGTTCCGAACCTAACCTGAAATCCTTTTTTTATATTCAATAATGTTATATTCAGTCAAAAGTAAGTACCAGGGAAACATAACTTACAAGGAGTTATTTCGATTTAAATTTTTGAAAAATTAAAGAGCTAAAAGAAATCTTCGCAGTACGAAGTCAAAATAACTCCTCGCAAGTTGTGTTGCCCTGGTACTTTTGACTGAATATAATATTTCACATGCCCTACCCTACCTAGTCTACCTTAGTGGTGGATCGAAGTGGAATAAAAAATATTTGATTATATGAATCCACTTTTTCTCTAAAACGGTGGATCAGAGTGGAATAAGAAATGTATGATTATATTTAAATCCACTTTTTGCCGTCAACCGGTGGATCGAAGAGAAAAATAAATATCCTTTGATCCACTGGTGGAGCCTCGTCGGTGGATCGTAGAGGAATGAGGGTTTCATACAAACAAGCCTTGGTTCTCCGCCAGGGTTTGATCGAGCTCTGGTCTGATGGTGGCTATCCAGGGAACAAGGAGGAGATCCAGATCTCTATACATACCGAACTGATCTGATCAGCATTCTAAGAACTGTTTGGACACATTTTAAATAGCTATTTGGATTCCCTTTATTCATTACTTGGATAGCAATCATTATATCACATCTCGGTCAATCCCTGGTGGGCGGAGAACCCCATTTATATGAAAATCAACTGGTGTTTATAATTATCGTCCACCAATTAAATACGATAAAAAACAATAATTAAAGAAGTTATGTAACAAAAATAGTCAACAAAAAATATCATAATAATCAAATAAGTAATACTTAATCAAACTTTTGTTAGTCAACGTTTTTAATAAATTTTATTTATTGTTTAACAATAGTAGTATGATTAGGTATTGGACTTATTTGTTGTGTTTTACCGTACGCGTACTACTTGTCCGAATCGACTTAGCTTTTGACGCTCTCGCCCGGTCAGAAGAAAAGTTACGAGATGATTAGTTACTGTTATAGTTAGTTAAAATGCACATTATGCACCAGTGACAAATACTTAGAAGTTTTTCACAATTCAAATTAATTGAGGAACTGAAGGTATACACATTATACCACGTAACGTAATACGTCCACTCAACACGATCGCACCGATTTACGTCGGCTGGTGAATTCCGAAGTTAGCCGATTGACACACGAATTATTCACGAAATTCGAGTTTCGGCAGAGCCGAAAGTTTCGGCCAATATTTGGCCGAAATCGTAACTGTGGCCGAAACTAGTTACTTTGGCAGAAACTGGCCGAAACCGAAACTTAGGTCGGTCACTAATTATAATACTAATCACATCATATATCTATACAATACTAGATAATATACTAGAAAAAAACATAATATCTTTTTAATGTTATTTTCAGACAAAGCTTCATTGCATCACAATTATTGTGACATCAGAACTGGGACCAACGTTAACAAAACTGGGACCAACATTAACCATGTAAAAGGTGATATACATTATAACTTGGTCAATTAATAAAAGGGAAAGAAAATTTCGTCCTGTAGAAATTTCTAAAACATTCAGAGCATTCCCGAACATCCCAGAACATTCTGAAATTTCTGGAATGTTCGGGAATATCTCTGGAGCTTGCTCTCGAGTAGACATAATGAAAATTATGTCTACTCGGATAACATATTGCTAATAGTTATAAATGTAATTTTACCTCTTATATTATAAAGTTCATCCTTTTATTCCAACTACCACACAAACACAATCTCATATCTACTCCTGAGCGAAGCCGGGTACTACAGCTAGTTAACTAATAAATCTGTTTTTATTCTGTTTTTAGAAAAAGAAATCAGGGAGACACTCCAAGAAACATTAAAAGAGGAGCCTCTCGCGTTTAAAGAGTTCGAAGATGACAAAAACTTCAAAGATGATCAAGACTTCGAAGATGATCAAGACTTCAAAGATGATCAAGCCATCCCAAAAATATTTGAAAAGCTAGTTCTCGATGAAGTAGTAACAATTCCTCCCGATGTAGTCGCTCGGCCAGAACCGTCGAAGAATGAAGCTGAAGTAAATAAACCAGAGGATCCCTTTTTGCCAGAAGATCCTTTCTTACCAGATTCACTGGATCCAGAGGTTATTAAGTACGGCGTGCAACCAGACGACGTACCTACTTACGGAGATGAAATTCACCCCAAATTGTGCGTTTTGTGGCCTCCAATACTTACACATGGCTTAACCACTGAAGCGAGGAACACGATTCTCAATGGTTATCTCATACCTAATAACTGTCGGTTGTTTCAAGCACCGAAGATGAACGCCAAAATTGTCGAGATGGTGCCCGAAAAGGCTATGGCGAATGACAGCAAATGGGCTACTATGCAGCAGTATATAGGCACGGCATTGACCGCGATCAACAGAGCCATGGAATCTTTACTATCGGGTAAACCCAACAGTAAAGTACTGGCTTTACGACATCTCAGCAACGCGTGCCTCTTACTGAGCGATCTCCACGGTAGTCATACTAAAATTAGAGTAAAAAATGTGACCCCCTATTTGGATGACATCACTCAAGAGGTGATAAAAGGACTGGAGCGTGATGAAACTGTGTTTGGAGATAATTTCACTAAAAAATGGAAAACGACAAAGAAGCGCGAGAAACCAGTGAAGAAAGTTCGTCCACCGAAAAAGGAGAAGGAAAATAAAATGGCGTCGAGTGGTCGGTCGTTAGTTCTGTACTCGGGCAGATGGCATCCTCCTTTGCGTAAAACTGGCAAATTCAGAGGGAAGAAAGGGGGGGCGCGCGTGCAAAGACAGAATGTGGCTGCGACGGATAGTCCTTTACCGACTCCGAGGAAAAGGAGAGTTCGAGAGAGTCAGGTGCGAGCCCCGGATCATCCCGGCCAGCACATCCTTACCAGCACAGAATCCGGATCTGCACAGAATAATCCAGGTAACTTTCGATGTGATGAACGTATATCACAAGTTTCGATGTGGTATATCTTAAAAAGAAAATATTTTATAGTTAAACAATGCTTATTTTCAGATAAAAATTCAAGAAGTTTTCTTCTTAAGCGTCCTTCATCTCCGAAGACATATTGCAAAAAAAAACGGAAACAAGAAGCAAAAATAGATGCATTAGCACCTGATAAAGAAACTAGGTAAGCAAATTAAATATCTGAATCGGTAATAGTAAAAAAAATAAAAAAGTATGCTTGCGCATCACGCAAACAGATTTTGATTTGCTGTTGGCCCTACATGTGTTCTTAACATTTACAGAATGCCAATAGAAGAAAGCGACAGTTTTGTACAAGAACAAAGTAAGGAAAAGGAGCTCAATCAGTCAAGTATAACTTATACTCCAAATAGCACTGTTATGGTGACCACGGGGGCGGTGCCCTTGGTGCTACCACCGCAACTACTTGTAAGAGATATGCCAACACTGCCCACATATGATGAAAATGTACCACCAGATCCGTCAACCTATATCGAGATAGTGGATGATCAGACTCCCCAACGAGTCGTTGATATGGTTACCGTTACCGAAAGAAACTGTCATCGAGGTTTATCTTCTTTCCTTACATTTGACGATAACTGAAAAATGAGCATTTTTATCTAGTACATATAAATTAGTTAATATTATTAATAACGTTGCTTTTTTTCTTGTTACCGAATTCCGCTAGGCTTTTGAAAATAAAAAGTCGTTTTAAAAATCTTTAATAAAAAATTTCAAAACCTCTGATATAAAAGCTAACTCTTAATAAAAAACACCCTGACACAAAAAAGCTAAGTTAACTCATAAAAAGTTAAAAATAATATCATCAAGTCTTATAGATCTACGAAAAAAATAGACGTGTCGGGGGACCGCTAAAGTCCGAATTCTAATCTCCTAGTAAAAATGTAAACATTTAGAGATAACAAATAGGTACATGTTTTTCTCTTTGATATACAAAGATGGCACAGATATGTGCTGGCTGCCAAAAGAATATTACAGTAAAGCAATACCTTATGTGTATGCTCTGTAAAAACCCATATGACCTGGATTGTGCAAACGTGTCCATACAACGATATCTAAACACAATGTCACAACTACACAAAAAATCTTGGAAATGTCCAGCGTGCATATGCAATACACCAAGGGTAATAAACTACACCTGTTCGTTCGAAAAACCATGACAAGACCGAACAACCAAAAACCAAAAAACACAAAACCAAATGATACCTTAAGTTCAGAAGAATGCAGTATCCTCGGGGACACATTACATAACGACGAATCAGAATCAAAAAACAGCTCTCAAATCACACTAACCCTAGATAATTTAAGTGATTTGATTACCTCAAGACTAAAGGAGAACAACAAAACAATTATTGCAGATCTTCAAACCACAATACAAACAGAAATAAATAAAGCTATCCAAAAATTAAAAGAAGAATTCCTACACTAGAAACAGATAATTTAAATATAAAGAGTGAAGACATAAATAAAGATATATCTAAAATGAAAACTCAAATAGAAAACCTTATTAAAGAAAACTCTAAATAAAAGACTGAAATACAAGAACTGGAATTTAAAATTATGCGCTCCGTATTACCTTCAGAACAAGATAATAGTAAGAAAATAGTATTATATGGATTTGATGAGTACCGCAACGAACCCGAAAATGACTTTCATATGAGACTTATCCAAATGTTCCACAAGCTATATAACATTAACTTAACAAGTTATATAGAGGACACAAAAAGAATCGGTAGACATAGTAATAAAAAAAATAATGAGAGAAGACCACTAATAATAGAACTCCTTAGCAAAAAAATGGCAAAATATATAATAGAAAACGGCCGTTATCTCCGCGGAACTGGCATTTCAATTTCAGAATATCTAGACAAAACAGCACAAAAAGAAAGAAAAATAATGAGAGAACATATGTTTACAGCACGTAGAAACGGTCATCATGCCATTATACGCAATAACCATTTATACATAGAAGGCAAGATACACAATAAACAATATACAAGACAATATAAACCATGTTCGTAATGAATCTCTCGGTCCGGAGAACACAACTATAAATGAAACTAATCATACATTTCGGAAGCAGTAAATCATGCAATGCAGAAAATACACAAGAGAAACATGACTATAAAATCCTGTTTCAGAATTTTCAAAGTTTATACAATAAACAACACATATTAACAGCTCTTCTAGACCAAGACCCAACGTATAAAGTCATATGTATATCACAAACCTGGTTAAGTGAACAAAAACAGAATTTGGTAAATATTCCGGGATATAAAATAGCAGCATCATACACTAGAAAAACTACAAATGGAGGAGGTGTATGCATCCTGCTGCAAGAGACCATACCAAATGTTGAAATTACAGAAATTTCTAAAATGTCTATTGATTACGTTATGGAAGTTTGCGCGACCAAATTACTAGAAGAGAATTATTTATTTATCGTTATTTATTGGAATAAGAGAGAGGAAGACATTTTTTATTCACAACTAGAAAAAATATTAATTTATATAAACAACAAATTTCCTAAATATAATATCATCCTAGGTGGAGATTTTAATGTTGACTTTCTAAAAAATACTATAGAAACAAAGAAATTATTAAATAAAATGACAGAATATAATCTAACACAACATATAAAAGAACCAACTCGCATTACATCTACATCCTCAACCTGCCTCGATTTAATATTCACTAACTATGATAAACAAAACACGAAAGCATATGTAAAGGAATTAGGGTTCTCAGATCACGCTGGTTCAATAATCCATGTCAAATCTCGTTTACAATACAAAAAAACTGCCTGGTTTACTAACAGACGACTCTTTAATTCTACTAACATAAACAAATTTAAATCCCTGTTAGCACAAACTGGAGTCAAATCTTTGAGCAAAAAATAATATGAATGAAAACTATAATAAATTTCATAATAAACTTACTGAAATCCTTAACACAACTATTCCTAAACAAAAGATTATATTAAACCTTAATTAAAAAAAGTACTGGCTTACTCGCGGTATTAGATACTCATGTAAAAATAAACTTTTATTAAAAATCTTTATACAAAAATCCAAAGATAAAACTTTAAAAATCCATTATAAAAATTACGAAAAAATACTAAAAAGAACAATAAATACTGCTAAAAAACTCCATTATAAAAATATAATTATTAGGTCAACAAATAAAACTAAAGCCATGTGGCGCATCATAAATGAGCGTACAAATAAGACAAAAAAAAAAAGAAAACGAAAACATAAAATTAATTATAAATAACGAATGTATTAATGATCCTGTCAAAGTTGCAAATACATTTAACAACTATTTTGCATCAATAGGCGAAAAATGTAACACTACCTCGGACAATCACCCAAAGCAAAGTCCCATAGAGAACTCTATTTATTAGTAGAGACGTAGAGACTTAAGTGATGATAATATATCAAAATTTTGTTCCTATATTAGTCAATTATCGTGGAACGAAGTTTACGAAGAAAATGACACCCAGAAAGCATTTCAGAAGTTTTATGACTTGTTTATTTTATTTTTTAAATTGTGTTTTCCTGTAGTTGTAATAAAAATTAACAACAAACCAAAAAAACCAAATTGGATAACTAAAGGCATTAAAAAATCATCAAAGTTTAAGCGGAAGTTAAGATTCAGTTATTACAAACATCGAACCGAAGACTTAAAAAGTAAATACCAAAATTATAACATAATTCACAAGCGTTGCATGATTGCATCCCAAAAGCTAACTAACAAAACATATATTGAGAAAGCTAAAAACATATGCTTAGCCTCTTGGAACCTTATAAAAAGAGAAACGCAGGGGAAAAGCAAAAGTAACATTCCAAAAATTGACAAAATCACTTGTGACAATAAAACAATAGAAGATCCGTATGACATAACAAATACCTTTAATGACTATTACATAAATTTGACATCACAAAATAATAATGACAACAAAAAATATAACTACAAATTAAATTCAAATCCTTCTACTATATTTTTATCTCCAACTAGTGCTGATGAAGTGGAAGAAATTATAAAAAAGTTAAGAAACACTTCTTCGGTTGGCTATGACCAAATTAGTACAAGAATAATTAAGTGTTGTTCTGTGTTTATTTCACCTGTACTAAGCTATATTATAAACTTGTCTTTGGTGCAAGGGATATTTCCTGAACAATTAAAAATAACGAAAGTCAAACCAATTTTTAAAAAAGGTGATAGGAAGCTTATGAGCAACTATAGACCGATTGCCCTACTGTCAATAATGTCCAAAATATTTGAGACAGCTATGCATATAAGACTGACTAATTTTATTGAAAAATATAATATACTAAGTACAAGTCAAAACGGATTCCAAAAAGGAAAATCTACTACATTGGCTGCTTTTAATCTCCTTAATAAAATTATAGAGTCAGTAAACAAGAAAATACCCGTTTCTGTTATACTATTTGACATTAGTAAAGCATTTGACTGCGTTTCACACAAGCTTTTAATTAATAAATGTGAGGCTTATGGTATTCGTGGAGAACCACTTAAATGGATACAAAGCTACTTAAATAATAGGAAGCAATTTGTTGAAATGGTAGGTATAAATTCTAATAATGAAGAACAAATATACGAATCTGAGTGGAAATTAAATCATTGTGGGGTACCGCAAGGGAGTATCTTAGGTCCTTTACTCTTCCTTCTCTATATAAATGATTTACCTTTCAATTCAGACTACTATTGCTCACTTTTTGCAGATGACATTGCTCTAATAATTCCTTGCAAAAAGAAACTGACATATAATGACGAAGTTAACGATGCCCTTGCTTTCATAATTAACTGGCTAAATGAAAATAACTTAAAAATTAATTTGACAAAAACCAAATACCTACAAATTCACAATAAAGGCGGTAAGAAACAAGAACTAAAAATACAATTTGATGACAGACTTGTGGATGAAGTGACTGAATCTACATTTTTAGGTCTAACCATAGATGATACTTGCTCGTGGAAGCAACATATAAACAAAGTTTGCACAAAAATAAATCGTTTTGCTTATGCTTTGTGGCAACTCGTTCGGATAAGTAATAGAAGTACAGCACTAAAAGCATATCATGGATACGTCGTCGCTAATCTGAGATATTGTATTTTGTTATGGGGGAATTCTACTGATATTAATAAAGCATTCATTGCCCAAAAGCAATGTATTCGTGCGATCTGTGATATTAAGTCTTGGATAAGCTGTAGACCTTATTTTAAAGAACTAAAACTGCTTACTTTGCCTTCAATCTATATTTATGAAACCTGTATTTTTGTTAAAAATAACCCTGAGCTTTTCAAAAAACGTAGCGATCACTGTAATTTTAATAGTAGATATCCAAATCGTTTACTGCTTCCTGACAGCAGAACATTTATTTGTGGCAGAAACTGCTACGCAATGAGTGTTAGAATATTTAATCACTTGCCTGAAGACTTGAAGTTGCTGTCGTTTAATATGTTTAAACTTAGATTGCGCTCATTGCTTATTGACGGGTGTTACTACACAATTAAAGAATATCTGGAAATGAAATTTTAATCTAATTTGACATGACTATTATTATTATTATTCTCTGACATTGTAACAAATATCTATTAAATTAATAAATTAATCCTAGTATAATATTGTAAATCGATAATTAATGTTGCTACTTAAAAAAAAATGTTTGCATGTTGTCCATACAGCTTAGTGCGTGATTCTGAATTATATGTATGTATCAACCCTGTTACCGCATTTATAGCAAATAAATAACTTTGACTTTGACTTTGACTTAAAACCAGTTACTTGTGAAGAAGTTTACAACATCCTAAAAAACTTAAAGAACAAAATAAGTTGCGGTCTAGACGACTTTCCACCGCTATTGTTTAAGCAATGTGCCTCAGAACTAGCTTGTCCACTTAGCGTACTTATAAATCAATCTTTTAATGAAGGAACTTTTCCTGACTTGTTAAAAAAAGCTGTAATTAACTGTAATTAACCCATCCATAAGAAAAATAAAAAAACAGACCCAAGTAACTTTCGCCCAATAGCCCTCTTGTCTACGGCGTCAAAAGTATTTGAAAAAGCTATGTATGATCGTGTATAAAAATTTTGTGAAAAATATAATATTTTTGATAACTGTCAAAACGGCTTTCGTAAAAACAGATCGACAATTCTAACAATATATAAATATATTCAAGCAATTCTAAATATAATAAATGAGAAAAAATATGCAGTCGGTATATTACTTGATATGACAAAGGCCTACGATAAAGTCCAATTTAACAACTTATTAAAAAAATTATATAACATAGGAATTAGGGGAAATACTTATGAATGGTTTAAAAGTTTTTTGTGTGATCGGTAACAATATGTCAGTATAGAATATTTTAATGCAAAAACTAAAGAAATAGAAAACATAATATCAAAAAGCAAAACTACTAACGCCTCTATTCCACAAGGTAGTGTAGTTGGCTGTCTGTTGTTCCTTGTATACATAAATGACCTTCCCAAAATAATAAAAGAGTTTAACGTTCTGTTCGCTGATGACATTTCACTTTTCCTGTCATGTAATAGTAACACGAATCTAAATAATGAAATACATATAATGTTTGATACGATAAACAAGTGGATGATTGAACATAACCTAGAAATAAATTTCCTGAAAACCAAAATAATTACTTTTCACCCGTATCAAAAACCACCACTGGAAATATTTTTTTCTTATGAAAATAAAAAAATAAAGACAGTTAACGAAGCAACTTTGCTCGGACTAGAAATAAACAAACAATTAAATTGGAAGCCCCAAATTCAGAAATTAAAATCAAAACTGTCAGGCTTTGCGTATGCATTGCGAGAAATTAAAAAACAACAGACATACAAACAGCTATTACCACCTATTACGCATATGCATATGCGTGGCTTAGCTATGGTGTGATTGTGTGGGGAAATAGTACGGACGCTCCCTCCTTATTTACCCTGCAAAAGAAACTTGTGCGCATTATTTTTAACATACAAAATCGAGATAGCTGCAAACCCTATTTTGTTAAATATGAAATTCTTACTCTACCTTGCATATTTATACTAGAAACTTGTAAATTCGTTAAAAAGCATCCCGAATTTTATATAAGACGCGAAGACGTCCAAACCAGATACGCCAAAGATAATGTAAAAATAACTAGCGTTATAAGAGACGGGAGTGTCATACAAAAAAGCGTGAGTATGAAACGGAGGCGAATTCAACGAAAACAAACAAAAGAGAAGCGTCAAATGGCATTGGCGGTAAAACGGTCAAAGATGATAGATACTCTTTGATGGGGCGAATCATAATACGCCTCAATTCGAATGTTGTCAATTATCTACTGCTTTGTAGATTGTCAACGTTCTTTCAAACTTAGACAAGTTAAAAATTCGCCTCCGTTTCATAGATCGTTTTTTACTGAGAGAGTTGCGCCAGGCTGAGATACGCTTTAAGAAACCCCCAAAAACTTAACCACCCAACCTGCTCTCTACGGATATACCACTCGGGTCCTTCAGTTATGTCAATAAACATCTACAACAAATTACCCAAAGCACTAAAAGAAATAAATAAGGAAAATGATTACCTACATAAAACAAATCAAAAAATTTTTAGCTACTAAGCAATACTATACCATACAAGAATATTTAAACGATAATACCATCTGACTCTGACTCCCATAAAAAAACCGGCCAAGTGCGTGTCGGGCCACGCTCAGTAGGGTTCCGTAGTTACATTATACCATAGGTAGGTACCATATTTTAATACCGCTATCATTTTTCACCTGAAAAAATAACTTTGTATGAACGACAAAGTTATATTTGCGGTTTTAGAAAATGTACTATATTTCGAAAACTTTTTACTGTATCTCGTTCAAACCAATTTTCGTTGAAAGTGTTCACTAAGATCTATAGCATATATTTTTTTTAGATTTTTCACTCTCTTACTTTAAAAGTTAAAGGGGGGGGGGGGGGGGGGGGACACACATTTTACCACTTTGGCAGTATATATCTTTCAAACGGTTGACTTTGTGAAAAAATTGTCTTAGGAACCTCAATGTCATTTTGAAAGACCTATCTATAGACACCCCGCAAGTATTGGTTTGATGAAAAAAAATCTTTTCTGTTTCAGTTCCATGTATGGGGAGCCCCCCCTTTATCTTTTATTTTTTTTATTTTTGTGAGGAAATCGTAAAGCGGTTTACAGAATACATCTACCTACCAAGTTTCAACTATGTAGTCCTAATACTTTCGGAATAAAGTGGCTGTGACATACGGACGGACAGACAGACAGACGGACAGACAGACAGACGTGACGAATCTATAAGGGTTCCGTTTTTTGCCATTTTGGCCACGGAACCCTAAAAAAAAGGTACTTATAATAAATTAACATAATATGCAATAATAAATAATAAAAATAATAATAATGAACAATAAAAAATATAAAAAAATTAAAATATATTTATTACTTACATAATTTCAATTTGACATTTATTCCTAAAAACATTTTACTATATGATAAAAAAGCTTTATTTTATTTTAATGAAAGATGCCTCCCTCTCTTTTGCTGTGCCCGACAGGGTCCATAATGCGCTGTATCATTATAATAATATACCATCCTGTAAACATTATGGTGCATTAAAAGATATGAATATGAATAAACTAAGGTGTTGCCAGAACAAAACAACACAAAAGGAAATACGTCGCGTCGGTCGGCTTGACTGTTAGACTGGTAGGTAGTTCAAATTAAAGTTTTCAAGTTCAACGGCATTTTGTGAACCATTTTGGCAACATGACTTTTCCGAAGTAAAAAAGCCTGCTGAATTCGGTTCTGAATGTTGCCAGGCCCAATTTTGGCTCCTTTGCCCAAAATTCAAGATGGCGGCCAAAATGCATCCTTATCTTATTAGAACTCGATTCTGCGGGGCTACCGGCTAAAAACAATGAAGTTAATGTTAACTGTAATTTGACAAATGTATGTGATACATTGCTGCTTCGTTTTGGGACAAATAAAAACCTACCAAAGAACAGTAGCAATGTATTACATCCATCTGTCAAATTACAGTTAAAATGAACTTCATTGTTTTAAGCCGGTAGCCCCGCTGGTCGTGTGAGGTGTCCTGGAATAGGTTATGGGGGTCGCTGAACTCAATTTTGATAACCGGAAGTCCGTCCGGGTACCGGAAGTATGAGATGTGGCTCGAGGAGAGAAAATTCCGCCACGAGATACTATTTATTTTTTAACACAGTTACTAGACAAAAATGTTTATCAGGTTTATTATTCTATATAGCGATATAACTGGGCTATTTACCAGTATTTTTTTTCTCGGACAAATCCTCATAGTTTTAAATCTGTAGAGGATTTTCGAAAAAAACAATTTTAGAAAATTCCACCGTACGACACAAATATTTTTTTCAAATCACTTGCTCGTAAAGTGAGCCCTAATACATCGCTTTTAGAGCCATAAACCGAGCTATAACAAACGCGTGCAATAATATATAAAACACTAGTTGGTTATAGAATTATCCCTACAAAGTTAAATAAGTACCTTACTGCAAGTTCTATGCGAGTAAACAGAGCATTCCCAATTTAACCGGGTTATACACTCAGACCAAATAAAAAGGGAAGACGTAGTCCTCTGAACAATGCAGTGAAGCCAATAAAACTACGCCTTGGCGTGTACACACACAGTTACACGCACACACATGTAACGAAACTACGCCTTTTGTTAACAGCCAGCGTGCGAAGCGGACGTACCAGGACGTACTAATAAATTATGAATTTCACCAAAGAAAATGCCGGATTGTGTAGTGAAAAGGTGTAAAAACCAATTTTCGACACATAAAAAGAAGGATGGAGTCACATTTCACACGAAAGTAAAATTGGAAACTAATATTTTCACTAATTCAAAATAAACATTATGGTATTACTTGAAACACAAAACGTCAACACAAGTGTTGCCATGCCAAACGTTCTTTTTTAAACCTGTTATTGGGTAACATGGAAAGTAACGTAACGTTATTTGTTTCTTGTTAAAAATAACGCGTTAATTATTTCTGTTTCTGGACTGTTTTTACCCACGACGGACGGAACGGAATGGAGGTGGTATATGCGTTTGGGGTTAGAATACTGTGATCCATCAGTATTTAAATAGGGGCCTATTTCATAAAATATTAGTAACTTTACTATAACAATTTACCATTGTTTTTATTGGGGTAGAACTGTTTCTTAATAATTATAAAACATAATCTCTACCCCAATAAACTACTACAATGGTAAATTACTGTACTTTTTCATACTTTTATGAAATAGACCTCTGATTAAATACTGATGATCTCAGTATTTACCACGCGTGTAGCCGTCGCCTCAGAGGTTGTTTGTTTGTTTGTCTATGTCTGTTACCATTTTCTTCGGAAACTACCTTCTGGGCCGATTTCAATGCAGTTTTTGTCGTTTTTCAAAAATTACTAAACCGATTTCGCTACGGCTTTCTGTAATGGTTTTCGGCGATGCTTCTTAGATAAGTGTTATAGTATTTAGCCGCTAGGGAGTGCTGCAGCATCATGTTTTCATTTATCTCCATAACGGTTTGACCGATTTAGATGCTGTTTTTACCTGACTGCAAGAGGGTTATGTTTTTCGCGCGTATCTTCTATCTTGTATGTATGTAATATTATTTATTACCTCATATCTTTTAAACGACTGAACGGATTTCTATGATTAAGATATCGTTAGATTCGTCTTGTCAGCCCAATTGTTCTTAAGAAGATGGCGTTCTAAAAAACTTCTTAAGAAGGTGGCGTTCTAAAAAACCAACATGGCGGCTATACGGTGCTATTATACGTAGTGGAAAAAATTTTTTTTAGAATACTGCTATATGGGTATCAATTTAAAGGGCTTATTATGAAGATTTCGAAAAGGTATATCATGACCGTAACGTAATATATGATAACTAAAAAGATATAAATAAAAAAATAAATTATATAATTAAAAAACCCCTGCCTGCCGCAGAAAAGACAATAAAAAGACAAGTCAACTGAAAAGATGGAAACAAGACTAAATATTAAAGGTAACATAATAACATGCAGTCGGAGGTATATAATTCAAATAATTCATAATGTCACTTTCTTTATGCATGCCTCTGACAGCATGTTATTATGTTGCCTTTAATATTTATCTTTTTTCCATCTTTTCAGTAGACTTGTCTTTTTATGCAGGCGGGTTTTTTTAAAACTAGAAGTATGAATTCTTTAAAAAAATTAAAATGAAAAGCAACATTTAAAACTTTGAAAAAACCTACGTCACCTAAAATAGTTATTTTTAATCCTGCAATCCCTGATGGAAATGGAATATTGTGTCTCATTTTCCGGGCTTAAAGGATTAAGTGAAAAAAATAGGTATTCCTAACAAAGGTAAAATAAGTGGTTTTACGATAATATCTCCCAATTTAAATTAATTTAGGTAGGGTACTATACATACATATTGAAGGAAGGATGTTATGAGTTTGACTGATTGACTGATGGAAAGAACAAATCACATCATGCAACCATCAGTCACTACATTACACGGTAGGTTAATCATCAGTCACAGCCCGTGACTGTGGTTAAACTGACAGCAAAACCTACCGTGTAATGGATGCCTAACATGTCAGAACAAACATCTTGCCTTAAATACACGAAACTTTAGTATTCGTTAGTTTTATTTTTTACATTTTTCCTATTTCCTTCCTACTTCCGCCACTACTTTTAAAGCGAGCTACTCACAGCCCTGCAGGGCTTTGAGAAGCTCACTTTTTCTATCTATCATTAGGCGACGGCTACACGTGTGGTAAATACTGTGATCCATCAGTATTATTTATCAGGGATCTATTTAATAAAAGAATAAAAAAGTACAGTAATTTACCATAGTAATAGTTTATTGGGATAGAATTATGTTTTATAATTAATAAGAAACATAATTCTACCCCAATAATAACTGTGGTAAATTATTATAGTAAATTCACTAATCTTTTATGAAATAGGCCCCTGATTAAATACTGATGGATCACAGTACCAGGCGTGTAGCCGTCGCCTCACACCCGAGTCAGAATAGCTGAATGCCTATCATAGTCTGCGTCTCTTTCATCAGTAATAAATAAAAGAGACGCTTTGATAGCCATTCAGAAAACTGACAAGTTTTAAGAGCTTGTAATACCCCCCTTGGGACCGTATTATGATCTCTTGAATCCAGGCAGTTTTTTGTTTTGATTCTGATGTGTGATAAATAACGTTATTATTTCATAACGCGTTATTTTTATAACATTGGGGTAATATGAATTACTATGGCAACACCGGCTCACACACTAATGCATGAAAAAATTGGCTTCAGTTCCTTGCTTGGAGGACTCCGTCTTCCCTTTTTATTTGGTCTGAGGTTATACAGTTATCTTTTTTAGTAACAACAAAGAGGTTTTATGCCGCTGAAAATTCATATACATTTTTGGAATAAATAAATGTGTAAGTCCTTAATTAAGTCAAACAAATATTTATTATGAAATAAAACACTTTTTAACGGATACTAGCGCGGTTTTATTGAATGTACTTTGGTACTTGGTTTGATTTTTGGTTTTCCCGACGTTTCGGCACCTTTGCAGCTGCCGTGGTCACGGGGGACTGAAGCTACCCGTGAGCCTACCCTCAAGCGATGAGTTTTTTTTTAGACGTTCAGAAATTAAAATTTAACAAAATTTTTAATTATTTTATGTTGATTTATAATTTAATTTTATGAATTATTTAATGCTAAAAAGGGAGAGAATCTACTGAAACTACCACCATTTCATAAAATTGGGAGGCCCCTCCAAGAAAGAAATGGCGAAAGAAAACTTGGAGAGGAAGCCGACCTCCGTCTTTTGTATTAATTTATTTATTTGCAAAAGGAACTAACCGTATCATTAGATCTTACAGTGTGTGTGAGGGGCTTTAGCTTGTGAATGATGGGGTCCCAAGCTGGTGGAATTTTCCAACCATCATCTCTATTGAAATTAGGATATTTATTTATTTCGATAGCCTCGCGGAGCATTCTAGGGATAAATCTACGTTCCCTAGCAAGGATTTGGGGTTTGTCAAATCTAATATAATGGTTGGGCCCCTCAAAGGCGTGTTCACTCACTGCAGAGTTGTTATCGCGCCTATGTTTCATGTCAGCTACAGTACCGGCGTTAGGGGGGGGCGAGCACGGGCGACCGCCCGGGGCGCCGGATATAAGGGGGCGCCGCAGGCGCCCCTTTATACACACTTACTTACTTACTATCGTAAATTCCCTTTCAGCGACAAAATCTTTATGGTGATGATGAAACTGACTAAAAATCGCGCTGCGCGGCCGTTTTTTTAATATAAACAAGCAAGATTACAAGATTAGTAGGTGAAACTGACTAAAGATCGCGCTGCGCAGCCGTTTTTTAACTGACAGGCAGAATTGAAAATCTTGGAATCGCAGATAGGGGGCGCCCCGTAGAAATTTCGCCCAGGGGCGCTGGTAGTGCTAAAACCGGCACTGGTCAGCTACATGCTCTTTGACGCGGGTCCCTATGCTTCTCTTTGTTTGCCCGATGTAGAAGAGCCCACAGTCACAATCTAGTTTTGTAGACGCCTGCAGCTTGAAGGGGGATAGTACACTTGACAGGTCGTAAGAATTGGTTGATCTCTTAGAGCATAAGGTTGATCTTCTTCGGCGGCTTAGTTTTGATTGACGCTCGCTTCAGAATGTTTCCAATCTTGTCAGTAACACCCTTCAAGTATGGTAGGATGTCAGGTTGACGCTCTACTGTGGCTGGTTTGGTGCGTTTTCTGTGATTGAGGTGTGGTACTTGCAACTTGTTGTTACGCAGTATACTTGTTGGACGTGCTGAAGCTCAGCAGTCAGGTGTTGTATGTCACAGATTCCGCGGGCTCTCTGAAACAAAGATTTCCCTACGGTAGCTAACTGTATAGGATGATGGTGAGAGTCACCATTAAGGTATCTGTCTGTATGGGTTGCTTTACGATACACTGTGTGGCTCAAGGTTTGATTTGGATTTCTGATAATGAGAATGTCTAGGAAAGCTAGTTTATTGTCTGCCTCTAACTCCATAGTAAATTGTATGTTGGGGTTTATGGAGTTAAGATGGTTAAGAAATGCAGGGACACTGTCTCTAGGTAGTATTGTGAACTACTACGTACCGTTTGTAGAATCGGGGAGTCACTGGTGCTGTGGCTAGTGCTTTCTCCTCAAAATCCTCCATGAAAATGTCAGCAACGATGGGGGATACAGGAGAGCCCATTGCTACTGCTACGCCATCCACTTGCACGTAGAACTCCTCGTTCCATAACAGATAGCCAGATGTTAGGCATAATTCTAGTAGTTCTGCATATTCAATTGGCATGTTGTTATCAACTAGCTTTTTCCTGATGATATCAATGCAGTCCTGTACTGGTAAGCATGTGAATAAGGACTGAACATCAAAACTAACCATAGTTTCATCATCACCGAGATGTAGATGTTGTATCTCACTGACAAACTGTTAGGAATCCTTTACAAAGGCTGATGTGTTACCTCTCAGTGGTGTAAGTGTTTTTGCTACGTGTTTAGCCAATTTATAAGTTGGTGAGTCAATTTGGCTTACAATCGGACGCAGCGGAGCATTGTCTTTGTGTATTTTCGGTAACCCATACAGTTTCGGCGGGGTAGGGCAGGATGGAATAAGATAATCGACATCAAGATCTAACTGTTCTGAATATTTTTTGATGAGTTCACTCGTTTTCTTAAGGATCTTGGCGGTTTGATCACAATTCACATGTTTATACGTTTTCTCATCACTTAAAAGTTCTTGTATTTTTGTGTTATAATCCGACGTATCCATAACTACCGTTGCATTGCCTTTATCAGCTCGGAGGATAGTTAATTCGGGTCTAGTGCGTAAGTTCTTTAACGCGACGTGTTCATCATATGGAAGATTGTGTTTGGGCAGTTTACTACGTCGTAAAACGGATGAAATATCTTGACGTATAGCTTCACTATCCTCTTTTTTGAATTGGTTTTTAACTAGATAATCCTCTACGTTGCAAATAATATCCTCATACGGTATTCTGCGAGGTGTTACCGCGAAATTCAGACCCTTATTTAATACTTTTAAAGTCTGGGCGACATCTTTTAGATTTTAAACATCTTTTAGTTTAAAATCTAAAAGATGTCACGTGCCAGACTACAGCTGCGCCACAAAAAATAGTTGGAAATCTGACTTTTTGACTATGCCATGATGAAGACGATAGTTTGTCGGAATTTGTCGCACAAAAACCAGAATTTGTCGGGCTTGCGTTGAGGAGATACGTGTGGCGCAGCTGTAGAGACGTCTCTACAGCTGAGCCACACAGATCTCGAAAACGGAAGGTCGTACCGAAAATCTGATTACCCGTATGTGCAGCCGTTAATTTGTTGAAATTTGTCGCACAAAAACCAGAATTTGTCGGGCTTGCGTTTAGGAGATACGTGTGGCGCAGCTGTAGAGACGTCTCTACAGCTGAGCCACACAGATCTCGAAAACGGAAGGTCGTAGCGAAAATCTAATTACTCGTGTGTGCAGCCGTTAATTTGTCGGATTTTGTCACCAAGAACCAGATTTTGTCGGTCTTGCGTTTACGAGATATGTGAGGATACGCTGTGGAGACTTTTCTACCTGGATCTTGAGAAAGGAAGGTCGTAGCGAAAATCTGATAACTCGAGTGTGTAGCCGTTAGTTTGTCGGAATTTGTCACCAAGAATCAGAGTTTGTCAATCTTGCGTTTAGGAGATATGTGAGGATGCGCTGTGGAGACCTTTTTACCTGGATCTCGAGAACGAAAGGTCGTAAGCGTATCCTCACATATCTCCTAAACGCAAGATCGACAAAATCTGGTTCTTGGTGACAAAATCCGACAAACTACCGGCTACACATACGAGCTATCAGATTTTCGCTACGACCTTCCTTTCTCAAGATCCAGGTGGAAAAGTCTCCACAGCGTATCCTCACATATCTCCTAAACGCAAGACCGACAAAATCTGGTTCTTGGTGACAAAATCCGACAAATTAACGGCTGCACACACGAGTAATCAGATTTTCGCTACGACCTTCCATTTTCGAGATCTGTGTGGCTCAGCTGTAGAGACGTCTCTACAGCTGCGCCACAGGTATCTCCTAAACGCAAGCCCGACAAATTCTGGTTTTTGTGCGACAAATTTCGACAAATTAATGGCTGCACACACGAGTAATCAAATTTTCGCTACGACCTTCGGTTTTCGAGATCTGTGTGGCGCAGCTGTAGAGACGTCTCTACAGCTGGGCCACACGTATCTCCTAAACGCAAGACCGAAAAATTCTGGTTTTTGTGCGACAAATTCCGACAAAATATCGACTTCATCATGGCATAGTCAAAAAGTCAGATTTCCAACTTTTTTTTGTGGCGCAGCTGTAGTCCGGCACGTAAAGATGTCGCCACCCCTTTTTTCCCACGCTGTTCACGAGCTTTTCAAAGCACGTAGTAGGTACAGTTCGAATCACGAAAGATGACCACAAAATGGCGCCCACCTTCGCGTCATAACTCATGAAGAAAAGACTTGAGAAAATAATATTTCATATATTAAAATAATATCGATATATCTATAAGAATATGAAATATTATTTTATCCAAAGCCTTTTCTTCATGAGTTATCACGCGAAGGGGCGCCATTTTGTGGTCATCTTTCGTGATTCGAACTGTACCTACTACGTGCTTTGAAAAGCTCGTGAACAGCGTGGGAAAAAAGGGGTGGCGACATCTTTACGTGCCGGACTACAGCTGCGCCACAAAAAAAAGTTGGAAATCTGACTTTTTGACTAAGCCATGATGAAGTCGATATTTTGTCGGAATTTGTCGCACAAAAACCAGAATTTTTCGGTCTTGCGTTTAGGAGATACGTGTGGCCCAGCTGTAGAGACGTCTCTACAGCTGCGCCACACAGATCTCGAAAACCGAAGGTCGTAGCGAAAATTTGATTACTCGTGTGTGCAGCCATTAATTTGTCGAAATTTGTCGCACAAAAACCAGAATTTGTCGGGCTTGCGTTTAGGAGATACCTGTGGCGCAGCTGTAGAGACGTCTCTACAGCTGAGCCACACAGATCTCGAAAATGGAAGGTCGTAGCGAAAATCTGATTACTCGTGTGTGCAGCCGTTAATTTGTCGGATTTTGTCACCAAGAACCAGATTTTGTCGGTCTTGCGTTTAGGAGATATGTGAGGATACGCTGTGGAGACTTTTCCACCTGGATCTTGAGAAAGGAAGGTCGTAGCGAAAATCTGATAGCTCGTATGTGTAGCCGGTAGTTTGTCGGATTTTGTCACCAAGAACCAGATTTTGTCGATCTTGCGTTTAGGAGATATGTGAGGATACGCTTACGACCTTTCGTTCTCGAGATCCAGGTAAAAAGGTCTCCACAGCGCATCCTCACATATCTCCTAAACGCAAGATTGACAAACTCTGATTCTTGGTGACAAATTCCGACAAACTAACGGCTACACACTCGAGTTATCAGATTTTCGCTACGACCTTCCTTTCTCAAGATCCAGGTAGAAAAGTCTCCACAGCGTACATTCGAACTATACGTGCTGTTTGGCATTATTTGGTAGGTATATTTGCAGCTAGATGGCGCTTCTAATTTTAATCATTTTTCGAAATGGTGATTTTTGGTAAATTTAGAAAAACTAAATCAAAAAATTATATTTAATTATCAAACCTGCTCACAAAACATCACGAGAATCTGTTGAGAAATGCGACCTGTAGAGGAAAATGGACATATGGAAAGTCGGACTGAAATATGTTTTTTTTTTGCATTTCTCCGTCATTATGAAAAATTTCAAAAAACTGGCGTGACTAAAAAATCTATGTAATTTTCGAACCTGTTCACAAAATTTGACGAGAATCGGTTGAGAAATGCAACCAGTACATCCAGCGCCAGAAAGCCGGACTGAAATACATTTTTCTTACATATCTCCGCCATTACGAAAAATTTAGAAAAACTGTCTCAACTTAAAAAAATCGGTATGATTTTTGAACCTGCCCACAAAAATTCACGAAATTCGGTTGAGAAATGCGACCTGTGAGTGAGGAGAAAAGACAGAGCCGGAAAGCTGGACTGCAATATGTTTTTTTACACATTTTGAAAAAAATCGAAAAAGTGGCGTAACAAAAAAAATCTATATCATTTTCAAACCTGCTCACAAAATTTCACGAGAATCGGTTGAGAAATGCGACCTGTAGAGGAGAACAGAGCGCTGGAAAGCCTGTTTAAACCTGTTTTTAGGGTTCCGTAGCCTAAATGGCAAAAAACGGAACTGTGGTGCTAATAAGGTTCACTATTTTTGATGGTTTTGAAAATGAAATACGTGCTCACACTTTGCCTGTTTTATTCGAACTCACATTATTGACGGAATACAATTACATTTAAACGACACAACAGGAACCCTTATAGATTCGTCATGTCTGTCTGTCTGTCTGTCCGTATGTCACAGCCACTTTATTCCGAAAGTATTAAGACTACACAGTTGAAACTTGGTAGGTAGATGTATTCTGTTAACCGCTTAACGAATTTAATACAAAAATAAGAAAAATAAAAGATTGAGGGGGGGGCTCCCCATACATGGAACTGAAACTGAAAAAATTTTTTTTCTTCAAACCAACACGTGTTGGTGTTATAGATAGGTCTTTAAAAATGACATTGAGGTTCCTAAGACAACTTTTTCTCAAAGTTAACCGTTTCAAAGATATACATCGCCAAAGTGGTAAAATGTGTGTGTCCCCCCCTTTAACTTTTGAAATAAGAGAGTGAAAAATCTAAAAAAAATATATGCTGTAGATCTTAATAAACACTTTCAACCAAAATTAATTTGAACGTGATATAGTAATTAGTTTTTGAGATATAGCACATTTTCCAAAACCGCAAATATAACTTTGTCATTCATACCAACACTGTGAAAAACAAAGTTATTTTTACAGACGAAAAATTATAGGTGGTATTAAATATGGTATGGTATAAGGTAACTACGGAACCCTATGGCGCGTGGCCCGACACGCACTTGGCCGGTTTTTTAACATATCTCTGCCATTTTGAAAAATTAAAAAAATCTGGCTCGACACAAAAGTTCTATATAATTTTCGAACCTGCACATTCACGACAATCGGTTGAGAAATGCGATCTGTAGAAGAGAACATACAGACATACGAAAGAATTTTTGCCCAAGCTGAAGCAGAGACGCTACCGAATTGGAAAATCGGGAATAAATGCCCGTACAAAGGTCTGCAGCAACAGTAGCGCCACCAAGCGAGATAATTTTTGTGACATCCCGTCATTATGCTGATATAAATAGTAAATTAATTAAACATAAGTTTATAATATTTAAATACACGAAAATTGCTCTAAATTCTTATAAATAACACTCAAAACTTATAATGATTAAAAACTGGCCTTCACGCGAACACAGTGCGAATGTGGGGCTTTCGCGGCTTTCGAACCCTTAATTTACGGGAACGAAAAACCGATAATTTACGGGAACGAGGCGCGAACGAACGCGACGCGAAACCGCAAAGAATATGCGAATCGGTTCCACACTCATGCTTCGCGGGAGGTTTGCGGCTTTGCGCGAGTGTGGAGAGGCCACGTGCCGGACTACAGCTGCGCCACAAAATAAAAAGTTGGAAATCTGACATTTTGACTATGCCATGATGAAGTCTATAGTTTGTCGGAGTTTGTCGCCAAAAACCAGAGTTTGTCGGTCTTCCGTTTAGGAGATACATGTGGCTCAGCTGTAGAGACGTCTCTACAGCTGCGCCACACAGATCTCGAAAACAGAAGGTCGTACCGAAAATCTGATTACTTGTATGTATAGCCGTTAGTTTGTCGGAGTTTGTCGCACTAAAACCAGAGTTTGTCGGTGTAGCGTTTAGGAGATACGTGTGGCGCAGCTGTAGAGACGTCTCTACAGCTGAGCCACACAGATCTCGAAAACGGAAAGTCGTAACAGAAATCTGATTACTCGTGTGTGTAGCCGGTAGTTTGTCGGAGTTTGTCACCAAGAACCAGAGTTTGTCGGTCTTGCGTTTAGGAGATATGTGAGGATACGCTGTGGAGACCTTTCTACCTGGATCTTGAGAACGGAAGGTCGTAGCGATAATCTGATTAGTCATATCTATAGTCGGTAGTTCGACCGAGTTTGTCGCCAAATACCAGAGTTTGTCGGTCTTGCGTTTAGGAGATATGTGAGATTTTCGCTACGACCTTCCGTTCTCGAGATCCAGGTAGAAATATCTCTACAGCATATACCCACATATCTTCTAAACGTAAGATTGACAAACTCTGATTTTTGGTGACAAACTCCGACAAACTAATGGCTACACACTCGAGTTATCAGATTTTTGCTACGACCTTCCGTTCTCAAGATCCAGGTAGAAAGGTCTCCACAGCGTATCCTCACATATCTCCTAAACGCAAGACCGACAAACTCTGGTTCTTGGTGACAAACTCCGACAAACTACCGGCTACACACACGAGTAATCAGATTTCTGTTACGACCTTCCGTTTTCGAGATCTGTGTGGCTCAGCTGTAGAGACGGTCTCTACAGCTGCGCCACACGTATCTCCTAAACGCTACACCGACAAACTCTGGTTTTTGTGCGACAAACTCCGACAAACTAACGGCTATATATACAAGTAATCAGATTTTCGCTACGACCTTCCGTTTTCGAGATCTGTGTGGCGCAGCTGTAGAGACGTCTCTACAGCTGAGCCACATGTATCTCCTAAACGGAAGACCGACAAACTCTGGTTTTTGGCGACAAACTCCGACAAACTATAGACTTCATCATGGCATAGTCAAAAAGTCAGATTTCCAACTTTTTTTGTGGCGCAGCTGTAGTCCGGCACGTGGAGAGGCCTCAAGAAGGCGAAAATCTGTCCGAGATATGACGGGCTTTCGCGTCGTGTTCCCGCCTCATTTCCGTAAATTAACGGTTTTTTGTCCCGCGACACCGGCCTACTTATTGTCTAATTTTCAAAATCTATCGCAATCTCTTTCATTTGACAGATACAGATGGATGTGACACATTGCTGCATTTCTTTAGTAAGTTTTTATTTCTGCCGAAAAGAAGCATCATTGTATCAAATCCTGAAAGACGTGCCGGACTACAGCTGCGCCACAAAAAAAAAAGTTTGAAATCTGACTTTTTGACTATGTCATGATGAAGTCTAGTTTGTCGGAGTTTGTCGCCAAAAACCAGAGTTTGTCGGTCTTCCGTTTAGGAGATACGTGTGGCTCAGCTGTAGAGACGTCTCTACAGCTGCGCCACACAGATATCGAAAATGGAAGGTCGTAGCGAAAATCTGATTACTCATATGTATAGCCGTTAGTTTGTCGGAGTTTGTCGCACAAAAACCAGAGTTTGTCGGTCTTGCGTTTAGGAGATCTGTGTGGCGCAGCTGTAGAGAAGTCTCTACAGCTGCGCCACACAGATCTCGAAAACGAAAGGTCACAGCTAAAATCTGATTTTTTGTGTGTGTAGCCGGTAGTTTGTCGGAGTTTGTCACCAAGACCCAGAGTTTGTCGGTCTTGCGTTTAGGAGATATGCGAGGATACGCTGTGGAGACCTTTCTACCTGGATCTTGAGAACGGAAGGTCGTAGCGAAAATCTGATAACTCGAGTGTGTAGCCGTTAATTTGTCGGAGTTTGTCACCAAGAACCA
The DNA here is from genome assembly GCA_943789525.1 of Agriphila geniculea. Classification (NCBI taxonomy): domain Eukaryota; kingdom Metazoa; phylum Arthropoda; class Insecta; order Lepidoptera; family Crambidae; genus Agriphila; species Agriphila geniculea. The sequence goes on from OX038895.1 coordinate 9,975,269, forward strand.
GAGTTTGTCGATCTTGCGTTTAGAAGATATGTGAGGATACGCTTACGACCTTTCGTTCTCGAGATCCAGGTAGAAAGGTCTCTATAGCTGCGGGGGGCGACATAGAGCTTACTCGTGCACTGCAAGCAATCTATATTTCCGCGCCGCACACTGGTTTGAAATTGAATAAAACAAACACACAAACAAACAAACGAGAAAGCGACCTAATAAAAACGTGTTAAAAATAAATAAATTTAAACAATATTAAAAACACGACTGCCCTGCCAAAAACTAACTAAAAAGATAAATAACAAGGTGTCATTGCAGTCGGGGGACCGTTTTGTGGAACAATTTTCCAATTAAAGAGGTCCCCCGACTGCAATGACACCTTGTTATTTATCTTTTTAGTTAATTTTTGGCAGGGCAGTCGTGTTTTAATATTGTTTAAATTTATTTATTTTATTTCACGTTTTTTTGTGACAAATTATATAGTTCTGAAATGTGCTCATTGTGGCCTTTCATTTGATGCCCATATTGTAATAATTGAAGAAAAAAAATGTTTTTTCACGTTTGAAAATGGCGTCATACAGACGCCATATTGACTTTAAAAAAAATATAACCAGTGTCACTCGGAATGCTGTAAAGACTCTAATGATACCCCATATATCCAAATCAGTTCAGGCATTTAGAAGTTATGGTGGAATAAAGAAACTCACATACCCACAAACATACATGAACCCTGAATACATACACTCTTTTTGCTTCGGGCAGTCGTGTAAAAAAAATGGAACATGAGGAGTTGAAATCTACAGAGGTGCATGATTTTTTTAATAATAGTTTATAACATGTCTGACAACATTCTAAATCTCTTACGTAAATGGTGACAAGTAAAAACACAATGTTAATAGGTAACAATGTTTACTAATTTAATGTATTAAATAAAAAATGCAATTCTTTCACGTGTCTTTAAATCTGAGATACAAAGATAAACCTTGTTGACAGTCTGTTTCGATAACGGGAACGGGAGTTTGATCATCCACTATTTCGGTAAAGGCTGACGGATCTGGTGGTACATTTTCATCATAATATGTGAGTAGTGTTGGCATATCTTTTGCAGGTAGTTGTGGTGGCAGCACCAAGGGCACCGCCCCCGTCGTAACCATAGAAGCACTACTATGGTTCCACCAAATAGCACTATTTGGAGTAAAAGTAATACTTGACTGATCGAGCTGCTCTTCCGTACTTTGTTCTTGTACAAAACTGTCGCTTTCTTCCATTGGCATGTTGTGTATGTGGCTGTAAATTTTAAAGAACACATGTAGAGCCAACGGTAAATCAATCCAAGACAATATATTTTATAGTCCGTTCGCTTAGATAGTGTCGGTACACCCGCAAGCACTTGTGTTCAGAGACAAAAATACCGGTAACAAACACAATATTTCACTAGGGCACTTCTATGTAAACTGCCAAAATTCAAATTGACTTGCGGGTGTACGCCGCACGCGGTTTCCTTTGTTATGCGGCGGCATCCTTTGACAAGAAGCGGCGCGCCGGCACGTGCAAAGGCGGCGCGAATAAAGGGCGACTAAGGGCACTATATAAGCGAACGGACTTTGCCAGCATAATGTGTCACTAAATAAATAATAATACACAACAAGATTTTACTTTTAAATTATTCTTAACAAATGTAATAAAGGTTGGTTGATGGTAGTGTGAACCAAAGAACCAAAGAAATCTTTGGTGTGAACGTTTTGTCACTTGTTCTACTGGGCAGTTCCACCACAAAATAGAGAGACTAACAGAAGTTTAGCTTAGTACTACGGGCGCTCGAGCAACGCACACACACAAAGACAGCTCTCGCCGCTGCGTCGCGTACTCGAACTGTTTTGAGAGTGGTATGAGATTGCAGTTATACAGTGTCGGTGAGAGATGTCTATGTGTGCGTTAGTCGAGCGCGCAAGTGCTAAGCTCAACTACTGTACTCTCTCTATATTGTGGTTCCACCGTAGAACTAATAAGACTTTTTCCTAATTAGTCCTACAACAATACGATTTAGTACAGTAGGGTACTGGTAGGTTACTTGGTTTTAATACTGGTAGGGTAGCAGGACTAATGAGAAAAAAACCGGCCAAGTGCGAATCGGACTCGCGCACGAAGGGTTCCGTACCAAAAAAACAGCAAACATTCACGTTTTTTGTATGGGAGCCCCCCTTAAATATTTATTTTATTCTATTTTTAGTATTTGTTGTTATAGCAGCAATTACTGGCGTCAGTAGGGTGAAAAATACGGCGTTTTGGGAACCAGAGATTTCCTTTGGTAGGATTGGTCCTTAGGACTCAAGGATGGATATAAGAAGTGGAGCTACTACCTAGTTCTAAATCATATTTTAGTCTAGTTAGTACATAAAAAATAAAATTCTTTTTCTGGGTAAGTAAGTACTTACCTACTCCTGAGATTGTATAAATAAAGTAAATAAAGATTTAGTATGGAAATTAAATTAAATTTTGAACAAAAATATACCTACCTTCTTCTAAAACATTTTTAGGTTTTAATCCTATACTTTAAGGCGGTTGTATGACTAAACACATCACAATAACTTGACGCCATTGTAATTTGTTTCCAAGATCGTACGGAAGGCACAAACAGGCAAACTCGTGTGCGGCGACGCGCCGGCCGTGGCGGCCCGACTGAGTTTCTTGTTTAACAAGTAGGCTAATATCGTAACCTTGAGCCCGTTCGGGGCGGGAGTGTCCGTTCTAGTAAGTTTTCTATTCATATGCCACCACGATTTTTGTAGTAAATTTTTTGAAGTTTCGGCTTTAAGCCCAATCTCGATAGATGTATTAGTTAAGCTGCTATGCCCAGTTTGATATCATATTCGTATAAATTTAGGGTGTCGAATTCATTTTTGGATTCATATTTGTACGATTCAATTGTTAAACTATTTAAAAAAATAAAAACTAAAATAAATTACGCGCTTGATTAAACAAAAAAATTCCATTAAAAACACAAATTGGAATATTTGAAAATGAAAAATACCTCGTAGGAGCTCTATTATCCTTTTATTTTTAAAATAATAATAAAAGAAAATATTCTTGTATGGTTAATTAAAAAAAAATAACTTCGTTACCGTTGTAAGGAAGTTATTTTTTTATTAAATATTAAAATTTTAAAAATCATTTCGAAACTTGTTTGTGATAGGCTCAAACTGTGTAGCACATTTAGTTAGCTTTATAAAAGTAGAAATACCTGAAAAACGCTCCTTAAGGTAGTTTTTTCGAAAATACTGAAACAAGTGCCAAGTTTTTCCAGTAGTACAGAGTTTCTAAGGGTTAAAACTTGGGTAAAACTACTCTCAAGGTACCTTCTACAAAAATCGTAATGACATGCACGCTTGTGATGTTTGCCTTTTTTTGTCGATATTGACTGGCATTTTTTTGTTTTTCTAATAATTTACTAATATTTTTTACTTCTGCGTTATACTTTTTAAGTTTCTTTCAAAACAGAAGTGCTATAATGTATATATATTTGGAATTGGCTATTTATTACCTTTCATTTGATACCCATATTGTTATAATAAAAAAAAATATTTCCATAGATGTAAAAGAAATCGACGGCACGCGACAGTGAATTTTTTTTCCATATTTATAGTTAATACAGACATTTGTAAGTTATATTTTTTCTAGTCTTCATTCTATAAGCTTTATTAACATATTTTTTGTTTGCAAATAAGAACATCAATTTAATATTTACGGTGACTAAAAGTAAAAAAAATGTAGTTGAAAATATTGGTTATTGTGTAATGTTTAGGAAACTTCTTAATAAACTGCTTTTTTATACCAGAAATAAATTCTACGTCATTGATTTATCCGAAAATAATACCAAACTTGGCTTAGTATCTAAACTTAGGCAGTTACTAACCTCCGACTTCGTTAAGGCAGAATTCCCCCCTCCCCCCATCTGCTTGAAAAATCCAGATGGCTCCACTTCGTAAACCCATCTTAGGAACACAAGGATCAATCCTACCGAAGGAAATCTTTAGTTCACGTATAGCCGTATTCTTCATTTTTTTGGGTTGTACGAATGGGGCTAAATAGAAATACATCATCTATGAAAATTTCAACTGTCTACCTGCAGTCGTTATTAATATCGAGCAAAATAACGGCAAAAAAATCACGTTTGTTGTATGGGAGCCCCCCTTAAATATTTATTTTATTCTGTTTTTCGTATTTGTTGTTATAGCGGCAACAGAAATACATCATTTGTGAAAATTTCAACTGTCTAGCTATCACGGTTCATGAGATACAGCCTGGTGACAGACAGACAGACAGACGGACAGCGGAGTCTTAGTAATAGGGTCCCGTTTTTACCCTCTGGGTACGGAACCTTAAAAACAAAAAACATCCGTGCCGAGGCCAGTCAGCGCCAAAACATCTGAGCATTTGACATAGATCAACATTATCTCAAGGCAATAAGAATATCTTTATTTGCTAAAACATGGTATACAATGTTATTTCATTCAATTCAAGTCGCACATATTTTGGTAATTTTTATAGCATGCAAATTTTGTAGAAATTATATATTAAATTAATTAATGTAACATTTGATTCATTTATCGTCAATTTCCAAATAATATTTCTTTAATGTCATAAAAAGCCTTTTCACAGAGCTACCTATCTATACAATGTCTTGGTAAATGAATTTCCAGTTATCAGTAGGTATTTTGCTATAAATCCTGATACACATAATCAGACAGCTTTTTGAATATTTGGCTGATTTTGGGATTTCATTAATAACAAGTCTATCAGGGTCCCATTTTAATCTACTGATTATATCATTAGCCTTAGTAAACAAACTTTTGTGTTTATTTACAAAGTTGCAAGTACCAAGGCCTACAAATAGTGGTTTACAAAACTCATCCGGTGCAGCGCCGCAAATAGCTCTGATACACTTTTTTGTGATATGAATGCTCGTCTTTTATCCGTACTATTCCCCCATATTGTAATTCCATAACGCAGTATGGATTCCTTCACGACCCCTCCACCCATACATATACGCGCGGATATTCATGTTTAAATTGTACCTATTTAGAATTGTAAGATTGAATAAATTGAATGTATCATGATTTTTCTAAATTAATTTTCCATTCATTACATTGTAGCCATACGATTTTGTCAAGAGTGTTGTTGATTTCGGTTTCATGATTGTCGATTGTATTATGATTTTTGGACGTCACAATAATCGAAATGTCATCTGCGAATGAAACACATTTATGGTTTCTAGCATTACTTATATCATTTCGTGCACACTTTAAAAAGTGAGACCTCAGTTTAGTAAATCCAATATTGTATACAAGCATTAAACGTCCTCCTTGCTTCACTCTGTACCTACAAAATTGCCTCACAATGTTGTTCCTAACTCCACCGGCTCGTCCGTAGTTACACTTGAATCCCCGTTGCGTAAATTGCTTTCGCTTCCCACAGTAATTGCTGTTTGCAAGTTTGCTTTTTATCCAACTGTATTTTACAGTGAGTTTGGTATTAAATTTTCAAAACTGTAACTACTGAAAATAAGTAACAAACAGTACTATCGCTCGGCGTAAACATTTAAAATACATATGGCTATAATTTTGTAATTCAATTTACGTAGTAAATCACACCCGCTGTTCGAGTCGTACTTAACAATGACGGGGGCACATTCTGTACTGTTGTGTACCGAAGTGTACCGAAATTCCTTAGCGTGTTATTTCTGGTCACTTTCACCTTTTTTAACCGCCTCTGTGATCTAGTGGTTTGCCCACCAGTTTAAGACGCAGCAGGGGTCTCGGGTTTGATTCCCAGGAGGGGGTATATATGTACTCGGTTTGATTGGTGGTAGGGCTTATTTCAAGTCCGCATGGTACGTACTTAATATTATCCTGTGATTTTACAAATCATTAACAATAAATTAATGTGACTCTATGTTTCTGACTTTTGCTTTGTGTATATCGTCGCTGAAGGTTTTCTAAACATGATTGAAAAAAATGGATCGGGATGGATCGGGACGGTTCGGGATGGATCGGGCTGGATCGGGATGGATCGGAATGGATCGGGATGCATCGGAACGGATCGGGATGCATCGGGATTGATCGGGATGGAAACCGGTTCCCCCGATCCATCCCGATTCATCCCGATCCATACCGATCCATCCCAATCCATCCCGAAGAAAGCTGAGTAAACTCTTCATAGACCTCTGAGTATTTTAACCTCGATCCGTTCGAAATAGAATTGGTCCAAGGACACTACCTTGAAGGACGCCATTTAAATTCTTTTTTTAACATGATGTAAATGACAACTTGTCATTTTTGACCACCTTGTTAACGACGACAGACTAGTGGTGGTTAGTCAAGTAGGATGATATCCACTGCTGGGCTAGGCCTCACCTACTGATTCCAGCTTTCGTAGTAATATTTTATGATTTACTAAATCGAACGCTTTTTGTAAGTCCAAAAAATAATCCAGTAGTGTAATTATTGTTGTTCAAAGATGATAATACAGTTTGTAGAAGAGATAAATGTGCACTTTCATTTTGTTCTCAGACAACAATTGAAAGTGCACCATAAGTGCAGTGTCTTGATTGAGATAAGGATGATCTATGTCAAATTCTCAGATGTTTTGGTAGGTTTGAACGCTCGGATCATTTTGGCGCTGACTGTACTTAAATAATAAAATATTTAACTATCTGAAACTGATGTAGATTTATTTGCTTACCTAGTTTCTATATCAGGTGCTAATGCATCTATTTTTTCTTCTTGTTTCCGTTTTTTTGTGCCATACGTCTTTAGAGTTGTAGGACGTTTAAGTTTTCTTTGGACATCTTCATCTGAAAATAATGAGTAATTATAAAATACATACAGCAAAGAGAAGATTTTTTTTTATTTTTTTTATTTATAAATCTTTATTGCACAAATACATAAAATAAGGTACAAATGGCGGACTTATTGCTAAGAGCATTCTCTACCAGTTAACCAACAGTAAACAGATAAGCACAAACAAAGAAGAATGATATTTACATGCATACAAAATACATTAATACATAACCATATAATATTAATATACCTACATATAATAAATAAAAATATACATATATATATTTATATATATAATATATATACACCAAATACCGAGTTTAGATAAGAAGTGACGTTGACCCTTCCACATCAAAAATCGCTGATAATCGTTGACCGATGGTCAGCGCTGACGTCGTCGGATAGGAGGTTATTACAAGCTGTTAATCAATGCTTACCTGGATTATTCTGTGGTGCCTGGATTATTGGTGATTCGGATTCTGTGCTGGTGAGGATGTGCTGGCCGGGATGATCCGGGGCTCGCACCTGACTCTGTCGAACTCTCCTTTTCCTCGGAGTCGGTAAAGGACTATCCGTCGCAGTCACATTCTGTCTTCGCACGCGCGCGCCCACTTTCTTTCTCCTTACTTTGCCCGTTTTACGCAAAGGAGGATGCCATCTGCCCGAGTACAGAACTAACGACCGACCACTCGGCGCCGCCACTTTCATATTTTTCTCCTTTTTCGGTGGACGAACTTCCTTTACTGGTTTCTCGCTCTTTTTGGCCATTTTCCATTTTTTTATGAAATTATTTCCAAACACAGTTTCATCACGTTCCAGATCTTTAATCACCTCTTGAGTGGTGTCATCCAAATAGGGGGTTACATTTTTTACTCTAATTTTAGTATGACTACCGTGGAGATCGCTCAGTAGGAGGCACGCGTTGCTGAGATGTCGTAAAGCTAGTACTTTGCTATCGGCTTTACCAGAAAGTAAAGATTCCATGGCTCTGTTGATCGCGGTCAATGCCGTGCCTATATACTGCTGCATCGTAGCCCATTTTCTGTCATTGGCCATAGCTTTTTCGGGCACTATCTCGACAATTTTGGCATTCATCTTTGGGGCTTGAAACAACCTACAGTTCTTAGGTACGAGATAACCATTGAGAATCTTGTTCCTCGCTTCAGTGGTTAAACCATGTCTAAGTATTGGAGACCACAAAACGCATAATTTGGGGTGAATATTATCTCCGTAAGTAGATACGTCATCTGGTTGCACGCCGTCCTCAATAATTTCCGGATCCAGTGCATTTGGTGGGGAATAGTCATCTGGTAAGAAAGGATCTTCTGGTAAGAAAGGATCATCTGGTTTATTCACTTCTGTTTCATTCTTTGGCGGTTCTGGCCGACCGACTTTATCGGGAAGAAATGGGACCACTTCATCGAGAGATAGTTTTCCAAATTGTTGTGGATTATCGGTAACATCTTCGCACGGGAGAGAGTCATCGAGAGCTAGTTTTCCAAGTTGTTGTGAATGGTCGGTAACATCTTCTTCCACGAGAAGGTCATCGAGAGCTAGTTTTCCAAGTTTTTGTGGATGGTTGGTAACATCTTTGAACGCAAGAGGATCATCTACGGTTAGTTTTCCAAGTTGTTGTTGATTGTCGGTAACATCTTCGTCCGCGAGAGGATCATCGAGAGCTAGTTTGCCAAGTTGTAATGGACTGTCGGTAACAACTTCGTACGCAAGAGGGTCATCGATAGCTAGTTTTCCAAGTTGTTGTTTATTGTCGGTAACATCTTCGAGCTCTTCGAATGCGAGAGGGTCTTCCTCTTTCGGTACTAGAGGTTCCTCAGAGATTACTTCTAAAAACAGAATAAAAACACATTAGTGACTGGCAGCCGGCCGCCCTCAACTCAACCTACTTTAATTCTACCTCAGCCGTACTTTTTTCTCGATGAAAGGTACTCTATTCTTTTCTGTAGATACACCAAAAACGTACAACGTCTAAATATTTTATGATTATTCGGTTCTAGAAGTATATGATATGAGCTTTTTTATTTCTTTACTAATAATATATTCATATAATGCTTGTTATTTCTTATTATTTCGAATTATGATCATGACAGCCCACTATCAGCAATAAAAATATTTCAGTATTTTTTTCCTGAATGTTAAAAAAGTATCTTTGAAGTTTTTTTTCATTAGCAGAAATGAAAAACATTGTTGTAGCTTAGCCGATACTTATTTTTTTCACTAAACACATAAGGTATTTAGTTAGCCGAGTGTATAATCATTTGCATAAAAGTTTTAAATATTAGCCTTCATGGTTCTTAAATTAAGACAATGTTAGTATGGAAAATGAAAATTCTTAAAAATTCTCCATACAAAACGGCAATTTCATACAAACCCCTAATAATTCACGACTTGTACCACCTAATACTGTAAGCTTACTTAAAACAAGGGTATAGCCTTTTTAGATAGGGAAGCGTGCACTTGGGTGCATGTGAATGTGAAAGCAACATTCTGCGACTGAAGGAATAAAACATACCTTCATCAGACGGAAGAGGAGGCGCCGCAGACGAAGAACTAGCACCAGATACGAGCAACAATCGTTTAACTTTATACCCATGGTCATGACGCACACGGTATAACTTACGCTGTTCAACTGGAAACAATAAAACATCAAGTTAAAATAGCGGTTACTAATAATAACTAAACATAATATTAGTAACTAGGGGCAAGATATACATTGTTCTGCACGTGCGGTACTAAATTTTTCCAACCTTCGTGGTGTGGTTAGAATACCGGTTTTCAAGATGTCGCCATCTCCGAGGTCCCGGGGGTTCTCCGGGTTCCCGGCTGGGTCAATCAAGAAGACAAACTTTTTTTATTTTAGCATTGTAAAGCTGAGCTTTTACTCTTTCTAAGCAAAGATTTTAAATCTTTGTTTCTAAGTTAATTATGCACCTAGGTGGATCAAGTATACTAATTAGTTGGTTTGAATACCTTTGGTATTTGAAAACAATAAGAATTCTCAAAACGACAAATTTTCCTATGGGCAAATTTTCATTAAGTACATTTTTATTTTTTTAATAAAAAGATGAATTAACTCTACTAATAAGTAATTCACCTAGGTGCTTTAACTATAAATAATAAGTTTACTTAATTTAACTAGGTGCATTAACTGTACTGAATAAAATACAGATGAATTACTAATAAGTACACTTAATTCGCCTAGATGAATTAAGTCTACAACAGGTGACTTCATAATTTAGGGATCGTACACACGAGCGATTTTTTCAACGCGCGATATTTTTACCGCCGCCGACGACGATCCACGGTACAGGAAAAGGTACTTTATGGCCAGGCCATAGGGTATCTTTTCCCGTGGAACATCATATTACTTCTCAGCTGCGTGTTCGAACGGACGATGACGACGTTCCACGGGAAAATTTACCTTATGGCCTAGCCATAAGGTACCTTTTCCCTTGGAGCATCGTCGTCTTTTCCCTTGGAAAATCGCTCGTGTGTACGATCATTTACATTGTACGATAATATACAGGGTGTAAGGGAAGCCATGGATAACCCTTTACCTGCCGATAGGCCACATTGGGATCTACAAATAAAAAAATAATGACCTTAGTAAAAGTCTTATGGTTTCCGAGTTTTTGATGTTTTATGCAATTTCGGAAAATTTCTACCTTTGATCAGTTTTTTTCAGGCCATTTCTATAAATGATTTTTTTTCGATTACGGTTTTTTTATTTTAATCTTGAATCATCCTGCTATCGATTGGATACAAGAAAGTTACAGATATCCTCTATTAAACACAAGTCTTAGAGCATCGCTATCTCTAAGGGGGATTAAAAATATACCTAGAAATAAAAAATTACCAATTACTTAGATTATTTATTTGTCTAGATATGCGCTTTTGACAAAGGTACTAATTTAGTACCAATACTAATTTAGTACTACTAAAGCAAACAAGCCAACTTTTTTAGGTTGGTGTGCGTTTATAGCATCATAGCGTCCAAAGAGTATCGTAATAAAAACCGGCCAAGTGCGTGTCGGGCCACGCGCCATAGGGTTCCGTAGTTACCTTATACCATACCATATTTAATACCATCTATCATTTTTCGATTCCAAAAATAACTTTGTTTTTCACTATGTTGGTATGAATGACAAAGTTATATTTGCGGTTTTGGAAAATGTGCTATATCTCAAAAACTAATAACTATATCTCGTTCAAACCAATTTTGGTTGAAAGTGTATATTAAGATCTACAGCATATATTTTTTTTAGATTTTTCACTCTCTTATTTCAAAAGTTAAAGGGGGGGGACACACATTTTACCACTTTGGCGGTGAATATCTTTCAAACGGTTGACTTTGAGAAAAAGTTGTCTTAGAAACCTCAATGTCATTTTTAAAGACCTATCTATAGACACCCAACACGTGTTGGTTTGAAGAAAAAAATTTTTTTCAGATTCAGTTCCATGTATGGGGAGCCCTTAATATTTTATTTTTCTTATTTTTGTATTAAATTCGTTAAGCGGTTAACAGAATACATCTACCTACCAAGTTTCAACTGTGTAGTCTTAATAATTTCGGAATAAAGTGGCTGTGACATACGGACGGACAGACAGACAGACAGACAGACAGACAGACATGACGAATCTATAAGGGTTCCGTTTTTTGCCATTTAGGCTACGGAACCCTAAAAACTATGGCCGCGTCACACTACTTACAATGTGTACGTGTTTTGGTCACCCAACTGTTCGCTTCACATTTGTAGCTTTGACTTTCTATCTAGCTAAACATACAAATAATAAAATTTCTTTTAAAATATGTATATGAATAGTAATATTGATATAATTGTGTTTTTACCTTGTGGACGCAAAATAAAGGATGATTTTGAGGACGTAGGATGCTTCTGATGATCTTCATTTTTATCATCTATTGCTTCCAAACAATAATTATGTTCCTCTTTGAGATCACAGTCTGCAAAGATGTTGATAAGTAGGTATACTAAGTATATTAAGTCTTAATAGTTCAGATAGGTGATAAATAACATCTAAGCTAAATACCAGTGGCAAAAGTCCATACAAACAGATTCCCATCGGCTTATTTTTTTAAATCTCCCTCCACCGATGACCGATCCACTATGCAGATTATAATTTTTTAGTAGAGTCGCTTCTCTTCCCAATAATTTCACCCCTCACCACTGGTACCTACTTATATCACTACATCAGCGGTTCCCGAATTCTTTTGGCTACGGAACCCTTTTTGGTTCACCGTTTTTGGGCTGAACCCTAGCTCAAGTAAGAAGTAAACTAACTGTAACTTTGTTTTTTTACGTGAAATTACACTATACTGAGGCTTTTTGGCTTAGTGTTCACATCTTGTAAGTATAGTTTGACTTTAAAAGGACTTTTAACTTTTAAGATAAAATATTTATTTAGCTAACTAGCGGCCGCCCGCGACTTCGTCTGCGTGGAAAGGTTTTTGCTCTCCCTCTGGAATAATACTTTTTTTTGGGATAAAAGGTACCCTATGTCCTTTTCTGTGGGGAGCTTGGTGGTGCAGTGGTTTAGCGCCTGGCCCAGCGATTGCGGAGGTTAAGCAACGTTTGCAAGGGTCGGTCATGGGATGGGTGACCAAAAAGTTATTATCTCGAGCTCCTCCATGCTTCGGAAGGCACGTTAAGCCATTGGTCCCGGCTGCATTTGCAGTTGTGAACACCCACCAATCCGCATTGGGCCCGCGTGGTGGGTTAATGGCCTGTCCTCCTTATCCACCCTTAAGGAAGGCCTGTGCCCCAGCAGTGGGGACATTAAAATGGCTGATGATGATGATGATGTCCTTTTCTGTACCCCTGACAACATGTATGCAAAATTTCATGATGATCGGTTCAGTAGTTAAGACGTGAAGGCGTAACAAACAAACGGACATCCGCATTTATAATATTAGTAAGGATTAAAGATATTTACTTAACTCTTGAATTTTTGCAGAAACCCCTAAGAGCCTCTTACAGAACTCCAGAGTTCCGCAGAACACTATTCGGGAACCGCTGCATTACTAATTATAAATATAATAAACCTACATTTACCAGTGACCAACGGCATTCCACAAAAAATCTCATTTTTAGAGAACAGACAAGGGTATGCAAATGGCAATCTTACACCATGCGCATCAAACATTCTCCTCTCAAAATGTAACTGACACACGGTTCTACTTAAAAGTTGGTCTTCTGTTAGCGTCAACAATGAAGAATTATGTGGCACCAAATATGACAACCACAACTTTCGAAGGTCTTTATTTTTTGGAAATCTATAAACACATCGGGTTTCACTGCTTGAGTTACAACCAGAAACACAACATTTTCGATGCCCCATAGTCTAGGCTAGGATAGGCACAGATTCTGTGCCACAAAATAGTTATTATTCTCAAAGCTAGGTAGCGTCTTTTTTCAACCAAGGACGTTTTGAAGGGCACATTGTTTTATTTACAAACAAGCAATGAATAACCTCCTTCTATTTTTTGAAGTCGCTTAAAAAACAAACAAGGAGAGCGTACAGCACAATATTTACAAAATCATATTTGTGTATGAGAGTAATTACTCTCAAACAAAATTACAATCACAATAATCACAAAACTTTTAATTTTGTTTCGTAAAGAGAAAAGGTTATTTTATTAGACACTTAGGACAGTGTTGCCAACAATATATACGTATTTCGAATTCCTTATTCCGCTGAACACATTGGTATTTTCCGTCAAAATGTCATTTTTCAGTCGATCCGTCAAATACCTATTATTACTTCATCACGTAAATCGTACAAATAGCATGCCTTGACATTTCTTTTCAAGTCAGAATGTACTGAACAAGACTACAAAACTTACGTGTAGTCAAATCCTTTTTGCTTTCATCTGTTTCAGTTGAGTCTTTTTCTTGCGGATCGCCGCCGCCGGTGTCAGTACCCCAAGCACGAACCACTACCGTTCTGGTTATAGTAATCGTGATCGTTTATTTTTGTATGAAAACCAGAGCAGCGCCGCTACGGTCGTTTAAGAAACTAAAATTCTATAACACGAACTTTCGAGTCTCGTAATCGTAACCGTAATGGTATAGTTAACGTAAGCTAATGTATGAGAATCGGCAGCACGAACTAAGTTTTTATGAATCGCATCGTTTTATTCGACAGCTAGCCATCGTATTATCACTCACCGAGAATTTTTCAGTGAGAGAACTATCGTTAAGATTGTTGTGGGATATACAGTGATTATTTTAGTGATAATAGGTCATTTAAGTGGCTGAAAATTATGTGTATGTGATTATGAAACCGTCCTTTGTGTTGTTATTACTTTTTCTGGCGTTAAGTAAATATTCTAAGGGAAGAAAAAGCGACGTAATAAAAAGGTGTAAAAAAATCAGAAGGTGGGTTATTTGTGTTTAATTTATTGAATTTATGGATATTTTTTTTACTATTGGTTTTATTTTCGTGTTGTCTACACAGAGAAATTTAACAGAGAACTTAAAATAATAAAAATTAATATTAAAAAAAGCCTTTTATCATATCGTAATTTTCTTTTGTCGTAGGCAATTTGGATATACACAAAGATCTTGGCGGGTTTGCTGGCTGACATGGCTATCACCGATGCAGCTGAGAATAATCCCGAAGCTAATATAAATACTACATCTCCAAATACGAAACTTCCATCATACTTAGACCCTTTTCATGTTCAACCTAGACGTGTTGAAGTGCTTGCACATTGCACATTTGAATAGCCACTTGACTCTACGAGTTATTGTTTTTTAAAGGTTTTGTTTATTTATGTTAAAATTGTATTGTAGTCTAAAGTTGACATCGATTTGCGTCTGTTTAAAATTTCATTTTTGTCGATCGGTCAGTCAGTGCCGAAAAAACAACAAACTACATTGTTATGTCGTATTTTTGTTAGGATTAGTTTAAAAGTTAATTAATAAATTTTCATTTTTTTTAATAAATTTCATAACGATTAAGTAGTTTTTTTCATTTATTGGTAAACAACAATGACGTAACAGGGATTTATGAACGCGCTTTGTACCTACTACGCTACGTAGTAGTTTATTGTAGTATAAATCGCATTACGTAAAAAGAGCGCTAACTAACACACAAATGATGAAGGAATCTATACTGTAATCAAAAGTTATAAGATACAATTTCGCTCACCTTTCAGGCGCTTATCAGCGCTCTTTTTACAAGACGTCTACTTTATCCGGATGGTTTCCGGTATCGCATTCCTATCGAGTTGACGATAGTAACCTAGCATAGCTTCATGCTGCCGATTCACTATCGTGATCGTTATCGAATAGTAAGTAAAAACGATTACTATACGATTACGAGCGTGGTTCGTGCTTGGGGTACTGTATGTCTAACTGAAACGAAGAATTTTTTTTAGGCCATATGGTCGACTCTTCAGTTTGGGGTAGGGTACGAAGCATATATCTTGAAATCGAGTGGGGATTGCGCGGAATGAGTATTTTGGGCATGCGTAGCGATGAGGGGCGCGTGCGGCGGGAGAGGGGCGCGCGCTATTGGTCGCTCACAAGAGCACATGCGTATCCTTATGCCTGACTTATCAGTCTCTACTCCGTCGAAAAAATTTCAAGATATATGCCTCGTAGGCTCGTACTGACCTACTGTGATGCATTAGCAAATATATTCGACCTTTTTCTGTAGCTCTTTTCAATTCAATTCAATTCAAAATATTTTATTCAGTCTAGGCTGTTACAAGCACTTGTGAATGTCATAGAAGCTACGCCATCGGTTCGCAAACCCTAAGCGGGAGACCTTGTAACGAGAAGAACCGGCAAGAAACTCGTCAAGGGCTGCTTTTTTTCTCCCTGTATATTTCATACAGAGTCGTCAACATTGAAAAATGAGCTCTACGTTTAAAGTGAGGTCATTTTCCATCACAATAATTAACAAAAGTTTGCACACAATGGGTAGGTAGGTAAAAATTAAATATATCTACTACATTCAGATAGGTAAATATGAGAGTAAATAACTTTCAACTAGTTGAGAAATCACTCTGTCTGCTACTCGAACCAAAAAACACTTGATGCAAGACATAAAAAGTAAAAACGCAATTCTTACAATTCAATATGCGTTAAGATAGGTACTCAGAAGCAGACCCATTCCCACTGGCAGCACCCGTTCACGAGCATGACGCATGGACCAGCCATCGCTTCGCTCAACCATATTTGAGGGAACGTAACGACCCGCCCCACACGACACCACCGCAGAAATGATTAAAGAGAGCATGACATACTTAGGCTACCCATCCTAAGGCACTGAATTGAAAACGAATATCCAAAAGCTTTTCATAGGCCTTTACTTACAAAACTATAGACGAAAAAATACGAAAAAATATTACGAAAGCAAAATAATCATTTTAGTCATTAGCAATAAAAAAGTGAGAAATCAAAACAAGGATTAGTTATTAATTTTATGTTTTGAGTAAGAAGTGCCATACAGATTGATAATATTAAACATGAAGAAAAAAAAAAAATATGCGACGCCCTTAGTACAAGCAGACAGAAGCAGACCCATTCCCACTGGCAGCACCCGTTCACGAGCATGACGCATGAACCAGCCATCGTTTCGCTCAACCATATTTGAGGGAACGTAACGACCCGCCTCACACGACACCACCGCAGAAATGTTTAAAGTGAGCATGACATACTAAAGCTACCCGCATTAAGGCGTCGAGTCAAAAGCTTACAATACGTTTTAAGTAGGTAGGACAATTCTCTCAATTTTCACATAGAATAGAAAAATCTACGACCAAGCTGTTTTATCAATTAAGTAATCTTTAACAGTATAGTATCCTTTTTTGAGAAGACAATTCTTTACATGAGTCTTGAAGTTTTCAAATGGTAAATCCAAAATATTACTTGGAATTTTATTATAAAACTTTATACCAAGACCTATGAAAGAACCACGGACTTTTTCTAATCTATACTGAGGCATTACAAGTTTGTCTTTATTTCTGGTGTTCCGATTGTGCCAATCACTATTTTTTGTATATAAGTTAATATTGCGACGCACGAAAAGTATGCAGTTTAATATAAATTGTGATGCTGCTGTCAATATACCAATCTCTTTGAATCTATCCCTAAGAGATGTTCTAGAACTTAGTTGATAAATAGCTCTTATTGCTCGTTTTTGTAAAACAAAAATAGTATTTATATCGGCTGCTATCCCCCACAAAAGAATACAGTATGACATAATGCTATGAAAATAGCTGAAATACACTAATCTGGCAGTTTCTTCATCTGTTAACTGTCTAACTTTTCTAATAGCATAAGCAGCAGAGCTGAGCTTGCCAGCCAGAGCTGTGATATGCATATTCCATTGAAGTTTACTGTCAAGAGTTACACCCAAGAAAACTGTTGAATCGAGCAAATCTAATTTCTCATTATTTATTACAATTTCAGTGGGATTCGCCTGTACATTAGGTAAAGTGAATTTAACACATTTGGTTTTCTTAGCATTAAGCTGGAGATTATTTACATTAAACCAAGTAAGAACCTGCGAGAGTGCTTTGTTCACATCGTCAAAATCAGTTTTATTCCTGTCAACTTTGAATATTAAAGAAGTATCATCCGCGAACAAAACAATATCACAGAACCTCTCTGCAAAAAAGGGTAGATCATTTATATATATTAAAAATAAAAAAGGGCCCAAAATGGAGCCTTGCGGAACGCCCATTTTTACATGAGAACCTGATGAACTTACTCCATTGATATTAACTGTTTGAGTCCTTGAACTGAGATACGACAGTATTAATTTTT
Organism: Agriphila geniculea; assembly: GCA_943789525.1. NCBI lineage: Eukaryota > Metazoa > Arthropoda > Insecta > Lepidoptera > Crambidae > Agriphila > Agriphila geniculea. The sequence continues at coordinate 9,992,913 of OX038895.1, forward strand.
GGGCATTATTTTTTACACCGTAATGATTTAGCTTCAACAGCAGCGTCCAGTGGTCCACGCAATCAAAAGCCTTGGACAGGTCGCAGAAAATGCCAAGGGCATTCTGAGACCCCTCCCAAGCCTCAAAGACATGCTTCAAAAGCGCAACCCCAGCATCAGTTGTCGAACGACCTTTCGTAAAGCCAAATTGTTTGTTGTGCAGAAGTTGATTTACATTAAAATGACCTAATAATTGCTCGAGTATTATTTTTTCAAAAATTTTGCTTAGGGCAGGTAATATCGATATTGGTCTGTAATTGCTAGGATCTTCTTTATCTCCTGATTTAAACAATGGTATTACCTTGCTAAACTTCATAAGATCAGGAAATATTCCTTGATCAATACACCGATTAAAAATGTCAGCAAGATAAGGGGCAATAGTATGCACAATATTATTAATAACCTTAACTGATATGCCCCATAAATCAGTGGAGCTTTTCATTTTTAGAGAATTGAAAGCTTTAATTATATCTAAAGCATTAATACATTTAAAATTAAACATTGAATCACTTTCAGCCACATGTCCCTTTAGCATAGATACAGCAGCCGCTGGTGAGGAATCCAAATTTGATGTAGTTTCTACTGGTATGTTTACAAAGAACTTATCAAAAATATTAGCAATTTCTTTATCTGATTTTATTAATTCATTATTAATATTAAGCGTTAGGTTATTTTCCCGTGCTTTAGATTTACCAGTTTCACGATTAATGATATCCCAGGTTGTTTTAGTTTTGTTACTCGAGTTTTTAATTTGCTTTTTAATGCAGTTAGACTTTGCAACTGCACAAATTATTTTGAAAGTCTTCGAGTATTTTTTAACATGTTCTAAGAAACCTGGGCTTTGGTTAGTTTCTCTAAGCTTGTAAAGTTCATAAAGTCTGTTTTTACTTTTATAAATACCTGTCGTAGCCCAATCGCAGAACCGTAACTTCTGAGTACATTTAATAGTCTTGGTTTTAAATGATTTATCGAACTCATTAGTAACTAAATGAAAGAGGTTCTCATACAGAACATCAGGATTATCCGAAATCCATGGCAATAAAGAGATTTGTTCATCAATGTTGTTTTTAAAATTGTCCAATCCCTTTTTTGTGATAGGTCTGCATTCTACAGTCTTAGGTGTATCTATGACGTTCACAGCGTATGAAACTTTCAAACCGTAATGGTCGGATGAAATATTACTAAAAACAAATTTGTTTTTCGGATCACATTCTGAAAAAACATTATCTATGCAAGTGGCGGAGTGTTCAGTTACCCGTGTGGGTTCTAAAAATTTATTATGTAAATTAAAACATTTAAATAATGCCAGAAAACGAGTGGTCGAAGAATTGCTCTCAAGAATATCAATATTAAAATCGCCACAAATTACTACTGGTTTATTTTTTAACCTTAACTTTTTTAGAACATCTTCCATGACAGATTCAAAGATTTCATAGATACCCTTAGGGGGGCGGTATACAGACACAATAATCATGCTATCTAATTCAATACAAGACAACTCCACATGGCGCTCTGATGTAAGGTTCACAATATCTTTTCTTTCTTTATACTTTATACAGGGTCACTGGAAATATGACGTATTCCTGTTAAGGGGTTATAAATGAGGTCAAAACAAATATTTTTTGTCATATAACTTTTTCTCAAAAAATAAATAGTGTTCGAGTTAATTGAAATTAAGTACTTTTTTACCAAAAGTACGTTTTCAGACACAAAAATTTAAAATAAAAGATAACTACTCATTCCACTCCGGATTTTTTATTATTTTGGGATAGAAAAGAATCTGAGTGTTGATAATGAATAAAAAAAATTTCATAAAATACAGGTGTTTATAAAAAATTCAATCCTTAAATGCATTTTATATTTTTATTTTTTCAGATTTTTTAGAAATAGCTTCAAATATCTTTAAAAAAATCCTAGTAACTAAGCGTGCATAATATTTTAAAAACATCACCATCTATTCAGCTTTCAGATGAGGTATAAAACTTAATAATAGCTTAAATAAAAAATGAGAAATTAAGACTTAACTAAATAGCAGTCCCATTTCATGTAGCAAAAATTTCCTGCTTCAAGCGCTTCGGAGGTGGCCGTATTATCCTACTTATTCCATAAATGTGAAAGTTTTCTTGTTTGGATGATTGTTAATCAATCACGCAAAACGGCTGAATGGATTTGGATGAAATTTGGCACACAGATAGTTTATAAGCCGGATTAAAACATAGGAGGATACATTATCTTGGTTAAAAGTTCCCTAGGGATTTTCTCAAATGTAAATGCGAAGAAAGTCGCGGGCGGAAGCTAGTTTGCCATAAATGATCGTGCTTACTAAAAATAATTTCGTCCGAGTGAGTTTGAAACAGGATTATTTTCCGCCGATGAGTAAAAATTTATACAGACAGCATCAAAAATAACCATGCATATCAGCCATTTTTAATGACCCGCTGCTGGGGAATAGGCCTTCCTTTAAGGAAAGGAAGGCCTATCCTTTACCGCTTTATCCCAAAAGGTTGGGATAAAGCGGACGGGCCATAACCCACCACGTGGGCCCAATGTGGATTGGTCGATGTTAACTCAATGTACCTTACATTGAGCCCTTGGTTCTGGCTGCATTTACAGTAGTTAACACTGACCAATCCACATTGGGCCCACGTGGTGGGTATGGCCCGTCCGCTTTATCCATCCACAAGTCAAAAGGAAGGCCAGTTCCCCAGCAGCGGGGCATTGAAAATGACTGATATGCATGGTTATTTCTGATGCTGTCTGTATAAAATTTTGACTCATAGGCGGAAAATAATCCCGTTTCAAACTCACTCGGACGAAAGTATTTTTAGTAAGCACGATCATTTATAGCAAACTAGCTTCCGCCCGCGACTTTATTCGCATTTACATTTGAGAAAATCCCTAGGGAACCTTTAACCAAGATAATAGTATCCTCTTATGTTTTAATTAGGCTTATAAACTATCTATGTGCCAAATTTCATCCAAATCCGTTCAGCCGTTTTGCGTGATTGATTAACAATCATCCAAACAAGAAAACTTTCACATTTATGGAATAAGTAGGATAATACGGCCACCTCCAAAGCGCTTGAAGCAGGAAATTTTTGCTACATGAAATGGGACTGCTATTTAGTTAAGTCTTAATTTCTCATTTTTTATTTAAGCTATTATTAAGTTTTATACCTCATCTGAAAGCTGAATAGATGGTGATGTTTTTAAAATATTATGCACGCTTAGTTACTAGGATTATTTTAAAGATATTTGAAGCTATTTCTATAAAATCTGAAAAATAAAAAATGCATTTAAGGATTGATTTTTTTATAAACACCTGTATTTTATGAAATTTTTTTTATTCATTATCAACACTCAGATTCTTTTCTATCCCAAAATAATAAAAAATCCGGAGTGGAATGAGTAGTTATCTTTTATTTTAAATTTTTGTGTCTGAAAACGTACTTTTGGTAAAAAAATACTTAATTTCAATTAACTCAAAAACTAGTTATTTTTTGAAAAAAAGTTATATGACAAAAAATATTTGTTTTGACCTCATCTATAACCCCTTAACAGGAATACGTCATATTTCCAGTGACCCTGTATTATTATTCACAAAAATTACAGAACCGCCACGAATAGTTGTTTGCCTAACCATCGCACTTGCTAGTTGAAAATTATTTAGATTAAATGACATATCACCAGGCTTTAGCCAGTGTTCTGTAATGCAAATGATTTGAATATTATTACATTCAACAAACAATTCTAATTCTAGATCTTTGCCAGACAGGCCCTGAATATTTTGACTAATTATATTGATACAATAATTAGGCCTGGCTGTTGTCTTGTGCCTCAGTTTAAATCTGAGTTTGTCACTGTTCTATTGGTTACAGTAAAAAAATGTTTTTTTATTAATCATTTTAAAAAAACGACCGAACGGCAGAAAGAAAAAGCGACCGTTCCATATAGTTTTGTTACACAACGTGTACGAGCAAGCGCGTACATTCGCATCATCAGCATTTTCACCGTTGACCCAAATTGTTACAAATCACAGAATTTACATTATAATAAAATCAGTTCGCATTTAGTCATCAATCGCACTACGCGTACTCATTAGCATAAGCAGTTTATTTTCCAAATATACCTTTTTATCAAGTTTAAAGCAGTTTTATCATTTTATCAGTAAATCTGTTACGGTGTTTCACGGGAACGCCGTACATGGTCCTTCGAACCTTCGGGAAAGGTGGGATCATTAAACGCGTGTGGACTAAATACGTGTCAGTGTTTCCGCTTTTCGAGACTTACCAACGTGTCATACAAAACTTAGTGTATTACTGAGTTATCGAACTCACTTTGTTAATCAAGTGACATAGTGAGCTATCAAGAAATCAGCATCTGTACTATCAAGACGTACAGAGGCCGAGTATCAAGGACTCGGCAGGACAGCGCGTGGCACTCCGGTACCATTGTTGGCGTTCCGTCAACGTCACATATCAAGTAAGACCTGTCCATTTATTTGAATTACCATGTCGTCTGTGGGCGATATTTTGAACAACCAACAGCAGTTAGCAGAAGCGATCGAGACTGCTTTTACCAATTTCAAGAAGGACGGCGCGGAGAGAAAAACTCCGGAGTATTTAAAACGCCGACTAGACATCCTCGATAGCTATTGGTTTGAATATGAAACTAACTATAAACGGTTATTAGCAAGCGAGTTAGATGGGTCCACGAGAGACTCCATTGATCAAGATGTGGAGAGAGTGAGAGAAAGGTATGGTAACGTTAGGGCTCACATACAGAATTATCAAGCACCTGTAGCTGAGAGATCTAAGACGCCGGTCCTGAAGCCTCCAACTTTCGTGTCTGGAACCTCTGGAAGCAGTTCGACCCAGCCTACAACAAAGATGACAGTAAGTAAAACTGAAGAGATGTTAAAAAAGCAGCAGAGCAATTTCAAAGCTTTTCATAGAACGATCCAAAGTATTAATTTAGATTCAATTTCCGAAACATGGGAATTTGAGGATCTGCTACGTTCGGTTCAGGCTCGCTGGGGTGCCATCGACTCCTTACACTGGGACCTGGACAGCGAGCTGGATGGCTCTAATCAAAGGTATGAGCAAACATTTGTAGCGTATGAAGAGAAGTATGAAACTGTAAAGAAAGCAATAAATAAGAAGATGTGGTCCGTAGCTCATATGGAGAAGTCTGCACCCAGAATGGAGATCCCAACGTTCAGTGGTCATTATAATTTTTGGGTTTCTTTTAAAGATCTTTTTAGCGAGACCATACATAATAACCCGTCAATGTCCAAAGCTCAAAAGATGCAATATTTAAAATCAAAGGTAAAAGGTGAAGCAGAGAAATTAATACAGCATCTTCACATCAGCGCTGATAATTATGACGTCAGCTGGGAAATATTGAATCAACGTTATAATAATGTAAGGTTGATATTTACATCTCATATGCATACTTTACTAAATGTTCCATCTATGCAAAATCAGTCGGTTGTCCTTTTAAAACGAATGCATGACACAACAAAGGAATGCCTTAATGCAATTAAGAATTTAGGGGTTGATATTGACTCATGGGATCCTATACTCGTATATCTCCTGACGCAAAAATTAGATACAGAAACTTTTACTGATTACATGGAGGCAGTAAAAAATCCAAGAGAATTGCCGATTTTGAAGGAGTTATTAGAGTTTTTAGAGCTGAAATTTACCACGCTAGAAGCATCCCGTCGAAAACCAGATCAATCACCTTTGAAAAATCAAGTATCAGCAAAAGTTAACAATAATCAGAAAAATAATTATTACAGAAATGCATATACGTCAAACAACAAAATTATTACGAAACCGTCGACTAACAACAAGAAAGTCGTATCAGCAAAATATCATTGTTCGTTGTGCAATAAAAATGAACATGGAATTTATTTTTGTGCAAAGTTTTTAGAAATGTCACCTTACAACAGGCTTAAGACTGTAACTAAATTAAGTCTGTGTAAATTGTCTTTTTAACCATCAAGGAAAAGAATGTCTATCAGGAAAGGTCTGTCGTGAATGTAATCAAGATCACAATAGCCTGTTGCATGGCGCATTTGCACAGGCCGCCCGCCCATCAACAAGCGCGGCGGGGCCAGTGAACGGAGGGGGCGGAAATGCTGACGACGGAAAACAATTCCGTAGCAGCATAAATGTGTCGATTCAAAACGACCCCGTTGAGGTGCTGCTGCCTACCGCTATGATCAAGATTCAAGCAGTAGACGGCTCTTACCATGTGATGCGCGCCCTTCTGGATCAAGGATCACAAACATCCTTAATAACTGAAAATGCGGCTCAGTTCTTACGACTACCTAGGAAAAAATGCAACGGAATAATTTCGGGAATCGGCGATAAAGAAACCAACGGGAAAGGGATGATTAATATAAAATGTATGTCAACAGTAAATGACTTTACTTTTCAAACTGACGCCGTTATCATGAGGCAGCTTATCAAGAATCTCCCTAATCAGTCATTCAATAAACCTGATTGGTCTTATTTAAATCATATCCAGTTAGCTGATCCTAAATTTTATAAGAGCCGTCCAGTCGACTTACTACTCGGAGCCGACATATATTCAATAATATTACTAGATGGTTTATATAGAGCGAGCTCAGCGTTACCCACTGCCCAACAAACTCAGCTTGGGTGGATATTGAGTGGACATGCTCGAACTTTGCAATGTAACGTGGTTCTTCATAACATGGAAGATGTGCAAAAGTTTTGGGAAATAGAAGACATATCAGAACAATCAGAAGTATCATCAGAAGACGAACAGTGTTTACAGTTTTACCAGTCAACTACTATCAGACGGCCAGACGGGAGATATGAAGTTAGACTGCCGCTTAAGTCTAGTTATGAAAGTAAATTAGGCCATTCCAAGTCAAAAGCAGTCGCTCAGTTTTATAGTTTAGAACAGAAATTAAAAAATAATCCATCAGTCGCTTTAGATTACAAACAATTTATTAATGAATATTTATTACTGAAACACATGACTCCGTCGTCAGCTGTAGATTGCAACATGACACTCAGATGTTATTTACCTCACCATTGCGTAACAAGAGAGGACTCGACTACAACTAAATTACGTGTTGTGTTTAACGCGTCGAACAAAACACAGTCTGGATACAGCTTAAATGACGTCATGTGTCGCGGCCCGAACTTACAACAAGACTTGCAATGTTTAATTATCAAGTGGCGTCAGTATGAATTTGCATTTACCGCCGACATAGAGAAAATGTTTAGGCAAATATGGATTAATAAGGAAGATCAGAATTTACAGATGATTTTATGGCGTGATGCTCAGGATAAAAAATTAAGAGAATTCCATTTATCAACAATAACGTACGGAACCAAAAGTGCGCCGTTCTTAGCTATGATGACGCTTAGGCGATTAGCTTCAGATGAAAAAAATAACTATCCAGACAGCGCGGCGCCCCGTGTGCTCGAGGAGTCATTTTACATGGATGACTTAATTTACGGCACACATTCCGTACAGTCTGCAAAACAATTACAAGACGATATTATCAAGCTATTAAAATCGGGTGGATTTAATTTACGTAAATGGAAATCGAACTCTCCTGAAATTCTGAAAAACGTTAATGAAGGCGCACATCAACAAGAAAATTTTGATTTCAAGCAAGCGGAGTCCACTAAGGCTTTGGGTCTCAGATGGGATCCACAACAAGACCACTTCACCTTCCAGTCAAACTTAACGAAAAGTTCAAAATTAACAAAACGAGCTCTTTTATCAGACATCTCTAAATTGTTCGATCCCCTCGGTTGGCTTTCCCCGCTCACCACTAAGCTAAAAATACTGTTTCAAGACATATGGAAAGCTAAATTACAGTGGGATGACCTGGTACCACAAAATATCTGCGAGGAATGGAATAAAATTAAATCGGACATTTCTATGATCATTGATCAATCAGTTTAAAATACCGAGGTGGTTAAATATTAAAGAAAAAGATCAAGTGGAGTTACATGGTTTTTGTGACGCAAGCACGAAAGCATACGGCTGTGTCATATATTGTAAAATAAATAGATCAGACTGTAATTCAGTAATTTTAGTAGCTGGAAAAACTAAATTGGTGCCTCTCAGCAAAAATGTTTCATTACCACGCTTAGAGCTGTGTGCCACAGTTTTGCTAACCAAGTTAATGACCAAGATCAAGGGATGTTTATCAGATCATGACGTCACTGAGTATGGTTGGACCGACTCTATGGTTGTGCTTGGCTGGCTTCATGGAGAAACAGAAAGATGGAAGCCATTCGTGGCTAACAGAGTGAAACAAGTAACTGCGTCACTGCCGAAAACCTGCTAGCGTTACATTAAATCGAAGGAAAACCCTGCCGACTGCGCCAGCCGAGGGCTCACGGCCCCACAGTTAAAAGAACACGAGCTCTGGTGGAAGGGCCCTCAGTGGCTTCCTGAGTATAAACCTGAAACAGAAACAAACAATATTAATTACATGACTAATCAAGATGTTAAAGTGATAAAGCAAGTTAATACTACACAATTATCAAGTAATATCGAAATTATTGAGAGATTATTAAATAACACAAGTTCATTAATTACTGCGATCAGGGCTTTAGCAAGAATAATAAGATTAGGTAACAAGACACCTAATAAAACTTATTTGACTTTACAAGAATTAAATTACGCTAAAATAAAAATCATTAAATATATTCAAGAAAAATATTTCTATGAGGAGATTAACCGAATACAAGAAGGGAAAAATATAAGCAACAAAAGCAAAATACATAATCTTACTCCCATATTAGATGAGAATGGAATCCTACGCGTCGGGGGCAGGCTCCAACATGCAAACCTTGATCCCGAAATGAAGCACCCAATCATCATACCCAACAATACTAGGTTGGCCGACCTGATCATTGATCAAGCACATGACGTCACACGCCACGGAGGTGCACGCTTGACTTGTGCCTTTATACGAAGAAAATATTGGCTAATCGGAGGTAACAACGCTGTCAAAAAACGGCTGCGTTTGTGCGTTGTATGCAAAAGGCACAGTCCTGGTACTGAACAGCAACTTATGGGTGACTTACCAGCTGCGAGATCAAATCCATCTCGTGTCTTCTATAATTGTGGAGTGGATTACACAGGGTATTTGTCCGTAAAGGCCAACAAGGGCCGTGGAATCAAGACCACGAAGGGTTACGTGGCGGTATTCGTGTGCATGGCCACTAAAGCCGTGCACCTGGAGCTCGTTTCCGACATGACCACGTCTGCTTTTCTCGCGGCGTTGCGAAGAATGGCGGCCCGGAGAGGAGTTCCCGGCCACATGTATAGTGATCAAGGCACTAACTTCATTGGAGCCCACAATATATTAAAACAAGAACTAGAACATCTTCAGCACATCAATGATCCAGCCTTTTGGACAGAAATCACAAGTATGGGCATTGAGTGGCATTTTAACGCACCGTCCTGGCCTTCAGCAGGTGGCTTATGGGAGGCCGCTGTTAAAAGCCTTAAACACCATTTAAAAAGAGTTATTGGGGAACAACACCTCACATTTGAAGAATTTACCACGCTTCTAAGTCAACTAGAAGGATGCATGAACTCCCGCCCCCTCTGTCCATTAACAGAAGACCCAGACGACCTTAACTTTTTGACTCCTTCTCATTTTCTAGCTAGTGGTCCCATACTCACTTTATACGACACTGAAAAAGATCTTAGAACAAGATGGTGCCTCACCCAAAAGATCGTTAGTGACATATGGCGACGCTGGCGGGACGAATATCTGACTCAGCTTTCATCAAGGAGCAAATGGAGACAGCCTCGAGAAAATATAAAGATAGACGACGTTGTAGTCATCAAGGACGACAACTTACCCCCGGGCAAATGGTGCTTGGGCCGTGTGTTAGAGCTGCACCCGGGTAGTGACGGATTTGTAAGGGTCGTATCTCTAAAAACGAAGAATGGTTTCATCAAGCGACCTGTCATAAAACTATCAGTTTTACCTGTTCACGAAGGCAAAGGGATCCCTGAAGAAATCAAACAAGAGTCACAGCAAAAATCAACCCCTAACACAACTAAAAAGAAAACTTGCGCTCTATCAACATTGGCGGCAACCCTGTTATTATTTTTATTATCAATCCCACAAATACATTGTGCATACCAGACTACCGCTTTACCAAACAATAATAGCATTTATTTTGATCACATTACAAACATGAATTTGATACGTGACGAGTGGCGCCTAATCGTCTATTATGACATAGAGCCTTATCAAGAAGGCCGCGCGTCAGTCGATATGTATTTAAAATACCTGGAGAACATATGCGAAAAAATTAAAAAGCTATCTCACTGTGAGAATATCATGTTACAACTGCAGCACGAAGTCACCGAACTCCAATACTATAATGACTTACTGGTGAATCATCATTCAAACTTACCTAAACGCACTAGACGTGGGCTAATTGACGGAGTTGGGTCTATAGCTAACAGCCTTTTCGGCGTTTTAGATCAAAAATTCGCTGAAAAGTATGAGCAAGATATTAATCTGATTAGAGAGAATGAAAATCATCTGGCCTCCCTCTGGAAAAATCAGACTTCAGTTGTCGAGGCAGAGTTTAATCTTTTAAAGCGCACGGAAAGCATGATTGATAAACAGCATAAATTAATTAATCAAAAAATAAATACAGTAGAAAAGGGTGTGGAATTATTTGAATCGCAAATGCAAAACATTTCCCTAGTGAATGACTTTATTACCACCTCTATGTTAGCAAACAATATCATCTTCAGTTTAAAACACATACTTACTACGTTACTTGATGCCGTAACTAATATCTATAACGGAAAATTTAATTTTCATTTACTTACACCCGTTCAATTGAGACAGGAATTGAGCGTGATAACAGAACAGCTACCAAATGAATTATCGCTACCTATCAAGAAAAGCGACAATTTAGCAGAAATTTATAATTTGTTGCGAGTACAAACAAGAGTTACTGCAAACTTTATTATTTTTGAAATCAAGATTCCTCTCATCGTCAAGGAGACATATGAAATTTTACGTCTGATTCCCGTGCCCCGTTCAGCAGAAAACAACACGGAAGTTATAATTCAACCTATATCTACCTATGTGACCGTCAATCTCAAGCAAGATTCTTTTATGAAAATGGAAAGCGAAGATTTAAAGTCGTGCATTAACAAGAACCCTTTTACGACTTTATGTCATCTAAAGACACCCATTTACGTCATCAAGAACGATCATAATTTTTGTCAAATCAAGCCAAACACTAACGAATGTGAAACAATTAAAAATACTTGCTCTAATAGATGGAATGAATTAAATACACCGAACAATTACTTTTATTTTTGTTGCGAGCGATGTCACCTGAAACTAGTATGCGAAGATCAAGTTACGCCGCTTCAATTGACTGACGCTGGGTTTTTTACAATAAATCAAGCATGCATTATAAAATCAGCTGATTTCTTTATTTATTCGGAGAGACAATATCAAAACAAACTGGAAATCAAGCCACAAATCGAAATACCGAAAATTTCTCAGTTGAACCATATTGTTGTTAATCTAACGTTACCAAAACCATCTACCGAAACAAACACGAGAGAAACCTTTGACCTCTCTCAGCTCCAAAATATTCAAAATGACATAGATATCATGAAACAAGAAGAACCGCTTATAGAGAAAGTTTCGTATCACGATGTCCACCACTATGTGGCGATTTATGCAATGTTCATAATAATCGCCGTGATCTTGGCCGTTTTTATTTGGAGACGTATCAAGAGAAGGAGAGCATCGAGAGCAGCGCCGGCGGCGGCGGTGGTGCCTGCGCCCGCGCCGCCTGCGCTGGCAGTGGCGACACCCGCAGCTGGTCCGGTCAGAGCGACCAGTGCACAGTGTAGTGATCACTATAGTGAAATCAGTGAATTCACAAAAAATCGTGCGCGAGTGTCTTTTAAAAATAAATGTACGCCCGCAACCGTACAAGGTTCTAATTCGCGAGTGGTAGTGAAAGACATAGGGTCGTCCCCTATTGTGCATCGATCGGTATTCACACCTATGGACGAATAATAATTATAATTTTTAAACATTAATGCCCTTTCATCTTGTTAATTCATCAGGAAAATTAACACATAATCATATAATTTAATTAACTTTAGACAAATTTTATATCACCTTGTTATCATATTTGCTACACATTATCACCTACTAACCCCCATCTTTCGCCCCCGGGAAGATGTACGAGCAAGCGCGTACATTCGCATCATCAGCATTTTCACCGTTGACCCAAATTGTTACAAATCACAGAATTTACATTATAATAAAATCAGTTCGCATTTAGTCATCAATCGCACTACGCGTACTCATTAGCATAAGCAGTTTATTTTCCAAATATACCTTTTTATCAAGTTTAAAGCAGTTTTATCATTTTATCAGTAAATCTGTTACGGTGTTTCACGGGAACGCCGTACACAACGTGTAACAGAAAGGGGGTATCAACCCGAAAGGAGGTCAATGTACTCGTGTATGTGATCTGAACACCTTCCAACAGAAAAAAAATGAAATCGTAAAAAAATTTTTGACTCTCCATAGAAAATTTGAATTTGCCGCCAACATTTTGTATGGAGAGTTCAATTATTTTTATTTTATTTGAATTATTTCTTCTGTTGGAAGGTGTTCAGTTTCACGAGTACATTGACCTCCTTTCGGGTTGATACCCCCTTTCTGTTACACATTGTATAGTTCATTCTAGATTCTCACACGTTGAGATTTGTCCTGCCCTTAGAGTCTGGCCAGCGAGTCGTGTCGTGTCATCTCAAACCACCGTATTTGAAAATATTTAAGCTTTATTTATCTGAAAATACGGCGAAATATCAATTTAAGTACTTACTTACGGTACAGGTAAGTGACAACGTATCTAAATGCTCACCAAATCGTCTTGCTAAAGTATTAATTCCCTTTTTTTATCTCATCCAAATATAAACCATTTTTACCTTTCCGTTATTAGTGTAAATTCACTGTTAAAATCTAACTAATTATACATACAATAATTTATTGTCAAGTATCAAGTGCCTAGTTCCAAATCACGCCAACAGCACTATAAGCGTATAATCCATTAAATGAAACAAATACCCTATTTGTGTAATATTTTGTGACTATTTAATTTGGTCGGATTCGCGCTAACAGCGCTGTAAGCGTGATTCGGAACGCGGGGAAGTACGGACGGGTGGCAGGCAACACTAAACTAAATGGGCGATTTTCTGACAGCTCAAAAAATTGTTTAAAAAATTTCGCTAGATCGTGTATGAAAGCCGAGCCTTAGGCCGGCCACACACAGACGTAATCACGTAACGGAATTCCGAACGTAATTTCGACAATGTATGAAGATTCCGTACGGAAAAATCACGCATGTGTGTGGCAGCCCATAGATTTTGTATGCAGCTGCTGCGTTCGGAATCACGTACGTACGGAATTCCGTAACGAGATTCCGTCTGTGTGTGGCCGGCCTAAAGGTATGATTACGATTTCGGCAGCAGCAGCACAGTGCGCTCGAATTTGAACCGTAATGTTATGGAATGGAGGCTCAATTTGAAGTGAGCGGAGAAGTATCGCGACTGCATAGCTATGCAGTCGCGACACTTCTCTGCTCACATCAAATTGAGCCTTTGACACATAACATTACGGTTCAATTTGGAGCGCACTGCTGCTGCTGCCGAGATCGGTCTTCGATCATCTAATTATTAGATGATCGAAGACTAGATTCTAATAGGTACCTGCGTACCTGAGGATAATGCATGACAATGACATTCGTGACACATCCCAAAGTCAGCGAAAAACGCAGCAGTGGCTGACTTTTCATTTTAGTATCGCGTGATCCGTCAATAGAGTAAAATGACGAAGTGCTCTATAAATCAATCATCAGTTTGGGTTGGTACAGATGCCGGCATATAAATTGGCAAGAGAAGGATGAGACAAAAGATGCGCAGTGGCCACAAACTTTAGTGTGTGGCTACTGCGCATCTTTTGTCTCGTTTTTATCGTGCCAACTCACGTGCCGGGCAGTATATCTGATCGAAGCTTAAAGTTAAACCGCCTACACCAAATAATATAATTATTATTATATAGGGAATAGCGAAAAGAGTGCCATCTTGCACTCAATCATGGCCAACTTGTACTTGTTTGACAGCGCCATCTGTTGAGTGTAACCTCAGCTAAACTATGGATGGATTGTAGGGATATGTACTTCTGTACCCTTAGTTAAAAATGTTAAGGTTTTGTTTGTATTGAATTCCTATTTAAATCGTTTTGTTGTCTTCTTAGAGTCAAAAAAGACAACAAAATAATTTTAATTGGAATTCAATTCAATTAATGTTGTAACAAAGGATTTTAAAAGAAACACATGAAATAATAAAAAATATATATTTTTTCTTCCAGAAAGTTTACAGTTACTTTCTTATAACAACTTCAATTGAGTAAAGTAGTTAGGTATGAATTTTTGAATATAAGCAAAGTAGGTAGGTACCTAATCAGGTTGATTGTAACAAAATCATGCTTATTTATTTGATGAAAAACCAACAGCATATAAAATATAATTAAGTAGTAGATTGCCAATTGCAGGTCTTCGTGTTCAGAATCCGAATAATTAGATTAGTATTACGTGCTGACACAATGCACTTGTTATGTTTATAGATTCATCATCATCATCATATCAGCCGCACGACACCCACTGCTGGGTATAGGCCTCCCCCAAGGATCTCCACGACTATAGGTCCTGCGCTGCCCGCATCCAGTAGCTTCCCGCGACATAGATTGCAAACAGTAAATTAAAATAGAAAACTTACCAGGAATGTGAAGTGTTGGGACTGTCAATGCACTTAACCAGTTACTTCGGGTTTTGTCTTTTTCAACAAAGTGTCGGTCACAAACAAACTTCTTCCGATAGACTTCCCAGTCAGACTCCGACTCAAGTTTTCCACCAACAAGAGTGACCCAAGTTTTAAAGCGCTCAGGAAACCTTTTAAAGCAAGGGAATCGATGCATTGGTTTAACTGAAAACAAGGAAAGACATATTTTAAAGTGTGAAGTTGAGATACTGAATTACATTATAAGTATCGTACTTCTAACTGCCTGAACACAACAATATTTTAATTGTTGTTATGGCGAGATTTAGGTGAGATAGTGGTAGCTAACCAGGCGAACTTGAAATAAGACCTACTCCCAACCAACCAAACAGAGTACATATTGTACGCCCTCCTGGCAATCGAACCCGGTACCCCTTCGTCTTACGCGGGTGGGCGAACCAGTAGAACATAGAGGCGGTTGAAATGATACTATAACATGTATGTGTACCTCCCTACTAATTTAATGTAGATGTGAAAGTTTGTTTGTTACTCAATCACGCACGGAATTTGGCACACAGATACCTATCCAAGTGGTTTGAGGTAAAAATTCAGTATATGGAGCGTCAAATTAAGTGTTCTGGGGAGAAGGGTAGGGAAGGAGGCAGGGGAAGTCCCCCTGCGAAGGGGGAGTTATTAGTTTTTGAGAAAAATGAAAATGAAATTTTGAGTTTAGATAACTCTAAAATGATTAGATTTAAAAATATAGGTAATTTAAGGGGGTCGAGCAAGGGGAAAAGAGGAGAGTAGAACGCCCATCAGGACGTTGTCTGTTAAAAAAAATAACCTCGAAATTTATAAAATTTTCTAACCTATACTCGTCGGGACCTACAAGAGTAAAGCAGGTTTGATTCCAAACTAAATTGGGGTATTTGCGTTTAGTTATCTTTTTATTTACACTTAAACTCTGAGTATTATTATACTCAGAGTTTAAGTGTTAATAAAAAGAAAACTTCCTAATCTGTGGTCTCTGAGGATAACAATGAAACAAAACGTAGCTGACAGCTATATTTAAAAAAGCCAATTAGTCACTAAGAAACACGACAAAATCTGAAATTTCAGTTTTTTTTTTCTCAAAAACTACAAGCTTCCGCAGGTTGAAACTTTGCAAAAAGACTTCTTATAATAAGACCTTTCTACTGTAAATTTACCGTTATCCAACTCAACGGTCCACAAACTGAATTTTATCCTAGTTTGATTAACATATAATATTGCTTTTAACATCGGTAAAAGTTCCTCAAACGCATACGAAGTCACGGGCAGAAACTTGTATTTAAATAGATAACTAAAGAAGGATTTGTTTGGAGAACAAGTAAATGAGTTTTTCACTAACCTTTGGGAGCACATCCAAACTCACACCGATTCGGCATTTTGAAGACTTGGCACACTTTGCTTTGCACATAAAAATAAAGCGTCTATAGCGCATAAAAAACGTCCTATCGTGATCGTGATAAAAAAACGTCCTATCGTTGCCTATCGTGAAATTTTAGCACAACACTTGGCACTAAAGAGAGTCGACAAGGCAAGGAACACAAAGCTCAACTCGGCGGCGCTAGGTTTCGTCGGGAGTTATGCGCAGCAAGGCGGAGGAACAACAGGTTCAATTCTACGCACTTGAACAGCGAATATCACCGACGTAATTCACGTAAAATGGAAGGAGCTACAATACAAACACGCGAGATGCAGTCGCCATTTTCGGTGAGATGTCAATTGTCAAGTGCTATTTGACGTTTACTGTCATGAATGTCAGTTTAATTAAGTAGCAACAGACGACAGATGGCGTTAGTTTCTTTGATTAAAGAGACCTTACAAGGTTACAAGGCAACTGTCCCCGCCCCCTGCCCTTCACAGTTAAGCAAGCAATTTCTAGCATGTTTTGAATATTTTGATAGCAAATGGGAAATGCTGTAAGTACCTTCCGCTCTACTATTAGGTATGTATTCTGTGCTTCCGCCTTGGAGACTGATAAACGAGGCGGGAGAGAAAACAGCGATAGACATACACATATAACTTTAGGCAAACCCAACACGCATGGTAAATACCGTGATCTAACATTATTTTATCGGAGGCCTATTTCATAAAAGAATGCTTACTACAATAATTTACCATAGTTGTTATTGGGGTAGAACATAGACTTATTATTTGAGGTAGAATTATGTTTCTTACTTAGGTTTCTTATTTATTATGAAACAATAAAATTCTACCCAAATAAACTACTACTATGGTAAAGTACCTACATCGGTCGGAATTGGAATGGGTCTAGAACTGGAATGCGTCTGGTTGTCTGGAAAAATATATTGTAAAGGGTTAAGGGCCCTATCACATTTTTTCGTTGAAATTTCGATTTTGACGGATTTTAGCGCTACAACCTAGAGAAACCTTTGGGTATACTAAATACATTTATATGTGTCCGCGACAAAAAGTAATATGATGATTCACTGGAAAGTTAATGGATTCTAAAGGAAAATTAAAGTTGGTGAACGATTTCTTAGAGTCAACTTTGAACATACACAGAAAGAAAAACAAGTACAAACAACAAATAAAAGTATAAAATTTGATATTCTTATGAAGTAAAGATTGTTTTGATATAAATTTTACGTAATAATAATAATGTATCTAGGAGAAATTCACAGTTAATTCTGAGCGTTTTTAGTAGTTTTATGGTTTTTGATTGGGATTTTTTTCCACATATTCCATACAATATTTCAAAATTCCGAGGCCGCTATGAACTATTCGACTATATAAGAAATAACATGCAATTTTTTTTATTTCATTTGTTTAGCACAGTAGTTCAATCCATGAGCTCAAAAAACCTCAAAAAATGCCTTCGCGCATTTTATGAAAATCTTTCTCTGCAATTTCGGGTTTAATTATAAAGTTAAGAAAATTTCCAAAAAAGCGAGGCCGCTATGAACTATTTCAATAGCTATTCTACACTATTCAATAAGTCAAAATTGTTAATGTATTTTTGTTTCTGAGATCGAGAATCCCAAAATTGGCCATTTACGCAAAAATCACAGTCGAAACGTAATATGCCTCTTAAGAAGAGGTCTTCAGGGTTAAATGCTATCGTAATCGCTCTGATTTGACAGATGGATGTGATACATTTGTGCTACTTTTCTTTGATACCTAAGTTTTTATCTTGCCAAAACGAAGTAGCAATGTATTACATACATCTGTCAAATTACAGTTTACATTGACTTCATAGTTTTTAACCGATAGACCCGCAGTGAACAAGAAACTTACATGATGTTGCCGGTAAACGCCGGGAAGGGACTGCGCCTGCAATCAATCGCCTACACCCCTTATCGTTATCGCGAAAGTGCAGGTCGCAGAGTCGCATTTTTTTCAATTTTTCAACGGGTTTTTGATGTTTTCCACCAACAAGCTCTAACCAAGCTTTAAACCCATCCGGGTCTTTATCCTCGGATGGGAAACGGTGGAAAGGAGCAACTGAAATAAATAATAAATATGTAAGTAGGTAAATTAATCTTATACCTTTAAACGAGCAATTCTTGTATATTTATTTATTTATTTCTGTGATCTCAGAAACGGCTCTAACGATTTCGCTGAAATTTGGTATATGGGGGTTTTCGGGGGTAAACAATCGATTTAGAATAGTCTTATGTTTGGGAAAACGCGTGTTTTCGAGTTTTCATGCATTTTTCTTTCGTCGCAGAATATGGTCACTAATTTCGTCCAGCCGGCCACTGTCTATCTGGTCCAGCGGGTTAAGACGCGGACGGCAAGAAACGAGTGTTACGGGTTTGAATCCCGCTCGGTGACTTACTTTTGTTTTTATTATATATTCAAGTTTATATATTTCTTTTAATTTTTATTGTTTTTAGACAAGTTAAAAAAAAAGTAGTTCATGTTTGAGATAACAATGTAGATTATCACCTAAACACAACCATATTACAATAAACAGTAATAACCGAGCAAAGCTCAGCCGCCCAGCCCACTGATTATGTAAAATTGTTGCAATCAACTCTGACAGAAATCGCAGTTACATTGCTGCTTTAGTTAGAACCAATGTAACAACTATCTTACTTAAAGCAGCAATGCAATTGCGATTTCAATCGAGAATTGTTAGCAACAGACTTACGTAATTCGGGGTCAGATGTTACACTTTTATATGTTTAGTACTATTATACACCCTGTGCTTTTATCATCATCATCATCATCCCTCTACTCTTATCCCAGTTTATTTGGGGTCGGTGCAGTGCGTCCTTCTCTTCCATTATTCCTTCCTGTCACTCGTCATCTCCTCATCCACTCCCATCATATTCATGAAGCCTGAAATACACACTGTAAAATTGCTAATTGTATGCTACAAAGCAGCATCTGCTCGAAACTAGCATGCTTATGTGCTACTACTACGCAGCATGTGTATTCCAGCCTTTAATATCATTTCACACACAATCCATCCATCTTTGCGGTTTTCCTCTTACTTTCCAGCCCTCAACATCCATATCCATTACTCTTCTAGTTACATGCCTTTCATCCCTTCTCATAACATGCCCATGCCACGCCAGACAATTCCCTTTCTTTTTTAAACAATTTACGATACGATAGATCACAGTATTTACCATGCGTGTAGGGTTAACGGCACAGCGCCATCTCTAGTATTGCCACAGTATTTAAACATAAATATACTGAGGGCCTAGTAGGAGTTGGTTACAAAAAACCAACTCGTACTAGGCCCTCTGTAGTATTCTCCCTGTGAGTATAAATGTTCATAGAGTACTTTTGTATAAACCGGAAATAGAGGTATATTTCTGCGGAAAAAATGGAAAGAGCAAACTAATGCCATCTATGTTCTCTACGGATAACTACTACACTACTACCTACCACCAGTGAAATAAAAAGCCTTTTGTTACTTTTTCTTATAGTGTTTATTAAAATATATTTTGGACAGCTGCTGAATTTCATCATTAACATTTTCCACGTCTCTTCGTCTACCACTAATATTTTATTTATATTTTTACAATAAATATAAATAAAAAATCTAGATGTTTTATCAACTAAATACTTTCTTTTTTTTTATTATGCTTTGGGCAATTTAAAAATCCATATTAATAATGGTTGTTAATATAGTTTTAATCAATTCTTTTAGATTTGGTTTTACAACATATTTCCTTAAACAAAAATCTGTTACATCTTGTATTTGTAATAATAGGTTTACAAATATTTTTTTAAGGTGACATTTTTTTTTTAAGAAGAATTATGAGAAATCAAACTTACTTGGCATATTCATAGTAGGTACTGCTATGTGACTGATTCTATTATATCGGCAGCAATATTTTATATCAAAGTGTTCATGGCAAACACGACGTTGTTTGTAGATATATTGTTTATTTATACCAAGTATATCCCCACCCACTGCCATAACCCATTCTCTAAAACGATCTGGCTCTATTTCAGGATTAGGAAATCCATGAAGAACTTGATGTGAACCTGTCAAATAAGGAAAACTTAAATGTGAAAAGAATTCTCATAACTCATTTAACACATTAACACATTAGTGGCTGACTTGTGGTACGACTTTCCATTAGTTGACGTGGAATTTAAGGGTGGGAGGGGTGGTAGGGGGGAGGGGGGGGCCTCCCTAATCCCCCCTTAAAATTTGGGAGTGCGGAAATGCATACTTTTTTTTAAATGAATTTTTAATGTTGCAAAAAAAGGAATGATAACAGCCAAATTACTGTTATTTTTCAGCAATTAAAGGAGGGGAGGGGGAGGAGAAGGGAAACAAGTTGAAACAACTCCCTCCTCCAATCCCCATCTGCCAGCGACGCGTAGTTTTCAAGAAATAAATTTTTGTGTAAACATAACCTCAAAACAAAAAATATGGAAATTAAGCAGGGGAGGCTAAAAAGAGGTGGGGAGAGGGGAGGGGACGTACGTACAAAATTTCGCACGTAAAAAAAGTCGTTTCTGGCGCTTCGCCGGCCGCTACCGCGGCACGCTCGCTTCGCTCGCTCGGCTTGCGCGCTGGGTTCATGTACACCTAACATGCTCGTCGCTACGCTCCTCGCACCTATCACGTGACCTGCGGTCTTTGGTCACCATCGCAACAATTTAGCAGTGCTACTAACATAGTGCGCCGCCATTAAACGTCAAAAATGACGACACTGGCCTAAAATTAGACATTTTAACTTAGAAAATCTAAATTTTTTGAAATTTTTTTCTCGCGTCCTATTTGTTTCCGCACCTTAATATTTCGTATTCGTGTTCTAAATTATGAGTTCTTTACACAAAAAAAATATGAACTCTAAACTCCACGTCAACTAAAGGAAAGACGAGCCCTGACTTGTCTTAATGAAACTGATCCTACTGTTTTTATGAATATTCTGGTGACATATTATTTTAATAGTAGCGTTGAATATAAATAAAGGATATGTGAACCAGAATCCTCCTGACAACAATCAACAGCAAATACCGACAAACTCATAGATGGATTTGAATAACACTTATTTTAAATGCAATCGTAAACTTTTTGTGACCAATTTCCATGCGATTGCGAATGGACATCTTATGATGGTCAATGCCAAATATTATACTTACGTCCACTTTCATGGCACCCAGGTACGCAGCACCGGTCCCTATACATTGTGGTGGGTTCAATATTTTAACACAAATACTTTAGAGTCCTGTCTCAAATTGCATTTAACGAAATGCTGTAAAGGCGTAGTTAATGTTATACGGAGGAAGCAAGTTCAACTCGACGTAACAACAATAATTCTCTAGCAATTAAGTATTATAAACACAAAACCGCCAGGGACTACGAAATACACCATAACAATACACAACACAAGCAGGGTGACCATCTCAAAAATTGTGAAACTGCCCGACCCTGGCAAAAAATCTGCCAAAATCTGCCAAACCCGACTCCAAAATATGCCAAAAATATGCCACATACAAAAAATCGCTCATGATGTAGCGATTTATCACTTTAAACTGTCAAATGACAATGAATTTTGATTGCTGAGTGTCGATAAAACGCTATAACATGCGATATTATATTGTGTTTAGATGGGCTGATAGTTTATTTTTAATGCGAAATAATAAAAAAGCTTTGAAAACCAACACCTTTTTCAAATTATATTATTATTATTTAAGATATATTTGATTTGAACCTGGTTTCACATTCTTTGTTTGTGCACTATATGACTGAGCACATTGTAATATTGAACCTCGATCAGTTACAAAGATACTAATCTATACAAGTGTATTTAAAAAATAACAAATTTTCCTTGAAATCTGCCAAATCGTCAGATTAGTCTGCCACAGCTAAAATTTAGGCTTTAAATCTGCCCAAATGGCAGAAATCTGCCACAAATGGTCACCCTGAACACAAGTGATGAAGTGACACAAACAAAACAAGATGCCAATGCCAGATTGACGTTGCCATTACTTACAATTTTTACTCCAAGAAATTACTCATTATTGTAAAGCAGACTAGTTCAAAATATCAGCGCATTCAAATTAAAAGTTTTTTTGGTTTATTTAATTATTAAAATAATTACTAATGGCCCAATAATATAGTTAGTAATAAGGTTTTTTACCTAACTTTTCGGAGAAATTCATTTTAAGGGGAACACTGAATAATTTTCCCTGCATGTAATGCTACCAAATTAAGATGTACGGGTTTTTCTTCGTTTTTTGTAATTCAAAGGTGGCTTTACACCTAAGTCGCATTATTAGACAACTAGCGACATCTAGATGCGTTACGACGAAAAACACGATTATTAACCACCTACGTTAGAGAGGCACATGAACACTATGATTTCGTATCCAAATTAGTTCTCCTCATTTTGAACGGTTTATACCTGAAGTGTAGCCAGATTTTTTTTTATTATGATTGTGCCGCCTGATATATGTTCCTTGGTAATATTGCTCTCTGTGCGGCAATCATGAAGTGAACTGTTTTATTTTTATACTTACTGGCTGGTCGACATCCTAATGCACAAACATTGGGCATTGTAAAGGCGTTGGTGGCAAAACTTAAAACACGACGAGAAACTAAGAAATGAAGTAGTTATGAAAATAAATTGTAAATAACAATTATTATTTGTCATTATCGGCGAATTGAGATCACAGACTAGTCAGACTACCTCACAGAGGCCGCGTTCCGAACACAGTTCCGAATCACTCTGACAGTGACAGCGCTGTTAATGCTAATCCGACTTGTAGTTCGTTCGACAATAAAGGAAAAATAAAAACAATAAATGTTACAAATAATTACACAAAATATTATGGTATTTGTGTGCTTTCTGCATTTTTAAATGCAGTAGGTACCATGGGCACAGCGTCGCATAACCATCGCTAAGGTTAAAATCGCTTGCACGCCGCGCCGTCACAACCAGACGGTTAGAATGCCCATAGTACAAACAGCAACTCTCTTAATTATACACATTTTTTTCTTAGGGTGGGTACTCACTTAGGTTCGCAAACGCCCGCGCTCCGCGAACCTGGTACAAAGCGAAATAGCACATTTTATATTCACTTTGATTTGAGTGTATACGCGTGCGAACCAGGTTCGGATACATGTTCGCACACGTACACACTATGGCGCACTGTTGCAGTAAAGGATAAACAGATTTTTTGGTGCAGGTTCGCGGAGCGCGGAGGTTCGCGAACCTAAGTGGGTACTCACCCTTACATATTGCAAGGAAAGAGATTCACTTTTAACTTTTACAACTATGAACCATAGCCAGTGACTGAGTAACATAATAAGTAGTTTGTTTTCGACATTATGACATCTTATTTTGATGTGGAATAATCATCGTTTCAGGAAATTGAACATACGGATTAGCGTATAGTTGGCAGCCTCACCATGGAATTAGAAGGTTTTGACTAGGTCAAAAAATTGTTAGTAAATAGTTATAAATAGTGAACTATAGCATATAAATAGTGATACTATGGTTCAAAAGATATTTGAGTATCTTGGTGAGGCTGCTATCTTGACGTCAAGCTGGCAGACACCTTAAGAAATACAGTTCGTATCAATGTGATTTATATGCCAAAAAATTGTTAGGAAATAGTGAATCGTATACGCAAAATTTCAATAATATTGCTTCAGTACAAGCCGAGATATTACGATCTCAAAGTGGGCTGCTAACTTGACGTTTCTGGCAATGGCGATTCCAGAGAAACGGGTACAAGTTATAAACAAATAAATATATCAAAAAATTGTTAGTGAAATTGTGATTCTTACGATATAATTAAAAAAAGAATTCTTCATTGCTATTTTCTAAAAATCGAATGTTAACTTCTACATAGTACTCTGAATATAGGCTGTCGATCAATATTGAACTTTGCTCCACAGTAATAAGGTTTAAACTTGATTGCAATCATGAGGTGAGTACTATCAAGCAAAGACACCTTAAGAAATACAGTTCGTATCAATGTGATTTATATGCCAAAAAAATGTTAGGAAATAGTGAAGCGTATACGCAAAATTTCAATAATATTGCTTCAGTACAAGCCGAGATATTACGATCTCAAAGTGGGCTGTTAACTTGACGTTTCTGGCAATGGCGATTCCAGAGAAACGGGTACAAGTTATAAACAAATAAATATATCAAAAAATTGTTAGTGAAATTGTGATTCTTACTATATAAATAAAAAAAGAATTCTTCATTGCTATTTTCTAAAAATCGAATGTTAACTTCTACATAGTACTCTGAATATAGGCTGTCGATCAATATTGAACTTTGCTCCACAGTAATAAGGTTTAAACTTGATTGCAATCATGAGGTGAGTACTATCAAGCAAAAAAGTGAAATTTATATTTTTTGACTGTGTTAATAGTCATATCCTCGGTTGAAGGCTATTGATTTGGTATAAGTAAACAAATATTTTTCTACTTACTTTTTTAATTTATTTTTTATTAAATCTCATCAAAAAAAATTGATTGAGTAATACTACTCTAATAATAATTAATACTAGTACTCTAATCATCGGTAATAGCACAGCCTAGAGAGTATTCTTCTTACAGTCGGACATCGCCCTTTGTGTTGGCGCAAAAGCCGCCGTTCGTCTAGACAGTTGACGCAACGACTAAAAGTGTAAGGGTTGGCACGATGTAATTTGCCTTTTCGAATTTTAAAAATATATAGGAAAAATAAGATAGACACTTCAAAATTCTTGTTTTATTCTTTGAATTATTTATTGTCATTTTTTCTAGAAGGTAAGAATATTTTTTTCAAATTTGTCTCTTTTCCTTCTTTTAATGCTCTTAAAATAAGGAAAAGAAAAAGTTTTTCTTAGTATTTTCTCTTTTTATTCTTCTTCTTTCATCATAAGTGCGAGGAATTATAGCAATTTATTTATATGTATGATAATCATAATTTAATTGTAAATCATTACTAATTTAAGGCTAAATAAGTATAAAATAAATCTTAAATTAGTACTCAATTAGGAAGTAATAATGAAAAAATAAGTTTCAAGATGGCGGCTGACAACTTTTTTGTTTATGGGCCGATTTCGATGAAACTCGGTTTTTGGTACCATTTTGACACAAAAATAACAACGCAATGTTGAAAATATTAAAAAATTCAAGATGGCGGCCAACTTTTTTGTTTGCCGGCCGATTTCGATGAAACTCGGTTTTTGGTAGTATTTTGGCAAGAAAACAGCAACGCAATGTTAAAAAAAATTCAAGATGGCGGCCAACTTTTTTGTTTGCTGATTGTTTGATTTTGACTGTTGATTTCGATGAAACTCGGTTTTTGGTAGTATTTTGACAAGAAAACAGCAACGCAATGTTAAAAATAAAAATATACAAGAAGACGGCCAACTTTTTTGTTTGCGGGCCGATTTCGATGAAACTCGGTTTTTCGTAGTATTTTGGCAAAAAAACAGCAACGCAATGTTAAAAATGTAAAAAATTCAAGATGGCGGCCAACTTTTTTGTTTGCGGACCGATTTCAATGAAACTCGGTTTTTGGTAGTATTTTGACAAGAAAACAGCAACGCAATGTTAAAATGTAAAAAAAATTCAAGATGGCGGCCAAATTTTTTGTTTGCGGGCCGATTTCGATGAAACTCGGTTTTTGGTAGTATTTTGGCAAGAAAACAGCAACGCAATGTTAAAAATGTAAAAAATTCAAGATGGCGGCCAACTTTTTTGTTTGCGGGCCGATTTCGATGAAACTCGGTTTTTGGTAGTATTTTGGCAAGAAAACAGCAACGCAATGTTAAAAAAATAAAAATTCAAGATGGTGGCCAATTTTTTTGTTTGCGGGCCGATTTCGATGAAACTCGGTTTTTCGTAGTATTTTGGCAAGAAAACAGCAACGCAATGTTAAAAATGTAAAAAATTCAAGATGGCGGCCAACTTTTTTGTTTGCGGACCGATTTCGATGAAACTCGGTTTTTGGTAGTATTTTGACAAGAAAACAGCAACGCAATGTTAAAATGTAAAAAAAAATTCAAGATGGCGGCCAACTTTTTTGTTTGCGGGCCGATTTCGATGAAACTCGGTTTTTGGTAGTATTTTGGCAAGAAAACAGCAATGCAATGTTTAAAATGTAAAAAATTCAAGATGGCGGCCAACTTTTTTGTTTGCGGACTGATTTCGATGAAACTCGGTTTTTGGTAGTGTTTTGGCAAGAAAACAGCAACGCAATGTTAAAAAAAATAAAAATTCAAGATGGTGGCCAATTTTTTTTGTTTGCGGGCCGATTTCGGCTATGGCTAGATGTTACCATATTTCTAGACGCCATCACCGACTCTATTACCTCCTTTGATAGGTGCGATAGCCTTGTCCTGTTGGGAGACTTCAATGTTGACCTACTTGCGGTTGGGGGTGGTGGGCCACGGTTGCTGACACAGTTCTTTTAGACAATGAACCTTACCCAAAGTCTAATTGACTTGATCTGTACAGACATACGCACATTAAAGGTAACAGTGGGACACTGCCCTGATGTGAGAGGTCATGCCCGTTAGGTAGAATATAGGCCAATAAAAGATATTATTCAAAACTTATGGGAGTTTGATCTTAGCAAAATAGACTGGAGTCATTTCCATAAAGCGAAAAATGTCAACATATTAGTAGAGAATTTCCAATTGTGTCTAACACATTTATTCAATCTGCATGCTCCATCTGTAAGGAAAGGTAAGTTTAAGCACCCTCCTCACCCTTGGATCACTGACACCGTCAAATCCATGATGCATATTAGGGACGAGTACCGGCAGGCTCTAAAAACTAACAAATTCTAAATCACAGAAAGACTGTGAGAAGTCTAAATCACAAAAAGATTGCTATCTTCAAATGAAGAACAACGTGATTGTAGCCATAGAACAAGAGAATAAGTGTTTTTTGATAGGCATATTAACTCTAATATTAAGAATTCCAAAAAACTTTGGCAAAACTTGAAAGGCACTGTGTTACCAGATGGAAAAAAGTCTGAACTTTCTCCATGCTCCGATAATCCTGACACCATCAACTCTCATTTTCTCTGTGCACCCGGTCAAAATGATGTGTCAATATCACAGCTTACATATTTTGAGTACCTTAGATATGGCACAGCAACGCTTTCACTGCAGCCTGTAAATGAGGACAAGATACTCAAAATCATCAAAGGTCTCAAATCTAACGCTCAGGGCTGCGATGGGTTAACACGGGACATGGTTCTTTTGTCTCTTCCTTACACCCTACCTGCAATTACTATTATAATCAACAGATCTATGGCAGAAAGTACATTCCCTAATGCCTGGAAGACAGCAGTGGTAAAACCCTTACCCAAAGTGAGCTCCCCAACGTCTCTTCAAGACCTCCATCTCATAAGCATCCTTCCATGCTTGTCAAAGATACTGGAACGGGTGGTCTGTGAACAACTCACAGAGTTTCTCGAAGAAAATGAGATATTGTCTTGCTTCCGATCTGGCTTCCGTAAAGGACACAGTACTGCTTCTGCTATGGCTGATGTGGTTGACAACCTACTCTCGGCTCAGGACCAGGGAGAGGTCAGCATTCTGGTTCTCCTGGACTTCTCACGCGCTTTCGAAACAATAAATACCGCACTACTTTTATCCAAGCTCTCATATTATGGGGTGGACACGGCTACAGTTAAATGGTTTGAAAGTTATTTGGCAGAAAGGCAACAGTATGTGCAACTTGTGGACAGGAATGGTACCAAATCAACGCGAGGAGTTCCACAGGGTTCTATACTTGGCCCAATTTTGTGTATCTTGTACAGCGCTGATTTCATCCACAGTATTAAACACTGCAAATATCACCTATATGCAGACGAATTACAGCTGTATTTTTCCTTTAAACCAGAAAATATTGATAATGCTATCACAATGATCAACAGTGACTTATCTAGAATAGCTGATTGGTGCAAATCCAACTATCTGGTCTTTAACCCAAGGAAATCAAAATTAATGTTAATAGGTACCAACAAAAAGGTTAAAAAAATTGATAATATTTGCCTCAATATAAAACTGGACAACGAAGTCATTACTCGAGTGAATAAATGCAGAAATCTGGGTTTAACTTCTTAAAGGAGATCGCAAAGCAAGCGAGTGCAACCTACTTGGAAACCTACATGGGTTTTTGTATTTGATATTTTAGATGTCAAATGTCACTCTCTCTATAAGAAAAATCTGTACCTACACGAATAGTTTTTCTCAGTTGTAAATAAAAGTCTGTTTTATATTTCAATAAGCGTTTATTTCATTGCTAAATAGCTTCCACATCGTCTGCGCACTGCTATATCACAACAGGTTATGGTTTTGCTGCAATTTAGCTGAAAGATGGAATCGACTTTCAAGTACAACATTGCACCTCTCGAAGGTAAAAGTAACTGGGATACACGGAAGTATAAAGTGCTTATTGTGCTCAAGGGCATACCTCGCGCTCTCGATATAATCGAAGGCAGACTTACCGAGGATAAAGAAAGCGAAACCATTGCGAACGGAACATCCGCCGCCGATACCGTGTCGGAATTCACGAAAGCCGACTCGAGTGCTCTTTTCTTTATCACCAACAATATGACTGAAGAAATGCTACGAAAAGTGATGATATTTACGTCCACTAGAGAAATATGGTTAGAACTTCATCGAATTTTTGACGGAACAAACGAAGACAAAACCTTCCAATTATGTATGAGTTTCTTTGGACTGAGAAAGGATCCAGCTGACGACGCAGCAACTCATATGTCAAAGTTGAAGAACGTTTGGACCTCATTGAACAAAGAGCTCGGCGAAGATATTCTTATCTTCTTCTTCCGGATCTTCTTCTCATATGCAAAACGCTCAATACACTGGGAAAAGAATACGTTCAATTCAAGAGTGGATGGTTAATGTGTCCAACGTCCGAACGAACCATTGATAACCTAACCGACCGTCTGTGCGTGTTCGAAAGGAACTTGATGGTGTCTAACGTGCCACCAGAACAAGAGGCCTTAGCAACAAAGACCACACAGAAAGGGAAAAGAAAAAGAATAAGGATGCAAAGATAAAATGCAACTACTGCTCCGTCAAAGGTCACCGCGTGAAGGATTGCAAAAGATGGCTTCAAGATGGCAAACCTCCGAAAGCAGTAACCCGCCTCGTTCTGTTTCGTCTCAAAAGGAATCTCAAGTAGTGGAATCGATGTACTTACAAACGGAAGTACTGACAACTGACCATGAAGTATCGACGACTTCATCGAATACAGTCAACTGGTACGTTGATAACGGCGCAACATGCCATGTCAGCAATCGCGGAGATCTATTTCAAACATTCCAAGCTTTTGACCAGATGCACACCGTCTCTACGGCTAATGGCAATGCAATGCAAGCTAAAGGCAAAGGGAATATCAACATCGAATCAGAAGTACGTGGAAAAGTTTACGAGATCACCCTGAAGGACGTTTAGTACGTGCCACAGATCACAAAGAACCTGTTCTCTGTTCTAGCTGCTCATGACTGCAACTCAATAAGCAAGTTTGAGTCCACACCAACGAGCTGCACTATGTCAACACGCGGCGAAGTTAAACTAACGGGTGTACGCAGCATAAGCGGAGACTTAGACAAACTAAATGTTAAGAGTATCATTCCTAACAGAAACTTAGAAGTGAATCTTACATTAACAAAAACGCAGCTTTACCATGAGCGACTCGTACATCAGAACAAACGTCAAGTACGTCACTTTGTAAAACGGGAGTTAGGAGTAGACCTTCCTCAAGATGAAAGCATCTGCGAAAGTTGCATATTCGGCAAGTCGCACCGATTGAAGTTTGGTACCCGACCTAGAGCTTCAAGACTCGGCGAACTTGTACACAGCGACGTATGCGGACCGTTCCCTAACTTATTTACAAATCTACGCTATTTTGTATTGTTTAAGGATGATTTCACCGGCTATCGCTACGTTTACTTCCTGAGAGTCAAGTCAGAAGTAAAACAGAAGATACAAGAATTCATTACCGAAGCAAGAAATACTACTGGTCATTCGATCGAGACTCTCCTGAGTGACAATGGCGGCGAGTTTGACAATAAGGATGTGCGTGAGATCCTCGCCACGCATGGAATTAGACAGAGGCTGACTATGCCATATACTCCCGAGCAAAACGGATGCAGCGAGAGAGATAATAGAACCTGGGTCGAGGCTGCAAGGACTATTATGCACAGCGGAGGGTTCCAAGAGAAGCTTTGGGCCGAAATAATTATAACGGTTGCATACGTTCTTAACAGAACAGGTCCCTCCCGTATGGAGAACAAATCACCCTACGAACTATGGCATGGACTTAAACCGAAAGTTGCTCACCTACGCATCTTGGGCTGCAGAGCCTACGTCCATGTCCCCAAACAGAAAAGGAAGAAACTCTCCATGAAAGCCCTCAAAGGAAGATTAATCGGATACGACAACGATGATGGCTATCGTATCTGGTGCGACGACAACACAATGATTCGGTCGCGAGACGTAATCTTTGACGAGAATTCGCTTGACAGAACTCTTTGCGAAGACGTTGTACCCACGACAACGAGGAAAGACACGCCTTCAATGAAATCGATTTGAAAGTGACTTTCAATCAGGAACGCAATGAAGAAAGTCAAGATCCAACACCAAGCCATCATATTGAAAACTCGATATATGATCAAGAAGATCAAGGACGTGTGCCGCAGATAATAGAAGACAGATCTATTGAATTTGATGAGGAAAATCCCGATCATGGTGAAATGTCCAGACCACCGAGCACAACTGTGGACAAAGCCGATGCCAGTTTAGGAAATTCATCTGACTCAGAAGATGAAGAAACAGAACCTAGATACAACTTGCGAGACAGGAGCACCATTCATCCTCCAGAAAAATTTAGAGACTGCTGTGCACTTATCGATAAAGAAGCTGAACCCACTACGTTTAAAGAAGCTATGAAGAGCCCAAATAAAGATGAGTGGATCAAAGCTATGCTGAAAGAGATAGATTCTTTGAAAGAGAACAACACATGGGTCCTTCAAGAACCTCAAGATCGAAAAGCCATACCGTGCAAATGGGTTTATAAGATAAAGAGAAACCCGGATGGCTCTATCGATAGATACAAAGCGCGCCTGGTTGCAAAAGGTTTCAAACAACGCAAAGGAATAGACTACGAGGAAACGTACAGTCCTGTAGCCAGATTTGCAACCATACAATCACTATTAAGTGTTGCTGCAAGTGAAAGGATGTACCTAACACAGTTCGACGTGACGACTGCCTTTCTCTATGGTGAGCTCGAAGAAGAGCTTTACATGCAACAACCTGAAGGTTTTCACGACGGCTCTACCCGCGTGACATACGCGGGTCTCTGAACAGAAGTTTGTACGGATTGAAGCAAGCGCCCCGCTGCTGGTATCATCGTTTCCATAAAGTACTGTCTGAACTCGAATTCACACAGAGTACTGCAGATCCGTGTCTATACACAAAGAAAGTAGGGGGGAAATGTATCTTACTTACTTTATATGTCGACGACGGATTAGTGGCTGCTTCAGACAAACAGCTTGCCGATGACTTCCTAAAGAACCTGAAAACTAAACTTAAAATAACGACAAAGCCCGCGACCTACTACTTAGGAATGGAGATCAGTCAGTGTAAAGACGGCACGATTGTAATCCACCAAGAAGCATATACAAAGAAGGTACTTGAACGCTTTAATATGGCTAACAGTAATCCTGTCTCAACGCCGATTGACGCCGCAGAATCGTCTGTAACACAATTAGACGCGGAGAAAGGAAACACCGATGAGATTAATTTCCCTTATCGCGAAGCTGTTGGTGCACTAGCATACCTCATGGTCGCAACTCGTCCTGATATCGCTTATGCCGTTGGCTTAGTATCACGGAACTTGGAAAAGCCAAACAGAAGTGACTGGAACAGAGCTAAACGTATACTCCGTTACCTAAAGGGAACTACGTCTCTTGGGATCCAGTTTAAGCCGAAGACCCTGGCAAAGCCAGAATTGGAAGGATATAGCGACGCCGATTATGGTGGCGATGCTACTACCGGAAGATCCACCACTGGAATAGTATGCCTATATGCCGGAGGTCCAGTATCATGAACAAGCAGAAGGCAAACCTCAGTAGCACTGTCCACTACTGAAGCGGAATTAGTGGCCGCCAGTGAAGGAGCCAGAGAACTAGTTTGGCTGACGAGAGTCTTTGAAGATCTGACAAAGGAAAAGAGTGTGCCGACTCTTCATGTTGACAACGAAGCAGCGGTACGATTGGCACACAACCCGGAATTCCACAAGCGGACGAAGCATATTCGCGTCCGACACTTCTATGTCCGAGAACTTGTGACTGAAGGAGCGATCTTTGTTAAAAGAATTGGAACAAGAGATCAGATCGCAGACGTCATGACCAAAGGACTGCCGAAGCCCGCCTTTGTGAAGGTCAGGTCTGCACTTGCATTGTTTTAGAGGGCGTGTTAAAGGAGATCGCAAAGCAAGCGAGTGCAACCTACTTGGAAACCTACATAGGTTTTTGTATTTGATATTTTAGATGTCAAATGTCACTCTCTCTATATGAAAAATTTGTACCTACACGAATAGTTTTTCTCAGTTGTTAATAAAAGTCTGTTTTATATTTCAATAAGCGTTTATTTCATTGCTAAATAGCTTCCACATCGTCTGCGCACTGCTATATCACAACATAACTCTGGATAACCGCCTTAATTTTGAAAGCCATGTTACTGAGTGTGTCCGAAACTGTTTTTATCGCCTAAAACTCCTTTATAAATTACGTCCTTATCTACACGAGCAACCCAGAGTAGCACTTTGCGAATCTCTTATATTATCTAAACTAAATTACTGTGATACTGTATATGGTTCATGCCTACTGGCTAGAACTGCTAAACTTATACAGCGGGTGCAGAACGCCTGTGCGCGTTTCTGCTTCCATATACCGCCGCGATCACATGTGACTCCGTTCCTAAATAGTTCTAACATATTGAAAATGAAAGCCCGTAGAAGGTTACATCTCGCAACTTTAATGTTTGGTATCATTAAATCGGGCAAACCAATTTACCTTTATAACAAGCTCACATGGTTTCAACACACTAAGAGTAACCAGCTTAGAGCCTGTAGAAGTATCTTAGAGACGCCAATACATCGTACGAGGATGTTTCGTGGATCCTTCAGGTTCGCAGCTACACGCTGTTGGAACGATCTCCCGCCGCCGTTGCGTGACCTTAAAACAATCGTCACTTTTAAAAAACGCCTTAAAAAGTACTTATTTGAGCTCCAGTCAACATCGATTGCTTCATAATTATTTATATCCACTTACAATCCGGTATTTCAAGTCGCGCGTGCGGCGTCGGGGACGTTGCGAAGCGTCATCACGATATGTTGCACTGTTTGCAAGGAATATCCTCAGCTCTTTGACTTGGCGGATCATCATATTTAGACGTAAGTAAGTACTTGTAAATCTATTTATTTGTATTCTGTATTTTGATTTGTTTTTATTTTGTTTCGTGCCTGTATTAAATGTATTGCAAAAATATGTACCTACGACGAACGTTATCTCGTACAGGCCCTGTCAGAATACCAGCGCTGTTGTGGTGTGAGCAATGTTCTCATCACAACAGCATTAAGCTGAGGCAGGGTCCTGGTTGGCTCGTCTCACACCCTATTTTTATTGTTTAAATTAGTTTAAGTACCTACTTAGTTTATATATTTTTTTTCTATTTCTCCTGTTTGTGTTTTTTTTGTGTGTGTGATATTGGCCAATAAACTTCATTCTTCATTCATTTCGATGAAACTCAGTTTTTGGTAGTATTTTGACAAGAAAACAGCAACTCAATGTTAAAAATGTAAAAAATTCAAGATGGCGGCCAACTTTTTTGTTTGCGGGCCGATTTCGATGAAACTCGGTTTTTAGTAGTATTTTGACACGAAAACAGCAACTCAATGTTAAAAATGTAATCTTGTTTTTTTACATTTATAACATTGCGTTGCTGTTTTCTTGCCAAAATACTAACAAAAACCGAGTTCATCGAAATCAGCCCGCTAACAAAAAAGTTGGCCCCCATCTTGAATTTTTTACATTTTTAACATCGCGTTGCTGTTTTCTTGCCAAAATACTACGAAAAACCGAGTTTCATCGTAATCGGCCCGCAAACAAAAAAGTTGGATGCCATCTTGGATTTTTTATATTTTTATTATTGCGTTGCTGTTTTCTTCTCAAAATAGTACAAAAAACCGAGTTTCATCGAAATCGGCCCAAAAACAAAATAGTTGTTCGCCATCTTGGTTTTTTTATATTTTTATTTTTGCGTTGCTGTTTTCTTGTCAGAATTGTACCAAAAACTGAGTTTCACCGAAATCGGCCCGCAAACAAAAAATTTGGCCGCCATCTTGTTTTTTTACATTTTTAACATTGCGTTGCTGTTTTCTTGCCGAAATACTACCAAAAACCGAGTTTCATCGAAATCGGCCCGCAAACAAAAAAGTTGGCCGCCATCTTGAATTTTTTTTTTAACATTGCGTTGCTGTTTTCATGCCAATTTACTACCAAAAACCGAGTTTCATCGAAATCGGCCCAATAATCAAACAAAAATACACAAATATCAACAAATACATCAATGTGCGGACGCTATTTTGAATTCCAAATCTAATATCAAAATCGTGCCAAAAACACTTTTTCATGACACCAACATCAAAAAATTACAAACACTACTTTCAATATAATATAATATAACCCAATCAGAAGCGTAAGCTGTGACGGGATAGGGCCCGAGATGCATACATTGCCAAAGTATGGGCTCTCGGGCCCTCCCACCCCCCTTCTATACCGCACCACCCCGCACGATTGCTCTGTCTAGAAGACGCCTCCGATGGCCGACTGTATGAAGACTATCTCTCGGCTGTGGTAATACTACTCTCAGTTCATTTATTTAGTTATTTATTCGGGAAAAACTAGAAATATTTTCTACTTATATCATCTACTTCCTACCTACTTACCTACCTACTGATTACTAATTTCATTATGAATCTCACCAAATAGGTACCTAACGTTAAAGTTTCAGTTACTAAAAAAAATACAAAATATTCATTTTCAAAAAATTACATGTTAGGGTATTTTCATTAGACTCCTCCCTTTAAGTTATAGTTTTAACGTTAGGTACCTAATTGGTAGTAAAATATTAGTAGTTTTTCCTAAACTAAATAAATGAACTGAGAGTAGAGTATTAAACGACCAAATTTTTTTTGATGAGATTTAATCAAAAATTTTTTGATTGTGTCAATACTCTAAAAAAATAAAAAGTGGGTAGAAAAATATTTGTTTACTTATACCAAATCAATAGCCTTGAACCGAGGATATGACTATTGACACAGTCAAAAAATATAAATTTCACTTTTTTGCTTGATAGTACTCACCTCATGATTGCAATCAAGTTTAAACCTTATTACTGTGCAGCAAAGTTCAATATTGATCGACAGCCTATATTCAGCGTACTATGTAGAAGTTAACATTCGATTTTTAGAAAATAGCAATGAAGAATTCTTTTTTTATTTATATAGTAAGAATCACAATTTCACTAACAATTTTTTGATATATTTATTTGTTTATAACTTGTACCCGTTTCTCTGGAATCGTCATTGCCAGAAACGTCAAGTTAGCAGCCGACTTTGAGATCGTAATATCTCGGCTTGTACTGAAGCAATATTATTGAAATTTTGCGTATACGATTCACTATTTCCTAACAATTTTTTGGCATATAAATCACATTGATACGAACTGTATTTCTTAAGGTGTCTGCCAGCTTGACGTCAAGATAGCAGCCTCACCAAGATACTCAAATATCTTTTGAACCATAGTATCACTATTTATATGCTATAGTTCACTATTTATAACTATTTACTAACAATTTTTTGACCTAGTCAAAACCTTCTAATTCCATGGTGAGGCTGCCAACTATACGCTAATACATACGGGCCTATTTAAGTCCTCTTCCGCACTAGCGTTTAACCGCGGGGTGACCAACCGCGCGGCTCCATATTAATTTGAAACGTGGTGCAAATCAAAATGGAAAAAGCGGCTAGCCGTTCGGACAGCCGCTCCCGCGGTCATCTTGGCCAACCGCGCGGTTTAATTTTATATGAAATTTGGTGGCGGTAGCTAAACCGCCGCCGGTGACGTTAAAAGCGGCTGGCCGCCCCCCGCGGAGCGGCACCGCCGCCGCCGCCAGTGCGGAGAGGACCGATTTTCAGTCATTAGATATATTTTTATCTGAGGAATAAAAATGACGTTTGACAGATTTTGTATCATCCACTAGGATTCCCTGCTAGACTCGCCTGCCTGCCTGGGGGATAAAATTCAAATTCATCTCTAGGAATGATATAGGCGGCGACTGAAAAATCGGCCCAAGGATTTTCTCGTCTATCCATAATAGGGTTGCCAACCCTACTATATAATATATTATCCTACTATATTGAGGGCTCGCCTACTATATTTTTTGAAAAAATATATAGTAGGCAAAACTACTATATTTTATCAAGTGAAAAAATTAAACAAAAGCAACAAAAATTATTACTTATATGCACATAAGTAACTGCATAATAATTTTTGTATTAAACACTTGTGTTTATAGTTGTTAAATAAATTATGTAAATGTTAGTACTTAAGTATGGAAAATACAACTTCTTAAAAATCCTCCATACAAAACGGCAACCTACTATATTTTTTTGGAATTTTTCGCTATCTACTATATTTTTACGCTAAAAATCTTGAAAATACTATATTTCATGCAAAAAAAGTTGGCAACCCTAATCCATAACCACATTTAAATAAGAGAATTATTTGTAATTATTATTTTATTTAATTATTCAGCCTGTGCAATTATTTTAAGTTGCTTAATATAAACTTTTATAACTTTATTTACGTAAGATATTATAATCTGAAAATTGAAAAAAAAACCTAGTCATTCACTGACCTGCATATATTTACACTGGACAGGCTTATGTCAAACTGTTTTTGTGCCTATTTGATTTCCGCCATTTTGGCGCTGTAGGACGTAGCGTGAGCATAGCGTGCGTACGTGGTACTAAAGTTTGAAGTCTGGAGAGACCATCACGGTAACTATTTTCATATTGTACGTCAAAATTAGTTCTTTAGACGCACGCTAGTGGCGTTCCAAATAGGCACAAAAACTTAGCTGTCAAATCATACAGACAGCCAGTCCAGTTAAATAAAAAAAAATTCATGTCAGTGTAGTCATTATAGTATTGAAAGCAAAGCTATTCTGTGGCCCTACCATGAGTTGACGCAAACTGTTTACGTTACAGTAAACTGTCGGATATACCGCTCACAGTCAATACGAGTGAAAGAGAGAAAACGATAGTTTACTAAGAACGTAAACAGTTAGCAACAACTCATGGTAGGGCCACTGTCGTCATGTGCTGCGCTTGTGTAAGAAAAATTCTTTGGGCTGCTATTGGCTCCGTGCACGCTTTTAGCGCCACCTAGCGTGTTGCAACTTTGTTGGCTCTGACCCATGGAAATAGTATTATAAACCTCCTTGCTCTGACCTGACCATTTTGACGTTTTTATATGTAATGGCGGCATTGTGACAAAATGTTAAGAAATACTATACATAATTGAATTATTAATGTAAATTTCAAAACTACTGTGATTTGGGTGGATAAAGTGTTGTGAAATCATTTTTGGTCATTTAAATTAAATATGGCAAGTAAGATCTATTCAAAAAGATTGTTTTATTTTGGTTATATCAGGGTTTGTTTACTTCTTTTTTAGTCGTAGATTTTGTGAAACAAGAGGATAAAGCTACTTTAATAATTTTACTAAGTGATAATAAACCTATATAATTATTCCTGTATCGCTAGTAATAAATTAAATATCATTTTCAAGCAGATTACAGAGCCTTCTTTATTTCTACTTTTTGCCACCATGAGCGCTGCGATCGATTATTATACCTTTGCACCCTCCCAATATGTCGCTGCAGACCTCTTTCATTAAGACGACGACGCACTGTTTGCATTGAAATCTGTAACATAGCATTAGGACTTAGTATAACTAGATCTCTCGTCCAAAACGCTCACCACGTTAGACGCGTACCACTATTTTTGCAATTATATTAA
This sequence comes from Agriphila geniculea, assembly GCA_943789525.1. Classification (NCBI taxonomy): domain Eukaryota; kingdom Metazoa; phylum Arthropoda; class Insecta; order Lepidoptera; family Crambidae; genus Agriphila; species Agriphila geniculea. Next base: position 10,031,431 of record OX038895.1, read on the forward strand.
CTAAGAAGCAATCTAAAATAAGCTGTATTTGCAACGGCACTGAATTGTATTTCTACAGTCAACTGCGCTGCTGCTTACGACTACTGGGAACACACAAGCTTGATATTTCGCGCGGCAGTGGCGACACAGTACGAGCGGCGAAAGAAACTGCAGCAAGGCAAGTGTCGTCTCATTTACTCTTTGCACAGTACACGCAAAATTTTGAGATAACTTAAGGTGTAGCTAAATCTCACTAACCCACAATGTACTCGTCTCAACCTAACCTACATGCCGATTCTGATGACAATGAATTAATAAGAAACGTCAATGTAAGAAATAAAAAGAGAGCTCATGACTCTGATGAAATTATAGATTTGAAAGATTCCCTTAAATCTTTTGAGAAAGTGTTCCATACAGAAATTAAGGAAATGAAAAAAATGAATAGCCAGATACTTAATTCTAATGCTGAAATGTTGCAATTACTGCATGAAAATGCTGCTAACTTTAAACAACTAAATGAGAAAATAGTTACTCTTGAAAATAAACACGCTGCTGCTATGGATCATATAGAAGAACTTGAAACTCAACTGAATGAGTTACAAAAGCACCGTAACAAAAACGTGATTGAGATAAGAAATGTGCCAAGAACAGAAAAAGAGGATATTCAAGCAATGATGGCCACTCTGAGTAAAAATCTATAACTACCACCTACAACTGACTTACTGCAGTGCCACAGAAGAGGGAAAAATAACTCACCTATTGTTGTTGAATTCAAAAATCTCCAAGACAAGGAAAAGATACTGAGGGCTATCAAGACTTTCAATGTTCAAAACAAAGACGCTAAACTGAATACCAGCCATCTTGGACTTGGTGAAGATAAACTACCAGTATATGTTTCGGAGGCATTGACATCAACCAATAAGAAAATTCTGGCAGCTGCGCGCAATCTTGTAAAGGAAGGTCTTATTAAGTACTGCTGGACATCCCGTGGCAACATCTTGGTTCGGAAATCTGATGGTGAGGCTGCTCTGGTTTTAAAATCAACCGCTCAAGTTGAAGCATTACGTACTGCATGACTACTTAGTCATAGCTGTTTTCCTGTGGCTTGTAGATCACCTTTTTTTACTATTAGTTTTGTTTTTATTTTTAAAGGTTTCTTGTTTATTGTTACTTGTCATCGAAAGAGTCACTTTCAGCTTAAATGCAACTTACTATATTCTGTTCTTTTTATTTATCTGTCATATGTTAAACTCACTTTTTCTTTATGTGAACATGCTTACAGTCTATTTTCAGTCCACTTCTATCAACCTACTGCCATTTTAGATACCAATCATCAACTAAGCCTTAAACACGAGTATTTAAATTTCTTTATTGACCATGGATAACGATCTAGAGCAGATTGCCACGGACGTTGATAGTATCAACGTCGGTGAATCAATCTTGGTTGATGATCCAAGTGCTTTTCAACAATATATTACTGATAAAAATAATTCCCTCAAGATTATTATGCAAAACATTAGAAGTCTGAATAAAAATTTTCATGACTTTGAAACGTTCATGGCGAGAACTAAAACTCAATACGATATTATTATTCTTACTGAGTGTTGGCTTCAGAATTGTGATTTTATACCAGACTTAGACAGTTATAACTCCTTCTCCACAGCTAGACATATAAATCAGAATAGTGGAGTCGTTATATATATTCGAAAAAATATTGTAGATGTTTCTGTTTATGAACCTTGTATTGATGATGCTGACTGTTTAGTGGTAAAAATAGGTAGCAGCTATTCTCTGGTTTGTGTATACCGATCACCTTCATTTGTTTCCCACCTTAACTTTCAAAACTCAATGGATATATTACTGCAAAATTTAAAACAAACCCCTAATATCTTTATGATCGGTGATATCAACATCGATATCAGTAAAACTAATGATGATAACAGATCGGATGAGTATATGGATTTTCTAGCATCGCATGGTTTATTACCTAGTCATAATATACCCACGCGTGGAACTAGTTGTCTTGATCATTGCTTTGTGAAGACTAAAAACAAAATTCTGACCCTGGTCTGTGAATCGTCTATTACTGATCATAGTCCGGTGTTTTTTGAAACTTCATTAATTTCAACTAGTCAACTAAAAAGTACACATTCCACTGTCTCAAAAATAGATTACAGCAAAGTTTTGCTCCTTCTACAGAAGATTGATTGGACCAGCTTACTAGATATCACTGACGTAAATACTGCTGCCGCAACATTCATCGGTATTTTAAAAGAAATTCTGAATAAGTCATCTTACAGTATTAGCGTTCCTAATCGAAAACTTAGTCTCAAACCCTGGATGACTCCAGGATTACTTCGCTGCGTAAGATTTCGAGATGTCTTACATCAAAAACACAAAAAATCTCCTAATGATACAAATCTGAAAATAAAATACAAACGCTATAGAAATCATTGCAATAACATACTTCACAACCTAAGAAAAGAACATGACATCTTAGAACTAGAACAAAATAAAAAGGACATAAAAAAGACATGGAAAACAATTAAACGTGTCTGCTTCTTAAATAAATCTAATAATTTAACTGACGTATCTAGTAATCTCCTCAAAATTAAAGACTCTCCAAGTGAATCATTAAATTCTGCAAATGATTACTTTGTAAATGTTGGACATAATCTTGCTGAAAAAGTCTTACAAAACCTTAATAAAACTCAGATCGACTTGGTTAATCAATTTAAATGTAACGATGTACCTGTGGGTTCTTTTATGCTCTTACCAACAGATGAAATTGAAATAACTAAAATTATTGGTTCATTAAAAAATAAAAACTCCACTGGATGGGATGGCATATCTTCACATTTTATAAAGAGATTTGCTGGTCAACTTGCTTTGCCTATTACTCACATATGCAATCTGAGTATCTCATCTGGTGTATTCCCTAAAGTTCTCAAAAAATCTGTTGTTGTTCCCATATTTAAAAGCGGAGACGTTACCGAGGTGTCAAATTATCGGCCCATATCGTTACTGCCTACTCTTGCGAAGATTTTAGAGAAGGTGATCAATGTCAGGCTTGTAAATTACTTAGAATCCAACAACCTGTTATCAAAAAACCAGTTTGGATTTAGACGTATGAAATCTACTACGGATGCAGTTGACGGTTTGATTTCTCATGTGGCTAAGTGCCTAGATAGTAAACTCAAATGCCTGGGAGTTTTTTTAGACTTGGCCAAGACATTCGACACCGTCTCGATGCCCTTGCTTCTTTGCAAACTTGAAGAAATTGGCGTTCGGGGACTTCCACTAGAATTATTTAAGGATTACTTGTCTGGCAGGTCACAGTCTCTTAAAATTGGTGATTCATACAGTTCCGAACTAGAAATAAATTATGGCGTACCCCAAGGCTCTGTTCTAGGACCGACACTCTTTTTAATATATATAAACAATATATGTAATACAGAAATAAAAAATTGCAAAATAATCACATACGCTGACGATACTGTCTTACTGTTTACTGGAAAGTCCTTAGAAGATGTTAAATTGGATGCCGAGAGGGGCCTGCAACACATAATGAATTTATTAAATAATAATCTACTTACACTTAATTTATCAAAAACCAAATATTTAGTTTTTTCGATTAAGTCTTGGGAGACACAATCTATATTGTTATCAAATTTCAATCTTAAAGTACATACATGTCGTAATGCTGGAATTTGTAGTTGCTATGTTCTTTCCAAAGCTTCTAGTATCAAATATCTGGGCATTTTGATTGATGATAATTTGAATTGGAAGGGCCATATAGATAGTTTGAAGTCTCGTATACGCAAACTTATACCGGTTTTCAAAAAACTACGACACTTGGGAAGTGATCATGCCAATAAAACTGTTTATTTTAGTCTATGCCAGTCATTAATATGTTACGGAATATCAGCATGGGGTGGTACATGCAAAACCACTTTATTGAAATTGGAAAGAGTCCAAAGGACTATTCTAAAAGTAATTCTTTTTAAACCTTTCAAATACTCCACAACGGATCTGTATAAAGAATTTGAAACACTAACTGTAAGACAATTATACATTAAGACAGCAGTTTTAAAACAACATTCCTACTCCCGTGATTATTTCTCAAATCGTAGACCGTTTGACGTTTATAATGTCCCAGCTTGCAAAACAACCTTTGGCCAAAGGTTTTCATATTTCTTGGGTCCTTTTTTGTATAATCGCATCAGTAAGCATATTACACTTGAAAACAAAACACGTTTTATGTGTGAAAAGACACTTCGCGAGTATCTTTATGGTTATGACTATGAAGGGACGGAAAGCTTGTTCACAATAAGTAAGTAAATATATGTATATGTCGCAGGCGTATTGTATATTTAGCCGTATTACATAGCAACTAGCTGTTTTAGAAAACGGCGCCGTATTGTAATACGGCGAGTCAACGATACGCCAGATTGACAATGTGATACGTTGTTCAATACAGCGGAGCACGTTTAGCCGTTTTGAATCAAAGTTCTATTGTAGAGTGACCACACTAACAAAATGAAACAGTGCTTAATTGAAAATGAATTTAATTTTAATAATTATGAAAAAAGGTAGGTTTAAGTAACTTCTAAAGCACCTAGTAAGTAGTAGGAAACATGTGTTCTTTTTATTAGTTTTAATGAATGTACTACTTCTATCAAATAAATAGGTACGGTACAAAACGGTTTGGTTCTTGTTTTAGTACAATAGCCCGTAGAACATTTAAATCACCAAAAAGGTTACCGTTTGCCGTTGTGATATAGTTATTTATTACGAAATTATAGATACTTTAACCCAAGTTTTACAGATCGCAACCCGCCGTAACCTATATTTGTGTATCTCCAAAATTGATATTTTTTTATTTTTCGAGGTTTACCACATAGTTTAGCTATTGTCGTGTTCTACAGCTTGGTTTGATTGCCACAGATAAAAGTAAAATCTGTGTATGGCTACTTTTTATAGTCTTACTTTTATCTGTGGCAATCAAACCAAGCTGTAGAACACGACAATAGCTAAACTATGTGGTAAACCATGAAAATGAAAAAATATAATTTTTGGAGATATACAAATATAGGTTACGGCGGGTTGCGATATGTAAAACTTGGGTTAAAGTATCTATAATTTCGTAATAAATAACTATATCACAACGGCAAACGGTAACCTTTTTTGTGATTTAAATGTTCTACGGGCTACTGTACTATTTGTAAAATTGTAATATTTTAGACTTACTAGAACATTAAGCAATTTTTTTGGTTTAAATAATTTTAAAGCCTTTTTGAATGTAACTTTTTTTATATGTAATGTATCAAAATATTGTTCTTTGGCCACTGCCCAAAAATTAGGGTTTCCTGAAATATGTTTTTTTAATCTTCACTGACTACACTCATTACGTTGTATTTTTTACACCAATAATATTGAGTAGGATTCCGCACAACACCAGAAAGCATTGCCACCTTAGCAGTTTTAATCTCGTTCTTTGATCCACGACTTTTTCACACTTCCGCATTGAGGTGCGTAGAAACTATTTAACTGCACATAAAAAAAAAGTCCTTAAAACAATTATCTGTGCACATTTGGCACGTTTTCTTCATTTAATTCATCCATATTCTTACTTATTTTCGATGCAATATCCGCACTTGACGCCATTTTTATTGTTATAGTAGGCAGCGCCGCGAGTGTTGATAATTGGTACTAAAAACTTACGGAAAAGCGGCTTATGAATCGCCCAATTACATTACGGCTAGCCGTATTGAAAATCGCAAAGCGCTCTATTCAATGCGGCGTACTTTTGACCAGCCGTTTTGAATACGGCGTATCTTTAATCCGCCGCATTACAATACGGCGCCGTTTTCTAAAACAGCTAGTTGCTATGTAATACGGCTAAATATACAATACGCCTGCGACATATATATAGTATCATCTCGTAAATTAACGCATAAAATCATATGTTATATTATAATATAAATATTAACTATTACTATTTTTATTATTATAATGCTCTTCTCGGAAAAAAGAAAAAAATTACGTGGCGCAATCAAATATTCTATATATTTTTCTCTTTCTTTTTTTAAATTTTAGTGCTGATATAAATAAATAAATATATATTTATAGCTATCATTATTTGCCTTTATTTATTTATTTTGCTATGTATGACTCTTTTTGAAATACTTGAATTTCCACAACATTTGTCTTAGCTTTAATTATAGTGTTGCATCTATTCTTTTTGCTTATACTATGTACGTTTTAAGTCAGGTTTCGTCTGTTATTGTTTGTCATTAAATTTCTCGATGAACTCAGTAGTGCAATCATAATAAGCAGGTGTACGAATAACCTTGTTTTTTTTATTGGTTTTGTGGTGTTACTGTTTATTGTGTTTAAATAGGGATGTCCTTAGAAATAGTTGCATTATTATATGCATTAAGTTTTCAATAATTGCTGTTTAAATTTCGACTAACTAACTTATACCTATGGTGTTTTTAACCAGTGCGTATCACAGTGATTGAACTTATCATTAGTATAATGGAAGAGAATCAATTACCTTGCTGTCACACAGTCTCGTACTACGACGGGAGGTAACGGATGTTTTTCGTATTGTACCCTCAACACTAAATGTAAGTTTTTCTTAAACTGTATTTTTAGTGTACGATCTGTATTATTCTATGCACAATAAAAGTTTTTATTTTATTTTTTTATTTAGATATTTGTATCATCTTACACGGTAGTAGCAGTATCACGAGTGGGATGGATTGAGAGGGATCCTGCGAGTGGCTAGCGACTATGGTGTTTGGTATGGTAGGGCTTCGGCGACGAAGCCCTTCCTCGTGACGACGTAGTCACGTGTATATCAACAGTCTCTAAAACAAAATTAGTGCTGCTTAATAAATCTCAGCTAAACCTAATCTTTATTACATAGATAAACACCGAAAACCACTAAAACTAAAATTTGGTGTACAAACTTACGTGCACATTTAGTTCTGTTGTTGCGATATTTCGGCAACTCTTATCCCCATTTCTATTTTTCTATTTCTAAAACTACGATGCTGATTACTTCCACAGCAGCGGTGACTTGCAGCATTTTATCAAATTATTGCTTCAATCTTTGCTTCGAACAAGAATATCTGATCAAAGAATTATTGTAATTTATTGTCGATTTTGAAAATTATTTTGAGATTTCTTATGTCAAGTAGACAAAATTGACATATTGACATCAAGGTTTTTGTTTTTAAATTTAGATTGCATCCATGATCCATGCAGTTTTTATTTGAAATAAGCTTTAAGTCTTCAGCGAAAATTTTTCTATGTCTATGCTTTAAGTAATGTCAAAATGTCAAGAAGAGGTTGCGTTCAGAGGCTTAGAGTGCAGTTAAAAAACAACCAAACGATTGTTTTTTAACTCACTCTAAGGTTAGGAACGACCAAGAACTTTAAATGTCAATGTCAATACAAAGTCTTCATTTTCCACTTGAAATAGGAATAATTTGAACTTTACTTTATTCAAAATCAAATAAAAACTGTTTTTTTTTGCGAAGCTACCATGATTTATTTGAAAATTAGACACAAAAACATCAAAATACAAAATAATGTCAAATGACATTGACAGTTTTCCTATAGACAAACGTCAGAGCGTTTTACAACCATCAATTTTGATGGTTGTTTGGTTGCAACGCTCTGACGTTTGGAACGGGAAAGTTGTTACAACCGAACTTCACGCTCTAATGTTTGGAACGGCGTTAGAGCGTTCGGTTGCACTCGGAGCGTAGGTTCGGAACGACCCCTTGCTGTTTGTACAATGGGCAACAGCGTCGCTTAACCAGTTTGCAACAAAATTCGTGTGTGCGCGTATCGCCCCTGCACGAACTAAACGTATGTGACAGCGGGCACGGCGTGCAAGCGATTTTAACCTTAGCAGGGTTGCGTTCAGTGGCTTAGAGTGCAGTTAAAAAACAACCAAACGGTTGTTTTTTAACTCACTCTAAGGTTAGGAACGACCAAGAACTTTAAATGTCAATGTCAATACAAAGTCTTCATTTTCCACTTGGAATAGGAATAATTTAAACTTTCCTTTATTCAAAATCAAATAAATCTGTTTTTTTTTGCGAAGCTACCATGATTTATTTGAAAATTAGACACAAAAACATCAAAATACAAAATAATGTCAAATGACTTTGACAGTTTTTCTATAGACAAACGTCAGAGCGTTTTACAACCATCAATTTTGATGGTTGTTTGGTTGCAATGCAACGCTCTGACGTTTGGAACGGGAAAGTTGTAACAACCGAACGTCACGCTCTAATGTTTAGAACAGCGTTAGAGCTTCCGCGGGCTGATTATCTAATTAGAAACCACCTAGCGACCGGTTGCAGTTCATAGATGATAGTGAACCATTGCTACTTCTTTTTGGATTAAAAAAAACATACCAAAGAAAAGTAGCAATGTATGTGGAATGAAACCGGTCGCTAAATAGTTTCTTTTTAGATAATCAGGGTGCCGGTTGCACTCGGAGCGTACGTTGAACGCAACCCAGTGGTTAAGCGACGCTGTTGCCCAAGGTACATACGTACATACTTAATACCCTAGGTCGGATTCGCGCTAACAGTGCTGTCAGTCAGTGTGATTCGGAACGCGGACTGTGTGATCGTGCTGTCAGTGTCAGCTGTCATTATATACTCTTTGGTCAGCTGTCCTGTCACCACTTACATAGTGTCAAATAATCGTCATGAAATGAATGAAAAATGCAATGAAATGTGATTTAAAAAAATCTCTTTGCTGTGAAAACTTGTGAGGTGTTGATGTTTTTATTCGAATTAAATAATAATCAAGCATTTCTCGTCCACCGCATTTGACCAGATAACCGACCAGTATTTTCCTCAGAATAAATTATCGCGCTCGCACACCTGAGGTGCTTTTTGTGCATTTATTTTATCTTCAAGTCTTTAATTTTATTGCACTGCACATAATTTTAACCTTGAATAAAGTAATAATCAAAGTAACTAGTGCAGTAAAAATGGAAAATGAAGCGAATTACACTATACGTGTAGGCTCAAGGAAAAGTGAGGTAAAGATATCGTGCTATTCTTTATGAAGTTTTATCTTTTCCATATCAGTTGTGATTCCTTTTACTTTTTTTTATAAATTAAGGTATCGATTCCATCTTTGATTTCAGCTTGCTCTTATACAAACAAACCATGTTATAGACACATTGAAAACAATTTATCCTGATAAAAATTTTACAATTGGTGAGTAAGTGACGTTTATGTTAAATGGTAAAGATAAAACCGCCCGGAACCTGACTCTCCGACCGCCTTCTTACTCACTGGTAGCTGACTGCGGGGGCGGCTGGCTGCTTTTACCATTTTAATATGCCTGTGATCGGTTGCCCGTGATCATATGCACTTGTGGTTAAGTAACCACCATGAAATTTCATATTAAAATCGAGCTGCATTGTTGGCCGCCCCTGTGGTTGTCCACTAGTGCGTAGCAGGACGAAGACAATTTTATTTGAAAAGCTCCAGATATGTTAAAAATAACAGAATGCCCATTTAGCCCCCATTAGCACAAGAGTTTTAAACGCGTCGCGTTAAAACCCGACGTTGGTGCTTTTTTTAGTGTGCTCATGCTCAATTTGATTTTACGTCCAACGCTCAACATCGAATATCCAGCAGGATAAAAAAGTGCCACACTTGAAAAATGCTTTCATATGAACAAATAGGTAATTTAATTGTTTTTAAGGTTCTACTTTCCATTAGTTGGCCTTGAATTTGGGGGTGAGAGTGAGGGGGGAGGGAGGGGGGGCTCCCTTACCCCCCTCCTAAAATTTGGGAGTTAGGAAATGGATACTTTTTTTGAAATGAATTTTCAATTTCCCTGTCGTAGACTTAAAGTAATAATAACAGCCAAATTACTGTTATTTTTCGGCAATTAAAGGAAGGGGGGGGAGGGGGAAGGGAAACAACTCCCTCCTCCAATCCCCATCTGCCGGTGATGCGTAGTTTTCGAGAAGTATTTTTTTGTGTAAACATAACTTCAAAACAAAAAATATGAAAATTAAGCAGGGGAGGCTAAAAAGAGGTAGGGAAAGGAGAGGGGACATACGTACAAAATTTTGCACGTAAAAAAAGTTGTTTCTGGCGCTTCGCCAGCACGCTCGCTTCGCTCGCTCTCCTTGCGCACTGGGTTCATGTACACCTAACATGCTCGTCGCTACGCTCGTCGCACCTATCACGTGACCTGCGGTCTTTGGTCACCATTGCAACGACTACCAACCTAGTGCGCCGTCAAAAATGACGACACTGGTCTAAAATTAGACAAATTCTCAATTTTCAGAAATTTATTTCTCACTTATTATTTGGTTCCTTACCATAAAATTTGGTATTCGTGTTCCATATCATTAGTTCTTTACATAAAAAAAAATATAAATTCAAAATTCGTGACCAACTAATGGAAAGAAGAGCCGTTTTTAACACCCACTGAAAAAGCGCTCATGGGAATTAGGGAGATTAAATACTTCTAATTAAAGTGAATGAAGTAGTGTCTTTTTTAGGTAATCATTTACTTACACAGTCTTGATTGCTTCTCTTTCATTTGGTGAAAAATTATTTCAAATGCATACCTAGGTACTGATTAAAATTATTTTCAGTTACCATGACCACACTTGGGGATAGAATACTAAATGTATCACTTCCAAAAATTGGTGAAAAATCTTTGTTTACAAAGGACCTTGAGGATGCGCTACGAAACAAAAGTGTGGATTTTGTGGTGCACTCCTTGAAGGACCTGCCAACTACGCTACCTGATGGTCTCACTATCGGAGCCGTGTTTGAGAGGTGGGTAAATATTAAACAAGATGTTTGCTATGTTTACTCTTAAAAGAAATAGTCCTTAATTTCAAATAAAACACTTTTTATTAGCAGATAGTAGTGCAGTTTTATTGAAAGTACTTAGCTAATAAGTTTATTTGGTTAGATTTTTTAAGTTTCCGACATTTCGGCACCTTTGCAGCTGCAGTGGTCATGGGCGGCAGTCGTTTTAATTAAACTATGTTAAAAAGTGTTTTATTTCATTGAATGTCAAATGAGCATGTAAGCTTGAAAGGTGAATAAGTCTTTTAATTTCTTCAGTCAAAACTAAGTATTGTTTTTTCCATGATTATACATAATATAATAAACCCTTCTACAGACTTTTTGCTTCATGTTAAAAGTTATTGTAATTAGTAGTTGTTTATTAATCTGTTTGCCCATTGGTAAAGGCCCCTCCATTTGGCACCACATGATGACATTAGAGTCTAATTTCATCATGTGGTGCCAAATGGACAGAATATTTTAATTAGTCTAATGATTAGACTAACTAAAATATTCTGTCTAAACTAAATAGTATGAAGGGTATTGTTTTCTCCATGACTTAACATATTGGATAAAATGGTTCCGATCAAGGTGACTGATCACCCTTCCGGCTTCGCTGGCATCCCCCTTTCTAAATAATAATGACTTTACATAAGATGTAATTTATTATATCATTTTATGTTTTCAGGGAAGACCCAAGAGACGCATTGGTGCTTCGGGAAGATCTAAAAGATCACACACTCGCCTCGTTGCCGGCTGGCTCCGTGATTGGTAAGTAGGAGACCCAGTATAAATGAAGACCAGAATCTTATCTTCATGTAAACTGACAGAACTTGGGTTGAAATGGCTGTGTATTGTCAACCACACCACTGGACCACACCTCTTGGGTGTTGTTCTAATACTAAACTTGCATTTATCAATATCAATTATTTATTATTCATAAGATCACAACATGACAATGTTCACATAACTTGTCGGTAGTGGTGTGGTTATCTAAAAAAATTGAAACGACAACCAAGTGGTGTGGTTGACAATACACGGAAATGGCGTGCTGACGGTGCTTCCACTCCACAAAATAAATACATAAATAAATGCATATTTTGTCCCATCCAGGGGCCGTACCGGCTAAGGCCGTATACAGAGAGAAAGCAGGTTGACGCAGGTTGCTATACTAAAATAGACCTTATCCCGGCGTATTATATTATATTTTCGCTATACTAAAATGGACCGCCGCTTGTAAGCGCTTATATGCGTATACGTGGGCTACTACATGCCCTAGCAGCCCACTTCAAATTTTTAAGACCCCTATTCAGTCCCTGTTGTAAAAAAGATATTTATTATTTTATTTATTTCTTATTTGCAAAATAATTGGGCAAAAGTCATCTTAAACTAATCCAAATTTCAAGTTGATACCATTAGTAGTTCTCGAGATATCCAGCTGTGACAGACAGGCAGACAGACTGAGTCACACCATAAGGGTTCCTTTTTTTACCATTTTGGTACGGAACCCTAAAAAGCAAATTGGCTGAATGCTTTTTTATAGGTAGGAAGTAGGAATAAGTTCCCTTAGCAATAGAAAACTCTTTTCTGAATTTTCGGTTGTGTGAAAATTAAAAAAAGAAGTTTAAGTCACTTCGTCTTCATAATTGTACGGGAGTAACAGCAGAATAGAGACACCAACCACAACATGGTTTAAAAAAAGTTTCGACACAAAACTATTCTATAGCTTGTGTAAGCTTTAAATTAATAATACCATTTCATCATATCACCCGTCGCAATCACGTATCATTTCATTTAACTTGTGTGGTCCTATCACGTCACGTAGTACCGACGGGTTACCTCTATCTGGCAGAAACTTGATGCTCCGTTTATTTGGCAGAACACACTTGGCAGAATCTTCTTTAAACGAATATTTTTAAGGCATAAAAATTGTTTAATATAATTATTGTTTGGCAGAATGTTTACATGTCCGAATTAACAATGGCATACTATTCAGATGGCAGAATTTCATTAGACATAAATATCTTTGGCATAATTTTTATTCGCAGAATTTCGTTTGGCATAATGTTTATTTAGTCGACAATTATTTGGTATAATTTTCACATGGTATTGTACGAATATGGCAGAATTTCATTAAGAATAATATCATCGAGCATATTGTAATCTCTAAAAAATGCATTTTAACTTCAAATTGAATTAAAAATTTGTCTTAAAAAGTCAATATGTTGAATTTTTGTAAATGTTGTGCTACAAAAGTCAACAACAGAACGAATCGCTGCAATACCGATATGCATGCTGCTTGCTTGCATGCATGCTTGTTTATGCTGCTTGCATGCTTGCCGGGGGGTGCAGGGGGGCCGGCCCCCCTGCTCGGGGGGGTCGGGGGGCCTGAGGCCCCCCGCTATAAAGATAAACTTTTAATGCACCTACCAGTAGGTTAGGTTAGGTTAGTGTTTTGACCACTCGCAGCATGCTGCATGCTGCATGCTTGCTTGCATGCTGCAAGTTACGTTATTATTTTGTATTATGTTTATTTGTTTTGATTTTGTGTAAACATGAATAAAAACACGAAAATATAGCAATCTGGTTGTTAAAGATATTTCGGATGTGGAGGACACCCGTTACGAAGATTGCAGCGATATGGACTCTGTTAGTTCTGACAATTCTGTACCTACTAAAGACTGTGAGTCTGATGAATGTATGGGTATTTTATCTTCAGAGGATATCGTCGAAGATCATTCTACTGGTGAGAACAGATTTGTTTGAGAGTACCAGTTACTCAAGATGATGACTTTTCTTCGGATGACGAAATACCTTTAAACCCATCTGCCTGGAGTGCCCAAGAAATATGCCAAAATTGACATGAAAAATTGTAAAGTTTACCCTCTGCAATTTTTATGAAACGTTCATAATTTTATCATTTTTATAATGTTGTTTCGTTCAAATATTTATAAATATTAAGAAAAAAATGCAATTCGCACTAATTTTAACTTCTTATTTTGATTGATCTGATTATCTAAAGATGATTGTTAATTTTGAGTGAAATATGTCAGTATTTACGTTATTGTCATTTCATAGAAGAAAATGTTGTGTTATTTAGTTTTTATTCTTTTTTATAGTATAATTACAATCTTAAAATGCGTTTCATTTATTCCTTGTTCCAGTATTTATTTGTATTACATTAAAAAACACGGCTTTAATGTAGGAGTCACTGTGACCGCGGGCAGGTAGTTGTGTTAGTAATATAGGTGGCAGGAAGTTAAGGGCTAGATATGAATTTTCTATTAAATGTATGCCAAAAGATGATTCTGACTATAAACTGTCTGCGATATGATGGTTCTACTATTTAATTATTATGGATATGAAATGTATTCCAAAAGATGATTCTGGCTTACAAAATTATGCGTTTTAAGTGTATGATAAATGAGTGTATGCCAAACGATTTTCTGCGACATGAAGTTTATGCCATTAGTTGGTATGCATAATAAAATTATGACATAAAAAGTTCTGCTATAAAAGGTAGACTCAGTACCGACAACGTATACTTAGGTGCCGGCACGAATCGTGAGCGGTAAGAGAAGTTGGAGGGGATTACTGCGCAAGTTTGCAATCGCCCCGCACCACGTCCCCCGCCAATGAGACCTAAAAATGACTGCTGCGCATTAAATGTCACCGCTCAAGATCCATGCCAAGACCTGCCTACTTATTGTCTAATTTTCAAAATCTATCGCAATCGCTTTCATTTGACAGATGGATGTGATACATTGATGCATTTCTTTGCCAAGTTTTTATTTGTGCCAAAAAGAAGCATCAATGTGTCACGTCCTGAAAGCGATTGCGATAGATTTTGAAGTTAGACAATTAGCCCCCTGCCTTTCTATTGTCTAACTTCAAAATCTATCGCAATCGCTTTCAGGATGTAATCCATTGAAGTTTCTTTTTGGCACAAATAAAAACATACCAAAGAAATGCAGCAATGTGTCACATCCATCTGTCAAACGAAAGCGATTTCGATAGATTTTTAAAATTAGACAATTAGCCCCATCACTTATAAGTTAGCGTCCACACCAGTTAAATGGTACAGAACTCACTAAAAATCGCGCTGCGCGGCCGATTTTTTTTTTACTAAAGAAGGCAAAATCTCTTATATAAAGGGAAGGGGTGACTCACAGACTATTGCCCAGCCTAATGCACTGAACCTAGAGACTTGAAATTTTGTACATACATACTTTATACCGTGTAAACACCCACTAAGAAGGGATTTTTGGATATTCCACCCCTAAAGGGTTGAAATGGGGGTACAAAGTTTGTATGGTAAAAAAAAATAGACATTACAACTTGAAACTTCGTAGGAGTACTTTTAAAAACAAATAAGCAAACACGTGTTTCGTGGGTTTCCGAAACTCGACCCTTTAGGGGGTAAATGGGGTATAAAAGCCCAACATCGATATGGGTGTCGTTATCGAGGTTTTATGGGATGTTGATTGTGAAAATAGCATTTATTTTTAAGTGGTAGACATTATTAAACCCCTAAAGGGGTTAATGGGGTCCAAACTTTGTATGGAAAGAATATAAAATAGACATCACGACTTGAAACTTCGTAGGAAGGAATACCTAATAATCAAATGATCAACATGTATATCGTAAATTTCTGAAAATCAACCCCTTAAGGGGTAAATGGGATAAAAAGCCCAAACTCGATAGGGATGTCGTTATAGAGGTTTTATGGGATGCTGATTGCGAAAATTGGCATTTATTTTGAAGTCCAACACGGTGCCATGATTCAACCCCTAAAGGGGTGAAATGGAATTCATATTTTGTATGGAAAAATAATATTTAATAGATATTTCGACTTGAAACTTCATATGAGTACTTCTAAAAACAAATAAGCAAACAAATCGATATGGATGTCAATATTGGGGTTTTGTGGGATGTTTTTGCGAAAATGGCATTTATTTTAGGGTCCAACACGACACGGTGCACATTATTCAACACCTAAAGGCCTGAAACAGGGGTACAAATTTTTTATGGAAAATAATACGGGAATGAGAACAGGAATGAGAACGGGAACTAATAATATTATAAATTTGAAAGTTTAATGTTTGGATGTTTGTTACTCAATCACGTAAAACCGGCTGAACGGATTTGGAATAACACACGGATAGTTATAGCCTGTGGCATATACATGGAAAAATAAAACATGGATACTTTTTATCTCGGTCAAAGATTCCATAACGATTTTCCGAATGTCCACGCGGATGAAGTCGCGGGCAAAAGCTAGTACAAGATAATACTCTGCGCGGCCTTTTTTCTGAAAAATCTGGCATTTTGTGCAGCCTAGACAGGCACCTGGCTTTAGGTAGATGGTTATATACCTAGGCGCGGGGCGAGGGGAGGGGGGAATTTATAGAAAATTGTTTCCTAGAGAGCGGCAAATTGCCTTCTGCACCTTTTTCTCATCTCATCTTTTGAAAACCTAGATAGCTGGCTGTCATATCTACAATATGCGAGATAAAATACTGGTTACTTTTCAGTCTGTGGTGCCGATATGCGCTTGCTTCGATATTGCTCACTTCCTTTGCTATTGACCGAGATTATTAATCCGTGTGATTGAACTAGGTTTTGTTACGTTTTCCACAGAGTTAAGTACCTGTAGATCGATTTGATTATTGGCATCCATTTATTCATACGTATTGTTGATTCTAGAAATACGGTTAATTAATAGCTAAAAATTGCTGAGTAAAATTTTTTGTAACTAGGTATATTAACCTACAGTCAAGTATTGTTTTTAAGTCATTGGAAAAGAAGCTTTATTCCAATAGAAAATAGACATAGTATATTTTAGTTCTATCAAAATTCAAAGTTGCAAATAAACCGCTTTTAAACTTGAATATAGTTAAATAACAAAGACCACATTTCTCTACTTACATTAATGAGATACCTTTTTAATACTTTAAGTTATAAA
Organism: Agriphila geniculea; assembly: GCA_943789525.1. Classification (NCBI taxonomy): domain Eukaryota; kingdom Metazoa; phylum Arthropoda; class Insecta; order Lepidoptera; family Crambidae; genus Agriphila; species Agriphila geniculea. The sequence goes on from OX038895.1 coordinate 10,048,234, forward strand.
TAAAGTCAATGTACCTATTTCTTTTGGGTATGTATTTAAATGCAGAAAATTCATAACACATACGACCGAAATATCGACTTATAAAACACCTATATTCAAAATATCGAAAATCCTAAATGTCGATATCCGATAGACCGAAACTTGAAAGATCGATTATTAAATGACCGGTAGTTCAAAATCCCAATAGTTAAAATGCAGATAGTTCGAAATCCTGAAAGACTGTTTAGGTCTATCAAGTGCGACGACGAGCGAGCGTAGCGAGCGAGGAGGAGGTTAGGTTCCATTGCGACCTACAACGCACGAGCCGATCGAGCGTGCCGCGGCAGCGGCCGGCGAAGTGCCAGATATGACCTGCTGGCATGCAAATCTCAATTAACCTTCGGTTTTTTAAGCTTCGGGCTTTAGTCTTTTAGGTAAAATGTCCTTTAATGATTTTAAAAGTTCGGCCAAACAACCATTCGACCTTTTAATTTTCGGTCTTTTCAACGTAGGCATTGTAATTGTAATACATACCCTTTTTTATTCTCTTTTCATCTTTATATTTTCATTAATGTACCACAAAATAGATATCAGTGAATGTTCTGGAAACATAGTCGTGGGTTTTAATTGAAACCATAATCTGATTTAAACTGATTTATTTGCAACTTTTTTACGAGAGGACAATAAAGCTCGAGTATTGTCGGACCGCTATCTATGAAGCTTTTAATTAGCTAATATAATTATTTTCACTGGAAATGGAAAATCCACTGGAAAAGTTGTCGTTGAAACAAATACTTTTAATCTGCTTGTTGAATATGTAACATAGATAGGTGGCTAATTTAAAAACGTCGAATCAATAAAGGGCGTAACCATGCAACTCAACGTTTTCGCATAAATATTAAGGATATCCACTGTTGTTAGTTAATTGTGCAGGAAAACGAATATTAGATTATGTCTATTGCGTGTTCAATTTTCGATAGAATACCTTGTGCTGTAACAATCTCTTTGTACGTATTTCTTAATTGCGCAGAACCAATACTTTACAGCTATTTGTCAGTGTACCACATGTGTAAACAGCAAACAGAGACTTAATGACGCACTAACGTTTGTCTTTATTACTTATGTATTACATTATAAAGTGTGTCGAATCGTCCTACCATTATTAAGCATTTATATTATTATCAAGTATTACAAACGCAGCGCATTCTTGACGTACAGTCACGCCTATAAATATGAATACAGTTTAGACTTTGTCACTCTTACTGCCTCACTAATAAACATTTACTTACACTTACACTTTAATAGTAAGACAGTAAAGCTATCACTTTTGAAGAGAAATCAATGTCTTAAATTTGAGATTTTTGCATCGACTCGAAATTCGACTCGCACCAGATCTATTCTCGGACGAGAATCGAACCCGCGACCTTTGGATATCCGGTCCAATGCTATGAGTTATGACCGCTGAGCTACCGAGTCACTAGTCAATGTCAACTAACAGAGTGACAAAGTTCTAAATGCGTACCTACGTCGAACCACGTCGAACGCAACGTGTAACCAACCAACCAACAACCCAGCCTGCTTAGCATGACGGATTTGTATCGCGTGATATAGCAATTAGCATTTTATCGACAATCAACTGTCAAATTCCTTTGTCTTTTTGACAGTTAAACGTGATAAAACGCTATATCACGCGATATAAATCGGTCATGCTAGGCAGGCAGCCTCCCTAGCATGACCACCGAAACACGATATAATATCACGTGATATAGCTTTTTATCGACACTCAGCTGTCATAATCCATTGTCTTATGACAGTTAAACGTGATAAATCGCTATATCATAACGCATTTCGGCGGTCATGCTAGGGGGGCAGCATGCTATATTTCGATATGAATCAATTTCTGCGCATGTGTTTCCGGTTCCGTTCCGTTCCACTGGTAATGCCAGTGGGTCCACGGGTCATTAGGGAAAAAAGGGCATCTGTTTTTAGACTTTTTGCAAAGTTGTACTGAACATTGTAGGCACGTCATCGCTCCGTCGCACCGCGCAACTGCACGGCTCGCATCCGCATTTGTCAGTGGTGGACGTCAGAGGGAACCTGAACACCCGACTGCGGAAGTTGGACGCGGGTGGGGAGTATTCCGCGCTGCTATTGGCTAGCGCGGGCCTGCAGAGGATGGGGTGGGGGAACAGGATATCTAAGGTAAGTTCTTATAATTAATATTTCTTTTTTCTTAGGGCGTAATGAGAGTCTTATCTTATCATGGAAACCATTTAAACCGTGACTAAAATAACACTTGTTATTGGTTGTTGCATTTCTCAAAAGGTGCATTTCGCTAAAAGGACACTTCTCAAATTGTGCATTTTGTAATGCCGGCATTTAACGCTCGCCAAGTGGAGACGAGCAGCGGTGGCGTATATTGCCGGTAATGAAACAAATGTGACAAGTCTTTTTCAAAAGCATCGACGAACTATACATTGGGCGAGGCGTGGGGAGCCCACATAAAGCACTTTGTGCAGGGCTTCTATAAATAGGTTTTCCTAGTATGTAGTGTGCAAAATGATGATATTATTGTGGAAAAAGGTGTACATTTTTTACATCTGGCAACATTTTGATAACCCATAATTTCGCCTATTCCAGATACTACCTTGCGCCGAGATGAAGTACGCAGTGGGCCAAGGAGCGCTCGCGGTAGAGTGTAGCTCGGACAATGACGTCATACTCGGCATGCTGGCGCCCTTCAACCACCCTGACACGTACTGCAGGGTGCTCGCCGAGAGGTGCTTCCTCAAGACACTCGGTAAGCTATAGCACTGTCTATTATACTAGCTAGACTGTGGCTATAGGATCTTTTTAACAAACTTCAAAAACATCGTCGTGTATACAGTATGAAGCAAACATCTTGACCCTTTTTCGACGGAGTGGGGATAAGTTCGCGCATGTGCTCTTGTGAGCGACCAATAGCGCGCGCCCCTCACCCGCCGCGCGCGCCCCTCACCGCTACGCACAGACAAAATACGCGTTCCGCGCAATCAACACCCGATTTTAAAGATGTTCACCTCTTACTGCACATATAGCAGTGAACGGATAATTAGAAACACCAGTCGATTTTCATACAAACGAGGTAACTTTAAAGCCTTGGTTCTCCGCCAAGGATTGACCTAGCTGTGATCTGATGGTGGCCATCTATGGAGTGAATGGTGGAGATCCAGATCACCATACACACCCAACTGATGTGATCATCATTTTAAGAGCTGTAAGGATCAGAGTTCTCATTTTCAGAATTTCCATACATTTTAATGCTATTTTCTCGGTTTTTTTAAACGTATCCAAATATCTCCTAGAATGCTAATCAGATCAGTTAAGTGTGTATAGCGATCTGGATCTCCACCATTCACTCTCTAGATAGCCATCATCAGATCACAGCTAAGTCAATCCCTGGTGGAGAACCATGGCTTCAAAGTTACCTCGTTTGTATGAAAATCGACTGGTGTTTCTAATTATCCGTCCACCACTATATATTTATTTTACCCATTATTCGAAGTTTGTTATCGCTTTCTAATGAGGTTCTCGTGTACAAGATGTAGCGTTGAACGGATCTCCATGCTGTCACAGTCGCTCTGCCCAAGCGGATATTTTTGGAACTACTTAGACAAGTCCAGTCACTGAACTCCAGTGACTTTGTTTAGGAGAGTAGTTTTGGCAACTCACTTCATCTGTCCACTCAATAATTTATAAATGTATTATCCTCATTTCAGGCGGTGGTTGCAGTGCCCCGGTAGGAGTCTCAACAAGGCTGAAGCAAGTCGATGACAAGTACCGACTCTCTATAACTGGAGCCGTTTGGAGTCTAGACGGCACCATCACGTTAAACCATTCACTAGAACAAACATTCCCACAAATTAGCAAAACTACTAAACACAAATTGAGTCCTACGGAAGAAAGTGACAGTAAGAAAGTTAAAACTGACGAAGGCGTTTCCCACCCGACAAACTTAGTTGAAGAACACAATAAAAGAATATCAGAAAAACATGACAATTTAAACTGTGAAGATACGAGGAGTTTAGCTGAAATAAGATCTCTCGACAAACAACCGAAGATATTCTGCGGTTTGGCAGAAAACTCTAATATCCCTTTAGACGTTATAGAAAAATGTGATAATTTAGGCAAAGAGTTAGCTGATGCGCTCATAGCCAAAGGTGCTTTAGAAGTAATGAAAGTAACACAAGACTTGATAAGAAATTCCATTACCTCAAAATCATGATTATGGATTTTATATGTAAATATTGAGGTGTGAATATATTATTATTAGGGATATTGTTGCGGAACATGACAAAAATCTCTTATTAATTTTGAACCTTAAGGATCGGTTATGCGGCAACATTTGTCTTTTTCTTTACGTGTAAAGAGTATGGAAAAGTGAGGTTTCACTTCTGCACTTTTTCGATGTTTTTCGTTGTTTTTTCATCATTATCTTTAGCACAATTATCTTTTTTGAAAAAATTATAGTAGAATAGTTACTGAAGCTACTTCACAGTACGTTAAAGTGTATTTTGATTTAGAATTCAATACGTTTCCGCTATTATTTACGCCAAAAATATGACCGTACGTAAGCGCTTTTGATGATATTCTGATTATTTTTTACAATCATCTGTGGGGTTTATACGCAATTGAATACTTGTAGCTACTACAGAATCTCTTTAGCTTGTCGTATGTTTTTTTGTGGCTACAACTTTACGTTTTCTATATAAAAATATGACCCCCGCAAACCATGTTTTCCTATCATGGACCCTTAATGTGGGTGTGATAAAAAAAGAGTAATAAACACAAAATTTTAAACTTAAATGCGAAGACATAAGGTTCAAAATTAATTAGACATTTTTGACGTCCCCCAATAATTTGTGCCTTAGGTGTATAGTATAGTTAATGTTATGTTGTACATTTTACACGAATATGGTTTATTGACAATGTATCATGGTACATGATTGTATAATGTTTGAATATATTCAAAGTTTATTTGGGACTATTTATAAGTACTTATCATGGCATGGTAGCACTATTTGTTGATTTTATTTGTTGAATAAAATGGTGAATTGAGTTGGGGAAAAAAGCTAGTTTGATTTATCATATATTGAAAAAAAAGGTAAGACTGGTGGAATATTTTGAGTTACTTTAATTATGAAACTATAGAACGGTAGTTAGTACTTATATCTATTCTGTGCTATAGGTTTGCTTTTGGAGATATAAAACGAGATTGAGTGATGGACAAATCTGAATGAAATCGCAATTAATTTGTACAATATCTTTATTCCACAATAAAATCTCAATCAAAACTCACAAGCATTCTTAACCAGTTGTGAACACAAAACAAAACCTAAAAATAACACTAACAAATACCTACATTATTATTATCATCGTCAAACTCGCTATCTTTTCTTTGCAAGGATTTTGGGAGAGGTATAATTTCTTTTATTCAAGCATTATTATCACAGCCAATGCAAACTACTCCAAAATTTTACTAATCATCTGTTTAACACTATTTATATTTAAATAGAAATACAATTAAATAAATATAATTCTATAGGTTACAGTTAGACAAAAATCCTTTTACGAAAAGAGCGACAATTCGATTGGGTCTCAATTTATTTATCAATAGACCACACGCAAGCGAAAAGAAGAGACATTGCATTATTAAATAAAAGACTTAATTAGTTACAGCTTAGAAATCAACAGGGAGCTCTATACGAAAATAATATCTAAATTCAATCGAACTCTTATGAAACCAACAGCGATGTTAAATGATTTTAAACATAATTCTGAGATAATAAGATATTTAAATACTACTCTGTGTTGCATGCAGAATAATCACCAAACCCTTAGAAATTGTCTGTAGGTATTTAAATTGATCTCACAACAGTTAGTTAATAGAATGAATTCAACAAAAGTATTATCGAATTCATCTGGTGATAACAAGTTATCAAGGAAATTGGTGCATTCTGTATGGACTTGTGATGCAATTATTCGACATCTTCTTCCTGAAGCACATTACCGCTAGCCTTCATGGAAGCACGGAGACGTTCTGACACCTCAGGTAACTTCTTGAGCAACAGATGGAAAATCGGCGCTGGCATAGTTTGTTGAAGAACCTGGAAAGAATTGATTTAAACTAAGACATGTATAAAGATTTAGAGGGGATGCCACATTTACAAAAGTCGTCTATTTACGATTCCCGCTGGACAAGAGAGTGCTCCACCGACAACCGGTATCATTGTCTTCAGCATGATCTGAACAAGAATACTGCGGTTGTCGCATTATAAAGTGGTGGAGGGGGGAGGGGTGGAGGGAAGAGATGCGGAAGTCGAGTATCGGAAATTGGTTGATTTTCTCAACAACCACTTGACCGATTTAAACAAATAATGTGTCTTAGGGTAGGTAATATTTTTGACAACATATTTTTATTTGCAATGGTTTTTGTAAATACTATAGTTTATTAAATAATTAGAAAAAAGTCGAATTTCAAACATAATCATTTTTAGTTTTGTAGATTTGAAGCAGTAAATTAAAATAAAGTACAGAAGTACATATAGTATAAAGTACTACGTAAAATTGCCACAATCATTGGCTTGCTGTCTGTTTTTAAGTTTTGAAATTTGGCTGGAAGACAACAAAATTATCATCGATATAGTGCCGGAGGTCACTGTCCGAATAATATGGAAACCGCTTTAACGAGAGTAGTCTAATGACGATTCCCGTCGGACCGAAGAGTTCTCTACCGACAACTGGTATCATTGTCTTCAGCATGATCTCTTGAACAAGAATATAGTGGTTGTCGCATCATAAAGTGGTTGAGGGGGGAGGGAGGGGAGGGAAAAGATGCGGAAATCGGGTCTCAGGGTTTGGATAATTTCTCAGTAACCGCTTGTCCGATTAAAACAAATAACATTTCATATGGTAGATAATACCTGTAACAACATATTTTATCTAACAATGTTTTTTGTAAATACTAAAGTTTATTACAAAAATAGAAAAAAGATGAATTTCAAACAAAGGCTTTTTTAGTTTTGTAGAATTGAAGCAGTAAATTAAAAGGAAGTACTATGAAATTAAAACTATGAGGATTTGCCCCAGAAAAAAAAATTATACATAGCACAATTGTTCCACTATATGAAGTAATAAACTTGTTAAACATTTTTATCTAGTAACTATGCTAAAAAAAATTTTTGGGTCGCGTAGCGAAATGTTTTCTACCATTTTTTTCGAAAATCCTCCACAGAATTAAAACTATAAAGATTATCCCCGAAAAAAAATACTGGTGAATAGCCCAGTTATTCCAATATATATAAAATAATAAACATGTTCAACATTTTTGTCTAGTAACTATGTTAAAAAAATTATTATTTTTTCACGAGGTGAAATTTTTTCTACCATTTGTTCGAAAATCCTCTACAGAATTAAAACTATGAAGATTTGCCCCAGAAAAAAAAATAGTGAATAGCCCAGTTATTTTATTATATAGAAAAATAAATTTGTCAAATATTTTTGTCTAGTAACTGTGTTAAAAAATATTTTGTGCCGTGCAAACTCGTTTAAACATAACTTTGCAGGTCCACCGTGTTATGTGACACAAAACATTTTTTAACACAGTTACTAGACCAAAATGTTTGATAAGTTTATTAATCTATATAGTGGAATAACTAGTCTATTTACTGTAATTTTTTTTCTGGAGAAAATTCTCATAGTTTTAATTCTGTAGAAGATTTATGGAAAAATTATATGTTAGAGAAAATTTCACTGCGCGATAGAAATCATTTTTTAACATAATTTCTAGACAAAAATGTTCAAAAAGTTAATTTTTCTATATAGTGCAATAACTAAGCTATTCATCAGCATTTTTTTCTAGGGCAAATCATCATAGTTTTAATTCTGTAGAGGATTTTCGAAAAAAAAGTTGTAAAGAAAATTTCGCCACGCAACACAAAACATTTTGTAACACAGTTACTAGGCAAAAATATTTAACAAATTTATTATTCCACATAGAAAAATAACTGGACTATTCACTATTATTTTTTTATGGGGCAAATTTTGATAGTCTTAATTCTGTAAAGGATTTTTTGTTAAAAAAAACATTTTTTTTAACATAATTACTAGACAAAGATGTTTGATAAGTTTATTATTCTATATAATAGGATAACTAGGCTATTTACCGTTATTTTTTTCTGAGGCAAATCTTCATACTTTTAATTCTGTAGAGGATTTAAGAAAAAAAAATGGAAGAGAAAATTTCGCCACGCGACACAAAAAAAAATTTTTTAACTAGTTACTAGACAAAAATGTTTAACAAGTTTATTATTCTATATAGGGGAATGACTGGGCTATTCACATATATTTTTTTCTGGAGCAAATCTTCATAGTTTTAATTACATAGTAGTATATTTCAATGTATTGCTTCAATTCTACAAAACAAAAAAAATATTTATTTGAAATTCGTATTTTATCTAACTATTTCATAAACTATAGTATCTACAAAAACTATTGTTTAATAAAATCTGTTGTTGAGGAAATTACCTACCATATGACAGTTTATTTCTTTAAATCGAACAAGTGGTTATTGAGAAATTAGCCAAACTCTGATAACCGAGTTTTGCACCTTTTCTCTCCCCCCCCTCTCCCCTCCACCACTTTATAATGCGACAACCTCTATATTATTGTTCAGGAGATCATGCTGAAGACAATTATACCAGTTGTCGGTAGAGCACTCGCTTGTCCGACGGGATTTCAATTTTGAAGGCCTGGCCTCTCCTCTAATTAGATGGGAAGACAAGATACCTCAAACCGTAGGACAAGGATGGCTTTGGACTAAGGCCAAATGGCGTCAGATGGAGGAGGCCTTTGTATTTTAATGTTAAACTTTAGCATGTGACTAGCTATTGTAGGCACATAATGTGGTTTCCCAGAATTTTAGCGTAGAATGCTAAAATATATTGTGTAAATATTTTAGCATTTTCTGTCTTCTGACAACTAACGGAATAGTTTACTATGAACTATGTTATTAAAGCAAAATGATCTCATTAAATGCAATATGTTTGTATGCAAATAAGTACACACTAAAGATGTATTCGGCAAATACTACAAACATCTTGCTTTCATTGATAACATAGTTTATAGTGAACAATTGCAGTTAGTTGCCAGAACACACTAAAATATATTGTGTAAAAGCTTAAATCCTGGGAAACCATGTTATGTGCCTACAATAGCAAGTATACCCCAGGGACCGGATTAAGCCCTTAAAAACCCTTACGTGCGTTCGGGTTTTTAGTATTTTACAGAAAGAAATTAAAATGAAAAAACTATAAATAGATTCTTGATAGGGAAACCCTATTTGATATGCAAACATAATAATAGCATCATGAGGATACGAGATAGATTTTCGCATAAATATCTGGTCACTTTTGCAGAATGTCATTTTCGCAAATGGTCACTTTCGAAGAATGTCATTCACAATTTTTTCTCACTCACAATTTTGGGAAAAAAAAAGAAAAAATTGTGAATGACATTCTGCGAAAGTGACCAAAATTTTCTCATGGTTTTGACGACCTGCATCATAACCATGAGATATTGTAGATGAAAATCAAAAGGGTTCTGGTCCTTGGTTAACCCTTAATATGTTTAGTATCCTTAAGTATGTGCGTGTGGTGTGAGTGTTCCTTTCTTAGAAATTGATTTAACCATACGAAGAATTTAAGAAATAATTGTGCAAACTTGATGGTAAAATCGAAAAATTTGTGAAACCTATGTAGACTTAGTTATGGTCGATTATATAGAACACTCATACCGCCCGCTTCGCGATAACGCCGTACTTGATATCATACAATATACTAAACGTATGTTAAAAAAATATGTATGAAAAACTTGTGCCTAATTTGTGAAAACTATTCACAAAATAATCAATTCATTATCATGGTTAATTAGGATTTTATAAGGGTTTTTTAGGAACACTCACACCACACACTGTGTGGTGTGAGTGTTCCTAAAATCACTAACTTTAGCTGAATAATATTGAAATATTATTTACTAGCTGCCGCCCGCGACTTCGTCTGCGTGGAAAGTTTTTTTGCTCTCCCTCGGGAACAACACTTTTTTTCGGGATGAATGGTACCCTATGTCCTTCTCTGTACCCCTGACAACGTGTATGCAAAGTTTCATGATGATCGGTTCAGTAGTTGAGACGTGAAGGCGTAACAAACAAACAAACAAACGGACTTTCGCATTTATAATATTAGTAAGGATGTATATTATAATTTGGATTCAGAGCAAATTTGTGACACATAAATCTTGACACAAAACGTGCTAGATCTAGAGCAATTAAACATTTTGTTCTTTTTCAATGCTCGTGTGAGTGTTCCATATTTTGGCAATTATTTAACTAACCAGACCTCGTATACAAGTGGAGCCTGCATCCAAAATAGTGAAAAGTTTGTTCCTATAATTTAAAACATAGTCTATTTTCGTAAGTGTTATACTTTAATAGTAATCATTTTTCTTAAATTTTCAAAGGAATAGTAGGTATGTAGTACTTATGTAGGGTGGGTATGCTTTTTTATTTTGTCGGACACAATTTTCGTCTACCCTCGTATTGACTAACCTTTACTCGTAGTTGTGCGTTGTAATAATTCTATTTCTATTGCAGTCTGTTGTTAAACTGTTGTCAACTTAGTCTACATAGGTTTCACAAATTTTTCGATTTTACCATCAAGTTTGCACAATTATTTCTTAAATTCTTCGTATGGTTAAATCAATTTCTAAGAAAGGAACACTCACACCACACGCACATCCTTAAGTTTAATAAAGTAACTTACACCTAGCAACTGTTGTGTCTGTCCACAGACAGCGACTGCCTGTCCGAGGTGCTCCACACCAGCTTCCAGGTTTCCTGCAGCCAAAAGCTCTTCACCAAGCTGAATCTGAAACCATGAAAAATTCATTGAGTACAAGTCCTATTTAAATAACATTTAAATTCATAATAATGAAAAATATTCATGATAGAGCAAAATAAGGCTCTGGCTTTTAAATTTAACTGAAATTTACTGTCAATACATAGGAAACAGAAATCAATAAATATAAAGGTTGTTGGTAACAATCAGTTGAGATTGTCATTTTTTATGTCAAGAGGAATTTGACAATAGCTTCAATTGTACATAAACTTAGCACCAATGAGCGTCAATGTTGTAAAAAATTACAATCACAATTGATCATTACCGGCAGCCTTAAGTTTTCGATGATCACCTGATGATCACCAATTGTGTGTTTTTAAATATCGATTGTAATTTTGAAAAAGATTTACAGTTTCAGAGTCTAATTTAGATACCTGTTGAAGGAAGAACCTCTGCATTGCCTCATGATCGCTCATGTCAGGTAGAGGTCCCCCCAATGTGCTTGATCGTGTTGAGTTTTTGGTTGCATTCTGTCGGCCTGCAATCAAGTTTTATGATTGTATTTTATGGATAAGAATGAAATGACAGCATAGTCTGGCCAATTGAAGGACACAAGAAGGGTAATCATTTATCTAATGCTATTTTATGGCTATCTTCAGATCTTACCTAACTAGGTAGGTATATGTTGCAGTTAGGGCATGCAATATTCGTCCCAATTCAGTATTCGAGTTTTTCGAATACCATTAGCCTTACTATTCGAATAATTCGAGTTAAACGAGTTTTTTGAATAATTATTAGAGAAGCTAGAAAACGGTTTTTTATATATCGAAATCAGCGACTAAACATATAGGACTGACTTTTGAGAGTTGCCAAAAATAGATACTTATGAAGGTAAGTAGCTAATTCAAAATAAATTTTAAAAAAATCTTTCAGATAGTGCGTGATATGTGCAAATGTCTCACAGGGGATGGTCGTTCGCAAATAGGTCTTAACTTAAGAGGGTACAGGCTGACAGCCCGGAAATTGGAAACTACTGACACAACAAAAACCTTGATTGTCGTCTAGCTAGACGAACAATTTCAAAGTGGATTAGATAAAGTAGGACTGTGGCAAATGAACTGACCTAAACCTGCGATCATGCCAGACGTGAAAAACCACACATTTTTCGACAAAGTAGAGTAGATAAACAGCCCAATCTCTTCTTCTTCCCCTTCTCGACTACGCCGATGTCTGTTATCTGGATGTGACCGAGGAACAGCTGAACAAGTTGGAACGCTTACAAAATCGGGCCATTCGATTCATTTTCGGTCTGCGCAAGTACGATCATGTCTCAATCTTTCGCCAACATTTAAAATGGCTTCCCATTCGCTTTCGCCGTGATATGCACATCCTCTCTACCTTATTCAAAATTCTCAAAGACCCTAACTCACCCAAGTACCTTTCTTCCCGCTTCCAGATGCTTCCTCCTCCCTCTCGCTCCAGGCGACCTTGCATCACTACAATGCTTGAGCTGCCTTGGAGCAACACCAAATTCTTTCCTTCTCTGCCAGCGCAGTACGGCTTTGGAATAAACTCCCGAGTAATATTCAAGACTCCCCAAGCATCCATTCATTTAAATCCAAAGTTAAGTCGCACTTTTTATCACAATTAACCCAATCAGACTCATGAGACACTTAGTTAACACCATCTCTCATTTATTTATTTATATGTATGACGGAGTGCCGAGCTGACCATTTAGTTCAGCCATATCCATGGGCGTTGGAGAAAGCGAAGAGGTATGCAGAATTGCGAGCGTACGTACAGCGCCACGGCTCACGATCGAATGTTTCCCAGTGCGAGCGCCGCCTGCTTATAAAGGCCGGCCGGTCGCCCCACTAGTCACGCCACCACTCACGCCACGCGGCGCCACAACATGCAAAACTAGTTCGGGCGCTGACGTCACTCGCAGACTTATTCGTCAACTCGCCATATCGAATCTGGCCCAGCGGCGAGTTGACGAATTTCAATTTGTGAATGCGTCAACTCGCCATCTCAAAATTTAATAAACCTAGCTGATTTTATACCAAATTTCAGCAGTTTAGACGTGAAATTGTAACAAACAGACATACACACTTACTTTCGCATTTATAATATAAGTGTGACTTGCACAGTTTGGATTTATTAAACATCATATTTTTCGGAAAAGCTCGATGGCGCAGTGGTTTGGCGCCTGGCCTAGCGATTGCGGAGGTTAAGCAACTTTCACAAGGGTCGGTCATGGGTGGACCAACACAGACATGTGATATATGTCTGTGGTGACCTGGTGACCAAATATTTATTGATCTCGAGCTTCTCCGTGCTTCGGAAGGCATGTTAAGCCGTTGGTCCCGGTAGCATTTGCAGTCGTTAACACCCACCAATCCGCATTGGGCCCGCGTGGTGGGTTATGGCCCATCCTTCTTATCCACCCATAAGGGAGGCCTGAGATCCAGCAGTGGAGACGTCGAAAATGGCTGATGGTCATATTTTTTTCATTCGTTAAAAACTTGTCAATTTTTAACAAGTTGCTTTTGAGGGTAGGTACATCAAAATATTTTCTAGTTAGTCGAGCTGTATTCGTTTTATGGAGTTTATGCTCAGTTATTGAATAATATCATAATATTTTACGATTGGGGAAAATCAAAGTTATTTATAATATTACTTATATAAAACTATTATAGTGATTACATATCCTGTGTTTGTGGCATACAATTTGAGGTAAGTAAATAGTTTTTTTCTCAAACATGCTTGGAAATTCGAACATTATTTTGACGACTTATTCGTCAACTCGCCATATCGAATCTGGCCCAGCGGCGAGTTGACGAATTTCAATTTGTGAATGCGTCAACTCGCCATCTCAAAATCTAATAAACCTAGCTAATTTTATATCAAATTTCAACAGTTTAGACGTGAAATCGTAACAGACAGACATACAGACTTTCTTATTTATTATATTAGTAGGGATTCGTATGGTGTGAAAACTAATGCGTGATAATTATGTTTATTATCAATTAGGTAACAATTCAATCTCAAAAATCCTTACAGTTTACACATAACATAAACAAAAAAAAACAGAAAATATGATCTCGTACATGTATGTACAATGTACATTTTAATCATAAAAATAACAAAATAACATAGCATTTCGTGTGTAAAATTATCTCAAATTAATATTTTTTTCTTTTACTTTTAATTGATTTTGTGAATATAGAAATCAAATTTTAGTAACTTTTAAAATTATATCTGAGACAACTTCTCGATACAATGGCCCAGTGAGATCTCTTGATCTATTAATTCTTTTAAAATTATTTCAATTTTTTTCTCATTGAAAATGTGGGCCGAAGTAAAGCCGAGGCACACATACGTGAGTCCATCAATGCCTAGCTGCGGCCAAGGCTTGTTTAGTACTTTTCTCAAATTATGCGCGGAAATTTAAACCAAGTAGGTAGTATTTTTAACATTTTATTTTTATTTCAAATTACAGTAAGTAATTGAAAAAAGAAGAAAATTTTTTTTTTCATTTTATTGGAATGTGCACACCAAGGCCTTTTATTTGATACCCATATTGAAAAAAAAAAAAAAAAATTTTGAAATGTGCACGTCAAGGCCTATCATTTGATACCCATATTCGTGTAACATTGAAAAGTTCGCTCCATTTCTGAATTGAATAACACGTGTGTAATGAGTTTTAATAGAAACAATTACGGTCAGACGCCGGAAATTTTTGTATGAAAATCCATTATTTACTTACATGGTTAGTAATGCATTCTCTTACAAAAAAATTGCCGGATCAGTTTAGGTCTGTCCAGAACTCCGATTTAGCACACACAAAGAAGGTTGTCAAAATAATGTTCAAATTTCCAAGCATGTTTGAGAAAAAAAACTATTTACTTACCTCAAATTGTATGCCACAAACACAGGATATGTAATCACTATAATAGTTTTATATAAGTAATATTATAAATAACTTTGATTTTCCCCAATCGTAAAATATTATGATATTATTCAATAACTGAGCATAAACTCCATAAAACGAATACAGCTCGACTAACTAGAAAATATTTTGATGTACCTACCCTCAAAAGCAACTTGTTAAAAATTGACAAGTTTTTAACGAATGAAAAAAATATGACCATCAGCCATTTTCGACGTCTCCACTGCTGGATCTCAGGCCTCCCTTATGGGTGGATAAGAAGGATGGGCCATAACCCACCACGCGGGCCCAATGCGGATTGGTGGGTGTTAACGACTGCAAATGCTACCGGGACCAACGGCTTAACATGCCTTCCGAAGCACGGAGAAGCTCGAGATCAATAAATATTTGGTCACCAGGTCACCACAGACATATATCACATGTCTGTGTTGGTCCACCCATGACCGACCCTTGTGAAAGTTGCTTAACCTCCGCAATCGCTAGGCCAGGCGCCAAACCACTGCGCCATCGAGCTTTTCCGAAAAAATATGATGTTTAATAAATCCAAACTGTGCAAGTCACACTTATATTATAAATGCGAAAGTAAGTGTGTATGTCTGTTTGTTACAATTTCACGTCTAAACTGCTGAAATTTGGTATAAAATCAGCTAGGTTTATTAAATTTTGAGATGGCGAGTTGACGCATTCACAAATTGAAATTCGTCAACTCGCCTTTGGGCCAGATTCGATATGGCGAGTTGACGAATAAGTCACTCGCAAGCCCGCACGGACGTTAGTCCTCTCTTTGATAATTTAACCTGATTTTATGACTTAACAATGTTTTACCATTGTTTTATTGTTTTAAATTGTAATTATTATTGATTAGCAAATAAAAACAACATGAAATTACAAAAAATGCGTAAAACAACATAAACGCGCCGTCACGGCCGTCCTGCGCCTTCACACGTCCTCGTGTGTCTCGTTATCAGACTTGTCCTAAAAAAACAAAATATGCTGAGTTGTATATTCGAGCTCGGCCATTCTGGCCCCTAAAAAAGAACAATTATCTTACTGATTACAGCAATTTCACACAGACAGATTGTCACACAGACGAATCTTCACACAGACGGATCGACACACAGATGGATCGACACACAGATGGATGGTCATACAGTCCGACTGCAAAGAATACATGACCATCAGCCATTTACTCAGAATACATAGTAGTACCGATTGTCACACAGACTTTGGTCACACAGACTTGTCACACAGACTTTTGTTACACAGACTTGTCACACAGCGATCACCACATTTAGTAGCATATTTCACTGGGTGACAAAGTGATCACTACATTGCGTAGCATATTTCACTGGGTGGATCACTACATTAAGTAGCATATTTCCTCTTTCCACAGAACACACAATAGTACCAATTGTCACACAGACTTTTCACACAGCGATCACTACATTAAGTAGCATATTTCACTGGGCGGCAAAGTGATCACTACATTGAGTAGCATATTTCACTGGATGGATCACTACATAGAGTAGCATATTTCCTCCATTAATAACGAATACTTCATACGAATACTTACTTTTGCCGTCATCGGCACATCCAGAAATCTATGACCATCGAAGGCCAAAAGACATTGCACCGTAAATAAATAAGTAACAATAATAAAAAATAATAGTAGGTATGTAAGTTCTAAAAATTTTAATTTTTGAACTCGCGTTCTTATAGGTTCCACTATTCGACTAGGATCCACACGTTTCATCTAAATGGTTAGCAAAGTACATTTATTAGTATTTTTGTGATCAGAAAAATGTATCCAGCCACTATTTCTAAATTAATAACAATGAATGTCAAAGAGGAATTAAAAGTTTTTATTTTATTATTTTTTTGTTTATGTTTTTTTTTTGTAAAGAAAACTAAGTGATGTATGCTGAGTATTATGAAATTAACGAAGCAGTGGACGGTGAACAAGTGACATTTTTATTTCAAATTAAAGAACTTCAGTTTGCAGTCAGTTTGGATAAGTAAGTATAAAAACTATATATAAAACTGTATAAAATCAAAAGAGGTTTTCCAACAGTAATGTTATAAAATTTTTGTATTCAGAAAAATTCGTTTTGTTCAGCTAAAAAAACATAGAATACAATAAGCTCAAAACGGCGAAAACTTTTAAAGCCAACACAGATGATGGTCTATCTGTAAAATGATCCAGTTTGCAAAAGGTAGTTATAAAATAAGATTAAGCTATTTAGGTACATTCTAAACTTTACCTTCTCCGTATTAAAGTTCATGTTTCAGAAAAAAATAGTGTTTTTTTACAAGGTACCCGGTAGATTTAGGTGAATCATAGATTGTTATTTTCACATCACTTTAGACTCGATTCACACTTGTAACGATGCTACATCCCTAAACCCAAAATCTACCCTCATATCATTTTTATCCATGATCCTATCTGGTATCTGGTCGCGTCGGCTATATTTAGACACTTCCGATCCAGCTTGCCTGCGTGCCAGAGCATTGAGTCGAGTTTTCGTGCTCCTCATTATTGCGGTCAAGTTTGAATACCTACAAGGTGATCGCCGCGAGTTATCCGAAGACTATTGTGATTACCCAAATAATAATCAACGTCGGAGATTCTAAGAAGAAGTGAGACGCGCGTCCACCACAGCCAGCACGCGGGAGCAACGATCGAACCAGGTTAGCCCACTCAATTCCTTCTCCTGTAATCTTTCCGTGTAGGACCATATTATCGAAAATGTTTTAAGTTCAATTACTAGTATTTTAGTTAATTTTAACTTTATTCTAAATATAATATCAAGGTTTATGAAGGATCCAATAACAGACAGTCGCAAACCTCCCAAAGTGGACTTCATGATGCTGCTGAAGCTCTTCTGCTTAAAAAGAATCGGTGTTGATAATGTTTGAATCAGTTTAACAAAATACAAAAAGCAACACCCCACCGTTTAAGTGTAGTCTTTGGCACACAAAAAAAGGTTTGTTTGAGCCATAGACATAGAAAAATTTTCGCTGCGCCCAAGAAGACCAACAAAGCGTGGAAAAGAGTAGTTAACATCATACGGACACGGTCTATATAAAAAAGAGAAAGGATCAAGTAACATGTGCCAACATTTTTTACAGTAAGAGCCCCTAGCGTCCCGCCTAGCAAATGAGCAATCACAGTTTGTTTAAAATATTTTTTAATCTTAATTAGAATTTAAAATAAAGGTATCGTGGAGCTATGGTATCTTCTGCTCTAAGTAATTGTGATGTGACAAAAAGAAACAATCCAAGTAATCACACTTTTCAAAGGTAAATAAGATATTGCCACACATTTCTGTAAAACCAAATTTCGCTACATTTATTCGTTTATCGACAAAGAAAACAGTATGGAACATAGTTTATTAACTTCCTTTGCCATAATATGGTCATATTTTATGAATCTAAGTCATATTTTACGTATCTCATATAAAATCTATTGATTCGTTTTTGGATCACCTGTTTATTGACTTAGTTGTTCTTTGACATTCTATTTCTTTCTATGGCTTAAGGTTTGAGCATTTCGTCACAGTATTAAAATTTTTGCAGACAGGAACTACAAAATCAAATTAGCGGTAAAAATAGTTTCAGGCAAAAATAGCGAGAATAAAAGAAAAAATACAACTTAAAACAAAACATAAACAAAAAATGTCATTAGCGTCTGTCCATAGATTAGGTTGATAGGGTGATGGCAAAGTATATTTTTCAATTCATGTGGGCCAAGAAGGTATGTCCGCCAGAATTCCTGTTCACTGCACTTACGCTCTCCTAGAATGAATCAGTTTTCAAACAAATTTTAGGATGAAACAAAAATGGTCAAAATAAAACTTCAGAAAAATTAAGTGTCTCTTGTTTTCATACGGGTAAAAAAAATTGTGAGTAATTAAATAATGGCAGTATAGTTTTGTTTCATAAATTCGCAATTTACTTTTTATTATGCAACTTATCAGAAAAACTTTTGATAGAAATGATTCCACTAACCAATTCTAAATATCGCCGAGCAATCAATCATTCCGCTGCACGATTTATAATTACTGAAAATAAAAATATGAAGTTCTTCAGGTTTATAATCGCCAAAATCCGAAATTTACGTGGTTTTTTCGATTTTTGACATAGTTGCGTTCGGCTCTCGAGGTCACAAACTTGGATTATTTATTCGGCCAACATCATAAACAAGTCTGTGAACAATAATTTTCAAGTATTTTGTTTCTAATTCTGTTATAGGCTCTGAGGGAACATTGGTATCATTGACATTACTAAAATCATTAATTTTTTTCGCTAAACTCACATTGAAGAAGCCCAACATAATTAAATCTTGCCCTATTATGATGTTATGAATACCAACGAAGAATTGGGGACCTCATAAAATAATAATTCAGCTGAATAATTCTAAAAAGTAACAATCAAAATAATTTGAGTATTGCATCGTAGGCTTAATTTTCCTATCCCTCAAAGTAAAGCTGAAACATAATATTTCTCTTCTCTGTAAAACGTCTCTTTTGTTAATGAGCATTCAGGAACCGAAATGAAAACAAAATGAAAACTTTTCACCAATATTGTAGAGGTGGTCCACCGCTGGTGTGACAGTCCTAAGCTAACCCTTCGCTCAGCCGTGGATTAGGTTTGTAGAGCGTGGACCAGCGTGTCTAGGTGTCCACATGTCCGCTTCACTTCACCACTCGGGCAGCCCGAAAATACCCTGTACAAGGTAGCAGCAGGAGCTTCGATGGCATCAATCGTACAATGCAACCTTGTAACGGCTGCTGTGCACGTTACCATGCAGCTTTTTTAACCTCAGGGAGCCTTACTAAGGAGCATAACCAACTGGCTTCCGCTTGAAGGGTTCTCTCCTAAACATATGTCCACTGCATCACACCACGCTCGCGCATCCGCCCCCTGAAGACTAAATTCTGGAAAAATAAGTTTGGTCATCACCGAACCCATCACGCCACGATGCTGGGACTTCAAGAGATTTCTCCATCGGTTTTGTAGGACTGGCGCTCCCATAGTATGTTTTCCGCTTCCTGGTCCATCCCCACTCCTGATGACGGAGTGCCGAGCTGACCATTTAGTTCAGCCATATCCATGGGCGTTGGAGAAAGCGAAGAGGTATGCAGAATTGCGAGCGTACGTACAGCGCCACGGCTCACGATCGAATGTGTCCCAGTGCGAGCGCCGCCTGCTTATAAAGGCCGGCCGGTCGCCCCACTAGTCACGCCACCACTCACGCCACGCGGCGCCACAACATGCAAAACTAGTTCGGGCGCTGACGTCACTCGCAAGCCCGCACGGACGTTAGTCCCCTCTTTGATAATTTAACCTGATTTTATGACTTAACAATGTTTTACCATTGTTTTATTGTTTTAAATTGTAATTATTATTGATTAGCAAATAAAAACAACATGAAATTACAAAAAATGCGTAAAACAACATAAACGCGCCGTCATGTATGTATATTTATAATACAGGTTTAATATGTATGTATGTATGTTTAAGTATGTATGTGTATGTATGTACAAGTTAGGTATGTATATGTATTTATTACTATATTGTAGATACCCACTATATTTTGGACTTTTATTATCAGTTTTTCTTATTTAATTTGCGCACTTTATGTCACCCGCTTAATATTAAAATCACAAACACGTCTCAGGTTGGCTGGAAGAGATCTCTTCTAGAGATAAGTCCTCCTTTGTGTACATATCTCAATTTATTTATGTGTAACTGTTTTTATAAGTGCAATAAAGAGTATAATAAAATAAACACAATGTCTATCTCGGTAATAAAATCAAGTAGCACCCTTTGCAGCTAATAGTTAAATAATAAGATCCAAAAAAAATATTCTAACATCTCATCTCAATGATTTTAGAAAGCTTCAATCAGTATATCTTGCCAGTTTTCAGAATTGGTATGGAGACCTTGACGGGGAAGTCAGCCGTCAATTTCCGTGTCACACTGATGGCTTTGGCGAGAACTATGCTCGGTTTTGAAGAAGCGGATGCGAAGACGAGATTGAGCGTTGTTGTGATCGACATTGTCTTGTCATATTGGCAAAAAGACCAAAGCCCGTGGGTGAGAAAGCTGCTGGAATGGAGACACTGTGCGAGTAGATCCGGCAGACTTAGTGGTTGGCGTGGTTGAAGAAATAGAATGCAATAATCGGAGATGACATTGTCATATTGGCAAAAAAGTCCAAAGCCGGTGGGTGAGAAGGCTACTGGAATGAAGATACTGCGCGCATATGATAAGAAAACAAACTAATAACAAACAAACAAACATAATAAGAAAACAAAATAATGTTATTTGAAAAACTCGTATAACTCGAATACTTAGTCTGGTAATATTCGAATAGTAAAATAGGGCGAATACTCGAATTAAACAAATACTCGAATAGCATGCCCTAGTTGCAGTCTATTGTTATATATTTCTAATATGATTACGAGACGGCTCCACCTGTCTTAACACATTAAAGCGTTAATCTAGGTGTGACACAGATGTGGTCAAGACTTAACATAGTTAATTTACAAACGACATTACAAATGTCACTAAATGTTAAGCGATACTTCACTAGAAATTAACTTTAGTAGTGTTAAAACCTTAATGTAGCCAACACACATTTTTAAGGCTTTAATTTTTTTTTTCATATTTGTTTGCTAACATGCGATCGGTCTTTGGACCATAAGCAGTTGTTTTATTTTTAATGCAGGCGTGGAGGCATGTCTTTCCACTGTCAGGCTGCCTTTATGTTTTGCTAACTAGTAAGGTTATTGTATGTTATCCCAAGTATGCAGTCTCTTCAGACGTCTTGTCTTCAATGGTTCAATAAGACTCTAGGCCAGTTTGTTTTTATGATTACTGATTCGATCTTTATATGAACTAATGCTATCGGCTGTTTGCTATTTGACTGTTGGGATATTTAGATACTCATGGACTTCTTTCATTCTCATTTAACGCTTTAATTAAAGCATAGTTGGACATTATCACTAATGTTGACGCAGGTGGAGCCGTAGCATAAGAGGTAGGCCTACTATGGATCTGTTACTAGGCAACTATTGTTATTTCCCATCATTTAACACAAATATGAAGGCAACAAATCTTTAGTAAGACTATCTCTTACTGAGGATTTATTATTGAAATCGGAGATACATTTATTATTTAAAAAGCTTTTAAACTATGTAATGGTTCATGACAAAAACCACTGAATATAATTATTATAATATACTAAAATAACCACAAACTAATTTCGGTTCCAACTAATTATATCATTGCCATACATTGATTGAACTTCGTTCTTTTATATACCTATCCATATTGTTCAATGCACATAAATGTATGTAATATTACATACAGTGCGCTTGGCAATGGCAAGTGCATAACTTTCAACAAAGTTACAACTTTCTATGTCGCAGCTACCTACTTTCATCATGCGTAAACAATGAGTTTGATTTATTGTTTTTCGTATCGTCTTGTTACGGTCTATTGAAGCAATGCGACATGTTGAAAGTGTTATGAAATTTTTAGGTTATAAAATTATCGACACAATACTTTTATCAGACGTGGACAATTCAAATAGCTCTCTAAATGTACAGTCGTATTACACTTGTGTAAATAACAACAAGTAGTGAAATAAAAAGATACCCACGTTCTCTCAACTTCTTTTTGAAAAGAGGATCCCTTCGTCGCTGTTGATCAAAGTACACACAATAACCCAGGAATAATGTCCCAGCTAAACCAGCGGCAATTCCGAGGGTGGTGCGAGTAATTTCCATATTTAAAAATTAACTTTGGTCGATTTACACACAAATAAATCACTCCACTTTTGTTAGAAAATTTTATAATTCGCCATTTATAATTTTAAAATGCTTATGTTGGCAGTAGTGCAGTGCAGTACTCTATAGTCGTTGACAGACACAAAAAAGGCAATGTTGGCAATGCGTCAGTCTATGGATGTATGTATTCTTGAGTCTATGGTTGTAATATTTTTGTATTCTTTGTGATCTATGGAATTTTATTTTTGTTGCCATATTTAAAATTGTCACACACATGATCGAAATTCAAGATTTTTAAATATTTATCTCATAAAACTTACGAATAAATATTTATGTCGAAGGACCCATGTAAAAGATTCGCCTGTGAAATCCAGAGATGCCTTGTTGGTGAGTTATTACATTGTAATTTTATTTATGAACATCTTATCCGACAGCCGACGTAGAATCAGTCGCCATCTTTACTTCAATCTTTCAATCAACCCACGGATTCGCGGGCGTTTCATCGCCGATTTTCAATGTTTTGCTCAATCAAAACGTTATTTTACTTTACTAAAACCACGTAATAACTTTCGGGAAACTTACGTAATAGTTAAGTGTGAAAATGAGCTTTTTCGGGTTCGGCCAGACTGCGGATATTGAAATCGTATTCGACGATGCTGACAAACGGAAGGTTGCCGAAGTCAAAACGGATGATGGCAAAAAGGAGAAGTTGTTACTTTATTACGACGGTGAAACAGTTTCTGGGAGAGTGAACGTAACATTGAGAAAACCAGGATCGAAACTTGAACACCAAGGAATTAAGGTCGAGCTTATAGGTCAGATCGAATTGTTTTACGACAGAGGTAATCATCATGAATTTATATCGTTAGTGAAGGAGCTCGCTCGTCCTGGTGACTTGTTGCAGCATACATCGTATCCCTTCGAATTTTCAAATGTCGAGAAACCTTACGAAGTGTATACCGGAGCAAATGTCAGGCTAAGGTACTTCTTGAGAGCTACTATCGTCCGCCGCCTGACAGATATAGTGAAGGAGGTAGACATCGCCGTTCACACGCTGTGCAGCTACCCTGATGTTTTGAACTCCATAAAAATGGAAGTGGGCATCGAAGACTGTCTTCATATAGAGTTTGAGTACAACAAATCGAAATACCATTTGAAGGATGTTATAGTTGGTAAAATCTATTTCCTACTTGTCCGCATCAAAATAAAGCACATGGAAATCTCTATTATTAAAAGAGAAACAACTGGTTCGGGGCCTAATACATTTACAGAGAATGAAACAGTCGCAAAATATGAAATAATGGATGGAGCTCCGGTTAGAGGAGAAAGCATTCCTATTAGAGTGTTCTTAGCTGGCTACGACTTAACACCGACAATGAGGGACATAAATAACAAATTCTCTGTAAGATATTACCTTAATCTTGTGCTTATGGACACCGAGGACAGACGTTACTTCAAACAACAAGAAGTGACACTGTGGAGGAAAAGTGACAAGTCTAGATTACCATTACATAACCCACATCATCCGCAAACTTTATCACATCCAAGCCATTCCATACCGAGGCAAGTGAGTGCATCTAGTGAAGAAAGCTCAGCAAGAGGTATATCACCTTCTCATCCAGAGAATATACTGCAGAGATCAGTATCGCCATCTATGTCAGATGGTGAAAAACATAATGGACCGTCGGAAATGGAACAAGATAAATCTGAAATAATAACGAATAAGTTATCTCATACACGCATTGAGAACAATGAAACAGAAGTCCCAGTTGCAGCTGTTAAACCCTTAGAAAAGCCTGTTGTGGTCGAAAAACCACCAGTTGCAGAAAAACCACCAGTAGTAGAAAAACCACAAACTGCAGAAAAACCACAAGTTACAGAGAAACCACAAGTTACAGAGAAACCACAAGTTGCAGAGAAGCTGCTAGTTGCAGAAAAGCCACAAGTTGCTGAAAAACCACAACTTGCCGAGAAACCTGTTCTGAGCCGACCAGAAAGTGTGGAAGCTGATCCGAGTCAATAGCCGACGTGCATCTGCTCGGTGGACTCGACAGCTGCCGACGATATGAACTGTATGTTTTCATACCTGAAAACAATTGTTTGAATGACAAAAAATCTGGTAAATGAAATTGTTATTTATATGTATAGTGTTTACTGCCATTGCCATGTTGAATTTATTACAAATCAGTAATACAACTAGGTGATGTTGAGATAGCTACACTACACTAAAGTCTGTCCATCCTTACTTGTCTTATATGGTAAACAATCTTCACCCAACTCTTTATTGAAATAATCATTTATAAAATACAACAAATGGTTTTCCACACATAGATTACGAAATAAATTGTTAATAAATTAACAATAATTTCATAAACTTACTAACATATTTTTAAATAACAATTTAAGTTTAAAAGACATATGACAACTGTCAAAAACTGTTTACTAAATAAGACAAGTAAGGATGAACAGACTTTACAGACCAAACTGCCAGCCGATAGTTGGGTCGGGCCTTTAAACAGTATGAAGAAGTATGCAAGTGCGCACATTACAATGATTTGCTATCGGCCGATTCTTATAAGAACCAACTATCGGCTGATAGAAAGTCTGTAGTCTGCGGGCACACTTAAACTTCATTAGATAAACTTACAAAGAACATTCATAATTTGTGAGTTGTGTGGAAATATGAATAATTAATAATGCAATAATAATGATAATGCTTCATTAAATGAAGTGGCATTGTTATTGTGATGAAAGGGATGTCACCCGTATAAGTCATACACATTACTAAAGTTCATAGCTATGAAGTTATAATAATGAATCAAATTATGTATTAGGCTGCATAAAAACATATTTTTTATCTAGCTGCTAATCTTAATGCCACACTTCATGGTATATTCTTTGTGATACTTTGTGATTGGCCTCATAGAAACAAATTGTAGAAGCCTTTAATATGTAATATCGTTGATATTCGCTTATCATTAACCCACCCACAACAACTTGTGTTTTTATATTGTTATCAAACCATGTTCATTCATGGGTATTTTTTGATATATATTTTAGATAAATCTGCATAACCATTTTTATTATGTCTGCCTGGCTAATAATTATTTTAATTGACATATGTTAGTCTCATATCTCGTGTTATTCGGTTTTTATCTAAATAGTGGTCATTACACTATTATCAGTTTTATTCTCTCTATAAATTATTAATGAAAAATTTGTATCACCACAAATTGTGTAAATCTAATAGTGATGGATAATCTCATTACTTTGATATATATAAAACTAGCGGTCGACCGCGACTTCGTCTGCGTGGACAGTTTTTTTGTTATCCCTCGGTAATTATGTGTTTTTTCGTGATGAAAGGTACCCTATGTCCTTCTCTGCACCCCTGACAATGTGTATGCAAAATTTCATGATGATCGGTTCAGTAGTTACGACGTGAAGGCGTAACAAACAAACGGACTTTCGCATTTATAATATTAGTAAGGATGACTAGACACCCCCCCGCGACTTTTTCTGTGTGGTCAGTTATTTCTCTAACCCTCGGGAACAGTACCTACTTTATTTTGGGATAAAAGATAACTTATATCCTTCTTCGTACCCCTGATAATGTGTATGCAATTTCATGAAGATCGGTTGAGTAGTTAGACAAGGCGAGACAAACAAACAAACTTACTTTCGGATTTATAATGTTAGTAAGGAAGTAAGGATAATAATAGAACTTCATCTCATATTTGTAATGAAATAACTATTGTAAACAAAGTTTAGGTGATTTAATAATAAAATGGATGTCATCTGTGTTGCTATTTACTACATCACTTTCTGAGAATACTTGAGCAGGAAATACCAGACTATAAGGGCAAACTTTATTATGTCTAGTTTGACAAAATGAGATATGAATAATAAACATAATGCTGAAATGTTGAAATTAATAAATGCCCTAGAATGCCTTAGATCATAATACAAAAAAATCTTAACTGTATCAAAGAAATTGTATTTTTTTTGTAACCATCTTTTACAAACCATTATTTGTTATTTCTGTATTTAAATATCTTGAATGTGCTTTGTGTGCCATCAACTGAAAATATATCTAGGTACATCTGCTTTTAAATTGGCATGTGATGATTCAATTGAAAGTTATCTGCTTTACATTACAAACGATAAATGCCCACCTTGCTAGTTTAACAAGTAAACATTGTTTTCGTACATACTGAACATATCATTGCAGAGTAAAACGAAAAGAATAAACACATTTCACAGTGTACCTACATCAATTTATTTCAATTCAAACTGTCGAGTGTAGTTCATATCAATTGAACCTTTGTGAATATTAGGAAACTATCAATCTCGCGACAAAACTATTGACTACAATAGTCAATAGGTTCTTACTGGTACATTAGTGATTATAGCAATAATGGAATCATTTAGCTTCATAATACTTCAACATTACTACGAAAAACGAAATGAATCTATGAGACTATTGTCTGTAAAAAGTATACTAATAAAATGTGTAATTATGGAGTATATAATAGTAATTTAGTTTTTTAAAGAGTTTGCTGACTGTGTGTGGTATTTGGGTAATGTAGGAATGCACTTTCTGTCACACCTAAATCAATGTACCTATGTAATATTAAAAGTTTGAAATGTGATCGCGAATCCATCTACAGTCAGCACGTAAATAGTGATTATTTTATGTAAATTAGGAGAAAGTCCATGTTATTGAAAGCATTATTCTGTTATATAACTATATTATCTTAAAATTGTTTGATTTTAGTATCATATTGTATAATAAATATCTTTTTTGTAATGAGATTAAGAGCGCATGTCGATTATATCATATTGTTAATAAAATATATGTATAAATTGCTGACATGGAATTTTATTCGAAAACTTGTTTGATTCAAGTTGAAATAACTTAGTGAAATCTTATGTATTTTTTTTTATCTAATTTGCTATTATCGCGTGGACACAACACTGTTATCGCAGCAAGTAGGTTAAACTCCAGAAACATAATACGCTATGTTTAATTTTTTCATAGAGTTCCTAATAAAACGGTAAAACTTTCCAAGGACCTACCTATAATTAGATAGATAGTGGATGTTATTGAAGGTAATAGCATTTATTCCAGAGCCTCTTTTCTGCAATAAATTGCTTAAAAGTAGGTAATATGTTGGTGGACTCTAGTAAATTATGTATAATCTAGCCTACGCGCTTATTCTAATTTTGGAAAATACAGTAGGTATTGTGATTGTGAATATAATATTGCAAGGTGAGTAAAAACCATTCGCCACACAGGCAACCAAACCAGCCATTTTGACGCTGACGAGATAAGAAATCTTTAGGATTCGAGTAGCGAAGGATCTTCTGTCTGTTCAAACTCAACTTTGACCTTTTTCACAAGCTCATTTCTCTAAATTAGGGAAATATGCGACTAGAGAACGAAGTAGCACAAAAGGCACACAATAATAGTTTTCATATGCGCTGAAGAGAAGATAAATGTTTTTTATACGACGAACATCTTAATTTATAGCTCTCTGTTATTACATTACTGTTAGTTCCACTTTTAATGTGATTCTGTACCTATTATTATTGGGTAATTAAGATAATAGGGCGCAGGCGTGCAAGCAATTTTAGGGCATCCGCAGCGTTAAGCGGGACCCCGTCGCGGGAATATTGCTGGTTTTCTGACAGACAGATGCTTGCAGTGCATGAGTAGGCTCTAATCCAGAGGTGCCCATCCCATACGGTCGATCGCGAGAGGTTTTAAGGTCGATCGCCAAGGATAACAGATTTGACACTTTACACCCATATGTTTACTTATCGATCTTTTTTCTTGATAAATATTTGGTGGTTAAACGGCCAAAATGTCGTGTCGATCTCTTAGACATATTTTTTGCTAGGTCGATCTCCTTAAAAAAAGTATGGGCTGGGCACCCTGTAATCTATGTCGACCCGCGCGCGTGTCCCGCTTAACGCAGCAGACGCCCTTAACCCTAGGAGTGATTTAGCCACGCTGTTGCCCATGGTACATAGGCACACCTATCCGTAATGCAAAGCTAACCGCAACCCTTTCACGAAGATAAATAATCTAGAAAGTAGATCAATATTATATTTCTCTTCCATAACGAGTAATATAGAGCTGTCAATGCTGTCATTGGGGTTACAGGACTGAGTGATTATAGTTGTCGTCTTTTATCTAACACAACTAATTAAATATTTATCTTGGAATAGGAATGGATATTATGATCCATCGATCACATTACAAAGATAGGGAAGATGCGATATTTTTCAGTGTTATAAAAAATACGTCAGTTAGACATACCAAAACCTGTTCATTTTGGGATTATTACTCCTTGCGTCACGGTAATCCAGTTAAGTTTAAGTAGGTTAGTTTCAGTTCGATCATTGTGAAAGCAAAATCGATTGTTCGACAAAAACTTTGTAGAAAACTTATATCCTTGTTGCTCTTTATTCAGAAAGTTAAGCGTAGTAGGTAGGTAAATAGTACGTACGACAAGATGGCACCTTATGTAGGGATCTAAGGTCGGTGATAATGGGTTTATGTTAATTATTTCATGTAGATAGGTACTGTATAGTTAGGTAGATAATTTTCAATGTCATTGCGTTCGTAGGGTTCTATTAATAACCCACCAAAGCCAATATTTTCATAATGCCTGAAGTATGTACTTACCTAGTGGAAAGAAAAATTAGATAGGTAAGTTAAGTAAAGAATAAAAGGGGTCTGAAAAAATAAAGGTTCAACCCATTTTACGCACTTGAAAGGTGGACTGTTCGAACCGTATACACGGTAAATTTTTAAGTATATCTAAAAATGAAATGGGGATTTCAGACCATGAACAACTTTTATAGCCAACCACGAAATCGCGAAAAAAAACAGCTGTTTCATAGAAAAGTACAACATGACATGACTCGACTATAATGTATGGAACAGCTGATTTTTTTCGCGATTTCGTGGTTGGCCCCAAAGTAAAAGTTGTTCATTTACGTGGTCTGAAATCCCCTTTTCTTTTTTAGATAATATCTTACTTAAAAATTAACAGTGTATAGTTAATACTAGTAAAGTTTGCATGTAGGTTCAGATTTTCTCAAAAACTACTGATCCGATTTGAATGGGGCTTTCGCTATTCGACTACATATAAGTATCATAAAAATATAAATCACGTTACGACCTCCTATTATAAATTACTTCAGCATATCACGCTAATGACTGGCTATCAGTGGTCGACACGCTAAGAAGAAGAAGTGGTGAAGGGTCCATACAAGCCGATTCCTATTGGCTTACCTTTTAGAAATCCCATCCCACTGATCCACTATGCAAATCATAACATTTTTGTAGACCGACTTACCGCCACTGCTGGCTACATGTAAAAAATAGATGGCATTGGCACCGGAGATCAACTGTAACTCGACCGGATTCCAACCGAAACGATGGATCTCCAATATCGCACTCCGGTGCCATCTGCACGAATGCTAACATTTCCGTGTGGGCGGCAGGTTTCAGTTCAGATGAAAACAGATTGATGATGCTGTCCTGTCATCATACCTAGTACTAGTAGCACAGTATTGTGCTAGTAGGTCAGATTGATGATGCTGTCCTGTCATCATACCTAGTACTAATAGCACAGTATTGTGCTAGTAGGTAGGCTCAAACACACTCAATCATCATCATCCTCCTACCCTTATCCCAATTTATTTGGGGTCGGTGCATTGCGTCTTCTTCCATTCCTTCCTGTCACTCGTCATCTCCTCATCCACTCCCTTCACATTCATATCATTCCGCACACAATCCATCCATCCTTTTTGCGGTCTTCCTCTTACTTTCCAGCCTTCAACATCCATATCCATTACTCTTCTAGTAACATGTCTTTCATATACACTCGACCGACGACGTCAGAAAAATCGCACTTCCTCGAAAATGAGTTTAGACTTGGCCATCTGCTATAGCTAGCACACGTTTTAATAATTTAATGTTGATGTTGATTTATTGAAAATACATTTAATGAGCTTTTAATTAATAATTATTGTTTGATTCAATAAACTTAGTTACCACAATTATACACTTAACGCGTAATTACTTGCGCCACCAAATGGTATAATTAAGGTTCAATTCCGGAAAATGCGGGTAAATTTACTATCGAGACGTGCGTTGTGAGACTTGTGAGAACACACATCAACAAAAGAAGAGCAACACTTAAGATAGTTGGATAGGTTCTTATTGCCCATGAAGCTGCTCACGTGAAATTATAAATTGCAAAAAATGCGGCAGTGTAATGTTGCTCGAAACTGAATCTCGGTCATTAAATCCGTTGGACGAGTGTTCCAACGATTTGGAGAGACTGTTAACTATTTAGAAATGGGTTGAAGAATATAACAACACTTACCATTAATTAGATAGGATTAAAGTTCTTACTTTGAAGAAGTTTTTTGAAAAGGTGCGATTTTTGTGACGTCCAGTGTAATTAGCTCCTGTAAACGAAGCAGTGAAGGTGGAACACACATGCCTTGCTCTATTTTAAGGGCCCCACAGTAATAACTTCCTACTCAGAGCCAATATTTATCATCTATACTCATGGCAAATGTTATAAGTACTTTCGTCAAGTAGGTACTTACAAGGGCGTCGCCAAGCGTGGGCAGGGAGGGGCAGCTGCCCCCCCTAGAGGTTAAAAAATTTTGCCAACTGCAAAATAACCTAAGGTCGTGCAATTGACTTGCTTTTCCGATAAATCCCGCATCTCAAAACTTGAATAAATTCACTAGGTGCTCTTGACTGTACTATGGGCAACAGCGTCGCTTAACCAGTTTGCAACAAAATTCGTGTGCGCACGTATCGCCCCTGCACGAACTAAACGTATGTGACAGCGGGCGCGGCGTGCAAGCGATTTTAACCTTAGCAGTGGTTAAGCGACGCTGTTGCCCATGGTACCTATAATTCATATTTTTCTCATCCTCTTTAATATGAACTTGTCGCCCTGGGCCATGGGCTGGCGACGCCCTTGGGTACATACTATATTCTCCGCTTTGGCTGCAGAGAACAACTTCCAGGAGGTCCGTTGCGAGCGCGTGTTCGAGGCGATGCGCCAGTGCTGCATGAGGTACAAGGCCGCTGGTTCCCTAGTCTGCGACGGGTACGACCTGGAGCCCAGGAAGTTCGCGCCCGTCACTGACAGGCCCAACACGAGACTATAGGTGGGTGGTCGAGATCGAAGTAACGTTTATTAAGAATATGTACATAAAATGAGTATTGGAATAGATATAGTATCTCTCTCAGATCGTTTCCTCATAACTGAGGATCGTGATCACCGGCTGCTTTTAGAATTTGCCATCGGTCTCAGTCCATAGTTGCTCTCACTGCTTGATGGAATTTGCTTGAGGAGGCTGCTTCTCTTACTTGGTCAGACCATCTGGTTGGCGAACGACCTCAGGCTCTCTTGCCTTCTATTCCATCACCAACCACGACCGGCTTTTCGAGACTTTCATCTCCTCTTCGCATTATGTGGCCAAAGTATGAGAGTACGCGATGTAAGCAGATAGTGGACAGCCGAGTCTTGACATTTAATTGTGTTAGGATAGATACATTTGTGTATAGTATAGGCATTAAAAAAGCAGAATACTTAGGCTAAGAGAACTCGAACTCGGCGCAACGTTTAGTAGGAACTATCGCCAGTAGAGATGGGTGACCAAAAATTATCTCGAGGTGCTATGGAAGTCACGTGAACACGGTTCTAACTGCGTTTTCTGTCAATAGCACCCATCAATTCGCATTGATCTAAAGAAAGCTTGTGCCTTAACAGAACATCAAATTGGCTGATGATTAATCGATAAAGAATTACTTAAAAATACATGCATTGTTTCAGGTAATTATGGATAAATATCGTCGAAGCCAACCACTTGGTAAAAGGAGTTGGATCTACAAATACCCCAAAACCTTCCAGATCACCGCCACCTTGGTTTGCCTCGGGATTTTCTTCTCCAAACCTATCTACGACCTGTTCTTCAGACCCAGAGATTTCGTGGACTTCACCGAACCACCGACTACACTCACATCTCGAAGGCCGGTTAAACGCAACTTAGATAACTGAGATGGAATCCGTCGCAAAAGCAAGAGAGAGACTAGCCAAGTACCCCGTTGTGTTTTCGAAGTGTACGAAGCAAGGCGCACTATACGCTAGGTGCGTCCTTCTCAACGAAGACAGTGTTAAAAAAGACGATTGTGCTAAAGAATTCCAAGAATTCAAAACGTGTTTGCAGTCAGCTGCAAAAGATTTGAAAACTAGGATATAACCATGAAAAAGTTGACTAAATTCATCAATTTACCCTTTAAATACCATCTCATCGCTGGAGTAGTTGTAAGGTTAATTCTTATTGTATACGGAGATATCCATGATAGAACTTACGATGTGCCGTTTACAGATGTGGACTATAAAGTTTTTACCGATGCAGCGAGGCATGTTATCGGCGGCAAGTCCCCATATAAACGTCACACCTATCGATACAGTCCGATAATTGCTTATCTTATGGTGCCCAATATCATTGTTAGTAGGAATTTTGGGAAATTGTTGTTTAGCGTCTTTGATATTCTAGTCTCGATCGCCATTAAAGTGTTGGTAGAACAACAGTTGCAGACGACGGCGAAGGATAAAGCATCCAAAGTGGCAGTATACTGCTCTCTTTTCTGGCTGTACAATCCATTGAGCATTGGTATTTCAACAAGAGGAAATGCGGACTCCGTGCCTTGCTTTTTTATAATATTATCCCTGCTTTATTTACAAACTGACTTAGTTGAAGGTTTCAGCAAATACGTTTTATCTGGAGTTTTACTGGGCATATCCATACATTTACGCCTGTATCCATTAGCTTTCAGTTTCCCCATGTATCTCTCGCTCGGCGAATACAAAATCAATCGAAGAACAAATATAACTGAAGGCATTCTTTCTCTGTTCCCAAATACAAAGCAAATCTTATTGGCTTGCAGTTGCATCGTCAGCCTCTTCCTTCTCACATACAGCATGTACTTGTTGTACGGTTACGAGTTCTTATTCGAGACTTACATATTCCACTTATTCAGAAAAGATACAAGGCACAATTTCTCCGTACTGTTTTACTATTCTTACTTGACAATGGATCATCTTTCTTTCGACATAGTGAAAGCGATTTCGCAGGCGTTCGAATGTGTTATATTGTTCATCCTCAGTTTGACGTTTGGTTGTGACCCAAAGACGTTGTCTTTTGCTTTGTTTTCACAAGCGGTGGTCTTAGTTGCTTACAACAGTGTGATGACTTCCCAGTACTTTATATGGTTCTTGTCTTTATTGCCGTTGGTTGTCCACAGTTTAAGGTTGATACCGGCTAAAGCAGTCCTTCTGATGTTTATCTGGGTTTCGGCACAAAGTTCGTGGTTATTTTACGCTTATCTCTTGGAATTCAAATGTAGAGAAGTATTTCTGCTACTATGGCTAATGAGCATTGTATTTTTTTGTGCAAATGTTTTTATATTGAGTGAATTAGTAAGGAGCTACACACCAGACTATGGATTTGGAAAACTAAACTGCGTTTCTAAAGAAATTAAAGCGAAGTAGTGATACTTACTAAAGTAGATAATAGATTTTGTTTTATAGATAGTTTGGACTTGAATAAAAATAAATTATTATTATCAGTATAGTTTTATTTCTAACAATTTGTTTAACTACTATTCAACCGCTAAGATATAACTAAAATAAATCATTTATACTCACTCAACAAAAAATGCACAATAAAGCAATAAAATTACAAGGACATTTTGGTAAAATTTGTTTCAATTAAATCTTGTTAAAATTTGAGCTTGAGATGGCAAATAATTTTATAACTTGCAATGGAGTTTTATCAACAACAACAGTAATACTTTGGTTGGATTTTCAGTTTCAAGTCATATTAAGATAATGTAAGGAATTAAGTTCAGTTGGTTTACCAAAGCTATCAAACATCCAATCCATAACAATATCAGCCAGTAGAATATTTCATTGCAAGTCCACACCACACTACCTACTATTTCTTTTCAGGTAAGTTTATTTTAGTGAGGTCCTCGGTTTCTGCACCTTGTGACATGTTGGAGAGCTTCTTGCCGATACGTTCATGGACATCCAGGTACTTGGCCACACAACGGTCCAGGCAGACTGATTCTCCTTTACCTGAAATTATTATACAAAGGTAGGTTTTTAGACTAGTCTGCCTGTTGTTAACTGCCTGTTATTAGCCTAGTCTGCAATGTGTATTCTAACTATTTCTAACTAGGATTATGTAGATAGCCCTGTCAGCAAACAAACCCTAGAGCTGCCGCACATTGAGCCTGTAGTCGCGGCCACTAAACGCGACTACTAGTGGCTCAGTTAAGCCACTAGACGAGCCAATCCGTCAGTCGCTAGTGGCTTAGTTGCCGCCGGGAAGAGTCGAAGATCGCGCGATGCGAGCGACAATTGTTCGTAAGAGTTATTCCTTCCGTTCCTATCGTTTCGAGCCGAACTCGAACCGCAAAGTTAATATAAAATGTATGAAAAAACTCGTCTGCAGCTTGTGGTCGCGTTTAGTGGCCGCAACTAGTACTAAAAAGCCCCTAAGTAGAATGCATAGATTCTACATATTAATCATAAAGTATTGTACTCTTATTTTATTTACTGATAAACCAAATAGTGTACTTATTAAAACAGATTTTGCAATAATGACAGTAAGTTTGATTAATACACAGCTGAATACTTTTTTATATATAAATTATTGTTATAATTTTCAATAAGTGTTTTCGTGACCTGCCAAAATGGACATGAAAACATTTATCTGATAAATCGGTGGTGGTTAAATAGTAAATGCCTTAAGCTAGAGTTTCCTAGGATGACGGTGCCGTCATATTACGGCCGTAATTTAGCAGAGCGTAGAACGTTGTCTATGCGCCGTATTGTTTACATAGACAACGTTCTACGCCGCTAAATTACGACCGTAATATGACGGCACCGTCATCCTAAGAAACCATAGCTTTAGTTGTACACAAAATAAGAGTTGATCTCATTTATCATTGTTGCCTTACCAAGTTCAGGTTCATGATATTTGACAGGAATGCATTTCCGGTGGCACGCGCTCACGAGCCGGTTGTACATGTCCGACATCATCTCGATCTCAAGCTCTTGCACCAGCTGCAACTTCGCGGGGTCCAGTTGTGGAACGGCCATTTTGATTATTTATCAGTTACTCAGTTATAAAGCTTTCTCACACCTAAAATGGAAACTTATTTACAGTTCGATGCACACTTAATGGCGATTGTTTTTTATGCACAACGGGATAGTGCTCGGCCTTCACCTCACCTGATGTTAAGTGACGATAAGGCCGAAGGTGGAAGGTGTAGGTGAAGGGTGTAGCTATCCTACTAATATTAGAAATGTGAAAGTTTGTGGGTTTGGATCTTTGAAAATGAAAAAAATGAAAAAATATTTATTTTTCTTCCACAAAGTTTACATGGTATATAAAAAGTGTTAGTTTCATTATAAACCATTATTAGTTATCTAAAGTAATACTTTGTGGGAGACTGATGCCTAAACTAGACAAATAAATGCCTGTATGTCAGGTCATCAGGTTCCCAACCTCTCAGACTAGCATAGTAAGATATACGTATATGTTTAGATGTTTGTTCCTCAATCACGCAAAAACTACTGAACGGATCTGGTTGAAATTTGGCACACAGATAGTAGATAGCCTGGATTAAAACATAGGATACTTTTTATCCCGATATTCACACGGGAACGGGAACCACGCGGGTGAAACCGCGGGCGGCCGCTAGTTGTATAATGAGTATATATTTAAAGTATAGTAGTATATCTGTCCTTTGTCCTAGTAATGACATTTAAAGTTCTTGGTCGTTCCGTACCTTAGAGTGAGTTAGAGTTAAAATTGTGATAATAAAAACAAAAACAGTGAGTTAGTTGAAGAAAAAAGTTTTACTAATACTTTGGTCACCCTTACAGACTATTTATCCCAACATGGCTAGTTATATCTTTATTATGTAGTAAAATAATTACTATCTAAACTTCATTTTATTTGCTTGTACTTTCGCCACCCTACAGAATCAATTTTCCCAAGCATGGTCGGGCAAATCGTCAAACGATATGCTTTGAACGATATGGCGGGTTTTGAAAAGGCAAATCAAGAAATGCCGGCGTATCGTGCTGCCCAGGCAGATCTCGATCGGTCCAGTTCATCGATTGGCCCACGACATATCAGTTATCTAGCACCAATATTACAAGCTTTGCTTTGTTTTGGGCTAGATGAAGCTGTGTGAAATCGTCCAAGCAATAAATTATTTACTATCAACATTAACTGGATAACTTTAAAATCTAACCTGAAACCAGTAGAGATAAATCTAGCACTTGTCCTTCACTTTCTGTAGCTGTCTGGATATAACCCTACGTTTGATCTGCGCATACGTTCTCTAGCTTTCATATTCTCCACACGACGAGCAGTTACATAGTTTTTGGACACAGCGAACAAGGCTAAGCTAGACACTGTTATTGCCAACCTGAAATTTGGAAATTGAATGAACTTTAGTATTGTTATTATCAAAGTAATAATATTAGTTCTGAATAATGCATAAAATTTTGTTTTTTCACTAATACATTGTTGCCCATTTTTGCCAAGTTTGACAATAATCAAAGATTTGAAGATCACCTTTCTCATCTACATTTTCATTTATTAAATCATTACAATGCGTAGTAAATAAAGCTACTTAGTAGGTAAATAATAAATTACAATCAGAATAAGTATAAATGTGGACAATTGAAATGAAAAATTAATAGAATAACCTGAATTAAATCAATAGTAAAATTACGAATTGTTGTAAAGCTCACCCACAAAAAGTGTATATGTAGATTATTAGTCAAGTATTTACCACGAAAGTGTTATTTTTCCAAATTTTCCAAGCGGCATACTAGGAATTCGCGTAAAGAAAAGTTTTGAGGTTAATTTATTTTTAGTTCTCAAAACCGCCACTAGGTTACATTTTACCGGAAGTCGCTAGTATCGCGATACTTCTTTTTTGAAGTGGCAAACCACTCCTCTTTACGTCAGAGTGATGTTCCCAACGAGGAATACTTCTGCCAGTTTTGGGTGTAGTTAGTCACCTTTCGAGAGAGATTGGATGGTATGTTTGTGTTTTTAATTTTGAGTCTGGCCTGCTAACACACCCAAATTTTTATAAATGGCCCTCTAGAAAAATGAGTTTGACACTCCTGTTTAAGATGAACTTATCTAAATACATTATAACATTCTTGAAAACGCTAATCACGTAGGAACTTTTTATGAATTGCTTTATTACTGTCAAACTGCGCGTCATGGTACACTTTCTCCATACATAAAAAAAGGTGAACGGTTTTACAGCGTGTAATAAAGCAGGCCTGCTAAATTGAGGTCATAGTACGAAAAAGTAAAGCAGTTCAATATTATATAAGTCCCGCTATAAGAGGTCATAGTAAGGCCCCAGTCTGATTGACATGTAAGTGCCTAGTATGAGTTGTGTTCTCACCTCACTTCGCGAATAGTATCGGTTATATTATTATAGTATAGCTCACAGGCACAGTTAATGCGAGTGAGTGAACGAGTGAAAGAGAGGAAACGATAGTTAAATTTTCGCAATGTGATGGTGTGTCCCCACTTAGGTTCGCGAACCACCGCGCTCCGCGAACCTGCACCAAAAAAATTGTTTATGCTGTGCTGCAACAGTGCGCCATAGTGTGTACGTGTGCGAACATGTATGTGAACCTGGTTCACACACGTACACACTATAACCAAAGTGAAAATAAAATGTTTGCTAGGGCGCACTGTTGCAGGTTCGCGGAGCGCGGAGGTTCGCGAACCTAAGTGGGGACACACCATGATGTGAGATTATAAGGGTGTGTCCCCACTTAGGTTCGCGAACCTCGCGCTCCGCGAACCTCTGTTGCAGGTTCGCGGAGCGCAATGTGGACGCGCGGAGCGCGGAGCGCGGAGCAGACGTCCGCGCTCCGCGAACCACGCTCCGCGCTCCGCGCTCCGCGCTCCGCGAACCACCCTCCGCGCTCCGTTCCCATGATCAAATAAGCTTTATTCATATAAACTTGATTATAAAGTACCTTTGTCTCCACAGTACTATTATTGTGTAATTAATAATGAGTGGCTAAGAAGGAGTAAAACTTTGAATAGACAATCATGCTTATGTACAGTCAGTAGCACGTCAGGTTGTACAAAGTGTCAAAAATTTTCAATTTATTTTGAACCTTGTCTTCGCAATGAGGGGTTTTCAAAATGACAAAAAACTGTAGGCTCGATAGATGGCGTTGATAAAAATGTGTGTCAATGTATTTTTTTTACTAAGCTTCTCTTTCCATTAACGCCATCTGGTGTGGCAAATCGGGACCCTATTACTAAGACTCCGCTGTCCGTCTGTCTGATTGTCGGTCTGTCTGTCTGTCTGTCACCAGGCTATATCTCATGAACCATGATAGCTAGACAGTTGAAATTTTCACAGATGATGTATTTCTGTTGCCGCCATAACAAACATCATATCAAAAAAAACATGTTTGTTCTATGGGGGGCTCCCATACAACAAACATGTTTTTTTGCCGCTTTTTGGTACGGAACACTTCGTGCGCGAGTCCGACTCGCACTTGGCCGGTTTATTAACTCACTCTAATGTTCGAAACGACCAAGAACTTTAAATGTCATTAATAGTACAGTCTTCGTTTTCCATTTGGAATACGAATAATTGAAACTTTCCTTTATTTTGAATCAAATAAAATCCGTTTTTTGAGGATCTACTATGATAATTTAAAAAATTAAAATTACGCTCTAATGTTTGGAACGCCGCCGTTAGAGCGTTTGGTTGCACCCGGAGCGTAGGTTCGGAACGCAACCCTGCCGCGCTCCGCGCTCCGCGAACCGCGCTCCGCAGTGTGGCCAGATTAAAGTTTACGAAAATAACGAAGCACCTCAAAAAAATACTGAAACATACCAAGTTGCACATGGAAAATAAACCGATAAAAATACTGATTTTCAAAACAGGTTTTATTCATTTATCATCACAATGAATGTTTAAATTATATTTTAACATTCTATTCGGAGGCAAAACTAAACATATTTTCCGGATGGATGCGCCAAGTACAATAAAAACGAAAAAAAAAACACGTTCTACTAACATAACGATCCAAAGGTACTACTTTAGGGAAATTCCCGAATTAGCGAAAAAAAAACCTCAAAGATAAAGTGAAGTGCATAACAGAAAATAATTTTATTTAAACGTATTAGATGACTTGATACTATTTATAATTCTACTATGGCGGCTGCCTGTCATTTCTTATCTGTAACTTAGAGTCTGTTCGGAACTTTTTTGTTTGTGGGCCGATTTCGATGAAACTCGGTTTTGGGTACTATTTCGACAACAAAACAGCAACGCAATGTTAAAAATATAAAAAAATCCAAGATGGCGGCCAACTTTTTTGTTTGTGGGCCGATTTAGATGAAACTCGGTTTTGGGTAGTATTTCGACAACAAAACAGCAACGCAATGTAAAAAATATAAAAAAACCAAGATGGCGGCCAACTTTTTGTTGGTGGGCCGATTTAGAAGAAATTCGGTTTTGGGTACTATTTCGACAACAAAACAGCAACGCAATGTAAAAAATAAAAAAAAATTCAAGATGGCGGCCAACTTTTTTGTTTGTGGGCCGATTAAGATGAAACTCGGTTTTGGATACTATTTCGGCAACAAAACAGCAACGCAATGTTAAAAATATAAAAAAATCCAAGATGACGGCCAACTTTTTGTTTGTGGGCTGATTTAGATGAAACTCGGTTTTTGATACTATTGCGACAACAAAAAAGCATCGCAATGTTAAAAATATGAAAAATCCAAGATGGCGGCCAACTTTTTTGTTTGTGGGCCTATTTAGATGAAACTCGGTTTTGGGTACTATTTTGACAACAAAACAGCAACGCAATGTTAAAAATATAAAAAAATCCCAGATGGCGACCAACTTTTTTGTTTGTGGGCCGATTTAGATGAAACTCGGTTTTGGGTACTATTTCAACAACAAAACAGCAACGCAATGTTAAAAATATAAAAAATCCAAGATGGCGGCCATATTTTTTGTTTATGGGCCGATTTAGATAAAACTCGGTTTTCGGTACTATTTTGACAATAAAACAGCAACACAATGTTTAAAATATAAAAAATCCAAGATGGCGGCCAACTTTTTTGTTTGTGGGCCGATTTAGATGAAACTCGTTTATGGGTACTATTTTGACAACAAAACAGCAACGCAATGTTAAAAATATAAAAAATCCAAAATGGCGGCCAACTTTTTTGTTTGTGGGCCGATTTAGATGAAACTCGGTTTTGGGTACTATTTTGACAACAAAACAGCAACGCAACTTTAAAAATATAAAAAAATCCAAGATGGCGGCCAACTTTTTGTTTGTGGGCCGATTTAGAAGAGACTCGGTTATGGGTACTATTTCGACAACAAAACAGCAACGCAATGTTAAAAATATTAAAAATCCAAGATGGCGGCCTACTTTTTTGTTTGTGGGCCAATTTAAATGAGACTCGGTTTTGGGTACTATTTCGACAACAAAACAGCAACGCAATGTTAAAAATATAAAAATCCAAGATAGTGGCCAACTTTTTTTTTGTGGGCCGATTTATTTTATTCACTTATTAACATCAACAAGATTAACATTCAATCATTCACAGCAAAAAGAAAATGAATAACACTTTAAATGCAATTTCAATTATAGATGTTACACATAAACAAATCAAAATTATAAATATTATACTTATATATAAAGCATGCAACACAATTCCAATTGATCAAACATTTTTAAATCAAAATAAATCATTCAGAGAAGGGCACGGTTACAGTTGTCTATAAAGTGTGATAAAATATGCTTTTTTAAAGGAGGAGGCAGGTAAACACCGCAAATGTACAACTTCTCAGAATCAACTCCGTCACTTCCGACACGCACCTACAAGTCCTCGCAGTCATCTACTCAGTGCGCCTTTACTCTTGTGAATCTTCACAAGAGTAAAGGCGCACTGAGTTCAATCTTTTGGAGACAGCAATTAACACCCCTCCACCATCCTTTGAAGGATGAAACCCACTACTCTGACGGTCTCGCCTCGCCTATATACGTTGTATCTGTCATCACAGATTTCCGAATCAAAAACGCCATCGTTTAACCACGTTTCTGTCAAGATTATTACATCATAAGAATTACAAACTATACTATTGAAAATGTCGACAGTCTTCCTCCGCAATCCTCTTAAATTCTGGTAGAATACAATTATATCATTAAAAGAGCCCGTTAGTAAAACAAAATATAACAAGGCAACTTTAGCGTTCTTTATGATAAACCTTTGAGAGTCTCATGATTCCGTATGTATACGTAGTTAGCCTCCTCGTTCTTCCGTACAAAGATTTTTCCATCGCGTACCCAGATGAATTTATATTTCAGCTCCCTGATAATGCAACGAGTGGCTGCATGCAGTTGTTTTGCTTCTGGTGTCAGATGTTCTGTCACGTAAACTGGTGATTTTTTATTGCAGCCGATACCCAGATGACTGGTGTTAAGTTTTTCGCTAGAATTGTTTTTGTTAAACGTTATTGTAGCCGCCAGAAACTGGTCTCGAAGGCGAGGACTGTTGAACTTTACGAGTATGGAGCGTGGGCGGAGACTTTTATTGTCCATTTTAGCAAGTCTAGCGCTAAAATGAGTATTGCCTTCGTTGATAGGACACTCTATAACCTTAGAAAGCTGCAGAACTGTATTAACCAAATTTTCCTGCTTGTTTTCTGGGACGCATTGTATTTCAATATTTGTTGCACGTGTCTGTAACTCAAGCTGTGCCAGTCTAGAAGAAAGGTTTTGATTAGCTGAACGTAGCGACTCATTTTCCTTGCGGACATCATTCAAAGTGGCCAACTGGGCGGTGTGTTGCGTTTTTATGCTATCCAGATCCTGGCTGAATGCCGAGAGAGATGATTCAAAGCCAACTATCATATTTTGCAAGGCATAAATTTTTGGATTAATAACATCCTCAAAAGCATTGTAAATCTCCTCTCTAATAATGTCCCTTAAATCATTGGCCGAAGGGCAGGAACAACTCGTTGGCGCAGGAAAACTTGACTTCAAGCGCTGGGTAACGAAGCTGTCATTGGAGGCAGTGGTAATTTAGCTCTCGTTGGTGTAATCGTGTTATTATCCTTTTTGGGCTCGCGAATGCGGCAGAAATCACAAATCCAGGCGTTTTTAGTTTCAGCTGTCATCGCATTGTAATCTGCGGTGCACTGCAAATGATAATTGTCTTTGCAACGTTTATAACCCGGTCGAGATAACTCGGCATCTGAAGCTCGATAGACCCCTCTCGTTTGTTCCTTTCCTCACGCCACCGTCGTCAATTTTTTGAAAGTTTTCGATAGATTATCGATAAATTATCACAAAAATTGGGAGAAAAAGTCTTTATTAGCGAGGATCGATCTTCGGGCCACTCACAGCTGAATTCAGTATGCAGCACTCACACCCAATTGCACTAAACTTAAGAATCGCCTAAGTATTTTCTTAACTACAACTCGACCAAGTTAAGTAGGCGAATGACAGCTAATGACCGCTAAGTTTGACACCGTTTTAATTTGGTCGTGTTGTAGTTAGGAACAGACTTAGGCGATCCTTAAGTTTAGTGCAATCGGGTGTCAGTGTGCTAACGTATGCGCCAAAGTGACTTAAAGCGTTCAAAGTATTGATCAGTTAAGTAGAGTTTGAAACTTGATGCATGAGTTGGTTTGAGTATGAGGTCAAGACGAAAATAATTATTATAGTACTACCTCAACACTGATAATATCACTGATGATAATATTTAGTTTTAACACTGGAGATGAGATTTATTACGCAAATTAAAGCGCAGTTTTATCACTTTTCTGAGGATAATGCTCAGACTATATTCCGCAGTTTTTAATAATCCGCAGATTAAAAAAGGTACTGAATATTTTTTGAGCACAAATAGACACTTTTAAACTATAGGTATAGTTCTGCCAACGATATCACTGGTGAATCACTAGAGAAATTATTGATTTAACTTGATTTCAAATGTTAGAATTGTGATTTAAAATTATTCGG
Source organism: Agriphila geniculea (assembly GCA_943789525.1). NCBI lineage: Eukaryota > Metazoa > Arthropoda > Insecta > Lepidoptera > Crambidae > Agriphila > Agriphila geniculea. The sequence goes on from OX038895.1 coordinate 10,092,074, forward strand.
CAATATTTAACGTAGAGACTATGTTTACTTTAAAGCGCCATCTGGCGGATTTAGATGAAACTCGGTACTATTTCTAACATTGCGTTGCTGTTTTGTTGTCAAAATAGTAACGAAAACCGAGTTTCATCTAAATCGGCCCACAAACAAAAAAGTTGGCCGCCATTTTGGATTTTTTATATTTTTAACATTGCGTTGCTGTTTTGTTGTCAAAATAGTACCCATAAACGAGTTTCATCTAAATCGGCCCACAAACAAAAAAGTTGGCCGCCATCTTGGATTTTTTATATTTTAAACATTGTGTTGCTGTTTTATTGTCAAAATAGTACCGAAAACCGAGTTTTATCTAAATCGGCCCATAAACAAAAAATATGGCCGCCATCTTGGATTTTTTATATTTTTAACATTGCGTTGCTGTTTTGTTGTTGAAATAGTACCCAAAACCGAGTTTCATCTAAATCGGCCCACAAACAAAAAAGTTGGTCGCCATCTTTGATTTTTTATATTTTTAACATTGCGTTGCTGTTTTGTTGTCAAAATAGTACCCAAAACCGAGTTTCATCTAAATCGGCCCACAAACAAAAAAGTTGGTCGCCATCTTGGATTTTTTTATATTTTTAACATTGCGTTGCTGTTTTGTTGTCAAAATAGTACCCAAAACCGAGTTTCATCTAAATAGGCCCACAAACAAAAAAGTTGGCCGCCATCTTGGATTTTTTTATATTTTTAACTTTGCGTTGCTGTTTTGTTGTCGACATAGTACCCAAAACCGAGTTTCATCGAAATCGGCCCCCAAACATAAAATTTGGCTGCTATCTTTTAGAAAATAGTACCTACTAAAATCGTAATAAAAGGCACGATCTGGCAACATTACCATGTGGTAAATACTGAGCGTGTAGGCGTGCGTTTTCATTCCATCGTTGGAATTGGAATTATCAGTATTTACCACACAGTTGGACCACAGTAAATACTTTGTGTGTAGCCGTCGCCTTATACGTAATTATAGTGCGACTATCTTGAATTAATATTTATCTTGTTAATACAGTCGCATTAAAACGTAACAGTACCGTCAACATTTCAAAAACGGTAATCAAGCATAAATCCCAAGTTGGTTCTTTTCCAGAACAGACTCTACTGATCTTTGCTTCTGAATGAAATATAGACATAATCCGGGAAATTCCTTGAACATCAATGTTCGCGGGGACTTAGCACCGTAGTTACCAAACAAAACCAAAACATACATTACATTTCATAACCAAAATATACCGAAAATACTTACTTCCGCTAATATACCTACAAAAATACTGATGTTCGGAAAAGTCGATAAAATATACCGAAAAGTATTAAAATACTGAATCTGGCCACACTGGCGCTCCGCGCTCCGTGTTCGCGTGTTCGCATCGGATCCCAAATATGGAGCGCGCTCCGAGGTTCGCGGAGCGCGGAGCGCGGAGCGCGGTGGTTCGCGAACCTAAGTGGGGACACACCATAACACTAACTCGTACTAGGCCCTCAGTCCATTCCATCAGTCCTGGTCAAATTGATCGCGCGCTTTTTTTCTGTCTGAATGACGCTTCGAATAGACCATATAACTTTTCGGCTGTGTCTCACACGAGAGCGCTTTTTTAAGTCGGGAGTTTTTGTATCCCGAGTGGAAAACGCCAAATGCAACAAAGGCACGAGATGTTCTCACAAGCACTTTTTTAAACTCCTGATTTTCCCGAAGTGCGCCAGTGTGGCCTAGGTGATTTATCACAAATTCGGCTATACTTACCTCAAAAGTTTTTAGGCATGATCCATGGACAACACAACTAAACAAAGTAATAAAATAACTTCTTAGGATATTGTCTTAAACCTTAAGGCAGCCATTACATGGTCATGCAATCGTCAGTCAAACTCCATCAGTCATGAATTACGTTTGACTGATTGACTGATGGAAAGAACAAATCACATCATGCAACCATCAGTCACTACATTACACTGTAGGTTAATCGTCAGTCACAGCCCGTGACTGTGGTTAAACTGACAGCAAAACCTACCGTATATGGGTGCCTAATATAACGTCACAGTTTTATTGACCTTGCAAGGAAATCACCCGTGCGAGCAAGCACTAACTAAACGATCAAAACTGCTTGTCAATCATTTACATTGGATCGACTTGTCAAGCACATTGATCGTCTAGGAGCAGTGCTTGACAAGCACCACAGAATAGAATACCGTGGTCAATCAAAAGTAGGCTGCACCGCCAAATAGTGGTGGTGATGTGGTGGTAATGCAATGTAAATGATTGACAAGAAATGCTTGATCGTCTAGAGGATACCGTGGTCAATCAAAAGTAGGCTGCACCGCCAAATAGTGGTGGTGATGTGGTGGTAATGCAATGTAAATGATTGACAAGAAATGCTTGATCGTCTAGAGGCTACTTTATGTATTATGACGGGATTTGATGTAAAATATCGTAGCAGTAAAATACAAAATATATCGTTGGCAATACTGGTGGTGGCCACAGGTTAACAAGAAGTTTGTACAGGTTAACCGTCAATGTCAATCGTCAAATGTCAACTTGATCACCACTTTGGTTGGATTTTAGATCTTGCATTGCAGCAGTCAGCTATTATCAGCAATAGGTCTTTCTCTGTTGACCAATCAAATCAATCGGTTAGGAAATTTCAGTCCAGAATCCGCAAAAAACGTATACCACTACCATGGTGGAATAAAAATTGTGCAAAAGCAGTAGAAGATTGTAAAAAGGCATATATTGAGTTTAAAAACAGTCTTACAGAAGAAAGTTTTCTTAAGTTTAAAAGGCTACAAGCTGTTAAAAAAAATGTTTTAAAAAAAGAAAGAAACTTAAGTTGGCTTTCATTATGTCAGTCACTAAATAGATCTACACCCATATCTAAAATCTGGAGGATTGCTAAGAGGTTTAATGGTCAACCTGTTTCTTTTAAAAATGTTTATACAGATTGGATTCCAGAATTTCTTAAAAAATATACACCAGATACTGTTGAGGCCCCTTTACAATATGTAAATAGTATTAATCCTGTACGTAATAGTAATTATTTATTAGCACCATTTAATTTTCAAGAATTTAAAAATGCAATTTTTTCACGACGAGATACAGCACATGGCCTCGATGGTATTCCTTATAAAATGTTAAAACATACTACAGATAATGCCAAAAATATCATTTTGAAAGTTTATAATTTGTTGTGGTCTACCTCTGCCATACCTCTGGATTGGAAAAAGGATTGTCTGGTTCCTATTCTAAAACCGAACAAAGATAAAACCAAAGCAAATTCATATCGGCCAATAGCTTTAACATCATGCATGGGAAAAGTGTTTGAACAACTTCTTAAACAAAGGCTTGAATTCTTCATTGAAAGTAATCATCTTTTACCTTCAAATCAGTTTGGTTTTCGTAGGGGTAGATCCTCTAGAGAGAGTATAGCACATCTTCAACTTGACATTTTTGATTCTCTCAAACAAGATAATGTTCTTATTGGTGTCTTCTTCGATGTCGTTGGTGCTTTTAATAATGTGAATCACCATATTTTAGCTGGTGAACTTCTTTCTCTTGGTATTCCTGAAAAATTGGTTAATTGGATTTTTGAATTTTTGCATGGTCGTGAGGTTTATGTGAAATCAAATAATCAGTTAATTGGACCAAGATATTCATACAGGGGTGTGTGTCAAGGGGGCATATTATCCCCATTGATATATATACTATATGTACATAAATTGAACTACATATTAGGTTCACAAGTTAAAAATTTGCAATTTGCTGATGACTTAGTTATTTACTTCTCTGGATCTGATATTCGACAAGTATCCTCTATAGTTAATTCTGCTCTTAAAAAATTAAATAATTATTTCAGTTACCTAAACTTAGATGTAAGTCCAGAAAAGTCTAAAGTTGTTGTGTTTGGTGAATGTGATTTTGATGTTGATATTGTATATAATAATATTAGTCTGCCATTGGAAAGTGAAGTCAAGTTCTTGGGTGTCATATTTGCTAATAACCTTTCTTGGAATAAATATATAGAATATTTGCTGGGTAAAGCCTATAAGGCATTCAATGTCATTAAAAGTTTATCAAAAATTGATCCTAAAATTCTATTAATGTTGTATAAATCAATTGTGAGGAGTCATTTTGAATATGGCTTTTTTTGTTTTGGGTCTGATCCCAAATTAGTAAAAAAATTAGATATCCTGCAGAATCATAATCTGAGATGCATTACTGGTGCTATGAAGACTACTCCCATTAACTCTTTGCAGGTGGAATGCAATATACCTCCACTTCAATTCAGATTCAAATTTTTAAAATCAAAGTTTTTGTTAAAACTACTTTCACTGTCTACTCATCACCTACTCAGAAAAATTGAATTTCTCTATACAACATATTCTCCTTTGAATGTACCCCGAATCCCCTATCTGTTTCATGACTTCTCGGATATCGTAGAGTTCAATCAGCAGTATAACATTCATAAAACTGAGAATAATTGGATATGTTACACAGGATCTTATGATACACATTTTTGTGACCTGAATATCCACATTCACCCTGATTTAAAGAATAAAGAAGAAGTATATGAAATTACTGATAATTTCCCTCAGCATAGACATATCTATACAGATGGTTCCAAAAATAATGATAATGTTTCGATGGCTGTTTACATACCTTATTTGAAAACGGGTCATGGAATTAAACTCCCGGGCCAAATGAGCATATTTTCCGCGGAGTGTCTTGCTATTCTTGCTGCGCTACAGTTTATTGAGGAGAACACCCAAGAATGCACTCAATGGTTAGTCCTAACAGACAGCATGAGCTGTCTCAAAGCTTTGCAAAATACCAGATTTGATACCGGATGTAACTATATTCTACAAGATATTAAAACAACCTACTTCAAGCTCAAAAGTAATAATATTGATATAGTTTTTATGTGGGTTCCGTCGCATATTGGAGTATCTGGAAACGAAAATGCCGATAAGTTAGCTAGAGCCATTACAAATGACGCCGCAAATGTCAACATTGACATTAAAAATGTTGCTATACCGTACTCTGATTTACTACCAAGACTTAAACTTTTGTCAAAACAAGACTGGTCCACTCATTGGCAAGAAACTCTAACAGTAAAAGGAACTTGGTATGCGAAGATTAATAATGTTCTTGGCTGTCGTCCTTGGTTCACAAAATCAGCAGAATACCATAGCAGAAAATTTTATACTATCCTAACACGCCTGAGATTTGGACACTGTCGATTTAACTCACATTTACATAGAATGCGTATTATCACATCTCCAACATGCACTGAATGCAATTTAGGTGTGGATCAGACTCTTAATCATATATTTTTTGATTGCCCTGCTTACAACATTCAGAGATTAGTGTCGCGAATTACGGTATCGCGATGTCTCTAACTATCAAAGTAAATACATTGATTAAACATAATAACAATTAAATGGCAACACTAAATCAGACAGACAACTCACCACTTTCGCCCTTCCCTAGCGCGTATGCGCTTGAACTAATCTGTCATTCTAACCTCATAAAATGAATGTGATGATCTTCTTCAACACCAGTGTAATCGTAGTTAAAGGAGGCCGAGTTTGCAGTAGCACCGAGGATTTCACAGCTAAGTCACATACTTACTTAATCTAGATTTATAGAGTATCGAAAGCAATACTACTGAGCCAAATGTTCGATCCTGGTCGTGATAGGATCGACTGAACGTGGCCAGGCCTGATCACGTAGTTCGCCGGTGGTGGATGCCTTAGGCAAGCAGAAACCATCGGCGGCGAGATGTATGCAGTCCCAAGAATAAGCCTTTACCTAAATGTGTTCACCGACGGGTGGCCAGGTCCGGACACTTAAGAGGGAATGAACAACTGCATACTGGAGGCTAAGGCGAATGAGGAACGCAGGGTCCTGATTCGATTAGCTCCTTGATGTAATAAACATATTAGTAAAGTTTGATAAAGTGAAACAATGAAAGAACAGCGCTGGAAGGGGGCTGCCTGTCACAGGCAGCCATCTTCCAGGCTTGATAAGAAAGATTGGCAGTAGTACATGTTTATAAAGTAATATCATAAAGAATAAAAGACATAACAGCGTTGAATGATTTAATAATACATATTAAAGTTAACAGTATAAAGTAAATTGTCTTATTAGTATCTGATAAACTAGAGAAAGTAGGTGTGTACTTAGCCCAGATAAATATGGGACATTATACTTACAGGTGGGACATAAATAAGATGAAGAGAAGGAAACAGTAACGGATAATACAAGTATACCACTTCAGTGCCCCCGGGACTGGAGAATATGGAAAGGTTGGTTGAGAGGACGACATCCTGAAGGTATGTGTCTACACAGTGTCGCGCTGGATACCCTTTATAACCTTAATGACAATGCGAAGCACCCCATAATAATAAATTACTAAACTATATATTGACTAATTATAAATATGTAAGTAGTTCACTGAGAGAGATTATAAAGGGTCCCGGTCTGGTCGCGACAATGGTGGAGGAGCTGGGATATAGAAGAATCCCGATCAAGCAACCCAAAGCGAAATCTCAACCAAACTTTCCATTGGTAAAATTCTCAGAAACAATTAAATCCTATTCCATTTCTGTAAAACTGAATAGTAGTGACATCTATGAGATATTTTTGGTACTGGTTCCTTATAAGCAAAACCACATGAAAGCTACTTAAAGGCGCCAAAGTTAAATTATACCATCATTGTAAAAGCATGGTATAATTATTCATGTACGGCGCACAAATAAATGCTAAATTGAAAGTTTCTTAAAGATACCTTAAATTGAAAGATTATAAAACGGGTACACATAGAATGTATAGCGTTTGGAATTAATTGAAATGTCCACCTCGTAGTTTGGTGTGTATTTGACTTCGCGCTAACAGCGCTGTCAGCGTGATTCGGAACGCGGCCTTTATTTGTCAAATGAAAATGAACCTTAACCGGAAGTGATGTAAAAGACGTCATCCGTCATGTAAGAGGGCAAATGAACGCACTCTTAATAGATTTCAATTGGAAACTGTATTTGATTTAAGAAATAAACTATGTAAAATTCGGCAACTAATTTACTTAATGATGTTGTAAACAATTACACTGGATAGGTTGAAGTAAACAAGTTACGCGTGGTCTCTTTGAAGACAGGGAAGTTCTTTCGTACTTTGAAGATGGCGTCTTGGGAAGGTGTTGAGAAGTCTGCCTGAAAAGGATAAAATCCTAAATAGTACTGTTTATTTTCCACAGGAGCGTCATAATTCAGTAATAAAATTGTGATTAAACGACAAATTAGTCTCAGGTAGACTACATAACTAAGTACTGGTGAGTTTAAGCAATATTTACTTTGCCAAAATTTGCATAGGGCATTTTGTTTGGAAACATCTAATAAGTAAATGTAACTAAGGTTTCTTGTGAAATATGACTCATTAGTGAGAAAAGCAAGTAAGGCGATTGAGTTTTAATGTCTACAATACAATTCACTAACGAGCATAAATAAATATTATACAGAAATAGTTGGATGACAAAATGCATCATCCACCCACAATTGTGAGGAAAATTCGATGAATCTTATAAGAAAGTAGCTCATAGCTTTCCTAACACACAAAACGTATGGAAATTACAGGTTGACGTTGGAAAGGTCACAGTTGTGGCAAAGAAGTAAGAAGATTCCTATGAGAAAATTACCTACCTTTAAGTGCATATTTCCAAATTGAATGAAAGGTCTGATTGAATTGATGATCAGGATCGACAAGGAAGATAGCAAGGTAAACTATTGACATTTTAAGCTGTGGTAGTTACCAAGTCAACTCATATTCTGTCAAGTCTGACAGTAAAATTATTCTAAGGGTTCTGTAGGCAAGCGATTGTGGCATGAGGTGAGATACTCATGTATACCTAACAATAAGGTTGTATCATCTGAGTTTATGTAAAGATTACTAACCTAAAGGTTGATATTTCTAAATAGGTGATCGAATAAATATTAAATCAAGTCGCTGATGACTACATAGGTACTTAAAATTCATAAATAATAAACTAATAGAAAGAACTAAGGTACACATTTTCTTATGTTCATGATAGGTATAGTAAACACAAACTAAATAATATTTGCAAAACAAAATTAAACCAACGGATAAACATGTTTCTAAATGAATATATTCAATTTGATTGTATTTCATGCAAAACAATAGTCCCATTTGACCAAAGTACCTCTAATCTGATTTGGTACTCGTTTAGATAAATATTATGTTAATACATGGGGAACGTAACATTCTTTGTGGATGCATACACAAATAATGTTGGTTCTTCACATGTGTAAGTATGAGTTACAAAAATAATACCAATATTTTCATATGATCTGAAAGGGTATACTGGGGTAAATTGCAGAGCATGAAACACTTTTAGAAATTTAAAGTTTTGAAACTAAACTGATGAAATGAACCTGCTTATCCGTCAATAAGGATGATAACTGATGAAATAAAATCTGAATTCAATTGAATTCTAAAACAATTATAGAAATAATTTTAAATGAAGGAATTTATATTACAATTACAAGTTTATGGATGTGTTCGACTCAGAGAACACACCGCTTTATAGAAAATAACTTATTTCTCACATCTTGATGAAAATTAAAAAATATACAGGGTGTCAGTTTTTGGTATGCTACTTATTAGGGAGGGTACCGACAGCTGACACGCCACAGTGTATACAGGGTGTCAATTGTTGAAATGTTATTTGTTTGTGTGGTTGGTCGACGGTTGGCAGACGGCTCATTTTTGAGGTGCAAACTTTCGACTCGTGTTTTTAACATACAGGGTGATAAATAAAAAACTTTTTTTTCTAAGAAATATTACATTACGTGTATTAGGCGATTTGAAACTAACACTATATAGGGTGTAGGGTTTTAGAAAATCAAATTATATGGTATAAATTTAAAATTTTTTGATTTCCAGAAACATGGAAAAAATTATTCTAAATAGGCTAGAGTCTATAGCTAACGCCATAGAAAAGCTTACCTTAGAGGCTCTCGAGTACAAAGATAATATTAACCTAAAAGATGCTGAAAACGTAGAAATATTGCTCACAAAACTAGACAATGCGGTAAAGAGGTTTGGTACAGAATTAAATCAGTGTTTGTCGATAAATGAACTAGGATCCTTCGTGGAAGAGATCACTTCGTTCAGTGAGATACAACTACGGGGCGAAGAAACTTTCGCAGAATTAAATATCAAGCTGAAAAGAGTAAAAGAAAGTGCTACACCTGCAGCAACGCCTGGTAGAAGTATCGCATTGACCGGAAAGTTACCTAAACTACAATTAGCAGAATTCTCAGGAGATATACTAGAATGGTACCAGTTTTGGGATCAGTTCAGTTCCAACATAGGGAACCGAGATCTGTCTGATGTGGATAAACTATCCTATCTCAAGGGTTCTTTGAGAGGCGATGCGAAGAGGATCATCGATGGACTTGAAATTACCAACAAGAACTACGAGGTAGCTGTATCTATTTTAAAGGGGAGGTACGGCAAGGAGAGTCACATAGTGGACGCACACTACGCAGCTCTACATAAGATTCCTAAGGCTTCTAAGGGTAGCATAAAGGACCTGAGGGAGACCTTTAGCCAAGTTGAGAAGCACCTTAGAATTCTAAATTCATTAAACCAAAATATCAACCATGATCATCTGAGATTTCTCATCTTGGAGAAGATGCCTTCGGACGTAGTCTACGAGCTAAAGTTGAGAGCGAATACTGAATCTATTGAGGAGATCCGGCAACATTTGGAAGTGATCATTTCGGCAAGAGAAGATGCGCAGAGAATTACTTCTGAAAATGTAGAAGAGTACACTACTCAATCTCTACACGTGAATACGTACGTAAAAGGAGGGAAACCAGGAAAACCCAACCGAAGCCAAAGAGATTTCAAGAGACACAAATTTATACAACAAAGGCAAGATATTAAGAAGGAAGATAGATTCAACGAACCTGGATCATCTCACAAATACAATAACTACAACAGACTTCCATTGAAAAGGAAGCTTCAAGAACGAGAAAATGATAGGGATGCTCCACCGGGAAAGAAAAGGAGAGGGCAATGCGTTTTCTGTCAAGGATCACATTTTAATGATCAATGCGATAAATTCAAAACCATAAAAGAAAGGAAAGGAAGATTAAAGAACAGATGTTATCGTTGCTTAGGCCTCGGCCATAAAGGAAATAATTGCAAGAGATCTACTTTCTGCGTTCACTGTAAAGAAACTAATCTTCACAATAGAGCACTTTGTTTAAAAGGACAAACATCTAACTCTGAAAGTGTCACAACTCTTCACGCCAATTCCATTAACTCCACTATACTGCAAACAGCAATAGTCAAAGCCCGACGTGAAAACGATGATACCAAAGAAGAAACTTGTCGAGTTTTGTTAGACTCTGGCAGCCAGCGTACCTACATCACACAAGAAATAGCTTCTAAACTAAAACTGCCCATAGAAGAAGAAAATACTCTATCAGTTTTCACATTCGGTGCTAAAACTCCTCAAATCATTGAAAGTCCAATAGTTAGGCTACAAATGAAAACCAGAACAAACGATATTCTGGAAATAGAAGCAAACGTTGTCCCACACATATCACATGGAGTTCCTTATTCAAATATAGACTTAAGCAGAAGAGAAGAAAATCTAATTTTGGCTGATGACGGCTCACTGTCACCGAAAGTAGATATTCTAATTGGAAACGACTTCTATTTTTCATTCATACTAGGAAACAAAATCCAACTGGAAAATAATTTATACTTGATTGAATCAAGATTTGGTTACATATTGACCGGAAGAACCACGGCTAAGGATGTGGACCCATTATCGGTGATAACGTACTTCCAAGGAGTAGAGAACAAATTAACTCCGCCTGACTTACCATTATACAATGGAAGCATCAAATGTTTATGGGAATTGGAATCTATAGGGATATGCGATTCACCAAATCTAACTAGAGACGAAGAAGTCATCAATCAATTTAATGAAACAATAGAGTTAATAGATGACCGATATACGATCAGCTGGCCATGGATCGATTATCCACCTGAACTAGAAACCAATTATGGTCTTGCAATCGGTAGACTAGTAAATTTATTGAAGAAACTAGATTCAGAAGCATTAAAGTCATATAACGCCACGTTACAAGAGCAGTTAGAGAAAGAAATTATAGAACGCGTACCCGATCAAGAAAGGTGTGATATTGGTATAGACCATCCTATCCATTACCTGCCACATCATGGAGTAAGTCATCCAGGAAAACCTACACGTATCGTATACGACGCGTCAGCGAAAACAAAGAACAGCAAAAGTTTAAATGAATGCTTACACTGTGGTCCACTCATGTTGGGAGACCTGACAGGAATGTTGTTAAGATTTAGGTCACATCAAGTGGGAATAACCGCGGACGTAGAGAAGGCATTTTTGCAGATCGCGTTACACAAAAAAGACAAGGACGTGACTAGATTCCTATGGCTAAAAGACATAGAAAAGGCAGCCACGGAAGATAATATTCTACATTTACGGTTTTGTCGTGTTCCGTTCGGAGTGATATCGAGCCCATTCCTGTTAAACGCTACTTTGAAACACCATCTACTGCGTTCCAATGAAGAAATCCTGAAAAGGATAATGAACGACATTTATGTGGATAACTTAGTTACGGGAACGGACTCCATCCATGAAGCAATTGAAATGTATGAGTCATGCAAATTTGCGTTCAAAGAAATTTCGATGAATCTTCGGGAATGGAGTTCTAACTCCAGACAATTCTCAAAGGAAATAGATCCAACTGACGTTTGCCAAGACATAGAAGTGAAAGTACTAGGTCTGAATTGGAATACAGAAGAGGACACTATCAGTTTAAGGCCAAAGAAAATAACAGAGGCTAATACGAAAAGGGAAATATTAAAAAACGTAGCTTCAGTATATGATCCATGCGGATATGCTGCGCCAGATCTGCTGCCAGCAAAACTTCTACTTCAAGATCTATGGGTAAACAAATTTAAATGGGACACTCCTTTACCAGAAGAGATAACTAAAGAATGGCAAATTATTAGAGAACGACTAGAAAGAACAAAGAATATTGTCTTACCTAGAAGATATTTCAAACAAAAGGGCAATGAAGACATTCAGCTACATGCCTTTACAGATGCGTCGACCAAAGCATACGCAGCTGTAGTATACATTTCTAACGGAAGAGAGTTAAGTTTCGTGATAGGGAAATCAAGACTAGTACCCATCAAAGATCAAGACAATCTCAAAATTCCAAGACTTGAATTATTAGGACTTCTGATTGGTAGCAGGCTACTGAAGTATGTAAACAAATTTCTGAATTTCGAATCCAAAAAGAATACTATATGGACGGACAGTCAAATAATAATCGATTGGTACTACGGCGGTAAGCTATTACCACCATTCGTAGCGAAAAGAATAGAAGAAATAAAGGGAAATGTGTCAGCAACGATAAGGTATGTACCAACAGAGCTAAATCCAGCTGATGTAGCGACTAGACCCACAGATTCTGAAAAATTCAAGCACAAATGGTTATCCGGACCAGATTACCTGCTAGAAGACTGCAAGAAATGGCCAAAGAGTCGTAGGAGGGAAGTTTCTCCGCTTACTCAAGATGAAAGTGTACTGATTGCCACGCATTCCTCTGTGGATCGTCAATTTTCTTTTCCCATTGGGGAGGGTCTCACGAGTGGAGAACCAAGCTCACAAAATCAGAGACAACAATTAAATGAAGAATTGCAAAAGAATCCCTCAGAGAAATGCGAGGACGATACACTGTCATACGTACAAAAAATCAAAAGAATCCAAGCAAAACATTTTCCTGAAGAAGTAGTAGGTAAAGATACAAATTTAAAGAGAAATTTAAACGTGTTCACTGACGTTGACGGAATCCTACGTTGCAAAGGAAGACTACAAAATGCTGACTGGTCTTATGACAAAAGATATCCAATACTGATTCCAAAGGACTGTGAATTTACTAACACCGTGATCTTAGAAACACATAAAAAGAACTATCACGTAGGTGTTAACCACACTCTAAGTCTGATCAGATTGTTATATTGGATTCCTCAAGGAAGAAGTCAAGTTAAGAAAATACTTAAAAAATGCACAAATTGCGTTAAGCATGGAGGAGGTCCATTTAAACTACCACCACCTCCTGCGCTTCCAAAGGAAAGGGTAAATTATAGCTCACCATTTACATACACCGGCATGGATTACTTAGGTCCTCTCCAAGTAAGGACCGACGGTAAAACAGCAAAACGATGGATATGCCTGTACACTTGTTTGGTAGTACGCGCTGTACACCTAGAAGTTGTCAAAGATCTTACAGCAGAAGAATGCTTATTAGCACTACGAAGATTTATATCTTGTAGAGGCGTACCGGATAGAATAGTTTCAGATAATGCACTACAATTCAAACTGACTGCAGAAATACTGTCAAGCAATTACTGCATCACTAACGAAATAGACTGGAAATTTATTCCACAACTAGCTCCTTGGCATGGAGGATTCTACGAAAGACTAGTTGGACTAGTTAAACATTGTCTCAAGAGAACACTCACAAAGAATCTATTGAAAGATAATCAACTTAACACCATTATAAAAGAAATAGAAGCGGTGATAAATACGAGACCATTAACTTGTGTAGGATCTGATCTGGAAGACATTCTTAGGCCTTCAGATTTTCTAACCTTGAACAAATGCATCACGACAACACCTTCGGATGCTGAATTTCCACAAGAAGGCACGGTGACAAAACAAAACCTAGTAGACGGTTGGAAAATAGGACAAAACATGTTAAAGGAATTTAAAAGGATGTTCATCGAGCAATACCTGCCGAGTTTAAGGGAAAGATATCGTCACGCTCTGAAAGAACCAAGGATTACTAAGTCAGAAATCCCAAAAATAGGAGACATAGTACAAATTAAAGGAGATACGAAAAATAGAGAAAACTGGAAAGTTGGAAGGATCACATCTCTGCTTAAGGGAGCAGACGGTCAATGCAGGGTGGCACGAATAAAGGTGAACGACACGGAATTCACGCGCTCCATCGCTCATCTTTACCCATTGGAAGTTGATGAAGAAGTACCTGGAAGAGAAGAGGTTATGTTTGAATTCGAAAGAGAAGACGTAACAGCAACGTTAGACGACTTACCTCTGTTAGAAGAATTAGACATAACTAGTCTCACCAAAGATATCTCTTCAGCTCCAAGAACCACAGAAGAACTCGTCGACAAACCTGAAACAGAAAGCAGACAAACAAGTATAATAGAAACAGTAGACCAAATACCTCATAGAATACTTACCACAGAAGATGATATCCAATCAGTACATGATGAAGGACGTGATGATAAGAGCACACCTAAAAGCATCAACATTAATGAAAACACACAACCCGAAGAAGTGAGAGAAGTAAGAGATGCGTCTTTAAAGGCTCGTGAAAAGATACGCGAGTGGACGCGTAGATTAATGGAGAACATGTAACTTCTGTCGTCGTCGGGAGTGTCGCGAATTACGGTATCGCGATGTCTCTAACTATCAAAGTAAATACATTGATTAAACATAATAACAATTAAATGGCAACACTAAATCAGACAGACAACTCACCACTTTCGCCCTTCCCTAGCGCGTATGCGCTTGAACTAATCTGTCATTCTAACCTCATAAAATGAATGTGATGATCTTCTTCAACACCAGTGTAATCGTAGTTAAAGGAGGCCGAGTTTGCAGTAGCACCGAGGATTTCACAGCTAAGTCACATACTTACTTAATCTAGATTTATAGAGTATCGAAAGCAATACTACTGAGCCAAATGTTCGATCCTGGTCGTGATAGGATCGACTGAACGTGGCCAGGCCTGATCACGTAGTTCGCCGGTGGTGGATGCCTTAGGCAAGCAGAAACCATCGGCGGCGAGATGTATGCAGTCCCAAGAATAAGCCTTTACCTAAATGTGTTCACCGACGGGTGGCCAGGTCCGGACACTTAAGAGGGAATGAACAACTGCATACTGGAGGCTAAGGCGAATGAGGAACGCAGGGTCCTGATTCGATTAGCTCCTTGATGTAATAAACATATTAGTAAAGTTTGATAAAGTGAAACAATGAAAGAACAGCGCTGGAAGGGGGCTGCCTGTCACAGGCAGCCATCTTCCAGGCTTGATAAGAAAGATTGGCAGTAGTACATGTTTATAAAGTAATATCATAAAGAATAAAAGACATAACAGCGTTGAATGATTTAATAATACATATTAAAGTTAACAGTATAAAGTAAATTGTCTTATTAGTATCTGATAAACTAGAGAAAGTAGGTGTGTACTTAGCCCAGATAAATATGGGACATTATACTTACAGGTGGGACATAAATAAGATGAAGAGAAGGAAACAGTAACGGATAATACAAGTATACCACTTCAGTGCCCCCGGGACTGGAGAATATGGAAAGGTTGGTTGAGAGGACGACATCCTGAAGGTATGTGTCTACACAGTGTCGCGCTGGATACCCTTTATAACCTTAATGACAATGCGAAGCACCCCATAATAATAAATTACTAAACTATATATTGACTAATTATAAATATGTAAGTAGTTCACTGAGAGAGATTATAAAGGGTCCCGGTCTGGTCGCGACAATTAGTCCTGGTGGACAGATTATTAGAAATATATAAGACATCTAATAGCATCCCGCGCGACATTCAAGACATTCTCACAAATCCTGAAACTTATAAGGATTTATACAACTTTGTTGTATCATCGGATTTGGAACTATAAACATGGATAAGACTTTGAAGATTTATATCACACTGAAGATGACAAGGAAAATGGAATAGGAAGTGGCTACGGCCTTATATAACCCGGACACAGAAAAAGAAAATTGAAGAAGTGGCTTTGGCCTTACATTACCTGGACACGGAGAAAATAATAATTAAAGAAGTGGCTTTGGCCTTCCAAAACTCAATTACAGAAAAATGAAATCTAGAGGCTGGAATTCTTGTAGTTGAAATTATTTTAAATAAGACAATGGCTGTATGGCTCTGCCTTTGCCTTTCCCAACTGACGGGAAGAAGATATTAAAAAAAAAAAAAAAAAAATTGGTTGGCTGACTAGTCTGTGATCGTTTGTTTTTTGGAAGTTCGTGCTGTGCTGTAATTTAATTTTTATTAAAATCTACAATAATTATGCCAAGAGCTACTAAACTACATCATAAAGGGAAGCCTACCTCAATACAAAAACCACATAAAGTTGAAAGTAATGAATCCGAAGACACTGATCTCGAGGAAACCATGAGACAGTTCCAACTGGAACTTTGTTGGTGTGTTCAACAATTAGAACGGTCCGTAAACGAAAAAAAAGGCAACGAAAAACAATGTATGTATACGGTTCTGTAGCTGTACACGTTTTTACCCAACTTGTATTATCGTCAACGTTATGCCATTCTCTGGCCCATAGTGATGCTTACAAGTTGACCTAACTCACTGACCTGAATTTTTTTTGTGTAGATATATGCAGGTCAACATTCTTATAAGTATAACATACTAAGGCTCGTCTTTCCTTTAGTTGACGTGGAGTTTAGAGTTCATATTTTTTTTGTGTAAAGAAGTCATAATTTAGAACACGAATACGAAATATTAAGGTGCGGAAACAAATAGGACGCGAGAAAAAAATTTCTAAAATTAAGATTTTCTATGTTAAAAATGTCTAATTTTAGGCCAGTGTCGTCATTTTTGACGTTTAATGGCGGCGCACTATGTTTCATGACCAAAGACCGCAGGTCACGTGATAGGTGCGAGGAGCGTAGCGACGAGCATGTTAGGTGTACATGAACCCAGCGCGCAAGCCGAGCGAGCGAAGCGAGCGTGCCGCGGCAGCGGCCGGCGAAGCGCCAGAAACGACTTTTTTTACGTGCGAAATTTTGTACGTACGTCCCCTTTCCTCTCCCCACCTCTTTTTAGCCTCCCCTGCTTAATTTCCATATTTTTTGTTTTGAGGTTATGTTTACACAAAAATTTATTTCTCGAAAACTACGCGTCGCCGGCAGATGGGGATTGGAGGAGAGAGTTGTTTCAACTTGTTTTCCTTCTCCTCCCACTCCCCTCCTTTAATTGCTGAAAAATAACAGTAATTTGGCTGTTATCATTCCTTTTTGTGCAACATTAAAAATTCATTTAAATAAAAAGTATGCATTTCCGCACTCCCAAACTTTAAGGGGGGGGTTAAGGAGGACCCCCCCTCCTCCCTACCACCCCTCCCACCCTTAAATTCCACGTCAACTAATGGAAAGTCGTACCCATACTAACAAATAAGTAATAAAAATTAATAATTAGTGATGGGCCGAGACCACTTTTTTTGGTATTTGAGTATTTTGATATTCGTTAAAAAAAAATCGAATCAGTATTCGAGTCCAGGTACTTGCATTGGGTATTCAAGTACTGAGACTAGTATTCAAACACTCAATTTGACTCAAATACTGTTTTGACCATAGACATAGAAAAATTTTCGCTGCGCTCAAGAAGACCAACAAAGCGTGGAAAAGAGAAGTTAACATCATACGGACACGGTCTATGTTAAAAAGAGACAAAGGATCAAGTGACATGTGCCAACATTTTTTACAGTAAGAGCCCCTAGCGTCCCGCTTAGCAAATGAGCAATCACAGTTTGTTTAAAATACTTTTTAATCTTAATTAGAATTTAAAATAAAGGTATCGTGGAGCTATGGTGTCTTGTACTCTAAGTAATTGTGATGTGACTAAAATAAACAATCCAAGTAATCACACTTTTCAAAGGTAAATAAGATATTGCCACACATTTCTCTAAAACCAAATTTCGCTACATTTATTCGTTTATCGACAAAGAAAACAGTATGGAACATAGTTTATTAATTTCCTTTGCCATAATATAGTCATATTTTATGAATCTAAGTCATATTTTACGTATCTCATATAAAATGTATTGATTCGTTTTCGGATCACCTGTTTATTGACTTTGTGGTTCTTTGACATTCTATTTCTATGGTTTTGACACTTGTGAAATGTGCATTTACATTGTTCCACATAACAGTTAAAAAAGTAAGTATTACTACACAAAATGACACTGGTTTTGTGTATTAATTCCTACAATAAACAATTAAATTTAGCGCTAAAACTGGTTGTCTACCCGCTTTGGTATTCGTTCAATTCGCTGGTATTTAATACTCAAATTCTCTTTTCGAGTACTTATGTTCCCGAATACTGTATTATCGGTACTTGAGTATGCGAGTACCAAGAAGGTATTCAAATTAGTAGTCGATCGGCCTTGTCTCGGCCCATCACTACTAATAATATACTTTAATGATTTTTATTAGATCTCCTGCTGTAACTTAGTCTTTTCTCTGTTATTCTTCCAAGTTTTGCAATATATTAAAGTTAGGTTTGATCTTTGTTGTCTGTTTAACTTAAATATTTCCGAAAATGATATTTTACATATACCGAATACTATTATAATGTTTATTTTCAGTACAAGAAGCATGGAAGGTGCTCACAGTTTTGAAGAGTAATAATCAGCCCATAATTAGGAAACGCCAGTTAATGAGGACACATTTCGGAGACTATAGAGCTAAGATGGCAGCTGAAGAGAAAAAATTAGCTAAAAGTGAGTTAAATTCACATCAGACAGTTAGAAATTAAGCTGGTTTCACAGCTCTGCTTGACCCCTGCACGGGAGGTTTGCAGGTCACTGTGAAATGATGTTCTAGATTCCAGAGCAGGGGTTCTCCAAACTACGGCCCGCGGGCCAGCTCCAGCCTGCAAGCACTAACAATCCGGCCTGCAAAAGTGGCCAGATCGTACCAACATACTGTGATTAAGGTATGTTGGTACGATGAGCTACCTAGGTCCTGGCCCTTGGGGGTTTGTGGAGGAGTTAGTCTGGCCCTTAGGCTAAAAAGTTTGGCCTACGCTGATCTAGAGCCTCATACTTGTAGCACAAGTGGCTCTGGCAAAGCTGTGAAACCAGCCTAAAAATAATTTTCTTTCCTTTATTGGATACTAACTTCTGCACGTGAGTTCGTCCATGTGGACATTTCACCTTTCACCGAGATAAAAAGTATCCTATGTTTTAATCCAGACTATAAACTGTGTGACAAATTTCATCCAATCTGTTTTTATGTGATTGAGTAACAAACATCCAAACTTTCACATTTATAATATAAGTGGGATTCTCACTCAAAAATTGTTTTTTCTTTTAGTGACGAGCAAAATCAAGATTGCTGAAGTGCCCGACAAACCTAAAGCAACATTCCTCAGAAAATCTGCCTTTTTATCAACAGGAGACAGTTCATTTAAGTTTGATTTCAATCTAAGCCCTGATGTTCTAGACAATGAACAAAAAACAGAATGTAATATCCATAGCAAAAGTGAAATAGCACCAGAATTAAATAATGAGTCCGATACAGAAAAGGTAGACTGTAGCGATTCAAAAGCATTTAAGTTTTCATTTACAGAATCGACTTTTAAGTTTAACTTTAATGTAGATAATTCATAGCTTTAATTTGTACCTACACCTAAGTTTTCATCTTTGTAAATAAACAAAAATTATAACAAAATATTTGTTCTTAATTTTTATTATCATTTGGAACAATGTATTTTATTTTAAAATAATAAAGTTCCATCAATTACGGCACAGTTCTTGAAGGTTTCTCCTCGCTAATAGGAAAGTATTATCATTTGACTCGCTTGCGATACTCATTGCACATTCGTAATCCTTGAAAAACACTTCCGAGTTAGGTACAGCGAAGCCTACTGGTAGTATGATGCGACGCGACGAAGCGCTCCACGTAGCTACACCTATAAGCTTATTTACTTTCGGGTCGAAGACAGCTGCCCCTTCCACCCCTAGAAACTTCGCACACTTAGGGTCTTTCATGTTAAATTCTTGCAGCGAACAGGAGTGGTAGCATGGCACGTAGAACCCTCGAACGTCGCTCACAGATAATATTGTGTAACATAGATTTATGTTCACCACTACATCCAGCGATGACAGGTAGTATTGAACAATTGCAGCATTTTCTTTCATGCTCTGTTGAAAAGGGAGTTTGAGCATTAAAAACAATCTGGTAAGTCCGTTCGCTTAGATAGTGTCGCCCTTTTGTCGCACCGCCTTTGCACGAGCCGCTTCTTGTCAAAGGATGCCGCCGCGTAAACAAAGGATACCGCGTGTGGTGTATACCCGCAAGTGAATTTAGATTTTGGCAGTTTACATAGAAGTGCCGTAGTAAAAGGTTGTGTTTGTTACCGGTATTCCTACTGTCTCTGAACACAAGTGTTTGCGGGTGTACCGACACTATCTAAGCGAACGGACTATAAATAAGCCAGAAGAATGACTAGGTTGTAGAAGTTAAGCTTCGTACAGACTGAGGCGAGCGAATCGCGCGCGTCGCTCATTTTGACAGATTTTGATCACGTAACTCAAAGCAATAGCCATAGCCATTGCCATAGCAATTTCTTTGACAATGGCTATGGCTATGGCTATCGCTTTGAGTTACGTGATCGCACTCGCGAATTTCGCGCGGAATTCGCCTCAGTCTGTACGAAGCTTTAAATTATGATTTAGGATCGGAAGTTGTAGGAAACGGTGGATCGAGTCCATTTCATTTATCTCTATTTTTGTGTCAAGGATGCTTACATTTTACTGAAGCTGCGCATTGTGATTTGTTTCAGATTCGTCATGTTCCCGACTCGTCATATTCCAGGGGCTCCATTTTTTTATCGTTCGAGCGCTCTTTTCTACTGATTTTCGTTCGACATTTGACTCAAATGATTGAGATTGAGTCAAATGTCGAACGAAAATCAGTAGAAACCAAATGCTCCACGCCAGTCGAGCGATTCAAAATAGAGCCCCAGATTCGCCGTTATCGTTTGGTATACAATTTAAGGTGCACCCTTAGCTTGTCCACTAGCGCCGCCAATCAAGAAAAAATCATTACAACGAAATAACGATGTAAAATAAAATTTTGAAAAATATAAATGTAATAAAAATAAAATATAAATTAGCTATCAACTATTTTCGTATGCGTTAAATTTTTAGTTTAAATGTGTTTATGTAGTTAAAAAGTGGCCACTTTAGGCGTTAATCCAGGTTTTAACTACATAAACACATTTAAACCAGGAAAAAAATGCATACAATAGTTTATAAATAATAGTAGTTTTCAGAATTTTATTAAACATAGTTATTTCGTTGTAATGATTTTTCTTGAGTGGCGGCGCTAGTGGAGGCTCGGTGGGCCCTTAAATGAAATACCAAATAAAAAAAAGGCTTTAAAATTTGATGACTAAACTAAATTAAAACAATGGAACAAAAATTCTCTTGGGTAAAACCAAAAACAGTTTGTCACTTATGCCTAAAATGAAAACAAAAACTTCTTTCTAACAGACCGAATCCAATTATTTTACATCATTTACTTTCTTCACAAATCATTAATTGTAAAGAGTTACTGGTATTTTTGTAGAGTTCGCGAATTAAGCAGGGGATTGTACTGTATTACGACGAATTTGAAATACGACGAGTAAGGAACACGACAAATCCGGAAACACAAGGCTCAATTTAGTTAGACAAAGGGTGAAGAGGGAAGCGGCTTGTCAGGAAACGAAGCTACTTTTATGGTACAATGGGCAACAGCGTTGCTCAGTTACCAACAAAATTCGTGTGCGCGCGTATCGTCCCTGCACAAACTAAACGTATGTTGTGACGGTGCGGCGGCGCCCTTGATATAATGGGGATGGAAACTGAGGAACTAATGGCGCCACAAGCGGTTGTACCAATACATTTGATTGGTTGTTTCAAATATCAAATGTCATTTGTGGCATATTTTAACCAATCAAAGTATTGATAGCGGTTAGATCGCCGCTGGCGCCATCTGCGATTAGCTTTGCGTTGCCAACCCCATTGAGCCTGTTTGTCTCTGCAAACGATCTCTATCGTACCTACCTAAAACTACGTTTACGAACGAGCATGTCAATTGATTTTTGTTCCCGTCTGTCCCAGTCGTCCCATGATAGGACAACTTACACTATTTCATCCCAGTAGTCCATTAAGACATGGGAAATATTAACTATTATCTTCTGCTGCCAATCATTTACCTTATCAGTAGAATATCCAACGACCTTGAACTCCGCAGGTCCATACTCCGTCTGCCAGTCAGCAAACCACTGGAATCCCTCCCCCGACCTCACCATGGAGATCAGCTCGATCGCGGGCCACTTGCCCCTGTACCCCTCGCCATCCACCACTATCAAACCGATGTCGTCGTGCAATTGCTTCGTCGTTATGTTTGACCTCACGAAAGCTAGCACGGACTGCTTGGTTTTTTCGTAAATCACCGTGGTGAATTTTATTTTTAGACTGAAATAGAATTGAAACTTGTAATAAATGTAAAGTAGGTACCAATAAATAACAGATTAGGTACAGTACGAGGCATATAACTTGAAATCGGGTGGGGATTGCGCGAAACGCGTATTTTGGGTATGCGTAGCGGTGAGGGGCGCGGGCGGCGGGAGAGGGGCGCGCGCTATTGGTCGCTCACAAGAGCACATGCGCGAACTTATCCCCACTCCGTCGATAAAATTTCAAGATACGTGCGTAGTACTGTAGGTACCTATGTGTTTTAATTTTTTTGTTTTTAATATCCTTTTGTTTGGTCTCTTAAACAAATTGGTTCTATATAAGTAATTTAAAGAGTTTGGATATTTTAGACCTTTCTGAATAACGGATCCGATATTCAGTCTCCGATTTAGCATCCGTTACGTCGGAGAACATTTCATCCTAAAACGAATGCTAAATCGGATCGGATCCTACCTTCCTGAATGCAATTAAACTTCTCTGAATTGAGGAGCGACTGATTCTCGGATCCGTCATTCAGGAAGGTCTAATAACCTCTTAACAGAGGCAACATTTGCATTTCTAAAATAAAAATGTAGTCATCTTCAGAAACTTATGTTCCTAAGGTGTAAGCCCTCGCGCCACGGTCCCTATTACATTTTGCAGTCATAAATGGCTGCAAAAAAAATGTAATTGGGCCATAGCCCACGCACTGACAACACCAGCCTGGGCGAACCCGGGCATGAGGTGAAGGAGGAGGCATCGCGACGGCAGACTGCGCGGCGCGGGGTAAATTTTCCAAAATCCTTTCTTGGCGCTCACCTACACCATGAAAGGTATCTACCCTCCAAAAATGGCGTCTCTACTTTCAGCCGTTAGGGCTCTACGCGTTTTTAAAGACTTAGTTTTATACGTATAGATAAGACTTGACTTACTGATAAATGCAATAAGCTGAAGTGATAAACACCTTGGCATGTATGCACGACGCGGTGCACATGTGCGGGTAGATGTTCTTAGTGGAGTGTACCACCCTTGCGATCCAAGGGTAGTCGGACTCCGATGCCCGGTCGGAACCTAGCTCGAAGTTTAATAAGTTTGGAAAAACTGGAAAAGGAATATTAATATATTCAGCCTCTTTTTTAGGGTTCCGTAGCCTAAATTGCAAAAAACGGAACCCTTATAGATTCGTCATGTCTGTCTGTCTGTCCGTATGTCACAGCCACTTTATTCCGAAAGTATTAAGACTACACAGTTGAAACTTGGTAGGTAGGTGTATTCTGTTAACCGCTTACCGAATTTAATACAAAAATAAGAAAAATAAAAGATTAAGGGGGGACTGTCCATACATGGAACTGAAACTGAAAAAAAAATTTTTCTTCAAACCAACACGTGTTGGGTGTCTATAGATAGGTCTTTAAAAATGACATTGAGGTTCATAAGACAACTTTTTCTCCAAGTCAACCGTTTGAAAGATATACACCGCCAAAGTGGTAAAATGTGTGTCCCTTTAACTTATGAAATAAGAAAGTGAAAAATCTAAAAAAATATGTGCTGTAGATCTTAATAAATACTTTCAACCAAAATTGGTTTGAACGAGATATGGTAATTAGTTTTTGAGATATAGCACATTTTCCAAAACCGCAAATATAACTTTGTCATTCATACCAACACTGTGAAAAACAAAGTTATTTTTGCATACGAAAAATGATAGGTGGTATTAAATATGGTATGGTATAAGGTAACTACGGAACCCTATGGCGCGTGGCCCGACACGCACTTGGCCGGTTTTTTCATTAAATAAAGGCCTGGGCACACCGGCTGCGTAGACACGCGCGTAGTGACGCGCAGCAAAGATACATGCGTGTTCGGTGTGACGTCCAAATAGGGAATGCCATTGAGTACAACGTCACGAGCTCCAATGCGTAGGGTTACGCATCAGTCTAATGCGTTACGCAAGGGGTGTGCCATGTTTCATAAAGTTTCAGACATAAACGTCATGGTACCTACGTCTACGTGCACGCTTACGCATCCGGTGTGTTTTGCACTTAATTGTTATAGAACCATTTACCTACAATGCGATTAATTTAACAATGTATAACAGAAGTGGCTTACTTCAGAGCGCTTGCAGTACAAAATGACGTATTTTCTTTGCCATCTCGAGCAGGCGCGGTCGCAGCCTGAAATTTGGGGGGGGGGGGGGGGTCACTAATAATAATAATTGCTTTTTTGTAAATTTTTAGATGCTTTTTCTATGTGACATGTACGATTTTGGGGGGGGGGGGGGGGGACATGTCCCCTGTGACCCCCCCCTCGGACCGCGCCTGATCTCGAGTTAAGTTGCAGCGGATCACTGTCTATCTATTTGTCAATTTAATCGCATTGTACGGGCTGGTTTACATTATCTTAGCTGTTAGTAGAAGTAGACTTACATTGCCTGCTGTGTTTGGAAATCTTTTCAAATCAACGAACATGTCAGGCAATGTACCTCTACTCTCCACTAACAGCTAAGATAATGTAAACCAGTCATTAAGTATTCATGTTTGGAGTAGGTACTTAAGTATTGGGCGTAGGGCCCCAAAATAGACTTGTCTTTAAAGAATATTTTTTTGTTGTTTTTTTACATGGGCCGATCCTCCCCAAAACTGGCCTGGCTACGCCTATGATTAGTGGTGTATTTGTAATATTTGGACGACCAGCATGATCAATACAGCAAACTTAAATAACAACCATAATATACAGGCTGTCCCAAAGCCAAAACTTTGCACACGGACGGAAAGTACCTTAAATATTGAAGATGGGAAACAAAAGGAAGACCATTTTAAATTTTAATTATTACGGATTGTATCAATTTGTATGGAATCGTATGCCATTGAAATAAAACTTTGAATCCAGTTCAGTTTCTTTTTAAAAACAAAATTAAGTCTTCTTTCAGTAAAACTTCCTATCCCTACTAATGTTATAAATGTGAAAGTTTGTGGGTTTGGATGTTTGTTCCTCAATCACGCAAAAACTACTGAACGGATCTGGTTGAAATTTGGCACACAGATATTAGATAGCCTAGATTAAAACATAGGTTACTTTTTATCCCGATATTCCCACGGGAACGGGAACCACGCCGGTGAAACCGCCGGTGGCCGCTAGTCTTCAATATTTAAGGTACTTTCCCTCTATGTGGCAAAGTTTTGGAACACCCTGTATATTTACACGTTTGATTCAAGCCCGGGTCAGCAGACCGCCTTCTCGGCAGCAACAGCGCGTCCAACGACTCCAGTTCGAACGGCGATCCCAAACACACACTCAGTAAACTTGCTAACATCACCAACATACCGATAAAATAAAACAATAAAATTCATATCACTTACATTTTATTACAGCATATACTTTTTACACTCCGGAATTGATAAAATATTATAGACTTACGATTTACTTAAATAAAATATAATATAGACATTTTACTAAACAATTTTAATAAATCAATTCGTAAGCACTCCGAATTTAAGGGCGCACCGAGCCTCCACTAGCACCGCCAATCAAGAAAAAACATTACAACGAAATAACTACTTATGTTCATTAAAATTCTGAAAAATATAAAAACTAGTATTAGTTATAAACTATTTTTGTATGCGTTTTTTCCTGGTTTAAATGTGTTTGTGTAGCTACAATCTGGATTAACGCCTAAAGTGGCCACTTTCATTTAAACTAAGAATTAACGCAAACAAAAATAGTTTATAATTAATACTTTTTTTTATATTTTTCAGAATTTTAACTCTTCAATGGGGAATGTCCGAAAAAACTCAATTTGGCTGAATATTATTTTATAGGTAGAAATAAGCTCCCTTAGTAATAGAAAAAGTTTCAGAATTTTCGGTTGCGTATAAATAAAAATAAAAAATAAAGTCACTTCGACTTCACAAATATAGGAAAGTAACAGCAGAATGGAGATTATACCTTTGCCACCACCTGTCATAACCGCAACATGCTATTAAAAAAATGTTTCAACAAAAAATGACAAAACTTTTTTTTAATACTTGCTGTGGTTTTGGCAGGTGGTAGGCAAAGGTGTAATCGCCATTCTGCTGTTACTTTCGTACTTTTGTGACGTCGAGGAGACTTTAATTTATTAAAAAAATTTGACGCAACCGAAAATTCTGAAACTTTTTTCTAAAACTAAGGGAGCTTATTCCTACCTATAAAAAAAAAATCAGCCATTTTTATTTTTTTCGGACATTCCCCATTCCCAGTGTCACCTGCAGGTGACAGTGTTTATTAATTTTTTTTCGATCACACCACTATGTTGTAATGATTTTTTCTTGATTAGCGACGCTAGTGGACGCACGATGCACCCTTAAATCAAATTATGTGTAAATTAATCTTAGGAATGTTGCATTCATTTTATTGCATGGCTATAAATTAATTGTTGTTTAGAACAAATAAACTGAGCCACTTATTTGGGATAAGTTACATTTTCTCTAATCATAATACCAACTATGCTGTTTTTTTTAATAATTTCATTTAATGTGCTTACTTTTGAAAACTTAAAAAATGTCAAAACATTAAAGTTGGTACCGATTCTTAAGTATTTTTCCAAAATTAGAACTATTTAAACTCAATCACAAAAACAAATATTTAATTTACAATCGACAGCACATCAAGTGCATACGACGAACCGTGATCCGGGTTATAAATATAGTCGGAACAAGTTATCTATTTTTTTTAAATATTGCGTCTGAAGGGCTTTACAATCAAATAATTGCATTCTAGAATCGGAGCCAATTAAACAAAAAACTAACAAAAAATAAACCTTGAGTCAATGTCAATCAAATTTAAACGATCTCGTATTTATCAGGGTGGAAACTGATATCCTTGGAGTATTCTATGGGCGAGCCGTCTTCGGCCTGCGTGACCTTGGTGGCTGTGATCATCGCCAGAGAAGTGTCCGATGTCCAGGTCACGGTTAGTGGGAAGAAGTCGTTGGGAATCGCTGGGGTCACCCTGATGAATAAACAGCCATGTTCAGAAGTGATTTTCACTGTAGTTTGTTTATCCTTACTTGTCGTCTTATTTGGTAAAAAAATTTCACCCCACTCTTTATTGAAATAATCATTTTTAAAATACAATACAAAGGACAATGCAAGTAATTGGTCTAAAAAAATTGGATATGTTGTATAAAATTAAACCTATATCAATCAATAGCTGTTATTTTTGAGTGGAGAGCAAGACGAAACATCTAGTTTATAAACAAAAGTCAACAGGTGTGGACGTGTGTTGCGCGAGTTTTAAACATGGAAGTAGTGTGGTCCAACCTCCAACAGACAGATTTCGATGCTCATAGAGCTTTATCAACAGCACGATATACTTTGGGATGCCTCAAATACAGTTTATAGATAACTACCTCCTCGGGTGACATCCTAGCAACAACGGACAAGTGTGGACTGCCAAGTTTCAGAAACAGTGTTTACGGTAAACTTGATTATAAACTCGTCATAAACAGTGTTGGACAAATGTTGCCTAATGAATATAAGGCTTACTCTTAATACCGCCGGGAGATATTTTCTTTGTACCTTAGTAAAAGTTACTACTAACTATAGGTAATATCTATTCACTGATATCACCCACTGTTCTATACAACACATGTATTTTTTAGGCCTGATTACTATGGAAGAGTGAGTGGCATTGTCTATTTTTTCGTAATATATATTACGAAAAAAAATTGTATTACAAGTTGAATTACAACACAGGTGTGGAAAACCATTTATCCACACGTTGATTACGAAACAAATTTTAATATAGTTTTTCTATCACATGAAGACCATTTCGATATATTGCTGTAATGACGTCATCTACATAAAGATCGTGACTCACGTGAACTCCAGGCTGCCAGTCTTCTGCTGCGCGTTGATTTTAGGCACGGACCACACGATATATTGCTGTAATGACGTCATCCACATAAAGCTTGTGACTCACGTGAACTCCAGGCTGCCAGTCTTCTGCTGCGCGTTGATTATAGGCACGGACCACACGATATATTGCTGTAATGACGTCATCCACATAAAGCTCGTGACTCACGTGAACTCCAGGCTGCCAGTCTTCTGCTGCGCGTTGATTTTAGGCACGGACCACACGATATATTGCTGTAATGACGTCATCCACATAAAGCTTGTGACTCACGTGAACTCCAGGCTGCCAGTCTTCTGCTGCGCGTTGATTATAGGCACGGACCACACGATATATTGCTGTAATGACGTCATCCACATAAAGCTCGTGACTCACGTGAACTCCAGGCTGCCAGTCTTCTGCTGCGCGTTGATTTTAGGCACGGACCACACGATATATTGCTGTAATGACGTCATCCACATAAAGCTCGTGACTCACGTGAACTCCAGGCTGCCAGTCTTCTGCTGCGCGTTGATTATAGGCACGGACCACACGATATATTGCTGTAATGACGTCATCCACATAAAGCTCGTGACTCACGTGAACTCCAGGCTGCCAGTCTTCTGCTGCGCGTTGATTTTAGGCACGGACCACACGATATATTGCTGTAATGACGTCATCCACATAAAGCTCGTGACTCACGTGAACTCCAGGCTGCCAGTCTTCTGCTGCGCGTTGATTTTAGGCACGGACCACACGATATATTGCTGTAATGACGTCATCCACATAAAGCTCGTGACTCACGTGAACTCCAGGCTGCCAGTCTTCTGCTGCGCGTTGATTATAGGCACGGACCACACGAGCGAGCGCCCCTTCTGCGTGTAGCTGCCTTCCCACTGGTGGACTACCACCGATATGTTGCCTGAACTGGAAGAAAGGGTGCACTTTTGTCAGAGGGTCTCACTCCTTAAACTTGTATTAGCCTACTGCTCGCGGCTGACTCAGTCGAGCCAGCGTGCGAGGGGTGTCGTGTGTCAGGGGCGGATCCAGGATTCCAGTTTGGGGGGGGCC
This sequence comes from Agriphila geniculea, assembly GCA_943789525.1. Classification (NCBI taxonomy): domain Eukaryota; kingdom Metazoa; phylum Arthropoda; class Insecta; order Lepidoptera; family Crambidae; genus Agriphila; species Agriphila geniculea. The sequence goes on from OX038895.1 coordinate 10,121,430, forward strand.
CTTGGAGCCTCGGGTCTAGGGTTACCTTACATAGATATCTATGTAAAGGTGCACAAAACGCCAGATTTTTCAGAAAAATGCTTATCTATAGGAAATGAAACGGCCGCGCAGCGCGATTTTTAGTCGGTTTTATCCACTAGTCTTGTACTCTTGCCTGTCTATAGTAAAAAAATGGCCGCGTAGCTCAATTTTTAGACAAATTCATTCACTAATCTTATCTGTCTTTAGTAAAAAAACGGCCGCGCAGCGCCATTTTTAGTTAGTTTCATCCGTTATACTTGTACTCTTGCTTGTCCGTAGTAAAAAAAGCAGCCGCGCAGCGCGATTTTTAGTCTGTTTTATCCACTAATCTTGTCTGTCTATCTATATTATAGATTCTATAATAATAAAAGATACAGCCGCGCAGCTCCACTTTTAGTCAGTATCATCCACCAATCTTGTCTAAGTAAAAAAAACGGTCGCGCAGCGCCATTTTTAGTCAGTTTCATCCGTTAATCTTGTACTTTTGGCTGTCTTTAGTAAAAAATACGGCCGCGCAGCGCGATTTTTAGTTAGTTTCATCAATTAATCTTGTCTGTTTACAGTAAAAAACGGAGCCCACGCTGCGCCATTTTTATTATCCACTAATCTTGCAATATGTGGTTTCCTCCGGGCAGACGGGTAGCTTGCGCAGCAATGTTTGCGTGATTGGAGCATGTACGCAAGATTTCACAGCGAGACTCACTAAACAAAAACGCCTGTCACTGTTTTGCTCCAGTCGCAAGCCTTGAAACCGTAAAATGCTTGTCAAATGCGCCAAATGTCTGTTAGATGGTAACACTACTCGGGCTCGGGCCACGTTTTATGCTTAAAAAAATAAAGATAGAGGCACTGACACTACCTACATAAAACAATAAGACTTTAAAATTTTTTTTTAATGCAAGTTCAATGTTATCCGCAAAGGTAATCGGCTTCGTGGGGGGGGCATGGCCCCCTTGGCCCCCCCCCTCCTGGATCCGCCAATGTCGTGTGTCGGTTGAGACAGAGCTACGCGACAGAAAGAGTGAAAATTGTACTTAATTGCCGTGCAGCCAGAGTAGCTTATTATTTGATTGTCCTCGCGCGGATGGACTTCTTCTTCTTATTTTTAGTTTGGCAATCCACTCTCCTCTTAAGGGAGTAATTTTTGCCAGTGTCAAGTGTTGAATAGTTCAGTGGTAAATTGTTTCAATTTACATTAAAATGAGGAAGCATCGCATTCCAATGCTGCTTGGAGCATTTGGCACCAAGTATATCAAGACAGTTTACTCGGTAGTTCTGCCGAGGTAGCCACCACTACAATAAAAGTCTCAGCTTCACACAACCAAGATCGCGCCTATTTCCATTATCCCACATATTGTTCAGTTGCGTAGACACTTGTACCACAGAACTGCACCAATTTTAAGACACAATGGTGTCGATTCGGTTGGCAACGACTTCTAAATTGACAGTATTAAACTAAATTTAGTTTTCCATCCTTCTCTTTTGGTATCGAAAAGACAAGAACAGGATGCTAAAATTAAGTTTAGTCCTGTCAATTTAATTTAGTTGTACCAACCGAATCGACACCAATATCCACTATGAATCAATTTCCGAATAATTAAAATAGTCACCGAACCGAACTCGACAAAAACTCCTATTATAATTATATTCTGTGCTTTTGTGGTGTATTGGTTTGGTTCGGTCAAATGTGAACTGTGACTTAGAATTGAAAAAATAGAATTAATGAAATATTTTTCATCTTTTTTATTTTTCTATTATTTTAATATCCGCTCAAGTATTTGCATTAAATATCGGAATCTACTAGTCAATTATAACTTACGGTAGCGGTATATTGATGTTAACGTCAGAAAGAGACAGGTGATCTTGCTCTAACTCGTACTCGATGTTGACGTCACATCCGCCGTTGGCGCCCTCTGACGGCCAGCAGTTCACTGAAACGAAAAACTAAGTTAATGCCCTGCATTAAATGACTCAAGTTATTTCGGTTAGAAATACAAGGAAATGGCTGATGATACGTGTTTGCTTTCAGTTTGTGTGCTCTCATAGTCGTACGTCACACATAGTTACAGTGATTTTGTCACAGTGATATCGTCACCTGATAGCGGCGCTAGCTTGCATTTGGAGCGGGACGAGCCGCTGGCTCTTTAGACTGGTCACAGTGATGTGATACAATAACAGCGATATCGTCACAGTGACTTTGTCACAGTGATACAGTAACAGTGATATCGTCACCCAATAGCAACGCTAGCTTGTCGTCACAAACACAGTAGTACGCACAGCGTAAGCCATTCACTTGAGCACGCCTACGTCGCTGTTCATCGGGAAGAGCCTCTGTCTCTGCTTTAGACCACCGGTCACAGGAATGCAATAACTGTGATATCGTCACAGTGATACAGTAACAGTGATACAGTAACTGTGATTTTGTCACAGTGATATCGTCACCTGATAGCGGCGCCAGCTTATCGTCGCTACTCTGTGTGAGCCTCCACTTAAGCACGCCCACGTCGCTATGCAGCGGGAAGGGCCGCTGGCTCTGCTTCAGCCCGATCACAGTGACACAGTAACAGTGATATCGTCACCTGATAGCAGCGCCAGCTTGTCGTCGCTACTGTGCGTGAGCCTCCACTTGAGCACGCCTACGTTACTGTACATCGGAAAGGGCCCCTAACTCGGGCCGGTCACACGAATTTAATAATAACAGTGATATCGTCAGTAATTTTGTCGCAGTGATACAGTAACAGTGATATCGTCACAGTGATTTTGTTACAGTGGTATAGTAACAGTGATTTGTCACATTGATACAATAAACAGTGATTTGTCACAGTGATACAGTATCAGTGATTTGTAACAGTGATACAGTAACAATGATTTGTCACAGTGATACAGTAACTGTGATTTTGTCACAGTGATATCGTCACCTGATAGCGGCGCCAGCTTATCGTCGCTACTCTGTGTGAGCCTCCACTTAAGCACGCCCACGTCGCTGTGCAGCGGGAAGGGCCGTTGGCTCTGCTTCAGTCCGATCACGCCGCTTGAACGGAAAGCCTCTTTGTCCACGTTCGGGTGGGTCTGAGGGACAAAAAAACAAGATTAATACCAGGGCCCTATTAAATAAACGTCACAATTTGTCACCTGTCATGACAATTTTATATACGTTGCGCCAAACAATTTGAAAATAGAACAAACTACTCTTAACTATATCGTAATGTAAACCAAAGTGTCAAGACAATTGACAAATTGTCACGTTATAGTTGTTTTTTATTTAACTTAACTTAACTGTCAAAAGATTTTGACAGCTGAGTATCGATAAAATACTATATCACGCGATATACAGGGTCATTTTGAACTTACCATCCAAATTTTGAGGATGTGTTCAGTCCATGAAACTGAACAACTTTCTCTAAGGAACTCATGGTCAAATATGTAAAATAAAAATCGACTTTCCATACAAATCAAAGAGATCACGTGATCAATTTAGTATGGGATGGCCAAAATTTTTTGGCGAAATCTGACACATGTTTCTTAGAGAAAGTTGTTTAGTTTCATGGACTAGACACATCCTTAAAATTTGGATGGTAAGTTCAAAATGACCCGATATATCGTGTTTTGTCGGTCATGCTAGACGGGCTGGCCCTTCGATCATAAATATCCTAGATAACGCTTCACGAACTAAAACAGTACAGTACGCAAATATGGCACCGACTGACAAAACAAATAGCGAATCGAAATTTTGGCGACGCGATCATACCGCTACATAAGCGATCAACAATCGATGAATCATCGATGGATCAGCGAAAACTCGCAGACGTGACGTCGCACTACGACAAGCTAACATCGAAGCAGAAATGTATGGAGACCTGACTCACGTCTAAGTTTTTAAGCCATATCTTCGCATAAATCGTCCAAAGTTGTAATTTGTTATTTGTCCAACGTTATACGAAGGGTGCGTTCTGTGGCTTCGCTTGATTGCACTCGAGCGCTCTCCGGTGCGCGCTCCAACCGTTCCGTGGTTCAGTGAAATTTTACTCTGACAGCTGTCAGAGTGTAGCAGGTAGCTTCACCCGTTCAGTGGCTCGGAGCGCAGCAAACAATAAAGAACCATCAAAATAGATGGTTGAAAACGCTCTGACGTTTATTTTACCAAAACAATGTCATTGTTTCTCATCAAAAAACAGATTTTTATTTGATTTAATATATCGACGCCTTACGAGTGAAAACCTTGGAAATACATTTTTGTTTTTTTTTTAATTGCTTTTTTAGGAAGAAAACCTCGCAACGCATAATCCTGATCTCACTAATATTAGTAATTTTAGTAATTGAAATAGAAATTTTTATTCACAGAAAATAGAGTACAGTTTGGTTGTTACATTATTAGTAGTCCGTCTATTTTACCAAAATTATGGCATGTGAATTTAAGAAAAGAAAAATACAAATTACAAATTAATAAGATACTAGTTAATGTTAATGAACGTTAGGACTATTATATATTCTATTCAATGGTTAATAGGTCAATAGTCAATCATAATATAATTCATCATATAAATTAATTAATAAAATTAGAAATATATTAACAGTTTACACATCATGTCATTGGCATTATCATTTAAGTATTTTATGTCAACTTTACAAGTAAGATATTCCTTAACTGAGTAAAAACATCTTGTTTTAAGCCATTCAAACAGTTTTCGTCTAAATATGGCAATGTTAAGTTCGGTTAAGGGATGTGGTAATTTATAGTAAAGTAATTAGTAAGTTAAAATTAGTGATTAATAAAAAACACAAAAGCCTCCGTACTCCGTATAAAAATTTTACAGCTCGCAGTTTTTTCTTACTCCTGAAAAGTTTCTTCTTTTACATTTACGAGATCTTCACTCTAAGACGTCGATATAGGAAAGTTTAAATTATCCGTATTCGAAAACTTTATACCTAAAGCAGTGAATGTTAACGTTATTTTTGAATATAACGTTATTTCTTACTTTTTTAGGGTTCCGTAGCCTAAATGGCAAAAAACGGAACCCTTATAGATTCGTCATGTCTGTCTGTCTGTCTGTCTGTCTGTCCGTATGTCACAGCCACTTTATTCCGAAAGTATTAAGACTACACAGTTGAAACTTGGTAGGTAGATGTATTCTGTTAACCGCTTAACGAATTTAATACAAAAATAAGAAAAATAAAAGATTAAGGGGGGGCTCCCCATACATGGAACTGAAACTGAAAAATTTTTTTTTCTTCAAACCAACACGTGTTGGGTGTCTATAGATAGGTCTTTAAAAATGACATTGAGGTTTCTAAGACAACTTTTTCTCAAAGTCAACCGTTTGAAAGATATTCACCGCCAAAGTGGTAAAATGTGTGTCCCCCCCCCTTTAACTTTTGAAATAAGAGAGTGAAAAATCTAAAAAAAATATATGCTGTAGATCTTAATAAACACTTTCAACCAAAATTGGTTTGAACGAGATATAGTAATTAGTTTTTGAGATATAGCACATTTACCAAAACCGCAAATATAACTTTGTCATTCATACCAACACTGTGAAAAACAAAGTTATTTTTGCAAACGAAAAATGATAGGTGGTATCAAATATGGTATGGTATAAGGTAACTACGGAACCCTATGGCGCGTGGCCCGACACGCACTTGGCCGGTTTTTTACCGTTAATTTTAACGTTATGTCAGTAAATAACGTTAATTTGAGAAATAACGTTAAATTTAACGTTATTTGCTGAAATAACGTTAATTTTAACGTTATTTCTTCCTTTTTTACCATTACTTTAAAATTAACGCTATTCCAATTAATAACGTTAATTTTTTACCGATAATTTTACCGGTACTAAATTTAACGCTATATTTAACGTTAATTTTACTGCTAAAATATTTTTAACGTTATTTTTACCGGTAAATTTACCGATAAAATGTTTTAACGGTATTTTTAACGTTATTTTTTTATAACGTTATTTTTTTAACGGTATTTTAATCCGTGACCTAAAGATTTTATAAAAACAACTCTATCGTTCCGTGGTTTGGTTGAAACTCAAACGGGTGAAACTTTAACCAAACAACTACACCCAAAACGACGGAACGCAGCCTTAGACCGCGATTACTGGGCACAAACACCTAGCTCGACGGAAGTACTTCCCTTTTCACTGAATATATGGTGAAATACAGGAGTATTTGATGAGTATACAGGAGGTAGGAACCTCAACACCTTACAAAATAACAATAATACCTACTCTTTTATAATACACATCTGATTTATTTTTAAAGCTATTGTTACCTGTAGTCACACTCCGGGCACTCCATACAAGCGTCGCGTTTCAACTACCTATTACACAGACGCTACGTGACGTTTTTGCACACGCGCAACTGTGTGCGAGCTATTGAATGAGCACACGGATCGGCAGCACACGGATGGGCGCCGGCGGGGTGAAGTAATTGATTGTGGGGCGGGGCGGAGAGTTTCCTTTCTGTACGGTAGTACTTATATCTATTCTGTACTGTAGTTGTAGTGATCTGCTGTCCACAAAATAACAATACTCTTTTATAATACACATCTGATTTATTTGTGGCTTTCTTACCTGTAGTTGCAGTGATCTGGTGTCCTTATTGTCCACGTGTACGCGAATCTTGCCGAACTGTTCGTTGCTTATACGCAGCGTCAACAGACCTAAATGAAAAAAAAACAAATTCATACAACTGAGTAGTTTAATACAGCGTGAAATTTTTATCATTTGGTTCCCGGGTGGTTCCACTCATGATTAGAAGTAACTTTTACTGTTATAAAAAAAATCTGGTGTTCCATACATTAAGGTTGAGTAGGTATCGCTTTTGTATCCTAGCTGATATTTTTTTTATGATATCTGAGTTGGTCCCATAGAAAAAGTTGCTTGTAATCATGAGTGGAACCACCCCACTACGAGAACCAAATGATTAAAGTTTCAGCGTATAAATAGTACATTATTGCAAAGGCAGCGAAATAGGCAATTGCCATTTCGGCCGAGGCATATATAGTGCTTTTCTTTAAAAAATGCAAGGAAATAAAAAAGGGCCTTTTACATAATAAATATAAATAATATTAAAAGTTATATTGTTCTTGTTAGGACAATTATTGAACGAAAATGTTATCGATTTTCGCTTCGCCTTTGTCGCTAAATATATATCATCTGGGGCTTCGAGTAGAAACTGCTTTATGTTTCCAGTCAAAAGCTTCGATTTTTTGCTCTTAAACCCAGACGATTGTCGTTTTAGAAAAGTTAATAAATTTCCGTAGTTCTTCAAGTCAATGCCGTTTTTAATATGAACTGTACATTTCAGCATAGAATAAATCGCCCACAATGTAGACGGCTTTTTAGTTTTAGCAATTTCATTGAAATACGCTAAAAACACTGTTTCGGAGAACAATTTTGTATTTTTATCGTTTTTCCAGAACATGAAATTTGCATATCCTTTCATATATTTTTCTTTTGATTTCGCTGGAAGCAGGTTTTCCATCGCTAATTTAGCTTCCGATCTTCAATCTGGTGGAGTGCAGTCAATGTTCATTTCATTTTCAGTTTCAGAATCATCGGAACTCATTTTAATTATTTTTATTAACAAAATAACAACGAACTCCGCTTTACCGGCAATTTTTTATTTTATTTTACAGTTTGTGCCGAAAGGTAAACGCATCTGTGGCTATACAGCCACGAGAACGCAATGTGTACGATAGATGAAAGAGTTCCAAATTCAAACAGCACACCGTTTCATACAACCAAGAACCTTATATTCATATTCTATGACACTGGACATTCTATTACTGAAGGATGGTTGGGGATGAGGTCATTCACCTTTGCAGATTTCTTTTATCCCTCTCACACTGTGACTGAAATTGCCATGCTAAGTACAAAATATCGCAATCCATATTCAATTTACCCAGGTCATGTACAAAAATTAATTAGATTTTCTAAATAAATGTAAATATCGGCACACTTTAAATTAGTTACATGATGTTAAAATTTATTAGTACATGCCAAAGTAATTATTTAGAGGACAGATGAGTCCATTTTGTTATTACAATATTTTACGTTTAACAGTAATTTCATAAGTTACCAAATAAAAATAAGGTGGCATCACTGATGGAATTGTCTTTGATTTGACATGTCACTAATGTCAATGATTTTCCACCGCATCTCACGTTTATGTACAAAAATATAAAATTATTTAAATAAAATTCGCGTTACAAAGCATGTGTTGCATTGTGCAAAATTGCAAAAGTGTTTCAAAACCAAATTCTAACATTATATTTAACAAGTAAGTGTTTTTTAAAGTATTTTCAGCATTCAATTTTTCCTTCTCAGAAATCTGAATTTTAACAGATTTCAAAGATTGTTTCCGACCTAATTCGGAAATATTATAGAAGTTAATTATAATTACACCTTAATTACGTATTTTTTATTTCAATATAATAAATATAATATGTACAAATCTGTATTCATTTTCGACACTTAAGAAGCTTTAGAAATATTATCTGCATATCGCAGGGTGACCATAATCACAGCAGAACTTTTGAATAAGAAAGAAAGATTTGGATGAAAAATTTACGTTTATCCTACCTAACATTACATTTTATGTTTTTATGCCACATTTAACTTTGAGAGCGGAATTATTTTGTATTCTTAACAGAGATAAAAAATGTAATGTAAACTAAAATATTATCTTACGTAGTTGAGTTAAACAATTTAGATCAGTTTCAGCTAAGAATCGGACCTACCTAACTGACTACCTTACTACTATACTAGTTATTATGGTCTTTGACACCCATTGTTTATTCGTAGTAACAAAATAAAAATTAATCTTATTTTATTTTTCAGATTCCGAAACGATGAGGAAAAGAAACATAGTATATCCCAATTACCATTAGAGGGAAATTATTTTCAACGGCCAAAATAATGCAGTTTTGACATTTTTATTGCAACTTTTTTTAATACAATGACTAATAATGAGACTTAATTTTTTTTTTTCACACAACTGAAAATTCTAAAACTTTTTTCTATTACTAAGGGCGCTTATTCCTGCCTATAAAAATATTCAGCCAATTTGTTTTTTTGGACATTCCTCATTGTACAAAATAAAAATAGACGTGACTTTAGGGTGGAAGGGCAGGTGTGTATACTGCCCGGCATATATATTGGCAAGAGAAAGAAAGGGACAAAAGATGCGCAGTAGCCATAAACACTAAGTTTATGGCTACTGCGCATCTTTTGTCTCTTTCATTTTCTTGCCAATATATATGCCGGCATCTGTACCTAAGTCTTAAACCTCACCACGTATCTCCAAGTTTTGACTTTTAACCAGCCACACCGTACAGGACTAAGGGGTCAAGTTTGCTATTATCGTGACTAACGCCATAATCGTGTTTCAATGGTGTTTGGATGGTAATGCTTTTTGACACAATTCTTGTTTTTGTAAACCCAAAATTGAAACACATTGTTTTTCCTAAAAATCCAAACCCGTTAGACACTGTGTCTCAGTTCTGGGTTTAAGAATCAAGAACTGTGTTAAAAAGCATTACCGTTCAAACACCATTGAAACACGATTATATGATATTAACAATAGCAGACTTGACCCCCAGTGTGACCACCATTCCAAAACAGTATCGTCCATCCGGAGAGGAGCCAACCGAAAATAATCATTCAGTAAATATTTTGTGTTGTGCGCCGCCGCTGGCCAAAAGGGGGGTTTGAATGAATATATAGAAAGGTTATAATATGGTTGGTCAAGAGTAGTAATAATCCTATAAATGCAGTAATATTCTAAATGCGAATGTTTGTACGTTTAGAGATACCCAAACATACAAACTTTGGCACTAACTAACATCTAAACATTCAAATGTTTAGAATCTAAACACTTTTGAATGTTTGGATTGGTCGTCCAAAAAACTTACGCCGTAGGCATAAGTTGATAGTCTGTAGTAAGTACCTATTTGTAGTGACTGTCCTACGAATGGACAACATTGTTGTCACCCTAATGAAAGAGATGGAAAATATCGTTGACGTCATTCAAGGTTATTTTTTCGTTCTTCAAGCCCCAAAAGGTGACGCAATGTCCAGAGTCATATATAAGGTTCTTGCATACAACATTGCCGGCGCGCTCTTCGTTCCAAATTCAAAGAACGCGCCGGGAAGTGATTTGGTTTTTCAGTCTACGTAAATATGATACTTCGCGTGTTCTTTATTCAAAAGTAATGACAATATTTCCGCGCATGTTTAAGAAAAGGTTATTTTTGTTTACCTGAAAGCTCGAATGTTTGTATATCGCCGTCTCGGCCAGCTACCAAGTTGAGGCGTTCTTCGAAGCGCAGGTGTACACTGAAATACAGATCATAGTAAATCAGACGGAAGTATTACCTTACGTAAATATTTTCAAGTTATTAAAAAGTTACTTTACTGTAAAGTTAGGAGATCTCAGCGCTTAAACTTTTATATTAGGTCTTTACCTATGAAATTGCCGATATTTTGTCACATACAGAGAAAATAATAACTTCTATAATTTAAAATTTTAACAAAATCGTGAATATTACATCGAATTATGATCATGATAGTTAACTATCAGTAAGAATAAAGTCCATATTTTAGCTTTCGTGACATTAAAAAAAAGATCTTGAAAGTAACTCTTTTTTGTGAGCAAAAAAAAGGGTGAACGAAGGGGTTGTAACTTAACCAAAACTTATTTTTTCGCTTATCTTAAATGGAAATAAGTTAGCATAGTGTTCAAACATTAGTACATAAAAGTTTTGTTACATGAGTGTTCATGGTTGTTAAATGAACAAAGAAAATGCTATTATGAAAAATGCAACTTCTTGAAAAATCTCCATACAAATCGGCAATTTCATAGATAAAGACCTATTATTAGTCTACTCACAGAGCACGGAATCGCTGCGCGCCCGCTACTAGAGACGGTAGTAATAATAATAGCCGTAGCTAGGGATGGGTCCAGTGAAAATTTCAATGAAATGAAAATTAAATTTATATGAAATTTATGAAATCTTTCAAAACGGGTTGAAATATTTCACTTTTGAGTGAAATTTATTTCCAGTACTAGAAATCCCTTATTTTCTGAATTAGTTTAATATTTTAACGTATTAAATGAAATTTTAAGGCTTAGGTAACTGACCAAGCGAGCGCGAAGCGCGAGCGAAGCGTTTCTGCTTCAGCTTGAGCAACAATTCTTTCGTATGTCCTTCCTGCTGTCCGTTTGTTCTCCTCTATAGGTTACAGGTCGCATTTCTCAACCGATTCTCGTGACATTTTGTGAGTAGGTTCGAAAATTGTATAGAATTTTATGGTCGAGCCAGTTTTTCGAAATTTTTCAATATGGCGGAGATGTGTAAAAGAACATATTTCAGTCCGGCTTTCCGGCGCTGTTGTTATCCTGTACAGGTCGCATTTCTCAACCGATTCTTGTTAAATTTTGTGAGCAGGGTCGAAAATTATATAAATGTTATAGTCAAACCCCGAAGTCCCGGCGCTCCTAGCTAGGTTTGCCTAGTCAAACCCCAGGTTTGACAAGAAGGCTTAGTCAAAGTCCAATACCAATGGCATATTTCGGCCTTTGACTGACGAATTTATGGCCAAACCTAGGAGAGACTAACTTGTGCAGTCGAAAGCCGAAACTCAATACGGTCAAACCTCGATTTGACGCTTAAATTAGGCCCAGAATTTGATATTTTGTTTGTACAACTATGAAAAACACATTCTGTAGAGTGAAAATTTAACTAAATTAACAATCTTCCTGTAAACAAAAAATTTCTGTTGTCTGTTTAAAAGAAAATAACCACGAAATTTAAGATGAACGCTCCACTGCGCTTCGCGATTGTCTTAAATTTCTAATCTATCACGTGACTTACAGGAGTAAGGCAGCTTTGACTAAATATCACATCGGAAATGAATGATGTTTTTCATAATCTTGAGGTTAAGTTTAGTCAAAGAGTCTGCGTAACTCCTATGAGACACGTGATAGGTTAGGAATTTAAGACGATACACGATTTTATTTTGGGCTTTAAGCCGAAACACGATTTTATTTTGGGCTTTGACTAAGGCTTCTTGTCAAACCTGAGGTTTGACTAGACAAACCTAGGAGTGCCTGAGCTTCGGCGTTTGCCTATAACACTAACATTTTTTTGTAGCCTGTTTTTCGATTTTTTTCTAAATGGTGGAGATATGTAAAAGAAACATATTTCAGTCCAGTTTTCCGGCGTTGTTTGTTCTCCTCTATAAGTCACATTTCTCAACCGATTCCCGTGAAATTTTATGGACAGGTTCGAAAACAATATAGAATTTTACCGTCAAGCCTGTTTTTGGAATTTTTCATGGCGGAGATATGTAAAAGAAACATTTCAGTCCGCCATTCCAGCACTGTTTGTTCTCCTCTACAGGCGCATTTCTCAACTGATTCTCGTCAAATATTGTGGACAGGTTCGAAAATTATATAGAATTTTACTGTCGAGCCAGTTTTTTTAATTCTTCAAAATGGCGGAGATATATACATAACATAAACATAGTTTAGTCTGACTTTCTAGCTGTCTGTTCTCCTCTACAGATCCCATTTCTCAACTGATTCTCGTGAAATTTTGCGAGCAGTTCGATAATAGTATAGATTTTTTAAGTCGAGCTAGTTGACATTTATCAAAAATATCAGCCATTTCCAAAAATAAGTATTCAAAATTAGAAGCGCCATCTAGCTGCACATAGCTACCATATAATATACCAAACAGCACGTAACCAAATAATATATCTAACCTACTATGTGCCTTGAAAGACCTCGTGAGCAGTGAGGAAAAAGGGGGTTCGATTGCTCGACCACGGTGTCGTAGAAGAAAAACGACTACGTTAACATTACGAAGGAATATGTAGAAAACTAACAATGAAAGTCGCAAATTTGTAGGTTCAATATTCAGAAAGTTTAACCATGACCGCGCGGTCGAAACGTGGAGGACCTCGCGGCCACGCAGTTCTCTCAAACGAAGCTCAGTAGAGGTTCCATTATTTTTGCTAATCGCAGATACGATTTCGTAGATAATTAAGACAGTATAAGTAAAGCCCTAATGTTTGGACTTTACGACCACGTTTTTCTGTAGGTCGTGAAATCCAAACCTTAGGGCTTTATTTATACTGTCTACTATTTTTACCTAATCGTATCAGGGATTATACAAAAGAATGGGACCTCTATTAAGCTCCGTTTGAGAGAACTGCGTGGCCGCACGGCCATAGCATTTAATTTCTGTAGCAGGTCGTGAAGTCCAAACATTAGGGCTTTATTTATACTGACTATATTTTCCACATAATCGTATCAGCAATTAGCAAAAATAATAGGACCCCTACTAAGCTCCGTTTAAGAGAACCGCGTGACCGCGCGGACTATGGCGCGGCCTAGCATTTAAGGTTTTTTTATACTTTCTATATTTTTCTACGAAATCGTATCAGCGATTTAATTATAGCAAAAAGAATGGGGCCCCTACTAAGCTCCATTTAAGAGAACGGTGTGGCCGCTCGGTTCTCCACGTTTCGACTGCGCGGCCACGGTTAAACTTACAATTTTCTGAATATTGGTCCTACTTTGCGACTTTTATTGTTAGTTTTCTACATATTCCTTCGTAATGTTGATGAAGTCGTTTTTCTTCTACGCCATCGTGGCCGACAATCGAAACAGACATTGAATATTTTGTTATTAAAAGTTGTAAAATAGCCAAAGTTATTCGTAATTTAAGCCAACTTATTTGTTTATTGTTTTGTTCTATAATTATGTTGATATATTGACAAAATGCATGTAATTTTGTTTCATTTAGGTCAGATGAAACTTAAAAATAAATTTCACTCTAAACTGAAATATTTCAAACCAAAATGAAATTTATTCTAAATATTTCACAGACCGAAATTTTTCGTGAAATTTACCCAACCCTAGCCGTAGCAGCGCAATTGCTCTGGGCGCAACTGCGCGCGAAACCAGCCGCCAGTTTCTATTCGACAGTCGTGGAGTAAACAATACCAAAAAAGCGATAAAAATGCCTCATTTTGCTGTGATTTGGTGTAATGATCAAAGTAAAAACATCAATAAACATAATTCTGGCGTATCATATCACAAGTAAGTAAGAAAAACATATATTTTCAGTCTTTTTTAAAGCGGAACGAGGCATTTTCGAACACAAAACCTCGGCCGTGGGTAAGTAGCGAGTCATCAGTGAACGCGATAGTGAGGTACCGCGTTGAGGTGCCGCGTTGGCGCCATGTCGATAATACGTGTTGAAGTACCAATGTATGTACCTTTGATCATGTCCCAACAACTAGTAAAAACAGATAGCACTTTTAGTAACAGTAGGAAGTCATTTACAGGTCCTCGCATATATTTTGAATAAAAATATATTATTTTTGGGGCAATGACGACATTCCGATTATTAATGTCATATAGTTATAAAATAAATATGTTTGACCACAATATTAAATTATTTTATTTTAACACCTAGCCTAATATGCATTATTATGATTGCATAATGTATTATATTTCAATAAGAAACTGCTTGACCAACCACTAACCTTTTTCTGCTTAATAAAATAAAAATATCGATAAAAGGTATCGACTCTCTGCCGCAGCACTTGTAATAAACTCTAAGACAATACGGACACGTTATCTATGTAGACGTCCGTGTATTGGTGTGCGTAAACGGTGACGCCCACTGACACCCTAGTTTTGTATAGAAACTGACAAGCGTGCCGTCTCTAGTAGCGGGCGCGCGGCGATTCCGTGCTCTGTGAGCCTACTGCTCGCGGCTGCCTCAGTCGAGCCAGCGAACGAGGGGTGTCGTGTGTCGGTTGAGACAGAGCTACAGTCATTTATTCTGAAGTCCAACACAGTGGAAATAATTGAACCTCTAACTAAAGGGATGAAATGGGGATTTTAAGGGGGAGGAGAAGTGGAAAGGGAACGAGATACTAATATCTCTGGACCCAATTTTGAACGGGGATCGGGACGGGAACGCCTTCTACTAGCATTTTAAGGATTCTAAAGATTTGGTCACTAATTATGGTTCTTATATGAAGGCTCAGGTCACCTAGCGTGCAATGGAGAGCCATGCTCGGCGTTTCCTTACCTGATCGATTCAGAAATGAGGAGATCCGTAGGAGAAGAAGAAGAAGCTGAAGTGGCAGTGGGTTGGACACATAGCGAGAAGAACCGACGTTGGTTGGGGCGGGACGGTTCTGGAATGTCTCGCGCGTACCGGAGTCGGCTACGTGTGGGTAGGCCCCCCACAAGGGGGACCGACGTGAGGGTGCGGTCGCGGTGCGCCGCTGGATGCGGGTCAAGCAGGACCGAGCCGAGTGGAGATCCTTGGGGGAGGCCTGTACCCAGCAGTGGGTGTCGTGCGGCTGATATGATGATGATGATGAAAGATTTTCTAAAATGTCTACGCGAAAAGTCGCGGGCAGTCGCTAGTTACCTAATAAAAATGATGTGTGACTCACTCGTTATGGTCGGCAGCTAGCGCGGCGGGCGCGGGCGCGGCGCCGGCGGGCGCGGGCGCGGCGGCGTCGCCCTCGGAGCGCAGGCGCGACACGAACGAGTCCGCGTCCGCGCCGCGCGACCCCAGCTTCATGGCCGACCGACCCACGCTGCGGCTGCTGTACACATTAAAACAATCGGTTACACACCATTTAAGCAGGCTTTACACACTAGGTTATGCATGACGATTTTAACCGAGCTGCAAAACCTTCATGCAAAACCGAGTTCAATAGAAAACACACACTCTAGTTATGCTGTGATATTATTTTACTCTTTAACGCAGAATGTGACAGTGCAAAGAACAAAATAGACTCTGCACGAGTTTTGCGGCATGAAAGAAGTAGTTTTGAAATGAACACAATATCTTTTTTGTGACTACTTTTTTCCCATTACTTTAACAGCGATTTACTAAGGCTTAAAAATAATTACTAAATATTTAAAGATTTCTCAAATTCATATGTCTCATTTTTTCAGACCTCCAGCAGGCATCCGTCACTCGCCCATACCTACCGCGATAAGTACCTACAGCGCGCGACAACTCGGAGTTGCAAAATCAGTCAGGGTTGCCGCCGCGCTTGTGAGTACACGCGTACGTTATTCTGTGCCTCTATGACGGTCAATCGATCATTATTTATTGCTCCCAGCACTGTACCGTAGTACACTATTATAATTTATAAATAACTAGCGGCCGCCCGCGACTTCGTCTGCGTGGAAATATTTTTTCTATCCCTCGGGAATAGTATTTTTTTTCGGGATGAAAGGTATCCTATGTCCTTCTCTGTACCCCTAAGAACGAGTATGCAAAATTTCATGATGATCGGTTCAGTAGTTAAGACGTGAAGGCGTAACAAACAAACAAACAAACGAACTTTCGCATTTATAATATTAGTAAGGATTAGTAAGGATGGAGAATTACGATTCTCCATCCTTACTAGTATTAGTATTACGATACTAATAATTCTTGCGTGGACGGCTGACGCAATAAACAGAAGGATTCAAAGTTTTCATTTTTAGGGTTCCGTACCAAAATGTTAAAAAAGGAACCCTTATGGTGTGACTCGGTCTGTCTGTCACAGCTGGATATCTCGAGAACTACTAATGGTATCAACTTGAAATTTGGAATAGTTTTAGATGACATTCGCCCAACTATTTTGTAAATAAGAAATTAATAAAAAAAAAATATCTTTTTTACAACAGGGACTGAAAAAGGGTCTGAAAAATATGAAGTGGGTTCTACTAGGGCATGTGGAATATCATATGATAGAACGCCGTTTGCACCTTGTTAATCATTTTTCTTTTTTGTTTTAGGCCACATAGTTTTCAACTTATGATGAAAAATATAAAAAAAAAATACCACCCCCCCCCCCCCCTCCCTTATCTCCGAAGTTTGCAAAGAGAAAAATTAGAAATCATTCTATGTGATATCAGTTTATAATAAAGATTACAGGAAAAATAAAACAATGTCTCAATATAGGTAGCACACTTTTTTAGAAATTATCAAATTTCTAAAAAAGTTAACATTAGTTCCACTATCGGTCAAGAGATGGCGCTGACCTAAAGCTGCAATACTAATTTGATTATTCTACTCTGCAGTGTGGTTTGATGGTGCAATTATGATGGTACGGAACCCTCGGTGCGCGAGTCCGACTCGATCTTGACCGGTTTATTCACTTTACCGAAAGATTCTAAAATGTATAAGAAAAATTTATATTTTGTTTATTTTTCCAGTAATTTTTATGAGTAGGTACATACCTATTTTTGATAAGAAGGTGTAACTTACTATAGGTAAGAAAGCGTGTAGTTATAGGTACTTATATTCAGAGGCGGGTCGTGACTATTTTTTCTCGATCAAATTTCCTAAGGTACCCACCTACCTAATTCTTTTTTTTTGAGCGAATTATACCTACTTAACTAAATACCTACATTTCTGGATTTAAGGATTCCGTAACCGGCAACAGTATGGTGGCGGTGGCATAAAGACTGCCTCAAATTTAACACATAGTCTAATGTGGCGTTAACTGTACATCTAGCCTAGGTTTATTTGAAACGTAATTTTTTCACATTTAAGTAGGTAGGTACACATTATAAACACAAAACTTGTAATAAAGTATTTAATCCTTCAAGCAAAGAAAATGAGACAATAGATTTTCCATTGTTGTGTTGTGCGGCCCGATGGGGCCGCTCGAGCGTTGAAGTATTAGAAGACAACCCTAAAGTTGTTAGAAGAGCTAAGAGCTACGCGATAGAAAGAGAGGCAACCTGTAGGTGAATATAACTGTAGGCAAGGAAGCGGTGTGCGACCTGAATTGCACTTTATTGTGTCTGAGCAAGAGTCGCTATTTATTTAAATGACCATGCGGAGTGAATTTTCTGTACTTTGTACTATTATGTATTCTGTGCCTCCAGCATCAAAATTTGCGGAAGTCGCATACAGACTTCCATCCCCTAGTTTAAGGGGTTAGGGGGTAAAAGTTTCATAATTTTTTCGCAGTTTGTGTACTAATACTAGCTTACATACCAAATTTCAGCTATCTAAGACTTCAGGAAGTACCCTAGGAATTTTGATGATTATCAGTAAGTTTTGACGAAATCGAGGTTTTTTAGATATCAATAAAATCCAAAGTTTAAGAGCTATGCAATTGAAACTTTATATGTTTAATAAGTCTACTACAGACATCATATCCTGAGAATTTTGTGCTTCTGGTATAATCCAAACCCAAGTTATGAGGGTTAAGCGGTTGGAGGGTTAAAGTCCAATTTCATAATTTTTTTGTTGTTTGTGTCCTAATACTAGCTTACATACCAAATTTCAGCTTTCTAGGACTTCTGGAAGTACCCTTTGAATTTTGATGATCATGAGTGAGTCAGTGACGAAATCGGGGTTTTTAAGATATCAATAAAATCTATATTATAAAAGCTATACAATTAAAACTTTATATATTTAATAAGTCTACTACTGATATCACATTCCGAGAATTTTGTTTATCTAGTATACTCCAAACCCAAGACATGAGGGTTCAAAAAAACGACGAAGCGCTTCGAGAAAAGGTAGGTAGTGCCCTTGTGCTTCGCTTTCTCGTCTATGCGGGGGCACTCCCGTGCCCCCAGATTTCGTAAGAAAGCAAATTGCCTCAAAATAAGTATATGTATAGTCTGATGTGGCGTTGACTGTATCTAGCCTAGTGTTTTTGAAACGTATTTAAGTACACATTTTATTTCACAAACACATAACTTGTAATAAAGTATTGTAAGCTATAATTTCATTATTATTTAAAAGAAGAAACCCTGAAGTCGTTAGAAGAGATAAGAACTACGCGATAAAAAGAGAGGTAACTTCTACGTGAATATAACTGTACCGAAGGGAGCGGTGTGCGACCTGAATTGCACTTTATTGTGTCTAGGATAGAGTCTCTATTTATTTAAATGACTTTGCGGAGTGGATCTTCTGTACTTGTACTATTATGTATTCTGTGGTAGTGTTAATACTTACGTGTCCCGCGCCGGCGTGGTGGGCAATTTCTCGGCAATGGGTTCCGTAGACGCCGTAGACGAAATGGACGAGTTGCCAAAACCACTCCCTAAACAAATTATAAATTTAAAACACTTGAAAATGATGTACTGTGTGGCAAAATCTGCTGTTTCATATTTTTTTTTTCGTTATTAATTTTTGTATGAAACAGGTGATTTTATTTTGCGATTTCAGAGTTGGTCCCATAGTAAAAGTTGTTCAGTTTGAAGGTCCCTATCTACCATATTCGCTTTACGGGTGTTTTTGTAACTTGTATAAATAATGGGCTAATTGGCTTTGATAACTTTTTGAACATGACTGGAAATCTCAAAACCATTTCGAGGAATAAGCTTTCGGTACAGTGTCTACTAATTAAATTTAAAAATAATTCTATATTTTTAAAGATATTTATAATATTCAATAAAAAGCTTTAACCTTCAAATGACCTTCAAATGACGTCATCACATACGGATCCCCCAGCCATAATAAAAAAAAAGAAAAAAGGGCAAAGACAATTTTGACAATGAACTTGGCATTAGGGATGGTGGAAGGTGGAAGTGAAAAAATATCGATATAGGTAATATTTTTCAGAAAAAAATGAGATGAAATGGGATGATGACTAAGTAATGGATTCTAATTTTAAGGTATTGTAAAACATAAAAAATAGCAAAATAAACCCCTACGCGAAATTTTGGCTCGATTTGACGAATTTTACGATGATTTTAAAGACTCAAAAGTAGGAAAAAATCAAAATGCTCCAGTGACAAAATAGTGTCGACTATTAGAATCCATACGTAATTACAAAAAAAATGTTTTGGAAAAATTATTGTAAAAACATCTATCGATATATCATAGTATATCGATGAACTTTTCTCGTAATTTTTTCCACATCCCTACTATTAAATGTTTGTAAATAGAAATAAAGTATGCACATATTTTCACAATGTTTATTATGTTATCCTGCAAATTTATCAGTCCACAAGCAATCGTTACAATTCCATCCATGTAGCCTACATCCAAAATAGACACAATACATACAATACATTTCGCAATTTGGGTAGATTGGGCGTGTCAATTTTTACAAAGTTTTTCAGCTGAGTTTCCACTGGTAAGCATTTTTATTATAATTTTACCACCTCAAAAATTATTGCGGCAAATTAAGAAGGTAGGTTAGAACCGTCACAACTGGATTAAATGAATAAAATAGAAGAAATATTAACTATAACTTATTTGTTTACAAACAACCATAAAGTCATTATGACAGATAATGACACTTGGCCGTTCTTTTTCTATAAGTAGATGGCAAAGGTTTTCCTTCTTAAACTTTCATGCCACTAATGACGTCATTCCGGTTGACCATATGCGCTCGACAAATAAATTTATAAAAAAATAAATACGGGACCAAATCTTAAAATATTCAAATTAGTTTCATAAATTGGCCTAATCTGTAGTAAAAAAATATTAAAAAAAATACCTTTTATTTTTTAACCAAAGCCAATTACATGGGTCGATTTTAGTCAACTGTGACGATCGACTTTAGTCACCTAGCAAGTCGCTTCCAAAATTGAAACGCAGGTGATGGCGTCGCTGTCGTTTATGTATGATGGCGTAACCTAGATACAGTACGAGGCTTATATTTTGAAATCGGGCAGGGATTGCGCGGAACGCGTATTTTGGGCATGCGTAGCGGTGAGGGGCGCGCGCGGCGGAAGAGGGGCGCGCGCTATTGGTCGCTCACAAGAGCACATGCGCGAACTTATCCCCACTCCGTCGAAAAAATTTCAAGATACGTACCTCGTACTGTAACAATCGGCTGCGTCCTAGGTCGTATAACCATTTACACGGTCGATTTTTGACGTGCGGCGAAAGTTGTGCGGCTTTAGTCGCCCATGTAAATACCACATTAAGTAGTGTACGTACCGAAAGACATCTGCGATCTCGGCGGCGCGCCGCGCTTGGCTGCCTCGAGTCTCTCCCGCTGAAGCTCCTTGGCGCGCTCTCGCATGCGGTTCGCCGCCTCGCGCTCTTGTGTCTAACGAACGGAATAACAACACAAACTAAACACACGGCATGTTATGACCTACGCTCACTGACGGCGTGGGCCGTGGTAAGGGATTTTTTCGTGGACAAATGATTTCGACCTTATTTCAATTAACTTAGCACTGAAATTATTTGTTTTAACATGAATAGGTCGTGGAATGTCGCGATGTGCTGCAGCTGCAGCATCCAAGGCAAGCCACGACGTTCAACAGGCCGACCATGCGAGTTTAGGCTACACAGCTGCGTGCGGCCGAGTTGAAAGGCAGCGTTTATATGCGCGCTCATGAGATACATTGAGAGATTACGTTTTGAAGCCATTGTTTGTTACGAAATACTTAAAATTTTGATAATATTTTTGGAAAAATTAGGAAATACGAATAAAATAAGATTTCATAAAAAATAAAAAAAATATTTTTTTGTCATTAACCTTCAATAACTTCGTAGTTATTGGTTTCCCAGGTATAGTGTAAACGACAAAAATGATTCTGATTATGGGCGGAACGCGTGGACTTCGGCTTCGTTGAGGGTCTTGTTACACCCGGTATATCGCGTGATAAAGCGTTTTATCGACACTCAACTGTCAAAATCCATTGTCTTTCGACAGTTAAACGTGATAAATCGCTTCGCGTTTCGGTTGTCATGTTAGGGAGGCAGGACGCCACAGGATGATTAGGTTTGGCGAAGCGTGCTGTACCGCGCCGTGCCATGCCATGCCGATACTGTGTGCAGGTCATTAAAAGCAATTAGGTATTTGCCCGCATCACTTTGTGTGCGTGGGATAGCTTTTTCTGAAGGAATATAGTAAGTTATGTACGTCTCCAAATTCTAACCAATTCATCTCTTAAATTTATTACATTGATGCCGTAGAGGTTGAGCAGTTTAGCTATGAAAACATAACAAATTGTCCTTTCTCACTTATTATTTAGGATGAAATTTTAAATTATCCAACTGATACAGTCTGTGTTTCTTATTTTTACTGATGTTCTGAAAAACTGGAAAAAATCTTGATTGTAATTAATAGTTTTAAAGACATTCAGTCATTAAGACTCTCACTCTAAAGCTGGCATTTACAATTTTACAATTGTCTTTATTTAATGATTAATTCTAATTAATGTTAAAATGTAGACAAAATTAATACCTGCCGAACAGCTTGATATATCTTCTCCTCATGCGAGTCCATTTCAACAAATGACCGAACCTGCAATAAAGATTAAAACAATAAAAACAATAAACAAATATCATATATTACTCAAAATGTATAAGTAAACAAAATGTACCTGTGCTAAATTGACACTCTCCCTGTAACCTAGGGCTACAATTTCATCAAACGCAAACAGAAGGTTGAAGGCCTGGTTCAGCACCTCCGCCTCGGTGAGCTGCGTGCAGTACTCCGGGACCTAAAATGTATAATTATTGAAAGACAACTCACTAATAGTACAAGGTGGAGTTTATTGCAGTTAAAGATAAAAAGATAAAGAAGCATTTATTGGCCTCAAAAAAACCAGTAACATAAAAAAGAAAAGAGATGGAGAAAAGTTATTATTATAAAATACTGTGAAACAGAACAGCCTGTCGATTCTGTAACCAAACTCGCATCTACCTTCGCGTGAATTTGTTATTAAAAACTAGCTAAATATTACTAAATTTTACCAATTGCAAAAGGTTTTAGGCAGCTACTGTAGCTATCTAAAATCTTTTGTTATTAGAAAAACAGCCTATCATTATCTCATTTATGATTTAAAATTTCTGCTAAGTGAAGTGAGCTTCAAAGTGAGATGCGAGTTTGTAACAGAATCGACAGGCTCAAATTGTTTATTAATTTTAACTTAGTTACAAGTTTCTTATGTCTCCACAAGCCTTCCATAAACATATAATACTTTGGTCTGAAACAATAAGGTTAAACAAAACAAACAGAGGTTGTAATAACTGAGCAACTGATTTGACACTGGTGATATCCACAAGGGAACCCCCGAAATATAAAAAGAAGCTAAGAAGAATAAAAGAAACACCCTAAGTTTATATAGATTTGCGCAGCATTTTTGCAGATAAATGGTTAATAATAGTTAATTATTTTCGGAGGTACTTGCCTCATTTTGTAACACTATACAAAAGGATTATATTAAATATGTCATACCACTCTGCTGAACAATCGAAGAGTTTCCAGGTCTTCAAGAATGTTACTTGCTTTAGTAGTGATCAGAAGCATATACAGTTTATCCAAAGGCTGGTAAACATATCTGCAACAATAATGATGGTTGCTGGCTGGGAAACTAATAATTTTACTGTTGTAAATTTATAAGAGTTGATCTCGCAAGCTATTGGTAAGGTAAACATGAAGACAGATATTGAATCACAATGAATATCCTGCCTATTTTGATTTTTGTTAGAGTCCCCGCAAAATACAGACCAAACTATGGGCCGATAGTTGGGTCGGGTCTTTAATCAGTATGAAGAAGTATGCAAGAGCGCACCTTACAATGGTGTGACTAATTATTTGGTACCAGCCCATTCTTCATATTAAAAACGGTCCGACCCAACTATCGGCCGAAAGAAAGTCTGTAGTCTGCGAGAGCTCTTAACGTTCTGTACCTGACTGATTCGGTTTCAACGAATGTATGCTGTCGGCCTCCAGTCATTAGCTTCGGGAAAGCCGCTAGTAAGCCTTCTATACGTGCTTTCGTCATCTCTACGAACTGTCGTGACACCAATGCTGTAAATAAAGTTATAGTAAGTTTTCGGAACTGATTTGTAAGAAAAGACAGAGGATAATTAAAATATAATACCTTTTCCTGATTTCGTACATACTGTGGCTGCTATGAGCACCTGAAATACCATGAAAACATCAAATTAAACATCCGTTCATAAGCCGCACTTTATAAGGAACTTTTCTCAAGAAATGCTAAACACAGGCACTTGGACTAGGAATTTATTAATTCCGACTATCATGAATATATTGTGATATTTACCATTGTTCACAATTTTCCACAATTATATCAATTTTCATAAAAAACGTGAAATTAAAGCAACTTGCTTTGCTATTTTGACAATTAATTGACAGCTCAAACGAGATGACGTGACGTGTTAACTTTTTAAAATTATTACTGGCTTTGACTCAAACTGAACTACACAAACACTGTGACCAATGACTTAGCGATTGGTCTGCTGGAATACTACATACTTTCTTTTGTTTGAAAGAGCTTCCTTTTTAAAACAAAAGAAGAAGCAAAAAATATTTCTGTAAAAAGTGTTTAATTTTATTACTTTCTTTGGTTTAAAATATGATGATCGTCACCTCGTATGTGCCTTACTCCTTCTGGCTTGTGAGCTATAAAAACCTTCAGTGACGGATAAACAATTTCTTATTTTGGTATTCAGAACAAACGTGACGCAAGGGTTTATGAATGATTGACGTTTGAACATGGCACAGACGAGATGACGCTGAAGGTTATGTATGCTGGAAATAACAAAAACTAGCAAACGAAAGTCAAATTTTACTTCGTAGATGCTCAGTGACGCAAAAATAAATAAGATTTAACACTCGAACATCATACAAAACAGAACAGATCTCATAAAATTGTTGTTTAAACAAGGCACATACAGAACCGTCTGTACCAGTTTTCATTTGTCAAAATATCGACAACTAAACCGTTTGGAGCCAAATGAAGCAGTCTAGCAGCGTCACGTTTGATAAGTGACAGTATATAACACTTCAAATCCGTTCGCGGAACGACACATCAATAGAAAAAGCGAAAACAATATTTCGACCCGTCACACTGTCTGGCCCATACTTAAAACTGTCACGTTACGTGAATTTTGCCTCACGCATATTGTAAAGCAATTAATATTAAAAAGAATTTCCGTCACTGAGGATCTAGCTTTATCTGAAACCAATCACTGCAGTATTTACGATGCAATTTGAGGTTAAAATTTGTATGAGATTTTTAAGATAGGGTGACAACAATGTACGTACGTTGATGGACAGAAAGGCTAATAATATAATGAAATTGTCCTGTTAGCACTATTATCTATTTTGTGCTGTTAGTAAGTTTTACCACGGACTTTGCATTCTAGCGACTTTAGTTACCTAGATATTGATGAGATTGATTAAAAAAATACATCGTTTTTACACGATTTTTTATATTGGATATAATTTTGTATAGATAAAGCGGATGAAAATATTTTATTGGCTAAAAATATAGATATATCGAATTAAACATATTGATATATCGTATTTTTGCAGCAAGCTTAAACATCGTTGCCAGATAGAACATACAAAAAAATCGGCCAAGTGCGTGTCGGGCCACGCGCCGTAGGGTTCCGTAGTTACCTTATTCCAGACCATATTTAATACCATAATTTTCGTCTGCAAAACTAACTTTGTTTTTCACAGTGTTGGTATGAATGACAAAGTTATATTTGCGGTTTTGGAAAATGTACTATATCTCAAAAACTAAAGACTATATCTCGCTCATCCTAATTTTTGTTGAAAGCTTTTATTAAAATCCACAGCATAATATTTTTTTTTATTTTTCACTATCTTATTTCAAAAGTTAAAGAGGGGGACGGACACACATTTTACCACTTTGGCGGTGTATATCTTTCAAACGGTTGACTTTGAGAAAAAAATGACTTAAGAATCTCAATGTCATTTTTAAAGACCTATCTACTGACACCCCACACGTATTGGTTTGAAGAAAAAAAAATTTTTTCAGTTTTAGTTCCATGTATTATAGCCCCTCCTAAAATATTTTTTTTTGTGTTAAATTCGTTAAGCGCTTAACAGAATACATCTAACTACCAAGTTTCAACTATGTTATCTTAGAAATTAAAGGTCTTGATGAGATCTTCATTTTAGATGACAACTGTCAAATTTAAGTTTGACAAATTTAAATTTGACATCTGTCACCTAAAATAAATATCTTACCAAGACCTGAATTTTGTAATTGAATTGACAAAAGAGGTCAGCATCCCTTCAGTGACAGCCCTTACACTTTTAGTCGTTGCGCCAACTATTTATCTAGATTCTAGACGAACGTCGCGCGGCGGCTTTTTCGCCAATACAACAGGTGATGGCTGAATGTATAAACTAAATACTCTATCTATAATAATAACTAAAACTCTTTCTAAGTTATTCAGATATGTTTCACAAAACTGGGGTGCAAGACAGTTCTAACAAAACCTGGTTTAATGTTTGTATAATGAAACCACAGTAATAACGGTGAAATACTTTTACTTTCTTCCCAGGAATACACCTTGATTATTATTAACTAGGTTATAGCAACAATACGTTAACAGTTTTCCCTAACTACTTCTCTTCTCGACGGTTGGACAGTGACTGAGCCTGCAACTGGCTTTCGTTGACCGTTCCGCCGATTATCCCCACCACATTACCTCCCCACTCCACTACAAAATGGCGGGAAAATGTGGCGGGAAACGGTGGAGCCAAGCGGCGGTGTTGCCAGGCTAATAAACGAAGATATTACTATTATCCTTTCAATTTCATTTAAAATCATAACAATAAAAGGGATTTATTACTACTCCACGACAAAACGTCACATTCGTCCATCCTGACGTCGTGCGTGTCCTCATGCACGGCAAAATATCGTCACATTCGGCAGGTTGTATGTTTAATTATATTGCATTAATTTGATATTTATAAAAAGTTCAGAAATCTTATGTTATACAAAAAAAATAATGGTTTAATTTATTGTATTATTTTAATTTTGTGAATTGATAAATGCTAAAAAGAGAATCTACTGAATCTACCACCATTTCACAAAATTGGGAGGCCCCTTCAAGAAAGAAATGGCGAAAGAAAACTTGGAGGGTTATTGACCTCAGTCTTTTATATTTATTTATTTACAAAAACTAATTGTATCATTAGATCCTGCTGTGTGTGTTTGGGGCTATAATTTTTGACTAATGGGGCCCAAGCTGGGATGGAATTATCCAACTATCACCTCAATTGAAATTAGGATATTTATTGATTTCAATTCAATAGCCTTGCGGAGTATTCTAGAAATAAATCTACGTTCCATGATCCCGAAGCTATGACATTTATAAAAGCCTGTAATATTGTATAAATCCTTAGAAACCCACAATAAAGCAAATAAATGACTTTCATGTAAGTAGCACTTATTATTAGTTCATTCTACTAAATTATGAATTTTACTATAATGTTAAATGAATACAAAAATAAAAAGAATATAGCAGCCAACGACAGGGTAAACAAACTCAATCACAAATTGCAGATTTTGACAGACTGATACTCAACTGAAATTATCAATGATTTTAATACAAAGTTCAATTTTATTCAATTAGCAATAATTCTTACTATCACGGGGAACATAAAAGTAACTTTCTTTCTTTGCTTTGTTACTACATAGTAACTGTGCACTTCATAAACAACGTTCAACGGCTATATAGGTACAATCTTGAGTCTTATTAAAAAGGAGAAAATGAATGTTACCACTTTACAGTTTGTTAAGGTATTAAATTTACAGATATACAATATTTTATTAAATTATTCATTAATTAACTACACATGTAAATCATATAATGACTAAACTTGTGTTGCAACTATAAATTATGATGCATTCTTATTTATTTACTTCATAATTCGCAGCATGACTTAGGTTAGGTACCTACCTAATATATTTATAGTGTCTGTGTTACCTTATATATTTTTATTTTATTTAGTTAAATTACATATTTAATTTAGTTAAAACTACCTACTTTAACAGGTTCTAAATAAGATTTTAATAATATATTTGATAAATCAATTCATAGAAATTCTGTTCTATTTCTAAGTTCAACCAGAAGATAATTGTAGCTGAAACCTATGTCTGTCGCAGCCCGTTGCCGTCGTGGCGTAGTGCCACCAAAACAAACTACTGTCAGCCGATAACGCAACCGTCGCGCCGCGTCGTTTCTACCAGTCAGTCATCCAAAAATCTTCCGTAGCACATCCTTCAGCCTGCTGCCGCCACCTAGCGTCCTCTATAGCGCATTGGCATCTTGTTAGATGCCACATATTTCTGAAATAAATAAAACATAATCGACAGTAACCGTTCATATATCATAGTACAAATTTCAACCAAATAAACATCAGGGTAAAATATTTGAATCTATACATGAGAATTGGGATGATGACTAATGAATAAAATAACGAAATACCTACTAATAAAAATCGTAAACACATTAAACTTTGAGAGTAGCTTGTATACCTCTTGGTTTTGTATATTGCATATTATTTGTTTTATGACCCTTCAAAGTTGGGTGGACAAGTCTAAGTACGTAAGTCCAAAGACGTCCATTAAAAAAAGTATAAAATTTATTACAATAAATGGTACTTTTAATTAGTCCGTAAAATGTATAGTAAATTTGTATAAGAAACCATTTTGATAAACACAATATTTAATATGGCTGCCAAACAAATTTCCTATACTCAGGCGTGACGTCATAAGTTATAACTGAGTAGCCGTTAGTATGGAGCGTTTTTGGGTGAGTCCATTTGTGTGCATTTCAAACTGTGATATCTCGGGCAGTTTTCATGCTAGCGAAATAATTCTTTTACCAATGTTTCTTTTTTTGAGAGGTAATTTGTGTAACATTAAAGAAATAAAAAAAATATCATGCCTATTGTTTGAGATAAGAACGATGTCGTAAACTAATTTGTGACATACAAATTCACACATACAAAACGATAGATATCCATTGAATTGCATTGTTCTGAAATTATAGTAATATCAAAGTAATATAATTACAATTTTGCTTTCTTTATTTGATCATAATAAAAAAATAGTTATTGCTATAGACAGATTAATAATGATAATAAATTTATTAATTTATCACGGTCTGAACTGAAGCTATTGAATTATCATGATAACTCATTCATTTTATTTCACAATTTGTGGTTCTCAGACATTTTATATATAATGTGTTCAATTCTAGTAATGGCTAATGTTGATACTCGGGGCTACCGTTTGCCACTATGTGGACACGGCCTGCCAAAGCGCTGATATTCCAGCCAGGGCTACCGTTAGTCATCATGCGGACAGGGCCTGCCAAGACACTGATACTCAGGGCTACCGTTTGCCGCCATGTGTTCACGGCCTACCAAGACTTGGATATATTCAGGCCAGAGCTATCAACTGAGGACACACATGGCCCATAGATGCGAACACTTGACCGCTTAACAATTATGCTTTAGGACACACATGGCCCATAGATGCGACACACTTGGCCGCTTAACCATTATACTTTAGGACACACATGGCCCATAGATGTGACACACTTGGCCGCTTACTAAGTACTACACTTTAGGACACACTTGGCCCATAGACGCGACACACTTGGCCGCTTACTAAGTACTACACTTAAGGACACACTTGGCCCTAGACGCGACACACTTGGCCGCTTACTAAGTACTACACTTAAGGACACACTTGGCCCTAGACGCGACACACTTGGCCGCTTACTAAGTACTATACTTAAGGGCGCACTTGATCGGTATTTAATTGTAGCTAACACCTTGCTATGTACACTACCTAACCTTGTAAGACTTATTTTCTCCAACATCAATATATTGTATTCCAGTAGCATCGAACTGCAGCCTAATAAACCACAATTCTCCACAAAAAAAACGCGGACTACATAGAGTACCTACTCATCTAGTGACAGAACTTTGTACATGTATAATTGAGTACCGATTTTTCGTGAAAATACCCCAATATATTTATTTAAGGGCCTGTGCATTAAGCTAAACAAAAACAACTTTAATAATATTTTACATATGACAATTTGATTACGATTAATAAAATTGCTTAACGTGATCAAACAAGCGTATTAAGTTAAACGTAGCCTTGTAAACTGAAGGCGTATCTAGCCTAATGAAGGTGTCTCTAGCCTTATGACCTGAAGGTGTATCTATCTAGCCCAGTGTTGCTTTCAAAAAGCTGTACAAAACTGTAAAACTCCTTAAAAAGCTGTAAATCTACAGTTTCTTATTTTGTATTATTTAATAGCAGTAATCAACAAAACAACATAATAAAGTAAGAAAAATATACTTGTACTTGTAAATCAACTTTAAATCTTAACAAATTAACAGTATTTCTACTAAAACTTCCTTTTAATTTTTAAAATCTTGCATATTTTTATTAAATTTCTTTAAATGGACATTGGTAGTTGACTATTTTATTGACTGTTACTTATGCCGTACCGTACGGTACCGTAGACTTTGCTAAAACCAGGTTGGTATGGGTTATCAGCGAAGGAAATAGATGACGCTAGCATTATAAAGAAAAAAACAGTAGATTTGGAAATCTGAACCAAAAACTGATATCGAAAAAACTGTAGATCTACATTTAAAACTGCAGAGCTGGTTACACTGATCCAGCCTAATGAAGGTGCTTCTAATCTCACAAATTGCACGCGGCTAGTCTCGAAAGCCAAAGACAAATTTTTATTCATATTAATATCGAAAGCTAAACCTTATTTGTAAGCCGGAGGCACGTTAAATAAAGATTAATAACTTTAACATGCATGTTTTTCTATCACTCATTTGACGCCAATTAATGCAAATGACAATTCTGCGTAACGACAACCACAATTTATGGTGACGTGCTATAGTACTAATAGTACTAAATACTACTAGTGCTAATAATACTAAGAATGCTAATAAAAATCTGAAAAAATTAATGTGTTTTCTTACCATATATTTTTAAGAATAAAATTAATAATTTTGTTCTTTTGTTCCCATATCCGTTAAGAAATGGTTAAGATCTTTTTAGCTGACAGGCGCAATAAAATTATCAACTTTATCGGAAATCAGAAGTGACAATATTTACAAATATATTACGTCGTTAGGTACTGTATTTAATTTTATTTAAAGTAAATAAATCGTATCTTGTAAACTAAAGGTACGTCTAGCTCAGTAAACTGCAGGCGCATCTAGCCAAACTGATGGCGCCTCTAGCCAAACCGCCATCGGTTTGCATCGAGCCTTATCTCAAAAAATATTAAGAAACAAATCCACTTTAAGAGGCGTACAACATTGGAAGCGATTTACATAGAAAAAATATCGAAATTATTGTCAACTGTTATTCACAAAACCAGAAAGCTAGCTAAGGTTTCTTTTTTAATATAGATTTAAGATTAAAGATTTATTATTGGTTGGCACTTCAGTAATAAACTACAAAATTAGATGTCACTTTACGATATTATTTTATTTTAATCGAAAAAAGTTTGAGCTATCACGTTTCTGTCAATCACAACAGAGTTCTATAATCTATTTTCTTTATACCAAGTAATACTATGTGAAATCTTTGTTCAAAAGAGTTTATTGAACGTTGTACAGCCCCCCAAATAAGGACAACTAAATAGTTTTCAACATTCAAGAGCCCGTTCACAAAAATCGCTAGAAATCTGCAAAATCTTATCATTTCGACGTCGTTAATCTCAAAAAATGGTTGCATTAATAATTTTTGTGGTTGATCTATGATGGATCCATCTATGTCAACGTTATTTTAATTTAAGACCTTTTTGTCATATAGGTTAACATTGTTTTCGTCACCCTGTTGGGTACGGAAGCAATATTTTAAAGCGGCGACCACTATGTTTAATTAAGAAATAAACATAATATGAATGGATGAATGAATTATTTTATTTGCACAACCATACATTACGAAATTATTATGTAGGTAGCTTACAATAAAAATTTAGAAGCAGTAAAAGGTAGGTAGGTGTACCCACCCATCTTATCTACATTAAAATTGTTACAAACTACTGTGGGTACCCACCGCAAACAACTTTGTTACAACAATAATTACTAATGGACCAACAAAAACTATAAGTAGAATCAATGGCACGGCAGTACAAACTACTACCCACACTATCCAAACTAGAATAAGTTCCATCCATTTAAAATAAAATTAAGTAATTAACTATCATTTGAAAACTTTATAATATTCCTTGCAAAACTAAGAAGTTAGAACAAATAATGTATTCCAAAGTAAACTTACATCACTTAGGAATAACTACATAAATAAAATCAAAATTATAACCTCAATTGACAATTCATACATTAGATCAAAATTGAAATCTTTTATATTATGCATTAATAAAAGGAGATAGGTTTACAGTTTTAACTGTAAGGTCACTTCTTTAAAACAAAACTTAAATTAATTACCCATATCGGCAAAAATTTTGTGAACGGCCTCCGAATAGAATAAGAATACTACCTTTGAACTAAAATAAAAACTGTATAACTACTACTATACTATAGCGTTATGGTATTATCAAAACTTTTTTTAAGTCAACATAACTTAGTCACGTTTATGTTAGTATCATTATATTCTGTGCCTAGGTGCTAATTCAGTGAGTATCATGTTAGCCGTTTTATTCTCCGTACCCGTGTATATTCCCAGGGTACAGTGTCAAAGACGATTTAACTACTGACGGCAATTACAAAGCTATGAAACACGAAAAACAAACTTGACAATTTCGTCCGAGATGAAATTACACAGTTAAATAGATACTAAAAATATACATAGTTCCTATTTTCATAATTCATTAACTGCATTTCCAGAGTTTAAATCACGAAAGTTACAGTTGGGCAGTAAAGATAAAAAACTTTCATTTCACGACCTAGTTTTATAAAATCATGAAAATTACTATTCCAATGTCAATGCACTATTTCATCATGGAGTGTAGTTTTGTGTGCAGTGTATGCACGACCGAAGTGTAGCCTCGACCACGTGCAATGATTGTGAATAATGGTATGTATGCACCGCCGAAGAGTTGCCTCGGCCACGTGCAATGATTGTGAAGTGTTTATACACTGTCGAAGAGTTGCCTCGACCACGTGCAATAATGTTTGTGAGTAATTGTGTGTATGCACGGCCGAAGAGTAGCCTCGGCCACGTGCAATGATTGTAAAGTGTTTATGCACTGTCGAAGAGTTGCCTCGACCACGTGCAATAATGTTTGTGAGTAATTGTGTGTATGCACGGCCGAAGAGTAGCCTCGGCCACGTGCAATGATTGTAAAGTGTTTATGCACTGTCGAAGAGTTGCCTCGACCACGTGCAATGATTGTAAATAATGTTGTGTATGCACGGCCGAAGATTTGCCTCGGCCACGTGCAATGATTGTGAAGTATTTATGCACTGTCGAAGAGAGAAAAATCTCTTGAGTGTATTAAAACTTGAAACTACCCAACTTAATTTCGTAATTTTAGCTCGGTTTAAACCGTTAGAAAAGTAAGAAATTCGTGAGCGTACATACCTTGGTTCTTCCACTGCTGATTTATAATGAAACCACAGTAATAA
Source organism: Agriphila geniculea (assembly GCA_943789525.1). Taxonomy (NCBI): domain Eukaryota; kingdom Metazoa; phylum Arthropoda; class Insecta; order Lepidoptera; family Crambidae; genus Agriphila; species Agriphila geniculea. The sequence continues at coordinate 10,154,855 of OX038895.1, forward strand.
CGGTGAAATACTTTTACTTTCTTCCCAGGAATACACCTTGATTATTATTAACTAGGTTATAGCAACAATACGTTAACAGTTTTCCCTAACTACTTCTCTTCTCGACGGTTGGACAGTGACTGAGCCTGCAACTGGCTTTCGTTGACCGTTCCGCCGATTATCCCCACCACATTACCTCCCCACTCCACTACAAAATGGCGGGAAAATGTGGCGGGAAACGGTGGAGCCAAGCGGCGGTGTTGCCAGGCTAATAAACGAAGATATTACTATTATCCTTTCAATTTCATTTAAAATCATAACAATAAAAGGGATTTATTACTACTCCACGACAAAACGTCACATTTGTAAACCAATCACAATGCACCTTTTAATCTTTAAACGGTGGGACTAAACGTTAAACTGTCACTCTGAATAAGATTTGCGCTAAAATGGCGTTAGTCCGCTGTTTAACGCCATGTTAACTTTGGCCCTAGTTTAACGAACGCACACTGAATAAGCCAGTATAGGTTGTGGTACTAGTCTGTTTTTAACTAATTAATAATTTTAGTTTAAAAATTATATGGCTATTTCATCTCAATTGATTTGTCTAGCACCTGCAAGGGTGTTGCTTTCAAATGTCGAAGTAATTCACTTCACATTGATGAGATGGCGCTGGCCTACAGCGGAGACGTGGAAAGTATTAGAAAATTTCGTCAATCCTGCTAGCGACTCGGTAGCATAATTGGTTAGTGCATTGGGCCGGAATCCTAAGGGTGCGGGTTCGAGTCCCGTCTGAGCTGCTATGGGTAAGTCGATTTTTTCTAATATTTTTCAATTGTATTAATAATCTTAAAATTAATAATTATTGTACATATTGTGATTAAACTGTGATATCTTTATGACAATCTTATTGTTAACAAATGTCCCGCCTGCACCATACCACCACAGCGTAGGACGTGATCGAGTACATAAAGAAGAAATCCGACTTATGTTTGAGAGTTCAGCCACTGGAGTCACGCCATAATACCAATTTGTGGTGCGCATCCCGACAGCGAGGCTTTTCATAAAGGAGCACTTCTGGCCGCAGGGTATGGTATACAGGCGCTTCAGAGGAACGCTGCCTTGTGCCACCGATTCGACAAACAAAGTGTCAAATTGATAAATTTTTTATCAACATATTTTTAAGTTATGTACTAACAACATTGTTTTATAAATTATATATCTTTAGTTTTAAGGTATATATCTATGGGCCATCGTTTCCTGAATATAAATAACTAAATAAAAAAAATAAAAGTAAAATCACACCAAACTGAGGCTTTTTGGCTTGGTGTTTGCATCTTGTAAGTATCATGATGATGATGTCCTCTTATCCCTACATAGGGCTCTCAGAAGGGACCTCCACTTCTTCCGGTCTTGTGCGGCCACCTCAAGATCTGTCCAGCCTTGACTGATTGAAGCAGCCTTTTTTCAACTGAGCGCCTCCAGGTGGTACGAGGGCGGCCGGGTTTTCTCCTGCCATGCACTTGCCACTTTAGACCCTGTTTCGGGATGTGGTTGTCAGGCCTCCGTAACACATGACCAATCCAACGCCACTTCCTTAAAAGAACCACCTTGTCGATCGGCATCTGCGGGGCTACCGGCTAAAAACAATGAAGTTAATGTTAACTGTAATTTGACAGATGTATGTGATACATTGCTGCTTCGTTTTGGGACAAATAAAAACCTACCAAAGAAAAGCAGCAATGTATTACATCCATCTGTCAAATTACAGTTAAAATGAACTTCATCGTTTTTAGCCGGTAGCCCCGCTGGTCAGTTAACTCCCACAGCCTTGCATTGGAGATGGTTCGTGGCCACCAGATTCCCAGTATCCGCCTAAGATATTTGTTGACCAATACCTGTAGCCTAGCGGTGACTTCATTTTTGACAAGCCAGGTATCGCATCCATAAAGAAGAACTGATTTGACGTTGGAGTTAAATATTTTTATTTTCGTGCGGCGTGTTATTATTGAGGACGTCCATACAGGGTCCGTACCGGCTAACGCATCGAACTTCGATAAGTCTGCACGGCTTCAAATTAAAACAGATAAATCAAGCCTCAATCAGGTCAAAATGGTGAACCCCAATTCATGATGCCACAAGAACATCGATATCTTCTAAATAACTTCGGCAAATAGTACAATACGAAATTCCTTATTTCGATTTTTCTGTTTTAAGTTGAAGCTCGGCAGACTTATCGAAGTTCTATTTGTTCGACGGCCTCGCTATTAACTTGTATGGGCGTTACATCTGAGGTGTTTAGGTGCATGCCTTTTGTTTTCTTGCGGTTTATGCGCAGGCCCTCTTTAGCAGCAGCGTGAGCGAGGTCGTCGGTCTTGGACTGAAGATGATCTCGTGATGTTGCTAGTAAACACAGGTCATCCGCGAAATCAATATCCTCAAGGGTATTCCCATCAACCCAAGGTAATCCTCGCTTTGCCTTGTCAGTTACTCGGCGCATCACGTCATCCAAGGCTATTACGAACAACAACGGTGATAGCAGGCATCCTTATTTTACTCCGGCAGTCACTGGTATGGTATCGGCTCTAAAAGTTGCCCGTTGTGCATCACTCGGCAAGAGGAACCCAAATAAAGGCATCTAATTACTTTTGTGACCTTGTCTGGTATACCTCTTCAAGTATGCGCCATATACTGGACCACTTTACCCTATCAAACGCTTTTTCGAAGTCAACGAACAAAGTGTAAGTAAAGCGGCTGCTGCATTTCGTTATATTGCTCCAAAATCATACGCAAAACGTTGATCTGGTCTGTGCAAGATCAACCCGCTCTAAAACCACTCTGTTCTTCTCTTACTGTCTTATTCAGAGTGCGTTCATTAAACTATTTTAGGGCCAAAGTTAAGATGGCGTTAGACTGCCGACTAACGCCATTTTAGCGCAAATCGTATTCAGAGTGACAGTTTAACGTTTAGTCCACAGATTACTAATTTGTAGCAAGCTACAGATACGACAGTCAATTTAGCTTAGTTCCACGTCCAGAAGTTATGGCGCTGCAATCGCTTTCCAACCCAAGAGCACTAGTGCTTCCAATCGAAGTACTATCGATATCGATATTCTTTATTTAGTGATGTGCTATTATCGACAATCGATAAAGGACCCCCTTTGGACTTATTATGAATCTTAATGAAATTATAAATGAAATAAAACAACCAATGTTAATTACAATTATCATTTATTAATTTTAGTTGAAGTATATATTTTACACTTGTATAATGGTTTAATCAAATTTTTTGCATTCCATATGTTTTATTAACAGTTTTTTTTTAATTAAAGTATTTCCATCTCCATCTAAAATTATACACTAATTAAGTTAATAAGACATTGCATAGGAAATACTGTGCTTGAGAAGAAATATCATCTGAAACAAAAATATTTTGACATTAATCTATGAGTATTTGACTAAATTCAAATCATTGTTAGACCTAACATTGTTTTTAATATGACATTCCATAATTAATTATTAAATAATTAATTTCAAATAAGCTTAATAATTAAGTACTTTATTAACACCAAAATACTAGCTTACCTCAGTCTGATGTTTTGGAATCATTGGTGTTTCGCTAGTTAATGATAGCAATGCTTGTGGTGATGCTCATTGAAAAAAACATTACCTGCAAATAAAAAATGAAAAGTGATATAAAAATCAAGTACTTAACAGTAAGTATGAAGTTATGATAAATAAATACTAGAAAAAATCACCTCACCCGTAGCACCTCAGATGAGACTCAAGCCCACTCCCTTGGGATTCTGGCCCAATGCACTGACCAATTATGCTACAGAGTCACTAGTTGCATTGGTGAAATTTTCAAGTACTTATTACTTTTTCGCTGCAAGCCAGCGCATTGGTCAGTGCATTGGGCTGGAGTCCCAAGGATGCAGGTTCAAGTCCCATCTAAGGTGCTATGGGTGAGTCGATTTTTTCTAGTATTTATTTATCTTAATTTAAAAATAGCATTGTGAAATGCGAAAATTCTAATATTTAATAAGTATGAAGTTATTTATAACTTTATAACATCATTAACATTTTAACATTAACCTATAATATCATATTTAATTATTAAACTCTAAAATAAGTAGCCTACAAATAGTTTGCTAGTTGATTGAATGCAAAAATTTCATGAAACGATTATACTTCAAATTGTTAAAGACGGAGAACCACCAAAAGAGAATTCAGAAATTTTGTTAAAAAAAGAAATCACTAACAAACCTTGCATGCCCGCAACAGTCTCCATGTCTACTAATATCCTGTACTTGATCCTGGGTGACAGTAGTTATTATGCTCCTTTTCTACCATGTACACTGGAATAATAACAATAAATGTAAATATTATAATACAGAACTTTTAAGGTTAACGACCAAACAGTAGATTCTTAAAGTTATGGTCTGGTCGTATCATAAGTTGTAAGGTCTGACAGAATCACTATAGAAATGACAGCCTCATTGACCATGAGATGACAGCGAGACCTCCCTTGACTAAAGATTTTAGGTAGAAAGCGTTTGAGTGTTCGGTAATAACTATGTTTTAACTATGTACTGTTACAATACATCTTCAACTGACATTTTTTGCAAATATGTTATTTATTGTTGTAAGTTTATTGATTTTATATAAATTTCTATTAAGATGCATTACCCTGTAGGCCTGTACCTTGACTCAATGTGGGAGAAAAGTAGGTATGTAGGTACCTATTGGTAACATGGAGAGGAACACTTAACTTTTTTATTATTAGGATAGAAACTTACCTTCGGTAGTAAGTGAAACACCATACAATTTCTGCATTTGCGTAGTTTGATTAAACAAGGAAAATGTATTGACGAATTTATATCGCCAACTTCTTCAAACTGAGTTTCGTCAAAAAGCTATTCACAAATGCGTTTCTTTAGTAACTTATTTTTGCCGAGTTCAACTAAATAAGGATTTGTGGGGACCAAGACAACCAATGAAGCGAGCATCTCAAAGAAAAATAGAATAAATATACTAAAATAAGTTTTTTCTTTGAAATAAAACAACTGCTGGACCGAAGAACTGTCATGTCTGTCACAGTCACGCACACACTGACAATACACACACACAGATAAATTCAATACATACAAGTCCAACCCACGACGCTAGCGCCAAAACTTTTGGGATGGAACTAAAGCTGTCAGCTCCCTGGTTTAGTCCCACCGTTTAAGTATTAAACGGTGCATTGTGATTGGTTTACAAGCATTAAACCAGGTTTTGTTAGAACAGTCTTGCACCCCAGTTTTGTGAAACATCTCTGAATAAGACAGTGAGGGTGCAATCGACCGCCCTTGTTAACCGGCGGGCTGATTATCTAATTAGAAACCACCTAGCGACCGGTTGCAGTTCATAGATTATAGTGATCCATTGCTACTTCTTTTTGGATTAAAAAAAAACATACCAAAGAAAAGTAGCAATGTATGTGGAATGAAACCGGTCGCTAAATAGTTTCTTTTTAGATATTTAGGGTGCGGTTCAACAAAATTTTGCAGCAAGTTGATCCCTCGCCAATTGGAACACCTGAGTCAAGTCTCCTTTCTTCGGTAGCTTAATGATGATTCTTCGGTAGCCTTCTTTCCAGCTTTCGGGTGCCTGTTCTGTTTCCCAAATAAATGTCATCAACGGCAGTAGCATATCAGCTGTGGCATCGGCATTGGCCTTAAGCGCATCAATAGGAATGCCATCGTTGCCTGGTACTTAGCTGCTCTTTAGGCTTTTTATGGCGGCACAGATTTCAGCCTTATCTGGAGAATCGACTCTAACCTTGTATGCTCTAAGACTCTAACATCCAGAACTTCACAAGCTATCTCCGCATCATTGTGAATTGTGATCCAGATCATCCTCCTCGCCAACTACCGCAAGGAAAACCTCTGCGAAATGCTCGTGCCATCTACGCAGTTGATCATTCTGCGCACTAAGAAGCTTCTCATCTTTGTCTGCTACCGGTCTTATAGTTAGAGGTTTCTTGTAAGTCTAATTTGACTTTAAAAGAAAAACTTTTTAAGATATTAATATTTACTTAGTTGGAACAAAAAGATATAAATTTACTTAACTCTTGAATTTTTTGGAACCCCTGAGAGCCTCTTATTGAACCCCATGGTTCCGCTGAACATATTCGGGAACCGCTGCCCAAAACTATGCCCAGGCTTAACAGCTATGTAACAAAAAAAGTTTCATTCGAATCCGTACAGTATTTCCAGAGATAGCTTGTTCAAACTGACAAACAAACACTTTTTTTTATTCTTACTCTATTACTATGTCTCCATTGCCCCAAACATTTTTTTTTCAAATATATTCAATGTACAGACACTTTATTACAGTTTTTATATGTATGGATAAAAGGATTGACCTGTGATGTTTAACACTATAACATTTTTAGAATACCTAGTAAGTAGAATTACTTATATTAGTATAGTATTATATTATTTTATCTATGGGACTAGTCTGATTTTCAACAAGTCATTAATATGTAAATTATTTTGATTGAACTATGACATTTGATATTATAATTGTTATCAAAATAACTTTTTAGTGTCACACCATAAGCGTTAATAAATCACAACTTGTTGAATTGATTTCCTAAAGTTTTATTTGCTTAAAAAAAATATTAAAAACACTATTGCCCTGCCAAAAACGAACTAAAAAGTTAATTAAAAAACAAGTGTCATTGCAGTCAGGGGACCTTTTTGTGAAACAATTTTTAATCAAAGAGGTACCCCGACTGCAATGACACTTGTTATTTAGTTAACTTTTTAGTTCGTTTTTGGCAGGGCAGTCGTATTTTTAATATTTTTTAAATTTATTTAATTTATTTTACACAATTTAGAGACAAATGATATAGTTTTGGAATGTGCGCCTTTCATTTGATGCCCATATTGTAATAAATGAAGAAAAAAAATTTTTTTTCTCATTTAAAAGTGGCGTCGTACAGTCGCCATATTGACTTTAAAAAATATATAGCCAGTGTCACTCGGAATGATGTAAGGATTCTAACGATACCCATACATCTAAATCCGTTAAGCCATTTAGAAGTTATGGTGGAATAAAGAAACTCACATACCTACAAACATACATGAACCCTGAACACATATACACTGCTTTTTTGGGCAGTCGTGTAAAAACCTAAAAGTAATGTGCTACGATACTAGGGCTTGCAAATCGAATATTCGAATATTCGAATTATTCGAATATTCGCCTTATTTTGCTATTCGAATACTCAAGTCAGTGATATTCGAATATTCGAATATTTTCCACTTTTTTGGATTTAGGCAAAAGTCATTCATTAAATACCCGAATAGCTTTTGTGAGCATACAATGAAGCTATCGTTAACGTTCACTTTGTCTTTTATTTATTTGTATACCTATGTTGTTTGTTTTTCCACAAATTGTAAACGATTTTAATCTAGTTTCCCAATAAGTCAAAGACTTGAAACTTAAAACATCGGTCAGAACAGAAAGACAATGCCATCTTATAGTGTCATTGAGCTGATCTGATGATGGAACCAAAATGCCTCAGGAAATCTGTAATAAATCCATACAAATCCATCGAGTTTGTGCTCGTTTGATTCGTCTTGACAAATACAAGTATGTGATTGTCTCAAATAAATATTTTTTCTTTCTTTTGTTCATTTTATTCCTTTTTGGCTTTAATGATCAGCGTGTTTTTCAGTTATTTCAATTCTGTTCTATCTCTTGCTTTTCGCGATTAAATTGTTCCTCCAGTTTTCATAATATCATCTGCCCATCTTTTGGTTTGTCTTCTTCTTTTCCTTTTTCTGTCCCATGGTTGCCACTCTGTAATAATTTTGGTACATTTTTCCTTGCTTTCTCTTGCCATTTAACCCGTCCATTGCCATTTTAACAGTCTTATTTTCCTTATTATGTCTTCTACTTTCGTTTTTTTCTTCTTATTTCCTCTGATTTTTGACGGTCTTTTCGTTTTCTTTGGCATATTCTTAGCTTCAACTAGTGCTTTAGAGTCAGGGCCTATATTTGACACTCTGTACTAAAACCATGAAAATTCATCGAGTTTTGGCTCGTTTGATTCGTCTTGACTAGTACTCTGTTGGGAAATATTGTCCAGGATCTGATGATGGAGCCGAAAGAAAGCTACAGGAACTCTGTAATGAAACCATACAAATCAATAGAGTTTGGACTCGTTTGATTCGTCTTGGCAATAACTCTGTTCAGAAATAGTGACCATGGTACAATGATGGAGACGGAATAAAACCACGGGAACTCTGTAATAAAACAATATAAATCCATCGAATTTGGGCTCGTTTGATTCGTCTCGACAAGTACTCTGTTGGGAAAATAAATAGTGTCCAGGGCCTGATTATGAAGCCGGAAGAAAACCACAAAACTATGTAATAAAACCATGCAACTCCATTTGGTTTGGACTCGTTTGATTCGTCTTGACTAGTACTCTGTTGGGAAATAGTGTCCAGAGTCTGATGATGGAGCCGGACGAAAACCACAGGAACTGTAATGAAACCATACAAATCAATAGAGTTTGGACTCGTTTGATTCGTCTTGGCAATAACTCTGTTCAGAAATAGTGTCCATGGTACAATGATGGAGATGGAAGAAAACCACGGGAACTCTGTAATAAAACAATACAAATCCATCGAGTTTGGGCTCGTTTGATTCATCTCGACAAGTACTCTGTTGGGAAAATAAATAGTGTCCAGGGTCTGATTATGAAGCCGGAACAAAACCACAAAACTATGTAATAAAACCATGCAACTCCATTTAGTTTGGGCTCGTTTGATTCGTCTTGACTAGTACTTTGTTGGGAAATAGTGTCCAGAGTCTGATGATAGAGCCGGACGAAAACCACAGGAACTGTAATGAAACCATACAAATCCATCGAGTTTGAGCTTGTTTGATTCGTCTTGGCAATCACTCTGTTGAGAAATAGTGTCCAAAGTCTGATGATGGAGCCGGAAGAAAATCACAGGAACTCTGTAATAAAACCATACATATTCATCGAGGGCTCGTTTGATTCGCCTCGACAAGTTCTCTGTTGGGAAAATAGTGTCCAGGGTCTGATAATGAAGCCGGAAGTAAACCACAAAAACTATGTAATAAAACCATGCAACTCCATTTAGTTTGGGCTCGTTTGATTCGTCTTGACTAGTTCTCTGTTGGGAAATAGTGTCCAGAGTCTGATGATGGAGCCGGAAGAAAACCACAGAAACTCTGTAATAAAATCATACAAATCCATCGAGGGCTCGTTTGATTCGTCTCGACAAGTATTCTGTTGGGAAAATAGTGTCCAGTGTCTGATAATGAAGCCGGAAGAAAACCACAAAAATTATGTAATAAAACCATACAACTCCATTTAGTTTGATTTGTCTTAACTAGTACTCTCTTCTCTTGGGAAATAGTGTCCAGAGTCTGATGATGGGGCCGGAAGAAAACCATAGGAACTCTGTAATGAAACCATACAAATCCATCGAGTTTGGGCTCGTTTGATTTGTCTTGACAAGTAATCTGTTAGGAAATAGTGTCCAGGATCTGGTGATGGAGCCGAAAGAAGGGTACAGGATCATCTCTATAATAATACCATACAACCCCATCAAGTTTGGGCTCGTTTGATTCGTTTTGACATGTATTCTAAAGAGAGATAGTACTAGACCCTGGTCTAATAATGAAGCCGGAAAAAGCCCAAAAAAAACACAGATAAGACTAAAAAACAAAAAATAAACATTTACTGACAATCAAACCAAAAAACATACGTTTTAAAAATGAACTAAAAAGTTTCAAAATCGGACTCAAAACATGCCTTTAAAATAAACTAGAAAAAACCGGCCAAGTGCAAGTCGGACTCGCGCACGAAGGGTTCCGTACCAAAAAACGGCAAAAAAATCACGTTTGTTGTATGGGAGCCCCCCTTAAATATTTATTTTATTCTGATTTTAGTATTTAATGTTAGAGCGGCATCAGAAATACATCATCTGTGAAAATTTCAACTGTCTACCTGTTGTCGTTATTAATATCGAGCAAAAAACGGCAAAAAATCACAATTGTTGTATGGGAGCCCCGCTTAAATATTTATTTTATTCTGTTTTTAGTATTTGTTGTTGTAGCGACAACAAAAATACATCATCTGTGAAAATTTCAGCTGTCTAGCTATCACGGTTCATGAGATACAGCCTGGTGACAGACAGACAGACGGACAGCGGAGGCTTAGTAATAGGGTCCCGTTTTTACCCTTTGGGTACGGAACCCTAAAAACGGACTAATAAATATAAAATAATTTCCCCTTTAAGATTTATAACTCTACAAAGAAGTTTTTAAACTAAAAACGTAGGGCGATGGCAAAAATAAGTCAATTAAAGATAATTTTTACACAATGCGATTAAGCGCTATCGCACACAGGCAGTTGCCTGTGTGCGATAGCGCTTAATCGCATTGTCTCCCAGCAACTGTTTTGTCTCTCACATCAAGTCCACGGGTTTATATGGAAGCGCGCACACGAAGCGACACGGTCGTCGGCAACTTTTCATACAAACCATGGAGAGACAAAAAAGTTGCTGGGCGACTAAGTTGCCCGTGTGCGATAGCGCTAAACGAAGCATTTAACTTTGGTTTAACTTGAAAAAATAAGCTATATTTAATAATTACGACCATCTGTCTTATTTTACAGAATTATTCGAATAATATTCGAATATATTCGAATACCTCTTTAAAAATTTTCGAATATTCGAATACTGGATTTCATCGAATATTTGCAAGCCCTATACGATACGCTACAAACAATCTCAGTAAACTTCAATACGATGTCCGCAAAAATAATACTTCATGGTCACCCTAGTCTATTTACATACAAATTTTAACCTCGAATTGCATCGTAAGTACTGCAGTGATTGGTTTCAGATAAAGCTAGATCCTCAGTGACGGAAATTCTTTTTAATATTAATTGCTTTACAACATGCGTGATGCAAAATTCACGTAACGTGACAGTTTTAAGTATGGGCCAGACAGTGTGACGGGTCGAAATATTGTTTTCGCTTTTTCTATTGATGTGTCGTTACGCGAACGGATTTGAAGTGTTATATACTGTCACTTATCAAACGTGACGCTGCTAGACTGCTTCATTTGGCTCCAAACGGTTTAGTTGTCGATATTTTGACAAATGAAAACTGGTACAGACGGTTCTGTATGTGCCTTGTTTAAACAACAATTTTATGAGATCTGTTCTGTTTTGTATGATGTTCGAGTGTTAAATCTTATTTATTTTTGCGTCACTGAGCATCTAGGAAGTAAAATTTGATTTTCGTTTGCTAGTTTTTGTTATTTCCAGCATACATAACCTTCAGCGTCATCTCGTCTGTGCCATGTTCAGACGTCAATCATTCATAAACCCCTGCGTCACGTTTGTTCTGAATACCAAAATAAGAAATTGTTTATCCGTCACTGAAGGTTTTTATAGCTCACAAGCCTGAAGGAGTAAGGCACATACGAGGTGACGATCATAAAATATGAGAGTACATTTTAACCAAAGTTATAAAAATGGCAGCCAATGAGTCAGCGGTTAGTCTGCTGGAATACATCCATTTGGCATATGTCATGAGTCATGATGACAGACAGTCAGTCAGATGTCACACGTCAGACAGGTCAGGGCTGTCAAAAATACGCAAGCACATTTTCTAGTGGTTGTTTATCTATGAGTTTTGGGCATAATTTACGCATTTATTAACGTTTTTCAGTATTATTACGTGTAATTTTATAGTTCATACTATTGTCCTTAAATGCATTCAACACGATGGAGCTGATCGTTTGAAGGCCGTCTTAAATTCTATGGAATACGTTTGCATATTTCGGAGGCCAGTTTATTGTAGTAAGTGGACTTTTAATTACTATAATCAATTTTTAGACGATTAGATGTAGTCCGTAGGGTCACATGCTCCCTCGGTACGCGTGTATTGTTACTAAATCTATATCTTTATTATTTTCGCTACTGGTCAACGATTTCATTTGCATACAATCATTTCTTCTGCCTTGTGCATAGATTATCTTTATTTAACCAAATCTGTTTTGGTTAGTACAAAAGGTTTTGCCCTCTACTTGTGAATGCTGGGGTTAATGTAATTTTGTCATCTGGATTTTAGTGTTTATAGCTGTTTCCTGATTTTAATTTTATATCTATACTATAACTAACTTATGGAACAGTATTCTCTGCTAGATAGTGACGAGGAGGTACCTACTCATATTATTTTGCTTAGTAAGGATATTCTTAAAACTTTTTATGGACAGGGGTTGGTAGTAGTAAAATTTTAAAAGTAATACATTAAACATGTGCCAAAATTTATATTTAAAATCTGTGTATCAATAAACCAGGGATAACTCCAATTGAACAGTGCAAAAACATACTGAAGGACTTCTATTGACAGTCCACAGTTAAGAAGTATGTATAGAAATGAAGACATGTGATGCGTGCCGTAACCGCACTGAAAGGAGGGTGTCGGAGCACTGTTCCGAGGAACCGGGGGGTGATTGCGACCCCCTGATAGACTCTCCGGTGGTCTCCCAGGACGAGCCCCACGATAATTGCAATTTTGTAAGAGTCACAATTAAAAGTTCCATGTAGTAGCACATTTCTGTTTTTGTGCACTCTTGTAATTAGAGCATTCACTTTAATTTCATCCTTGTGCAATTATTGTGTAATTGTGTAGTTCTTTATTTCCATGAATTATTTATTCCTTGTTTTTTCCAAAGTGCTTTAATTGTAATCAATTAGTTTCAACAGTTGAGCTAATATACCAACAAAATCGTAATCCAAACTGATAGGTGTAATCTTAGAAGAGAATGTAAACAAAGCAAGACTTGAGGGTCATTAACAGGCTAGATAAGTGTTTGGATTAATGAAGATTAAAATCTTTGTGATGGACAAAAGATCTTTGTACATTCTTAGAAAAGTTTTCGAAAGATTTTTATTTGGTAAAAAAATTAAGATACTAGACAATACCTAATTATGATTCACAACCATTTTATAATAATGGACTTTTAAGTTGTGAATATAAAAATACAATATTGGATAAATCCTAAATATATGTTCCACAATATCATCTACATGCAATGTTATTGAGGGGTACTAATAAAAGTACTTATATCTTATCAGTCCCTTTATTAGATCAAATGAATCAGGCCGACTCTTAATGAACCAATTTCATTGTTAGCCGTTAGTTTTTTTTGCTTGTGGGAGTGTAGTCTCGCGATGCATATCGAGCAGCTCAGTTGCTTCACAGTTCAAAGATCGGACATTGCTCGTAATTTGTCTTTATCTAAGGTAGTTTCATTAGCAATGTGTTGTATATAGTTAGTTATGGTTGTATATTTGTTGTTGTTTGAGTGACCAAAAATGAAAAGGAAAATTTATATTACACCACCAACAAAGGTATTATCAAATAACAATTATTTCTTTGATAATTTCTTCAAAAAAATTATTGAAATATTTTTTTTCTTGTACACTGCATGTATGTACTCTTTGTTTTTTTTTGGATATGTGTAGTTAAAATAGTAAAAGCATGATTTTGCACTTTTGTCATAGCATTTTAAATAAATACATAACACTTTAAATATAACAAGAAGTTATATATTATTAAGGAAAATTATGTACCAAACTCACATACATTAAATATTTATTTATTGCCATATTGCTAACTAAAAAAAACACACAACCAGTCCTCAATATTCATGTACCTAAATAAATGATATTATGAATGACAAGTACTTTTATCCTGACTATGAAAATCAGTTATAATACATACACCCAAGAAAACACTTCAGTGTTGTACTTTTAGTAAATTGAATAGTGTGGAGTATGGACAGTTTACAATTTCAGCAACTTGGCATACCTTATTTTGACTTTTTGACCTTGTATGTATTCAGCCTTAGAATTATAGTACTTTATCACAACAATAACATTAAAGTTTGTTCATTAAGTTGCAATAATATGAAAGCAACAATTTAATGATGCGCCAAAGTACAGTCAGACCAAAATTAGCATTAAAACCTACCTAAACATCTGAGCATTCATCATCTTTGTCAAAGATCTACCTTATCTCAAGACATTAAGGTGCACTTTCATTTGTTGTCTGAGAACAGATTCGTCTGAGTCTGTTCTCAGACAACAAATGAAACTGAGAACTGTCTAGTTCTCAGACAAGAAAAGAAAGTGCACCTTAATGTCTTGAGATAAGGTAGATCTTGTCAAATGCTCAGATGTTTAGGTAGGTTTAAACGCTCACATTATTTTGGCGCTGACTGTACTAAACCTTTCAATAATATCTGAAGCCAAATTACTTTCTTCCAGGCACCTATAAAGATGAGTATAGAGGTAGACTAGAGCATTTATGGTCTATTGTACTCACCATAACACTTAATTTAAACTGAAATATTAATAAGTACTTACTTTTAAAATTATTGGTGTCAGACTTAGGTCATGCCTTGTCTACTATTGAGCACTCCACCTTGGTGACGTGGTACTGTGTGACTGATGAATAAATTTCCTTAATCTGATGCTTCATGAATGATTAAAGAAGAACCAATTGAAAATTAGTTCTAACAATGTTCTTGTTAATTTGTAAGAAAATTACCATTAAAAGTTGTCTACACCGCACTACCCGTAGGGTTACCGTTCATCCGGATATTCCTGGACTTTTGCTCTTTTGACAGATATTTTATAAAGAAACACTATTCTCACATCTGTAGATTTCATTTTTACAATTTTGTATCAGAAATATTCGGACAAGTTTGAAATGCAAGGGCCCTATTTAATAATGTGACAATTTGGTGATTGTGATGTCAATTTGGTTTACATTGCGGTGTATAATAATAATAATAAAATTTATTTCAGAAAACTGGTTCCATTTTGTTAGTAGTACCTATGAAGTACATATAAACTTATAAGCTAATGTTAGTATCTTATATCTAAAAACAAAAGACATTAATATCAGGGCCTGGCCCTCCCGTCGTTAGCGAGAGAGTGATAGCCCACCCAGGTTTGCAGCATGGGTGAATCCCACCTTTTAGACAGCGTCGCCAGGAGGATATTGGAGCTGCAACGCACGCGTCTTAATAACGAAGCGCTGCGTAAGCGCATCAGTAATAGCGCTATGAGTAGTTTGTTCTCTTTTCAAATTGTTTGACGCAATGGATAAAAAATTGTCATGACAAATTGTCACGTTTATTAAATAGGGCCCAGGGGCCCTACCGGCTAACTTTTCGAACTTCGGCGGGTCTGCCGAGCTTCAACATATAAATCAAAGTAAGGAATTTCTTATTGAAATTTTAGATTTTAGGCATGCACAATGCTATTTTTAAATAATTAATTGAATAGAAAAATTACTAGTAAAAAAACCGGCCAAGTGCGAGTCGGACTCGCGCACGAAGGGTTCCGTACCAAATAACGGCAAAAAATCACGTTTGTTGTATGGGAGCCCCCCTTAAATATTTATTTCATTCTATTTTTAGTATTTGTTGTTATAGTGGCAACAGAAATACATCATCTGTGAAAATTTCAACTGTCTAGCTATCATGGTTCATGAGATACAGCCTGGTGACAGACAGACAGACAGACAGCGGAGTCTTAGTAATAGGGTTCCGTTGTTACCCTTTGGGTACGGAACCGTAAAAAGTACTGTAAAAATCAACTCACCCGTAGCAGCTCAGACGGGATCCCGTCATATTTTCTAGTATTTTTTCTATTAAAATAATTATCTTAAAAGGAATTTCTTATTGTACGACAAATAGTCGAAGTTATTTGGAAGATAAATCGATGTTAGTGTGACATCATGAATTGGGGTTTGCCATTTCGGTTTGATCGGGGCTCGATTTATCTGTTTTAATGTGAAGCCCGGCAGACTAGGTTTGGAGCGTTAGCCTGTACAGTCCCAGGTAGTTTATGTGATGGGCATGAACAGGTGTGTTGTGTTGTGCAGACGTGCGGGATCTGCACGATGTTTCCGTCGTGCATGTCGCTGCTGTCACGGCGCGAGCAGGCGCAGCAGCCGCGGCCGGGCCAGGCGGCCGTCGTGCTCAATGTCTACGACATGTATTGGACCAACTGGTGAGTATTTACGTGATTTACTATAGCCTGTTCGCCGAGAGCACAGAATATATCTTATACCTTTAAACGAGCAATTCTTGTATATTTATTTATATATTTATAGGCATGTATATTTCTGTGATCTCGGAAACGGCTCTAACGATTTCACTGAAATTTGGTATATGGGGGTTTTCGGGGGTAAACAATCGTAGTTTTATGTTTGGGAAAACGCGTGTTTTCGAGTTTTCATGCGTTTTTCTTTCGACGCGGAATATTTTTTATTTTATTTTTATTTTTTATTACTAATTAATTACTAACTTAACTAATTACTAATATGGTCGCTTTCGTCCTGCCGGCCACTGTCCGTCTGGTCCAGCATTGATACCAACATTGAAATAGCGAAAAAAAACAGCTGTTCCATAGAAAATTTAAAATCGAATAGATCAAAATGTATGGGATAGCTGATTTTTTTTTCGCGATTTCAATGTTGGTAGCAATAGCAAAAGTTGTTTGTATGCATGAGTACATTGACCCCTTAAAGTTTTGTGCACTATTTCAGAAGTACCTTATAATATATATTTTTTAATTATTATTGTTTTTAGACAAGTTTAAAAAATGTAGTTAATGTTTGAGATAACATTGTAGATTATCACCTAAACACCACCATATTACAATAAATAGTAATAACGCCAAATAGTACTAAACGTACAGAAGCCATGGGCGTAGCGAGGTACGGGCAAGGAGGGGCAGCTGCCCCCCTTAGAAGAGCGGTCGTTCGCTGGTAAATTGTAATTCTGACGAGCTTTATAGCTTACGTCGCTTCTTATAAGATCTATGAAACTTGAAGGATGGCTTGTGAAATCCAACAATACGGAATATAATCTAGGATTTTCTTTGCATCAAGTCATGGTAGAGCGACTGGTGTAGACCAGGGATGCACAGACTTATTAAGACCATGGGCCACTTGGGCAAATGATGAACTGACGGCGGGCCACCAGCACATAAAAAAATAAAACGAGCCATTTTTTTTTCTTTTTCAATGTATGAGGGAGGGAATATTATTGCTGGCGGGCCACTAGTCACAGAATACATAATAGTACAAAGTACAGAAAATTCACTCCGCATGGTCATTTAAATAAATAGCGACTCTTGCTCAGACACAATAAAGTGCAATTCAGGTCGCACACCGTTTCCTTGCCTACAGTTATATTCACCTACAGGTTGCCTCTCTTTCTATCGCGTAGCTCTTAGCTCTTCTAACAACTTTAGGGTTGTCTTCTTCTAATCCTTCAACGCTCGAGCGGCCCCATCGGGCTGCACAACACAACAATGGAAAATCTATTGTCTCATTTTCTGTGCTTGAAGGATTAAATACTTTATTACAAGTTTTGTTTTTATAATGTGTACCTACCTACTTAAATGTGAAAAAATACGTTTCAAATAAACCTAGGCTAGATGTACAGTTAACGCCACATTAGACTATGTGTTAAATTTGAGGCAGTCTTTATGCCACCGCCACCATACTGTTGCCGGTTACGGAATCCTTAAATCCAGAAATGTAGGTATTTAGTTAAGTATCAACCAGCGCCGGACAAATCTACGTGATTTTTGGTGCGTGTAACACAAATGTAATGTTTTATTTTTGATAAATAAATAAAAAAAAAAGTAGATATAATTCGCTCAAAAAAAAAAGAATTAGGTAGGTACCTTAGGAAATTTGATCGAGAAAAAATAGTCACGACCCACCTCTTCATATAAGTACCTATAACTACACGCTTTCCTACCTATAGTAGGTTACACCTACTTATCAAAAATAGGTATGTACCTACTCATAAAAATTACGAGAAAAATAAACAAAATATAAATTTTTCTTGTACATTTTAGAATCTTACGGTAAGGTGAATAAACCGGTCAAGATCGAGTCGGACTCGCGCACCGAGGGTTCCGTACCATCATAATTGCACCATCAAACCACACTGCAGAGTAGAATAATCAAATTAGTATTGCAGCTTTAGGTCAGCGCCATCTCTTGACCGATAGTGGAACTAATGTTAACTTTTTTAGAAATTTGATAATTTCTAAAAAAGTGTGCTACCTATATTGAGACATTGTTTTATTTTTCCTGTAATCTTTATATAAACTGCTATCACATAGAATGATTTCAAATTTTTCTCTTTGCAAACTTCGGAGATAAGGGGGGGGGGGACGGTAATTTTTTTTATATTTTTCATCATAAGTTGAAAACTATGTGGCCTAAAACAAAAAGAAAAAATGATTAACAAGGTGCAAACGGCGTTCTATCATATGATATTCCACATGCTTTAGTAGAACCCACTTCAATTTTTTCAGACCCTTTTTCAGTCCCTGTTGTAAAAAAGATATTTATATTTTTATTAATTTCTTATTTACAAAATAGTTGGGTGAATGTCATCTAAAACTATTCCGAATTTCAAGTTGATACCATTAGTAGTTCTCGAGATATCCAGCTGTGACAGACAGACCGAGTCACACCATAAGGGTTCCTTTTTTACCATTTTGGTACGGAACCATAAAAATGAAAACTTTGAATCCTTCTGTTTATTGCGACAGCCGTCCACGCAACAATTATTAGTATTACGATTCTCCATCCTTACTTAATATTATAAATGCGAAAGTCCGTTTGTTTGTTTGTAACGCCTTCACGTCTTAACTACTGAACCGATCATCATGAAATTTTGCATACACATTCTTAGGGGTACAGAGAAGGACATAGAATACCTTTCATCCCGAAAAAAAAATATTATTCCCGAGGGATAGCAAAAAATATTTCCACGCAGACGAAGTCGCGGGCGGCCGCTAGTTATTTATAAATCATAAAAGTGTACGGTACAGTGCTGGGAGCAATAAATAATGATCGATTGACCGTCATAGAGGCACAGAATAACGCACGCGTGTACTCACAAGCGCAGCGGCAACCCTGACTGATTTTGCAACTCCGAGTTGTCGCGCGCTGTAGGTACTTATCGCGGTAGGTATGGGCGAGTGACGGATGCCTGCACTAGTGTAGGAAAGGAAGTTAGTGAACCCCTTCAGTAAATCCTCAGTAGTCGAAACTTTACAGTATGATAAAGTGTCATAATCATAAATGAAACATATTTTTTAAATTATCCAAATCTATTTTTTTTTATATTTGTACAGATACCGGCACCTAACTTGGTAAGACAAAGATAAGACAAAAGATGCGCCGAGTGTTGTGTTTGTAGCTGCTGCACATCTTTTGTCTCACGTTTATCTTGCCAAGTTACGTGCCGAGCGGTATACATAGGTTTTGGTTCATCCTATTACATCCCTGCAAAGTTTCATCGACTGAGGATTTAATGTTGGGGTCTCCATACAAAAGATCGCTTCATTTCCTACACTACACTAGCATATTGCTGACGGGCCACATGTGGCCTGCGGGCCGCAGCCTGTGCATCCCTGTGGATTATCATGATTAGATCCATTATTCACGATTGTCGGAAATCCACTCGAAAGCATTCGATTCGAATTCGTATCTTCCGATAGATTCGAAAACTGCTATTCACAAATACATTCGACTGGCATTCGATTCACTTGTCGACGGGAAAGCGCAATGCAATTTACAAAGTTTGGTATCATAACGTAGAAAATAAGATCGAAGACTATAGACTATCCGATTCGATTCGGAAAGTTGGTTTCCGACATTCGTGAATAACCCACGACCGACCCGTGGTCACACCGTTTTACCACACCAGTGTGATTACGGGGTTTTTTTTACCCGTGGTCACACCGACTCACTCTTGACATTAAAAATTACAAAGAAAGTTATAGACTTTTCGTAAAACAATACGTCATCAAAGTACCAGGATCACATAAATATGGAGAAGGTTTAACTTCTATATTTTTAGTAGATTTTTATTTTTTCTCATTTTTCGTAATAGGTACCTAGTGTACCTACTAACAAATAAATTTTTTGAGACTTGAGATTTCAGATAAAAGTAGCGCGAGAGCGACTGAGATATAGATTTGGGTTTGAAAACGGTGTGACCACGGGTCGGTCGTAGAATAACCCCCCTGGTGTAGACGTAGCATAAGGAGTCCAGGTCGTCGTTCGCCAGGTACACGGCGGGCGCGGGCGTAGGAGTGTTCCACAGCGGCGTGCAGGTGCACGGCTCCGAGTGGGCGTACGGGGGGCACCCCTACGCGTTCACGGGGGTCTTCGAGATCTCGCCGCGCGACGAGAGGGAGCTCGGCGAGCAGTTCCGGTTCAGGTACTGCTTATCATCATGTATAAGCAAAAAGCCGTTAAACCTTATTTGTCCTATTTCCCTATTTGGTAAACAATCTTCATCCAAATCACGACGGGCACCCCTACGCGTTCACGGGGTTTTTTGAGATCTCGCCGCGTGACGAGAGGGAGTTCGGCGAGCAGTTCCGGTTCAGGTACTATGCGAAAGTCCTTTCTTTGTTTGTTACGCCTTAACCTTTTAACTACTGAACCAATCGTCATAAAATTTTGCATACACATTCTTAGGGGCACATAAAAGAACATAGGATACCTTTTCCAAAAAAAGTACTGTTCCCGAGGGATAGAAAAAAAAACTTTCCACACAGACGAAATCGCGGGCGGTCGCTAGTCATGTTATAAGCAATATACCTATCTTTCTATAAGGCCGTTATCTCGCCGCGGGACGAGAGGGAGCTCGGCGAGCAGTTCCGGTTCAGGTACCACTTGTCATCATGTCATAAGGAAAAAACCTTCTATCTACAGGCTGAAATCGAAAATAGGCGACAAAATTGGTGTGGCCGTCAAACTGAACAACTTTGCTTGTGAGACTAACTTAATCAGAACAAAAATAATCAGCTGTTCCATACACTAGTTACATATTGACGTTTTCTATGGAACAGCTGATGATTTTTTTTGCTCTGATTATGTTGGTCCCATAGACAAAGTTGTTCAGTTTGACGATCTAAGCTGCACCACAAAAATCACCCTGTATTTATATAGCCCTTTATTGTCCTATTCTGTAAACAAGCTTCACTCAACTCTTTATTGAAGTAATAATTATAAAATACAAAAAAATGGTTTTCCACGCATATACAATATTACGCAAGAAATTGATGACAATTTGATATAGTAAGATAGCATATTTTCAAATAGCACTTAAAGTTTAAAAGACGTATGACAACTGTCAAAAACTCTTACTTAATAGGAACATGACAAGTAAATGGACTTTTTAGTATTTTTGTTGACTGTCCAATAAATGTGTGTTGTTGTCCGCAGACAAAGTGTCCACATAGGGTATACGGACTTCAGCGAGGAGGAGGTGCGGCGGTTAGTGGCAGAACTCGGCAAGCAGTTCCGCGGTGACAGGTATACTACACTATTTTATTATGACTAATTGAATAAGTCTTAACAGCTTGTAGCCAGCCTATGTCATACATAACACACTTAGGCCCCGCGTAGACATGGCAGACGTGGCATTACAAGGCACAGACTGTCTTTGAGACCCAATGATGGATATACACGATTGTTAAATTAAAAGCGATCGTGATAGATTTTGAGTTAAGCCATAAAGCCTCTGGTTTACATAGGTATACACTTCAAGACTTTCGCGCGTACATTTCGTTAGAAACAAAACACTTTTTACGGATTACAGCGTGTATATGGTAATTCAATCAAATTAGGCATTGATCGTTGCATCAAATCAGGTATTTTTGGTTTTTGGATATATTGTTGGTAATGTGGAGGCAATGTTAAATCCAAGTTTTCGACCTCGGCACACGACCGGGTCATTCTCAAAAAAAGTTACCTTTATTCAGTTTATGTCGATTTTGACCCGGAAAAATAGAATTATTTAGTGTTTTTAAATATTTATTGGTTTCTGATTTCCCGACGTTTCAGTTATTCAGGATTTTTTTACAGAGTCACCATGCCATTTTTCAATATTCTGTTCGGTTATTGTGTTTCTTTGTTTCTTTTTCAGTATACAGTAATTTTTGTGAAGTAGAGTTCTACATCAGTTCTTCACATTGGAAGTTCAAAAATCAATCTTTTCGTCAGATCGTGAACTGGCCTCGCTTTAAGCAATAAAGCCTCTGGTTCACATAGGTATACACTTCAAGACTTCCGCGCGTACAGTTCATTAGGAATAAAACACTTTTTACGGATTACAGCGCGTATATTGTAATCCAATCAAATTAGGCATTTATCGTTGCATCAAATCAGGTATTTTTGGTTTTTGGATATATTGTTGGTCATGTGGAGGCAATGTTAAATCCAAGTTTTTAACCTCGGCAGACGACCGGGTCATTCTCAAAAAAAAAAGTTACCTTTATTCAGTTTTTATCGATTTTGACCCGGAAGAATAGAACTATTAGTTTCACTAAAATGCTGTCAAAGTTAAAGTTATCGTCAAATGATAATGCTACCGATTTGTCACGTCAAACTTGTCAAAGGACATCATGCTGGCTGGCAACCTCTTTTTTTGGCTAACTTATGCTTAACCGATACTATAACAATCTTGTAATTGTTAAAGTAAGATGGTGCAACTCAGCCTTAGTGTTTTTAAATATTTATTGGTTTCTGATTTCCCGACGACTGTCACATCCCGGGATGTGTTCATGTGACAGCCATTCGAGCCAATAGAGTTTTGAGTTCCGCGTTCTTTATTTGTACTGACTGATCGCACTTCTGATTGTCTTCTTTACAAAGAACACGGAACGCAGAACTCTTTGTCTGCGCGGGGCCTTAAAAATGTACAAGTATGGGATCGTATATTGTATACATATAAGTTTTCGCCAACCATAGATTTTTTCGATATATTTTATTCGAAAACAATAATCTATAACTACGTATTACGATGTTTTGCAGGTACCACCTAATGAACAACAACTGCAACCACTTCACGTCCGCGTTTTGCCTGGTAATTATATATTTTCAGCTATTCATTTTATTTTTCGTTTTTATTTCACTTTATTATTAAAAAATATATATTCAGGATGTTACAAAGCAACCCACAATGCTGAATATAGTAGATGGGACTATCACACTGAACAACTTTTATTACAGACCCAAATCAGAAATCGCGAAAAAAAAAACACAGCTGTTTCATGCAAAAATTAATAACAAAAATTACAAAATGTGTGACAAAATTTCAAAGTTGGCCCCATAGCACAGAATAACTAATAGTACAAGTACAGAAGCAGCATTCCGCAAAGTCATTTAAATAAATAGCGACTTTTGCTCCAACACAATAAAGTACAATTTAGATCGCGCAGCGCTAATAGTAGTTGCCTCTCTTTCTATCGCGTGCTCTTACCTTTTCTGACGACGCAACGTTAGGGTCGTCTTCCTTTAAATAAACTGTGTAGCATACATATATCATAATGTGAAAAATGACAATTGTTTATTGGTTTTGACATCCGTACACGGCACAGTAATGTCACTGACCTGCATATATTTACACTGGACAGGCTTATGTCAAACTGTTTTTGTGCCTATTTGATTTCCGCCATTTTGGCGCTGTAGGACGTAGCGTGAGCATAGCGTGCGGGACATGGTACTAAAGTTTGAAGTCTGGAGAGACCATCACGGCAACCATTTTCATATTGTACGTCAAAATTAGTTCTTTAGACGCACGCTAGTGGCGTTTCAAATAGGCACAAAAACTTAGCTGTCAAATCATACAGACAGCCAGTCCAGTTAAATAAAAAAAAAAAAACATGTCAGTGCATCGTTTTATTTTTCCTGTAATCTTTACATAAACTACTATCACATAGAATTATTTCAGATTTTTTTCTTTGCAAACTTCGGAGATAAGGGGGGGGGGGGGGAACGGTATTTCTTTTTTACATTTTTCATCATAAGTCAAAAACTAAGCGGCCTAAGAAAAAAGATTTCAGTAGTTCTCGAGATATCCAGCTGTAACAGACAGACTGAGTCACACCATAAGGGTTCTTTTTTTACCATTTTGGTACGGAACCCTAAAAAAGGTACCTTATACTATGGTATAAAATATTATCAAGAAATTAATCAGAAACTGAGTACAAAACTGACTTTAAATTATGAGAATTGCATCTCTTCTTCTTCTTATCGAATGAGGATTAGCGGCCACCTCTGGAGTTAGAGTTTATCAAGCCGCCTGTAAGGCCTCTAACTTGGCTTAACGACTGTTATCAGATGACAACAGCCGGGACCGACAATTTAACGTGCCCTCCGAAGCACGGAAGCGCTCAGTTGTAATGCCACTTTAACGGTCACCCATCCGACACCTGACCGGACCGAGCGTTGCTTAACAAACGTGATCGAGTACGATCAGTCTGTCAAGTTCCGCCATGAGCGCTTTTATATATATAATTTCATCTCTTAAACTACCTATACATTTCGCATATTTATCAGTTTAAAGTTTCAATATTTTCATAATACAATAGACTCGCGCTAACTACTTCAGTGCAGTAATTATCACACATAAACAGTTCTGAGTTCTGAGCAATTCTTTTGTTCTAATATTCATAAAAAGTAAAAACAAACGATTTTAATTATACGACGTAACGTTACGTGTTGTTATGTGTGTGGCTTTATCTTTGTTTTTGCGATGACATTGTGAAGTTCCCTTGTAAAAATTCAATTTTGACACACAAGTGGGGAAGGCAACTGTCAAAATGGCGTTACGTACGCTTGTTCCACGAGACGAGAACTAAGAAAACAAAGGACTTTCACTTTAAAAATTGTTTCATAGCTTTAAAATGATCAAATTATCATATAAGGCTATAAAAATATTGGCACTTACAAATTTCCGAAAAATATGAATATATTCTGTTAGAATAAAAACGTTTTAATTTGCCTTTCAATTCCGTCATTTGCATTGTAGAATAGTCTTTTATATCCATTTTGGGTCAATGGGTCTTTTTCGGTAAAAAAATACCACAAAATAAATACCTACCAATTTTCCAATAGATTTGTTCTGAACGTCTACAGTCTACTGTCTTAGGAACAAGCTTACGCAGTGCCATCTACAATTAGCTTTCATCCCCATTGTTTAGAATTATGCAGCAAAAAGGGAGGTTCATTAATTAACGAAAAAATAATTAGGTTATTAATACACACACAAAACAGCAATGTAACAAATTACTGCTAAACATGATCCTATAGGCCCTTACGAAAATATCACATAACTGACTAATTTTGGTAATGTATTACAGACTTGTAGGTCGAATTAAAGTTTTCAAGTTCAACGGCATTTTGTGAGCCATTTTGGCAAAATGACTTTTCCGAAGTAAAAAAGCCTGCTGAATTCGGTTCCGAATATTGCCAAACCCAATTTTGGCTCCTTTGCACAAAATTCAAGATGGCGGCCAAAATGGAGCCTTATCTTATTAGATACTCGATTCTGGTCGTGTGAGGTGTTCTGGCATGGGTTTTGGGGGTCGCTGAACTCAATTTTGATAACCGGAAGTCCGGCCGAGTACCGGAAGTATGAGATGTGGCTCGAGGAAAGAAAATTCCGCCACGCGACAATTTTTTTAACACAGTTACTAAACAAAAATGTTTAACAAGTTTATTATTCTATATAGTGATGTAACTGGGCTATTTGCCAGTATTTTTTTAGGCCAACCTCATAGTTTTAAATCTGTAGAGGATTTTCGAAAAAAAAAATTTGAGAAAATTCCGCCGTGCGACACAAAATATATTTTTTTAACACAGTTACTAAACAAAAATGTTTAACAAGTTTATTATTTTATACAGTAAAATAACTAGGCTATTCACCAGTATTTTTTTTCTGGGGTAAAGGACATGTCCCATCGCGCCTATGTCATTTGCCCCACCATTCTCAAAAATAAAAGGCTATCGCGTCTTAATCAAAGTAGTATGTCAGAGTAGGTATTTTACTTTAGAATCAGATTAATAATTATTTTCTGCAATAAAAAGTGGGATTTTTAAGTTAAAAACGCTTTTAAACGCTCATTCCTCTACGATCCACCGACGAAGCTCCACCGGTGGATCAAAAGATATTTTTTTTCCTCTTCTATCCACCGGTGGATCGAAGGATATTTTTTTTTTCCCTTCGATCCACCGGTGATTTTATGTTGTATTTTTTCGTCGAGCCCCCAAACGATTTTACTGGATTAGGAGGAGAGAATCTAAGTATATTTCCGAACCTAACCCGAAATCCTACTCTTTTTTTTAATATTCAATAATGTTATATTCAGTCAAAAGTAAGTACCAGGGCAACATAACTTACAAAAAGTCAATTCGATTTATATTTTTGAAAAATTAAAGAGCTAAAAGAAATCTTCGCGGTACGAAATCAAAATAACTTCTCGCAAGTTATGTTGACCTGGTACTCTTGACTGAATATAACATTTCACATGCACTACCCTACCTACCTTAGTGGTGGATCGAAGTGGAATAAAAATATTTGATTATATTTGTATCCACTTTTTCTCTAAAATGGTGGATCAGAATGGAGTAAGAAATGTATGATTATATTTAAATCCACTTTTTGCCGTCAACCGGTGGATCGAAGAGGAAAATAAATATCCTTTGATCAACTGGTGGAGCCTCGTCGGTGGATCGTAGAGGAATGGGGGCTTTTAAATCACAATTTTTTATCATGATAGTACTATTAACTTAATTTTTTTTTCACAAAATACTTCAGAAAACAACTTAATGTTTTTGTAATTGTTTTTCTAAATATAAAACAATTCTTGGCTGATACTATACCTAAATAAAATGTAATTAGCATTTTTTAATTATGAAAGTAATTAAATAAAATGAAACTGGGGCAACGCTGGGACATCTCCTTTTAGTAGTTTTTATTCTGTAGAGGATTTTTGAAAAAAAATGGCTGAGAAAATTCCGCCGCATGACGCAAATTGGTTTTTTAACACAGTTACTAGACAAAAATGTTCAACATGTTTGTTACTCTATATAATGAAATAACTGGGCTATTTACCAGTGTTTTTTTTCTGAGGCAAATCTTCATAGTTTTAATTCTATAGAGGATTTTCTGTAGAGAAATATAGAGATATTTTCTTGAATCAAGTTATTATAAGAGCAAAACACGCTTGAAAAAAATAAAACAAAATTCGGCTTGGCAACATTCAGAATCGAATCCAGCAGCCTTTTTTACATCGGAAAAGTCATGTCGCCCAAATGGCTCACAAAATGCCGTTGAAACGGTAAAGGAAGTGAATATTTAGGATTTTCATCTAGTCTATTATTTACGTTTGTCTCACTTGTTGAAGCAAATATTTTATAAATAAGAAGTTGGTTCAACTACATTTTTAGAATTATTAATATTGTAATAAAATTCGCTTGCAAAATATCGGTGCAATTTGACTTGTTCTCATTATTATTTATTTATTTATTAAAATCTAAAATCTCGCAAAACCATTTTATTTTGAAAACCCGATCGTTAGTGGATATCCTTGGGGAGGGAGGTCTATATTATATACCCAAACAGGGATATACCCAAGCAGGGATTCCTAAACTATTTTGGGCAAGAGACCCCTTTTCCAAAATGAACTGATACCTCAGACCCCCATAGCCAAATTACTTTAAAAATCCTATCAAATATCAAGTGTAATTAATAATAATAATTTATTCGTTTGTGTCGACCACTGGGAAACCGATCTCGACCACTTTGGGAATCCCTGCCCTATACCCATTAGTGGGCAGCGTGTAGCTGACATTTTCGTGAATGTAATAAAATAGATTCCGATGTATGTTAAAATATATCGATTGTTAGCCTAATTAAGAATGTATCGCAACGTTTTCAAGGACGTATTCAAGGTTTCCATTAAGTATTCAAGAAATCTTTCGTTAATAACGTTTCCACTATGAAATAGTTTGTTATCTTTATGTCTCATGTTTGATTCACACAGCGTGTGTAAGGTAAAGAGAATATTTATTTGAATTGTAAACAATTTAGACAAAATATGCAACTATAATTTCAGAGTAACTAACAAAATAAATGCAGTTGAGAAAATGGTAAAAATGTAATCATAAAGACATCTGTGTTAAAAAATAGTTAAATTACCTGAAAAAAATATTTATAATAATTAATGCAAAAGAGAAATTAAGTTTACAACGCGTTAAAAAAAAACCCTAACGGCCCAGCCACGGACAGCGCGGCAGGAGGCGAGGCTGGCGGCGCGGCAAGCGAATTCAATAATCACTGCGCGCTATCCCGATGGCGGCCTCTCAGCTCGTCGTCACGACCGCGCAGTTGTTACCGAATTCGCTTGCCGCGCCGCCTGCCTCGCCTCCTGCCGCGCTGTCCGTGGCCGGGCCGTAATGCCGAATATCATTAAACTGAACAATTTTTGCAGTGGAAGCGACTCTGAAATCGTAAAAAAACATGTTTTTCATACAAATATTAATAACGGAAAAAATTGTTAAGTCTACAATATTCGGCATTGGGGGTTTTTTTGTAAAGCGTTGTATAAGCTCCATATCAAGTATCTTTGTAGATTTTTTGTGACAGTAATGCAGCGAACTAAAATCTATGGAAGAGTAATTGCAAACAAATATTGCTTAAAAATGGCACCACGGGGCCGAAAAAGTACAACCCGCACAGCTTCAGTCGGGGCAGCCACGCACACGGTGACTGACGTTTACGCTCTTTACAATAATTGCAGCTTGTATTGTAGAGAAAAGAGAGAAAGAGAAAGTTTGTTAGAAATGACGTCCTGTGTAGTCGAATGGTGTAAAAGATGCAAAGAAGGCAGTAAAATAATAACGTATCACATTTTTTCGTTTCAGTATCGAAAATATCTATGAGTGTACAAATGATAGTCGCTAATAAGGAACCAGTGCTCAGACGCTTTGTGCTGCATAATTAAATGCCAGCATTTTTAGCTCCATCCACTTAGTTGTACTTTTCGTGTGGTGCCATTTTTTGAGCGCAATGCTTGTTCCATAGATCTTAGTTCGCTGCAGTAATGTAATACGTAGATACCGGGTGTAACAAGACCATCAACGAAGCCGAGGTCTACGTATTCTGCCCGTCATCAGGACCATTTCTGTTCAAAATTATTGCTGGGAAACGATTTTGATTTTTGGTGTTAAAAAAGCATTGCATACTTTACCACGCAATGTAACGCGTACAACAGACCGCGCCTGCGAGTGTATGCTACACAGCTGCGTGCGGTCGAGTTGAAAGGCAGCTTTTATGTCCGTGCTCATGAGATGTCGAGTGACGACGTTTTGAAGCCATGTTTGTTACGAATTACTTTAAATTTTGATAATGTTTCATTGGACAAAAAGTAGGAAATAACGAATAAAATAAGATTTCATAAAAAATTTGAAAAATTTTTTTGACTTTGACCTTCAATAACTTTGTAGCTATTGGTTTCCCAGGTATAGTCTAAAAGACAAAAATGATCCTGATGATGGGCGGAATACGTGGACTTCGGCTTCGTTGAAGGTCTTATTACACCCGTTATAATGTGTGGTGTGTTGTCAGGCGCTGTGCTCGCGCGACATCCCGGCGTGGGTCAACCGGCTGGCGTACGTCAGCTCCTGCGTGCCCTTCCTGCAGCGCTGTCTGCCCAAGTCAGTGCATCTACTATTATTATCTGATAGGCCATGGGTCTCCAAACTTTTTAGCAAAAGGGCCAGACTTACTCCTCCACCAAGTTCCAAGGGCCAGGACCTAGCTAGCTCCGTACCAACATACAGTAAATTACAGTATTGTTGGTACGATCTGGCCTGCTTTCGCGGGCCGGATTGTTGGTGCTCGCGGGCCGGATCTGGCCCGCGGGCCGTAGTTTGGAGACCCCTGTGATAGGCAATATGCATAAGTCACCGATTTCCATAAATTTGAGCTTGATCGCTGCGGACACGTATAAAAACATGATGGAACAAAAAATAAAATGTATGATTTTAGTTTTATCACACGAAGAAATCAGAGGAAAATAACGATATTTTTTTTCATTTTCGGATATGCACTTAACAGTCAGATAGAATATCGAATAAGAAATAATATTTTTAATGACGCATATGTATTTAAACGCAAAATTTAAGGAGATAATTGAAAATTCTTGGCTAACTCCATAATAAATGCTCCTGAAACGTGACAAATGACGTCACAAATCATGACTGTTTTGTAAGAGCGTTTTCGGCAGGCGCTGCTGCGTGCTAACTTCAAGTAACTATATCACGAGAAACAGACGCAAGAGAAAAGTTTTTATATTACAGTTGATTTTCTCACCCATTGTACTTTTGATTTTGATACAAAAAAATTAATGCATATTCCCTATTGTACTGTACCTACCTACATACTGTATTAAAAAAAGTTTAAAGAAAATCTGGACGGGTTGAAAAATACAGGTCTAAACTTACCATCCACCATTGTCCAGTCTATGGGACTAAACGAATTTCTCCAAGAAACATGTGTCGGATTTCACCACAAAATTTTGGTCATCCCATACTAAATTGATAACTTTTGATGATTGATGAAATTGATAATTTTAACTCTTTTATGTATGGTTCCTTAGAGAAAATTATTCAGTTTCACGGACTGAACAGATCCTAAAAATTAGGATAGTGAATACAAAATGACCTTGGTACTTCAAAAGATGAGCAATTATTTCTATCACCAAAGTTTATATTTGTCACAACAAATTAAGTATCACCTTATTATTTATTTACAACAAATATTTTTATCATCATATACATAACGGTATCCAAATTAGAATCATCGAATTAATTCAAATTGTTATCTAAACGATTATATGAATATGACCCATCTCCAAACAATGTTTTCTGTGGCTTATAGCTAGTAGTAAGGGTGCTTCTACACGGTGCATGTAGCTTGCGCATGCTGAGGTTACTTACGCGGGGTTACAATGCTATGGATCTGGCTGGACCCGCTTACGTGTTTCCACGGAGCATGTAACCTGCAAAATGCTCAACTTGCGCGGGCTACTTGCGCCGTGTAGAAGCACTCTATAGGCCAGTAAAATCTTACAAACAAATGTTCTAAAAACGCAACGCGCGATATAAAGTTGTATTTTTGGTATGTTATTTAGACCCCTTAGAAGATAGACAAATAAGTATAGACACCTCTCAATTTTGCCAAAAATAAAGTAAAGGAATGCATAATTTTTATCTCTTTTTGGATAAATTGAAAGGTGTCTATACTTATTTGACATTCTTATGCAATCATATTTCTCGTATTTAACATGCAAACCATTGCAGAAATGCACGGCCTTTTTTTATTTATGAGACTGTGAAGTGAGCATGCTTGTACATGCTTGTGAAAATAACGGTGTGGGTGGTTATACAGGGTCATTTTGAACTTAAAAATCGATTTTCTATACAAATCAAAGAGATCACGTGATCAAATTAGTATGGGATGACCAAAATCCAAAATTTTCTGGCGAAATTTGACACATGTTTCTTAAAGAAAGTTGTTTAGTTTCATGGACTGGACACATCCTCAAAATTTGGATGGTAAGTTCAAAATGACCCGATATTATATGTGCCGCACCCTGATTATTTAAAAATAAACTATTTAGCGACCGGTTTCATTCTACATACATTGCTACTTTTCTTTGATATGTTTTTTTTTTAATCCAAAAAGAAGTAGCAATGGATCACTATCATCTATGAACTGCAACCGGTCGCTAGCTGGTTTCTAATTAGATAATCAGCCCGCCGATGAGAAGAGATGCAAATTTTTCAAGCATCATATTTCAAAAACTATTAGACATACAGAGCTATGGGTAGGCTTATATTCTTTCAAATTTGATATAATTTCAAAATTAAACTAGCAACTAATATCAAAAGCCCATAGTTTTTGAATTGATCTGCAAAAACTGAAAAATTTTGCAGTTTCCTCGTATCACGCTTTGCATAGTGTTTAGAGTAATACTACATGTAGCACAACATTTCTTTTGTTGCAAAACATAGTTTTATACACCTAGGGGTCCAAGGTCTAAATAACATACCAAAAATGCAGCTTTACATCGCGCTTTGCGTTTTTAATGTAGAATTTTACTGGCCTACTAACTTATTAGTCTGTATTGTGGTTGTGCAGGGAGTGGCTGACGCCGGCTGCGCTGCAGCAGTCACTAGCGGCGCACTCGCGCTCCTCCTCGCCGCACTAGCACGTGAGTACAACACTAGTACAGTTATACATTCTGGGCCAATGGCCATGTGTAACTAACCCCAATTATTCACTATGAACCTCAACTGTACAACTGATACTGTCTATAGCGCCATCTATGCTATGCTAGCATAGATGGCGCTCATCCAACGATCAGTTGTATTTGACAAATACTACAAACATATTGCATTTAATGAGATAATTTTGCTTTAGTTCATACGGACACGCTAAAACATACAAGGTTTTAGTAGCACCCTAGCGAAAACTTTAAGGGATGATTCTACTCTTAGAGTTAAGCAACTTTCTCTATGGGACCACTTGTCGCAAATGCATAGTTGAGATTTTGATTTTTCGTTGAGAAGCAATGTACGCGTAACAACTCGATAGTATTGCGGAATCGCGCGCGCTTACTCTCTCGGCTACCGTTAAGGTATGATTCCAATCTCGGCAGCAAGCAGCAGTGCGCTCGAAATTGAATCGTAATGTTATGGAAAGGCGGCTCAATTTGAAGTGAGCGGAGAAGTGTCGTGTTCTCCGCTCACTTCAAATTGGGCCTTTCAAACATAACATTACGGTTCAATTTGGAGCGCACTGCTGCTTGCAACCGAGATCGGATCATCAGTGTTAGCGACCCTAACGAATGATAGCAAACAGCTGTTATTGTACATTGCGGGTTTATAAAATATTGATATTATAATTATTTTTCTGTAAAAGGTTCTATGCGATCATGACAGACTCTGTGTGATTGAAAAAACAAAAAAAAACATGAATTTTTCGACGGAAAATTCCACTTCAGATAGACTTAGAATCATTAGTCGACTATGCCCTGAAAGATTTTGCTACTAACACGCTGTATTTCTTAAAAGCTAAAATCCAGAGAAACCGCGCTATGATTAAATCGGCGCCATCAATTTGGCCTTTAGTCAAGAGTTCAGTGCTGATATTTAACCTTAAGAGGTTGTACTTGGAAGTAGTAAAAATTATCGAAATTACTGTCAACATTGTCGTTTTTAATTAATAATAAACCATTTCTTATTTTGGAAAACTGTCAATCACAAAACTAAAAAGAAGCTAAGGTTTTTATAACTCCCGATTTATAAATGTATTAGGTGTCTTGAATAAGGTTTTTTGGATTGAGATTGTAGGTTTTTATAACTCATTCATTCTTAATTAATTGATTCCTGATTGTATCGTTTCATTTCAGACGATCCGCTGCCCAAAAGCAGATTATGAAGACAAAAAAGTGTCATGTGAACTAACGCTAGATCTAATACTACTAAACTAGGTAAGAAATTGGCGCATTGTCGACATTGTTGTTTAAACTAGTTCGTAAACGTTGAAAATTGAACCCTATCACGGGGGCATTAGTCTTATTGGAATTATGAACTATATCTCTTTGAGATGAACTTGAAATTGATGTAAGTGTAAACATGCTGTTCCTAGTGAAGGGATTGGCATGAAACTGAGTTTATATGTAATTTAAGTAAATAATCTGTTGCATTTTTTTGTATAATATAGGCGTCTATGATGTAAAGTGATTGTCTCTTCTGCGTCCATTTTCCTAACAACAAATTTTCACATCTATTTTAAGTGTTTAAAGATTTGAAATAAAACACTTTTACGGATTGACGCGTACTTATTGGATTTTTATGTTTTTTTTATTTAGGTAGTTAGTTTATTTTGCATTTCCTGGGTTCACTGACCTATTTGGGTACAAATTAAAACTCGATTGATCTAAAATGCAAGAATTACGTGCCTGATATAACGTAAGGGTCAGCTTATTCAAACTTTAAGTAAAAATCCGTAGGTTAGAGGTCCGTCCGTTTTTTATCTTCTAAACTACGAAATTTCACAATATTTTTTGATAATAATTTAATTTCCTGCTGTTGAGGTGATAACTAAACTAAAATCTAATTATTAACTAAAAAGATATGAACCCTGTAATAAGCCAAATGCCCAACATGTTTTTTAAGGGTGTGGCTGCTGTTAAAGATAAAAAAATGATAAGTAAATCGCTTACTGTATTCGTCGCAAGTGCCATGAAAAATAAGTCAAAAATAGGCTATTTATTTAGTTATTTGTGATTCACAGGAATCGCAGGTACTTAACAATTTAAAGATCTGATACGATCAGATTTGTTATACTTAGGGCCGACTTTTCAATAGCCAGAAAAAATGTCCGATAGTGTGTTCACTTAACCAGTTAACTTAACCTTAACACAGTCCAATAACTTTAACCGAGAGAATAAATATTTCAATGCTCAGATAGCATTCAGTTAGTTTATCTGGCTATTAAAATTGAGAGATTCTCAACTGTCATCTGTAAAATAAAACCAATCCTGCCTTTCTATTGACTAACTTCAAAATCTATCGCAATCGCTTTCAGGATGTAATCCATTGAAGTTAATTTTTGACATAAATAAAAACTTACCAAAGAAATGCAGCAATGTGTCACATCCATCTGTCTAACGAAAGCGATTGCGATAGATTTTTATAATTAGACAATTAGCCCCCTGGTTATTGAAAAACCGGCCCATACTGGATTAAAAATAATTTTGGTCTTTGTATTTATACTATTGGGTGAATTATAAAATGAGAAAATTAGCTGTTATCTTTGTATTAATATGAATTTCTCTTGACAATGCGCCAACTGTAGTAGGTATTTCGAAAAGAGACACAAAATAATATAATAGCCTAAGTGCATCTTTTTTCATTAGGTATAACTACCGGCACGTAACTTGACAAGACAAACATGAGACAAAGGATGCAAAGTACAAACACTAAACTCGGCGCATGTTTTGTCTCACCTTTGTCTTGCCAAGTAATATGCCGGCACCTATACTTGACAATTGGCGACCTTTCATGGTCCTGGTTTCATGTCTCCATCTCTGAGGTACCGGTTCGTTCCCCGGCTGGGTCAATTTAGAAAAACGAACTTTTCTATATTGGCTCCACCCATAGATCTAGATCGTTAGATGTGCCCCTAACATAGTATGAGTTCACCGAAATGTGTCAACATTCAAATGAGTGAGCCTCACTTTTTTGCTCTTAGTGTTGGTTTGAACACGGTGTCAATCACTTCTTTATTTTTTAAGAAAAAACCACGAGAAAACTGCCTTGTGCTTTTCATCTGTGCACCAATAATTCTAGGAATACAATTAGAGCAAAATCGTGTAACATATCACGCGTAAGTATTTAGATTTCAATTATTATCGAAATTTATGTTCCTTCCGTTGTCAATTCCGATGGACGTAAACAACGCATCACGCATTCGTGCGGCCATTTTGACAGATTTGAAATAATCCTACAGATTTTCAGTACCAGTAGTAGGTATGAACCTCTATACAAAAAAAAGTTGGGAGTTACAAGTCGTGATAAAGTTTGGCCACATGATAGAAACTGATCTGTAGGCTGTTTCTAACTAATATTGAGCTGGGCCAAACTATCCTTACATACAGTTCCATACGGCGGCGGGTTGAATAGCGCACTTTTCCCGGCTCCATTCTAAAAACTATAACAATTCAGGTTTAACTAATAGGTCAAATGTGGTATCATTTTCGGATAAATCAATAACGTAATAACTTATTTCTGGTATAAAAAAATGCAATTTATTACGCAGTTTCTGAAAAATTTCACAATAACCAACATTTTTAAACTTAATTTTTTTAGTTTAGGTATTGGCACTTGTTTCAGTATTTTCAAAAAAACTACTTCAAAGAAGCATTTTTCAGGTTAATTTGTAATATGCTTTTGTTATGTTAACTATATTTTATACGATTTGCGCCTAACCCAAGTAGTTGAGGTCCATTGTTTGCGGAGGCACAGCTAGTCAAAAATATGCATTTTTTCACGAAATAAAAGGGGTTTCCATTTCGTTCGGAAGCATTTCTCACTTTTTTTGTTTATATTTCTGTAAAGTTAATTAAATTTCTACAATTGGAGCCTAATTTGATTAGTCTAGGTTTACTAGTTGCAAAGACACAGCTAGTCAAAGATAAGATTTTTTCAATTAATTTCAATAAAAAGCCCATTTTTAACCAGCTATGTCGCTGCAACCAATAGACCTAGACTATTCAAATTTAGCTCAAATTGTAGAAAATTTAATTAACTTTACAGAAATATAAACAAAAAACCTGAAAAATGTTTCTGAACGAAACGGAAACCATTTTTATTTCGTGAAAAAATGCATATTTTTGACGAGCTGTGTCTCTGCAAACAATAGATTTAAACTACTTGGGTTAGGCTCAAATTGTATAAAATATAGTTAGCATAACAAAAGCATATAACAAATTAAACTGAAAAACGCTTCTTTAAAGTAGTTTTTTTGAAAATACTGAAACAAGTGCCAATACCTAAACTAAAAAAATTAAGTTTAAAAATGTTGGTTATTGTGTAATTTTTCAGAAACTGCGTAATAAATTGCATTTTTTTATACCAGAAATAAATTCTACGTTATTGATTTATCCGAAAATGATACAACATTTGACCTATTAGCTAAACCTGAATTGTTATAGTTTTTAGAATGAAGCCGGGAAAAGTGCGCTTTTCAACCCGCCGCCGTATGGAACTGTATGTAAGGATAGTTTGGCCCAGCTCAATATTAGTTAGAAACAGCCTACAGATCAGTTTCTATCATGTGGCCAAACTTTATCACGACTTGTAACTCCCAACTTTTTTTAGTATAGAGGTTCATACCTACTACAGGGCAGATCTAACGATCTAGATCTATGGCTCCACCCCCCTAGCATGATCTTTTGACAGTTAAACGTGATAAATCGCTATATCATATCGCGTTTCGATGGTCATACTAGGAGGTCAGGTGCTAGCTAGAAATCTATGGAATTAGAGCAATATGAGGTGGTACCAAATGATCTGATGATACTTAAACAGGTGATAGTGCTGCTTAAACTGAACAACTTTCTCCAAGGAACATAGGTCGAAAAACGAAAAAAAATTTTCATACTCCCATACAAAATGTATTGGTCAGCTGACCCACTTACTATGGAAAGGCGAATAAAATTCGTATCATCAGATAATTTGGTACCACCTTATACAAGGTCATTTTGTATCCACCATCCAAATATTGAGGATGTGTTTAGTTCATGAAACTGAACAACTTTCTCTAAGGAACACATGGTCAAATATGTAAAATAAAAATCGACTTTCCATACAAATCAAAGAGATCACGTGATCAATTTAGTATGGGATGACCAAAATTTTTTGGCGAAATTTGACACATGTTTCTTAGAGAAAGTTGTTTAGTTTCATGGGCTGGACACATCCTTAAAATTTGGATGGTAAGTTCAAAATGACCCGATATATGTGTTGTTGTCCAATATTTTATTAATTATTGACATTCAAACAACA
Source organism: Agriphila geniculea (assembly GCA_943789525.1). NCBI lineage: Eukaryota > Metazoa > Arthropoda > Insecta > Lepidoptera > Crambidae > Agriphila > Agriphila geniculea. The sequence continues at coordinate 10,192,429 of OX038895.1, forward strand.
GTAATTTGTGTGAGCAATCCAATCAAACAAGCATTTGTACCAAAATCATGATTGTTATAAAACTATGTATAAGTAAGTATGCATGTTTATTTCATACAGTTCTTATTACTTTTTAACATCGATGTCTCAATTCGAATACTGAATGTTTAACTGATGGCGAACTACCCACAAATATGTGCCACTTTTCACCTCTGTGTTTCAAATTATAACGGGTGGCCTTTATTCTAAATTGACCTTTTTTAAAATAGTTTTAAAAGTGATTCTTCTTTTCGACACTATGTGAATATGAGCGCTCGGCAAAGTGGAGGGGGTATGCGCAGTAGCCATTTTTAATAACAAATTACTACTGCGCATACCCCTTCTACCATGGGCGTACCGAGGGGGGGTGGGCAGGGGGTAGGCAGCTGCCCCCTGGATTTTGTTTACCTCCAACTAACTATCAATTGTTATCAATAAAAGTTCTTATTTGCTATACAATATATTTGATTAACAATAAATTTGCCCCCCCCCCCCCCCCCCTGGTGGCGATACAATAGATTTGCCCCCCCTGGCCGCCCGGTCTGGGTACGCCCATGCCTGCTACATTTGCCGATCGCTCATCCACTGCGAGACCTGCCTCCCTACTCAAATGGCCAACATTCTATGCGTTTGAACGCTACGCTTACTTTAAAAGCTTAAAGATAAACAGCAAACTATAAAATTACGTGCCGTAAGCTTGACAATTCTAATCTATGATTTACATAAGTTTGCGACATGTGATTTAATCGTCTATCGCTGATATTTAAGCTTTAAAAGTAAGCGTAGCGTTCAAATGTATACAATGTTGGCTATTTGAGTAGGGGGCTTTAACTCTACCATGAGTTGATGCAAACTGTTTTCGTTGCCAAAAACTATCGGATATACTGCTCACAGTCAATGTGAGTGAAAGAGAGAAAACGATAGTTTACGGTAGCGAAAACAGTTTGTATTAACTCATGGTAGAGCCACTGTACTAAAGTCTATTCTTGGAGAGTTAGTAATATATAATTTAGTGACAGTCGCTATTTCGAGACGTTTTCATAATACACTCGCGAGCAAAAATATGGAATCACAGGCCTATTTTCATACAAACGAGGTAACTTTGATGCTTTGGTTCACCGCCCAGGATTAAACGGGATGTGATCTGATGTTGGCAATTCGAATAATGAACGGCGGAGGCCCGTAATGCCGCAATTAGACGGGTCATTTTTCGTTCATTTTCGATGCTTCATCGCAGTGAAGCATCGAAAATGAAGTGTCTAATTATGTAGATTCATCTTTCATCGCGATGCGCCTTTTCAATGAAAGTCACTAGACGGCAGTGCGCTTTCATCGGGCATCGGTCATCGCATCGGAAATGAACAAAAATAAATAAATTTAAAAAATATTAAAAAGTAGGCAGCTGCCCCCTGGATTTTGTTTACCTCCAACTAACTATCAATTGTTATCAATAAAAGTTCTTATTTGCTATACAATATATTTGATTAACAATAAATTTGCCCCCCCCCCCCCTGGTGGCGATACAATAGATTTGCCCCCCCTGGCCGCCCGGTCTGGGTACGCCCATGCCTGCTACATTTGCCGATCGCTCATCCACTGCGAGACCTGCCTCCCTACTCAAATGGCCAACATTCTATGCGTTTGAACGCTACGCTTACTTTAAAAGCTTAAAGATAAACAGCAAACTATAAAATTACGTGCCGTAAGCTTGACAATTCTAATCTATGATTTACATAAGTTTGCGACATGTGATTTAATCGTCTATCGCTGATATTTAAGCTTTAAAAGTAAGCGTAGCGTTCAAATGTATACAATGTTGGCTATTTGAGTAGGGGGCTTTAACTCTACCATGAGTTGATGCAAACTGTTTTCGTTGCCAAAAACTATCGGATATACTGCTCACAGTCAATGTGAGTGAAAGAGAGAAAACGATAGTTTACGGTAGCGAAAACAGTTTGTATTAACTCATGGTAGAGCCACTGTACTAAAGTCTATTCTTGGAGAGTTAGTAATATATAATTTAGTGACAGTCGCTATTTCGAGACGTTTTCATAATACACTCGCGAGCAAAAATATGGAATCACAGGCCTATTTTCATACAAACGAGGTAACTTTGATGCTTTGGTTCACCGCCCAGGATTAAACGGGATGTGATCTGATGTTGGCAATTCGAATAATGAACGGCGGAGGCCCGTAATGCCGCAATTAGACGGGTCATTTTTCGTTCATTTTCGATGCTTCATCGCAGTGAAGCATCGAAAATGAAGTGTCTAATTATGTAGATTCATCTTTCATCGCGATGCGCCTTTTCAATGAAAGTCACTAGACGGCAGTGCGCTTTCATCGGGCATCGGTCATCGCATCGGAAATGAACAAAAATAAATAAATTTAAAAAATATTAAAAACACGACTGCCCTGCCAAAAACGAACTAGAAAGATAAATAACAAGGTGTCGGTGCAGTCGGGGGACCGTTTTGTGGAACAATTTTCAATTAAAGAGGTCCCTCGACTGCAATGACACCTTGTTATTTATCTTTCTAGTTCGTTTTTGGCAGGGCAGTCGTGTTTTTAATATTTTTTAAATTTATTTATTTTATTTCACACCTTTTTGTGACAAATTATAAAGTTTTGAAATGTGATTTGAAATATTGTAATAATAGAAGAAAAATTTTTTTTTCACATTTGAAAATGGCGTCCAACAGACGCCATATTGACTTTTAAAAAATGAAAATGCCAATGTCACTCGGAATGCTGTAAGGATTCTAACGATACCCCATTTATTCAAATCAGTTCAGGCATTTAGAAGTTATGGTGGAATAAAGAAACTCACATACCCACAAACTACATGAACCCTGAACACATATACACTCTTTTTGCTTTGGGCAGTCGTGTAATAAATGAAGCGTGTAAACAGTGCTATTCACTGCAGTGAACGGCATGTCGTTAGTAACTTATTTGTGTTTATTTTAAAATGCCTTTATTTTTCGTTTTTAGACTTTTTTCAAACCGCATCATGCTACATGCATACAAGCAGTACATGCAAGCATTTTTTTCTCTTTAATTAACTTTTAATTCTTTAATCAAAATTATCACGCACAACCTGTTGCTACGAAATTTTGTGAGAAATTAAAAATACTACATTCATTTTACATTTAGTGTCTAAATACAAAAAGTCGTTCACTGGTCACTATTCATCGAAAATGAAGCACTTTTGATGAACCGTCTAATTTCGGCATAATGCTAAAGAAACCTAAAGCTTTGTCCAGACTTGTATTATTTTGGCGTATCAGAACACCGTATCTTTACCATACATCGCTAGTTTGGTTAAGCGTGCGTTGATATTACTTCAACGCACGCCCAACTAACTTCAAACTAGCGATGTATGTTAAAGATACGGTGATCTGATATGCCAAAATGGACTAGTCTGGACAAAGCTTAACGGATTAGATGAGTCGCTCAGGGTTGATTAAAAAAATAACAAAAACAACCTAAAATTACAATCAAAAGTATGGAAAATGTGACACTTAAAACTCCATACGGTCTCTAGTGTAAACGACTCTTCTGATACGTTGGGTTTCTTCAGCGATCTGAGCCTCCTCCATTCACTCTTCATCCATCATCAGATCACACCCCGTTTAATCCTGAGCGGAAAACCAAAGCTTCAAAGTTACCTCGTTTGTATGAAAATAGGCCTGTGATTCCATACTTTAGCTCGCGAGGAGTGTATTAATCAACTCTCGGCGAACAGACTATAGAAGATTAGTCTCAAAGTAGATGTAATAGTGTCGAAAATCGAATAAAAGTTTTGAATTCAATTTTAGACGGTATGATTTAGAATAGGGTTCATTTAATAGTTAAGTTACGTTTAGTTAAGGTTTGGGCTCGGGGCAACAAGACAAACTAGCGAAAGGTTAAGGTGTTTTATATTATAATATAAGTAGACTTTTGTTATTCAAAGGAATTTCGTATTGAATAATTGGTTATTAAGTTTAGTTTCTCTTGGTGAGCCCTTGCCTGCGTCCTTGTAGTAAAGTGCTGATATCTTCACTATAATAATACAAACAAAATAAATAATGCCAAAAATTACATAAAAAAACATTTATAGAAACATTGGAATATTTCAATTGTAAATATCTTGAACACAAACTCTGTAAAATGCAGTATAAATAATATTTCTTAAATAGAGCTTACAATGAGTTTTTTATATTTATTCCACATTAAAGCGCATTCACTTAGATAGTGTCGCCCTTTTATCGCGCCGCCTTTGCACGCGCCGCTTCTTGTCAAAGGATGCCGCCTTATAAACAAAGGATACCGCGTGCGGCGTACACCCACAAGTCAATTTGGATTTTGGCAGTTTACATCAAAGCGCCGCCGTAGTGAAAGCTTGTGTTTGTTGACTGCTATGTATACTGAAAATATTTTTTCATCCTTGGAAGGACAGTTAAGTGCCTCAAGATGAAACTTTTAAGTGAACCAACAAAAAAATACGGGTGTTTTGTAAAACATGTAAACAACTTATAATCAATGTCCATCGGCATTGCATTGAAATCAGTATGTCTGCACGTATCACAGATACTTCAAAAATAGTGGGGATACCAAGAACTAGCGTCGGAATAATATTAAAAATAGACCCATTAACACCAAAAAACGTAAAAATCGAAGAATCCCACTATCGAAAACAGACGACTTTGAATGTAGTACGTCCGATAGTATATAGATTTCATGCTAATAAAAAACTACCGACACTAGACATGATTCTGGAAAATTTATAAGCTTTCCAATAATACGGATTTTCCGTATGAACGTACGACTCTGGGAAATGTCAATACATTTCTAAAACTTGGATTTATCTATAAAACACTTAATAAGCTAAAACTATTGCTTGAATCATCGCTATTTTTTACCGTTATCAGTAACGTTATTTGTAAAACGTTACCAAAAACTTATCGGTATTCCTGTCTCTGAACACAAGTGCTTGCGGGTGTACCGACACTATCTAAATGAATGGACTTTAGAAGCACAATACTACACGGACAGGATAGAAGTATGAATAAATAGGCGAGTGAGGTAATGAATATTTTATTCATTGTTGAATTATTAACTTTTACAGCTATTACTTTTAAAATAAAACTTGTATTGGGGTTTAAAAAAATGTATATAAGTATATAATAATTATCATGCATTGTATCTTGTAATAAACCAAAGAATGGCGGAGTTTACAGTCACAATTTTATTGTTTTGGTTAATTCATTATTGAAAATGAACATCGAAAAAAAATGTTCCAAAAATGATAGTTTCCATAGAACAATTTGTGAATGTCAAGATGGTGGGATACTGTCTGGTTATTGAAATATTTCGTTGCTAAGATATAGTGCCATTTGGTGCCTATATTCAAAAAATTCTGCCATTAATAGTTTCAAAGATATTCAGCATAGCTGGTTGGTTGTCGGAACGTTTTAATAAACACAATTTTAATGCCTTAAGTGCCTTTACGTTTAAACCATAAATTAATTAATTTTTAATTTCTAATTATATTATTTAAATATATTATTAAATACCATGAGTTTATAATACAGCTTCGGAAACTCCTGCATAAGAGAACATAGCACGGCGTTTCGACAACTGATTATGGATTGCCAATGGTTTTGCAATCCATAACCAATTTTGATATCAAGGTGGCGGGCCAACCAGCAATGCTGAATATCTTTGAAACTATTCATGGCAGACTTTTTGAACATAGGCACCAAATCACACTATCCTAGCCACGAAATATTTCAAAAAACAGGCGGTATCCCGCCATCTTGACATTCACAACAATTTGTATAACTCTTGAATATAGTATTTGAAAGACACTTTTGAGGTTTTTAACTTTCCCTGATTTTGTTTATGGTAATAGATAGATGTATAATGAACATTATTTCGTTACTGCATTACTCGCTTCGCTTCTCTCTCGCTCTAACATGACAATAATTTACTTCTCAGCTTTCCCCGTACCTTCGAAGCATTCCTCCATGCCAGTTCCACATATTGTATCAATTTTGAGGCTATATTTGATACATACCTTTACGGTGCATGACCGCTCAATTTCTTTTTTAGCTTGGTTTCGAAATAATATTGACATTCCCGGTTAAGTACTTTGGAATACCCCTAGATGAAGCTATCACAGGCAGCTATTGGTCGCCAGCATCCCAGTTTGCATGAACAGTTCTGTTTTTATGTCTTTTTACAACTACTAGCTAGCATGCTTTTTAAAATATCTGAAATTAAAGTCTGTTTATCCTTACTTGTCCTATGCTTTTGACAGTATGCGTCTTTTAAATTTTAATCGTTATTTAAATATGTTGTCTTACTAAATCAAATTGTCATTAATAATTAGTAATTTATTTTTTAATCTATGTGTAATTCGTATTTTTGTGACTAGACACACTATGCCGAAATTACGCAACCGAAGTTCGGCATGATTACGCCTGCAATGCAATTCGAATTACTGACAACACATTATGCCGAAATTACGTTGCGTTTTTTTTCATAATAAAAGCGTTGCCGCCGAAATTCGGTCGCGTAACTTCGGACACTTAGAAGACACTTAGAATTTATTTTTTCTATAAAGATTTTGGTGACGATTATTTTTGATAAGACAAGTACCTAAGGATAACAGACGATAGTTTAATATTTAGTAGATATTTTTTTATAGATTTTCTTTAATTTACATATTAGCAATTTTTTACTGTCCTTTATAGAAAGATTTATGTAACAAAAAGAAATCGGCACGATGTTTTCATCCATACCAAATTTTTGTATGTTATTATAATTTGAGTGTTTTAGTTGTTAAGTTTATTACTCACTTAAGGACTAAAATTGTTGTAGGTACACTTTAATGTAGTTTGCATTTATTTTACAAATGGTTTTGTGTGGGCGTGTATGTTAACGTTAAGTTTTGAAAACGGTTTTAAACAATTTTTTTATTGATGCAAGCTACCGTTGTATTTACCAACTTTTTTCAACATTGTGTCTTAATTTTGTAAAATACATTGTAAAAATCATGTTTTTGACCTTATGGAAAATTATGTTACGAACTAATCTGGAAGTGTTACTAAATAATTACCTACATATTGTACCTTTATTCCGTTCGATGAGGCGAAGTTTGTGAACAAATTCCTCTTATTGAATGGTGTTATTTAAAAGTTTTTCACAATATTGTCAAAGGTAAACAAACATATTGACAGTATAATTTTTGAGAAAGTAAACTGTGTAAAAAATCTCAACGTGTTTCATTTATTTCACCACCACCATTCACTTGTGATGATGACTTCTGGGCACTAAAATCATTCGGTCATTCCCAGTCGCCACCACTGGAGGAGACTGGGATTTGCTATGGTTAACTATACACACAGGCGGGTACTTCATCTTTACAATGCGATCGAATTGACAAACCAGTGATACGCCCTTTCGGGCTCGTGGACCTACCGATTTGCGGTTTGCCTTTCTAGTAGGACCACAGTATACCACCACAGAGGAAATAATCACTACGTTTATACCACTATGTATAGTACGAGGCATGTATCTTGAAATGTTTTCGACGTAGTGGGGATAAGTTCGCGCATGTGCTCTTGTGAGCGACCAATAGCGCGCGCCCCTCTCCCGCCGCCCGCTCCCCTCACCTCTACGCACGCCCTTAATACGCGTTCCGTACAATCCCCACCCGATTTCAAGATACACGCTGAAATTTTAATCATTTGGTTCCCGCCGTGGGGTGGTTCCACTCATGATTACAAGCAACTTTTACTATGGGGCCCAACTCTCTTGGTCGCAAAAAAAAAATCAGCTGTTCCATACGTTAAGGTCGAGTAGGTACTGCACTTTTGTATGGAACAGCTGATTTTTTTTTGTGAGCAGGAGAGTTGGCCCCATAGTAAGAGTTGCTTGTAATCATGAGTGGAACCACCCCACGGCGGGAACCAAATGATTAAAATTTCAGCGTGTATATGCCTCTCGTACTGTACTCGTGGCGCTACTGGACTAGGTAGGGCATATTATAAGTATCCTACAACAAATAAAAAAATATTTTATATTCAATTACGAAATAATGTTTTATTAAATTACCAGGGCAACGTAACTTGCGAGGAGTTGTTTTGATATCGTACCGTGAAGATATATCTTAATTCCTTATAGCTCTTTAATTTTTCAAAAATATAAATCGAAATAACTCCTTGTAACCTTGTGAGTTATGTTGCCCTGGTACATTTGACTGAAATATAACATATATAAAAGATTTTGGGTAAGGTTCGGAATAATTGTTCTTTATCACTCCGCGGCAACTTCACTCTCGAGAATGTATGGCAAAGAGTTAATTTTACAGATTAAAATTACACTAAATTATATACTAGAAAAAATACACTACTCGCACCAGATCAATTCTCGGACGGGAATCGAACCCGCGACCTTTGGATATCCGGTCCAATGCTCTGACCGCTGAGCTACCGAGTCACTAGTGGCATCGTCGAATTTCTTCTAGTACATCCTACTCTTACGTTATTTCACCAATGTGAGGAGTTACCTCGACATTCAATTGAAATATCTTTCCAGATATTTTGACAACTGATAAAGATGATATAGCTATAAAAATTTTAAATTTGAGATTTTTGCATTCACGCTGCTATTTTTATACAATACTAAATTATATACTAGAAAAAATACGAGTCGTACCAGATCAATTCTCGGACGGGAAACGAACCCGTGACCTTTGGATATCCAGTCCAATACTCTAACCGCTGAACTACCGAGTCACCAGTCTGTCGCAACTTTCATACAAAAAATAATTCTATGAAACAGACATGAATTTTGATGGCGACTATATTTGTCTCACTCTTCCTCATTCTTTCTCTTTCTTTGATGAAACGTCCTATCGGCGGTACATTTAAAGATCTTTGGGAAGTTTCTAGTATTATTAAAATTATAACAAATAAAATTATCAATTTGTGTTAATAATACGCTAGTAATACAATAAGTCAGTGATTAATGGTCAAGTTGTTGCGAATTTTAAGTGCGTTCCTAATCAAATCATAATGAAGCATATTTATGTAAAATTTGTGGTTTGGAATCGGCGCTAAAGGACGACACAAAATGGTTTTTATGGCCAAATTTCCTGTTGATGAGCTTCGGTGAGTAATCAATCATTAATCAACTTAACATCCGTTTAAACTTTTTGGTAGGTATTTGAATGTAAATAATAATTTTAGTCAAAATAAGCTGATGGGAAATAGAGTACCTACATACATCTATAAATATCGATATCGATGTTTTTAATTTTAGTTGTAATGTAAGAAAAATGTACCATATACACTTTATAACTTTCCCGTTGCATTGTACAGTCAGCAGCACATGAGGTTATACAAAACTGTCAAAACTCATTTTGAACCTTTATATCTCTGCATTTAAGTAAGTATAAAAATGTTTTCATATAATTTTTATTTCAGGTCATTACCATCAGCCGTCAAAATAAATTGAAGAAGTACAATGAATATTTTTTAGAAATAAATACTTTTAATTTTTAATTTCTTTATTTCAAATATTAAACTGAACACATGCTCTGTTTTTTAAAGTACTGCCCAACGGTTAAATGCTTCATAATTAATTCTAACATATCTTATTAGTCTGTGATTCTTTCTCGACCTTCTCGACTACTCAAAGGGTGGTAGACAAGTTTCTCTGATTCAACTGTCAAATTAATGTCAGTTGAAGAGAAAAGCTCGTGTTTGTCGACTTTTGACATTAGGCCACGACAAAGAACAATACGAGTCTACTAGTTCTAAATGCGAGCATGAGTATCTCGATCTCAACCCGACAAAAGTGACATTTCGGTGTAGACAAGCCATTGTTCTCAGCACGCGTAGCATGACCAACATCGAGATAAGATTCGACTCAGAGAACAATGGCTTGTCTACACCGAAATGTCACTTTTGTCGGGTTGAGATCGAGATACTCATGCTCGCATTTAGAACTAGTAGACTCGTATTGTTCTTTGTCGTGGCCTAATGTCAAAAGTCGACAAACACGAGCTTTTCTCTTCAACTGACATTAATTTGACAGTTGAATCAGAGAAACTTGTCTACCACCCTTTGAGTAGTCGAGAAGGTCGAGAAAGAATCACAGACTAATAAGAAGATTCGAAATAGTTTTCTACGTATTTTATTTTATATGAATCTAAATTTCGCAATAAAAATAAATCTAAATTATCCGTGTTTATATTTTATTGCTTAAAAACTTAAATTAAAATTATTTTCATACGTTGATTTTAATATTTCGTAATTTTCTCGTCATTTTACACAGATTACTAAATTAACAATTTCGTTAGTAGTCTGTGTTATCTTTTCAAAATACTCTCAATAAAAGAAAGGCAAACGAATTTATATCCATACAGCTATATTTAATTAGTTTTAAGAGTTTAGCGTTGTGAAATCTATCGAAAGGAACGGTGCTTTATGAGAAATAAAGTAATTATTTTCTATTGGCAATATTATTCTTCTCGAACTCGAGAGAGCTTGTCTACGGAAGAGAACGCTTTCTTGAGTGCCTCTTTATCTTAGAACTTATAAAAAAAATGAGAATCATGTTTAAACTAAATTATTTCGGATCAAATTAGATAATTTTGACGTTTATCGGTGTTGAAATAAAAAGATTACCTATAAAATTAACTTTTTTTATTAAAAGACATTAAAAGGTTTCGGAATTCTGAGAACGAGTCCCACCTGTCTGTCAAACTGTGCTCAGCAATCGAGAAGGTCGAGACGACAAGTCTTCGTAGACAAGAGTCTCGTTTGCTCATGCTACGCGTGCAGCACGCGTAGCATGACCAACATCGAGATAAGATTCGACTCAGAGAACAATGGCTTGTCTACACCGAAATGTCACTTTTGTCGGGTTGAGATCGAGATACTCATGCTCGCATTTAGAACTAGTAGACTCGTATTGTTCTTTGTCGTGGCCTAATGTCAAAAGTCGACAAACACGAGCTTTTCTCTTCAACTGACATTAATTTGACAGTTGAATCAGAGAAACTTGTCTACCACCTTTTGAGTAGTCGAGAAGGTCGAGAAAGAATCAGAGACTAATAAGAAGATTCGAAATAGTTTTCTACGTATTTTATTTTATATGAATCTAAATTTCGCAATAAAAATAAATCTAAATTATCCGTGTTTATATTTTATTGCTTAAAAACTTAAATTAAAATTATTTTCATACGTTGATTTTAATATTTCGTAATTTTCTCGTCATTTTACACAGATTACTAAATTAACAATTTCGTTAGTAGTCTGTGTTATCTTTTCAAAATACTCTCAATAAAAGAAAGGCAAACGAATTTATATCCATACAGCTATATTTAATTAGTTTTAAGAGTTTAGCGTTGTGAAATCTATCGAAAGGAACGGTGCTTTATGAGAAATAAAGTAATTATTTTCTATTGGCAATATTATTCTTCTCGAACTCGAGAGAGCTTGTCTACGGAAGAGAACGCTTTCTTGAGAGCCTCTTTATCTTAGAACTTATAAAAAAAATGAGAATCATGTTTAAACTAAATTATTTCGGATCAAATTAGATAATTTTGACGTTTATCGTTGTTGAAATAAAAAGATTACCTATAAAATTAACTTTTTTTATTAAAAGACATTAAAAGGTTTCGGAATTCTGAGAACGAGTCCCACCTGTCTGTCAAACTGTGCTCAGCAATCGAGAAGGTCGAGACGACAAGTCTTCGTAGACAAGAGTCTCGTTTGCTCATGCTACGCGTGCAGGTGGAGGTCGGTGTCTTGTTCGCACAATTGCCATTACTAAACAATAATACCACGATAGTAGGACTAAAAATATGTACGTTACCATTCAAGTAGTGTATCAAAATTATGGATTCGGAATGGGAAGTCCAATATATACTATTTAAATATTAATTTAGAATGACACATAATAATTGTAATATAAAACAGAACTTACTCTTTTGATTTAATTAGATATCTAAAATAATGCTAATCAGCTATCATCGGTGAGGTGGTAATAAATAGAAGTGTCAATCTTGGCAACTCCGATTTTGACCTTGGCGCCGAATTTCAATTTAAGAATTTCAATCTATAGGAAATGTTACTTTACAAAACTAGTGTGACCATAAATACTGCACCATTTCAGATTTCTAAAAAAACGAAATTGTTCTATTGAAATGGCTAGAGGTCGCAGGCGAGACGGTAAAATTAATAATAATAATCAAATTCATGTTTGTGCGCCTATTTCGATGAAACTCGGTTTTTGGTACTATTTCAACATGAAAATAACAACGCAATGTTGAAAATTTAAAAAATCCAAAATGGCGGCCAACTTTTTTGTTTTTGGGCCGATTTCGATGAAACTCGGTTTTTGGAACTATTTTGACAAGAAATTAACAACGCAATTTTTTAAAAACTAAAACTCCAAGATGGCGGCCAACTTTTTTGTTTTTGGGCCGATTTCGATGAAACTCGGTTTTTGGAAGTATTTTGACAAGAAAATAACAATGCAATTTTTTAAAAACTAAAAATCCAAGATGGCGGCCAACTTTTTTGTTTTTGGGCCGATTTCGATGAAACTCGGTTTTTGGAACTATTTTGACAAGAAAATAACAACGCAATTTTTAAAAAACTAAAAATCCAAGATGGCGGCCAACTTTTTTGTTTTTGGGCTGATTTCGATGAAACTCGGTTTTTGGAACTATTTTGACAAGAAAATAACAACGCAATTTTTAAAAAACTAAAAATTCAAGATGGCGGCCAACTTTTTTGTTTTTGGGCTGATTTCGATGAAACTCGGTTTTTGGAAGTATTTTGACAAGAAAATAACAATGCAATTTTTTAAAAACTAAAAATCCAAGATGGCGGCCAACTTTTTTGTTTTTGGGCCGATTTCGATGAAACTCGGTTTTTGGAACTATTTTGACAAGAAAATAACAACGCAATTTTTAAAAAACTAAAAATTCAAGATAATAATAATAATAGTTTATTTATTAGATAACAAACATATACACATAATTTATGAATCTCTGCGTCTGTTGTAGTAAAAACTGTATTACAGACCGCAGTGACTTCCCCAATTATGACGTACAATCTTGCATGTAAATCTAATGAGAGAACAGGAAAAGAAAAAAAAAAGATAAAAAAAAAACAATTTATAGATAGATAAATTCTGCTGTTTTCTTAATCTATATTTGGATGTGAGTGTGTTAGTGTGTTGTGTGTGTGTGTGTGTGTGTGTGTGTGTGTGTGTGTGTGTGTGTGTGTGTGTGTGTGTGTGTGTGTGTGTGTGTGTGTGTGTGTGTGAGTGTGAGTGAGTTGTGTGTACGATTAAACTAAATTAGTATACTATTGCAAACAAATTTTCGGTGTTATCATAGTCTAATACTTTTAACCATTCAATGAGTAGCTTCTTTATTTCATGGTTATTAACTTGTTTATAATCCTTTGCTGTAATAAATTTGTTATAAAGTAAAGGAGCATTGTAATTATAATGTCTTCTGGCAAATGCACTATTTAGATTAGGCATAGAGACACGGACTCGCCTTCTTGTGTCAATAGGAAGAGTAGGCACTATGTAACGGTGATAACGTCTCAGAATTTGGTGGATGTATAGTTTTCTTACAGAGAGAACGTTGCATCTGTTGTATAACTCTGTAGTATTATGCCTGTATGGAAGTTTGCACAGAGTTTTTAGTACAATACGTTGGGCTCGTTCGGTTTCTATTAATATGGTTTTGGCAGCCCCTCCCCAGTAGATATGAGCGCCGATGGGTAAAAGGCTGGCGGCGGCGCGCCGACTTTTTTGAGTCGGCGGCGGCGGCGCCGTCGGCGGCGTGACCTCTAAATGTTTTTTTTTATTTATTGACAGGAAATAATAAAAAGAAATAGTTTATCGATCAGAAATACATGTTTTTATTAGAATTTAAACGTACATCATATCATCATCATCATCATCGTCTACTTGGGGCAACTGGTAACGCTTGGGAATAACGGGCAGGCTCAAGAAGTACAACGCCGTATCGGACTCAGTTGGGGCGCAATTGGTAAGCTGCCTGAAATTTTCAAGTGCAAGGAAGTCCCCCTTTCTCTGAAACGAAGGGCGTACGAGCAACGCGTTCAGCCGGTCATGGTCTACGGGGTAGAAACTTGGACCCTTATACAATAAAATATCCACAAGCTGGAGGTAGTCCAAAGGAAGATGGAGCGCGCCATGTTGGGTATCACTCTACGCGAAAAAGTTAGAAACACGGTAATCCGGAGTCGCACTAAACTAACTGACGTGGGGCGCATCATTGCACAAAGGAAGTGGCGATGGACTGGTCACATATGTCGCAGAACCGATGACCAGTGGAGCAGAAAGGTGCTGGAGTGGAGACCAAAGACAGGTACCAGAAGTGTTAGCCGCCAAAAATCCAGATGGTCAGACGACATCACCAAGGTAGCGTGGAAAAACTGGATGAGAAAAGGACAAGACCGAACGGGATGGCGTGCATTCGAGGAGGCCTACACTCAGCAGTGGGTGACTTAAGGTTGAAGAAGAAGAAGACATCATATCAGCCGCACGACACCCACTGCTGGGTATAAGCCTCGCCCAAGGATCTCCACGACGATTGGTTCTGCTTGGTCCGCATCCAGCGGGTTCCCGCGACTTTCACCAGGTCATCGGTCCACCTTGTCGGGGGCCTACCCACGGAGCCGAGTCCGGTGCGCGGTCGCCATTCCAGAACCGCTCAACCCCAACGTCCATCGATTTTTCTCACTATGTGTCCCGCCCTACTACCACTTTAGCCAAGCAGTCCTTCGAGCGATATCGGTTACTTTAGTTCTCCTACGGATCTCCTCATTTCTAATTCGATCACGTAGGGAAATGCCTAGCATGGCTCTCTCCAATGCACGATGGGTTACCTTGAGCCTTCTTATGAGACCCATTGTTAGCGACTACTTTTAACTGCCTTAAGGCAACACTGGCAACACACACTGGACATAGACTTTCATCTTTAGGCACTGAGGTAAGTTGGACGCGAAGATTTTTTAAAGCTTTTCGAATGCTGCCTATCCTGCAGCAGTTGGATTTGACGAGAGATCTCTTTCTCGAAGTTGGACTAACCTAACTGGACTGTCTGTCCTAGGTATACGTAATGGTCGACAACTTCGAGTATAGTTGGTAAACAACTTTGGGAAACAATACCGGCTCCAGACGCTTGAATCCATTAAGCGGAGGGTGGAGGAGGAGGAGTGGCCAGGAAGATCATCAGCAACGATAATATTTTTTATAGTAAGCTAAAAAGCCTCGAGCACAGACGCGTTTGAAGGTTATTGGTCAAGTCGCGAGTGAATAGGTATCTTCTAGGCAAGCGCGTTTCATAGTGAATCGCATCATCGCTTACCATCAAGCGTAATAGAAGGCAAGCGCTTGCCTATCTATCTTAAAAAAAGTGTTCCCAACATGAACTACATGGGCATTCGACATGATTTTCGTCTTATCCATGTCCATTCTAAGATTCACTCTTTGGGAGGCACTACGGAGATCTTCGAGCATTGTGTTCAGGTCTTTCATGGTCTCAGGTCTCAGCATTCTCAGCCATAAGAACTGTATCATCGGCAAAACGACGGTGTGTGTACTGGCCATTAATGTTGATACGGAGTCCTTTCCAGTCCAAAAACTTAAGATGAAATCCAACGCAGCTGTGAACAGTTTCGGAGAAATAACGTCTTCCTGTCTCACACTTCGCTGCAGTTGGATGGGGTTTATGCTCTGGTTCTGTACTCGGACTGATATGGTGGCATTTTCGTATAAGTACCTCAACACCTCCGATATACCTGTAGTCCACTTTGCACCTCTGGGGAGTCTGCAGCACCACCCAGGTCTCTATCGAATCAAAGGCTTTCTCATAGTCCATGAACGCCAAATAATAGTTCCAACAGTAACTGTGTTTATTAGACTTTAATTATGAAAGTGAAGAAACGGTAATTTTATTTAGTTTTGTTTTAAAAACGTTCAGAATTTGTTCTTCTAATAACGACGACAACGAAGACGTGGCCATTTTGATGCAAACGTGTAAAGCATCCTATCCTACCATGAAAACGAGCTCGTTCGCACTGATTCATCAAATCTTTTCCGTCGGTCGGCGCGCCGTTGCCTTTTCGCGGCGGCGGCGGCGCGGTACAATTGGCGGCGGCGGCGGTGCGCCGGCGCGGCGCTCATATCTACTCCCCAGGCACAAATGCAATATGATATTAGGCTTTCCCCGAGAGCCTTGTATACCTTCAATAGTGTACTCGTATCCAGAACATCTCTTAAGGCTTTGAAAACATATATGAGCTTTCGACATCGATTAGCTAAGGCTAGTGACTGTAAACCCCATGAGAGCTTGTCGTCGATTACGATGCCAAGATATTTGAGGTTGTCTGTTCGCGTTAAGACGGGACAGCAGCAATTGTTTAGAGCAACAGTAGAACGATTGCATGGATAGTGATGTAGTGTGAGTTTTGTTTCAGTGTCAGGTTTAGTGACGTTGGTTTTACTGAAACACATATATTTAGTCTTACTAGTGTTGAGGGAGAGTAGACTATCTTCTAACCATGCGGTAACCTCTTTCAGACCTTCTTCCGCAGAAGAGTAAGTATCCTCCCATGATTTTCCATGGAACAAAAGAACCGTATCGTCCGCGAACATAACGATATCTGAACCCTTGATATTTCTACTGACAAGATCATTGACATACAGTAAAAATAGGGTTGGACCCAGGGTGCTGCCTTGGGGTACACCGAAAGTGCACACGGCATCAGCACTCGTTAGCCAAACAAACGCGTACACGTTGATGCCTGTGAGAAAGATAATCCTGGAACCAATTAAGTGGTGTACCTCTGATACCTACGGTCTCCATTCGTTTGAGTAGAATTGGGATAGACACCGTATCAAATGCCTTTTGTAGGTCCAGGAATACTCCAAGGCATTTGTCCCCGCTCTCTACGTAATTGACTATAGACGATGTCAGAAGAAGGGTAGCGTCTTCAGTTGATTTGGCGCTACGAAAGCCGAATTGTTTTTCTGAGAGAATGTTGTTGTTTTCGAGAAAAGACATAAGCCTTCTGTTGACTAGTTTTTCTAATACCTTTGAAAGAGACGTAAAGAGAGATATAGGTCTATAGTTACTCGCCAGGGTTCTGTCTCCACCTTGTGGACGGGGGTCACTATAGCATTTTTAAATATTTCGGGGAATTTTCCCGTACTAAAACTTAAATTACATAAGTGAGCAATGGGTTCAGCCAATGCATGGCAGCAGTATCTTAGAATAGTCACAGGTAGATTGTCACATCCTGGGGCACTGTGTTGTTTTAGGCTCTTTATCGTGTCAATAACCTCAATTGGATCGACCATAAATAATGAGAAGGAGTTTAGAGGTGGGCTTGGGTGTCTAACTTTAGATACAAGTTCAGTTTCCGTTACATTTAGTCTTCCGAGAATATTTTTTGCTAGGTCACTTCCGAGTGTAGTGAAGTAACTATTAACTTCATTAAGTGAAGCTATAGGGCAAGATTTAAGTTCAAGTAGATTGGTTGCTGGATCATTACTTCTTTTTAGATTGCTAATATCTTGAATAAGTTGCCATGTTCTCTTACTACTACCTGAAAACTTAGCAAACTGTTTTGTGTAGTATTCTATTTTTAAAGTTTTAATTATAAAATTGCAAGTGTTTCTATATTTAATAAATTTGCTTCTAAGATCACTGTCATCTGAATTTTGTTTAAGCCTTTTACTCATTTTATTTCTGTTTCTTATAGATTTGATCACACCAGGAGTGATCCACGGTTTAAGAGGTCGGGACCTACAAGAAGTAGTTTTACTTATTACGTTCTCTTTAACTGTGGACTGAATAATATTCGTAAGGTATTCGGCAGCCTTATTTGTATCTGTGATAGCTAGATATTCACTCCAATTCTGGGCTGCAAGTGAGTTCCTTATAGCGTGATAGTCAAACTTTACTGATAATTTTTGAGTCTGCTCAGTGGATCTGGAGGTATTAGTATTCTCTAAGTAAAGAAGTATTGGAGAATGATCAGTCATTTCAGGGAAAACGAAGGTGTGCCAACTATAGCGCGATTTGACCATAAAGTGATCTAAACGTGCGTTGAGCCTAGTGGGCTCTGTAATACCTACTGACAGTCCATAAAAAGCCATGAGAGTAAGATAATTGGCCGTCTGACTAGCTATTTCCGTTGTTGTGTCAATATTTGTCTCCTGTGAGTACTATATTAGGTGTCTTAATGTTCTGTAATAGACTATCTAAGGATTCTAGGAAATTAGATGTATTTGTAAAACAAGGAGGCCTGTATATGCAAATAATAGTAGTGTCATTTTGAACATTTACCAATAAACAGTTAGCGTCACGGAGCGATGGTTCAGATATTGATGCTTTGATTTCTTTTCGTATGTATGCAACCACACCATCGTTTTGGTTTAAGTATATCTTAGTAAAGTGATGCATATAGTTATCAATACTTGGTGGTGGATTGATATCACTGATACGACACTCCGTAAGTACCAGTATGTCTATTGGTCTTTCAAAGCTGGCTACGAATATCAACAGTTTGTCAAGATTACAATTTTTTGGAAGTATAAACTCGGTTTTTGGAAGTATTTTGACAAGAAAATAACAATGCAATTTTTTAAAAACTAAAAATCCAAGATGGCGGCCAACTTTTTTGTTTTTGGGCCGATTTCGATGAAACTCGGTTTTTGGAACTATTTTGACAAGAAAATAACAACGCAATTTTTAAAAAACCATAAATTCAAGATGGCGGCCAACTTTTTTGTTTTTGGGCCGATTTCGATGAAACTCGGTTTTTGGAACTATTTTGACAAGAAATTAACAACGCAATTTTTTAAAAACTAAAACTCCAAGATGGCGGCCAACTTTTTTGTTTTTGGGCCGATTTCGATGAAACTCGGTTTTTGGAACTATTTTGACACGAAAATAACAATGCAATTTTTAAAAAACTAAAACTCCAAGATGGCGCCCAACTTTTTTGTTTTTGGGCCGATTTCGATGAAACTTGGTTTTCGGAACTATTTTGACAAGAAAATATCAATGCAATTTTTAAAAAACTAAAAATCCAAGATGGCGGCTAACTTTTTTGTTTTTGGGCCGATTTCGATGAAACTATAAATTATTTAATATAAAGAGATATATTATTAAATATAAAGAGGAAAGATTTGTCTATTATTTTGATTGTTTGTAATGCATAAACTTAAAACTGATCAGATTTTAAAAGTCTTTCACATATTGAAAGCTTTTATCAACGAGTAACATTAGCAGTATTTTATTTAAAAAAAATAGAGATCCCTATGAAAATTGGAATAATGAAACGAACCCACAGTATATATTTTTTTCCTATAAAAGTAATAATTATTGATTGGAAGATTATGACATTCATATCACAATCCTTATCCAACTAAATAATGACATTGTCAAAATTGATTATTTACATGCAAATTTCTCTTAAAATTTAAGCATCAATATAGGTATAGGTACGCCTACCTAAGGTTTTTTAAAGGTATGTATAAAAAACTTTTTTTTGATTAATCTTTATGTATAAAATCTATAAATTACACCGAAGCGAAGCGAGGGCGGGTCGCTAGTTGATTATATAAATATAGTCTGTTTAATATGTCAGAGATACAACAGAGATTATTTTATCCTAGGTTTTTACACAAAGAATAAATCTTAAAGCAAAGCTGCGGCCGGTCACTATACTGCATATCCTTACTATAATATTATAAATGTAAAAGTCTGTTTGTTTGTTTGTTACGCCTCTACGCCTTAACTACTGAACCGATCATCATAAAATTTTACATATACATTGTCAGGGGTATAGAGAAAGACGGTACATTTCATCCCAAAAAAAGTATTTTTCCCGAGGGAAAGCAAAAAATCTTTCCACGCAGACGGATTCGCGGGCGGCTGCTAGTACTGTATTATATGGGAGGCAGGAGTTTCGTTTTCTGAGTTTAGTTATTTTGTTATACGCGTGAATGCAGTAAATAGTTCAATCTCAATTCGCGGTATTGCCATTGCTTTCAGCTTCCGTAGTCCAGCTTTTGACATCTGTGTCATAAAAATTAGCAAAGCATATTCTTGCGTTTTTAGGAGGCTTGAAATAGGGCTCTTTTCGTTATTTTGGAATAATGCGACTCCATATTTCTTTACACACTAGATCATTAGGCAACCTGTAATGATTTGAATTGAAATGTAATGTAGTGTAGATAATAAAAATATTTTTGCAGCGAATATGTTTCATAGGAGACATTTCTGTACGTAGTGTTCGTAATCTATCCTTACCGTTTACTCTCGTTCTTGGAGTTAATTAGCTATGGAACTAAATGAACTAAAGATCTTATATGGACTCAAGTGAATTAGTTCATTTGAGTCATGATGACCCATCTCTAGTGCCTCGAACAATAACTAGTAATAGTGAAATCGTTTATACTTTATTAAAATTGTTAGACACGTAATAAAAATAATGTAAAGCTACTAACCGATGAAACGATATTCCATGAAACTTATTAACCTTTGCATCATATTTTTTGCAATCTACAATTGCACAATTCGGCATTTTTATGTCACGTCAATCACCATCTGTCTACCATAGTCTCCCGCGGATGACTAAAACGCGTTGGCCCTAAAACTGTATTTTTAGGGCCAACCAACTGGCGTCATTTCATAGTGACTTTGACCGGGTCCTTACGCTAGTAATATAATAAGTCTATGGAAACAGCAAAGTAAATGTACAAGTATAAATATGGGAAAAAGCAATCGAATTTCAAACGTCAATAAAGTCGAAAATCGTTTGCTTCTTTTTTTTAACTACAGATCACTAGACAATGTTTTCCTACTTTTACTTGTTTTTCCAACATTTATTTGTTTTTCCGAAGTTCACGCACATTGCATTTTTATTAAAAATTGGAATAAACTTTAAAGTTGCGTAATTATTTACACTTGAAATTAAATTGAATTGAATAAACTAGATTTTAATTGGTTGAATTACCATATTTAAAAAATAAAAACAAAAAAGCAACTTAATAAAAACGTAATAAATAATTTGTTCTTAAAAAATATTTTTTTTAAATAAATATTAATTTTCTTTTTTTTAGTTAACGAGCTAAACTAAAAATATACCACCGCCTATCAGAGTACTCGTCAAGACCATTCAAACGAGTCCAAACTCGATGGGGTTGAAAGGTTTAATTGCAGAGTTCCTGTGGCCTTCTTCCGGCTCCATCATCAGACTCTTGGATACTATTACCCAACAGAGCACTCGTCAAGACGATTCAAACGAGCCCAAACTCGATGGGGTTGCATGATTTCAATATTGAGTTCCTATGGCATGGAATCCAGACTTCATCATCCGACCCTGAACCTCGTCTCCCGTCAGAGTACTTGTCAAGACAATTCTAATAAGCCCAAACACGATGGGGTTGTATAGTTTCATTCATCATAGAGTTCCTGTGGCGTTCTTCCGGCTCCATTATCAGATCACCTCAATGACACTGTAATATAGCATTTCCTTCCATTTCTGACCTGAGTTCAAAGTTTCAAGTCTCTAGCTCATCGGGAATTTAGTATAAAATCGTTTGCAAAATTTGTGCTCAAAAATAAATCCGGTTTATAGTACTATTTCCATGACCTTGAGATGAAAAATTACAAATAAAGTTATAGACATTTTTCGTAAAACAATGTCATCAAAGTACCAGTATCACATAAATATGGAGAAGGTTAGCTTCTATATTTTTAGCAGCTTTTTATGTTTTTTTTTCATTTTCGTAATACTAACAAATTTTTTGAGACTTGAGATGCTTGAGATAAATTAGCGCGAGAGCATAGTAGAACTATGGCGAGAGCGACAGAGATAAAGTATAGATGGGCCTACAAAATTCCTTCAGCTTCGCGTCAACCTCCTCTAAATCTATGCTACCCTGGTACTTTGGTAAAGTAATTTAATACAGGGTCACTGGAAATATGACGCATTCCTGCTAAGGGGTTATGCAGATATTAGACGGGCCTTTTTTCGTTCATTTTCGATGCTTCATCGCAGTGAAGCATCGAAAATGACGTGTCTAATTAAGTAGATTCATCTTTCATCGCGATGCGCCTTTTCGATGAAAGTCACTATAGTAGGTATGAACCTCTATACAAAAAAAAGTTGGGAGTTACAAGTCGTGATAAAGTTTGGCCACATGATAGAAACTGATCTGTAGGCTGTTTCTAACTAATATTGAGCTGGGCCAAACTATCCTTACATACAGTTCCATACGGCGGCGGGTTGAATAGCGCACTTTTCCTGGATCCATTCTAAAAACTATAAAAATTCAGGTTTAGCTAATAGGTCAAATGTGGTATCATTTTCGGATAAATCAATAACGTAGAATTTATTTCTGATATAAAAAAAATCAATTTATTAAGCAGTTTCTGAAAAATTACACAATAACCAACATTTTTAAACTTCATTTTTTTAGTTTAGGTATTGGCACTTGTTTCAGTATTTTCAAAAAAACTACTTTAAAGAAGCGTTTTTCAGGTTAATTTGTAATATGCTTTTGTTATGTTAACTATATTTTATACAATTTGAGCCTAACCCAAGTAGTTTAAGTCCATTGTTTGCGGACATACAGCTAGTCAAAAATATGCATTTTTTCACAAAATAAAAAAGGTTTCCGTTTCGTTCAGAAACATTTTTCAGGTTTTTTGTTTATATTTCTGTAAAGTTAATTACATTTTCTATAATTTGAGCTTAATTTGAGTAGTCTAGGTCTATTGGTTGCAGAGACATAGCTGGTTAAAAATGGGCTTTTTATTGAAATTAATTGAAAAAATCTTATCTTTGACTAGCTGTGTCTTTGCAACTAGTAAACCTAGACTACTCAAGTTAGGTTCAAATTGTAGAAAATTTAATTAACTTTACAGAAATATAAACAAAAAAACTAAGAAATGCTTCCGAACGAAACGGAAACCCCTTTTATTTCGTGAAAAAATGCATATTTTTGACTAGCTATGTCTCCGCAAACAATGAACCTCAACTACTTGGGTTAGGCGCAAATTGTATCAAATATAGTTAACATAACAAAAGCATATTACAAATTAACCTGAAAAACGCTTCTATAAAGTCGTTTTTTTGAAAATACTGAAACAAGTCCTAATACCTAAACTTATAAAAATGAAGTTTAAAAATGTTGGTTATTGTGTAATTTTTCAGAAACTGCTTAATAAATAGATTTTTTTTATATCAGAAATAAGTTCTTCGTTATTGATTTATCCGAAAATGATACCACATTTGACCTATTAACTAAATCTGAATTGTTATAGTTTTTAGAATGAAGCCGGGAAAAGTGCGCTATTCAACCCGCCGCCGTATGGAACTGTATGTAAGGATAGCTTGGCCCAGCTCAATATTAGTTAGAAACAGCCTACAGATCAGTTTCTATCATGTGGCCAAACTTTATCACGACTTGTAACTCCCAACTTTTTTTAGTATAGAGGTTCATACCTACTACTAGACGGCAGTGCTGTTTCATCGGGCTTATAGATGAGGTCAAAACAAATATTTTTTGTCATATAACTTTTTCTCAAAAAATTAATAGTTTTTGAGTTAATTGAAATTAAGTATTTTTTTACCAAAAGTACGTTTTCAGACACAAAAATTTAAAATAAAAGATAACTACTCATTCGATTCCGAATTTTTTATCATTTTGGGATAGAAAACAATCTGAGTGTTGATAATGAATAAAAAAAAAAATCATAAAATACAGGTGTTAATAAAAAATTCAATCCTTAAATGCATTTATTTTTTTATTTTTTTCAGAATTTTTGGAAATAGCATCAAATATCTTTAAAAAATCCTAGTAACTAAGCGTGCATAATATTTTAAAAAAATCACCATTTATTCCGCTTTCAGTTGAGGTATAAAACTTAATAATAACTTAAATAAAAAATTAGAAATTAAGACTTAACTAAATAGCAGTCCCATTTCATGTAGCAAAAATTTCCTACTTCAAGCGCTTCGGAGGTGGCCGTATTATCCTACTTATTCCATAAATGTAAAAGTTTGCTTATTTGGATGATTGTTAATCAATCACGCAAAACGGCTGAACGAATTAGGAGGAAATTAGGCACACAGATAGTTTATAAGTCGGATTAAAACATAGGAGGATACTATTATCTTGGTTAAAGGTTCCCTAGGGATTGTCTTGAATGTAAATGCGGATGAAGGCGCGGGCGGAAGCTAGTTTGCCATAAATGGTCGTGCTTACTAAAAATACTTTCGTCCGAGTGAGTTTGAAACAGGAATATTGAATATTTTCCGCCGATGAGTCAAAATTTTATACAGACAGCATCAAAAATAACCATGCATATCTGCCATTTTTAATGACCCGCTGCTGGGGAACAGGCCTTCCTTTCCTTTTGGGATAAAGCGGACGGGCCATAATCCACCACGTGGGCCCAAGGCGGATTGATCGGTGTTAACTCAATGTACCTTACATTGAGCCCTTGGTTCTGGCTGCATTTACAGTCGTTAACACTGACCAATCCACATTGGGCCCACGTAGTGGGTATGGCCCGTCCACTTTATCCATCCAAAAGCCAAAAGTAAGGCCTGTTCCCTAGCAGCGGGGCTTTAAAAATGGCTGATATGCATGGTTATTTGTGATACAGTTTGTATAAAATTTTGACTCATCGGCGGAAAATAATCCTGTCTCAAACTTACTCGGACGAAAGTATAAATACTTTCGTCCATTACGGCAGTACGACCATTTATGGCAAACTACCTTCCGCCCGCGACTTTATTCGCATTTACATTCGAGAAAATCCCTAGGGAACCTTTAACCAAGATAATAGTATCCTCCTATGTTTTAATCCGGTTTATAAACTATCTGTGTGCCAAATTTCATCCAAATCCGTTCAGCCGTTTTGCGTGATTGATTAACAATCATCCAAACAAGCAAACTTTCACATTTATGTAATAAGTAGGATATTACGGCCACCTCCTAAGCGCTTGAAGTAGGAAATCTTTGCTACATGAAATGGGACTGCTATTTAGTTAAGTCTTAATTTCTAATTTTTTATTTAAGTTATTATTAAGTTTTATACCTTAACTGAAAGCTGAATAGATGGTGATGTTTTTAAAATACTAGTATGCACGCTTACTTACTAGGATTTTTTTAAAGATATTTGATGCTATTTCTAAAAAATCTAAAAAAATAAAAAATTTGAATGCATTTAAGGATTGAATTTTTTATTAACACCTGTATTTTATGATTTTTTTTTTTATTCATTATCAACACTCAGATTGTTTTCTATCCCAAAATGATAAAAAAAACGGAATCGAATGAGTAGTTATCTTTTATTTTAAATTTTTATGTCTGAAAACGTACTTTTGGTAAAAAAATACTTAATTTCAATTAACTCAAAAACTATTATTTTTTTGAGAAAATGTTATATGACAAAAATTATTTGTATTGACCTCATCTATAACCTCTTAGCAGGAATACGTCATATTTCCAGTGACCCTGTATATTAATTTTTATTCAGTCAAAAAGGATTTGTTAATGGTGGCTCACAGCACTTCCCACAAGTGTGAGTGAGTAAGCGAGAAGAGAACATGTACACGCCGCCCTTTCTTATCCTATTCTTTAACAGCGCTGCACAGTGGGCTGAAAATCGTCTCTCAAAGACTTAGGGACATCAATTTATAAATGTCGTCTTTTTTGTTGTATTCGGCTTTTGTTTACAATCACTATGCTCAATTATGCTGAAAAAGTTATTACAGTGTATAAACGGCTGACTTATAATTATTTTGCAAAATATTTGTATGGAGCTCGCATGAAAAATCCGATTATCTTTGAAACTGCAAGTCAAACCGTAATATCCTTATAGGAGGTCTTAGAACTATTTATTTGTGATTTTTTAACATACCACATATAACGGTTGCAGCTGCAGGATTTTTGTAAAAAAAACCGGCCAAGTGCGTGTCGGGCCACGCGCCATAGGGTTCCGTAGTTACCTTATACCATACCATATTTAATACCACCTATAATTTTTCGTCTGTAAAAATAACTTTGTTTTTCACAGTGTTGGTATGAATGACAAAGTTATATTTGCGGTTTTGGAAAATGTGCTATATCTCAAAAACTAAATACTGTATCTCGTTCAAACCAATTTTGGTTGAAAGTGTTTATTAAGATCTACAGCATATATTTTTTTTAGATTTTTCACTCTCTTATTTCAAAAGTCAAAGGGGGGGGGACAAACATTTTACCACTTTGGCGGTGAATATCTTTCCAACGGTTGACTTTGAGAAAAAGTTGTCTTAGGAACCTTAATGACATTTTTAAAGACCTATCTATAGACATCCAACACGTGTTGGTTTGAAGAAAAAATTTTTTATCAGTTTCAGTTCCATGTATGTGGAGCCCCCCCTTAATCTTTTATTTTTCTTATTTTTGTTTTAAATTCGTAAAGCGGTTAACAGAATACATCTACCTACCAAGTTTCAACTGTGTAGTCTTAATACTTTCGGAATAAAGTGGCTGTGACATACGGACAGACAGACAGACAGACATGACGAATCTATAAGGGTTCCGTTTTTTGCCATTTAGGCTACGGAACCCTAAAAATGGACAAATATAACGTATTTTTCAAAATACTAGAAACCAATTAGTTATTTATTGCCTCTCTAGTATGCGTAAGCGATATTAGCTACTTTCAGTTAGTAATATTTTTCAAAATAATTATAAGTCAGCCGTTTATACACTGTAATAATTTTTTCAGCATAATTGAGCATAGTGATTGTAAACAAAAGCCGAATACAACAAAAAAGACGACATTTATAAATTGATGTCCCTAAGTCTTTGAGAGTCGATTTTCAGCCCACTGTGCGCCGGTTGTATTTATTATATAAAATGGTACAAGATTTTATGAAAATAACGCGTTTCTGTCTGTACGCATGCGCAAGCTTCCTACTTATAAATATTGAAATCACTATCGGGATAAATTCCCCGTAGTCACACTCACACTGGTGTGGTAAAACGGTGTGACCACGGGTCGGTCGTGTCTTTTTTGTATAATAACAAAATAAAACCACGATATCCTTATTCAATATATTTTATTTAAACTAAATCATATCAGTATGACAAACAAAAAGACCCACAACTCTTAAATATACGGTAAACTTTTGTACACTATCATCCTAAGGGCTATATATGTATATAGCCATCCCTCTCGCACACATTCACTCTCACAGTTACTCACGTAACCAACGTCAATTGAAAACTTATATTTACTTAACCCTTGCTTGTAAATAATACAAGCACTGTGTGCTAAGTGCGTGCTCTAATTTACTCGATTGCGTAACTTAATTTGTTTGACATTCCGGAATAAATATTTCAATAGATGTTGAAATTGAAGTTCGTATTTGTCGATCGAGTAAAAAAACTACGCATTTTACACTCTGAACAACTTATAAACTAGTTTATGTAAATACATTCGTCAATCAAACCCTAAATAGGATTCAGAAGACATCAAACACGGGTCATCTTGTAACTTATTTAAAACGGATTGTGCATATACTAGACTGAGCAAAAACGTGCTAAAATCCGACACTTATTGCATCTATTTATTAAGTAAAATTCAAGTGACCAACCCACTGAAATCAACAAAAAAACAATGGATCAATTTAATTAACTTATATCTGTCTGACCCGCTTTAATAAGTTTACAAAATGTTACAAAAATAACCGACCAGTTTAACTGCTTAGTTAGATTTATACCTAAATAGATAAAGGTATTTTCACTAGTTCAATATTTTTGAAATAATTGATTATTTGTATAATATAATTGTAACATAAATGAAAATACAATCAAAATAATATTTGAACTATGCCAGTGGCTTATTGATAATAAGACAATCACGTCTATGAGAAAACAAAAAATGATTTGGTCATTAACTGTTTAGCTTATTTTTAAAATATATTTTGAGAACTAAATACTTAAACCGTAGCAAATATTTTAATACTATTTTTTTGAATCTTTAGTGCACAATAATAATAAATTTTTGATGAATTGTGTTATGACTTTTCGAATCTCTCGTTTTTTTACACTGTTAATATTTTGTATCGAAAAATTGTACACCTTAAATTGCTTGGACTAAATTATTTTCCACTAATGATGTAGCAAGTGTTTTTGAATGATTCCATTTCACAAACTATTACTATGAGTTGTTTATTTCATACATGTACATAACGAAACATTACTTTTCAATATTTTGTATTATTTTGGTAGCGTTTTAGTATGACGCTTCGAAGTATGTTTAGTTGTATCAGTGTTTAGGACTATAACAAAAACCTGAGAACTACATGTTATTCTTTACTTGTCTTATTAAATAATTCAGTGTTTTTCAAACTGTGGGTCCGCGACCCCGAACTTTACTCGGGGAATCGCAGGTAAAAGAAACAGATACAAGAATAAAAGATATAATTTAGTAACAAGGCTGGACCTGTTAATTATATTAACAATTTTAAAAATTTACGTCACATGTTGACAAATTCACAAATTGTTACATTGTTATGGTACGTAGTCTTTAGAATCACTAACATTTTGTGTTTATGGCCCTAGAGGGTCGCTAGATTTTTTTAACTTGTAAAGGGGTCCCTTATCTAAAAAGTTGAAAAACACTGAAATAAATTGTTCTCGACAAAACATTCGATTGAAACAAAAACATACAATGTTATTAGTTCTGTCTCCTACTGAAATGGCTTGTCGACAATTCGTATAGAATGGAAGTGGCGTATATGATTATTATGAAATTTTTGTTTCGAAACACTCGTATTGTCTATGGTAAGCAATATCTTAACTCTATTCATATTGTAGAAAGCATTTATGTAAGGGGGCAGGCCAAAAACTAGTGATGTTATTAAAAACGATTCGTTTAATTTTAAAAATTTTATATAAAACATTATTGTTAAGTCAACTGAGACTAGTAAAGAACAACGTATAGTCAGTTTATTCTTCATTGTCCTATTGAGTAAACAGCTTTTGACAGTTATCATAAGTTTTTTAAACTTAAATTGTTATTTTAAAAATATGTCGTCTTATTAAATCAAATTGTTACTAATTAGCCATTTGTTTCGTAATCTATGTGTGTAAAAACATTTTGTTGTATTTTATAATTGCTTTTTTAATAGAGTTGGGTGAAGATTGTTTACCAAATAAGACAAGTAATGATGACAGACTATAGTACAGCTTATAGAGGTGTATGTGTGTGTGTTCGTTTGTGTGACGGTCACTTTTTGTCGGGTGCGGGCGCGGCGCCGAGCGCTGCGTTAGCCGCGTTGCCGGCGCCGTAGTTCTGTGGACAACCACGATATTAGATAAGGCCAGGGATTCCCAACCTTTTAGCCTATACGCCTCCCCAACTTTATGGTAAAATACTTACACCCCCCTGCCCCCGGGTGAATCTACGGCCGTTTTGTACGCCGTTATTCTCCTCAACATAATATATTTTCATAATTCTAGAGTATGAAAATTCTGTCCCCATGTGCAGTGACGAGAATAGGTCCCAGACAAGTAGTGTTTAGTAGCATAAATTATATTATTTTTGCTACCTATCATAGCAATTTTATGTAGAGGACAACCTTTATTCTCATAAGGACAGATTCTCAAAAGGACAGCAGTACAGGTAAGCAGAAAAAGAGAAAAGAAGGTTTAACTTCTATATTTTGAATAGCTTTTTTTTCTTATTTTTCGTAATACAATACATCACCAAAGTACCAGGATCTCATAAATACGGAGAAGGTTAACTTCTATATTTTTAATCACTTTTTAATGTAATAGGTGACGTTTCTCCGTAATAGGTGACATAGCCAGAAAAAAAATTGTACAATGACCCGTCTATACTCGCTCGTGCGCCAACATATTGCCATTGCGCTCGCACAGGCACAACAATAATGTTAGCGCGAGAGCGACAGAGATAAAGTACCTACCTATAGACGGGTCATTGTACAAAATTCCATCTGCTTGGCGTTAACCCCCTCTAAATCTATGCTACCCTGGTACTTTGGTAACGTAATTTAATTTTTATTTATCAACTGCAGCAGTCCAAAACTGACTTACACTTATTGTGAGAAGGCGCACAGCACTTCTCACAATAAGTTTGGGTGAGTGAGCGAGAAGAGAACATCATATAACGCCATTTCCAGTCCAGTTCTTTAACAGCGCTGGTTGTATTATTTATAAAACGGTACAAGATTTTGATGAAAATAGCGCATTTCTGTCTATATATGGTCAAGTGGATAAAAAACTTTTGAGAATCTATTAATTTGTGTGTGCAGCTGTACCATTTTCGGTTTTTTGACAATCTGTCCTTTTGAGAATCTGTCCATAAGAGAATAAAGGGAGGACAATGACGGCG
Organism: Agriphila geniculea; assembly: GCA_943789525.1. Classification (NCBI taxonomy): domain Eukaryota; kingdom Metazoa; phylum Arthropoda; class Insecta; order Lepidoptera; family Crambidae; genus Agriphila; species Agriphila geniculea. The sequence goes on from OX038895.1 coordinate 10,222,943, forward strand.
TTCAAAACGCCCGCAAATTCGCCGTCTATGGGCCCAATTTTGATCAATAAAAAAAAAACTAAAAAAATACTTGTACATTTTATTTATCAAAATTGCAGATTTTATTTATAATCAACAAAATTATTGGTTCAGACCTGAAAATAAAACCGACAGATTACAGTCATTGAGTACCTCTATTAAATGGTTACAGATCGGCGAATAATGTTTAGTTTATGCGTAATAGGAAATGTTTTGTTAAGTGTGTGTAAAATTACCTGGTAATATTGTGCCCACGCTTGCTCGGCGGCGTTGCCGCCCGCGGCGGACCCCGATTGTTGAGCGCCCTGTCCGTACTGTAAGTACATATACAATGTGTTACAAAATAACCCCTAGTGCCGAATATGGTAGATACAGACCATCAAACTGGACCACTTTTACTATGGGCACAGAAGATACAGGGTCATTTTGTAATCACCATCCAAATTTTAAGGATGTGTTCAGTCCATGAGACTGAAAAACTTTCTCTAAGGAACACATGGTCAAATATGTAAAATAAAAATCGACTTTCCATACAAATCAAAGAGATCACGTGATCAATTTAGTATGGGATGACCAAAATTTTTTGGCGTAATTTGTCACATGTTTCTTAGAGAAAGTTGTTTAGTTTCATGGACTGAACACATTCTCAAAATTTGGATGGTAAGTTCAAAATGACCCGATATAAGTACTACCGTACAGAAAGGAAACTCCACCCCGCCCTACAATCAATTACCTCACCGCACCGGCGCCCACCGCGCGAGTTCCGTGTGCCAATTCGTGTGCTCTTTCAATAGCACGCACACAGTTGCGCGTGTGCAAAAACGTCACTGTGTAGCGTCTGTGTAATAGGTAGTTGAAACGCGACGTTTGTATGGAGTGCCCGGGGTGTGCTATGAGACCAACTCTGAAATCGCGAAAAAATAATCAGGTGTTTCATACATTTTGATATATTTGTTATTAATTTTTGTATGAAACAGCAGTTTTTTTTTGCGATTCCAGAGTTGGTCCCATAGTAAAAGTTGTTCAGTTTGATGGTCCCTATCTACCATATTCGGTATTAGGGTTTATTTTGTAACACGTTGTATAAGGTATTTTAATTAATTGAAACACGCTTAGTAGGTATGAACTCCATCATACCAAAAAAAGTTTGATCGCATGATGGAAACTGATCTGTAGGCTGTTCTTAACTAATATTGAGCTGGGCCAAACTAACGTGCCGGACTACAGCTGGGCCACAAAAAGAAGTTGGAAATCTGACTTTTTGACTATCCCATGATGAAGAGGATAGTTTGTCGGAATTTGTCGCCCAAAAACCAGAATTTGTCGGGCTTGCGTTTAGGAGATACGTGTGGCGCAGCTGTAGAGACGTCTCTACAGCTGAGCCACACAGATCTCGAAAACGGAAGGTCGTAGCGAAAATCTGATTACTCGTGTGTGCAGCCGTTAATTTGTCGGATTTTGTCACCAAAAACCAGATTTTGTCGGTCTTGCGTTTAGGACTTACGACCTTTCGTTCTCGAGATCCAGGTAAAAAGGTCTCCACAGCGCATCCTCACATATCTCCTAAACGCAAGATCGACAAACTCTGATTCTTGGTGACAAATTCCGACAAACTAACGGCTACACACTCGAGTTATCAGATTTTCACTACGACCTTCCTTTCTCAAGATCCAGGTAGAAAAGTCTCCACAGCGTATCCTCACATATCTCCTAAACGACTGAGACTGAGTCAGCCGCGAGCAGTAGGCGCGTATAAAAGTTTAAGCGCGGAGTGAGACCCTCTTGACTAAAGATTTTTAGGTAAATATAACATAAATAACATCGTAACGGTTTTGGTTTTATCATTCAGATTTAGCGCGATTGGGCCCCGTCTAATTATTAATTCACTGGAGTAAACTGACAGATTCTAATGTCGCATTGTAAAATATTTTTGCCTAATTTATTTTATTGCGTTTAGTTCATTGTGATTCAGTTCACTCAAACAAAGTCAGTAACGTTCATGGTTACAAATGGGACATTTTTTAAGCAACCCTCAAACGTTGATGGTTACAAACGTAAACGTCAGATTACTCCAGTGAATTAATAATTAGGCTTTAGAGCTTATTTCCACTACGCGACTCTGGTCTCTGCCCAAGCTTATTTTCAAAATCGACGTCGAAGAAATAACATGTCTTTACTTGTAAACAAATAAACCGGCCAAGTGCGAGTCGGACTCGCGCACGAAGGGTTCCGTACCAAAAAACGGCAAAAAAGCACATTTGTTCTATGGGAGCCCCCTTCAATATTTATTATATTATATTTTTAGTATTTGTTGTTATAGCGGCAACAGAAATACATCATCTGTGAAAATGTCAACTGTCTAGCTATATCGGTTTATGAGATACAGCCTGGTAACATACAGACAGACAGCGGGTAATCTTAGTAATAGGGTCCCGTTTTTACCCTTTGGGTATGGAACCCTAAAAACGAAAACATAGATTTTGGATACATCCATTGTTAAGAGAACGTACTACAAAAGGTGCATTTTATTCATTCTATAATGAGTTACGGGAATACGACACAATTTTTTTCAATTACATACGAATGTTGCATACTTACCGGTCGCTAGTCGCGCGCGGCTAGCCGTGCAGTGGATATTGCAAAATAGTTTTGCATAGATGTCGAGACGCGCGCGGCTATTTGACTATCTGAATAAATAGGAGACGCGCGCGGCTAGCCGCTTAGTGAAAATTAGGTCTTAGACAAGGACCGGGGGCCCTACCGCCTAACTCAAAGCTTTAGCCAGAGCGATAGCTAGACTATATCCATCCTTGTCATATCATAACACGATGACAAGGACGGACAGTGCACTGACGTCATAAACCAAAGCGAGAGAGTTAGGCGGTCCGGGGGCGAAACCGCTTACTGTTAAAGGGGTTTCTGATTTTGTATTTCATAGACTTGTTTTCAAAAACCTTATCAATACGGTAACCCTATCGAAAGGGTAACCCAAGTAAGGACTTACTGAATACGAAAACCCTATCGGGGAAACCCTATGAAGGCTTTATGAAGGGGTTTTAAAACGTGTTCAAGCAATTTATACCTAGTTCCATCTGGGCCGAAGGACCGGAACCGCTTACCGTTAAAGGGGTTTTGATTGGGTATTTCATGAACCTCTAACCGTTAAAAAGGGTTTTGATCGGGTGTTTCATAGACTTATTTTCAAAAACCCTCTCAATACGGTAAGCATAACGTTGACTAACTCTAAAGAAAGTAATATTTGGTAAGCTTTTTAATATGGTTTCCCTATCAATTGGGTTAACCAAAAAAGGGGTTTTCCGGTCCCCAGTCTTAGGCTCACCCCAGGCCAGCCTTGCTGCTGCTGTTGCCACTGCTGCCACTGGTACCACTGCTGGGCGGTGTAGTTCGCTGGCCACTGCCCCTGTCCTTGCCCCTGCCCCTGCTGCCCCTGCGCTTGCCCCTGCGCCTGCCCCTTGCCCGCGGCCTGCCCGCCCTGCCCGCTCGCGTTGGGGTTCCAATTGCCCCAGTAGTTGCCCCAACCCGCTGTGGTAAATCAACATCACTATTATTGTCATTTCAGACCGCTGCTGATTAAACTACGATTGACATTTAGGTAAAAGGCTAGGCTTGTGAAGGAGTGTTTCGCAGGTTGTCTGGTTCGCGATTTGTCTGTATTCTACAATTCGTCTGGTTTCTTTTTAAAATTAACAGCTGCTAATTTTTCATATCAGACTATATCATAAGAGGAATTATCTTAGGAATTAAGGTACAAAGGCCCGAAATAGCCTATGCCGATGTTCCTATACGATCTACTTGGTTTTCTATCTGAACAAAGTGATAGATAATATTTTTTTCGCAACTAGTCTGGATTTAAAAATGATAAAAATCCAGACGAACTACGAATTTTTATTAATAATTCGTCTGCAAGACAAATTACGAATTAGCAAAACACAAAGATCATAAAGCCAGACGAATTGACAAAAAAATCGCAGTTGGTCTGCCAGACAAATTGCGAATCAGAAAACCTGCGAAACACTCTTGTGAAGGATTGAAGGCTAATTGAGTTGGCTGGCGCGATATCCCGAGAATTGTTAAAAAAATACCTGAATAAATTTCAAATTTAAAAACCTCCGACACAAAAAATCCCATCCCATCTCCATAAATGGCTGGATGGATTTCCATCAAACGTGGCCAACGATGGTGGCTACGATCACCAACAATGCTGGTGTAAGAACCATCTCGATTAATTTAGCTTTCAATCAAAAAAACCGCATTGAAATCACGTGATTCACCATTAATGATACGCACAGACACAGATATAGGCTTATAAAACCCCTCTTTGCGATGCGTCAGGGGTTAAAACACAAAGTTATTGGCACATGGATTGGTTTAGTTGACTCGATTTGTAGTTAACGATTATGGTCCACCAAAACGTCTTAATTTTGATATTTAGCTTTTAAAAAATGTTGAAGGTATTTTTTTCCACCGTAACATGAAAAGCTAAGTAAGATTTCATTAAAAAAACGGCAAAAAAAATACGTTTGTTGTATGGGAGCCCCCCTTAAATATTTATTTTATTCTGATTTTAGTATTTATTGTTATAGCGGCATCAGAAATACATCATCTGTGAAAATGTCAACCGTCTACCTGTTGTCGTTATTAATATCGAGAAAAAACGGCAAAAAAAAAAACACGTTTGTTGTATGGGAGCCCCCCTTAAATATGTATTTCTGTTTTTTTTTTTATTTGTTGTTGTAGCGGCAACAGAAATACATCATCTGTGAAAATTTCAGCTGTCTAGCTATCACGGTTCATGAGATACAGCCTGGTGACAGACAGACAGACGGACAGCGGAGGCTTAGTAATAGGGTCCCGTTTTTACCCTTTGGGTACGGAACCCTAAAAAGTAAATTTGCCTAAAATGATCTTTACGCATTTGTAGCAGAAAGATTATTATGTATTTGTTAAACGTATTCTTTACAAAGTTTTCAATGTTCTTTGTCTGTCTCTTATCTTAACTTTGTAGTTATGTACTTTTTGTGTGGCCTTTGGTATAAATAAATAATTTATCTCTCTCTCAGAGTATACCGACCTTGGTTCTGGTTCCAGTTGCCCCAGCCGCCCCACCCTCCGGCCCACTGGTTCCACCCCTGTTGCGGGTTTTGGCTATTCTGCATTTGCCCCTCCTGCTACAACATATCAAGAAATAAATTACTAGCTCGTGAGTTTGTGACGATGGCGTTATGAAATGAAATGAAAATATCTTTATTTAAATGAACGCACATAATAAGCGTTTTTAAATCGTCAAATCTTTTACCCTACCACACGTGCCGGACTACAGCTGCGCCACAAAAAAAAAGGTGGAAATCTGACATTTTGACTATGCCATGATGAAGTCTATAGTTTGTCGGAGTTTGTCGCCAAAAACCAGAGTTTGTCGGTCTTCCGTTTAGGAGATACATGTGGCTCAGCTGTAGAGACGTCTCTACAGCTGCGCCACACAGATCTCGAAAACGGAAGGTCGTAGCGAAAATCTGATTACTTGTATGTATAGCCGTTAGTTTGTCGGAGTTTGTCGCACAAAAACCAGAGTTTGTCGGTCTTGCGTTTAGGAGATACGTGTGGCGCAGCTGTAGAGACGTCCCTACAGCTGAGCCACACAGATCTCGAAAACGGAAGGTCGTAACAGAAATCTGATTACTTGTGTGTGTAGCCGGTAGTTTGTCGGAGTTTGTCACCAAGAACCAGAGTTTGTCGGTCTTGCGTTTAGGAGATATGTGAGGATACGCTGTGGAGACCTTTCTACCTGGATCTTGAGAACGGAAGGTCGTAGCGATAATCCGATTAGTCATATCTATAGTCGGTAGTTCGACCGAGTTTGTCACCAAATATCAGAGTTTGTCGGTCTTGCGTTTACGAGATATGTGAGATTTTCGCTACGACCTTCCGTTCTCGAGATCCAGGTAGAAATATCTCTATAGCATATCCCCACATATCTTCTAAACGTAAGATTGACAAACTCTGATTTTTGGTGACAAACTCCGACAAACTAATGGCTACACACTCGAGTTATCAGATTTTTGCTACGACCTTCCGTTCTCAAGATCCAGGTAGAAAGGTCTCCACAGCGTATCCTCACATATCTCCTAAACGCAAGACCGACAAACTCTGGTTCTTGGTGACAAACTCCGACAAACTACCGGCTACACACACGAGTAATCAGATTTCTGTTACGACCTTCCGTTTTCGAGATCTGTGTGGCTCAGCTGTAGAGACGTCTCCTACAGCTGCGCCACACGTATCTCCTAAACGCAAGACCGACAAACTCTGGTTTTTGTGCGACAAACTCCGACAAACTAACGGCTATACATACAAGTAATCAGATTTTCGCTACGACCTTCCGTTTTCGAGATCTGTGTGGCGCAGCTGTAGAGACGTCTCTACAGCTGAGCCACATGTATCTCCTAAACGGAAGACCGACAAACTCTGGTTTTTGGCGACAAACTCCGACAAACTATAGACTTCATCATGGCATAGTCAAAAAGTCAGATTTCCAACTTTTTTTTTGTGGCGCAGCTGTAGTCCGGCACGTCCCTACCACCCATTATGACGTCTTTTAACTGACAAGAAAAATGGGCGCAAAAAACTTGTCAGCGTTATCAGATGGAACGATATTTACAAATAATGTATATCGTTTCCAGACTTTATATTAACAAAGATTAACAAATAAATAACATTATTTAATTAGCTCATATCATAATGAATTTCAAATTACTTAATCAAATTACAGGGTGCAAGCTAAATTCAAAGTTTACAATCAACATACAATTCAATATGCGTTAAGATAGGTAGTCAGAAGCAGACCCATTCCCACTGGCAGCACTCGTTCACGAGCATGACGCATGAACCAGCTATCGCTTCGCTCAACCATATTTGAGGGAACGTAGCGACCCGCTTCACACGACACCACCGCAGAAATGATTAAAGAGAGCATGACATACTAAGGCTACCCATATTAAGGCATCGAATTGAAAACTAATATTCAAAAGCTTTTCATAAGCCTTTTAGAAAACTACCGACTATAGAAAGTAAAGAGATTGCAATTAAACAAATCAAAACAAGGTAAATTATAAATTATGTTTTGAGTAAGAAGTGCCATACATACAGACAATATAAAACAGATACATATATTTTTTATATACGACGCCCTTAATACAAGCAGACAGAAGCATACCCATTCCCGCTGGCAGCACCCGTTCACGAGCATGACGCATGAACCAGCCATCGTTTCGCTCAACCATATTTGAGGGAACGTAACGACCCGCCTCACACGATACCACCGCAGAAATGTTTAAAGTGAGCATGACATACGAAAGCTACCCATATTGATCTGATTGATTATGATCTGATAGTGACATGTCCATCAGCCATTCTTAATGTCCCCACTGCTGGGGCACAGGCCTTCCTTATGGGTGGATAAGGAGGACGGGCCATAACCCACCACGCGGGCCCAATGCGGATTGGGGTGTTGACTGTAAATGCAGCCGGGACCAAAACGGCTGAACGTGCCTTTCGAAGCACGGAAGAGCTCGAAATAATAAATTTTTGGTCACCCATCCCATGATCGACTCTTGCGAATGTTGCTTAACCTCCGCAATTGCTGGGCCAGGCGCTAAACTTATTCATAAAAAAATGCGCTATAAAAAGAGTTTTGGTGGTAGAACTTATTTCAAGTCCGCCTGGCTATAATCATCTTAGCATCATCTTACCTAAGTCTGACCCCATAACAACAATTTAAAAATTTTTGTGCTCCGGCAGTTAGAGGTAAGATAGCCAGTTCCTCAGTGATGAAGATTCCGGGTGTAGTGCGCTTCCACCTTCGGCCTTATCGTCACTTAACATCAGGTGAGGTGACGTACCATGGACAACAGCGTCGCTTAACCACTGCTCAGGTTAAAATCGCTTGCCCCGCCGCGCCCGCTGTCACATACGTTTAGTTCGTGCAGGGGCGATACGCGCGCACACAAATTTTGTTGCAAACTGGTTAAGCGACGCTGTTGCCCATAGCACAGAATACATAATAGTACAAGTACAGAAGATCCACTCCTCAAAGTGATTTAAATAAATAGCGACTCTGTCCTAGACACAATAAAGTGCAATTCAGGTCGGACACCGCTCCCTTCGCTAGTTATATTCACCTAGAAGTTATCTCTCTTTCTATCGCGTAGCTCTTACCTCTTCTAACGACTTCAGGGTTTCTTCTTTTAAATAATAATGAAATAATAGCTTACAATACTTTATTACAAGTTATGTGTTTGAGAAATTAAATATGTACTTTAATACGTTTCAAAAAACCCTAGGCTAGATACAGTCAACGCCATATCAGACTATACATACTGTTTGAGGCAATTTGCTTTCTTACGAAATCAAATTGTCATTAATAATTAAGTTTATTTCGAAAGTAGATAAGTAAGTACCTACCTAAATAAAACGTAAGTAGGTACCTAAGAATAAACGAATACTAAATACTAACTATATCGGTAGTAGATAAGCACGATGTCGTTTGGAACTTTTGGAAGTGTGAAAAACGTGAGGTGCGGATCCTTTTTATTACTATTAAGGCAGCCCATTGCGATGCAATATGCCTTCATTTTGGTTAAATATCATAAATGTACGAACGAACGACGCGACAATACGCGAATGCGGTGTGTGAGTGAGTATCGAAATCGAATTGCTAACGTGCGTCCCAGCCGGCACGCGGCAGCCCTCTGAAATTAGTCCGTCCGGACGGACCCGCCGGCTACTTGTAGTTTCGTACCTAAAGCGCGGAGTGCGCCTAGCCTGCCCATAGTACGGTTTCAATGAAACAGCAAACAACTTACTTGTCTTTTTACAGATATGTCAGGCCCTACAATCTCAAAACAGTTGACGCGTTACAAGTAGGGAGAACACCTGAGTTAAGATGGTATCGTGTTTCATATAAAAATATCGGCCAAGTGCGAGTCGCACTCGCGCACGAAGGGTTCCGTAGCAAAAAACGACAAAAAACACTTTTGTTGTATGGGAGCCCCACTCAAATATTTATTTTATTCTATTTTGAGTAACTGTTGTTATAGCGGCAACAGAAATACATCATCTGTGAAAATTTCAACTGTCTAGCTATCACGATTCATGAGATGAAGCCTGGTGACAGACAGACAGCGGAGTCTTAGTAATAGGGTCCCTTTTTACCCCTTGGGTACGGAACCCTAAAAACCGAAATTGAAGGTATAAGTAGCTTTGCAATTTAGACTCATTACAACTTAAGTTTACTTGACATGGTCACATATTGTGGCGATGTGCAAATTACAATATAATGTAATAAAAAAAATCGATACTATTCATAACTAACAGAAAAAACCAGCAAGTTTGTACTTTATTTCCTACATAAAGGTCCTTCTTAAATAGTGCACGAAATTTTAAGGGGTCAATGTACTCATGCATACAAACAACTTTTACAATCGTACCAACATTGAAATCGCGAAAAAAAAACAGCTGTTCCATACATTTTGATCTATTCGATTTTAGATTTTTTTTTTCGCGATTTCAATGTTTGTACCATAGTAAAAGTTGTTTGTATGCATGAGTACATTGACTCCTGAAAATTTCGTGCACTATTTAAGAAGGACCTTATATATTATTACAAAAGTACTCTTTGAGATATATTAATTCATTACTGTTTTTCTTACCACGGGTGCCGGCAGCACTGTGCAAGGGAATGCACTTGCACCCCCCTGTCAGAAAAAAATACATAGATTTTTAACTTCTTTAAATTATCCATCCATCCATGTTTTTTACTTTGTCAATCAATTGAGTATCCTCCTATATTAAAATCGCGAAAAAAAAACAGCTGTTCCATACATTTTGATCTATTCGATTTTAGATTTTTTTTTCGCGATTTCAATGTTTGTACCATAGTAAAAGTTGTTTGTATGCATGAGTACATTGACTCCTGAAAATTTCGTGCACTATTTAAGAAGGACCTTATATATTATTACAAAAGTACTCTTTGAGATATATTAATTCATTACTGTTTTTCTTACCACGGGTGCCGGCAGCACTGTGCAAGGGAATGCACTTGCACCCCCCTGTCAGAAAAAATACATAGATTTTTAACTTCTTTAAATTACTTTTTGAATAAAACCTGAAGGCGTCTAGGTTGCTGTCCATGTTTTTTACTTTGTCAATCAATTGAGTATCCTCCTATATTAAGTAAGCTAATAGTATTATATTTTATTTATTTTTATTTTTCTATACCGATCGATAAAATTAGCGATCCTCATCGACAGGGTTAATATTTAAGTATGTAAAATTAACCCTTCATTGTGATTGCGGGCATTTTTTCAAATATTTCATATGCTGTGATAAAAATTGAAGCAGATTGATTTATGGTACTAGTTTTATTCAAACTGTCATCATCATCATCATATCAGCCGCACGACACCCACTGCTGGGTCTGTACCCATCCCTAAGGATCTCCACGATGATCGATCCTGCGCTCAAACACTGTTTCGTATTATTCAAACTGTGTTTAGTATTAATTAAGTATTGAGTGTGAGCAACTGTGTGTGTGTGTTTGTGTTTAAAAGAAAATACTGACCACTATATGATTTTCCACACAAACAAGTTAACTTATGAAAGGTATTTTTATAAAGAATTTAATCAGATTTTATTTGAATTTGATATTGTCCGAAAGCTGTAATAGTCAACTTATGGAATTTATTGTCGAATTTACTGTATATTTTCTCCTCGTTTAGGCGCAGAATGTCCAATTCGCAAAATGTCCAGCGGTCGCAAAACGTCCAATTCGCAAAATGTCCAATTCGCAGAACGTCCAGTTCGCAAAATGTCCAATATTCTTGACTAGCGACGCGCTCCGACTTTGCACGAGTTCCCGTGGGAATATCGGGATAAAAACTGTCCTATAATCAAATCTATAATAATCCTAAATCCTATTGTTTTTTTTTCTTCTTACTTACCTATTAACAAATCGGACAAAATAAACACATGTCGTATGTATTTTTCTTATTAGGATAAAAATATTTTTCATTGTTAGGTAATTAAAATTATAGTTACAATTATTTTTATAGGATTTTTCATGTTGATTTTATATTGTTTGAATTAAAATACTTTACATTTTCTTTACCATATAGGGTTTGAAGACATTTTTATTCTCATAAGAACGAGTCAGGATAATTTGACATTTTTGCGAACTGGAGATTTTGCGAATTGGACATTTTGCGAACTGGACATTTTGCGAATTGGGCATTTTGCGAATTGGACATTTTGCGAATTGGACGTTTTGAAACCACTGGACTTTTTGCGAATTGGACATTCTGCGCCTAAACGTTTCTCCTATTCGCCGTGTATTAGTTTGAAAAATTTCATGTATGAAACTCCAATTTCTTTCTATTCTAATTGACACATGGCACATACGAGAAATTTGACAGTTAAGTCGTCGGCAAGTTGACTATTACAGCTTTCAAACAATATCAAATTCAAATAAAATCAGATTGAATCCTTATATTGAACTAATATTATAAATGCGAAAGTCCGTTTGTTTGTTTGTTACGCCTTCACGTCTTAACTATTGAACCGATCATCATGAAATTTTGCATACACGTTGTCAGGGGTACAGAGAAGGACATAGGGTACCTTTTATCCCGAAAAAAAAAAAATTTTTGTCGAGGGATAGCAAAAAAACTTTCCACGCAGACGAAGTCGCGGGCGGCCGCTAGTTAATTATAAAAATACCTTTCAAAAGTTACCTTGTTTGTATGAAAAACCATATAGTGGCCCCTATTTTCTTTTGAGCAGTGTATTTAATATCTGTTGCATATCATTGCTAGCAGCCTCAAAGATGATGCTGATATTGAAAGAGAGATGGAAACATGTTGGCTCGCAGATTTTCTCGTTGCTCAGAAGACGTTAAAGTCACACTTTTTAAGGCATATTGCCAAAACATATACACGGGAAATCTGTGGGTTAACCATATTAAAAAGTTGCTGGAGACACTGCGAATCCTTTATAATAATATCTTTAGAATGATGTTGGGTCTTTTTTGCAGTGCATCTGGCATGTTTTCGGAGTACCAAACTGATGGTTTTGTTCTTTATTTGCTATATACTTACATATTACAAAAGTACTCTTTGAGATATATTCATTCATTAGTGTTTTTCTTACCATGGGTGCCGGCAGCACTGTGCAAGGGGGTGCACGTGCACCCCCCTGTCAGGAAAAAATACATAGATTTTTTAATTTTATTAAATTTTATTTTTATTTTTAATAAAAAACTGAAGGCGTCTAGGTTACGTAAAAAAACACATTCCTAATCTGCAGAGTAGGGACAGTCCCAATAGCATCCTAAAGACCCTGGCAAATCGAAACACTCCCCACTGTGGAAGTGCTTTATTCGAAGAGTGACAGCCACGGGAACCTACCCTTTTATGTGATAGTCAGTCTTGTTCAATATGTTAATACAAATTAAATTACTAACAATAGTATTAAAATTAGGTCAAGGACCGGAAACGGAAACGCTTACCGTTAAAGGGCTTTTTGATTGAGTATTTCATAGGCCGTATACAGAGAGAAAGCAGGTTGACGCAGTTTGAGGCAGGTTGCTATACTAAAATGGACCGGCGCATATAAGCGCTTACAAGCGCTTAGTATAGCGAAAATATAATATAATGCGCGGGGATAAGGTCCATTTTAGTATAGCAACCTGCCTCAAACTGCGTCAACCTGCTTTCTCTCTGTATACGGCCATAGACTTGTTTTCAAAAACCCTATCAATACGGTAACCCTATCGAAAGGGTGACCCAGGTAAGCACTTACCGTATCCGAAAACTCTATCGGGGAAATCCTATGAAGGCTTTATGAAGAGGTTCTAAAACGTGTTCAAGCAATTTATACCTAGTTCCACCTGGGCCGAAGGACCGGAAGTCCGGAACCGCTTACCATTAAAGGGGTTTTGATTGGGTATTTCATAGACTTTTTTAAAACCTTATTAATACGGTAAGCATATCATCGACTAACCCTATCGAAAGGGAAACCCTATCATTTGATAAGCTTTTTAAGAGGGTTTCCCTAACAATGGAGAATGTCACTGGGTCTGTTAAATCACTTAAACTTTATGACCATGTAGCTAAATATCTAGCAATACACTTGTTTTAGTTTCATTTTAATCAAGTGAGTAGTTTTAAAGTTATAAGGGTTTAAAGATAATGCCAAGCGCACTTAAATATACACATCAACTTTATCTAGGGATACAGGTGTTATTTTCATACAAACGAGGTAACTTCGAAGCCTTGGTTTTCTGCCAGGGATGTACCATGCTGTAATCTGATGATTGCCATCCAGGGGGTGAATGGAGTAGATACACACTCAACTGATTTGATCAGTATTCTTAAAGATTAATGGGTCAGAGTTCTCAGTTTGAGGAATTCCATACATTTACATGCTATTTTCTCGGTTTTTTTAAACATGTCCATTACGTTTTTAGAATGCTGCTGCTGGTCAGATCAGTTGGGTGTGTATAGCGATCTGAATCTCCTCCATTCACTCCCTGGATAGTCGTCTTCAGATCACAGCACAGTACATCCCTGGCAGGAAACCAAAGCTTCAAATTTACCTCGATAGTATGAAAATAGCACCTGTATCCCTAGACAAAGTTGATGTGTGTATGTGCTTTAAGACGTAAGGTTCACCTGTATGACCAATGACGTCATCGTACAACACAAAATAACAGTGTTCTAGGCCATATAACTTTTCTATTTTAAGAGATATCGCGAAAATTTCTTCGCAGTTGTGCATGTGGTCCTATAAGATATTAGATAAGTCACTAAACAAAAATCGCTGTTATTCTCCATTGGCTTAACCAAAGGGGTTTTCCGGTCCCTGGATTAGGTACTAACACATAAGGATGTAATTTATCTGAAATAAAAATAATTAAATTAAATTTGAATATATTTACCTTGGGGTTGGGATGCCTGGGGCCGGGCGGCGGCGCGGCGCGCGGCTGGCCGCGGCCCTGCGGCTGCGCGCCGCCGCGCTGCCACGAACCGCTCTGACCGCCTACATACACATACTATCATTACCAGCGAACTAAAGCCACATGAAAAGTACAACTAAGTAGATAGAGCTAAAAATGCTGGCATTTAATTATGCAGCACAAAGCGTCCGAGCACTGGTTGCTTATTAGCGACCATAATTTCTATACTTTTAGATCTTTTCTGTACTTAAACGAAAAAATAAGATACATTATTTCTGCATCTTTTTACTGCCTTCTTTGCATCTTTTACACCATTTGACTATAAAGAACGTCATTTCTAATAAACTCTCCCTTTCTATCTTTTCTCTACAATATAAACTGCAATTTATTGAAAAGAACACTAACGTCAGTCACCGGGCGGCTGGCCCGACTAAAGCTGAGCGGGTTGTACTTTTTCGGCCTCATGGTGCCATTTTTTAAGCAATATTTGTTTGCAATTACACTTCCATAGATTTTAGTTCGCTGATCATTACTAAGGCCCGTATTAGGAGACCTATCTTAAGATCATACCTGAGATGCTGTTCCTACAAGAACATCTCGAGTATGACCTTTATTCTCATAAGGATAGATTCTCAAAAAACCGAAAAAGGTACAGCTGCACACACAAATTAATAGATGTATTGTATTACGAAAAATAAGTAAAAATAAAAATAAAAAATCAAACCAAATACCACAGTACTTTCAATAAAACCGCGCTAGTATCCGTTAAAAGTGTTTTATTTCAAATAAAAAGCTATTAAAATAGACTGCCGACGGAACCTCCCACCTAAATGCTACGCCTCAAGTCCCGCTTCTCGAGGAAGGCACGAGCCAGGCCATCTGACTGTGTCTTCGGCCCCGTTTTATTATCTATGGCCTGGCTCGACTGTCAGCTCTCCTCAACCGGGGCACATTCTAGCGGCGGGGGCAACACGTTGACAACGCTGCCCCCGGGTTGGACTAGGGCTTTATGCCTCGCACGCGAAAAACTATGCGTGGCAAGTCCCACTGGCAGTCTGCCATACTCTCGTTTTTATTTTTATTCATTCGTGTGTTTTCTCTTTTTCCTATCCCCCCTTCTTCCTCTTCATTTCGTCTATCCTCTTACTTTTTGTATCCTTCTATCCTTCTCTCTCTTCCTACCACTTTTTCTTGCCCCGGTCCGGCATCGTAGAGCACCAAACCTCACCATGAGATGAGCCTGATGATGCCGGACCAATTTCTTTTTTTGCCAAACAGTTACAAATCCCACTGCTATTAAATCTCTTTAAACTCATCACAATAATAAATAATAAAAAAAAACAGTTGCACGCCTAGTACCATAAAACCAGGCCCCGACAGAAGTGTCTTTCCTACTACTACTACATAAACAAATGACGTGTGTACTGTTAACGGCAGAACGAAGTGACTGTAGATAACAATAGAAGAAGACAATAGCTTTGTGTTTTTTGTTGTAAGACTATTGTGTGAGTGACTGTTTCTGGATCTTTAGATGCTATAATAGACATACAGTATTGTATCGTAGTACTATAGTAATAAGGTTTAATCTCGTATAGTATAGTTTTGTTTACGAATGGTCGCAGCGAGAGTCTCGACCGCCCGTGAGTCAACGGGAAGATTCTAGCGTCGATCTTTCGCGAATATGTATTGTTCCGCGCCCCCAGCGAGAGGGTATAAAAGCCGCACGCGTTCGACGCAGAGTCAGTATTATTCATATTCAGTCAGTGTTTTTTAGAGTATTATTCAGTCAGTATTATTCGGTCAGTGTACTTCAAAGTTATTAGTGAATAGTGCTCAATACCAGCTAGTTGCCTAAGTTGTGTGTTAAATATAGTTAGTTCAATAGTTATAGGAGTGTTTTTATTTCCGACCACACCGTCGGATCCTGAACCCTGCCCCTGTCTTTTTCAATTTGGTCCTTCGAGCCGGATCGTCGGTGACTGAAGAATCGTCGGAATAAGAAGATTGAACTTTCTATCAACGGAGTACTGAAGAAAGAAAATGTCATACTCTACGAGGAGCAAGCAACGCGGTGAAGCTCACAGTGAAATGGAGGCTCAGCGGCTACGTGGGACAGCGATGACCCGAAACGAGCCCGCGACAACTGGCGTCGCGGATTCAGGCGTCGTGACGTCCATCCCCCCAGTAAGATCGCCATTAACGTCGACTCGCCCTGGTATAATGGATCAGAGCATACCACTGGCCAGCGATAGAGGAAGAATTGTGGATTTTACGACGGGAACGGAGGCCGAGAGTACTACTCCAGTGGTCAGCACTATGCGCGCGCCCTGTAAAGCGCCGAGTGTTGTGTCCTCGCGGTCAAGCCGTGCTCAACGAGAAGCAGCACGACGCCGCATTGAATATGAAACGGAGTTGGAGATCTGTGCAGCCCAGCAACGATTAGCCGAAAAGAAGAAGGCTATGCAACTAGCTGAATTGGAAGCGGAAGAAGAGATTGAAGAACAAGAGAACATTGTTGATGAGCAAGATATAGCACGTGTCGACGAGTGGATTGAGAAGTCGCCATTCCTTACACCTGCAGACAAGATGCCACGTACGATAGAAGTAAAGCAACGTGAAAAGTCTCAGGAACGCCGCATACCTGGGAAGGCAATAGAAGAATTAGCAACGGCGATGCAAGAAATGGCAAAGCCGCGCCCTATGCCACGCGCTTTTTACGAGCTGCCGCATTTTAATGGAGATCCTGCCGAGTGGCTGTTTTTTAAGAAGAGATATGAAGACTCTACGAAGACCTACGGATTCCGCGCCACTGAGAACATCACGAGACTGCAGATGGCCATTCAGGGAAAGGCTAAGCTGATGGTGGAAGACCTGCTACGTACCAGTTCTGACCCGGAAGAAATTATGAAGAGCTTGGAACGCACTTATGGGGACCCGAATCTACTGTTGAAGTGTGCCATACAGAAGATACGAGTACTGCCAAAAATGACTGACAATGACAGCGATGGACTACGAATGTTCAGTGCTACAGTGCGACCGTGCATCTCGACGCTGAAGAATATCAAAGCCGACGGGTACATCAACAATCCTCAACTGGTACGGGAGTTACTAGAGAAGCTTACGCCGTCACAGCGGACAGAATATAGCAAGTTTGCAAGACAGACAGCCATCATGGGTGACACGGATTTACGCATATCGCCTACGCTAACAGTGTTCGTAGACTTCCTGGAGGAGTTGGCTGACGCCGCTGCCTACCTAGTTCCAGCTGACATCTTCGGGGGTGGAGTTCAGCAGAAGCCGACTGCGAAGCCACAACCAGCGAGTGTGCGCCCAGTGAGGAATGTACAAAAAGTTATGAAAGTGCACGAGTCCAGTATAAATAAATGTAGTATGTGTGAAAGTGAACACAGACTCTCGACATGTGATAAGTTCCGGGCTCTGGATGTGAACAACCGATGGGAGCTTGTAAAAGACAGCAAGCTGTGCTTCAAATGTCTGGGAAGCAACCACAGCCGATTTACGTGCCGAGCCAAGCGTTGTGGAAAATGTGACTTTAATCATCACACGCTACTGCACGCTGTGAAAGAAGAGAACAGCGAAACCGAGAGTAAAGCTGTCAGCGACATTCAAACTGAGAGAGTGACGAACCTTGGAGATCGCCGTGTGAAATCTTTGTTGAAAGTGATTCCTGTGAAAGTACAAAACGGAGATGTAACGCATGATACGTACGCCTTGTTGGACGATGGTGCCACAGTGTCGCTTATTGACAGTTCTGTAGCGACAAATCTACGAGGGCCGAAGTCACCGCTACAGATTATTAGTGCCGATGGACATTCGATCATGGACGATACCTCACGATTTGTGACCGTGACGTTGTGTGGACCAAATGGTGAATCCCATAAGGTGAAAATGCGCACGATCAAGGACATTAAGTTACCTGCGCAAACAGTGCCACGAGAGATAGTGGACCAGTGTGATCATTTGAAGAGTTTAGATAGTGTGCACATGACAGACGCCGTGCCACTACTACTGATAGGACAGGACAACTGGGAGTTGATCGTCGGCGGAGACATTAAACGCGGAAAATCAGGAAGACCAGTAGCCTCACTGACGAAGCTAGGCTGGGTGCTGCACGGTCCCGTGAGTGAAAGGTTCTGCGACTCCGCAACTGTGAATTGTATGATAGACCTCAACGACTTGGTGAAGAAACAGTTCGAGCTCGACAACATCGGAATAACAGCGCAGAAAAGAGTGAAATATGAAGAAGTGAGAGCAGAGGCGATATTGAACAACACTGCGCGTCTCACGGATGACGGATGGGAAGTCGGACTCCTGTGGAAAAATGAAAACATACAACTACCGAATAACTACCGTGACGCCGAGAAGAGACTGCGAGGGATAGAAAGAAAGATGGATCGCGACTCTGGATACGCAGCTGCCTATACTGCACAGATCGAGAGGCTGCTAGAACGGGGATACGCGCAAAAAGTGGAAAAGCCAATCCTGTCGCCGTACACTTGGTATCTCCCTCACTTTGGCGTCACGAACGTGAATAAACCAGGAAAACTCCGACTCGTCTTCGACGCCGCTGCTACGTACCGAGGCACATCACTTAATGACAATCTACTAAGTGGGCCTGACCTCCTTAATTCACTTCTGGGAGTACTATTCAAGTTCCGATCAAAGCCGATAGCACTGACAGCTGACATTGAAGACATGTTCCTGAGGGTGAAGATCACCGAGAAAGATCAGGGCGCTCAGTTATTCCTATGGAGAGGCGCTGATCGCGTCCGTGAACCTGATGTCTACGTGATAAAATCTATGATATTCGGAGCTGCTTCATCACCTACTTCTGCGATATACGTTTTGAATAAGAACGCCGAACACTTTAAAGACGATCATCCCGAAGCTGTCGCCGCCATACAGAAGAGGCATTATATGGATGACTACATTGACAGTGTAGAAAATGTGGATACTGCCATCAAGATGATAGAGGAAATAACTAAAATCCATCGAAGTGGTAATTTTCATATCAGGGGGTGGGCAACGAATGATCCTGATGTACGAGAAAAACTGCCTTACGTTGCACCACAAAGCGTAAGCCTATCTAAGTTAGGCGGAGAGGTTGAACGCACCTTAGGCCTGATGTGGAATACCAATGAGGATACCTTGAGTTTTGACGTATCCTTCAAGAAAATAAGTGAAAATGTTGCAACTGGACATGAAGTCCCTACCAAGAGGGAATTTTTACGATTCATAATGAGTTTATTCGACCCTCTAGGACTCATATGCCCTGTCACTATCGGGTCAAGAATCCTGATGCAAAAAATATGGAAAACTGGAATAAAGTGGGATGAAAAGATCACGGAAGACTGCTATCAAGAGTGGAAATTATGGCTCCAGAGTCTCCGTATACTCACCGAATTGACGATACCACGATGGTACGGATTACGATCAGCGAAAGTAGATCTACATGTATTCGGAGATGCCAGCGAACAAGCTTACTCAGCTGTCGCGTATTTAGTGGATGAAAACCGTAACGTGGCATTAATATCTGCCAAAGCTAAAGTGACGCCGCTTAAAATAATATCAATGCCACGCTTAGAGCTGCAAGCTGCTGTGCTTGCATGCAGACTTGCAAAGACTGTTGAAGATGAACACTGCTTCGAGATAAGACGAAGAGTACTGTGGACGGACTCGAAGACGGTGCTACAGTGGATCAGATCAGATCCGCGAGACTACAAACCCTTCGTCGCACACCGACTGGCCGAGATCGACGAGAAGTCAGAGATAAGTCAATGGAAATGGATACCTACCTGTTACAATCCAGCCGACAAAGCCTCGAGAAAAGGATGGGCTATTGAGAAATCGATTTGGTTTTCGGGACCTGAGTGTCTTCGTGAAGATGAAGAGCGTTGGCCCAAGGAAGTACACTCAGCCACTACTGAAAAAGCAGCTGGTGAACTTCGCTCAGCCCTGGTATACGTCATCGCCGAGGCCCAGCATCCTCTCATCAACATAAAGAGGACACCAACAAGAGCAGTACGACCAACCGTTCGTGTGTTGGCATTCATGCGCCGCCTCAAAGATAAAGTCGCATCCGCCGTCACAGCAGAATTAATTGGAAGAGCAAAAGACATCCTGTTAACGCAGTCAGAAGCAGCTTTTATACGAAAACTGAAGACTGGAAGTGAACTGCGTCGCCAGAGGCGCCTTCTTCATCTTGGCCGGTTGTTGATAGAAGATGGTTTACTACAAGTACGAGGTCGGACGGAAATGAGAAAAGCCTGGCAGAAAATGGACATTCATCGGCTAGAAAAGTCAGCCACCACATTGGGGATAAAGTGGGTCTTCAACTCTCCTGTGAACCCACATATGGGAGGCTGCTGGGAAAGACTCGTACGCTCCACGAAATCAGCGTTAAGGGTGACACTGAAATCGAGAGCACCCAAGGAAGAGATCCTACAGACGTTACTGGCCGAAGTTGAGTCGACCATTAACAGCCGACCACTGACACACGTATCGGTCGACCCCAATGATCCAGTCACCTTGACACCCAATCATCTGTTACTGGGCACCGCATCGGCAACGACGCGCCTCGGGGACTTCACGAAGGATGATTTGTGCACGAAGAAACAATGGCGTGTGGTACAAGCCCTAGCCGACATGTTTTGGCGTCGGTGGGTGACTGAATATCTGCCCACACTGCAACGACGCACGAAATGGACGCAAGAGGTCACTCCATTGAAGATCGGTGATTTAGTGATCATCGCGGACTCCACCTTGCCCAGGAACGTGTGGCCACGAGGTGAAATAGTCCAAGTGTACCCTGGAGCCGATGGACAAGTACGTGTTGTAGATGTACGAACGACTCGTGGGATTCTTCGACGGCCTGCAGTGAAAGTGATCGTTCTGCCTACTAGTGAGTGTTGAGTGATACCCTCAACAAGGGGGTGGAATGTTAACGGCAGAACGAAGTGACTGTAGATAACAATAGAAGAAGACAATAGCTTTGTGTTTTTTGTTGTAAGACTATTGTGTGAGTGACTGTTTCTGGATCTTTAGATGCTATAATAGACATACAGTATTGTATCGTAGTACTATAGTAATAAGGTTTAATCTCGTATAGTATAGTTTTGTTTACGAATGGTCGCAGCGAGAGTCTCGACCGCCCGTGAGTCAACGGGAAGATTCTAGCGTCGATCTTTCGCGAATATGTATTGTTCCGCGCCCCCAGCGAGAGGGTATAAAAGCCGCACGCGTTCGACGCAGAGTCAGTATTATTCATATTCAGTCAGTGTTTTTTAGAGTATTATTCAGTCAGTATTATTCGGTCAGTGTACTTCAAAGTTATTAGTGAATAGTGCTCAATACCAGCTAGTTGCCTAAGTTGTGTGTTAAATATAGTTAGTTCAATAGTTATAGGAGTGTTTTTATTTCCGACCACACCGTCGGATCCTGAACCCTGCCCCTGTCTTCTTCATGTACACACGACAGATGTGTGTGATAATGAACGTTAGTCACTGCCTGGCTAACTAGAGAGGTGAGTTTCGCTTCTTTACATAATAATAGTATTCTTTGACAAAACTCGGTGCGCGCAGTGATAAGCGTACTATTACTTATTTAATTACAGTGGTAATTCTGGGAGTACACTTTGCTAATAATGGGGCTGACCTGACGCCAGTCTTACAGATTGCGACAACAAAACGACAGTCGCTATTTCAAACGATTCCATATTTTATATCATTTCCCTGCGGTCTTTTTATTTCTATCCGGTCCCCTGAACTGACCGTCCATGCCTTGAGCACAGAATATATAATAGTACTTAACGAATAGAAGCCCATCCGCGCGAGGACAAACAAATAATAAGCTACTCTCGGTGCACGGCAATAAAGTACAATTTCAAATTGCACAGCGCTGCGTGCCTGTTATTATTAGCTATTATTGTCGCGTAGCTCTGTCTCACCCGACACCCCTCGTGCGCTGGCTCGACTGAGTCAGCCGCGAGCAGTAGGCTAATATAAAAGTTTAAGCGCGGAGTGAGAATAATGTTTCTTTGGACAAAAATTAGGAAATAACGAAAAAAAAATATGATTTTTTTTTTTTACTTTAACCTTCAATATCTTCGTAGCTATTGGTTTCCCAGGTATAGTCTAAAAGACAAAAATGATTCTGATGATGGGCGGAATGCGTGGACTTCGGCTTCGTTTGAGTGTCTTGTTACACCCATTAGATTAATATATCCTAAGATAAAACCAATCCCTTCTACAACTCACCGGGTGGCGCCTGCCTCTTGTCCGGCGGCGGGCCCCTGTTGTTCCTGTCGGGCCCCCTAAACCGGCCGTCCATGCCCTGCGGCGCCATGCCCCTGTCCCGCGGGCCCCCGGGCGCGCCCCCGCCCCCGCGCCCCCCGCCGCCCCCGCGCCCTCCGCCCCCGCGACCGCCGCGGAACTCCTCACGGTCGCGGCTGAAATCGTTGCCCCTAGAAAGATGTATACAAGGTTATCTTTAGTTAATACTAAACCTCTCGTGGGGTTGATCAGACCATCAAACTGAACTACTTTCATTATGGGACAAACCTCGAAATCATGAAAAAAAAACAACTGTTCCATACAAAAGTACAATCCTACTCCATCGAAATGTATGAAACAGCTGATTTTTTTTCGCGATTTCAAGGTTGGTTCCACAATGAAAGTTGTTCAGTTTGATGGTCTGATCAACCTGATGTCTGATGTTTTATATTAACTAAAAATTAAGTTGTATATTTGGTGTCTTAGGTTAGGCGTTAAAAATATGTTGGACGCCGAGTAAAAATGGAACGAACTTTTTCTTATTGTAATAAAAGTACACTGTTGTTTATTTAAAAGCTATTAACTCTGTAAAGTTTTACTGTATTATTCATAAAAATTTAGAGAAGGCATATAAGTTTATTATACAAGATATTACAAAATAACCCGTAATGGGATATAGGGACCGTTAAGGGTCTGAACTAATAAAAACCGGCCAAGTGCGTGTCGGGCCACGCGCCATAGGGTTCCGTAGTTACCTTATACCATACCATATTTAATACCACCTATCATTTTTCGTCTGCAAAAATAACTTTGTTTTTCACAGTGTTGGTATGAATGACAAAGTTATATTTGCGGTTTTGGAAAATGTGCTATATCTCGAAAACTAATTACTACATCTCGTTCAAACCAATTTTGGTTGAAAGTGTTTATTAAGATCTACAGCATATATTTTTTTTAGATTTTTCACTCTCTTATTTCAAAAGTTAAAGGGGGGGGGACACACATTTTACCACTTTGGCGGTGAATATCTTTCAAACGGTTGACTTTGAGAAAAAGTTGTCTTAGAAACCTTAATGTCATTTTTAAAGACCTATCTATAGACACCCAACACGTGTTGGTTTGAAGAAAAATTTTTTTTTCAGGTTCAGTTCCATGTATGGAGAGCCCCCCTTAATCTTTTATTTTTCTTATTTTTGTATTAAATTCGTTAAGCGGTTAACAGAATACATCTACCTACCAAGTTTCAACTGTGTAGTCTTAATACTTTCGGAATAAAGTGGCTGTGACATACGGACAGACAGACAGACAGACATGACGAATCTATAAGGGTTCCGTTTTTTGCCATTTAGGCTACGGAACCCTAAAAAAGCCATTGGACTGTAGAAATATAATAGGCTATTTGACTAATTTTGGAAAACCATTTTAAATTATTTCTTATTACGTAATAAGCGCACTACATTGATATTTTAGGAAAAATCAATGTATTTCATTAAAAAACCAGTGTTAAAGTTTAAAATTTTAAAACCGCGCCAAAAACGCTATGGCCCTGGACACGTGCCTTGTTGACGTCACAAGCCTGTAAACATTGTAATATCCTTAGCCATTTGACAGCCATAAATCGCGGACCCTTAGTCTATGTTCGTGTCAAACGCCTGAAGCCATATTTATTTACAGGCAAGTGACGTCATCAGTCATCTTAAAGCGTTTTCGCCACAGAAAAAAATTCAAAAATTATTTCATTTTTCTAGGTGAAATTAATCAATTAATAGACTTAATTTAGTCTATATAATAGTTAATAGTACATTATGATACAAGTTAGCTTAGGTTACTTATTGCACTCAAGGCTGTGGGTTGCAGCCCGAGCCGCAGGCGAGGGCGTAACTCAGCCGAGTGTGCAATAAGTAAGAGCTCACGAGTTTCATACGACGTTTTTCAACACATTTGCGAGGAAAAAACAAAGTCATTTACCACACAGCAACAAATTCGACAAAAACAAAATGATAATCATGATGACAAAAGGCGCGCAGGTTTTTTTTTTTGTTTTTTTCACACGCCCAATGCAAGAATATTTTGCGAACAAAGGGGTTAGTGAGCATACAGCCTACTTCAAAATTATAAATTTAAGTGATAAAATGCTAATATTTTAATATTTTTTAACAAAATATTGTAAATAAGAAATAATTTGATAATAATAATTATTTGTTTGACTTAATTAAGGACCTACACATTTATTTATTCCAAAAATGCAAATGAATTTTCAGCGGCATAAAACCTCTTTGTTGTTACTAAAAAAATAACTGTATTACCCGGTTAAATTGAAAATGAACTTGCAGTAAGGTACCTATTTAACTTTGTAGGGATAATTCTATAACCAACTAGTGTTTTATATATTATTGCACGCGTTTGTTATAGTTCAGTTTATGGCCCTAAAAGCGATGTATAAGGGCTCACTTTACGAGCAAGTGTGTTGAAAATATGTTTTTTTTACGCCAATATCTATTTCATATTTCATATTTCATTTATTGCATCTATAAGTACATTTTGGTGGAAATCATACATTTTGGATTCATTATAGACCCTGTTGGGCATAGCAATTTAAAAAGAGAGGAGGATGCTTTATTATTTTTCAGTTAAAGTTACAGTGAAATACATTTACTTCAATAATTTTGGTCATTTTGATAACATTATGTAATATTTATTATATACTATATTTATTATAATTATAGTAGTAGTGTGTTACAGAGCATTCATGGCATGCACAATATATTCTGAAATAGTTTCCTAATATAC
Source organism: Agriphila geniculea (assembly GCA_943789525.1). NCBI lineage: Eukaryota > Metazoa > Arthropoda > Insecta > Lepidoptera > Crambidae > Agriphila > Agriphila geniculea. Next base: position 10,248,071 of record OX038895.1, read on the forward strand.
ATTTTATTTTTATTTATGTTTAATTATATATATATATTTAATTATTGTTATTTATTTTTACTTATTAATGAAATTGCTAAATAAACTTGATGATTTTGGTTATTATTATTTATTTACTTACTATATTTTATCAGTTAAATATTCTTCTACCGTATAGTAGCATTTTTCAATAAGTAAATGTTTTAATTGTTGTGTAAACTTTTTTTCATTGCTTTCTTGCTTTAATGATTCTGGGAGTTTATTATATATTTTAATGGACATCACAAAAGGGCTTTTACCATAAAGAGACAATCGAGAGACCGGCAATACAAGGTTATTTTTGTGTCTTAGATTATGAGCTGTCTTTATATCCTTCCGCTCAGTGTAATATTTGTGGTGCTTTTTAACAAATTTGCATATCTCAAAAATGTAGATGCATGGAAGGGTCAGGATTTGAAATTTACGGAAATGGGGTTTACAGCTATCAGTTTGTTCTATATTAGATATTATTCGTATTAGTTTCTTTTGTTGTGTTAATAGGGTAGGTGCGTCTGTACTATTTCCCCAAAGGACAATGCCATAACTTAGCCATGCATATGCATAAGCGTAGTATGTCACTAGGGCAGTTTGTATGTTTGTAGTTGTTTTTATTTCTCTGAGTGCGTATACAAAACTGGACAATTTTCTGCGCAATTTTTGGACGTGGGGTTTCCAGTTTAGATGTGTATCAATTTCTAGGCCCAATAATGTCGATTCACTAACTTCCTCTAATTTAATCTGTTTAAATTGAAAATTAATTTTGTTTTGCTTTCTTTGATAGGGATAGAATGATATTAGTTTAGTTTTTTGTATATTAATTTTAAGGTTGTGTTCATCTAACCATTTGGTGGTACTGTCTAGCGTATTGTTAAGCTTTTCATTCAAATTTAGGCGGTTATTATCATCAGATATAAGTATGGAGACATCGTCAGCGAACATGACACAAGTATGGTCTATGTTGGCTGGTAAGTCGTTTATGTATATAATAAATAGCAGACAACCCAAGACGCTTCCTTGTGGTATTGAGGCATTCGTAACTATTTTATCCGACCGAACATTACTTATTTTTCTTTGAGTGGTGTCGAAATGCTCTATTTCGACTACCTGCTCTCTATTCTCGAGATATGATGCGAACCAGTTTTGACATATTCCTCGAATTCCTATGCCATATAATTTATTTAGTAGGATATTATGCTGAACTGTGTCATATGCTTTAGACATATCCAGTAAAACCCCTATTGCAGCCTTATTGTCATTTATTAAATTGTAAGCCTCTTGAATATACCTATACACCGCCAGAGTTGTGGAACGATTTTTTCGAAAACCATTTTGGCTCTCGTTAAAGATTTTATACTTTTCACAATAGGCATAGACGCGGTCGCACATTGCTTTTTCGAATATTTTGGAAGCCGTCGGCAAGAGGGAGATTGGCCGATAATTATTAACATCAGTTTTTGAATTTTTCTTTTTATAAACGGGTTTTATTATAGTTTTTTTCAATAAATTAGGAAATACTCCTTCTATGAAAGATTGGTTAACTAGTAAACAAAATGGTTCTGTTAGCTCGTCTGCACATTTTTTAATTAGGCAGGGAGGAAGTTCGTCTATTCCGTGACTTTTTTTATTTTTTAGATTTTTTATTATTTTATTCATTTCTTTTTTATTTACTGGACGAAGATACATAGAATTTTCTTGAGAAAACATTACAGAGCGGCCGTTTTGTGTATGTGTACAGTTTTTTGTGCCTATTGACGCAAAAAACTTATTAAATTCATCAGCGATTTCTTTTGGGTCTGATATAGGACAATTTTCTTTTATAAGTTTTATATTATTTTTATCTCGAACTGGTTTTTTATTTGTACGCTCGTTTATTATACGCCACATAGCTTTTCCTTTATTTTTTGCATGTTTCATTTGGTTTATATATTGTATTTTTTTTGATGTATTAACACATTTTTTTAGAATTTTCTCATATATTTTATAGTACCGTTTTAAGTTTTCACTATTTGATCTATATGTGAGTGTTTTCAAAAATCTTTTATTTTTACATGAGTGCTTAATACCAACTGTTAGCCAATGTTTTTTGTAATTTTGTTTTAGTTTAATTTTTGTCTTTGGTATGCATTCGTCTAATATTTTCATTAAAGTATCATGTAAGGATTTGTAATTCCTATTAATATCATTCTCAGTTTTTAAAATTTCTGACCAATTTAATGATAATAACTTTGATTTAAATTTTTCAATGTTTTTAGTATTAAAGGTTCTCTTTTGTATAAACCAAACAACTTTATTTTTCTGCTGAGGTATATTAATATGGATAATTGTTGCCGAGTGATTGGTGAATCCAAATTCTTCTACGGTTGTGTAAAACATTGGGTATTTAAAGTTAGTGAAAACTAGGTCTAAGCATGTTGATGATGTTTTGGTAAAATGCGTGGGACTTTTTATATGTTGTGTCAGTTTGTATTCGGACATGAATTCTAAAAATTGGTTACTTTTATTATTATTAATTAACACATCTGTATTAAAATCTCCTCCTATAATTATATTATACTTACAATATTTTGTACATATGTAATTTAAAATATACTTAAGCTGACTGTAAAATGCATCATTCTCTCTTCCGTTAAAGTACATAGTTACTAACAAAATATTCTGTTTTGGTAGCACAGCCGCACATACTTCTAGCACATACTCTATTGACATATCAGCAATTTCTTCTTTTTCTATGTATTCTAAATTGTCCTTTATTAAAATGCAAACTCCACCACCAGCACGCGTTTTCCTGCAGTATGATGTTGCAATTTTATATCCATCAAAGTTAATTTGATCTAGCTTCGCTTGTGTTAGCCATGTTTCGGATATGCAAAGGGCTTGATAGTTGTTATTTTTGTTGAGAAAAGCTTCAAGTATGTGCTGTTTGTTATAGATACTTTGCATGTTTTGGAACAATATTTTAAATTGTTGGTCGTTGTTTCCGAAATAAATTGTTTCTAGATTGGTCTGCGTCTGGGTCCAATTTCTGACGTTTATCACGAATCAGTGTTTCTCGACTGAGGTGTTCTTTTTCTTGATATGTGCTGTTTAAGTTATCAATATTAACTTTTTTTCCTTCTATAAACAATTCATTTCCACGTATGATAGCATAAAGGCCTTTGTTTCGTGCTATAAACATTTCTTCTCGTAATTTTTGTCTTCGTTTTCGTCCATTTTTATCAAGAAATTCCGAGACCGATAATCCAGTCCCCTGGAAGCAGCGACCATTATTAATTAAGTATTTTGTCATTCGTTTACTTATAAGCTCAATCACTAGTGGGCGGTTATTGTTGTTATTCTTTTTGCCTACTCTGTAGGTTTCCTCAATGTATCCCATTAGATCTATATTCATGATATCCCTAAAAACATCAATAAGTCTGTTATATAGGTTGTTTTCTGGTTCATTTGGATACTCGACGAGGCCATATAATACAATTTTTTTGCTATTAATCTCTGGATTCAATTGTTCAACGGGACTAGAAATTTTAGAAGCGATTTCTTCGAGTTCTTTCTTTAACTTCTCGTTTTCTTGAATAAGTTTATCCATTTCATTGCTTAGAGAATCAATTTCAAGTTTTATTTGTTTATGGTTTGTTGTAATTACATTTATTTCCTGTCTTACATCATCTTTTAGCTTCGTCATCTTTCGGTCATCTATTAGGATGACCACAATTTGTAGTATATTTTCAATGTTGTCAAATACCCTATTATATTTTCAGATTCTTTTTTTTTATTAAACTTTGACAGGGACCATCAAACTGAACATCTTTAACTATGGGACTAACTTTGAAATCGCGAAATAAATCATCTAATGTCATACATTTTGATATTAATTTTTGTATGAAACAGCTGAAATTTTTTTCGCGATTCCCGAGTGCCATAGTAAAAGATGTTCAGTTTGATGGTCCCTATCTACCATATTCGGTATTAGGGGTTATTTTGCAACACTTTGTATAAGAAATTTCTTAAAAATCATTAACGCTTTTTATACCTTTGACAAAGTTAAAGGGTGCTGATAATTGTTTTCTGTTTTCGGAAGATGTAGATATCAGCAAATGGATTTGCCTGTTTTGTCTATGGATTCGTCAGAATGACAACATAATAATAACGCTAAAGTAGCCCGATACAAACATTAAAAAAAAGCTATATGAGGTTTAATAAGCCTTAATTAAGCATTTTAACTAAAATTGTCTATAACTCTATTTTAAGGTTTTTTTAATGAATAAGGCGGTTGGTTACATTTCAACTTCTTTATCGACAATAATTTTTTATTGGTAGTTATTTATGCGACTAAATACTAAAGTCGCATTACTAATTTCCCAGCAAAAATGTAAACAAAGAAACGTCACTGTCAAATTGACAAACTGACCCTGATAGTGACATTTTTAGATATTGAAAACCTTTGGTCACTTTTATAACTTTTTAATTTGTTTATTATATTTTGAGTCATAATAAATATAATGTCATCCAGGGTAATTTTTAAATAGGATGGTAATTAGAAATTTTATCTCTATAACCTATCATAATTTTTGATGTTAAAAGTTCTTGAAACGAACTGATAAGAAAACTTTACATAGATATTGACTGTATGTAAACTATCAAAAATACGTAGTATCATCGCCTGTTCCCCCCCAATACCAAAAGACAAATGTTACTACTACAGCTACTACTCCTAATACAATTTTTTATGAAATTTTATAAAATGACCAAAGGTTGATGTGTACGGTTTGCAGTTGATGTGTGCACAGCATCATAATAGTAGTTTATGAAACTGATGCATAATGAGGGGTATTAAAACATGAGTGTGTGTTTAAAAACCGAGCCGTAGGCGAGGTTTTTAATAGTATCACACGAGTGTTTTAATACCTAGTTATGTGCAGTTTCATACACTACTTTATCTACTCTCATACAATTATTGTGATTGAACCTACAAAATAAAATATCAATGATAAAAAGAGTAGGTAGTTTCTTGACTTTGCTTTAGGTAGGTAGGTTGTACCAAATACTTAGAAACTCTACGTACTTACCTTGGTTAAGTATTACGTTTTTCCGTCGTCGCCGCATCTAAAATATCTACTCACTCACTACTATCAGATATTTTTAAGCAAAAGTAAAAATTAAAATCTAAAAAATGGCGCGTTTTCTATTAGAAAAAATAATAATGAAATGACTGCATTCCAGCAGAGTAATCGTTATGCTAAGTCATCGATCACCATAGAGTACATTTTAATCATGGAAAGTATGTGAGAATTTCATGTTTTTTTTAATATCGCGGCACTGCCATCTTCTTGGATTGGCCCTGTATCGTAATGAGAAAAAAAGTTATTTTTCAACACACTTGCTCGTAAAGTGAGCCCTAATACATCGCTTTTAGGGCCATAAACCGAACTATAACAAACGCGTGCAATAATATATAAAACACTAGTTGGTTATAGAATTATCCCTACAAAGTTAAATAGGTACCTTACTGCAAGTTCTACTCGAGTAAACAGAGCATTTTCAATTTAACCGGGTAATACAGTTATTTTTTTAGTAACAACAAAGAGGTTTTATGCCGCTGAAAATTCATTTGCATTTTTGGAATAAATAAATGTGTAGGTCCTTAATTTAGTCAGACAAATATTTATTATTATCAAATTATTCCTAATTTACAATATTTTGTTACAAAATATTAAAATATTAGCATTTTATCACATAAATTTATAATTTTGAAGTAGGCTGTATGCTCACTAACCCCTTTGCTCGCAAAATATTCTTGCATTAGGCGTGTGAAAAAAACAAAAAAAAAACCTGCGCGCCTTTTCTCACCATGATTATCATTTTGTTTTTGTCGTATTTGTTGCTGTGTGGTAAATTACTTTGGTTTTTCCTCGCAAATGTGTTGAAAAACGTCGTATGAAACTCGTGAGCTCTTACTTATTGCACACTCGGCTGAGTTACGCCCTCGCCTGCGGCTCGGGCTGCAACCCACAGCCTTGTGTGCAATAAGTAACCTAAGCTAACTTGTATCATAATGTACTATTATAGCATACTTTAGTTAACGAAGGTATGTTATAAAATAACTTTTTAATTTTTTTTCGGTATTATTACTATTTCTTTTTGTGTTGTTTTGTTCTGGCAACACCTTTGTTTAAATTTTTGCTGGGAAATTAGTAATGCGATTAAATACTTGGTGGCTAAATACCTGTTGGGCGGTCCCCACCGGTCGAACCGTTGCGGGGGCCCGCCAGCTTGCGCGGGGCCCCCTCGCTCGCGGGAGCCCCAGCGGCCCCCGCCGCCGCCGCCACCGCCCCCGCCCCCGCCTCCGCGCCCCGCGGCGCCCCACCGACTACCGCCTCCGCCTCCGCCTCCGCCACCGCTGCCGCCGCCTATGCCCCAACGGTCTTCTATACAATACTTACACTATGAAAATGTCCCTTCAGACAAGTGGTTACACTGTTTTATTACCATACCCCGTTATCGGGGGTGCACGAATGTTAGAAGCCAAAGACAAAGTACAACAGAAGGTCTATTTTTGATTAATTTCATGATTCTGCCTAATCCCACTCAACCTCTGAGAGAATATATCTGTAAGACATATTCTTTAGAAATTCTATTCAACTGACGGTTTTGATTACAAAAAAAAAAAAAAAAATGAAAAATATATTTAATTCAGCAAAAGGCTTATAAACTAAACTAAACATGTTTTATACAAGATTAAGACACTTTTGCAGACAAAGCTTAAATACTAACACGAGATATCTTACGGTTCCTCACTAGGCAAGCCTGTATCGAGGTAACCTTTAGTCGATTTGGTTCATGAAATTTTGCCAAGATATACGACTACAATATTTAAATAGATATAACATAAAATAAAATTATATAGGCATACATATAAAACATATAAAATAATATATATAGAATCGTTTTAATACAGTATTCTATATAAGTACATGCATATTAAGTTATTAATACAAGTAAATTTTCAGTATCGTCGTATGTCAGTGCAGTAAGCCACTTATAAATGATACATTTCGCTTCCGCTGTTTTCGATAATAACAATCAAATATTAATTTATTTTATTATTCCTATTAAATTAACAATACAATAATTGTAGACAAGTTTAACAGCGCAGTTTACACAACTAATATTTAATGTGATTTTCAAAATATACAATTAAAACCATTTCTAAATTTTTAACCTTATAACTACGCCGTCGCGCGAAAAATAACCACTTCAGGCTGCTAAAAGACCTTTCAAGGTCTACCGTGTTTATAGGTGCATATTTAAATTGAGAGAAATAGTTTTTTGTTGAACGATTTACAGGCGAATTGATCTGTACTTCCTTTCCCAAAATCAAATCATTTATTAAATTTAATGTGGAGCAACATTTTTGCAAACATTGTGCAACATTTTTTTCTATTATTAATTTTAGTTTTTGATAAATAATTTTTCCTTTTGGATCCAAATTTAATCGAGAAATTTCTCTGTAAGTTTTTTGAACTAAATTTAAACTTTCATGAAGGCTTAGGTTTGGGCATTGTAGTTTTTTTATAGTGTCTGGAATAATGCTTAAGTGATTTGCTATAAAATTCAATTCGTTTCGAATATTTGCGTTAGCTAGTGCTTGTTTTGTTTTAGCAATATATATTCCATCTGAAGTAGGAAATGACTCCATGACACGCTTTATTTCGTCAAAATATTTGTGGTAGTAAATCGCAGCCTCAATCCACGTTCCCCAGCGAATTATAGTTGGTTCTGGTGGCAATGGAACTCCATTAAGCATTTCTTTAAAAGTTTTTACTCTGTTGGGCGCTTTTAGAAATACCGCCTTTGTATTGGCAATTAATTGATTTACTACTGGAAATAGTTGTCTCACTTGCTCCGCCACTCTATTTAAACCGTGTGCCAAACATGTCACATGCATTAAATTTGGGAAAATTGCTTTCAAATTTCTTCCTGCTCTGAGCATATATGCTACACCATCGGTCAACAGCAAAAGTACTTTATTGTGATTATTGTGGTTAGGGCCCCACAAATCAGCCAATGCATTTTTAACGGTATTTGTTATAGTAATATTGTTTGTTGCATTCAAACATTTACTTGCAATTATATGTGGTTTACCGGCTCTATCTTGCTGTAATGCACCCACTATCACGTTAGCTATTTGACGACCTTTTGCATCGGTCGTTTCATCAACACTCACATATATTTGTCCGTTTTGTATTTCGGTTTTTATTATTTTCATTTTCGCTTCATATTCTTCTTTTAAATAAATTTGTCGTAGAGAACATTCGGATGGAACAAAAGTAGTGTCTCTAAATTTTCCAGATAAACAGTTATTAATAAAATTTCTAAATATGGGATTGTTTAACTGTGTCCACGGTATGTTACAGCACACTAAAACTTTTGTCAGTTCAATATTAAAATCTTTTTGGGTTGATTGAACATCTCTGTGTATAAGAGAGGAAACATGTCGTGAAACACAATCCTTTTTTTGCGTAAAGCTAATATTGCATTTAGTGCAAAAAAAATTTGAATCGCGAATCTGTAACAATAACAAATATTATAATGATAAGAAAACATGGTTTGCGAGGGCCATATTTTTATATAGAAAACGTAAAGTTGTAGCCACAAAAAAACATACGACAAGCTAAAGAGATTATCTAGTAGCTACAAGTATTATTGCGTATAAACCTCACAGATGATTGTAAAAAACCTCACAGAATATCATCAAAACCGTTTGTCGCGGGTCATATTTTTGGCGTAAATAATAGCGGAAACGTATTGAATTCTACATCAAAATACACTTTAATGTACTGTGCAGTTACTCCAATCCAATCCAAGAAAGATAATTATTGTGCTGAAGATAATGATGAAAAAACATCGAAAAGTGCAGAAGTGAGGTTATGTTCCATACTCCTTAGACGTAAAGAAAAAGATAGAGACAAATGTTTTCGCATAAGTGAGCCTTAATACTAAATAATATACTTACTAGAAAAAATCGAACCCGCGTCCTTTGGATGTCCGGTCCACTGCTCTGACCGCTGAGCTACCGAGTCAATGCGGTAACTACACTAAGTGACTCAGTGGTCAGAGCATTGGACCGGACATCCAAAGGTCTCGGGTTCGATTCCCTTCCGAGAATTGATCTGGTGCGAGTCGTATTTTTTCTCGTATATTATTTAGTATTGTATAAAATAGGATTGAAAATGCAAAAATCTCAAATAAAAAAAAATCAGGATACCTATACCTAGCTAATTCATTTTTTTCAGACTACATTTTTCGGTTTTTTTATACAGTGTATATGAAAGAAACCGCAAAGTCAAGTTTGTCGTGTAATCATTTCAATGTACGGTTATATACAAACACAGAACCCTCAAAGCACGAATCTTACTCGTACTTGTTCATCTTTTAAGTCAAAGTCAAAAGGTTTTATTCAAATAAACTTAATAATTAAGCACTTTTGAATCGACTACATATATTTTCCTACCATCCATTCCAGATTTTTTTAAATTTTAGCTTACCTGTATTTCAGGATAATCTTTTATCCACAACTCCATAAATTCGTGACGAGATTTTTTTCTCGGGGGCATATTGTTGGTAAAGATAAAAATGACAACAATCGATCACTAAATGACCCGTAATATAATAAGGAGAGGGCGCGGCGCGTGCGACAACACTAGGTTACAGTACAAGACGAAACGACGGCACGCGCGCGAGTGGCGTTCTGGCGTTCGGCCGGCTTCTGTACGTCTTTGTCGGCATCCGTCAAAGCGGTCACCGCGCGGTGGGCTTATGTACGCCTTTGTCGGCATCAGTCAAAGCCAAAACCGCGCGGCTACCGCGTGCGCGTGACTATACGGTCCGCGCTGTTATAGCAAAATAAGCTCTATTTATTTAAAAACACGATTCAAATTAAATATCGTCCTTTGCTTCGTGCAGTTAGATTTTAGTTTCTTTCTACATAACTTAGAATTAACTTAAATACTATAGGTATACTACTTAACTTAAAATTACCTATAGGTATTGATGGTCTAAAAATATAGTTCACATTACCTACCTACTGAACACGAGTGCGCTAGAGCTTGAAAATTTTCGGACCTTAAACCTAATTTAAAAAACTTTCAGGTGATTTAAGTAACTATTTAATATGAATGCCGCCGCTGCCGAATGTATAAGCTGATTGTTTATGAGTAGAAAAAACGTAGGCAAATAGGTGTCCCTAAAGGTCTTTCGCTTCTGATTCTTTTAGTCTGTGAATCGTTCGTGCACCGACGATAACGGGGTATGTTTATTACACTGGGGTGTATCTACTGAGCACACCTATGACCTATAGTTACACTAAAACTTATCTTGTTATTGACCACTACATTCATGTTAGGTAAGTATTTTATTTATGAAAAAATAAGAACTATCACTCAAAGATGAACGGTCATTGATATTTTGATGTTTTAAAATAATGCATGGAAAGGGTAAGCAAGTGTTGTTGTGTGCCGGACGCCAATTTTATAAGCACCGAGTAAATGCTGGTACTTTGGAGACGTTTTTATTACGAAGAAAATAGTAGATTGTACAACAAGTGCATAAAACGCATCATTTTACCCGAGACGTATATATATCCACCCGAACCGCAGGCGAGGGTGGATAGTCAAGTCGAGGGTAAAATGGGTTTTATGTACGAGTTATACACTCTGCTTTTCACTTCGATTGTGAGGAAATTAAACAACAATAATGTAAAAATCTAAAAAAAAACAAAGTTTCTTAAATTTTAGTGACAAATTATATATTTTTGGAATGTGCTCATCAAGACCTTTCATTTGATACCCATATTCAAAAATAGAAAAAAAAAATCTTTTTTATTTTTTGTGACAAAATATATAATTTTGAAATGTGATCATCAAGGCCTTTTATTTAAAAAATATAATTTTGGAATGTGCTCATCAAGGCCTTTCATTTGATACCCATATTCAAAAATTGAAAAAAAAACCTCATTTTTTATTAAAAAAATATAATTTTGGAATGTGCTCATCAAGGCCTTTCATTTGATACCCATAAAAAATTGAGAAATTGAAAAAAAAAAATTATCAAGGCCTTTCAATAAAATTGATACCCATTTCCAAAAATAAAAAAAGTATTATAACAACAAAAAATGAAGAAACAGAATGAAATAACAAGTTTATTCAACGAAGTTAAATTGCGTGTGTGGCTGTTTACCTGACGACCTTTGTCTTAAAGTCTGAGACTTGACGAAGATTTTACTTTATGCACTAGAGCATAAAAAGCGATTTTATGCAGCCTATACCCAACATAAAGACGAACTTTACGAGCATGAGAAGTGAAAACAATATTTAAAAATATATTTGTCCAAAATAAATTGAAAATAATAAAATAAAAAATAACAGTTTTTTGAAAATTATAAAAATTAACCTTTTCCATATTTATGTGATCCTGGTACTTTGGAGACTTTTTTTAATCATTTTAATGTGAACACAAATCATAGGTGTGCTCAGTAGATACACCAGTGTAACTGAACAGTGTAGCCACGGTTCTAAAGGGGAAAAAGTTTCTATAGTTTCAATGTGAATACTGGAAGGGCTCTGACCTCTCATTGCGTAACTCTGTAAACTAACAATTCACCATTGAAACCGCAGTTACATTAAGGCTTTGAATAAAATAGTTGTCACATTGGTTCTTACTAACGTAACTGCGATTTCTGTTGTTGATTGCAACAAAGTTACAAAGTCAGGGGGCTGCTGTACATATGCTGTAAGTTTCGATCAAGAATACCCTATAGAATGGACCCACGCGGGGCAATAAAGTCATAACGCGTTTTGTTCATTCATTCACACTGTGCTCACACTTTTTATTGCCCCGCGAGCAGGGACAACCATAGATGTTTGGCGCGCAACTTTCAAACTGGGAGCATATTATCGCAAACAAAACTGTTTGTTTTTTTGCCTTATCTAAAGCAAAAGCTAAAGCTTTAGATTCGTTTAAACTTATTAACGATGTAGGTAGTTTTTTTTCATTTACTAGTTTAGTCACAAGCATGCAGTCTATATGATGAAAAAGGCTTCTAAACGTTTGCTTCATAGCTTCTAAATGTATCTCATATTCCACGTTAAAATCATCATACCAGCCGCATGACACCCAATGCTGGGTATAGGCCTCCCCCAAGAATCTCCACGACGATCGGTCGTTAAAAAGTTAATAGGAACTTTTTATGATAAAATTTAATCAAGTTAAAAGAGGTTGTAAAAATTGCTGAAAGAGAACACATTTACCTAAGTGACATACTTACCACGGTCTCTCTGGAACTCCCTAGACCTCCTGTCGTCTCTGTGCCTCCGATCGTCTCTCGCCTTCTTCGCAGTCGGTCCATCCCTGGACCCGGAACGGTCTCTCTTCTCTCTCTCCTTACTGACTCCCGCGGCCTTCGCCTCCTTATGGAACGCTTCCACAACCGCCTTCGCTTCTTCTTCGCCCAACTCCGGGTATAGAACTTCATCTAACCACGAGTTTTTCTCGGGTAGCGTGAAGTTAGCTGTTAAAGAAGGGGGTTTTGTAAGCTTGCGTTTTGGTTTATTTAGACGCTGTAATGTATTATCCCGATAGATTTATTAGAAAAGATTTTACAGTTTCTCAGGGGTTTGATTTTAATTTGGTGTCTATCGGGAGTAATACGTTTTAGCGTACGGGGGTGGATTTTGTAGGTATTGTAGGTGTTGTGTTCACCTTTCATATCGACGATGGCACCGTCGGGCACTTCCTTTCCGTCGGCCTCCTCTCTTCGCTTGTGGCGCTCCTTGTAGGTCTCTTCGTCGGTCACTATGACGACGGCCACTCGGCGGTAACCGTCGAACTCCTTCAGCTTACGCCTCTGGGCCGACGGGTATACGTTCGTCTGTTTTACCGACGCGATATCGAAACCGCGTTGTATAACGCCGCCGCAGATTATGAAGCAAAACATTTGACGTTATAGATACTGGTGTCGGTCACTCGCCGGCAGATCGACACCTAGAACAAGCTCAATAGAGATCCCAGACGCTTTTATTTACGCCGTTTGGCAAAGTCAGTGTCACCACTCCCGTTTTACTTACCCCGACTAGAATTATTAGCCTAAGGGAGTGAGTGTTACACAATCTTATAGTAAGCTTAAGTTATGACGTACCTTATGAAGATGCGGAGATACATAGATGTGGTATACGAAGCTAAGAGTGTTCACAAGCTTATATACATAAAGATTAGTTATGGGGTATCAATTCAATGATAGTACTTCGCCAATTTAAAGAAAACGATCTCGATTGTTCCTGAATTAAGTGTAGCTGCCTTTTGAAAGTGAAATTTCATTAGATTTTTTTAAAGAGTTTTCGAATGATTCTCACCTGATCGAGGATATAATTTCTCCTGCGTCCTTTCGCGATTTCCAACAACTTTAGCACGCATTTAGCGCACTTGGAGACCATCGCGTCCCAGCGTCCCTCGTAGCTTGACCGGAATGGCTTACAGTCCACCTGAATCGATGCAACATCATACAGTAGGGGCTCGCGACCGGCGCCAGCACTTACCACTACGCTTACACTAAGAGAATAAGGGTTCATGTGATACCAGGGACACTCCTCGTCGAGTCGAATACTCCTCTTCAGTCGGCGATCCACTGGTATCATACTAATATCGAAATGCGACCTCTAAAGGTCATAAGTATTTTTTTTTATTTGTGTATTTTTTTTTTGTTTAGATTTGTTGATCATATTGCACCCTGTTGAAAATACAGACGGTCATTAGTATGGATGTTTATTTGCTGTAGATCATTTCACAGTTTGTTGTCAAACCTCAATGCTGAAAGGGAAGGACCATTAGTTTTTTGTGTGTGATGTGATGTGTACGAGAGAGACAAAAAATGTGAAACGGGAAACACTATAAACCTCTTTCAAATAACGCGTCATTAGTGTACTCTCTACATCCATACTCAGGCATTCGTCAGCTTTCAACACCATATTTAAAAGATTTCGTTCTCAATTGTAATTAATTTTGCTTGGGACAACAACTTCTTGCACACAAGATTTAGGTTTACATGAACTTTTTCGAAGCTTTTAAATCCTATATAACTTATGAAAATACTCAACAATGTACCTAATATTTTACTCATAGAATCTTTTTCATTTTCTATAATTCTATTCTACATGGACTGACTCTTTTATAACAATAATAACAGTAAATCTGTTTTATATCGCTCTTATATCAAGACAGCCTGACAATTGATTTATTTAGATTCTGAAATTATGACTCTTGACTGGCTATCAACAAAAATTATTGTCTCGACTCGTCACCACCTGCAATAAACTGCTGCCAGCAATGTTTTGTCGTCTGTTAGCCACCACAACCAATCTCATTAAAATTGGTATCCATCAATCCTAGTTATACCTAGGGGGTCTCACTCCACGCTTAAACTTTTATATGAGCCTACTGCTCGCGGCTGACTCAGTCGAGCCAGCGCATGAGGGGTGTCATGTGTCGGGTGAGACAGAGCTACGCGACAAAAAGAGAAGCGCTTCGGAGGAGCTTATTATAAAGGGCACGCAGCCATATTATTGCCGTGCAGCGAGAGTAGCTTGTTATTCGATTGTCCTCGCGCGGATTGGCTTCTGTATTTTTAGTACTATTATAATATCCTGTGGTATAGACTAAAAGTAAACTTGTTCAGTCAGTATTCAACACCAGTCAAGCAACTTGTTGGTACATCGCCTCATATCTTATGAAAAGTATTTTTAAGAAACCTACTGCTAACACATTATCTTACTTTCTTATTGCTTCAAAGTTCATGTGCACCTTTTCTGAATCAAACTAACAACGCTATATTCAAAAGAGGTCATACAATAACAAAAAAACACGCGACACGTGAGTAATTGAAATGCAGTTTGACCTCTTTTTACAAAACTGGACACTTTTCCAGAAGACAAAGGCTATCTTTTTAGGGGTTCCGTAGCCTAATGGCAAAAAGCGGAACCCTTATAGATTCGTCATATCTGTCTGTCCGTCCGTATGTCACAGCCACTTTATTCCGAAACTTTTACGACTACACAGTTTAAATTTAGTAGGTAGATGTATTCTGTAAAATGCTTTACGATTTTTTTACAAAAAAATAAAAAAAATAAGAGGGGGTTCCTAAACATGGAACTGTAACTGAAAAAAAAAATACATCTAACCTATACGTGCGTATATAGATAAATTTTTAAAAATCATTGAGGTTCCTAAATCTATTTTTTATCAAAGTCAACCGTTTGAAGCCTAGGATGTATAATCCAAAGTGGTAAAATGTGTGTCCCCCCCCCTCTAACTTTTAAATAAAAGAGTGAAAAATAAAAAAAAATATGCTGTAGATCTAACACTTTCAACAAAAGTTGGTTTGAACGAGATATAGTTAGCAGTTTTAGAGATATAGCACATTTTCCTACTCTATGAAAAACAAAGTTATTTTTGCAGACGAAAAATGAGTGTTATTTTATTTAATATGGTATTGTATAAGGTACACAGGTATTGGCTCTGTGCACGACTTCAGCGTCATCTAGGGTTCGCAATTTTGTTGGCTCTGACTTGATCGTTCTGATGTTTTGATATGTAGTGGCGGCATTGTGACAAAATATAAAAAAAATACTACAAATTGTGATAATAATGTAAATTTCAAAATTACTGTGATTTGGGAGGACAAGGTGTTGTGAAATCATTTTTGGTCATTCAAATTAAATGTGGTTAGTAAAATCTATACAAAAAATGTGTTTTATTTTGGCTATGTCAGGGTTTGTTAACTTCTTTGTTAGTTGTAGTTTTACTGTAGAACAAGATAAAGCTACTTTGATCGTTTTATTTAATGGTAATAAACATTTACAATTGTTCCTGTATCGCTAATAATAAATTAAATATCGTTTTCAGACAGATTACAGAGCCTACATTATTTCTACTTTTTGCTACCATGAGCGCTGCGATAGATTATGATACCCCAGCTAGTACTTCGCACCCAGCGAATACGACACGCACTTGGCCGGTTTTTTATTAAAAAGGTATGAACGCATACCAAAAAGTTTATAACAAGAAATTTAAAAAGTTAGCATCTCCAAAAAAAGGTTACAACCAAGAAGTTTGCAAGGCTGATAAAGTATCGAGTTTCAAAGAGGTTGCATTGTAACCGAGGTGTCATGTCGTGTGGTGTGAGAAGTGTGGGTTCTGACGTACCTTCATGCGGTCGAAGAGAGCGCCGGTGGAGATGATGTTGTATCTCTTCTCGGGGTTGGCCGCCGCGTGCTGCTTGGCCCAGTAGGTCTTGCCGGCGCCGGGCATGCCCACCATCAGGATCACCTGGGGGGACATCGTTGTCACACATATTATTATAAAGTAATATGAATATGATGATGATGAGATGATTATCTTAAAGATCAAAATGCGTGGAAATGATGTAACACTACTTTAAGTCCTTTGTTGCCAGTGATAGTAATATAATAAATCTATGTTTGTTGCCAGTAATCCTGTCACCCTGTTGTAATTTTCTGGTAACGATATACTTAAGTTTGTAAATATCGTTACTTATTGCTGTTAAATCTGATAAGTTTCTTGCGCCCGTTCTTCTCGTCAGTTAAAAAAGTCTGAACGGGTGGTAGGCAAATATGGACGATTCAAAAGTACTTAATAACTAAGTTTATTTGAATAAAGATATTCTTGACTTTGACTATAATGTTACTTCTTCTTATCGAATGAAGATTAGTGGCCACCTCTGGTGTTAAGAGTTTATCAAGCCGCCTGTAAGGCCTCTGACTCGGTTTAACGATTGTTATCGGATGACAGCCGGGACCAACGGTTTAACGTGCCCTCCGAAGCACGGAAGCGCCCAGTTGTAATGCCACTTGACGGTCACCCATCGGACCGAGCGTTGCTTAACAAACGTGATCCGGTACGATCGACGGGTACGATCAGTCTGACAAGTTCCGCCGTGAGCGCTTTAGTATGTTACTGTAAACTAGGGAATGCAAAACCGAAGTAAAATGAAAACCGGTTTTTTTCCCGGTTTTTAATCCAAAACCGGTTAAAACCGGTTTCTAACCGGTTTTAAAGAAAATTATTGGAACATGAGCAATAATACATTTTCGTTGATTTGGTGAACATTTTTACAATTTTAAGATATTCATAGTTTATCAAAAAATGTACAGTTAGCAAGAATATGGCCATTTTACACAATTTTTTGTGACGCCAATCGATCCTGATTCTATTAATGATCAACACTTTTATGGTATGGGACCAACCCAGGTTTGAGTGAGAGAGACTAAAAAAAGTTAGAAATCTCAAAAAAAATCCTATACATTTCGTAGGTAGTCATCGCAGGTCAGGGTCTAAGGAAAGAATTTGTGAAACTGAAATACAAAAAATAAAATAAAAGACAAATCGATTAGTGGACTAAGGAAGATGATAAAGGTATGTAAAACATATGCTGTAAATCATGGTCTTGCATACAATGAGAAAAAGATCGGAATTCATGTTATTCAAAAGTGCAAAGAAAGAACCAAAACAGGTCTCACCTATTTTCCTGAATGGGTCACCTTTAAAACGTGTAATATAATTTAAATATTTAGGTCATATTGTAAATGAAAATCTTAAAGATGATTTGGACGTTGAGCGTGAGCGCAGGGGCATTGGCTGTTCGTGGGAATATGTTGATTCATAGATTTTCACGTTGTTCACTCACACTTAATGTAAAGATCACGCTTTTTAGAGACTAAGAGCTTTGTCAAATCTTCTACACGAGTGGTCTATGGATCAATTTCACACACAGGCGCTTAGAGTTCAATATAATAACATCTTTAGGGCGCTAGGGCGCTAGGGCGCTAGGGCGCTGGTAGGGCTGCCGCGCTATTGCAGCGCATCGGGCATGTTTGCGGATGCTAGTGTAGACAATTTTTATAACATTATGCGCAAAAAGACTGCCTCGGTGATGCTGCGGTTGCGCGGTAGCGCCAACAGTGTCCTAATGATAATAGCATGAGAAGATGGACTCTGCGGTTTCCGGTAGGTTTACTGATTTGCAAGTAATCGTTCATATCGATGAACCTATCGATGGACAATTTTAGATACTTTTCTTAATAATGTTTATAAACTAACATAACAATAAGTACATTTGTTACTAACAAAAATGGACAAACTATGGTCTGAAATAAATGATTTTTATTTTTTATAAATGATCACGTAGACGTTATAAGCTTTTAGCTAACAAGTTTTAACGTTCTAAATTAGAGCTCATTTTTTTCTTATAAGTAAAACAAAAAAATATATTTCAAGTCTTCTATTATTGGCACTCACGTATTTTTTATAACTAAACAATTTGCTTTCTAAAGTATCTATTATAAAGTTTTAAAATCTAACAAAAAATAAAATTCTTATGAGAAAATTAACATTTGGCCAAGGAGGTCTATATAATCATCATTAATATCTTTAAAATTGACACCTTACGCTTGATCTGTTTTGAAAATACTTAATATTTTCAGTATAATCCAGGGCTAACTATTGTCAGTGTCTAGTGCTGAATAGTTCAGTGGTAGGTATTGTTTCAGTCTCATCTTCGCACAACCAAGATCGCGCATATTTCAATTATTCCACATATTGTTCAGTTGCGTAGACACTTATCCCACAAATCTGCACCAATTTTAAGACACAATATCCACTATGAATCAATTTGCAAATAATTAAAATAGTTACCAAACCGATTTCGACAAAATGGCACCAAAAACTACCTTTATATGTATTGGCAGAGCAAAAAACTTGAATCAAATAAAAAACCGGAAAAACCGGTTTTGTCGTTTAAAAAACCGGTTTTATTTTGCTTGTGAAATCGACCGAAAAACCGGTTTTTTCGGTTTCGGTGAAACCGGTTTGCATTCCCTACTGTAAACCTGACGAATCCTAGGATAATCCAGTAAAATCGAAATTTAATAAACAAAAATAAAAAAAGAATCAACTAATTTTAAAATTGTATAATAGAATTATAATATTAAACAAAATTCACCGCATTGCCACTTTCGGTCAGGGTGCCACCTTAAGGTAAATATGCATCCAACAATCTGATATCTAGTTATATTGTAGTCTAAAGACGAAAGTCTTCAATCAGTGCGTCCAGCCTATTATGACACACAGAGCCGAAACGTGGATAGGGCTGGTTCACAAATTTAAGGTCGCGTAGCGGTCGCTTTATTAATTTTGAATGATGAATAAAAATAAAAAACCGGCCAAGTGCGAGTCGGACTCGCGCACGAAGGGTTCCGTGCCAAAAAAGGCAAAAAAATACGTTTGTTGTATGGGAGCCCCCCTTAAATATTAATTTAATTCTGTTTTTAGTATTTGTTGTTATAGCGGCAACAAAAATACATCATCTGTGAAAATTTCAACTGTCTACCTGTTATCGTTATAAATATCGAGCAAAAACGGCAAAAAAAAACACGTTTGTTGTATGGGCGCCCCCCTTAAATAATAATTTTATTCTGTTTTTAGTATTTGTTGTTATAGCGGCAACAGAAATACATCATCTGTGAAAATTTCAACTTTCTAGCTATCACGGTTCATGAGATACAGCCTGGTGACAGACAGACGGACAGCGGAGTCTTAGTAATAGGGTCCCGTTTTTACCCTTTGGGTACGGAACCCTAAAAATGAAAGATGATTAAGATGTCTTACTGATTCGTAACTTTATGTTGTAATGCCCTGTGTATTATGAAACGTTAGCGATGTAATGTTAGCGAAAGTTTAGTATGAAGAACGATATTTAGTGCTAAATTTCAAGAAATCTTAGTACAGAAGAGGGCAATGACCGTTTATGCAAGTTTAACTGGCACGGAGTATAGTTTACCTCGCAGTCGGCCCTCGTGGGCGGGCGGCGCGGGCCGGGGCGCGCGGGCGCGTGCCCGATGAGCGAGTAGCCGGGCACCAGGCAAGCCTCCGCGCCGTCCAACTGGCACGGACTATAGTTTACCTCGCAGTCGGCCCTCGTGGGCGGGCGGCGCGGGCCGGGGCGCGCGGGCGCGTGCCCGATGAGCGAGTAGCCGGGCACCAGGCAAGCCTCCGCGCCGTCCAACTGGCACGGACTATAGTTTACCTCGCAGTCGGCCCTCGTGGGCGGGCGGCGCGGGCCGGGGCGCGCGGGCGCGTGCCCGATGAGCGAGTAGCCGGGCACCAGGCAAGCCTCCGCGCCGTCCAACTGGCACGGACTATAGTTTACCTCGCAGTCGGCCCTCGTGGGCGGGCGGCGCGGGC
This sequence comes from Agriphila geniculea, assembly GCA_943789525.1. Classification (NCBI taxonomy): domain Eukaryota; kingdom Metazoa; phylum Arthropoda; class Insecta; order Lepidoptera; family Crambidae; genus Agriphila; species Agriphila geniculea. The sequence continues at coordinate 10,268,393 of OX038895.1, forward strand.
CGGGGCGCGCGGGCGCGTGCCCGATGAGCGAGTAGCCGGGCACCAGGCACGCCTCCGCGCCGTCCAACTGGCACGGACTATAGTTTACCTCGCAGTCGGCCCTCGTGGGCGGGCGGCGCGGGCCGGGGCGCGCGGGCGCGTGCCCGATGAGCGAGTAGCCGGGCACCAGGCAAGCCTCCGCGCCGTCCAACTGGCACGGACTATAGTTTACCTCGCAGTCGGCCCTCGTGGGCGGGCGGCGCGGGCCGGGGCGCGCGGGCGCGTGCCCGATGAGCGAGTAGCCGGGCACCAGGCACGCCTCCGCGCCGTCCAACTGGCACGGACTATAGTTTACCTCGCAGTCGGCCCTCGTGGGCGGGCGGCGCGGGCCGGGGCGCGCGGGCGCGTGCCCGATGAGCGAGTAGCCGGGCACCAGGCAAGCCTCCGCGCCGTCCAACTGGCACGGACTATAGTTTACCTCGCAGTCGGCCCTCGTGGGCGGGCGGCGCGGGCCGGGGCGCGCGGGCGCGTGCCCGATGAGCGAGTAGCCGGGCACCAGGCAAGCCTCCGCGCCGTCCAACTGGCACGGACTATAGTTTACCTCGCAGTCGGCCCTCGTGGGCGGGCGGCGCGGGCCGGGGCGCGCGGGCGCGTGCCCGATGAGCGAGTAGCCGGGCACCAGGCACGCCTCCGCGCCGTCCAACTGGCACGGACTATAGTTTACCTCGCAGTCGGCCCTCGTGGGCGGGCGGCGCGGGCCGGGGCGCGCGGGCGCGTGCCCGATGAGCGAGTAGCCGGGCACCAGGCAAGCCTCCGCGCCGTCCAACTGGCACGGACTATAGTTTACCTCGCAGTCGGCCCTCGTGGGCGGGCGGCGCGGGCCGGGGCGCGCGGGCGCGTGCCCGATGAGCGAGTAGCCGGGCACCAGGCAAGCCTCCGCGCCGTCCAACTGGCACGGACTATAGTTTACCTCGCAGTCGGCCCTCGTGGGCGGGCGGCGCGGGCCGGGGCGCGCGGGCGCGTGCCCGATGAGCGAGTAGCCGGGCACCAGGCAAGCCTCCGCGCCGTCCAACTGGCACGGACTATAGTTTACCTCGCAGTCGGCCCTCGTGGGCGGGCGGCGCGGGCCGGGGCGCGCGGGCGCGGGCCGGGGCGCGCGGGCGCGTGCCCGATGAGCGAGTAGCCGGGCACCAGGCAAGCCTCCGCGCCGTCCAACTGGCACGGACTATAGTTTACCTCGCAGTCGGCCCTCGTGGGCGGGCGGCGCGGGCCGGGGCGCGCGGGCGCGTGCCCGATGAGCGAGTAGCCGGGCACCAGGCAAGCCTCCGCGCCGTCCAACTCCTCCTCCACCGTGTACCTAGTGGAACGTTACAATCGAATAATAGCCCAGGACTTTTAGCAAAAAACCTAGGACTAATTCCGGCGGAAGATTTTTTGTTTTTAAAGTGTTCCTTAGGTCCCCCTGAATATATCTGGAAAGTTCCCCGTGAATCCCATGTACGCTCCCCCCTTCCCCCCCCTCAAACGTCTCCCTGATTTTAGTTTTTTCTATTTATCTCAGAAACGGTTGAAGATAGAAGAAAGTTGTCAACGTATGATATAATTGTTCTAAAATATCCAACCCATCGACACTTCAATCATTTCGATGAGAGCTGTAGTCTCTGAAATATACCTACAGACATTTCACCAAAAATTTTTTTTTGCCAGAAATCATTATTTGTACTAGTTTTTAAGAAAAGTGAGTGGAGTTGTGGCGAAATTATGTAAGGTCATATGAATCTTGAAACATTGAGGACTAAAACAAGGTATAATACATTGTTAAGCAGCATCAGTTCTAGATTAACACCGAATGGTGTCAGCGCCACGATGTAATTTTTAGCCCAATACTTTTAGATTAAAAATTTCGCGATACCTAGGACTAATTCCGGTGGTAAGTTTTTGTCTTTTAAAGTGTTCCTTAGGTCCCTTTGAACATATCTGGAAAGTTCCCCGTGGATCCCATGTCCGCTCCCCCCTCCCCCTCAAACGTCTCCCTGATTTAAGTTTTTCCCATATCTCAGAAATGGCTGAAGATAGAAAAAAGCTATTGAAGTATGATATAATTGCTATAAAATATCCGACTTGTCGACACTTCAATTGTTTCGCTATAAATCGGGAACCAATGCTGCTAAGACAATGTATTGTACTACGTTTTATTCCTCAATGTATCACAATTCATATGAACTCAGATTATTTTGCCTTAACTCTACTAAATTTTCTAAAAAATTAGTGCAAATAATGATTTTTGTGTAAAACATTTTTCTTCTGTCTTCAACCGTTTCTGAGATAAATAGAAAAAACTAAAACCAGGGAGACGTTTGAGGGCGGGGGGAGGGGGAAGCGTACATGGGATTCACGGGGAACTTTCCAGATATATTCAGGGGGACCTAAGGAACACTTTAAAAACAAAAAACCTTCCGCCAGAATTAGTCCTAGGTTTCTTTGAATTTTTTGCTAAAAGTCCTGGGCTATAATGGGGTTGGCAACGCAAAGCTAATTGTAGATGTCGCTGCGTACGCTTGTTCCTAAGACAGTAGACGTTCAGAACAAAATGTATGGGAAAATAGGTATTTATTTTGTGGTATTTTTTTTACCGAAAAAGACTAATTGACCCAAAATGGATATAAAAGACTATTCTACAATGCAAATACCGGAATTTAAAGACAAATTAAGACATTTTTATTCTTACAAAATTTATAATTTTTTTCCATATCCAGATTTTTCGGAAATTTGTAAGTGCCAACATTTTTAAAGCCTATTACACAGAATTTAATCATTTTAAGGCTCAAGAAAACGATTTTTTAAGTTTACTTAAATACTAAAAGTCCTTTGTTTTCATAGTTCTCGTGGAACAAGCGTACGCAGCGCCATTTTGACAGTTGCCTTCCCCATTGGGACGATGACTAATAAACAAAATTACGAAATACTAATAAAAATCATAAACATATTAAACTTTTAGAGTAGCTTGTATACCTCTTGGTTTTATATATGTTACGGCTAACACCCGAAGTGCGGCTAAACCTAGTTTTAGCCGGCTAAAACTAGGTGTAACCGATAGTTGTTGACTAAAACTAGGTGTAGCCGATTTACTCGCGGCAAATACTAGGTGTAGCCGGCTAAAACTAGATGTAGCATGGGGTATTAAAAAAGTTATTTCTGTTGTCTGTTAAAAAAAATAACCTCGAAATTAAAGGCTCACGCTACGCTGCGCTTCGCGCTCGCCATAAATTTATAACCTATATTCGGGACCTACAGGGGTAAAGCAGATCGGTTCACCTAGTTTTAGGCAACAGCTATCGGCTACACCTAGTTTTAGCCGGATAAAACTAGGTTTAGCCGCACTTCGGGTATTAGCCGTAACATACACACATCAACTTTGTCTAGGGATACAGGTGTTATTTTCATACAAACGAGGTAACTTTGAAGCCTTGGTTTTCTGCCAGGGATGTACCGTGCCGTGATCTGATGATGGCCATCCAGGGAGTGAATGGAGTAGATTCAGATCGCTATACACACCCCACTGATCTGATCAGCATTCTGTTGATTCAACAGCAAAAATTGATTAGAAATCTATCAAACCTACCGAGTAACGAATTTAACCCTCTTGTCCAGCGTAATCTGTCCCTTCAGGACTTGTTCTTCGGTCACCTCTACCACTTCACCGTCGGCCGACTCTACAAAGATAACACAGCCATAAATTAAAATACAAATTACTCACATCAAAAAGTGCAGAAGTGAGGTTATTTTCCATACTCTACACGTAAAGAAAAAGACAGACAAAATCGCATAACCGAACCTTAATCATAAATGCAGTTTTGGGGCATTTAAAATTAGTTTGTACTATGAATTGCATTGCATGTGAATATAGTATTAGAAGCATTATGAAAATTGCAAGTTTTACTCAAGGGGAGAGTGAGAGGTGAGGATGAGATTTAGACAAATATTTTACTTAATGCACTAGTGCATAAAAAGTGATTTTATGCAGCTTATCTCCAATTTAAAGATGAACTTTACGAGCACGAGAAGTGAAAATATAATTATTGAGCACCAAACATACCGGGCACAGTAGGTTTCACGTCTTCAGCGGTTTCAGTTTCCATGGGTTCCGGCTTCACTTCCTGTTCCGGCTGACTCTCATCTTCTGGTTTATCACCATTTTCCTGTTTAATTTATTTATTTGTTATTTTTTACCATATTTGGTTTACACTAACATTAAAAAACCATTTACACCTGTTGTTTGCAATATACTTAATATCGTCATTTTCCTCTTGCATGTCCTGTACTGAAGGACCATTCAAGCAAGCTCCGTGGCAAGTACCGCAAACAACAGAACAGAGAATGCTTGCTTTTCTACAGCCACAACGACCTCCACACCCTGTTTTGCAGCCGCAGAATATATTGTTTAATATCGAGTCTGGAGCTATAGGCTCAGTAGTAGTCAAAGGGATTAAATAGTCATCTCCACCCTTGGTCCATCCCCATTTAGTTAGTGAAAATTATTTCATTTTCTTTTACGAAGTCAGGATATAGCCATCGCTGGATGTGTAAATAAGAAAACAGACCACTATAGGTGGTCAAAAACTTTATCACACAAATGTTGTTAATACTAGCTTTACCCTGCGGTGTTACTCGGGTGCCTGCTGTTATTATTTTTGACTTATTTCCTATTGATTTATCGAATGAGTTGAGACATGTCCGCCTTCAAGGGTTTATAAAACACTGTGCACCGTCGCTAACAAACGTTTAGTTCGTGCAGGGACGATACGCACGCACACGTAATTTTCTGCGTGGTAAAGCACGTGAGTCGCCGATCGTACGTATTCATACCTTGTGCGTACTCACACCACACCTTGTAAGTACATCACACCTTGTAAGTACTCACACGTTGCACGTGCTCATACCTTGGGCTGCTCGTCTTCCTTGTGGGCGTTGTCAGCTTGTTTCTCCTTATCGTTGTCGTCTTGCTTCTCTCCCGTCTCGTTCACTTCCTCGCCCCTCTCCTTTCTCTCTTGGGCTTCTTTCTCTTTGCGTTCCTTATCCTGTTTTTCCCGCTCCTAAATAAACAAAAATATAATTGTTTTAGGCATAGAATATAATAGTACTAAAAGTACAGAAGCCCATCCGCGCGAGGACATACAAATAATAAGCTACTCTCGCTACACGGCAATAAAGTACGATTACAAATGGCAGGATAATTTGGCTGATTCACAAATCGTCCACCAGTCGGCGCACTACGGTAACTTGGCGCTAGTGTACATGTAGACCCGTCCTTTTGTTGTTTGCTACCAATTTTCGAATGTCGGAAGCGAATTTTCGTAAATATCAATTTTACTTTAAACACATTTTGGGTTTGTTTTTTTTTAATTCGATCTTTTATTAATTTACTGTCTAGCGTGTATAATAATAATTATCACTATCAACCATTTTAGATATGATTTACTCAACCAACACCCGACACCCCTCGCACGCTGGCTCGACTGAGTCAGCCGCGAGCAGTAGGCTACTATAAAAGGCTTTTAAACGCGGAGTGAGACCCTCTGTTTAAAGTAAAATTTATAAAGGTAAATCTCAGAAACATGGAAATAATTTCACTGTGTGGAAAGTCTTTTTGCTATCCCTCGGGAACAATACTTTTTTTCGGGACGAAAGGTATCCTATGTCTTTCTCTGTACCCCTGACACCATGTATCCAAAATTTAATGATGATCGGTTCAGTAGTTAAGACGTGAAGGCGTAACAAACAAACAAACAGACTTTCGCATTTATAATACTAGCGGCCGCCCGCGGTTTCAGCCGCGTGGTTCCCGTTCCCGTGAAAATATCGGGATAAAATGTATCTTATGTCTTAATCTAGGCTATCTACTATCTGTGTGTCAAATTTCAACCAAATCCGTGCAGTAGTTTTTGCGTGATTGAGGAACAAACATCCAAACCCACAAACTTTCACATTTATAATATTAGTAGGATTAGTAAGGATGATAAAGTGCAAAAGTGTTGAGAAAGAAAAACCTATAATAAATAAAATCGAAAACAGCAGTTCACCTCTTTCCGTTTCTTCTGCCTCTCTTCCCTCTCCTTCTTCTCCTTCTCTTTCTTCTCCTTCTCCTTCCGCTCGAGCTCCTCTTTCTGCCGCTGCAGCTCCGCTTCTATCTTCTTCTTTTCTGCGATCACTTCTTCAATAGGAATCTCCAGACGTTTCCGAACGATCTTAGTTTTCGTCAGCATGTTATACCTAACAAAGGATCATATTATTCAAATTGATCTAACGACATTGTTTTGTTTCAACACAATCATCAAAGAATTTTAGAATATTATAAAAAAATAAGAGCGTACAGGCAGCAGCACTTCAGGGTGTTACAAAAAATCCGTAATGCCGAATATGGTAGATAGGGATTATCAAACTAAACATCTTTTACTATGGGGCAAACTCTGAAATAGCGAAAAAAAAAATCTGATGTTTCACAATATTAATAACGAAAATATCAAATGTATGAAACAGCTGTTTTATTTCGCGATTTCAAAATTGTTCCTGTAGTAAAATGTGCTAATCTGCACACGCGATTTAGATGTGCTAGTCACGGTAGCACATGTGCTTGGTGAGCACGTGCGGGAACATCGCGCGGCCCCCTAGCGCCTCCTTGTTCCTGTACTAGGGTAGTGTCTGGGAGTATGGCCCACCTGTCGTGGCCCATGTTGACGCGGTAGCACATGTTCTTGGTGAGCACGTGCGGGAACATCGCGCGGCCCCCTAGCGCCTCCTTGTTCCTGTACTAGGGTAGTGTCTGGGAGTATGGCCCACCTGTCGTGGCCCATGTTGACGCGGTAGCACATGTTCTTGGTGAGCACGTGCGGGAACATCGCGCGGCCCCCTAGCGCCTCCTTGTTCCTGTACTAGGGTAGTGTCTGGGAGTATGGCCCACCTGTCGTGGCCCATGTTGACGCGGTAGCACATGTTCTTGGTGAGCACGTGCGGGAACATCGCGCGGCCCCCTAGCGCCTCCTTGTTCCTGTACTAGGGTAGTGTCTGGGAGTATGGCCCACCTGTCGTGGCCCATGTTGACGCGGTAGCACATGTTCTTGGTGAGCACGTGCGGGAACATCGCGCGGCCCCCTAGCGCCTCCTTGTTCCTGTACTAGGGTAGTGTCTGGGAGTATGGCCCACCTGTCGTGGCCCATGTTGACGCGGTAGCACATGTTCTTGGTGAGCACGTGCGGGAACATCGCGCGGCCCCCTAGCGCCTCCTTGTTCCTGTACTAGGGTAGTGTCTGGGAGTATGGCCCACCTGTCGTGGCCCATGTTGACGCGGTAGCACATGTTCTTGGTGAGCACGTGCGGGAACATCGCGCGGCCCCCTAGCGCCTCCTTGTTCCTGTACTAGGGTAGTGTCTGGGAGTATGGCCCACCTGTCGTGGCCCATGTTGACGCGGTAGCACATGTTCTTGGTGAGCACGTGCGGGAACATCGCGCGGCCCCCTAGCGCCTCCTTGTTCCTGTACTAGGGTAGTGTCTGGGAGTATGGCCCACCTGTCGTGGCCCATGTTGACGCGGTAGCACATGTTCTTGGTGAGCACGTGCGGGAACATCGCGCGGCCCCCTAGCGCCTCCTTGTTCCTGTACTAGGGTAGTGTCTGGGAGTATGGCCCACCTGTCGTGGCCCATGTTGACGCGGTAGCACATGTTCTTGGTGAGCACGTGCGGGAACATCGCGCGGCCCCCTAGCGCCTCCTTGTTCCTGTACTAGGGTAGTGTCTGGGAGTATGGCCCACCTGTCGTGGCCCATGTTGACGCGGTAGCACATGTTCTTGGTGAGCACGTGCGGGAACATCGCGCGGCCCCCTAGCGCCTCCTTGTTCCTGTACTAGGGTAGTGTCTGGGAGTATGGCCCACCTGTCGTGGCCCATGTTGACGCGGTAGCACATGTTCTTGGTGAGCACGTGCGGGAACATCGCGCGGCCCCCTAGCGCCTCCTTGTTCCTGTACTAGGGTAGTGTCTGGGAGTATGGCCCACCTGTCGTGGCCCATGTTGACGCGGTAGCACATGTTCTTGGTGAGCACGTGCGGGAACATCGCGCGGCCCCCTAGCGCCTCCTTGTTCCTGTACTAGGGTAGTGTCTGGGAGTATGGCCCACCTGTCGTGGCCCATGTTGACGCGGTAGCACATGTTCTTGGTGAGCACGTGCGGGAACATCGCGCGGCCCCCTAGCGCCTCCTTGTTCCTGTACTAGGGTAGTGTCTGGGAGTATGGCCCACCTGTCGTGGCCCATGTTGACGCGGTAGCACATGTTCTTGGTGAGCACGTGCGGGAACATCGCGCGGCCCCCTAGCGCCTCCTTGTTCCTGTACTAGGGTAGTGTCTGGGAGTATGGCCCACCTGTCGTGGCCCATGTTGACGCGGTAGCACATGTTCTTGGTGAGCACGTGCGGGAACATCGCGCGGCCCCCTAGCGCCTCCTTGTTCCTGTACTAGGGTAGTGTCTGGGAGTATGGCCCACCTGTCGTGGCCCATGTTGACGCGGTAGCACATGTTCTTGGTGAGCACGTGCGGGAACATCGCGCGGCCCCCTAGCGCCTCCTTGTTCCTGTACTAGGGTAGTGTCTGGGAGTATGGCCCACCTGTCGTGGCCCATGTTGACGCGGTAGCACATGTTCTTGGTGAGCACGTGCGGGAACATCGCGCGGCCCCCTAGCGCCTCCTTGTTCCTGTACTAGGGTAGTGTCTGGGAGTATGGCCCACCTGTCGTGGCCCATGTTGACGCGGTAGCACATGTTCTTGGTGAGCACGTGCGGGAACATCGCGCGGCCCCCTAGCGCCTCCTTGTTCCTGTACTAGGGTAGTGTCTGGGAGTATGGCCCACCTGTCGTGGCCCATGTTGACGCGGTAGCACATGTTCTTGGTGAGCACGTGCGGGAACATCGCGCGGCCCCCTAGCGCCTCCTTGTTCCTGTACTAGGGTAGTGTCTGGGAGTATGGCCCACCTGTCGTGGCCCATGTTGACGCGGTAGCACATGTTCTTGGTGAGCACGTGCGGGAACATCGCGCGGCCCCCTAGCGCCTCCTTGTTCCTGTACTAGGGTAGTGTCTGGGAGTATGGCCCACCTGTCGTGGCCCATGTTGACGCGGTAGCACATGTTCTTGGTGAGCACGTGCGGGAACATCGCGCGGCCCCCTAGCGCCTCCTTGTTCCTGTACTAGGGTAGTGTCTGGGAGTATGGCCCACCTGTCGTGGCCCATGTTGACGCGGTAGCACATGTTCTTGGTGAGCACGTGCGGGAACATCGCGCGGCCCCCTAGCGCCTCCTTGTTCCTGTACTAGGGTAGTGTCTGGGAGTATGGCCCACCTGTCGTGGCCCATGTTGACGCGGTAGCACATGTTCTTGGTGAGCACGTGCGGGAACATCGCGCGGCCCCCTAGCGCCTCCTTGTTCCTGTACTAGGGTAGTGTCTGGGAGTATGGCCCACCTGTCGTGGCCCATGTTGACGCGGTAGCACATGTTCTTGGTGAGCACGTGCGGGAACATCGCGCGGCCCCCTAGCGCCTCCTTGTTCCTGTACTAGGGTAGTGTCTGGGAGTATGGCCCACCTGTCGTGGCCCATGCCCATTTTTTTTTTTTTCCTGTGGCAACACCAACGGCACCAGTTGTCAAATTTTGCTCCCGTATTTAATTTTCAAATAATTTTGTTATTAGCTTATAATTGTGGCATATTCCAATGAATCACGTAACATTAACGTATAATATTAAGTGTAGTGAATACCAAAAGTGAATTATTTGTGTAGTTTTTGTGTTTTGTGTCGTCGAAATACGGTGACTTTCACTTACCGGTACGTGACATGACATTGCATTTTTATTTGTGAATCATTGTTATCTCTTCTAAAGTAGTAATTTTGTATTTTTGTTTACTTTAATAAGTTCAGTTTGTATCTAGTAAGGCTACATTTAAAGCCGATAAGTGTAGTGTTATCAGTTGGATAACCTCACTTTAGTTGATTAAACATCCCCTTGGAATTGCTTAGGTTAAACAAACACCTTTATATTATCACAATGTTGACCCGTAAGGCCGCTTCTCGCCAGGAGGAAACTAAACTCCATCAAACCCTACAGGAACTAAAGGCCACCAAGGAGTTGGTTAAGCAACTGCATATAGAAAGAGATGAGAATGAAAAGGAATTGTTAGATGTGCTTCAAAGTAATACACAACTCAAAAAGGAAATGTCTGAGTTACATTTGTCACAACAAAATGTATTTGAGGAACGGAACAGACTACAAACTTTAATTGATGGGTTCGACCAGTGCAGAGATGAGTATGAGAAGGCCCTTAGACTGATCTCTGGACTGGAAAAGCAGCTACATGAAGCTAATAACCGTATTTATAAGTTAGAGTCGGAACAAACCCAAACGGTAGCCACTCAGAACTTAAGTCTTTACGATGAGTTAGTCGGCTGTGACCCAAAACTTGTTTCTTCCTCACTTAACCATAAGCCAACAATTACAATTGATTTAACATCTGAAGACTCAATTGATTGCACTATGAGTCAGGCAATGGTTGGTTGCAGTAGAAACAAGCTAAAGAAATATGTAAAAATTAACAAGTATATTTCAAAAACAAAAAAGTTACTAAATAAGCAGAAACACTTTTTCAAAAATATTAGTCACATTAGGGAGCGTAGACAACTAACTGAAAAGCTGGATACATGTCAAAGTATAATCAATGAGAATAGACTTACTTATGAAAATAACATTGCTATGTTAAATACTAAAATTCACTCGTTACAGGAGTCATTATCCAGGATGACCCAAAATTATGACCGTTCCAAAAAAGAGATAGGGGAATATATACTGGCACTTAAATGTTTATCCACTCCCTCTCTGTCAGAAAACCATTCAACTCATAATGATAGTAGTAGCTCCTTAGCGTCAGGCCTAGATGCTCGGGATCATTTACAAGACCAAACAGTGTATGAGCCCTTAATCTCCAAACATGTAAATATTTTAGATAGCACAAGTGAAAATAATTCCTTTACCACTAACCAATGTTCGAACATTATGTTGTGTGATGAAATTGGAAAAGATTTAGGCCACTTATTCACCAATCTATTGGGAGAAAATGTTTTAAATTATTGTATGCCGGGTGTGACCCTACATGACATTATGAGAAAAGTAGTAACTCTGAACTTAAACAAAAATACCAATTTAATTATATTAATTGGTCAAAGAGGTAATGTAAACAAGAAAGATCTCATTTCATACTACAATGAGTTGTGCAGTTTAAATATAAATAAAGTTGTATTGTTTACACTACCTTACAGTGCTAGCTTGCCACAGGAAGAAAATAATATCAGATACAATTTAAATTTAACACTAAGCAATATGACTTATTATAATAGTCAGAGATGTCACATAATAGACATAAATAAATTACTATTTAATTTTAAATTGACAAGAGATAAATATTATCTTCCAAATTATTTTAAAAGACAAGTAGCGTTAGCGCTATTATTTTATTTTAAATATTTAGCCAAAAACTTGGCTATCACTTCTGCTTCTATTGAGCAGATTAATTTTGACATTTTGCATGAGACCTTGGAATCTGTTCCAAGTAATAATAATACTATTCTTACTCCTGCTTCTATTGAGCAAAAAAATTTTGACATTAAAAATAACACTTTGGAATTAGTTCCAAATAATTCTTTTGTTAATAATTTAAATCACATAATAAGACAATAGAGGAAGTCTCTAGCCGTGTAATGACTAAGGAAAAGCCTAAATACTTAACTATAGTTCATCAAAATATTCAGGGCTTTTCTGGTAAAGAATTAGAATTAGAACTTTTTTTAACGGAAAATAATGTTAATATTTTATGTGTCACTGAGCACTGGCTTAAGGAATATGAATTAATTACAGGATTTGAATGTTATAAGATTGCTAGCTCATTCAGTAGAAAATCCACCATTAGAGGGGGGTGCTTAATAATTTTGCAAAACAATATGAATTTTAAAGAACGTAAAGATGTGATATCCCTCTCTATTGAACAACACGTTGAACTGTCATGTGTGGAATTAGATCAGTTGATAATGATTTGTGTGTATCGCCCACCAACTGGTAACTACCCTCAATTTGAGTCCGCTATGGAAGATGCTTTAAAATTGGTCATCAAAAAGAATAAAAAAATTGTGGTGTGCGGTGATTTTAACATAGACATCTTAAAATCGTCATCTATTGCAAGTAGGTTTCTGAATTTATTTAAGTCCTTCGATTTAGTAAACACTTTCTGTGAACCTACAAGAATCACTGCTACATCTAGAACTTGCCTAGACAATATTTTTAGCAATTGTAACATACTTGATAAAGGAATAATAAACTGTATTCGTTCTGACCATAGCGGACAAATAGCTTCCCTTGAGCACCATCATGTTCCTTATCAGTGTAATATAATTTGCAGGCCTCTAACAAAAGGTAAATTGGAAAATTTTCATAATAATGTCACCGCCAAAACTCTTTGCTTACCTAGTAAGGATGATCCCAATTCTCATTATAATGATTTATTTAATTTAATTAAGGTAGAATTTGATAAGACATTTAAGCAAAGAACTATTCAATCAAAAGTTTTCGAAAAGAAATTCAGTGATTGGGCAACACCAGGCATCTATGTTAGCAGAAATAAGTTGTTTGAATTGTATGGTCAGAAAACAATTTCAAATGATCCCGAATTTCATGAATATGTAAGAAACTATTCAAAAATGTTCAATAAAGTATGTACTTTAGCAAAATCAAAATGTATATCTACAATAATTCATCAGTCAGATAATAAAATAAAAGCCACTTGGAATATTATAAACAAAGAGACTGGGAAAACTAAAAGTAATGACCGTAAATTCTCATTAGTATCAGACAATAAAATTATTAAGTCAGATGAGGGTGTGGCAACAATTTTTCAAGATTTCTTTTCTAAAATACCTCTTGCAACTACCAGTAATTTGAATTCATCTCCAAACATCTCTGTCTCCCTCTTGGAATCATGTGTTGAGAAGTGCAATAATACATTTAAATTTAGACATATTTATGGTGATACCATTCTTAAAACATTTAATTCAATAAATATAAAAAAGACTGAAGATCTCTGGGGCATTTCAACTCACGTAATTAAATCTATAATAACTACCATTGCTCCCCATCTTGCTTTTATTTGCAATAAGTGTGTTGATGAAGGGATATTTCCAGACTTAATGAAATATAGTAAAATTATCCCTCTTTTTAAATCTGGGGACAAAAACGATCCCGCTAACTTTAGACCCATTTCCATTTTGCCAGCACTAAGCAAAATTTTTGAAAAGATCATTTATGATCAATTATTAGCACATTTTCTTATCAACAAACTACTTCACGAGAAACAATTTGGTTTTACTCGTGGTAGATGCACAACTGATGCTGGAATTGCACTTCTCAAACACGTCTTTGAGGCATGGGAGGGTAAACAAGATGCAATTGGTATATTTTGTGATCTCTCTAAAGCATTTGATTGTGTCAGTCACAGTACTTTATTAAATAAATTGGAACATTATGGTGTATCAAAAAATGCAGTAAGCCTTATGCAATCGTATCTTTCGGCGAGAACCCAAAAAGTTGTTGTAAATAAAACAGAATCTTATGAAGCACCCATTACCATGGGCGTGCCGCAGGGATCGATATTGGGTCCATTACTTTTTCTTATATATATTAATGACCTTCCTTACTATACCAAAAACTTGTGTGAAATAGTACTGTTTGCTGATGATACTTCTTTAATTTTTAAAGTTGATAGAGGATGTGACTGCAGTGACGATGTAAACAGCACTCTTTCCAAGGTGATGCATTGGTTTACTATTAATAATCTGAAGCTTAACTCTAGTAAAACTAAATGTGTCAAATTTTCACTTCCTAATGTGAGGCAGGTTCATACCACAATAAATGTAAATGGCGAAGCAGTCGAATTGGTTGACTCAACAAAATTTTTAGGTATTACGATAGACTCGCGGTTGCAATGGGACCCTCATATCGATGCCCTGTCAAGCAGACTTAGTTCCGCTGCCTTTGCCGTTAAGAAAATAAGGCTTCTGACCGACATTGAAACAGCAAGATTGGTTTACTTTAGTTATTTTCATAGTATTATGATCTACGGTTTGTTGTTGTGGGGCTCAGCTGCTAATATTAATAACATATTCATCTTACAAAAAAGGGCAGTGCGCGCTATATACAACTTACGGTCTAGAGATACCCTTCGTGACCTATTTAAAGAAATTAAAATATTAACGGTTGCTTCCCAATTCATCTATGAAAATATTATGCATGTAAAGAAAAACTTAGATAGCTTTGTAAAAAATAGTAATATTCATGAATTCAATACAAGAAACAAGGACAAACTTGCTGTTCCAAGACGCAGATTGCATAAAACCGGAAGCTCTTTTTTGTGTAGATGTATTACCTTCTATAACAAGATTCCACAAAAAGTCACAGAACTGCCCTTGGAAAAATTTAAAAATACTGTTAAATCCAATCTTATGAGTAAAGGCTATTACACTGTTGACGATTATTTGAAGGATAATAACGCATGGGCATAGCTTTTGTATTTGTTAATTATTACTCTAATGCCTCAGTATAGATTAGAAAAGTCCGTGGTTCTTTCATAGGTCTTGATAAATAGTTCTTTAAAACTCCAAGTAATTAAAAACGTTGATTTTCTCTTTTAACTATGAATTGTGAGAAGTGTCCTACCTACTTAAAAACGTAATACTGGCTTCTTGACTCGACGACTTAATATGGGTAGCTTTAGTATGTCATGCTCACTTTAAACATTTCTGCGGTGGTGTCGTGTGAGGCGGGTCGTTACGTTCCCTCAAATATGGTTGAGCGAAACGATGGCTGGTTCATGCGTCATGCTCGTGAACGGGTGCTGCCAGTGGGAGTGGGTCTGCTTCTGTCTGCTTGTATTAAGGGCGTCGTATATAAAAAATCTGTTTTATATTGTCTGTATGTATGGCACTTCTTACTCGAAACGTATATATCATAATAACTTACCTTGTTTTGATTTATTTAATTGCAATATTTTTGCTTTCTATGGTCAGTATTTGTGTATTATAAAATACATAGATGCTGACTATGGAAAGTAAAATATAAAATACATAAATATTGCCTATGAAAAGCTTTTGGATATTAGTTTTCAATTCGGTGCCTTAACATGGGTGGCCTTAGTATGTCATGCTCTCTTTAATCATTTCTGCGGTGGTGTCGCGTGAGGCGGGTCGTTACGTTCCCTCAAATATGGTTGAGCGAAGCGATGGCTGGTTCATGCGTCGTGCTCGTGAACGGGTGCTGCCAGTGGGAATGGGTCTGCTTCTGACTACCTATCTTAACGCATATAGAATTGTAAAGTTTTTTTTTTCTCTTGTAACAGCCTAGACTGAATAATAACTTCAAACTTTGAATTTAGCTTGAACCCTGTAAATTGATTAAGAAAATTTGTAATTCATTAAGTAATGATCTAATTATAATTTTATTTATTTGTTAATCTTTGTTAAAGTCTGGAAACGATATACATATTTGTAAATATCGTTCCATTTGATAAAGCTGGTAAGTTTTTTGCGCCCGTTTTTCTTGTCAGCTAAAAGACGTCATAATGGGTGGTAGGGCAAAAAAATTATTTGACGATTTAAAAACGCTCATTATGTGAGCTTATTTGAATAAAGATTTTTTTCATTTCATTTCATTTCATTCCATGTTGACGCGGTAGCACATGTTCTTGGTGAGCACGTGCGGGAACATCGCGCGGCCCCCTAGCGCCTCCTTGTTCCTGTACTAGGGTAGTGTCTGGGAGTATGGCCCACCTGTCGTGGCCCATGTTGACGCGGTAGCACATGTTCTTGGTGAGCACGTGCGGGAACATCGCGCGGCCCCCTAGCGCCTCCTTGTTCCTGTACTAGGGTAGTGTCTGGGAGTATGGCCCACCTGTCGTGGCCCATGTTGACGCGGTAGCACATGTTCTTGGTGAGCACGTGCGGGAACATCGCGCGGCCCCCTAGCGCCTCCTTGTTCCTGTACTAGGGTAGTGTCTGGGAGTATGGCCCACCTGTCGTGGCCCATGTTGACGCGGTAGCACATGTTCTTGGTGAGCACGTGCGGGAACATCGCGCGGCCCCCTAGCGCCTCCTTGTTCCTGTACTAGGGTAGTGTCTGGGAGTATGGCCCACCTGTCGTGGCCCATGTTGACGCGGTAGCACATGTTCTTGGTGAGCACGTGCGGGAACATCGCGCGGCCCCCTAGCGCCTCCTTGTTCCTGTACTAGGGTAGTGTCTGGGAGTATGGCCCACCTGTCGTGGCCCATGTTGACGCGGTAGCACATGTTCTTGGTGAGCACGTGCGGGAACATCGCGCGGCCCCCTAGCGCCTCCTTGTTCCTGTACTAGGGTAGTGTCTGGGAGTATGGCCCACCTGTCGTGGCCCATGTTGACGCGGTAGCACATGTTCTTGGTGAGCACGTGCGGGAACATCGCGCGGCCCCCTAGCGCCTCCTTGTTCCTGTACTAGGGTAGTGTCTGGGAGTATGGCCCACCTGTCGTGGCCCATGTTGACGCGGTAGCACATGTTCTTGGTGAGCACGTGCGGGAACATCGCGCGGCCCCCTAGCGCCTCCTTGTTCCTGTACTAGGGTAGTGTCTGGGAGTATGGCCCACCTGTCGTGGCCCATGTTGACGCGGTAGCACATGTTCTTGGTGAGCACGTGCGGGAACATCGCGCGGCCCCCTAGCGCCTCCTTGTTCCTGTACTAGGGTAGTGTCTGGGAGTATGGCCCACCTGTCGTGGCCCATGTTGACGCGGTAGCACATGTTCTTGGTGAGCACGTGCGGGAACATCGCGCGGCCCCCTAGCGCCTCCTTGTTCCTGTACTAGGGTAGTGTCTGGGAGTATGGCCCACCTGTCGTGGCCCATGTTGACGCGGTAGCACATGTTCTTGGTGAGCACGTGCGGGAACATCGCGCGGCCCCCTAGCGCCTCCTTGTTCCTGTACTAGGGTAGTGTCTGGGAGTATGGCCCACCTGTCGTGGCCCATGTTGACTAGGGCTTCCATCCCGGGATTCGAGAGTCTCGATTTCCCGAGAGTCTCGAATGATATTTGGTCCCGAGAGTTTTAGTTTCCAGTCTCGGGATTCTCGAGATTTTCGAGACTTATTCAAACGCTAGGTAGACTACATACCTATATTTCATATAAAGTTGCGTGTTGCGCGTGTTAATAAGTAGTTATTTATTTATTTATTTATTTTCGGACGACCAACAGCTATATTAAACAGATAAAATAACTTACATAGCATCAGAAAGCCAATTATAGGTCATCACAAATAGTAACGAACTATACAAAACAAGCACCATCTTATTACTAAATATTAATTAAGTACTAAATCTTAATTACCTACCTAGTGAATACTTAACCAGTACAATTATGCCCCACTAAAAAATTCCTTACTTAGAATTTGCTTAATCGAAGCCTCACTCGTTGCAAACAGATCCAAGTCTGCCCGTCGCGATGCCAAATTAAAACTATTACACGCACGCCATAAATATGCATTCTGTCGGTAATTTGTGGATGCAGGGGGGACGCGTAGCAGCTGATTAAATCTGAGTGGCTTATTGGGTGCTCGCAGTGTCAATTTGGAAAGAAGTTCCGGACAGTTGATAGCACCTGACGCAATTTTAGAAAGAAAAACTAGGTCAGCAATCTCGCGACGTTTTTCTAATGGAAGAAAGTGATACTTCTTGCAGAGATCGAGATAGCGACTCGAGTCATATCGATCTTTAATGCGAAAACATAGATATTTAAGGAATCTCTTCTGGATGTTTTCAATACGAGATATGTATATATTATATCTGGGGTTCCAGATCTGCGACGCAAACTCCAGATGACTACGGACCAACGAACAATATAGTATTTTTAGGGTCTTAGCTTGAGTAAAGTCCGAAGAAATACGTTTCAGAAATCCAAGAGCCCTAGAAGCTTTAGACACTATGTTGTCGATGTGAGTGTCAAACAGAAGCTTACTGTCATGAGACACACCTAGGTCTCGCACTATGGTTTCTCGAGCCAGTGTCATACCTTTTAACGTGTAATCAAAGTGCACTAAGTTAATTTTTCGACTGTAAGTGACGACGCTACACTTCGCTGGGTTGAGATCTAAACAATTCTCAGCACAGTAGTTGTCTAGCCTAATTAAGTCATCTTGAAGTGAGATAGCATCTCCCATTGAAGAGATAGGAGAAATTATCTTCATGTCGTCTGCAAAACATAGGAGCTGAGAAGCTCTAAAGCACTTATCGATATCGTTAACAAAAACTGCAAAAAGAAGCGGTCCTAGGAGCGATCCCTGTGGAACGCCACTAGGGATCGTAAGCCAACCCGAAATATAATTTTTGATCACTACTGCTTGGCTACGATTATTTATATATGATGCTAACCAACGTAATAAATCCCCACTAACGCCAATATTCGCTAGTTTTAGTAATAGGAGATCTGACCGTATCCGGTCGAATGCCTTGCTGTAGTCGGTGTAAACTACATCCACCTGCTGACCACTATCCATCGCCAAGGTAAGAGTTTCATTTAGTAAAACCAGATTAGACACCACTGAACGGCCCCTTAAGAATCCGTGTTGGGAATCGCTAAAAGAATGCTGCAACGCCGAGTACAGTTGGTCATAAACGATTTTTTCTAACACTTTGGAAACAATACAGAGTTTAGAGATTGGACGGTAGTTAGCAATGTCCAACCTGGATCCCTTTTTGTGGACTGGTGTTATAAAGGCACGCTTCCATATACTGGGGACCGAGCACTCAGATAATGACTTTTTAAAGAGGATCGTAATGGGAATCGCTATGGTCTTTGCACAGTTTTTGAGGAAGAGAGCCGGTAGAAAGTCTGGTCCAGCTGATTTGGTCGGATCTAATTTCAAGAGTAGCTTAGTTACTTCTTCAACGTTTATTATGATTTTTGTGATGTTTGCAGCAGTTGAAGCGGGGGTAACACTATCAAGTTTGCCGGAGGGAGTGCGAGTGTCCAAAAAGTTGGAGTGAAAGTAATCAGAGAACGCCTCACATATTGCATCACCGGTGTTGTAAACAGAATTACCAAGCTTCAGACTACTAGGTATGTCGTTAGTTTTTGATTTCGACTTTACGAATGACCAGAACATTTTAGGGTTATCTTTAAGAGAATTTTCTATAGAATTTGTATAGTTCCGGTAACATGACTCCTCTAATACTTTGCAACGTTCCCTGAGTCGTTTGAAAGCGTTTTCATTAGCGCGGTTACCGTACGTTTTATATTTCATCAAATATTTGTACTTTTCTCTGATAAGTTTTTTCAGCGCAGCAGAGTACCACATGGGATAATGATTAGTTGTTATTTTCTTACTGGGAATGAACTTTTCGCGTAACGTTAAATACACACTATAAAAATACTCAGCTGCTGCATCTGTGGATTTAGATGATAACTCGTAATGCCAGTCAATTTTTTCAATTTCAGAGTTTATCGCGTCATAGTCTCCCTTGTTAAAAATATACTTAGTATGTGAGGCGCTACTCAATGGAGTATATTCGACAAATTGTAACTCAATCTGCAAGGCACCGTGATGCAAGTCTATTGGCACGAGAGGGTCATCGCTGCAGTCTATAACCTGTACCGTGTCATTTGAGAGCACGAGGTCCAATATTCTACCGTGCATATTTTTTACGCCATTAAATTGCTTTAATCCGATCATATTAATTTCATCGACGAAAAGTATCTCGCTCTCAGTTTTATAATTGGTTGGATCAAAATAAGACCTATCTGCAGTGCTGGGCACCCAAGATATACCACTGAGATTAAAGTCGCCTACCAACAAAAATCTGTCCTTCGGTAGCATCGCTACTATGTCACCTAACTTATCTAAAAAGTTTTGTAACTGTTGTGAAAAAGTGAATCCATGACCCTCATTACATAAATAAAGAACACATATATTTAGCTTAAGGACGATACTGGTGCCGCGCTGTTTAAGATTAACTGTCAACCATAGATCTTCAGCACTGGAGTGGAAGGTAGGCTGTGGTGTGACGGCAATATCACGACGAATTCCTATCAAAACGCCGCCCCCATAGGCCTGGCCAGTTGCAGTATAATTACGATCACGTCGGAAAACTAAATAACGATCGTCAAAGAGCTCGGCATCTACAATACCGTCCAATAGCCAGGTCTCAGTAATAATAATAATATCAAATTCACTACCACACAGATTTCGGAAGAATGTAGATGTTTTTGTGCGTAACCCCCTTGCATTCTGATAGTAAATTTTATGGTTATTTAAATTAGCCATTTAACTCCATTAATATAAAAACTAATTGGATCCAATGTACATAAATTATAATAATAAAAAAAAGCCATTGCAAATGTAATCAGAAAATAGTAATAATAATATAAACAATAATAACAATTGTAAAAAACAAGATAGAAATAATTGTAAATAAAAGCTTTTCCATAATAGATTACTGAAAAGGCCGCGATGGCTTTAGTAAGCAGTGCGGAGTTAAATAATTTGACATAATTTAACATAAACACTCGTAAAATGTTCAAGCGACGAAACTTCACTAACGATATGAAACAAAACCGACAGACAACACATTCAAGGACATCAAATGATAAGCAATTCAACACAAAAACAAAGAAGTTTAAAATTAACCGGTTTTGAATAGGTTCGGGAATCATAATGTACCTACCATAACATGAGCTTGGGTCAATCAATACACTACAATCACTAACTATCAAACGTATAAATAAGTGATATTCCGAGCTAACTAAGCCGTGTAATAAAGTATAAAGTAAATTATTAATAATTAAAAACCGATTAAATAATAATATGGCAGAAAAATACATCACCAAAAAATATATGAGTAATTTAAGTTTAGAAGCGCGTACCATAAATACATTATGACAAACGCAAATTGCGGCAAAATAACATAATAATAACGCAAAGCAATACAGAGCAGTGGCATTGCGAAACGGCCAGCGTATAATGCATTCAAGGTCAACAACAAATGATCGGCACTCGTAGTCTGCGACGGGCGACCGGGACCGGTTATGAACAAGCGGCTCGGAACAATAGCGAGGCATTGGCTTAGCGAGTAAAGCAGTGATTACAAACCTTTTGTATACAACTATCAGCAACTCAGCGGGAATAATAATATTATGGTTAAGTAATGTTATAAAAGTTATTATAAGTGACTTAGAGACAAATTGCGAGTTAAATATACAAAAACAAAGCAAAAACAGCAGAATTAGAAAATGAGATAAGTATGAATAACGATAACTTAAGCCATCTTGTTTAAATCACTCTCACTAGAAATTATCAGGACGCGTGAGCTGTCGTTCTTCCGTACATGGATTTTACAGTATTTCACCCACACATAACTGTAACCCTTAGCCTTAGCTACAGATTTCGTTTTTGTAAGCAAGTTTTTAAAGTCTGGTATTAAGTGGTCATTGATGAAGACACGCTGGGTGCCGCCTGAGAATCCAATTTCGGCAGTGGTTATATTTTTCTTTGCGCGCGCTGCAGCTACGAACTCTTCCTTCACGTACCGGTTGATGAAGGTCATGATGATGGATTTGTCTTTAGAGTTATGAACCGGTACTCTCGCAATATAGTTAATTTGCGACTTTGGGAAAGTATAATCCACAGCCTTACTCAATGACTCCGCAATAGAGAAAAGGTTTTCGCCAGATTTATATGGAACACCCTTCACCTCAACGTTGTTTAGTCGTGTAAACTGGTCCTTCAGTGACAGCTCTCTCTTCAGGGCAGAAATATCACTAGCTGCGGAGTTGAATGATAACTCTAGGTTCTGCATACCAGCTACTTTGCGTTCCAAATCAGTCATACGAACCGCCTGTTCATCCAATTTAGCACTATTGAAGTCGCAAGAAGCTCTTAAGTCTGACAACTCCTGCTTGATATACTTGACGTCATCAATAAGTGTAGGAAGGCTGGCAAGCTGTCGCTTGACGTCACGCAGCTCGTTAAGTATAGTCTCGAGCTTAGCCGAATCACCAGCAGCAATAGTTATATTATAACGTGTCCTTTTTAAGATAAACAGAACAAACAAACGTGAAAATTTTAAAATAAACAGAACAAACAAACAAACACAATACGATCTTACATCTAAGATCTGAATTTTTGTTTTCATCGTCCTTCAATTTATTTCAATTCTGATATATTTTCCTGTAAGATAAAGGAACGTGTACTAAACCATAGGCTCCTGTCGTATCCAGAAGCAAACGACCTCCTCAGTGACCATTAATACGCGTTTCGCCGAAACCGGTCCACTGGAGATCTTCTAGCATAAGTACACCACTTGCAAATGGAGAGAAGCCATCGAGAGGTATGGAGAGGCGCTCGCTGTTACTCTTGATAACTCGAAGACTTTTGACAGGGTGAGGCATGTTAGTCTTATTGCATGCTTTTTTCATACGCACTTCCCACCGGTTCTGTGTCTGGATATCGGACATCCAGAGGGATCGGTCAAGTCGAGTTGTCTTGTCATTGATGGCTACTCATCCGACCAGTTGGCTATCAATGCCGGAGTCAGGGATTGGTCGCTCAGGGGTGGACTAAACAGGAACACCTGCTGCATATTAATGACCTGCTAATATCCGGTATTTTGGGGTACGCAGATGACAACACCGTTGTTGAGAGCTACATATCTGTACTCGAGTCAGTGCAAAACAAGCCCAGTGTCTTAGGGAGGCAATGGTTAGAACACGAACCTGTCACTGCAGGCAGTCTCCGAATGGGGCGATGCCAATCAGGTCAGGCAGGTTTCAATCCATCAAAAACCCAGGCGTGTCTGTTCTCTGCTAAAGTGAGTAGTTTCGACCTGAGTCACTTTCCGAGGTGTATCCGTGCCGAATTGCCGATTACTGAACAACTATACCTTCTCGGCATATCATTGACTCTAGCTCTCAATTTTGGCTCTTTCATCGAGAAAAAAGGATCACTATCACTACATAGTATAAAACAAAGTCGCTTTCTCTGTCCCTATATCCCTATGTATTCTCAAATCTTTTCACGCAACGAATTTAGATGCGGTTTTTTTAATAGGTAGAGTGATTCAAGAGGAAGGTTTATATTTATAATACATGGTGTCAAATACCACACTACACCGAAGCGAAGCGAGGGTGAGTCGCTAATAGTTGGAATAAAGTACAATTGCCATCTAAAAAGCTTAGCATTTTCGCAAAGGTGAGAAAATACTTTACTTCACGCCGGAACAGCTGCTCATTCTAAGCGCAAGTTCGATCGTGTATTGAGTACTGCTGTCATCTTTGGGATGGCTCCGCCAAATACGAGCTCAAGACGCTTGAATCCTTTGAGCGGAGGGCCAGGAAGCTCATCGGCAACGATAATCTTTTCTGTAATAAGCTCCGAAGTCTCGAGCATAGACGCAAGTTCGCAAGGTTTTTATCGGGTACATTTCGGCGAGTGTAAGGTGGTAGAGTAGTGCACAACCTAATTCCGCATCTCCTTTCTTCCATTGGACGACCAGAGATACGAATTAGCATTTTGCTTCAAATTTTATCATCCGTACTGCCAGAGAGTGGAACTCTTTGCATAAGTCTGTATTTCCCGACATGTACAATCTGGGGGCCTTCAAGTCGCGAGTGATTAGGTATCTTCTAGGCAAGCGCGTTCCATCGTAAATCACGTCATCGCTTACCATCAGGCGTGATTAGGGCTTGCAATTCGAATATTCGAATATTCGAATTATTCGAATATTCGTCTTATTTTACTATTCGAATACTCAAGTCGGTGATATTCGAATATTCGAATATTTTCCACTATTTTGGATTTAGGCAAAAAAAGTCATTCATTAAATACCCGAATAGCTTTTGTGAGCATAGAATGAAGCTATTGTTAACGTTCACTTTCTCGTTTATTTATTTGTTTACCTATGTTGTTTGTTTTTCCGCAAATTGTAAACGATTTTAATCTAGCTTCCCAATGAGTCAAAGACTTGAAACTCAAAACAAAGGTCAGAACAGGAAGACAATGACAACATCTTATAGTGTCATTGAGCTGCTCTGATGATGGAACCAGAAGGCCTCAGGAAATCTGTAATAAAACGATACAAACCCATCGACTTTGTGCTCGTTTGATTCGTCTTGACAAGTACAAGTATGTGATTGTCTCAAATAAATATTTTTTCTTTCTTTTGTTCATTTAATCCCTTTTTGGCTTTAGTGATCAGCTTGTCTTGCGACACGTAGGCCTTTTTCAGCTGTTTCCATTCTGTTCTATCTCTTGCTTTTCACGATCAAAGTGTTCCTCCAGTTTTCATAACATCATCTGCCCATCTTTTGGTTTGTCTTCCTCTTTTCCTTTTTCTGTCCCATGGTTGCCACTCTGTAATAATTTTGGTACATTTTTCCTTGCTTTCTCTTGCTATTTAACTCGTCCATTGCCATTTTAACAGTCTTATTTTCCTTATTATGTCTTCTACTTTCGTTTTTTTTCTTCTTATTTCCTCTGATATTTGACGGTCTTTCAGCGTATCACCTATTAAGCTTCTTTTCATTTTCTTTGGCATATTCTTAGCTTTAAAGAGTGCTTTTGAGTCAGGGCCTATGTTTGACACTCTGTACTAAAACCATAAAATTTCATGGAGTTTTGGCTCGTTTGATTCATCTTGACTAGTAATCTGTTGGGAAATATTGTCCAGGGTCTGATGATGGAACTGGAAGAAAACTACAGGAACTCTGTAATGAAACCAAACAAATCAATCGAGTTTGGGTTCGTTTGATTCGTCTTGGCAATAACTGTGTTTAGAAATAGTGTCCATGGTATAATGATGGAGCCAGAAGAAAACCACGGGAACTCTGTAATAAAACTATACAAATACATCGAGTTTGGGCTCGTTTAATTCGTCTCCACAAGTACTCTGTTGGGAAAATAAATAGTGTCCAGGGTCTGATTATGAAGCCGGAAGAAAACCACAAAACTATGTAATAAAACCATGCAACTCCATTTAGTTTGGGCCCGTTTGATTCGTCTTGACTAGTACTCTGTTCGGAAATAGTGCCCAGAGTCTGATGATGGAGACGGATGAAAACCACAGGAACTCTGTAATAAAACCATACAAATCCATCGAGTTTGGGCTCGTTTGATTCGTCTTGGCAATAACTCTGTTGAGAAATAGTGTCCAAGATCTGATGATGGAGCCGGAAGAAAATCACAGGAACTTTGTAATAAAACCATATATATCCATCGAGGGCTCGTTTTATTCGTCTGGACAAGTACTCTGTTGGGAAAATAGTGTCCAGTGTCTGATAATAAAGCCTGAAGAAAATAACGGAAAATATGTAATAAAACCATGCAGCTCCATTTATTTTGGGCTCGTTTGATTTGTCTTGACTAGTACTTTGACGGAAGATGATTTCCAGGGTCTGGTGATGGAGTCGGAAGAAGGCTACAGGAACTCTCTAATAAAATCATACAACTCCATAAAGTTTGGGCTTGTTTGATTTGTCTTGACAAGTAATCTGTTGGGAAATAGTATCCACATCTGGTGATAAAGCGGAAAGATGGGTACAGGATCTCTATAATAATACCATACAACCCCATCAAGTTTGGGCTCGTTTGATTCGTTTTGACATGTATTCTGATGGGAGATAGTACTAGATCCTGGTCTAATAATGAAGCCGGAAAAAAACCCGAAAGAAAACACAGATACAAGACTGAAAAACAAAAAATAAACATTTACTGACAATCAAACCAAAAACATACGTTTTAAAAATGAACTGAAAAGTATCAAAATTGAACTCAAAACATGCCCTTAAAATTAACTAGAAAAACGAACTAATAATTATAAAATAATTTACCCTTTAAAGATTTATAACTCTACAAAGAAGTTTTTAAACTAAAAACGTGGGGCGAAGGCAAAAAAAAGTCAATTGAGGATAATTTTTACACAATGCGTCCCATTAAACAAAGCATTTACTTTGGTTTAACGTGAAAAATTTTATTATTATATATTTAATAATTACGGCCATCTGTCTTATTTTACAGAATTATTCGAATAATATTCGAATATATTCGAATACTTCCTTAAAAATTTTCGAATATTCGAATATTGGATTTCATCGAATATTTGCAAGCCCTAGGCGTGATATCGCGCAAGCGCTTGCCTATCTATCATAAAAAAATGCGTCATACCATCATTTCGAGAGTCTCGAAATTTCGAGAGTCCCGAGAGTCAGCCATATAGTCTCGTCTCGATCCCGAGATTGTGAAATAGGTCCGAGAGTGGAAGCCCTAATGTTGACGCGGTAGCACATGTTCTTGGTGAGCACGTGCGGGAACATCGCGCGGCCCCCTAGCGCCTCCTTGTTCCTGTACTAGGGTAGTGTCTGGGAGTATGGCCCACCTGTCGTGGCCCATGTTGACGCGGTAGCACATGTTCTTGGTGAGCACGTGCGGGAACATCGCGCGGCCCCCTAGCGCCTCCTTGTTCCTGTACTAGGGTAGTGTCTGGGAGTATGGCCCACCTGTCGTGGCCCATGTTGACGCGGTAGCACATGTTCTTGGTGAGCACGTGCGGGAACATCGCGCGGCCCCCTAGCGCCTCCTTGTTCCTGTACTAGGGTAGTGTCTGGGAGTATGGCCCACCTGTCGTGGCCCATGTTGACGCGGTAGCACATGTTCTTGGTGAGCACGTGCGGGAACATCGCGCGGCCCCCTAGCGCCTCCTTGTTCCTGTACTAGGGTAGTGTCTGGGAGTATGGCCCACCTGTCGTGGCCCATGTTGACGCGGTAGCACATGTTCTTGGTGAGCACGTGCGGGAACATCGCGCGGCCCCCTAGCGCCTCCTTGTTCCTGTACTAGGGTAGTGTCTGGGAGTATGGCCCACCTGTCGTGGCCCATGTTGACGCGGTAGCACATGTTCTTGGTGAGCACGTGCGGGAACATCGCGCGGCCCCCTAGCGCCTCCTTGTTCCTGTACTAGGGTAGTGTCTGGGAGTATGGCCCACCTGTCGTGGCCCATGTTGACGCGGTAGCACATGTTCTTGGTGAGCACGTGCGGGAACATCGCGCGGCCCCCTAGCGCCTCCTTGTTCCTGTACTAGGGTAGTGTCTGGGAGTATGGCCCACCTGTCGTGGCCCATGTTGACGCGGTAGCACATGTTCTTGGTGAGCACGTGCGGGAACATCGCGCGGCCCCCTAGCGCCTCCTTGGGGAACTCGAAGGCGACGCCTTGTTCTACCCCGTTCACGGTGTACGAGATCTTGCACGGAGTCGACTCCAAGTCCTAGCAGAGGAAACAATAAAATCATATGAAATATATTAAGATCCGACGATTATTATATGGGGAAATATGGGGCCTAATTTCATAGGAGCAGGGACCGAAAAACCCCTTTTTTTGATTAACCCAATTGTTAGGGAAACCCTATTAAAAAGCTTACCAAAATGATAGGGTTTCCCTTTCGATAGGGTTAGAAGACGATATGTTTACTGTATTGATAGGATTTTTGAAAACAAGTCTATGAAATACCCAATCAAAAACCCTTTTAACGGTAAGAGGTTCATGAAATGCCCAATCAAAACCCCTTTAACGGCAAGCAGTTCCGGTCCTTCGGCCCAGGTGGGACTAGGTATAAATTGCTTGAACACGTTTTAAAACCCCTTCATAAAGCCTTCATAGGGTTTTCATATTCGGTAAGTGCTTACTTGTGTTACCCTTTCGATAGGGTTACCGTATTGATAGGGTTTTTGAAAACAAGTATATGAAATACCCAATCAGAAACTCCTTTAACGGTAAGCAGTTCCGGTCCTTGCATAGGCGTCATGAGTATTAGAACATTGTTTGTTCGAACAACAAAATAATGTTATATGAAATCGAGTAATAGACTTATAGCTGATATTTAATTTGTTTGTAATTCAGCTTGCGATCTCATATGAAATGGTTCATACGAGAGTAAATGCTGAACAATGATCTACCTGCGCGCAAATCACGGCTCATACAAATGAGCAATGTTACATTTTGCGACAGGAAAACGGTTTTGACGCAGAATGTTATTTTCGCAATTGGTCACTTTCGCAGAATGTCATTATCGCAAAAGGTTATCGTGAAAAATTTGGTCACTTTCGCAGAAATTCACAATTTTTTCTCAAAGTCACAATTTTGAAAAAAAAAAGAAAATAATTCAAGAATTGATCTGGTGCGAGTTGTATTTTTTCTAGTATTGCTCTCGTAGCCCCATCTCAACGTACTATAGTAGTGACTCAACTCACCAAGTACACTCCGAGCACGTCTTTCTCTTGTAGCTGCTGACCGTACTCCTTGAACTCGCCGTTGTTGACGGCTCGCGCGTTGCTCTCGTAGCCCCAACTCAATTCGCCTTCACCTAACACGCAAATATCAATCAGTACTCAATTTTCCGTCATTTCTAAGCTTTATGTAATGCTGACACTTAACATCGCTATTCGTGTTCACGTATTCGTCTATTATTCGCCTATTTTCACGAGCACGAATGCATTAATGACGATGTGTCGACGCGACGGTGTCTTCATGTTTATTCGGACTTCAACAACAATATTAGAAACAAAGCCGAATAAAAACGAGTATCTTGCAGACTGATTATCTAACTAAAACCGGCCAAGTGCGAGTCGGACTCGCGCACGAAGAGTTCCGTACCAAAAAACGGCAAAAAATCACGTTTGTTGTATGGGAGCCCCCCTTAAATATTTATTTTATTTTGTTTTTAGTATTTTTTATTATAGCGGCAACAAAAATACATCATTTGTGAAAATTTCAACTGTCTACCTGTTGTCGTTATTAATATAAAGCAAAAAACGGCAAAAAAATCACGTTTGTTGTATGGGAGCCCCCCTTAAACATTTATTTTATTTTTAGTATTTGTTGTTATAGCGGCAACAGAAATACATCATCTGTGAAAATTTCAGCTGTCTAGCTATCACGGTTCACGAGATACAGCCTGGTGACAGACAGACGGACGGACAGCAGAAGACAGAAGTCTTAGTAATAGGGTCCCGTTTTTACCCTTTGGGTACGGAACCCTAAAAACTATCTAACGAGTAGCGACCAGTAATAATTACAGAATTGTCGCTGTCAAACTCGATTTCGTACCAGCAATCAAGTTTCTGATAGTGCTGCCTCCAACGAACAACCAAAAAACGAACAATAACGAGCACTTAGCAAGGAAATGCTCCAAAATTTATATTATCTAACTCAGTAACCACGACGAATCCGCGATTTCTTCAGTCAAACGGTTTGACAGTGATGATTCTATAATTATTACTGGTCGCTAGATGGTTTCTTTTTATATAATCAGCCTGCCGAATAGAAGTGCAAGCATAACAAGATATAAAGTTAAAATAAGTAGGTTTATTCATTGGATTTAAAGCCTGTTATAATCTGTAGGTTCATTAAAAATTGTTCATAATGTGGAAGGAAACAAAGTATTGTTATTTTGCTTGCGATCTCAAATACCAAAATGGTAATCGTGAGTAAATACAAAATTATATTCTACCTGTAACTGTTACACAATGCAAATATAATAATAACATTGGAAAAAGAAGTTACAGGTGTTTTATCTATCACACGTTTTACTGTGCAAAAAATGTTTTACACATTCGGCTTGGCTAAACTTATTTCTCCTTCTAAAACGGACTTAAAGTAATCCTTTTTTTACCTTGCTAATACTTTTTTCGCTAAAGGGCATTTCGCATAAGGAATTGTCCCATAATTTAGAGGCTTTTTAATGAGAGTTAGGCTTACGCTAGCCCACTATCACGCCCGATGGTAAGCGATATGTGATCTACGGTGGAACGCCCTCGCCTAGAAGATACCTATATTCACTCGCGACTTTAAGGCCGCCTACCTATCGGGGAACACAGACTCAGGCAAGGAGTTCCACTCTGTAGCGGTACGGATGATATAATTTGAAGCACAACGTTAAGTGAATCTTTGGAATATCTACCAAAAAACGGTGGGACAGATTCGTATGTCTGGTTGCCCGATGAAAGAAGGGATATGGCGGAATTAGGTTGTGCAATTCCACTGCACACTCGCCGAAATGTATCCGATAAACAACCGATAAGCTTGCAACCTTGCGTCTATGCTCGAGGCTTTTGAGCTTGTTACAGAAAAGATTATCGTTGCCATGAGCTTCTTGGCCCTACGCTCAATGGATTCAAGTATTAATAGAATGTCAGAAGTCATGTTGTAGCGTAGCGCGTAGGAGCTTGGTGGCGCAGTGGTTCAGCGCCTAGCCCAGCGATTGCGGAGGTTAAGCAACTTTCTCAAGGGTCGGTCGTGGGATGGGTGACCAAAAATGTATTATTTCGAGCTCCTCCGTGCTTCGGAAGGCGCGTTAAGTCGTTGGTCCCGGCTGCATTTGCAGTCGTTAATGCCCACCAATCCGCATTGGGCCCGCGTGGTGGGTTATGGCCCGTCCTCCTTATCCACCCATAAGGAAGGCCTGTGCCCCAGCAGTGGGGACATAGAAATGGCTGATGGACATGCTATAGTGTACTGGTGTGTACTTACCAAGATGTAAGGAGCTGTTCTCTGTGGACCAGCCCACTCGCAGTCCCGACACGATCGGCTCCTTCTCTGAACTCTCCGTAGTGGTCACCGTCGCGCCCACACACACCTGTGGACCACATTAAAATTAAGAATTAATCCACTCTGTCCCACCTTGTGTCCCCACTAGTTAATATAAGTATCAATAAAAACCGGCCAAGTGCGAGTCGGACTCGCGCACGTAGGGTTCCGTACCAAAATCCGGAAAAAATATGTTTGTTGTATGGGAGCCCCCCTTAAATATTAATTTTATTCTGTTTTTAGTATTTGTTGTTATTACGGCAACAGAAATACATCATCTGTGAAAATTTCAACTGTCTGCCTGTTGTCGTTATTAATAACGAGCAAAAAACGGCAAAAAAATCACGTTTGTTGTATGGGAGCCCTCCTTAAATATTAATTTTATTTTGTTTTTAGTATTTGTTATTATAGCGGCAACAGAAATACATCATCTGTGAAAATTTCGGGTCCCGTTTTTACCCTTTGGTACGGAACCCTAAAAAAGGGAATATATGTAAAAGGTAAAAGATGTAACATTCTCCATCGACAATATCTGACTTGCACCAGTGGGAACGCTTGGTGCGGCAATGTGGAACAATCTGAAATTAATTAAATTATAGAACAATAAACATCACGTACATTTTCCGTACAACGTCCGCCCGAGGCCTGGGACTCTGTTTTTGAAATCATTGATTTGAAATCGTTCGTGTGACTTATGTCGCATGCGAAATATCACAATTGACAACTAAATATCACTCCAAAACCGCTGACCCTGACAACTGGCTGACCAACGAGCGATTAAAAAATACGGATTTTGCTTTGTCGAATAAAAAGGAGTAGTAAAGATGATTGATTTTAAAAGTAGGGCCCCTGGGAGCTAACAGCCCTGCGTTTGGGAAAACGGCATGCCTCGTACCACAAAACTACTGAGTTTGCGCGCTGCGATAAGGCGACGCCAGATTACAGATTACCATCACTACATATATAAAACAAAGTCCCTCGCCGCGTCTGTCTGTTCGCGATAAACTCAAAAACTACTGAACGAATTTTCATGCGGTTTTCACCAATAGATAGTGTTTCCTGAGGAAGATTTGTGTGTATAATAGGTTGAGGTTTTATGTAAATTGGTAGACATATGACGATAATTGTTGAAGAAGTCGGCAAAAATTAAGCCGTCTGGGAGCTTGCATCGAAAATGCTGCGTAAACCTTTTGAGCTATATCAAAATAATGTATGATGGAATTGTTCCTCTTTTATAGGTCTACACTTCAAAATTCAAATTAATTTATTCAGTCTAGGCTGTTACAACTTTCATCACGTAACGAAATCACAGAATAGATACGAAATCTTAATATATAAAATCGTAAACTGAATGACTGACTGAATGACTGACTGAATGACTGACTGACTGATCTATCAACGCACAGCCCAAACCGCTGGACCTAGAGACTTTAAATTTTGCACACAGATACCTCATACAGTGTAGGCATCCACTAAGGAAGGATTTTTGAAAATTCCATCCCTAAGGGGGTGAAATAAGGGATGAAAGTTTGTATGAAAGTCCCTCAGTTTTGAAGCTAGGATTTTCAAATTTTGTGTTTAGGCTGAAGATTGAAAATTAATAAATTAATAAATCAGCGTTTTTCAAAATTCTACCCCCGAAGGGGTGAAAAGGGGTATGAAGTTGTGTATAGAAAAAAATCCTTAATTTTCGAAGTAAAAATCACTTAATTTTTAGTAAAGGCTTATGAAAGAAAATCTAACGCAACGTATATTGATATTGTCAGTACTTCAACCCCTATGGCGATGAAATAGGGGTGAAATGTGTAAATAAACCTAAAAATAGAGATGGATGTCGTTATTGGGGTTTTCTAGTATAACAATTGCGAAAATGACATTTATTTTGAAGTCCAACACGGTGGACATGATTTAACCCCCTAAAGAGGTGAAAATGGGTTTCAAATTTTGTATGGAAAAAGAATATAAAATAGGCATTACAACTTTAAACTTCGTAGGAGCACGTCTGAAAATAAATTGGCAAACATATATTTGGTAATTTTGAAAATCAACCCCTTAGAGCATGGGTCTCCAAACTTTTTAGCATAAGGGCCAGTCTAACTCCTCCACCAAGTCCCAAGGGCCAGGATGTAGCTAGCTCATCGTGACAACTTACTGTAAATTACAGTATTGTTGGTACGATCCGGCCTGCTTTCGCGGGCCGGATTGTTGGTGCTCGCGGGCCGGAGCTGGCCCGCGGGCCGTAGTTTGGAGACCCCTGCCTTAGAGGGTAAATGGGGTATGTAAACATAAAAATCGATATGGATATCGTTCTTGAGGTTTTATGGGATGGTGATTGCGAAAATGACATTTATTTTAAAGTCCAACACTATGTACATGATTTAACCCCTAAAAGGGTGAAAATGGGGTTCAAATTTTGTATGGAAAACTTATGGAAAAATAATATAAAATAGACATTATAACTTTAAACTTCATAGGAGCACGTCTTAAAATAAATAGGCAAACATATATTTTGTGATTTTGCAAATCAACCCCTTATGTGGTAAATGGGGTAAGTAATCATAAAATACTATATATGGATGACGTTCTTGAGGTTTTATGGGATGGTGATTGCGAAAATGACATTCATTTTGAAGTCCAACTCGGTGGACATGCATGATTCAGCCCCAGGGAACGGGGAGAAAGGGAACGGGAACGGAAACTGGACGGAGCGGAAGAGAACGGGAACGGGAATGGGACGGGGCGGGAATGGGAACGAGAACGGAGCGGGTCGGGAACCGGACGGGACGGGACGGGGATGGGAACGGGAACGGGGACGGGACGGGACGGCAACGGGAGCGAGAACGAGAGCGGGAACGCGAACGGAACGGGATGGGACGGGAACGGAATGAGAACGGGGACGAGAACGGAACGGGGCGGGACGGGGATGGGAACGGGAATGGGATGGGTCGGGACGGGACGGCAACGGGCGGGACGGGACGACAACGGAACGGGACGGTAACGGGAACGAGAACGGGAGCGGGACGAAACGGGAACGGGAATGGGAACGACCAGTCGTTTTTACGCGATTAGGCGGGTCCCCACCGAGCGAGCGAGCCTCGTGCGACAAACACCTTGCGTCTTGCGTCTTGGCAAACGTCTTGCCTCGCGAGGCAGCGCGCTTGGTGGTGACCCGCCTAATCGCGTAAAAACGGCTGGTCGGATCCTGGTTGAAGGTTCCCTAAAGATTTTCTCTAATAACCACGCGGACGAAGTCGCGGGCGGAAGCTAGTAGTATTGTATAAAGCTGGGTATGACTGATACTCTATTTATTATACTTTCTTCTTCTTCTTATCGAATGAGGAATAGTGGCCACCTCTGGTGTTAGAGTTTATCAAGCCGCCTGTAAGGCCTCTAACTCGGCTTAACGACTGTTATCAGATGACAACAGCCGGGACCGACGGTTTAACGTGCCCTCCGAAGCACGGAAGCGCTCAGTTGTAATGCCACTTAACGGTCACCCATCCGACACCTGACCGGAACGAGCGTTGCTTAACAAACATGATCGAGTATGATCAGTCTATCAAGTTCCGCCATGAGGGCTTCAGTATTATTATACTTTAAGGCGGTTGTATGACCAAACACACCACAATAACTTGACGCCATTGTAACTTGTTTCCAAGATCGTACGGAACGCACAAACAGGCAAACTCGTGTGCGGCGACGCGCCGGCCGTGGCAGCCCGACTGAGTTTCTTGTTTAACAAGTAGGCTAATATCGTGCCCTTGAGCCCGTTCGGGGCGGGAGTGTCCGTTCTAGTAGGTTTTATTTATTCTAATGCTACAACGTACCTCGTAACACACGCGGCCGTCGGTCACGCCGTGGGACGCCCTGGCGCCGGCCCACGCGTGGGAGAACGCGCCGTCGCTGAGTGGGACCACGCTGTTTACTAACTACTAGTCACAACTACACAGTACTTGTATGTAACACACTACAACGTACCTCGTAACACACGCGGCCGTCGGTCACGCCGTGGGACGCCCTGGCGCCGGCCCACGCGTGGGAGAACGCGCCGTCGCTGAGTGGGACCACGCTGTTTACTAACTACTAGTCACAACTACACAGTACTTGTATGTAACACACTACAACGTACCTCGTAACACACGCGGCCGTCGGTCACGCCGTGGGACGCCCTGGCACCGGCCCACGCGTGGGAGAACGCGCCGTCGCTGAGTGGGACCACGCTGTTTACTAACTACTAGTCACAACTACACAGTATTTGTATGTAACACACTACAACGTACCTCGTAACACACGCGGCCGTCGGTCACGCCGTGGGACGCCCTGGCGCCGGCCCACGCGTGGGAGAACGCGCCGTCGCTGAGTGGGACCACGCTGTTTACTAACTACTAGTCACAACTACACAGTATTTGTATGTAACACACTACAACGTACCTCGTAACACACGCGGCCGTCGGTCACGCCGTGGGACGCCCTGGCGCCGGCCCACGCGTGGGAGAACGCGCCGTCGCTGAGTGGGACCACGCTGTTTACTAACTACTAGTCACAACTACACAGTATTTGTATGTAACACACTACAACGTACCTCGTAACACACGCGGCCGTCGGTCACGCCGTGGGACGCCCTGGCGCCGGCCCACGCGTGGGAGAACGCGCCGTCGCTGAGTGGGACCACGCTGTTTACTAACTACTAGTCACAACTACACAGTATTTGTATGTAACACACTACAACGTACCTCGTAACACACGCGGCCGTCGGTCACGCCGTGGGACGCCCTGGCGCCGGCCCACGCGTGGGAGAACGCGCCGTCGCTGAGTGGGACCACGCTGTTTACTAACTACTAGTCACAACTACACAGTATTTGTATGTAACACACTACAACGTACCTCGTAACACACGCGGCCGTCGGTCACGCCGTGGGACGCCCTGGCGCCGGCCCACGCGTGGGAGAACGCGCCGTCGCTGAGTGGGACCACGCTGTTTACTAACTACTAGTCACAACTACACAGTATTTGTATGTAACACACTACAACGTACCTCGTAACACACGCGGCCGTCGGTCACGCCGTGGGACGCCCTGGCGCCGGCCCACGCGTGGGAGAACGCGCCGTCGCTGAGTGGGACCACGCTGTTTACTAACTACTAGTCACAACTACACAGTATTTGTATGTAACACACTACAACGTACCTCGTAACACACGCGGCCGTCGGTCACGCCGTGGGACGCCCTGGCGCCGGCCCACGCGTGGGAGAACGCGCCGTCGCTGAGTGGGACCACGCTGTTTACTAACTACTAGTCACAACTACACAGTATTTGTATGTAACACACTACAACGTACCTCGTAACACACGCGGCCGTCGGTCACGCCGTGGGACGCCCTGGCGCCGGCCCACGCGTGGGAGAACGCGCCGTCGCTGAGTGGGACCACGCTGTTTACTAACTACTAGTCACAACTACACAGTATTTGTATGTAACACACTACAACGTACCTCGTAACACACGCGGCCGTCGGTCACGCCGTGGGACGCCCTGGCGCCGGCCCACGCGTGGGAGAACGCGCCGTCGCTGAGTGGGACCACGCTGTTTACTAACTACTAGTCACAACTACACAGTATTTGTATGTAACACACTACAACGTACCTCGTAACACACGCGGCCGTCGGTCACGCCGTGGGACGCCCTGGCGCCGGCCCACGCGTGGGAGAACGCGCCGTCGCTGAGTGGGACCACGCTGTTTACTAACTACTAGTCACAACTACACAGTATTTGTATGTAACACACTACAACGTACCTCGTAACACACGCGGCCGTCGGTCACGCCGTGGGACGCCCTGGCGCCGGCCCACGCGTGGGAGAACGCGCCGTCGCTGAGTGGGACCACGCTGTTTAGCTCCGGTAAGATCAAGTACTGGTTCAAATCGCTGTCGTCTGTGTACAATAGATATGTAAGGTTGAATAAAAAGGAAGAGACAAAGGTAAATAAAAATAAAAGAATTATACATTTGAGTTAACGAATACAGGGTGGATTTTTAAAACGGTACATTAAGGGCAGGTACCTTAACCGTTATAGTTACAGGAAAACGTTCCTAGGAGTCCATCCATAACTTTTTAAGATATTCTGAACTGCATTCACAGATTTTGGAAAAAAACTACCGTTAGCAAATAAATTCTAAAATAGCAAAAAAATTTTTTTTTTATGCCAATCGATCCTATTTCGTGTGGAGATCAAAAGACTATGGGATCATTTATGGTATGAGTACTAGAAACGACAGAAATCGCCAAAAGCTTTTCCCATACATTTTGTACTGAAAAACGATAAATCAACTCGAAATATTTTTTATTGCTAAACGATCCTATTTCTTACTGTGATCAAAATACTCTTTGAGGATAACTGAATTTTGAGTACAGAAACTGTTTTTTTTTAGATCTAATGTTGTAGAAGATTGTGCTTGCGTATGAAGCCGGTGTTGTCACTTATTGTAGTTTCTGTACTCAAATTTCAGTTGGCCTTAAAGAGCATTTTGATCACAGTACGAAATAGGATCATTTGGCAATAAAAATATTTCGAGTTGGTTTACCG
The DNA here is from genome assembly GCA_943789525.1 of Agriphila geniculea. Classification (NCBI taxonomy): domain Eukaryota; kingdom Metazoa; phylum Arthropoda; class Insecta; order Lepidoptera; family Crambidae; genus Agriphila; species Agriphila geniculea. The sequence goes on from OX038895.1 coordinate 10,305,665, forward strand.
TTTTTCAGTACAAAATGTATGGGAAAAGTTTTTGGCGATTTCTGTCATTTTTAGTACTCATACCTTAAATGATCCCATAGAGTCTTTTGATCCCCACACGAAATGGGATCGACTGGCATAAAAAAAAATGTTTTGGTATTTTAGCATTTTTTTTGCTAACGGTAATTTTTTTCCAAAATCTGTGAATGCAGTTCAGAATATCTTAAAAAGTTATGGATGGTCTCCTAGGAACGTTTTCCTGTAACTATAACGGTTAAGGTACCTGCCCTTAATGTACCGTTTTAAAAATCCACCCTGTATATTGGATTTTTATAACCTTATCTTTTTCTATTCACCTCTCAAGCTTACGCGCTCACTAGACATGAAATAAAACACTTTTTAACAGATACTAGCGCGGTTTTATTGAAAGTCAAAAATCAAACCAAATACCAACTAATTACCAAAATATTTTCAATGAAACCGCGCTAGTATGCGTTAAATTTTTTTTTTCTATCTCTTTCTGCTCAGAATCATCATTCGCTAGAGAAAATACCAAAGAGCGCGGAAGCGACCGAGTGGTTTTCTCACTCTAATAATATTTATGTTTCTTAATAACGAAAATATACAGGGTTATTTGTAAAACACCAACAACCTCGCAGGAATAGATTACTAACATCATAAACAACATTTGTTCTATGACTTTTCCACAAAAAGACAAAAAACAATTGACTTTTCATATACACGGTTAATTTTTTATATGTGTGTTGTATATCTAAAAATTAAATGGGGATTTCAGACCACGTAAATGAACAACTTTTACTATGGGGCCAACCACGAATTCGTAAAAAAAAATCAGCTGTTCCATACATTATAGCCGAGTCAATGTTGTACTTTTCTATGGAACAGCAGATTTTTTTTTGCGATTTCGTGGTTGGCCCCATAGTAAAAGTTGTTCATTTACGTGGTCTGAAATCCCCATTTAATTTTTAGATATACTTAAAAATAAACCGTGTATAACTCGATCAGCTGTACGGATATATGTATGGAAAGTCGAATATTTTTTGTCTGTTTTCGGAAAAGTCATAGAACAAATGTTGTCGTTTATGATGTTAGTAAGCCACTCCTGCGAGATTGTTGGTGTTTTACAAATAACCCTGTATAGAAACTCGAAATAAACGGCATGTTGAAAATTACTAATACTTTCAAGTTTAGTTTGTAAGTTTAAAATGTCTTGTGGCAAGTGAAAAAAGTTTTGAAGTGATACGCGCGAAAAACATAACCCTCTTGCAGTCGGGTAAAAAAGGACATAAGGTAAAACTTAGGTTAAAATTTTTTTAAGCCTACTAATATTATAAATGTAAAAGTTTGTGGGTTTGGATGTTTGTTCCTCAATCACGCAAAAACGGCTGAACAGATTTGGATGAAATTTGACACACAGATAATTTATAGCCTGGATTAAAACATAGGATACTTTTTACTTATTTTTACTTGTCACTTAGAGAGGATGAATGAAAGGCGAATCAAGAAAGAGATATATTGTGCGAATGTAGAAGGAACGATTGCGCAAGGGCGTCCCAGAAAAACCTAGGCGGACCAATTAGAGGTTATTATAAAAAAGGCTGGTGTACGCAGTGACAAAAACCGCAGGGCATGTATGAAAAGATTGATGGATGTGAATGAAGCGAAAGAAGTGTGCAAGGATCGTAGCAGGTGGCGATCCATAGTCTCTGCCTACCCCCATGGGAAATAGGCGTGAGTATATGTATGTATGTATGATACTTTTTATCCCAGTCGAAGGTTCCCTAGGGATTTTCCGAATGTCCAAGGGAACGAAGTTGCGGGCGGAAGTTAGTTAAAAAGAAGGCACACAAACTTACACCAAGACAAAGTGACTTTGTCATCGTCCAACTCCGGTTCGGGCATCTTCACATCTGTCGCATCTTTCTTTCCCTTGAGGACATCACTCTGCAAATAAACAGTGTATATTGAAACTTACGCCTTGCTTCATTATTACAAGTACAGGGAAATGTTGTGAAAACAAGTCAATGTCACCAATGTTCACATAGTGATTTGAAACTGCTATTACATTAACTTTAAACGCCATCCTAAAATACAAAATGCTTTGAAATCTGAATTAAGAAAATAGTAGTCAAAGACTATATTTAAGGTTTATATGGGTATTTAAATAACTGTGATGTGCAAGATTGTATAATAATTCCACAATTAATTATTCTCCTATTTCATATCTTTCAAAACTTACACTAGCATTATAACTATTAGGTCTTTACCTATGAAATCGGCGTTTTGTATGGACTTTAAAGGTGTTGCATTTTCCATAAATTTCTTAATTTATTTAACATCCATGAACGCTAATGTTGTAAAACTATTATGCATTAATGTTTAAACACTAAGATAACGTATACCGCAGAAGTTGAGCAAAAAAAAAGACTAGTCTCTTGGCTAAGTTAAAACAAATAAAGTGGTAATTTCTGCTAACGAACGGAATCCTTTTAAAGTATTTTTTATGTTAAAAAACTATACAGTACGAGGCATATATCTTGAAATCGGGTGGGGATTGCGCGGAACGCGTATTTTATGTATGCGTAGCGGTGAGGGGCGCGGGCGGCGGAAGAGGGGCGCGCTATTGGTCGCTCACAAGAGCACATGCGCGAACTTATCCCCACTCCGTCGGAAAAATTTCAAGAAATATGCCTCGTACTGTACTATTTTTTTTTCCTATTTATAGTTGTTAATGATGGTCATTATTCGATATAATATCAAGCAATTGATGAACATTTGAAATGATAGAAGTGACGATCTCTATTTGTGAGAAAAAAAATCGCCAATTTCATAGATAAAGACCCAATTTTCTTTCTAAATATGCAGCTCGGAAGTATTGGAAGTAGTGAATAAATACCTCGACGGGTGGCGTGAGGATCTCATTGGTGACTTCGACAGTTTTGTAGAAGTTGCTCCAGCGAGCTTTCTTCTCGTGCTTGCGCTTAAGGCGGTTCAGTTTTACCGGGTCCTGCGGCCAAGAAAAATGTCACTTGCAGACGGCAGACGGTCATATGGCGGAAATACCCCAATAGCTTTACGAGAGCGGTTTGTTAAGTCCATGACTTTGAAAAGAAGTACTTTTTTGATAATTTATTTTTGTATATTAAAAAGAAATTCCTTATGAATCTTTACACTACATTTTTGTCAAATTCGGCAAAGAATTATTACTTTTGGAAACAAAAAGCTCTAAGCGACTTCTAACTTTTCTTAATGACCCTGTCGACCCTCTCGGCGGCGCTCATGACATTAAAACTCATCGAATGAAGATGCGGATCCTTCTTATTCTCAAGATTTAGCCCACCAAGATTTTTTCTCTTATCAAATTCAAACATTAATTAATGTCTTGGCGGGCAAAGATTTTCATCAAACCAAAAGGTGGTGTCTGAAATAAACCCTCATTTCAGTTACCACAGTCTTCAGACGATGAAAGAAAAGATTAATAGTTGAAAGACATAGGAACTTCGTTGGACTGAATACTCAGAGCTACAAAAAGATTATGTAGAGAAATAAAACAAAAAATGTCGAAAAAAGTATAATTATCTTCTTAACAAAGTCATGGACTTATCAAACCACCCTCGTAAGGCAAGAATACGCCCTGTAAAACGTAATAGTAACGTGCATCCTAGGCCGCGTTCCAAATCACGTTAATAGCACTGTTAGCGCGAATCCATAATAAATGCAATAGGTACAAAAACCCAATTTTGTGTGATTACTATATTTGGTTGGATTCGCGCTAACAGTGCTGTCAGCATGATTCGGAACGCGGTCCTAGTAACTGGCAGACTGTGGATACTTTGTAGGCACAAGACAGCTGGCACGTGCAAGGAGCTGTTATGTGTATTCTTGGCCTTGTACCACAGTCGAAGACTATAATTATTATGTGATCAAATGCACTGCATCGCTGTTTAAGTGACCTTCAATTTTGTAGTTTTTCAACGATGTGCCAAACAATAATAAACCTATAATCCTGAAACTATAATTAAAATAAAGTTTAACCAGTTCTTCTAGTTTTGTGATTGATAGTTTTCCGAAATAAGAAATTGTTTATTAGTTATTAATTAAAAACGATAAAATTGACAATAATTTCGATAATTTTTATATCAAATGCACATGATCAAATGCACTGCATTTTTCAATTTGGGGTGGTGGGATCTACCTCCAAGCGGTCCACCCCGGGCAACGACACCACAACCTGTGGTGACGGCTGAAGATCCCAATAGCGGTGGTAGGCTCCGAAAGGGGCCGCCTGGCTCGCAACCACCATCCTGCCGGAGTCCGGCGCCAAGCAGCTCTGCTGTGTTCCGTCGGTGTGCGGGAGTGCCAGCTCCATTGGGGGTTGGAAATTTAGTCAGTTGCACTGCCTAAAACCGGTCTTTGACTTTAGGTGATGCTGTATCAGGTAACTCGTTCTGGAGGGTAGCGGGATCCGAAGCACGGTGCCAGCCGTTGGCCGACCGCAGTTAGTAGGGGGCCCGACTTGCGCGCTAGCCACGTGTCAAAGGCTGCCCCGCCAACTCGCGAAAAATCCCGTAATGCTCCACCGTGCCAGTTGGCGACTGGATGGGAGGACCCGGTGGAGGATTATCGGGGGGGTTCGGGCGTCCCCGCAGTCTCCAAACGAGTTCCCCCTCCGATCAGCTGAGCTGAAAAGTACTGGTATAGGTTAACTGAGCAGTGCCTCGACTGTATTAACCTATCCCTCACAAATCACTCATTATGCCAAAGCAAAAAAAGAAGAAAAAGTTAAAACAACGGCCACACTTCCTCCCACTAAAAGTGCACCTCACTAATATCCGAGGTATGCACTCAAATCTCGATCCGGTCCACCACCACCTCGAGACCGAGAAGCCGCACCTATTCTTCTTAACGGAGACGCAAATAGCAACACCGTCGGATGTGGCGTACCTCAACTACCCTGGCTACACTCTTGAACATAAGTTCAAAAAGCACGCAGGGGTCTGTGCGTACGTTCGCGATGACTTATGCTGTAGGCGTCTCCGTTGCTTTGAAAAGTCAGGGTTTTCAGTGCTGTGGCTCCTGGTGGACACTGGGGTAGAAAAATCGATCTACGTCGGTGTCTACCGGTCGCACAGCGGTGACCAGGAGACAACTGAGCTCATTGAACACCTCATTGAGACGACGGACACTGCACTTCGGCGATACCCAACGGCGGAGCTTGTTTTTCTGGGGGACTTCAATGCCCACCACAAGGAGTGGCTGTTCCCATACCAGAAAACTGACCATGCTGGGAGAGAAGCGCGAAGGTTCGCCTTAGCACTTGATCTCACTCAGCTGGTGGATCAAGCAACGCGAATACCGGATATCGCTGACCATACGCCCAACTGCCTTGACCTGCTGCTGACAACTGATCCACACAGACATTCGGTATCGGTCTCAGCTCCCCTTGGTACATCCGATCACTGTGTGGTAAAATCCGTATCGAGCCACTCGCCTCCAGATGACAGTCCTAGAGGCACGAGACGAGTTTGGCGCTACGAGTCGGCAGATTGGGACGAGATGCGTACCTTCTTTGCATCTTACCCATGGCGGCAAGTATGCTTCTCTTCAGGAGACCCCTCCTGCTCTGCTGATGTGGTTGCTGACGTGATTCGGCAGGGAATGGAATATTTCATTCCATTCTCCGACATACCGCTCGATCACAAAGCCCAACCGTGGTACAATGCAGACTGTGCTCATGCTGAAGCCCGTAAACAGTCTGCATACCAAGTCTGGGTGCAAGCTCGCGATCGCAAGGTTCGAGTGCGAAGAGTCCGGGCCAAAAAGAGAGCATTTAATTTAGCCGCAAAATCATGCAAAAGGGTGTTGCGTAAAGCTAGATTTGACCATGTCAGCCGCATAGGGGCGAAACTTGCATCCTATCCACCGGGTAGTAAGCAGTTCTGGTCCTTGTCGAAGTCGGTCGAGTCTAACTTCTGCCGTCCCACATTGCCTCCCATGCAGAAGCCCGATGGGACGCTGGCTCACTCTGCAGTTGAGAAGGCGAATCTATTTGCCACTCTGTTTGCGAGCAATTCGCGTCTGGATACTGGCTCTACGCAACCACCAACCCTACCTCGCTGTAATTCTTCGATGCAGGAGATTACATTACATAATAAAGAGGTCCGTAGAGTCCTACTTAATCTAGACGTGCATAAGGCCAGTGGCCCTGATGGCATACCAGCAAGAGTGCTGAGGTGTTGTGCGCCTGAGTTGTCTCCTGTATTGACGCGTCTGTACCGCCTTTCCCTTCAGACCAAAACCGTACCAAAGTCTTGGAAGCTTGCCAATGTGCAACCAGTACCTAAAAAAGGTAGTCGTGCCGACCCTGCCAATTACCGACCAATCGCCATCACTTCCATACTGTGTAAAGTTATGGAGAGAGTACTGAACGGCAAGCTGCTCACTTACCTAGAGGATAACGATCTCCTCAGTGATCGTCAATATGGTTTTCGCCGGGGACGATCAACTGGGGATCTTCTTGTGTATATGACGCACTGCTGGGGCGAGGCCATTGAGAAACACGGCGAAGCACTTGCTGTTTCGCTTGACATCTCAAAGGCTTTCGACAGGGTTTGGCACGCAAGTCTGCTGAGCAAGCTCCCAGCGTACGGAATCCCCGCTGGCTTTTGTAGCTGGGTAGCCGACTTCTTGAGTGAACGGTCGATCAGAGTAGTCATTGACGGCTGCTCCTCTGACCTCATGGCGATTGATGCCGGAGTTCCTCAGGGGGTCGGTGCTCTCTGCGACGCTTTTCCTGCTACACATCAATGACCTACTAATATCGGGCATTGTTGGGTACGCAGATGACAGTACTGTCATGGAGAGATATCTGTCCAGCGCGAAAGTCGGTAGAGATGAGGTAAAAATATTGAGAGAGGCCATGGTCGAGCGATTGAACCTGAAGTTAAGTCTCGTCTCCCAATGGGGTGATGAAAATCTCGTCAGTTTCAACGCTTCTAAAACGCAGGCGTGTCTGTTCACCGCAAAAAGGAGTCCATTCAACTTAACTCCTACTTTCCGAGGTACATCTATCCAAGTAACCGATACTCTCCAGCTTCTTGGCATGGAGTTATCTTCTGACCTTAACTTCGGCACCTCCATCGAATCCAAAGTTCAAACTGCAGCTAAGAAGCTGAGCATCCTAAATAAAGTCAAGCGGTACTTTAAGCCTGGGCAGCTTTTAACCCTTTATAAAGCTCAAGTCCGATCCTGCATGGAGTACTGTTGCCACCTTTGGGACGGCTCAGCGAAATATCAACTTGCTGCACTGGACTCGGTGGAACGCAGAGCCAAGAGATTAATAGGCGATGAAAAACTGGTAACAGCTAAGCTTCACAGTTTGGCTCACCGCCGAAAAGTTGCTTGCCTATCGGTCTTTTATAGATTGTACTTCGGTGAGTGTGCTCAAGAGCTGCATGAGCTCATTCCACCTTCTCCTTTCTACTATCGGACATCCAGACGCACTGCGGGCTATCACCCGTTCTTGGTTGATATACCTTTTCTGCGTACCAAGCGCTACTCCACATCGTTTATAATGCGCACAGCTATGGAATGGAATTCCCTGCCGGCGTCTGTGTTTCCGAGCGCATACAACCTGACTCTATTCAAGGCCAGAGTGAATAAGCACTTTCTGGGCAAGCTCGCTCCATCGTAGGCCCTGTCTTTGCTTTTGGGCTAGACTGGGGTCAAGAGCAAACCCATTTAAGATAAAAAAAAAAAAAAAAAAAACTGCATCGCTGTTTAAGTGAACTTCAATTTTGTAGTTTTTCACTGATGTGCTAAACAATAATAAACCTATAATCCTGAAACTATAATTAAAATAAAGGAGTCGTTCTTTCCTGGGCCCACTTTTTTTTAATTTTCCTACACCCATAATAATTTTTTTTCTGGTAGATTTCTCTTGAGGGACAAGGTTTCCGAAAAGAAAAAAAAGAAAAACCCCTGCAAACATAAATAAAAAAAAAAAAAAAACTCAAACAATGGTGTTTTTCATCGCGTATTTCTTAATGTTTTCGCTTTAAAATGAAAGTGCCTTATTATTAATTTTACTCTCCCGAGTATATTAATAAATTCTAATGCTTGTTACAAGTTTTTACAGCTGATTTAATACTGAAAATCCATTTTGTGCGGCTACCGGCTGTTAAGGGATATTCCTTTGCATTTTTATTTTTATTAAAATGGCGACATTGCCTGTTTATATGTCATTTGTCATTTTATTTGACATCTGACAGCATCAATGTGACATATGACAGTAGAAAATCGATGTTGCCAGGGTAGAAAAAGTTTTGGGTTGCCGTTTTATTAACTTTAATTAGCCAACTATTTTTTGAAAAAACTAATGTTTGCAGGGATAAAAAAAAATATTTATACATGTAAAGGTTCCTTATTTTGTGCTCTATCTATGAAATATAATTTCATGACTGTAGGCCACGGGTTACCCAATGGGGCCCAGCCTCCTTATAAAAATGGAACATCTCCTTTAACCAGTTCTTCTAGTTTTGTGATTGACAGTTTTCCGAAATAAGAAATTGTTTATTAGTTATTAATTAAAAACGATAAAATTGACAATAATTTCGATAATTTTTACTAGTGATGCGCCGAATGTAGGTTTAACCGAATACGAACTTTGGTTTTGTTTGTAAAATAAGAGCAATCTACAAACAAACTTTGGCGGTTTTTGTAAAAACCCAAATTTTTCTCACCAAGACTATGTGTACTGTAGGCTGTTTTTGTTAAAACCAATAATACAGCTTAATAGACAGCAATCCCAAGTGTTGCTAACAGTCAAAAAGTAAAATGTGCCAAAAATGGACAAAGGCTGTTTTTGTAAATAATGCCTCTATGCTTCCAGCGTTGTGTGGCACTGACCTCTCTGAGCTCGCGCAGCTTCCTGGCGTCGTCCTCCGCCTGCTTGCGCTCGCGCTCGAGCCGCTCCTGCTCCTTCACCTTGAGCCGCTCTATAGTTGCTCCCATTATAACACGCATTATTAGTTCCCAATCCCGTGCACTGACCTCTCTGAGCTCGCGCAGCTTCCTGGCGTCGTCCTCCGCCTGCTTGCGCTCGCGCTCGAGCCGCTCCTGCTCCTTCACCTTGAGCCGCTCTATAGTTGCTCCCATTATAACACGCATTATTAGTTCCCAATCCCGTGCACTGACCTCTCTGAGCTCGCGCAGCTTCCTGGCGTCGTCCTCCGCCTGCTTGCGCTCGCGCTCGAGCCGCTCCTGCTCCTTCACTTTGAGCCGCTCTATAGTTGCTCCCATTATAACACGCATCATTAGTTCCCAATCCCGTGCACTGACCTCTCTGAGCTCGCGCAGCTTCCTGGCGTCGTCCTCCGCCTGCTTGCGCTCGCGCTCGAGCCGCTCCTGCTCCTTCACCTTGAGCCGCTCTATAGTTGCTCCCATTATAACACGCATCATTAGTTCCCAATCCCGTGCACTGACCTCTCTGAGCTCGCGCAGCTTCCTGGCGTCGTCCTCCGCCTGCTTGCGCTCGCGCTCGAGCCGCTCCTGCTCCTTCACCTTGAGCCGCTCTATAGTTGCTCCCATTATAACACGCATCATTAGTTCCCAATCCCGTGCACTGACCTCTCTGAGCTCGCGCAGCTTCCTGGCGTCGTCCTCCGCCTGCTTGCGCTCGCGCTCGAGCCGCTCCTGCTCCTTCACCTTGAGCCGCTCTATAGTTGCTCCCATTATAACACGCATCATTAGTTCCCAATCCCGTGCACTGACCTCTCTGAGCTCGCGCAGCTTCCTGGCGTCGTCCTCCGCCTGCTTGCGCTCGCGCTCGAGCCGCTCCTGCTCCTTCACTTTGAGCCGCTCTATAGTTGCTCCCATTATAACACGCATCATTAGTTCCCAATCCCGTGCACTGACCTCTCTGAGCTCGCGCAGCTTCCTGGCGTCGTCCTCCGCCTGCTTGCGCTCGCGCTCGAGCCGCTCCTGCTCCTTCACCTTGAGCCGCTCTATAGTTGCTCCCATTATAACACGCATCATTAGTTCCCAATCCCGTGCACTGACCTCTCTGAGCTCGCGCAGCTTCCTGGCGTCGTCCTCCGCCTGCTTGCGCTCGCGCTCGAGCCGCTCCTGCTCCTTCACTTTGAGCCGCTCTATAGTTGCTCCCATTATAACACGCATCATTAGTTCCCAATCCCGTGCACTGACCTCTCTGAGCTCGCGCAGCTTCCTGGCGTCGTCCTCCGCCTGCTTGCGCTCGCGCTCGAGCCGCTCCTGCTCCTTCACCTTGAGCCGCTCGTTCAGCTGCTCCCACTCCTCCTCTTCCGTCAACTCGCGCCGGCGCTGGGAGGATGACGAAATCTTCAAGTTAGTTAATTACTTCGTGAATTGAAGGGTGAAATTTTATTAAACTATCAAAAACAAAATTAAAAAGAAGGTATCCTATTCATAGGCCAATGTCCATACAAAGGTTTCAAGTTAAGTCAATATCTTTGATAGTGTAGTTCAGAGCGTTGTAACGTGGTAGACTAGTAGTTCGAATTAAAGTTTTCAAGTTCAACGGCATTTTGTGAGCCATTTTGGCAACATGACTTTTCCCAAGTAAAAAAGCTTGCTGAATTCAGTTCCGAATGTAGCCAGGCCCAATTTTGGCTCCTTTGCCCAAAATTCAAGATGGCGGCCAAAATGGAGCCTTATCTTATTAGAACTCGATTCTGGTCGTGTGAGGTGTCCTAGCGTAGGTTTTGGGGGTCGCTGAACTCAATTTTGATAACCGGAAGTCCGTCCGGGTACCGGAAGTATGAGATGTGGCTCGAAGAGAGAAAATTCCGCCACGCGACACTAATTATTTTTTTAACACAGTTTCTAGACAAAAATGTTTAACAAGTTTATTATTTTATTTATTTTATTTTATAGTTTTTCAGGAAACTTACAGCTATATTAATAATAACTTTATTCATAGATACGGAAGGCCATTTACAAGTTTCCACTTATAGTTATTAATTAATCATAAGTAGACGGAAAAAAGAGATAACAACAATTTAGGTTCAAAATTCAATTAAGTTGGATTCGAAAAAATATTTAGCAAGTTCTCGCTTTAGACGTAAAGCTGATGTACAAAATAGGTCAAGGTCATGCTGCTTAACGATGTCAGTGAAACACCTACTCGCTCTTATCACGAACGAATTCTGCCTGTAGTTAGTTTATTATTCTATATAGTGATATAATTGGGCTATTTGACAGTTTTTTTTTCTCGGGCAAATCCTCATAGTTTGAAATCTTTAGAGGATTTTCGAAAAAAACAATTTAAGAAAATTCCACCGTGCGACACAAAATATTTTTTGAACACAGTTACTAGGCAAAAATGTTTAACAAGTTTATTACTTTATATAGTAGGATAACTGGGCTATTTACCAGTATTTTTATTCTCGGGCAAATTCTCATAGATTTAATTCTGTAGAGGATTTAAGAAAAGAAAAATAGAAAATTCCGCCGCGCGAATTAAAATATGTTAACACAGTTACTAACCAAAAATGTTTTACAAGTTTATTATTTTATATAGTAAAATAACTAGGCTATTCACCAGTATTTTTTTTTTGAGTAAATTTTAGTAGTTTTAATTCTGTAGAGGATTTTTGAAAAAAAATGGCTGTGAAAATTCCGCCGCATGATGCAAATTAGTTTTTTAACGCAGTTACTAGACAAAAATGTTCAATATGTTTATTACTCTATATAGTGAAATAACTGGGCTATTTACCAGTGTTTTTTTTTCTGAGGAAAATCTTCATAGTTTTAATTCTATAGAGGATTTTCTGTAGAGAAATATAGGGATATTTTCTTGAATCATGTCATTATAAGAGCAAATCACGCTTGAAAAAAATAAAATAAAAATAGGCTTGGCAACATTCAGAATCGAATTCAGCAGCCTTTTTTACATCGGAAAAGTCATGTTGCCCAAATGGCTCACAGAATGCCGTTGAAACGGTAACGGAAGCAGATATTTCGGATTTTCGCCTAGTCTATGGCCGTTCAACCCCCTTCTTAGAGAATAAAACCTTATTTTTAGAAATACAAAACTACGTCAAATTTTTATTCTGTTCCGAAAAACTAATAATTCGAATATATCACGCTTAGTATTATACAGTGACCGAATTAAAAAAACCGGCCAAGTGCGAGTCGGACTCGTACACGTAGGGTTCCGTACCAAAATCCGGAAAAAAAATATGTTTGTTGTATGGGAGCCTCCCTTAAATATTAATTTTATTCTGTTTTTAGTATTTGTTGTTATAGCGGCAACAAATATACATCATCTGTGAAAATTTCAACTGTCTGCTTGTTGTCGTTATTAATAACGAGCAAAAACAGCAAAAAAATCACGTTTGTTGTATGGGAGCCCCCCTTAAATATTAATTTTATTCTGTTTTTAGTATTTGTTGTTATAGCGGCAACAGAAATACATCATCTGTGAAAATTTCAACTTTCTAGCTATCACGGTTCATGAGATACAGCCTGGTGACAGACAGACAGACAGACGGACAGCGAAGTCTTAGTAATAGGGTCCCGATTTTACCCTTTGGGTACGGAACCCTAAAAAACCACTTTCTTGGCAAATCGCATAAAACTATTTGCAATCAGGACTTGCGCCACTGACGTCCATTATACAAGTACGCTGGACAGGCGAACATCACCAATCGTTTATTCCTATTTGAAGTACACTCACTACTGCCATAATAGAATCTACTGCTCTCAGCGTTAATATGGCGATTTTCAAATCGGCACAAAAAATTGCTGTCATTTCATGACAATAGGCTATTTGACTAATTTTGGAAAACCATTTTTAAATTATTCCTTATTACGTAATATTTATTACGTAATATTGATATTTCAGGAAAAATGAATGTATTTTATTAAAAAATCAATGTTAAAGTTTAAAATTTAAAAACCGCGCCAAAAACGCTATGACGCTGGAAACGTCACTTGTTGACGTCACAAGCCTGTAAACATTGTAATATCCGTTATATCCTTAGCCATTTGACAGCCATCAATCACGGATCCTAAGTCTATGGTCGTGTCAAACGCCTGAAGCCGTATTTATTTACAGGCAAGTGACGTCATCAGTAATCTTAGAGCGTTTTCGCCACATAAAAAAATTCAAAAATTATTGCATTTTTCTAGGTGAAATTAACCAATCAATAGACTTAATTTAGTCTATATAATAGTTGAATATGTTTTTTACGCCATTATCTGTTAGGATGACCACAATTTGCAGTATATTTTCAATGTTGTCAAAAACCCTATAGCCTGTCCAGCGTACTTGTATAATGGACGTCAGTGACTTGCGCTGTTTAATTCGTTATAAACGTCACATTATCTAAATTCTAAGAGCAGGAAAACACTACTTGTTTATAAGTTTCTTAGTCATTTCATAGATGCATTTAACCATTAGTCATGCCAGTGCATTTAACTCATTTACGTAAATTTTGAGTTAGTCACTATATTAAACGTGCGATATGATGTTCGTTGTCATCATACCTGTTTTTACTCTTTGCACGCCAGTCCAGAAAAAATATCGGCTTAGAAATGTCGTTTCTACTGGTTGAAATTTAAAATATTTACGTAATGTGACTGCAAATTGGAAATAGTACTAAAAGTACCGTGTTACAAGATGTGTACGTAAGACGATAGCCGTAGGCAGCTCGTTTTAAAGAACTTGCAGTCTACAAACAAGTTCTTTATTTTCAATATACAATGGGGCAACTGTCAAAGTGGCGCTGCGTACGCTTGTTCCACGAGAGCTATGAAAACAAAGGACTTTTACTTAATAAAATCGTTTTTTTAGCTTTAAAATGATTAAATTCCGTGTAATAGGCTTTAAAAATGTTGGCACTTACAAATTTCCGAAAAATCTGGATATAGAAAAAAATTATAAATTCTGTAAAAATAAAAACGTCTTAATTTGGCTTTCAATTCCAGCATTTGCATTGTAGAATAGTCTTTTATATCCATTTTGGGTCAATGGGTCTTTTTCGGTAAAAAAATACCACAAAATAAATACCTTACTTTCTCATACATTTTGTTCTGAACGTCTAATGCCTTAGGAATAAGGGTACGCAGCGACATCTATAATTAGCTTTGCGTTGCCAACCCCATTTACTGTGGATCGTTGAAGTTTTTCTTTACATTCCCGCTAGATGGCGCCCGAACAGGAACTTGAACCCTGGACCCCTGGATCCATTTCCCTGTTAATTTTAGGTCTAACCCAATCTGTAGATTGATTATTAATTCTGGGCGTTAGTGTGTTCGATTTGCGGTGGCGGCGATTAAACAACTGCCGCTAGAAATGGTCTTTAGATGGGTGACCAAAGTGTATCATCCTGAGCTCCTGGTACGTTAAGTCGTTGGACCCAATTGCATTTGCAGTGGTTAACACCCACCATTCTGCAATGAGGATCAGTAACGATTTTTGTTTAGTGGCTTATCAGAAAGATTATGCCACCACATGATTAACTGTGAAGAAAATTTTACGATATCTCTTAACCTTGAGAAGATATACGAGCTAAAACGTGCTAAAACACTGTTATTTTGGGGTGCCCTTATGACGTCATCGCGACGTACGCGAACCTTATGTCGTACGTGATAAAGCACATATTGCATTGAGCTTGGCATTACCTTCAAAACTCTCAGAACTCAACCATTTCTATACGGATTTTAAAAAATCTTTTATAAGTTTCATAGCTATGAATATGTTTTTATATTATACCAATAAAACTATAGGATTCAAACCTGTCTACATAGCCCATGTGGTTCAATGAGCATCAGTCCTCATTGAACCACATGGGCTATGTAGATGCTTCTTATACTTCCATAAGAAAAGCCTGTGCCACACATAGCACAGTAGCAAAACAGGCAGGTCATTAAAAAAGGAACAAATAAAAGAAGTTATGTTAATAATTTACACAACATTCATGAAATCGGCAAGGTTAAATAGCTAACTACCTTATAATTTTACAATAATCATCAATTTTATGGCACTAGTTACGAGCAGAATGACTTAAAACAGTAAAATATTTATTGATCTATACAACTTATTAACTACTCGAAATTCCTATGAGGCATTCTTACCGAGACTTTAATAGCAATACAACTATATCGCCGATAGAAAACACTTTAAATATTTATGATTTGTCCATATTAGTCAGTCTGACACTATATATTTTATTTAAATTTGGCTTAACTATATTAAATACATGTGCTGTATCTGTCTGACTGAACTCTGAATACCCTTTTGACGCAAAATAAGCGTAATAGTTATGGAAGGAAACCACCCGTATTTTTAGAAGAAAAAATAAAATACACGGTGCTATAAATCGTCTGGTGTCGATATTACATTAAAAACCGGCCAAGTGCGAGTCGGACTCGCGCACGAAGGGTTCCGTACCAAAGACGGCAAAAAAATTACGTTTGTTGTATGGGAGCCCCCCTTAAATATTAATTTTATTCTGTTTTTAGTATTTGTTGTTATAGCGGCAACAGAAAACATCATCTGTGAAAATTTCAACTGTCTACCTGTTGTCGTTATTAATATCGAGCAAAAAAACGGCAAAAAAAACACGTTTGTTGTATGGGAGCCCCCCTTAAATATTAATTTTATTCTGTTTTTTGTATTTGTTGTTATAGTGGCAACAGAAATACATCATCTGTGAAAATTCGTTTTTCTAGCTATCATGGTTCATGAGATACAGCCTGGTGACAGACAGACAGACAGACAGCTAGTCTTAGTAATAGGGTCCCGTTTTTACCCTTTGGGTACGGAACCATAAAAAGTAGATTATGTTTTCATTTGATAAGCATTCATGATTTGGGATCAAATGATCATCACACAAACATGCCTCTACCAAGATTCGAACCTGTGACTTTTGCCTCGATAGACAATAATCTTCTTCTTATCGAATGAGGATTAGTGGCCACCTCTGGTGATAGTTTATCAAGCTGCTTGTAGGGACTCTGAATTGGCTTAACGACTGTTATCAGATGACAACAGCCGGGACCAACGGTTTAACGTGCCCTCCAAAGCACGAAGCGCTCAGTTGTAATGCCTCTTTAATGGTCACCCATCCGACACCTGACCGCACCAAGCTTTGCTTAATAAACATGATTGGGAATAATCAGTCTGTCAAGTTCCGCCATGAACGCTTGATAATTCTTCTTCTTAATAGACAATAATAAAAACCATACAAATAGAAAGCAGCTTACCCGTTCACTTTGATTTCCCTCCTGTGATCCCTCACCATCTTTTCCATCTTCACCTTGCTCCATTTTCTCCGGTCTTGGCAGCGATTCCAGCCCGTCTCTCTTCACACTCTCCTGCACGTCCATTGGTTCTATAAGCATTTTGATTATTAAATAATATTATTCATTTACTTGCACATAAAAGTGACATATGGTGCGAGTTTGTATATCAACTGCATACAACATCTATTATTTGTCAACACACATTAGATTTATGATCAGCCGTTTATTTCTGTTGAAAAAAAGACACAATAGTCTTGAAAGCTGTTCAAATACCTGTATAAACAAGCAATGACAGTTGAAGAAAAATAATGTTGTGTAATAAATAAATGCATTTTGCATAACTAAAAAAGATCTGTACAAGTTATTGCACTTGTGGTTGAAAATAGCCTGGCAGAATAATAATAATAAATTACACTTTATTGCACACACAAAAAGAATTACAGAATATTTAGTTCTTAAGGTCTCTGTCCACTACACCGTACCTATAGATGTGTAGCTGGTTACTAACATTTCTAGCCTAGCGGCTAGAAACGGCTTATATGGCTCGTTATCATTTCTAGCAATAACTAGCGGCTCGAAACGGCTTACATTTCATTGGATTTAGTTTGTTGTTTTTGTTGTTTCTCTTCTGATTTATTTACTATAGGATAAATTGACCATAAATAGACATAAACCATGACATTTTCATCTGTATTAAGTGTTAAAAACTCAAAATTATTATACAAAATGTGACACAGCAGTGGAAGGACTATTTTTTAATAATTTATTTGTGAGAGATTTTTTGAAACAAGGTATTTATCCATTAAATAAGTATGGGCAGATACCTAGTATAATGGTAAACATTTAGTTGTATTTCTTTAATACACCAAAAACGAAAATAGCATAATGTGCTACTGTAAACTAAGAGTTTAACACATAAAAAATATAATAATGGTTTTTTTTCGATGCTCAGATCGGGTATCTCCCCGGTATCAAGCGGCTCGTTATTCGTTTCTAGCCGCTCGTTTCAGTTACTACCGGCTCACGAGCCGCTCGTTTACAACTATAACCGTACCATACCATGGCTGTGCTAGGAATGTGTCAGGAAAAAAAAAATTGTACTAAAAAGTATGGCAAGTGCATGGCCGGTGACGGAACGGTCTAATGGGAATAGTGTCATACTTTTCAATACAAATAATATTTTTTTGCCTAATACTATGACCGTACTAGAAAGTACGGTCATAGTATGGTACAGTGTAGTTGGTAGAGACCTTTGTACTGAAATTATGGTGTATATTACTCGGTGGTACCCCAGAGAGGGTCATAGAACCAGAGGTGCACAAAGGGTGTGACTTGGAATAGAGTGGAGGGAAACCGGGACGAATGGAAAAGGTTGGGGGAGGCATCTGCCGACTACCAATCACATCTGCAAAAAATAAGCAATGCCCAAATACTGAACTAAAAACAAAGAATTAATATGTAAAAAAGGACTGATTTAATGTCATACCTTCAGATTCTTCTACTTTTACAAGTGGTGGAGACTGGCTTCTGTAAAAAGATATATAACTTCACTGAAAAATCTGTCGTAAGGTACGATACTGATCATAACATCTACAAAAATCAACTGTAAACATATTATGTGCATTCGGGCTCGGTTATTCACTACACCATCAGGGGCCGTACCGGCTAACGAATCGAACTTCGGAAAATTTGCCGAGTTTCAAATTAAAAAAGATAAATTGAAGTAAGGAATTTCGTATTGTACTATTTGTTGAAGTTATTTGGAAGATATGAATGTTTGTGTGACCTCATGAATTATGGTTTGCCATTATGGCCCAATTGGGGCGAAATCTGTTTTAATTTGAAACCCGGCAGACTTTTCGAAATTCGATTCGTTAGCCGGTACGGCCCCAGAGTAATGTATCAGGTCATCACATAATGAGAAATGTCTGACAAATATCGAATTGGCTGAATATTTTTTATAGGTAGGAATAAGCTCCCTTAGTAATAGAAAAATGTTTCAGAATCTTCGGTTGCATGAAAAAAATATTAAAGTCTCTTTGACTTCACAAAAGTACAGAAGTAACAGCAGAATGGATATTATACCTTTGCCACCACCTGCCACAACCACAATATGGGCTTAAAAAAAGTTTCACACAAAATGTAAAAACTTTTTTAATACGTGTTGTGGTTGTGGCAAGTCCTACCTATAAAAAAAATCAGGTTGCACTCCCGGAGTGCCGGCAGAAGTGAAAACTTGAATATTAACGTTGTGCATTTTTTATATTTTGAAATTAGCGGCAAAGGATTAAAATTATTTCTTTCCTATTACTATATAGTCACACAATTCAATCAGTTTGTAATAAGAGAAAAATTCTAAAGATTTCGCGCCAGTGGCCTTTTTAATTTCTACATGCACGCATTCTACGATTTAAACTTATAGTCACAGAGTATAAATAAGTCTATGATTTCACCGAAGAGATCGCTGCTAATACTTCCATTTTCAAAATTAGCGCGTTGCTGGTGACACAAGTGTTTACGTCTTAAAATGACGCGCCGCCATTTTCAACGCGCCCCGTAGACAGAGAGGGGGATACTTCCGCCGCCAGCTGTCTACTCTCCATACGCCACATCCGCCTTAGGCATTTTCGATCAGCCACGTGATTCTTACTGACGCGAGTTTAGCATTTTTTCCCCATTACAAAAAAAAAACCGGCCAAGTGCGAGTCGGACTCGCGCACGAAGGGTTCCGTACCAAAAAACGGCAATAAAAATTACGTTTGTTGTATGGGAGCCCCCCTTAAATATTAATTTCATCCTGTTTTTAGTATTTGTTGTTATAGCAGCAACAGAAATACATCATCTGTGAAAATTTCAACTTTCTAGCTATCATAGTTCATGAGACACAGCCTGGTGACAGACAGACAGATGGACAGCGGAGTCTTAGTAATAGGGTCCAGTTTTTACCCTTTGGGTACGGAACCCTAAAAAGCGTACAACGCCGCTAAAGAAGTTTTCACTTCAAAAACATTCAGCCAATTTTATTTTTTTGGTACATTCCCCATTATGTCGCCTTATCCTTACTAATATCAGGCATCCGTCACTCGCCCATACCTACCGCGATAAGTACCTACAGCGCGCGACAACTCGGAGTTGCAAAATCAGTCAGGGTTGCCGCCGCGCTTGTGAGTACACGCGTGCGTTATTCTGTGCCTCTATGACGGTCAATAGATCATTATTTATTTCTCCCAGCACTGTACCGTACACTATTATAATTTATAAATAACTAGCTGCCGCCCGCGACTTCGCCTGCGTGGAAATATTTTTTGCTATCCCTCGGGAATAATTTTTTTTTCGGGATGAAAGGTATCCTATGTCCTTCTCTGTACCCCTAAGAACGTGTATGCAAAATTTCATGATGATCGGTTCAGTAGTTAAGACGTGAAGGCGTAACAAACAAACAAACGGACTTTCGCATTTATAATATTATATATTAGTATATAAGTAAGGATGGAGAATCGTAATACTAATAATTGTTGCGTGGACGGCTGTCGCAATAAACAGAAGGATTCAAAGTTTTCATTTTTAGGGTTCCGTACCAAAATGGTAAAAAAGGAACCGGCTCTTCTTTCCTTTAGTTGGTCACGAATTTTGAGTTCATATTTTTTTATGTAAAGAACTAATGATATGGAACACGAATACCAAATTTTATGGTTAGGAACCAAATAATAAGCGAGAAATAAATTTCTGAAAATTGAGAATTTGTCTAAAATTAGACCAGTGTCGTCATTTTGACGTTTAATGGCGGCGCAATAGGTTGGTAGCACTGCTAAATCGTTGTAATGGTGACAAAAACCGCAGGTCATGTGATAGGTGCGAGGAGCGTAGCGAAGAGCATGTTAGGTGTACATGAACCCAGCGCGCAAGCCGAGCGAGCGAAGCGAGCGTGCCGCAGCAGCAGTAATTTCCATATTTTTTGTTTTGAGGTTATGTTTACACAAAAAAAAATACTTCTCGAAAACTAGGCATCACCGGCAGATGGGGATTGGAGGAGGGAGTTGTTTCCCTTCCCCCTCCCCATCTTTAATTGCCGAAAAATAACAGTAATTTGGCTGTTATCATTACTTTAAGTCTACGACGGGGAAATTGAAAATTCATTTAAAAAAAAGTATCCATTTCCTACATCCCAAATTTTAGGAGGGGGGTAAGGGAGCCCGCCTCCTCCCTCCCCCCTCACTTTCACCCCCAAATTCGAGACCAACTAATGGAAAGTAGAACCAAGGAACCCTTATGGTGTGACTCGGTCTGTCTGTCACAGCTGGATATCTCGAGAACTACTAATGGTATCAACTTGAAATTCGGAATAGTTTTAGATGACATTCACCCAACTATTTTGTAAATAAGAAATTAATAAAAAAATAAATATCTTTTTTACAACAGGGACTGAAAAAGGGTCTGAAAAATTTGAAGTGGGTTCTACTAGGGCATGTGGAATATCATATGATAGAATGCCGTTTGCGCCTTGTTAATAATTTTTTCTTTTTGTTTTAGGCCACATAGTTTTCAACTTATGATGAAAAATATAAAAAAAAAATTACCGTCCCCCCCGCCCTTATCTCCGAATTTTGCAAAGAGAAAAATTAGAAATCATTCTATGTGATAGCAGTTTATATAAAGATTACAGGAAAAATAAAACAATGTCTCAATATAGGTAGCACACTCTTCTAGAAATTATCGAATTTATAAAAAAGTTAACATTAGCTCCACTATCGGTCAAGAGATGGCGCTGACCTAAGCTGCAATACTAATTTGATTATTCTACTCTGCAGTGTGGTTTGATGGTGCAATTATG
This sequence comes from Agriphila geniculea, assembly GCA_943789525.1. Taxonomy (NCBI): domain Eukaryota; kingdom Metazoa; phylum Arthropoda; class Insecta; order Lepidoptera; family Crambidae; genus Agriphila; species Agriphila geniculea. Next base: position 10,326,783 of record OX038895.1, read on the forward strand.
ATGGTACGGAACCCTCGGTGCGCGAGTCCGACTCGATCTTGACCGGTTTATTCACTTTACCGAAAGATTCTAAAATGTATAAGAAAAAATTATATTTTGTTTATTTTTCTCGTAATTTTTATGAGTAGGTACATACCTATTTTTGATAAGTAGGTGTAACCTACTATAGGTAGGAAAGCGTGTAGTTATAGGTACTTATATTCAGAGGCGGGTCGTGACTATTTTTTCTCGATCAAATTTCCTAAGGTACCCACCTACCTAATTCTTTTTTTTTTGAGCGAATTATACCTACTTAACTAAATACCTACATTTCTGGATTTAAGGATTCCGTAACCGGCAGCCGTATGGTGGCGGTGGCATAAAGACTGCCTCAAATTTAACACATAGTCTAATGTGGCGTTAACTGTACATCTACCCTAGGTTTATTTGAAACGTAATTTTTTCACATTTAAGTAGGTAGGTACACATTATAAACACAAAACTTGTAATAAAGTATTTAAATCCTTCAAGCACAGAAAATGAGACAATAGATTTTCCATTGTTGTGATGTGCGGCCCGATGGGGCCGCTCGAGCGTTGAAGGATTAGAAGAAGACAACCCTAAAGTTGTTAGAAGAGCTAAGAGCTACGCGATAGAAAGAGAGGCAACCTATAGGTGAATATAACTGTAGGCAAGGAAGCGGTGTGCGACCTGAATTGCACTTTATTGTGTCTGAGCAAGAGTCGCTATTTATTTAAATGACCATGGGGAGTGAATTTTCTGTACTTTGTACTATTATGTATTCTGTGCTAATATTATAAATGCGAAAGTCCGTTTGTTTGTTTGTTTGTTACGCCTTCACGTCCTAACTACTAAACCGATCATCATGAAATTTTGCATACACGTTGTCAGGGTTACAGAGAAGGACATAGGGTACCTTTCATCCCGAAAAAATGTATTGTTCCCGAGAGATAGCAAAAAACCTTTCCACGCAGACGAAGTCGCGGGCGGCCGCTAGTAAACAGCAATAATAAGACATTCAGCCCTGGCATAAGAAAAAACAATTTAATTTTAAAACTTACTTCCCGTCAGTTAAAAAAGTCTGTAACAAATGGGTGGTAGGAAAAATAGACTATGCAAAAGTGCTCAATTTTTAAGTTTATTCAAATAAACATTTATTTTGATTTATAAAATTAATGAAGTCCATAGGCAAAGACAAAATACCTTTCTTTATTCAAATAAACTTAGGCTGAGTTGCCTTAACTTTAACAGATACAAACTTATTTGCCTCGGAGACAACGTCGCTGTCGTCTATGGCGTAATCTAGGTAACATTTGTAATAACACCTTAGTTCCACTTTTGACCACTGGCCGAGATAAGTTTGTATCTGTTAAGGTTAAGTCAAGATGGTGCAACTCGGTCTTAGTAATTAATCGCTTATGAATCGTCTAATAAGAAGAACGGTCGCAAAAACTTATCAACATTAACAGAAATAATCACTAGTCAGACATACTCTCGCTAGGCGGAGTAACGACTCCATAGAGCGGCTGGTCGTACAGGGCAAAGTGGAGGGAACCAGATCACGTGAAAGGTCACCGATGCGCTGGACTGACCAAGTAAAATCCGCAGTGGAACACCGCGTATCTGACTGCACCAGACAGTCTGCCAACCGGGAGATCGTGCGGAAAGCTGTGTCCACCTCTACCGTGGACGCCTCAACGTGACCACGACCGCTCTGCCAAAGCGAAACGACGAACAAGAAGACATACTCTGGAGTTTTGGCGCCATTTTGTCGAGTACGGTTTGGTGACTATTTTAATTATTCGCAAATTGATTCATAGTAGATATTGTGTCCTAAAATTTGTTCAGTTTTGTGGCACAAGTGTCTACGCAACTGAACAATATGTGGGATAATGGAAATAGGCGCGATCTTGGTTGTGTGAAGCTGAGCCTTTTATTGTAGTGGTGGCTACCTCGGCAGAACTTACCGAGTAAACTGTCTTAATAATACTTGGTTCCAAATACTCCAAGCAGCATTGGAATGCGATGCACCCGCATTCTAATGTAAACCAAAACAATCTACCACCGAACTGTTCAACACTTGACACTGGCAAAAATTACTCCCTAAATAGGAGAGTAGATTGCCAAACTAAAATAATAAGAAGAAGACATACTCACTTGTCATCATCAATAGAGTAGATATCCTCACTAGCGGGCTGCGCGACCGGGTCTCGCGCCGCGACCGGTTCCGGATCCGGTTGGGGCGCGGGCACCGGGACCGGCAACGGCGCCGCAACCGGAGACGGCGACGGCTCCCGCACCGGCGACGGTGTTTGCTCTCGCACTGGCGAAGGCGCTTTCCCTCGCACTTTCTCGGGAGAGGGCTGCTTTACTGGCTCTTCTTTAATCTCCTCTGGGATCGGCTCCGGCTCCTCCTCGCGTGGTCTCTGTGTATGACATTTATCTGTGCAATTTATCATGGAGAGGTATGAAACCTGGGCCCTATTTGATAAACGTGACAATTCTTCTTCTTCTTCTTATCGAATGAGGAATAGTGGCCTCCTCTGGTGTTAGAGTTTATCAAGCCGCCTGTAAGGCAGATAACTTGGCTTAACGACTATTATCAGATGATAACAGCCGGGACCGACGGTTTAACGTGCCCTCCGAAGCACGGAAGCGCTCAGTTGTAATGCCACTTAACGGTCACCCATCCGACACCTGGCCGGACCGAGCGTTGCTTAACAAACGTGATCAAGTACGATCAGCCTGTCAAGTTCCGCCATGAGCGCTTCAACGTGACAATTTGTCACCTGTCATGACAACTTTATATCTATTGCGTCAACTAATGTGAAGTAAGAACAAACAACTCATAGTAAGTACCATAGTAAAATGGTAAGACCATTTTTACATTATCTGATACGATATCGGTATCGGACAACGATACGATAAAGGAGGAAGTAAAGTGTATGAAATATGTGGCTCCGATATCGGGACGGACAATGTGAAAGACAGATACATATTTCATACATTTTACTTCCTCCGATATCGTATCAGCGGCCGATACCGATATCGTATCGGATAATGTGAAAACAGTCTAACTGTGAACGACATTTTTCTGTGCAATTTATCATGGGCACAGCGGCGTCACTCCCTGTAAGTGTGAGCTTGGCGCCAGTTTGGCGGCGGCTATGTCGGAAGCGTGACGAGTAGTCACGACTTGTGATAGGGTTGGCTATTAGCATCATTAACAGAAGGAAAGACGTCCAACAACTCCTATTGCGCGGTGCGAGCGAACTAGGCAAGCCTGATAGGAGATTCCTCGCCCCGATGGCTCTGCGGCACCCCCGCGCTCGCCCGGCGCACACATAGCCGCGAGCAATTTTACAGCACCCATGCGCAAGTGTCGCTTCTTTTCACGTTAGTGTATATTTTCTTTGTCATTGGGAAGAATGAAACCTGGTTTTTTATGCAAGAGTTGGAGTGAATATAGTTTTAATTTGCTATCAGTGCACGCTAGACAGACAGACCAATACTAACAGCAAATAAATACATACATTATAATTTTATACCAATTTATGATTACCACAATCCGTCCTACTAATATTATAAATGTGAAAGTTTGTGGGATTGGATGTTTCCTCAATCACGCAAAAACTACCGAAGAACGGATTTGGTTGAACTTTGGCACACAGGTAGTAGATAGCCTAGAATAAAACATAGGATACTTTTTATCCCGATATTCCCACGGGAACGGGAACCACGCGGGTGAAACCGTGGGCGGCCGCTAGTTAATAATAAGAGGGAATAAGCTCAATGTTCTATAAATCTATTTAATTTCATTAGCCGCGTACTGACTGGGCGAGCAGCCTCGCGAGGCAGCCTCGGACGTTTGCCGCGCAACATTTTCCGCGCGCGGCAGCCTCGCTCTGTAGATTTAGTTGATAGACGGTGCCGCGTGCGGCAAGGCCGAGCCACGGTAGCGGAAACGGGAACGGAAAGCTATCATCACCAGTGCCTTATACTAATTATTCGACTTATACAAAAAAGGAAACGAAAACCTAAACCCGGTTTATGTTTTTCGATGCATCTTTAAATAATCAAAACATTGCGCGTAAAAAATAATCAATGGTATTAATTTAAGACACTGTTCTTTATCCATGACGAATGAACGACCAAGCTAGGCGAGGCAAAACAACCGTCTTGAGTGCGCGAGACAAACCTACTGAGGCGCCTTTGAGCATCGTCAAAAACCGCCACCATTTGGCTCAGGTCGCGGCACGCTCGGGCGAGGCAGCGCGTGCGTTTGCCTCGGGCGAGGCACGTCCCGACTGACCGAGGATTTGCCTCGCAAGGCTGCTCGCCCAGTCAGTACGCGGCTATTCAACAAGATTTTTATTTTGTCAAAGTATGGCTCAGGAGTATCCTTTACTCATGGGGTAGGTAAATTTTAAATTGTTGAATTACACAATATAACAAAGCATACAACATTTACAAATTATCATACCATAGATAAGTTTTGACTTACATATTATTATAATACTTGCTTTAGAAACTAATCTAAAATATTAACTTTTTAAATACGAAAAGTATTTTTTGGCGTTAAATTACCGCGTAACAAGAACAATCGCGGCGACGATAGCCACGCGTTTACAAAGCTAGCCAGCGAGTACGCGGTAATATAATTTCTAATCTCTATTGCTATGCTATGTGAAATTGATCAACATACTTTCATACTACATGAACAATTTATTGATAAAATACAAAACTGGGTCAGAACCAGCGAACTAAAATCTATGGAACAAGCATTGTGCTCTAAAAAGGGCTAAAAATGCTGGCATTTAATTATACAGCACACAGCGTCAGAGCACTGGTTCTCTCTCACTCATAGATATTTTCTATAGTTAAACGAAAAAATACGATACATTATTTCTGCATATTTTTACTGCCTTCTTTGCATCTTTTACACCATTTGACTACACAGGACGTCATTTCTAATAAGCTATCTCTCTTCATATTCACTTCTCAAGCTTATGCGCTCACTAGACATGAAATAAAACAATTTTTAACGGATAATAATAATAAAACCGCGCTAATATCCGTTAATAATTGTTTTATTCCAAGCTTTCTCTCTTTTCTCTACAATACAAACTGTAATTATTGTAAAGAGCGCTAACGTCAGTCACCGGGTGCGTGGCTGGCCTGACTAAAGTACTGTTGTCCTTTTTCTGCCCCATGGTGCCATTTTCTAAGCAATATTTGTTTGCAATTACACTTCCATAGATTTTAGTTAGCTGGTCAGAACAATAATTGTAAGAATATTATTTATTGCTACAAAACCATTGGACCAGTTATTCAGTTACTCAATAAAAAAGGGAAAAATAATTTTAAAGCTCTGTCTGTTATATATATCTAAACTTTAAAAAAACATCAATAAACTTGTCTAATGGCTGGATTTAGTCTTTATTACTTTATTTAGGGATAGTGTAAATCTGCTGATATACCACAAGTAAAAGGTGTTTATCTAAACTAGTCCTAGTTTTTCAGGTGAAGGTTATAACTTTTTTATTTTAAAAGCACCTGGGTTGATTTTTCAAATTGGTTACTTTCGTCAGGTACGTGGAATTATCTAATGCTAGTTACATGTATATTTGAAAGTAAATCAATCATCTATGTATTTCAGAGTACACCTTATAACAGGGGTTTCCAAACTACGGCCCGCGGGCCAGATCCGGCCCGCGAGCACTAACAATCCGCCCTCGAAAGCACGCCGGATCTTATCAACAATACTGTAATTTACAGTATGTTCGGAGTTAGCTAAATTCTGGCCCTTGGGACTTCATGAAGGAGTTAGTCTGGCCCTTATGCTAAAAAGTTTGGAGACCCATGCCTTATAATAATAAATAGAAAGAATTTGAAAGAAGAAATATATATTGTCCAAAATACAATTTAACTCATCTGCGCCTGCCGTACACCCCCTAAAAATAATTAGCACCAGAGAAGAAAAGAGACAAAAGAAGCAAAATAAACAAGTTGCCGGCCTCATGCGGCCGGCTCGGCGTTGACGGAATGGCTTAAGCTATTTTGAGCCGGCCTCATGCGGCCGGATCAGCGTCAAGGAATTAAAAGGTACTTTTATAACCAATACAAGGATTCATGTTACTCACTTTTGCTGGAGTTGCTGCCAAGCGTGAAGACGATGATCTCCTCGTAGTCCTCGCAGCCGGACCTGGTTTTCTGGGAGTAGCCGGTTCATCTGCATCCTCGGTAGAAGTGTCTAGTATGGTTGTATCCGCTTGTGCTGTTGATAGTCAAGTAAAAGTACTTATGAACTTTGAACACCAATAAATTAATACAGAGAAATATAGAAATACATTTCCCACTGAGTATTATAATTAAAATCATGAGGCACTTTTTTTCAGTCATATAATTATGTATTTTTTATTTTGTTGTCTCTCATTCTCACTGTACATTTACTTGAAACATAATTAGGGTTGGCTTTAGGATTGGCGCACCTGATTTTGGAAATGGAATATATCACATTTTGTTGAAAGGCAAATGACACTGTTATGCTGTTATTTTTATTTTAGTGCACATCTTGTGTGACAAAATGTCAGTACTTTGTATTTATGAGTGAAATGGAACACATTTTGGTTTTTTATTTATAAGTTTGACATACGTATTTCCAATATATGACACAAAAATAAATAAGTGGAGAACCAAAATTAGTGAACCTGACACATGGTACTAGTATGTCTTACACCTAGTGTTTTTAGGAGCCACGGAGGTAGGGCAGCCCTCACCCGCTGTAACAAAGCTCAGAAATGCATACAAGCCGTAGTGGCAGAGGCTTAATATAATTATTAAACAGTTGAGCAGTTGTTGCAAATGATAGTGCCTGTTTCCTGCAATCTCTGTTTTACCTTTTATTATGTAGGTGTTTGTCTAATTTACTTTTAAATTGGTTGATGTTGTTGGCTGAGACTATTTGCTCTGGCAATTCTTTCCACCCTTTGACTACTCTGTTGCTCAAAAAGTGTCTGTGAGGGTTGTTATTAGACCTCGTTCTGTAGAGCCGTGACAGAAAGAACATAGATGTAAGAAAAGTGATGTTTTAAGGTTAGGATTTTTAAAATCACATAGGTAGGTCAGTCATTATTCATCTCCTCGCAGTGGGAGTGGTACCTACTTGGGGGGATTCCCCCCTCCCCCAGCTACCTCAATTCCCATTTCAGGCGCCCCATCCGATTCTAAAGATTACCCCAGAATCCAGAAAACTATGAGTTTGTTAAAAACTAACAAGTTTGTTGTTAATTGAAATTTATGTACTGTCTCGGGCCAAATTGCATGGTTGGAGTGTTGTAATTCCAAAATATACCGCAAACTCCTTGGCAATTTTAGTTTGATGAACATTTTGAGGTTATCAAACTCCAATCAAGCTACAAGTTCTAATCACATCGGCAGGATTAAAAAACATAAAAAGTAATCTGAACGTACAACAATCGTGAACGATATCTACAAATCACACGTGCTTCAAAACACTAGAATAGAAATGTCTGTGGACAATACAACAAGCAGGATACATACAAGCATCTTCAAAATAGTAAAATTACCATATCAGTTATTGAATTAAATGTTTACCTTTTCCTGTTTTGGCTTCTAGAGCTTTCCTCAATCTTTCAACCAAAGCCGGCTTATTGCCTTTCGTGTCCAAACCCAGGGCACCAAGCTCAGACCTAAGGTCCACAACTTTCATTTTAGCGGGATCCATCGTGGAACAGTTTCAGTTTTATTATTACACTTAACACAATATATCAATTATTGGCACCAAAACACTCACAATTAGGTCAATTCAAACATTACTCGCGAAAATTAATCATGAAGATTGATAGCGCCAAACTATAGCAAGCAATATGGCTTCCAGTTTCAGGGTGACCAGCCTTTCTATTGTCTAACTCAGGGTTGCCAACTCATTTAAGGCCTTCAGTCAATGTCTTCGATAGAATTTCAACTCTATGACAAATACAATAAAGTTGAATTTCTTTTAAACGATAAGTGAAAATTTTGTGGAGTACTCACTCCCTATTATAAACCTCCTTGGTAAATTCTCATACAGATTTGGTGGAGATTATCGTATTTCTGTATGCTCTAAGGCCGGCCACACACAGACGTAATCACGCAACGGAATCTCGCAACGGAATCACGCAACGTGATTCCGTACGTACCACCACACACAGACGTTTTTTTTCGTTCGGAATCACGGCTCAGTCAGGCGCCAGACTTTGATGAGTAAACATTGAGCGAAGGTGAATTATTTTGACTTTTAATGAATAATTGAAGATGAATAAATATAGACTATTTATTATTAATATTACGCTTAGGTCAATTCAATTGTTTTCAATTTTTTTTTTTTGGTAAAATAGAACTAATAACTTAAGCCGGGTCCATAGCTCGTGTTTTGCTCTACAGTTCTACACAATCAACAAAAAGATCTACACAAAACATTGTTTCGCGAAACATTTTTGTGTAGAGAAACAATGTTTCTGCTTTCCATGCCTGGTGGAAAACACGTACACAAAACATTTTGCGCGGGTCAAGGGGCAGGGTATTGTCATAGGCCAGCCGCACACACGCAATAATATTGGCCACAATAATTTTGAACAATATGATTTAACACTGAGGCTAACCGCAAAAAAAAATTGCGATTAGCCTCAGTGTTATTAAAAATTTTATCTTTAAAAATCATTTAAAAAATTTCAATTGAACCAGGTTTTTCAAAATTTTTCGAAAAGGCAAGGAAAAGAGATATAACAGTTCTAACAGTTACGAAAAATGATCAAAATGTAACAATTTTTTTTTGTTACCGATGCAAAGTAAATGTTGTTTTTTATTTTTAGAAGACTTAAAAATTCACCATTCAAAACTTTTTTTGAAAATTATTAAGGTTGTGACTTTGATAGAACCTAGGACTGTGTATAACTATTTGCACAGTAAATACTTATTAGTTAAAAAAACCGGCCAAGTGCGAGTCGGACTCACGCATGAAGGGTTCCATACCAAAAAACGGAAAAAATACGTTTGTTGTATGGGAGCCCCCCTTAAATATTTATTTAAACGTTTACGGAACCCTAAAAATAGACATTGCAACTTTAAACTTCGTATGAGCACGTCTAAAAATAAATAGGCAAACATTTATTTTGTGATTTTGAAAATCAACCCCTCGGGGGTTAATGGGGTAAGTAAACATAAAAATCAAAATGTATGTCGTTATTGGGGTTTCCTGGGATCACGATTGCGAAAATGACATTTATTTTGAAGTTCAATACGGTGGACATGATTTAACCCCTAAAGGGGTAACAACCGGCCAAGTGCGAGTCGGACTCACGCATGAAGGGTTCCATACCAAAAAACGGAAAAAATACGTTTGTTGTATGGGAGCCCCCCTTAAATATTTATTTATTCTGTTTTTAGTATTTGTTGTTATAGTGGCAACAGATATACATCATCTGTGAAAATATCAACTGTCTAGCTATCACGGTTCATGAAATACAGCCTGGTGACAGACAGACAGACGGACAGCGGAGTCTTAGTAATAGGGTCCCGTTTTTACCCTTTGGGTACGGAACCCTAAAAACTAATGTCTATTCTGTGTAAGTTGTTTTAAAATATTTCAATTCCAGCTACTTTTCAACGCGAGGTCTACAGCTCACGAAGCCTTATAGTTTATGCATTTTTACATTTGCAAAAGTTACATTTTCAGATATACCTAAAACTTTGGTCACTTTTAAGTTTATTTCATACATTTTCGAGTCATGATAAGTAATAGGCTAACATAAAATGCTAAATTGGCAACACTGAAGTTTTATCTACTCAAGCCACGCAATCGCAGTGGACGGCGTGTGTAGAGAAACATGTTTCGCGAAACAATGTTTTGTGTAGATGTTTTTGTTGATTGTGTAGAGCAAAACATGCGCTATGGACCCGCTCTTAGCAAAATAATTAAAAAGTAGGCCAAAAGTCTGGTATCCAGAGCTGTAATAAAAAAGTTAGCATTCCGTACGTACGGAATAACGGTTGTGTGTGGCGACCAATACAAAATCTATGGGAGGCTTGCGTTCGGAATGACTTTTTTCCGTGCGTGATTCCGAATGCACGAGCCCTCATGTGGAATTCCGCACGGAAAAAAATAACGTACGGAACGTTGACGTCTGTGTGTGGCAGACATCGATTTTGTATGCAATCGCTGCGTTCGGAATTCCGAATCGGGATTCCGTTGCGAGATTCCGTTACGTGATTACGTCTGTGTGTGGCCGGCCTAAGTAGACAAGCCATTGTTCTGTGAGTCGAATCTTATCTCGATGTTGGTCATGCTACGCGTGCTGCGGGTCTACCGGCTAAAAATAATGAAGTTAATGTTAACTGTAATTTGACAGATAGATGTGATACATTGCTTCTTTTCTTTGGTAAGTTTTTATTTGTGCCAAAACGAAGTAGCAATGTATCACATACATCTGTCAAATAACAGTTAAGTCTAAGTCTAAGTAATAAGTCTATGATTAACTTCATTATTTTTAGCCGTTAGACCCGCTTGTCTCAATTCCACAGCCCTTAACTACATATCTAGGCGGCTCTACCTGTCGGTCGGTGCGTAGTATGCGGCCTGCCTGAGAGTGGGTAGGGTAGTTTTCACTGATGTCCCTTGTATTGTATAATGGAGGTCAGTGGTAGTTTTTAAAACCCGCATTCCAGTCACCCTCACACAAAAATGCAAATAGCTTTGTTGCTTGGATACAAACAACCATCAAACAACATACTTACCTACCTATATTTTTGACATGTTTTTATTTTAGATTTTTTACTTTCCTCTGCTCTGCTATATTATTATTCACAGTGATTCACAGAACAAACTGTTAAGTACTTAACTAGGTACCTATGTAAAATTTTTGATATTATTACAGAATCTCGTTTCATTTTATTTAAGATTAACAATGCCTCCAAAGGAAGAACCGAAAAGTATAAACCTATTTATTTACTTAAATTTAATTGTACTTTTTAATTAACAAAGATAGTGAAATAAATTCGAATTTACAGTTCAACCTAATAACGATTTGGAGAAGAAAATAATGGAGGCTTTTGAAGTGTTTGATCATTCTGGGAAGCAAGTGGTAGATGTCAGAGAAGTTGGGACCATCCTTCGCTCTTTAGGTAATTCCAGTTAAAGTCGCAGGCTGCATGCTATATAAACATGCACCCTGATTATCTAAAAAGAAACTATTTAGCGACCGGTTTCATTCCAGATACATTGCTACTTTTCTTTGGTGTGTTTTTTTTTTAATCCAAAAAGAAGTAGCAATGGATCACTATCATCTATGAACTGCAACCAGTCGCTAGGTCGTTTTTAATTAGATAATCAGCCTGCCGGCCTTTATCTCACCGATGAAGTTCAGTGACGATAAGGCTGAAGGTAGAAGCGCACTTGTTATCTTATTTGAAGTTGCTGCAGCAATAATTCCCTCACCTCGGATGCGTGACACCGTGTTTTCGGATAGGTATAAGGCTGAAGTAGAAGCGCACTTGTTATCTTATTTGAAGTTACTGCAGCAATAGTTCCCTCACCTCAGATGCGTGACACCGTGTTTTCGGATAGGTATAAGGCTGAAGGTAGAAGCGCACTTGTTATCTTATTTGAAGTTACTGCAGCAATAGTTCCCTAACCTCAGATGCGTGACACCGTGTTTTCGGATAGGTATAAGGCTGAAGTAGAAGCGCACTTGTTATCTTATTTGAAGTTGCTGTAGCAATAGTTCCCTCACCTCGGATGCGTGGCGTGACACCGTGTTTTCGGATAGGTATCCCTGAGGCTGGCCGGCGGCGGCCGGCTAGGGTTGCCACCTCTTGGCCGTTTGAATCCGGGAGATAGAAAACTTTAAAATAAAACAAGTACTTTTATAACACATTTTATAATTTTTTAAACTTATATTTTTCATTTGTTCGTACTTACAAATTTCAAAATTTCTGGTTTTGAACTCACAAATCGAAAAAAAACCATTCCATTCGAAAATTGACGAATGTCAGGGGCCCTATTTTTGAATTGCTCGGCAGGCGTCGAGCGCTCTTTTCGCCTGATTTTCGTTCGACATATGACTCAAAACAATGAAATGTCGAACGAAAATCAGTAGAAACGAGCGCTCGACGCCAGCCGAGCGATTCAAAAATAGGGCCCTTGGACTTCTGCCTTGACATGTTCTTCATTTAAACGTTTTCTTTCCTTTGCCAATGTGTCGAAAAAAAAACGATACAAAAAAATGAACTCGCAAGGAACTCACTAATCGAAAAAACTCTACATTCCATTTGAATATTGACGAATTTGAAATTTTGGGATAATTTAGATTATCTTGATAAACTTCCGGGAGACGGGAGATTTTCAGGGCATGATACCGGGAGACTCCCGGAAATCCGGGAGAGGTGGCAACCCTACGGCCGGTGTACGTCATGGAAATAGTACTATAAACCGGAATGAGCGCTTCGCCCCAAAACGAGCCGACAGAGAGGTCAAGTAGATGTATGTGTCCTTTTCTTCATTAGGGTGACCAAACCGTATGGTTGGCCGGAGACATACATAATACTTTAAACTGTTTAATATAAACTTAAATACCTAGGTAGTTCTTTATTTATAATTAACACTTTTTACCGCGTTTTTATTAGGTTGCTTGCTCTTTTGTTTGTTTGAGCACAAATTTTGCAAACGATTTTATACTGAATTCCCGATGAGCTAGAGACTTGAAACTTTGAACACAGGTCAGAAATGGAAGGAAATGCAATATTACAATGCCGTCAAAACTAGTTTTGTCCGTCAGCTACCGGCAAACCTAGTTCTGACCTACAGCTACCGGTTAAACTAGTTTTGTCCAACAGCTACCGGCAAAACTAGTTTTCTGCAATAGCTACAGGCAAAACTAGTTTTGTCCAACCGCTGCCGTCAAAACTAGTTTTGTCCATCAGCTACCGGCAAACCTAGTTCTGACCTACAGCTACCGGCTAAACTAGTTTTGTCTAACAGCTACAGGCAAACCTAGTTTTGACAAACAGCTACCGGCAAAACTGTTTTTGACCAAGTGCACTATTGCACCCTGTTTTGACTAGCAGATTCCGCCAAACCTAGCTTTGGCCAAAATCGGCAAACTTAGTTTTGACTCACGTCTACCGGCAAAACTAGTTTTGCCCATCAGCTACCGGCAAACCTAGTTCTGACCTACAGCTACCGGTTAAACTAGTTTTGTCCAACAGCTACCGGCAAAACCAGTTTTGTGCAATAGCTACAGGCAAAACTAGTTTTGTCCAACCGCTGCCGTTAAAACTAGTTTTGTCCATCAGCTACGGGCCAACCTAGTTCTGACCTACAGCTACCGGCAAAACTAGTTTTGTCCAACAGCTACCGGCAAAACTAGTTTGTGCAATAGCTACAGGCAAAACTAGTTTTGTCCAACCGATGCCGTCAAAACTAGTTTTGTCGATGGACAAAACTAGTTTTGCCGGAAGTTTTAAGTTTGCCGGAAGCTGATGAGCTTCCGGCAAACTTAGTTTAACCTACAGCTACTGGCAAAACTAGTTTTGTCCAACAGCTACCGGCAAAACTAGTTTTGCGCAATAGCTACAGGCAAAACTAGTTTTTACCAACCGCTGCCGTCAAAACTAGTTTTGTGCAATAGCTACAGGCAAAACTAGGTTTGTCCAACCGCTGCCGTCAAAACTAGTTTTGTCCTGATGGACAAAACTAGGTTTGCCGGTAGCTGGTGCTACCGGCAAACCTAGTTCTGACCTACAGCTACAGGCAAAACTAGTTTTGTCCAACCGCTGCCGTCAAAACTAGTTTTGTCGATGGACAAAACTAGTTTTGCCGGAAGTTTTAAGTTTGCCGGAAGCTGATGAGCTTCCGGCAAACTTAGTTTAACCTAAAGCTACCGGCAAAACTAGTTTTATCCAACAGCTACCGGCAAAACTAGTTTTGTGCAATAGCTACAGGCAAAACTAGTTTTGTCCAACCGCTGCCGTCAAAACTAGTTTTGTCCGTCAGCTACGGGCAAACCTAGTTCTGACCTACAGCTACCGGCAAAACTAGTTTTGTGCAATAGCTACAGGCAAAACTAGTTTTGTCCAACCGCTGCCGTCAAAACTAGTTTTGTCCGTCAGCTACAGGCAAACCTAGTTCTGACCTACAGGTACCGGCAAAACTAGTTTTGTGCAAAAGCTACAGGCAATACTAGTTTTGTCCAACCGCTGCCGTCAAAACTAATTTTGTCCATCAGCTACCGGCAAACCTAGTTCTGACCTACAGCTACCGGCAAAACTAGTTTTGTCTAGCAGCTACCGGAAAAACTAGTTTTGTCCAACAGCTACCGGCAAAACTAGTTTTGTCTAGCAGCTACCGGCAAAACTAGTTTTGTCCACCAGCCACCGGCAAACTTAGTTTAACCTAAAGCTACCGGCAAAACTAGTTTTGTCCAACAGCTTTCGACAAACCGAAATTAATAATAATAATCAAATTCATGTTTGTGCGCCTATTTCGATGAAACTCGGTTTCTGGTACTATTTCAACATGAAATAACAACGCAATGTTGAAAATTTTAAAAATCCAAGATGGCGGCCTACTTTTTTGTTTTTGGGCCGATTTCGATGAAACTCGGTTTTTGGAACTATTTTGACAAGAAAATAACAACGCAATTTTTAAAAAACTAAAAATCCAAGATGGCGGCCAACTTTTTTGTTTATGGGCCGATTTCGATGAAACTCGGTTTTCGGTACTATTTTGACAAGAAAATAACAACGCAATTTTGAAAATTAAAAAATCCAAGATGGCGGCCAACTTTTTTGTTTTTGGGCCGATTTCAATAAAACTCGGTTTTTGGAACTATTTTGACAAGAAAATAACAACGCAATTTAAAAAAAACTAAAAATCCAAGATGGCGGCCAACTTTTTTGTTTTTGGGCCGATTTTGATGGAACTCGGTTTTTGGAACTATTTTGACAAGAAAATAACAACGCAATTTTAAAAAAACTAAAAATTCAAGATGGCGGCCAACTTTTTTGTTTTAGGGCCGATTTCAATAAAACTCGGTTTTTGGAACTATTTTGACAAGAAAATAACAACGCAATTTAAAAAAAACTAAAAATCCAAGATGGCGGCCAACTTTTTTGTTTTTGGGCCGATTTTGATGGAACTCGGTTTTTGGAACTATTTTGACAAGAAAATAACAACGCAATTTAAAAAAAACTAAAAATTCAAGATGGCGACCAACTTTTTTGTTTTAGGGCCGATTTTGATGAAACTCTGTTTTTGGTACGATTTTGACAAGAAAATAACAACGCAATGTTGAAAACTTACAAAATTCAAGATGGTGGCCAACTTTTTTGTTCTTGGGCCGATTTCAAAAACAAATTAGCAGCCATTTTGATCTTTTTTTATTTTTCCATCAGTTTACATTGAGTTGTTTTTTCTTGACAAAATAGTACCAAAAACCGAGTTTCATCGAAATCGGCCCAAAAAACAAAAAAGTTGGCTGCCGCCTAAGATTTTTAGTATTTTAAAAAATTGCGTTGTTATTATTTTGTCAAAATATTACCAAAAACCGAGTTTCATCGAAATCGGCCCAAAAACAAAAAAGTTGGCTGCCATCTTGGATTTTTATTTTTTTCAATATTGTGTTATTATTTTCTTGTCAAATTAGTCCTAAAACCGAGTTTCATTAAAATCAGCCCCAATCACAAATAAAAGAGTTGGTTGCCATATTTGTTTATATTTTTAACATTTCGTTGTTATTTTTTATCGAAATAGTAGCAAAATCGAGTTTCATCAAAATCGGCCCACGAACAATATAGTTGGCCACCATCTTGGTTTCTTTTTATATTTTTAACATTGTGTCGTCGTAAATCTCATGCACCCATTTTATTAACTGCACAAGTAAAGAAATTGGTGCAAGAATTTTAGACCTTATTGACATATTTACCAAAATAACAGTTTTTAATGAAACAGCAAAGTAAATGAACAAGTATAATTATGGGAAAAAGCAACCGAATTTCAAAGGTCAATAAAGTAGAAAATCGTTTGCATCTTTTTTTGACTACAGATCACTAGACAATGTTTTCCTACTTTTACTTGTTTTTCCAACATTCATTTGTTTTTCCGAAGTTCACGCACATTGTATTTTTATAAAAAAAATGGAATAAACTTTAAAGTTGCGTAATGATTTACACTTGAACTTAAATTGAATTGAATAAACTAGATTTTGTATTGGTTGAATTACCATATTTAAAAAATAAAAACAAAAAAGCAATTTAATAAAAACGTGATAAATAAATTGTTCCAAATTTTTTTTAAATAAATAATTATTTTCTGTTTTTTAGTTAACGAGCTAAATTAAAAATATACCACCGCCTATCAGAGTACTCGTCAAGACCATTCAAACGAGTCCAAACTCGATGGGGTTGAAAGGTTTTATTACAAAGTTCCTGTGGCCTTCTTCCGGCTTCCTTCATCAGACTCTTGGATACTATTACCCAACAGAGCACTCGTTAAGACGATTCAAACGAGCACAAACTCGATGGGGTTGCATGATTTCAATATTGAGTTCCTATGGCATGGCCTCTAGACTTCATCATCCAACCCTGAACCTCGTCTCCCATCAGAGTACTTGTCAAGACAATTCTAACAAGCCCAAACACGATGGGGTTGTATAGTTTCATTCATCATAGAGTTCCTGTGGCGTTCTTCCGGCTCCATCATCAGATCAGCTCAATGACATTGTAATATTGCATTTCCTTCCATTTCTGACCTGTGTTCAAAGTTTCAAGTCTCTAGCTCATCGGGAATTCAGTATAAAATCGTTTGCAAAATTTGTGCTCAAACAAACAAAAGAGCAAGCAAAAGGCAAACTAGTTTTGCCGGTAGCTACCGGCAAAACTAGTTTTGTCTAGCAGCTACCGGCAAAACTAGTTTTGTCCACTAGCTTCCGGCAAACTTAGTTTAACCTAAAGCTACCGGCAAAACTAGTTTTGTCCAACAGCTACCGGCTACACCTAGTTTTGTCCAACAGCTTTCGACAAACCGAAATTCGGTTCGAATCTCGTTTGCAATGAAATTGACAAAAAAACCTGCGCCTTTGCTAAGCTAAGTTTAAGCTAAGTTTTCGACACTAAAAATATTGCCGATATATCGGAAAACCCGAAGTGTCGCCGATATATTGATATCGGTATCGGTATCGGAACTATCGGATGCACCTCTAATAATAAGTACAATTGTGAAAAACTTGTGTCCTCGTAAAGTTCGAACACATGGCTTCACTACTCGTAGCGTAGGCGTAGAGCGTAGTCTGGTCCCATGGAAATAGTACTATAAACCGGAATGAGCGCTTCGCCCCAAAACGAGCCGACAGAGAGGTCAAGTAGATGTATGTGTCCTTTTCTTCATTAGGGTGACCAAACCGTATGGTTGGCCGGAGACATACATAATACTTTAAACTGTTTAATATAAACTTAAATACCTAGGTAGTTCTTTATTTATAATTAACACTTTTTACCGCGTTTTTATTAGGTTGCTTGCTCTTTTGTTTGTTTGAGCACAAATTTTGCAAACGATTTTATACTGAATTCCCGATGAGCTAGAGACTTGAAACTTTGAACACAGGTCAGAAATGGAAGGAAATGCAATATTACAATGTCATTGAGCTGATCTGATGATGGAGCCGGAAGAACGCCACAGGAACTCTATGATGAATGAAACTATACAACCCCATCGTGTTTGGGCTTGTTAGAATTGTCTTGACAAGTACTCTGATGGGAGACGAGGTTCAGGGTTGGATGATGAAGTCTGGAGGCCATGCCATAGGAACTCAATATTGAAATCATGCAACCCCATCGAGTTTGTGCTCGTTTGAATCGTCTTAACGAGTGCTCTGTTGGGTAATAGTATCCAAGAGTCTGATGAAGGAAGCCGGAAGAAGGCCACAGGAACTTTGTAATAAAACCTTTCAACCCCATCGAGTTTGGACTCGTTTGAATGGTCTTGACGAGTACTCTGATAGGCGGTGGTATATTTTTAATTTAGCTCGTTAACTAAAAAACAGAAAATAATTATTTATTTAAAAAAAATTTGGAACAATTTATTTATCACGTTTTTATTAAATTGCTTTTTTGTTTTTATTTTTTAAATATGGTAATTCAACCAATACAAAATCTAGTTTATTCAATTCAATTTAAGTTCAAGTGTAAATCATTACGCAACTTTAAAGTTTATTCCATTTTTTTTATAAAAATACAATGTGCGTGAACTTCGGAAAAACAAATGAATGTTGGAAAAACAAGTAAAAGTAGGAAAACATTGTCTAGTGATCTGTAGTCAAAAAAAGATGCAAACGATTTTCTACTTTATTGACCTTTGAAATTCGGTTGCTTTTTCCCATAATTATACTTGTTCATTTACTTTGCTGTTTCATTAAAAACTGTTATTTTGGTAAATATGTCAATAAGGTCTAAAATTCTTGCACCAATTTCTTTACTTGTGCAGTTAATAAAATGGGTGCATGAGATTTACGACGACACAATGTTAAAAATATAAAAAGAAACCAAGATGGCGGCCAACTATATTGTTCGTGGGCCTATTTTGATGAAACTCGATTTTGCTACTATTTTGATAAAAAATAACAACGAAATGTTAAAAATATAAACAAATATGGCAACCAACTCTTTTATTTGTGATTGCGGCTGATTTTAATGAAACTCGGTTTTAGGACTAATTTGACAAGAAAATAATAACACAATATTGAAAAAAATAAAAATCCAAGATGGCAGCCAACTTTTTTGTTTTTGGGCCGATTTCGATGAAACTCGGTTTTTGGTAATATTTTGACAAAATAATAACAACGCAATTTTTTAAAATACTAAAAATCTTAGGCGGCAGCCAACTTTTTTGTTTTTTGGGCCGATTTCGATGAAACTCGGTTTTTGGTACTATTTTGACAAGAAAAAACAACTCAATGTAAACTGATGGAAAAATAAAAAAGATCAAAATGGCTGCTAATTTGTTTTTGAAATCGGCCCAAGAACAAAAAAGTTGGCCACCATCTTGAATTTTGTAAGTTTTCAACATTGCGTTGTTATTTTCTTGTCAAAATCGTACCAAAAACAGAGTTTCATCAAAATCGGCCCTAAAACAAAAAAGTTGGTCGCCATCTTGAATTTTTAGTTTTTTTTAAATTGCGTTGTTATTTTCTTGTCAAAATAGTTCCAAAAACCGAGTTCCATCAAAATCGGCCCAAAAACAAAAAAGTTGGCCGCCATCTTGGATTTTTAGTTTTTTTTAAATTGCGTTGTTATTTTCTTGTCAAAATAGTTCCAAAAACCGAGTTTTATTGAAATCGGCCCAAAAACAAAAAAGTTGGCCGCCATCTTGGATTTTTTAATTTTCAAAATTGCGTTGTTATTTTCTTGTCAAAATAGTACCGAAAACCGAGTTTCATCGAAATCGGCCCATAAACAAAAAAGTTGGCCGCCATCTTGGATTTTTAGTTTTTTAAAAATTGCGTTGTTATTTTCTTGTCAAAATAGTTCCAAAAACCGAGTTTCATCGAAATCGGCCCAAAAACAAAAAAGTAGGCCGCCATCTTGGATTTTTAAAATTTTCAACATTGCGTTGTTATTTCATGTTGAAATAGTACCAGAAACCGAGTTTCATCAAAATAGGCGCACAAACATGAATTTGATTATTATTATTAATTTTACCGTCTCGCCTGCGACCATTTCAATAGAACAATTTCGTTTTTTTTGGAAATCTGAAATGGTGAAGTATTTATGGTCACACTAGTTTTGTAAAGTTACATTTCCTATAGATTGAAATTCTTAAATTGAAATTCAAGGTCAAAATCGGAGTTGCCAGGATTGACACTTCTATTTATTACCACCTCACCGATGATTGCTGATTAGCATTATTGTAGATATCTAATTAAATCAAAAAAGTTCTGTTTTATATTACAATTATTATGTGTCATTCTAAAATTAATATTTAAATAGTATATATTCGACTTCCCACTCCGAATCATTAATTTTGATACACTACTTGATTGGTAACGTACATATTTTTAGTCCTACTATCGTAGTATTATTGTTTAGTAATGGCAATTGTGCGAACGAGACACCGACCTCCACCTGGTGTTGTCTCATTCACACAGTAGTGCCTTCAGTCAATGTCGTCGATAGAATTTCAACTCTATGAGCAATGCAATAAAGTTGAATTTCTTTTAAACGATAGGTGAAAATTTTTGTAGTGTACTCACTCCCTATTATAAACCTCCTTGGTGTACGTAAGTACGGTGCGCGTCTCGGGCCCTGTCCTAATGAGCGGTTTTCAAAAGGCAGTTTAAGAAAAAAAAGTAGTACATAAAAAAGAACTAGATGTCGTTGAACTAAGTAGGTAGCTTTTTATGAAAAATATGAAATGTAATTAGGTACTTTTTTATTTTAAGTTTGTTGAGTACCTATGTGGTTTGTTGCGTTGTGCGTTGGTTGTCCGTTTGACTAATATGACCATTAGTGGGAAATAATATTATAAAAATCTACCTAGTTGAAGTAGCGCCATCTATCGACATTAAAATTATACTAAAATTCTCTGCTGTCAGAAAACCGCTCATTGGCCATCGGTCGTACGATGGTGGGTCCGTCCGATGAAACTGGGGGCTAATTGTCTAATTTTAAAAATCTATCGCAATCGCTTTCGTTTGACAGATGGAAGTGACACATTGCTGCATTTCTTTGGTAAGTTTTTATTTGTGCCAAAAAGAAACTTCAATGGATTACATCCTGAAAGTGATTGCGATAGATTTTAAAGTTAGACTATAGAAAGGCTGGTCGTGCGACCGTGCGATCAAAGTGATATATATGTCGTAGGATAATTGTACAAACAGGATTTTTACAAAAATCCTAGTATGATTGTAAAATACCGGATAATTAGAATCTAAGACAGATTTTTGCAATCGTCCGAGTAATGTTTAGGATTTTTACAAAAATCCAGCGTATCAAGTAAATCGCAAATTACCATCTTTTTGCGCGCGCTGATTGGCTGACGTCATCGTTATGGACTGACGGATGCTCTGATTGGTTATTTGTTATTGTTGTGATTATTGTCAAATATTTTCTCTAGTGTTTTGTACAAATTATAGGTTTTTTGTTTAAAAAAAAAAACTGTGTGCTCACTTCAATCAATAGACATTGAAGTACAATGAGTGAAGTGAGTTAATTGTATGTTATACAAGTGCGGCGGGCTGATTATCTAATTAGAAACCACCTAGCGACCGGTTGCAGTTCATAGATGATAGTGATCCATCGATACTTCTTTTTGGATTAAA
This sequence comes from Agriphila geniculea, assembly GCA_943789525.1. Classification (NCBI taxonomy): domain Eukaryota; kingdom Metazoa; phylum Arthropoda; class Insecta; order Lepidoptera; family Crambidae; genus Agriphila; species Agriphila geniculea. The sequence goes on from OX038895.1 coordinate 10,348,151, forward strand.
AAAAAACATACCAAAGAAAAGTAGCAATGTATGTGGAATGAAACCGGTCGCTAAATAGTTTCTTTTTAGATAATCAGGGTGCCGGGCTCGATCAGTGCAGACAATTTAGAAGTTATATCCTAAAAAGAACTTTTCTACACAGAGCTAAGAAATTTCTAAAGCACTTGTCAATATGGTTGTGCAAAACCTAAATGGACTTTCGAGCTAATTGATGTTCTTAAAACTTCAATTGAAGAATTAAATGCGGCAAAATAACGAAATAACCCCAAAACTTGCTCTAAGCCCCAAAACCTATCAGTAATATGTTGTGACCAATCTTACTGAAGTTGTCATAAATCGTCTCTTAGATTATCCAATCAGCATTCAAGTTTACGATTTTCCGAAACATACTAGGATTTTTACAAAGATCCTAATAATTGCTAGGATGATTGTGAAAATTTATCTTAGGTTTCAATTATCCGGTTCTTTACAATCGTCCTAGGATTTTTGTAAAGATCCGTACCTTGCACCCCGATTATCTAAAAAGAAACTATTTAGCGACCGGTTTCATTCCATATACATTGCTACTTTTCTTTGGTATGTTTTTTTTTAATCCAAAAAGAAGTAGCAATGGATCACTATCTTGGATGAATTAACCACTGGATGCGAATTGACAGCCATATTCGCCTTTACCCCTCTGCCACTTACTGTGACCGATAGCCTCAGTAAACGATTTTGCGTTGTCAGTGTAACGCGAGAGCTCGAGGCGAAACATTGATTGAAAAAATGGGCAAATGCTCCGTATTGTACTGCAAAAATACTAGTGGAATATCAAGAAATGTTTCTTTTCACGCGTAAGTACATTTTCAACCTATTATAGTAGCTATTTCTTCGTAAAATAAATAAATTTTGGTGTGTAAACAAAGTACAACACGTCATTTTAAAAAAGTACCCTTTGGTAAAGTAAATGCTTTATAAATGGTGCATTTAATTTGGTTGGATTATATCATTCACTCATTCATTTACTTGTCATGTTTTATTAGTAAAGGGCTGTTACAAATATCGATAAATAGTATCGATGTGTTTGTAAAGTGAATGAATTTAAGTTTTATAAAAAAATAATAAGCATCTTTAATTTTAATAGAAATGGGTATGGATTGCAAATAATTTTGCAGATTCCCAGTTGATCCAGTATGAAAAAGAAAATGGGTAGAAGCAGTTCGCAGGGAGACTACATGGATACCAACCAAACACCACCGTATATGCAGCATACATTTTCAAACAGAATGCTACAATGTTAATTCGTTAAAACAAAAAAAATTGAATAAAGATTCTGTCCCGACATGGAATTTGCCTAAATTTGTAAGTACACAACACACACCAACAAAACGTTTTAGCTACTTCATACTAAAAGTTAACTAAGTTCACCAAAATATTGTTAATTTAACCAAACCAATCTTAAAAATCTTTGCTAATGAAATTAGTGTTATTATTTACTAAGAGTATTTTATTCGGAATGAAAGGTACCCTATGTCCTTCTCTGTACCCCTGACAACTCGAGTTCCTCCGTGCTTCGGAAGGCACAATTCCCATTGGGTCTGCATGATGGGCTATGGATATGACCCATCCACCCATAAGTAAGGCCTGTGCTCCAGCAGTGGGGACATTAAACATTGGCTGGTGTAGATATCAAAATAATAACAATTTTTAAATCATTAAACACATAATTACGAAAGGAATGATAAACAGATATAGTAAATAGATTTATTATTGTTTTGGACTTGCTAAAATGTTAAATTATTATCTTGATGATCTTGATTATGATCTTGATTTAAAAGAAGACTCTGTATTAAAGTATATGTAACTTCTGTCACTAGGACCAAAACCATGAAAAGTTTTTCATTTGATTTCAATTCAAAAGTTTATGTTTTCAGTCACATGAAATGAAACGTATGAAATGAAATCAAGAGTATGCGTAGGCACCAAACAGACATACCTACCCCAGAATTCATATAACTTACAATTATTGCTTTGCAAAACGGTAATCAACACATACTTGTGATTATCGCAACAACGAAACACCTATTGTAAACCATTTATTATAGTTTCTATGAATTTGTGAGTGCATTTTTACGAGATTTTCATTTAAGAATTTCACAGAGCAGAAGTCATGAAATAATTTACTAATCTTAATATATAAAATCGTAAACTGAATGACTGACTGACTGACTGATCTATCAACGCACAGCCCAAACCGCTGGACCTAAAGACTTGAAATTTTGCACACAGATACCTCATACAGTGTAGGCATCCACTAAGGAAGGATTTTTGAAAATTACATCCCTAAGGGGGTGAAATAAGGGATGAAAGTTTGTATGAAAGTCCCTCAGTTTTGAAGGTAGGATTTTCAAATTTTGTGTTTAGGCTGAAGATTAAAAATTAATAAATATGGGTCTCAGTGTTTTTCAAAATTCTACCCTCGAAGGGGTGAAAAGGGGTATGAAGTTGTGTATAGAAAAAAATCCTTCATTTTCGAAGTAAAAATCACTTAATTTATAGTAAAGGCTTATGAAAGAAAATCTAACGCAACGTATATTGATATTGTCAGTACTTCAACCCCTATGGCGATGAAATAGGGGTGAAATGTGTAAATAAACCTAAAAATAGAGATGGATGTCGTTATTGGGGTTTTCTGGTATGACGATTGCGAAAATGACATTTATTTTGAAGTCCAACACGGTGGACATGATTTAACCCCCTAAAGGGGTGAAAATGGGTTTCAAATTTTGTATGGAAAAAGAATATAAAATAGATATTACAACTTAAAATTTCGCATGAGCACGTCTAAAAATAAATTGGCAAACATATATTTGGTAATTTTGAAAATCAACCCCTTAGAGGGTAAATGGGGTAAGTAAACATAAAAATCGATATGGATATCGTTCTTGAGGTTTTATGGGATGGTGATTGCGAAAATTACATTTATTTTAAAGTCCAACACGATGTACATGATTTAACCCCTAAAAGGGTGAAAATGGGGTTCAAATTTTGTATGGACAACTTTTGGAAAAATAATATAAAATAGACATTATAACTTTAAACTTCATAGGAGCACGTCTTAAAATAAATAGGCAAACATATATTTTGTAATTTTGAAAATCAACCCCTTATGTGGTAAATGGGGTAAGTAATCATAAAATACTATATATGGATGACGTTCTTGATGTTTTATGGGATGGTGATTGCGAAAATGACATTCATTTTGAAGTCCAACTCGGTGGACATGCATGATTCAGCCCTAGGGGACGGGGAGAAAGGGAACGGGAACGGGAACTGGACGGAGCGGTAGAGAACGGTAACGGGAATGGGACGGGGCGGGAATGGGAACGGGAACGGGAGCGGGACGGGAACCGGACGGGACGGGAACGGCACGGGACGGGGATGGGAACGGGAACGGGGATGGGATGAGACGGGACGCCAACGGGAGTGAGATCGAGAGCGGGAACGGGAATGAAACGGGATGGGATGGAACGGGAACGGAATGAGAGCGGGGACGAGAACGGAACGGTACGGGACGGGGATGGAAACGGGAATGGGAATGGGAACGGGACGGGTCGGCACGGGAACGGGACGGGACGGCAACGGGATGGGATGACAACGGAACGGGACGGTAACGGGAACGAGAACGGGAGCGGGACGAAACGGGACCGGGAATTTTTTTTTTCCTCCTAATGCCCCGCTGTAACACACAAGGCTTTCGGGACCGGGGTGTCAAGCACCGTGGTGTGACAAACGCCTTGCGTCTTGCGTCTTGGCAAACGTCTTGCCTCGCGAGGCAGCCCGCTTGGTGGTGACCCGCCTAATCGCGTAAAAACGGCTGATCGGATCCTGGTTGAAGGTTCCCTAAAGATTTTCTCTAATATCCACGCGGACGAAGTCGCGGGCGGAAGCTAGTATCCTATAAAAATTATGAAAGAACAATTTCGATGCAGTGTAATCATCTTTAATGGTAGTTAATTAATAAACAAACAAAAACAAATATTTCAAATATAAAGTAGTAAGAAATATTACAAATTAAGTCCGTTTCAATATTTATCAAACACATGAATTCAATAAACTCATTAGGTTCATTCATTCATTCACTCTTTACAGTGTCGATAAGAAAATATTGACTTCTCTACGCACTATTGTCATTATTTGACAAGTGTAATCCGCCCTCGCCCCGCAAAAATTGGTTGAACGTGATTTCATACATTTTTCTTACGTTACGTATCCAGTGGTTAATTCATCCAAGATCACTATCAACTATGAAATGCAACCGGTCGCTAGGTGGTTTCTAATTAGATAATCAGCCCGCCGATTATCTAAAAAGAAACTATTTAGCGACCGGTTTCATTCCACATACATTGCTACTTTTCTTTGGTATGTTTTTTTTAATCCAAAAAGAAGTAGCAATGGATCACTATCATCTATGAACTGCAACCGGTCGCTAGGTGGTTTCTAATTAATATAGAATAATATAAATAAAGATAAATAAAGATAAATAAAGATAAATATAATATAGATAAAGATAATCAGCCCGCCGGTTTATACGATTATCCTACGACATGCGATGCGAGTGCGACCAAATTGTCTATTTTTCAGTTTCATCGCACGATGAAATCGCAACGCATGATCGCACGATCAATGCCAATTAGGACAGGGCCTTAGTTTGACAAGGTTCCACCCCACTCTCATTGCGCGCGGATTATACAATAAGTAGGTATCTTTACTTTCGAATCGGCTTGGAGCAAATCATTTTTTTTAACAGGATGCTGTCCGACCGAAGCAGAGATTCAAGAGGTGATCTTGGCAACTGAAAACAAAGAAGCCACTGGCAACGTGCCACTTGTTACTTTCTTGCCATTCATGTGTAAAGTTATTTTAGAACACAGGTTTGTAACACCCACCATCTTCATTTAAGGTGCGGGCACATCTTTCTGACGCCACGTGTTAACACGCCGTATTTATATGAATAGTATAATAATGTATTCTATGTATATGAACGTGACGTGTTATAAGTGTGATCCTAGTGCGTATGTTACCGGCGCAATGTATGAAATGCAGGCATTGTATACAATGCCTGGCCCTTTTAGGCAATGTATGAAATATAATGAATATTGTTGTCTATTTCACACATTACCTAGGCAGCATATACAATGACTAGGAGGGTCCGAGTGTGGCTCGAGGGGGCTCTAGTGGGCCTCGGGGGGGCTCGAGGAGGGTTCATTGAGTTTGGAATCGGACCTGCTTTACTACTGTAGGTCCCGCCCGCGTATAGGTTAGAAATTTAAGGCGAGCGCGAAGCGCAGCGGAGGGTAAGTCTTAAATTTCGAGGTTATTTTTTTATAACACTTGTGTGTGATATAATTAATTTTATACATTGCCTAGGCATTGTATACAATGCCTGCTGGGTCACTGGCAATGTGTAAAATAAGTATATTTTACACATTGCCAATTATATTTCATACATTGCCTGATCAATTCAGGCATTGTATACAATGCCTAGGTATTGCATACAATGCCGGATTATACACATTGCCGGTAACACATACATTTACAATGAAAACCGATATCGCATGACGGCGTGTTAACACGTGGCGCCAGACAAATGTGCCCGCTAGGACTTGCAAATATTCGATGAAATCCAATATTCGAATATTCGAAAATTTTTAAGGAGGTATTCGAATATATTCGAATATTATTCGAATAATTCTGTAAAATAAGACAGATGGTCGTAATTATTAAATATTGCTTATTCTTTCACGTTAAACCAAAGTTGCTTTGTTTAATGGGACGCATTGTGTAAAAATTATCCTCAATTGACTTTTTTTTGCCGTCGCCCCACGTTTTTAGCTTAAAAACTTCTTTGTAGAGTTATAAATCTTTAAAGCGGAAATTATTTTATAATATTTAGTCCGTTTTTTTTAGTTAATTTTAAGGGCATGTTTTGAGTTCAATTTTGATACTATTTAGTTCATTTTTAAAACGTATGTTTTTTCGTTTGATTGTCAGTAAATGTTTATTTTTTTGTTTTTTTAGTCTTGTATCTTTTTTATCCTGGGGTTTTTTTCGGTTTCATTATTAAACTGGGGTCTAGTACTATCTCTCATCAGAATACATGTCAAAACGAATCAAACGAGCCCAAACTTGATGGGGTTGTATGGTATTATTATAGAGATCCTGTACCTTTCTTTTGACTTCATCACCAGATCTTGGATACTATTTCCCAACAGATTACTTGTCAAGACAAATCAAACGAGCCCAAACTCTATGGAGTTGTCTGATTTTATAAGAGAGTTCCTGTAGCCTTCTTCCGACTCAATCACCAGATCCTGGAAATCATCTTCCGTCAAAGTACTAGTCAAGACAAATCAAACAAGCCCAAAATAAATGGAGCTGCATTGTTTTATTACATACTTTTCGTGATTTTCTTCCGGCTTTATTATCAGACACTGGACACTATTTTCCCAACAGAGTACTTGTCGAGACGAATTAAACGAGCCCTCGATGAATATATATGGTTTAATTACAGAGTTCCTGTCATTTTCTTCCGGCTCCATCATCAGATCTTGGACACTATTTCTCAAAAGAGTTATTGCCAAGACGAATCAAACGAGGCCAAAGTCGATGGATTTGTATGGTTTCATTACAGAGTTCCTATGGCTTTCTTCCGGGTCCATCATCAGATCTTGGACACTATTTCCCAACAGAGTACTAGTCAAGATGAATGAAACAAGCCCAAACTAGATGGAGTTGTATGGTTTTATCACATAGTTTTGTGGTTTACTTCCGGCTTCATTTGATAATGATCAGGGTCTGTTGACCCTGACTGGACACTATTTTACCAACAGAGAACTTGTCGAAACGAATCAAATAAGCCCTCTATGGATATGTATGGTTTTTTTACAGACTTCCTGCGATTTTCTTCCGGCTCCATCATCAGACCATGACACTATTTTTCAACAATATGATTGCCAAGACGAATCAAACAAGCTCAAACTAGATGGATTTGTATGGTTTTATTACAGAGTTCCTGAGGTTTTCGTCCGGCTCCTTCATCAGACTCTGGACACTATTTCCGAACAGAGTACTAGTCAAGACGAATCAAACGGGCCCAAACTAAATGGCGTTGCATAGTTTTATTACATAGTTTTGTGGTTTTCTTCCGGCTGCATAATCAGACCCTGGACACTATTTATTTTCCCAACAGAGTACTTGTCGAGACGAATCAAACGAGCCCAAACTCGATGGATTTGTATTGTTTTATTACAGAGTTCCCGTGGTTTTCTTCTGACTCCATCATTATACCATGGACACTATATTTTCTAAACACAGTTATTGCCAAGACGAATCAAACGAGCCCAAACTCGATTGATTTGTATGGTTTCATTACAGAGTTCCTGTAGTTTTCTTCCGTCATCACACTCTGGACAATATTTCCCAACAGAGTACTAGTCAAGACGAATCAAACGAGCCAAAACTCCATGAATTTTTATGGTTTTAGTACAGAGTGTCAAACATAGGCCCTGACTCAAAAGCACTATTTAAAGCTAAGAATATGCCAAAGAAAATGAAAAGAAGCTTAATAGGTGATACGCTGAAAGACCGTCAAACATCAGAGGAAATAAGAAGAAAAAAAAACGAAAGTAAAAGACATAATAAGGAAAATAAGACTGTTAAAATGGCAATGGACGGGTTAAATGGCAAGAAAAAGCAAGGAAAAATGTACCGAATTATTACAGAGTGGCAACCATGAGACAGAAAAAGGAAAAGAGGAAGACAAACCAAAAGATAGGCAGATGATATTATGAAAACTGGAGGAACACTTTGATCGTGAAAAGCAAGAGATAGAACAGAATGGAAACAGCTGAAAAAGGCCTACGTGTCGCAAGACAAGCTGATGACAAAAGCCAAAAAGGAATTAAATGAACAAAAGAAAGAAAAAATATTTATTTGAGACAATCACACACTTGTACTTGCCAAGACGAATCATACAAGCACAAAGTCGATGGTTTTGTATGGTTTTATTACAGATTTCCTGAGGCCTTTTGGTTCCATCATCAGATCAGCTCAATGACACTATAAGATGTCCATTGTCTTCCTGTTCTGACTTTTGTTTTAAGTTTCAAGTCTTTGACTCTTTGGGAAGCTAGATTAAAATCGTTTACAATTAATGAAAAAACAAACAACATAGGTAAACAAATAAATAAACGAGAAATTGAACGTTAACAATAGCTTCATTCTATGCTCACAAAAGTATTTAATGAATGACTTTTGCCTAAATCCAAAAAGGGGAAAATATTCGAATATTCGAATATCACCGACTTGAGTATTCGAATAGCAAAATGAGGCGAATATTCGAATAATTCGAATATTCGAATATTCGAATTGCAAGCCCTAGTGCCCGCACCTTCGAGACATGAAACGCTATTGCAAAACTAAAAGTAGACTCAAAAAGTGAATTCCGACAAACTTTTATACGACAAGATTAAACTCAGACGATTTGGAACTTCGATGTTACTCAACTCCGACAATACACTATGTCGATATGGCTTAATTTCGATACTACGGTACTCCGACAAAATATTTCTTCGACATAATTTAACTAGGAAACGACGTGTTCGGCAATATTCTACTCCGACAGTTATTCTACTCCGACATGAGTAAACTTCGACTTACGCTACTCATACATGCTATGTATCGACACTGGGTTAAATCGACACTACACTATTTAGACACGACTATTTTTTGGAAAATATTTTTGACTGACTTCAAAAAAGGAGGAGGTTCTCAGTTCGTCGGAATCTTTTTTTTTTTATGTACGTTACTCTTACGTTACTCGATGACGGCTGGACCGATTTGAAAAAATATTTTTTTGTTTGAAAGTATATACTTCCAAGTTGGTCCCATTGTCATGAGATCAGGATCTGATGATGAAATCCTGGAGAAATCAAGGGAACTCTTCAAAAATTATAAAAAAAGGACAGACGAATTCTAGTAATATTTTTTTACTTTTGGAGATTATATTATTTCCAAATATACCTTTTCGAATGTAAACAAAAGACTTGATAGATATAAGAATATTGATTTTTAATATTTAATATTTTTAATATTTTATTTATTCAAAATACTTACAGGCTAACAGAATATTCCAAAACGCCAGTAAGCTTAATCTAACAATAATATAAATGAATGAATTAAAGTTTATCATAATTACAAATACACTAACAATATAATAATCATGCAATGCAAAATAAAATTTAAAAAAAATTTTCAAAGGAAATAAAATAACAATAAGAAGCAATTGTGTCAATTTAAAAAATAACTATGAAACAAAGGGCCTACTACTAAGTCAAATTATGATTTATAATGTCAACAACTAAAATTAGGTAATACTAAATTGGTAAACATACACAAGATTTAGATAAATGTCAACTTTACAATATTTACAGTAGTTAGTTATGTCAATGAAAATGTTACGTCAGTTGTATAATTTTATTAAATGTCAGTCAATATGCACGTCCTTCAAATAAAAATGGAATTTATTAATGATATGTCCTAATTGGTCAAAGAAAATGTCAATGTCATTGTGCTGGGTGAGCAAGTCTCCTATACAGCGCAGTGCGCGTGTGGTGGGCGCATACTTGGCGCGCTTAGTACGTGCCGTCGGCCGGGCCAGCAGTCGCGGCCTGCGGCGCGGCGCGATTTGACCATCTGCATCCCGAGGAATATTTCTCGGAACCATCAGCCGTATTTGTTCCAATATTACCGGACTATCTACTTTGTGGTGTATGATAGACAAATAGTGTTTCAACAGCAGCATTAGTCTTCTGAGTTTCAGGGTGTCCATATCCACCATACCCGAAACAAACAGACGGATAAAGATACGGGTAATAACCATAACGTTGTTTGTAGAGCCAGCGTGTAAACTTGCGTTGAATTTTTTCCACTAAAAGCGCATATTTATCCTCATATGGATCCCAAATCACAGCGCCATATTCTAATTTGCTCCGAACGTATGCAGTGTATAAAACTACTGCAACCTTCGGGTTGTCAAACTGGGCGCGGTTCTTATAACAAAGCCCAACATTTTACTAGCCTGTTTGCAGATTATTGTCATATGCGTATGAAAGTCAAATTCTGTATCTATTTCTAAACCTAAATCTCTAATATTACTTACTCTTTCCAAAGGTGCGTCAGATATATAGTAAGTTGCATGTAGCGGCAGTCGTTTGCGAGAACATGTTATAACTTTACATTTGTCACTGTTAAGGGGAAGATGGTTATCTTGACTCCAGTCCCAAACAGAGTCTATATCCTTCTGTAACTTATTAGTGTCACCAACATCTGCAATACTCAAACTCGTAAGTTGAGAAACCAAAAAAAAACTTACAAAATAAACAGAAACAACATAAAGTAAATGCTAATTTCAAAAGAAGCTTCTTGTAATCGGTGACAAGCCAATCAGCAGTCATCTGTCAAACTTAATACAGCAATATCTCGAAAAATACTAATCCTAGGTTGATGGTGTCTTTAAAGAAATTAAAGGTCTTAATGAGATCTTTATTTTAGATGACAGCTGTCAAATTTAAGTTTGTCATCTAAAATGAAGATCTCACTATAAGATCTTTCATTTCTTCAAAGACACCATCAGTCTACGATAAGTACTTGTCGAGATATTGCTGTTTTAAGTTTGACAGAAGACAGCTGATTGGCTTGTCGCCGATAACAAGAAGCTTCTTCTTCATCGTAGACTGATGGTGTCTATGAAGAAATGAAAGATCTTAGTGAGATCTTCATTTTAGATGATAAACTTAAGTTTGACAGCTGTCATCTAAAATAAAGATCTAGACTTTTAATTTCTTCAAATACACCATCAACCTCGGATTAGTACTTTTCGAGATATTGCTGTTTTAAGTTTGACAGATGACAGCTGCGCCGATTACGAGAAGCTTCTTTTGAATTTTGCATTTAATTTTACTTTATGTTGTTTCTGTTTATTTTGTAAGTTTTTTTGGTCTGTTGTTTTCTAATCTTACGCGTTATAATAAATCGATATTCTTATATTTGTTTACAGTCGAAACGGTATATTTGGAAATAATATAAACTCCAAAAGTAGAAAATATTACTAGAATTTGTCTGTCCTTTTTTATAATATTTGAAGAGTTCCTTTGATTTCTTCAAGATTTCATCATCAGATCCTGACCTCATGACAATGGGACCAACTTCGAAGTATATACTTTCAAACAAAAAAATAATTTTTCAAATCGGTCCAGCCGTCATCGAGTAACATACATAAAAAAACAAAGATTCCGACGAACTGAGAACCTCCTCCTTTTTTGAAGTCAGTCAAAAATATTTTCCAAAAAATAGTCGTGTCTAAATAGTGTAGTGTCGATTTAACACAGTGTCGATACAAAGCATGTATGAGTAGCGTAAGTCGAAGTTTACTCATGTCGGAGTAGAATAACTGTCGGAGTAGAATATTGCCGAACACGCGTCGTTTCCTAGTTAAGTCATGTCGAAGAAATATTTTGTCGGAGTACCGTAGTATCGAAATTAAGCCATATCGGCATAGTGTATTGTCGGAGTTGAGTAACATTGAAGTTCCAAATCGTCTGAGTTTAATCTTGTCGCATAAAAGTTTGTCGGAATTCACTTTTTGAGTCCTAAAAGTAAGAGACAAAACGCAACGACATGACCACAATGATTCAAGACAATGAGCATCAGGCATTTTTATGTCCTAACTGCTGGGGCACAGGCCTTCCTTATGAGCAGATAAGGAGGATGGCCATACATAACCCACCACGCGGGCCAAATGCGGATTGGTGGGTGTTAACGACTGCAAATGCAGCCGGGACCAATGGCTTACCTAACGTGCTTTCCGAAGCACGGAGGAGCTCGAGATAATATATTTTGGTCACCCATCCCATGACCGACCCTTGCGAAAGTTGCTTAACCTCCGAAATAGGCCAGGCGCTAAACCACTACGCTATCGAGCTCCTCAATTCGATTCGCGACAATAATTAGATTTAAATATTTATATAAAAAATAAAAATAAAAATTGTTTTTATTGCACGGAAATAGTAATATCATTATAAGATTTTGTGCATTGCAAGAATACAATAATGACGACATGTGCAGAGGTTTCCAAACTAGACTAAGCCTGTATCTTGGTGAACCAAATCGAGAGCATTATTCTTGCAAAGTCAAACATAATAAAGGTGAGAAAAAAAAAGTGATATAGAAAAAACTACTTACTATGTTTGACACCTCCTCTCCTCAAAAACATCGACACAAGAGATCTTCTGTAGACTGGTAATCTAGAGTTAGTAACCAATTTACCAAAACCGTCTTCGCTTCATTGAGAGAACAAGATTTTATATAACAACAGCATCTAACTACAGTATTATAGGCTCGTGCTTGAATGGAGCTACCAAAGCTTGCAAAGCGCGAATTTACTCGTGGAACCGGGATTCCAAAGACTCGTTTTTTTAAGAGTGGGCTGTATAATTTGGAATAGATGAGGCGTGAATGGGCAATTAGTGATATCTTAAGAATGAATAATTGTCTAATTGACAAGACTTGGGCTGATTCATAAAGGTCTTTTGTAGGGTATCTGAAGGGTAGTTTCAACATGATTTTAAGTAGAGATCTGTTCGCGCGTTCTGCAACCAAAAGCACGGTCTTGGCGGCGGAGCCCCACAATGATATGCAGTAACTAGTTACGGATTGGTAAAGTGCTTTGTAAATAATAATTAGCAACTTTTTATTGGCCGAGTCCCTATCCCCGAGCTTTCTGAAAATGGCGGAGATAGAAAGATCTAATGCGTTTAGCCAGATGTTGGATGTGGGATTTGAAATTTAGATGTTCATCGACCAGGATTCCCAAATATTTAATTACGTCTGTTCGTTGAATGGAGCTACAAGTACAGGGGTTAGAGGTAGGGTTACCATCTGACCGGATAAATCCGGTCTTGACCGGATTTTAAGAGCTCAGACCGGACTCCGCCCGGATTTCATTCGAGACCGGATTTTCAATCATGCTTGGTTAAAATCACCATCATTGATTGTTATGATTTTGTCTAAACCATCATCGCCGCACAGCTGGGAGCGCGCGGCGCGCTGCGCACGCCGCGACTAGACTCTATGAATGTGTGGTTTTCTAAAAGATGCCCATTTCTTATAAGAAACAACCCACTTGTGTAAAATTTTACATAAAAATAAGGTAAAGCTGTTGCCAGCAGATAATCCTAAGTTGTGCATTGTAAATGACGTACATTTTTTTTTAATTTGAATTAAAGACCGGACTTTTGTCCAAAAATCAGGACTTTCAACCTCTTGCGACCGGATTTCCGAATTTTGGTCCTGGTAACCCTAGTTAGAGGAGACAAGATTGCAACTGTAAATCTGCATCTGGTTAACACATCCTGGGCGTGATGCTGCTGTTTTGTGGAAACAGATGAATTTGGTTTTTGAAAACCAAAATAGGGTTTTCTTCAATTTACCAATAGGTATAGGAATCGAACCCTTAACACCGTACCACACTCGGAAACATAGCGTAGTATCCGCTGTTAGATACTTACGCCCATAAAGATAATCTTCATGGAAAATAAACGCCTTGATGTCGTAGTCAAGCGAAAAGCTTGTACCCGGAACACTTTAGAGTATGTTTCATCTCATCGCATACTTCCTATGCCGTAATGATAATTTACCCCAGAAAAAAAATATATGTGAATAGCCCAGTTATTTTACTATATAGAATAAGACATTTGTTAAACATTTTTGTTTAGTAACTGTATTAAAAAAATGTTTTGTGTCGCGTGGCGGAAATTTCACTACCATTTTTTTTCGAAAATCCTCTACCGAATTAAAACTATGAGGATTTTCCCAAAGAAACAAAAATACTAGTGAATAGCCCAGTTATCCTACTATATAGAATAATAAACTTGCCAAACATTTTTGTCTAGTAACTGTGTTAAAAAAAATTCTGTGTCACGCGGCGGACCTGCAAAGTTATGTTTTGATAAGTTGTTATTTTTTACCGACTTCAAAAGGAGGGAGGTACTCAATTCGACCCGTTTTTTTTTTTTTTTTTTGTTTTTTTGTATGTACACCGATTACTCTAAGACGGCTGGACCGATTGAAATGATTCAAACGTTATTACATTAGGTACACTTCCAAGTTGGTCCCATTTTTTAAAATTTTGAAATCGGTTCAGTACTTTTCAAGTAATCTTGAAAAAAGCACGAAAATAGTATGATTTTGTGTGAACTACCTCGATGATCAGTCGTATAACTTCTTTGTTTATGAACTGAATAAGATAATTATTTTTTTGTTGGAAAAGGGATATCTTAAGTGTAGTTCTTTAACCGACTTAAAAAAGGAGGTTCTCAGTTTGACCCGCATGTATGTATGTTTCTCCGCGATTAACTCACGTTTGGCTGAGCTGATTTTAATTTCTACCTAAATAATATACCTACACTACCTAATACAAAAGGTACCTACACTAAAAATAAAAAAATGTTTAAAAAAACAAAAAACCGACTTCAAAAAACCTACCTCTAAAAAGCAAGAAATAATATTCGTAATAATAAAACACGTTTATTGAAGTCGGGTGGGGCTTTTAGAATAAAAAAAAGGGATTTGTACTCCAGCCCCACCCGACTTCAATAAACGTGTTTTATTATTACGAATATTATTTCTTGCTTTTTAGAGGTAGGTTTTTTGAAGTCGGTTTTTTGATTTTTTAAACAATTTTTTTTCTGGTAACATTGATAATTTACATTACATTACATTGATAAATTACTTTTGGACGTGACAAATATATTATGTTACAAATTAAATATATAAATAAAGATGTTGGGCAAACGTTCGCCATTAGAATTATTATAAATGCTATAAAATTGACATAGTTATGAGATGTTAAAAAAATGAGAGTTAAAATAAAATAATTTTATTTCTCGCAGTTGCCACTACATGTAAATAGGTCTGTGCATTTTAGATTTCTTTTAATGCAGCTGCACCTCCCTGCGCATTTTGTTTTGCAGCGGCAACGAATTAATTCTAAACAAGCAGCAGATGCAACAGGTAGGCTTGCCCAAATAGTCTCCCAATAGCCATTTTGTTTGGACTAGCCCTAGTCAGCAGAGCATGGCAGCTGTCGCTGAGGGGCTAAAATCTGTTCCCAAACACAGCCTCCTTGGTAAACTGCACGGAGAATATGGTTACGAAGTGCATCTTCCGTTGGTGGCAGATTTTCCAGCTAGAGCACATGAGTAAACAACTCATGTGGCTAGAGATCTTTTTTTGTAAAGACGACTTTTCGGCACTCATTTACACTCGAACTTGTGCCTGATCTGAAATCGGTAACAAATAAAAATTCATAATTTTAAAATAATGTCTAGGAACCCATCCACATCTCGTATTTCAAATCTCTTCACTTCAGACTTAATATTGTAAGGTTACTGCAGTACGAGACAGGTCATCTGAGCGATTGGTCACGTGCTACAAACTTTTGTTAAATATATGATTTCAGTTGTAACGCATTGATTATAATTTATTTTACAGGACCAGAAAAGACTGAAGTCTTGCCATACTTCCACGCCTTTTCAGGTTGCGACACTGTGTCTTTTTTGTGTGGAAAGGGTAAAAAAAGCACATTTCAAGCTTGGAGCACAAATCTTGTAGTATTTGAAGGGTTTAAATACGTTAAATAAGGCAATATTGAGCAGGCATTGCTTATATTGTAAAAAAATGTTATTGTCTTGTATGACAAGTAAGAACCTAACAATATTAAGTCTGAAGAGATTTGAATTACGAGATGTGAATTGGTTCCTAGACATTATTTTAACATTATGAATTTTAATTTGTTACTGATTTCAGATCAGGTACAAGTTCGAGTGTAAATGAGTGCCGAAAAGTACTCTTAGTCTCTTTACAAAAAAGATCTCCAGCTGGAAAATCTGCCTCCAATGGAAGATGCACTTCGTAACCATATTCTCCGTGCACTTTACCAAGGAGGCTGTGTTTGGGGACAGATTTTAGCCCCTCAACAACAGCTGCCATGCCCTGCTGACTAGGGCTGGCCCAAACAAAATGGCTATTGGGAGCCTATTTGAACAAGACTACCTGCTGCATCTGCTGCTTGTTTAGAATTAATTCATTGCCGCTGCAAAACAAAATTCGCAAGGAAGTGCAACTGCATTAAAAGAAATCTAAAATCTGCGAACAATTAAATTGATTTATTTTTACCTGCATTTTTTAATATCTCATAAATAGGTATGTTAATTTTATCACATTTTTATAATAATTCTAATGGCGAACGTTTCCCCAACATCTTCATTTATATATTTTAGAACATTTTTTTAACACCGTTACTAGACAACTTAGAGCATACAGTGCTCTAAGCTAGACAAAAATGTTTGACAAGTTTATTATTCTATATAGTAGGATAACTGGGCTATTCACTAGTATTTTAGTTTCTTTGAGCAAATCCTCATAGTTTTAAATCTGTAGAGGATTATCGAAAAAAATGGTAGAGAAATTTCCGCCACGCGACACAAAACATTTTTTTAATACAGTTACTAAACAAAAATGTTTGACAAATGTCTTATTCTATATAGTAAAATAACTGGGCTATTCACCTAATTTTTTTATGGGGCAAATTTTCATTGATTTTATTTTGTAGAAAATATTAGAAAATAAAAAAAAAATGTAAAGAAAATTGCGCCGCGCAAAAAAAAAATATTTAACACAGTTTCTAGACAACAATCTTTGACAAATTTATTTTTTTATATAGTAAGATAGCTGGGCTATTCACCAGTATTTATTTTCTGGGGAAATTCTTCATAGTTATAATTCTATAGAGGATGTCCGAAAAAAAATGGTAGAAAAAAATCCGCCACGCGACTTAAAACATTTTTTTAACACCGTTACTAGACAAAAATGTTTAACAAATGTATTAATTTATTTTGTAGATTAACTGAGCTATTTTCTCATTATTTTTTTCTGGTGCAAATCTACATAGTTTTAATTCTATAGAAAATTTTCGAAAAAAAAATGGCAGAGAAAATTCTGCCATGCGACAAAAATCATTCTTTTTTAACACAGTTCTTACACAAAAATGTTTAACAAGTTTATTATTATATAAAGTGGAATAACTGGGCTATTCACTAGTATTTTTTTTCTAGGGAAAATTTTCACAGTTTTCATTCTGCAGAGGATTTTCGAAAAAAAATTGTAAAGAAAAAAAATCGTTTTTGAATTTCGCGGTTTTTTTGTATGGGTGAGTGAACGCGTGGCAACCGGACTAAATCAGCTCAGATCACCCCCAGGAACACCCGTTCCAAGCGGTTTGCTTTGTTTCCCAAATGCAAGGTGATGTCCCCAGGATCTTCCGCTAGAAGAACTTTTATTTACTAAAATATACCTATATAAATAATATGGGTGCTCCAGCACCCTGGGTAGGAAAAGTCCACTCTGAATATGTGTAGGGTTTTAGGGTTAAGCCAAGTCAGAGGCCTTACAGGCGGCTTGATAAACTCGAACACCAGAGGTGGTCACTAATCCTCATTCGATAAGAAAGATCACGTTTAACAGTCAAAAAACTGTTTCGGTGGTCATGCTAGGGGGGCTGGTGCCGGCTGTACTTCTTGGTTGCGTTTATTCTTATGGTTGCGTCCGATGCTTGTTACAGATACTATCCAGCAAGTGCCGAGATGCTTCTAGCCGCCTTTAGATACTTCGACAAAGAGGGAAAAGGATATCTGACTAAAGAGAGATTTGCACAACTCATGCTTGAAGAGGGGGAGCCATTTACACAGGTCTTATTATAAGGATAAGCTTTTAAATTGCCTATTTATAAATAGAAGATTAAGACCTCACGTAGACAGACGACGGACTTTTAGTCCAACCGACCTAGAAAAGAAAGCTTAAACCGACTTTCAACAAAAAAAGGTTTCTCAAGCCGACGGTCTTTTATTTATAGCGCCATATTCCCGTGGTCCCACCAGTTTAACCTACTGGTATATCACTATACCCGTGGTCTGGAACTAGGGGCGATAGTCCGCCGCCTAATCTTATTTGTCGGTTTGAAACTTTTACTAAAGACATGGACAATTTGGTCCATGCTACAGATGACAAAGACTGAAGATGGAGTCAGACGACCCTGTCGTAGTTTTCATGGCTTGTCGTGCCGTCTGCATGACTAGCAGTTGCATGGGCATAGCGAGGGCACAGCATACAGAATTTCTTACAGTAGGCCGACGGAGACGTCTAGACAGGGCAATCGTGCGGGGCTTGAGGGGGGAGAGGTGAGTCGGACGAGCCCGAGCTGCATACTTCGCAGTTCTATGTAGCTCGGGACACGTCTTCTAGGGCTATCGCGCCGTTACCGTTTTAATTTCCTATTAAATAAATAATGCGATTTCGATGAATCTCGATTTTTTCTTCTATTTTGACAAAAAAACAGCAACGCAATGTTAAACATATCAAAAATCCAAGATGGCGGCCAACTTTTTTGTTTGTGGGCTGTTTCGATGAAACTTGGTTTTTGCTACTATTTTGACAAAAAAACAGTAACGCAATGTTAAATATGTAAAAAATCCAAGATGGCGGCCAAATTTTTTGTTTGTGGACCGATTTCGATAAAACTTGGTTTTTGCTACTATTTTGACAAGAAAACAACAACGCAATATTAAAAATGTCAAAAATCCAAGATGGCGGCCAACATTTTTGTTTGTGGGGCGATTTCGATGAAACTCGGTTTTTGGTACTATTTTGACAAGAGAACAGCAAAGCAATGTTAAAAATGTAAAAAATCCAAGATGGCAGTAGTGTATAATTGGGGGTTCTGGATCAGAGGAGATCCAGAACCGCCCAATTATACACAGTGAATTGATAACATATCATGAACTAAACATAACTTGTTTTTTTTTAGTTTATTAATATCTATTCGGAAACGGACTTGATGTTTTATTAATATATTGGTAAGTACATACCGGATGATTCTTCGTATTGCACTTTTGATGAATTAGCATTGAATCTGATCTCAGCAGTCATGCGCGCTATATTTATGGAGCTGATCGATGTTATAGGTACCTACTATTTATACATACTTATATGAGATGAATTATCCAAGCGTGTTTAAGTACTAGTAGTAGGTAATGTTATATTATTTATATTCGAGATCTTAAAGAACTTGACTTTAAAAAATGAATTTGAAAACTACTTCTTATTTGATAGGTACTAAAAACATTTGAACATTTAAATAAAACAATTTTTTTTTCTCATGTTTATTTGATGAAATAATAATACATAGGTGAGTAGAAATACTTAATCTTAATGGCTAGGTATAATATAAATATTTTAGTACTATGATCTTGAATCTAACTCGTCTTGAATTTTGTTAATAATATCCCTAGTTCTGTTGTATATGTCATCAAACAGCAAGGTCTTCACTGGATATTGAACACATACTTCAGCTTCACAGTTGCACAATGGATTTTCGGACTTGGCGAAGTTTTCGGAGTCGAATATTTCTATTCTTATTATTTTTGTCCCTCGATTCATAGGTTTCTTTATGTACGAAAAAACTGTTTGTTCTGTCTTTGTTCTTTTGCGAGATATATTATCCGCACCTGCATTTTTTTGTACTGTTTTTTGAATAGAAGTCGCTTCTCTAGGGATGAAGTTGAAGATATCCTCACTATCCTAGAAATGAATGAAAAAATAAATAAGTAACCATTCAACCATTACAATCTATTAATCTAATTATATATAGTAAGTTATTGATAAAACTAAGGTATTACACTTACCGACATATTTTTACAGAACGGAGTATAGTAGATCTGTGTAGGGAAGCCTTCGATGTCACCGCGAAAATATTAATGATTTAACGTGCCCTTTTCTACTTTCTTTTATACTAATGTAATTATTGTATTATCAACGGTACATCAGGCTTTACAGTTTGACATTGAAACCATCCTTGAATCGTTCGTCATAGTAACTATTTTCGTAGTGAAAGTGTATAGATTGACCTGTTGTCGATTTTACATTAGGTTCATAATATACCAGAAATTATAATAAAAATTATTCAGCATTTACAAATATGTAGCGACACTTGATCGGTGATCAAGCAAACACATGGCTAATGTTTATATTGTAAGATTTCATTCCGAAACCAAACGCAATATCTGAAGCTACTCTGTGTTTCACATACATTGATGTATTTTCTGTCTACTTTTTTTGTATCGTTACTTGTAAAACGCAATGTAAATAAATTTGAGCTACATTTCTGCGATGGCTTTAATAAGTATCGGCTTAGCATTCGTTTCGTAAGGCACACGCCTCATCGTAAGCTATAATATACAGTCAACAGAACGTGGGGCAACCACAGCAGGGTAATCAAATTAAATAAACTTTATACTTAGATGCGAAAACAATAAAGGTCTATCTAGGGTTTCTCAACGTAAAACAAATAAACGTTGAGCTCCGTCATTGGACGCCGGCGGAGTTTAAAATACATTGGTCTTTCATGTATACCCTAGGAACACCCAACATAGCTTGGGCCCCGTCCATGCCTAATCCTAATGTGGAGACCTTAAGATCTTAATAAATTGTAGATTTTTTATAATTATGTGTGACCTGACGTACTCTTGACTATAACTGTATGCGATCAATATCGGTGTAAGTAAAGCGTCGTATGAAGAATGAGCTAAGCTATGGACAGATATTTTTAGCTAGCGGTGTCGCTCATGCTTAAGGCAGACATGCATTTCATATTGAATATGCTGTGTAGGTCCTTTCTAGTAAAGATTTTTGCTGACACAGTGTTGAGCATCACGCGGTCGCTTTCCATATTTGGCAAAAGTACACGTGAGTTTTTAGTACTTAAGATCCAGAAATTAGCCCGATGGCACCATTCCTCGCTACCTTCGGGAAGAAAAGTATCTCCGTCTGACAGTGTACCAAGAAAGAGCCATCCTACGTAAACAATGTAAGTTTCTGCCCTATTATAAAATATACTTATCAATAATTTACTATTTAAATATACTATTATTCAAATATAGCAGGGCTGCCGGTATATTTGAATAATTATATATTTGAATAGTGATATATTTGAATAAGGGTATCACTGAAATAAACCGCTATTCAAATATACCTACCTATCTCCTTCTATACCATTATATTTTCAGCGTTTATTTTTATGGAGTAATAATCTTTGTTAGGTTTAGTACATGACATAAAATAGGCATAAATGTATTATTTGTGTAAGAATTCTGGCCACATTTTAGAAATTATTACTTAGGTAATTTTAGTTATCGTTTTGTCTAAGTAATAAATATTTTATAATTATTTCAGGTCAACGAAGCATTCAGTTAACGCAGATGAGATGTTTCCATCTGAGGATGAATTGACGCCAACGATGTCTGTGCCTGTGGATGCTGCCATCGGTGACAAGAGAAAGAAACGCGCTAAGTCGTCATCCACATCGGCCACCAAGAAACCTAAAATCAACCCAGTACAAATGAACCCCGGCCGTGCTACTGCCGTCGAGTTGTTTGGCAGCGACAGCGACGACGACGAGCCACACCCCTCGACTTCGACACCGCCACCCGGTAAATTACTTTCATATGTTACAAGACGACTCGCAAACGGATTTTCAAGACAAACTCATCCTAAAAAAACGGGTTCGCATTACATAGAACTGAAAGTTTATAAATGTAGTGAAATTGAGAAGGTGGCGCCAGTCAACAGATGGCGCCAGGCAATAGTGACCATAAAAAATCAGACGGACGATAATACAGACGCTTGGATGCATCTTGCGAATTTCATTATGGCCACTCGTAAAGAATATCGCACTTGTCCACCAAACTTCATAAGTAACTACTATTAAACTGTCATTATATTCCCTCATATCATGGTACAGTCAGCATCTGAATCACTCGAGCTTTAACACTGGTCAGTAATACTTATCTGTATTGTTTGAGAAAACCAATTCTAATACTGCAATGATAGAGTCGTATGGTGTTTGTCGTGTCACTTAAACAAAATTAGAATACCTACCTACTTTAGTAATTCGTTGGCTTTTCTTAAATAGTATTCTGATGTTGGCTGTACATACTACTAAGTATTTTTAGATTTTTTGTTTAGTGTTTCCCTATGTATGATTATGTTTAGTAAGCATTATGAAACCGTTATATGACGCTGACTGTACTAACCTGTAGAGTCAGCGTCATATAACGGTAACCTTACTTATAATTTTGTATGAACAATTAGATTAGTGATTATTCATATTGATATGTTAAATAATAATTTTATACTTACTTGTCTTATCCTACATTATAAAATGATAGGTATTTTTAAAATGTATATTAATATTAGAGTACAATAAATGTCGTTAATAAACTGCAATGTTCTATTATTTCTTTACAGTGCCGTCAAGTGACCCCGAAGCATCCAGTCGCATTTTTATACAATGTGAAAAATGTCAGATTGAAATACCTGAACATGAATACAGATATCATTTAAGAACAAACTTGCACAAATCAAATTGTCTATTAAATACAGAATTTGAGAATATTCATATAATTGCTACCGCATTTAAAAACAGAATAATTACATATCGCTTAAGTCCAACACAGGAAGTCGAGTACCTCACTCCTGAGGCGTTCCTGTGCGAGACGCAAGCTGATGTTGCAAAACTTATTGAGATGTCATTATTGAAACACGATTGCATTAAAATGAACTGTGAGCTGTTTGTTTACTTTATATTGCCGAATTCATGTGAGCAACAGCTTAAGTCTTTTAATACTAAATATGAAATTATTTATAAAAGTACAGATACAAATGATTTATTGGTTAACATGACTGAGAAATTAAAAGAGAAACTGATTGAATTTGAACATAATAAATCTGGTTGGTCTTATTATGCAATAAGTCATTTAGAAATAAATATAAATAAATACTGTCCTATGAGAGGAGGGACTTATATTCCTTTACCTCCTCATATCAAGAATACGAAAAGTTGTATTAACATTCAAAATGATGATAATTATTGTTTCTTATGGAGCGTTATTGCATCTTTATTTCCAGCAAAAAATAATGTATGTCGTGTAAATTCATACCCACACTTTTCGAATATTTTAAATACAGAGGGAATGTCATTCCCTCTAACAGCAAATGATATTAAATTATTTGAAAAAAACAATCCAAATATTAGCATAAATGTTTATGGATTAGATAAATGTAAAGTAACAGGACCATTATTTATGACAAAATCTAAAAAGAATTATCATATTAATTTGTTATACATTGAAGATCGAGAAAAGGGACACTACTGCTTAATAAAAGACCTTGTGCGACTGGTGCGTCGGCAGGTGAGTCATCACAAAGGCAACATGTATTTTTGTGACTCTTGTTTGCAATTTTTCAACAGAGAACAAAAGTACAACACACACTATTGTTCTAAAATTTTAACAGTTTTGCCTGAAAAAAATGCTGTAGTACAGTTTAAAAATTACGAACGGAAACAAAGGATTAATTTTGTAATTTATGCCGATTTCGAGAGTATGTTAGTCAATTGTAAAACAGAGAGTTCCAACACGAACACTCAAAACCTTAAACTGCATGTTCCAACATGTTTTGCATATTACATTTGCTGTTCACACGATCCCAGCTTAAATAAATACGTTACTTACAGAGGAGATGATTGCGTTGAAATTTTTATAAAATCGTTAATTAAAGATCTGCAGAACGTTAATAATATAATGTCACAAAATAATCAAATGAGACCGTTAACAAAGGAACAGGAAGATAGTCATAAAAACGCCACTAAGTGTCATATTTGTAACCAATTTTTATTTGGTGATAAAGTACATGATCATGATCACATTACATCTGAATACAGAGGTGCGGCTCACTCTCTTTGCAATCTAAAGTACAAAGTGTGCTCTTTTATACCTGTTGTTTTTCATAACTTAGCTGGGTACGATTGTCATTTATTTATTAAAGAACTAGCAAAATATAAAGGAGATTTGAAAGTTATTCCTAGATCTAAAGAAAAATACACATCAATAACAAAGTTTATTCAAACAGAAAACAATTCTCAACCAATTCAAATCAAGTTTATAGATTCCTATCAATTTCTAAGTTCCAGTTTAGATGACCTAAGTAAAAGTTTAACTGTGAAAGATTTCAAGAATTTATTTAAAGAATTCAATAATCCTATTCATTTACATTTACTGACACAGAAAGGCGTTTATCCTTACGATTATATTGATTCGTGGTCTAAATATGAAGAGAAAAAATTACCTCTCAAAGAACAATTTTATAATACTTTAAAATTGGAGCATATATCTGATGATGACTACACGCATGCTAAAGCTGTGTGGTCTGCTTTCAACATCGGTTCATTAGGAGAATACACTGATTTATATTTAAAAACCGATGTTTTGTTATTATGTGACATATTTGAACATTTTAGAAATATATGTTTACAGTATTATAATCTAGATCCAGCGTATTACGTGTCTGCACCCAACTTAAGTTGGGATGCAATGCTTTTATATACTGGTGTCCGGCTAGAATTAATACAGGATTTAGAAATGTATGAAATGTTAGAGAGAGGTATACGAGGTGGATTAGCTCAATGTTCTTTACGACATGCAAAGGCAAATAATAAATACCTGCCTAATTTTGACAATTCAAAACCATCAAATTATTTGATATATCTCGATTGCAATAATCTTTATGGTCATGCGATGAGACAGAAAATGCCTGTTTCAGATTTTTGTTTTCTTTCTGAAAATGAACTGACAAAATTTAATATAATGACAATACCGGACGATGATGAATATGGGTATATTCTAGAAATAGATATGAAATATCCAGAATATCTACACAATCAACATAGTGATTTGCCTTTCGCACCTGAGAAGTTTATTCCACCGGGTGGGAAATCAAAAAAATTAATTGCGAACTTATACGATAAATACCATTATGTTATTCATTACGTTCACTTAAAAGAATGCTTAAAACACGGGTTGGTTTTGAAAAAAATACACCGTGTCCTGCGTTTCAGACAAGAATTATTTTTGCAGAACTATATTGATTTAAATACAAGTTTACGGCAAAACGCTGTTACATCTTTCGAAAAAGATTTTTTTAAATTATTAAATAACGCAGTATTTGGTAAAACTATTGAAAATAAACGTAAGCAAGTGAATGTCAAATTAGTCACGAAATGGAAAGATTCTGATAATAAAACAAATAAATGCATTGAAGCTGAAAAAATACTAATAAAACCAAATGTTAAAAATATTTGTATTTTTTCTGAAAATTTTGTTGCTGTTCATTTAAAACCGGAAAAAATTGTATTGGATAAACCGATATATATTGGGTTCACAGTACTAGAATTGGCTAAACAACATTTATATCGATTCCATTACGATTTCATTCAAAGCAAATATAAATCTCACGCGAAACTTTGTTATACCGATACAGACAGTCTTCTCTATAGCATTACAACAGATGACTTTTACAAAGACATTTCTAATGATATCATGAAATTTGATACAAGTAATTTCATCGACAATAACCCTTATGGTATACCCAAACTAAATGCCAAAGTGCCGGGATTATTTAAGGATGAACTTGGTGGATCAATTATAACTGAATTTGTTGGTTTAAGAGCGAAACTTTATTGTATAAAAAGCGTCACAGCTACAATAAAAAAAGCAAAAGGTGTGTCAAAACCTATAACAAATCGATTACAAATTTCTAACTTTAAACGAGTATTGCGCACAAAAGAAGTGATTAGACATAAAATGAATATGATCAAATCTATTAAACATATTTTGTATTCACAGCATGTCAATAAAGTGGTTTTAAATAGCAATGATGATAAAAGACAAATATCACCTAATCAAATAGAAACATTGCCTTGGGGTCACTGTAATACCATTTTTTAATATAATATAGTATAGTTCATTATTATAATTAATGATAATTTATAAAGGGATTGATGGAAATTATCATTATTAGACAATTTGTTATACACGATTTATGATTAGTAAATGATGTTGTATTGTAATTATGCATTGTTTGTATTTACCTGTGTAATTAAATATTATGTAAATCTATTATTGAAATAAAATTCATTTACGAGAAACCAAAGCTATTTTTATTTAACAAGTAAATTTACATATAGAAAACCACATTATTACAAAATTCTTACAAAATTTTAGTTCTACCCTAAATAAGTTGGAATTATGTTGATTTTATAATATAAATAATATACTAGAAAAAAACGAGTATGACAATTTTAACATAAAAGTCTGGTATTTACCTCCTAGAAGCGTGCCTATATTATGTAACATTTCATCATAACATAATACCTATATAATATGATTCAGCAGTGTGATATATAGTCATTTTACTAACGTCCATGAAACATTGTGGTCAAGTTAAAAAAAATAATATGAAATTTTTTAAACAAAAGCAAAGCTTGAAACTGGAATGTGTTTGTTCTCCATCATCAAATGAACCAAAACGACATGGCATATTATTACCTAACAGTATACGTTGTATTGTTTGCGGTCCATCAAATTGTGGAAAGACAAACTTAGTAATTAGTTTATTATTACATAAAGATGGTCCGCGATTTCGTAACATTTATGTCTATTCGAAATCTTTATATCAACCTAAATACGTATATTTAGAAAAAGTTTTAAATTTGGTACCAAACACATCTTTTAACAAATACAATAATAACAGTGATATTTTAAGCCCACACGATGCTTTACCTAACTCAATCATTATTTTTGATGATGTGGCTTGTGAAAACCAAAACAGCATTCGAGACTATTTTGCTATGGGTCGTCACAAAAATATTGATTGTTTTTATATAAATCAAACGTACACGAAAATACCCAAACAACTTGTAAGAGACAATTCAAACCTAATAATATTATTCAAACAAGATGACATCAATTTAAGGCATGTTTATGATGAACATGTGGGATCAGACATGTCGTGGCGTCAATTTCGTGAAATGTGCTCAACTGTTTGGAATAAACCTTTCAGTTATCTAGTTATCAATAAAGACTGTGAACGAAATAAAGGATGTTACAGAATGGCTTTTGACACATTTATAGTGGTAGATTAACATACATAAGAGGTTGGTTTATCATTAATGAGTCACTTTTGTTTTTGACTTTGAACTGAGTGCAATCATTTCTAAAATGGAAAAAGAACTCAAAGAAAAGATTGTTAAATCAGCAGCAGCTGTAAAAAGAAAGGTTGAAATGATTAGGGATGGCAAAAATTCTAATAATATGACTTTGGAGACAATATTTAAGCCGATAGTGGACCCACTTAATACATTAGTAAATAAAAAACATCATAACGAAGAACCAGAATATAAACCTATTCTAAAAAAGATAAAAGATAATGAAAGTGTGACCTCGTATCCTTCTTCTGAAAATTTTAATGAACCTGTCAGTGAAGATGAAGAAGAAGAACAAGTAGACACGGAGACATTTAAAAAAACTGACAAAACTCTTACTGCTTCACCTTCTGAATATCACAATGCAAGCGAAGGACTTCCTGATGACCTCAATGTAAGCAATGGATCATTTCAATCTTTTCAATCATCACCTAACCTAAAAAACCAATCACTGTCATGGTCTACATCCTCTGAAATAATGAGTGGTATACCTTTTGGAATAAGAATCGAACGAGGAAAACTACTACTTGGCAAAACACGAGTTTGTGATGATGGTAGAATTTTGAAAATTGGAAACTATAGTTTCAATAAAACTCGAGGCTTAAAAGAATTGTTGTACAAAAAGAAACCTAATTTGGACATTATCACACGTAATGATTTACTAAATTATAGATCACTATTAATAGAAACCAATGCACATAGGCGTAATTATAACGCATCAAAACCAATCAACAGCAACAGGGGATTTAAATATATGAATATAATTAGACCACTTTTTAAATTTTCAAGAAAAATAACTAGCTCGGAGAGTGTTTCAGAGGGAAAAGGAATAAAACTTTTAAAAAAGTTTAAAAAGAACACTGATTATGTTTATTGGGATGATCCAAATGAGTTAGTAGAACGATTAAAATTATTATATGCGTCTAGAGATGCAGGTAACACCGGCTTAGATAATGAAATTATTGCAATAATAGAGGAACTATATGAAAGCGGCATCATTAAAAAAATATAAGTAACATGCAATGTGAAAACTAAGCAGTCGTCTAGCAGTAAGGAACGCGTAAACACTCTGCAATGAATATAGATAAATTTGGTAATCACGTTCATAAACGTTTACGATTATCAGAATACATTGATACCTTAAACGATACTTTAGTTAAGTCGGAAACAGGTGACTACGACTTAAAATCATCAAAAATAAAAGGTCTGGCATCTCCTGAGAATGATGATGAAGCTGTGAATAAAGCATATATGGATGAAACTGTTCAACAGTTAAGACATGAAATGAAAAAGATTTACAGCGATGTTAAAATTTACCTCAATAATCTGGAAAAAGTGACTAGTGAAAATTTAAGTACATTATTTTATTCAAAATCTGAAATAGATCATATGATTGAGTCATACAAAGTCTAATAAAAATGAGTAAAAAGGACGTAGTCGATGAACTCCACAAACCAGCGAGAAGGAATTTTCCTCGTCGATGTACAATCATAAAAGGAATAGATGATTTGTGGCAAGCTGACCTTATGGACTTTCAAAAGTATTCACATTATAACAAAGGTTATAAGTACATCTTAGTTGTGATTGACGCTTTATCAAAGTTTGTATGGGTCAGTCCTTTAAAATCGAAGGAGAAAAAATGTGTTACAAATTCAATGCAAAATATATTATGTAATTCATCTCGAAAGCCAAAAAATTTACAAACTGATTTAGGTAAAGAGTTTTATAACGATAATTTTAAACAATTGATGTATAAGTATCATATTAACCATTATTCTACTTACTCTATAAAAAAGGCATCTATTGTAGAACGAGTAATCAGAACATTAAAAAGTCATCTTTATAAACTGTTTAGCTTACGTGGTCAATATCAATGGATAAAAAAAAATTTGGAAGATGTGGTCTTTTGCTATAATAATACTAGACACCGAATAACACAATTTAAGCCCATCGATGTTAACAAAACAAACGAGATGGTTGTCCGATCAAATATAATTAAAACACAAAATGACAAAAAGAAAATTAAACGAATTAAGTTCAAAATTGGAGATTATGTTCGTATTAGTAAACATAAAGGAGATTTTTACAAAGGTTATACCTCAAATTGGTCAACAGAAATTTTTAAAATCGTTAAAATCAATCACACAAATCCTCCAACTTATCACTTAGAAGATAAACATAAACAAAAGATTTTAGGTTCTTTTTACGAATATGAATTACAGAAAACAAAGTTTCCAGACATATATCTTATTGAAAAAGTTATAAAAAGAACAGGAAATAAACTTTTTGTGAAATGGTTAGGTCTCAGTGATAAAGAGAATAGTTGGGTTGATAAGAATGCATTGGTGTCATGATATAAATGAAGCATTTTTAGTTAATATAGTCAGTTTATGAAAACCAATGAAGGAAGGAAGTGGTATTATTAACGATTTAATAAATAATATACCGGTCGAGTTACATCTACCTGGATATCAATTTTGCGGACCTGGAACAAAACTTAAGAAACGCTTACAGAGGGGTGATCGAGGTATAAACAAATTAGATGAAGCTTGTATGTACCACGATATAGCTTATAACAACAGTGATTTGAATATAAGACAAAAAGCTGATTTAGAACTTTTAAATATGGCTAAGAAAAGAATGAAATCGAAAGATGCTACGAAAGGAGAAAAGGTTGCTTCATGGATAGTAAAAAATGCAATGAAAGCCAAGCTAAAAGCTGGTGCTGGAGTAGGATCTTTTATGAAAGTTGTGAAAAAAATACAATCTCAGTTAAAAAAAATAAAATCTAAAGATGATCACACTGTAATAAAATACGCATATGCAGCCGCGAAAAAACTATTTAATGATAAGAAAGGAATAAGATTGCCGCGTTGCATTCCTATCCCAAAATGTGGTGGGATGCTGCCGCTCATTCCAATCTTTGCTGGATTGTCAGCTCTCGGTGCACTGGCTGGAGGTGCTGCCGGTATAGCAAAAGCTGTAAATGATTACAAGAGCGCTGAAAAAAATCTTCATGAAACTGAGCGACACAATAAAATGATGGAAGCTATTGCTTTGGGAAAAGGGTTGTATATCAAATCTCATAAAAAAGGAACTGGCTTATACATAAATTCTTCAAAAAACTGATTAAACGGCTACCTAGACGACCTCTCACTAATTTAGATATATTGGAGCATGCGAGTGACATTCCTTATTTTCGTGGTGTTTTTATGAGAGACACTTTACCCTTAAAACCTAGAAAAAGAGAGTGTGCTGTACTAAATCTAGATAGTTCTGATAATCCTGGAACTCATTGGGTAGCCTACGTTAAAGAAAATGACTATTGTGAATATTTTGATAGTTTTGGTAACTTGAAACCACCTTTAGAATTAATAAAGTATTTAAGATACATGTGTATAAACTATAATTACATACAGCTTCAAAACTTCGGTACTACTAACTGTGGACACCTTTGTCTAAAATTTTTAAGAGACTATTGGAAAAATCATTTATAATGGGAATAAAATAATAATCTTAGTCAGTATAAAAATGTCTTTCACTGTGTCGATAACTGGAAAGGGAGCTTCTTTGATAACAAATTACTCACCAACTTTAGAACTGCACGATGAATATGAGTGTGGACTTTTGTATTTTTCTACCTTTAATTCTATTCCTAATATTGATGGCAGAAACAATAAGTTTTATTATGGCAAAGATGAAGTTATCGAAATACCTGAAGGATTATATGAATTTCAAGATATTTGTGATTATTTAAAAAGGAACGTCAAGAATGCTGCATTGAAAATGACTTGTAACAATAATACGCTGAAAACTAGTATTTTCTGTTCTGAAGATGTTTACTTTGAAAGAAATGAGTCACTTGGTAAAATTTTGGGTTTTGGTATGGAAACAGTAAAAGCTAATATAAGCACTGAGTCTCCGTATCCTGTAAGTATTTTATCAACAACCATCATACGCATCGAATGCGACGTAGTAAGCGGATCATTTGTGAACGGGACAGCAAGTCATATAATTCATGAGTTTGTGCCTAACGTCCCACCTGGTTATCGAATTATTGAAATACCTAAGAATTTAATATATTTTCCAGTCAACCAAAACTCAATAAACGCGATCAATATAAGGTTGTTAGACGCTGAAAACAAGCAAATAAATTTACGCGGTGAAGAAGTACAGTTGTATTTACATTTCAGAAAAAAGAATGCTAAATTTCAATAAAAACCAGTCTCCCCGATATATTCATGTCAGTTCTAAAACAACGTTTAATAAACCAACACCACTTCGGTTAAAAAAGAAGCTAACGAAAAGTAATAAGGAATTTCTTAAGCTAGTGGGTTTATTAAAATGAATATTTTAAATATATCTCAAGCAACATCTTATGATAACAGCATTGAAAGTTTTGAATACCATTCATACAAACCATACGTGACAAGTTTCAACAAGAATGATGAAATACGAATACCTATTAATCAGCAAGATTTATATGTGCTGCCCTCTCTCAGCACATTGTATATTGAGGGCAAAGTGGATGTGTACAAGAGCTCAGACGCAACTACTAAAGCAAAAGTTTTAGATGTAAAATTAACAAATAACCCTGCCTTATTTCTGTTTCAAGATATTAGGTACGAATTAAATGGAGTCGAAATAGATAAAATTAAGAATGCGGGCATCACTACAACTATTAAGTCATATCTATCATTGAATGAACATGAATCCAAATGCGCAAAAGTTTGGGGGTGGTCGACTGCTGGTACTGACAGTGTTAATGGCGGAGTTTTCTCCATCTCAATACCATTGAATAAAATTTTAGGTTTTGCAGAAGATTATGAAAAAATCATAATTAACTGCAAACATGAGTTAGTATTACTGAGAAGCAATACTAATCTTAACTCATTAAAATTAAAATCAGGGGAAGTTGTCGAGGATATAGTAATAAGTAAAATCATTTGGCGAGTTCCACATGTTAAAGTATCAGATCGTGAAAGAATTAATTTAT
Source organism: Agriphila geniculea (assembly GCA_943789525.1). NCBI lineage: Eukaryota > Metazoa > Arthropoda > Insecta > Lepidoptera > Crambidae > Agriphila > Agriphila geniculea. The sequence continues at coordinate 10,380,397 of OX038895.1, forward strand.
TAAAGCATTTAGAAAAAGATCGACCAATAACACTTGCATTTCGTAATTGGGATTTGTATGAATATCCGTTACTGCCCAAAACACGGAAACATACTTGGTCTATTAAAACATCATCGCAAATTGAGAAACCGCGATATGTAGTTATTGCTTTACAAACTAACCGTAAAAATAGCGCTCAAAAATCAATGGCAGAATTTGATCATTGTAATCTGCGTGACGTAAGAGTATTTTTAAATTCATCGTATTACCCATATGAAGGATTGAATGTCAGTTTCTCTGAAGACAAGTATTCATTAATATACGAACAATATGCCAGATTTCAACAGTCTTACTACGGACGTCGAGCAGAACCGTTGATGGGTTTGAAAGAATTTAAAGACGTTGCTCCTTTATTTGTTATTGATTGTTCTCGTCAACACGAAACGCTAAAGGGGTCCATCGACGTTCGGGTTGACATCGAAGCAGATGAAGAAATACCTGACCAAACCACAGCATATTGTCTCATATTAAACGACTGCATATTTGAATACAAGCCTTTGAGCAACATTGTTAAGAAAGTATCATGAATACCAATACTATATTTGTAGATCTGCAAGGATTTAAAGATTGTGATAATAAATTTATTGTCAAAGAGTTAGCGATAGCTTCTAAGGATCATACACAAACATTTCTCATTAAACCACCCTATGCGTTCAGAACTCTGTCAAACAAAGAAAAAAAGCAAGTACAATGGTTGGAAAAGAATCGTGGCCTTACTTGGAGTGAAGGATACATTGATTATTATGAATTCAGAAAGATAGTGATTCCATACCTAAGCGCTAAAAAAATATTAATAAAAGGATTGGAAAAAATTAAGTGGATTCAAGAGTTATGTCAAAATTGTGAAATAATAGAATTAGGTGAAAAGGGATGTCCAAGCTTTATAAAATTATATGATAATTACTGTAAAAACGAGAACGAAGTAATTAATTGTGTTTTTCATAAAAAAACGTGTGCTTTAAACAACGTACTATGTCTTAAAATGTGGTACTATGATAATAATAATAATGCTAACGTTCTATGATTTTTTTTTATTATTAATGTATATAACACATATAAAATCATAAGATGAATGTAATAATAATAATAATATAGATAAGTTTGATAAAGTGCCTAATATGTTTATCTGTAGTGAAAAATAAAATATATGAAGATAAGATATACAAAACGTCTTTTTCATTTGTCTATTTTATTATTCCTATTTTATTATCCCTCAACCTTTACTACATCACATCGTATTTTAATTTAGCAATATGTATTGGTCGTTATAATTTCAACAAAATCCTTTTGCAGAACAACTACAAGTTAAAATATAGTCAATATTTATTGTAATCTAATAATAGTAACTGTGGAATGCAGCGAACTTCCGTATACAGCATCAGGTGGCAGTCAGTGTCGTGTATCATTTAATAAAATATAATGAAGCGAAAGGTCCTTAATGTTTGATTGAACATTGTAAAATTATTAACTTAGAGTAACTTTTTAAATTCACATAAGTTTTAAAGTCACATTTTCCAGATTAGATATATAATCTAAAATTTTATTACGGTAAATATAATATATTATTTAAATGAATGCTAATTTTCTTCATTCTTACTACAACCCTGTTGATGATCCGTCGTCATTGACTTGGGGGAAAAAAGTCTATCATTGTCATTGACTTTTCTAAACAATTTATTGTCTGGTAATAAATTATAGCCTTTGAAATACAAGTCTTTCAGCGACATCGTAAAAATACCATGAATGTGATTGTAGATGTGCAAGGCTTTATGAATGACCAAAATCAGTTTATTCCGAAAGAAATTGCGATCTTGTGGAATAGACATATTACTGTATTGTTAATAAAACCTCCATACCCATTTTATGACTTAACAAAAGTAGAACGCTTACAAGTAGCTTGGATAGAAAAAAATAGAGGAATTCATTGGAATGAAGGATTCGTGCCTTATCTGAATTATAAAACAACTTTAGACGCTTTTTTGAACAATAAATGCATATTAACTACAGGTCACGAAAAAGTTTTGTGGATTAGAGATATGTTTGATAACAATAACGTTCATAATTTAGACGATAGAAATTGCCCTAGTTTAATAACATTATATGACAAATATTCATCTTCTCCAAATATTATAAGCTGTATATATCATAATAAAGTATGTGCTTTAAAAAATGTATTATGTTTGGATAAGTGGTGTCAAGAAAATAGTGTTTTAATTTCTGAGAATAAATAGTGGTTCCAAGACTTAAGCAGACATTGCAGTTTCGACGTGTATGCCGATCGGTCGACTGCTTAGCTTACTGTGACATACACAAAGATAAGGCAGGTGCGGCGAAACTTTGAAAATGAGTCTACATCTTGCTTTATTGGAGCTTGAACATTTACTAATGGATAAATCGAAATATTGGGTATTCAAAGATTTCGAAACCTTTAGAAACCAATGCTTGAGTTCGGATATTTTTCTGTATTATTTTGATTTGCTGGAAAACATCGACGATGCAAAATTTAAACTGAAGCCCCATGTGTTTACGGATAATATGAAGCTGTTTTTCAAGATTTGTAGTTTGGTGACAGACAATCCATGGAACACACATCTTTTGGAGCAGTGCACCTTTGAAAATAAATATGCTGATAATTTCGAGGAAGCTATTGCTAATTTAGAAGAAGACGATAATGAAATTATTTGTGTTTTTTTATCCAATAAATGAAGATAAAAAAATGTTTTTTTTTATTTAAAAATTCATTTGATATGTAGCATGCGGCAAGATGAAAAAGTAGTGACAATTATTCACAATGTTCTGCCTATGCCTACCTAGATGACATCTTTGAAACGATTAAATAAATGAGTTAAAAATTCAAATTAGCATTGAAATAGTTAATTTTAATATTGTATTAAGGATAAGTAAGTTTTTAAATTACAGTGCGATTTAAAAAAAAACCACTGAAGTTTACTCGAATAACACCATTGAATCAATTAAATAAATGTGCTGAAGATTCAAATTAGCATTATTTCCGAATAAATATTAATAAACGAAAGTTAGTTCATGATTAGTTATCAATTCATTGTGTATAATTGGGTGGTTCTGGATCTCCTTTGATCCAGAACCCCCAATTATACACTACTGATGGCGGCTAACTTTTTTATTTGTGAGCCGATTTGGATGAATCTCGGTTTTTGGTAGTATTTTTACAAGAAAACAGCTACGCAATTTTTAAAAATGTCAAATATCCAAGATGGCTGCCAACTTTTTTGTTTGTGGGCCGATTTCAATGAAACTCGGTTTTTGCTACTTTTTTGACAAAAAAACAGCAACGCAATGTTAAATATGTCAAAAATCCAAGATGGCGGCCAACCTTTTTGTTTGTGGGCCGATTTCATTGAAACTCGGTTTTTGGTACTATTTTGACAAAAAAACAGCAGAACAATGTTAAAAATGTAAAAAATCCAAGATGGCGGCCAACTTTTCTGTTTGTAGGCCGATTTCTATCAAACTTTATTTTTGGTACTATTTTGACAGAAAATCAGCAACGCAACGTTAAAAATGTCAAAAATCCAAGATGGCGGCCAACTATTTTGTTTGTGGGCCAATTTCGATGAAACTCGGTTTTTGCTACTATTTTGACAAGAAAACAGCAACGCAATGTTAAAAAAAGTCAAAAATTCAAGACGGCGGTCAACATTTTTGTTTGTGGGCCGATTTCAATGAAACTCGGCTTTTGGTACTATTTTATCAAGAAAACAGTTACGCAATGTCAAACGACAAGAGTGAAAATGGCTGCCAACTTTGTTTTTAGGTTGATTTCGATGTAACTCAGTTGAAAAAAGGAAGAAAAAATAAAAAAGTTGGCCTCCATCTTGGATTTTTCATATTTTTAACATTGCGTTGGTGTTTTCTTATCAAAATAGTACTAAAAACCGAGTTTCATCGTAATCAGCCCAGAAACAAGAAAGTTGGCCGCCATCTTGAATTTTCCATATTTTTACCGCTGCCGCACTCACTCGTGATATATAGGTAAAGAAAACCGTTTGAAACCTTTATGTTTTAAAACCTTTAATTAAAACTATACCACCCCTAATTCATTATTTTATACCTAATTCATTATTTTATATAATTTCGCAATGCTTTTAATTATGTACCCGGGGGTCGTAAAAGAAATCCACCTTCCAAATTGTAAATTTGTGACAACCCTTCCGTATTTATTAAATACCCTACAGGCGGCGGTTTCGCCCAACAATAAAGGCGTCGGCCTACTGTAAGGAAAAAATCTTTATGCTGTGGCGAGGGGGCGGATTTGGGGGTTCAATCCCTCCTCGAAATGAAGACAACTTAGTAAAATCCTTAACATACCGACGACGAACCGACCCCTTGAACAAACTGGCCTTGATTCCACCCCGAAAAACTGGCCTAGCTACGCCTATGAGCAGTAAGGTCTTTGTGAAGTTTGTGTGACAGCACGGGCGTAGGTAGTAGGTACCCAGCATCTACTTAGGGGTGGGGAAAAAGTAAGGAAATTCGATAAATAGGTGCCTAATAGGAATTCAAACTGCTTTGAAAAAACTGACCTTCTATCAATAATAACTAATAAGAATTCTGGCAAAATGTTGTTTTTAATTTTTTTCAAATGTTTAAAATTATTTTGTGCCAAAAAAAATTAACTCTTTAGGCTTAGATTTTGTTAAATATTTTTTTTTAAACATCTAGTTCAAATTAGTTAAAAGTCAGGTTGGAGGGTGAGGCAGGCGCCCCATGTGTGACAGCATGGTGATGATGAAAGTGTCTTTGCAGGAGGAGTACGACGAGATGATACAGACCGCGCTCGACCCCGTCACGGACACCATCACGTACGAGTATTACATCAATCAACTGATGGTGAGGAAATTTCCTGTTTATTATTTTAGGTGTAACAAAGAGTTATATTTGCAGGAAGTCGGGAATGTAGAGCGTTATTTCTTCGCCTGCGGTGCTGCTTAAATAAAATACTTAGCCGCATGAGGCCTACTTGGCCTCGCATCAATCCTGTTCATTTCATAACCTTCATATCCTACATCCGAATTCCTGACCAATTTCCTTGTGTAAACTGTAATATACGGATTAAATATGAAAAAGATAAGAATGCCCTCCCTCACCATTCTCATCATGGACTGGACTACTAATACTAGATAGAAAAAAAATTATACCCGATTGACAAGATTTCTATAAATAAAACGAAAACTATTGATATCAATTACATTTTATTCCGTTATAATCATAATCCTAAGAGATAATTCAAACAGGTACAGAATACTAACTACCCGTGCTTAAAAAGTACATTTGTGAAAATGTTCATTAGTACTTTATTTGTGTGCCTAATCTCTAGACTAAATTCTTATAACCAAATACTGCTTTATTAGCAACTTAAGTATGTCAACTTAAAGAATATATATTTTAAACTTAATCCTGGGCAAGACGGCTTGCGCGTCGTGTGCGGATTGAACTCGGCGTAGCCAGGCGAGCAGATGCTCTAGAAGGTGTAGCCTTACCAGATGCCTTTTCCTCACTCTTCAAGGCTTCTAATTTATCTGCTTCCTCGCCTTCAGTCTTTTTTGAAGGGTCAATTTCGATTAAATCGCCATCAGTAGCAACTTCTCCATTTTTATCATCAGCAGGAACATCCACTGTATTTTCATCACTGGCTGCCACTTCCATTTCGCTTTGACCGTTTTCGGCTACAGTAGACTCTAAAACGACATCATCCGATTTTGCAGCGTCAGTTGCAACGTTAGTTGCAGCCTTATTCTGATCAGCTTTGTCAACTTCTCCGGTATTTGGTTCATCTTGAGTTCGCTCTTCCTCCTGTCTAATAGAGGACAAGAGATTGCTAATCTGGTCGTCCAAATCTGGATTGAGTATGTCACTTGTATTGGCTGATGATTCTCCTTCAACAACTTGCACATCATCATCCACACTAATCGCAGAAAGATTTAAAGTTTCATTTTGACTTTCATTTAGTGTTCTCTCGCTTACTTTAATTGAAATCGTGCAGTTTCCTGTAACAAAATATAATATTGAATCAAAATAATGTCTTGTGATAAACTTTAATGTATAAAGTGTTAAAAAGTTTAATAAATACCAATGGTAGTTTCATTAACTTCCAACATCTTATTAAAATCATCCTTGTTATTGAACCCAACAAACAATAGGGCCATGTTCCTATGCTTCTTGATGGATTTAGGGTTGTATTGTTGCAGGAATGTTTGCATTTGCTTCCTCTTTGGCAGCCCTGGGCGTCCAAGGATCTAGAAATAAAATAACAATAAGAACATGAAATACTATGAAATATTTATCTAGTTTCTTTAGTCATTTTGACGAAGATACATGGGTATTATGTTTAGAAGTATACCTTGACGTAGTACGGTAAGTTTTGAGGTTTAGCAGTTGGCGTTGAAGCAGGTGGAGTTGGCTTCTCTGATGCTTTAGAAGTGTCTTTGTTAGCAGCGTTACGGACCCTAGCGGCCTCCATTCTAGCCTCTATAGAAAGTTTGTCCTGCAACTTGGCTACTATAGCCTCTCTGGCTTCCACATACTGAGAATCGTCATTCAAGATCTTGCAGAGCAGCTGCAAAATAGAAGATTACAATTTTAAATATTTGTTTATCATGATATCAAATATTAGATGTTGAATTCAGGAATATGTAAGCTATTTGTGATACTTACTGTTTTATACTTCGGAAATATAAAAGCTAATCGGCGTTTAATTATGCTGCCTATTACAAATTCAATTTTCTTGATTCTCTGTTTAACCTGATAGTCAAAAAGAAGTTGAGGCTTTCCATCAACTTTCCCATCTTCATCAGACGCATTTGAAGTGTTTACATCTTTATTTTCTTCTTTCTTGTCACCTTCGTCATTCTTAACTTTCTCTTCAGTTGCAACCTTTTGCTCAGAAGTTGCATCATTTGCCTCAGATGTTGCATCATTTGCCTCAGATGTTGCATCATTTGCCTCAGATGTTGCATCATTTGCCTCAGATGTTGCATCATTTTTCTCAGATGTTGCATCATTTTTCTCAGATGTTGCATCATTTTTCTCAGATGTTGCATCATTTTTCTCAGATAATGCATCATTTTTCTCAAATGCCGCATCATTTTGCTCAGATGTTGTATCTTTTGGCTCCGATGTCGACTCCTTTTGCTCAGATGTATCTTTTGGCTCAGATGTTGCATCATTTTGCTCAGCTGCTGCATCACCTGTGTTTTGCACATTATCTTGACAGTCAACATCTTTGCTAACATCCTTCTTGCTCTCTGCTATAATTTCTTGGATTGCAGTCCTTACTTCTCTTGAGTGATCAGCACCGTACATGCTGTGCAACTAAAATTATGAACAAAATTAAAAAAATCAGATCTCAATAAGCTATTTATGGTTACAGGTATAAAAAAAAATTACCTTATTGAACATTTCATCCAATGAATTGCTGATTAGTTGATCAATGTTACTTTTAAAGTAACTTTCGGGACTGTCTGAAAATTAGAATGTTATTCTTATTGATAAGGATTTTTTAAATGGTTACTCAATAAATTTTTAATTCGATATTTTCATATGTAAGTAAACCATTTATTTAACAATTGAAATGGATAAATGAGAGATTTTGGAGCCGAGTTAAAAATATCACTGGATGAGATAATATTTTTTGTAGTGGCACCTGAATATACCTTTATCTTTCCCAATATTGTCATGGAGTCCATGCAAGTCGAACATGTACAAAATTGTTATATTCTCCAACATAACATACGCAAAGAGATACGATAAAGTCATGCTCTGGTATGGGAAAGATGGTATCATCAAAAGCTTTAAAAAGTGTAAAATATTTTTGAATTAGATTCAAATATTTGGCATAGCTACCTGTGTCTTCAAATTTAATAGGAATCTCTTTGTTTTTGGCAGCTTTTAGTGCCTCCGATGCAACGGTTACTATTTCCGAGTCAGATTCGAGCGGAAACACATTTCGGTACTCCTCGACAATTGTGCCGACTTTACCGACGTGTTTCCCGATCATGACAGTCCGCAGGCGTTCACGTATCGCTTGTTTCACTTCTCGCATGAATATGTGAGATAGGAAACTAGCTTTGTACTGTTTGTCATTACCGAATATATTTTTAATATCTTTCAGTATGTTGCCCAGAGCCAGTTCCAGGCGGCCGGCAACTTGCTGAGTCGGCACTTTATCAGCATGGAGAATGAAGCTGTCCACCGATTCATCAACCTGTTTTGCCAACTTCGACGTCTCTTTAGGGAATACCTTTCGGTTTGGAATAGGGTACGACACGAGTTTGTTTGCGAAATTCGTCGTAGTTGCTTTGGGTTTTGTAACTTTGGATGGTTTGAAGTCCCTATTGGTGGGTCTAGGTTTAGAGCTATTGAATCTCTGACTGGGAGGGGTTGACGAAGTGCCCATGTAGAATGGAAGTTGGTTCCACGGTTGGTGTGGCTGGCTTTGTGGTTTAGGTTGAAAATTTTGGTTCCTAGAGGGGCCTTGTTGCTGTTTCCCGAACGGAGCGGGCCTATCCATCGGATCTGGTCGCCGATTAGAAGTTGGGACATACTTTTTCTTCGAACCTCCCTGAGGTCCAGAGAAACGTTTGGGTGGATTGTGAGAAACGGGAGTCCACTTAGATTCATTTGGCCGCTTGCCTAGCAAACTGGCACTGAATTGGTTACCCATCAAAGGTTGAGATGACGATTGCCCGAAATTATTCGAGAAGTTCTGGCTAGGATTGTATTGCTGTTGTTGCCCTTGGAACATTTTAGGAGGCTCGTTATAATTGTATTGTCTCTGAAATATTTAGAAAAGTTGAACAATGAGTAGAAGAAAAACATTAGTACACTTTTCATTGCAAGATGAAAGGTGCATTATAAGATTATAATATAAACTGTTATACTAAGATATTCTGTTCAATTTTTAAGTTGCTTACATAGCTCATACAACAAGATGAACTTTCAAATTCATGCTTGTTAGCCAAAATGGAACAGAATATCACAGTTGTGTTCTAGACAGGAAAGTCTATCACATATAAAAATATCAAGTGCACCTGTGGATCATATTATTATTACAAATAATACTAGCCACATACACTTAATATTCTGAAGGGAAGAAAACGATTTAAATGTGTTTTGTTGTGCTACACATATTGAAGCCCATAGTAGAGATCTAAGTTCTTCATAGATATAGAATCTCTACACCTGGGGGCTGATTACGTAACTCTGTTGCTAACAAGTCTCGATTGAAATCGATTGAAACCGCAGTTACATTGCTGCTTTAAGTAAGATAGTTATTACATTGGTTCTTACTAAAGCAGCAATGTAACGATGCGATTTCTGTCAGAGTTGATTGCAACAAAGTTACAAAATCAGGGAGCTGGGCAAATAGTCTTAGATTGAAGTAAGTATCTATTCTAACAAAGTAAAAATTCAAAATTTCTTTCAAAATTTTGGTTTAAGAATATTTTGCCAATCACAATTTTACGTATTAAAAATAGCTTTTCCTACAAAGCATGCATTTGATTGATTAAAGGGTTGTTGTTAACCTTTTTACAGCCCCATTCAAATTTATCTGTGCGATTGGGCTTATGATACTTACCTTTGTTGTATAATATCTATTATAAAAAGCTGTTGAGTTTCCTAATAAATAAAATAAAAATATTATCCAGCAGCAAAATCATGGAAAGAGGACCGTCATGGAATTTGTGCTTGATTATCGTTTTTGTCATGTTAACGGCATTGATGTAGGTCATTTTAGTGCGACTATTTTTGCTTGATAGATACCTATCAAGATATTACAGTCGCGCTATAACGTAAGTGCCATCAATGTGTCAAAATCAGTAATCAAGCACAAGCACACAGCCATAACGGTATGTCATCTTTTAGCAAGTTGTCAATTTACCTTGTTCAGTTATTTATTATAATAATTCAAATAACTTGTATCCCTATTTTGTGCTGGAAGCACAACTGAAGTGAGGCTAAGTGGTCAAAAGATAACAAATTGTTATAAACAATATTCCTTCACGATTTTTTACAAATTGAAATATTGAAGCATAATAATTGTCAAGAAATAACAATAAAGTTTCAAGTGTCTACAGGGAAAGTGTATTATACTACAGGCCCATGTCCAAAAAATGGATGGGTCATATGAACCACCACGTATATAGGACGATATAAGAGCATAAAATAACAAGATTCAGCACTATGCCGTCACTTGTAAGCTGTCCAACTGAGTGCAGGTAGAGTGAGTACATTTTGGTCATACATTTTTGTACAGCATTTTTACCATCGATAGATCCATCAAAAATAATAAGAAAGCGCGCAGTGCCGTAAAATAATGGTGCGCCACAAAGTCGGTTTTTTTATTTTATTTTCTGACAATTTCCAGGGTAAATTTGGTCATTTCATTCTGTACGGCATCAGTTTGATACTGTTTCAATACAGCTTCTAATCCATTATTCCGCAACGCCGTACAAAAATCGTGCGACAAGACAAGCAGAAAAAAATCGAGGGTTGCAACCAGGGTTGCCAACTTTTTTTGGATCAAATATAGTAGTTTTATGATTTTTAGTGTAAAAATATAGTAGATGGCGAAAAAGTCCAAAAAAATATAATAGGTTGAAGTTTTGTATGGAGGATTTTAAAGAAGTTGCATTTTTCATACTTAAGTAAGTACTATAACATTTTCATAATTTATTCAACAACCATAAAGACATGTATTTAATCACAAAAAAATATTATGCAATTACTTGTGCATATACGTATTTTTTTTTTGCATTTGTTTAATTTTTTCACTTGAAAAAATATTGTAGTTTTGCCTATTATATATTTTTTCAAAAAATATGTATAGTAGGCGAGCCCTCAATATAGTAGGATAGTATATTATATAGTAGGGTTGGCAACCTTAGTTGCAACCCCCTCTCTTTCCGTGGTCCGGGGTTTACCGACTTTGTGGCGCACCATTTTTTTATGGCACTGCGCGCTTTCTTATTATTTTATAAAAATGCCGTAAAAAAATATATGACCAAAATGTACTCACTCTACCTGCACTTTTGAATTCTCACCAGCACTCAGTTGGACAGCTTACAAGTGACGGCATAGTGCTGAATCTTATTATTTTGTGCTCTTATATCGTCCTATATACGTCACCTGGTGGTTCATATGACCCATCAATTTTTGGACATGGGCCTGTAGTCTACATCTCTGGGGAATAATTCTTTATCTATGAGACCAACTTAACCAAACAATTATGGTAAAACATACATAAAAAAAAAAACATACAGTCAACTTGATAACCTCCTCCTTTTTTTGAAGTCAGTTAAAAAATAATCAGCTGTTCCATACATTTTCGTTGAGTATGACCAGCTTCCATTGACGGTATGGAACAGCAGATTTTTTTTTAGCTCTGATCAAGTTGGTCCCATAGACAAAGTTGTTCAGTGGTTCAGTGTGACTAGGGTTGCCAATCCTACTATATAAGGTGGTACCGTTTTAACTGTGAAAACTTTAAGGGGTAGTCAGGTGATGTGTTTAGAACACAATAAAAATAATAATAAAAATCTAAAAATTATTTAAATTATTTTTAATTTTTATTTATTTTTTTATTATAATTATTATCGTCGTCGATTCTTCCGATATTTAACCTAAATGACCACAAAATAACAATAAATACAACAATAATCGAATAACTATGGTGTTCTCTTGTTTTACCAACACATAATGCCATCCACGCGCGAACCGCACGCGGTCATGAACCCAAGCAGCTGATGACACGTATCGTACGTACGCGTACGTATTACGCCTTAGAATTTTTGAAATATGCTACTGATACTACTACCTACTTAATACATGGCTTTCCTAGCAAATTAATGTTACCTACGCTTTTAAGGTACCTATCAATAAGTTCGATGACCTTTGATAAACTCAACTTTATTAAAGTAAGTGTACGTTAGGCAAAGATTTAAATCTTTGACGTTAGGTAGGTATTATGAACGGTCGCTTTAAATTAGTAATTGTAATTACATGATCCCGTTTTCCATTACATTTCTAGTCTAACAAGTAAGTTCAATGACCTTTAATCAAACACCTTAAATTAATGTAATCACATAAATTTAAGGTGTTTATCCTATGACGTGTTTAGTAAATTACTTACTAACGTATTTAGTTCTAATGGGGTCTCTCTTCCTTCACACATCGTATCCGACTCTTTTCACTATTACATCACAATCACAATGCACTCAAACTCTTTAAAGTTCATTGACGTCCATTATTTACATGACCAGTCAGTGTGTCCTGTACTCGAAATCCTTTTACTTGTCCACAAAAGAATCAATGCAAGATAATCACACAGAAAGACTAAATACCTACTCGTAACTCGTAAATTTAATGACAACTATCACACTAATTCATAATGTAGGTAGGTACAATACACTCACACATCACATCACGATATGTGTTACGAGTTACGACATTTCATAGACTTCGTGTCCATGCTTTTGTGTACCTAAACACGTACCTATTATTATTATTCTGTGACATGACATTAAAAGATCGGCAAAATGCGTGAAATATCACGACAAAGCGTCCTCCGGCGCGTGCGACAGGTCACCAACTCAAATCAAAATCTGTGGCGGGGCGGCGGGCGGCGGACGACAAGGCGGGCGGCGCTCTTTGCTGCCCCCCGCCCGTGCCGCCCCGCGCCGCGGCCGCACGCGTCTTTCAGGTGCCGCGTGCATGCATGTCGCGTCGTCGGCGCATCTACAAAGAAAGCGCCAAAAAGTTACCGATAAAAGGTGCTACAGACGTTTCGTTTTTGTGATATTGATTTTTGATGAGTAGGTAAGTAAATTGTTAAATCGCTAGCTTCATGCTCGTTGATTTATTTTATTAGGTTAAGTACGGGCATCCTTTTTATTGTTGTTGGGATTTTTTTAAGTTATAAAACTGTTTACAAAAGAAAAAACATATGAATGAATAAAATAGGATGTTATTGTAATTGTAAATAAATGTTATCTGTCACTATCTATCTCCCATTTTACTTTTACTTTTTAATGGCTATTAACAATGTTAAGAATCATTCGATTAGGTAGGTACGTTTAATTAATGTTCACAACCACACCTCCTGCCTTTTTTGTGATTAAATGATGGTTTTGATGACTCGATTTTGTAGTTTTATGGCAATGATAGTAAAGTATAATAATTTAAAATTCGCTTAAGTAATGTATGCGAAAAGAAGTCCACAAACTAATTCTAGGAGTTCAGATTCCGTGTAGTGTGTAGAGTCACCTTTAAACTAAAACAAAACCCTCCGCCGCCCGCCTGCCGTCTTCTCTCTCTCTCTTCTCTCTCTTGGTTGGACGACCGCACGCAGCACGCACTTCTTATTTTTTCTGCTCTGCAGTCTGTGTCCGTGTGTTCTCTCGTCGTGTTGTGTTGTGTTTGTTTGCGTAGAGTGTTAGCTATGCCTCGATATACAAATCCTACTGCGTACTAATCCTATTGTGCATTGAGAGAGGTGGTGATCGGGTGTAGTGTAGCAGTTCTGTAGATAGTTTTTTTAAAGTGTAAATAGGACTTGTGAATAGAACTTGTTAACAGGTGATGGACTTTTAAACACGCCAGATGAATGTAGGTAATAATAAAATAATACCAAGTATGTAGGTACCTAACCTATTTTAGTTATTTTATGTAAAAGACTGACTGTTTTTATTGAGTACCAACATTAGTTTGAAAGTCCAAAGCCTGTCAAGTGTGATGGGAAGCTTATCAGTCTTATCACCTTCTTGTGTAGTGTGCAGTGTAAACAAAATCAACCAGCTGTTTGGGGTCATGTAAGTACACTTACCAATTTGAAGTAACAGAGATTATTAGGTACTTAATTACTCACGATTTTTTTACAATTAATTAAGTTCGAGTTTATCAAAGGTCATCGAACTTAGTGATACCTTAAAAAGCATAGGCAACAACATTCGTTTGTAGGAAAGCCTGTTTTAGGTACGTGTGCGTAGGTACAGTGGTGAGTGAGGTACAGTGGTACAACATCGTCAGCTGTTTGTCGGCCAGCGCAGCGCGCCGCGCCGGCCGGCCGGCCGCGTATGGATCGCATAATGCGTGAGTAAAACAAGGGAATACCATAGTAATCATTTATTTTGTTGTATTTATTATTATTTTGTGATTGTTTAGTTTCAATATCGGAAGAATCGACGACGATAATAATTATAATAAAAAAAATTATAAAAGTAAAAAAAACAAAATAATTTTCTGAATTTTTTTATTATTTTTATTGTGTTCTAAACACGTCACCTGACAACTCCTTAAAGTTTTCACAGTTAAAACGGTACCACCTTATATAATATAGTATCCTACTATATTACAGGCTTGCCTACTATATTTTTTGAAAAAATATATAGTAGGCAAAACTACTTATATGCACATAAGTAATTGCATAATAATTTTTGTGTTTAAACTCTTATGTAGATTGTTGAATAAATTATGTAAATGTTGGTAAGTATGAAAAACCGGCCAAGTGCGAGACGCACCAAAGGTTCCGTACCAAAAATGGCAAAAATCACGTTTGTTGTATGGGAATCCCACTCATATATTTATTTTATTCTGATTTCAGTTTGTTGTTATGGCGGCAACAGAAGTACATCATCTCTGAAAATTTCAACTGCCTAGCTACCATGGTTCATGATATACAGCCTGGTGACAGACAGACAGACAAACGGACAGCAGAGTCTTAGTAATAGGGTCCCGTTTTTACCCTTTGGGTACGGAACCCTAAAAATGCAACTTCTTTAAAATCCTACTAATTTTTTTAGACTTTTTCGCCATCTACACATATTTTTACACGTAATAATCTTGAAAATACTATATTTGATGCAAAAAAAAGTTGGCAACCCTAAGTGCGACAGTCTAAGCCACACCACAAAATTTGTCGACTGTTCAAAAAAACTTCCTGGGGCCATATTATGACCTCTTATTTCCTGGCAGTTTTCTGAATGGCTATCAATGCATCTCTTTTATTTGCTATACAGCGAGAAAGAGATGTAACTATAGCAATTCAAAAACCTGGCAAGTTTTAAGAGGTTGTAATACCCTCCTATAGATAAATTGAACCAACAATTTGAGTTTTGTTGAAACTAAACTCAAATTGCATTAATATGCCAATAAAAAAACCTACCTGGTGATTGTTGAATGGTCGCTTGTTGGAGAGCTGTTGCTGCTGCTTCTCAATCATTTCCCTTTTACGTTTCAAAAGTTCCAGTTCCAGATCTAAGTCCTATTAGAAAGTTATCTTTATGATAGAAGCCTAGTAATTTCTAAAAGAAATTATTAGTAGAGATCGGATAATCGAATGCGTTTTTACCTACAGTCAGTTGTTTGGAAGCGGCTTCTTAAATATTTAAAATTCGTAAAATCTTGATGTTTAATAAAGAAATAAGTTTTTGTTTGCTTCTTTGACTTTGAGTATACACTGAACTTGGTTAATCCCGGAATCCTTGGAGATTTTCTATATCCTTGGATTTTATCGAAACAAAAGTGCTTTCCATAATACCCAACCTCTGAACTTTAGGTAAATATGCATCCGAATATCCGATCTCTACTTATTAGTGACTAGCAGATTTAAATAATAGATTTATGCCAAATGGCACAATTTTCATTGCCAATTTTATTGGGAAGAATGCCTGCTTTATACGGGGTCAGTAACATAGCAGTACAGTAACCCAGTCCAGCGTTAACTTACTACTGGGCTCGTGTAGACACTAGTTTCAACCCAGTCCAGTGCTGACTTCTCACTCGCAAGTCAGTAAATTGACTAGCCACCGGTTCTATTTTCGGGCACAGTACGACTTACTGTCAATCCTGCATTCTACATGTATGTATAGGTTCCGGCATATAACTTGGCAAGACAAAGATGAGACAAAACATGCGCCGAGTTTAGTGTTTATAGCTACTACGCATCTTTTGTCTCGTTTTTATCTTGCCAAGTTACGTACCGGGCGGTATACCCAGTTACTGGGTCCGAAATTCCGAGTCACTGGGTTACGACCCAGACTGACCTTCTATAAACCAGCCCGATCGTCGAAATAAGTACCACGTGAAACAAAGAGAGTTGCGGTCGGTAATTTGCGAAGAATCATGTAAAAAAGGGAACTACGAGGGCTTAATGGTTCTTGGGTTTCTGTTGGTAAAATGGCCACAGAAATACAACAATCAAAGGAAATAAATAAATAAGGACATAATATTTATATTGGAACAAATAAACTGCGGTTGATATCAAACTCTATTTTAGAAGACTGGAAAATATAATAATACCTGAAGCTCGATGTGATTCGTCATCAGTGGGCCGCTCTGCGCCGCGGGCTTGTTCATCCGTGGAAAATTACGCCTCATCTTTCAATTGTTATTTTCAAGCAACTGGAAAACGTATTTATTGTAGATTATTTAAGATAAAACGACAATTTTAAAACCGACACGAATCGATAGCGAAAGCGGCAGCCATAAAAATGAGCACAGATTACTAATTTAAAAGGTCAGTGACAGTCTGACAGACAGACAATAGATTAAAAAAAAGCGAGCGCACTGTCAATGGGTGCATTGCAGGAAACTAACCGCTAAGTCATCGGTTACCACAGTATACATTTTAAGATCTTTCTCTTTGATTTTAAGCATGCTTAGAGCATACAGAACGGGAGTAAGCAAGAGCGCTCTCCTACACTAGATTTTGTTCACCGATTTTGGGGGGAGACGAGGTACACACGCACAGCACACAACTTCATATTCACGCACACTTTTGAAGCTTAAAGTCATATTGTTACACACGCACACAAAAACAGAATGACCACAAAGTTATATTGGCAGGTGGTCAAATTCGGAACTAACCATCTTAGTACAAATTCTGACAGATCACGTAGACGGCAGCGCCAAACTTACCGACAGAAATAAGTTTGCCCTTGCGTTAAGGTTAGTGATGGGACATAAAAAGACCGATGAAATTGAATGATTAGAAGCTTTGATTTGAAGATGAGTGATTATGATTACGACCAAAAAAAATTAATGTCTTCATTTTGATTTTGTGATTTGCACCAACAATCACTAAAATACGCTTACAAATAATTGTTTAATAACATACTTAAAACATCGTTCTGCCCTTTTATCCTAAAATAATGTACAGAAATGAAATTCCGATAGTGAGTGTTGGCGCAAGATGCAAGTGTAAAGGTGTGTAGGTTGTCAAAAAAGAAAATAAATTCGATTAATAATTTAATCATTTATTTACAAGTATCTATGTACAGTCAGCAGCACATCAAGCTATACAAAACTGTCAAAAATCTCCAATGAATTTTGAACCTTAAATTGCTTGTTAAGGTTCCGTAGCCTAAATGGCAAAAAACTAAACCCTAATAAATTCGTTATGTTTGTCTGTCCGTCCGTCCGTCCGTATGTCACAGCCACTTTACTCCGAAAGTATTAGGACTACACAGTTGAAACTTGATAAGTAGATGTATTCTGTAAACCGCCTTATGATTTTTACACAAAAATAAAAAAAACAAAAGATTAAAGGGGGCTCCCCATACATGGAACTGAAACTGAAAATTTCTGTGGGTCTATTTTTTTCATTAGATATGATAGTCGGGTATCTGTGTACTTTTGCATCACTAATCTTCCCAATTCCATATTGTGATTGACGAAATCGTTGTCATATGTATGTGCTTCGATATTTGGGAATATGTCCTTGCCCTGAAAGTAGTTTAATGATTTACAAACAATATACGTCGTCGTTACTGTTGGTTTCACTCTTTTGTTTATGTCCAAATTTTTTCTTATTACAATTTCACACTGACGGCACAAATCTATAACGTCTTTGGATGCGTAGATAAGCCGCCCTCTGCTTTTCTGATGAGTCAGACTTTCCTGATTATACGGTCCTAGTAAACCCTTTATGCAATTACTACATTTGAGATTTTTCATTAATGAATAAACCACAAATCCAGCAATATATTCAAGTACCTTTTCACCAAATGGTGAAAGGTACATTTGACTTTCAATATCGTCACCAATGTCGTCAGCAATATCATCCATGTTATTTAATGTAAACGTACCTTCCGCCTCATTAAATCTGGAAGTGTGATTAATTTTTTCTAATGCGGATGAACAGTTAAGAATGACAATATTTTCTAAGGGCGTGCAATTTGTACCCTTAGCAAAAGATTGTAATTCGCCATGAATCAAAATTTTTCTATATATGGCCTCAAATTGCCGTGACGTTGGATTGTCTGAATAACCCCCATGACTTCGTATAATTGAGAACAATATTTCAATGTGATCTTGACTGATTTTGTGCATTGGAAGGTAAGTTATATTGGTGTTATTATTTTGAACCAGACTATTGTACATGGACTTAGTACTCTCAATGCATATCAACATACCGAGAAATCCGGTATGTCGTGGAGATTTGAGCAAATTTTGCCAAGTGACTTTATTTTTTCCTGGCACATTTGTAAATAATTGTGACAAAATTTTTTTTCCTTCGTTCAATCTTGAAAAAGCGACTTCGTGGTTCTCAGCATTAAGTGCTCTTTTAAATCTGAATTGTCTAGTCTTAGAATCTAAAATATCAAATATGTCATTGATTAGTCTCAAAAATTCGGCTGTTGGTGTTACATTTTTAAATTCGGGTATCTTAAGGACCTTTTCGCAAAAAATTAACGCATCTGCCACGCTAGAACTGAATAACTGAGCTGCTAGATTAACATTCATAATTTTTGTTTTGAAATAAATATGATTAGATTTAAGTTTGTTGGCTAAAAAAAATAATTCTTTTTGTTGCAAATTGTGCAAGTTGACAATATAGCTCCATTTAATGTCTTTTCCTGATGCTGTTGTAAAAAAGTTATAATGTTCGAAAGTATTTCGGATTAGCTTCAGCATGTGACAAGGGTCAAGAAAAAAATGAACACTTTGACCTGAAGCAGGGTCCAAAAATGTTGTTTGTAATATGTTGGGATCTAAATTACATCCTAATTCTTCAGCCATTGCGATATTTGCTTTTGCACCATCACATGTCAAGGCTTTGATTTCAACTCCAGTATCATTTACTAACGCTAACGCATCCGTAACTAGCTGCGCCTTTTGAATACCGGGAATGCTTTTTTGGATTAAAAAATATCCGATTGGCAGTTTAAATATTTTGTTGATGCCAACAATCAGAAAGACAAGTGCATCAGTTGCTAAGTTACTGTTGTCAGTCTGGTAATCAAAGCCATGGTTAACATAGCCAAAGAAACGTTGACTCTTTGGATCCCATTCCGTGTGCTCTTTTATTTTTATTTCATCAATGATAAGTGCGCAATAAATTTTTTCGGAACTTTCATCTGCTTTGACTTTTAAAGCGTTTAAAGCTTCGCGAGTAAAACCTGGCTTACCGTCAATATGACTATACCATTTCGATAGCGTCCGCGGGTGAGGTAAACATGTTCCAAATGTTTTGCGTACATATTTGTATGCTTTTGGTGAGTAATAATTTAGTGTAAGAGCAAAACATCTTAATTCCGGTGAAAATTTTGTCCGGGGAAGTTTATCATTTTCGGCTATTTTTATCTGTCTCTGAAGGAGTTCTTTTTCTTCTACTCCTATTTTTTCTAATAAATTTCGCTCTTCTTTATGTATCAATGACTTTTGTATTAAATTATCAAGAATTTCCTTCAAACTATTGACTTTCTTCTTTAAATATCTGTTTTGGTCTTGCAATCTCTTAATCTTCTTTTTTTGGAACATTATTTCTCTTTTCAATTTTCTCTTCCTAGGTGTATCATACTGCAACAAAATAGATCAAGATTTACTCTTAAAAGATTATTAAAATAATTGCATTCCTATTGTTGGTTCAAAATAATATATTGTAACTAGTCTGCTTTTGATACTTCAGCTCTTTATTTTTTCAGGGTTATTATAAAACTAGTGGCTGCTGGCGGCTCCGCTTAAGTGGAACTTAGATAATCAGTAGAAAAGGTATAAAAAAATAGTATCCGTTATACTTTGCATTTAGTAAAAGTTGATTTTTGACATCATAAACATTAACTTTAAATTCAATTCAATAGAATAGAATAACTACATTATATTTACCAGTTGACGTTGTGTAGATGATGGCTGCATAGGATTTGACAGCGTGAGATCTGAAGGAGCCCTATAATTTAGAAGTAGCGTAGGATTTAGGGGAGCTGGCGATGGTATTAGATCTGAAGCTGGTTTAGCAACAGATACTGTTGATATCTGTTCACTGGTAATGTGCATTTCTGATTCCAAAGAAACCACGGGTGTACTTGGTACATTAGCATTATCTAATAAATTTATTAGAACTGGGCTGGCATTTGATATGGAGTCCTAAAATATAAAACAACCACTGTTAAAAAATACTGTTATTCTTTATATACAGGGTGCCTCAAAACTTTGCCACACGATGAGAAAGTACCTTAGATATTGAAGATAGGAAATTCTTTGAAACATTTGTTCTACAACTTCTCCAAAAACAGACAAAAAATTCCAACTTTTCATACAAAACTTGATCAGCTGTTCGGATATTTGTATGGAAAGTTTTATATTTTTTTGTCTGTTTTCGGAAAAGTCGTATAACAAATGTTGTTGTTTATGATGTTAGTAATCTACTCCTGCGAGGTTGTTAGTGTTTTACAAATAACCCTGTGTCAATATGTGTGGCCAATCAGGCCAAAAAGTAGTCCAAATTATATCAAAATCAATCTTACCGTTACAGAAATTTGCAGAAACATACAGACAGAAGCAAAAAAAAAAAGTTTTTTTTATACACGCTGAAATTTTAATCATTTGGTTCCCGCCGTGGGGTGGTTCCACTCATGATTACAAGCAACTTTTACTATGGGGCCAATTCTCCTGCTCGCAAAAAAAAACAGCTGTTCCATACAAAAGTGCAGTACCTACTCGACCTTAATGTACGGAACAGCTGATATTTTTTTTGCGAGCAGGAAAGTTGGCCCCATAGTAAAAGTTGCTTGTAATCATAAGTGGAACCACCCCACGGCGGGAACCAAATGATTAAAATTTCAGCGTGTATATGTACCGGTTATACTTTTATATGCATTTAGTAAAAAGCAGTTTTTTTACATTTTAAACCAACACGTCAAATTCAATTATTTGTATGGAACAAAATAGAATAACTACATTATATTTACCAGTTGACGTTGTGTAGTAGATGATGGTTGCACAGGATTTGACAGCGTGAGATCTGATGGAGCCCTATAATTTAGAAGTAGCGTAGGATTTATTGACAGTCGGGGAGCTGGCGATGGTATTGGATCTGAAGCTGGTATAGGAACAGATACTGTTGATATCTGTTCACTAGTAGTGTACATTTCTGATTCCAAAGACACCACGGGTATACTTGGTATCTTTGCATTATCTGATAAATTTATTCCGTCACTTAGGCTAGAATTTGATTTGGATTCCTAAAATATAAAACAACCACCTGTTAAAAAATATTGTTATTCTTCATTTACAGGGTGTCCCAAAATTTTGCCACACGATGGGAAAGTACCTTAAATATTGAAGATAGAAAATTTTACAGAAAGGAGAGTTCATTTTGTTCTAAAAAATAAATCGAATCACATTCAAATATTTTTTAAAAATCGCATAGGGACAATTCCATACAAATCGTAATAATTAAATTAATGTTTAAATATTAATTTTCATAGTCTTATTTTTGTTTAAGACGCTATGTTGTTTGATAAAAAGTAATCCTAACGAGTAATTCTTTCAAACGGTATCGTAAAAATAAAAAGTTATTTTTTTTTCATATTTAGTGGGTTCAATTCCTGGTTGAGGTTGAGGCGGGCGATTTTTTAAAAATCTTTAAATTCAATTAGAATGATTTTTAAAATCGAAATTAAGTCTTCTTTCAGTAAATTTCCTATCTTTAATATTTGAGGTACTTTCCCTTCGTGGGCAAAGTTTTGGGACACCCTTTATAGGTAATTTAAAACACCGCCTTGCGGAAATTAGAGAATTCAGTACAAAAAGTAACATAATGTGTCCTTCTTAGTCCCGTGAACTATTATTGTGCCAATCAGGCCAAAAAGTAGTCTAAATTATATCAAAATCAGTCTTGCCATTTCAGAAATTTGCAGAAACATACAGACAGATGCCAAAAAATGTTTTTTTATAAGTACCGTTTTTACTTTTAAATACATTTAGTAAAAAGCTGTTTTTTTTACATTTTAAACAGACAAGTCAAATTCAATTATTTGTATGGAACAAAATAGAATAACTATATTATATTTACCAGTTGACGTTGTGTAGATGATGGCTGCATAGGATTTGACAGCGTGAGATCTGATGGAGCTCTATAATTTAGAAGTAGCGTAGGATTTAATGACAGTCGGGGAGCTGGCGATGGTATTGGATCTGAAGCTGGTATAGGAATAGATACTGTTGACATTTGTTCACTAGTAGTGTGCATTTCTGACACCACGGGTATGCTCGGTATCTTTGCATTATCTAATAAATTGATTCCGTCATTTGGGCAAGAATTTGATTTGGATTCCTAAAATATAAAACAATCAGATTTGAAACTATTGTTATTCTTCGTATATAGGGAATTTAAAAGTTGCCTACTGTTAGATATCAGACGGCATCAAGAAAGGAAAGGTAAACAATATCAAAATAAAGATAAAAGAACCCTAAAAACAACCCGGTTGACGCATTGGATAAGATGAAGACAAGACAAACATTTGTGTGCAAGAACGTGTCTGTTTGTCTTGGTATTTTCTTTGTATTATAAGTATTTACAAAAGAAATATCCATTTGTATCGGTTGTCTAGTTACCATATTACATGCTAGATGGCGCTGTATGGAAATATAAAACAACGCCTAAGAATGAAAGAAATACAAAATAATGTAAGTATGTCTTACATCATGTTTTGTAATAGATACTGATAATGATAAGTATAATTTTAGCATTAAATATCTGCAATAAATTAAAATACTGAAAAAGTGTAAGAAGTGTAAATAAGTGTGAAAATAAGTGTAATTAAAGTGTAAATACTGAAAAAAGTGAAATAGTGTAAAATTCACCACTGGCTACTCAAATTACGCCCTCTGTCACTCCGGTCAGGTGCCCAGCAGGCCTACCACCTATCTTAAAAAGTTTTCAAATTGATAAAGTTTATGACGTCAGTGCACTGTCCGTCCTTGCCATCGTGTTATGACATAACAAGGACGGATAGAGCATAGCTATGGCTTAATGAAACTGTGATTTTTTAATTGGTTAGTGCGGCCATGTTAAATGACCAGTCATGCAACCATAAAGTTTTATAAAAAATAATGCTAGCTGATGAGTTCTACCGTTTTGAAGTTGGAACGTTGGGAAGTAAGTATTGAAATTCATTTTTGCGCTGAACTTCAAATTTATAATGTGATGAACTAGAACCCCCAAGGAAAATGTGGAACGCCCCGCATTCTTTTTTCAAATGGAATGATAACATTTCAGAGCATAAGTGAGAAAAATATATTTTATTGTTTCAATATTCATCTTACCCTAGAAAAACAATTAAATTTCGTTGGTTTGGCGCCCTCAATCAACTTTCTTCTACTAAAAACTGATTGAAAACATGAATCATCAAAATGGTCTGAACAAATGACGCTTGTTCTTTTCGGCACCCAACTATCTTTTTTTCTGCAAAACTTTATCCATTTGTTTTTTAAAATGCGATCATTCGGAAATCTGTGAAATAAATGATATACATACATAAATATACCATCGCACAAGTTTCAATTTAATAGACAAAACACTAGAGAAAAGTAGACACCCGTATTTTTTCTAGTGTTTCTTCTATTAATTATCTTAATATAAAAATAGCATTGTGATTTGTTAATGCCTAAAATCTAAAAAATCTATAAATCACTTGTGTTTTTGAAATCAAGACAACATCAGAGAAACTAAGATTGAAAAATTTATGTACTGATCAGATCACATTCATTCTCTTTGACTTCGTTCATTCGTCTTCTTCAACTTTGTCACAGCACTAAGACTTCTACCATGGTGTTTGGTATCGATTTGCTATCGCAATCTCTATCGTTAGCTTTACTAAACAAACTGGGTTTTCTTCGTGATTATATTATAGTTTGTTAGTAAAATTATACTTACGTGTGAAAGGAAATCCCGTCCTTATTAAAATTGGAAGTTTCAGATCGCCTTTTGCACAATATCACCGCACAATTCACCATTTTCGCGGAGCTGCGTTCGGCGATATGTATTCTTTCAAAATGGCGAGTGTTCGCGAGCAACTAGTTTTTATAAACTGACACGACCAAATTGGTCATGTACTTTGGTGAAAGGGGGTGCCTGCATATGCCTACTCCCGTTCTGTATGCTCTAAGTAAGCATGGAAAGTAAATATCATTTGTTATATAAGGTTACATACGAGGCAAACATCTTGAAATCTGGTGGATTACACAGAATGCGTATTTTGGGTACGCGCACGTTGGGAAAGGGACGTGCGCTATTGGTCGCTCACAATTGCATATGCACGAATCCTCGTCGAAAACGTGTCAAGATGTTTGCCTTGTATTGAGGGTCAATTACGAGTTGGTGTTTTGTTCTCACTTCACTTTGCGAATAGTTAACTATCGTCTTCTCTTCAGGATTGGAATAAAAAGATTTTTTTAATTTTATAAAACAGTTCAAAATGTTTCAAACAAGTGTTTTTTTTTGTTGTTTATGTTTATTTATTTTTATTTATAAATTTTGTACACACACAATATTTAACATAAAAGAAGTGGACAGAGTAGTAGTACAAGGGCGCCGCTTATTTCATGTTGAAATTTCTTCCAGCGGGCCCGGGACTAGAGTTGTTCATAACGCCTATAAAGCAACAGCACGCTACAGACTATTATGCTATTGATTTCTAGCGCGCTATTAAATACGCTACGTTATAGCGCGCTATTTATCAGGAAGCGTGCGGGCGGCTGGCTGGCGCGTTAGATGCAGCACGTTAGATCTCGTAACACGTTACGTCACACGTCGTTTGTTAGACAGATCGCACGCTATACAAAAATGTTATTTATTAATACGTTGCATTTTAGTCTTAAATAAAATAAAGCAGTAATGTAAACTAATGAACTTTCTTTCATACTTTTCGGGCTTAGAACTGTCTATAATACAATTATACGATTTTGGAAAAACAAATATGTCGGAAAAAAGTCTAGGTAGGAAAACTTTGTCTAGTGATCTGTAGTTAAGAAAAACAGGCGCAAGCGATTTTCGACCTAATTGACTTTGGAAATTCGGTTGTTTTTTTGCCGTATTCTCGTTCACTAACTTCGATGTTTCATTAAAAACCGTGATTTTTATAAATGTCAATAAGGTCGAAAATCGCTCGCACTCGTTTTTTAAACTAGTTTTCACTAGACAATGTTTTCTAGTTAAAAAAAACAGGTGCAAGCGATTTTCGACTTTATGGACGTTTGAAATTCGGCTGGTTTTTGCCGTATTCTCTTTCACTTACTTTGATGTTTCATTAAAAACCGTGATTTTGATTAATGTCAATAAGGTCTAAAATCGCTTGCACTCATTTTTTTAACTAGTTTTCACTAGACAATGTTTTCTAGTTAAAAAAACAGGTGCAAGCAATTTTCTACCTTATTGACGTATGAAATTCGGTAGTTTTTTCCCATATCTCTCGTTCACCTATTTTTGCTTAGCTAAATTAAATAGCTTAATAATACTAAATAACTGACTTAATAAATAACTCATAAAAGTCCTAATCGAACTAACACAATATAAGATCGCGCGCGATATAATACCTAGCGTGCTGCGTGAGAAACGCGTGTAACGCATCCGGTAGCAACAGCGCGCACGCGATGAAAGCCCACGCCCGCGACCGGCCAACGACGCTACTTGTTGCCACGCGCGATATTCATAGCGCCATAACGTCTACTTACATAGCGCGCTATAATATAGCGCTAGACGCTATATTAACCACCTCTACCCGGGACAGGAAAGAACATTGAAAGGGGCAGACGTGTGTAGCTCAAGATAAAAATACGTTATCTATATATATTCACAATACTATATACATACATACATACGATACGAATACATATATTTAAAATAAAAGATGAAAGTTGTAAAAAAGAGAGTAAGGCAGAGTTATGGACAAGTGGACAGATAGTACTCTTTCAGTCGTTTTTTGAAAAGAGATATGGTGCGACAATCTCTGATGGCTGGCAACGAATTCCAGAGACGGACGGCGTGCACGGAGAAGGAATAGGAAGCAAAGTTGGAGTTATGAACGGGGAATTTTAGAATGGATTTGAGATGGGATCTACAGTCGGAAATAGGTGGGTGGCAGAAGGAAAAACGATCGCGGAGGTAAGAAGGATAAGAAGGATTGTAAAGAACATCGAAGAGGAGACAGAGGATTCTAACATTCCTGCGCTGACGTATAGGGAGCCACTTAAGTTCCTTCCGAAAGTTGGAAACGTGGTCGTACTTGCGTAGACCGAAGATAAAGCGGATAGCAAGATTTTGAAGGCGCTCAAGTTTGTTAAGTAATAGCTCGGTGGCATCTAAGTAGCAAACATCAGCATAGTCAAGAAGAGGTAGAATGAGTGACTGGGCAATAGAGATTTTGGTAGGCAAGGGAGGGCAGAAAACTTTGGAGACATTTAAGGGAATGAAAGGAAAAGTACATCTTGCGACTAACATCGGCGACATTAGTTGACCAGTCAAGGTTCGAGTTAAATATTACACCCAAGTTCTTGACTGTGTCACTGTATGGAATAGTGATCCCATCTAGCAACAACGGTGACAACTGTAGAGGGTGGGCTAAGTTCCGCATATAATATCTACTGCCAATGATGATGGCCTGTGATTTGTTGGGGTTAACAAGGAGGCCATACTGCTTAGCCCAGGTGGAAATACGGCTTAGGTCAACATTAATTTCGGCAATGGCTGAGTCCACATCGTCAGTTTTAAAATGGCGGTATAGCTGCAAGTCGTCTGCATAGAGATGAAATTTGGAGGAGATGACTCTAGTGACAGAGTTAATGAAGATGGAGAAAAGGAGTGGCGAAAGAACTCCTCCTTGGGGTACTTTATTTTATTTTTTTCTTTAAACTATCAATCTAAATCAATTGAACTTATAATATTTCATTTGTCAAATTCGCCTTAGAATCCTTAGTAAATATTTTCAAAAATCGATCAGTTATTAACATTTATTTTCAGTTGTTACATACATACACACACCTGTGTTCTAATGTTCAATATTAATGGGTGAAACCCTAATAGTACCTATAGGTGGGAGGACACTTTTTCTGGTGATAAAAAGGATAATACTTAGCTAAGATTTGTCAGCTTGGCAAAACATATCCGATTAAACTAGAGACTCTGTAGAGCTGAAGACCTCGCGTTTGTAGCATTTGTCCGCCATTCTAGAAATGTTTGAATAACTTAATCGGCAATTTTTTTTATATAATTTTCGAACCTGCTCACAAAATTTCACGAGAATCGGTTGGGAAATGCGACCTGTAAAGGAGAACAAACGGACAGCCGGACGCACTGACGAAAGCATTTTTTCGCAAACTGAAACAGAAACGCTTCGCTCGCACTTTGCGATTGCTCGGTCAATATTACACCTTTATACTGTCATCCCATGTATTTTCAGCGAGATCTGAAGTGCTAATTAAAAATAAACAGTTTTCATAAACTAATTTTGAAAAAAGTGCACTTATTTACAAAAAATCTCCAATATTTCAGAATGTAAAACAGTTTTAAACTCTGTTTTTTTCTTAATGTTTCTAACATTGTATAAAACTTATTTTAAACAGTTAATAAAACTGTTTAAAACACGTGATTTAAAACAACTTGTTTTAATCACTATCTCTTTCACTCGTTGACTCAATCGCATGATTTCCTCCCTTTCACTCGATACTATTCGCAAAGTGAGGTGAGAAACACAACTCGTATAATTCGTATCACGAAAGATGACCACAAATAGCGCCCATCTTCGCATCATAACTCATGAAGGAAAAGACATATGACAATATAATATTTCATAATATTCTTATAGTTATTTACATTATTTTTGAATATATGAAATATTATTTTATCTTAAGTCTTTTCTTCATGAGTTATGATTGGAAGATGGGCGCCATTTGTGGTCACTTTCGTGATTCGAACCAAAGAGAATATAATCACTGAACTGTGTACCTAGGCCCTCTATATCATTACTTTCCATGGTTAAAATGTACTCTATGGCAATCGATGACTCAGCGTCTGTCTGTTGGAATCCTAATAACGTGTGGTCCAACCAAGGAGGTTTATAATAGGGAGTGAGTACTCTACAAAAATTTTCACCTATCGTTTAAAAGAAATTCAACTTTATTGCATTGCTCATAGAGTTGAAATTCTATCGACGACATTGACTGAAGGCACTACTGTGTGAATGAGACAACACCAGGTGGAGGTCGGTGTCTCGTTCGCACAATTGCCATTACTAAACAATAATACCACGATAGTAGGACTAAAAATATGTACGTTACCAATCAAGTAGTGTATCAAAATTAAGGATTCGGAGTGGGAAGTCGAATATATACTATTTAAATATTAATTTTAGAATGACACATAATAATTGTAATATAAAACAGAACTTTTTTGATTTAATTAGATATCTACAATAATGCTAATCAGCAATCATCGGTGAGGTGGTAATAAATAGAAGTGTCAATCCTGGCAACTCCGATTTTGACCTTGAATTTCAATTTAAGAATTTCAATCTATAGGAAATGTTACTTTACAAAACTAGTGTGACCATAAATACTTCACCATTTCAGATTTCCAAAAAAAAGAAATTGTTCTATTGAAATGGCTAAGGGTCGCAGGCGAGACGGTAAAATTAATAATAATAATCAAATTCATGTTTGTGCGCCTATTTTGATGAAACTCGGTTTCTGGTACTATTTCAACATGAAAATAACAACGCAATGTTAAAATTTTTAAAAATCCAAGATGGCGGCTAACTTTTTTGTTTTTGGGCCGATTTCGATGAAACTCGGTTTTCGGTACTATTTTGACAAGAAAATAACAACGCAATTTTTAAAAAACTGAAAATCCAAGATGGCGGCCAACTTTTTTGTTTTAGGGCCGATTTTGATGAAACTCTGTTTTTGGTACGATTTTGACAAGAAAATAACAACGCAATGTTGAAAACTTACAAAATTCAAGATGGTGGCCAACTTTTTTGTTCTTGGGCCGATTTCAAAAACAAATTAGCAGCCATTTTGATCTTTTTTATTTTTCCATCAGTTTACATTGAGTTGTTTTTTCTTGTCAAAATAGTTCCAAAAACCGAGTTTCATCGAAATCGGCCCAAAAACAAAAAAGTTGGCCGCCGCCTAAGATTTTTAGTACTTTAAAAAATTGCGTTGTTATTATTTTGTCAAAATATTACCAAAAACCGAGTTTCATCGAAATCGGCCCAAAAACAAAAAAGTTGGCTGCCATCTTGGATTTTTAATTTTTTCAATATTGTGTTATTATTTTCTTGTCAAATTAGTCCTAAAACCGAGTTTCATTAAAATCAGCCCCAATCACAAATAAAAGAGTTGGCTGCCATATTTGTTTATATTTTTAACATTTCTTTGTTATATTTTTATCAAAATAGTAACAAAATCGAGTTTCATAAAATCGGCCCACGAACAATATAGTTGGCCGCCATTTTGTTTTTTTTTTTATATTTTAAACATTGTGTCGTCGTAAATCTCTTGCACCCATTTTATTAACTTTACAAGTAAAGAAATTGGTGCAAGTATTTTAGACCTTATTGACATCTTTACCAAAATAACAGTTTTTAATGAAACAGCAAAGTAAATGAACAAGTATAATTATGGGAAAAAGCAACCGAATTTCAAAGGTCAATAAAGTCGAGAATCGTTTGCATCTTTTTTTGACTACAGATCACTAGACAATGTTTTCCTACTTTTACTTGTTTTTCCAACATTCATTTGTTTTTCCGAAATTCACGCACATTGTATTTTTATAAAAAAATGGAATAAACTTTAAAGTTGCGTAATTATTTACACTTGAACTTAAATTGAATTGAATAAACTAGATTTTGTATTGGTTAATTACCATATTTAAAAAATAAAAACAAAAAAGCAATTTAATAAAAACGTGATAAATAAATTGTTCCAATTTTTTTTTAATAAATAATTATTTTCTGTTTTTTAGTTAACGAGCTAAATTAAAAATATACCACCGCCTATCAGAGTACTCGTCAAGACCATTCAAACGAGTCCAAACTCGATGGGGTTGAAAGGTTTTATTACAAAGTTCCTGTGGCCTTCTTCCGGCTTCCTTCATCAGACTCTTGGATACTATTACCCAACAGAGCACTCGTCAAGACGATTCAAACGAGCCCAAACTCGACAGGGTTGCATGATTTCAATATTGAGTTCCTATGGCATGGCCTCCAGACTTCATCATCCAACCCTGAACCTCGTCTCCCGTCAGAGTTCTTGTCAAGACAATTCTAACAAGCCCAAACACGATGGGGGTTGTATAGTTTCATTCATCATAGAGTTCCTGTGGCGTTCTTTCGGCTCCATCATCAGATCAGCTCAATGACATTGTAATATTGCATTTCCTTCCATTTCTGACCTGTGTTCAAAGTTTCAAGTCTCTAGCTCATCGGGAATTCAGTATAAAATCGTTTGCAAAATTTGTGCTCAAACAAACAAAAGAGCGAGCAACCTAATAAAAACGCGGTAAAAAGTGTTAATAATAAATAAAGGACTACCTAGGTATTTAAGTTTATATTAAACAGTTTAAAGTATTATGTATGTCTCCGGCCAACCATACGGTTTGGTCACCCTAATGAAGAAAAGGACACATACATCTACTTGACCTCTCTGTCGGCTCGTTTTGGGGCGAAGCGCTCATTCCGGTTTATAGTACTATTTCCATGGGTCCAACAGACTAAAAAGTTACATACAGCCGTTTATCGATATATTTTTCAATCGATTCGGTTTCATTTCATCCTTTCATTTCTTGTTCCACATTCCTTCTGCCTAAAAACCTAATTCCTTTTCACTTTTTTCCTCAGATAGCTTCCAAAGAGGTCTATGACCTTGCTGATGCCTTGGAGAAAGAGCGCAAACGATTAGAAGCTGCGGCGCCGAAGAAACGGACTCCCTCCGAAATGTTTCGTGGTTTTTGAAACAAACATGAGAATCAATTCGGCTCTAAATTGTAACAGAAAGAGATTTCGTGCTCTCTTCTTTGTAACGTGGTAGGTACATTTTTATAGGTTTTTTTTTTATGTTTCAGGTGGAGGATGAAGTTGTGGAAACATCTGAACCACCTAAGTAATCAATTTCATGGGAGAAAATCAGAAAAATTACCAATCAATTTCATGGGAGAATCTCAATCAGAAAACTCATACCTACAATACTCAAATCAAAAGAAATTGTTTTGCAACTAAATTACATGTAGTTTCTATATTTAGCAAAATAAAATGAACACATTATACTTTCCTTATTTATTTCCCTTTAACAATAAATCACATACATTTGTAACTTGCTACAATATTATTCTGAGCTACATCTTAAACATCTATTTACTCTACGTCAGAACCGCTGCATTCGTCTAAAACGATCCCTGCAGACATGAGGTACTGATATAACTCTTGGTCATCTAATTCATCAAAATCATCTCCTTTTGCTGGTTTCTTAGTATCCGCTTGTTTTTTAGCATCCGGTTTTTTTACTTGTTTGGAAACGTTTTTCGCGTTGACTTTAGTGGGTGTAGGATTTGTGACTGTTTTGGTTTGTTGAGCTTTTATTGGTGTGACTTTGGTAGTTTTTATTGGAGTGATATTTTTGGTGACTTCTGCAGGTTTTGCAGTAACATTGACAGGTTTTGCAGTAACATTGACAGGTTTTGCAGTAACATTGACAGGTTTTGCAGTAACATTGACAGGTTTTGCAGTAACATTGACAGGTTTTGCAGTAACATTGACAGGTTTTGCAGTAACATTGACAGGTTTTACAGTAACATTGACAGGTTTTGTATAAGTTACCGTGGGTTTATCGTTCTTAACCTCAGTTTTCGTCGTAGTGACATTAGGTTTTGTTGTATTGACATTGGTTGTTTTTGTATCAACATTGGTTGTTTTCGTGTTAACATTGGTTGTTTTTGTGATAACATTGGTTGTTTTTGTAGCAATGTTGGTTGTTTTTGTTTCAACAGTGGTTGTTTTCGTATTGACTACTTGAGCTGTTGTTGCTGCTTCATTAGATACTTTACTTTCTGTAGGTTTAGTGACGATAGCCTTAGCTCCAGTTGTATTAGTGACTTTACTTTCTATAGGTTTTGTGACTGGTTTAACAGCACTTGTACTAGGGACTTTACTGTCCGTCGGTTTTTGAGTACTAGCAACTGTTTTGGTGTTAGGAGCGACAATGTTAAGCTTTGTTTTATCATCCGTGGCAACATTTGTAATAGTTTTAGCGGTAGTATTCGATGCAGTAGTCTTATTATCTTCAGTCACTGTTGCCTTAGTAATTTCTGGCTTTTTAGTAACAGTTGTATTTTTTGTTTGGGTGTTACTTAGAGTCTTTGTAGCAGGTATGTTTTGTGGTTTATTTTCAACAGGTTTTACGGGACTAGCACTTTTTGCTGATGCGACACTAGTTTTCTGAACATTAGGCTTGGCATCTGCAGGTTTTGGGGCCGTTTTGACTGCTTCAGCAGCTTTACCTGTATTGGGTTTTGTTTTGATGTTACTTTCTATGACAATAGGCTTGATTTCTTCAACTTTTTTCACATCTGGTTCTTTAGCTTTTTCAATAGCAGACTTATCTTTTGTTTCCTCCTTTACTTTTATACATTCTTTCGGTACATCATTATTCTCTTTAGGTGCCTGATCTATAGAGTCTTTGTTTTCAGCGGGTATATCCTCTTCGGGAATTCCATATATTGTTTTTAGATTTTTAGGACATTGTATAAATCTGTAGCATGGTGATACTGTTATCTTCGCAGCGCCTGTAACAATCAATACAAGTAAATGAGCAAAAATACGTATGTGTAAAATTTTCTAATCTGTATAATCTCATACTAACCGCAGAATATGTTCTTCATGCTGCACAGTTGGTCGTAGTCGGCGATAGTCTTAACTTGCGCCGCGAAAGTATTATTAACTCGCACTATGCGCTTGAACGCCACGAAATTGTATTTCTTCAGGAAGTGTCTTAAATACTTCCTCTCTGGCTTCGTTGAGAAATGTACCTGTGAACATATATAACGATGAACTCCTTTTTGCATCGCAATCTTGATATTATTTAGAGATAATCTTCAAATAGCGTCAATGATACTTCATTAAGTAAATAATGGAATAGTGGGTTAGGTATAATAATTAGTAATTTACGAGAAAATAAAACAAAATGTGATAAAGTAATACCTACTAACTACACTATGATCGATCAAACTTATCTTTACGATTATTTGCAAAATAGTGTAAAGTTGACGACTTACTTTAACATTCAAAGGGTTGAAAGTGCTCAGCAATCTCTGTGTGACATTCAGTCCCAGTGCCTGCAACAACATTACACACACATTATTTATACATATAAGTCTGACGCCATAATAACAATTTCTAATTGTTGTGTTGTGCGGCTGTTAGAGGTAAGATAGCCAGTTCCTCAGTGACGAGGATTCCGGGTGTAGTGCGCTTCCACCTTCGGCCTTATCGCCACTTAACATCAGGTGAGGTAAAGGCTAACCCAACTAAGTACTACCCCATACTTCATACTTAGGCGTGGCGAAAATACATGTTGATAACGAACCCAGTTTAAGCGACATTGAATTTCATTTTGAATGATAAAATGCCGCATTGCCTTACAACAACTAGTTTTTAAGGAGCCCGTAGCGATTTTGCCGCTGACTGCCGCTCCCTCGCTTGCACATTATGTTTTCTCAAGATTTCTTAAATCTGAGTGCATAATTGAAAAATGTGTCTCGGCCACTTTTCGCAATATAAGATTACGGACATTTCAACACATATTTCAGTTTCGAGTTGCTAAAGTACAAAAAGTTATCGTATTTGCCAGTTTAAATAACTGTTTGAAACGACAACTGTCTGTACTTTAGCAACAAAAAACTGAAATATATTTTAAAACGTCTGTAATCATATTGGACCGTCGGCCAACCAGGTTCATTTTCGATCTATCGCATATTAGCACCAGACCAAATTCGCAAGATAGCCATTAGGTTGGTGTTATCAAATATCGTCGTCTGGGTTGCGAAGTAGGAAGCTTCTGGGAGATACGCCACCCTGAACTTGGTCACCCATCGCTAACAAAATATCGATCGCATATTTATATAAATCGTGGACAGGGTCGTGGGTGGCATCATTGAACCTGAACTATTTTTTGTGTTTTCATATCGATCGAATAAGGAACGAGGATCACAAGAGCATATATGTGAAATGTACTTACCTGGCCTGACCTCCTAGACGCTTCCTGAAAGCGACGCAAGACTGTGGTTTTATATACGCCTGGGACCTGTCTTACCACCTGAATGTAATTATATGCCAATATGTAGTCGATTAATTTTTGGAAAAAAGTCTCTTGGTTTCTACCCTGGCCGCGCACATGCTTCCTGAAAACTAACCAAGCCGAAGTCTAACATGTTTGTAATGATGCCACCTACGACCCTGTTCAACATTTATATCAATATTCGATCGATTATTTTTTGCGATTGGAGATCATTGTATGGAAGGCCATATGTTCAGGGTGGCATATCTTCCAGAAGCTTCCTACTTCGGAACCCAGACGACAATATTTGATAACACCAAACTAATGGCTATCTTATCAATGTGGTCTGGTCCCAATATGCGATAGATTGAAAATGAGCTCCTTGGCCGACGGTCCATATATTGCGAAAAGTGGTCGAGATACATTTTTCGATTACGCACTCAGATTTAAGAAATCTTGAGAAAACATGAAATGTGCTAGCGAGAGAGCGGCAGTCAGCAGCAAAATCGCTACGGGCTCTTAAAATACACTTACGTTTCTGACGTCATCACTAGCTTCGTTTTTGATCTTCTCAACCACCATTTTCTCCTCGTCGTTTGGAGCGTCGTCCGGTAAGGCTTGCCACACCTAACAAAATCAAATAATGTTGTAATTAATTAATGGAATAATAAATGTACATATACCAGAAGTGGGATAAAAGATTCACTTTAAATATTAGATGCATGTTTATTTTTTTAGTATGGACAGGGGTCTAAGTCCACGCTTAAACTTTTATATTAGCCTACTGCTCGCGGCTGACTCAGTCGAGCCAGCGCACGAGGGATGTCATGTGTCGGTTGAGACAGATCTACGCGACAAAAAGAGAAGTGCTTCGGAGGAGCTTATAATAATAGCCCGCAGCGCTGTGTAAATTGAAATTGTACTTAATTGCCGTGCAGCGAGAGTAGCTTATTATTTGTATGTCCTCGCGCAGATGAACTTATTACTTGGAACTATTTTACCTTGATCATAATCTTCTGTAGTTCGTCTTCGAGCGCGCGCAAAGTGACGGCACAATATAGAGAGTACAGTAGTTGAGCTTAGTACTTCGTGGGCTCGAGCAACGCACACATAGACAGCTCTCACCGACACGGAATCTTTGCTACGTTCAAAACACTTCAAGCGCGAGTGCCACGTCACGCAGTTGTACCACGTCGACCCCCGCGTCAGTCATTCGTACGTAAGTATTGTATTATCTCTGTTCGTACGCTTTGTGGGACTCCAGTTAATAAACGCAAAAGGCAAAAATAAAACTTACTATAAAATTGTTCAGCTAAACTTGACTTAATATTTTACTCGACTTAATACTGAATATTTTTTTTTTCGAAACCAGTGGACCCAGAAAGGTAAGCAAATAGTGAATTTTGTAATAGCTGTTATGATTATTTTAGACGCAGTTAAATAAAAAGGCAGTTTTCATTAATTATTGTTGTTTCTAAATCAACAGCGCAATACAATAATAATTAATAATTTTACCTTATTTATAAGTCAATTTGATGTATACTGAATACTGATTTCTATTCGAAAATAGACATACCTACCTACTTAGGTATATAAGAAACAATAAGTAACTACTTAATTTTATTTAAATGTATTATGTTATACGACGGCACGTCAGATGTACTGGCAAAAATAATGTATGATCTCTGTACTTGTGTACTCAAATTATAATCATAAATGAATTGCTTAACACGTTTTTATTAGGTTGCTTTTCTATATATATCTTACTCAAATTCTAAATCTCATTGTTTGTGCAAGGTTCATGTTCGCGATTGATACGTTTTGTTTATTGTTGACTCGAGTCGTCGAGCGAGACACATCGCACGGGATGAAAAAAAGAGACAACCAATGATTGGAAAGTGGAAACAAATGCTTTTGCGCAATGGGCTCGTTCACTTGAATGAAACTGTCTGTTGAGTTTGCACATTGAATTTCTTATTTATACATTAACCATAGAGTGTAAAACAAAAATCAATTACCTATTGATAAAAAGAAGTGATACTAAAATGTGTAGTGTTGTGATGTAAGCTAAGTCGGAGCTGACAACCCTAGCGCGACGCCCGAGTTGAGGTATGGATTTCAAGGTCACGCGGGAGCTAAACTTCTGTACCTACTCTCTCTATTTTGTGGTGACGGCGTCCAATTCACAGTAACCATAGGGACCGGGCTTCGATCATTCCAAAAAGGCACCTTATTCGTGTGATCCTAAGGGCTATTTTACCTTGATCATGATCTTCTGTAGTTCGTCTTCGAGCGCGCGCGAAGTGACTGCGTCGAGTTCATAGCAACCGTCGGGGCCCGGCTTCGGCTGCGGTGGAGGGGGTAACGGCTTCTTAGGCCGCTCCACTACTGGTGAAATAATTAACATATTAAAGTAGGGCCAATTTAATAGCTCACATTTGACATTTGTCAGTCTTTAGTGTTGTCTATCAGTAGTTAAATTGCTTTATTTGTGACTAGCGGCCGCCCACGGCTTCACCCGCGTGGTTCCCGTTCCTGTGGGAATATCGGAATAAA
This sequence comes from Agriphila geniculea, assembly GCA_943789525.1. Classification (NCBI taxonomy): domain Eukaryota; kingdom Metazoa; phylum Arthropoda; class Insecta; order Lepidoptera; family Crambidae; genus Agriphila; species Agriphila geniculea. The sequence continues at coordinate 10,417,573 of OX038895.1, forward strand.
AAGTATTCTATGTTTTAATCTAGGCTATCTACTATCTGTGTGCCAAATTCCAACCAAATCCGTTCAGTAGTTTTTGCGTGATTGAGGAACAAACATCTAAACATCCAAACCCACAAACTTTCAAATTTATAATATTAGTAGGTTTATAGGTTTATTATACCTAATAAATATGTATTATTAACTAAAAAAGTTAAGCTTTTGTACCTAAAAAATAAAAAGATACTGTGTGTGCCCTTGGAAGATTATGTTGTTGAATTTTGATGAAGTATCAAATGTGATCTATTAAATTGGCCCTACTTTAGCTTCACATACTATAAGATAAGACATAAAGATTTAACTCATACATCCTTACTAATCCTTACTAATTTTACAGTACTAGGCACGTATCTTGAAATTTTTTCGACGGAGTGGGGATAAGTTCGCGCATGTGCTCTTGTGAGCGACCAATAGCGCGCGCCCCTCTCCCGCCGCCCGCGCCCCTCACCGCTACGCATGCCCAAAATACGCGTTCCGCGCAATCCCCACCCGATTTCAAGTTATATGCCTCGTACTGTATAAATGCGAAAGTCCGTTTGTTTGTTTGTTACGCCTTCACGTCTCAACTACTGAACCGATCGTCATGAAATTTTGCATACACATTGTCAGGGGTACAGAGGACATAGACCATTCATCCCGAAAAAAAGTATTGTTCCCGAGGGATAGAAAAAAAACTTTCCACGCAGACGAAGTCGCGGGCGGCCGCTAGTAACATATAAGCCAGAAAAAGATGTGAGAGTGTGATGAGAGATGATATAAGGCGACAAAATCTTATTACCAAAATGCAATAAAATAAATACAAGTACGATAGAATGGGTCGAAAAAGAAAGAAGATATGTAACTTGAATCATGGACTTTCACTTTCTGTTGTTTTTACAGTCTGTCTATAAAGTCACGACATTAAAAAGAAGTAATACTGTAGTGTCGTCTCGTTTCAACCATTGTTGGTTTGAAAGGGACGACACTAGTGTTGCTACTTTTTAATGTCATGACTTTATAGACAGACTGTAAGACAGTCATAATCTTAAATTCTTCTTTCTAGACTTTTATAATAAACTAGCGGCCGCCCGCGACTTCGTCTGCGTGGAAAGCTTTTTTGCTATCCCTCGAGATCTATACAATTTTTCGGGATGAAAGGAACTCTATTTCCTTCCCTGTACCCCTGACAACGTGTATGCAAAATTTCATGATGATCGGTTCAGTAGCTAAGACGTGAAGGTGTAACAAACAAACAGACTTTCGCATTTATAATATTAGTAAGGATACACAAATACATTCACACTTACTTTTAGGTTTAGTAATCACACCTGGCCTCAGCGCAGGTTTCCTGGTTATGGTCACCACAGGTTTTCTTACCGGCCGCGGGTAGAATCTTGATCCTGTAAAGAAAGATAGTATTTTTGATGAAACTGAAAGTTTCAACACATTGAAAATAAGTCAGCATAGAGAAGTAAATAAGTATAATATTAAATCTAATTGTCCTAACTCCTTAGATTCCAAGTTTCAACTGGAAAAAAAGTTAAGATAGATATGATGTTATTATTACGATGCCGCAAAACAAGAACCCCTCATAAACAAGGAAAATAAGCCTTCCCCTTCTAAGATCTACCAGACATCGCGATGGTAGATTTCGTCATATCAGCCACACGACACGCACTGCTAGGCCTAGGCCTAAAAGCCTCCCCTAAGGATCTCCAAGAAGACGATAAATCCTGAGCTGCCCGCATCCAGCGGCTTCCCACTACCTTCACCAGATCGTTGGCCCACCTTGGCTCTGTGGTCTCGTGGTTCGCCCAACCGTGTAAGACGCAGGAGTACTGGGTTCGATTCCCAGGGGGGGTACAATTTGTACTCAGTTGGTGACAGGGCTTATTTCAAGTCCGCCCGGCTAGCTACCACCATCTTACCTAAGTCTAACACCATAAGATAGACGGTAAGATAGCCAGTTCCTCAGTAATGTAATGACTCATTACTAATGGGGATTGCGGGTGTAGTGCGCTTCTACCTTTGGATTTCGTAACTTAACATCAGTGGCTCTACCATGAGTTGATGCAAACTGTTTACGTTACAGTAAACTGTCGGATATACTGCTCACAGTCAATACGAGTGAAAGAGAGAAAACGATAGTTTACTGTAACGTAAACAGTTTGCAACAACTCATGGTAGGGCCACAGGTCATGTGAAAGCCAAGCACTATTCCGTTGTGCATAAAAAACAGGGTCCATAGCCTAACAACAACAACAATCACACCACAACCTGGGGGCCTTCAAGTCGAAAGTGAATGGGTATCTACTAGGCAAGCGCGTTCCATCGTAGATCGCATCATCGCTTGTCCATCAGCCATTTTAATGTCCCCCACTGCTGGGGCACAGGCCTTCCTTATGGGTGGATAAGGAGGACGGGCCATAACCCACCACGCGGGCCCAATGCGGATTGGTGGGTGTTAACGACTGCAAATGCAGCCGGGACCAACGGCTTAACGTGCCTTCCGAAGCACGGAGGAGCTCGAGATAATAAATTTTTGGTCACCCATCCCATGACCGACCCTTGCGAACGTTGCTTAACCTCCGCAATCGCTGGGCCAGGCGCTAAAGCACTGCGCCACCGAGCTCTTCGTCATCATCGCTTACCACTATCATAAAAAAACAAGAGCCTTAACCAACTGCAGCATTCGCATCGACTTACAACCTAAAACCCGATGATTCTACGCATTATTTTTCAACATCTTAGTCCTTCAAATACTCACAACCAATACAACAGATAGATGCAGGAGCAAAAAGGTGAAACACGACAACACTTTGATTTTGAACCAGTGATCTACATCACGTCAAATACGGATGACCACACAACCCTGACCATTTTTATTATTCTTAAAAATTAGCACCTTAAAAGACACAACACATTTTTGAAACTGCAGTAACTGCTTTCCTTTTGGGATCAGTAACAATACTCTCTATGGATCGAAAAAAAATCGGAATTATGAAGGAATTTCGGCCATTGTATTGGTAATAAAGGGTTTGGGAAAGCCTTCCATACCTTCCTGAAATGGACTTTCCAATGAGAATCGTGGACACGAAATAAAACAATTTTTAACGGATACTAGCGCGGTTTTATTGAAACTTCTTTGGTAATTAGTTGGTATTTGATTTGATTTTTGGTTTTCCCGACGTTACGGCAACTTTGCAGCTGCCGTGGTCACGGGGGACTGAAGTTTTATTTCATGTCTAGTGAGCGCGTAAGCTGAGAAGTGAATATGAAGAAGAGAATCGTGGAATTCATCGATCAACATCTGTGAAGGATTCAGCATTATTTGGTTAAATTCTGAAATTCGAATAGGATCCGTTTTCATTGATAACTTGAGTAGTTAGTAAACAGAGGATGAAGGTGAAGGATTCAGCATAATTTAGTTGAATTCTGAAATTGGATTGGAACAGGACCCGTTTTTATTGATAGCTGGAGTAGTTAGTAAACAGAGGATGAAGATAGTTGCAAGAAGATATAAGTGATCTGACCTTTTCAACTTATTACAACACAAACACCGCTACACATTTATGAAGATTGTTTAACAGTAGTCAAACTAAAATCTCGCGCCAAACCAGGTGCTCTGCCCATCACCTTACAGCTTCCCAAAATAGAGTCCCAAATCAGATGACAGATGTTCATTAATTCTAGCATTAGGTAATCATAATAGCGGTAGCAAAATGTGTCTGCTATTACTTTATAGTCTGGAAAACGCTGCTTCTCGTCATTCCGCTAAATCTGGGATAATTAATATCACAATTCGGCGATTTCGAGCAGAAGACTATTAAAAGCGTCACATTGACGATGTTATTTTCTGTGATATTATTCGACCACAAAGATCCCAAATGAATTATGGGTGAGGGGTTCTTTCTAAAACACAAATACCTTTTATGGTGGGGGGTGGTGGTGCGGAAAGAAACCGCAACAGCATTCTATCAGCACTAGGAAGAATATTAAAAAGTCAAAAATATTCTAACCTGATATGTGCTGTCTGCCTCACACAAATCGACTTTTGTTTTCAGCTGCTTAAAAACCTATTAATCTACGGCATCTACGCAGATACTACCTTTCCACAACTCAACTGGACTGGGCTGAAGACGAAGTCAAGTTGTCACCGATTCATTAAACTCAAGTTCTCTTGAAGTTTGAGTTCAGCTACTTGCAAAAGACGCGACGCCGCGACGTAAAACTGCAGCCAGAGCAATTTTTCTCTGCTTTTCGTGTAGGCAATGAAGACTTATATCTTCAAGATTAGGATGTTTCACAAGTGGAGTGACCTAAAAGAAATAAGACTAACCTTTTGTATAATAGGAAGAATACGGACATAGTAGTGTATACTTGCAAAATAGAATACAGCAAAATTTTGCAGTCTTCAGCAACCAAAATACCTATAAAAAATTATAAAAGGAGCATAACATACCTACATATTATCTTGAATAGTCAAGCTGATTCGAGTCTCCCGTTATCACAAATTATCTTCAAAATACCAAGGGATCTGCAAATAAGTGAAAATTACCTAGGATCACTTTTCGGGAACTGCAATATCCTCGACTCAGCAAAACAGGGGGCGGTCTTGACGAATCCAGGTTTCATTTTAGCCTTCCCTATGTTTTGCTTTTTTCTGAGTTGGTTCCAAGAAGCCAAACGCAGCGCCATACGTCTATACTGAAACATGACGAACTTATAAAATAGCGACATATTTAAAGGTATAAAAATTAAAAAAACAACCGCAAATAGCAATGTAATATAGCCAAATACCCATGAAACGCTTACCTATTAACTTTAAAAGTATTGAAATTATCTCTGCCTGAAAATTTCTCTTTAATGAAAAACCCATTAGAATCAAACTTTATTTTAATTAATATGTTTCAATTTACATCTCGTGTAAACTTTTACATTAATAAACTTATAACAATATAGCAAAAAACAAAGTGGATTCAATTTTACTTCTCGTCTAGACAAATGACGTCGTCCCCTTCGGAGTCGGAGCATGCTATGTCCATGTTAGCGACGACGTAGCTATCAGTAAGTTCGGCTTTATACTTCGCGAGCTTTTCCGCAAACCGTCTCTCCGAACAATCCGGCTTAAACTCTGCAGTACGCGTGCTGTATCTATCGCACAGATAATCCAATTTAAATTTATTTTTATAAATAAACTCCGCAGACTCGAGATCTACTTGCACCTCGCAATTATACTTATACATCTTATCGCTGAGAAATTTGATAGGTTTCCACATCGCAAAGTTGATTCCCTTAACCCCCTGATTGGCTTGCTTGAGCCTCTCGAGCACCAGTCCTGGCTGGCCCATGTGGTCGTTCGGGACGAACAGTAACAAATTGAAGAAGCGAGTGTTGTGGTCATCCCCGCCCACCACTACTATAGGTTGGCGATTCAATTTGCCAAAATCAATGGAAGTTAACCACTTTTTAGATTCAGAGTTTTCCGGCAAAACACCAAGAGAGTTAGGCGGACAATACCCGTATTTAACATAATCAGTTTTACACGTGCCACGCTGTTGATGATATTTAAACAAGTTGTATATGACCATTTCTTTGATCTTTCTAGCCTGCACTATCGTTAGTGATTTGCTACCTTTCAAGGTCAGCTTGACGATACTCGGATCTTCCTTCAAGACCGGCATTGGAGAGTTTTGTGCGGCATTAACGATCTCCGATTGGTTAGGGTGGGACGACTCTAACAGGCCAGCATCGAAGGCATCCTTATCGACGGCCACGGCTTTGAGGAACACGTTCACTTTTTGCAGTTCGTAGCTGAGCATCATTTTGTGTTTCTCGAGAGCGCGCGCGGAGGACGGCGGCATATCCACGTAGATCCTGGTACCCTTCGCGTTGACGATTTTCTTGACCATCTTCCACTTACCTATCTTGATGCTCTCCAGATTTTTATTCTGGAGTTTGAGTTTGTCCAGCGGCTCGATGTTGCGGCACCTGGAATGGCCGGGCAGCCAGATGGCCGCGCGCTCATACCACAACTCCTCCTTCGTGTAAACCAGAACGCTGAAAAGTGTGAACTGTTCGAAGTCCAAACGGATGAGCCAGTCTCTGGAAGCTTCGTCGGTAGTGTACACCTCGTAGCGGACCGAGCTCTGCAACCCCTTCAAAGTGAAATTGGGCGCCCAACCCTGCGAGGATTCCGTCTCTTTGAACATTTGAGAGATTAAGAACTTTTTCAAATAGTCTGCTTGGTTGTCCGAGAAAGGTTTGAAATCGTCCTTACACAAATACAAGTTAAATCCGACATCTTTGGACGGGTCGACGTTGAACGCTTCCTGACCGAATCCCAGGGGGATATTCCCCTCTTGTTCCTGATAGACCTGACTTTGCCCCATGAACATATCTTGATTTGGCTGCGCCTGATAGATGTCCTGATTAGAGAATGGCGATGGAACCATCATGGGAGTCGGGTGCATCATCATAGGTACCTGGGTACTATCAAATTGTGCCATCGCCATACCCATTTGTGGTCCGAATGAAATATTCCAATCTGAAACTGTGAAGGGATTTTCTTTTCGTAAAGAGTATTTTTATTCGAAACATTATACTTAGTCCATAATATACACAATTTATACAATTTGCTTTGTTAAATTTCATTACATCTATAGAACTTTTTGCGTAATATTTAATGGTTAAATAAGTACTGAAAGAAAAACTAATTAATTATGACTAAAATAATGAACTATAACTAACAACATCACGTACGAGAGTACATCGTTTTTTCTCATGCATGACCAACGTTATTCAGATTTTTAACTATAATTTTAATATTCTAAAGATTATGAAATATCCAACGTTACCTTGTTTCAACTGAGAATCATCTGACAGTCTAGAAATCTTCTCAGGAACTTCACTTCTGTCGACGTCTGAAAGACAACACACTTTTATATTATTTGATATACCTAAATTGCACATTTTTCTCAAATTTATTGACCTATTGTCGATCGACCTTCCAAATCTAATAAATACTTTGCATACTGTCTAATAATATTACTTAAATAATCCTTTTACGAAACAGATTAGTAGACAAACCGTTTCGGTGTAAATGATGAATTGCGATTTTGAACGATTTGAGACTTTAATTGTATCGTTTAACTATTAATAAAATTTCTGATTATAACTATTACACTAAAATGATTTTTGTAAATGGTGTAGTTTGAATGTTGCTTTTATCTTACCTTGTGCTTGCCTCTTCATAAGTCTGTGTTGCTTAGGGAAACATGACATCACATCCTCAAATATCTTGAATTCGTCTCGTGGCCCATGCTTAGAGTTGAATTTGACAACCAGCTCTATGAACGAGATGTCGTCAGTTCCGAATATGTCGAACATTATCTTAGCTATCGACAGCTTCAGTTCGTCGCACACGCGGCCTCTAAGTTCATCAGTCATCTCGAAGTTGGCATATTTGTGCATAATCTTGTTAGCGATCTCATCAATTGCTTTATCACGCTTTGCTTTGACAGCCAAAGGAAGGAAGATTTTTCTCGGTTTTATGTCGCGCGGCTTCCAGTCCGGTTCCCGCCTCTCGTCCGATTGTCGAGAACGCGGGCGATCTTCTTGTGGGCGGCGTTCGAGGTCCATTTTGCGGTAGTCTTCGAGCCGAGCGTCGTTTTTCTTTCGCCTCTCCTCTTCCTCGTCTCGACGTCGAGTATCTCGCGTATCTCGCGTCGACGAGAGCTCTTCCCTTTTTCTCTCCGTACGTTTCAACTCTTCCACTTTTTGCTTGAACTCCACAGTTCTCTTGAAGATGTCTTCAAATTCTGCGTCGATTGGGTCGCGTGGCTTCCGGAAGTCTTTTCTATCATCCCGTCGGTCTAGCTCCTCTCGCCTTGGGATCTTATCTCGACTCGGCTCCGGTCTCTTTTCTCGGTAATCCTCTCTTTCTGGATACGCTTTCCTCGCAGGCAAATCTTCAGCGTGACGAACGTTTTGTTCTTTATAGTCACCGCGCTCAAATTTAGAATCGCGACCTCCGAACTTGGATTCAAACACAGGTGCGACGGGTTCGAAGGTGGGTTTGAATTTTTGGTCTCGTTGATCAAATTTTGACTCTCTCGGCGGACCGAAATTGGCATCACGTGGAACGAATTTGTCGCGTGGCTCAAACTCGGGAATGCGCGGTTGGAACTTGGCGCCTGCGGGATCGAAACCGCCAGCAAAATTATTTCCCCGTGTTTCGAACTTAGGATCGCGTACCTCAAACTTTGGTTCTCGTGGATCGTATTTCGGATCACGTGGTTCAAATTTAGGTCCTCGATTGTCGAATTTGCTGTCCCGTTGATCGAACTTAGGATCACGTGCATCAACGGGTCCACGCGGTTCAAACTTAGGAACGTCACGGGGTTCGAACCGAGGTACGTGTGACTGGAACTTAGGATCACGTTCTTCAAACTTGGGATCACGAGGTCGGAATTCCGGACCGCGCTGATCCAACTTGGGGTCACGAATCAAATCAAATCTGGTGGGACGACCTTCAAATTTGATATCACGTGGTTCGAACTTAGGATCTCGTGGATCGTACTTAGGATCACGTACATCAAACTTAGGATCACGTACATCAAACTTAGAATCTCGAGGATCAAACTTAGGGTCTCGTTGGTCAAACTTAGGATCTCGTGGTGCGAATTTAGGATCTCTCACATCAAATTTGGTCTCACGCGGTGCAAATTGAGGGTCCCTGTTTCTTTCTTCGTGCGGCTTAAATCCATGATCCTCTCTTCTATTGGAAGGAGGGATAGCATCTCTAGGTGGAGCATCTCTCCTCATTCGCGACGGATCTTCAGTATACGGCCGATTTTCCCGTCTCATCGCAGCTTCAGTTTCTTCGAAAGTTCGATGATCCCATACTGGAACGTGTTTACCGGTTTCAGGTTTGCTGGCGTTTCTCGAGTAATGGTCATCTTGGTTCTGGCCCGGCCATATTGGGGGCGGTGGGGCTTCGCTTATTTCAGGGCTACGCCGTTTCTCCAAAGCCCACGAGCGACGTGGCGAACGAGGCGAAGGCGAATGTCTCCTGTACCGATCTCTGAGAGGAGACCTTTCTCTGACATCTCTGCGATTTGGTGACCTGGGCTTGTGTGACGGAGGCAGTTTCTCCGATTCTCCGCCCATAGCCCTTCTATCGTCTTCCGGTTTCTTCATCCCCGAGTACCCACCCTTGTCCTGCCAGGAACCCCTCTGGTCAGCCTGGCGAGGCGGATAGGATACGTTCTCGTGCACGTTGGGTCGGTAACCATCTGAGTATATAGCTTGATTTGGAGCCTGGAAATTCAAAACTTATTTTGCAAACACGAAAAGCAATGTTATTAGAGAAGTTAGCTTATAAAACTATTATTGTTAAAAGAAATTATGACGTTTGTCATCTTTATTGGAGCTTAAATATGAATTCTTTCTCCTTATCCCTATTTTTCTCATTTCCTAAGATCTGAAATATTTAGTTTACCTAAAAGTACTATTTGTCATGACGTGTACTGAAGGAGGGTAAAAAACTTATCATTTTCATACCAGATAAAAGATATCCGTAGCATAAAAATACCACTTTATTTCATAGAATGCTGAAATTCGAAATATTCCTAAGTTTATAACATTTTTGTAGGGGAGTTAAGTTGAAGATGGCTTTTAGCTGAGGTAGTTAAGTCGATATAGTTTGTCTGAAGTTTTATAATTAACTGAAAACATTGAGATTCAACAATATGGCGTTAGCTAAAGTTTTCAATGTCGGTCGGCTTTGCGAAATAATTCCTGCCTTCTTGACTTAGATTACAGTCTTGCGATTTTACGATTTTTCATCTGGAAAATGTGGTATTTACGCTTGCATCTTAAAACAGCTTGCTGAATATCCAATGGTAAAATCTTGATTCAATGCGATCTTAATCTATTTCGTGAAAGTAATTGTAAATCGTTTGTATAGACTTCCAACGAAATTGTTTATACATAGATATTCTGTTCAATCGATATAATCTCTTTCGTTCTATGTTTCACTGATTTTGGAAATTATATTTCAACATTTTAACGGATTTCAAAACATACCCGAGGCCGGTTCTAAGGCGTAGTTTTTCGCGGAAATGGTTGCACAAAACTGCTCCATAGTCAGATTGATTTATCTGACAAATGAGATCAGGACTCATCTAGAGAGAGTCATGAACGCCTTTAATATTTATCAAACAAAACTCATTTTAAAATATATTCATTTGCGGTTATTTCCTCTTCCATCTTTGTTAATTGGTTGTTACTTAACAATTTCTGTGTCGGGAGCTAACGGCACGACAACCTGAGTCAGGCAGAACATTCAAAAGGTATTTTGTCAATTACTAGGAGTCTAACATTTCTGTCAATATTTCCTTTATATTCTTGTAAAAATTCAGTTTTTTTGTTAGTCAAATCTTTCAGCAACACATTTGAAGATGGTCATAAAAGGTGCAATCTTCAGTGATATTAATGATTAACAGCTATGATAATTATGGCGCTTTTCACATATTGTCTTCCATATTACGAGATTGACTACATCTCCATATAATAATTTGATCATTATTCCACATTTCTTTCCTTCTGATCTAACTGGGCTTCCCTTTGATATAAGTGGACTAATTGACTCAACATGTTTTCATAGAAGTATTTCTGTTTCAAGTTAATACCAAAGATACTAGTTTTGAATATTTCATAACTGGATTTTCATGTAACTTTTATCATTATGCAGACATTTCTAAAAGTCCAACAAAATGAAGTAAAAAAAAGGACTTCAAAGGCAACAAGTACAACGAATCTTATGCGTTCTTTTTTTTAAACTCTGTATCTGCATTTGACAATCACACTTCCTGACTTTAACATCAGCTTCTGATTGTAACACCGTCTCTGCATTTACTCATATCCGGTATCAAATTTAACTTCTGTTTTGTCTCGTGAATGTTTATGAACTTTGTAAGATTTTGCATATTTTATTTAAGATTTATCACTGCTCAAGCTTCATCCAAAGAATTTCTCTGATTTTGCTCCTAAATTGTTTATGATGCGTAAACAACTATGAAAATATAAAGAAACTCTTTGAAACATTCAGTTCCACTTTCGATAATACATGTCAATATTTTTTCTTCTTATAGTTATTTATCAGTTTTTTCGTGTGTAATGTTAGCAGTATTACTTCAGCAAAATAAGCAGCATTTACATGGAAGACCAGTATTCACATATATATATTCACTCTTCTTTTAGTTTATTTTCTTTATCTGCATTTCCTTCTCTCAAACTTTCTTCTTTAATTTAAAAGTTCTTTCTTCTCTCTTCTCCACTCCTCCCTACACATTGATATTTCTTGATACGACGCGACATATGGTCTCCCTTATTTGCTCCATTTAAGTTCTTCGAGACCTCCCCCTATTCCTCTGGCCTTTCACTTTTCCTTCAATAATGGATCTGATGAAACTGTCATGTTGTACCAGATGTCCTAATATCTTTCCACTTCTGCTTTCTAGCGTCTTCAACAAAGTTCTCCTATTACTTGTAACGCTATTAAAAGACTATTGCTATCTTCTTGATCTCCTAATACGACGCTACATATCGACTCCCTTATTTGCTTCATATATTTCTTCAAGGCTCCCCCTATTCCTCTGGCCTTCCACTTTTCCTTCTATAACGGATCTGATGAAACTGTTGTCGTATCCGAATAATCCTAATATCTTTCATCTTCCGTTTACTAGCATCTTCAACAAATTATTTCTTCTCCTATTACTTTATGTAATAATATTAAAAGGCATCAACTGGCAATAATAATTACTTTAGTGCTTCACTTTCAGCATAAGATTTTGCATTAGCATCAGTATACAATTTCCAAGTAGTATATTTCTACCAATAGTCGTCAATCGATCAAAACATTGACACACATTTTAACCAATCATAAAATACGTCATCACGGCGTTCACCAATCTGTAGCATCTTTATTGTCCTTTACAGCTAATTTTAATAGTCCTATTGGACTATATCACTATACACACATGGTTAAAAGCGTTAATAAACGTTAAGGCTCTATGCTAATCTTACCTTTCCGTCCGGTTCGTAGGCTGGTCGGATTTGTTTAGCGCGACTGTCCGAAAAATCGGACTTGTCGTGTCGACGGCTTGGGGAATACCTGTGTAAAAGACGATTGTTGCGTATCTTTGCGTTAAAATACTATTATGAAATTATCATTTTGTTCTTACAGCTGACCTTTGTTTTACAGCTGAGCAAACAGAGACTAACTGTATAGATTTTTCAGTACGAAAATTAACTGTATAAAATAGATTCTTTTTAACTCTTACTGATAATAGTTCTATAAAAAGTGATTACAGTGCGGCTGCTGTGAGAACGCATTGAATTTGTCAAGTGTAAGGTACTTTTTACTATGGAATCATCTTTGACTGAGGTAGTAAAGTAGGGCCAATTTAATAGATCACATTTGACACTTCATCAAAATTCAACAACGCAACCTTCTAACAGCGGGCACTAAATATTTATTTTTTCAAAAGCACAATTGTTTAAGTTTTTTCAGTAAAAAAATACATATTTATAGTAATAATGTCAAATGTGATGTATTAAAATGGCCCTACTTTAGTCTTGGTTAGGGGGCGGCCTATCTTATGGGTGGGTAACATTGACCTCTATGTTATTACACTGGACTGGCTGTCAAACTGCTCTTGTGCCTATTTGATTTCCGCCATTTTGGCGCTGTAGGACGTAGCGTGAGCATAGCGTGCGGGACATGGTACTAAAGTCTGAAGTCTGGAGAGACCATCACGGCAACCATTTTCATTGTACACGTCAAAATTAATTCTTTAGACTCACGCTAGTGGCGTTTCAAATAGGCACAAGAACTTTGCTGTCAAATCATACAGACAGCCAGTCCAGTTAATAAGAAAAAAAATTTTTCATGTCAGTGGTGGGTAAGGAGGATGGGCATAACCCACCACGTAGGCCCCAGACTTTTTTAACAGACAAGAAGAACGGGCGCAAGAAACTTAATGAGCTTTAACAGAAATAAATAACAATATATGAAAAGATAACTTATTTTCTCTTTAGAAAATCTTAATGATATTTACCTCAAATTGTCCCTCCCCGGAGACACTCGTCGGTCAGGGGACGTCCTCTTGTGCGGAGACCCTCTTCCGGGGGATTTGCGGATGGGTGCTCGTCTGTCACCTGAAACAACTTCATACTTCTAACTGATGGCTTGATTAAATACTACTTTGCTCTTCCTTTAGTTCGCATAAGACTGGATACCGAAATATGTAACTTCAGCGGCGGGACCGCCTAACTCTATCGCTTTGACTCTGGCTTTGGTTTATGACGTCAGTGCACTGTCCGTCCTTGTCATCGTGTTATGATATGACAAGGACGGACAGAGCATTGCTATCGCTCTGGCTAAAGCTTTTAGTTAGGCCGTAGGGCACCAGGACTATGTCCCTGATCCGTCCAAACTTTTAAGCAAATATAATATTTATAATAAGGTTCTGTAGAATCATATTTCTTGTGAACCCCGGGTGTGTACCGTACCCCCACGAATTTATTAGATAATCCCCTAAAGCCGAATATGGTAGATATGGACCATCAAACTAAACAACTTTTACTATCAGCCGGTTTCTGAATTGAGTATTTTGGTGGAAATCAGTTAAGTTTTGCTTAAATAGTTGATGACGACTTAAGTTTCCTACGTTTCATTCGTCATATTTAGTTTTTCTCAAATCACTTTTAATTGAGTTTTTCTCTAACTATACTTAGATGTTCCATTATAAGTAAAAAAACCGGTATTAATTATCGGTTTTTTTTATTTGTAATGGATCATGATTAGGTTCAATATTTACGTCATGTAAATTGAAAAGTTTATTCTAAAAGTAAAATACTATTGAATTGCAACAAATTGAGAATGATTTTATAAGTTTCCTGTTATTGTGAATAAATTCGTAAGATGCCTTTGTGAAAAACGAAACGTCTTCTGTCATTCTCATTTGTCAGTCAATGTCAATCTTGGATAATTTTTCGTTTAAAATTTCGTAATTTTCGTTTAATATTTGAAATTCGTTAAAAATGGAAACTGAAAAGAAAAAAAGGTCGCCCAACTATACTAATGAAGAGAAGGAAAACCTTCTCTCACTTGTAACAAAGTAAGTACCTAAACATGATTTGTTTACTCTATTTATGTCATTAGGTATTGTTTCAAATTCTCGATTCGTATAGGATTCCAAAAAATCAAAATTCATACATAAATCAAAGCATACCTACCTAGAATGAATGAATAAATATTATACCCACTTTATTGTTCACCAAAGTAAAGTATACAACTAATAACATTATCATTTTTTCTTCAGATACAAAAGCATAATTGATTGTAAAAAAACTGGAGCCTTCTACATTCAGAAAAAAAAGGAAGCATGGATTGCTATTCGTAAAAAGTACAATAGCATCTCTACGACAGGCCCAAGGGATGAGGCGATGCTTAAACATTTTTACAATAATATTAAACATCGTGCTCGGAAGATCACTGCTAGTGCAAATAAACAGAGATATCTCTCGGAGCTCCCTGTTGAAACAAATATTGTTGAGAATGTAAGTTAATCATTTTGTTGGCTGTAATGTTTAACACACAAGATATCATTACGTTACAAAAAACACTATTATTTAGTTTAGTAGTACTACTCGAGTAAAGAAAGTAATTTTTATGGTATAATTTATCCTACTAGTAGGACTACGAAGAATAGGGTTTCCTCGTGGTCCCACTAGCAGGACAAATTAGTAGGACCACGAGGAAACAGGTTAATAAAGCGCCATTAAATTTCCAGATACAAAAATCTGACAATACACCAGTTCATGTGGAATTCACCTATTCAATTGATGAAAATGTAAGTTATATTATTTTGTATGAAGAATTAATTTTATTCTGTTTTTAGTATATGTTGTTATAGCGGCAACAGAAATACATCATCTGTGAAAATTTCAACTTTCTAGCTATCACGGTTCATGAGATACAGCCTGGTGACAGACAGACAGACAGACAGACGGACAAGACTCCGCAGTCTTAGTAATAGGGTCCCGTTTTTACCCTTTGGGTACGGAACCCTAAAAATGTGTTAAGACAGTCACAACCTATTTTACTAGTGATCTTTATTTAAGTTTTAAATAATATTTTTAATAACAATTATTGATTTTTTAGGAACTAATAGATGAAGATGTAATTAAAGTTTTGAAAACGAAATGGATTGACGAAAAGAAGAATATTAAGAAAACTGGTGGGGGATCATATGATCCAATATTAACTGATGCCGATCATCAAATACTGTCAATTATGGATGATCATATCCATCCAGATGAAAATGTATATGATGATGCAGCTGAATATTTTGGTAAAAACAAAATTATTATGTTTGTTATCCTTATTTAAAAATATTACTATTCAGCACAGGTACAAAGGGATGATATTTTTTTTTTAAATATTCGGTATCTTGAGTATTATATGTAGTACCTACCTATAGGCTAGGATGTAGTATTTTTATGTATGATGTGAATGTGTCTTTCAGGGGAAACAATAGAAGTTACTATGGAAGACCCGCCCAACGAAACACAAATAGAAGAAGTTAAAACAACCCAATCAAAATCAGCTGAATATTACGGTAAGAACATATTATTTCTTCATAGCTGTATTCAGCCACAAAATGAAGTATTATTTTTTTGTGTATAATATGGACATAATGTGAATGTATTTTACAGGAGAAACCATTGAACTCACTGAGGAAGACCCGCCCATCAAAACACAAAAAACAACCCAATCAAAATATAGTGTTCCTGTAGTGAAAAGGAAAGCTAAAAACCAATTAAAATCTGAATTTAAAAACAAATCCGTAGAATTATTAAGAAAAATTTACTTCAAAAAAAAGATTGAATTAGTATATTACCAAAAAAAAAATGAAATGCAAAAATTTAGATATGAACAAATTAAACAAGATTTAAATGTAAAAATATTAAAGAAGCAGTTGGAAAATACTCAGAAGGAAAACACAAAAACTATTAATTAGTAATACCTAATAGACTACCTTTATTTACTTACCGTGATTTTTGTGTTTTCTTGTGATAATAATTGTTATTTGTCATTGTTTTTTGTAAAATGTTTATTGAGCTTCATAGTGAAGTTTTACCAAAGTATCTTGTTCAAGATAACTTGTTATGTTATAAATAGTTTTGAGTTTTTAATGTGTATGTATCACACCACATCACATAATATTAAAATGATTGATAAGACAAATAAAAACATTGTTACAAATCATAAAATCTTTTATTCCTTATATTTAGTTACAAGTGTATCCGTGCGCTGTAGACCTCACGATAAAAAGTGGCTCAAATTGTACAAAAATATAATGTCGCCATGATGTTTTCAAAACACACAGTACGTGAGTATTCGCAGCTAGATGGTGCTTCTAATTTTGATCGTTTAATGAAATGGGTGAATATTTTTTTGAATCTGGCTTGTCTAAACAGTTATATAATTATCGAACCTGCTCACAAATATTCACCAGAATCGGTTGAGAAATACGACCTGTAGAGGAGAACAGACAGCACTCGAAAGCCGGGCTGAAATAGGATTTTTTGAGATATCTCCGTCATTTTGAAAAATTTCAAAAAACTGGCTAGACAAAAAATTCTATATTAATTTCAAACCTGTTCACAAAATTTCACGAGAATCGGTTGAGAAATGCGACCTGTAGGTGAGAACAGACAGCCGGACATACGAAAGAATTTTTGTCAAAGCTGAAGCAGAGACGCTTTGCTCGCACTTTGTGCTCGCTCGGTCAATTAAAATAACTATTTACTATTGCCGTTCTAGTTGCAAAATTTTCAGTACGTTGGTTTTGCACAGGCATTTCTACTTCATGCACTTCTTCTTCTGCTGCGAGTTCATCCATTTCCATTACATGATCATCTAATTCGATAGCCATATTATGTAAAACGACACATGCCACAATCACCTTTAACACCTTTGGCCGTTTTAATTGCATGCCGGAATGAAGGCAAGGAAACCTCCTTTTAAGAACTCCAAAACACCTTTCGACCGTATTTCGGGTAGTTATTTGTGATCTATTGTAGGCTTCCTGTGCTGGTGTGGAAGGATTTAAAAAAGGTGTCATAAGATATCTGAGGCACGGGTATCCACTATCTCCTAAAATTAGGTATTGGCCAAACCTCCCATCTTCGAACTGAGCAGCTAGTGGGGAGTCATTCCAAATTGTCGTGTCATGTACTGACCCTGGCCAACGAGCAATAATACTTCTTATCTTTAAAGTTGCGTCGCAAATTGCTTGAACATTGATAGAAAAAAAGCCTTTCCTATTCCTGTATAGTTCTGCTCTGCTACCTCCAGGTGAATTAATCTTTATGTGTGTACAGTCCACTGTTCCTATAGTTCTTGGGAATCCAGCAATGTCAAAAAATCTTGCCGCCACAGATGGCCGTTCTTCAGCAGTGGGCATTTTCACATATTGTTGTCTCAGCTGGCAAATGGCAGTAGAAACTTTTTCTACCACACGGCAAACTGTCGCCTTGCTAACATTTGCTGTATCTCCTACGACTACTTGGAAGCTGCCAGTTGCATAAAACCTTAAAGCTATTTGTAGCTGCAACATCGGTGATACACAGTCCCGCCTTTGTATTCTGCAAGATTGTAAATTTATTTTACTAAAAATGAATCTGACAGATTCCTTTGAAAAGCGGAACCGATCCTTGAACTGGTCATCGTCGAGGGTTAGAAAAAAATTTGGCCGGTTTCTTGCCATTCGTCGTCTCCGTGGTTGTCGTATTTGAGGCTCCTCCATCGGTGATAATGAAGTATCGTCACTAGACATGTTTTTAGCCACAATTTAGCAAGAAGCAGGATTAAAGTAATGTTTAAGTACTCCGATTCGGTTACTCAACTGACAGACGCTTAAGTTTGCAGTGAGCGGGATTTGAGTACTGTCAATCGTGTTCAGAAACGCAAATTTTGAGTTAAGCACTAGTTGATGTTCTAAACTGTCACATTTGAGAATTCTCAAACTCAAATGCTCAATTTAAACTTAAACTTAATTCAAAAACCAAAATAAATTTGAGTCATACTTAAGTCGTGCTTAAGTTGTTCTCAACGTTAAATTCTCAATTCAGAAACCGGCTGTTAGGGACCAACTCTGAAATCGCGAAAATAAATCAGCTGTTTCATACATTTTGATATTTTCGTTATTATTTTTTTATTTTTGTTGCTACTAGTTTCGTAGCAATAATAATAATTCTTCACAGGTAGCTGGTTACGTAGCATTGGTTTCGTAGGCGGCCGAAGGAGTTACAAATGCAGTTCGTGAGGAATAATTCAAGACTGAGGATTTATTATTAGTTGTTTAATGAAAATTTCTTACTTGGCGACACTCGTCTCCCAGATGGCGACATTCTCCTCCCGGGCGACATTCTCCTCCCAGGCGATATTCTCCTCCCAGGCGACATTCTTCTACCAGGCGACATTCTTCTACCAGGCGACATTCTTCTACCAGGCGACAATCTTCTCCCAGGCGACAATCTCCTCCCAGGAGACATTCTTCTACCAGGCGACGATCTTCTACCAGGCGACGATCTTCTACCAGGCGACAATCTTCTATCCGGAGGCCTTAAAGGTCCTCCTATAATAGGAGCGTCCCTCCTCTGGGGCGATCTCCGGTCGTGTGAGCCTTGGGGCAAAGCCCTATCGGGGATAGGTCGCTTGTCACCACCGTCAAAGGGAGGCCCGTCTGGTTTGCCGAAATCGGGCTTCGGTTGTTGCATCTTGGAAATAGAGTTTTTTGTCAGAGATTCTTACGAAGGCCGTATACAGAGAGAACGCTGGTTGCTGACTGGCGCTTATCGGCGCTGGTCCGCGCAGGTAACCAGCGAAGGCATTTGTATGAACAAACGCTGATAAGCGCCGACAAGCGCCGATAAGCGCTGACACGCGCCGGTCAGCGCTGACTACGTTTAGTACGAAATCCTGCTTCAATCTGCTTGTTTTATGTTAACGGTTACCGGCGCGGACCAGCGCCTATAAGCGCCGGTCGGCAACCAGCGTTCTCTCTGTATACGGCCTAATATTATAAATGCGAAAGTCAGTTTGTTCGTTACGCCCGATCATCATGAAATTTTGCACACACGTTGTCAGGGGTACAGAGAAGGACATAGTAGGGACATAGTAGTATTTCATCCCGAAGCAAAGAACTGCTCCCGAAGGATAGAAAAACTGTCTCCGCAGACGATTGCGGGCAGTCGCTAGTTGTTTTTATAATTCAAAAACTTTTGAAATTAAAATAAATCTGTTTTATTAGTATTCATAAAAATAATAAAAAATAGAAGTTTCAAAGGCAATGCTAAGTCCTACAACACATTATAAGAAATATTATGAAGAGTAGATTAAAAGTTGGAAGTTTAATCACTATAAAAAGAGATACAATGAAAAAAGCCTACAAGCAGAACTACAGATTATCTTTACAAGTAGAACACGGATTTTGCATACAAATGTATTGAAGAATTTACATACAATAACATGAATGACAAAGAAAGTAGCCCCTCCATTGTTTTCTATACTTTAATGTCAGTCTGTACTTTACATTTACTTTTGAACTCAGATAAAAAAATAGTAAGATGGAGCATTGCAGACAACGAAATGAGGCAAGTTAAAACTACGCCTCGCCGTGTATATGTTACTGTAAAACCCCGAACTTATGTAAATCCTAAAATTTTCTAGTAAAACCTAGATTTACCAACTCTTAATGGTAAAACTTCGGAATGTTCTGTGATCATCATTCATTTCGAACATTTACCACCATTCACTCGGCAAATCTTAGGTTTTACCTCACAGACGAGGTAAATACTGAAAAATATTTATTTTGAAGGAATTATATTTTACTTATTACTAATAAATTCATCATATCATAATAATTTAAACAATGGATTTGAATAAGGGTAATTTTATTGTAATAAAAGTATACTTAAATTAGGAGAAATAAAGTAATAATGAAAATATTTAAGGATTTGACTTTATTTTATTTACTTTACTTTTTAATTTGAAATGAATAACTAAGTTATGATAGCTAATTTATTGTTATATTTAAAAAATCCAACATTTACCAACCGTTATTGGTAAAACCTAGCATGTGCCAAACTCTAATGGTAAAAGCCTGAAAAATTTTCTCACTTTTATAAAATCCTTACATTTACCAACTCATGTTGGTAAATCTTAAGATTTTCCAGTAAAACCTAAGATTTATCAATATACGGGGTTTCACAGTAACATATATACGAAATAACACGCACACACGTACAACGAAACTACGCCTTGCTTTCCATATCGTTCTCTGCCGCCCGCCCCTTGTCCTACGCACACATGTATCAAAAACCGGCTTCACTTCGTTTTGCAATGGATTTTTTTCGCTTTTTTTAGGGTTCCGTACCTCAAAAGGAAAAATCGGAACCCTTATAGGATCACTTTGTTGGCCGTCTGTCTGACTGTCAAGATCCTTTGATCTCGGGGACGCGTAGAGGTATCAAATTGAAATTAAAACAATATACTCAAGTCTACGGTCCCTTGCAGCTGTGAAAAAAATCAAACTTCTAAGTTTACGTAAAAAAAAAGATACAGCCGATGCCGCAAAAAACGCATATTTCGACACTCTCAAAGGAATCAAAATTCATAGGGTACTTTCCGTTGACCTAGAACTATGTAAGGAATATTGTCTTATGCTACAAGTACAGGGAAAAGTCTGAACCAAATAAAGTCTTTTTTTTTATCTAAGCTTTTGAATAAAAAAGATTTTCATGCAGTAAGGGATGCAATTGTAATAAATAGTATAAGTATAAATCACATACAAGATTGCTCCAAGGCACCGGTTTTATGGATCCCTGTGGCGGGTACCCCTGTTGGGGACTCTCAAACTGGTTCGGGCCCTGAAAGTAGTCTTTATTGATCACCACCTGATAAACAAAATGTGAATATTATCACTGGAACCCACTGATCTTAAAGGCTGGTAGATAAGTTACATTTCTTGATGCCAGCGTAGCCTCCCTAGTCAAAACAACATTCGCTTTGTTATCTTTTCTTGTAAACATGTATGGATTTGACGTTTTAAGAATCGATTGTATGAAGTTTGTACTATTGTGTATTCTGTGAAGAAGTGTTCGTAACCGCTCGCCTCACGCAACCAATCGTATGCTAAAGTAACAAAAGTTGAATTTTGATTAATAATGAATCAGTATCTTTGCCACGCCTCCGCAGGTGTGTGTTGGGCCTAAGAATAAATGATGATCTTAAAGTCATAGCAGAGTGGGCTCACTCCGCACTTAAACTTTTATATTAGCCTACTGCTCGCGGCTGACTCAGTCGAGCCAGCGCACGAGGGGTGTCGGTTGAGTCAGAGCTACGCAACTAACGCGACAGAAGAAGGTGCATACAATAGTAGGCACGCAGCGCTGTGCAATTTAAAATTGTACTTTATTGCAGTGCAGCAAGAGTAGCTTATTATTTGATTGTCCTCACGCAGATGGATTTCTGTATGTTTAGTAGTATTAAATAATATCTGGGCGACCGAGCTTTCTCGGTTATTGCTATTTATTGTAATATGGTGGCATTTAGATGATAATCTACGACGACGTGAAATTAGCGACCATATTCTGCGTCGAAAAAAAAACGCATGAAAACTCAAAAATACGCGTTTTCCCAAACATAAAGACTAATCTAGATCGATTGTTTACCCCCGAAATTCCCCATAAGCGAAATCGTTAGAGCCATTTCTGAGATCACAGAAATAAATTTATTTATATACAAGAATTGCTCGTTTAAAGGTATAAGATTCTGTAGTTGCAGTATAAATAAAGTGTCTCCAGGACAATCCAGTCGCAAATAATGACGTCACCTCTTTAGAAGACAATTCAACAAGTAACAATACGTACCGGTTTATTCTGTTCATACTTCTGCTCTGGATATTGGCTGGTGTGTATAGGGCCTTGCACTATTTCGACGCTGCGCAACACGTGCGAGCGGTCCGACCGTTGTTGAGGTGTCTACGGGTAAACAAATTCTAATTAAATAATGCTCAAGAACTTCTATTTCAGGATTCCCACAGCGGCCTATTAAAAACCCCTTGGGGTCGTAATCGGTTCCCCAGGGGTCGATTTTTAAAGTAATTTGGCTATGGGAGGCTCTGAGTTATCAGTTCATTTTGGAAACGGGGTCTCTTGCCCAAAATAGTTTGGGAATCCCTGTTCTATTGTAACCAAAAATGATGACTTTTCTATCAGGGAAAATTAAGTTTTATCACATTAATTTGTATTTTGATTTTTTTTATAAGAATTAGTTTTTTTGCAATCTAGTCATCATCATCATATTAGCCGCACGGCTGGGTATAGGCCTTCCCTAAGGATCTCCACGATCGGTCCTGCGCTGCCCGCATCTAGCGGCGCACCGCGACCGCGCACCAGATCGTCGGTCCACCTTGTCGGGGGCCTACCCACGGAGCAGAGTCCGGTGCGCGGTCGCCATTCAAGAACCTTTCCGCCCCAACAGCCATCGGTTCTTCTCGCTATGCGTCCCATCCACTGCCACTTAAGCTGAGCAATTCTTCGAGCGATGTCAGTTACTTTAGTTCTCCTAAGGATCTCCTCATTTGCAATGTAGTATACTTACTTTATTCCGAAATAGTGAGCAGTTAATTTTTAGCTTAATAGAAAATATCAGTGTTTTAATAAGTAAATATCTACTACAAATACTAAACTATGTCATATAAATTCTGGTGACTCATTGTTATTAATGAAAAAAGCTTACTGTAATGGATTTTTGTGAATATCCAAATCCTTGGTCTCTGTTCTGGTTGTATGGCCCGGACTGGCCAAACGGTTTACCACCAGGCCCTTGTGTAGTGGGGGCCGATTGCTGAAATTAATCGATTCTGTATTGGAAATGTACAGGAAACAACATAACAGACTACACATGTGGACCTTGAGACCATCTTCAGTAGCACACCTCCGGGCTCTTCTTTCCATTAGTTGGTCACGAATTTTGAGTTCATATTTTTTTTAGGTAAAGAACGAATGATATGGAACACGAATACCAAAGGCTTACGCCCATCTACGGCCCAACTTTAAAAAATAGCGTGTACAAACTTCCGATGACATTTAAAAATCATCATTTAATTTAATATGAATAATGCAATTGGAATTATTATGTAATAAAGTCGCCATCACCAAAACCATTTTAATAACAATTTAAAGATTTTTATCCGAGTGCCGTTTCTCTAGGTACTAAAAAATCTCGTAAACAATCGATTCGTTATAAAAATCGATACAAACAAAATATATTATTAATTACTAACATTATTTGTAACGGCAATTCTTGTTTGACTGAGTATAACTTCAAAAAATATAGGTAGTTTTTTATTAAAACCAGTAATATGATAAAATATTTTTTAGATTATAACAGTATTGAACAAGACTAAAATCGATTTAGTAATCGATTCCAATACAAAAATGGCAGCACTGTGTAGTGTGCTCGGCTGGTCTACTGTCAGTTTGACAGTACGACGACGGCGACGTCACGACGTTTGATTGTCGTTTGTTTGTGTTTTGTTGTGTTTTTTTGTATTGGAAGTGTTTGTGTGCAGTGAGTGTGTTCTTTCTCGTGCTTTCTTTACTTTTTGACCCATTTTACGTTAACGGACTCCGAGTCTACGACCCAATCCCGGACTTTGGAGTTAGGTTTAGGTCCCGCTATTTTATATGACGATAATCTGGAATGGAAACTGCCCACTTGACTCTCGCATGCATTGGATTCTGGAAGCAGTTCTGGTTAGTTTATTCAAAGTAAACAACATTACATTTAGTTAAAATTGACTTCGAGTGACTAAAATGATAAAACAAATGCCTCTGATATGAAAATTGTTGAAATAAATTGTATGGGCACTGACGAAAAAAAAGTTGTTTATCTAAAAAAGGCGACTTATTTTCTTGACCAACATTCAGTTTATTCAGTTTTTGACATGCCATGCTTTTATTTAATGCACAATTCGTCTGTGTACACCGCGGTGTACCGTGGGCCGGAACTTCTATAGACCCATGGGCATGGACCTTTTATGGTTAGGAACCAAATAATAAGCGAGAAATAAGTTTCTGAAAATTGAGAATTTGTCTAATATTAGACCAGCCAGTGTCGTCATTTTTGATGTTTAATGGTGGCACACTAGGTAGCACTGCTAAATCGTTGTAATGGTGACCAAAGTCCGCAGGTCACGTGATAGGTGCGAGGAGCGTAGCGCCGAGCATGTTAGGTGTACATGAACTAATATTAGACAAATTCTCAATATTCAGAAAATTAATTTCTCGCTTATTATTTGGTTCCTAACCATAAAATTTGATATTCGTGTTCCATATCATTAGTTCTTTACATAAAAAAAAATATAAACTCAAAATTCGTGACCAACTAATGGAAAGAAGTGCCCAATTTTTTCAACTCGAGTCATCCGAGTTGAAATCTAACGTAACGCAGGCGGGGGGAGCGGCGGGCCGCAAGGCGAGGAAAGTGGTCTCACTTTAAATGCTAAGGTAATTTTTTAATTGCATGACGCTGTATGAGATAAGACAGGGAGAAAAAAGCAGCCTTTGATAAGTTTTTTCTTGTCATACAAAGTCTCCATTTTAGGAATTCACAATTTTTTAATCTTTTCATTTCTGTTACCAGAATACCATTTTATCAATAATAATATTTGCAAGTGCAAATCGCAAGTAGTATAAGAACATTTTGTTTCTTACCTGGGAAGAAAATTGATTTGGTCTTTGTTGATAATCAAAATTATTTTGTCGCATTTGATTTTGAGGTGGTTGGTTAGGCCACATATTATTTTGAGGTCCCTGAGGTCCAGAATCCCAAGGAGTTTGAGAATGTTGCTGGTTGCCAAACTGCTGATTACCAAAGTTGCCAGATTGGTTACCGAAGTTGCCATGCTGATTTGGCATGTCATTTCTCTGCATAAATCCACCCCTTTGATCAAAGTTGCCTTGCTGGTTAGGCTGAAAGTTAATTTTAAAGTTCTATGATAAATCACCACTATATAACAATGATGGCGTTAATAATTGGTCAACCAATTAAAGATATCGATAATAAAAAAAATTTTCAAAGCTCTCCGAAGCACACTCTATACTATAGATATAGAGTCTATAGGATATTTTACTGTGAATAATGTGGACCTTGTAAATATAATATTTAAAGTTTATAATCTAAACTTACCACCTTTCCCACGGGTATAACTCTTAGCACATTTCCACCCATTCTAAATCCATTCAAACATTTAGACAAATGGGCCCCTTCACCTTCGTCCGCCACGCCTATACGGACCTTCTTGCACCCATCTACATCTCCCACTAAATTGTCTAAGATAAAGTCATTTAAATTGCATTCTTGTTTTATGAGTGTCTTCAGGTCATGATATTTTACCTGGAAAATGAGGACAGTATTGCGTCAAATAAAGACCCGGTGAAATATTCAGAGCTTGTAAAAAGGTCAAATTACTCACCATCACGGGAAGCCCGTGAATTGTTAGCATCATTTTGGATGCCGTAAGAGAAAGAAATTATGAAAACTAATCAATCTCAACTTCTCAACTCAATCAATTCAATTTCACGTTCACGCTTCTCGCCATTTTATTTAATTTTAATTTATAAATGCCATTTATGCCCATAGATAATACGCTTTTTTTTCGTCCTCTTCCACAGAACACTATTACTTCTAGTCTAGCGGTCCTCTATATAATCACTACGTTTAATGATCTGTGGTATGGGGTGCACGTGCATTCCAACAGACAAATCACTGAGTCATCAATCAGCACAGTACATTTTAACCATGGAAAATTGTGAGCATGCGAATCTCCGTGCCACTGAATAATTCCATTCTAAAACTACCTAGAAGTAATGTACCGATGATATACGTTCTTATTTCAGATATCAATACGATTGTACCGGCTTCCCGGCAGAATGATTGACAAAAGCATGTGGCACGGAGATTCGCATGGTTTGAGGTTATGTTTTTTGTTAAATCGTCGAATTCCAGATCAATCGGAGCCTGTACCGCTGGGTTGATGTATTTGTAGCCGTTACATATTCATTGTAACAGCTACAAACACTTTCGTTGCTCATGTAACGCAACAGGGTCAAAGATATCGCTATCTAAAGTTTTAAAAGCATGCGAATCTCCGGCCCACACACTTAAGTCTAAAATATTGATGAAAATTGCATTAAGATTAAAAATAAGCAGGTTTTTGTAATCGTTTGATCACGATAAACGACCCGAAAACATATTTTCAGAATATCTTTACTCGTTTTAGAGAAATTTGCAAATTTATTTACTATGAACAATCACAGTGTAGGGTTACCATATCGTCGGTCGGTCAGAATCATTAGGCTGTTTCTAGAAAATAGACCGATCGGAATACGTTATTTTGAGGGTATAACCTTCAAGAATTCTAAAGTTTATGAATTCTTGCCTGTCGATACATTGGCATATAATTAGTTTATTTTTGCGTTTTGTGTCACATCTAGCCGATGCATCTTGAGAAATTCGATTATTTGTGGTGGTTATAAATAATTGGACTCTAAGGCGATTCTCCCACTGCCAACGCGCGCCGTCGTCGCGGGGCGCGGTTTGGCGTTTCACGCGCGCGGTGACGGCGCAGCGCAATGCCTGTTCGGGCAGTTTTCTCCGCGCCCCCGCGCCATTCGGCGTCTGACGCGTCCCCGCCGCTTGTTTTTTAGAGGCATTAAATTTTGAAGTTGTTTCTTTTTAATTTCCAGGTTTTTAGGGTTCCGTACCTCAAAAGGAAAAAAAACTGAACACATATAAAATCACTCATGAGATTAAAACGTCCAGACAAATAATTTAGATTTGCCATCTCGATATTAATGACGGAATTTTAATAACATACGAGTAGGTAGGTACGGTCAACGGCACGCTGGGCTTCCACGACAGCGTAATGATATTCAATCAAATAAATAACAGATTTTTTACAGTTTTGTATAACCTCATGTGCTGCATAATGTACCTACCAAATTGCACTAAAATGGGCGTATATCCAAGCCACGAAACATTTGAAAACCAGAGGAAATCCCGCCATCGTAACGAAACGATCATCGAAAACCAGCCGCGGGGCGCGTCGCAGTGTGTTGTACCCCGCGGTAACGCGCCTGCTGGCGCAAACTGCTCGCGGATCGCCGGCGGCACGCGGCGGTGCGCGCTCACGCGCCGTGGCGCGCCTTGGTGTGTTGGACGAGGCGGTTTTCTGTACAAATTAATGTACTTGCATACAACGTAAAAGACGCGCGTGGGTGCGCCGCGACCGCGCGCGTCGCCAGTGTGAGAACCGTCTTGTTTGATATAACATAAAGGAGCTTCAAATGAAACTCGGAGATCTTCTCAAAAACTTATAATTTTGATAAAAAAGCTTAATTTAAGCGCAGATGATCTGATCGTTACAATGCAGAAAAATGAAGTAAAAAAAAAATACAATTTCATACAAACTACCTACAGTTACAAACTCCTACCACAGATGATAAATATTAAATTACTTTGCCTTGATTGCTAAAAGCAAACATTCAGGCGCATACGCGTAAACATCTTCCCCCCCGTTGAAAGGGAGCCTTTCAAGTACCAAATTCTTCTGCTGACGGCAAAGGACACAGACGAACAAGGGCTCTACGAATACATCCCCTTGTAGTCATGATTTCAGCAACTCGAGGTATGCCATCTGCTCCAGGAAATAATCGGGATACTCTTCCAAGACGCCAGTTTAATGGAGGAACGTAGTCTTCTTGAAGAACAACCATGTCACCGACGTTCAGAGTGGCCTTGTTGGATTTCCATTTCACTCTTTGTTGCAGTTCAGAGATGTATTCCCGTTGCCATCTCTGCCAGAAATGCTGTCGAATTTGTTCTAGGCGGGCGTACCGTTGCAGTCTATTTTCGTTGCAGTTTTCCAGAGCGGGTCCAGGTAAGGCAGTCAGAGGTCTTCCAATGATAAAGTGTCCCGGTGTAAGGGAAAGGTAATCATTGGGAGAGGATGACAGGGGACAAATAGGGCGACTATTCAAAATAGCTTCCACCTGAGCGAATAGCGTAGAAATTTCTTCGAACGTTAGGTGACTATTCCCTAGAACCCGTTTTATATGGTATTTGGCGGACTTAACTCCCGCTTCCCATATTCCTCCAAAGTGTGGAGCGTAAGCCGGGGTGAAAATAAATTTAATGCCATTCTGAGTAGCAAAGTCAGATAGGGGTTCGTCGTTTTGCTTTAAAAAATCTCCTATTTCCCTGGCAGCAGCGACAAAGTTTCGGCCATTGTCGCAAAATATTTCGTCAGGTTTGCCTCTGCGAGCGATAAATCTTTTCAGAGTGAGAACAAAAGCATCTTTCGACAAATCACTCACAGCCTCCAAATGGACGCATTTATAGCGCATACAAATAAATAAACAAAGATAGCATTTTACTAATTTACTACCGCGCCCCTTTCGATTCAAAATATTAAAAGGCCCAGCAAAATCCAAGCCAGTTGACAAGAACGGAAAATTAGGAGTGATCCTTTGCGTTGGTAAAATACCCATTTTAGGACACAATGTTTTGCCGCGGATGCGGCGACAGCGTACACAATTATTGACAGTCCGTCTAGCGAGATGTCGTCCATTAACAGCCCATACAGTCTCTCTGACTGTGGACAATAATAATTGAGGTCCGGCGTGCATATTATTTACATGTTCCCTTTGAAAAATGAGCTTCGTCAAATGATGAGAAGCATGCAATAAAATAGGATGTCTTTTATCGTAGCTGTAATTTGAAGCATCAATACGACCACCAACCCTGATTAGTTTATGATTATCCATAAAAGGAGACAAGGACAATAATCTTGATTTTGAGCTTAAATTCTTATTTTTACATAATAATTCGTATTCAATAGGATATATTTCCCTTTGAGCAATAGTACAAAGAAAGTAGAACGATTCGTTTAATTCGTCGATGCTTATTTGACCTTTACGTTTATTTGTTTTATTCTTAAGATTAAAAATAAATCTAAATACGTATGCATAAGTTCTTTGGAGCCGACTTAATTTAGAATAGTTTTTAAAGTTCACTGTTGTATCTGAGCTAGCAGTTGCGAGATTAGATTTTATTTCAGTCAAGGAGCCGTTGTCGTTAGTGTTTGATTTTAACGTGGGCCATTTAGATTCATCTTCCAGCAGAAAACTAGGGCCAGACCACCACTGACTTAGGCAAACTATTTGACTAAAATCTACACCTCGAGAAATCAAGTCTGCTGGATTGTCAGACGTGGGAACATAACGCCAATCTGAAGGCTTTGTTCTTTCGTTAATTTCAATTATTCGGTTGGCTACAAAGGATTTTAATTTTTTGACATCATGATTAACCCATGCCAACACTGTGGTTGAATCAGAAGGTCCAAATCACGCCAACAGCACTGTTAGCCTATAATCCATTAAATGAAGTAGGTACACAAATACACTATCTGTGTAATATTTTGTGACTATTTAATTTGGTCGGATACGCGCTAACAGCGCTGTGAGCGTGATTCGGAACGCGGCCACAGTATCATCAAATGTATTTATATTCGTTCGTATACTTCTTACCTACCTACCTACTCGTTACTTCAAATGTGTCACCGAACTTCAGTACCTATGCTTAGGCGTCACTTAAGTCACTTACTTACTTTAAATTAGGCGAATTAATTTGAAGTGGGATATTGTGCTGGCTCAATACGAAATAGAGGCTACTTTTTACAAATTCTTTTACCCAAAGTCGCTCGAACGGCAAAGTACGTAGCAGCGGTGCTCGAAGTACGCAGCAAACAGCGGTGCCCCGGCTCCCACCCCCCCACCCCCCCCATTTTCTTTTGTGACTTTTACAGGGTGTTGAAAAGAAAAAAATAAAAAGCTGAAAATTCCATTGATGAATTTAGCACAAAACATTATGTACAACAGATACTATTGATCTAAAACATTTAACATTTATTTAACCAATTGTAATATTCTTTTGGAGTTACTAAGGTAACGCTTTAGGTAATAGTCAAATAACAGTATTTCCGTGGACAAAGATGACACAAAAAGCTCAAGTAAGTACATCGGTTACAACTTCATAATCATCATGAAAGTAAAATTTTCAACTTTAATTTTCTTTTCGTCCGATAGCGTTAAAAAAGACAAAAACCTAAATTGTTACTTATGCATCAAACCAAAATGACACAATTTCATGTATTAGGCTAAGTGAATGGTGCAGAAACTATATATACGAAAAAAACAAACTTTAATATTTTTAAAAGCTAAAAACTTATCCCGATCGGTCTAAAATGCAAGTTGAAGTGTTTTTAGATACCTATTTTGAAAGACTAATACTTCAAAAATCGAAGGAAGTTCTCAGTTCGGTTGCATTCAACCGAGACCTAAATTAATGGGTGACTGATACTGATGATGATGGGTGACTGGTACTGAGTGGGCAATTATTATACCAATTATGACGTTCACATTTTTAACACGTTTTTATAAGGTTACCTACTTTCTCATTTGTTTGTTTGTATTTTGTCATCTCGATTAGGATAAAAGTCACCTTTTTACGTCCCCTAAAAAATATTGCAATATTGCATAGTCAGTAACAGTATGATAGTAGGTACGATACGTACGAGTATGTAGGCAAATCAACCCTCAACATTATGTAGTTCAACTTGAATTTTATTAGAAACAGCCTAATGATTCCTACGGACCGACGATATGGTCACCCTACACACTGATTATTCATAATAAATCATAGTAAATAAATTTACTTATTTCTCTAAAACGAATGAAGATATAGTGAAAATATGTTTTCGGGCCGTTTATCGTGATCAAACGGTTACGTAAACTTGCTTATTTTTAATCTTAATACAATTTTCACCAGTATTTTAGACTTAAGCGTGTGGGCCGGAGAGTCGCATGCTTTTAAAACTTTAGATCGCCATATCTTTGTCCCTGTTGCGTTACATGAGCAACAAATGTGTTTGTAGCTGTTACAATGAATATGTAACGGCTACAAATACATCAACCCAGCGGTACAGGCTCCGATTGATCTGGAATTCGACGATTTAACAAAAAACATAACCTCAAACCATGCGAATCTCCGTGCCACATGCTTTTGTCAATCATTCTGCCGGGAAGCCGGTACAATCGATTTGATATCTGAAATAAGAACGTATATCATCGGTACATTACTTCTAGGTAGTTTTAGAATGGAATTATTCAGTGGCACGGAGATTCGCATGCTCACGGAAAATTAGTTAAAGGCTGGCGCAATATTACTCTTTGGGCTGGCGTCCACTAGGCGCGCCGAGTCAAGTCGAATCGAATGATCGAATTGCAATAATTCACCTGCATACTTTTTATATACTGTTTATAATGAAACTGTATCCATTGACCAAGAGCCGCCGTGCGCTGAATCGACGCCAGGGGGCTTACCATCAGCAAAATATTGTACCATATTGCGACCTTCGGTACTAAGGTTTGATGACTGTCGTGGTCTAATTTCGGAAATTACTCAAGGACTTGGAAATAAAAGATACTTGTGCGTTGAAAACCATTTGGCGTCTATATTATTCGAATTTGAAAAAGGTACAACAATCGAGGAGAGAGGGGTGAGGAACAATGTATTGCTACCAATGGCAGCGCCGGTTCGATTCCCACGTCATATAGCGCGACGGTGATTGGGTGAAGATGATTTGCGTTCCGTTCTTCGCTTCTAAGCCTCAACAATATGATCCATGGCTAATTTGTTATATTGTTTACTCTAGTCTATGGCAAAGTGTAGTGTCATTACATAAAAAAATATAGTTAGTGGTACATAAAAATTGAGAGTCCCTCGACACTTCTAGCTAAATTTCTGAAAGTTACAAGTGTCAACGCATTTTTTTACTATGATTACGTATGAAGTTGATCATTTGTTTAAGATTTTATTGTACATACGTGATAAATACTGTTTCGTGAAACGCTATGCTTGTAATTTTATTGTTTTACAAGCGTTTCTATGGTAACACACTTGTAACAAGGCTTGTAGCTTTCGAGAAACAGGCCTCAAGATTTATATTACACTGTCTTACTTTTTAAGGCAGTTGTATATAAGTCCTGCTATAAGAGCTCATAGTAAGGCCCCAGTCAATCTACATAGTTTCATAGTAAATGAATAGAAGCAAATTATTGCGATTCGATTCGGCTTGACTTGGTGCGCCTAGTGGACGCCAGCCTTTATTGTGTTATTTTTTTCTTTAGTATTCCATGTTTAAAATGTACACTATAGCGATCGATGACTCAGCGATTAGTGTGTTGGAGATTGAGATTACATTCTAAAGTCTGTCCATCCCAAGGAGGTTTATAATAGGGAGTGAGTACTCTACAAAAATTTTCACCTATCGTTTAAAAGAAATTCAACTTTATTGCATTGCTCATAGAGTTGAAATTCTATCGACGACATTGACTGAAGGCACTACTGTGTGAATGAGACAACACCAGGTGGAGGTCGGTGTCTCGTTCGCACAATTGCCATTACTAAACAATAATACCACGATAGTAGGACTAAAAATATGTACGTTACCAATCAAGTAGTGTATCAAAATTAAGGATTCGGAGTGGGAAGTCGAATATATACTATTTAAATATTAATTTTAGAATGACACATAATAATTGTAATATAAAACAGAACTTTTTTGATTTCATTAGATATCTACAATAATGCTAATCAGCAATCATCGGTGAGGTGGTAATAAATAGAAGTGTCAATCCTGGCAACTCCGATTTTGACCTTGAATTTCAATTTAAGAATTTCAATCTATAGGAAATGTTACTTTACAAAACTAGTGTGACCATAAATACTTCACCATTTCAGATTTCCAGAAAAACGAAATTGTTCTATTGAAATGGCTAGAAGTCGCAGGCGAGACGGTAAAATTAATAATAATAATCAAATTCATGTTTGTGCGCCTATTTCGATGAAACTCGGTTTCTGGTACTATTTCAACATGAAAATAACAACGCAATGTTGAAAATTTTAAAAATCCAAGATGGCGGCCTACTTTTTTGTTTTTGGGCCGATTTCGATGAAACTCGGTTTTTGGAACTATTTTGACAAGAAAATAACAACGCAATTTTCAAAAAACTAAAAATCCAAGATGGCGGCCAACTTTTTTGTTTTTGGGCCGATTTCGATGAAACTCGGTTTTCGGTACTATTTTGACAAGAAAATAACAACGCAATTTTTTAAAAACTGAAAATCCAAGATGGCGGCCAACTTTTTTGTTTTTGGGCCGATTTCGATGAAACTCGGTTTTCGGTACTATTTTGACAAGAAAATAACAACGCAATTTTTAAAAAACTAAAAATCCAAGATGGCGGCCAACTTTTTTATTTATGAGCCGATTTCGATGAAACTTGGTTTTTGGAACTATTTTGAGAAGAAAATAACAACGCAACTTTTAAAAAACTAAAAATCCAAGATGGCGGCCAACTTTTTTGTTTTTAGGCCGATTTCGATGAAACTCGGTTTTCGGTACTATTTTGACAAGAAAATAACAACGCAATTTTTTAAAAACTAAAAATCCAAGATGGCGGCCAACTTTTTTGTTTTTGGGCCGATTTCGATGAAACTCGGTTTTCGGTACTATTTTGACAAGAAAATAACAACGCAATTTTTAAAAAACTAAAAATCCAAGATGGCGGCCAACTTTTTTATTTATGGGCCGATTTCGATGAAACTTGGTTTTTGGAACTATTTTGAGAAAAAAATAACAACGCAACTTTTAAAAAACTAAAAATCCAAGATGGCGGCCAACTTTTTTGTTTTTAGGCCGATTTCGATGAAACTCGGTTTTCGGTACTATTTTGACAAGAAAATAACAACGCAATTTTTAAAAAACTAAAAATCCAAGATGGCGGCCAACTTTTTTATTTATGGGCTGATTTCGATGAAACTTGGTTTTTGGAACTATTTTGAGAAAAAAATAACAACGCAACTTTTAAAAAACTAAAAATCCAAGATGGCGGCCAACTTTTTTGTTTTTAGGCCGATTTCGATGAAACTCGGTTTTCGGTACTATTTTGACAAGAAAATAACAACGCAATTTTTAAAAAACTAAAAATCCAAGATGGCGGCCAACTTTTTTATTTATGGGCCGATTTCGATGAAACTTGGTTTTTGGAACTATTTTGAGAAGAAAATAACAACGCAACTTTTAAAAAACAAAAAATCCAAGATGGCGGCCAACTTTTTTGTTTTTAGGCCGATTTCGATGAAACTCGGTTTTCGGTACTATTTTGACAAGAAAATAACAACGCAATTTTTTAAAAACTGAAAATCCAAGATGGCGGCCAACTTTTTTGTTTTTGGGCCGATTTCGATGAAACTCGGTTTTCGGTACTATTTTGACAAGAAAATAACAACGCAATTTTTAAAAAACTAAAAATCCAAGATGGCGGCCAACTTTTTTATTTATGGGCCGATTTCGATGAAACTTGGTTTTTGGAACTATTTTGAGAAAAAAATAACAACGCAACTTTTAAAAAACTAAAAATCCAAGATGGCGGCCAACTTTTTTGTTTTTTGGGCCGATTTCGATGAAACTCGGTTTTTGGTACTATTTTGACAAGAAAAAACAACTCAATGTAAACTGATGGAAAAATGAAAAAAATTGCGTTGTTATTATTTTGTCAAAATATTACCAAAAACCAAGTTTCATCGAAATCGGATCAAAAACAAAAAGTTGGCTGCCATCTTGGATTTTTAATTTTTTCAATATTGCGTTATTATTTTCTTGTCAAATTAGTCCTAAACCCGAGTTTCATTAAAATCAGCCCCAATCACAAATAAAAGAGTTGGCTGCCATATTTGTTTATATTTTTAACATTTCGTTGTTATTTTTTATCAAAATAGTAACAAAATCGAGTTTCATCAAAATCGGCCCACGAACAATATAGTTGGCCTTCATCTTGGTTTCTTTTTATATTTTTAACATTGTGTCGTCGTAAATCTCATGCACCCATTTTATTAACTTCACAAGTAAAGAAATTGGTGCAAGAATTTTAGACCTTATTGACATATTTACCAAAATAACAGTTTTTAATGAAACAGCAAAGTAAATGAACAAGTATAATTATGGGAAAAAGCAACCGAATTTCAAAGGTGGAAAATCGTTTGCATCTTTTTTTGACTACAGATCACTAGACAATGTTTTCCTACTTTTACTTGTTTTTCCAACATTCATTTGTTTTTCCGAAGTTCACGCACATTGTATTTTTATAAAAAAATGGAATAAACTTTAAAGTTGCGTAATTATTTACACTTGAACTTAAATTGAATTGAATAAACTAGATTTTGTATTGGTTGAATTACCATATTTAAAAAATAAAAACAAAAAAGCAATTTAATAAAAACGTGATAAATAAATTGTTCCAATTTTTTTTAATAAATAATTGTTTTCTGTTTTTTAAGTTAACGAGCTAAATTAAAAATATACCACCGCCTATCAGAGTACTCGTCAAGACCATTCAAACGAGTCCAAACTCGATGGGGTTGAAAGGTTTTATTACAAAGTTCCTGTGGCCTTCTTCCGGCTTCCTTCATCAGACTCTTGGATACTATTACCCAACAGAGCACTCGTCAAGACGATTCAAACGAGCCCAAACTCGATGGGGTTGCATGATTTCAATATTGAGTTCCTATGGCATGGCCTCCAGACTTCATCATCCAACCCTGAACCTCGTCTCCCGTCAGAGTACTTGTCAAGACAATTCTAACAAGCCCAAACACGATGGGGTTGTATAGTTTCATTCATCATAGAGTTCCTGTGGCGTTCTTCCGGCTCCATCATCAGATCAGCTCAATGACATTGTAATATTGCATTTCCTTCCATTTCTGACCTGTGTTCAAAGTTTCAAGTCTCTAGCTCATCGGGAATTCAGTATAAAATCGTTTGCAAAATTTGTGCTCAAACAAACAAAAGAGCAAGCAACCTAATAAAAACGCGGTAAAAAGTTTTAATTATAAATAAAGAACTACCTAGGTATTTAAGTTTATATTAAACAGTTTAAAGTATTATGTATGTCTCCGGCCAACTATACGGTTTGGTCACCCTAATGAAGAAAAGGACACATACATCTACTTGACCTCTCTGTCGGCTCGTTTTGGGGCGAAGCGCTCATTCCGGTTTATAGTACTATTTCCATGGTCCATCCTTACTTGTCTTATATGGTAAACAATCTTCACCCAACTCTTTATTGAAATAATCATTTATAAAATAAAACAAATGGTTTTCCACACATAGATTACTAAATAAATTGTTAATAAATTAACGATAATTTCATAAAACTTACTAACATATTTTTAAATAACGATTTAAGTCTAAAAGACGTATGACAACTGTCAAAAACTGTTTACTAAATAAGACAAGTAAGGATGAACAGACTTTATTCTCTTTGGTTGGACTGTCTGTCACTGTCACTGTCAAATTGTCAATCTGTCCTGTCAATCAAGTCAACCATTTTTCTTTCGTCTTTCTTTCATCAAATCAAAAAATAAATATAATTATTTGCAGGAAGATTAATTATCTTTACTTTAGTTTGCTCTCCTCAATAGAGGCAATATGTTGTTAACAATACATAATCTACCTTCTACTGTAAGTACATATTACAAATCAAATACCTATGATTTTGGTGGATATTGTAGGTTGTAGGGTACTTGTAAAATTGTGAGATTTTGCTATATATATATATATATATGTATTATTTCTATTCCAGACGCGGTATTCTGATGTAAAGACATTAATTCAGACCCGATGTGGTTTGTCAGAGATACTATTGGACAACTTGGTAAACGAAGACCAGTATAAAAAGGTGACTTTAGGAGTGGCAGAAGAGGAAGATGCGGCGATCGTTGTTCGCCAAATCAATGGCCTTTATGTAAACGGAGCACAACTTTACGTTGAGAAAGTTCAACAGAAAAAGGTTAGGTAGATTGTACTACACTCGAGAGCAGAGAAATTGCACCACAGGCCTATTTTCATACAAACGAGGTAATTTGAAACTCTGGTTCTCCACCCAGGATTAAACGGGCTCTGATCTGATGATGGCAAATCAAGGATAAATGGAGGAGGCTCAGATCGCTAAAGAAACCCAACGGATCAGAAGCGTTGTTTACACCAGAGCCTGTATGGAGTTTTCAGTGTTACATTTTACATTCTTTTGATGTAATTTTAGCTTGTAAGTTTAACCCTGAGCTAAACGACTCAACAAATCTGTTAGGTTTCCTTAGCATTATGGGCCTCCACCATTTATTCTTTAATTTGCCATTCATCAGATCAGAGACCTGGGCGGAGCACCAGAGCTTCAAAGTTACCTCGTTTATATGAAAATAGGCCTGTGGTGTAATTTTTCTGCTCTTGAGTTAATATTGCAGGGGTGCCCATCAGTGCCGAAGAGTCCATACAAGCCAATTCCCATCGGCTTACTTTTTGAAAATCCCACCCCACCAACCCACCATGCAGTTCATATCATATTGTTTGTGGTCCTGGTCCGGCTTACCTTCGCAATAAATCGACCCCTCGCCACTGGTGCCCATATATTTTCTTAAGGAGATCGACCTATCAACATATTATGATTACGAGATCGACATTGGGTGCAAATCTGTTATCCTTGGCGATCAACCTTAAAACCTCTCACGATCAACCGTTTGGGCACCTCTGCTAAAGTCGCATTACTCATTTCCCAGCAAAAATGTAAACAAAGAAACGTCACTGTCAAATTGACAAACTGACCCTGATAGTGACATTTTCAGATATTCAAAACCTTTGGTCATTATTATAACTTTTTAATTTGTTTATTATATTTTGCGTCATAAAAAATGTAATGCCATCCAGGGTAATTTTAAAGTAGGATGATAATAAGAACTTTTATTTTAACCTATCATAATTTTTTATGTTAAAAGTTCTTGAAACGAACTGATAAGAACACTTTACTTAGATATTAACTGTATGTAAACTATCAAAAATACATTGCAACTTCGTCAGTTCCCCGCAAATGCAACTACAGCTACTACTCGTAAATAGGTAATACATTTTTTTATGAAATTTTTAATTTTATAAAATGAAATGAACCAAAGGTTGATGAGTATGGTTTGCAGTTGATGTGTGCACAGCATCATAAAATGTTTTCTACTATAAAACTGTTACTATGAAATATTAAATTATGTTACTGCTTTTTCCGCAAAACTCATGATTCAGAATATTTATCTATTCTATTTTTATTAGGTTTGTGATGAAAAAACATGTAAGTGTGTTTATTTCCTGACTTAGCAATATACTATTTCTTTTTGTGTTATTTTGTTCTGGCGACACCTTTGTTTACATTTTTGCTGGGAAATGAGTAATGCGACTTTATATTGCTATGTACACTATCTTATAAAAGTGAAACATACCTCTGTACTCTAGCCAATGTATGGAAATTATATTGGACTTTGCAGAATAAAAAATTTAATATAACTTTTCAGTTTTCCGAGCAACCTTACAGAGTAAGGAATCAAAGCCCAAACAATTCAATGGATCAATCTGGCCCAGAGAACTCGAATGTCCTACCCAATATTCCGATGGCTTTAAATTTGGCGTTGCCGCACATGTCTTACAACCAGCAAGCCATCATCCAAGACCCGATGATGCAAATGATGCTGGCACAACAGATGATGGGCATGTATATGATGCCTCAGCAGCAGGTAAGTTCTTTTGGTTATGTGTCATTTATTTATGTTTGTATTATGTCTGAATATGTATTGTTGGCTGTATGTTACTCACAGCAGACTTATTATTATAAGTAGAGGCCATTATCGGGCGTGAATTTTGCAAGCATCAAATCTCTAGACATGTGGTAAAATCTATTGGTTATTTTATTTAGATATAGATCAAAAAATATATGCAGTGCTCAAATGCTGATTAAAAATTTAATTTTTGATAAAATTGCAAAGCAGCGTGGACGTCTGTACAAAAATAAGCAAAACACTGAGTCAAGGCAGTACCTACCTTTTGCAACGATTTCTAGTCACCGAGCAGATTTCTAGTCAGAGAGCAGATATTCAGATGAATGAAAAGCATTTAAAAAATAAACTGTCGCTTGACAAATGATAAAAAACAAATTCATTGTTTTCTCGCTATTCAGAGGATTTTTGTTTTATGTTTAGCGAATATAGAATGTACAACAGAGTGTTTTAAGAAGAAATGGTGAGAAAAAAAAGTATAAAACAAAACTATCGCTGACATAGTACATAGATATCCTTAAAAATAATCAATCATCTCTAGAGACTAGCAGCTCGCAAAATGCACGCCTGATAACGGCCTCTAATTGTAAGTGTAGGTCACTATCAAGAACATCAGTCCTGCCCCCCTAGCATGACCACTAAAACGCGATATATATCGTGACCATTTTATCAACACTCAACTGTCAAAATCCATTGTCTGTGACAGTTAAATGAATGTGATAAATCGTTATATAATGTGTAATCGGAATGCCCTGCACCTTTGAATCCTGCACCTTTAGCAAATTATTTTTGTTCCACTTTGCAGTGTGACATTTCAATATATTCTATTTTATAAAAGTCTTATGAGAGCTTATCATGACCTTACCATAAATAAGGGTAACCAATCACCCTTGAAGAGATGGTTAAAATGATGGTTAAGCAAGGTAATTATCTTCATGTGTACCAGAAAAAGGTGTGCCCTCAGCTAAAACAAATACCTCAAAAAAGTAATTAATAGCACTTAAGGTAAATGTAAGAGATATATATTCATAATTTATGGCTGATCTTACCCACAGTACCTGGGGCCTGTGCCCCCACAGTAGGGTCATTAAAAATGGCTGTTATGCAGGCAGTGAAACTAAGCTTTTCTGAACTGCATGGACATGTAAACATTTTCATGTGTGTATCTTATAGTTAATACTATTAGTTTATTAGTATATTACAGTTAAACCAGCCCTAATGGGCTGGTTTTTACGGGATCAGTGACTGGACCCAGTGACTCTGAATTTCTGACCCAGTAACTGGGTACAAGTAGACAGGATCGGCAGTAAGTGGTACTGTGCCTGAAAATAGAACGGGTGGCTAGTCAGCTGAACTGATTTGCAAGCTGACTGGACTGGGGTGAAATTAGTGGCTACACAAGC
Organism: Agriphila geniculea; assembly: GCA_943789525.1. Classification (NCBI taxonomy): domain Eukaryota; kingdom Metazoa; phylum Arthropoda; class Insecta; order Lepidoptera; family Crambidae; genus Agriphila; species Agriphila geniculea. Next base: position 10,457,905 of record OX038895.1, read on the forward strand.
CCAGTAGCAAGTCAGCACTGGACTGGATTACTGTACTGCCATATTACTAACCCTGTATAAAACAGGCATATATTAACAAGGGCCCTGAAGAAGATGTGGTGCTTCACTTGTGGTTTTCATCCTACAGCCCCCCAAGCATGACCATCGAAACATTATATTATTGTGTGATATAGAGTTTTATCAACACTCAACTGTCAAAATCTGTTGTTTTTTGACAGTTACATGTGATAAATCACTACCTATATCATATAGCATTTTGGTGGTCATGCTTAAGGCAAAATTGAAATTGATTTGATCAAATCACAATGATTTCCTATTTGCCATTGACACGGCCGATGTTAGACGCTGAGTAATGTTGCAGCATCTTCGACTTATTGTGTGCCAAATGCATTCCACATGCATCATGGTTATTGGATGTCAACTGGTGCATTTAAAGCTATACAAATGTGATTGGATCCATTTGGATGATATAACAAGTAACAATATATTTGAAAAATTTGATATAGGTAGTTGCAATTTTTTATTGAAATAGAACGAGGCAATGCAATGCAACCTACTTTTTCGCTTTGAGTGGCATAACATGCTAGTGTGACGAAAAGTATGTATATCCTATAGTTCCTTGACGACCAACAGGATTGATTCTTGCACACAGATTTGGATGGCCACCTTCTCTGAGGCCACAGGTTTGATTCTCGACTTGTTTATTGTTTCCCATTTCCATAGCAAAAGTGCTTTTGCAAAGTACTTTGGAATCAGAACATCATAATATATGATGTGTTATTCTCTAATTTACTTATTCCAAAGACTCAGCCAAGTGCCCAGAGTATATGGGTATTATCAGAATTTCGATACCAAGACTGAATTTCAGTGTTAGATCTTAATATCGAAAATCATGCACCTATTCATTTTGGTACTGCCTACTGCCTATTTTGGTCCCATTTTCAGTAATTTTAATTTCACATTTTTTAGTATTTTAAAAAGACAATCAGAGAGAATGCTCTGTTCTGACCAATCAGTGGACAGGTACGATTAAGTACAAGAGTAAAGTATGTAAAAAAAAATGTTTCTGTAGGTAATAACAAGTCTCTCTTCAGTGTTCCCATTTATGACAGAAATAAATGACCAGATAATAATATTGAAAGTATTGAACATCCATCAATGATGTTCATTACTCTCTGTTATGTTTAGGATTGTGATTTCCCCGTGACTTCTTCACAGAACGCTTTAATGGACATCGGCCGTCAAGCTCCAACCCAGCAACCCTCATCTTCGCAGCACAACACGCAAAATGATGGTCCTTCGTCCAATATGTACTCTGCATCGAAACAAAGAGATCGTTCTAATAATAAGAAATCTCAGAATTGGGGAGGAGTTGACGACCAGCTCAATAGACTTGATGAAAGATTCGACCGCCCTTATGAACAAGGGAACAACCCTCATATCTTTGAGAGGCGCAATCAAGCGCCCAATTACCCCAACGAAGACGAAAATCGGTACAACCTTAATGAACGGGACAAGCCTTATCAAGGATTCAATCGCTCTGCCGACGAGCATGACCAAAACTATCACAATTACCAAGGAAATCAGCGTCCTTGGGATTCCGACTCCAACCGACCAAGAGACAGACCAGCCCAACCAAGAGACAGACTAGCTAAGCCGTCGAGGTGGCAGCCTGAAGAATATCAACAGGATAGGCCCTCCAGAAATCGTAGTCGTTCTCCCCACGCTACTGGATCTCGCAATACATACAACGACCCTACGCCTCAAAGATATACCAGCGGTCCCAATAAAACTAACCAACCTACGCCTCAAAGATATAGTGGTCCCAATACAACTAACCAATCTCGAGGTTTCAACGAAAACCAGAGAGAGTTTGAAGACACCGAACGTTACGATCAGGCTCCAAACAGACTAAACACTGAGCCAAAAGGCAACTGGAATCGCCGCAACACTCAGCTTGAAAATCAATCCCGCGTTAGCAGGCGAGATGTCTCTCCCCATCAAAATCGACTGCAAGCGGCTCTAAATTATTACGAGCCTGCCCAACAATCTTACTCCCAAAATGATTCCGATTCTCATCACCAAACTCAACCATGGGAATCAAGGAAACGTCCCTACCCTGACTCTGGTGTCGACGATAATTCTCAGCAGAATAGGAGACAGCAGCCTACTAAAGCATCGTTCGGCAATAATTCTCAACCGTTCATAAATAGGGACAATAGTAGTCGACCTCTTGCCACAAAGGCTCCACCACAAAGACTACCGCCTAACATGGAAAGCAAGAGACAAAAAATTGAACCACCTATGAGAAATGCTCCTACAAGAGGAATCCCTTCCTTAATGAGTGTCGTGCCTGCTAGGGGAATGGCACCGCAAAATGCGCCTGCTAGAGGGATTGCGCCTGCTAGAGGGATTGCGCCTGCTAGAGGGATTGCACCTGCTAGAGGAATCGCGCCTACGAGAGGAATTGCGCCTTTATTAGCAAATCCACCCCGTGTTCCTCCCAGGCCGAATGCACCACCGAACGTGAATCTACCGCCATGGCAAAACGTACCGCTAAGGAACAAACCCCCCGTAAAAACTAAAAGCTACGAGACCATTATTCGAAGGGATACTTCTTATCGACGACAGGCAGCAGCCAAGATCGGAAGAGAAATCTTAGAGAGACACCAACCTCCGAGCATAGTGGCCACAGTGTCCGCCATGCCAGAATCAATATACAAATTATTCAGAGCTCTTAAAGTAGCAGTCTTCACAAGAATAGAATTGCTTTTGTCGGGTGAAATAGATATACCAATACCGCAAATCATTGAGACATATCGAAAGCGGTTCTCAATGAAAGAAGACGATTCTTTGTACACGGCTGTCGCTAAAGATTTTAAAGATGGTGCTTCAGAAAAGGAGGGCAACACAAAAGCAGACGATGCAGGTAAGTCACAAGCCGTTTCTACCAATTCTTCTTCATTCTCTACTAATAAAAAAGTGGGCTATATATTTTATTGCAGTAATAATGTTGCAATAGAATATATCTACGTGCTGTTGAATAAAACTTTTTGGGAATTTTGGGAGCTGTACCAACGTAGGTAGTTTTAGAGTGACCCGACACCGACCGCGCCAAATATCTATAAAATATTTACAGGGTAATTTATTTAAGTATAGAGGAAAAATTATCTCGGGTTGAATAACAGCCATTTTACGGAAGAATCATAAGCATCCGAATCTATTCGAGAGCCTCAAGTCGAGCAATTGCCACGGCGGCGAAATATCGTTTGTCTTGCTTGATCGATCTTGAAGATAAAACGATACCTGCTAGAATGACCTTTGCATGCGGCGTGCGTGGCGACTGGCGATGCACGATCGGCTTCATACATTCGCGCGAACGTTTAACTTTAGATGATGACACGATTCGTTCGTGCGCACTTGGGAAGATGTAGCTGGCTCTCTGCATTCGCGTGTTACCGCTTCGGAATCGCGTGTCACCACTTCACAATCGCGTGTCACCGCTTCACAATCGCGTGTCACCGCTTCACAATCGCGTGTCACCGCTTCACGGTCGCAAGCTACTACGTAGGGCAGAGTTGTCTTACTAATGTAGTCATTGCAGCGTGTCGAAGCGAATTGGCAACCGCACGGCTATTCAGTGACAGAAATGTCTGTGGACAAATACAACATAGAGCATTTACCAGCGTCCAATCGCCAAAGTGGCATGCTCGAAATGAGGTTGCTCAAATAGAATACCGGCTTTATATAGCCTCGGTATACACCAAAACGTAAACAGATGGATAGGAGAGGAGAAAATTGACATTGCTTCTGGGGTATGTCTATCGATGTTGGACGGAGAGATGGGCTGGCTAGGCCCTAGGTAAGGAAATCATCATCAGCCGTACGACACCCACTGCTCGGTTCAAGCCTACCCCAAGGATCTCATACCCACGAAGCGTTTGTCTGGTGGTGCACGAATAGCAGCAGTCATAGGTAAACTTATTCGTTGTAAACGAATGAGGATAATTTAAACGGCACGGCTTAACACGTGCCACGACAGAAAGACGTTAGTCGCCGAACACCTTAAGCGATGCCTGGTTGTCAGACGAATGTCTGTATGAATGCATCTCCGCTTTGGACATACCCAATAGTAACGACAGGCAGGGTTCTAAATTCGCTTGAACCCAGCTAAACCTATGCGGATGAGATAACTAAAAAAACCTATCTCCTTTCCAACTCTCTGCGTTTTGGTAGATACCGAGCCGTTAGCTCGGGTAGATTGTTTGAAACCGATGCTTATAGCATTTATCGGCCTTGAGGACGTTAGTAACCCACTCATCTACCCACCCTCTTTTTTTTATTAAATGGCGGTACAGTTTTTATGTCACGTCATTTTCATTTGATTTTAATGTGTATCAGTCTATGAATGCGACTCTACGTAGGTCGATGACGTTATTTAGGGATCATATTGCACTAGGGTCTATCTATCTATTCTGTGATACAAACATTAAATAACAGGGAATTTGCTAAACTGCATATTATCTAGTACGACCCAAGTTAAGGCCTACTCAAACTTGACCAGTATCCGCCACCGCAGTGGGTAACGGTAATCCTGACCTCATTGTGGGGCTCAGCTGCCAGTATTGAAAATATTTTTGTACTCCAAAAAAGAGCTGTTCGCGGCATATACAATCTTCGGCGGAGAGATACCTTGAGAGAACTGTTTAAAGAAATAAATATTTTAACTTTGGCAGGCCAATACATATATGAAAATTTAGTTTATGTAAGAAAACACTATGATTCATTTGCTAAGAACAGCAATAATCACCAGTTTAATACAAGAAATAAAGATAAACTTGCCGTTCCAAGATTTAGGCTTGCAAAAACTAGAGGTTCATTTATGGGGAAAGGCATAGCCTTTATTAATAAAGTTCCACAACAAGTAATTGATCTTCCTTTGCATGAATTTAAAAACCATGTTAAAAAAACGCTCATGGGTAAAGGTTATTCTAAAGTAGACGATTATCTTAAAGATCAAAATGCGTGGAAATGATGTAACACATAACTACTATAAGTACTTTGTTGCCAATTTTATAAGTCTATGTTTGTTGCCAATAATCCTGTCACCCTGTTGTAATTATCTGGTAACGATATATTTAAGTTTGTAAATATCGTTACTTATTGCTATTAAAACTGATAAGTTTCTTGCGCCCGTTCTTCTTGTCAGTTAAAAAAGTCTTGAACGGGTGGTAGGAAAATATAGACGATTCAAAGGTACTTAATAATTAAGTTTATTTGAATAAAGCTATTTTTGACTTTGACTTGACTTTGACCGGTATTTTGTATGGAATTACCGCAGTTGTTGTGAAACCGGAACCGCATACCGGATGGGTACCCGGTACGTACCGCGTGTTCGGCGAAACTTTTCCTCCCCCCGCGGACGCACCCCGCGCCGCCCGCCCGCAGCGCTCGCGTCGCGCGCCTGTACCGTTACCGCCTCCAGTAGCGGTAAAGTTCCGCTATGGTTTGAACAGCGCGTTATCCGCAGACCTATCGGTATATCATTACCGCCACCGGTACAGAATAACGGTCAGATTTGAGTAGGCCTTTAGTTAGGACATATTATTAGCGGATAAATCCGCCAGAGTCAAAGAAATAAAAAGACCCTAACAAATAAAAAATAATAATAAATATTAATATAAATATAAATTTTAGGTCCAGCAGTGCAGGTGAAGAAAGATACTGAGGTTGTTGAGGTCAAAAAAGAAATGCCTGTTCCGAAACAAGAGAATATCGTCAATAAAGAAATGCCTGTACCGAAACAAGAAAATATTAAACCTAAAGTGGAATCAGACAAGTTGCCAAACCAACCCCAAAAAGGTTCGTATTTTTTATTAACACGTTTTCATTAGGTTGCTTTCATGGTTGTTTGTTCACAAATTTAGCAAACGATCTTATACTATCTCTAACTATAGTAGGGCGGTAAAACAAGGTTTGAGGTTAGTTTTCGCACAAGTTATCACGGAAATAAGAAAATGTGGTATCGATGCATTCAGTACGATGCCCTGATCAAAAATAATAAATAATCATTCATAAAATACAACAAATGTTTTGCCACGCATAGAATACCAAAAATATTGTAAATTGTTATTAATATTTGATTTAATAAGACAACATATTTTAAAAATTGTGATTAGGTTTAAAAGAAGTATCTAAAGTGTCAACATTTTGTTATTTAAACTTTCGTCTGTTTATCCTAAATTGTCCTAGTAAGGATAAACATACGAAAGTTTATCAGGGCATCGTACTGAATGCATCGATACCAAATTTTCATATTTCCGAGATGACTTGTACGAAAAGTGTTTTCTAAGCGTCTTTTTTAAGATTACCGCCGCACTACTAATCAGAAAGATCTGATTAGTTAGAGATTAGGTCAGAACTAGAAGACAATGTAATAATATGGTGTCATTGAGCTGATCTGATGATGGGGCCGGAAGAAGGCCACAGGAACGCTGTAATAAAACCATACAACCCCATCGACTAAAAAGCAGAAAATAATAATTTAATAAAAATACCTTTTTTTATATAAAAATCGTTTTGAAAACTGACTATAAAGTATTATCTCCCGTAAAGATTTATAACCTTATACAAAAGTTTTAAACCTAAAAACGTGGGGCGCGTTTTGAAAGAATTATCTATCATCAATAGTCTTTTGTATGCATCCTACGTTTTAAGGTAACTTCTGAATAGGGTTATAAATCTTTACGGAAGAGATTATTGTATACTTTTTAGTCAGTTTTCAAAACTTTTTTTTATATAAAAAAAGTTTTTTTTTTATCAGACACTTTTAAGTTAGGATAATATTTATTTCATAAAACAAACTGTGTTGCTTTCTGTAAGTAAATGTCATATTTTACTGTAGGTACAATTGAAATAGGTACCTAATTGTTTTTTTATTTTATTTTGGGTCAGATAAACTTACACCTAAAGTCGCATTACTAATTTCCCAGCAAAAATGTAAAAGAAACGTCACTGTCAAATTTTTTTATTATATTTTGAGTCATAATAAATATAATGTCATCCAGGGTAATTTTAAAGTAGGATGATAGGTAAATAGAAATTTTATCTTTTTAACCTATCATAATTTTTGATGTTAAAAGTTCTTGAAACGAATTGATAAGAAAACTTTACTTAACTATTGACTGTATGTAAACCATCAAAAATACGTAGCATCTTCGCCTGCAGAATATTTATCTAATCTATTTTTATTAGGTTTGTGATGAAAAAACATATATAAGTGTGTTTATTTCTTGACTTAGTAATACTATTATTATACTATTTCTTTTTGTGTTGTTTTGTTCTGGCAACACCTTTGTTTACATTTTTGTTGGGAAATTAGTAATGCGACTTTACCGGTATGTACTATGTATGCTCCCTATAATCTGCTCAAATTCGTCATCAATAACTATCGCTCCATCTCAAAGGAGACTATAAAAACACGCATCAACAGTGCCGATTATTATTTATTTAGAAGGGGGGACGCCAGCTAAGCCGGCAGACTGATTATCTAACTAAAAATCTAGCGACCAGTAATAATTACGGAATCGTCGCTGTCAAACTCGATTTCGTACCAGCAATCGAGTTTCTGATAGTGCTGCCTCCAGCGAACAACCAAAGAACTAACAAAAACGAGCACTTGTACAAGGAAATGCTCCGAAATTCGGTATTATCTATCTAACTCAGTAACCGGCGGGCTGATTATCTAATTAGAAACCACCTAGCGACCGGTTGCAGTTCATAGATGATAGTGATCCATTGCTACTTCTTTTTGGATTAAAAAAAAACATACCAAAGAAAAGTAGCAATGTATGTGGAATGAAACCGGTCGCTAAATAGTTTCTTTTTAGATAATCAGGGTGCGGGACGTGACTGCGACGAATTCCCGATTTCTTCTGTCAAACGGTTTGACAGCGGCAATTCCGTAATTATTACCGGTTGCTAGATGGTTTTTCGTTAGATAATCTGACGGCAGATCAGTCACCTTGAGCGAAACATTTCGGGTTTCCTACGTAAAATCGAAACACAAATTATCGATTTTCATTTCAACGAAAACCATTGATCGATGCCTTATATATTTGTATTAGGGAATGCAAACCGGTTTCACCGAAATCGAAAAAACCGGTTTTTCGGTTGATTTTACAAGCAAAATAAAACCGGTTTTTTAAACGAAAAACCGGTTTTAACCGGTTTTTTTTAAATTAAAATTTCATGCTCTGCAATACATTACAAAGGGAGTTTTTGGCGCCATTTAGTCGAGATCGGTTCGGTAACTATTTAATTATTTGCAAATTGATTCATAGTGAATTTGTGTCTTAAAATTGGTTTAGTTTTGTGGTACAAGTGTCTACGAAATAGGCGCGATCTTGGTTACTGAGACTTTTATTGTAGTGGTGGCTACCTCGGCAGAACTTACCGGGTAAAGTGTCCTGATATATTTGGTGCCAATTGCTCCAAGCAGCATTGGAATGCGATGCACTCGCATTTTAATGTAAACTGGAACAATACCTACTACTGAACTATTCACTTGACACTAGCAAAAATTACTCCCTAAGGAAATGAGTAGATTGCCAAGCCAAAAATAAGAAGAAGAAGAATACGTACAAATCAAAAATGCACCGCCACATTTTGATTGAATGCTTTAAATAGTTCAGTTCAGTGACCTACTTTTGAGCGGCTGAACGGGTCGAATGTTTTTTTTTTGTTTTTATAGCGAGAAAGTAAGTAAAATATGGATATTATTATTAATAAAGCAGAAAAGTTCTTATTTTATATTTAAAGATAGATATTTGTTAAATACAATTTTATAATACGTAAATAAAAGAAAAACATTTTTTGATTTAAATAACTAACTAAACAAACAAAATCACATAATAATATTTCAGATAGGTACAGTCTCTCAAGAAACTCATGAAATTAATTAGGAGCCACTTTATTCTGCACTTGGCGTTATTTATTAGATATATAGGTATTTTGAAGGTTTTTTAATATTCATATAAAATGGAGTATGTATCGAGTTACTTATATAGTTAAAAAGATTTCTTTTACAGTTCACCCTGAAATATACTAAAAATATTAAGTATTTTCAAAATAAATCAAGCGTATGGTGTCAATTTTTAAGATACCTATTAATGGTGATTATTCTTAGAGCCAAATGTTTATTTTCAAATAAGAAGTTTAATTTTTGTTAGATTTTGATAACAGTTTTAATAGATACTTCAGATAGCGAATTGTTCAGTTATAAAAGATATGTTTTGTTTTTGTTTTACTTCTAAGAAAATAATGAGATTTAATATAAAACGTTAAGACTTGCTAGCTAGAAGCTTATTACGTCTACGTGATCATTTATTTTTTATTTTATTTTTTGTATTTCAGTTTCACAAATTCTTTTCTCAGAGCTAAGACCTGCAATGATTTTCTATGAAATGTATCGGAAAAGGTTTTTTTGACCATTTTCTTGTTGATTGTACATTTTTTTGATAAATTGTGCATGGGGATGCTCTTGAAATTGAAAAAATGTTCACCAAATCAATAAAAATGTATTATTACCCATGTTCCAATACTTTTCTTCAAAACCGGTTTAAAACCGGTTTTAACCGGTTTTGGATTGAAAACCGAAAATAAAACCGGTTTTCATTTCACTCCGGTTTTGCATTCCCTAATTTGTATACCAAGCTTTAATTCCACGATGTAACAATTCACCGAAAACCAACTTACCGACGTTTATTTCAACAACACTACACATGACCGACTAATTATTTTTCACCTCTCCAGCACGAAAAGGGTGCTTTTGGCGCGTAAAAACTCGCAGCAAAAATCGACTTTTGCTGCGAGCGTGAGGCTAAGTGCTTTTTTAATTTCTAACACCTTTTCTCGCTGGTAGAGGTGAAAAGTTGTATGTTTAACACGAGAGCAAATTTTTTGATGTCTCGTGCCTTTAAATCACTCACTGTGCTCAGTAGTCTATATTATACTACTTCGCTAGTTCGTGATTTAAAAGTCAGCACTCGCAGCAAAAAATGACTTTGCTCTCTTGTATAACAAATATCTATTGTCGAATGTAACATTTCACCGAAAAATCGAGTAAACTCATGTCCACTCATGATTACAAGCAACTTTGACTATAGGACCAACTCTGATATCGCGGAAAAAAATCAGATTTTCCATAATTATTAAGGTCGAGTACGTATTGGGCTTTTGTATGGTACAGCTGATTTTTATTCGGGGTATCTGAGTTGGCTCCATAGCACAGAATATATGGTTACCGTTAAACTGATCCTTGGTCGTTAATCTGCAGATTAGCTAGGCAGCGGTTCCCGAATGGGGTTCCGCGGAACCCTGGGGTTCCGTGAGAGGCTCGCAGGGGTTCCGCGAAAATTCAAGATTTTTGATATAAAGACAGTCCCGATTTCGATGATATTGTCCCGCGTCCCGACGATCCATTAGTTTTGCCCAGATTTTTGATGATAACACGCGATCACAATCAATAGGTAGGGAGGCGAGGTAGCTAAATGGCGTAATTCAACGGCGCCGTCGAGACCTATCAAAATCGAAAGATAAAATAATTTCGAAAAGAAAAGCTCGTATGGTAAAAACCATTTTAGCGGTGGGTTTGGCGTGTACGGTTTTTCAAAAATGTAAAAAAAAACAGTTACTTGGGCATTCTCGAGCGCGTCAGATATTCATACTACGTATGCCCCAAGTGCCTCTGATAACAACGGTATACTAATCTGCCGGTATGCGTGGTGGGGGTAGGCATATAAAGTAGTCAAAAATGCAAAAAAAAAAAAATTTACTCGAGCGCGTCAGATTTTCGGAAGGGGTGTTAAGTAGGCCCCAAGGAAGCTCCCTTTAAAAAAACTGACGATTTCGGCGTGACCATAAGTTACGATGAATTTTTGAAAATGCAAAAAAAAAAAGTTTTTTTGAAATACTCGAGCGCGTCAGATTTTCATAGGGGAGGTTTATCTCGGTATCCTGAAAGCATATTTTCTTAATCTGACAAAAATGTTGGTGTGTTCTCTTAATCTGACCGGAAAGGTTTTTTGGTTTTTTTTTTCCTTTCTTTCTCCTTGATAGAACGGGGAATTTAAGAATGACAATAAAGCGATAGTTACAACCAACGTAAATGTAGATGAAATGTAGTACGAATTGTATTATTTATTGTATAAAAAAATGAAATGATATAAAAAATGGATTATAATTGTATTGTTAAGTATGATCTTACAATGATAAGTACAAAAATGTAAAGAGACCTTTTTTGTGTAAAATAAAATTACCTTTTTTGTTTATTTAAACTTTTTTTTTGTAAAATGTATCGTTCGCGACTTATATGCCGCAACGCGTTTTTCGGAAGACGAAATGGCTCCTCCACACTCCCGGTCATGCGGAAACCGGCAGATTTTGTATTTTTAGTACGTTTTAGATTATATTCTTCAAAATAAAAAAATAAAAAATCGCGCTCGAGAATGCCGGATTAACGTTTTTTTTTTACAAGTTCGCGACCCTATAACTCGGCGGCGTCAAGGACTTATCGTCAGATTAGTTAAATTTAGTCTTAAAACACTAAAATCAACCCCCAATATCTTAATCTGACGCGCTCGAGTATTTCAGACTATCGATTTTTTTTTACTAATCTGATCGTCTATCCTAGGCGCGCGTCACTACATATAGAGCTAAATACTTTACAAGGTTGTTCTATTAGGTCCAAGGTATCTCTCATATCTTAAACTGCCACGCTCGAGTATTACCGAAAATTCCCCTATTCGCCTCCCTAACTACAAAGTATTAATAAAAATGGGTCCAAATGTTTAAAAGCATAAAGGACAACATCTTAAATGCCTTATTTTGCGTTGTATCTCGCGCTTTAAGCATACTGCTTTCAAATGCTTATGTTGAGCGAGGGTTTCCCATATGACGCTTAAATGTTCTAATGTCAGAAATCGTTGCTCTGTAGATTTAATGATAGCAGAATTGCAAAAAACATGTCTTGTTAGGAATTCGTAAGTAAATATAAAAATGACGCGAAATTAATGAGAGAGGCCCGTAGTAATAGAAAATTAGCATGGAAACAGAATCAAAATAAAAATACCTAATACATTAAATCAAAAATCTTTTTTCCCTTCAGTTAAGTGGTTCTCCTTTTTTTATTTTACTCTTACTTTGCTGACCCGCCCCTTTGTTTCCATTGATTTTGAGTATTTTAATTACAAGCATTCACATACATTCAACATGTCCTTCATTTACCAGTTACCAGACTCTACCACAGAATAACTAATAGTACAAGTACTCTACAGAGGTTTTACTGCCAGTTTTAATGATTTCAACGTAGTTAGAAAATTGACCTAAAATTTTTTTGGGCAGCAGCCTTGTCCTGGGTTTTCTTTACCTGAATGAAACTACCCTGGTTAGTTTACTTCTTACTTGAGCTAGGGTTCCGCCCAAATGCGGTGAACCAAAAAGGGTTCCGTAGCCAAAAGAATTCGGGAACCGCTGAGCTAGGGAATCTGCAGATTACCTAGTTAAAGTACGAAATAAAACAATTTTTCGCACTTTAACTGACTCGACCAGTTAATCTGCAGATTCACTAGTTAATCTGCGAATTAACAGATTCCGTACTCTAACGGTAACAGAATCGCGGCGCTTGTATGAAGTGTCCGGGGTGTGCCCATAGTCTAAATTGCTTGTAACCATGAGTGGAACCACCCACTGCGGGTACCAAATGATTAAAATTTCAGCATGTACCTATATACTGGATACACCAGTCAATGCTGGCCTATGCCATTTATTTTAGTACCTTGTTTGATTATGAAAAGTCAAAGTAGATTGAGGGAAGCCAATATTAGTATGGGTTACTGGTTGACTGCAGGCTGATTGTCTAACTTCATCAACATCATCAACTTTGAAAGAAATCGCAGTGACATTGCTGCTTTAGTAAGAACCAATGTGACAACTATCTTACTTAAAGCGGCAATGTAACTGCGCTTTCAATCGATTTCAATCGAGAATTGTTAGCAACAGACTTACGTAATCAAGGTACTGGCCTTCGTCAATTCTGAGCACTTATTGTCTAATTTCAAAATCTATCGCAATCGCTTTCGTTTGACAGATAGATGTGACACATTGCTGCATTTCTTTGGTAAGTTTTTATTTGTGCCAAAAAGAAACTTCAATGGATTACATACTGAAAGCAAGCGATTGCGATAGATTTTGAAGTTGGACCATAGAAAGGCACATCATCATATTGATATGCTTCTTTTCGGCACAAATAAAACCTTACCAAAGAAATACAGCAATGTGTCACATCCATCTGTCAAATGAAATCGATTGCGAAAGATTTTGAAAATTAGACAATAAGTACCCTCCTCTGCCACTATTCTATTCTAATAATAAAATTGTATCTTTTTGTTAACAGAGAAACCGCAGCCGAATGTGGTAATTAAATATACATATGGTAATAAGAAGTTTGACCCGACGACGCTACAGGTGCTCGAAAACGAGTTGAAAGCAATAGCTCGAGTAGTACGTATCTCTTCTTCTTATTTTTTGTTTGTTTTGTTGTTTGGCAATCTACTTTCCTTTTGGAAGTAATTTTTGCCAGTTTCAAGTGTTGAATAGTTCAGTGGTAGATATTGTTTCAATTTTCATTCGGGTGCATCGCATTCCAATGCTGCTTGGAGCATTAGGCACCAAGTATATCAAGACAGTTTACTCGGTAAGTTCTGCCGAAGTAGCGAGTGTAGCGACCACTACAATAAAAGTCTCAGCTTCACACAACCAAGATCGCGCCTATTTCAATTATCCCACATATTGTTCAGTTGCGTAGACACTTGTACCACAGAACTGCACCGATTTTGACACAATATCCACCATGAACCAATTTGCAAATAATTAAAATAGACACCGAACCGAACTCGATAAAATGGCGCCCAAAAGCTCCAGTACGTTGTATTAGGGAGGTTACATGATCAGTCTGGCATTAGTCCATTCTATCGTATGCGTAACCCCAGCAAAATGTTGCGTCTTAGAGAAATGAGAGTATTACGGATAATTAGTTCATAGTTAGATGCCATTTGTTCCAGTACCTATAGCAAAACGTGTTTAAAGTTATTCGAGAAAAACTGATTTTGCTGGGGTAACGTTACCCCAGCAAAATGTTTTACAAAAAAAGGTGTTTAGCCTGGAACCACGTACATCAAAAGATAGCTTTTGATGAGTTGTAAATGAATACCAATGGCAAAATCTGTTCGTCTTATAGTTTTTGAGATATTCAAGATTTTGCTGGGGTAACGCTTTGAGATTTTCCATATGTCGGAAACTGTTTGTCGCAGAAGTTTGAAAAAAATTACCAGTTATAGGCCTTAATTTGTTCAAACATAAGTATTTCGATTCATCAACAAATATCAATATAATTAATTGTTTTTTAAAAACTAGAAAAAACTACTTACTCCTAAACTAGTACATTTGAAAACAAATAAAAAAACAATTACATATTTCTATGAAATACCCTTTTAATGTGTACAAATCTAAATTAACAAACTTTACGCGATATGAAGAGATTTCATCAAAATTCAAACTACTTACTTATCAATTTTCTACTTTGGCGATGGAATACGCAGCTCCCTCTGATAGACCTAGAACGATAGACTATAGTGAGTGAACCTAACCTAACCTAGGGACCTATTTTTGAATCGCTCGAAGCCAGTCGAGCGCTCGTTTCTACTGATTTTCGTTCGACATAGGACTCAAAACAATGGGATGTCGAACGAAAATCAGTAGAAACGAGCGCTCGACTGGAGTCGAGCGATTCAAAAATAGGGTCCCTAATATGTGATTGTAGGGATGGGTTTACTCCCGGAAATTTTCCAAAGTTCCGGAATATTTCCAATCGACTGGGAAAAAACCCGGGAATATTCCCGATGGCCGGGAAAATACTCATTTGACAATATTTGATTAAATTTATTGATAAACGTCTACATATTTCTATTGTATGTATGATCTTTAAGATTTATGTCGATATTTAATTCAAGTGAAATGACTTTTCATAAAGGAAAACCACATTACTTTGAATTTTTACCTTAGAAGTTAATTTTAATAGTAGTTCCATAGGCTAGCGGCGCGGCGCGGTGGCACGTTTTTTCTATGAACATGTATGTAGCTGTAAAAACCAGCAGTAATGTTCTGTAGTTACCTTATACCATACCATATTAATACCACTATCGTTAGTGTTCTGCAAAAATAACTTTGTTTTTCATAGTATTTGTATAAAGGACAAAGTTGTATTTGCGGTTTATCTCTAAAACTGCTAAACATATCTCGTTAAAACCAATTTTCGTTGAAAATGTTTATTTTTAGTTGAAAAGATCTACAGCATATTTTGTTTTTTACTCTTTCATTTTAAAAGGTAGGGGGGGAAGGGGGGGAATGGATACAAATTTTACCACTTTGGAAGTGTATATATTTGATACGACCTTCTATGTCATTTTTCAAGTTCTAGGTATTTTTAAACACCCCGCACGGTTTGATGAAAAAATTTCAGTTTCAGTTCCAGTTATTAGGAGCCGTGCTTAATTTTTTTTTATTTTTGTGTAAAAAATCGTAGAGCTTTTTACAGAATACATCTATCTACCTACCAAGTTTCAATTGTGTAATCCTAATAGTTTCGGAATAAAATGGCTGCGACGGACAGATAGACAGGCAAACATGATGAATCTACTTGGGCTCCATTTTTAGCCATTAGGCTACCGGAACCCTAAAAAAGTGCGAGGAAGTCGCGCGGCCACCTGGCGCGCTGGACGAGCACCGCTTTGTATGTCTGGATATCAGACTTCATGAGGAATCTGTCGATTCGAGTTGTCATTGATGGCAGCTCGTCCGACCAGTTGGCTATCAATGCTAGCGTCCCTAGATCGGTACTCTCTGAAACGCTATTCCTGCTGCATATTAGTGACCTGCTAATGCCTGGAATTTTGGGGTACGCTGATGACAGCACTGTTGTAGAGAGCTACATATCTGATGCTCGAGCCGGTTCAGAACAGGTCCAATGTCTTAGGGAGGCGATATGGTTAGACGCATGAACCTATCGTTGTAGGCAGTTCCGACTGGGGTGATGCCAACTGGTCAGGTTCAATCCGTCAAGAACCCAGGCGTGTCTGTTATGTGCTAAACGGAGTCATTTCAATCTAACTCCAACTTTCTAAGGTATATCCGTGCCGATTACTAAACAACTAGAGCTTTTCGGCATGTCATTGACTCCAACATTCAATTATTGCTCTTTCATTGAAAGTAAATCACATTTGGGTTCTGGCAAAGATAAGAAAATACCTACTTCACGCTGGAACAGCTGCTTAATCTATATCTACCGAATGCAAGTTTGATCGTGTATGAAGTACCTACTGCTCTCATATTTTTGGAATGGCCCTGCCACACACCAGCTCCAGCTCCAGATGCTTGAGTCTATTGAGCGAAGGGCCAGGTAGTTCATCGGAAATGATAATCTTTCCTGTCTTCTTCTTAGTCGTACACTCCTGGTGGAGTTGTCGTGGTCGGTCATGGATTGTCTGTAAGGTTTGTTGCCGCTCTTGAGATACTCCTCTATCTCTGTGTATTCGTGGCACTGCGTGTACATTCAGTAAGGGATAATTTTGTAGATGATTTGATTAAGTCTTTCACCGCCAGATCTCAAAGGCGTCAATCATTTTATGATATTTTTGGTGGACTGTCCATGTTTTAGCTCCATATGAATAGATTGGAAAATATTAAGCATCTCATCAAGCAAACTTTGGTGTTTTAGTTATGCGGTGATCTTTTCATATCTTCGTGAGTTTTATCATGGCTGATCGTGTAATGGCACACCATCTTTTGATCTCTTTATAACAACTTCCGGTATTTGTAATTGTGGATCCCAGGTAGGTGTAACTCTGGACAACTTCACAATTAGCTATTTCACGTAAGTCAGGTCGATTGTTAGGTATTCTTACGATCCAACACCTTTATTTTTGTTTTATCGTGGTTCATAGTGAGACCAAAATCAACACTGGTTTTCTCCAGAAGCACAAGAAACCGTTCTATGTATGCTTGAGATATCGCAAGAAAAGAAATCAGCGCTACTGTTTTTAGTAAATATAAATATTTAAAAAAAAATAGCGCTAAGCGTTTTGTTTCTATCATCCGTACCGCTAGAGAGTAGAACTCTTTGTCCGAGTCTATGTTACCCGATAAGTACAATCTGTGGGCCTTCAAGTCGTGAGTAAATAGGTATCTATAGGCAAGCGCCTTTCATCGTAGATCGCATCATCGTTTACCATCAGGCGTAAGGGTGCCCGCATAAAGCCCGCCGGTAACGATCAATTGCGATTGTCAATTTTTCCGTCAATTCCATTGTTGGAGCAATTGACAATTGCTTCAATTGCACGCGTAAGCGATCAATTTTTCAGTCAATGGGCGTCAATTGCGGAAAAATTGACAATCGCAATTGATCGTTCCCGGTGGGCTTAAAGAAAGCAGGTTACAGGTCGGTACAGGTCTGTACCGTTCGGTAAAGGTAAAGTAGCCCATACTTTTCTATGGGAAGCCGCATATACAAAACAGGTGGTTGGTACCGGTTTGCACATACATCCACCTGTACCGACCAGTACCGACCTGAAACCTGCTATCTTTATGCGGGCACCCTAATAGCGGCCAAGCACTTGTCTATCTATCTCTTTTTGATTAAACTCGACAGCTTTTGTTATTGTTGATTAATATTTTTTATTTCTTTAAACTTTAATTGACAGAAGATACAATTATAATTACTTAAATGTGGCTGATATGTTGATGATGAAATAAATGCTATTAATCAGATACAAGTACAAGTCAAAAAATTCAAAATTCAAAATAATTTATTCAGTCTAGGCTGTTACAAGCACTTGTGAATGTCATAGAAGCTACGCCATCGGTTCGCAAACCCTAAGCGGGAGACCTTGTAACGAGAAGAACCGGCAAGAAACTCGTCAAGGGTTGCTTTTTTCTCCCTGTATATTTCATACAGAGTCGTCAACATTGAAAAATGAGCTCCACGTTTAAAGTGAGGTCATTTTCCATCACAATAATTAACAAAAGTTTGCACACAATGGGTAGGTAGGTTAAAATTAAATATATCTACTACATTCAGATAGGTAAATGTGAGAGTAAATAACTTTCAACTAGTTGAGAATTTGAAAAATCACTCTGTCTGCTACTCGAACCAAAAAACACTTGATGCAAGACATAAAAAGTAAAAACGCAATTCTTACAATTCAATATGCGTTAAGATAGGTACTCAGAAGCAGACCCATTCCCACTGGCAGCACCCGTTCACGAGCATGACGCATGGACCAGCCATCGCTTCGCTCAACCATATTTGAGGGAACGCAACGACCCGCCCCACACGACACCACCGCAGAAATGATTAAAGAGAGCATGACATACTTAGGCTACCCATCCTAAGGCACCGAATTGAAAACATATATCCAAAAGCTTTTCATATGCCTTTACTTACAAAACTATAGACGAAAAAATACGAAAAAATATTACGAAAGCAAAATAATCATTTTAGTCATTAGCAATTAAAAAAATGAGAAATCAAAACAAGGATTAGTTATTAATTTTATGTTTTGAGTAAGAAGTGCCATACGGATTGATAATATTAAACACGAAGAAAAAAAATATGTGCGACGCCCTTAGTACAAGCAGACAGAAGCAGACCCATTCCCACTGGCAGCACCCGTTCACGAGCATGACGCATGAACCAGCCATCGTTTCGCTCAACCATATTTGAGGGAACGTAACGACCCGCCTCACACGACACCACCGCAGAAATGTTTAAAGTGAGCATGACATACTAATGCTACCCGCATTAAGGCGTCGAGTCAAAAAGCTTACAATACGTTTTAAGTAGGTAGGACAATTCTCTCAATTTTCACATAGAATAGAAAAATCTACGACCAAGCTGTTTTATCAATTAAGTAATCTTTAACGGTATAGTATCCTTTTTTGAGAAGACAATTCTTTACATGAGTCTTGAAGTTTTCAAATGTTAAATCCAAAATATTACTTAGAATTTTATTATAAAACTTTATACCAAGACCTATGAAAGAACCACGGACTTTTTCTAATCTATACTGAGGCATTACAAGTTTGTCTTTATTTCTGGTGTTCCGATTGTGCCAATCACTATTTTTTGTATATAAGTTAATATTGCGACCCACGAAAAGTATGCAGTTTAATATAAATTGTGATGCTGCTGTCAATATACCAATCTCTTTGAATCTATCCCTAAGAGATGTTCTAGAACTTAGTTGATAAATAGCTCTTATTGCTCGTTTTTGTAAAACAAAAATAGTATTTATATCGGCTGCTATCCCCCACAAAAGAATACAGTATGACATAATGCTATGAAAATAGCTGAAATACACTAATCTGGCAGTTTCTTCATCTGTTAACTGTCTAACTTTTCTAATAGCATAGGCAGCAGAGCTGAGCTTGCCAGCCAGAGCTGCAATATGCATATTCCATTGAAGTTTACTGTCAAGAGTTACACCCAAGAAAACTGTTGAATCGAGCAAATCTAATTTCTCATTATTGATTACAATTTCAGTGGGATTCGCCTGTACATTGGGTAAAGTGAATTTAACACATTTGGTTTTCTTAGCATTAAGCTGGAGATTATTTACATTAAACCAAGTAAGAACCTGCGAGAGTGCTTTGTTCACATCGTCAAAATCAGTTTTATTCCTGTCAACTTTGAATATTAAAGAAGTATCATCCGCGAACAAAACAATATCACAGAACCTCTCTGCAAAAAAGGGTAGATCATTTATATATATTAAAAATAAGAAAGGTCCCAAAATAGAGCCTTGCGGTACGCCCATTTTTACATGAGACCTGATGAACTTACTCCATTGATATTAACTGTTTGAGTCCTTGAACTGAGATACGACAGTATTAACTTTTGGGCATTATTTTTTACACCGTAATGATTTAGCTTCAACAGCAGCGTCCAGTGGTCCACGCAATCAAAAGCCTTGGACAGGTCGCAGAAAATGCCAAGGGCATTCTGAGACCCCTCCCAAGCCTCAAAGACATGCTTCAAAAGCGCAACCCCAGCATCAGTTGTGGAACGACCTTTCGTAAAGCCAAATTGTTTGGTGTGCAGAAGTTGATTTACATTAAAATGACCTAATAATTGCTCGAGTATTATTTTTTCAAAAATTTTGCTTAGGGCAGGTAATATCGATATTGGTCTGTAATTGCTAGGGTCTTCTTTATCTCCTGATTTAAACAATGGTATTACCTTGCTAAACTTCATAAGATCAGGAAATATTCCTTGATCAATACACCGATTAAAAATGTCAGCAAGATAAGGGGCAATAGTATGCACAATATTATTAATAACCTTAACTGATATGCCCCATAAATCAGTGGAGCTTTTCATTTTTAGAGAATTGTAAGCTTTGATTATATCTAAAGCATTAATACATTTAAAATTAAACAATGAATCACTTTCAGCCACATGTCCCTTTAGCATAGATACAGCAGCCGCTGGTGAGGAATCCAAACTTGATGTAGTTTCTACTGGTATGTTTACAAAGAACTTATCAAAAATATTAGCAATTTCTTTATCTGATTTTATTAATTCATTATTAATATTAAGCGTTAGGTTATTTTCCCGTGCTTTAGTTTTACCAGTTTCACGATTAATGATATCCCAGGTTGTTTTAGTTTTGTTACTCGAGTTTTTAATTTGCTTTTTAATGCAGTAAGACTTTGCAACTGCACAAATTATTTTGAAAGTCTTCGAGTATTTTTTAACATGTTCTAAGAAACCTGGGCTTTGGTTAGTTTCTCTAAGCTTGTAAAGTTCATAAAGTCTGTTTCTACTTTTATAAATACCTGTCGTAGCCCAATCGCAGAACCGTAGCTTCTGAGTACATTTAATAGTCTTGGTTTTAAATGATTTATCGAACTCATTAGTAACTAAATGAAAGAGGTTCTCATACAGAACATCAGGATTATCCGAAATCCATGGCAATAAAGAGATTTGTTCATCAATGTTGTTTTTAAAATTGTCTAATCCCTTTTTTGTGATAGGCTTGCATTCTACAGTCTTAGGTGTATCTATGACGTTCACAGCGTATGAAACTTTCAAACCGTAATGGTCGGATGAAATATTACTAAAAACAAATTTGTTTTTCGGATCACATTCTGAAAAAACATTATCTATGCAAGTGGCGGAGTGTTCAGTTACCCGTGTGGGTTCTAAAAAATTATTATGTAAATTAAAACATTTAAATAATGCCATCTATATATAAGTGTTTGAATTTATTGAGTTGCTTTTGATTGCAAATAAGAAAAATATGTTTGGATCATACATATTATAGTATAATATCACTAAAAACACGTTCCAAAGAAAAATATTGGTATCAATAGTAACTGAATTCATAGCAAAGAGTATTTTCCCGCGTTTTTGGAATTTTACCATATTTTCCCGTATATTTCCGTATTTTCCCATATTTTTCTTTCCCCATATTTTTCTTTTCTTCCCCTGCCCATCCCTATGTGATTGTTTTTTGTTTTCAAATGTACTAGTTCAGGAGTAAATAGTTTTTATAGTTAAGTTAACCACTTCCGTTGTACATTGTTAAATTAATCGCATTGTATAATTAATCTATGTTTGCAGTTCACAGGTTGCAGTACGTTAACTTTTAGGTTTTTTTTTTTCAATTTAATAACAATTACCTTTTTTATTTTAGTTTACAGCTCAATGTACTACAACTTCAGAAAATCTAGACGAAATTGCTATTGTCCAGCAGCTTGCCAACAGCACTGTTAACTCGTTTAAAAACGTAAGAATGTTACATAATGTAAATTAATATTTTACAAACACTTACAGTACAGTATTGATCGCAGTTACTATACATTTCGTAATTCGTAGAATAGCTACAACTTGACCAAAAGAGTTGACAAAAATTGAGGGCGCAATTTTCTATGTGCAAACACTTCAAAATCGCGAATAATAACTTGGCAACACTGACTCTATTTAGCACTGTCTAGTTCAATTTAAATAAAATTGAACTAAAAAATGTCAGTGCTAAATATGGGTCCTGGGGCCCTATTTTTGAATCGCTCGGCTGGCGTCGAGCGCTCTTTTCGACTGATTTTCGTTCGACATATGACTCAAAACAATGGGATGTCGAACTAAAATCAGTAGAAACGAGCGCTCGACTGGAGTCGAGCGATTCAAAAATAGGGTCCCAGGTCGAATGACACGACAGCGACATACTTTGTGGCGGTATTACAACCTCTTAAAACTTGCCAGGTATATGAATTGATATAGTTACATCTCTTTCTCGCTGTATGGCGAATAAAAGAGATAGATTGATATCCAGTCAGAAAACTGCCAGGAAATAAGAGGTCATAATACGGCCCCAGGGGCCCTATTTTTGAATCGCTCGGCTGGCGTCGAGCGCTCTTTTCGACTGATTTTCGTTCGACATATGACTCAAAACAATGAGATGTCGAACGAAAATCAGTAGATAAGAGCGCTCGATTGGAGTCGAGCGATTCAAAAATAGGGCCCCTGGACCCGCTAAATATAGAGTCAGTTATTTCTACTCTTTTTGACGAAGCTGTATCATTAATATCTTTTGGCGCCGACATAAAGTGCCCCATTCATGATTAGTCTTGCAGGACATAGCGCCGGCCAGCAAACCATCCGGCAATGCCATACCCTATCCGTTGTACGGGAAATACAGGTTCTGCTGGATGCCGCACCATTCAGTCCTGCAAGGGCTTGAAGGCGCGGTCTACTGCACAACGGATCGTGAATGAGGCACTTTATTGAGTTTCATTCCCACTTGTCCTACTGGGCAGTTCTACCGTAGAACTAATGCTGCCATTAGGGTTGGGTAAATTTCACGAAAAATTTCGGACTGTGAAATATTTAGAATAAATTTCATTTTGGTTTGAAATATTTCAGTTTAGAGTGAAATTTATTTTTAAGTTTCATCTGACCTAAATAAAACAAAATTACATGCATTTTGTCAATATATCAACATAATTATAGAACAAAATAATAAACAAATAAGTTGGCTTAAATTACGAATCGCTTTGGCTATTTTACAACTTTCAATAACAAAATATTCAATGTCTATTTCGATTGTCGGCCACGATGGCGTAGAAGTAAAACGACTTCATCAACATTACGAAGGAATATGTAGAAAACTAACAATAAAAGTCGCAAAGTAGGACCAATATTCAGAAAATTGTAAGTTTAACAGTGGCCGCGCAGTCGAAACCCCTTTTTCCTCACTGCTCACGAGATATTTCAAAGCACATAGTAGGTTAGATATATTATTTGGTTACGTGCTGTTTGGTATATTATTTGGTAGCTATGCGCAGCTAGATGGCGCTTCTAATTTTGAATACTTATTTTTGGAAATGGGTGATATTTTTGATAAATTTCAACTAGCTCGATTTCAAAAATCTATAATATTATCTAACTGCTCGCAAAATTTCACGAGAATCGGTTGAGAAATGGGACCTGTAGAGGAGAACAGACAGCTAGAAAGTCAGACTAAAATATGTTTATGTATATATCTCCGCCATTTTGAAGAATTAAAAAAAACTGGCTCGACAGTAAAATTCTATATAATTTTCGAACCTGTCCACATGACGAGAATCAGTTGAGAAATGCGCTTGTAGAGGAGAACAAACAGTGCTGGAATGGCGGGCTGAAATGTTTCTTTGACATATCTCCGCCATGAAAAATTTCGAAAAACAGGCTCGACAATAAAATTCTATATAATTTACGAACCTGCCCATACAATTTCACGGGAATCGGTTGAGAAATGTTAATTGTAGAGGAGAACAAACAGCGCCGGAAAACTGGACTGACATATGTTTCTGACTTTTACATATCTCCACCATTTAGAAAAAAATCGAAAAACAGGCTACAAATTTTTTATTTTATTTTATAGGCAAACGCCGAAGCTCAGGCACTCCTAGGTTTGTCTAGTCAAACCTCAGGTTTGACAAGAAGCCTTAGTCAAAGCCCAAAATAAAATAGTGTTTCGGCTTAAAGCCCAAAATAGAATCGTGTATCGTCTTAAATTCCTAACCTATCACGTGTCCTATAGAAGTAACGCAGACTCTTTGACTAAACTTAACCTCAAGATTATGAAAAACATCATTCATTTCCAATGTGATGTTTAGTCAAAGCTGCCTTACTCCTGTAAGTCACGTGATAAATTAGAAATTTAAGACAATCGCGAAGCGCAGCGGAGCGTTCAACTTAAATTTCGTGGTTATTTTCTTTTAAACAGACAACAGAAACTTTTTGTTTACAGGAAGATAGTTAATTTAGTTAAATTTTCACTCTACAGAATGTGTTTTTCATAGTTGTACAAATAAAATATCAAATTCTGTGCCTAATTTAAGCGTGACTGGTCAAACCTCGATTTGATCGTATTGAGTTTCGGCTTTCGACTGCCCAAGTTAGTCTCTCCTAGGTTTGGCCATAAATTCGTCAGTCAAAGGCCGAAATATGCCATTGGTTTTGGACTTTGACTAAGCCTTCTTGTCAAACCTGAGGTTTGACTAGGCAAACCTAGGAGCGCCGGGACTTCGGGGTTTGACATTTGTTTGACATTTATATAATTTTCGACCCTGCTCACAAAATTTAACAAGAATCGGTTGAGAAATGCGACCTGTACAGGAGAACAACAGCGCCGGAAAGTCGGACTGAAATATTTTCTTTTACACATCTCCGCCATTTTGAAAAATTTCGAAAAACTGGCTCGACCATAAAATTCTATATAATTTTCAAACCTGTTCACAAAATTTCACGCGAATCGGTTGAGAAATGCGACCTGAGGAGAACAAATGGACAGCAGGAAGGACATACAAAAGAATTGTTGCCCAAGCTGAAGCAGGGACGCTTCGCTCGCGCTTCGCGCTCGCTCGGTCAATTACCTAAACCTTTAAATTTCATTTAATACGTTAAAATAGTAAACTAAATTAGAAAATAAGGGATTTCTAGTACTGGAAATAAATTTCACTCAAAAGTGAAATATTTCAACCCGTTTTGAAAGATTTCATAAATTTCATATAAATTTAATTTTCATTTCATTGAAATTTTCACTGGACCCATCCCTAGCTGCCATGCATAAGTTATAATGCCGTTATTTGCAAAAATGACATTTCGAGATATTCGCGTTTTAATTAAAAACCGTCGCTGTTTGAAAACTATATAACCGATTTCAAACTTTGTTTTATCATTAATAATAATTATTTTAAAGATCTTTTAGGTGAACTAATTTTTAAAACTCTATCTAAATATTGATTTATCAGGAAACTTGATTACAAAACAGTTAAAATATTTTAACCGCATGAAAGTTTGGTTGAATTATTTTACGGAAATTAAGTTATAACTTAATCATAAATTACGGGGAAGGTTTAGTGTACATTTGTTATAAAATGTTAACGGCGTTATAGCTATGGAATCGTAATTAACGGCATTAAAGCAATGTATTCTTCTAAAAGTTGATCAAATAACGGCGTTTCACGTGTCGCTATCTCAGGTAATTAAAAAGATAGAAAAAACGGGTCAGATAGTTCGATAGCTCATTTTTTCCTGTGTCAAATGGTATTAAGAAGTCGAATTCGGCTTCATGTCGGTTAACGGTATTATAGCTTATGCACGGCAGAATGGGACTTTTCTCATTTGTCCTACTGGGTAGTTCCACCGTACATTATAACTAATGACTTTTATCTCATTAGTCCTACCAAAAACTACTAAATTGTAGAACTCTCTTTTCATCCGTAAACCAGACTTTATTTCCGCAGAGCCTGAGGACATCCCTAACGAAGCGTATCTTAAACATAGCGAACCCCCCACCCAAAGAGCACGTCATCCGTCTCATGATTAGTGGCCGGATCCCAGATATGCCTCAGATTAGAAAGTTCTTAAGACCGTGGGGAGTACGCAACGTCAAACTGGCTGATAAGACGTTGGGTCCGAGGCCTTACTTCGAGGCCACTTGTGTTGACCTCGAGTCGTACGAGGCACTCTGCTCGAGGGGATCAGCTGTTTTGAGTAAGTCTATTTTTTATTGTTACTTGTCTGTGGTCCCCCAGTCTATGTTCCCCTTGGGGTACCACAAGCAAATGAGTGAATCAACTTTTTGTTGTTTTGTGGCATTTCTTAAAATATCTACGTGAACCATTTTTATATGAAGTTTATTTTTAGTTGCAAATACTCTCAGCTAATTATCTTACAATAAAACTTAAAAGACATGAAAATTGTAACGCGATTTTAAAGAAAAACATAGGTGACCCAGGAGTTGTCTCCTGGGTCACCTATGTTTTTCTTTAAAATCGCGTTGTCCCTTTTTCATATAAAAGCTGGGGTCCCTTTTTCATATAAAAGCTGGGGTCAAAATTGTCCCTTGGGTCACCCATGTCTTTCTTTTAACTATTGATTATTTTTGTACAAAACTAAGTATGTTTTATTGGCTATGAATCTAAATATAGTAAAATAGATTTTTTTACTAAATATTTTTTTTTTTAATTTATGAAAATTTACATGGGTCGATTTTTTCCTTACATTAAAAAGTTGATTCACCCAAATATTTTTGCCCATGGTACCCCTATAAATATATACACATCAACTTTGTCTAGGGATACAGGTGTTATTTTCATACAAACGAGGTACCTTTGAAGCCTTGGTTTTCTGCCAGGGATGTACCGTGCTGTAATCTGATGATGGCCATCCAGGGAGTAAATGGAGTAGATTCAGATTGCTATACACACCCAACTGATCTGATCAGCATTCTAAAAGATTAATGGGTCAGAGTTCTCAGTTTGAGGATTTCCATACATTTTCATGCTATTTTCGCGGTTTTTTTAAACATGTCCATTACGTTTTTAGAATGCTGGTCAAATCAGTTGGGTGTGTATAGCGATCTGAATCTCCTCCATTCACTCCCTGGATAGCCGTCATCAGAGCACAGTACCACATGAGTAACGAAAAGGACCAGAGACAAAGCTTCATAGAACCGCGCGAATCGGTTGCACTACTACAAGCACGCAGGGCATGTGTGCGTGTCCACTGGCCGCTTGTCACGTATGCGAAAAAAAAGACAAAACCTATTGTGTCAACTGACAGCCAGTGGACAAATCTCAGGGCTTTCTCAGATCACGTTGTTTGCAAGTTTGAATATTTTAATACAAAAATGTGGTGTTTTATTTTTATTCAAAATTGTTGTTTATTGTACTGTGTATGAATAATAATAGAAAAAATAAAAATATAACATTATTTAACTATCCCATGGAGTACGATAGGTAAGTATATATTTGATTATTTTCTTTTTTTTATAAGTAGGTTAGGTACCTTTATTTTATTATATGATCCTTACGTTCCGTATTCCGATTTCGGAAAAAAAAGAAATTTATGGCTTCACCCCGGTGTCTGTCCGTCTGTATGTCTGTCACAAGCTCCCAGAGCTAAACGGTTTTGTGGCATAATGACCCAATGCCGTGGTTTTGGATACCTACAAAATTCTAATATTAAGGGTTCGTTATGGGGGTCAACAGCATAAACGCTTAAAAATTGTTTTTGTTATAATCGAGTGGGGTATCTTATGAACGCTAGCGTCTCATGTAGAGCGCTCCGGTAACGATCATTTGCGATTGTAAATTTTAACGTCATTAACGCTCATTGAGGAATTGGCGCTGTGGTTTAGTGCCTGGCCCAGCAATTGCGGAGGTTAAGCAACTTTTGCTAGGGTCGGTCATGGGATGGATGACCCAATTTTTTTTATCT
This sequence comes from Agriphila geniculea, assembly GCA_943789525.1. NCBI lineage: Eukaryota > Metazoa > Arthropoda > Insecta > Lepidoptera > Crambidae > Agriphila > Agriphila geniculea. Next base: position 10,485,785 of record OX038895.1, read on the forward strand.
CGAGCTCTTTCGTGCTTCGGAAGGCACTTTAAGGCGTTGGTCCCGGCTGCATTTGCAGTCGTTAACACCTACCAATCAGCATTGGGCCCGCGTAGTGCGTTATGGTCCATCCTCCTAATCCACCCATAAGGAAGGCCCTGATACAGAAAAAAATGATTTTCTTCAAACCAATACGTGTGGGGTGTCTATAGATATGTCTTTAAAAATGACATTGAGGTTTCTAAGACATTTTTTTCTCAAAGTCAGCCGTTTGAAAGATATACACCGCCAAAGTGGTAAAATGTGTGTCCCCCCTTTAACTTTTGAAATAAGAAAGTGAAAAATCTAAAAAAAATATATGCTGTAGATCCTAATAAACACTTTCAACTAAAATTGGTTTGAACGACATATATTTTGAAGTTTTTGAGATATAGCACATTTCCCAAAACCTCAAATATAACTTAGTCATTCATACCAACACTGTAAAAAGCAAAGTTATTTTTGCCGACGAAAAATGGTAGTGGTATCAAATATGGTATGGTATAAGGTAACTACGGAACCCTACGGCGCGTGGCCCGACACGCACTTGGCCGGTTTTTCACCCTTTTGGGGGTAGAATTTTGAAAAAATCTGAGAGCCATATTTAATAATTTTCAATCGTCAGCCTAAACACATATGAAGATCCTCGCTTCAAAACTGAGGGACTTTCATACAAACTTTCATCCCTTATTTCACCACCTTAGGGGTGGAATTTTCAAAAATCCTTCCTTACTGGATGCCTACACTGTATGAAGTATCTGTTTGCAAAATTTCAAGTCTCTAGGTCCAGCGGTTTGGGCTGTGCGTTGATAGATCAGTCAGTCATTCAGTTTACGATTGTATATATTAGGATGATAACATGGTGTCTCACTAGGAACATCAGATGTAGCTTAGATAGCAGCTACCGCCTTCTAGTGTCTAATTCCAACATTAGTTTAATATTACCTCACTAGATGGCACCTGGTACCTGCTTCGATTTGTTTTTGTAATATTCAAATACAGATAAAAAAGTCATGAAACATTTAAATTGTTTCTTAAAATAATCACCAAATACAAAACTGTAGTGAATTCTTTGAAAATTTTGTAAAGTTTGTTGCTATCTGTGCTAAGCATGCTGCGACGATAGCGGTGCCATCTACAGCTTGACCATAAAGGGTTGAAATTAAATAAAATGGAACTAAAAATTTTCAGTACTAAATGTAGTCAGTGTTGCCAAATTTTTCGTGATTTTGACGTATTTACATAAGCTATAGCATTCTACAAGAAAAACATTTTAAATCGCCCCGATAGTCGCCTTACGACCGACACGGGCCATTTCTTTAGTATGGGATGAGGTATCTGTATTAGTATCAGTATCTGTATAGTATTATATAATCTGTGGTAATAATAATTGAATAATAATATGAATTAATAATAATAACTTTCGTATAATAAAACTATTGAACATATGTTTTGTTTAATTTGTAATAACCTATTGTGACAACCCTGCTCAAATATGTAACAATTTTGTACGTTCTTAAGAAGCTTTGTCTCTGGTCCTTTTCGTTACTCATGTGACAGTACATTCCTGGCAGGAAACCAAGGCTTCAAAGTTACCTCGTTAGAATGAAAATAGCACCTGTATCCCTATACAAAGTTGATGTGTGTATTTAATAAGGAGATTGTTATTCAGGGGGTTCCACGGGCAATAATATTTGCTTGTGGTACCCCAAGGGGAGCTTATACTAGGGGACCACGTGCAAGTAACGTTTTTTATTCTTATTTATTTTTCCATCCAAGAAACTGGTCTACCAATTTTGATAAATACTCCTGTGAAACCAAGTTAACTGCCTCAGTGGTCTAGGGGTTCGCCCACCCGTGTAAGACGCAGGGGTCCCGGGTTCGATTCCCAGGGGGGTACAATTTGTACTCGGTTTGGTTGGTGGTAGGACTTATTTCAAGTCTGCCTGGCTAGCTACCACCATCTCACCTAAGTCTGACGCCATAACAACAATTTAAAAATTGTTGTGTTCCGGCCAGTTCGTCAGTGATGAGGATTCCGGGTGTAGTGCGCTTCCACCTTCGGCCTTATCGTCACTTAACATCAGGTGAGGTGAAGGCCAAGCACTCCGTCCCGTTGTGCATAAAAAAAAATTGAGGTAGTACGGTTGCGACAATATTACAGTACGAGGCAAATATCTTGAAATCGGGTTGGGATTGCACGGAACGCGTATTTTGTGTATGCGTAGCGGTGAGGGGCGCGGGCGGCGGGAGAGGGGCGCGCGTTATTGGTCGCTCACAAGAGCACATGCGCGAACAAGTAGTAGGGTGGTAGACTATTTTTTTTAACTGACAAGCATAGATAATAAGAGTGGGCTACTGGGACGATACATACGTTGGTAAGGCTGCCAACCGTACATTTTTTTTTATGAAACAGGAAAAATAGTACAGTTGGCAGCTTTATTTACATCAGTTTGGTGTCAGTCTAATCTCCCTCACAGACTTTTTTCTAGGTATGGGTCAGCAAAGTGCGCCCCCTGAGTTGCGCCCCCTTTGCCAGCCCCTAGCTACGACGCTGTACACAACTTTTAATTGCTTATGTTTTTGCTTTCCAGATCCGCACACAACAATATTGTTCAAGCCCCTCGCACCACCTAAGGCAAAAAACAAAAAACCTGGGGTAAACTTGATTCCTAAGAAAGATAAATTTTATGTAGACATTCCAGAAGTGAAACCCAAACAGGAACCTAAATTAAATAATGTAGACACTAATAAACAAGATAAGAAAGAAGATTTACAAGATAAAAAAGAAGATTTACAAGCTAAAAAAGAAGATTTACAAGATAAAAAAGAAGATTCACAAGATAAAAAAGAAGATTTTTTTATGATGGGAGGTGAAGAGTACAAAGTTGAAGACGAAGTTTTTGATGTGAAAGATGACGACTTAGTTGATTACTGAAGTTAATAGGTAATAAACATAAAATTATGTAGTATTAAGAATAGTTGCTTTAAAATTAAATGCTTGTGTTTAATATAGAGAGAGTAGCTTATTATTTGATTGTCCTCGCGCGGGTGGGCTTCTGTACATTTAGTACTATTATACAGGGTGTCTCAAAACTTTGCCATACGAAGGGAAAGTACCTTAAATATTGAAGATAGACAATTTAACTGAAAGAAGACTTCATTTTGTTTTTAAATAGAAATGGAACTGCATTCAAAGTTTTGTTTTAATCCCATACGATTCCATACAAATTGATACAATCCGTAATCATTAAAATTTAAATGTTAAATTACATGGTTTTCCTTTTAATAAATAATAAATAATAATAATAAATATTTGACAACATCACATACATTGCTCCAATCCCAAAGTAAGTAGCTATAGCACTTGTGTTATGGAAATCAGAAACAACGGTGGTATGACACACACCCAGACCTGAGACAATATTGAAAAGTTCATTTTCTACATTGACCCAGCCGGGGATCGAACCCGGGACCTCAAGAGATGGTGACGCCTTGAAAACCGGCGTGCGAACCACTCGACCACGGAGGTCGTCTAAGTTTGTCTTTTGTTTCAGAAAAAATAATCCGTATGAGTAACTTATCGATTGGTATCATAAAAATAAACAAAATATTGTTTGCTTTTTTGGTGGGTTCGATTCCTGGTTAAGGCAGGCGATTTCTCAAAAATCTTTGAATGCAGTTCTGATTATTTTAAAAATCTAAATGAAGTTTTCTTTCACTAAAATTTCCTACTTTAAATATTTAAGGTACTTTCCCTTCGTGTGGCAAAGTTTTGGGACACCCTGTATATCCTGCGGCTAGGTCGAACACGTATTTTGTTTTTCTTATTACTCTACTACAGTCTCGGTCATAGACTTTGTTGTATTTTAGTTTCCTAGAAAACTTGCAGATTGTTGTTCTTTTGTCTTAATTCGTGGTTTAAGTAAAATGAAGTTCTTATAGGATAGTTATTATTTTCTATTCCAATCTCGATGTCTTTTGCTAATTATAGTTAATACAATCAAGATATTAGTATGTATGTATGTATGTAATAGGTTAGGCCAAGATGAAGATGCACGATGTGTCGTAATATTATGTTGATTTACGCATTAGTTTTAATGTAATAATAATTAACTTTAAAATAAAAACCTTGATGACTTAATGCACTTCTTTTATTTTTATTTTAATCACGAAATCTTATTAAATAATGGTTAGGTTGACAGCTTAATTATTCCTTCCCCTCCTGTAAAGAAAAAAGTAAAATAAGTATTTGCATAAACATAAATGAATAGGGGGTCACAGAAAAAAATCACGAAAAGAAATCGGCAGTTTCATAAATTTTAGCAAAGTTCGCAAGCAATTTTGTATGAAACATCTGTATTTTTTCTTAATTTCAGGATTATATTTAATTAACGTGGGTGGTTAGGATTTGATGCCCCCGGAGTTCAAAGTCAAAGTCAAAATAAGCTTTATTCAAATAAACTTAATTATTATAGTACATTATGAGACAAGTTAGCTAAGGTTGCTCATTGCACACAAGGCTGTAGGTTGCAGCCCGAGCCGCAGGCGAGGGCGTAACTCAGCCGAGTGTGCAATGAGCAAGAGCTCACGTGTTTCATACGACGTTTTTCAACACATTTGCGAGGAAAATACAAAGTAATTTACCACACAGCAACAAATACGACAAAAACAAAATATGTCAATTATGGGAAAAGGCGCGTAGGTTTTTTTTTGTTTTTTTCACACGCCCAATGCAAGAATATTTAACGAACAAAGGGGTGAGTGAGCATACAGCCAACTCATAAATTATAATTTTAAGTGATAAAATGCAAATATTTTAATACCTTATAACAAAATATTGTGAATTATGAATAATTTGATAATAATAAATATTTGTTTGACTTAATTAAGGACTTACACATTTATTTAGTTCAAAAAGAAATATGAATTTACAGCGGCATAAAACCTCTTTGTCTTGTACTATTACTTATTCTGTCTTTGTTGTTACTATAAAAAAATAACTGTATTACCCGGATAAATTGGGAATGCTCTCTTTACTCGCATAGAACTTGCAGTAAGGTACTAATTTAACTTTGTAGGGATAATTCTATAACAACCTAGTGTTTTATATATTATTGCACGCGTTTGTTATAGCTCGGTTTATGGCCCTAAAAGCGATGTATTAGGGCTCACTTTACGAGCAAGTGTGTTGAAAAGTACTTTTGAATCGTCTATATTTTCCTACCACCCGTTCCAGACTTTTTTAGCTGACAAGAAGAACGGACGCAAGAAACTTATCAGCTGTAACAGCCATAAGTAACGATATTTACAAACTTTAATATATCGTTACCAGATAATTACAACAGGGTGACAGGATTATTGGCAACAACATAGACTTATTGTTATATTACTTCAACAAAGTACTTATAGTAGCAAGATAAGTGTTACATCATTTCCACGCATTTTGATCTTTAAGATAATTGTCTACTTTATAATAACCTTTACCCATGAGCATTTTTTTAACATGGTTTTTAAATTCATGCAAAGGAAGATCAATCACTTGTTGTGGAACTTTATTAATAAAGGCTATGCCTTTCCCCATAAATGAACCTCTAGTTTTTGCAAGCCTAAATCTTGGAACGGCAAGTTTATCTTTATTTCTTGTATTAAACTGGTGAATATTGCTGTTCTTAGCAAATTAATCATAGTGTTTCCTCACATAAACTAAATTTTCATAAATGTATTGGCCTGCCAAAGTTAAAATATTTATTTCTTTGAAAAATTCTCTCAAGGTATCTCTTCGCCGTAGATTGTATATGGCGCGAATGGCAATCAAAACACGCTTTTAGTTTGTACGACTATGGCTTCTTTTCAAACCTAGGAGCGCCGGAGTTTCGGCGTTTACATGTACTAACCTCGCTTTCCTCGTCATTCCAATCGATACCATCTTGTATCCAGTCTTCATCCGCATCCTCAATCCGCGCCTCTGCTTCAACTCCATTAGACTCCTCTTTAATATCAGCCTCCTTCACTTCTCCTTTAATCTCCTCAACCATTTTAGCCTCTTCTTCAATAGCTGGTTCAACTTTGACGGCTACGTTTGACTCCGGGTCAGCTTGCGGCTGTTTCTTCACGTCAGAGTTCACGTCTATAAACAGTGGAAGTTTTAATAGTAATAGTATTGACAATGAGTTATAAGCAAAGATTTGCCGCTGTCGGGAATATCGCCTTAGGGTCGGGAATATTCCCACCCTAAGGCAATATTCCCAGCAACGGCACATCTTTAGTTATAAGGGCACGGTTTCGACGCACGCTACTAAGTCCATATCGACCATATCTCACTAAGACCTCAGAAAGACATAAGCATACCTTTGCCCGATAGTTACATTGGTGTACAAGCTCGCGTAACATAACTTGAACCAAACCATAGACAATGAGGCTTGCGCAGTAGCAATTCTCAGTACAAAAATTGTAGTGCGCAGGTTACGTGGTACTAAAAATTGGCTAAGTTATATTGCGTGAGCTTGCAACAAGACGGCGATGCACTACTAATAAATTATTATTTGAAACAAGAAAGTCAACAACATTGTAAAATCGTTCATTTTCAAAGTCAATTCCATAGACAACGTCACTTTCGTTCTAACTTGTCGATAAGACACTTGAAATTTTGAAAAGGAGCCTTTATAGTTTCGACAGATTTATAGTTTCGTCGGATTTTAGTTTCGACAGAGAAAGTACAACCCAACCATAACAAAGGGCAGGCAATAGATACAAAATTACTGTATTAAGGCTGCGCAGTCTGCACACTAGCGCCGCCATTAGAAAAAAAAACAAAGTTCTTAAATAAAGACAAATTTGTAAATTGTCTCTCTGGAGTGCACTCCGAACAAGCTTTGTGGTAATTTTTATCACTTAAGCAATATTTTCTAGCCTGTCGTTTAGTTTAATTGACTTTTATTGTTAAAAGTGGCCACTTTTTGCAATAAAAGTCCGAACAAGCTTTGTGGTAATTTTTATCACTTAAGCAATATTTTCTAGCCTGTCGTTTAGTTTAATTGACTTTTATTGTTAAAAGTGGCCACTTTTCGCAATAAAAGTCCATATAACTAAGCAACAGGCTAGAAAATATTGCTTAAGTGATAAAAAGTACCACAAAGCTTGTTCGGAGTGCACTCCAGAGAGATAATTTACAAATTTGTCTTTATTTTAAGCACTATGATTTTTTTTCTAATGGCGGCGCTAGTGTGCAGACTGCACGCTCTTAAGGCCAGCGACTCTCCAATGACATGTCCGTTGATTACGTAAGTCTGTTGCTAACAATTCTCGATTGAAATCGTAGCTGCATTGCTGCTGTAAATATCGGAAAATGGTCCAAAATTGACTAAATCGAAGGAAGAATTTGGAAAATAAATATTATTGTTATTATAATTATAATATCCCTTAGGGGGTAATTATCTAACGTTGTTGCAATCAACTCTGACAGAAATCGCAGTTACATTGCTGCTTTAGTTAGAACCAATGTATGTAAGGCCGTATACAGAGTTGACGCTGGTTGCCGACCGGCGCTTGTCGGCGCTGGTCCGCGCAGGTAACCTACGAAAACCAGCGAAGGCATTTGTATGAACAAGCGCCGACACGCGCCGGTCAGCGCTGGCTACGTTTAGTAGGTACGAAACCTGCTTTTACCTGCTTGCTTTATGACTTATGTTAGCGCTCATCGGCGCTGGTCGGCAACCAGCGTTCTCTCTGTATACGGCCTTACATTGGTTCTAACTAAAGCAGCAATGTAACTGCGATTTCTGTCAGAGTTGATTGCAACAACGTTAGATAATTACTCCCCAAGGGATATTATAATTATAATAACAATAATATTTATTTTCCAAATTCTTCCTTCGATTTAGTCAATTTTGGACCATTTTCCGAGCTAATCGTTTCGCTGTAGCGCGCGTCGGAATCGGGACCTTTACTATTAGTAGAAATATAATTTGAAATAAACCTATTAAAAACATTGTTTAGTTATATGGTTTAGGCGTTACATGAAATTACTGTCTTTTGAAGAACAAACGTTTGAAATGCATTCCGGCCAAGAAATCATCAACATAAACTAACAAATTATAATTTGCTTTTTTATCTTATTTTCTAGTTGGTAATATGTATTTCGGCGTACATTAATATATTTCATGTAACGCCTAAAATGCAGAAAACAATTGACATATTCAAGAAATAGAGATTCAAATCAAGTTGCAATTGCTCCGATTTTTTCTTCAGAGCTTTTGAAATCCTCAGATTTAGGAAAATCTTGTTGATTTCTTTGTGCAAGAACAATTTTTACATTCTCTGCCAAGGGAAAGATTTTAAATTATGTTTACAACTCTGTTTTGTTTCCAACTTTTTGGAAACAGAGTTTTTGTCGATTTCATACTTTTTCTTACGATTGCGCGGTTCAGCCTCGTTTTAAAATGGAAGTTCATCCATATCAAATTTTGGAGGCATTTTTTAAACATCAGATAAAATCAACCACAAACCAAAATGTTGCATTCAACAAAGAGTTATTTGGTTTGCGGTACTTTTTTATACCTGGATTGACTTCAGTCTTTTCTGGAATCTCCTTTGTTTCATTTATTTTTTTACCGGCTTCCTTCTTGACGAGACCATCTTTTGGCGAGTTCTGACCAGCATCCTGCTTGTCAATATCATCTTTTTGTGACTTTTGACCAACATCCTGCTTGTCATGATCAACTTTTTGCGACTTCTGACCAACATCCTTCTTGTCGTGATCAACTTTTTGCGAGTTCTGACCAGCATCCCGCTTGTCATGATCATCTTTTGGCAAGTTCAAATAGCTCACTCTGATATTCTTGAGCAGGTTGGTTATCAATTCCTCATCAGTTGACTCAGCATGATTTTTCCTGTACAGTTCTACAATCTTCTCTGTCGGAGTATAGCTCATATTTTCCAAAGTAACCGCTATTCTCTTCCTGACTTCATTGGTGATAAGTTTCTCCAGCATTGATTTCTCCCCAGGTTTTACATGACTCTTCATGATTGGCTTCATTTGTGCCATTATGAGACGACAAGGCATCACAAATTTGGGTAGTTTCTCGGACGTACTTTTTGTCCACGGTTCTTTTTTTGGCCGTTGACGTCTCTCCCTCAATCTCTCTCTATCATCTACCTCTCGCAATGAACTTACACCATATTCCTGTGGAATTCATGAGAATGTTACAGACCATTATATGCACTTGCCTTGCTGTAAAGTTACATTTGCAACAAATGCCACTTTTTTTGCATCTATAAAAACATAAGATGAATAAAATGTAAAAATAAAGTTATAAATGGCCTGCTCTAGTATTTGTGAAACACTTGGTCCACAGGAAGATCTGAAATACATACCTGGCTTTCTAAATCAATTAATAAAAAACCAATTTTTAAATCAATAAATTATTTCAATTATTCAGCCATTTTTATTACAAAACTACTATGAATGTGCATCAAAAGTACATCCATCAGTTTTGCTAGAAGTACTGAAGGAATTAAAAATTATTTGTTTAAATAAACTTATAAATTAAGTGCTTTTGAATTGTCTATATTTTTCTACCGCCCATTCGAGACTTTTTTATGAGAGAAGAAGAATGGGCACTAGGTACTTAGGCCCTTTACTCATTAGTCGGCGCAGGCCTTCCTGATCACGCTGCCTAAAAAGCAAAACGACTATGAGGGCAAAATGACCATAACGCAGAATGACTAAAACGTGGAATGACTGAAACCCAAAATGGCTAAAATGCAGAATGACTAGAGTGCATGATGACGATGAGAATGACTAAAATGCAGAATGACTAGAATGCAAAATGACTAAAATGGAGAAGAACTAAATAACTTCTTTTCAGAATGCCATAAACAAAGTTCAAATGGAAATTTAGACCATGAATTTTAGGCATTTTGCTTCATAGACATTTAGATTTTTAGGCAGCGTGATCAGGAAGGGGCGCAGGAGAGGACCTACGACATCGCCTCGCCATAGTAAACAGGCTTAAGGTTAAACATTAGAACGTGACTCACTTTTGTAGGCACATAACGTGGTTTCCCAGGATTTTAGCTTTTTACACAATATATTTAAGTGTGTTCCGAAAACTAACGGTAATTGTTAAATATGAACTAAGTTATCAAAGCAAAATTATCTCATTAAATGCAATATGTTTATAGTATTTGGCAAATACAACTTTAGCGTGTACATATACACTTATTTGTACACACTAAAGCATTTTATCGACGCTCAACTGTCAAAATCCATTGTCTTTTGACAGTTAAATCGCTATATCATATTGCGTTTCGGTGGTCATGCTAGGGTGGCTGGTAAGTATAATTTACTGGGTTATCGAAATTTACCAGGCTCAAATTCCATGCTGTTTTGACACACCTTAAGAAATTGTGCTCACACAATGTTACTTTCATAAGACAGGTAAACTTTTTACTAGAACAAAGGCAGCTGTACTCCAGCCAACTTATGGTAACATGTTTGTAAACAAACCGGGCGGTTTGTTTACAAACATGTTACTTAACCTCAAAAGTACTTTTTAATTAAGTACATGTTTAAAAATATGTGAATGTCAATGATAGCTTACTTATATTATGTAATTTGGATATATTATGGTGTTAATTCATTGAAATTTTTCAAATAATAATTACGAAAAATGCAAAATGTTTTGTTTATTACAGACATTATTTGCATAAGTTGGCTGGAGTTGGAAGAAGACTACCTATAGTCTTGGAATACTCTGGCAGGGCAGGAATTGAACTGACATATCATTTTATTAAATTATGTTTTCTAATGCCTATATTTATTAACCACTCTCAACATTGAGAGCTATCTGGGGATCATATTTGAGATGCTCTTTGTATAGGAAAAGTATCTCAGTTATGGTCTTAAGATTGCTCTAAAAAGTTGAGAGTGGTTTATAAATATGGGCCTAAAATTGCATTTCAATAAAAGAGTTAAGCTATAAAGTTAGTAAAAGACACAGGAAATGGGTGAGATTTTGTACATACCCTGATCATATCTAGCTTTTTCTGTTCCAAGAGCAATCTCCTCTCCTCTTCAATGACTAAACGCTTTTTTCTTAAGAGCTCCAACTCCAACTGCAAATAAAATACAAGTGGAAAAAACTATCAGAATCCAGATTTGTTACAGTACCAGGCAAACTTCTTGAAATCAGTTGGGGATAGCACAGAACGCGTATTTGGGTATGCGTAGCGGTGATGTGCGTACCTCACTGCCCGCGTGGGCGGCGGGAGAGGGGCGCGCGCTATTGGTCTCTGGCAAGTGCATATGCGCGAACTAATCCCCACTCCATCGAAAAAGTGTCAAGATGTTTGCCTCATAGTGTACTGTCAATTTCAACTTTTTTTAAATTTGCCATGAATTAAATATTTAATTCACAATTACTCACATCAAGTTTGGATCTCTCTCTGTGTAATGGACTGCGCGATCTAACTCTGATCGGTGAATATCTATCAAAACTGTGTCCCCTTGATCGGCTCCTGCCATAATAGGGGCTTCTGCCGCGGTACGGGCTCGGCGACCTCTCCTGCCTTCGCATCTCGCCCACAATTGCAGCAATTAGTCGACTACTCTGACCGTCAATATAATACATATAGTCATTTAGCCTTTCCACTGCCTTGACAGCTTGCTCATAAGTTGGGAACTCTATTTTAGCCTCTTTTAAGGTACTACCCCTCATATCTGCGAGTTCCTTGATCCAAAACTTGCATCGAAGACCTCCACGGCTTAGAATACCTTTGAGGGTATATAATAACTTCGGCATTTTGGCCTGGAATCATAGGTTAGGTCATTTGTGTTGTGATACGCCAAATTATTCTAAAATGCACATAAATGTAATAAATCGATTTGTAAGATAAGAGGTTATGTTGTTACCAATGGAGGCAGTCTTGCAACTTCGATTTCCGTCATTTTAGAAAGACTTGGCGAAGTAAATCTTGGTATAAATTTTCTTTTTCTTGGATTATTTTACTTCTTTTACATTCTACAAAACTAAAGTTTTGGAAAATATCAATCACATCCACAACGGGCCACAGATAAATATACTAGTTAAAACATCGAGGTTGCGTTCCGAAGGTACGCTCCGAGTGCAACCGGAAGCTCTAACGCCGTTCCAAACATTAGAGCGTGACGTTCGGTTGTTACAACTTTCCCGTTCCAAACGTCAGAGCGTTGCAACCAAACAACCATCAAAATTGATGGTTGTAAAACGCTCTGACGTTTGTCTATAGAAAAACTGTCAATGTCATTTGACATTATTTTGTATTTTGATGTTTTTGTGTCTAATTTTCAAATAAATCATAGTAGCTTCGTAGAAAAACAGATTTTATTTGATTTTGAATAAAGGAAAGTTTAAATTATTCCTATTCCAAGTGGAAAATGAAGACTTTGTTTTGACATTGACATTTAAAGTTCTTGGTCGTTCCTAACCTTAGAGTGAGTTAAAAACAACCAAACAACCGACACTCTAAGCCTCTGAACGAAACCCGACATCGGGCACATCGGCATCGGCCACAGATCACTATATATGTAGCAGGCATCGGCCACAGAGCTTGCTGCAAAATAGAGTAAGATAAAAAAAAAATAGGAATAGAGAGCCATCTCGCGTTTTTAAGGTCTACTCATTTTAAAGCGCCATCTCTGGTCGGCTTTTTCTAGTTAGTTTGTTTTTTTTTTTGGACCTAATCCTAGCAATCCTACCTACGGCTTTGTTCTAGATATCTTTTATAACATTCTAAACTTCGTGTTCACTAGTACTTATTAGTATTTTTTCCGAAGAAAATAACCAATACAAGAGAACAAACGTTTCAAATGGTAAAAGAGATAACTAGAACAAAACAGTTAAAAACATCAAATAAAAAGGAAGAGTAGGACACAAAATTAAACAATTAAGTGAAAACGTAATTGTTTTTATTTATAACTACCTGTTAGTTCATATAGGGCTAATTTTATTCAAAATACACGGTCAGGGTACCTACTAACTTGGTATACATTGTACTAACAGCTATTATTTTTCCCAGGCAAGTACAACATACTTAATTTTGTTAAATGTTACCTAACTTTAAAGAACACATCATCATTAACACTTAATAAGTATAGCAGTTTTAATGAAAATGAATTTTCATCAACACATGTTGCGCAGAGTCAGTAATTGATAGCTGAATATTATAATAAAAACCAAAACCATTCCAGTAAAATTATTTGTACATAAGAAAGAAGAAAGAAAGAAAAAACATTTATTTGAGACAAACAGTTAAAGAAATACAACAAAAACATTAAATAGTTTTGCCCCAAATCGGTCCCGACTCAGCATAATGCTAGGCTTATTATGACCCAACGCTGATCTTCCGTCGGAACCGGTTTAGTTAGTGATGCCACGGAACAATGACTGGCAAACGCAAAACACACTTAAACTAAACAACAAAAGAATATAAGTATATATTTTTTGTACAAAATAGAAAACCATCGATAAGAAAAATAAAGAGAAGAAAAAGAAAACAATGAGAGATGGGAAAGTGTTTCTGCCCGGGCGGGAAAATTGGGAAAAAACCCAGGCACATTGGGCATAAATCTTTTATGCCCAAATAAATGCCCAATCTGTGGGCAGAAAAAAACGATTGTTCAACAACGAATAAATGAAAAAGTTTTAATGAAATATAACGAAATATTAGTTATTTAACTAATATTTATTATAATTTGACTTTTGGGTATATATTTTACTGATAAGTCTAAGCAAACAAAGGTGAATAGAATCAACATTTTTAAAAACACGCTTATATTCGCCTTCTATCCATTCCGTGTCGCTGTCGGTACATCAAAGGGTCCAGATTCCCGCTGTCCCTCGCGCCAGTTGGCCCACATTCACCGTAAATAATGAGCCTAATAAAAGCTTTTAAAAATGTCGGTAAATTGGACACTCGAACTATTATTGTATTTATTAGGAACTATTATTATTTTATTTCGAACCATTATTATAAATTATTATTATTATGAACCATTATTATATTCATTAGCTTATCTATATATCTGGGTTTAATTAACGTTATAAAGAATTAATGCAATGTAAAATTTGATGCCTAGGTACCTACTCGGCATAAAGAATTTTATTGCGATTATACCCTACCCTTTTTTCTACCTACCTAATAAGAATAGTAGTAAGGTGTCTTGCATTACGGATGTCAGCAAAATGTCAGATAAATAATCTATACTTCTATAGGTATACCTAGTATCCCCGTAAATTACATAAAAACCTGGCGGCCATTTCTTTAAATCCAAAAACGAAAAACAATTGTATTTCTTATATTTTTTATTTCCTAGACCCTATCTCATTGAAAATAATAACTAAATAATTAAGCGATTAACGTGGATGTTAATGTAACAATGTTCTTCGTATTTCCAATTTGGGGGATAGTTTCCACAATGAGAGTAAACGAATAATTTACTTCTTCGATTAATAAACCATTTATACCGACTCGTTTACTGGTAGACTTATGATAAGATAATACAGATTTATAAACAAAGCTTATGCCGTCATTTCGCACAAACTCGTCGCTCTCGCTATTCGCCAAAAGTTTTGCCCATCGGCGAACACCGGGAATGTAGGCAGCCACTCTCGTGTGCTCTCACAAATGCCGTTGTTTGACAAAAGCTTTGTTTCTGGGCAAAAACGATGAATGGCAACCTACTAGTATACCTCACCGAGGGGTGCGGGATGGCCAAGCGAGTTTAAATCGGGAGTGTCCTTCTCTACTTTTATTTTTATATGATTATTTTCCTTTAATATAATTTTTACCACTTACTTACGTCTACGATTCACATACAATATTTTGATTAAGATATCCAAATTCATGAAAATATAAACTTATGAACGATAATCCTAACCGATTTAATTAAAATCAACTATATTTTAATGTTTAAATAAATTTTGTAGATCAATTTTGTAACAAGAAATAAATGCCCAGATAAATGCCCAGTGGGCAGGAATTTATGGGCGTTTATTGGGAATATTCCCAATCTGCCAAAAATGCCCGGCATTTTCCCCATCAGTAACAATGACACATAAATATCGTAATGGCTGAGTGGGAAAATCCCCCTGCCTTAAACATAATTAGATAATTAAACATGAGAAGAAAAAAAAGGATTAAAAAAAAAAAGAAAACATTACATAACCTTGCCATCTTAATCTGTGTCCTGATTTTTACTTTCTCTATGGACAACATTCTGTTGTCTGTCAAATGTCAGCAAAAGCAAATTATAAATTATAAATAAAAGGAATACATAAGTTATTATTCGTAGAAAGTTCGAGGAGAGCTAAACATATTATTCAAAAAGGTATAAACACTGAACATAGGTATATAAAAGATTCGATCAACATCGGAAGACAGTCTCAACATTATAATGCATATGGGACAGCAATTAAGGTAAGACAAGATTTCTCAGAGTGCACTTGTGTCCTGTACTTGAGTTTCCTGCATCCCCTGAAAGTTAATAAGAAATGACTTGAGTTTTTTCTTAAATCCGTTAATACTTTGCAGGTTCCTTATCGGTGGTGGGATGTTGTTCCAGCACTTGGATGCTGCGTAGCGGAAACTACCTCGGAAAGCAGCGGATGCATGTCGAGGAGTTGCTAGCTGAACAGCATTCTTTCGGGCCCCATATGGCTTGCGACTCGATAACCAAAACAACTTACTATATAGATAAGAAGGGGCTTTTTGTTTAACAACACCGAACATTAAGCAAGCTAGATGTAGTTTTCGACGGTGCCTCATTTTTAACATATTATGTTTGTTTAAGAATGGGGTTACGTGGGCCCTTAACGGAATGTCGAAGCAAAAACGAGCACAAGCATTTTGCACTCGTTGAATACGTTTTTGAGTTTTGACAAGCAAGCGAGGATATATAATATATAATACATAAGCAAATGCTTTTGCATAGAAAAATAGGAAGGATGGTTCGTGAACCATCTATTTGTGGTCTAACCAACCAACGGTCCGACCGTGGTCTAACCAAAATAATTTGGATTGGTCGGCAATCTCCGCCGACGAGAGATGAAGGCACTTCCTTTACAATAATGTCACTAACAGCCGTTTGCACTAAACTCAAGTTAGGCGTGTCCTAGTTAAGTTATTTCTTAGCTTAGGAACAGCCTAAAAATGCCGAGCTGAAATTTTTGTTTGCACTAACAGACTACGTCGTAACTTGGGCATCGCCTTGCTAAGAGAAAGAATGAACGAATGTAAATATTAATTGTTTATGGATTTTTAAACCGGCGAAGTAATATAGGTCATAGAGTACTTTTTTGGTTATAACATCACATTGATTCATTCGTGAGTTAAAAGGAGACGAAAGATAAGGCGTTGGTTTATTTTATTTGGTAGGGTGATCGAAAAAGTTATGTCATCAACTGTCAATTTAGAAAATGGAAATCAAATCGCGGTAGTGTTGCCAATGGTACGGTAATTGCCGTATTATACGGTAATTGGGGTCAAAAATTAACCTTGAAACGGCAGCTTAATGCAGAAGTTTACATACAAGTGCTGTTATTTTATACGTTCTTATTATTTTATAAGTGCAGTAATTGTATTGAAATACTGCAATTTTTGCGATTTTCCACCGAGTCGTTTAGTAATTCAATTATTTAAATGAATGTTCCATGAATCTTCCATTTTTCAGCAAATATTTCTGTTTTTGTCACAATTGACGGCCACAGGCTATAACCACAGATTTACAATTCATAACATAGGAATTTCTTAAGCCTTGGGCGCTCGATATTGGGCGCGTAAGTTAAGAATAGCCTAAAGTGCATTTAGGAACGTCCTAAGGTTAGTGCAAACCAATTTTTTGCTAAAAATGTCTTAAGTTAGTTAGGAAAAGACTTAGGCGATTCTTAAGTTTAGTGCAAATGGGTGTTAGTATAGGAGTGTCACGAGTGTCACCCCCTGCTGCAAATTAAGGCCGCGTTCCGAATCACACTGACAGCGCTTAACAGCGCTGTCAGTGTGATTCGGAACGCGCGAATCCGATTACACAATTTTTTATAGGCGGGCTGATTAGGTATCTAATTAGAAACCACCTAGTGACCGGACGGGCCGTTGATTACGTAAGTCTGTTGCTAACAATTCTCGATTTAAATCGATTGAAAGCGCAGTTACATTGCTGCTTTAATTAAGATAGTTATCAAAATGGTTCTCACTAAAGCAGCAATGTTACTGCGATTTCTGTCAATGTGGATTACAACAAAGTTAGATAATTACCCCACCGGTCTCATTTGACAGATGGATGTGATACATTGCTACTTGGGGTGAAAAAAACATACCAAAGAAATGTCAAATGAAACGGTCGCTAAATAGTTTCAATTTAAATAATCACCCTGCCGGTATTTGTATAGCTGCTTCATTTAATGGATTATACGCTAACAATACTGTTGGCGTGATTTGGAACTAGGCATAAATCGGGGCTTTTCACTTAGTACTTGACTCACTACTAAGGTAGCGCGGCCTAAGATTTTAGTTACATCCCGATTTGCTAGATGGCGTACATTTTTCGTCTTTCAAACAGTCGATAGATGTCGCTATCCCGTGCTGAATCGCGGTATTGTGTGAATTTCATAGTGTTATATAGCCAAAGCTGATTTGCAATAAATCGAATTAATTAAAATTTTCTTCGAAATTGACAAATATAGCCATTACCTCCCTAAAATATTACAAGTCTAGATATAGAAAGTACCTTTAGGCAGTGCCTGATTTAGAGTTTTGACAGCCCTAGGCTAATTATGAACAGGTGCCCCCTTGTCTTATATTCCTTCCTGATCCTGCCCTAATTTTTTAACCGACTTAAAAAAAGAGGATGTTATTAATTCGACAGACTGATTTTTTTGTAATGTTAAGCTACCGGCCGCGACTTCGCCTGCGTGGAAAGTTACCTATTTTCCTATCCTTCGGGAACAAGTACGTATGTTTTTTTTTTGAGATAAAAGGTACCCTATGTATGCCCTTTTCTGTACCTCTGACAATGTGTATACAAAGTCATGGTCAAAGTAAAGGAAGTGGTATTTGTTCAAATAAATTTTATAATTAACGGGTAGTACGTAATTGGATAACAATAAATTCCCATTTTGGGTATCAAAAATACTGAATATAGTGTCAAAGTCAAAGTCAAATAAGCTTTATTCAGTATATAAGTACTTTTGAATCGTCTATATTTTTCTACCACCCGTTCCAGACTTTTTTAGCTGACAAGAAGAACGGGCGCAAGAAACTTATCAGCTGTAACAGCCATAAGTAACGATATTTACAAACTTTAATATGTCGTTACCAGTGGCCCCACCATGAGATGACGCAAACTGTTCACGTTACAGTAAACTATCAGATATATTGCTCACAGTGAATGTGTGTGAAAGAGAGAAAACGTCAGTTTACGGTAACGCAGTGTTCTGAAATACTAAGTGGGCGACGGACTGAGGGCGACTACAAATGTTGAAAATGGGTTACTTTAAAATACAAATTGAGTAACTAGTTATTCAGAACGCGTAACCAAATTACTATTTGGGCGACAACCTTAGGGCACACAAAACATTTGAAATTTTGCATATATTTTATTTAAAAAAGGTGCCTATTATCTTAATCGGGATAACAACATACCATGTTGAGCAGCTGTTAAATCAGTTATAGGTATGTATATATAATTACCTACTTGGCATAATAGTTGCCCACTCAGTATTTTTGTCACTCATTTAGAATTTTCACTGCCAACTTAAATTATTTGTCTCCCACATGTAGTCGTCCGTTTTACGTATTTTTGTAATCCACAGTTGGTCATGCGTATAGTTATTTTGTCGCCCAAAAGATAAACCGCTGCCAGGTTTAGTATTTAAATATCCCATTAACAGTCGCCTTTAATTATTTCCAGTCACCCAATTAATTAATTCCCATAATTAAGTGCTTTTGACTCGTCTATATTTTCCTACCACCCGTTCCAGACTTTTTTAACTGACAAGAAGAACAAACGCAAGAACAGAAATAAGTATTAATATTTACAAACAGTATAAGTGTTATCGTTACCAAAGATAGGTAACAGGATTATACTTTATGGAACTATATAGTGAGTATCGCTATTAGCAAATTAATTATTGTGTTTCCTTACATAAACTAAATTTTCATATATACTATTACTAATGTATTGACCTGCCAAAATTAAAAGGCTTAAGTACTTTATTTCTTTAAACAATTATCTCAAGGAATCTCTCCACTTTTTTTAAGCACAAAAATATTTTCCTTATTACTTGGTTGGCTCCACTTGGCTTTTTCACAATCGAAGTACTATCATTACCTCTCATTTTACTTTTTCAATAAAACGAACAAAACAATGTAAGTAATACTTAAAAAAAACAACGTGTCTATCAATCACAAATATCACAATCAATACGTGAATTGCGAGCACGCCTATCATTATCACCAATACGTAATGAATGAATGACAAAAATTTAACTCCACTACTCGGGCCTGATCAAAGCGAAATTTGGTAAATTTTACCTACCTACCTATTCATTGTGTAAACAAAGAATGACCATTCTGTTTTTTTCATGTTTCGACTTTTTAGTGCCGCACGTGCAGTCTTTTTTGTTTTAAGTAGAGGTTTGCGAGCTGGGTGTGCGTTTGTGCCTCTGCCTGGCGCACCATGGGACACATCTGTATGTCAGGTTGGGGGATGAATGGGTGAAAGTCCATCTGAATTGTTCCAAACCCAAGCAAGATTTAACGCGTGCATTTTAAAATTTCAAAATTTTATTTTTTAAGTAAGTGGTGCTTGCAAGTATAGCTTGAAGCTAAGCGCCTCCCTGGTCCTTGCGCCCTAGGCTTAAGCCTTATAAGCCTGTGGGTAAATCAGGCCCTGCCTTTAGGGTCCCCCCAGACTTACCGGTTTCGTTTCTTTGCTTTGCTGTTCTACTTGCTGTTTAGACCGCCGGCCAACCAGGGTCATTTTCAATCTATCCCATATTTGGACCAGACCAAATTGGCAAGATAGCCATTAGCTTGGTGTTATCAAATATCATCGTCTGGGTTGCGAAGTAGGAAGCTTCTGGGAGATATGCCACCCTGAACATGGTCTTCGATTGCTAAAAATAAATCGATCGCATATTTATACAGGGTGCATTTGAAATCACTCTCCAAATTTTAAGGATGTGTTCAGTCCATGAAACTGAACAACTTTCTCCATGAAACATGTGTCGAAATACGCCAAAAAATTTTGGTCATCCCATACTAAACTGATCACGTGATTGTATCTCTTTGATTTGTATGGAAAGTCAATTTTTTTTTACTTATTTGACCCTATGTTTCTTAGAGAAAGTTGTTCAGTTTCATGGACTGAACACATCTTTAAAATTTGGAGAGTGATTTCAAATGCACCCTGTATAAATTGTGAACAGGGTTGTGGTTGTCATCATTACCTATCTGAACTATTTTTTGTATTTCATAACGATCGTTTAAGTAACAAAGCTCACAAGAAAATTCTTATATGTGAAATGTACTTAGATTGAAAATATGTGATAGATTGAAAATGAGCCTCTTGGCCGGCGGTCCATTGCCGAACAGCAAAGCAAAGAACGGAAACCGGTAGGTCTGGGGGGACCCTTATAGTATATGGTGCAAATTTTGTCACATTTCGCTAGACGGCGTTGATCATTAGGTCCGACCATGAATTTAGTACTATAAACCGGATTGAGTGCTTCGCCTCAAAACGAGCCGACAGAGAGGTCAAGTAGATGTATGTGTCCTTTTCTTCATTAGGGTGAGCAAACCGTATGGTTGGCCGGAGACATACATAATACTTTAAACTGTTTAATATAAACTTAAATACCTAGGTAGTTCTTTATTTATAATTAACACTTTTTTTATCGCGTTTTTTTTAGGTTGCTTGCTCGTTTGTTTGTTTGAGCACAAATTTTGCAAAGGATTTTATACTAAATTCCCGATGAGCTAGAGACTTGAAACTTTGAACACAGGTCAGAAATGGAAGGAAATGCAATATTAGGGTGGGTACTCACTTAGGTTCGCGAACCTCCGCGCTCCGCGAACCTAGAACAGTGATCCATAGCAAAAACAAATATTTTTACTTTGGCTACAGTGTGTGCCTGTGCGAACCAGCTTCGCATACGAGTTCCCTCACGTACACACCTCGGCGCCCTGTTTCAGCAGAGGATAAACGATATTTTCGGTGCAGGTTCACGGAGCGCGGAGGTTCGCGAACCTAAGTGGGTACCCACCCTTACAGTGTCATTGAGCTGATCTATTGATGGAGCCGGAAGAACGCCACAGGAACTCTATGATGAATGAAACTTTACAACCCCATCGTGTTTGGGCTTGTTAGACTTGTCTTGACAAGTACTCTGACGGGAGACGAGGTTCAGGGTCGGATGATGAAGTCTGGAGGCCATGCCATAGGAACTCAATATTGAAATCCCATCGAGTTTGGGCTCGTTTGAATCGTCTTGACGAGTGCTCTGTTGGGTAAAAGTATCCAAGAGTCTGATGATGGAGCCGGAAGAAGGCCACAGGAACTCTGTAATAAAACCTTTCAACCCTATCGTTTGGACTCGTTTGAATGGTATTGACGAGTACTCTGATAGGCAGTTGTATATTTTTAGTTTAGCTCGTTAACTAAAAAACAGAAAATTATTATTTATTAAAAAAATATTTTTTAAGAACAAGTTATTTATCACGTTTTTATTAAGTTGATTTTTTGTTATTATTTTTTATATATGGTAATTCAACCAATACCTAAAAAATCTAGTTTATTCAATTCAAGTTCAAGTGTAAATAATTACGCAACTTTAAAGTTTATTCCAATTTTTAATAAAAATACAATGTGCGTGAACTTCGGAAAAACAAATGAATGTTGGAAAAACAAGTAAAAGTAGGAAAACATTGACTAGTGATCTGTAGTAAAAAAAAGATGCAAACGATTTTCGACTTTATTGACGTTAGAAATTCGATTGCTTTTTCCCATAATTATACTTGTTCCTTTACTTTGCTGTTTCATTAAAAACCGTTATTTTGGTAAATATGTCAATAAGGTCTTTACTTATGAAGTTAATAACATGGGTGCAAGAGATTTACGACGCCACAATGTTAAAAATATAAAAAAACCAAGATGGCGGCCAACTATTGTATTGTATTGTTCGTGGGCCGATTTTAATGAAACTCGATTTTGTTACTATTTTGATAAAAAAATAACAACGAAATGTTAAAAATATAAAAATATATGGCAGCCAACTCTTTTATTTGTGGGCTGATTTTAATGAAACTCGGTTTTTAGTACTAATTTGACAAGAAAATAACAACACAGTTTTTAAAATACTAAAAATCTAAGATGGCGGCCAACTTTTTGTTTCTTGTGCCGATTTCGATGAAACTCGGTTTTTGGTACTATTTTGACAAGAAAATAACAACTCAATGTAAACTGATGAAAATAAAAAAAGAACAAAATGGCTGCTAATTTTGTTTTTGAGTTGATTTTGATGTGACTCGGTTGACAAAACAAATAAATAATTTGGCTGCCATCTTAGATTTTTTTTAACATTCCGTTGCTGTTTTCTTGTGAAAATAGTACCAAAACCCGAGTTTCATCAAAATCAACCCACAAACAAAACAGTTGGGCGATATTTTGGATTTTTTGTATTTAAAAATTGCGTTGTTATTTTCTTGTCAAAATAGTACCAAAAATCAAGTTTCATTGAAATCGGCCCAAGAACAAAAAAGTTGACCGCCATCTTGAATTTTTTCAGTTTTCAACATGGCGTTGTTATTTTCTTGTCAAAATCGTACCAAAAACCGAGTTTCATCAAAATCGGCCCAAAAACAAAAAAGTTGGCCACCATCTTAGATTTTTAGTTTTTTTTTTAATTGCGTTGTTATTTTCTTGTCAAAATAGTACCGAAAACCGAGTTTCATCGAAATCGGCCCAAAAACAAAAAAGTTGGCCGCCATCTTGGATTTTTAGTTTTTTAAAAATTGTGTTGTTATTTTCTTGTCAAAATAGTTCCAAAACCCAAGTTTCATCGAAATCGACCCAAAAACAAAAAAGTTGGCCGCCATCTTGGATTTTTTAAATTTTCAACATTGCGTTGTTATTTTCTTGTCAAAATCGTACCAAAAACCGAGTTTCATCAAAATCGGCCCAAAAACAAAAAAGTTGGCCGCCATCTTGGATTTTTTGTTTTTTTAAAATTGCGTTGTTATTTTCTTGCCAAAATAGTTCCAAAAACCGAGTTTCATCGAAATCGGCCCAAAAACAAAAAAGTTGGCCGCCATCATGGATTTTTTGTTTTTTAAAAATTGCGTTGTTATTTTCTTGTCAAAATAGTTCTAAAAACAGAGTTTCATCGAAATCGGCCCAAAAACAAAAAAAGTTGGCCGCCATATTGGATTTTTAAAATATTCAACATTGCGTTGTTATTTTCATGTTGGAATAGTACCAAAAACCGAGTTTCATCGAAATAGGCGCACAAACATGAATTTGATTATTATTATTAATTTTACCGTCTCGCCTGCGACCTCTAGCCATTTCAGTAGAACAATTTAGTTTTTTTGGAAATCTGAAATAGTGCAGTATTTATGGTCACACTAGTTTTGTAAAGTAACATTTCCTATAGATTGAAATTCTTAAATTGAAATTCGGCGCCAAGGTCAAATTCGGAGTTGCCAGGATTGACACTTCTATTTATTATCACCTCATCTATATAAACCTCCTTGGGTCCGACTGATAACTCTATCTCTAGTATAATAATGTACTCTATGGCATAAATTAGTAAACTAATCTGTGATCGGCACCGACAGTACGGCACCCATTATCTAAAAAGAAACTATTTAGCGACCGGTTTCATTCCACCACATACATTGCTACTTTTCTTTGGTATGTTTTTTTTAATCCAAAAAGAAGTAGCAATGGATCACTATAATCTATGAACTGCAACCGCACCTTGATTATCTAAAAAGAAACTATTTAGCGACCGGTTTCATTCCACATACATTGCTACTTTTCTTTGGTATGTTTTTTTTTAATCCTTTAAGAAGTAGCAATGGATCACTATCATCTATGAACTGCAACCGGTCGCTAGGTGGTTTCTAATTAGATAATCAGCCCGCCGGTCGCTAGGTGGTTTCTAAGGCCGGCCACACACAGACGTAATCACGTAACGGAATTCCGAACGTAATTTCGACAATGTATGAAGATTCCGTACGGAAAAAACACGCTTGTGTGTGGCAGCCCATAGATTTTGTATGCAGCTGCTGCGTTCGGAATCACGCACGTACGGAATTCCGTTGCGTGATTACGTCTGTGTGTGGCCGGCCTAATTAGATAATCAGCCCGCCGACACCATCCAAAAGACAATGGGTTGGGTGCATTCTAGTAGACCAATCGCTCGCTAAGTCATCGATCACCACAGTGTACTTATGGAAAGTAATTTGTTTTTAAACCGACTACAAAAAACAAAAAAAGGTGGTTCTCAGTTTGACCGGTATGTATGTAGGATGTCCGCGATTATCTCGCGTTAGGCTGAACCGATTTTGATGCGGTTTTCAGAAAAGTATTTGTTACACTTAGGTTTTGTTGTAGAACCTATTTGTACTTCTTACTCTTTATTGTGTTCTATAATGTAATTAAAAAGAGTTGTAGTTCTGTTTTTAAAGTAAGTTACTATGTCATTGTTTGACTGATTGATTATAGCAACCATATTACATGCTCACTGTTTTTCCTTTTATCTTTTTCACATAATTCCAACAGGTTTCAGTATTTTAACCGACTTCAAAAAAAGAAGGTTCTGAGTTTGACTCGTATTATGTAGGTATGTTTGTCCGCGATTATCTCGCGTTTGGCTGAACCGATTTTGATAGTTTTCAGCAAAATATTTGTATTGAAGATTTTAGTGTTTTAACCATAGAAATAGAATGTCAAAGAACAACAAAGTCAATAAACAGGTGATCCGAAAACGAATGCATACATTTTATATGGGATACATAAAATATGACTATATATGGCAAAGGAAATTAATAAACTATGTTCCATACTGTTTTCTTCGTCGATAAACGAATAAATGTAGCGAAATTTGGTTTAAAAGAAATGTGTGGCAATATCTTATTTACCTGTGAAAAGTGTGATTACTTGGATTGTTTCTTTTTGTCACATCACAATTACTTAGGGCACAAGACACCATGGCTCCACAATACCTTTATTTTAAATTCTAATCAAGATTAACAAATATTTTAAACGAACTGTGATTGTTCATTTGCTAGGCGGGACGCTAGGGGCTCTTACTGTAAAAAATGTTGGCACATGTCACTTGATCCTTTGTTTCTTTTTTACATAGACCGTGTCCATATGATGTTAACTTCTCTTTTCCACGCTTTGTTGGTCTTCTTGAGCGCAGCGAAAATTTTTCTATGTCTATGGTTTTAACCGACTTTAAAAAAAAGTTCTGAGTTTGACTCGTATGTATGTATGTTTGTCCGCGATTATCTCGCGTTTAGCTGAACCAATTTCGATGCAGTTTTCAGAAAAGTATTTGTTACACTTAGAAGGTTTTGGTATTTTAACCGACTTCAAAAAAAGGAGGTTCTTTTCTCAGTTTGACCCGTATGCATGGTTGTCCGCGATTATCTCACGTTTGGCCAAACCGATTTTTCGATCTACCTAGATAATATATCTAATACAGAAGGTACTTACACTAAAAGTAAAAAAAAATGTTTAAAAAAACAAAAAAACCGACATCAGAACCCTTAGAGCATTTAACCAAGTAAGGAGGCGTCACGAGAACTAATTTCTTTACAAAAAAGTCTGCCACTTTCCGCGGGGGACGAGGTAACGCACACACAAATAGCGTTAAACACTAATGCATTTTCGATCACGTTGCTACGCACGCATACGACAAAATTATCAAACACTAGCTTAAACTTTACGCACACAAATACATACACACGCAGAAACCAACCTGTCAGTACGCGCGATGACGTCATTTTCATGTAAACGTTGCTAGTGCTTGACACTATCGATATTTTACTCTCGATACCTTCGGCTCATATTTTGAATTTATGTCTTAATGATTGAATTATGATGACAAAAATTCAAATAAGTCTGTAGTTTTTTTTTCAATTTAGGCCCTTCGATGATGCTAAGGCAACCTTTGGCTGTCGTCAAAATCTACAGGGTGACTTATTAGGATAAGTCAGTAAAATTGATGATACTGCAAGAAATTCTACCCGGTCAATTTCACTAAGCAAGAGTTTTCAAATACTGGTAGGTTTTCGCATCTTTAAAATCAAAGACATAATTTCTTAGATTAGTGAGACGATTCAAATCTCAGCGGTATCCTCTACCGGTGGCGCTAACGATATCCCAATGGGTATGCGGATAACGTGCTGTTTTAACCATAGCGGAATTTTACCGCTATCAGAGGCGGTAGCGGTGGCGGCGGTGGTGGTGCGCGACGCGAGGTGCGTTCGCGGGGGTGCGTCCGCGGGGTAAATAAGGCTTTGTTCAGACGATAACACACGACCCGACTTCAACCAGAACTCAACTCGAACTCAACTTAACCGGAGCCCACTCCTTGAAATAAAGCGCTTTCAATTTTCAGTTTTATGACACATTAATAAGCTCCGTTATATTTTGTCAATGCTACTGCACACGCCCCGCGCTCAACCCGAACTCAACTCAAACTCAACCCGAACTCACCTTAAACTCACCTGAACATTACACAGTGACTCAAAATTGTAAGCGATGTATTTCAAGGTGGGCTGTGGTTGAGGCGAGTTTGAGTTGAGTTTGGGTTGAGTTTGAGTTGAGTTCGGGTTGAGCGTGGGGCATGTGCACCGCGGGGCGTAGCGGATACCGCTCATGTTTAAGTAGGCCTTAAAACGGAATAACTACATTAAAAATCTTTATTTGTTATACTTATTTTAAAGAAAGGGTTCATACGTCATGCTTGTGAACGGGTGCTGCCAGTAGGAATGGGTCTGCTTCTTTCTGCTTGTACTAAGGACGTCGTATATTTTTTCTGTTTAATATTATCAATATGTATCGGACTTCTTACTCAAAACATAAAATTATTAACTAATACCTCGTTTTGATTTCTCTTTTTTTATTGCAATCATTTTAATTTCTATAGTCACATAATCAGTAATTTCTCAACTAGTTGAAAGTTATTTACTCTCACAATTACTAATCCGATATGTAGTAGGTAACTCATTTCATACCCATTGTGTGTAAAAATTATTGTGATGGAAAATGACCTCACTTTAAATGTTGAGGTCGTTTTTCGATGTTGACGACTCCGTATGAAATATTATACAGGGAGAAAAAAAGCAGTCCTTGACGAGTTTTTTGCCGGTTCTGCTCGTTACAAGGTCTCCCGCTTAGGGTTTGCGAACCGATGGCGTAGCTTCTATGACATTCACAAGACTTGTACTATTATGTATTCTGTGTCACAAGTGCTTGTAACAGCCTAGACTGAATAAATTATTTTGAGTTTTGAGTTTAGTGTTATTAGCTTGTATTATAAAACAGTAGGAAGCTTCAAAATGCTGTGAGCAAATTGTGCGAGTACGTTTAGGAAACATGTTTTGCACAAGCTTGGATCGAGGCATCTCGTATCATTGCATCTTTTGGAAATCTGAAATATAAACATTTAGGCCACTTTCGTCACATTCCGCTTCCGTCAAAATAAATAATAGAGTTTTTTTTTTCTGAAAAAACGAAATTCCTCTTTCGGCAGAAAAAAAGTTAGTATTTTTTTCCAATATTTTATAGCCAGAATAACATAGGTACCTTCTGATAAAGTCGATATCGATATTTGTTTCTGTGCTGTCACAACATTACTTTTGCTGCAGTGTGGCCACCGTTTTTAAAATTAAAATGGCATATTTTGGGAAAAATTAGTGACATCCGTAAATATTTTATAATAATAAATTATGTAACGTTAAGGAGGTAAAAGAAAAATAAGTAGAATCGCCTATAAGGAGAATTGTATCTAAGAAGTGAAAGACAGAAATATAATTTAATAAAATACAATTTATTTATGAAAATCCTCAAAACACACACGTAGTGTAGTGGAAGCCCACGGCCGGTCACGATACTCACGATGGGGAGAAGCACAGAGAATGGAGCCCGCGGCAAGTCACAATGAAAAGAAGCACGGAGAGTGGAGCCCGCGACAGATTACGGAGCCCGCGGGTCACAAATGTCACAATGAAGAAGAAAATATTTGCACGGAGACTTGGATTGTCAGCCGGCAGGCTGATTATCTAATTAGAAACCACCTAGCGACCGGTCTCATTTGACAGATTTTTACAACGGAACTCGTCGATATAACTCCCGTTTTAAGTTGTAATTTGACAATGGTTTAATACTAACTATAAATAAAACGTGTAAAAAAAAAAAATACACAATTTTTGCGAAATTGTGTACTCACTCGATATCAATATAAAAGAGCGAGAAGAATAGTAATAATCCCCCATAAGTAATAGCCCCCCCTTAATCTTTTATTTTTTTATTTTTGTGTTAATCTCGTTAAGCGGTTAACAGAATACATCTACCTACCAAGTTTCAACTGTGTAATCTTAATATTTTCGGAATAAAGTGGCTGTGACATTCGGACGTATTCTATTTTCCCTACTTTTCAACCTGCAACTAGGGGGCTTATTGTCTAATTTTAAAATCTATCGCAATCGCTTTCGTTTGACAGATGAATGTGACACATTGCTGCATTTCTTTGGTAAGTTTTTATTTGTGTCATGAAGAAGCTTCAATGTGTTACATCCTTGAAAGCGATTGCGATAGATTTTGAAATTAGACAATAGAAAGGCAGGTGCCAACCCTTGAAGAATGGGTATAAGTTTTGAGAGCTTGTACTCTGTTCCGTTTATTTACTCATGTGCTACAATGCCTATTTTAAACATAAGTTTAATAGTCCTGCTATTTTTTAAGTATTGAGTTAGAGATTATAATAAATAAAGATAAAGAAAAAATAACAATAAATAAATTTGCAAAAAGTAATCTATACCTAATAAATTCATCAAGCGTCTACACTAAAGTACCTAATGAATAGGTATTAACAGGTTAAGAAGGAACGTGATGTTTGGTCATACATTCAATTTGAAAAATTAGGCTAAAAGGGATTTTGTATAATTTAGTGGCAACACTGTTTGATTGACAATATTTTTGAATTATTTTCATTTTTAGTGCATTATTTGAAAACAATTGGACAAAATAATACCAGCAGATGGAAAATAACGTTATCCTTTTGCACACTAAATGTTTCCGATATTTTTTTACATGAAAAAACACTGCAAATCGGCATTTTTAGCTCCGGTCGTTTCGCGTGTACGATGATCAGCTGAATGGCGGGGAACTCGGGTCAACTAGTTTTATATAACGAGTATGAGCGGCGGTCATTCTCGTTTGACAGAGGGGTACACCTGACAGTGGCGTCTCCTTAATTGGTTAAATGCTCTAAGTCAGAACCCCACTCTACCTCTAAAAAGCAATAAATAATATTGAAATCACTAGATACGCATCATCATTGTAATAAAACACGTCTATTGAACTGGGGTGGGGCTGTTAGAATAAAAAAAAGTTGTCCTCCAGCCCCATCCGACTTATTGAAGTCTATTGACGTCTATTGAGACGTGTTTCATTACAATGATAATATTGATAATGCGTAGGTATCTAGTGATTTGAATATTATTTATTGCTTTTTAGAGGTAGAGTGGGGTTTTGAAGTCGGTTTTTTGTTTTTTAAAACAAATTATTTCAAGTTCAATTTCGAATTGAATGTTTTCGAGTAGATTTCCGACAATCGTGAATAATCCTACTGCAGCAGTGAAACCAAATAATAGCGGTTTTCTGACAGCAGAGAATTTTAGTATAATTTTATGTCGAGAGATGGCGCTCCTTCAAGTAGGTAGATTTTTTAAATATTATTTCCCACTAATGGTCATATTGGTCACAGAAAAGTTGTTCGTTACACGCCAACGGACAACCAACGCACAACATAACAAACCACATACTTACTCAACAAACGTATAATAAAAAAGTAATTACATTTCATAGTTTTCATAAAAAAGCTACCTACTTAGTTCAACGACATCTAGTTCTTTTTTATGTACTACTTTTTTTTCTTAAACTGCCTTTTAAAAACCGCTCATTGGTGTGACTGTTCATTTACGAATGACTATTGACATCATATATGATGTCAATAGTCATACTCATACTCAGACAGTTCCTACCCATTAAATAATTTTAATCTATGGTTCCTACTATGAAATAAAAAAAAATATGAATCCAACAACTTTATTTATACTTTCGGTATTTTCTTCTGCTTCACAAAAAAACGCAAATAATAAAAATAACGTCATTCTCTTACAATATAAAAAAAGGATCTCACATACTTGTGAATAATATAACGTAAATTAGGTACCACTAGGTACCTACCTAAAATGCTATTAAAGAGACAAAAGAGTGATCCACTGCAACTTCACTCAATATGGCAAAGAGAAAATTCTACAGATTAAAATACTACGCCAGTCATCGTAGACACAAAAATCGCGTTAGGTCGCAAAAATTTGCAAGGTTGTGTGTTTTTGGGATGTTGTTAGGATACATACGAATAGTGTAAATCCAAATTTGCAACCCTAAAAGACCTGTGGAGTTTTTGGCGGGATTTTGTCGAGTTCAGTTCGGCGACTATTTTAATTATTCGCAAATTGATTCATAGTGGATATTGTGTCTTAAAATTGGTGCAGTTTTGTGGTACAAGTGTCTACGCAACTGAACAATATGTGGGATAATCGAAATAGGCGCGATCTTGGTTGTGTCAAGCTGAGACTTTTATTGTAGTGGTCGCTACCTCGGCAAAACTTACCGAGTAAACTGTCTTGATATACTTTCTGCCAAATACTCCAAGCAGCATTGGAATGTGATGCACCCGCATTTTAATGTAAACTGAAACAATCTACTAGAAAATCTAGAAATACTGAACTATTCAAAACATGACACTGGCAAAAATTACTTCCAAGAGGAAAGTAGATTGCCATAACAAAAATAAGAAGAAGAAGAAAGACCTGTGCTAGCCTCGTAGTGCTCGAAAAAACTCAACTTTTTTCAGTTTTCGGCCAACAACTTCTAAAAAATGCATTCTACGGCAAAGTCGTCTACGACACTTTTAAAGAAAATAAAATTACCAACAATTTGAGTGTAAATTCAGCTCTGAGTGTCATATATATCTCGAGATACACACTTCAAAAACGGGCCACTGACAAAAAGTTATAAACTTAGTCGCAATGTTGATACCAATTTACATTCAAAGCTCAATTTCCTGAAAAATCTGATTTTCTAATATTTTTCTTTTACTTGATGACAAGAAAATAATTGGTCTTTAAGCGTTTTTATTACTCTTAAAGTAAAGCTAAATAACTGTTCTACAACTTTATTTCTTACGTCTTTCCTCGTAGAAAAAGTATTTTAGTCGTTGTTTTGTTCTAAAGACTAGCTTTACTACAAATTTAGTCCAAAATGCCACGTTTTTGAAGTATGTATCTC
Organism: Agriphila geniculea; assembly: GCA_943789525.1. Classification (NCBI taxonomy): domain Eukaryota; kingdom Metazoa; phylum Arthropoda; class Insecta; order Lepidoptera; family Crambidae; genus Agriphila; species Agriphila geniculea. Next base: position 10,517,433 of record OX038895.1, read on the forward strand.
GAGATGTATATAACACTCAGAGCTAAAATTGCACTCAAATTGTTGGTAATTTTATTTTATTTAAAGATGTCATAGACGACTTTGCCGTAAAATGCATTTTTTAGAAGTTGTGAGCCAAAAACTGAAAAACGTCGAGGTTTTTCGAGCACTACGAAGTTAGCACAGGTCTTTCAGGGTTGCAAATTTGGATTTACACTATTGGTATCTATCCTAACAACATCCCAAAAATGCAGGACCTTGCAATTTTTTGCGACCTAGAATGTTTAAGATGACTGGGGTATACGTCGTTTTGTACAGTACGAGGCATATATCTTGAAATCGGGTGGGGATTGCGCGGAACGCGTATTTTGGGCATGCGTAGTGGTGAGGGGCGCGGGCGGCGGGAGAGGGGCGCGCGCTATTGGTCGCTCACAAGAGCACATGCGCGAACTTATCCCCACTACGTTGAAAAAATTTCAAGATACATGCCTCGTATTGTACATACCGTAAGCGCTCTGAAGTCGCCGCAGATCACTGTCGATTGTCAATTTAATGGCATCGTACTAAGTATTATAATAATCGAATAAGCAGGTACAGTCAATGGAGTTATACAAAACTGTCATATTTCTCCAAAGGGGGTTCAGCACAGTTATTTTAGTTTTTTCCAATAGCCCAACGTTTCCAAAGTGGTGGGTCGCACGACCCGCCACCGGGCCACGAAAATAAAATAAGTATATTTTTCCAAAGAGGGTTCAGCACAGTTATTTTAGTTTTTTCCAATAGCCCAGCGTTCCTCAAATGTAGGGTCGCGCAACCCGGTACCGGGACACGAAAATAAAATAAGTAGCGGATCGCAGCATTGTCTCGTAATAAGAAAATAAAGTTAACATCAATTCCGACGAATGAAATAGAATATTGCTAACTCAAGAAATAAACACATTTACATGGTTTTAAACCTAATAAAAATATATTAAATAAATATTCTGAATCATGAGTTTTACGGTAAAAACAGTATCAATCATGAATTTCACAGCATAAACTGTAATACCATGTAATACCCATACTTAAATATTACATGATAACAGTTTCATAGTAGAAAACGTTTTTATGATGGTGTGCACACATCAACTGCAAACCGTAGACATCACCTTTAGTTCATTTTATAAAATTTCATTTATATTAGTATTTAATACAAGCAGTAGCTGTAGTAGTAACATTCGTCTTAGTATTGGGGGGACAGGCGAAGACGCTAAGTTTGTGATTTGTTATTGAGTCAACGTTTAATAATGATTATGATAGGTTTTTAAATTTGAGATTTTTGCATTTACAATGCTATTTTTAAACAATACTAAATAATATACTAGAAAAAATACGACTCGCACCAGATCAATACTCAGACGGGAATCGAACCCGCGACCTTTGGATATCCGGTCCAATGCTCTGACCGCTGAGCTACCGAGTCACTAGTGACATCGTCGAATTTTTCCTAGTATATCCTAAACTCTTACGCTGTAAGCCAGCGTTATTTCACCAATGTGAGGAATAACCTCGACATTCAATTGAAATATCTTTCCAGATATTTTAACAATTGATTAAGATGAAATAGCTATATAATTTTTAAATTTGAGATTTTTGCATTTACAATGCTATTTTTAAACAATACTAAATAATATACTAGAAACTAATAATATATAATAATATATAGTAATATATAGAAACTAATAAATATATAATAATAATATACTAAACTCTTACGCTGGCTTACAGCGTAAGAGTTTAGGATATACTAGGAAAAATTCGACGATGTCACTAGTGACTCGGTAGCTCAGCGGTCAGAGCATTGGACCGGATATCCAAAGGTCGCGGGTTCGATTCCCGTCTGAGTATTGATCTGGTGCGAGTCGTATTTTTTCTAGTATATTATTTAGTATTGTTTAAAAATAGCATTGTAAATGCAAAAATCTCAAATTTAAAAATTATATAGCTATTTCATCTTAATCAATTGTTAAAATATCTGGAAAGATATTTCAATTGAATGTCGAGGTTATTCCTCACATTGGTGAAATAACGCTGGCTTACAGCGTAAGAGTTTAGGATATACTAGGAAAAATTCGACGATGTCACTAGTGACTCGGTAGCTCAGCGGTCAGAGCATTGGACCGGATATCCAAAGGTCGCGGGTTCGATTCCCGTCTGAGTATTGATCTGGTGCGAGTCGTATTTTTTCTAGTATATTATTTAGTATTATGATAGGTATCAATAAAGAAACAATAAATCAACAAATTATTGCCCTACTTTTAAATTACCCTGAATCACATGACTCTAAAATGTATGAAATAAATTAATAAGGTACATATATAAGTGACCAAACGTTTACATCTGCTAGGGGATTGCGTAAAGTGCAGCCGATGGAATACGATATGAACTGTCAAATGCATAGAAATAGAATGTCAAAGAACAACAATGTCAATAAACAGGTGATCCGAAAATAAATGCATAAGTACATTTTATATGAGATAAGTAAAATATGACTTGGATACATAAAATATGACTCTATATGGCAAAGGAAATTAATAAATTATGTTCCATACTGTTTTCTTCGTCGATAAACGAATAAATGTAGCGAAATTTGGTTTGAGAAAAATGTGTGGCAATATCTTATTTACCTGTGAAAAGTGTGATTACTTGGATTATTTCTTTTTGTTACATCACAATTACTTAGAGCACAAGACACCATGGCTCCTCGATACCTTTATTTTAAATTCTAATTTAGATTAACAAATATTTTAAACAAACTGTGATTGCTCATTTACTACGCGGGACGCTAGGGGCTCTTACTGTAAAAAATGTTGGCACATGTCACTTGATCCTTTGTTTCTTTTTTACATAGACTGTGCCCGTATGATGTTGACTTCTCTTTTCCACGCTTTGTTGGTCTTCTTGAGCGCAGCGAAAATTTTTCTATGTCTATGGTCAAATGAATACGATTACCTTACGCAATTGCACCTCTGAAAATATAACTATCAAGGTCAGTTTGACAGTGACATTTCTTTGTTTATATTTTTGCTGGGTGATTAGTAATCGGTCTTTTACATCGAAATTGAGTTCTGCGAATGGTCGCGCGCGATGTTCCGAGGCGCCAATAAGATTGAAACGTATATCACCACCCGCCGACACCGCATTGATTTTAAAGTGTTCGTATTTAAGTTTAAAATTGATAGAAACTGTACAGAAGAAAACTTCACGCAATTATTACTTTTGTAAATCTTCAGCTTTTCCTTTATTAATTTTTTCAATAATTTCATTTAGAAACGCCTCATCATTATCTATTGGATAATTTGTTCTGTATAAACTAATAATCTGAGCTGTCTTCATAAAATTTGTCTTACCTTTTAATAAATCCACTATCCTTTCTCGTAAAACTATTTGCGTTACATTATGTAGATCTTCGTAATCTTTACTTCGTTTTTTTATAATGGATTTCATTTGTCCCATTATTCTTTTGATGGGTATCACAAATAGGGGATTACGTGGCACATTTCTCTCTAACATTTCTAATGCAACTGCAATAGGATCTAATAATAGTTCGCCTGTCTTAGCAATATAAGCTATCTGATGCCCATCTTCACCTTTTTTATTTACACTACTGCTTTCATTATTATGGCTGTCTTTCAAAATTTGTTCTTCGTTTTTCGTATTAGAAACTATTTTTTCGGCTTTCGTAGAGTCATTGTTATTCAGCATTTCACATTTAGATGTTGTATCATCTATGGTTTTTGTTTCAGGGACATTAGCATCACTTTTATCTGTAATATTCGTTTCAAGTATTACCTCCGGTTCCTTAAGTTGTTTCCTATCATTATTTTCCGTTATTTTATTATCATCATTATTTTCGGGCATATTTTCTACTACCTCTGATTTATTAGGTTGTTTACAATCATTATTTTCTATCACTTTAATTTTATCGTTATTATCGGGCGTATTATCCACTTTAGGTACATTGTTATCGTTATTTTCGGGCGTATTATGCACTTTAGGTTCTGTATTAGCATTAAGAGTTTTTACAACTTCACTTTTAGCTGGTCTACTTATTTTACAGTTTATATTGATATTGATCGTGTTAATTTGTTCGGCTGTATTCTCAGTCTCGCTGCTACCATTATTGTCAAGTGTATTGTTTTCTTTATCTTGCAGCTGAAAAATACATTTTGAAATGAATATTTGTTTAGAATTTTTTCCATATTGTTACTAATTTTACAAGTGTTTTTACCTATATCTGAGCTGAGTGTTGACTATACTCAACGTCAGAAAAATCGCACCTCCGCATTCCAAAGAAGTATATAACACAATAAATTATTATTATTTTTATTAACATGCAAGCAGCTGTTAAATTATTTATTAGATAGGATTAAAAGTGTGTATTTTGAATATTTTTTTAAAGAGGTGCCATTTTTGTTACGTTATGAAACTTATTACGACGTGGTTAGTGCTTCATTCCAATATTTTTCCCAAATAAGAGGATATGCCTCCTAATTATTTGTTACCAAGATATTTTTCAGTGTCAGAAGATTAGTTGCCTTACTTATCTATAGTAGACTTAACTCTGAGTATAGTCATAGAATATGGCGTATAATAGGGTATTTCTGATTTAATTGATTATGGGATATGAAACTGGTATCAGATAAATTAAATATACATACAATGTCCATTGGAATCTCTTGAAGAACTTCTTCGACTTCATTCCACATTTGGTTTTCGATTGAGCGTCGACGCTTAGAGGAAACATCTAAAATGAAATAGAATAAAAAACATAGATTATACAGTACTAAATCTCTCCAAACACAAAAATACCTGCAATGATCTTTCATTTAAGAGAATAATCATCAACCTAGTTACAGTACGAGGCAAACATGTTGACGCTTTTTCGACGGAGTGGGGATAATTAGTGTAGGAAATGAAGCGATCTTTTGTATGGAGACCCCAACATTAAATCCTCAGTCGATGAAACTTTGCAGGGATGTAATATAGTATGAACCAAAACCTATGTACAAATATCCAAAAACAAAAAAAATCGATTTGGATAATTTAAAAAATATGTTTCATTTATGATACTGTAAAGTTTCGTCTTCTGAGGATTTACACTACCTTCCATTCCTACACTAAATTTTGCGCGTGCACTTGCGAGCGACCAATAGCGCGCGCCCCTCTCCCGCCGCCCGCGCCCCTCACCGCTACGCATACACAAAATACGCGTTCCGCGCAATCCCCACCCGATTTCAACATGTTTGCCTCATCCTGTAGTACCCATTCTAAGCTAAGAAAAAGAAAAACCGCCTTCAAAAACCTAGAAATAAAACATAAACAGCTTCAAAATTAAAAAGCACTAAAAAGCAATAAATAATCTTCAAATCACCACCAATACGCATAACAATTTTAATAAAAAACGTCTAATGAAGTTGGGTGGGGCTGGAGGACAACATTTTTTAAATTCTAAAAGCCCCACCCGACTTCATTAGAAGTTTTTTATTAAAATTGATGTGCATATTGGTGATTTGAATAATTACTTTTATTATTGCTTTTTAGTGCTATTTAATTTTGAAGTTGGTTTTCCAATTATTTATCAACATTTTTGTGGTATGGAAGCGTGTAATATTCTTTAACTTGAAATATTTTCAAAATGTCCATAACTCAATTTTCAAATGAGTTTAGTCCAGAACATCGCAGACAGACCAAGCTCGTTTTGTATTGGATTTTCATAAACCTACCAATATCTCAATCACTATACATATCCTATTTGAGATTCTAAGCTAAGAAAATAGAGAACTCACCATTTTTCTCACTAACATTGACTTTGGTCACATTGGTATTGATTATGGTATCCATCTGTATTAATTCTCTTATAAGTTTCAAAAGAAATTCTTTATCTTCATCAACACGACGTCCTCGTCTGTAGATGTGTACTATTTCTTTTAGTGACATCTCCTCATTGAGTTTACTTTTTATCTTTTTAAATTCTTTATTGATAAAGTTTTTGAATTCATTATTCACAATTTTGGTATCAGTTTCACCGAGCAATTTCTTTTCATCATAAACTAGATTGTTAATTTCACTTATAGCCATCTGTACGGCATCCTCAACTTTTAGTGCAAATTCTCTGGACAAAGACTCATTTTCTCTAGTAATCGTAGATTCAGCATAATTTCTTTTGAAATATATGTTCTCATTGTAATTCTTAACATTTATAATCTCGGTAACAATATCTCTGTAACAAAAAACATCATTTTATTTACCTGCAGCATATTGTTATTAGCGAGTTAACAAAATACATACTACATTAAAATTTTATAATTTTACCTAGGTCTCCTAGACGGGGAGTCCTTGAATGAAGGTGGGCTCTTATAATAAAGTGTTGAGTTTCTTGACCCGCTAGGTGTAGGTGAATTTCTCAATAAGTATTTTAGTCTTCGCGATTCTAAGTATTCCTCTGAAAAATGTGACGCTGATGTTGTAGGTTGATCGATATAATAATGGGATCTCGTTTCATATGGTTTACTAGTGTGCCTCGGTGAATGACATCTTCCAGGTTTTGGTAGTGACTTCACGATTTGTAATTCTGAACCACGGGATCGAGATTGTGATCTTCTGGATCGAGATTCAGATCTTCCAGGTCTACATCGTGATCTTCTAGATCTGGACTGTGATCTTCTAGATTTAGATTGTGATCTTCTAGACCTAGATTGTGATCTCTTTGATCTAGACTGTGATCTCTTTGATCTAGACTGTGATCTCTTTGATCTAGACTCTGATCTCTTGGATCTAGACTGTGATCTCTTGGATCGAGACTGTGATCTCTTGGATCTCAATTGTGATGTTCTGGATCTAGATTGTGACCTATTTCGTTTGGACAACTTCTTTCTAGCCATAGGAGATCTAGATCGTGATGAAGATGATGTAGATGATGAAGACGGTGATCTTCTGGACTTTGAATGTGACGTGTGTTTGATTGATTTCTTCTTAGCTCCTGAGGGTGATTTTTTGGATACAGATGATCTTTTTTTATCCTTGTGTGGGGTATGTCTTTCCCGTGACTTGCTTTTTCGACGTTTCGAAGCTTTTGGATACTGGTCACTTTCGTCACTTGAAGAAACACTAACAACCTGTGTATGATAATGCCGGTATTAAAATAGAGAATATAATAATCCTACTAATCTCTTTTTTTTAAATTTAATGATGTAATCTTAACTAAACTGTGTTTGTTGTTTGTTACGTTACGGTTTCACATCGTAACTGATCATGATCATTATGAAATTTTGCATACACATTGTCAGAAGTAGATAAAAGAACAGGAGAATCGTACTTTTTATACAGAAACAAGTATTGGGGCCCTACCACCTAACTTACATGGCTATCGTATTTCATTTGACAGATGGATGTGATGTGATACATTGCTACTTTGGTAAGTTTTTATTTTTGACAAAAAGAAGTAGAATGTACCACTTCCATCTGTTAAATGAAATTGTTTGTTTTCATTTGCGAAAGGTGTGTAAGTTAGGCGGTAGGGCCCCTGTTACCGTAGTTATAAAATAAAATTATAAGATAGAACATAGAAATTGGTTACCTCATAGTATTCCTTCTTTAATTTTCTTTTTGATCTCAATAATTTTCTCTGTGCTTCTACTACCATGGTTTTCTTTTTCAGCAGGAGTAACTGTGCCTGTAAGTTTTAACACATGTGCTTTTTGTTTACAAATATTCTACTAATCATAACATCCACACTTTTTTGGTCAATAGTGTTGTGTTGAAATTAGTGACTGACTGAAGTTTCAGTTTCGGCCAGTTTCGGTTTCAGCCAAATATTGACCGAATCTTTCGGCTGGGCCGAAACTCGGTTTTGAATTGCCGCGGGTCAATCTATAATTCTAGCCCGGTATTCATTAGACAACATTTGTCAATTAACTGTTTATGACGAGTTTATCAACAAGTTTTCTGAAACAGTGTTTCTGAAACTTGGCAGTCCACACTTGTCAGTTGTTGCTAGGATGTCACCCGAGGAGGTAGTTATCCAAGAATCTTATATTCATATTAGTTATCTTTATTTGAGGCATCCCAAAGTAAGATAAAACACCAAATAAAGATAACTACCTCCCCGGGTAACATCCTAGCAACAACTGACAAGTGTGGACTGCCAAGTTTCAGAAACACTGATTACGGTAAACTTGTTTATAAACTCGTCATAAACAGTTTATTGACTTATGTTGCCTAATGAATACAAGGCTTAATATATACAGTGGTAAACAACGTCAATTTAATGATGTGTGAAAAAAGTTTCAGTGTCATCATCACTTCACAATCGTCACAAAGCCGGAACTAGAACCAGCGCCGAAAGTTCAGTTTCGGCTGGAATTCCAGTTTCGGTCAGAAAATAGTTGAAATGTGTACTATAGAAATTATAAAATTATTTTATAAAGAACTTTTAAGTTCTATAACATAAAATAATGGCCAAGGCAAATTGTAAAAGCAATATGGTTCTAACATAGGGCTGCCATCTCTAAAACCTGCCGCCCCGGACCAGAAGCGTAAAAACCCTGGACTTTGGAGCCTTGACCCCGGACATTTGATTTTTTATATTCACATTAGCTTGGTTAAAAAATACAGTTTACCCAATACTTGACTGAAAAAAAAATGGATATTAAGCTATTTTTCGTATTAAATAGTGTGATTTACTTGTTATGATGTAGAGCTGGGGTGTCCAACACAATTTTGTGCAGGGCCAGGTTCCAGTTTTAGTAGTTTTGTAACCGTAGCATTCCAAAATATGTAAATGCCAAAATAGCCACAGACGGCCCGTAATAAAAAAAAATGACAGCACAGCGCTATTTTTGTTAGTTTCATCCACTAATCTTGCTTATTTATAGTAAAAAAAAAAATGGGCCGCGCAGCACGATTTATAGTCAGTTTCATCCAGTAACCTTGTGTTGTGATTTGTGATCTTGCCTGTTTATAAAAAAAAACGGCCGCGCAACGCGATTTTTAGTCAGTTTCATCCACTAATCTTGTAAACTTGCTAGTCTATAGTAAACAAATGGGCCGCGCAGCGCGATTTTTGTTCAGTTTCATCCACTAATCTTGTAATCTTGCTTGCCTATAGTAAAAAAAAATGGGCCGCGCAGCGCGATTTTTAGACAGTTTCATCCAGTAACCTGTGTTGTGATTTGTGATCTTGCCTGTTTATAGAAAAAACGGCCGCGCAACGCGATTTTTAGTCAGTTTCATCCACTAATCTTGTAAACTTGCTAGTCTATAGTAAAAAAATGGGCCGCGCAGTGCGATTTTTAGTCAGTTTCATCCACTAACCTTGTGTTGTGTTGTGATCTTGCTTGTTTATAAAAAATACGGCTGCGCAGCGTGATGTTTAGTCAGTTTCTTCCATTAATCTTGTAATCTTGCTTGTCTTAGTAAAAAAAAGTGGGCTGCGCAGCGCAATTTTTTGCGGGTTGCGCAGTGCGCCATGCGTAGTGAAGTGAAGCGCCTGGTAGCACGTGCGCTGAATATAGTACTTTTATGAACGGAGTTTGATCCAAAAACCCGGATTTTGATTAAAGTCCGGGTTTTACCCGGACTACAATCACAACCCCGCCCGGACGCTCCCCGGACACCCTCCAAACTAGGACAAATCCAGGGAAACCCAGACGGATGGCAGCCCTATTCTAACAAATATAATGTTGAACAACATCAAATAGTGACCGGATTAAATAGCACAAGAGCTAATTGTTTAAATTATATTTCGTCGCTTCATACTCAGATATAAATAAATATATAATTATTTAAGGTTTACTTGTAGTACCTCCCAGGTACTTGGCAGATTCGCACTATTTTAAAGAGTATGAAAACTACTTGTTTTAGAAAAGTATCTCACCACTTCCGGTAATTACGTCACCAACACCCCACCCCAGCTTACTTGGTTACCGGTCTTGCGATCGTACCTCATTCTTTTTTGGTGCGCGGCAGTGTTCGCACGTCTCACTCACCACGCCAAAGTGTTGTAATTCTACAGTCTACTTAAATTTAAAAAAAAAAAAATATTTTTTATGAATTTAAAATAAAACGAAAAGAAAAATTATTATCATGAAGAAAGTTCGGTAATATGAGAATTTACAAGGTAAGTGAAACTTTACTTTACAATGAGTGTCTATGCTAGGGGTTAAAACCGTGAGTTAACACAAATAGCATAATTTTGCCTAAAGGCTATCTGTGAGCTAATACAATGGCTAAAATATAATATTAATAATGAATATCATATACATCTAAAATGCCGCCTAGGGGTTGACTGCGGGTCAACACAATATGGCGTTTATTAAACACCGTGGCACATGCGCGGTAGGGCCCTTGTTTTGCTTTATAAGTATCCCTGCTCGGGGTTAACCGTGAGTTAACACAAGTAGCAAACTTTGCCTAGGGGTTAGCCGCGAGCTAACACAATGGCTAAAATATCGCCTAGGGGTTGACTGCGAGTCAACACGTGGCGTTTAAACACTGATCTGTTTGACAGATTTTGATTAGGCACTTGTGCCTTCATGCAAAACAAGCGGCTATTTTGAGTACTCCGATTAAGAGAAGCTTGTCTTATTACATTTCTAACCGAACCAGTTATGAAAACATTTTAGCTGTAACTTCAATCCCGACACTCGAACAACTTTCTCAAAAGGCTTCACCTCCTCAGGTAGATAAAGCTAGATCCATAGCTGCAAAGAGCTATTAATGATGCATCTGCATCTATAGAGAGGGTATCGTAGCTAATCTCGCTAATCTTTAAATCATAATTAAGATTTCTGTTGTTACGCCAGGGTCTGACCTAGCCAACAACAACTGGGCATTGATATTCCCGTGTTAAGTCGGGCGATGACCGCCGCGCCTTAATAAAAAGCGAGCAATGTAACTGCCTTTAAATGTCGCTTCTGGAGCGACTTCCATTGTAAAAACATATAATGCCTAACCTGGATAAATCAGTTTCGTAAGTTATCCAAGATTATTAGGAAAGTCAAACTTTTCGGCAGCAGGTTGTTCGATAAAACTAAAACTAAAGCCAGCAAGACGGGGTTACAATCCAAGACCACAAAAATGTGAACACGTCGACTCATGACTCAGGTCGTGCCATAAATAGCAACCAGGTCAACTGGGCCAGTCACTGGCTGATTTTCGCTCGACGAAAAAGGGGGGGGAAGCGAGGAGGCGTCCAGAGACCCCTAGCAAACAGCTACAACAACCGGAGCAGCCAGAGGCTTCCTCGAGCAACTCTACAGCCTCCGCCATCGCATCGTAGATAGAGTGCATCCAAGGGTGCCCCTTAGACGACACATCATCCTAAATAAGGTACATGCTGGCTGCATTCAGTACTTTAATACTTATTTAAAATAACCAATATTAATAGTGAAGATTGAACTAAAATGGGATGTTGCCCTTTGCTGATAAAGTTACCAAACGTTTATATAGTGTTCTATAGACAGAACATGATTATAACTACATATTATATAAAATTTTATATGATTAGAATTGGGGGCAATTCAAAAATTTTCAACTGTCTAAAGGTCAATTTTTGTTTATATTTTGTCATTTACTTAGTAAGTTCAATAGTGACAAAATAATTCATAGCATCTGACCAGTATTACTTTAGATTAGTTTAAACTAAGTACATCTTTACTTTAAACATCTTAAACATCAATTTAAGATAAAAAATTATCAAACTGCATGTAAATTACTGACTGATAAGCTAATAACACAACATGTACTTACTCTGTAACATTGATTGGAAATAAACTTCTTTATTTATTTGCACCTGTGAGTATCAAAAAATAATGAGTTTTTTTTTTAAGATTAATTTTGGAATTTTAGCATTTTACAATGCAATTTTTGCTAGTTATTATTTAAAAATAAAAGTTTTTATGATTTGAATATCTTAATACAAGTACTTTGACAGTCAAGCATGCCATCGGGCTTTCAATAAGTTCATGTCTCAGTAAGATAAACTTCCCTAAGAGTTAAGTGTTAATTTAGAGAACATATGTACTCGTATCTCGTATGGTATTGTATTAAGTTTAAGTATCAAAAAAGACTTTGACTTTCTAATAAATTATTCTGTGAGTGTCTTAAAGCCTTTATGCAGATGTGCTAGATCTTAGACTTATACCTACCTACGTAGGTAGGTATCATTTCTTGAAGAAATTCAATTACAGTGTAGCATAAGAAAATTCTCAAATATTTTTAGAACATTACAGCTGCTTGCCCAGCTACAAAGTATTACAGTTGGCTACACACAAAGGTTTAAGATAGACAAAGTTCTTAACTTTGGAATGTCACACTGAAATAGTGATCATGATACCGTAATAAATATTCCTGAGATAATTTAAAAATATATAACCCGATGGTTACAAAACATTTTCACAATATTTGAACATTGGGTGTATAATAGGTATAAGACCATTACCATTGAAATATAAATTTTCACTAAACTAGCAATTTTAGCAGTCTTTTTGACATCAAAACATTTGCCATAATCTAGTCAAATTGTTTAGTATTATTAGGACAAAATAATACAACAGCCATTCATTTCATGGTTAATTTATTTTATAGGGTGCATTGCTCTCATCTTAATAATTAATCTACCATAATTTGGCAGTGGTGCCATAGCCGTAATCATAAGGTTAGCATACGTCTCGTATCCGTACATAAAAACGAGAAAAACTCGCGGTGCTGATTAAAAATCAAGAAAACTAAACACGGAAACAGAGTGGTCATTGTCTGAGCTTGCATTCTCTGAAATAACCACAAATATTAATTGATGTTTCAAATTAGGTTGATTTCTTTACGTCCCGCACCACGGCTAAATTGTAGATTAGGTACCTACATCATATCGGAAACAAGATCAAAGTATATATATACTTTGATCTTGTTTCCGATATAAATTAGTAGTAGTAGTTAGTATGTATATATACTTTTTTCACCCTCTGTTTATCTATTTTTCCTACTTATGGTAGAAACAAAAATAAAATATGACAATGCTTGCGTCATTTTATTTTTTCCTACGTGGCCATCTCAACTCTGGCCTCTTCTAAAATATATTTTAGTTAAGCACCTAAGTATATGTTCATTATAAAACCTGAAATAAACTTAATATTTTTAATACAGGCACCATCAGTAGCTTTGCAGACCGCACAGTCGGCGCGCGGCCTTCATGCAGAAGGCGACACTAGCGGCGCGGCGGCCGTAGATAGAGCTGATGATGGTCTCACTTTCAGCGAGCTTAATCTTTAGAAACATAATCTTTTTTCAGGCAAAAACCTGATCCATTATTCAGTTCAAAATGTAATATTTTTAATAAGGGAACAATTTTATAAATGTTTGTAAAACACTTTTCGACCTGCTTTGTCCCTATTAGGATGGAAACAGAACTTGATTGGAGCTGATGAAAACGTAAAACTCTTACAAAAATAGTTTTCAAAAGAACTCTTAGACCAATATATTGGGTTGTATACAATAGATTTCAAATTGGTATTAAAATCTATAATCAGGTAGTTAAATCTAGCTTTATGCCTACCGAAGGCACCTACTTCTTATTTTGTTGGCTCTTTGTACCACCCACAAAGTCCAAAAATACTTTTTATTAAAAATAAAAATACTTGATATTATTAAAACCTCAGCTCCAGGTCGTGAACTATATCATTGTTATATACTCTCTTACCTATTTCCCTTTTTTTTTGATGACCATCAAAATATATGTCCGGCTATAATGCTACAGAGCTATTTGTCAGTGACCAGGGACACAAGGCCGAATAACATGAATAATCTCATTCCTGTGTAGTTTATTATTTAACATATTATCTCTTATTTACTCATAGAACTTACAGAGGCACCCGCCACGTCGGTCGCAATTAATTTGATTGGTAGATCAAGCAAAGGTTGTCCCATGAGAGTGGGACTGACACACCAGTTCTCAATTTTTTAACTAGTTTTCAGTGCTCATGGCCGGCGACAAGCAGCCACGTCTGCCATCTCGCTTCTGCGGGTCTCTACTCTATACATAGAGAGACACCATCAGAGCCCGGAGGAACAGCGGACTGGACGGACAGGTCTTATGTATTTGCTCGATTTTATAATTGACAAGGTTTGAGAAATAATAGTTTTTATTTCTAATAAGAATAATAATCAATTCACTATTACTTTTCCAAATAACAAATCACTTACATTATTGCAATTTTGAGATAATTAATAATTATCTACATTATGAACAAATAATTACGCTTTGAATTGATTAAGTACATTATATTCTAAAAATCTTTTGTACTGACTAAAGGGTACAAAGGGTGGGTGGGAAGCTTATATCTTTCGTATGAAGCGACTCATATAATATCGATCGAACTTCACTTCTAGAAGTTCGTTTGATCTTATATTATTTATAATAATAAAACTAACACCTGAAAAATTTTACTATAAGATAATTATTGTATTATCCATTTACAATTAAATAAGAATACTTACATTCAAGTTCGCGTTTTGTCTTATTATTTGATTCTGGTTAAATGAGACCAAGGATTTGGAATTACGTTCATAGTTTGGTTCTAAATCCACATTCGTATATTCCTCATCATGGTATCGCAGGTGCCTCGAGTCGTTGGATATCTTACATTTTAACGTGTACTCTCTGCCGTTTTCCAGTCTATACTCGAATCCGTCCAGCATAAGTTGCACATGCATAGCATCAAACCCGTTTTCGAAGTCCAAACCGACCAAACGTCTGTCAGTGTCGGTCGGAATATCACGTACACGGAAGGTTCCGACATCGTTTGTGTCAAAAATCATGTCGATGTTACGAGCCAATTCGGCAATTGGCACCTAGAATTTGAAAAACACGAAAAGGTTTTGACTTTGTTGATGATTGCAAAGCACGCTTTGTGGTACATATATTATCATTATCAGTAAAACTTCGTTATTCTTACGTGTTTAGGTAACCCGGATACTACAACGGTGACTTTCATGGGTATAGGTAAATACGTAACTGTACATAAATATGAATATTGTATTTAATATAGATTTTTTCAGAGAAGAAAACAAAAACGCTCGCTTCTTTCTTTTATTTTATTACCCGCAACTTGTCAATGTCAATGTCAAACTCTTCTTCTTATTTTTGTTTTGGCAATCTACATTCCTCTTGGAAGTAATTTTTGCCAGTGTCAAGTGTTGAATAGTTCAGTGGTGGATTGTTTAGTTTACATTAGAATGCGGGTGTATTGCATTCCAATGCTGTGGGGCTACCGCCCAAGTGCCGTCGATATCGCCGTCGACTTCATTTTGACTGTCGACGGCAATTTCGTACCGCCCAATTTCCCAAGTCGACGCGTCGATTTGATCATCGATGTCGACGGCAAAAGAACGAATGAAACGCTGTTTTTGACAGATAAAACGGTACCGCCCAGCAAAATCCAAATCGACGGCCAATTCGACGCGTCGATATGAAGTGTCATTTCAATTCGACACCTCCTGAGTCGTCGATTTGATTGTAAAAAAGTTTGTTTCTTCCAATTTTAGCTTGCTTTATTCTGCTTTCTAGCGACTAATTAAAGTTCTCTTTATCTTTTTTAGTAAAACACTTAATCGTTTTTATTCCTGTATTGTTGTTTTCTTTGTGTTTTAGAAGAAGGGCAGCGATACCATGACTTGGATGACATTCATGATGACTGTGGAGGAACAACGTCTGAAGAAGATGAATATCACACGCAGAAGGATGGAGAGCGCACTGGCCCGTTATTCTGTTGCTTCCCGACACCTCTTTTATCGACGGTTTCGCTTATCAAAATGCGAAGCTATGCGAAGATGTTATACCGCTCTTATCCACAAATGAAAGGACGCAGGATCAAACCCGAAATTAAGGTACGTACGTATATGATACGTGGACAATTGGTCGCAAAATGTGGCATATTCAATGATTCTTCTGGGCATATGGGGCCAATGATTGATCTCAACATATATGTTTACAGATACTGGCTACATTAAATTTGTATGCCACTGGTAGTAACCAAAGTAGTGTGGAAAGAATGACTTTCTTCACCTGAGCCAGCAATAAACTTCCGATTGCTTGCATGATGTAACAGACGTTCTCGACACTCTTGCCATTTTGAGGAAATATATCCAATTTCCATGATCCCAGACGAGTCTGTAGCAATGAGGTACCTAATTTTGATTCTATACAGTTACGGTTGCCAGGTCGTCTGACCTTATAGCCGGACAGACCAGCCAGTTTGGCCGGACATTTGGGTAAAAAAGCCGGACACCCTAAATTATTAAGGATTTTGTGTCTTAGTAATAATACGACATTTTTTACGTAGTACTAGACTTTTTTATCATTTACCATAAAACTTCTTAAATTCTAATGTAATAAAAATAAACTTAAAATTTAGAAAACAAAATTGAACAAAACAAATTTCCTTTACTAATGATTAAATTTTTTATTTTATATATAAATAAATATTACCTAATAAGTAATAATAAATACCTAATACAAAGCTACTTTCAGATATAATGAGAAGTTTGGATTATTTTTTTTTCAGATTTGTGATGAGAATCTCAAGATCTTGCATGCTGATGCCTCTTTTGTTGGTGCAAGCCATGACTCTCACGTGTACGTGGAACATGTGCCCGGTCAATCCAGCCACGCGTAGACTGCATGATGGAGGGCAGAATTTCTGGCTTTTGGGTAAGCAGAATAAAGCTAACATTTTCTTATAAACCTCCTTTAGGCATCCATTACACGGTAGTTTTGCTGTCAGTTTAAACACAGTCACGGGCTGTAACTGACGATTAACCTACCGTGTAATGTAGTGACTGATGGTTGCATGAAGTTGATTTCTTCTTTCCATCAGTCAATCAGTCAAAGGTAATTCATGACTGATGGAATTTGACTGACGCGACGCTTGCATGACCATGTGATGGCTGCCTTAGTTTTACATCTCGGGTAATAATAGTTATTTTAGGATTTTATATGAGCATGGAACCCTTCACATAACCTGACACGCACTGTCCGGTTTATACCCCCGACGCAAGCAGAGGGTTGTTAAGTTAATAATGAAAAAGGTTCAGCCGTTGCCAAGATATTTTGCTTTCAACAGAGTTGGTGAATTGCCTTGACTTGGCGATGACTTGAGAGTTTTTTTCAATTTCTAGTTACCTACCTATGTATTTATTTACATAAGTTTTGTAATTTGCAACACTGGAAGATAGAATAGATTCTTAGGAGCATTTCATAACTATGTTTATATTAAAGAGAATAACAACAATTCAATTAAATTGCAGGTGACTCGGGCTACCCCCAGCGTCCCCGGATGATGACTCCTATCCTCCATACTGAGCTGATTTCACCAGAAGCACATTATACATCGGTCCACGTGCGCACACGAAATGTCGTAGAACGCACTTTTTTCGTCAGATTCCATTATGATACTGCAATGCAAGCACAGGGGGTTGATAAAGCAGCGCCACCAAGCAGTATAATGTTTTTGTCATCCCGCCATCGTTAGTTACTTTGTATTTGAACTCTACTATGTAGTATGTGTTAAGAATAGCTAACTTAATAAAAAACAAATGTAATATTTAACTGTATTTTAATAAAAACCTATTTAAAAAGCAAGGCTCACAATAATAATTATGTAAACAAATCAGAAACTTGCCGTGCAAAGGTATTTTCACCTCTCTAGCACGAAAAGGGTGCTTTTGGCGCGTAAAAACTCGCAGCAAAATCGACTTTTGCTGCGAGCGTGAGGCAAAGTGCTTTTTACCAAAAACTCGCAGCAAAATCGACTTTTGCTGCGAGCGTGAGGCAAAGTGCTTTTTTAATTTCTAACACCTTTTCTCGCTGGTAGAGGTGAAAAGTTGTATGTTTAACACGAGAGCAAATTTGTTGATGTCTCGTGCCTTTAAATCACTCACTGTGCTCAGTAGTCTATATTAGAATCACTCGCTACGCTCGTGATTCAATTCTAGACTACTTCGCTAGTTCGTGATTTAAAAGTCAGCACTCGCAGCAAAAAATGACTGCTCTCTTGTATAACAAATAACTATTTTTTAATAAAAAACATTTATACAACTAAGTACATCATATTTTTATGATTTATAAATAATTTGAAAATGGTACTAATAATCACATTAGTGAGACGCTCCAAGTGGTCAATTTATCACCATAATCAGACCATAGCAGCTGATGACTGGTATGTAGTATTGTCAGTGGTTTTATAAAAATAAATTATTTATTAAATACTTAGGCATTTCAGTCTACATACAAGTTTACAAAATATTAAAAAATTAACAATGTAATACAGAAGTACCTTCTGTATTAGATATATTATCTATGTAGGTAGATAGAAAAATCGGTTTGGCCAAACGTGAGATAACGTGTCATACTTTTCAATACAAAGAATATTTTTTTGCCTCGTTCTTAGCACGGTCATGTGGTCATGGCACGGTGCGGGTGTACTAGTGAATAACAAAGCAACCATATTAACGTATTGCACAATGCTTCTGATAACATCTGTCTTTATTATCAGTTCCACTTAACCAAATGGTACTTTCTGTCTTTGAGTAATCGAGTAACATATTTAAAATAATAAAGATTCCAACGAACTGAGAACCTCCACCTTTTTGGAGGTCAGTTAAAAATAAAAGCAATAAAGCCGCCTGTTGCATTTTTAATCGACTTTAAAAAACAAAAAAAGGAGGTTCTCAGTTTGACTTGTATGTATGTATGTTTGTCCGCGATTATCTCGCGTTTGGCTGAACCTATTTTGATGCGGTTTTCAGAAAAGTATTTGTTACACTTAGGAAAAGGTTTTAGTATTTTAACCGACTTAAAAAAAAGAAGGTTCCGAGTTTGACTCGTATTATGTAGGTATATTTGTCCGCGATTATCTCGCGTTTGGCTGAATCGATTTTGATACAGTTTTCAGAACAGTATTTGTTATTCTTAGGAGATTTTAGTGTTTTAACCGACTTCAAAAAAAGAAAGTTCTGAGTTTGACTCATATGTAGGTATGTTTGTCCGCGATTATCTCGCGTTTGGCTGAATCGATTTTGATATAGTTTTTAGAAAAGTATTTGTTATTCTTAGGAGGAGATTTTAGTGTTTTAACCGACTTCAAAAAAGAAGGTTCTGAGTTTGACTCATATGTATGTATGTTTGTCCACGATTATCTCGCGTTTAGCTGAACCAATTTTGATGCGGTTTTCAGAAAAGTATTTGTTACACTAAGGACAACGTTTTGGTATTTTAACCAACTTCAAAAAAGGAGGTTCTCTTCTCAGTTTGACCCGTATGCACGGTTGTCCGCGGTTATCTCACGTTTGGCCAAACCGATTTTTCTATCTACCTACATAGATAATATATCTAATACAGAAGGTACTTCTGTATTACATTGTTAATTTTTTAATATTTTGTAAACTTGTATGTAGACTGAAATGCCTAAGTATTTAATAAATAATTTATTTTTATAAAACCACTGACAATACTACATACCAGTCATCAGCTGCTATGGTCTGATTATGGTGATAAATTGACCACTTGGAGCGTCTCACTAATGTGATTATTAGTACCATTTTCAAATTATTTATAAATAACTTAACTCACTGTGCTCAGTAGTCTATATTAGAATCACTCGCTACGCTCGTGATTCAATTCTAGACTACTTCGCTAGTTCGTGATTTAAAAGTCAGCACTCGCAGCAAAAAATGACTGCTCTCTTGTATAACAAATTATTTATTAAATACTTAGGTATTTCAGTCTACATACAAGTTTACAAAATATTAAAAAATTAACAATGTAATACAGAAGTACCTTCTGTATTAGATATATTATCTATGTAGGTAGATAGAAAAATCGGTTTGGCCAAACGTGAGATAACCGCGGACAACCGTGCATACGGGTCAAACTGAGAAGAGAACCTCCTTTTTTGAAGTTGGTTAAAATACCAAAACGTTGTCCTTAGTGTAACAAATACTTTTCTGAAAACCGCATCAAAATAGGTTCAGCCAAACGCGAGATAATCGCGGACAAACATACATACATACAAGTCAAACTGAGAACCTCCTTTTTTTGTTTTTTAAAGTCGGTTAAAAATGCAGCAGGCGGCTTTATTGCTTTTATTTTTAACTGACCTCCAAAAAGGTGGAGGTTCTCAGTTCGTTGGAATCTTTATTATTTTAAATATGTTACTCGATTACTCAAAGACAGAAAGTACCATTTGGTTAAGTGGAACTGATAATAAAGACAGATGTTATCAGAAGCATTGTGCAATACGTTAATATGGTTGCTTTGTTATTCACTAGTACACCCGCACCGTGCCATGACCACATGACCGTGCTAAGAACGAGGCAAAAAAATATTCTTTGTATTGAAAAGTATGACACTATTTCCACTAGACCGTTCCGTCACCGGCCGCACAGTGTTTTATAAACCCTTGAAGGCGGACATGTCTCTACTAATTCGATAAATCAATAGGGAACTTGTCAAAAATGATAACAGCGGTCCCGCATGTCCAATAATTAAAGTTCATTTTTAAAAAAATTCAAAGTTGAGCTTTTTTAGGGTTCCGTACCAAAATGGTAAAAAAGGAACCCTTATGGTGTTTATTTTACAAAAACGAAAAAATAATCCTACTTTCCACCTAGAGGTACTGAAAACAATAATTCAAGTAGTTATTGAAAAATTAAATAAAGTCTCGTTTCTAGTTTTTTTTTACCCAAAATTTACCGTTTCCGCAATTTATTATAGTGGTAGAATATACCTTAACAAGTTATCTTGCTACAGAAAAAATATTGAAAACGGAACTCATCTTGTTGTTCGTCAGAAAAAAAAGTTTCACATCAGCCCCTGCCAAAATTTTCTTAGCAGTCTTTTTTTATGATATGATACCTATGATTACGACACGGCGACGACGATGAAACCAATAACAGCACTGATAATACCGATCACTGCACTGACGATGAAGTCATTGACAATATAAATGACACAATATGCTTGGCACGAGTAAGCCACAGTGAAGAGTAGTAATAAAATTTTCATAGCAAAGTCTTATGAAAAAGATTGCTAAGAAAATTTCGGCAGGAGTTTTCTGACGAACAAGACGAGTTCCGCAATCAATATTTTTTCAGTAGCAAGATAACTTGTTAAGAGTGCATCGTGCGTCCACTAGCGCCGCCAATCAAGAAAAAATCATTACAACGAAATAAGTATGTTAAATAAAATTCTGAAACATAAAACAAGTATTAGTTATAAACTATTTTTGTATGCGTAAAATTCTAAGTTAAAATGTCTTCGCGTAGTTTAAATCTGGATTAACGGCTCAAGTGGCCACTTTAGGCGTGGTTTTAATTACACAAACACATTTGAACCAGAAAAAAAACGCGTACAAAAATAATTTATAATTAATACTTGATTTATGATTCACAATTTTGTTAAACATAGTTATTTCGTTGTAATGAATTTTTCTTGAGTGGCGGCGCTAGTGGACGCTCGATGGGCCCTTAAGGTAAATTCTACCACTCTAATCAACCGCGGAAGCGGTAATTTTGGGTAGAAAAAATAAAAAGAATAAAAATAAAAGTTAGTTATCGGAACACGCTTAAATATTTATCATTTGGTTCCCGCAGTGGGGTGGTTGGTGGTTCCACTCATGATTACAAGCAAGTTTTACTATGGGGCCAACAGCTATGTGGGTGCGAAAAAAATCTGCTGTTCCATACAAAAGCGCAATACATACTCGACCTAAAAGTATGGAACAGCTGATTTTTTTTCGCACCCACACCCACAGAGTTGGCCCCATAGTAAAAGTTACTTGTAATCATGAGTGGAACCACCCCACTGTGGGAACCAAATGATTAAAATTTCACGATGTATTGTGTAAAAGCTAGAATCCTGGGAAACCACGTTATGTGTGTAACCACAATGGCGAGTCACGGCGGGTTAATGTTTGATTTTAACATTGATTTTTCTTAAAATACCAATGTGGTGTGCTTATTATGTAATAAGGAAGGAGTAAATTTTAAATGGTTTTCCTAAATCAGTCAAATAGACTATTGTCGGCGAGGATATTTTGCTGGTGTTGACACGCCCTGTGCATGACGTCGCCGAGCCGGGAGTATCCGGCACCCTGATTATCTTAAAAGAAACTATTTAGCGACCGGTTTCATTCCACATACATTGCTACTTTTCTTTGGTATGTTTTTTTTAATCCAAAAAGAAGTAGCAATGGATCACTATCATCTATGAACTGCAACCGGTCGCTAGGTGGTTTCTAATTAGATAATCAGCCCGCCGGTTGTAACCGCGATGATGACCGTTATAAAAGTAAAATTAAACGGATTCTTATCGGTTTCGGATGTTGCATACGGGCATATCTGGCATCAAATCGATTACATACGGGTTGCATACGGACACATCCCGTATGATGCCCGTATGAATCCGTTTCATTCTCGTATGCTTATCAGTGTTGCGTGTACGTCTCGGAGTGCTGTTAAGTGTTTAAATAATGGAATATTTACAGCTATTAGAAAATAAAGTTTTAGACAAATGGCAACGATCGCCAATATATTTACAAAGCCTTTATAACGGTCATAATATGCGGTTGCAACCGCAAATGTCAGCACCGGCATAATATTCTCGCCCACAATTTGTCGCCGCTCCTTACACGGCCCGGAACGGAACGGTTTAATGGGAATAGTGTCATACTTTTAAATACAAAGAATATTTTTTTGCGTGACACATTCCTAGCTCGGTCATGATACGGTAGGTAGGGTGTAGGGAAAGTGAGAATACCGCGACCATTATCGCTGCCGATGAAGGTGTCAGATAGTGGTCGCGATATCCTCGTTCATCTCGCTGTCGCGTAGTTCCCTGGGCCGCTACACTTCGCTGCAATAGCTGCACAGCCCTCTTCACGCACGCTCCCTCGGCCTCCCTCGCCGGGCGCGCAACTGGGATTTCCGTGGGATCTGGAAAAATAAAAACAGGGTAGTGAAAACGACCTTTCCAGACAGACGAGACACGAAACATAATATTAATTCGCGACGAGCGGCACTCGAACCCGCTACCTCGACTACGAGCCAGTAGTATAAGTGACTAACACGATGTAGGTAGTGTCGGTCGCAGGGTGTGTGGTGCAATCTTATATGATGATGATGTGTGGCCGCTATGATGATACTGATTATGTAGTAATAAATTATTACAGTGAAGTGACTGCCTCTTCGTAAATCGATTATTAATTTATCACAAAAAAACCTATGTATAATCAAAAGTTAATTAAAGTTGGATAGACGTGACTTTTATGTTTTAAAGTTAATAATCACTATTGCTATTGCTAACAAACGACAGATTCATTATTTTATGTTTGACATAATCATCATAAATGTTATTTTGCTAAAAACATGGTATGATACAATGTCGATGTTATAAATTAAAAAGTTCAACATGTTTCGCTGAATATTTTAGCATGCAAAAAGGCAAAATACATTATTAAAATCATAAAATCATCATTACATTAAAATAATGAATACCACTAAAAACTATTAAATATTTTCCATGCATTTTCGGGTTCATTTATTACAATAATTAATATAAGTATGTAAAATGTCAATATAATTCTAAAAACATTAACTTAAGACGGTTGTATAACCGAAAGTGGCGCCCTCAGAGGTTTTTTATTTAATAACTTATTAATAGAAAAAGATTTAAATAATGTTTTACGTGGAGTTTTTAGGGCCCATGGTCTAGTGTTTTTAGAAGGTATCACTACATGCCCTCGTAGTCATTCGTAGAAGTAGATAAGATAGCAAATGTGTCAAAAACGACCACTTTTAGCAGTTGTGCTATCTACTTCTAGCAGAGACTACTAGGGAATGTAACGATACCGACAGTCTAAAAATACTAGACTGTGGGCCCTGAAAAATCCACGTAAAACATTATTTAAATTGTGAATTAAAATTATAATATTAAATAGAATACACCGCGGCACCACTTTCGCTCAGGGTTCGGCCTTAAGGAATCTTTTGTAAGTCGATTAATAGCTTTACAGTGCCCTCGTTCATATCGAAAGCAATACTATTTTAAGGAGGCGCAGTCTGCACACTAGCGCCACCATTGGAAAAAACATAGTGCTTAAACTAAGACGAAATTCTGAATTATCTCTCTGTAATGCACTCTGAGCAATCTTTGAGATACTTGAACAATATTTTCTAACCTGTCGTTCAGTATAATGGAGTTTTATTGCGATTTTTTTTACTTTTAACAATAAAAGTCCATTAAACTAAATTACAGGCCCAAAAATATTGTTTAAATGATAAAAAGTACCACAACGCTCGTTTGGAGTAGATCAGATAATTCACAATTACATCTTTGTTTAAGCATTATGATTTTTTCGATGGCGGCGCTAGTGTACAGAATAAGCCCTCTTAAAACGTTATTACACCACATGAGTAATAAAGATATTAGCTTGATTTGAACTCACTTGCCGGCGCCGCGTAGTCCGCTCGCTTCCGCTTCGAAGCGGCTGGCAAGTTTTCCGCAGATGGAGTTTCTAAAACATAAATTTTATACAACCGTTTACTAGATTAAAACCGGTAGTGCGTGTCGGGCCAGGCAGTGTTATTTTACACAACTAACTAACAATTTCATGTAAGTAATTTTCAATCAAAATACGAAACATTTCTATTTACTTCTGTTGATCGACCATTACCTGTACACTTGTAATACCTACTTAGCTGTGATAGTTTTCCTTTTGGTATTAAAGATATTAATTTGAACTCACTGGCTTCCATCGTGTGGTCGGCTTTACGCTGCCGGCCGGCCGCGGGCGGCGCGGCAAGCGAATTCGGTAACCACTGCGCGGTCGTGACGACGAGCTGAGGGGCCGCCGTCGAGATAGCGCGCAGTGATTATTGAACGCCGCCTGCCGCGCTGGCGCCGGCCGGGCCGTTCCATTTTTAAGCGGCTAGTGAGTTTGCTGCATATGAAGGACCTAAAATATAAATTATGCACAAATATTTATTAGATAAAATCCGGCTAAATGAGTGAGGAGCTCGGTGGCGCAGTAGCGCCTGGCCCGACGACTGCGGAGGTTAAACGACTTTCGCAAGGGTCAGTCATGGGATGGGTGACCAAAAATGTATTATCTTGAGCTCCTCCGTGCTTCGGAAGGCACGTTAAGCCGTCAGTCCCGGCTGCATTTGCAGTCGTTAAACACCCACCGATCCGCATTGGGCCCGCGTGGTGGGTAATGGTAAATCTAGGCTATTTACTATCTGTGTGCCAAATTTCATCTAAATCCGTTCAGTAGTTTTTGCGTGATTGAGGAACAAACATCCAAACCCACAACCTTTCACATTTATAATATTAGTAAGATAGCCGAGAATTTTTTCACATATACAAAAACAACCATTTAGCTGGCAGGGGCGGGAACACTTGACACTTGACTTGACACTGACTATAACTAACGAAAATTAGCGCTTTAAGCTGTTACTTGCCTGTGGTTTCTCAGTTTAGTTCCCCTTGGGGTACCATGAGCAAATATTTTTGCCCATGGAACACCCAAAGGGACAAAAGGGTGCCATGGGAAAACTACATGGCCCATGGTCCTTCTAATCGTCAGATAAATAAAATGCAAATACAATCTCTTTGTAAATCTATTTGTATTTCTTTATTTATCAAACAACAGTTTGCTTATTAAATGTTTTTTTTATATCAAATTGAGACGGAGTACCACGGACAATAAAAATATATTTAATATCGAGATTGTTATTTAGGGGGGTTTCACGAGCAATAATTTACTCGTGGTACACCAATGGGGAATAAGGCAGGTGGACCACAGCCAAGTACCGCTTTAAACTTAATGTTTCGTTGACGATGAGAAAAAAACCTGCCTTCAACTGGAGGAGCACGGTTCATGCTAGGTGGGGAGGCGGCCTCGGGAGTGGCGCTGCGGCGTCCGTGGCGCCGGCGAGTCGAGGGCATGGGAGTGCACCTCTACTTCTGCACCAAGCGAGGGTGGGCTTGGCAGTACTGGGACAGCGAATTCTTCCTGAAAATATAAATGGACAGTATAATTAACAATGGTAGATTGAGTCATAATTATAGGTGTATTAGGTGTCACAATGCAAGTAGGTAAATAATATTACACAGTCACTACACATATAAACACATACATGTGTAGTGACGGCAGATCAATTTTTTGGGAGAGGCTGTGGTCACTGCTGGACCGTCATAGGTTGTCAGTAGAGAAATGTGTGTAAGTTTATAATATTCTATTATTAGACAATTTACAACATTCAAGCATTTAGTTTCTATGAAAATGAAAAATAATAAAATTTCATAAATATGTCCATAAAGAAAAATGCCCGATCTAATGGTCTGAATAACAGGCAAAAGATATTGCATTGCCTTAGGAACGCAATATATAAGAAATATCTGCTGAAAGTATACTAAATAAACAAACACCACAGTACACCTAAACTGCCATAATGTATGTAAAAGTCATGCTATTGAAAAGGGATTGATTATTGCTGCCAAAAAAATTAGAGTGCATTATATATGAGCATGTGAGTTGAAATTGAAATATGAAGTCACCGCCATAACATAACATAACACCAGTGTAGGGTAAAGCCTCAAGTTCATGGTAAACAATCGGTAATAAAAAGTGTTGTGTAGGCCAATAAAAAAACACTGTATTGAAAAATTCAGAATCAATGTCACAAGTAAAATTGAAACATTACCAGAACCAAATTTTGAAGCCAATAACCTATATAATCATTTATTTAGCATAGTTCAAACTGAATTTAGTGAAACTTTTAAACAAAAAGTGATCAAATGTTATGATAGTACGAAATTTAGTGACTGGGCCACACCCGGTATATATAAGAGCAGAAGGAAATTATACGAACTTTATGCAGAGAAAGCTACTTCTTGTGATCCTAACTTCATTGAATTTGTCAAGAAGTATTCACAAACATTCAGAGAAGTTTGTATCTTAGCAAAGTCCAAGTACTTTTCAAATAAAATTAAATTAGCTGACAATAAAATTAAGGCTACTTGGAATATTATTAATAAAGAAACGGGCAAATCAAAATCCAATATAAATTCCTTCTGTTTAAAAACTGGTGATCAAACTTTTGAATCTGACAATGAGGTCGCTAAAGTTTTTGAAGATTTCTTTGCTAGAATACCTGCAGAAACTACCAGTACTCTTAGTGCTTGTCCCAACATCGCTGTCTCCCTTCTGGAGTCTAGTGTTGATAAGTGCAATGAAAGTTTTTCCTTTAAATATATAAATAGTGCAGATATCATTAAAGCTTTTAAAACAATTAATGTTAAAAAAACAGAAGATCTTTGGGGCATGTCAACAAGCATAATTAAATCAATAATTGATATACTAGCCCCTTACTTGGCTTTTATTTTTAACAAATGTATTGACGAAGGGGTCTTTCCTGATCTAATGAAAAATAGTAAATTGATTCCTCTTTTTAAATCTGGGGATAAAAGTGACCCAGCTAACTTTAGGCCAATATCTATACTACCAGCACTTAGTAAAATATTTGAAAAAATTATATATTCCCAATTATTAGATTACTTCACATACAATAATATACTTCATAAAAATCAGTTTGGATTTTCCAAGGGTAAAAGTACTACTGATGCTGGAATTGCACTTCTCAAACATATTCTTGACGCTTGGGAAGAAAAGCAAGATGTAATTGGCATTTTCTGTGACCTTTCTAAGGCATTCGATTGTGTTGATCATCAAACACTATTAAAGAAGCTAGAACATTATGGTGTCTCTGATAAATCAGTTAGTCTTATGAAATCGTATTTGTACAATAGAACTCAGAAAGTAGTGATTAATAGAACTGAATCTACCGGAGCCCCCATCAATATGGGTGTGCCACAGGGATCAATATTGGGCCCATTGTTGTTTCTAATTTATATAAATGACCTTCCCAACTACGCGAATAATTTATGTGAGACAGTACTATTTGCGGATGATACTTCTTTAGTTTTTAAAGTAAACAGAGGTAATAACTGTTCGGACGAAGTAAATAGTGCCCTCTCTAAAGTTTCATACTGGTTTAATAGTAATAATTTAGCACTTAACCCCAAAAAAACTAAATGTGTTAAATTCTCATTACCTAATGTTGAGCAGACAAAATTAAATATTAATTTGAATGACGATGAAGTCGAGTTTATTGAGAGTACAAAATTTCTAGGTATCACACTAGATTCTCGACTGCAATGGGATCCACATATTGAGGCCTTGTCAAGTAGACTTAGTTCAGCGGCATTCGCTGTTAAGAAAATAAGGCTTTTAACTGATATTGAAACGGCAAGGTTAGTATACTTTAGTTATTTTCATAGTGTAATGTCATATGGACTGCTATTGTGGGGCTCAGCTGCCAGTATTGAAAATATTTTTGTACTCCAAAAAAGAGCTGTTCGCGCCATATACAATCTACGGCGAAGAGATACATTGAGAGAATTGTTCAAAGAAATAAATATTTTAACTTTGGCAGGCCAATACATTTACGAAAATTTAGTTTATGTAAGGAAACACTATGATTCATTTGCTAAGAACAGCAATATTCACCAGTTTAATACAAGAAATAAAGATAAACTTGCCGTTCCAAGATTTAGGCTTGCAAAAACTAGAGGTTCATTTATGGGGAAAGGCATAGCCTTTATTAATAAAGTTCCACAACAAGTGATTGATCTTCCTTTGCATGAATTTAAAAACCATGTTAAAAAAACGCTCATGGGTAAAGGTTATTATAAAGTAGACGATTATCTTAAAGATCAAAATGCGTGGAAATGATGTAACACATAACTTGCTACTATAAGTACTTTGTTGAAGTAATATAACAATAAGTCTATGTTGTTGCCAATAATCCTGTCACCCTGTTGTAATTATTTGGTAACGATATATTAAAGTTTGTAAATATCGTTACTTATGGCTGTTACAGCTGATAAGTTTCTTGCGCCCGTTCTTCTTGTCAGCTAAAAAAGTCTGGAACGGGTGGTAGGAAAATATAGACGATTCAAAAGTACTTAATAATTAAGTTTATTTGAATAAAGCTTATTTGACTTTGACTTTGACTTTGACTTTGTTGTGTGCAAAGTGTTGGTACGCTCCAATTCAAACTTTACAACTTCTGCGAAGTTAGCCACTATGCACGTAGCCGTGCCGCAGGTCACCACATACACTCACATTGAATTTGTGTTCTGCGCAGCATCTCGAGTGATGTTCTCGAGAGAAGTCAGAAAGTTTGAATCGTGTTATATCACTGTTCACAAACTGTCATGAGCATAAACAATTCAGACTGCCCACTTAGTGTCTAATTTCAAAATCTATAGCAATTGCTTTTATTTGACAGAACATTGATACTTATTTTTAACACAAATAAAAACTTACCCAAGAAATGCAGCAATGTGTCACATCCATTTGTCAAATGAAAGCGATTGTGATAGATTTTGATGTTAGATGATAAGCTGCCTGGTTATTGTTTCTCATCCATTGCTCTATGCAAGTTTACCACAAATACAAGGCTTATTAAAATAAGCAAAGAAAAACAAAAACTGACCGATTGCTTTTCTCTTGGTGCCTCATCACTGCATTGAGTGTGGCCGCCAACTCCCATTGTTGCCTAACAGCGGCCTGAGGCGTGTCCAAAGACTGGCCCTTAGCCGAGGCCCTGTGCTCCTCCATAAAGCTCACAAGGAGCTCCATCTGCACCAGACTCACTTTTCATGACGCAGGCATCTACAAAATACATAGGAATGAATTCACTATTAAGAAATATCTAAAATGTTGAGTATCCAAGTCTTTAGTGCCTAATAAAGAGCAAAACAATATTTAGTAACTTTCTCAAATATTTTAATTTATCAATGCCCGCTCGGCCACCGGTGTCCAGACAACAATAGAAAATATAGTGTGTCTCATTTTCCAGGCCTTGATGAGTTAAACAAACAAAATATTCACACACAAAAGTAAAACGTAGTGATTCTATGTTCAGTGTACAAAATAGATACGCGGCAATGACCTATACTTACTTTTTCTTCTTAATTATTGGCTTGCTCTGCGGGCTATGCACAACACGCTTTAAACCTTATGATTTCATAAGAATAAGAAAATAAGGGTTTTTGGTTCGTTTCAGTTGTTCTAAAGATTAGTTATTTATTATTTACGGCTGGCTGTCATGTCAATTTTGACGTTCCGTTACCGACACACGCGATTATTGAAAATTAAATAAAACACTTTAAATACCACGAAATTAAGTGACTTCTTTGTGAAATCAAATAAACTAAGGATAAATTGTCCATTATGGACCATAAAACAAACAAAATTGTAAAAATATGTCAACAAAGTTTTTTGTTTTATCTTGAATGTTCTGAATAAAACGGACCGTGACGGACCTCAAGTCGACGGCACTTGTCCATTCACTCTCGTTCTCGACGCTCACTAAATCGACGCAAAATTTCGGCGTCGACATCGAGCGTCGATATCGAGTTCAAGTCGACGGCACTTGGGCGGTAGCCCCAGGTTGGAGCATTTGGCACCAAGTATATCAAGACAGTTTACTCGGTAAGTTCTGCCGAGGTAGCCACCACTACAGTAAAACTCTCGGCTTCACACAATCAAGATCGCGCCTATTTCAATTATGCCACATATTGTTCAGTTGCGTAGACACTTGTACCACAAAACTGCACCAATTTTAAGACACAATATCCACTATGAATCAATTTGCAAATAATTAAAATAGACACCGATCCGAACTTGACAAAATGGCGCCAAAAACTCAAACTCACGTTGTCAGGCATCCGTCACTCGCACATACCTACCGCGATAAGTACCTACAGCGCGCGACAACTCGGAGTTGCAAAATCAGTCAGGGTTGCCGCCGCGCTTGTGAGTACACGCGTGCGTTATTCTGTGCCTCTATGACGGTCAATCGATCATTATTTATTGCTCCCAGCACTGTACCATACACTATTATAATTTATAAATAACTAGCGGCCGCCCGCGACTTCGTCTGCTTGGAAATATTTTTTTCTATCCCTCGGGAATAATATTTTTTTTTTCGGGATGAAAGGTATCCTATGTCCTTCTCTGTACCCCTAAGAACGTGTATGCAAAATTTCATGCTGATCGGTTCAGTAGTTAAGACGTGAAGGCGTAACAAACAAACAAACGGACTTTCGCATTTATAATATTAGTAAGAATGGAGAATCGTATCGTAATACTAATAATTGTTGCGTGGACGGCTGTCGCAATAAACAGAAGGATTCAAAGTTTTCATTTTTAGGGTTCCGTACCAAAATGGTAAAAAGGGGAACCCTTATGGTGTGACTCGGTCTGTCTGTCACAGCTGGATATCTCGAGAACTACTAATGGTATCAACTTGAAATTCGGAATAGTTTTAGATGACATTCGCCCAACTATTTTGTAAATAAGTAAGAAATTAATAAAAAAATAAATATCTTTTTTACAACAGGGACTAAAAAAGGGTCTGAAAAAATTGAAGTGGGTTCTACTAAGGCATGTGGAATATCATATGATAGAACGCCGTTTGCACCTTGTTAATCATTTTTAACCGACTTCAAAAAAAGGAGGAGGTTCTCAATTCGTCGGAATCTTTTTTTTTTATGTATGTTACTCGATTACTCGAAGACGGCTGGACCGATTTGAAAAATTATTTTATTGTTTGAAAGTATATACTTCCAAGTTGGTCCTATTGTCATGAAATCAGGATCTGATGATGGGATCCTGGAGAAATCGAGAGAACTCTTCAAATATTATAGGCACATCTATAGCGATTTTAGTATTTTCTTAAGTAACTTGTGCATTTGCTTTCGAAAAGTACCTACCATTTCGGTGAAGTAGAACTGATGATGAAGACCAGCATAGATGATCATCGGAACTATTCAATACTAAGTAGTTCACTGGTAAGATACGATTACTTTAATATGGTTGCTAGGCTATTTACGCTCATCATAATTCATATGGTGAAGAAGAGCTGATAGTGAAGTACCAGGAGAACTCCTCAACAATAAACGCCCCTGCGTCGGGAAAAGCAGTACTATGTAAAAGGTGATGAGCCGTTGACATAAGGCTATTGTAACTTAGATAATATCATCACCAAATATACTTACCACAAAAAAAATTAAAATAAAAAAGTTTTTAATAAAAACAAAACCTCCTTCAAAAACCTTGAAAATAATCTAACAAAAAACAGTTTCAAAAATAAATTAATGGCTCTAAAAAGCAAGAAATAAAATATTGAAATCTGTATAATAACTAACTCGAAAGTTTGTATGCATATCTTATATTAAACAACGTTTTATGAAGTCGGGTGGGGTTTAAACCCATGATTAAAGTTTAGATAAAAAATATCGTTCGTCCCCCCCCCCCACCCGACTTCAAAAGGCGTTGTTTAATATAAGATATGCATACAAACTTTCGAGTTAGTTATTATACAGATTTCAATATTTTATTTTTTGCTTTTTAGAGCCATTAATTTATTTTTGAAACTGTTTTTGTTAGATTATTTTCAAGGTTTTTGAAGGAGGTTTTGTTTTTATTAAAAACTTTTTTTCTTTTTGTTTTAGGCCACATAGTTTTCAACTTATGATGAAAAATATAAAAAAAATTACTGCCCCCCCCCCCCCCCTTATCTTCGAAGTTTGCAAAGAGAAAAATTAGAAATCATTCTATGTGATAGCAGTGTTCGCAATGAAACATAAGTTCAAAGAAACAATATTTATTGATACTGAGAAAGGTTAATACATTTTGTATGGTAGATTCAGCAAAGGGAAAAGTTGTGATGTGAGAAAGAAAGCCCGTCGTTCGCAGACGGCGGTCGGAGGGCCAATGTGTTTAGAGACGTGGAGCGGGCGGCGACGGCGCGGCGTGGCGGCGCGGGCGGCGGGCGCGGGCGGCGCGCGGTGGCATCTCCCCTCTCGCCCCGAGCGTGGAGCGCAGATCGGCGCGAACAAGCAGTTTATATAAAGATTACAGGAAAAATAAAACAATGTCTCAATATACGTAGCACACTTTTTTAGAAATTATCAAATTTCTAAAAAGTTAACATTAGTTCCACTATCGGTCAAGAGATGGCACTGACCTAAAGCTGCAATACTAATTTGATTATTCTACTCTGCAGTGTGGTTTGATGGTGCAATTATGATGGTACGGAACCCTCGGTGCGCGAGTCCGACTCGATCTTGACCGGTTTATTCACTTTACCGTAAGATTCTAAAATGTATAAGAAAAATTTATATTTTGTTTATTTTTCTCGTAATTTTTATGAGTAGGTACATACCTATTTTTGATAAGTAGGTGTAACCTAATATAGGTAGGAAAGCGTGTAGTTATAGGTACTTATATTCAGAGGCGAGTCGTGACTATTTTTCTCGATCAAATTTCCTAAGGTACCTACCTAATTCTTTTTTTTTGAGGGAATTATACCTACTTAACTAAATACCTACATTTCTGGATTTAAGGATTCCGTAACCGGCAACAGTATGGTGGCGGTGGCATAAAGACTGCCTCAAATTTAACACATAGTCTAATGTGGCGTTAACTGTACATCTAGCCTAGGTTTATTTGAAACGTAATTTTTTCACATTTAAGTAGGTAGGTACACATTATAAACACAAAACTTGTAATAAAGTATTTATTCCTTCAAGCACAGAAAATGAGACAATAGATTTTCCATTGTTGTGTTGTGCGGCCCGATGGGGCCACTCGAGCGTTGAAGGATTAGAAGAAGACAACCCTAAAGTTGTTAGAAGAGCTAAGAGCTACGCGATAGAAAGAGAGGCAACCTGTAGGTGAATATAACCAAAAGTGCGCTGTACACATTGGCCCAACGCGTTGGCCCAGCGCGTTGGGCCAACGTGTAAAGACCTACTTGGCGGTATGTTGGGAGTTGGCGCGAGCGTTGGCCGGCGAACCGAGTATTGTCGGTTTTTCGTGCACACATCAAAGGATCTTGGCGCGCGCGTTGGCGCAGCGTTAACACGTTGGCGCCTTTTAACCGACTTTAAAAAAGGAGAAGGGTCTGAATTCATCAGAATCTTTGTTTTTATGTATGTTACTCGAAGACGGCTGGATCGATTTGAAAAATTCTTTTTTTGGTTGAAAGCGTATACTTCCAAGTTGGTCCCATTGTTATAAGGTCAGTGTCTGATGATGGGATATTAGAGATATCAAGAGAACTCTTCAAATATTATAGGGGCACCTATAGCGATTTTGGTATTTTCTTCAGTAGCTTGTGCATTTGCATATGGAAAATACCATTTTGGTGAATCCGATGATCATCTATGGTCTTCATCATCAGTTTGATGATGAAGACCATAGATGGTCATCGGATTTATTCAATACTACCTACGTGTTTCACTAGTGCGATACGATTAAGTAGGTACTTAATGAATTTGGTTGCTAGGCTTTTTATGTTCGTTATAACATAATACATATTAAGGTGAACTGGAGCTGATAGCAAGGAGAACTCCTCAACAACTAAAGCCCCTGCGTCGGCAAAACAGTATTTTATAAAAGGTGATAATCCGTTGATATAAGGCCATTGTAACTTAAATAATATCGTCACTAAATAGACCTACTACAAAAAAGTTTATAAAAATACAAAACCCCCTTCAAAAACCTTAAAAATAACCAAACAAAAACAGCTTCGAAAATAAACGGCTCTAAAAAGCAAGAAATGAAATATTCAAATCTGCATAATAACTAACTCGAAAGTTTGTACGCATATCTAATATTAAACAACGTATTATGAAGTCGGGTGGAGTTTTAAATACTGAAATGAACAAATAATATGGAATCCAAAGCATAATATGCTTTGGATTCGAAATTATTGCCTTCTATTATTTATTAAACGCACTTCTATAACAAACATAATATTCAATATAAAAAAAAAATACGTTACTAAGCTAGATAAATAAAACATATTTAACGTCAAAGATGTTTAGTAAAGTTATAGAAGTGCGTTTAATAAATAAAGAAACCAAAATGCCTCAGTATGTTGGAAGAAAAATTTATATGCACGAAAAGTTTCAAAAATTCTATTGAGATTTCTGAGCTAGGCTGAACTAAATACATTATATTTTAAAACTGAAAATATTCTTTAAAAATTTGACCGATATATCGATATTTTTTTCGCGATATATCGAGGCCGATATTTATATTTTTATAAATATCGATGTATCGATATATCGATATTTTTTTTCACTTTCGACATCCCTACACCAATGTGTAAACAGCGACATGCCCTGGCCGCGTTGGCCCAACGCGCGCGGCCAGTAGTTGGCCCAACGGTTGGCCCAACGCGCGCGGCCAGGCGTTGGCCCAATGTGTACTTCGGGCTAAAGAGAATGTAAAAATAACTAGCGTTATAAATATAACTGTAGGCAAGGAAGCGGTGTGCGACCTGAATTGCACTTTATTGTGTCTGAGCAAGAGTCGCTATTTATTTAAATGACCATGCGGAGTGAATTTTCTGTACTTTGTACTATTATGTATTCTGTGACGTCGTCACGTCACGTCAAACCGTAGACAGACAAAAACAAACTAACATAACACAGAAAACAGACAGACAGACTATACAGGGTGGATTTTTAAAACGGTACATTAAGGGCAGGTACCTTAACCGTTATAGTTACAGGAAAACGTTCCTAGGAGACCATCCATAACTTTTTAAGATATTCTGAACTGCATTCACAGATTTTGGAAAAAAATTACCGTTAGCAAAGAAAATGCTAAAATACAAAAAAAAAATTTTTTTATGCCAATTGATCCTATTTCGTGTGGGGATCAAAAGACTCTATGGGATCATTTAAGGTATGAGTACTAGAAACGACAGAAATCGCCAAAAACTTTTCCCATACATTTTGTACTGAAAAACGATAAATCAACTCGAAATATTTTTTATTGCCAAACGATCCTATTTCTTAAGGTATGATTCCGATGTCACCAGCACTGCTGCGCGACACTGCTGCGCGACAGTGCTGCGCAGCACTGCTGCCGAGCTCGGAATGTAGTCTCATATAAACCTATAGAGAATGTATGGGGACCAGTGGTGTTGCGGCAGCAGTGTCGCGCAGCAGTGTTGCGCAGCAGTGTCGCGTCGCTTCTCCGCTTACATCAAATTGAGCCTTTCAAACGTAACATTAGGGTTCAATTTGGAGTGCACTGCTGCGGCAACACTGCTGCTGCTGCCGAGATCGGAATCATACCTTTACTGTGATCAAAATACTCTTTGAGGATAACTGAATTTTGAGTACAGAACCTGATTTTTTTTAGATCTAATGTTGTAGAAGATTGTGCTTGCGTGTGAAGCCGGTGTTGTCACTTATTGTAGTTTCTGTACTCAAATTTCAGTTGGCCTTAAAGAGTATTTTGATCACAGTTCGAAATAGGATCATATGGCAATAAAAAATATTTCGAGTTGGTTTACCGTTTTTCAGTACAAAATGTATGGGAAAAGTTTTTGGCGATTTCTGTCGTTTCTAGTACTCATACCTTAAATGATCCCATAGAGTCTTTTGATCTCCACACGAAATAGGATCGATTGGCATAAAAAAAAATTTTTTTTGGTATTTTAGCATTTTTTTTTGCTAACGGTAATTTTTTTCCAAAATCTGTGAATGCGGTTCAGAATATCTTAAAAAGTTATGGATGGTCTCCTAGGAACGTTTTCCGGTAACTGTAACGGTTAAGGTACCTGCCCTTAATGTACCGATTTAAAAATCCACCCGTAGTAAGAGGCCAAGGAAATTATAAGTACTACGAAGTACTCTCCTTGTTTGTATGAGGTAAACATCTTGACACTTTTTCGACGGAGTGGGGATAAAGCTCATGTGCACTTGTGAGCGATCAATAGAACGCGCCTTGAACACGCCCCTCTCCCGCCGCCCGCGTACCTCACCACTAAAATACGCTATCTGCGCAATCCCCACCTGGGGCCTTACTATGAGCTCTTATAGTTATAGCAAGACTTATATTGAACTGCCTTACTTTTGCGTACTATGACCTCAAAGGTTAGCTCGAAAGCAGGCCTTAAGCCACAGAATACATAATAGTACAAGTCTTAAGCAGTCCTATTTAAGGCCTGCTTTTGAACTGAACGGCTCAATGATGGTTTCTTATTTGCTGATGGTAAGCCCCCTGATTTCAAGATGTTTGCCTCAAATAGTATTAGCAGGTTAAAAAAAAACATGTCAAGAGCGAGTCAGACTCGCGCACCGAGGGTTTCCGTACCATCATCATAAAGAAAGTACACTGCAGAGTATAGAATAATAAAATTATTGCAGTTTTAGGTCAGCGCCATCTCTTGACCGATAGTGGAACTAACATTATATTTTTTTCTTAGGTCAGCGCCATCTGTTGTCTGGTACCTAGTCAAAAGTCAAAAGTCAAAATTAGCTTTATTCAAATAAACTTAATTATTAAGTACTTTTGAATCGTCTATATTTTCCTACCACCCGTTCAAGACTTTTTTAACTGACAAGAAGAACGGGCGCCAGAAACTTATCAGCTTTATTAGCAATAAGTAACGATATTTACAAACTTAAATAATATATCGTTACCAGATAATGGGGAATGTCCGAAAAAAATCAAATTGACTGAGTATTTTTTTATAGGTAGGAATAAGCTCCCTTAGTAATAGAAAAAAAAAATCAGAATTTTCGGTTGCGTGAAAAAATTTAAAAAAATTAAAGTCTCTTCGACATCACAAATATAGGAAAGTAACAGCAGAATGGAGATTATACCTTTGCCATCACCTGCCACAACCACAACATGGTATTAAAAAAAAACTTTCAACACAAACTGTCTTATTCAGAGTGCGTTCGTTAAACTCAAGAACCTGGGGCCCTACTGCCTAACTCAAAGCTTTAGCCAGAGCGATAGCTAGACTATATCCATCCTTGTCATATCATAACACGATGACAAGGACGGACAGTGCACTGACGTCATAAACCAAAGCCAGAGTCAGAGCGAGAGAGTTAGGCGGTCCAGCCCCTGGTTCTTGGTTAAACTAGGGTCAAAGTTAACATGGCGTTAGACTGCGGACTAACGCCATTTTAGCGCAAATCGTATTCAGAGTGACAGTTTAACGTTTAGTCCCACCGCTTAAGGATTAAAAGGTGCATCGTGATTGGTGTGCAAGCATTAAAACGTGCCGGACTACAGCTGCGCCACAAAAAAAAAAGTTGGAAATCTGACATTTTGACTATGCCATGATGAAGTCTATAGTTTGTCGGAGTTTGTCGCCAAAAACCAGAGTTTGTCGGTCTTCCGTTTAGGAGATACATGTGGCTCAGCTGTAGAGACGTCTCTACAGC
The DNA here is from genome assembly GCA_943789525.1 of Agriphila geniculea. Classification (NCBI taxonomy): domain Eukaryota; kingdom Metazoa; phylum Arthropoda; class Insecta; order Lepidoptera; family Crambidae; genus Agriphila; species Agriphila geniculea. The sequence continues at coordinate 10,555,840 of OX038895.1, forward strand.
TGCGCCACACAGATCTCGAAAACGGAAGGTCGTAGCGAAAATCTGATTACTTGTATGTATAGCCGTTAGTTTGTCGGAGTTTGTCGCACAAAAACCAGAGTTTGTCGGTCTTGCGTTTAGGAGATACGTGTGGCGCAGCTGTAGAGACGTCTCTACAGCTGAGCCACACAGATCTCAAAAACGGAAGGTCGTAACAGAAATCTGATTACTCGTGTGTGTAGCCGGTAGTTTGTCGGAGTTTGTCACCAAGAACCAGAGTTTGTCGGTCTTGCGTTTAGGAGATATGTGAGGATACGCTGTGGAGACCTTTCTACCTGGATCTTGAGAACGGAAGGTCGTAGCGATAATCTGATTAGTCATATCTATAGTCGGTAGTTCGACCGAGTTTGTCGCCAAATACCAGAGTTTGTCGGTCTTGCGTTTAGGAGATATGTGAGATTTTCGCTACGACCTTCCGTTCTCGAGAACCAGGTAGAAATATCTCTACAGCATATCCCCACATATCTTCTAAACGTAAGATTGACAAACTCTGATTTTTGGTGACAAACTCCGACAAACTAATGGCTACACACTCGAGTTATCAGATTTTTGCTACGACCTTCCGTTCTCAAGATCCAGGTAGAAAGGTCTCAACAGCGTATCCTCACATATCTCTTAAACGCAAGACCGACAAACTCTGGTTCTTGGTGACAAACTCCGACAAACTACCGGCTACACACACGAGTATTCAGATTTCTGTTACGACCTTCCGTTTTCGAGATCTGTGTGGCTCACCTGTAGAGACGTCCTCTACAGCTGCGCCACACGTATCTCCTAAACGCTAGACCGACAAACTCTGGTTTTTGTGCGACAAACTCCGACAAACTAACGGCTATACATACAAGTAATCAGATTTTCGCTACGACCTTCCGTTTTCGAGATCTGTGTGGCGCAGCTGTAGAGACGTCTCTACAGCTGAGCCACATGTATCTCCTAAACGGAAGACCGACAAACTCTGGTTTTTGGCGACAAACTCCGACAAACTATAGACTTTATCATGGCATAGTCAAAAAGTCAGATTTCCAACTTTTTTTTGTGGCGCAGCTGTAGTCCGGCACGTAGCATTAAACCAGGTTTTGTTAGAACAGTCTTGCACCCCAGTTTTGTGAAACATCTCTGAATAACACAGTTAGTGACTATCTTTGGAATAACCACCAAAAAACGGTGCCGCTAATTCTTACGTCTGAAAGAAAACACAAAAATAACATCTATGAATTTATTTACATGTCGCCTCGGTTTATTTACATGTCGCCTCGGTTTATTTACAAGTCGCCTCGGTTTATTTACAAGTCGCCTCGGTTTATTTACAAGTCCTCCGTGCTCCACTTGTACGCCTCTTCTTCTTGCGCCTTCCTCTTGCTCTGTTGGTCGAAGAACTTCTTCTCGTAGCCGTTGGAGCGGTCCACCCCGTCCCACCGGTACCCGGGACGGATGTTGAACCGGTTCGGTGGGAAATTGCCTTTGTATATCGGTTTTTCTGTGGAGGATATTACGACTTCTTTAAGTCTTGTTCACAATCGAAACGTGACAATCAACATAGTCTAAAATAGGCTATTTGACTAAATTTGGAAAACCATTTAAAATTATTCCTTATTACGTAATAAGCGCACTACATTGATATTTCTTCAGGAAAAATCTATGTATTTCATAAAAAAAACAATGTTATAGTTTAAAATTTTAAAACCTCGCCAAAAACGCTATGGCGCTGGACACGTGCCTTGTTGACGTCACAAGCCTGTAAACATTGTAACATCCTTAGCCATTTGACAACCATCAATCGCGGATCCTTAGTCTATGGTCGTGTCAAACGCCTGAAGCCATAATTATTTACAGGCAAGTGACGTCATCAGACATCTAGAGCGTTTTCGCCACAGAAAAAAAATCAAAAATTATTGCATTTTTCTAGGTGAAATTAATCAATCAATAGACTTAATTTAGCCTATATAATAGTTAAAAATGTTTTTTACGCCATTATCTGATAAGATGACCACAATTTGTAGTATATTTTCAATGTTGTCAAATACCCTATTCAATAAAAAGGATAACCGTAGTCGCATACCATTTTGTCCTAGACACGCACGACACGAACATTACAACAGGCTGGAGGTGGCATGCGACTACGGTTATCCTTTTTGGGTGAATCTCCGTTATTTCTTACTTTCTGCGTCATTGTCGACAACTCGAAAATTTTTAAAAATCCAATGCATCACAAGGAATAAATCAAAAATATGCAAATTAATACAATTTATTATTGTACTGTAATGTAAATGATGGCATATTTTTGATTTATTCCTTGTGAAATTTTCGAGTTTCCGACAATGACGCAGGAAGTAAGAAATAACGAAGATTCAGCCTTTTGTTGAATGACAGAATAAATTAGCTGTTTCATAAATCGTCCACCAGTTGGTTCACTACCACCAAATTGGCGCTAGTGTATCTGTCATTTTGTTGTTTTCTATGTGTGTTCTACCAAGTTTTGGATGTTGGAAGCGAAGTTTCGTAAATATCCGCTAGTAAAAGTCTATGTAAATATCCTTTTTTTTTGTTTTCTTATTTTCAATTCAATCTTTAATTCATTTACACTACTAGGCACGTATCTTGAAATTTTTTCGACGGAGTGGGGATAAGTTCGCGCATGTGCTCTCGTGAGCGACCAATAGCGCGCGCCCCTCTCCCGCCGCCCGCGCCCCTCACCGCTACGCATACACAAAATACGCGTATCGCGCAATCCCCACCCGATTTCAAGTTATATGCCTCATACTGTACTGTCCAACGTCCATAATAATTTTAATTAATTAAATTATTACTATCCACCATTTATAGATGTTACCGTTAAAATAGCGGCACGCTCGCTCGGCTCGCACGTTTTTGGTCGCAATACTAACCTAACCTAACCTAATGAACACTAAGACTTTGGCGGGGGGTTTCACCCAAGGGTGCGCCCCCATCTCCCCGCTTTTGTGTCTACCCCCTTAATGTTATTACACATTTTCTTCAAAGTCAAAGTAGCTTTATTCAAATAAACTTTATTTATTTTTATTTTATTTATTTAGAAAAAAATAAAAAAAATAAAATAAAATAAACTTAATTATTAAGTACTTTTGAATCGTCTATATTTTCCTACCACCCGTTCCAGACTTTTTTAGCTAACAAGAAGAACGGGCGCGAAACTAATCAGCTTTATGTAACAGCAGTGTCATTAATATGCAGATTAGCTAGAAAATATGCAGATTACCAATTTTTCGCACTTTAACTGATTCGAACTAGTTAATCTGCAGATTCACTGATTTCCGCACTTTAACGGTGACATAGATATAATTTAAAATAAATGGGAAATATTGGGGGCAAATGCCCGTACAAAGGTCTCCAGCAGCAGTAGCGCCACCAAGCGGAAAAAAATTGTTTGGTGTTTGTACGGCAATTTATACCCGATTTTCTCTTTTATTATATATTTTTTTTAAAATGGTTGATGCTAATAATTATTATGGAAGTCGGACAGTAAACAAATTAAAGATTGAAGAAAACCAAAATGTCTGGAAAGAAAAATTAATATTTAAGAAAAATCGTTTCCAACATCTAAATATTTATAGCAAACACATGGAAAACAACAAAAGGACAGGTCTAAAGTTTATCCATCCTTACTTGTCTTATTTAGTAAACAGTTTTTGACATTTGTCATACGTCTTTTAAACTTAAATCGTTATTTAAAAATATGTTAGTAACTTTATGAAATTGTTGTTAATTTATTAACAATTCATTTCGTAATCTATGTGTGGAAAACCATTTGTTGTATTTTATAAATGATTATTTCAATAAAGAGTTGGGTGAAGATTGTTTACCATATAAGACAAGTAAGGATGGACAGACTTTACATGTACACTAGCGCCAAGGTCGTGATAGTGCGCCGACTTGTGGACGATTTGTGAATCAGCAAAATTATCCTGCCATTGCATTTTAGTATTCTTATTTTTGTGATTGTATTGTGACCTTAAATATAACCAAACTAGCGGCCGCCCGCGGCTTCACTCGCGTGGTTCCCGTTCCCGTGGGAATATCGGGATAAAAAGTATTTTGTTTTAAGGTGGCACCCTGAGCGAAAGTGGCGCCGCGGTGAATTTTATTTAATATTATAATTCAAATACACAATTTTAATAATGTTTATCGTGGAGATTTTAGGGCCCACAGTCTAGTATTTTTAGACGGTATCGTTACATTCCCTAGTAGTCACTGCTAGAAGTAGATAGAAAAACTGCTAAAAGTGGCCGTTTTTGACACATTTGATATCTACTTCTACGAATGACTACGAGGGCATGTAGTGATACCTTCTAAAAATACTAGACCATGGGCCCTAAAATCTCCAAGATAAACATTATTAAAATATTTATCTATTAATAACTTATTAAATAAAAACCTCTGAGGGCGCCACTTTCGGTCATACAACCGCCTTAATCTAGGCTATCTATTATCACTGTGTGCCAAATTTCAAGCAAATCCGTTCAGCAGTTTTTGCGTGATTGAGGAACAAACATCCAAACATTCAAACATCCAAACCCACAAACTTTCACATTTATAATATTAGTAAGATAAATACCTGGTCCAAGATCCCCTCTTTCCCGCTTTTTATCCATAATGTACCGCAGCATCGGATCGCCATCTCTCAGAACGTCTTTGAGCGTATTTTCCAAGTCGCGATCGTTTTTGTGCCTGGCGAGGGGCTTCGCCGCCTCGTGAGCAAAATCTTGCATACGAGCTTCTTGGGCCTCGATTTGCTTCAACCTGCAAAGAAAAAAAAAACACTAATAAGTGCCGTCGTAGACAGGGTCACTAGTGGCAGCCACAGAAAAGATACTAATCGTTACCACTGAAGAAGCCGCATACTGATTATCTAATTAAAAACCACAACTCATTTGACAGATGAATGTGATACATTGCTACTTCTCTTTGGGGGTAAAAAAACATACCAAAGAAAAGGAGCAATGTATCACATTCATCTTGGAACTGAAACCGGTCGCTAGGTGGTTTTTAATTAGATAATCAGCCTGCGGGACTGCGGGCAAAGCGATTGCGATTGATTTTGAAAATAAGTTGGCGGGTTGTACGCTTTTTGCGGTCACTATCACTGAGGTGACAGTTTTTAGGCCATACTTATAATGCGAAATTGTTAAACTTCATAATGAATTTTAATGTTCATGAGAACAGTTATAAATCATGTCATTATATCTTGATATCATCTGTTACTTACCCTTTGCTCCACTTCTTGTATTTCTCATCCAATACTTTTTGTCTCTCTGCTTTCTCCTGCTGTTTCTTTCTTTCCTCGGAAGTTTCTCTTTTGCTTGCTGTAATGACAAAAAACAAAATTAATGATTATAATAAAAACATGATCTGTACAAATTAAGTAACTCATAAAACTTTATACCTTTCCTGGAGACTGCTTTAGCGTTTCTGCCAGATACAGCATCAGTCATTTTATTAAATGCGTCATCTTCTCTTTTCCTGAATGCTTCGTTTTCTTCCTTCAATTGTCTCGCGTCTTGTAGGCCAGCCATCTTTCCATCTAGAGTCTTTTCCATTTTCTTATTTGTCGGTGGTGGACTATTATCGCTTCTGATATAATTTCTGCTTCTATCTTTCCTGGGTGGTGAGAGATCTGAACTGCTACCTCTCCTGTTGGTGCTTTTGTCTTTTTCTTTGTTTTTAAGCTTTCGTTGAGGTGATGCAGATTTTCTTTTGTTTTTTCTAGGAGGTGATAAATCTGAGTCATCAGAATTTCTTTGTTGCTTGATATTTTCTCTGCTTCTATGGTGATTTCTCTCTGAATCAGTGTGTTTTGAAAATGATTCATCTTTCCTTTTGTTCTTTCTAGGAGGTGATAAATCCGAGTCTTGAGAATTTCTTTGTTGTTTGACATTCTCTCTACCTCTATGATGATTTCTCTCTGAAGCAGTATGTTTTGGAGGTGATTCATGTTTCTTTTTGTTCTTTCTAGGAGGTGATACATCTGAGTCATCAGAATTTCTTTGTTGCTTTGTGTTTTCTCTTCCTCTTTGTTGATTTCTTTCTGAACCAGATTGTTGGTCTTTATATTTACTATAACCCTGTTCAGATGACTTTCTTCTCTTTTGTGGAATGTCTGGAGATCTATTTCTCTTGTTGTATTCCTTCCTTGATGATTGTGGTGAATACTTGTCTTTTCGCGATTTTCTGGCAGGTGATAAATCAGAGTCGGGAGATTTTGATTTCCTTTGTTTATGTGATGACTCCGTATGTTTCGATCTTTTTGGTGATGATGACTTTGACCTTGCCCTTTTTTCTGATTCAGTAGGATCAAGATCAGCCCATCTTGATGGTTTTCTACTTTTAACTCCTTTGCTATTTACATTTTTTCTAGGAGGTGATGTGTCAGAATCATCATTTCCATTTCTCTTTCTTGTAGCTGAATCCCTTTCCCTCCTCGGAGGGCTAAAGTCACTGTCACTATTATTCTGTCTTTTCTTTCTCATTTCTCTATTGTTTGATTTATCGTTTGGTTTGATCCTCGGTGGCGACAGATCTGAATCATTTTGTTTTTCGTCCTCTGAGTCACTGTACATTTTGCCAAACACAAGTTCATTTTCCTTTTGTGCTTCTTTTATGTCTTTCTTTATTTCTTCTATTTGCAGTTTGCTACTAAAACCATCATCCTGTGAAATGGTTAATAGAAAAATGTACTTAGGTAATTCAATAAAACATTAGTCACTTATTACCTAATTCAAAAATTTGCTAGAACCAGTACAGAGAATGGGCCCTTAAGTGGCCGTACAACGCCAAATACACATTTTTGAACAAAGATTTCAGACAGTATTACTTGATTTATCGGTCCAAAAAAATATTGTAGAAAGTAGATTATAGTATTCTGTTTTGTGATTGACAGAAACGTGATAGCTAATTTTTTCTTGATAAAAAACTTGACCCCGTCCTGGTCACAGCTGGTCACATTTGTGAGACCCCCCCTCCCTGGTGTGACGTCACATATTTTACAATTTTGCATCTAAAAATAATTATTAAATTAAAAAACAGTTCAGAAAATTGTTTTATTTCAATTTAAATGATTTTGAAATGTGACGTCACGAAATTAAGGACCCCTCCCACCCCCTTGTCACACATTGTCACATTTCGTCGACCCCCTCCCTCCCCCTTAACGTGTGACGTAATTTATGGATGACCCCTAATCTTGAAACTATATTAAAGGTCAAACCGCACTACAGCGGAGCGGCGCTGCACTGCAGTGGAGCGGCGCGGTCTCTCCTAAACGCACTATCGCGGCAGTGGAATATTGAAACATGACAGCCCTGCCAAAAACGAACTAAAAAGTTAAATAACAAGTGTCATTGCAGCGGGGAATCTCTTTGATCAGAAATTGATCCACAAAACGGTCCCCCAACTGCAATGACACTGTTATTAAAATTTTAGTTCGTTTTTGGCAGGGCAGTCATGTTTCAATATTTTTTTAATTTATTTATGATGAGATGAGTTATGATTATGATGATTTACGAAACGATGAAATGTCACTTTGTAAATTGATAAAAATTTGTACAATGGAGGAGATTCAGATCGCTATACACACCCAACTGATCTGACCAGCATTCTAAAAGATAAGATTAAAGGACATGTTTAAAAAAAACCGCGAAAATAGCATTAAAATGTATGGAAATCCTGAAACTGAGAACTCTGACCCATTAACCTTTTAGAATGCTGATCAGATTAGTTGGGTGTGCATAGCGATCTGAATCTCCTTCATTCACTCCCTGGATGGCCATCATCAGATCACAGCACGGTACATCTCTGGCAGAAAACCAAGGCTTCAAAGTTACCTCGTTTGTATGAAAATAACACCTGTATCCCTAGATAAAGTTGATGAGTATAGTTTAGTAGTTATTCATTAAAAACAATAATTTTGATAATTTTTGGTATGAAAATTGCTTCCAGCGTTGTACGGCCCCTTAAACAACAAACCGTAAATAAAAAAAAATGTAATTAATAATTTCCATACCGACCTGATTCACAACCCGCCATTTCGAGCTCGTTTTAAATTGTTCTAGTTTCCTGACTTCTTCTGGCCTCTCATCAATAATACCAGCAATCTGTGGTCCATCTTCTCCCTGGTCAAGAATATCCAGTTCATCTCCGTCCAGGGGACGTAATTTAGTTAAATCCAAGTCATCGTCTATAATTTTGAACCTGAAAAAAAGTTGTGAAATGAGAAACATGTTGATATGCAAGACAAAAAAATTCAATGTAAGTATATAACTCTTTATTTGACTGTTGATTTTTTTCAGTGATATCAGATGTATATGTATTTGTAAAACTGTATATCAGGGATCAAGGGTGACCATACTTTTCTCAAGGAGATCGACCTAGCAAAAATTTATGACTAAGAGATTGACATTTTGAGGGTTTAACCCACCTAATATTTATTAAGTCATTGTTAATTCCACTAACTGTGTTATTCAGAGATGTTTTACAAAACTGGGGTGCAAGACTGTTCTAACAAAACCTGGTTTAATGCTTTTAAATCAATCACAATGCACCTTTTAATCCTTAAACGGTGGGACTAAACGTTACGTCACTCTGAATACGATTTGCGCTAAAATGGCCGTAGTTTAACGAATGCACTCTGAATAGGACAGGTAGAACACTACCTGTTATATATATATATATTATATGTGATAAACATATCACATATAATTTTAGCTCTCTTGGGGATCAACATTAAAACCTCTCAAGATCGACCGGTCAATCACGATCGGCACCTCTGCTTTATATAATATATTATTTTAATTAGATACCTATTTTGGTCACTGAAACTATGAAACAACATTGAAAAAGGGTATATGGTAAAAAAAAATCCAATATTTTTGTCATCGAACTCTGAAACAGAAAATTTTGGGCACTGAAATATGACTTGTAGTGGCATTTGGTATGCCATTTGTTGTCACCGATTTCTCAACACATTACAACATTAATATGTGGATTAGATACTTTTTGAATTCATTAAATGTGAGGTGGCCGCATGAGGCCAGACAACAATGAAAAATCAATTGTCTCATTTTGTTTCGCTTGACGGGTTAAATCATATTATTTGAAGATACATAGCATGATTTATAGGTATTAAATGCACAGCTATTCACAGAGAAATTATCCAAATAGACACAAATTGTAAGCATTTTGATTACACAAATATTGTAGTGTAGAAATAGGTACTCAAATTAAATTTATTGTATAACAAGTTACGGGGTAGTAGTTTTTTTTATGTAGCTTATTTAATTTGACAAGTAGTAAACTATAAAAATAATTGCAATAAATAGTGTCTTAGAAATGCCTTTTTATGCACAACGGGGTAGTGTTTTGGCCTAAACCTCACCTGATGTTAAGTGACAATAAGGCCGAAGGTGGAAGCGCACTACACCCGGAATCCTCACCACTGAGGAACTGGCTATCTTACCTCTAACTGCCGGAACACAACAATTTTTTATTGTTGTTATGGCGTCAGACTTGGGTAAGATGGTGGTAGGTAGTCAGGCAGACGTGAATTAAGCCCTACCCCCAACCAAACCGAGTACAAATTGTACCTCGGAATCGAACTCACGATTCCTGCGTCTTACATGGGTAGGCTAACCACTAGACCACAGAGTCAGTTGAAAAGAATAAAACTATGTATTCATTAGGCAACATTTGTTTATAAATACTAACCCCCTTCCTTTTGATACTTTTTTCTTCTTTTTCTTTTTGTCACTCGACGGACCACCAAGGTATTTTTGTAAATAGCTCTTTTGATCGATCTTTGAGGTCATTTTGTGCAGTCAGTGCAATTAATAGGAAAGCCAATAAAATAAAATAAATTCACACAGCATTTCACTCCCAGCAAAGCAATCTAGAACAGACACAGAGAAGCTGTGCAGAGAAGCAGAGCGAGCAGCTGAGATAGAGAGTAGGTTAGGTAGTTAACTATCACTGTCAGCTGTCAAGTCACTCACTTTGGTCTGGGTGCATTCCAGTAGACTATAAGAGGTCGTACACATGAGCGATTTTTTCGACGCCCGCGGGCTGATTATCTAATTAGAAACCACCTAGCGACCGGTTGCAGTTCATAGATGATAGTGATCCATTGCTACTTCTTAAAGGATTAAAAAAAAACATACCAAAGAAAAGTAGCAATGTATGTGGAATGAAACCGGTCGCTAAATAGTTTCTTTTTAGATAATCAAGGTGCCGATATTTATTTTTACCACCGACGACTATTCACATAGAACGTCACATAACTTCTCAGTTGTGTATTCGCATGGACAATGGGCAATGTCCGAAAAAAATCAAATTGGCTGAATATTTTTTTGTAGGTCCCTTATTAAGCTCCCTTAGTAATAAAAAAAGTTTCAGAATTCTCAGTTGCGTACGCAACGCACGTACGTTGATGGCGTGTAATAACCTAATTTTTCCCGTGGAATGTCACATGACTTCTCAGCGGATAAAGTTAGCGGCCATAAGCTACTTTTTCCTGTGGAATGTCGTCGACGGCGGTAAAAATATCGCGTGTCTGAATGATCCCTTAATTATCTGTACTGTGTATGTTTATTAGTCTGTGCCAAGAACCTTATATATGACTCTGGACATTGCGTCACCTTTTGGGGCTTGAAGAACGAAAAAATAACCTTGAATGACGTCAACGATATTTTCCATCTCTTTCATTAGGGTGACAACAATGTTGTCCATTCGTAGGACAGTCACTACAAATAGGTACTTACTACAGACTATCAACTTATGCCTACGGCGTAAGTTTTTTGGACGACCAATCCAAACATTCAAAAGTGTTTAGATTCTAAACATTTGAATGTTTAGAATAGTTTAGATGTTAGTTAGTGCCAAAGTTTGTATGTTTGGGTATCTCTAAACGTACAAACATTCGCATTTAGAATATTACTGCATTTATAGGATTATTACTACTCTTGACCAACCATATTATAACCTTTCTATATATTCATTCAAACCCCCCTTTTGGCCAGCGGCGGCGCGCAACACAAAATATTTACTTAATGATTATTTTCGGTTGGCTCCTCTCCGGATGGACGATACTGTTTTGGAATGGTGGTCACACTGGGGGTCAAGTCTGCTATTGTTAACATCATATAATCGTGTTTCAATGGTGTTTGAACGGTAATGCTTTTTAACACAGTTCTTGATTCTTAAACCCAAAACTGAGACACAGTGTCTAACGGGTTTGGATTTTTAGGAAAAACAATGTGTTCCATTTTTGGGTTTATAAAAACAAGAATTGTGTCAAAAAGCATTACCATCCAAACACCATTGAAACACGATTACGGCGTTAGTCACGATAATAGCAAACTTGACCCCTTGGTCCTGTACGGTCCGGCTAGTTAAAAGTCAAAACTTGGAGATACGTGGTGAGGTTTAAGACTTAGGTACAGATGCCGGCATATATATTGGCAAGAAAATGAAAGAGACAAAAGATGCGCAGTAGCCATAAACTTAGTGTTTATGGCTACTGCGCATCTTTTGTCCCTTTCTTACTCTTGCCAATATATATGCCGGGCAGTTTTTTTTATACACTCCTGCCCTTCCACCCTAAAGTCACGTGTAGTTTTATTTTGTACAATGAGGAATGTCCAAAAAAAACAAATTGGCTGAATATTTTTATAGGCAGGAATAAGCGCCCTTAGTAATAGAAAAAAGTTTTAGAATTTTCGGTTGTGTGAAAAAAAAATTAAGTCTCATTATTAGTCATTGTATTAAAAAAAGTTGCAATATAAAATGTCAAAACTGCATTATTTTGGCCGTTGAAAATAATTTCCCTCTAACGGTAATTGGGATATACTATAAATGTTTCTTTTCCTCATCGTTTCGGAATCTGAAAAATAAAATAAGATTAATTTTTATTTTGTTACTACGAATAAACAATGTTGACACCCATAATAACTAGTATAGTAGTAAGGTAGGTCCGATTCCTAGCTGAAACTGATCTAAATTGTTTAACTCAACTACGTAAGATAAAAACAAAATAATTCCGCTCTCAAAGTTAAATGTGGCATAAAAACATAAAATGTAATGTTAAATGTAAACGTAAATTTTTCATCCAAATCTTTCTTTCTTATTCAAAAGTTCTGCTGTGATTATGGTCACCCTGCGATATGCAGATAATATTTCTAAAGCTTCTTATGTGTCGAAAATGAATACAGATTTGTATATATTATATTTATTATATCGAAATAAAAAATATGTAATTAAGGTGGAATTATAATTAACTTCTATAATATTTCCGAATTAGATCGGAAACAATCTTTGAAATCTGCTAAAATTCAGATTTCTGAGAAGGAAAAATTGAATGCTGAAAATACTTTAAAAACACTTACTTGTGAAAAGCTTGTGAAATATAATGTTAGAATTTGGTTTTGAAACACTTTTGCAATTTTGCACAATGCAACACATGCTTTGTAACGCGAATTTTATTTAAATAATTTTATATTTTTGTACATAAACGTGAGATGCGGTGGAAAATCATTGACATTAGTGACATGTCAAATCAAAGACAATTGCATCAGTGATGCCACCTTATTTTTATTTGGTAACTTATGAAATATGGAGAAATTACTGTTAAACGTAAAATATTGTAATAACAAAATGGACTCATTTGCCCTCTAAATAATTACTTTGGCATGTACTAATAAATTTTAACATCATGTAACTAATTTAAAGTGTGCCGATATTTACATTTATTTAGAAAATCTAATTAATTTTTGTACATGACCAGCACACGTAGCATGACCAACATCGAGATAGGATTCGACTCAGAGAACAATGGCTTGTCTACACCGAAATGTCACTTTTGTCGGGTTGAGATCGAGATACTCATGCTCGCATTTACAACTAGTAGACTCGTATTGTTCTTTGTCGTGGCCTAATGTCAAAAGTCGACAAACATGAGCTTTTCTCTTCAACTGACATTAATTTGACAGTTGAATCAGAGAAACTTGTCTACCACCCTTTGAGTAGTCGAGAAGGTCGAGAGAGAATCACAGACTAATAAGAAGTTCGAAATAGTTTTCTAAGTATTTTATTTTATATGAAACTAAATTTCGCAATAAAAATAAATCTAAATTATCCGTGCTTATATCTTATTCCTTAAAAACTTAAAATTAAAATTATTTTCATACGTTGATTTCAATATTTCGTAATTTTCTCGTTATTTTACACAGATTACTAAATTAACAATTTCGTTAGTAGTCTGTGTTATCTTTTCAAAATACTCTCAATAAAAGAAAGGCAAACGAATTTATATCCATACAGCTATATTTAATTAGTTTTAAGAGTTTAGCGTTGTGAAATCTATAGAAAGGAACGTTGCTTTATGAGAAATAAAGTAATTATTTTCTACTGGCAATATTATTCTTCTCGAGCTCGAGAGAGCTTGTCTACGGAAGAGAACGCTTTCTTGAGTGCCTCTTTATCTTAGAACATATAAAAAAATGAGAATCATGTTTAAACTAAATTATTTCGGATCATTTTAGATAATTTTGACGTTTATTGGTGTTGAAATAAAAAGATTACTTTTAAAATTCACTTTTTTTATTAAGAGACATTAAAAGGTTTCGAAATTCTGAGAACGAGTCCCACCTGTCTGTCAAATTGTGCTCAGCAATCGAGAAGGTCGAGACGACAAGTCTTCGTAGACAAGAGTCCCGTGTGCTCATGCTACGCGTGCTGGGTAAATTGACTATGGATTGGGATATTTTGTACTTAGCATGGCAATTTCAGTCACAGTCTGAGAGGGATAAAAGAAATCTGCAAAGGTGAATGACCTCATCCCCAACCATCCTTCACTAGTAGAATGTCCAGTGTCATAGAATATGAATATAAGGTTCTTGGTCTGTGCGTATTAGTAATGTGCTCTGTGTAACAGTGCTGCCATCTTAACGGATTTTCCGTCAGATTTAACGGATTAGGCGCGGACACTAACGGGAGAAAATTTATTTTGACGGATTTCTTGACGGTAACAGTTTTGACAAAAATAATATGTTTTTAACTTATTTATGTACTAAACATGTCACGTTAGGACATTTTCAACGTGATGAATGAAGTAAACTCAAAATAAAGGAAAAAAAAGTGCAGAAAATACATATAGTCCTGCAGGTCTATCAGCTAAAAACAATGAAGTTTACGTAAGTAAACTATCATTTCACAGATGTATGTGATACATTGCTACTTAGTTTTGACATTAATAAAATCTTACCAAAGAAAAGTAGCAATGTATTACATCCATCTGTCAAATCAGAGTGATTACGAACGATGCCCCTACGGATCTATCGGCTAAAAAATATTAAAGTTCATGATAACTGTAATTTGACAGATGGATTTGATACATTGATACTTTTTTTTGGTAAATTTTTAATTGTGCCAAATTGAAGTAACAGTGTATCACATCCATCAGATCTGTCAAATTAAAGTTAAGATGAACTTCAATGTTTTTAGCCGATAGACCCGCTGGGTCTATCGGCTATACCATTTCAAAAATACATTGTAACCTGAAAAAAAGGGCAAGGCATGCTACTCGTACAGTTTACCCGATGAAGTGAAGTGACAAATTATTCATTGAAATAACCTCACGAAATAAGCATTATTTTTTAATGATGTGATTGATATTTTATCTAACGGATTTTTTCTGACGGAAAAATATATCATTTTAACGGAAAATATCAACTTGCTTAGCGGAATTCAAAATATCTAGTTGGCAACACTAGGTTGTTGATATGATAGGCTGCGGTCCCCATGGCGATTACGTCGATTACGGCGTTTACAACGCTCACACGAGGTCCGCATTCGATATCGCGCTCAAATCGATAAAATCGACAAATGACAGTTGGCGAATGCGAACCACTCGTAAGCGCGCTAACGTTTTATTCTAACCTCAAATACAAGATGGAATAATTGCTAGATACTATTTTTGCTCTCTAAAGCGATGATAATGATGAAGAACGTTTGATTACTGAGTCGTGTGCACCCAACATCTTTTTTTTTCAACTTTTTACATCAACCACCTTTTTGGGTAAGCTCCAAATTAGTATTAACAAAATATTAACCAATATAATGCTCTATCCTTTTGTTGTGAAGTGAGGAAAAGATCCTTCTATAACGAACTCTCTCATTTTTTGATTTTTTGACGAAATAAAATTCTGACACCTGTTTCGTTTGACAGTCACTTATAACTTTTGACAGAACGTTCACAGTGATTACGCTCCGAGGCATGGTCGCTGTAAGCCCAAGATGGCGCTGGTAATGACGTCATGAGTGACGTCACGCTAGATATTGTAAACGCGCTTGGATGAATTAACCACTGGATACGTAACGTAAGAAAAATGTATGAAATCACGATCAACCAGTTTTTGCGGGGTGAGGGGGGATTACACTTGTCAAATAATGTCAATGTTATAGGGTGATTTAGCCGGTTTTTGGCCATAATTGCCGGCCAAATATTATGGATACATTAGTTATCGGCCAGGCGGCCAAAAAGCAAATGACCTCCCAAAAACGCATTTAGTTACCAGGCCATCAAATTCAAATATATCATACCGAATAATTTACGCGTTTAAGTCAAAATAACGGTACTAAAACTAATTTACCATAGTCAGTAATAAAAACTATGCGTATCAAACCGTAAACAACATTGTAACCTATAACTTCCAAAAAAACTCACATGCACAATTTTTTTGCTACTTTTAACGACACACCTACCCTGTTCAATTTTCGCCCTTCTTCCCCACGACACTACCAAGGCGCACTACTGGTAGTGTCGTGGGTAATTTTGTTTGCCGTGGTAAACCACCTCGAATAACATACTTTACCAAGTTTATGTTTCGCCAATCTTTCATCACACTCGCCCTTGCTGACTGCTGGACACATTTCAAAAAAAATACAGTTGGTCTGTACTTAAATCATCACGGCTCTTCGTTATATCTGTGCAAACAATAGCTTACGGCAGTAAATGATTTGACTGGAAGACATTCAAAATTATTAAGTGCCTTCCCTATCGGACCACTAAAGCTTTTCGGCCCTGTTGTACTACCGTCTAAGTATTCAAAAAAGATGTCTTAAACTTCACTCATTTGCGTGTAGTTGACATATTAGCCATTGAAGAGGACGTTGCAGCTTGTTTTTAAGTAGTTTGATAATTCCGGCTCTATTACCAGTGTTAACAGCAGTTCCTCGCGCGAAATGACTTTCAAGACGAAAATTTACGGAAGTCAAACATGATTTTGAAAACGTTTTGTAAGAAAAATGTTGCTTTTTGTTGATTATTATTGGCTTGTGTATAAATATTTCTTAATAATATTAACTATTAAAGAAAATGTGATATATTTTGTTTAAAATTATACTATGAAAATATTAATATTTAGGAAGTTCTTCGAAAACGTCAGCTCCTGGGGGCAGTACGTATCGTAATTTGTTTCTAATTATATTTTGTATACGTAATAAATAAGTGTATTGGCAACTTTTAATAACACCGCGAAAAAGAAATTTCACGAAAAATTTCTTTCATACATTTTTACATTTTCCGTAATGGCCGAAAACCAAAGGGGGCAAACCGGCTAAGTCACCCTACTTTGTTTACATACCAAATTTTATTTATTTTGCGAAAAATAGCTACTATAATAGGTTGAAATTGTGCTTACGCGTGAAAAGAAACATTTCTTGATTGCCCGCTATTTTTTTTGCTGAACAATACGAAGCATTTTGACCATTTTTGTACCAATGTTTCGCCACGAGCTCTAGCATCACACTGACAACGCGATATCGTTTACTGAGGCTATCGGTCACAGTAAGTGGCAGAGGGGTAAAGGCGAATATGCCTATCATTTCGCGTCCAGTGGTTGATTCGTCCAAGTAAGTGAGCATGCGAATCTCCGTGCCACTGAATAATTCCATTCTAAAACTACCTAGAAGTAATGTACCGATGATATACGTTCTTATTTCAGATATCAAATCAATTGTACCGGCTTCCCGGCAGAATGATTGACAAAAGCATGTGGCACGGAGATTCGCATGCTTTGAGGTTATGTTTTTTGTTAAATCGTCGAATTCCAGATCAATCGGAGCCTGTACCGCTGGGTTGATGTATTTGTAGCCGTTACATATTCATTGTAACAGCTACAAACACATTTGTTGCTCATGTAACGCAACAGGGACAAAGATATGGCGATCTAAAGTTTTAAAAGCATGCGACTCTCCGGCCCACACGCTTAAGTCTAAAATACTGGTGAAAATTGTATTAAGATTAAAAATAAGCAAGTTTACGTAACCGTTTGATCACGATAAACGGCCCGAAAACATATTTTCACTATATCTTCATTCGTTTTAGAGAAATAAGTAAATTTATTTACTATGATTTATTATGAATAATCAGTGTGTAGGGTGACCATATCGTCGGTCCGTAGGAATCATTAGGCTGTTTCTAATAAAATTCAAGTTGAACTACATAATGTTGAGGGTTGATTTGCCTACATACTCGTACGTATCGTACCTACTATCATACTGTTACTGACTATGCAATATTGCAATATTTTTTAGGGGACGTAAAAAGGTGACTTTTATCCTAATCGAGATGACAAAATACAAACAAACAAATGAGAAAGTAGGTAACCTTATTAAAACGTGTTAAAAATGTGAACGTCATAATTGGTATAATAATTGCCCACTCAGTACCAGTCACCCATCATCATCAGTATCAGTCACCCATTAATTTAGGTCTCGGTTGAATGCAACCGAACTGAGAACTTCCTTCGTTTTTTGAAGTATTAGTCTTTCAAAATAGGTATCTAAAAACACTTCAACTTGCATTTTAGACCGATCGGGATAAGTTTTTAGCTTTTAAAAATATTAAAGTTTGTTTTTTTCGTATATAGTTTCTGCACCATTCACTTAGCCTAATACATGAAATTGTGTCATTTTGGTTTGATGCAAAAGTAACAATTTAGGTTTTTGTCTTTTTTAACGCTATCGGACGAAAAGAAAATTAAAGTTGAAAATTTTACTTTCATGATGATTATGAAGTTGTAACCGATGTACTTACTTGAGCTTTTTGTGTCATCTTTGTCCACGGGAATACTGTTATTTGACTATTACCTAAAGCGTTACCTTAGTAACTCCAAAAGAATATTACAATTGGTTAAATAAGTGTTAAATGTTTTAGATCAATAGTATCTGTTGTACATAATGTTTTGTGCTAAATTCATCAATGGAATTTTCAGCTTTTTATTTTTTTCTTTTCAACACCCTGTAAAAGTCACAAAAGAAAATGGGGGGGGGGGGGGGGGGTGGGGGGGGTGGGAGCCGGGGCACCGCTGTTTGCTGCGTACTTCGAGCACCGCTGCTACGTACTTTGCCGTTCGAGCGACTTTGGGTAAAAGAATTTGTAAAAAGTAGCCTCTATTTCGTATTGAGCCAGCACAATATCCCACTTCAAATTAATTCGCCTAATTTAAAGTAAGTAAGTGACTTAAGTGACGCCTAAGCATAGGTACTGAAGTTCGGTGACACATTTGAAGTAACGAGTAGGTAGGTAGGTAAGAAGTATACGAACGAATATAAATACATTTGATGATACTGTGGCCGCGTTCCGAATCACGCTCACAGCGCTGTTAGCGCGTATCCGACCAAATTAAATAGTCACAAAATATTACACAGATAGGGTATTTGTGTACCTACTTCATTTAATGGATTATAGGCTAACAGTGCTGTTGGCGTGATTTGGAAGTAGGCATGTGTTATTATTGTCAATTACAGTCTCATTGATGAGATGACATCATTAACATTCTTGTACTCTACCTCTTGCAAAGTTTAAAAAGAAAGGATTACCTACCTACTGTAACAAAATATTTTTTGAGGGTAAGGAAATAAAAACCGGTCAAGTGCGAGTCGGACTCGCACACAAAGGGTTCCGTACCAAAAAACGGCTAAAAAATCACGTTTGTTGTATGGGAGCCCCCTCAAATATTTATTTTACTAGCTGACCCGACAGACGTTGTCCTGTCTTAGTTATAAATATTAAATTCGAATTGGTATAAATTATTGAAAAGTTTAGTTCAGAGATTAGTAGGTAAGTACCGTTCCCGTTTCCGTTTTCGTTCTCGTTCCCGTTCCCATTTACTTTAAAACCCAACAGCTTTATAAATAACCAAGTACCTATACATCACTTGTTATGTTAGTAACGTGTATGTTAGTCTATTCAAACTTACTAATAAGGCGTGATGGCTCTGAACTAACCGTGATGAGCACTAAGAAATTCAGTTTTCTTATAACCTCTTTGTAAGAAAAAAAAAAAATATTTTACATGTATTTTATTAATAAAATAACTCCGAACGAAGCATCTGTTTTATTACATCCTTAATTGTATGTTTTTTTTTATCGTTGTTCGCGCGTATCTTCGACATTTATGGACCGATTTTGATGATTCTTTTTTTGTTCGATTCAATTTTTTTGCGAAATGGTCCCATTTATTTTTTTTTCAAATCGGTTCAGTAGTTTTCAAGGTATCCTGAAAACACTATGATTTTGCATCAACTAACTTGACTATTTTGTTATTTATGAACCGAATAAGATGATTCTTTTTGTTGGGTAAGAGGTACTTTTAGTCTTTTTAACCGACTTCAAAAAAAAGAAGGTTCTCTTTCAGTTTGACCTGTATGAATGTATGTTTCTCCACGAATATCTCACGATTGACTGAGCCGATTTTTCTACCAAATAATATACTTACACTACACTACCTAATAGAGAAGGTACTTACACTAAAAACAAAAAAATAAAAATTGTTTTAAAAATAAAAAAAAATGTTTTAAAAAACAAAAAACCAACTTCAAATAACCTGCCTCTAAAAAGCAAGAAATAATATTCAAATCATTAGATATGCATTATCATTGTTATATAATAACAACACGTATATTGAAGTCGGGTAGGGCTTTTAGAATAAAAAAACGAAGTTGTACTCCAGCCCCACCCGACTTCAATAGACGTGTTGTTATTATATAACAATGATAATGCATATCTAATGATTTGAATATTATTTCTTGCTTTTTAGAGGCAGGTTTTTTGAAGTCGGTTTTTAGTTTTTTTTAAAAGGTAAGTAAATACTAAAGTTTAATTTTTAATGTGTCCACCTAGGTGTACACAATGAAACATCCTCTGTCCAACAATGAAACACTGTTATTAATTTTGACATTTTCATATTTAGTGGAACAAGTAAATGACAAAATCTGTTGAATTCCAACCGATAAAGGTTTTCTCAAGGTATTGCATAATTATTCAGACTTTAAAAGTACCTATAGGTTTATCTCAGGTACAATGATTTGTGTGTGACTTAAAGATAAATGAGTCTAATTTTTTTTAAATCGTAGTTATGTACCTTTTATAGGCAATAACGATTTAAAATCAACAATTACTTATAATAGGCATTAATCTCTCAGGTAAAATTCTACATACTAAAAGATTAATGAGTCTGAAAATCACAAATATTAGGTAGTAGTAGTGGAAACACTGTTACATTGTGTCCACCCTTGAGCTGTGACATTCTTGGACACCTGGGGTATTTTAGAATAACATCAAAAAATAATCTACCAAAATCGAACAATTTATTAGGTAGTATCATAGTTATTCTGTGGTAATGTAGTCCACGTGAATCTATGATACATGTACAAATATATTGATTAAAAAACACATTCGATGAGAAAGGCAACTGTCAAAAAAGCATTTTTTTTAAAAGCCCACGACTTAGGACAATTATTCTTAATGAAGGCTTTACAAAGTGACATTTTAAAAAAATAGTAACTATTTGCCTCTAGATGGCGTTGATGGAAAGAGAAGTGTAAAAATTGGCTTTTAAAAATAAACGGCCTGTACCAAAGAGGCAAATAAGCGTTCGCTGGCTGACATCTGGCCAAAGAGAAACATTTTAGGGTAACATCAGATTTGCCTGCCTACCTGAGTACTCTTCGAAGCTGAGTAAAAAAATCACATTGACACATACATTTTTATCAACGCCATCTTATCTATCGAGCATACAGTTTTTTGTCATTTTGAAAAACCCTAATTGAAAAACAGTTTGGTTAATATTTTTACAAAAATCCTCCGACTAAAAGTAATGAACATACTCTGTCTGTCAGCTTCATCATCAGACCCTGGACTTCGTCTCCCATTAGAGTACTCGTCAAAACAATAGGGATGACGACTACTGAATAAAATAACAAAATACTAATAAAAACCGTAAACATATTGAACTTTTAGAGTAGCTTGTATACCTCTTGGTTTTATATATTGCGTATTATTTGTTTTATTACCCTTCAAAGTTGGGCGGACAAGTCCATTTAAAAAGTTTAAAATATATTAAAATAAATAATACATTTAATTAATCCATAAAAATTATAGCAAATTTGTATAAGAAACAATTTTGATAAACACAATATTTAATATAGCTGCCAAACTTTCCTACGCGTTGCATACAAACACCTAGGCGTGACGTCATAACTAGGGTAGCCGTTAGTATGGAGCGTTTTCGGGTGAGTCCAATTTGTGTGCATTTTAAACTGTGATATCTCGGGCAGTTTTCACGCTAGCGAAATAATTATTTTACCAATGTTTCTTTTTTTGAGAGGTAATTTATGTAACATAAAATAAAAAAAAAATTCGTCATGCCTATTCTAACGAGCCCAAACACGATGGGGTTGTAGGTTTTATCATAGAATTCCTGTGGGCTTCTTCCGGTTTCATCATCAGATCAGCTCAATGACACCATAATATTGCATTGCCTTCCAGTTCTGACCTATTTTCAAAGTTTCAAGTCTCTAGGTCATCGGAAAGCTAGGATAAAATCGTTCGCAATATATATCTATAAATATTAGGTCTTTACTTATGAACTTGCCGATATTTTGTCACATACAGAGAAAATAATAACTTCTATGTTTTAAAACATTTAACAATATCTTGATTTACGTATGTCGAATTATGACCATG
Organism: Agriphila geniculea; assembly: GCA_943789525.1. Classification (NCBI taxonomy): domain Eukaryota; kingdom Metazoa; phylum Arthropoda; class Insecta; order Lepidoptera; family Crambidae; genus Agriphila; species Agriphila geniculea. The sequence continues at coordinate 10,577,926 of OX038895.1, forward strand.
ATAGTCAACTATCAGTAAAAATAAAGTCCTTTTTTTAAGCTTTCATAGCATTAAAAAAAGATCTTGAAAGTTACTCTTTTTTTTGTGAGCCAAAAAAGGGTGACCGGAGGGGTTGTAACTTAGCCAAAACTTATTTTTTTCGCTTATCGTAAATGGAATAGGTTAGCATAGTGTTCAAACATTAGTACATAAAAGTTTTGTTACAAGAGTGTTAACGGTTGTTAAATGAACAAAGAAAATGCTAGTATGAAAAATGCAACTTCTTGAAAATTCTCCATACAAATCGGCAATTTCATAGGTAAAGACCTATTATATACGGTTACGAAAACCTGCTTATTTTTAATCATAATACAATTTTCACCAATATTTTAGACTTAAGCGTGTGGGCCGGAGAGTCGCATGCTTTTAAAACTTTAGGTCGCTATTGCGTTACATGAGCAACGAATGTGTTTGTAGCTGTTACAATAAAGCACGTTCCAGACGGATTTAATCACGCCTCCCAACCAAGGTCACCTTGGTGGAAGCTTGATGGGGGCGTGGTTTCCATCCGTGGATTGTGTTGCGGCTACACGAGTTTACATCCAAGCGCCGCCAACTAGGGCTGCCAACCATACTATAATAATATGTCGTATTATACTATGTTTCGGGTCTGCGTGCTATATACTATTGAAGAAATATATAGTACGCAAAAATACTATATTTTCAACATCGATCGCTAAGAAACAAATGTTTCTTTTTTTTTAATTTGTGATCGTGAATTTTGACTGATTCTATAGCGTGTAGTGTATAGTCACACCATATAACAAATACTATGTGTATAGTGTATTGTATCTGAATTCTGAACGTATCTATCTGTCTTATTGCGTTCCAAACTTGTTAATATAAAATTGACAACTTAATTAAATCTTAATCCATGGACGAAATATATCTTAATCTTAACCATGGACGAATTTCTTTCATGTCTTAACTTAATCAGTAATACTGATACAATCGTAAGTAAGTTAAAAACGAGTTTTTAATTTACTTATATTTAATTAATATTGATGGTAGAAAATAATATGAGACTTTTATTTTGATTCATGATTGTTTTATTTATGGTTTATGATTTTGACCAAAACATTGTTCAAAAATGCAAAAAGTTCAAAAAATATAGTTTTTATAAAAAGTAAAATATAATAATATATTTGCCTAATTTTTGCCTTTTCCATAAACTACTATATTATTTTAAAGTGTACTAATTTTTTTAGCCTTATTTGAAAAATACTGTATTTCGCCTTAGACATGTTGGCAACCCTAGCGCCGACACTCTTTCCCATTCCACGGTAAAGATATCTATCAGTACTGTAACTCGGCCCTGTCCTTGAAATAATTACCTAAATAAACCCGCGCTGGTTCAATATTAAGGTAATAAATATAATAGAAAAAAACCCGGCCAAGTGCGTTTTGGGCAACACGCCGTACGGTTCCGTAGATACCTTATACCACACCATATTTAATACCATTATAATTTTTCGTCTGCAAAAATAACTTTGTTTTTCAGTGTTGTTATGAATGACAAAGTTATATTTGCGGTTATGGAAAATGTGCTATATCTGAAAAACTAATTACTATATCTCATTTAAACCAATTTTTATTGAAAGTAATTATTAAGACCTACATGCAGCATATATGTTTTTTAGATTTTTCACTTTCTTATTTCAAAAGTTAAAGGGGGGGGGGAGGATAAACATTTTACCACTTTGGAGGAGTATATCTTTCAAACCTTAGACTTTGAGAAAAAAATGTCTTAAAAACCTCAATGTCAATTTTAAAGACCTATCTATTGACACCTCACACGTTCGCAGTTGCAGTTCCATGTATGGAGAGCCCCCCCTTAATCTTTATTTTTGTTATTTTTGTGTTAAAATCGTTAAGCGGTTAACAGAATACATCTACCAACCAAGGTTCAATTGTGTAATATTAATACTTTTGGAATAAAATGGCTGTGACAGAAGGACAGATAGACAGACAGACATGACGAATCTATAAGGGTTCCGTTTTTTGCCATTTAGGCTACGGAACCCTAAAAATACTAGAAAAAATTGACTCACCCGTAACCCGTAGCAGCCGAGCCATTTGAGCCCGTCTGAACTGCGAGGGCTGAGTCGATATTTTATAGTATTTTTTCTATTATATTTATTACCTCGTACATCTTTCGTTCATCACTGCGGCGCATTCGCGACTGTTTGTGTACCGAGTGCAGACTGCAGACTGAACTCGAGGGCCGAGGCGCGTAGGTACGACTCGCTTTTCGACTATTTGTACAGATGACACTTGCATATAAATTGGCAAGAGAAAGATGAGACAAAAGATGCGCAATAGCCACAAACACTAAAATTTGTGGCGCTGCACATCTTTTGTCTCGTTTTTATCTTGCCAATAAAATGCCGGGCAGTATATGAAGTTGGAGTACTGATAAATATCATTACCGTGCCTGTGTTGGAACTCGCGCCCTTCCACCAAGGACGTTGAAGGTCATTTGGATTGGTTGGAGAAATTTGGATTAAATCTGCCGTCTAGATGGATTAAATCAAGCAAGGTCACCTCTGTTGGGAGGCGTGATTTAATCCGTCTGGAACATGCATAAATATGTAACGGCTAAATACAAATACATCAACCCACCGCTACAGGCTCCGATTGATCTGGAATTCGACGATTTAACAAAAAACATAACCTCAAAGCATGCGACTCTCCGGCCCACATGTTTTTGTCAATCATTCTGCCGGGAAGCCGGTACAATCGATTTGATATCTGAAATAAGAATGTATATCGTCGGTACATTACTTCTAGGTTGTTTTAGAATGGAAACAGAACAGATATGTATGTACTATGGGCAACAGCTTCGCTTAAAAAGTTAGCAAAAAAATTGTGTGCGCATGTATCCCCCTGCACGAACTAAATATATTATGTTATGACGGCGGCGGCGCGGCGTGCAACCGATTTTAACCTTAAGAGTTGTGGTTAAGTGACGTTGTTGTCCATAGTACATCTGTATGAATTTCTAAAACAGGAGATGTAATTCTATAGAGTACCTACTTAACCAAACGAAAGGTGCGTGTTCGTTCGTATCGTGACGTGAGACTTATAGGTATGTACGTACTTAGTATCCAACCGGAACGGACGAGCTTCGTCGTCCCTCGCCACGCGCCCGCGCCTACTCGCTTCGACCGCAAACTTTTTGAATACCTACCTACCTAGGTATTATCCATGCATGAAAATGACACAAATTCATTCTGTCCATCACTCATGTATTTAAGATATTAAATATGTAAACTCTAATAATACTAATATTTTTTATAAGCATCAATGGCTCGGACAAACAAAAAAATTGAAAATATTAAAAGTCCATGCCTTAATTTGGCACAAATTTATTTCATAGGGATTTTTAAGTGATCTGAGGTATATGGTACTTGTTTTTCAAATTGTAATATTTTTTGACGGTGTTATTAATGTACGGGTCCCACGTCTGTTTCCATGGACGAAAATGACACAAATTAGGTTTGTACACTACGCAGGCTATCTTAAATACAATACTATTGTTTCTTTTTACTTTAAAACAATTTTGACAGTTTAGACGGTTCTCACACTGGCGACGCGCGCGGTCGCGGCGCACCCACGCGCGTCTTTTACGTTGTATGCAAGTACATTAATTTGTACAGAAAACCGCCTCGTCCAACACACCAAGGCGCGCCACGGCGCGTGAGCACGCACCGCCGCGTGCCGCCGGCGATCCGCGAGCAGTTTGCGCCAGCAGGCGCGTTACCGCGGGGTACAACACACTGCGACGCGCCCCGCGGCTGGTTTTCGATGATCGTTTCGTTACGATGGCGGGATTTCCTCTGGTTTTCAAATGTTTCATGGCTTGGATATACGCCCATTTCAGTGCCATTTGGTAGGTACATTATGCAGCACATGAGGTTATACAAAACTGTAAAAAATCTGTTATTTATTTGATTGAATATCATTACGCTGTCGTGGAAGCCCAGCGTGCCGTTGACCGTACCTACCTACTCGTATGTTATTAAAATTCCGTCATTAATATCGAGATGGCAAATCTAAATTATTTGTCTGGACGTTTTAATCTCATGAGTGATTTTATATGTGTTCAGTTTTTTTTCCTTTTGAGGTACGGAACCCTAAAAACCTGGAAATTAAAACAAAACAACTTCAAAATTTAATGCCTCTAAAAAACAAGCGGCGGGGACGCGTCAGACGCCGAATGGCGCGGGGGCGCGGAGAAAACCGCCCGAACAGGCGTTGCGCTGCGCCGTCACCGCGCGCGTGAAACGCCAAACCGCGCCCCGCAACGACGGCGCGCGTTGGCAGTGGGAGAATCGCCTTAGAGTCCAATTATTTATAACCACCACAAATAATCGAATTTCTCAAGATGCATCGGCTAGATGTGACACAAAACGCAAAAATAAACTAATTATATGCCAATGTATCGACAGGCAAGAATTCATAAACTTTAGAATTCTTGAAGGTTATACCCTCAAAATAACGTATTCCGATCGGTCTATTTTCTAGAAACAGCCTAATGATTCTGACCGACCGACGATATGGTAACCCTACACTGTGATTGTTCATAGTAAATAAATTTGCAAATTTCTCTAAAACGAGTAAAGATATTCTGAAAATATGTTTTCGGGTCGTTTATCGTGATCAAACGATTACAAAAACCTGCTTATTTTTAATCTTAATGCAATTTTCATCAATATTTTAGACTTAAGTGTGTGGGCCGGAGAGTCGCATGCTTTTAAAACTTTAGATCGCGATATCTTTGTCCCTGTTGCGTTACATGAGCAACAAATGTGTTTGTAGCTGTTACAATGAATATGTAACGGCTACAAATACATCAACCCAGCGGTACAGGCTCCGATTGATCTGGAATTCGACGATTTAACAAAAAACATAACCTCAAAGCATGCGAATCTCCGTGCCACATGCTTTTGTCAATCATTCTGCCGGGAAGCCGGTACAATCGATTTGATATCTGAAATAAGAACGTATATCATCGGTACATTACTTCTAGGTAGTTTTAGAATGGAATTATTCAGTGGCACGGAGATTCGCATGCTCACCCAAGTAAACGCGCTAACGTGCATGCGAACCGGCTGTTATCGCGATAATATCGATATTATCGCCATGGGGACCGCAGCCATAACTGTGATTAACTGTCACTGTCTAACTTTTATTTTTATTTTTTATCTTCAAACAAACTTTTTATCATTTTATTGGAAATATATTTTTAGAAGTTTAAACTTTTATCGACATGCCTGAAATTAAGTGTTTTGTGTTTTTTGATATAGAAACAACAGGACTGCCATGGCAAGAAAGAAACAGGACAAAAATAACGGAGTTAAGTTTTGTAGCTGTGTCAAGGGAACATATATTGATAAGCAAACATGGTGATTCACCTCCTCTCAGTAAATTAACACTTGTTTTTAATCCTTGCAAAACAATTGATCCCGTAGCGGCTAAAATGACGGGACTTTCTAATGATTTACTAAAGCATGCTCCACCTTTTTCGCAGAAAATTGAAACAATATTAGCATTTTTACAAGAGTTGCCAAAACCAGTGTGTTTAGTAGCTCACAACGGTGATAAATTTGACTATAGAATACTATTAGCAGAGTTCATTGACGCAAATGCATGCATGCCAAATGATTTACTGTGTATAGACTCACTAACTGGATTCAAACATATTTTGAAGGGTATAAATACACCTAAACCTAATGTGCCAATACCCCAAATTATTGTAATACAAAAGCAGGAATCTATTTCCGACTTAATAACGGATGATGAAGACGAATGGCCAGTTTTAAATGCTAGTACAGAAGATTGGCAAGATATAGACAACTTGTGTAATAGTCTGTCTGACGTATCGTGTGAAGATATATCTGAGGAGCCGGTAAAGGTTACCGTAACACCAAAGAGTGAAGTGAGTCACAAGGTTTTCAATAAAGATAAGACTGCTAAAAGGATTGAAATAATACATAATGTTTTCAATAAAGAAAATAAGTCGGAACCGAATTCAAATGGATTTTCTCTTGTGGCTTTATACAAAAGGCTTTTGAATGAGGAAGCTATAAATTCACACAGGGCTGAAGGTGATTGTATGATGCTTCTTCAATGCGTAGTTGCTACCAAAGATGCTTTCATACCGTGGGCAGACGGTGCCTGTAAGAAAGTTGTCGAGATAAAACCACTCAATCGTTACTAATAGCTCCTTGGCTAGATTTTTTTTAATTTTATTTAAGATCATTAGATTAAACTTATGACTATTATTTATACTAAGTTTATTAGATTTAAGCTTATGACTATTATTTATACTGAGTTTATTAGATTTAAGCTTATGACTATTCTTTATATTAAGTTTATTACATAAAAGCTTAGTTAAAATTATGAGCCTTACTTTTTTATTATGTACTCTGTAGGTACCAAAAAACATTTTGTTCCTAACAAGTCACACCATCAACTGTCACACCTGTTACTCAATGGGAACTTTTTATTAGAAATTTCCCAACCATTCACACTGTTTCAGAAGAAAATAACCTGTAATAGTGTAACTGGATGGGAAATTTCTAATAAAAAGTTCCTATCGAATAACAGGTGTGACTCGGTGTGACTCGTTGGAAACAAATGCCAAAAAACATTGTAGATTTGTTATTATCATTATGCTCAGCCTTATTAATCATGTTGTAATTGACATTAATAACTATACTAGAATTTAATATTTTGTTTTAAGTAAGTATATTATGTCAAAGCTCAAAACTATTATTGTATTTTTAGTAAGACTTACCTAGTATGTTTCTTTCTATTTGCGCAATGTTAAAAAAGTAGATTTAATATTATTATACAAATATTTACTTACCTATTACTTTCATTTTTGTGGAGAAAACTCCAAATCCTATTATTGATATCAAACATTGTGATTAAAGATTTTTGTTTCTCAAAATAATTATTAATAATAAATTATTAAAAAAGCTCTCTCAATGAGAAACTTAAAAAAATAATTAGTAATACAAAAGGGTATTTACTATTTTAACACGTTTTTTTTATTAAACCAGGCGCAATTATTTTGGTCATAAAAATGTGATTATTCCCGCGCTTTTTATTATGTTTTCCGGCCACAGATTATATAGGCCGCGTTCCGAATCACCCTAACAGCGCTGGTAGCGCGAATCCGACCAAATTAAATAGTCATAAAATATTACACAAATAGGGTATTTGTACCTACTTCATTTAATGGATTATACGCCAACAGTGCTGTTGGCGTGACTTGGAACTAGGCAGTAGAATGCGTTTCATCGGATACTTACTATGGTCAAAAATATTGTACTAGCAAATGTAGCGGAAGAAAACGATACGTGCTGAGGTCTGTATGCCGATCGGCGCGTCTAAAGGCCGCCCGCCTGTAATTTTGTAAATTTTTCGTCAATGCCATTGTTGGAGGAATTGACAATCGCTTCTAAACGATCAAAGAGCGTCAATACAATCGCAAATGATCGTCACGAGCGCTACTAAGTAGCCCAGGACTTTTAGCAAAAAATTCAAAGAAACCTAGGACTAATTCTGGCGGAAGGTTTTTTGTTTTTAAAGTGTTCCTTAGGTCCCCCTGAATATATCTGGAAAGTTCCCCGTGAATCCCATGTACGCTCCCCCCTCCCCCCCCCTCAAACGTCTCCCTGATTTTAGTTTTTTCTATTTATCTCAGAACGTTGACAACTTTCTTCTATCTTCAAATAGAAGAAAGTTGTCAATGTATGATATAATACATTGTTATAGCAGCATCTGTTCTCGATTCACACCGGATGGTGTCAACGCCACGATGTAATTTTTAGCCCAATACTTTTAGATAAAAATTTCGCGATACTTAAGACTAATTCCGGTGGTAAGTTTTTGTCTTTTAAAGTGTTCCTTAGGTCCCTTTGAATATATCTGGAAAGTTCCCCGTGGATCCCGTGTCCGCTACCCCTCCCCCCTCAAACGTCTCCCTGATTTAAGTTTTTCCCATTTATCTCAGAAATGGTTGAAGATAGAGGAAAGCTATTGAATATGATATAATTGTTATAAAATATCCGACCCGTCGACTTTTAAATTGTTTCGATGTGAGCTATAGTCTCTGAAATATACCTGTAGACATTTCACCAAAAAAAATGTTTTACCCGAAAATAATTATTTTCACTAATTTTTAAGAAAAATTTGTAGAGTTGAGGCAAAATAATCTGAGTTCATATGAATTGTGATACATTGAGGAATAAAACGTAGTACAATACATTGTCTTAGCAGCATTGGTGAATTGTGATACATTGAGGAATAAAACGTAGTACAATACATTGTCTTAGCAGCATTGGTTCCCGATTTATAGCGAGTGGTGTCAAACGCCAAATAAATTTATTGTAGTATTAGCTTTAGTTAGGGCTGCCATCTCTAAAACCTGCCGCCCCGGACCGGGAGCGTAAAAACCCCGGACTTTGGAGCCTTGTCCCCGGACATTTGATTTTTTAATATGCTCTTTTAGCTTAGTTAAAAAATACATTTTACCCAATACTTGACTGAAAAAAATTGAATTTTAAGCCTTTTTCGCATAAAATAGTGTGTTTTACTAGTTATGATGGAGAGCTGGGGCCTCCAACACAATTTTGTGGAGGGCCAGGGTCCAGTTTTAATAGTTTTGTAACCGTAGCGTTCCAAAATAAATGCCCAAATAGCCAGGGGTGGCCCGTAATTAAAAAAATGGCCGCGCAGCGCGATTTTTAGTCAGTTTCATCCACTAATCTTGTAATCTTGCTTGTTTATAGAAAAAAGAAATGGGCCGCGCAGCGCGATTTTTTTAGTCAGTTTCATCCACTAACCTTGTGCTGTGATTTATGATCTTGCCTGTTTATAGAAAAAATGGGCCGCACAGCGCGATTTCTAGTCGGTATCATCCACTAACCTTGTGTTGTGATCTTGCCTGTTTATAGAAAAAACGGCCGCGCAGCGCGATTTTTAGTCAGTCATCCACTAATCTTGTAATCTCGCTTGTTTTAGTAAAAAAGAGTGGGCCGCGCAGCGCGATTTTTTGCGGGTTGCGTGGTGCGCCATGCTTAGTGAAGTGATTCGCCTGGTAACGCGTGCGCTGAATTTAGTACTTTTTTGAACGGAGTTCCGAAAACCCGGATTTTAATTAAAGTCCGGGTTTTACCCGGACTACAATCAGAACCCCGCCCGGACGCTCCCCGGACGCCCTCCAAACTAGGACAAATCCGGGGAAACCCGGATAGATGGCAGCCCTAGCTTTAGTAATTTCTGAGTTAATTTGTTCAAACATACATAAATACAAATCTTTCATATGTACGATGCGGGTGAGTGAGGGAGCACGATCATTAATGATTAAACAAACTAACCTGTAAGTGAAGTTACACGAAGGATTCGTCCAAAGATATTAGTACTATTAATTACATGTAGTATCGCTTGATACCTACCGTTTAACCCATCATGTATTAAAATCGGAGCAACCATTTTGATGATGATGGATGATGACGATAAAGTGGCGCCATATATAAAAGCATAAATCTTGAGTGTTCCAGTAGAATAATTTTCAATTTAATTTGATTTAATAATATAATTGCTATAACTTAATCCTAAAAGGCAACGTCATTTGCATAGTTCCTGCTGTCTTCATACTATAAAATTATACCGTGGTGTTTGACACTCGCTGTAAATCGAGAACCAATGCTGCTAAAACAATGTTTTATACCTCGTTTTATTCCTTAATGTATCAAAATTCAAATGAACTCAGATTATTTTGCCACAATTCCACTTATTTTTCTTAAAACTAGTACAAATGATGATTTTTGGGCATAACAATTTTTTTGGTGAAATGTCTTTAGGTATATTTCAGAGACTACAGCTCACATCGAAACAATTGAAGTGTCGACAAGTCGGATATTTTATAGCAATTATATCATACTTCAATAGCTTTCTTCTATCTTCAGCCATTTCTGAGATAAATGGGAAAAACTTAAATCAGGGAGACGTTTGAGGGGGAGGGGGGAGCGGACATGGGATCCACGGGGAACTTTCCAGATATGTTCAAAGGGACCTAAGGATCACGTTAAAAGATAAAAACTTACCACCGGAATTAGTCCAAGGTATCGCGAAATTTTTATCTAAAAGTATTGGGCTAAAAATTACATCGTGTCGCTGACACCATTCGGTGTTAATCTAGAACTGATGCTGCTATAACAATGTATTATACCTTGTTTTATTCCTCAATGTTTCAAGATTCATATGACCTTACATAATTTCGCCACAACTCCACTCACTTTTCTTAAAAACTAGTACAAAGAATGATTTCTGGGCAAAAAAAAATGTTTGGTGAAATGTCTGTAGGTATATTTCAGAGACTACAGCTCACATCGATATGATTGAAGTGTCGATGGGTTAGATATTTTATAACAATTATATCATACGTTGACAACTTTCTTCTATCTTCAACCGTTTCTGAGATAAATAGAAAAAACTAAAATCAGGGAGACATTTGAGGGGGGGAGGGGGGAGCGTACATGGGATTCACGGGGAACTTTCCAGATATATTCAGGGGGACCTAAGAAATACTTTAAAAACAAAAAACCTTCCGCCGGAATTAGTCCTAGGTTTTTTGCTAAAAGTCCTGGGCTAAAGGGCGCATCATAACACATACTTTTCGTTGCGTTGTAAAGCCACGATTACATATCCCGATCTAGCATCCTAGTCAAGGTGCGGGCACATCTGTCTTATGTGATGACACGCCACGCCGCGTGATGACACGTAAGGTTCACACTATTAACACGCCATCCTATGTGACGCGCGCGACACGTCAGCGGTAGGTGCCACTTAGCTTAGCTGACGTATTAACACGCCATATGATGCGATGTTTCGTTAGGTTCACACTAGTCTTATGCCACGTTACGTACTATGGGCAACAGCGTCGCTGAACCAGTTTGCAACAAAATTCGTGTGCGCGCGTATCGTCCCTGCACAAACTAAACGTATGTGACAGCGGGCGCGGCGTGCAAGCGATTTTAACCTTAGCAGTGGTTAAGCGACGCTGTTGCCCATGGTACATTGTTAGTGAATCGTCAATAGTCGATGTGTTCGATTGCTTCGTGGCTGACTGCCTCACTTGAAAAAAAAAATAGATTTTAGTGATAATTCCATATAGGTACAACGTGTAACAGAAAGGGAGTATCAACCCGAAAGGAGGTCAATGTACTCGTGAAATTGAATACATTCCAGCAGAAAAAAAAACAAATAAAATAAATTTTTTTTAACTCTTCATACAAAATCTTGGCGGCAAATTCAAATTTTCTATGGAGAGACAAAAATTTTTTTTCGATTTTAATTTTTTAATCTCGTGGAAGGTGTTCAGATTCACGAGTACATTGACCTCCTTTCGGGTTTATACCCCCTTTTTTTTACACTTTGTATATTCTGTCTCACGATTATTTTTTGTTTGTTGGAAAATATTTGAGTGCTTTTTAGTAACTATCAAAAGCTACGTAAAAGTAACATTTGAGTAGTGTAACATGAAGGTAACATGATACGGTCAAAAGTTTCAGGCTCTCAGTTTTGAGAAAATTAATGAAAGTTTAAAAAATAATAAGTGGGTCATTTTTTGCTATTTAAAAATTGGAAATTACCAACATTAGGTATTTTTAAACTTAAATAACTATTTCAAAAACTGCCATGATAGATTTGCACTGTTGAATATTGTTTTGCTTATAGGGATAAGATCTTTGAAATAAAACAGTTTTTTGGTAGCGACATCGCCAAAAAAATAAATATATTCTAATTTAAAAATAAATTCTGACTATGCAGCTTTTTTTCAGTATATTGTATATCGATCAAACAAAATAAAAACTAATTTATTTAAAAAATGCTCTACCTCTTCATACGAAATTACTCTTATTTCACATTATATATAAATATCTATATATTTATCGATATCAAAAACACCTTCCAACCCTACTAAAGCATCGCACGCGTGACGTCACAACACGTGTTAACACGCAATATGATGCAATCTGATATGGGATTTGGTCGCGTCAGCAAAGTGTTATAAGATAAGTGTGAACCTAAAAGTGTATATGTCGTGGGCCAATCGTTGAACTGGGCCGATCGAGATCTGCCTGGGCAGATCACGATACGCCGGCATTTCTTGATTTGCCTTTTCAAAACCCGCCATATCGTTCAAAGCATAACGTTTGACGATTTGCCCGGCCATGCTTGGGCAAATCGATTCTGTAGGGTGGCGAAAGTACAAGCAAAAAAATGAAGTTTGGTGAATAATTATTCTACTAGATAATAAAGATATAATCAGTCATGCTGGGATAAATAGTCTGTAGGGTGACCAAAGAATTAGTAAAACTTTTTTCTTCAACTAAATCACTGTTATTGTTTTTATTATCACAATTTTAACTCGACTCACTCTAAGCTTCGGAACGACTAAGAACTTTATATGTCATTAATGGTATAAAGTCTTCGTTTTCCATTTGGAATACGAATAATTTAAACTTTCCTTTATTCAAAATTAAATAAAAACTGTTTTTGAGAAGCTACGATGTACTATTTGAAACATAGACACAAAAACATCAAAATACAAAATAGTGTCAAACGACATTGACATTTTTTTCTATGGACAAATGTCAGCGTTTTTAAACCACCGATTTTATTGGTTAAAAAGTTGCACCGCTCTGACGTTTGGAACGGGAAAGTTGTGTCAACCGAACGTCACGCTCTAATGTTTGGAACGCCAGCCGTTAGAGCGTTTGGTTGCACTTGACTCGGAGCGTAGGTTCTGAACGTAACCCAGCTGACAGAGCGCAAACAGCGTTACAGCGCCACAAGCGTCGCGAAACGGAAGTATATTACGATGCGCCCAGCCATATCTCGATGTGGCCAAGTACTATAAGGGGCAAATCGACGAATAGGATGCTTTTATCGATCTGCCTAATTTTTGATTGGGCACATCATGAAATTATTGGCCAGATCATGAAATACCGGCACATCGTGATCTGCCCAGGCAGATCTCGATCGGCCCAGTTTAACGATTAGCCCACGACATATACATTTACTATGAAAACCTATGTCACATGACGGCGTGTTAACACGTGTTAAGACGTGGAGTTAGACAAATGTGCCCGCACCTTTCAAAATTCAAAAATAATTTATTCAGTCTAGGCTGTTACAAGCACTTGTGAATGTCATAGAAGCTACGCCATCGGTTCGCAAACCCTAACCACTCACATGATCGGCGGTCAATTTTTGCCAAAACGAAGCGATCGAGACGTGATTCACGGATATAATTCATCCAAAACGACAGACCGTCAAAAAAGTGTTGTCTCGTTTTAACGCATTAAACTGTGCGCCTATTTTAATGTTCCTGACTGCCTCTTTCTTACTATTCGACGGTCATTTCATTCATAAATCACTCCTTTGTGCAGCCGTTCCCATTCGAGCTACTGACAGTTGAAAGTGGAACTTATTGACAACTAGGAACGTACACTTTTGCTCAGCAGTTTTTTGCTTATTTGGTGTTATTTACTGTGTTAACTTAACCTTTTGTACTCGTCAATTTAATAAATAAACATACTGCGGGCAGATCGTAAAATTTTGAGAGAATATAAACATTTACGTGGTTTTTTCAGCTATCAAAATCGAAGTGCCCGTCTGTGCCCCACTGGCCACGTCTCAAAAGTAGTTTTGTTCGTAGTTTATGGACAATAAACTACAGGAAATAACGTTTGAAATGTTGTTTTGTTATCTTAAGAACCCATCCGAAGCATAAAATCTGCCAAATTGCGGACGATTTTTAAGTAATTTCACTTTTAAAAGTGAGCGAGGTTCGAATTGTAATGGTCGGATTTTATACCAGGTGTCTAGGTGGGTTTTTCTTAAGGGTATGTTGTCTCACGGATCACGGGAAGCGATTTGTTTTGTATAGAAGTACATGGATATCGTGTTCTCTTTATTCGCAATCTGTAACAGGCTGATTTTGAAGAGATAAAATTTGCTAAAAGGCGGCTGTATGTATTAATTTCGGTGCTTACCCCAAAATAATAACTTTTTTTAATTTTTTTAATACTTTATAATTCGCTTGAAGTGTAAAAGAACAAAGTGATTTTTAAATAATAAACGTTTCTTAAATTACTTACACATTTTTGTTTTCATTCAAATAGGGCAAGACTCGTTACAAAAAGTATTACGTTACGACCCTTAAAAAATCCCTTATTGATCCTCGTTTAAAAAATATCCGAAAATATTAAATTGACTTTCGGAGATTTATCCGAGAGTGGATAGGGTTTAGAATTTTTTGATATTTTACACTATAATCTTTATATTTAAGGTACATAATCGTATGAAATGGCTTGGCTAGATAGTATTCTTCACAAAAGCATACATAACCAGACACCCACACATACAAACAACACTGGTAAAAATGAAATGAAATATGACTACGCACACTGTCAAAAATTGGTGCTCGTTTCCAGATCATATTTTAAAGTGCAATTTTACTTAAGTGTAATAAATCTCATGTCAGAACATTTATAATATAGTCTAGTTTTAGTGTAAAGGTCTATTTTTGGTATAAAATAGAAACAGTAAACATAGTAAGCGATTAAATCAAAACTAATTCTCCAACAATTTTCAACTGACGAAATTTTTGTTTTTGCTAAGGAGCAATGTTTAGATAACCTTTTAATAATATTAAGCAACTATTTTTCATTCTAAAGAGCAGAAAATATCCATATGCTACCGATTTAGATTTCGTAATAATCTGAATATTTTGAACAAAGATTCAAAAATTTCCCATGCCTACGGTTTAAACGCTCAAAACAAAGAAACTATCGTATTTATTAACACGCACCAAATAGAAAAACATTCTTGTGAATATGCCTAAGAACTTATCAGAACAGTCGGAACATAAATAAACATTCCACGGTGGTGAAAAAAGTGCTCAAATGTAACCTTACGCAAAGCGCGCGCTCGCGGCGCAGAGGCGGATCAGATGACCATCCCCGGATATTTTTTGCAGAACAGGTGAGTGGTTATGCGGGAGACCTTGTAACGAGAAGAACCGTCAAGAAACTCGTCAAGGGCTGCTTTTTTCTCCCTATATATTTCAAACAGAGTCGTCAACATTGAAAAATGTGCTCCACATTTAAAGTGAGGTCATTTTCCATCACAATAATTATCAAAAGTTTACACACAATGGGTAGTAGGTAGGTTAAAATTAAATACCTACTACATTCAGATAGGTAATTGTGAGAGTAAATAACTTTCAACTAGTTGAGAATTCACTCTGTCTGCTACTCGAACCAAAAAACACTTGATACAAGACATAAAAAATAAAAACGCAATTCTTACAATTCAATATGCGTTAAGATAGGTACTCAGAAGCAGACCCATTCCCACTGGCAGCACCCGTTCACGAGCATGACGCATGGACCAGCCATCGCTTTGCTCAACCATATTTGAGGGAACAGGGAACGTAACGACCCGCCCCACACGACACCACCGCAGAAATGATTAAAGAGAGCATGACATACTTAGGCTACCCATCCTAAGGCACTGAATTGAAAACTAATATCCAAAAGCTTTTCATAGGCCTTTACTTACAAAACTATAGAGAAAAAATACGAAAACATCTTAATAACGAAAGCCAAATAATCATTTTGGTCATTAGCAATAAAAAAGTGAGAAATCAAAACAAGGATTAGTTATTAATTCTATGTTTTGAGTAAGAAGTGCCATACTGATTGATAATATTAAACAGGAAAAAAATATATATGCGACGCCCATAGTACAAGCAGACAGAAGCAGACCCATTCCCACTGGCAGCAAACGTTCACGAGCATGACGCATGAACCAGCCATCGTTTCGCTCAACCATATTTGAGGGAACGTAACGAACTTTAGGAACCAATTTAGAATTGCCACCCGTATAAATAAGTTCAATTTTAACTGTGAATTTGCACAAATAACAGAAAGGTCACCATTTTTTATGATTTTTTATTTTTAATTCTCATCTCCAATCTTAAACAATGTTTACTTTTCCGATAAAGTGTAAATTAAATTATAGAATCGAACTTATTATACAATATTTAATTGTCAAGTACGACGGGCTGATTATCTAATTAGAAACCACCTAGCGACCGGTCTCATTTGACAGATGAATGTGATGGGGTATGTTTTTTTCATCCCAAAAAGAAGTAGCAATCTACTTCTTTTTGGGATGAAAAAAACATACCAAAGAAAAGTAGCAATGTATGTCGAATGAAACCGGTCGCTAAATAGTTTCTTTTTAGATAATCAAAGTGCCGGTGGCAACCCGAAATTGGTTCCTAACTAGGATGCTAAATCGGCGTATGTAATCGCGGCTTAAAACGCGCTTTGCGTTTCGTAATGTGGATACACGTGGATGTAGTGTAGCTCTAAACAGGAACCGCGACATACCCAGTCTGAACGCGCCTCTATTTGTGTTTGTCTCTGGCTGTCTGACTGACGTGACGTACGTCAGTTTGACATTCATTTTGTGTTATTCTTTCCAAAGAGTAAATTCTTTCGGGGGCAGCGTTGCCAGAATGTTACTTTTGTAACATTTTGTGTTACTTTTGACCTTCTCATGTTACCTCCATGTTACACGACTCAAAATGTTACTTTTACGTTACTTTTGAAACTTAATCAAAAATATTCAAATATTTTCCAGCAAACAAAAAATAATCGTGAGACAGAACGCACCAAAGGAAGTTTTCGTTCGTGTGGCACACACACACTTATTAATTTTGGGCCGTCTTGTCGTCTGTCGTTTTTTTCTTTTTCCATCTCATTCTCACACTTGAAGAATGAGGAACATAGCAATAGCACGAACTTCGATTGAAGACAAAACTTTTTTTAAATAATCTTCAACCAACCGAAAGTTTGAAGCAGAATAATGGAGTTTTGTGAAGTGGTTGCCGCAGTGCCGTAAATGAGGCGGTGCTACCGGTACTCAGGCACAGGGCATAGACTCGCAATGGATCGATCGATAGGGGGGCGCAAGAATGGCCAGACTAGGACTAATTATTTGTTCGGTTTGCTCCTGATAAGTTCCCCCTGCGCCCCTAGTGCTCGTTCCAACACATACGTGCATGCCAGTATCACCAAAAACGTCTAATTAAATTGAAGAAAAAATATTTTTCTTCCAAAGTATTAGCTAATAATTGGTCCACCAACACCAAGTCCCTTGTACATTACTTTATCACTTTGACTGAATAAAATTATGAAAGTGACTAAAACTCGCGCTGCGCAGCCGTTTTATTTACTATAAACAAGCTAGATTACAAGATTAGTGAATGAAACTGATTAAAAATGGCGCTGCGCGACCGTTTTATTGCTATAAACAGGCAAGGTTATCTGGATGAAACTGACCAAAAATCGCGCAGCGCGGCCGTTTTGTTTACTATAAAGAAGCTAGATTACAAGATTAGTTAATGAAACTGACTAAAAATCGCGCTGCGCGGCCGTTTTATTGCTATAAACAGGCAAGATTACAAAGTTATCTGGATGAAACTGACCAAAAATCGCGCTGCGCGGCCGTTTTCTTTGCTATAAACAAGCAAGATTACAAGATTAGTTGATGAACCTGACTAAAAATCGCGCTGCGTGGCTGATTTCTTTACTATAGACTTGCTTCAGGCTACCCCTGACAATTGGGCATTTATTATGGCCCAAAAAATTGTAGGTAACCCAATAATATCTATAAAAAAAAACCTAAGGGCGCAGTTATAGAAGCTCGCACAGGGCGCAGAAAGGGCAATTTACGGTACGGCACTCGACAACAAACAAACCAACCGCTGTGGTTGGTTTGTTTGTTGTCGACTTGTACGTCAAAGAGAATGTAAAAAAACTAGTTGTACGTGCTATCAATAATCGTATTAAAATGCCATAATACAGTAGAGTCGATTTCTACATAAAATAAGAAAATGTTACTTTTTTCGTGAAAATCTTACTTTTTGAGCAGTCTTGTGTTACTTTTGACTATCGGCCACTGGCAACACTGTTCGGGGGTGTCTGTCCGGTGTTTTTGGGTTTATTGTATTATCATTATCACTGAAACTGTTTCAATTTTAATTATCTGATTTATAATATTATCCTAATAAGTGCAACGATGTCTATTATATATGTTAGAAATGTTCCTGCTAAGGTGAGTTTTATATTATTGTAAACTTATATTTATACTTGAAATTTTTCGTACAGATTGTCTCATTATTTAATTATTGTTTTAGTGGAACCTGAAAGATTTAGCAGTTAGATTAGAAAAGTGTATTAAAGGGCCATTTGAAGCGTTGCACTTCGTGAAGGGCCACTTTCACACTCACAGAAACGCGTATTTGCGCCTCTCCGAAACCCTGGACCCATCACTGGTCATACAAACAATCAATTTTACAAAATTTAAAGGTGCCAAGCTCATTGCTGGTATACCGAAAAAGATTCCTGACCTGCCATTATCAAAATCACATACAAAGAAAGTTACTCCGGTGACTGTTCATCCCCAGCCTCCGGAGATACCGCTGTCGCATGTAAAGAAAGTAAAGGCAGCTATATCTCCACCGCAGCCGGCAGATGAGACTTTAATTGCAGCGCATCAAGAAATCCTATCAGCACTCCAGAGTAAATACACCGGTCTATTCAAATTGAGCTTAAAACATAACCATAAGTTGATGAATGAAATCGCAAAGACCGTGTTAGAACGCTTACGACATATAATGGAGACCAATATTGATAATGCTAAAACACCATTCATTTTAACCAAGTCGTACCGGAAATCTTACCCACATTTTGGAGACTTCCAACTGGTGTTGTCAACGATGCATGCGTGCGAGGACGCGGCGGGTGCACCTAGAACACAACTGCAGGAACAAGAGCTTTTTATACCCACCGACACACCAGCAATAGTCGACATTCCATACGAGAAGGTGCAGAAGACATGCCACAAGTATGCGGAAAAAATAGAGCAAAAAGTAGTGGAGCATGTAAACACCTTGAAAATTGAACCACTGTCTGAGTCGCCTACACCGGAAGAGTTGGCTCGGCATCAAGTCAGAACAGAGCTTAAAAAAGTTACCCCGTACATGGGCAATATGCTGCGTCAAGTTGTGGCGTCTAACTTTGTGAATTCTAAACCGTCTGATAATAAGCTCATTCGGATGAAATTATATGGCGAGCCTTTCCTCCCGACGCGAGACTTTCTCGATGTGCCCGTGATGCGGCGGTTCATGGCCAAAAAAATTGTGCGCGCCGACCGCATATTCAACATGGTGGCCTTCCATGTACCAAGGAGATTCTACTCCCAGCTCATGGAACTTGATAATACTGAGATGGGTCAGTCAATGTTTTACAATGTTTAAAAAAAAATCCTATAATAGTCCATTCATTACAGTCTAAATAATATTGTCAATGTTTAGATTAGACCATTTTTTCGACCAATGTTTTGTATTAAGACAGATTGTAACAATTATAACACGGCTAAATACTCAAAGGGATTCTTAGCTAAAATCTTAGTTAAGATCTCATGAACTTTAAGGAAGTTGTCAGTTTCAGAATTTCTATCAAATGTGACAACTTTTTTGAATTTAAAGTGCCCTTAGCTTGGGCTGCCGTCCGCATAGCGATAATATCGATATTATCGCGAATCCATATAAATGCAACAGGTAGAAAAACCTATTATGTGTAATATTTGAGACAATACTTAATTTAGTCAGATTCGGGCTAAAATCAATTTCATCGCCATGCGGACTGCAGCCTATAAGATTCGTTTGAGTATTTGGCCATTATGCTCATATTATAGAATCTAACTGAAATTCAAATCTCTGCTTGAGTACAGTTAGAGATAGCATTATTTGCGATAAATAGCACCATCCCTTTCTGAATGTACTCAAGCAGAGGTTTGAGTTTGGTTCTATAGTTACAAGCATTAATTCCTTTGTTCGCTTTAGGACAGATTCGCTTTACGACAGATTCTCTTTACGACAGAAGTACAGTCAACTCGATATGGCTGAAAGTCATACTGACTCTTGACATGAAAAATGACAAAGACTTTTTCGCGAAAAACAATACGTCATCAAAGTACTTAAGTACTAGGGTCAAATAAATATGGAGAAGATATTTATCATCTTTAAATTACGTTACCATAGTATCATAGTGTGCGACAGCAATAATGTTAGCACGAGAGCGACAGAGATAAAGTGTAGAAGGGTCATTGTACAAAATTTCTTATGCTTCTCGTTAACCTCCTCTGAATGTATACTGAATGCTACCCTGGTACTTTGGTAACGTAATTTTAAAAAGATAAAAATGGCGACTCACAATTAGTGTAGGTAAGTGAGCGAGAAGAGAACATGTACGACGCCATTTCTAATCCCATTCTTTAACTGCGCGGCTTGTATTATTTATTATATTTTTGTGGTAAAGACCATTTAACACGACTGTACAATTTCTGTCTTAAAGCGAATCTGTCCTAAAGCGAACAAAGGCATTAATTTATCGTTAAAATAAATATAGTATAACACATGCCATTTTTATAGCTTTTTGCTTTTCTCAATACTTTTGGAGACCTTAAGGTATATTAACTTTATGGAATAGACTATAATTACATTCGCTTTGTTCCCAGGCGGTGCCAGGTTGATTATTCGTAAATCAGAAGTGAAGCATTACAGACCACCTAAGGAGTTGTACCAGAAAATGTTGGGCAAAATCAATGATGTGCAGGATTTACCGGAACCTGATATGAATGACGAGGATATGGAAGACTGGGGAGAGGACCTTTTGGCTGAAGAGCTTTAAATCCAGACTGCTAACCCCTAGATCCAATAATCAATCCACATAGGAATATGCCTGGTCCAGATTAGTTACTAAGCAACTGTCGTTTAATTTTTTATTAATATCAACCGTTCCATAGCATTTAATCTGGATTAGGTCAACCCCTATCTGTGTATTGATTTTTGGGTCTGGCTCTAAGTGGATGAGTGAAGAATTTGATTTGAGAATAAGTGGATAGTTTTAGTTATGATAATTAAGACGAGGTTACGATAAGTAATTGGTCGTTGTATTTCTAATTCTATGTGTAATACTGCATTGTTTCACCTACTGTTTAAACTGTCAACAATTCGCTTTATGTATCGTAAATGTTCTTTGAATAAATAAAACGACAATTTAATAAATAAAGGAAAACATTTATTCAGATCTCATATTTCAGAATTAGATAAAAAATGTAATAAATATTACACAAAAATACAAATTTAATAAAAAAATGCATTGGCAATGCAACAGATTGAATTAATTCACATATACGTGTGATATAGATATATATTTTATTATTTGAAGATACACGTGGAAGCAACATCGCACAGTATAAAACAAGATGTAATACAACTTGTCTAAAAAACACAACCTTAATAAAAAAAGTAGACCATATTTAAATGGAATGAGTAATATCGGTGGATAAAAAAATACTGTTTCTATATTATATAAGTATCATTCTCTTAATTTAAGTATTCCATACAATAATTTGTACAATAACGGAGTACATATATTAATTTTGACAACGAGTTAGTATTCAATGAGTTTACCCGTATTTGATACAATGAAAAAGTATTAAAAGTTACAACAATATACACTTAGTTTGTGACTTAGAATCAATATGAATCTCTTTAAAAAGTTGATTCAGTTGATGGCGTTGGTCTCAATGTACGCAGTTGATTATAACTATGATGAGTATATCTAAATATACAGAATTAATCAGAAAAAGAAATCTGTTTCACAATGAAAAAATTCAAATTTACAGTAATAGAGTAGTACCTACACTTTTGTTCTTGTATTTTGATGTTTAAAAAGTTTTTTTCTTTTATTATACTTGAATCAACTGCGTTCTTAGGACTCAAAATATTAATAAGTAATAAAGGCCGGTGTACACAGACCGTTATCCTTAAAAATAAGGCATTTTATAGGCAAATTGTTAATTTAAGAGTACACTGTGCGATTCAACCAGTCTTCCAGCGAGAACGTTGCGTAGTCGCCTCCAGACGACCTTTGTTTGAAGGTATCTGAAAAATATGTATAAATTTTAACAAAAACATCTTATTCGGTGCGGTCTTGACAGTTAGTAAGCGTGTGCGAAGGCTGTTTACAGTACCACAGATAATATTGTAGACATAAATTAATAAAGGAAGTTTAGTACCCTGTAAAAAGCCCGTGAAATGTGTTGTAGAATTGTTTGCGTATAGTTTTATCATTTTATGAAAAAGTAATAATTTTTTGACATTTAAACTTTGAACGAATACCTATGTTGTTTTTATACTATCGCAAACAATTTTTTAAGGACAAGTAAAATCGCCAAAATATTTAAAAATAATTAGAATTTATGATAGACAACTTCCGATATTGAACAGTAATTAAAATTACATTGATCGAATATTTCTAAATAAAAAAAGTAAAACGGCGATTTCGTTATCCTCATAGTGAACAGTGACACAAAATAGAAGAATATGGAAATACCACTTGCAATAACCTTATAGGGACAAAATTTGAAAAACAGTAATATAAAGCACTAAGCCAGTTCACAAAATAAATGTTGTTTTGTTTTTAATTTTAATCCATTGCTGAGTCAAATGACTGTGATGTAAGAAATATAAACGAATTTAGTATCACAATGTTAAATTAAGAGAAGCAGAGAGAGATAAGCGATGATCTTTTTAGCAGGATCAGCAGAAATTATTTATGTTTTGTTTTGGCTTTCAAACTATTATCACATTATGTTATTAACCACTTTCCATAATTTGACATTTGGCAAATAATTATCAGAAACAGTATTGAAAAATTAAATAGCTGTCTTTTGTTCTGAATTAGATTTTCAAACTTATGATATCGATTGGATATTTAGATTTAGACCAAAATAATTTTGTAAACTGGCTAGAACAATTTTGTAATTGGTGTTTGGGCCGAATATGGCGGATAGGGACCATCAAACTGAACAATTTTTACTATGGGACCAACTCAGAAATCGCGAAAAAAAAATCAACTGTTTCATACAAAAATTAATAACGAAAATATCAAAATGTATGAAACAGTTGATTTTTTTTCGCTATTTCAGAGTTGGTCCCATAGTAAAAGTTGTTCAGTTTGATGGTCCCTATTTGCCATATTCGGCTTCATAAGGCTTTTACCAAACACCTTGTATGTATTCTGTGATATCAGTCAAGTGGTATTTGTATACGTTTCTAGTTAGTGTGGGCGGGGCATATAAGTGTTGTATACTTGTGTATGCGCGGGCGCCGGCTCACGGGACCCCTTGCAGCTCTCGTTCGAGATTCTCGAGCGGTTCGTTGTTCGCTGTTTTTGGTACACACGGAATTAATTTCGACCATTCTTTACTTTATTGTTGCAATAACCCACTTTACAGTCAACGTTTTCATATAAAACGAATTACAAAATAACCCCTAATGCCTTTAATAGATAGGGAACATCAAACTGAACCACTTTTACTGTGGGACCAACTTTGAAATCGCGATAAAAATCTGCTGCTTCATACATTTTGATATTTTTGTATGAAACAGTAAATTTTTTTCGCGATTTCAGAGTTGGTGTCATAGTAAAAGTTGTTCAGTTTGATGGTCCCTATCTACCATATTCGGTATTAGGGGTTATTTTGTAACAGGTTGTAAATATCAAAATAGGACCATTTTATTTTGAGCAAATTGAACAAATGAGTGACTTCTGATGAATAAAAATATATGCATTAATGCTAACGTTGACTGTGTGGTTTTACGGGTCGAGTCAAGACATCTCTAATTATATTGAAACATTAAAAATACCATACAGATATTTTTTACAAAAAATAATATCTTTACTTTGAATAGGCTTAGTTAGTTTATACCATAACCTAACTATTATTTTACATTAACTACGTCTACTGGAGTATTGCTTACGGGTTCGATTCCCAAGATTTATCATGCATTTACTATAATTATGCCAGAAAATATTTTTTTTTTTTTCATTTATTATAGTATAAAATAACATTACATTCATTGTTATTAACAGCGTAAAGAAATCCACAGAGGTTTATAACAACGCTGTTGAATGCTCGCGTTGGGGTTAAATATAGTTTACATATAAAGAAAAATGAGATAAATTAATTTATAGGTAGGTACTTAAACTGAAAAATTAGGCAATAATTATTTAATAATTCAATAACAAAGAGCAAACTAGGAGCATTCCAAGGTCTCGAATAAAAATTTCTTCACTTTAGCCTTTAAGTTGGATTCTGTTAAACTTTCAACGAAATCCGCAGGTAGTTGATTAATCAACCGCGGTACTAAGTAAGCGGTAGTTCTTCTACCGTACACATTATTCGCCGTAATCGTGATAAGTTTTTTTTGTGCGATTCCACGAGTGAATGCAGGGTGATTCATTTTTTTAAAGTTATTATTAAAGAAGTTCTCGTTTAAAATATTGTTTTTAAATTGGAAATGGATCGGCAATACTTTACAAATTTCAAATAATTTTGTTTCATCGGTAGAATATTGTTTTTTAATGTTTTTACTCACTATTGTTTTAATTATTTTTAATTGGAGATTGTAAATTAGGTTAGTGTATGTTTTGTAAGTTCGTCCGTAGCTGCTCAATCCATATCGGATATACGAGCCCGCAAGTGCGTTATATAACATAACTTTAGCTTTAAACGGGATTCGTGCATTTAGTATTATCATGTTTGCAAGAAACTGTCTAAGTTTATTGCAGACATGAGAAATGTGGAGGCTCCAGTGGAATTTCTTATCGATTTTTAAGCCTAGGTATGTATGAGATTCCACGTTTTCTATAACTGGGCAGCCACAGGAACTGACACCAGACTCACAAGATACGCGGGGACAGGAATTGTGATGAGCTATTAGATGTTCAATAGGTGCTGTTCGAATATAAGGGGATGTTATACGTAGTAGTTTCGTTTTATTTGAGTTTATAACTAATCCAGAATCATGACACCATTTGGTTATGGCATTAAAATCACTTTGCAGTTGATTAAGAGCCTTTTTCGGATCTCTATCCGCCGCTATGAGACAGGTGTCGTCAGCAAACTGGAAACACTTGCAATTTTTTATACAAGAGCTCATATCATTAACGTAGGTTAAGAAGTGGAGGGGACCCAAAACCGACCCTTGAGCAGTGCCGTGTGTTACTAGGACTGGGTCACTGAGTTGATTATCAATTTTAACAGCAAGCGTTCGATTACTCATGTAGTTTTCACACCATTTTAATACTGGCCCTCTTATCCCACAGTGATCCAGCTTCTTTATTAATAGATTATGGTTCAAGGTATCGAACGCGCGTGAAAAATCGATGAACAGTGCTAATACCTGTCGTTTATGATTAAGATGTTCGTTAACTTCATCAGTAAAACACGATAATAGCCCATCAGCACCCTTCCCACTTTGGAAACCGTACTGGTATTTATAAATAACGTCATGCTTCCTATAAAAGTTATAGATTTGTTCACACACATATTTTTCTACTATCTTGTCCACAGAGGAGAGAAGCGTTATTGGGCGATAATTAGAATAGTCGTTTAGTTTCTCCTTTTTATGAACGGGCCTCACATGTCCATGCTTTAGTTGATCTGGATATATGCCTGTTTTTATACTACAGTTTATTAAATTAGCTAATGCAGTTGATATATCCTTTCCTATCATCTTTAGATTAGATACTCTGATATTGTCAGCTCCTGGAGCCTTTTTTGAGTTTAATCTTGTTAATATTTTGTAAACATTGTTATTTGTAGCTTTTTGAAAGAGTATACTCGAGTTATTCGCATCATTACATATGTCAATATCTATTGAATCGGTACCACTTTTAGGGATAATATTTTGTACAGCCTTTTGAAATTCTTGCGAAAAGTTTTGAGCTATAGTAATTATACTGCATAACGCAAGTTGATACGAACAATTACTAAAAAGGTTTATGTATAACTAGCGGCCGCCCGCGACTTCGTCTGCGTGGAAAGGTTTTTTTGCTATCCCTCGGGAACTATACTTTTTTTCGGGATGAAAGGTACCCTATGTCCTTTTCTGTACCCCTGACAACGTGTATGCAAAATTTCCTGATGATCGGTTCAGTAGTTAGGACGTGAAGGCGTAACAAACAAACAAACAAACAAACGGACTTTCGCATTTATAATATTAGTAAGGATTTATTGTGTATATTGAAACCTCACCGATCATGGTCTTGAGTCGCACGGCGCACATTATGAAGTCATCGAACTGTATGTAGCCATCGGAGGAACCGTATCTGTTTGAAAATAATAAGAAATTTGGTATACTGGGTATTTTTTTTTTTATTACGTTATTAATGAAGTTAATTGAATAGAAAGGAATGAAATGAAAAGGGATGGAGGCATATAAAGGATTATTTGTAAATAACAAAGTTTAAGTGCGGAGTCAGACTCCCCGATTTAGGCACATTATGCGTTGTACCAGTATAATAGTTATTTATGCAACTGTACTATAATACCTAATTAGGTACAGTTGCATACAAGACTTTATCTACATCCATTTTTTATTTTTATTTGGGAAACAAACAGTATTTTAATCATATGGATTAAAAACACCCATGATATTTATCTACACCTATGCATGATATGTATCTTCTACAAGGTTATTTTTAGTTCATTGAAAACCTCTCGTGGGGTTGATCAGGCCATCAACTTAAATAACTTTCATTATGGGACCAACCTTGAAATCGCGAAAAATAATCTTAGCTGTTTCATACGTTTTGGTGGAGTAGGCATTGTATTTTTGTATGGAACAGCTGATTTTTTTTCATGATTTCGAGGTTGGTCCCCTAATGAAAGTTGTTCAGTTTGATGGTCTGAACAACCCCACGAGAGGTTTTCAATGAAATAAGAATAACCTTATATTAAGGGTTTTGACTTTGACTTTCTTCCTCCTCCTCGTCATTTTATCATGCGAACGAGTGTTATAATGTTGTACTGAATTTCATAATGTAACTGTACCTGGGCGCGCGGCGCAGCGCGACATCCTCTCGCTCGGATGTCGGCAGTAAGCTAACTTTTTCAGAACCCTTTCCAGAGGATATAAAGAATGGGTGGAGTGTAGATAAAAAATATAAGGGATAGAGACAGAAAATAATGTTGAAAAAATAAATAAACTAAATGACCTGTGTGCAAGTACGTTGAGCACGTGTGCGTTGACGGTGTATCCGGCGGAGTGCAGCGCGTCGCGCAGGTGGTGCGCGGGGATGGCGCCGCGCCCCTCCGTGTCGTACAGTCGGAACACCGCCTTAACGCAAACCAGTAAGGGTGAGAATCAGTTGTTTGACAACCGCGTTTAAGAGTCAAAATGGTTTGTTACAAACGTGGACGTTATTTCAGCTTTAAGGGTGCTTGTACAACTCAACTTGCGCGGGCTACTTGCACCGTGTATGCACCCTAAAAGAACTCCTGTTCTTTGATGCGTTTATATAAGCACGTTTATATACGTAGCGTATAAACGCAGCGTGCTTGACGTACTATGCGCGCCAAATAAGAATAGTATCGACAACTTCACGGCACTGGACAATTTTGTTATTGCTTGGTAGAATTGATAACTTCATAATGTATAGGATGTGCATAAAAAGAAACAAAATATATAAAAATATGATTTTTATTTTTGCTGGCATCGATCAGCATGGCAAACGATCATTGGATTTTTTGTTGGCAGTACAAAATTGACCAGTGACGTGAAGTTGTCGATACTATTCTTATTTGGCACGCATAGTACAGTCACGTCTAGAACTTTGTCACTCTAACGCTATACCTTTTTGAAGAGACATCAATGACAAATGACAACTACAACAAAGTGACTAAGACCTAAACTGATGCGTACGTCGAACGCAACGTAAACGATGCGCAGAGTTTGTGCGCAACTAACAACCCAGCTTGCTATATTTCGATATGAATCAACTTCCGCGCATGTAAGTACGGTGCGTTTATACGCATCAAAGAACCCCTGCCTTAAATCTACCCAGTGTTGTCGTCACCAATTAGACTTAAATAGCTTATAACTCGGACACGTGACGTTTTAGGAAAGTATGTCAGTTAATTACACATAAGTATACTTAGTACACTTTATTCCATATGACGTGCCGGACTACAGCTGCGCCACAAAAAAAAAAGTTGGAAATCTGACACTTTGACTATGCCATGATGAAGTCTATAGTTTGTCGGAGTTTGTCGCCAAAAACCAGAGTTTGTCGGTCTTCCGTTTAGGAGATACATGTGGCTCGGCTGTAGAGACGTCTCTACAGCTGCGCCACACAGATCTCGAAAACGGAAGGTCGTAGCGAAAATCTGATTACTTGTATGTATAGCCGTTAGTTTGTCGGAGTTTGTCACCAAGAACTAGAGTTTGTCGGTCTTGCGTTTAGGAGATATGTGAGGATACGCTGTGGAGACCTTTCTACCTGGATCTTGAGAACGGAAGGTCGTAGCGATAATCTGATTAGTCATATCTATAGTCGGTAGTTCGACCGAGTTTGTCGCCAAATATCAGAGTTTGTCGGTCTTGCGTTTAGGAGATGTGTGAGATTTTCGCTACGACCTTCCGTTCTCGAGATCCAGGTAGAAATATCTCTATAGCATATCCCCACATATCTTCTAAACGTAAGATTGACAAAACCTGATTTTTGGTGACAAACTCCGACAAACTAATGGCTACACCCTCGAGTTATCAGATTTTTGCTACGACCTTCCGTTCTCAAGATCCAGGTAGAAAGGTCTCCAAAGCGTATCCTCACATATCTCCTAAACGCAAGACCGACAAACTCTGGTTCTTGGTGACAAACTCCGACAAACTACCGGCTACACACACAAGTAATCAGATTTCTGTTACGACCTTCCGTTTTCGATATCTGTGTGGCTCAGCTGTAGAGACGTCTATACAGCTGCGCCACACGTATCTCCTAAACGCAAGACCGACAAACTCTGGTTTTTGTGTGACAAACTCCGACAAACTAACGGCTATACATACAAGTAATCAGATTTTCGCTACGACCTTCCGTTTTCGAGATCTGTGTGGCGCAGCTGTAGAGACGTCTCTACAGCTGAGCCACATGTATCTCCTAAACGGAAGACCGATAAACTCTGGTTTTTGGCGACAAACTCCGACAAACTATAGACTTCATCATGGCATAGTCAAAAAGTCAGATTTCCAACTTTTTTTTTGTGGCGCAGCTGTAGTCCGGCACGTAATTATATATAGAAATCTTAAAAGTTCCTAATTATTTAAAAAAAGTAAAGTGTAGTTTCTGATGACTAATATTTTGTGTTCACCAATTAGTAGCCTTATTATGTTAATATGAAAAAATGTACTGTAATAAAAAACGTAAATTTTGAAAATAATAAATTAATTTGTTTCAAATAAAATGTTTCAAATAAAATTATGATTTAAAATTTCCTTATTATGACTGATAATTTGTAGTTTGTTTAATAAAGTAATACTTTTATCTAACAAATTATGTCCTTATATTTAAATGACACAATTTATTAAATTTTTCCGTCTACTTACATAGTACCTACTTAATAAAGTACAGAAATATTTCTTAAAGATATCTAGCAAAAATTTTAATTTGTCTCAACTTGTAGGATCCACACACGGGTATTGCAAATAAGTGTGCGTCGTATTCTACTTTTATCATGGTTCCGAGAATTATCGATCTGTCCGTCGTCGTGTTATTGTTGCACCAACTAGTGTTCAGAATGCGTCATGGCTTTTCTTCATTTCCACAACGCGTTGTGGCCGTTTGGTATGTTGACCACGACCCGAATTTCGCTTTGTGGTATTTCTCTGATTACCACAACGCGTTCTGGGCGTTTTTATAAGAGCCATGACACGAAATTCGCGTTGTGGCATTTTGGCAGTGACCAGAACGCGTCGGGAGCGTTTTTTTTTCGCTCAAAGACCAAAATCAGTCTTTGAGCCTAACATATACACATTACAGAAAATATAATAACATAAAACTTTGGTGATCAAAGGCGGTCTTATCGCAGAGAGCGATCTCTTCCAGACAGTCTTTGAGACTTTGGATAGCTGAGAGAGATGTGAAGGGCCAGCAACATAAATTACCAAAATAATAAACCTACTAAAATTATTCTCCAATAAACTAAAACACAGGTTTCATGCGTGGCCACTATTTTGAAAAAAAGGCGGACAATAGGTAAGCCAAGCTTCATAATAAAATATTCAAACCCCTCTTTTTATGCCCTAATAACCCCTAAGCTAAGAATAAATAAAGATCATATTCCTATAGCCAGTTGAACTTACCCTCCAGTTGCGCAGATCGATCCACAGCGTCTTGAACTCTTCAAAGCCGAGTCTCCCCGAGCCATCTTTGTCGAGCATGGCGATCATACTACGGCACACATCCTTAGAAAACCCTTGTCCTTTCAACTCTGCAATATATTGGTGAAGTCAGTCATTGATGATTGATATATACAGGGTTATTTGTAAAACACCAACAATCTTCTAGGAGTAGATAACAAACATCATAAACAACAACATTTGTTCTACGACTTTGCCGAAAACAGACAAAAAAAATCGACTCGCCATACAAATGTCCGAACAGTTGATCGTGTTTTGTATGAAAAGTAGTTTTTTTTGTCTGTATTTGGAAAAGTAGTAGAACAAATGTTGTTGTATAATTATGATGTTACTAATGTACTCCTGCGAGGTTGATGGTGTTTTACAAATAACCCTGTATATCACCTATCGCATATAGTGGTGTAAAAATACAGTATAATACCAAAATGCTTCCTTACTTTAGCTAAGAGTATATTTTTGATACAAATAAAAAATAAAGTCTAAAGCCCGTATTTATAAACCGCTCACAAAACCTTGAGAGCTATCTTTAGATCATACCTGAGATGCACTTCTTATAGGAACAGCAGCTCAAGTATGATCTTAATCAAGATATCTTTCAACGTTGCTTGAGAGCGGTTTATAAACACGGGCCTAAGGATACCACGACAATTTCTCGACTTACTTAGCTCAATGTCGGTCTCGCTCATACCGAATTTATGTGAGAGAGACAGACATCACAGGTGTCGACAAAATAGTCATAGTGCGTATGCCAGGTCGGCAGATATAATAAATTACATATAGTAACTTGTACTATAGGATCAATGTAAATGAAAAAAAAAAAAAATGTTCCTAGACGTTTTATTTGACTTATGAAGCGTATTTTCAACTTAGAGAAAGAAAATGCGCTTTTTTTGTTCCAAAAATATCTTCTTTGCTAAAATAAAAAAAGCCCATTTGACTATGTGATCCATAGAATCAATGGTATATCAGATGCGACTTAAAATCAAAAGGATATTATTATGATTAAATAAAATTAACATAAAATAATGAATAGATGGAAAATTTTGTATTTCACTGTCTAAAAAAATCTCAAGAACTATTCGAATCGCATCGTAATTACATAATTAAATAAAAAAGTAAAAATTTAACGTTTTTATTTAATTACTAGTAAAATAGATTATGGAAATGGAGGTAAAATAATTATTCTAACTCTAGATTTAAAAATTCAACTAAAAATATTTAAAATGCCCATTTTTGTGCGCTTTCATAGTGCCGTTTAGAACATGCCGACAAAAAAGCAAATAATTGAGAATATTTTCAAAATATTTTGAAAATACCCCCATTTATATGTGGTTAGTAGCAACTTCAAGCAAGTAAATGTAAAACAATGCTTTTGAATAAACAAAAAAGTAACAAAATACTCTTTAAATAAAAGCATTATTTTACCTAATAATAGACATACACAGTAAATATACAAGAATCCTGAAAAACAACAAATAAAAAAATACAATAAAATACTTATTCTTTAAAATAAAAACAACAATAACAAAAATAGACATTCTAAATTATATTTCGCCTCCATTTCAATAAAGACAGGTATAAGAATAAGAAAAGTCGCATGCACTGCCACTGGACCTGTAAAACTAAAAGAAAGATCAGTCTTAAATTCACAATTACACAAAATAAATAATGTATAATTTTTTTAATTCGTTGGCTCAAAGATAGAAATTCAGAAAATTATAAAAAAGACGCTACAGGCATAAAATATAATAGAAGCCCATCCGCGCGAGAACAATTTCAAATTACACAGCGCTGCGTGCCTGTTATTTTAAAAACCTCCGATGCGCTTCCCTTTCTGTCGCGTAGCTCTGTCTCAACCGACACATGCCACCCCTCGTGCGCTGGCTCGACTGAGTCAACAGCGAGCAGGCTAATATAAAAGTTTAAGCGCGGAGTGAGACCCCCCTGTTACAGGCTCAATTAATATAGTGGGAGTACCTATGTTAGCTAGTCTTAAGCAAGTTATATCATAGACTTATGTGGTTTGTAATCAGAAGGCCGATGTAATTTATTTTTGACGTATTTTCTATGACAAAATAATGCTGTTTTGTAAATTAGAGCTTTTATCCAAAGTCTACTCTAGCTCTCTAGCTCTAGGTCGTCTGGAAGAGATCGCTTCCAGCGATAAGACCGCCTTTGCTCACCATAGCCTTAAGTTTTAATTTATACTGTATTTCTTATTAATGTATGTGCAATAAAGAGTTTATCTATCTATCTACTGGACTCAGCGACCCTACTTTTGAAATCGTTCGTGTGACTAAGTCACATGCGGCATAATGTCACAATATTGCCAACTAAATGTCACTCCAAAACCGAAAACATGACTGACAACTGGCTGACCAACGAGCGATTAAAAATACGGATTTTGCTATGTCCATATTGTCCATTGAAAATGAGTAGTAAAGAGCGTTTGACTCCAGCCGAAGGATTAAAAAAAGGGCCCCAGGCCTATTAAGCTTGATCATTTTCATCACCACTTGATTTTATTTTGTACAACACTAAAGCGGGAACTACACTAGACCAACGTGGACCACGTAGCCGATCTGGATGCGTCCAATAATGTACTCTAAGAGCGCGTCATAAGACATACTTTTCGTAGCTTTGTGTAACGGGGTATTTCTTCTTCTTCTTATTTTTGTTTTGGCAATCTACATTTCTCTAGGAAGTAATTCTTGCCAGTGTCAAGTGTTGAATAGTTCAGTAGTAGATTGTTTCAGTCTACATTAGAATGCGGGTGCATTGCATTCCAATGCTGCTTGGAGAATTTGGCACCAAGTATATCAAAAAGGTAAGACTCGGTAAATTCTACCGAGGTAGCCACCACTACAGTAAAAGTCTCGGCTTCACACAACCAAGATCGCGCCTATTTCAATTATCCTACATAGGTATTTTTCAGTTGAGTAGACACTTGTACCACAAAACTGCACCAATTTTAAGACACAATATCCACTATGAATCAATTTGGAAATAATTAAAATAGTCACCAAACCGAACTCGACTAAATGGCGCCAAAAACTCCAACGGGGTATTTGTCGCAAGGCGTGGATGCACGTGGTTATAGTGTAGTTCTAAACGACTAGCCTGTATGGGGAACCGACGCGCCTAGATCGGCGTACATGACCCACGTCCGTCGGCCTAATGTACAAAACACGTCTTTTCATAGAAACTAAAAAGTTTATCAACCAAAAAGGTTTTGAAATTTTGAGCCAACGCCATAAAAAAAGTTTTTTTACCGTCATACCTGTTTGCGGCTGCGGCTGAGAAAGTTGCACTTGATCCGGCGACTGCTGCATCTGCTGCAAGTCTACGCCGAGCTCCTTGCAGATGGGGGAGCAGAGAGCGCAAAGGAGTTGCTCCAAACAGCTCTGTTCTTGGGGGGGAGACTGCACGCCGCCCCCCCTTGGCCCCCCGCCTCCGTCGTACGCACCGCCCCCCCTCACCCCCCCACCACCGTCGTACGCGCCGCCCTTCCGCATGGCTAGTTCTGCCCGGGGATATTGTACGCTATAATGTGGTGTCAAAGCTTCTTTTTGCTTGTCAAGTTTTTTTTTCTTTTCATCATACAATTCTACCGAATACGATAGGGCATAAGAATAAATAAAACTGGGTAGAACGGACAATCCTGCTTCGGACGAGCTATAAGTCACAATATTAGCCTACACCGTTAAACAGAAAACTCAGTAGGGCTGTCACGGCGGTGACGACGCCGCACGCGCGTTTGTCTGTTTTTGCGTTCCGTACGATCTTGGAAAGAAATTACAATATGGCATCAAGTTATTGTGGTGTGTTTGGTAGTACAAACAATTCAAAAACAATGCCTCACTTAAGGTTTTTTAGTTTGCCCAAAGATGATGAGGTAAGTAATATTTTCTAAGTATTTTTTCTTTTTCGTACCTAATTTATCAAAAGGACATGAACAGTTATTTTTGTGTAGCCAAATATTTCACCGAATAGTAAAATTTTGTTAAATTAGGTAAATTAGATAGGTCTTTTTCAATAGCCTTCGCCATCGGTCGTTGATCTCATATTTTGTAAAACTAGTATAAAATAATGATTTCAAAGCAAAGAAAATCTTATAATATTATCTTTAGACGTAAGCAATATTTAACAGTAAGCAACCCTGCCCCCCTAGCATGACCACAGAAACACGATATGATATAGCGATTTATCACGTTTAGCTGTCAAAAGACAATGGATTTTGACAGTTGGGTGTCGATAAAACGCTATATCACGCGATATGTATCGTGTTTCGTCGGTCATGCTAGGGGAGCTGGCAACAGGCCTGGACGACAGCGGGGCGTAACGAGGTGAAGGGGGAAGTAGGTATCTATATGGTGGCGTTTAGGACTCGGTTAAAAAAGAGTTCGTTCTACCCAGTTTTATTTATTCTTATGGATACGGGGAAGCCGTCAAGAATCTAAAGCACGAATGATTTGTTAAGTGTGTGCTATAGGGCTATTTGAATAAAGGCTATAAATTGTAGTTTTGAGATATTTACGTGCCGGACTACAGCTGCGCCACAAAAAAAAAGTTGGAAATCTGACATTTTGAATATGCCATGATGAAGTCTATAGTTTGTCGGAGTTTGTCGCCAAAAACCAGAGTTTGTCGGTCTTCCGTTTAGGAGATACATGTGGCTCAGCTGTAGAGACGTCTCTACAGCTGCGCCACACAGATCTCGAAAACGGAAGGTCGTAGCGAAAATCTGATTACTTGTATGTATAGCCGTTAGTTTGTCGGAGTTTGTCGCACAAAAACCAGAGTTTGTCGGTCTTGCGTTTAGGAGATACGTGTGGCGCAGCTGTAGAGACGTCTCTACAGCTGAGCCACACAGATCTCGAAAACGGAAGGTCGTAACAGAAATCTGATTACTTGTGTGTGTAGCCGGTAGTTTGTCGGAGTTTGTCACCAAGAACCAGAGTTTGTCGGTCTTGCGTTTAGGAGATATGTGAGGATACGCTGTGGAGACCTTTCTACCTGGATCTTGAGAACGGAAGGTCGTAGCGATAATCCGATTAGTCATATCTATAGTCGGTAGTTCGACCGAGTTTGTCGCCAAATATCAGAGTTTGTCGGTCTTGCGTTTAGGAGATATGTGAGATTTTCGCTACGACCTTCCGTTCTCGAGATCCAGGTAGAAATATCTCTATAGCATATCCCCACATATCTTCTAAACGTAAGATTGACAAACTCTGATTTTTGGTGACAAACTCCGACAAACTAATGGCTACACACTCGAGTTATCAGATTTTTGCTACGACCTTCCGTTCTCAAGATCCAGGTAGAAAGGTCTCTACAGCGTATCCTCACATATCTCCTAAACGCAAGACCGACAAACTCTGGTTCTTGGTGACAAACTCCGACAAACTACCGGCTACACACACGAGTAATCAGATTTCTGTTACGACCTTCCGTTTTCGAGATCTGTGTGGCTCAGCTGTAGAGACGTCTCCTACAGCTGCGCCACACGTATCTCCTAAACGCAAGACCGACAAACTCTGGTTTTTGTGCGACAAACTCCGACAAACTAACGGCTATACATACAAGTAATCAGATTTTCGCTACGACCTTCCGTTTTCGAGATCTGTGTGGCGCAGCTGTAGAGACGTCTCTACAGCTGAGCCACATGTATCTCCTAAACGGAAGACCGACAAACTCTGGTATTTGGCGACAAACTCCGACAAACTATAGACTTCATCATGGCATAGTCAAAAAGTCAGATTTCCAACTTTTTTTTTGTGGCGCAGCTGTAGTCCGGCACGTGAGATATTTTGTATTGAGATAAATTGTCGATAATACTTTCGTGTTTTATCCAATCCAAAGCACGAAGGATTTGTTATGTAATTTCCAATGCGCTATAAGGCTATTTGAATAAAGACAATTTTTTTTTTCCGAAATTTTGTATTACGAAAGTTGTAATTTGGCTAAGTTTTGGATATCGTGATGTAGTATTTTAAAATATAATAAAAAATAGCATAATATTCTACTATGCAGCAACTAAGAACGTAATCTAAATTACGAAGCATTGCGACAGCAAAGTTCTTGCTTAAATATCGAAATCATAATGAATTGATAAAATTAAACTAGAATTTTTAATTGTTCATGATGTCATATTTTGATCCCTTTTTCATTAGCAAGCTTAATAAATATCAGTACAACCCGCGCAGCTTAAGAATGGGATTAAAAATGGCGTCGTTCATATTCACTTCTCGCTCGCACTCTAAACGCCACACTTATTACTCTCTCAGACACACTCGTTGTGGTAAGCGCGGTGAGCCGCCATTTTCAATCTGCGCGGGTTGTAACAAGTAAATAAAAAATGTGGCGCTTGTGTTGCCATCACAATA
Organism: Agriphila geniculea; assembly: GCA_943789525.1. Taxonomy (NCBI): domain Eukaryota; kingdom Metazoa; phylum Arthropoda; class Insecta; order Lepidoptera; family Crambidae; genus Agriphila; species Agriphila geniculea. The sequence continues at coordinate 10,614,784 of OX038895.1, forward strand.
CTTTGAAGTATTACTATTAAAGTAAAAACTACCTAAGAAAAAAATAAAAACATGTAATACAAAAAAATAAAATAATAAGCTTGATTTTGCTTAGTAAAAAAAACAAAAACTACGAGGTAGCGAGTTATATTATATACTAACTTACCTATTTACGCCTTCACAAGGAACGCAACGAAACGACAAATATAAGCTTTTAACTCGGCATATAAGCGATCCACATTGAAAGCTCAAAAATGGGCATAAAAAATAAAACTATTTGCTGTTAATAATGATCAAAATTAATAAAAACAATGACATATATTGCTGTTACTTATAGACTAAAAAGCTTGTTAATATTCTGAAATTTTGATTTTTAATGAATATTTTCGTAACTTAAAAATGATCTATTTTAAAACTGTGTGACAGATATGGGCACAAAAACAGTTATATTTGAATCAAACAAATTAATAACGCAAAATTACTTCCAATAATTTGTAATGAATTATATAATTTCAAATAATATGCAGTTATAGACAAATTGTCAATTCATATGGTTCTCTTGTTTAGAAAAGTTATTGTAACAGAATAAAATAAATTCAGTTAGTATGGTATTACAAAAAAAAATATATTTGTATAAAAATAATAAATACAGGGTTATTTGTAAAACACCAACAACTTGACATCATAAACAACAACATTTGTCCTACGACTTTTCGGAAAACACAAAAAAAAATCGCCTTTTATACAACACTCACATCACACAACATCAGCTGTTCAGACGTTTATATGGAGAGTTAATTATTTTTGTCCTTTTTGAAAAAGGCATAGAACAAACGTTGTTGTTTTTGATGTTCATAATCTACTCCTGCGAGGTTGTTGGTGTTTTACGAATAACTCTCAAATAATATGCTGTTACAGACAAATTGCCAATTTATTTGGTTGTCTTGTATAGCAAAGTTACTGTAACAAAGTAAAATTAAAAAAATGTTGGTAATTATGGCAATGTATAATAAATAATAATATAATAGGTAATCGGAAAAGTTCGCGGCATTTTTGAAGCATGAATTTTGCGTGTTATTTCTGGCAATACTAAACTTAGGCGGGAATGTAATATATTGTATGACAGTTGACTTTAAATAAATTGATAATTGTCTTGTTTTTTCATATTTTTAATATTTTTTTAATTATATATTTTTAATGGTTCAGCAGCTTTAGGTTTGGTGATTTTGTGATTAAGATGTTCCCCGCTGTGGTATCTTTTAAAAGTGATTGAAAATATTATATCAACTAAAATGTAGCATTTGTAGATGTTGGCATTTGTAGAATGTGGCGTTTTAAACTTCTTTCTTCTTCTTCTTTCTTATCGTATGAGGAGTGGCCACCTCTGGTGTTAGACTTTATCAAGCCGCCTATAAGGCTTCTGACTTGGCTTAACGACTGTTATCAGATGACAATAGCAGGGACCGACGATGCACGGTTGCGCTCAGTTGCAATGTCACTTAACGGTCACCCATCCGACACCTGACCGGACCGAGTGTAGCTTGACAAACGTGATGTACGATCAGTCTGGCAAGTCCCGCTATGAGCGCTTTAAACTCATGTGGCATTTGTACAATGTGGCGTTTTAAAGTCATGTGACATTAGTAGAATGTGGCATTTGTAGACTGTTATTTTAGCTAGTACAAAAAGGCCGCGAACTTTTCCGAGTAGGTCTAGGTACCTAACATTAGTCTACGTACCTTCCCTCATGGCGTAGTCGAGGATCTCCTTGAGCTCCTGCCAGTCCACCTCGCCGTCGTCGCCCGCGAGTCGGTTGAAGAACGCCCGCACAGGGTCCTCCGGCTCCGGACTGGGCGCTATTTCTTTTACCTAGTATAGAAAGTGGGTGGGTTGCAAATATTACATTTACAATGCGATTAAGTTGACTATAAACAGTCATCATTAGCCATTTTTTATGTCCTCACTGCTGGGGCACAGGCCTTCCTTATGGGTGGATAAGGAGGATGGGCCATAACCCACCAACCGGGCCTAATGCGGATTGGTGGAGTGTTAACAACTGCAAATGTAGCTAAGACCAATGGCTTCGAGCCTTCCGAAGCACGGAGGAGCTCGAGATAATAAATTTTTGGTCACCCATCCTAAGACCGACCCTTGCAAAGGTTGCTTAACCTCAGCAATCGCTGGGCCACGCGCTAAGCCACTGCGCCATCAAGCTCAGTAATCCGCTGTAACTATAATACACTCGAGAATGTGTGCCAAAAGGAAAATTTTACAGATTGAAATCTCTCTCTGTCGCTCTGAAGTTGTTCCAGATCACTGTCTATTGTCAATTTAATCGGGTATTAATTGGCTCTTCAACAATGTTTACAAACAATCTCAAAAAGGTAACCTATTGAGAGTCGTATTGCTTATAGACAGTGTTATGGAAATGTGAATTTAATTATTAAGTAATTTACTGCCTTATAAACTAAGAATGTGCAATGTTTATTTTAGGGCATTTTTATAATTTTAGACATGGGATCAAATAATTATTATATACTTACTCTATCATCGACATCTCCCATTCCAATATCTTCGTCGTTTTCTCTATAAAAGAAAACAAGCAAAATTAAAAAAGTACACTACACTTACATTATAAGTAAAACGAAATCTGCTCTCCTAATATGAACACCGACACAATATTCAAAAAATTTTTTCATGTCAGTGATTTATATCGATTGATAACGTGATATAAAGTCTGTCCATCCTTACTTGTCTTATATGGTAAACAATCTTCACCCAACTCTTTATTGAAATAATCATTTATAAAATACAACAAATGGTTTTCCACACATAGATTACGAAATAAATTGTTAAAAAATTAACAATAATTTCATAAACTTACTAACATATTTTTAAATGACGATTTAAATTTAAAAGACGTATGACAACTGTCAAAAACTGTTTACTAAATAAGACAAGTAAGGATGAACAGACTTTAGAGTTTTATCGTCACTCAACTGTCAAAATCCATTGTAAAAGACAATGGACAGTAGAAAATGACAAATCGCTATATCATGCCCCGTAACATGATCACCAAAACGCAGATATAGCAATTTATAACGTTTAATTGCCAAAAAAACAATTAGTCCAATAAAACTAGCTTTATCGGGACATAATAAGATAACTGAAATTTTCTTTTTCTATGTCATAAATTAGTGTTAGTTGTAGTTAAAATAAAAGGAATTAAACATTTAGAAACTTCGCATAAAACTAATAAAAAATTAACTACTGAGAAATACATTATTATTAAAACGTAAAAAATAAATGTTTAATTTTTGTCTAAAATGTCTAAAAAGACTTACATAGCTTAATAAGATACAAGCATCATAGGTATTATTTTGGCTTATAGATATTGACATCAGATGAATACTGTGAAAAAAAACGAACATGCGAATTTGGATTCAGTTTAATTTTGCTATTAGGTGATAGCATTTTAATGCACTATAAAATTATACTAACAAGGTATTTGGTTAAATATTTTGCTTTTAGGAAAAAGCTAGGTAATGTACGAAATCTCATGATTTTTATATGAAACGGTTACCACCCCGGATTTCTTACATCACAATCTAATTAATATTTGACACTTAGGCCGGGTCTCCTGCGCCGTGTTTTTGTGTTTTCAAACATCAAAACAATGTTTTCTCAACATGTTTGGGGCGTGGCCTATGAGTTTTGTTTTGCAAAAACACAAAACATGTTTGCCGAGACGAACGGAAAACATCCCCCGCTCTCGCCTGTGGGGAGGGGAAGTAACTCATTTTGTGTTAGCGCTCACTGGATGCAGACGTCTCGCCTGCGTTCGTGTGATTTGTGTTTCGATGGATTTGTGTAATTGTCTTAGTGACGGAGTGGAATAAGGAGAATACTTTATTTTTAATCGAGTTACTCAGAGAAAGACCGCTACTTTGGGATGTTATGGTGATTGGGATGAGCCGTGATTGGACGCAAATTTTCTAACAAAACATGTTTTCAAAACAAAACCTAGGCGCAGCGGACGTGCGGTTATCCTAAACATGTTTTGAAAATAATGTTTTTTCAACATGTTTTGTTGAAAATTAAGCGCAGCAGACCCGACTTTAATATCAATATCCGATAAACTAATATAAACAACGAGTTTATTAATTATGTCCAGATAAAGCTAGTTTAATTGGACTAAATGGATTTTGCCAGTTGAGTGTTGATAAAACGCTATATGACGCGATATATTACACTAGCGGCCGCTCGCGGTTTCACCCGCGTGATCCCGTTCCCGTGGGCATATCGAGATAAAAAGTATTCTATGTTTTAATCTAGGATATCTACTATCTGTGTGCCAAATTTCAACCAAATCCGTTCAGTAGTTTTTGCGTGATTGAGGAACAAACATCCAAACCCACAAACTTTCACATTTATAATATTAGTAGGATAGTAGGATTAGTAGGATTTCGGTGATCATGCTAGGGGGCAGGATTTTTACTGAGTCAGAAGGTATTTGATTGAATCAGGCGTCACTTGGCGGAAGTCCCAAACCATTTTGAAAAAAGAAATATATGTAGCTTACTTCCGCAAACAATATATGCAAGATGCACCGCCCGCCCGCCCTCAAAAATATGCACATGCACACCACAAAATATCAGTGCACAAACCTGCATTTAGCCAGACAGCAACACACCTTGCACCTTCACCAATTAGGCTACTCTACACGTGTTTCGCCCCAACCCGGAGCATTACGCACGATCTAACTCCTGAGGATGCTCCGGGTTGGGGCGAAACACGTGTAGAGTAGTCTAATTGGTGAAGGTGCAAGGTGTGTTGCTGTCTGGCTAAATGCAGGTTTGTGCACTGATATTTTGTGGTGTGCATGTGCATATTTTTGCGGGCGGGCGGGCGGTGCATCTTGCATATATTGTTTGCGGAAGTAAGCTACATATATTTCTTTTTTCAAAATGAGTCAGAAGGGTTAAAAACGCGATGGAACCTTTTTTATATATCTCAAATTAAGATACAAAAACCTAGCCTTTGCTTGGTGATTTTTAACCTTTAATACAAAGAAGATAAAGTATATTTTCAAATAACTTATTAGTAAGTACTCACGTCATATTATTGCACTTTTCAGAGAACACACGTACTAAGAATTCTCCTTCCTCGTCCGGCTCGAAGGTTGAAGGCACGATGACGTAACTGCCGGGCTCGAACTTGAACCTTAACAAGGTGAAAATAAAGATCAGTTTTGAAAGACAACCTTAAGGGCACACTGAGCGAAAGTGGCGCCGCGGTGAATTTTATTTCAAAATTCAAAATAATTTATTCAGTCTAGGCTGTTACAAGCACTTGTGAATGTCATAGAAGCTACGCCATCGGTTCGCAAACCCTAAGCGGAAGACCTTGTAACGAGAAGAACCGGCAAGAAACTCGTCAAGGGCTGCTTTTTTCTCCCTGTATATTTCATACAGAGTCGTCAACATTGAAAAATGAGCTCCAAGTTTAAAGTGAGGTCATTTTCCATCACAATAATTAACAAAAGTTTGCACACAATGGGTAGGTAAGTTAAAATTAAATATCTACTACATTCAGATAGGTAAATAATATAGTAAATAACTTTCAACTAGTTGAGAAATCACTCTGTCTGCTAGTCGAACCAAAAAACACTTGATGCAAGACATAAAAAGTAAAAACGCAATTCTTACAATTCAATATGCGTTAAGATAGGTACTCAGAAGCAGACCCATTCCCACTGGCAGCACCCGTTCACGAGCATGACGCATGAACCAGCCATCGTTTCGCTCAACCATATTTGAGGGAACGTACCGACCCGCCTCACACGACACCACCGCAGAAATGATTAAAGTGAGCATGACATACTAAAGCTACCCGCATTAAGGCGTCGAGTCAAAAAGCTTACAATACGTTTTAAGTAGGTAGGACAATTCTCTCAATTTTCACATAGAATAGAAAAATCTACGACCAAGCTGTTTTATCAATTAAGTAATCTTTAACAGTATAGTATCCTTTTTTGAGAAGACAATTTTTTACATGAATAATTAATTTAATAATATAATTCTAATACACAATTTTAATAATGTTTTACGTGGAATTTTTAGGGCCCAGTTTTTTTCCTATTGATAACTTTTTAAATAAAAACCTCTGAGGGCGCCACTTTCGGTCATACATACCTTAATAATGATTACTTTAAAAAGGCTTCTGTTTAAATGATCACCATACTAACCTAACCTAACCCAGAATTAGTAAATGCTTACCAAGTACGTTTTTTATGTTTTTGTTAGGGGGGCACTTTGCGAAAGGTTCATTTTTCGAAAGGTGCGTTTTGCGAAAGGTGCATTTTGCGAAGGATACGTTTTGCGATAAATGCATTTTGCGAAAGGTACGTTTTGTGAAAGGTGCATTATACGTAAGGTTCCTTTTTGTAAGTTCATTTTGCGAAAAGTACGTTTTGCGACTGACCCAGATCCCTTTAATTTTTCACTGTAAAAGTGTCAAAGTGACTTACCTAGCGCTGACTTCTCTCAAGTTAATAAAGGCCTGCAACCGCCCCACAGAGGCGTTGTACTTGAAGAAGTTCACATCCAATGGTTTGGGCACTCGGCCATAATCCGGCAAGCGGTACACTGCGAACCCCATAGTCAGGCATTCGAGTCCCTTACGAAAGGTGTATTTTGCAAAAGGTATTTTTTTGTGAGGGGTGAATTTTGCAAAAGGTATGTTTTGCGAAAGTTGCATTTTGCGAAGGTACGTTTTGCGAAAACTACGTTTTGCGACTAAACCATCCATTTAATTTTTCACTGGAAAAGTGTCAAAGTGGCTTACCTAGCGCTGACTTCTCTCAAGTTAATAAACGCCTTTTTTGTGAGGGGTGAATTTTGCGAAAGGTACGTTTTGCGAAAGTTGCATTTTGCGAAAGGTGGATTTTGCGAAAGGTGCATTTTACGAAGGGTACGTTTTGCGAAATGAGCCAGACTTTTCATTTTTAACTGGAAATGTGTCAAGTGACTTACCTAGCGCTGACTTCTCTCAAGTTAATAAACGCCTGCGACCGCCCCACGGAGGCGTTGTACTTGAAGAAGTTCACATCCAAAGGTTTGGGCACTCGGCCATAGTCCGGCAAGCGGTAAACCGCGAACCCTATGGTCAGGCATTCGAGTCCCTGGTGACGTTGCGAGCGACGGTTCTTCTGCATTAGGGCTACGATTATCTGGAAAAAAAATATCATCATCATCAGCAGCCACTGGAGTGGAGAACATAATACGAGCCCAATGCGGATTAGCGGGTGTTTATTGCAAATACAGCCGGGACTATTTAAGATTATTTAAGGTTTTGGTTACCCATGCAACTCTATTTGTTGTAAATGACAGTACCTACTTAGTTGAATAACCCCCGGTTTCTGAGGTACTTTATCGGAGCCACAGTCTTAATACTACTAACAGTCGTCCGACTTATGTACTTGCGCGGGGCAACGATGGGGGGTACGCGGGGAAGTGAGCGGCAGAGTCGGCGAGCGCAATTTCCTCTAGTTTGCGCTCTCTAACTTAAAGGGGTGTACGTTTTAAGAAGCGTAACGAAATTTCAAAACGTCATAATGGTTTAAGAAAGAAAGAAAGAAAGAAAAACATTTATTAACAACACACATACAGTAGGGTTAAGAAAAGCAAGAAATATACAATAAATGAACACGTTACAAAGAATATGAGATACAGGTACAGTACATTACATTAAACAAAGAGTGTGCAAGTTAATGGGCCCCGTCTCAGTAAAAATCTTCTGAGTCTTCTTAGATGGTCAGAATAACTCAGAAGCACTGTTATTCTGCCGGGGCCTAAAGACAGTAAGCGGTTAGACACAACACACACAGAGGAAAATAAAGAAAAAAAAAACAAAACATAATGACATGAAGAAAGTGCAAAACAATTCAAAGAAAATAGAAAATAACAACATAATACACACGGCCACATAGTATAGATAAAGCGCTATGACACGTGATTCTATTGCCTCAAAAAAAAAAATATTAATAAACAATTGTCATTTCGGTTCGACATTCATATCATGCATGACATTGACGTCTAACGTCAAACATCAGTCCAATCAAGCAAAAAATGTGAGGAAAAAATAATAAATGGATGGTGGTTGAAGAAATTTAATTATAGTGTACCTATCTAGTTTTGTTAAAAATTTCTAGTGACGTGGCGTGGACCTGGCAAGCATGTTACGCCACACCTCGGGGACATGACACAAGGAGTGGTGTCTGGTCAAAGTGGATTGCGAGTTTTGAAACCTATCTTAAACTGAGATAGTTAGTAGTTAGTAGAAATAAAATAAAATAAAATAAATAAAAAAAAAAAAACCGGTCAAGAGCGAGTCGGACTCGCGCACCGAGGGTTCCGTACCATCATAATTGCACCATTAAACCACACTGCAGAGTAGAATAATAAAATTAGTCTTGCAGTTTTAGGTCAGCGCCATCTCTTGACCGATAGTGGAACTAATGTAAACTTTTTTAGAAATTTGATATTTTCTAAAAAAGTGTGCCATATTGAGACATCGTTTTATTTTTCCTGTAATCTTTATATAAACTGCTATCGCATAGAATTATTTCAGATTTTTCTCTTTGCAAACTTCGGAGATAAGGGGGGGGGAACGGTCATTTTTTTTACATTTTTCATCATAAGTCAAAAACTATGCGGTCTAGAAAAAAAAGAGAAAATGATTGAAAACGTGCAAACGGCGCTCTTTCATATGATACCCCACATGCCCTAGTAGCCCCACTTCAAATTTTTAAGACCCCTTTTCAGGCCCTGCTGTAAAAAAAATATTTATTTTTTTATTTATTTCTTATTTGCAAAATAGTTGGGCAAATGTCATCTTAAACTATTCCAAATTTCAAGTTGATACCATTAGTAGTTCTCGAGATATCCAGCTGTGACAGACAGACAGACAGACTGAGTCTCACCATAAGGGTTCCTTTTTTACCATTTTGGTACGGAACCCTAAAAATCAGCGGTTTCATGTTTGCTGTTTCTGTTTTGTCTGTTACGATGTTATTCTTGAAAAGGCTCTATTGACTATTTTTTATTCTTTCATTATTACAAATTAAAACTTATATGTAAAAGATTTTAGTAGTTATATTTCTACTATATTAATATACATACGTACGGTACCTACACTTGTTCTCGGCATCTCCTTCGTCCACGTCGGTGAGCGTCACGTGGTATTGCGGATTGCGCCAGAACGTTTCTAGATAGTTTGTATAATAATACAAAGTGCCAAAGCAAAACCGTCTCTATTCCAATATACATACGGTACACTTGTTCTCGGCGTCTCCTTCATCCACGTCGGTGAGCATCACGTGGTATTGCGGATTGCGCCAGAACGTTTCTAGATAGTTTGTGTAATAATATAAAGTGCTTAAGCAAAACCGTCTCTATTCCAATATACATACGGTACACTTGTTCTCTGCGTCTCCTTCGTCCACGTCAGTGAGCGTCACGTGGTATTGCGGATTGCGCCAGAACGTTTCTAGATAGTTTCTGCAGCCACCAGCGGTAACTCCTACAAATAAACAAAATAAAATATAACGTATTTTAATATGTATTTTTTTCTATTTGCCATATATTCTCGAGTGGAGTTGGACTATTGTCATTTTAATCGCATTGTATAATGTTAAGTATAAGGGATGATTAAAAAAAGTTGGCCAAACAGAAGTGTAAGATTTCACCTAAACTTAAGACAAGTGTGAGTGTTGATTAAATAAAAAAAGATAATATAAAATTACCTCTGACCCACTCGCCCTCGAACACGGACATCTCCCACTTCTTGGTGCACCCCTCGGGGCACTCCTCCGGGTCCAACGAATCGGGGTTCAAGTTGCAAATCTCCACCCTGATTACAAATAACAAAGATACAAATAAATAACCTGCCGATCCTGTCTACATTTACCCAGTTACTGGGTTCAAAATTCCGAGTCACTGGGTCCAGTCACAAAGTAAGTAGTGGCGGCCCTCCGTCAGACAGAGAGCCCACTCTAGGAAGAAAGCGCCATTCGCACGCACATATTGACATTACGAGTTTATAGAGATTCTCAGGCAGTTTTGGACAGTACTCAGTCGCGACTGTCGCGAGTGCTAGCAGGCGCGGTCGCAGCCCGAAATTTTGGGGGGGGTCACTAATAATAATACCATTTTTTTTGTAAGTTTTAGAAGCTTTTTCTATGTGACATGTACGATTTTGGGGGGGGGTCATGTCCCCTGTGACCCCCCCCCTGGGACCGCGCCTGAGTGCTAGCGCGGGCGTTTGTCACGTATTTAGGTAATCTGCGGCGAAATTGCAGTCAAGCATTTGTGTTAACAAAATGAATAATAGTTGCTATTATGCCTGCAGCAGGCCTCCATCACTCGCTCAAGGTCGCGCGATAAGCACCTACCGCTAGCCGTTCGTTCGAACGAACAAGTGAGCAGCGGGCCGTCACACGCCCGCCTGCGTAGTCGCGCGGCATCTTACTGCCTGCGTAGGTATTGTCTCTTTATAATAGTAACAATGTCGAATCGACATTACTGTGCCGTAAACGAATGTCAAAATTAACAAATTGTCGTTTTTCACATTATCATATATGCTACGCAGTTCATTTAAAAGGAGACAACCCTAAAGTTGCGTCGTCAGAAAAGGTAAGAGCACGCGATAGAAAGAGAGGCAACTACTAGGTGAATATAATTGTAAGCCATTAGCGCTGCGCGACCTGAATTGCACTTTATTGTGTCGGAGCAAAAGCCGCTATTTATTTAAATTACTATGCGGGGTGCTGCTTCTGTGCTTGTACTATTAGCACAGAATACATAATAGTACAAGTACAGAAGATCCACTCCGCAAAGTCATTTAAATAAATAGCGACTCTATCCCATACACAATAAAGTGCAATTCAGGTCGCACACCGCTTCCATCCTACAGTTATATTCACCTAGAAGTTGCCTCTCTTTCTATCGCGTAGCTCTTATCTCTTCTAACGACTTTAGGGTTTGTTCTTTTCAATAATAATTAAATAATAGGTACTTAATGTACTTAAATACATTTCAAAAAAACCTAGGCTAGGTACAATCGACGCCACATCAGACTATACATGCTGACTTTGAGGAAATTTGCTTTCTTACGAAATAACATTGTCATTAATAATTAACTTTATTTCGAAAGTAGGTAAGTAAGTACCTACCTAATCTATTATATCAATAAATACCTAGTTGGGTGAAGATTTTTTAGCAAATAAGGCAAGTAAGTACCTAAGAATAAACGATACTAAGAATAATACTAAGATACTAAATAATTATCTAGGTAGTAGACAAGCACTTTTTACGTTTCGATGTCATTTGGAACTTTTGGAAGTGTGAAAAACGTGAGGTTCGGAATATATTAGTATTAAGATGAACGCGGCGAGTGAGTGACTATCGAAATCGAACTGCTAACAGCCAGCCAACGGCGGCAGCCCTCTGAAATTAGTCCGTCCGGACGGACCCGCTGCCTACTTGTAGCTTCGTACCTAAAGCGCGGAGTGCGCCTAGCCTGCTATTAGTTATTCTGTGCTTGCAGTGTTTGGTTACTTAAATACAACAAAAAACAGTGCTTACTCGTTCTTCAAATTTCCAAACGACATAGATAGGTAAGTTAGTAAAAATTGTTTTTCTTGAGTTTGTAGGCATCGGTAGGTATTGTACTTTTTGGAACTAGCTTGTAACGATCAATAATTCATTTCATTAGGTAGGTACATAATAGTACATATTCAAACAACAAGTACGTAGCGGCAGAAATTGGCTTTTGTTTTCTCTTTAACTTATCGTTCGCTAGTAAAAGCGTGGTAACTACGTACTTTGTTTGCCTTCTTCTGGCTCCCATCATCAGACCCTGGAAACTATTTTCCAACAGAGTGCTCGTCAAGACGAATCAAACGAGCCCTAACTCGATGGGTTTGTATCGTTTTATTACAGAGCTCCTGTGGCTTTCTTTCGGCTCCATAATCAGATCAGCTCAGTGACACCATAATATTATATACTTTTTCAGTTCTGACCTTTGTGCAAAGTCTCTAGCTCATCGGAAAGCTAGTATAAAATATTTTGCTAAATTTGTGGACAAACAAACAACAAAAACTAATTAAAACGTGTTAAAAATACACTTTCTTGTTTTAAAAATAGTAACGAATATTTATTTTACATTTTGAGGTACAAAGGGCCTCACTCATTCAAAATGAATATAGTAGCAACCCTAGTGAGTCGGGCAACTTTTGGTACCTAACAATTTTCGAAGACAGCAGAAGTGGTCCTTCTGTAAATTCTATATTTTGTGGTCCAGTTACTGACCCCGTATAAACCAACCCTAAGTACGTAATCAAATAACCCTACCTGTCGAAGTGAGTAGCGAAGTCCTTGAAGGACATCCAGAATTCGCCGTCGTCGTCGAAAGTGAGGCCCAATTCCTCCTTCTCCGATTCCGGGATATAGCGCCACTCTGGAGACCTAGGGAAGAATAGAAGAATTATTGTAAGAATACAAGAATGATGGTAAATGGTGAGCATACGATTCGGCACACGAACTCGCGGGGTAGGGTGAGGTGATTGATTCTGGGGCGGAGCGGAGAGTGTCCTTTCTGTACGGTAGTACATATATTATATCTATTCTGTGATCTGGATTAAAGATGATATGACAGACTACTCTATGACAAATACAAGGTTATTTTTAGTTAATACAAAACCTCTCGTGGTGTTGATCAGACCATCAAACTGAACAACTTTCATTTCAAGTCAAGTCAAAAATAGCTTTATTCAAATAAACTTAATTATTAAGTACTTTTAAATCGTCTATATTTTCCTACCACATTATGGGACCAACCTTGAAACCGCGAAAAAAAATCAGCTGTTTCAAACAGCAGATTTTATTTTCGTGATTTCGAGGTTGGTCCCATAATGAATGTTGTTCAGTTTGATGGTCTGATCGACCCCATGAGAGGTTTTGTATTAACTAAAAATAACCTTATATACTATGTATGACAAATGTCATTTTTTAACCGACTTCAACAAAAGGAGGAGGTTCTCAATTCGATTGTATGTTTTTTTTTATCGTTGTTCGCGCGTATCTTCGACATTTATGGACCGATTTTGATGATTCTTTTTTTGTTCGATTGAGTTTGCTTGCGAGATGGTCCCATTCCCATTTATTTTTTTTTCAAATCGGTCAAGTAATTTTCAAGTAATCCTGAAAATACTATGATTTTGCATCAATTACCTTGACGACTTTGTTATTTATGAACCGAATTAGATGAAGTTTTTTGTGTTGGAAAGGGGATACCTTTAGTGTAGTCATTTTAACTTTTATTTTACAAAAAAAATAAGGCTCATAGTTTGACCTGTATATAGTATGTTACTCCGTGATTATTTCACGTTTGGCTGAGCCGATTTTTCTACCTAAATAATATACTTACCTACACTACCTAATGCAGAAGGTACTGACACTAAAAATAAACAAATAAAAAATTGTTTAAAAACAAAAAAACCGACTTTAAAAAAAACGTGCCTCTAAAAAGCAAGAAATAATATTCAAATCATTAGATACGCATTATAACGTCTATTGAAGTCGGGTGGGGATTATTAGAATAAAAAAAAGAAGTTGTACTTCCCGTACGTACGTACGGTACGTTCGTACCCCACCCGACTTCAATAGACGTTATAATGCGTATCTAATGATTTGAATATTATTTCTTGCTTTTTAGAGGCAGGTTTTTTTTGAAGTCGGTTTTTTTTTCTTTATTACTCACTTGTCGCTCCATGGCCCGTTCCACTCCGCCTCGTTCCCCCACGGGTTCCGTAGTCGCAGTAGCGGTATTTTCCCCTGTCTCCCCGGGGTCTCTATGTCCACGTACTTGACCCGGGTTATAGAGTACGCGTGACCCCGGATTAGACCCACTGGGGTCTCAGCTTCGAGAACGTTGGGGTCTGGCTGTTGGGTAGAAAAAATAACCTATAATATTGTGGTAGCCAGATAATTAAGGACACCGATTGATTGTCATGCAAACGAAGTGACTTTGAAGCCTTGATTCTCCGCCAGGGTATGACCTAGCTGTGATCTGATGATGGCTATCCAGGGACTGAATGGAGGAGATTCAGATCGTTATACACACCCAACTGATCTGATCGGCATTCTAAGAGATGTGTTAGATATGTTCTGATTTGTATAATATGTATGTATGTTTTTTAGAGAATAACATTGTACTTAGACATTTATTACTAATCTCAATACTTCAGTCCATGAGTGAGTTCCTCTTAATATGCCTTTATCAGTATAGTGTAGAAATTAGGCGGCAGTTCCACACCAACAGATATACACGACGATTTTAAAGTCATGACAAAGTTTGAGGATATGTTCAGTCAAAAAAACTGATCAACTTTTTATAAGAAACAACGGTTGAAAAATACGAAAATAATTTTCATTTACAATAATAACATGTAATAAATAACCTTTTTTTCTAAGAGAAAGTTGTTCAGTTTCATAGACTGAACACAACCTAAAATATTGTCATGTGACTTTAAAACACCTTGTGGATCAGGGGTTCCCTATCGTATTTGGGTCGCGCCCCCTTTCTACAAAAAAAAACCCACCCCCCCCACCCAGACAATTCAAAGTCAATAGCAAATTAGAAAAAGAAAATTGACCCAAAACAATGACATATGAACTAAACGGGTCGCCCGCGCCCCCCGTGGGGCGTGCCCCTCTGCTGCAGTTTTCCCTCACCTCAATACTGCACCCCATGAGTGAGTTCCTCTCGTACGCCTTCAGCAGTATGGTGTAGAAGTTGGGCGGCAGCTCCACCACGTCGTACAAATATAGATATTCTCTATCTAAATACTACTATATCTATATCTGATATACAAGGTGATTTTAGTCATGACAAAATTTTAGGAAGTAGTCCATAAAACTGAACAACTTTTTATTGGCTCCGTGCACGCTTTTAGCGCCACCTAGCGTGTTGCAACTTTGTTGGCTCTGACCTGACCGTTTTGACGTTTTGATATGTAATGGCGGCATTGTGACAAAATGTTAAAAAATACTATACATATTGTGTTATTAATGTAAATTTCAAAATTACTGTGATTTGAGTGGACAAAGTGTTGTGTAATCATTTTTGGTCATTTAAATTAAATATGGCAAGTAAGATCTATTCAAAAAGAGTGTTTTATTTTGGTTATATCAGGGTTTGTTTACTTCTTTTTTAGTTGTAGATTTTGTAAAAGAAGAGGATAAAGCTACTTTAATAATTTTACTAAGTGATAATAAACATATATAATTATTCCTGTATCGCTAGTAATAAATTAAATATCGTTTTCAAACAGATTACAGAGCCTTCATTATTTCTACTTTTTGCCACCATGAGCGCTGCCCTCGATTATTATACCTTCGCACCCTCCCAATAAGAAACAACGGTCGAAATACGAAAATATTTTTCATACAGATTAGAATAATAACATGTAATAAAAATACATACAGACATACCGGTCAAAATCATATAGCCTCAGTTTTTTTGCTTCGCCGTAGTCGGGTAATAACCTATGGTTCTAAGAGAAAGTTGTTCAGTTTCATGGACTGACAACATCCTGAAAGTTTATCACGTGACTTTAAAACACCCTGCAGTTTTCCCTCACCTAAATACTGCACCCCATGAGCGAGTTTCTTTAGTAAGTCTTTAGCAGTATGGTGTAGAAGCTGGGCGGCAGCTCCGCCACGTCATATAAATACAGATATTCTCTATCTAAATACTACGTCAGATATACAAGGTGATTTTAGTCATGACAAACTTTTAAGAAGTAGTCCATAAAACTGAACAACTTTTTATAAGAAACAACGGTCGAAATACGAAAATAATTTTCACACAGCTAAGGATAATAAAACCGGTCAAAATCATACACGCTCAGTTTTTTGCTTCGCCGTAGTCGGGTAATAACCTATGGTTCTAAGAGAAAGTTGTTCAGTTTCATGGACTGAAAACATCCTGAAAGTTTATCACGTGACTTTAAAACACCCTGCAGTTTTCCCTCACCTCAATACTGCACCCCATGAGTGAGTTCCTCTCGTACGCCTTCAGCAGTATGGTGTAGAAGTTGGGCGGCAGTTCAGCTACGTCATACATCTCCGTCACTCCGCCGGTGAAATCCTCCATCGCCTCGCACGTGGAACCGCCCTTAAGGGCCTCGTACGACCCGTGCAGTCTGGTGTTACAATATAAATATACTTAAAAAAGGTTTTAAGCATAGACATAGAAAAATTTTCGCTGCGCTCAAGAAGACCAACAAAGCGTGGAAAAGAGAAGCTAACATCATACGGACACGGTCTATGTAAAAAAGAGACAAAGGATCAAATGACATGTGCCAACATTTTTTACAGTAAGAGCCCCTAGCGTCCCGCCTAGCAAATGAGCAATCACAGTTTGTTTAAAATATTTGTAAATCTTATTTATAATTTAAAATAAAGGTATCGTGGAGTCATGGTGTCTTGTGCTCTAAGTAATTGTGATGTAACAAAAAGAAATAATCCAAGTAATCAGACTTTTCACAGGTAAATAAGATATTGCCACACATTTCTCTAAAACCAAATTCCTCTACATTTATTCGTTTATCGACGAAGAAACAGTATGGAACATAGTTTATTAATGTCCTTTGCCGTATATAGTCATGTTTTATAAATCTAAGTCATATTTTACGTATCTCACATAAAATGTATGCATTTGTTTTCGGATCACCTGTTTATTGACATTGTTGTTCTTTGACATTCTATTTCTATGGTTTTAAGAGTCTGTGCTAAAAGAGAGTCATGTGAATGAAGGAAAGAGTGCGCACATGGACATGTTTTTTAAAAGGTCAATTGACTTTGAATTTATTGAGTCATTGACCTTGAGGTCATGGGTTAGCGGTTAATGACCCAAAAGTTGGGTCATATATTTTTTTTAAAAGTTCGGTTCTGGCGCTTTGCTGATCGCTCCCGTGAGTCCCGCGGCGCGTTCGCTTTGCTCACTCGGTTTCTAATCTAACCGATTATGTAATGACCTAAGTTTCTTGTATGGCGACCCCCCCTGTGCCCTGCTCCTGTGTTTGGAAATTAGAGCCGCGTTAGTTTTGAAAGGCAATAGAAAAACATGACAGGGTATTGGTATTGGTGATGGGCTCTTTTCTCCGCATTTAGACTCCCATTTGGTCCGTTATGCGTGAACACAGCATGGTGTGGCTAGTCAAGCCATCCCAGCTCCTTCCAGAAGCGCAGAAGCCTCCTGGGGCGTTCACAGGCTTCTAGGAGCGACCTCACGTCTTTGAGGATTTCTGCCCGGTGTGTGGCCAAACCCACGCACTCCAGGATCACGTGGGCGGCTGTTTCCTCTGCGTCCAGGCATCCTCTACATAGGGGACTGTCTGTCGCATTCATGATGAATAGTTGTCGGTTTAAAGCTAGGTGACCTGTAAGTGTACCTACAACTATTCGGAGGTCTGGACGATTAAGGCTGAGCAGTCTACAGGTCAACCGCGGCGAGACTGCGGTCATCGCCAGCTTGGACTGTCTACAGCTTGTTAGATCTACCCAACGAGTATTATGTGCAGCACGAGTACGTTGTTTTACCCATGAGCGCAGTTGGCTGAACGGGAGTGGCAGGATGGGTATGGGTCCTGCCACTATTGTGGAAGATCCCCTTCTAGCCAGCTCATCGGCGGCGTCGTTCCCGTGTGATCCACATGACAGGGTTTTTCTGGGGTGGGCCATCTTACCTAAGTCTGACGCCATAACAATTTAAAAATTGTTGGAGGTAAGATTGGCAGTTTCTCAGTGATGTGGATTCCGGGTGTAGTGCGCTTCCACCTTCGGCCTTATCGTCACTTAACATCAGGTGAGGCCAAGCACTACCCGTTGTGAATAAAAAAGGAGTCACTTACTTGGCATAAGCCTTCTCGAGCAGCGCGCTCCAGAACTCATTGTTCTCTGAAGAGTGCAGGAAAACAAGTTTCCCGCGGTACGTCGGCAGACGGTCGTCGATCACCACGTCCACCCAGCGACCGTATTGCCAGAAACTAGAATAAATTACAGCAATCATTAATTTAGCCATGGTACGATAATAACGGGTGTAACAAGACACTCAACGAAACCGAAATCCACGCATTCCGCCCATCATCAGGATCATTTTTGTCTTTCAGACTATACCTGGGAAACCAATAGCTACGAAGTTATTAAAGGTCAAAGTCAAAAAATATTTTTCAGGACTTTTATGAAATCTTAATTTATACGTATTTTCTAATTTTTGTCAAAAGAAGCATTATCAAAATTTTATGTATTTCGTAACAAACAAATGGCTACAAAACGTCATTACTCAATGTATCTCATGAGCACGCACATAAACGTTGCCTTTCAACTCGGCCGCACGCAGCTGTGTAGCATACACTCGCAGGCGCGGTCTTTTGTACGCGTTACATTGGGTGGTAATGTACGCAATGCTTTTTTAACACCAAAAATTAAAATCGTTTCCCAGCAATAATATTGAACAGAAATGGTCCTGATGATGGGCAGAATACGTAGACCTCGGCTTCGTCAAGTGTCTTGTTACACCCGGTATACTACGCAGTTATAGCACTCCGAGACAGAGGAAGTGACGTGGGTCTGCACAGGCATACGTCATCTCCGTTATCGGTATTGAAAATAACGTTCATTCATCTTTAATGGGGATGGAAACTGAGGAACTAATGGCACCACAAGCGGTTGTACCAATACATTTGATTGGTTGTTTCAAATATCAAATGTCATTTGTGGCATATTTTAACCAATCAAAGTATTGATAGCGGTTAGATCGCCGCTGGCGCCATCTGCGATTAGCTTTGCGTTGCCAACCCCATTGAACTGTTTCGTTTGCTAAGAGAGACAAATCACTATTAAAATGCACTACAATAATTTTGTAACGAGTGTGACAGAAAAAATATCCATCATTCTTTGCATTGCATGTAACTATAAAGTCGCGAAACTGGATAGTGACGTATGCTGGTGTATCGCCCAGAATGCCAGACCTTGTTTTCTTGGACCATGGATTTAGCAAAGAACAAATACAAAAAACAAAGAAATGCAAAAGTAAATAAATAGAAAAAAAACATCATAGTAAGTAATATAAAAGTTTATAAATAACTAGCGGTCTGCGTGGAAAGGTTTTTTTGGTATCCCTCGGGAACAATACTATGTTCTTCTCTGTACCCCTGACGACGTGTAGGTATACAAAATTTCATGATGATCGGTTCAGTAGTTAAGATGTGAAGGCGTAACAAACAAACTGACTTTCGCATTTATAATATTAGTAAGGATAAAGATGATTACCGGAAATGAAACACTCCAGCATACTCTTCATCAAAGCTCTGATCATCTGGCACCACTTGGAAGAACAATCTGCAACAAATATTATTAATTAATTATGGAAAACCCATCATCTATTCAAAGTCATTAAACTCTTCTCAGATACTAATGGTCGAGCTAAACTGAGGACCTATTACAAAAAAGAATCACGAACGTCGGACGATGTTCGTTGATCGATGTACTTGATTTTGAACCTTATAGAACGTGTAATAGAATTAAATGGCTAAACCAGAATATGGTAGATAGGGACCATCAAACTGAATAACTTTTATTATGGGAACAACTCTGAAATCGCCAAAAAATAAGCTGTTTCATACAAAACCTAATAACGAAAATATGAAAATGTATGAAAATAATTTTTCGCGATTTCAGAGTTGGCCCCAAGTGTCCCAACCCATAGTAAAAGTTGATCAGAATCTGATCATCAGATTGAATCATCAATCATAGGGATCACCCTAATGTACTATATTCCGGTTTAGCTATTAATAAATGACATGTACAGTAGCCAGCAAACATCTTGAAATCCCGTGGGGATTGCGCAAAACGCGTATTTTGTGTATGCGTAGCGGTGAGGGGCGCGCGCTATTGGTCGCTCGCAAGTGCACATGCACGAACTTATCCCCACTCCACCGTCGAAAGAGCGTCAAGATGTTTGCCGGAATCTGTACCTATATGAGTTGATAATGTCACGGAATGGGACGAACATCGTACGCTTATCGCGATGCTTTTTTTTGTAATAAGCCCTCTGGACGCGGGTAACGAGGGCTAATCGTCTACGACATGGGTCTCCAAACTTATTAGCTTAAGGGCCAGACTAACTCCTCCACGAAATCACAAGGGCCAGTTAGGGATATAGCTAGCTCATCTTACCAACATACTGTAAATTTCAGTATTGTTGGTACGATCCGGCCTGCTTTCGCGGGCCGGATTGTTGGTGCTCGCGGGCCGGGGTTGGCCCGCGGGCCGTAGTTTGGAGACCCCTGGTCTACGAGATTCTTGGGGAGGCCTATGCCCAACAGTGGGCTTGATATTATGTTTTGACTTACTTTCTGTATAGTGTAAGGTTGGCGACAGCGGCGAGGAGCCAGCAGTCGCCAAGCTCTCCTTGCTGCACATCGAAGCGACTGTAGCCTTCCACGAATAACTGCGGATTGTCGCTTATTTCCTGAAACAATAAATAAAAATAAATATTAGACAACACCACAAAGATTGTCTGTAGGGTTATTCATGATTGTCGGAAATCTACTCGAAAGCATTCGATTCGAATCTGTTTCCTCCGATATTACAAAAATATAGCTTACACAAATACATTCGATTCACTTTCCGACGCAAAAGCGCAATGCATTTACAAAGTTTGGTAGCATAAGGTAGAAAATAAGATCGAAGACTATAGACTTTCCGATTCGATTCGGAAAGTTGGTTTCCGACAATCGTGAATTACCCCCCCGGATTCCAAAGTAGCTAAAGCACTTGTGTTATGAAAATTAGAGACAACGGTGGAACTACAAACACCCAGAGCTATTATAGAAAAGTTCGTTTTCTAAATTGACCCAGCCGGGAATCGAACCCGGGATCTCGAAGATGGCGACACCATGAAAACCGGTGTATAAACCACTCGTCCACGGAGGTCGTAATAAGAATATTAAGAACAGTCTGCTAGTGCGACTGTCTTGGAACAGCCTGCCTGTTTAGCAGCAGGACTAAGGATCTGAGCAACATAATATGAACGTCGGTTTTTATGGCCGGTAAATCAGGGGTCTTCCAACGACCTGCCCTTAGTTCGGCAGCAGTAACTTCTGCTGATGTGCATTGCATAGTTACTTAAAATCTTCAAAAGCATTGTGAGTGTATTCAGCCTCATATTCGCAATCGGCAGATGTGACGTTAAAAACTATTGCTACGTAGCTAAACTTACACCACCTACGCACCGACAGATGCCTAGATTAGCGCCTATATACATCTGGTTACTTGCTAGGATGCACGGTGACCGCACTGGAAGGTAGATCGCTAGGATAGGAGCCTTGGTCTCATGGTCTTTGGTTGTAAGTCTCGCGCCTACGATACATGTTAGGCAGTCGCCTGCATGTATCGAGGCGCCTAGCACGCAGTGAGGCCGGTTACCAACATTTGTGAACGTTCGCTTTACTTCGATACATACATATCTAGGATCTAGGCGCTAATCTAGGCACCTGTCGGTGCATAGGCGGCCTTAGGGTTTACAAAAGGTTATGTGAACAGAATAGAACTCACCCTAGGTCTCAGCCAAGTGCTGGGCCTGTCAAACCTCTCCTTGTAGTAGAGGCTGCGGTCTATGGCCGGGAATTCTAGGTCTTAGAACAGCCTACTTTCAGTTCGGCAGCATAAGAATCTATCTGAGCAAGAGAATGTGAACAAAACTCACCCAGGTCTCAGCCAAGTGATGGGTCTGTCCAACCTCTTCTTGTAGTAGAGACTGCGGTCTATGGCCGTGAATTCTGGGTCTTAGAACAGCCTACTTTCAGGTCGACAACAAAAGAATCTATCTAAGCAAGAGAATGTAAACAAAACTCACCCCAGGTCTCAGCCAAGTGATGGGCCTGTCCAACCTCTCCTTGTAGTAGAGACTGCGGTCTATGGCTGGGAATTCTGGGTCTTCGAACAGCCTGCCTTCGGCTAGGCAGCGGGACCGGATGTCCTTGAAGTCCTGGTAGGTTGCTGGACCGAACGACGATGGACGGGTCTCGCCTAGCTGAAACAGGAAGACACGTTAATTTTACATAAGCGCCTGTGGGCTAGTGGAATCGAAACCCGTGTAAGACGTAGGGGTCCTGGATTCGATTCCCGGGTAGAGCTCTTTTTTGAAGTCCGCCTGGCTAGCTACCACCATCTTACCTAAGTCTGACGCCATAACAACAATTTAAAAAATTGATGTGTTCCGGCAGTTAGAGGTAAGATAGCCAGTTCCTCAGTCGAGGATTCCGGGTGTAGTGAGCTTCCACCATCGGTCTTATAGTCACTTCACAATAAGGTGAAGGTCAAGCACCTACCCTGTTGTGTATAAAAAAACATCTCTACTATGCTGCCGTGACTTTACAAATTTCCTGATATAAAAGTCTTCTTTGGATCAGTTACTAGACAACTTTTGTTATATTGCCCATCATTAGGAGATTTTAGGAGGAGTAGGTAAGGTAGATAAGTAAACTTAAGAAGGCCTATCTTTATTGAGGATTTGAATTTAGCGGAAAGACGTATCGTGATTGTAACGATTGTAAAACTATTATGCAGTAAACTACAGTCAAAGATGGGCAGTTTGCTCTACATTATATTGATTTACCAACTATTAAAGGTAATCAACGGAATTTAAAATCAATGGGACTATGGTTAAAGCAAAGTAAACGCATATCATACCTCCAAAGTAAAGTCGGATGCGCTAACCAAAATAAAATAATGTATATTATGAAAGTATGGTCGGTTTTTCACATAGACTCTTAATTTCTTCCGAATTGGAATAATTCTTATTTGGTCTTTTATCGCCTTTTAAACATTTTCACATAAAACTTTACGTCCAAAAGCCTATTTTTATTGTATAATTCATCAACAAATTCATTGCATTGTGTAGTAGGTACTTTATGAGTTATATGACTCATAAAAACTTTACCATAAGGCCTTGCATGTTTAGAACAATAATATTATTGTCATTATAAAACAAATAAAGTGACAAACCCAAAACAACTGTTCTCCAGTTGGCATGAACATTTTACTGTCTCTATAGTAGGGGGGCATTTTCAGATTGTACTCGTTATGTAGATCCACTGTTGACCACCTCTTATTGGGCGACTCTTGAGCCTTCTTCACACTTACTTGCCTACTAAAAATCTTATGCCTAACTTGAGGTGAAGTCTCCCGTTCAAAAACTAAAGCCTTATTCGCAATAGCCTTCCTGTTTCCACTATAACTAATGGTCTTGATCGTTTGACTGTCTTCCGTTTCGATTTTGTCTTTGGCACCAACCACTTTAGTCGCCCAAAATGGTTTGTAGGAAGTATTCTCCCGTATCTTAGATTGTTGGTATTCGAAATCTGATACTTTGGCTCTCTTGAAATCATCGAACAGTCTCGCGAATAGACCTCCATCTTTCGCTGTTTCGTCTTTTTTCGCTTTCTGGTCTTTGTTTTTTGTTCTGCTTTTTTGTCTAAGTATTCTGCCTGATTTCGGAGATATTATAGAAACTGATTTTTGTTTCCAAGTTTCTACGGCATTCGTTACAGTCGCAGAGGCGTAGAATGTCTTCAAATGACCAACTTCCTCCTTTTTCCATTTCAGAAACGTTTCCTCTTTCACTTCTTTTGGCATCTTGTAAACACGAATATTGATTTCCTACTGAACTACACAATAATGGGTGTTAACTTAAATCCTTTTAGCTAATGAGTTCAATTGCATTTTTGGAGCAAGGGCAAATGTTTAGTTTAAATGCTCTTTACACAAATGAGTAACAAAGATTACAATGCCTGTAACCATATATAATTATTTTTGTATGAGTAAAAGTGCTATTAATAATATTAATTTTAGTAAGATCATTACTTGATTTATTTTTATAGCGATTGGTTAGGTTAATTTTCCTCGTTTTATGTTGTATGACATTGTAACTCATTATTTTCTATTATTTTAAATATGATTAAAAGATAGCCCGATTTATCAAATTAACTTCTGAAAATTACTCATTACTTACTTTTGAACGATATTAGTATACCACAGATTTATATAGTCTATACCTTGACATTAGTATTATTATCGTGTTAGTTAAACGTCCTTGAATAATTACATCGATTTTTTATACTTATGTTGTAGCTTGATTATAAAGATTCGTATTTATAAACCATTTATATGAATGCAGGTAATTTAATTATCAATTATATGAAAACGTTTATTTTTTAATGTTAAAACAATTACCCTTACATACTTATAGGTATTTAGCATAATAATATAATAAATATTGAATTAAATAAAAACTCAATTTGCCCTTGTCTTCAATTTAAAGTTAAAATTAACAATATTAAAGATTTGTTGATAATACGATTTCTATTACATTTGTTAAAAAACACAAAAAGATTCTGATACAAATAAAATAACTTTTCCCACACAAAGTCACTGATGAAAAACTAACTAAAAATTCACTTCACGCAAAGTTAAAAAAAATAAAAAAAAGCACTTCATGAAAGTGTCCGTTCGGCCATAACTGAAACTTTTGACTGAATAAAGACTGATAACAGTTCCATAAATGTATTGGATACATATATGTACAGTATATGTATATGTGTGTACAGGAAACCCTCTGGGAATTAAGTTGAACGATAAGCCCTGTGTGGTTGTGGAAGCTAATAGGAAAAGCTATAATTGTGAACCAATTTTACATAATAACTTGTTAGGTAATGTGCATTTTTGATCATGACATAACATACCTTGTGTGTTATTTTAAATAGCGACCTGCCCTTGCTTTGTTTCGGTTTTCTATACTTTCTATAAAGATAATGACCTTCCGGAAGAAATTTTCTATATGGTAGTGAAAACCATACCAAAATTCGTTGCGTTAGGAAAAGTAAGCGAAGAGATGCGAATATTTTTTTACAAAATATATTTTAATGAGCGGTTTTCAAAAGGCAGTTTAAGAAAAAAAAGTAGTACATAAAAAGAACTAGATGTCGTTGAACTAAGTAGGTAGCTTTTAATGAAAAATATGAAATGTAATTACTTTTTTATTATGCGTTTGTTGGGTATGTGGTTTGTTGCGTTGTGCGTTGGTAATCCGTTGGCGTGTTACGAAGAACTTTTCTATGACCAATATGATCATTAGTGGGAAATAATATTTAAAAAATCTACCTACTTGAAGGAGCGCCATCTATCAACATAAAATAATACTAAAATTCTCTGCTGTCAGAAAACCGCTCATTGGTTTCCAAATCTGTAAACATAATCTTCAGTATTTTTTTCAAAATGTAAATAATGTATTTTATAGCTAACTTTGATTTTAAAGCTTTTGTTGATATGTAGATAACATATAGCTGTTTTATCTAAAACGCAAATACCAAAATAATGGACGGAAATTATTATCAAAACACTGTTTGTAATTAAAATAAATAATCTATTACACTCATTATTTATTTTTAATTTAAGTAGGCAAACAACTAGTCTAATTTAACTATATCGCTACGGTTTCATATAAAAGGCTTTCAATTTACTAGCTTTCGATAGCTTTGTAACGTTTCTAACTTTTGGGGTTAACAAGAGTGTATGAAGCAATTACAATTATGAATACAAAATGGGCCCCAGAAATTGCCCTTAGGGACACCATAGAACAAAAGGTGTGGTAATGGTTATATGACAGTTAGTTATCGACGGACTAATGCAATGGTACGTAAAAAAGACACCTAAAAACGATGTAATTATGAAATTCCATTAACTAATATACGTTGTTGTTTTTCACAGAGGTGACATATTTTATCGAAAGCTTTTGTGAGAATTGCTTTTTGAAAAGAACTTTTGAGTTTAAATAAGTAAGTATTTTATTTGTATTATTATATTCTGTTTGTGTTCAGAATCTGTATATTATAATACGCAATTCCACTTGATGATCAAGATATCCGCGAAAGATCAAGAATAATGAATTTAAAAAGTATATCCTTTGTAAGAGAATTGAAGTTACCTTTGTGAATTCTGTGTTTACGTGGACAAGCTTTGTTATCATAAAGTTACAAGTAAAATTGAAAAATATTATTTGCTCATAGCTTTATCGTTGTGATAGGCTAGAGACAGATAGTAGATATATTATAACTACATACATAATGATATGATAAGACCCAATTTCAAGGACATTTTTGTTGTTATATTTTGGTTTTATGTTAAAAATGACGGAACACAAACGTCTCGAAATAAGTATAATATACTATTCATAATGCCAATTTGGTAGTGACGACAATGCAACAATATCTTCATGTCCATTTTGTTTCAAAAGTTTGGTACATTTTGAATGACAAACTTAATAAGCCTAATGTGAAAACCACAATGGTAAAAACCATAACTTTTTCTGGACACATCGGTGAGTCATCTGCAGGGTTGATCAATAAGGTTACACTTCAGGTCAGACGTCTAGACTTCAGGCTTCAGACGAAAGAACACCCTGTGAGGAAGTTTTACAACCATATTCAATTACAACCGTTACAGGGAGTCGACAATTAAGATGTTTAAATTGAGGTCTGTAGGCTCTGTACGAAGCTCTGCTCCAAGTTTCAGGTTGTAGAAAATAATTTCGTAATGTAATGATGTACGAGTAAACCAAAATGGTTCAACAAAAGTATTATTTTTATTAGAGGATAGTAATGTTGAATACAAATAACAAAGACTAACCCGTGTTAATAATAAATCGAAATAAGACTTTCAATCGTTTAAATTATTTATTTGAAAACCACAAAACCTGTTGTTATGATGAATCATGAAAATTTTAATGAACCCGATCATGATTTTTTAGCAAAGCAGAACAATGGTATATTTTTGATCATGTTGTTTGTAACAACCATACTCAAATCATAGCTGATAAGATTAATTCATAAAACCATATTTGGCAAAAAATGGCACATTTCGTAAAATAAACAGCCCAAGTTATTATTCGTACAGCTTTCAATCATGTCTTCAAAATAAATTTGTTGAGGTACATAATTGATAGCTGTCTCATAAACGACAATTGATAATACCACGCAATATTGATTGATCTATATTTGCCCATAAATAGATCGAGACCATACATTTACAATGTGACAACAAATTCAAGTAGATTGTTAGAAAATAGAAGAGACATAAATAAAAGTAAAGAGTAGGTTAACAGTTTTTATACCAAAGTTATATTGAAATGTGTAGCTTACTGTTGCTATACACAGTTACAGCGGTCCCGTAATTCAAGGCTTTTAGATGACGTCATCTAAAAACCTCTGTACTTAACTTTAGCACAAGAAGCAATATTTTACGTTTAGTAGTTTTGTTGGTGTCCTCTGAGAATTAGGTATGTATAATAAATGTAATGATATGATATTATGTGCGACTTACAGCGGTAATAAAAGCAAGAGGAAGGCCATAAAAAAACTGGTTCTTGATGATAAAATTGGGCACTGGTTAAGCTTGTCCTGCCAAATCAGTTTGATAGTCTCCAACACTGCTATGCATTAATTTTTAAGTTTTGACTGTATGAAGGTTGGTTGGTATGTTGTACTAATTACTACCAACAAACCAACCTAATGTTCTTACGTAATGACGGGTTTACAATAACAAACAAAATCTTCTCGCCCACGCAATTCCATCTGGCATGGCAGTTCTAATTAATTAAAGCTACCAGAGCAACGTGTAGTATAGAAATAGTGTGGAAATAGATCGAATAATTTGTTAGATCTTTGGCGGTCTATCCTGAATTTGACTACTCGACAACGAATTTCAAATGGCACATATCGATCTTTGATGTCGATTTAACGACATTTTATGGAAAATAGAAAGAGTCACTAGAAATTCAAGAAGATGCGTTCGCTTTAGATGGAACTTATAGCAGAAATTAAAGTTTACTAAGATCAAAATATCACCATCGGATTGATGTGGTCTTGTAAGATCAAAAGTATGGTTGTTGCTCGTGACATATTTATGTGGCACCATAATGTCTGCATTAAAACATTTCCATGTTTGGCTTGAAGCCAGGATTTCCAAGAAATCTATACTAATGTTATAAAGAGGTAAAGTTTATGAGTTACGATCTAGTCTAGTTGGGAGGTGACTCTGTAATTACTAATGAGATAAAGCTGCACTTTCCCTGAGTGGCATATTCCATGTTTTGTGACAGAAACTCCTTCGAGATGTGGAATTCACGCGAAAGAAGTCGTGGGCGGAAGCCTGTTGTCAATAAAGTAGGTTTCAGAAAGGGAGATATCCTCATACGCCTGCGGAGGCTGTGGAACTGTTGACGGGAAATATTTGTAGGTATCAAAGACGGGTTACCTCTATCTGGCAGAAACTAGATGCTCCGAAATTTATTTGGCAGAACACACTTGGCAGAATCTTCTTTAAACGAATATTTTTAAGGCATAAAAATTGTTTAATATAATTATTGTTTGGCAGAATGTTTACATGTCCGAATTTACAATGGCATACTATTCAGATGGCAGAATTTCATTAGGCATAAATACCTTTGGCAAAAATTTTATTCGCAGAATTTCATTTGGCATAACGTTTATTTAGTCGACAATTATTTGGTATAATTTTCACATGGTATACTACAAATATGGCAGAATTTCATTAAGAATAATGTCATTAAGCATATTGTAATTGCTAAAAAATTGCATTTTAACCTTAAATTGAATTAAATATTTGTCTTAAAAAGTCAATATGTTGAATTTTTGTAAATGTTGTGCTACAAAAGTCAAAAACAGAACGAATCGCTACAAAACGGACATTTATGCTGCTTGCTTTGCATGCATGCATGCTTGAATGCTTGTTTGCATGCATGCATGCTTGAATGCTTGTTTGCATGCATGATGCTTGCATGCTTGCCGGGGGTGCAGGGGGGTTGGCCCCCCTGCTCGGGGTGGTCGGAGGGCCTGAGGCCCCCCGCTATAAAGAAAAACTTTTAATGCACGTACCAGTAGGTTAGGTTAGTGTTTTGACCACTCGCAGCGGAGTGAGCGAAGCTCCACAATGCCTGCATGCATGCTGCATGCTTGCTTGCATGCTGCTGGCATGCTGCATGCTTGCTTGCATGCTGCTTGCACGCTGCTTGCTTGCATGCATGCTTGATTGCATGCTGCATGCTTGATTGCAGGCTTGCTTACATGCTACATGGTTGCATGCTTGCATGCATGTTTATTTGCCTGTATGTAAGGATGCATGCAGCATGAATCATGCGTGTAAGAAATACAGATGATTCTGACTATAAACTGTCTTCGATATTATAGTTCTGCCTTTTAATGACTAGGTTAGGTTATGAAATGTATGCCAAAAGATGATTCTGACTATGAATTGTCTGCGATATGATAGTTCTGACTGTGAACTTTCTGCGATATGATGGTTCTACTATTTAATTATTATGGATATGAAATTTATGCCAAAAGATGATTCTGGCTTACAAAATTATGCGTTTTAAGTGTATGATATATGAGTTTATGCCATTAGTTGTTATGCATAATAAAATTATGACATAAAAAGTTCTGCCATAAAACGTAGACTCATCAAAGACATGTTTTTAGGGTTCCGTACCCAAAGGGTGAAAACGGGACCCTATTACTAAGACTCCGCTGTCCGTCTGTCTGTCTGTCTGTGTATCTGTCTGTCTGTCTGTCACCAGGCTGTATCTCATGAACCGTGATAGCTAGAAAGTTGAAATTTTCACAGATGATGTATTTCTGTTGCCGCTATAACAACAAATACTAAAAACAGACTAAAATGAATATTTAAGGGGGGCTCCCATACAACGAACGTGATTTTTTTTGCCGTTTTTTGCTTGTTATTAATAACGACAACAGGTTGACAGTTGAAATTATCATAGATGATGTATTTTTATTGCCGCTATAACAATAAATACTAAAAACAGAATAAAATTAATATTTATGGGGCTCCCATACAACAAACGTATTTTTTTTTGCCGTTTTTGGTACGGAACCCTTCGTGCGCGAGTCCGACTCGCACTTGGCCGTTGTCGTTTTTTTTTATTTATAACGATCGTTAGTGTAGTGTAGCAGTTAGAGATCCAGATAATATGACCCATGGTCACGAGTTTGATTTTTGAACGAAGAAAACGTGTCTCATGTCATGACCAAAGTATGATTTACATAAGTAGGAGGTACAAAGTTGAACACTTCAGTCAGCAACACAAACAGAATACTGAAAGCACCATAAAAAATGTCTACGAAATAAGAATCCGATTCTTAACTGTTGGCAGTCTGTCAATACTCAACTATTTGCGACGAGTCATGGATTGATGTAGAATATTTAAGAGGTGGTTCAGTCACCTATGATAATTAGTATTACAAACAACTACCTACTATACTCGGAGACATACACAAAAGGTCTTAATTTGTTTTGGTTTCTTTACTAACGAACTAATATGAATGGCGTAAGCATGTTGACTAGTATTTGTAATCAGACAGAATCATGTTGAAGCCGTCACACTACGAGTAGTAGGTACGGGCTAGCTATACCTAAACCTCAGACCTAAACTAAAACTATCATTCCGTCACTACGTCACACTTATTTTCTGGACACTATTAACTTCCAGAATAAAATTTCAACCTTGGTCTTATTGGCGCACGCGCACTTAAAAGATGAGATAAGGAGGACAAAGCTACCGCATGCAGTTAGCCTGTGACACACCCTGCGCTCTCAATTGATGAAATAGATCCCAGCGTAGCAAGGTCGGCAAATTATCTCGTTGAACTTAGCAGAAGACTAGAAATAAAACACTTTTTACGGATTACAGAGCGTATATTGCTTAATTCAGATGTTATTTTAGAATTATTTAGTTTAGCAGTAGATGTCGAAGTTAGTATTACTTACATCTGAAAAGGGATTATACCCAGAAGAAACAGTATTGAGAAAGATCTATCGGGATAGGATACAATCCTGCAAAACAAAGGTAAATATCACAATAATACAAAGATTCAAAACTGTAATAGGTAGGCTTTTACAGAAGCAATACAGTAGTAAGAATGAAGAAATTGTATACAATCACTTTACAACTACAGATGAGATTATGATGATAAACTTTGGAGGACTATGGGCTGATCAAAAATAGAGCAAATAATTTAACTTAAGTAAATAATGTTAAAAAGACATTGTATCAATGTTAAATTGAATAACCAAGAAAAGCTACAAACTGAACACAGTTGAAATACCTACATTAGTTTTATGACAACACGATCAGGCAGGCATGTGAAAGAAAACCCATGAAATAAGACACGAACGAACATGCCATTCAAACTAAGGATAGATATGTGGAAGACTAAACAGTTGTTTTAACATTGCCATGAATACACGACCTTCCTAATAAACCAATTATTTACCACACCTTCGTTTTACACAATGGCTTGGCCGAAGTTTCAATGTTAGTGACTAATTCAGGCGTTTATATTGCTGAATGTTGGCTGAACGATAAAAATTTTAGGACAAAGATATCCGATCTTTGTCATTTGAAAACTAGCTAAAGGATTTCGCAATCAAGATTAGCTTTCAGTATTGATTCTACAATTTCCTGTAGGTTGCTATTGTAGTGAGACTGTAGATTTGTAAATACAAGTCAGTCTTGAGTCTAGGCTTTTCACGGAAAATGTGAAGTATTATGATTCGTTTGAATTCTTTGTCGTTATTGATATTTAAGCTTTTTAAAACGTCGTTTTTTTGTGCTTTTTAAACTTTAATTTTACAATACAGATTGGCAATATGTCTCATTTTGATGAAAACAGGGACCCCTTTGCAAAGCGACCTTTCATTTTCGATATGGTAACTTTAGACGCGTTAAATTGTAATTGTAAAATGCAAAATCTAAGTTAGTTAGTCTAAAAATAGGATATCCCAGATAAGTAGTACCTACAATTTTATTATTTTTTCATTGAAAACTAATAACATTGATAAATAGTTCAATAAGCTATAATAAGTTCATTACATATAGTCAACAAAAGCTTGTGTACCATGTGTTGTGATTACACAGCTGACACATATTTAAATGACCTTGCATTATCATCAGGAAATTGTGGCATTGCTAAGCAAATAAATGCATAGGAAAACAATTTATGTTGGTTAGTCATTCCGTGTGATAAAACCACAACTGCACACAGGTTGACTGGCACGTTTGATAACTTTAAAAATAGTCACATTATGAATTTCTATTGCTTGACCAAAAATTATTTAGCACTATTTTTTGTGAAGCCATTATTGGTACCTATGTGTGGAGCTAAATAACTAAATATTATTTAAAAAGCTAATTGTGAGGTTATTGGTCTAAAATCCAGATTAAAAAAATCATACCTAGTCTAAAATGATTCGAAACCATCGAAACGAAACGAAAATCATCAAAGCTTCTTTGTAACTTCATCAAGCAAATTTCTGAACATACAATTTACTGCTAGCATGTAAAGTTAAATCTCTC
This sequence comes from Agriphila geniculea, assembly GCA_943789525.1. Classification (NCBI taxonomy): domain Eukaryota; kingdom Metazoa; phylum Arthropoda; class Insecta; order Lepidoptera; family Crambidae; genus Agriphila; species Agriphila geniculea. The sequence continues at coordinate 10,647,340 of OX038895.1, forward strand.
TTGAAGAAGTGAGACAGCTATTTCTGTCTCTTTTGAGAAGCTGAATTCATCATCATATCAATTTTTATTTCCATCTCACATAATAAAATCTCAACATTGAATCCATCTTAAAGAAGTGAGACAGCTAAGCTATTCCTGTCCCTTTCGAGAGGTTCAATTTTGATTTCCACCTCTCATAACATAAACATTGAATCCATCCATAAAATCTAAATATTAAATCCATCTTGAAGAAGTGAGACAGCTAAGCTATTCCTGTCCCTTTCGAGAGGTTCAATTTTGATTTCCATCTCTCATAACATCAACATTGAATCCATCCATAAAATCTAAATATTGAATCCATCTTGAAGAAGTGAGACAGCTAAGCTATTCCTGTCCCTTTCGAGAGGTTCATTTCTGATTTCCACCTCTCATAATTAAATCTAAACATTGAATCCATCTTGAAGAAGTGAGACAGCTAAGCTATTCCTGTCCCTTTCGAGAGGTTTATTTTTAATTTCCACCTCTCATAACATAAACATTGAATCCATCCATAAAATCTAAATATTGAATCCATCTTGAAGAAGTGAGACAGCTAAGCTATTCCTGTCCCTTTCGAGAGGTTCAATTCTGATTACCACCTCTCAAAATTAAATCTAAACATTGAATCCATCTTGAAGAAGTGAGACAGCTAAGCTATTCCTGTCCCTTTTGAGAGGTTCATTTGTGATTACCACCTCTCATAATTAAATCTAAACATTAAATCCATCTTGAAGAAGTGAGACAGCTAAGCTATTCCAGTCCCTTTCGGGAGGTTCAATTTTGATTTCCACTTCTCATAACATAAACATTGACTTGAATCCATCCATAAAATCTAAATATTGAATCCATCTTGAAGAAGTGAGACAGCTAAGCTATTCCTGTCCTTTTCGAGAGGTTCAATTTTGGTTTCCACCTCTCATAACATAAACATTGAATCCATCCATAAAATCTAAATATTGAATCCATCTGGAAGAAGTGAGACAGTTAAGCTATTCCTGTCTCTTTCGAGAGGTTCATTTCTGATTACCACCTCTCATAATTAAATCTTAACATTGAATCCATCTTGAAGAAGTGAGACAGCTAAGCTATTCCTGTCCCTTTCGAGAGGTTCAATTTAGATTTCCACCTCTCATAACATAAACATTGAATCCATCCATAAAATCTAAATATTGAATCCATCGTGAAGAAGTGAGGCAGCTAAGCTATTCCTGTCCCTTTAGAGAGGTTCAATTTTGATTTCCATCTCTCATAGCATGAACATTGAATCCATCCATAAAATCTAAATATTGAATCCATCTTGAAGAAGTGAGGCAGCTAAGCTATTCCTGTCCCTTTCGAGAGGTTCAATTTTGATTTCCACCTCTCATAATAAAATCTAAACATTGAGTCCAACTTAAAGAAATGAGACAGCTAAGCTATTCCTGTCCCATTCGAGAGGTTCAATTTTTATTTCCACCTATCATAATAAAATCTAAACATTGAATCCATTTTGAAGAAGCGAGACAGCTATTCGTGTCCATTTCGAGAGGTTCAATTTTTATTTCCACCTCTCATAATAAAATCTAAGCACCTTATGAATAAATTATTTTATTATTACTTATCTTATGATAAGTAACTCTCATCCACTAAAATTAGTGGCAATGATCTCAATGAACTGTGTAGGTGTAACAAATGTAATTGACTAACTTGCTTCAACCCACACTGTGTATACATATTTTTGATATTAATATTTTTTGCAATAAAACACTCATTATTTTAATAGAAGCTATATTGTAACTTTTAACAGATGTTTTTATTTGTTTAAAGGTAAGTAGAAGAGAGCTTTTGAATATGTTACACACAGCCACAACTAACTTATATGAATACAATTAAAGATATAAAAACTGTTTAGTTAATAAAGTGATTCTATTATTTTATTTATTTATTTAACTATTTATTTCGGGCACATATTATTAGGTTCTTATTTTGTTTTAATTTTTTAAGGCAGACCAACTATGTACAATTGGGAACTTAATGCCTGGTTTAAACGGGGTCAGTAACATGGCAGTACAGTAGTCTAGTCCAGCGCTGACTTACTACTGGGCTTGTGTAGACACTAGTTTCAACCCAATTCAGTGCTGATTTCTCGCTCGCAAGTCAGTACAGCAGACTAGCCACTTGTACTATTTACAGGCACAGTACGACTTACTTACTGCCGATCCTGTCTACATGTACCCAGTTACTGGGTTCGAAATTCTGAGTCACTTGGTCCAGTCACTGACCCCTTATAAACCAGCCCTTAACATAAAAATATTTTAGACAAATAGCTTCTTAAATTAGAAATTGTATCTAAATTACAGGTTGTTAGTAGATAAGATCAGGTGCATATTTTTATTTATGATTGTAATTACTTTCAAGTTACTTTAATAGAATATTTAAAATTAAAAGAGAATAATCAAAATTAGATTTCTGTATCAAAGAAATAATATGGTAAGTATGTGTAACAGTTTATATAACATTACATACCACTTTATAATTCTTAATGCTCGGCAGAAATCTCTTTTGTTCCACCTCCTTCTTCTGGAAGACCTCATTGATGATGTTCCCGATAGCCTGAGCACCATACTGGAGTATCGCCTGACCTCCTTGGTTCAGTAGTTGCCTTCCAGCGCCTTGTAGAAGCGCTCCGAAATCAGCGCCACCATTTTGCGCCATGGTGGCGTCTCGCACATTTATCTACACTACTTTTATCTTTCTTACTGTTCGCTAAGACATTTTGAGGAGAACTGTTCTAAGAAAATTGGTAAGAATTAACATTTTGCTTTTTTTAAGTTGGCAATACTTATGGTGCTATGTAATACTCCTTTGCCTAAAACTCCTTATATATTTTTTAAACATTTCAAAAGGGAGATTTTAATTCTACGCATAGTGCACTGATTCATCTGGTTGTGAATACAATACTGATGTTGTGGAAACTATGTGGAGGCCAATGTTAGTCAGATTACACAATTATGTAGTGACATCATATATAAACTGTGGTGCTAATTGAACCATAGTTTTTTTACAACTAGCTATGGTGTTTATAGCAAGCAAGTTCATATCTATTAATTATTCGGCTGGATCCTAAAAGACTGATAATGGTTTTAGTTTAAAAAAAGTGAGAAAGTTTTTTGTTTTCAAAGTACGTATTAAGTTATCAGAGTTATTACTATACTACAGGTTTACAACAGTTTATCAGCTTATCTCGACTTAAAATCAACTTTCTATGGTTTATATTTGTGCTTTATATCCCAGAGACTGCAATTTAATTGATTATAAAGATTTTTCCACTTGGCTATTGGGACAGTGTTAGATTTGTGTTAGATTAATAAAGGAAAGTATCACACATTAAAGCTATAATTAGGTCAATGGAAAACATGTAATTTAACACCATAGAAACAAAACATTTTCATAATTTATGTACTCCCTGTAGTAAAATACTAGCTGAAGTAGTAATTATTGCTGTCGGCATACTCGTCTATGATCAAATGATCAAAATAAGTGAGGTCATAGTTGAAAATTGTACGCGAAACAAATTCCACGGCCACTTTCCGAGTTTTATATCGATTTAATCTCTTTTCCGGGTAATTCTTATATCACACAGCACCATAGCGTAATTGCCTTAACTTTAATTCACTTATATTTAGTTAATTCAGCCTCAAAATAAATTAAAATGAATAATAATTGCACAAATAGCACCCACACTTCCTTGAGACGAAAAACTGACATTGACAGTTATAGTTTTTAGTTCTCAGTAGGCTATGCAGCCGCATAAAAAAGTTCTTGCCCGCCGTCATCACAGTATAATCAAATGATCTTCTTAAAGCGGTCGCATTTTTCACATGACAACATGCGATCCAGCGAATGACGTAAGCTTCTCCAAAGTAGATTTTAGTTGATTTTTATTGCATTTTATTTCAGTGACGTTATTAATCCTATGTGAATTCCATACATAATATTTTTATCTTAAATAATCTTCTCTTCATTAAAGATTTCAATAGGTACAAAAAAACATTTTCTGTCTTTTTTCTTCCTGCCTCAAGTACTTAAATATCTATTCTGTGATTTCAGGACATTGGTCCATTCAATCGATGACCCAGCGATCAGCCTGCTGGAATGCACCCTCTATCCAAGTTATGAATAAAAAACCCACAGGAGTTTTTGGCGGGATTTTGTCGAGTTCAGTTCAGTGACTATTTTAATTATTCGCAAATTGATTCATAGTGGATATTGTGTCTTAAAATTGGTGCAGTTTTGTGGTACAAGTGTCTACGCAACTGAACAATATGTGGGATAATGGAAATAGGCGCGATCTTGGTTGTGTGAAGCTGAGACTTTTATTGTAGTGGTCGCTACCTCGGCAGAACTTACCGAGTAAACTGTCTTGATATACTTGCTGCCAAATGCTCCAAGCAGCATTGGAATGTGATGCACCCGCATTTTAATGTAAACTGAAACAATCTACTAGAAATACTGAACTATTCAACACTTGACACTGGCAAAAATTACTTCCAAGAGGAAAGTAGATTGCCAAAACAAAAATAAGAAGAAGAAGAACAAAACCCACAATTTTTAGCGGGAATTTTAAAACGTGATTGGGTAGGGTCAAGACAAGAACCTTATTATATAAAGTTCTTGGGTAGGGTAAGGACAGAGGTGGTCTGGGTGAGTGAGTGTTTTTGTACACGACGTAAGTAAACTAAAAACTTTATACTTATTAAAATCGAAAATAGAGTTATCGTACCTTAAACCTACAGTGCATAGAAAAAAAATGTACTCAGGTACTTACCTTTAAATCCGTCGTCTGTATGGTAAGCAGAAAAAGAAAATATTGTTAATTAATAAAGTTTGTTAACTGATTAAAGTATAGGTATCTTGTCTTCATCACAGTGAATTAATTACTTCTCATATACCAAGTGAAGTATAAAAGTAACCAAATGTACAGCGATAGTATTCTGTTAATAAGTTTTTATAATGACGAAGTTTTCAACACCACACAAAATTTTTTTAGGTACCTAAAACTTTTAGGTACATACAATACCTACTGCCAATAATTTTCGCACCAAGACATGGGGAATGTCCGATAAAAATCAAATTGGCTGAATATTTTTTTATAGGTAGGAATAAGCTCCCTTAGTAATAGAAAAAAGTTTCAGAATTTTCGGTTGCGTAAAAATTAAAAAAAAATAATTAAAGTCTCTTCGACTTCACAAATGTACGAAAGTAACAGCAGAATGGCGATTATACCTTTGCCACCACCTGCCACAACCACAACAAGTATTAAAAAAAAGTTTTGATATTTCTTTTTTTAATACCGTGTTGTGGTTGTGGCAGGTGGTGGGTGGCAAAAGGTATAAATTCCATTCTGCTGTTACTTTCGTACATTTGTGAAGTCGAACAGACTTTCATTTTTTAATTTTTTTTTTACTGTACCGAAAATTCAGAAACTTTTTTCTATTGCTAAGGAAGCTTATTCCTACCTATAAAAAATATTCAGCCAATTTGATTTTTATCGGACATTCCCCATTATGACCTAGTTTAGGTATGTACGGTCAGCAACGAAAATTGTTTAACACTTTAGTATTTGTCATAATAACTTTTTTGACTAATGTTTCAAACCGTGAGGCACCTGTTAAAAAAGTTGCTATGACAAAGTACCAAAGCGTTAATTAAGCGACTTTCATTGTTGACTGTACAGGGTACAGGTTAGCAGCACAATGATGTTATTATTGGCTATTTATAGATAATGGTATGTGGTATGGTATCATTATGCTCGTCACCGTGAATCGTAAGGACCATATCGTCACGTCATCGTCATTGTCTTTGTTTTGTGTCATCGACATCAAGACACAAAGACAGGACGTTACGACAAGAGTAAGCTTGTCTGACGTCAGCTTGACGTGACGCCATACATTACGAATGAAAAATGGAGAATTGGAGACATAGACTTATTATATTATTGGAGAATAGTAATATTTGAATCTAGTTTTACTTAAGTAAGTAGGTATATTAGTATTATGTCTCCCATTTCATAGTTCGAGAGAGGAATAGGGTGACCAACCGTGTGTGCTCATTTTACAGTACAAGCGATCTAAAGGGATTTTAGAAAAAATACAGAACAGAATGAAAAAATCTATGGCCATGTCGGGTATTTTATGAAGTAACTAGCTGCCGCCCGCGACTTCGTCTGCGTGAAAAGTTTTTTTGCTATCCCTCGGGAACAATACTTTTTTTCGGGATGAATGGTACCCTATGTCCTTCTCTGTACCCCTGACAACGTGTATGCAAAATTTCATGACGATCGGTTCAGTAGTTGAGACGTGAAGGCGTAACAAACAAACAAACAAACAAACAAACGGACTTTCGCATTTATAATATTAGTAAGGATATACAGGTACAGGTAAAAGCGAGTCAGACTCGCGCACGAAGGGTTCCGTACCAAAAAACGAAAAAAAAAAACTCGTGTAGGGGGGCTCCCATAAGCCCCCTTAAATATTTATTTTATTCTGTTTTTAGTATTTGTTGTTATAGCGGCAACAGAAATACATCATCTGTGAAAATTTCAACTGTCTACTGTCTAGCTATCATCGTTCATGAGATACAGCCTGGTGACAGACAGACAGACAGACAGCGGAGTCTTAGTAATAGGGTCCCGTTTTTACCCTTTCGAAACACTAAAAACGGGACGTCCTGTAAAATACAGGACAGTTAGCTACATACCTAAATTTTTTTGGAAATCTCTTTCTCACATTCTTATTACGAGTTCTTTTATTCTATCAGTGATCCATAAAAAAATCACTGTATTGAATATTCAGTTTCAGTACACGTACCTAGTACCTACCAACTTGATATTTCTCTACAACATTACATACATAGATAGAACTGAGCATAGCAAGCGGTTTATAAAATCTGTAGGTAGGTAGGTATGGAATGTCTAAACTGAAGGGAACGATGGGCTATTTTTGTCCATGTTTGTGGAATGGCGTTCACCTCCTGGCTGCGGTACAAATATAATCATTGTAGGTTGTAGGCCTACATCATACAATCCGTATTTTGTGACTCGGTATTTATTTATGTAGTTCATAACAACTATCGTATATTATTAGCTGTACCTACCCAAATTATTATGTTCTAACATAATAACTGCAAAAGCTCTAGCTTATGTAGTTAGAGTGTTTTCGCATTTTGCAGCTCAGATAATATCTCGCTCAGACTTTTGAAGTTTTCTAAAGATTTATTTTTGGTGAAGTTTTCAATACATCGTCAATAGCTGAAATTGTAAAAAACTCTTGAGCGAGTATTTTCACAATATCTACCTACGCTACAGGAAAGTTGATTGATATATTAAGGAAAACATTCGAAATAAAAGATACCTAAGGAAAATCTTTTAGTTGCAATGAAAGATAAAGTTAGAGCTTTGAGGAAAATTGGACCGTAGTGAATAAAGATGACTATAGAAATGGTGATTAAAATTCTAATGATGTTAATGTCTCCGCACCACTGCGCACGAGTCATCACTGTGTCAATATAGTACAGACAGAGTGCCTAGTACGAGCACTGAAATGTTATTACTACGTATAGAAGCGACAGATGTACGGCACAAATTCTCGCAGCGATTGCAAAGATGGCGGCCACGCACGCACAGCGCAAGCGCGAGTTGTCAAAGAAAAAGTAGCATGCACACAGATGTGACACATTCTACATAATGATAAGGATATACCTACTTGTTTAATAATATTGCATAAAATTATAATAAAAACGCAATTCAATTAGGTAATAGGTGCATGTTAATACTTACCCGAAAAATAAAAAAGGAGGGTGGGCATTTAGTACCCGCAGTAATAACAATCATTAGGTATCGTCGAAAAGATTTTTTTATAAGAAAAAATATTACTATGGAAACATGGAAAAATATTTACTGACCCAGATCTTTGTCCGGAAATCGCGGGAAGCTCACAAGTGCTAGTTCTAGTTGATATCATAATTATAAATACGATTTTATACAATACTTTGCTATATCTGCTGCTTATAATAATTACTCTGTCATAGCATTAAAAAAAACGAATTGAAATAAAAATCCATAATTGCAATTTAATCTTATAAAATTGAAATTCAAAAGAGAAGATAAGGCACTATCTAACGTTTTTTTTTGCAAAAAAAATCGTTTTTCCAACCCTGCCACCGACGACGATGCCAAAACTTACTACTGATGTAGGTATAATACAGTCATAGCGCTGTGCTAAAATAGCCGAATTAAGTATTTCTCAAACAAAAAATGTAACAAAAACATGTGTTGAAATTTTTTTTTCCAAACTGCCAAGTCAGATTTTGATGCCGCTTTGCACAAGGGTATAGTTGAGGTATACCTACATAAATACAACAACAGTGTCGCTATTGGTTCATAGACCACTTCCCATACAAATTTTCCCACTCTCCTTTCTCATACTCTATCGAGCACTTCTACGCGCGTTTTTTTTTTCTAGATAGATATTCGTGCTAAGTGTAATGTACATGTTACGGCTAATGCCCGAAGTGCGGCTAAACCTAGTTTTAGCCGGCTAAAGCTAGGTGTAGCCGATAGCTGTTGGCTAAAACTAGGTGTAGCCGATTTACTCTTAAAAAAGTTATTTCTGTTGTTTGTTAAAAAAAAATAACCTCGAAATTTAAGGCTCACGCTACGCTGCGCTTCGCGCTCGCCTTAAATTTCTAACCTATATTCGGGACCTACAGGGGTAAAGCAAATCGTTTCACCTAGTTTTAGCCAACAGCTATCGGCTACACCTAGCTTTAGCCGGCTAAAACTAGGTTTAGCCGCACTTCGGGTATTAGCCGTGACATACACATTCAAACTCGCTATTAGCCTCACCTGCCTCGCCACTTGAGCGGGATGAGTATTGAGTAATTGCGGCAATGGAGCACAGTTGTTCCGTGTACGCACCGATGTGCCTCGATAGTAAAATATAGCAGGGACTTAAGATTAATAATCACTTTTAATTTATTTCTTTTTTGAAAAACTCCTAAACATATTTTTCGACTGACATGACAGCGTAAGTTAAGTACCTACAAGGTGGCGGCGGTGTCGTCCTACATCATAGGCGCTTCTTAACGGTATAGAATAATAAAGGTACAATATTGTAAAACTGTGCTATTAGTTCACCTATCCTAGTTTAGTACCTACGTATACAATCTGTATGGTTCACTTTACATAATCTATGATTTTCATACAAAATGTCGGGTCAGTAGAAATAATGTATAAAAAATAGTTTTGGTTGGTTTATGTTGATGTTTTGTTTACATACCGATGATAAGTCACTCCACTATTTTTTTGCTTCGAAGTGGAACAATTTTTACACGTCTTCAATACACAGATCGGCATTTTTATCACCACTATTGCACCGTGCGTTCGCGGTGAGCGTTGGCGAGTGACTAAATGAGTTGAGGCCAGTTGGCCTCAACTCATGGAGCAAAAATCGGGGCTGCGAGGTCGATTCCATACGTAGTAATAACATTTCAGTGAGTACGAGTTGTGTTTCTCACCTCACTTTGCGAATAGTATCGAGTGAAAGAGAGGAAATTATGCGAGTGAGTGAACGAGTGAAAGAGAGGAAACGACAGTTAACTATTCGCAAAGTGAAGTGAGAGCAAAAAACCAACTCGTACTAGGCCCTCTGTAGGAAACAAGTTAGCTTAGGTTGGTCGTTGCACACAAGGCTGGCGAGGACGTAACTCAGCCGAGTGTGCAATGAGCAAAAGCTCACGAGTTTCATACGACGTTTTTCAACACATTTGCGAGGAAAATACAAAGTAATTTACCACACAGCAACAAATTCGACAAAAACAAAATATGATAATTATGGGAAAAGGCGCGTAGGTTTTTTTTTTGTTTTTTTCACACGCCCAATGCAATAACAAAGGGGTGAGTGAGCATACAGCCTACTTCAAAATTATAATTTTAAGTGATAAAATGCAAATATTTTAATATTCTATAATAATGAATGTATAAATTAATTATGATTATTATGAATTATGAATAATTTGATAATAATAAATACTTGTTTGACTTAATTAAGGACTTACACATTTATTTATTTCAAAAATGAATATGAATTTTCAGCGGCATAAAACCTCTTTGTTGTTACTAAAAAAAATGTATTACCCGGTTAAATTGGGAATGCTCTGTTAACTCGCATAGAACTTGCAGTAAGGCACTAATTTAACTTTGTAGGGATAATTCTATAACAACCTAGTGTTTTATATATTATTGCACGCGTTTGTTATAGCTCGGTTTACTGCTCTAAAAGCGATATATTAGGGCTTACTTTACGAGCAAGTGTGTTGAAAAATCTATCAAAATTCGCAGCCAGCTATTATAACAGAAAGAAGAAAGAACTTTTCCTCTACTTTGACATGGCAACTGAAACTGTGAAATATAAACACGATACGATAGAGATAGGTAGGTAAGTGCAGGCAGATAACCATTACCATACCTTGTTCAATTTACGAAGCTAATACCAGAATACATACTAAACATCTGGTAGACGTAGACAGTGTCTGCTATTTATACACAACAACATGTCATTCACTGATATTATGGGAGAACATTATCAGAGAAATTAAATTGAAATTCTGGCGAATGATTTGGGCTAATATTGATAAACGCAGTAAATTTCTTTATGCAAATTAAAGAGTAAATGACGATGAAAGACGATAAGAATATGGAATTTGGGATAAACTTAAGCACAGAATAAATAGTTGGCAATAGCACGTAATAGTAGTTACGTAAGACAAAAAACCGACCATACCTACTATAGAATAAGTGACGAAGACCCGATTTCCTTATGACCCCTACGGCAAAGGAAAAAACTTAAACAAAACAATATCAACCAGTGTATTTTTTATATTTTTCGTACTCTGGGAAAATTCGGATCAACCCACACAATACAACCAAATGAGCATGAGAATTTACGGATGCTTAATTCAAAATCTCTGAGACCAAATATAGAGTAAGCACGTCATTATGAATCAGAATTATAACGCCGGGTCGAAGACATTATGAACTTCTTAGCTTGGACGAATCTTCTTAGTCATCAGAAAAACTTAATGACTAAGGTTTATAACTGTAATTAAATACTACGAGGACTTATTTTACTTGCAATTTGCATATAATGCGGTAATAAGTCGTAGGTACATCACAATTTCACAAATGAACTATAGTATTCTGGGAGCAGTGCAGTGCATACACGGATTTTGTGGAGCTCTAATCTCTTATGGGGTGAAGTGGGATCTTAATAGAATATGATTAGAAGTTTTCCTTTTTCAAAATAAACTCATGACTTGTTACTTAGCTTAGCCTCTTACCTAGATAAGTTTGATTAGAATTAAGAAAATCCTCTCGGTAAAGACCACCCGTGCTATAAGGATCTATTATTAGAAATCTTATTAGATTTGTTGGGGATAGATAGCTTCGTGGTAAACTACCTAGATCGTAAACATTTTACTGTTGTCTTGGTGCCAGGATTGTTGTATTTAGTGTGCGCCAGATCACTTATACACTATGAAACTTTTTATTGTTTATGTCTTCGCTGAAGTTTGTTTTTGCGATTAGTATAATCGGAAAATAATTTCCAACAATCGTAATTGAGTGGAGATTTAGAGTAAAGTAACATTTATGTACCGATAATACCGATTACAAATGCAGGTAAGTAAAAGTCTTGCACAATATTCAAGCTGAGCTGCTGACATTTTTATCTCCGAATCTGGTGACCGTGCATTTCGGAATTTTCGGACTTGTTCAACTGCTTTTTGTCGCAAGCACCGGCCCATAAAAGAACTTACACTTTCAGCTGTTGTACGGTAGATGTAGGTGAAGGTTACCACAAAAATACTTCGACAACTTGAATGGTTTTCTTTAATAGTTTTAATTCGCTTTTAGCAAATACAATTCTTTGAATATTACAGAATCGCAAATCAATCACAAAGATGAGGTATTTTCATTATTACCTAATTACAGGAAAAAATAAAAATTGAAATAAATAATATAAAGACTGAATAATCAAAGGCTTCTTAGTTAAAATCTTAAGGACTCCTTTTAATGAAGCTGTTAGTTTCATAGTTTCTGTCGAATCTGACAACTTTTTTGAATTTAAGGTGGCCTTAACTTTAAGATTCGTTTGAGTATTTGGCCGTTTGTGAAACTGCATTAGGCGACCGAACGCCTTTGTCTCATTTCTGCATGCATGTACTCGTATTTAGTGCCCATTAGTAATTGTAATTTCGCATGAAATTACGTTCCTAGTGCTGATTGTATAAGCACGATTAATTCATTAAAAAACTTGTTACAATTTTGGTAAACGGACTGAGGAGTGTTATTGTTCTGTGGGACTGATTATATTATCAAACTAAGCCAATGTTGTTTTACCACTTGGTAATGCGATAACATATTTATTTTTAATCTAATCATCGCTAGTCGCCGTAGTATCTATCTATAAAATTGGGAATTTTATGCACGGTGCAATTTAAGTATTGTTATTGTTTTTGCTTACGTGTTTTTGTCATAATTTTAATATGTCAAGGTACGTTTTAGGTAGTAGTAACTGTACATGTAATTTTAACTGTGTTCTTATTTGTCCTTAGTACCTAATAAATATTATGTAGTAGGTACCACAGAATACCTAGCAGTAGTCAAAAGTACTTAATAATTAAGTTTATTTGAATAGAGCTATTTTTGACTTTGACTTTGACTTTGACTTTGAGTACCTCACTATAATTTATTGCATGTGGTAAGGAGCCCCTTTTAGAAGGACCAAGAAAACGAAATTAAGAACTATATGATACTTCTTATTCTTTCATCGTGTCGATGATTCCAGTAAATTACTTAGATCACAACGTTGCATATTAAAAATTATTGTGGATAGGAACTTGATATATTATATTAAAGTTACTTACGACTGCTTTGACATCAACAGATGCGCAAACTTCCTCGACCACCTCCTCAACAGCACCGCTCTCGTATTCATCAGCAGGCAACGCGGGGTACAGTCTCCCTCCAGTGCTAAACGTGCTATCATCTTCACTAGGCAATGTTGGGTACAAGCTTTCATTTCCAATTAGAGGCTCCTCGTCCGTACTCCCTTTGCCTTGTTCGTGTTTCAAAAAGCCGCGAACAGCTGACGCTGTGTTCCCGCCTCTATGCCAACCCCATCCGTTGGCGCGAAAATTCTTCGGATAGTAATTAATCAGAGACATGTTTTTCACAAACGCGGAACACTTCACTTGAAATAGACGCAGACGTGCGGTCAAGACGGCGCGCGGGAACTGTATGTTTATTTATCTGAAACAAGTATAACGTTTATGTAGTGAAATGAGTTGATTCACTTTCTCGCGAATGGTTTTCGGCTATCGTCGGCAGGCAGTGTTTTAACCGAATGAGTCACTAGATCAACAGACGCGGAGCGGATTGCGGACGATTGGCAATTGACCTTGCAATTTTATCATCAAACACCGGCTTCTATAAAGGCCATCAAGCATGCTTTTCTAAAAGGAACTTTATTTCATTGACATAGGTAACTGATGGTATATTCTAACGATTGACGTGATTAGACAACTTTTTGTGCACAAGAATGCAATGATGTAAGTAATATCAGTGGATTAGTCTTAGTTTTTAATTTTATTTACTTATGTACGTATAGAAATACTAATAATTGTAAGGACCTGTTCTACAGGTTCCGGATAGCACTATCTTCTGGATTAATTAAAAAAGGGAATATTATTTCTTAGAAATTATCTGTCCAATAAGTTTGGTTTTTGAAACGTAGCCAGACAGACAGTACTAGTCTACTTGATAAATGTATCCTTGAATCCAGAGACCACTAATATCCAATAAAAATGGTTGCGGAAACGGCCGGATTCCACCGAAATGTGTCAAATGTGTCCATCCATACTACAATATTATATAAATCCATATAAATGGAAAATGCGTAAATCCCTTAAAATGTTAAAATCGGTCATTCCCGGTCGCCACCACCAGTTTCACCACCACTGGGGACGACTGGGACTTTTAAAAAAAAAATCCCATTCGTCACCAGTGGTGACCACTGGGATTTTTCTTATAAAAAAATCCCGATCGCCCCTACTGATTTTGATTTGATTCAGATTTTGAAGACAAGGAAATAGACAACATATCCCGGCCGAGCCTTGTATAGGACTTTGATACAAATGTAGATCTAAACACATTATATTTAAAGTTTGGTTTTGCACGAATCGCTCATAAAACATGGGTGCATGTCATAAAGTTGTCGGTAAAACTCTTTATCTCTCGCACCATATCACTTTCTCCCTCGCACTTACAGAGCTTACGGCGTGACGTCACCAAAATGTTGTAAACAAGGCGTTGCCACTGCGCCAAGCGAACTTTTTTAGGTATTTTTAGTTTTTGTCAAATTTGATTCTGTCTATATTTTATGCTGCTTAATCCATGGTTTCAACGATATTGTGTAACTGCCTTACTAATAAACATTTACCCGCGATGTATACGGGTGATACAGCGAAATCTTGACTAATAAACCAATTTTGACAGTTCCGTGACATACGCCTGTTGTAACAAGTGGGTAATTACTATGGAAACTTAAACTGTCACTATACACTCACGGGACCTAGTTTAACTGATGTGTAATAGTTACACACTTGTAAAACGGGTGGGTTGCAGTTCTTTATTAGTAAGGCGGTAAGTATAAATTATTTAAGAGATATTTTTGACTATTAAATAATCGATAGGTGAGTTTGAAATAAAAAAAAAATTAGTGAAAAAAATAGTACCTACTTACAGGTTTTATAAGTTCATAATTAATTATCAAAGCATTTTTGTTACATACAATATGTACCTATACATGCTAGGTCATAATAACTCTTATGAGTAGGTACCAATTCAATAAATATTGTTAAAAAAATGTGTACGTATGTAGCGGCATCTACCATACCACCCTACCATACTACTATCATTTCCTACATTGGTGACCCCCGACGGAGCACATCAAGCACCTTCAGCAACGCAGCGCAGCCATCACTCCTCATACCTTATCCAGCATCCGCAGCAGTCACACCGCAACCAGACGCACAGCAGCCAGCACCAGCCCTCAAGGTTCCATCGCAGCATCATTGACGACGCTTCCTGGACCTTCGGCAACTCTCGACGGCATTATCCCGACCTGGTCTTCGCAGCCCACTACTGGAGCATCACTGGGCCCTTACTCCGGCGTGGCAGCTCTGCGCATCTCACCAGCAGCTCGGACCTACCGTCACCTTCCACTGTCCCGACTCACCGTGGACACGGATTCTACCTGCAGCACTGGCGGGCGCGCCTTCCTACCCCACAACGTCTCGACTCACCGTAGACTGTCTCGACTCACCGCAGACTGGGGCATCTCCTGCAGCACTCTACTCTGGCACTTGCATAGCTCTGACGCACTGACAGCTGAGCTTGGACATCCCTTGGACTATCGACCTCCGGTCTCAGGGGGGGAGTGATGTAACGGCATCTACCGTACCGCCGCACATAGCAACACGGTTACAACAAGATTCAACCACCATGTTACTAGATGGCGCTAGTGTCGAATGAACACAAAGATTAGTAAGGAACAACACCTCGTAGTATGGAGAATATATGGAGAAACCTACATCTCGCTGACGAAGTTTTCTCAGCGACGCAGCATATATACAACTGCCACTGCCAACCACCATCGGTTGGACCGCGGTCCCCGGGCTAAGATCACCCAGCCCGGAGGAAGATCTTCCACTTTGGCCTTCCTATCAGTGGCTAACCTTTCTCCATACTACCATACCCTACTACATTTCCGACACGTATAAAATAATTAGGAAAATATTTGAGACTCCCTTTTAGCATCTATGAACCAATATCCCAGTCGTCACCACCTTGCCACCACTGGTGTCGAACGGGAAATTTTTAAACAAAAAATCCCACTCGTCCCCAGTGGTGGCGAAACTGGTGGTGGCGACCGGGACCGCTTAAAATTACTTCCAACAACCACACTCTACTACCACGAAAAATAATTATAGGTACTTACTGACGGAAAATTATAAAAAAACTCCACAATTTTCCTTCCTTATTTCTGTTTAGATTCGACTCGCTTTGATTGAACGATATTTCTGGACACTATTAAATAGCATAGACTTAATTAATAGGCAATTTTTGTTTTATTTCATTTGTGAATACAGTTATTTCTTAGATGTAGGCATCGAATGATTTTTTTTCATCCCAAAACCATTTGTCTCTACCGGGATTCGAACCCGGGGTCTTTAGCGGTGGCGCATGAATTTATACAACTAGTTATTCTGTGCCAAAACTCGTTCATAGCTTTAGGTATGTACCTACGGTCAACGGCACGCTGGGTTTCCACGACAGCGTAATGATATTCAATCAATTTTATACTTAAAAGCATAAATTCAAAATTCAAATAAATTACAGATTTTAGACAGATTTGTATAACTTCATGTGCTGCTGACTGTACTAACTTCTAGTTAAAAAACACCGTTCATAATAGAACCTACCTACTTTAGTACTTAGGTACCTACTGAATCTTTTACGTACATCATATCATACATAGCCCAGTTAAACCCATAATTTTAACCAAGCCCCAGACAGAACACTCCCAAAGGTGCGTTCGATCACGTCACCATTTTGACCTCTTTGCAGTTTTTTAATTAGCGAGAAAATATTTTATGTTAGTTAGGGGAAGGTTTTACAAGGTAACTAATGTTGTAATTACAGGAAAGCTAATTTATGAGCCTTTGAAGTACCTACGTATTTAGTATGAATGAACAACCTATATACGTACGTATTAGAATGTCATAAAGTTGTTTTGGAACTTTGTCATTCTTTTGTTATCTTCTTTATTAGAATTTATGTTCTAAATACGAGTACGTCATCTGCACAGGGTAAACAAAAATCATCTGCCACGAGTTTGACAAACTAATAAATGAAGAAATTAGGAATTAGGTAACTAGAGCTGTAGACGGAAATGCCTACGATTTTCCCCATATCTCCGCCATTTTGAAAAATTTCGATAAACTGAATCGAAAAAACTCTATGTAATTTATGGGACGCTCTCAAAATTTCATGTAAATCGGATGAGATGAGATAGAACATAGAACAAACGAACAACCACCGGACGGACATACGAAAAAGAGTATTATCTATGATACAAAAGCATTTTTGGCCAAGCTGAAACGGAGACGCTTCGGTCGCGCTTCGCGCTCGCTCGCACAGTGGTATACGAGACACTCGCTCGGTCAATAGAATATGCCATTCATTTGGCATGACAAGTACACATACCTTACCTACCGTTATAATCACTGACATGAAATATTTTTTTTTAAATATAATGCAGGTCAATGGTTATAATTATGTATATTAGTTTATACCAAGAACCTTATATTCATACCTACATCACGACATACAGACAGGCTGCACAGGCTGCAAGCGGCGGCGACACTAGACTGTCACAACTCACATCTGTGTTTCAAGGTCGAAAACAAACACAACCTGTTGTTTATTTTGTATGCAGCGAAGTTATTATGAATTTGGCATCTATCAAAATAAAGATCGAACTTGTTAGAATTTTAAAGCCAAGCGGAAAGTTGAGACGTAGTTCTCCTTAATGATTAAATTAGGAAAATGTTACAGAGGAAATAACAAGGAAAACCACTTACCAACTATCTCACTCACACTAGGTGTGAGTTGTGACCATAGATCACCGAAACCACAGAACAAGAATTCTGTGACCGAGACAAAATCAATAGTTGAGAAAAAAATGAAGGTTTCCCCGCCATCCATGGTACTTAAGTAAGTATTTGTATTATTAAAATGAGGAAATGTATAATTTCAATAAATTTATTATAGTTAATTTAAACAATATTAAATTATTGTCATAATTATTTATTCTAACTTTACTATTTCTAAACGAAAAGCTTATGTCACATGTCACCTCCAAATAGTGCGGTGCATAGGGCATAAAATACGCGTTGTGATCGTATCGAGTTCTTAATTTTAAATTGCTTATTTTTCAATAAAGGCACAGAATACATAGGTAATAGTATAGGTAAGTACGTCGTGTTACAAAAATCCCTAAAGCCAAATATGATAGATAGGGACCATTAAATAGAACATAATAAGTATTTATGATATTTTCATTACATAATAAACTATTTATTTTTGTATAAAACAGTTTTTTATGATTTCAGAGTTGGTCCCATAGTGTAGGAATGAGTATAGTATTATGGATGAAGAGAGGTAGCCACTGATAGGAATGCCAAAGTGGAAGATCTTCCTCCGGGCTGGGTGATCTTAGCCCGGGGACCGCGGTCCAACCGATG
This sequence comes from Agriphila geniculea, assembly GCA_943789525.1. NCBI lineage: Eukaryota > Metazoa > Arthropoda > Insecta > Lepidoptera > Crambidae > Agriphila > Agriphila geniculea. The sequence goes on from OX038895.1 coordinate 10,665,763, forward strand.
ATGGTTGGAAGTTGTATATATAGTTTTGGTGGCTGAGAAAACTCCGATAGCGAGATGTAGGTTTTCTCCATATTGTCTCCATACTACGAGGTGCTATTCCTTACTAATTGTGTTTATTCGACACTAGCGCCATCTAGTAACACCGGTTATGAATTTTATCGCAACCGTGTGTTGGTATGTGCGGCGTCGTAGGTAGATGCCGCTACATCACTTCCCCCTGAGATCGGAGGTCGATAGTCCAAGGGTTGTCCAAGATCAGCTGTCAGTGCGTCAGAGCTTTGCAAGTGCCAGAGTGGAATGATGCAGGAGATGCCCCAGTCTGCGGTGAGTCGAGACAGTCTACGGTGAGTCGAGACGATGTGGGGTGAAGGAAGGCGCGTCCGCCAGTGCTGCAGGTAGATCCGTGTCCACGGTGAGTCGGGACCTGTCCACGGTGAGTCAGGACAGTGGAAGGTGACGGTAGGTGGAACGTTACGCATTGCTGGGGTGAAGCAATCGAAAATCATGGCGAAGCACTTGCAGTGTCGCTTGATATTTCGAAAGCCTTTGACCGGGTCTGGCACGCTAGTTTGCTGAGCAAGCTTCCAGCGTATGGTTTACCTGCTGACTTTTGCAGTTGGATTTCGGATTTTTTGAGCGAACGGTCGATAAGAGTGGTTATTGACGGCTGCTCCTCTGACCTCATGGCTATAGAAGCTGGAGTTCCTCAAGGATCCGTTCTTTCCGCAACGCTTTTTTTGCTGCACATCAACGATCTGCTCATGCCCGGAATTGTTGGGTATGCAGACGACAGCACGGTTGCGGAGAGGTATTTGTCCAATGCAAAGGCCAGCAAGGAAGAAATTGGTTCCTTGAGAGAGGCCATGGTGGAGCGGACGAATACGACTTTGAGTCTTGTCTCCCAATGGGGCGACAACAATTTAGTCACTTTTAACGCCACCAAAACGCAGGCATGTCTATTCACTGCAAAGAAGAGTCCTCTGAACTTGACTCCTACTTTCCGAGGTGTAACTATACCTGTCACCGACAATCTCGATCTCCTTGGCATAAAGTTTACTTCCGATCTCAACTTTGGTGACACAATCGAGTCGAAGGCTCAAACTGCGGCCAAAAAACTAGGCATCTTGAACAAGGTTAAGCGATATTTCACGGCGGGACAGCTTCTAACTCTTTACAAAGCGCAAGTCCGGTCGTGCATGGAATATTGCTGCCACCTGTGGGATGGGTCCGCAAAGTACCAGCTAGCCGCACTCGACTCGGTTGAACGCAGAGCCAGAAAACTCATAGGGGATAGTGCGCTATTAAAAACCAAGCTTCACAGTCTTTCCCGCCGCCGTGAAGTGGCTTGTCTGGCGGTGTTCTACAGACTATATTTCGGAGAGTGTGCTCTTGAGCTGCATGAGCTCATTCCGCCATCCCCGTTCTACCATCGGACATCCAGACGCACGGCGGGGTTTCACCCCTATTTGGTTGACATTCCATGCATGCGCACGAAGCGTTTTTCATCTTCCTTCTCAGCAGGGAATTCCACTCCTTGGCTGGAGCCAAGGAGTGGAATTCCCTGCCTGCGTCTGTATTCCCGAAAGAATATAACCCAGCGATATTTAAGGCACGAGTGAATAGGTTTCTTCTGGGCAAGCTCGCTTCATCTTCGGCCTCTTCTTAGCCTTATGGTTCTCGAATGTGACCAAGAGTAAGCCCATTTAATGTAAAAAAAAAAAAAAGGTCAAAGCTGCTGGTGAGATGCGCAGAACTGCCACGCCGGAGTGAGGGCCCAGTAATGGTCCAGTTGTGGGCTGCGAAGACCAGGTCGGGATGATGCCGTCGAGAGTTGCCGAAGGTCCAGGGAGCGTCGTCAATGATACTGCGATGGAACCTTGAGGGCTGGTGCTAGCTGCTGTGCTTCTGCTTGCGGTGTGACTGCTGCGGATGTTGGATAAGGTATGAGGAGTGAAGGCTGCGCTACGTTGCTGAAGGTGCTTGATGTGCTCCGTCGGCGGTCATCAATGTAGGAGATTGTAGTTAGGGTATGGGTTGGTAGTATGGAGAGAGGTGAGATAGCCACTAGTAGGAAGGCCAAAGTGAAAGATCTTCCTCCGGGCTGGGTGGTATTAGCCCGGGGACCGCGGTCCAACCGATGATGGCTGGCAGTTGTATATATGCTGCGTCGCAGAGTTTTTTTTGGTCAAAACAGGAATGTATTCGCCGGCATTCAAACATAAAATGTAGGAAATTGTAACTTTTCTTATTGAACAGAGCAAAAGGCAAAACGTACGTACCGCTACACATAGTAAAAGTTATTCAGTTTGATGGTCCCTATCTACCATATTTGGCTTTGGGGCCTTTTTTTGTAGCACGTTGTTATAGTAAGTATAAGGAATCTCTAAAAAAACAAATTGCCTAAATATTTTTTTATTGGTAGGAATAAGCTTCCATATTTATATAAATTAAAAATTCGTTAAGCGGTTAACAGAATACATCTACCTACCAAGTTTTAACTGTGCAGTCTTAATACTTTCGGAATAAAGTGGCTGTGACATACGGACAGACAGACAGACAGACATGAGGAATCTATAAGGGTTCCGTTTTTTGCCATTTAGGCTACGGAACCCTAAAAAATCCAAATTAATGGTTGCGTTGGTCTTTTTTTTTTAAATTGAATTCGTTTTGGTTTCGCAAAATGTACAGGTAACAGCAGAATGGAATGTCTTCCAGGCAATGTATGAAACCGCGGGTTTGAGGTGACCAAACTCTAAATAAATTATAAACATAAAAACTAGCTTTTCATACTTTTACGGAACACGTTAATCAAGCTTTTTCTCTAGATAGAGAGTCAAAATGAAATTGTCACTAGGTGCATTCCAACAGACTAACCACTGAGTCATCGGACGCCATAGAGTTCATTTTATTTTTTAACCATTTCCATTGTTGGAGTGCGTTTCATCGAATATTACTTATGCCCATATTTTTGTCCATATTTTTCCGAAAATCTATTTAATTTTGAACCTTAATTAATCACAATACGATTACAATGACAGTACTGCCAATATGCGTCATAGGATGTATCCGATGAAATCAGCGAACTAAAATTTATGGAAAAAGCATTCTGCTTAAAAAAAATGACACCTCACGAAAATTACAACTAAGTGAATGGAGCTTAAAATACTGGTTTTTAATTATGCAGTACAAAGCGTCTGAACACTGGTTGCTTATAAGCGAGCGACCACAATATTTATAGTTCATAGATATATTCTATACTTGAACGAAAAAATAAGACACGTTGTTTCTGCATCTTTTTACTGCCTATGCCTTCTTTGCGTCTTTTACACCATTTAACTTAACGACGTAATTTCTAATTAAATCTTTCTTTCTTTTTGTTCTTTACAATACAAAATGCAAATATTGTAAAGAATTCTATTGTCAGTCACCGAGCGTGTGGCTGGACCGACTAAAGATGCGCGTGTTGTAATTTTCTGGCCCCGTGGTGCCATTATTTAAGCAATATTTGTTTGCAATTACACTTCCACAAATTTTAGTTCGCTGGATGAAAAGCACTTTAAATTGTATACTGTGGTGTCCAATGACCCAGCGATTAGCTTGCTGGAATTCACCAACTGTCATGGGCTGCGGTCCGCATGGCGATTGCGCTCAAATCGATAAAATCGACAAATGACAGTTGGCGAATGCGAACCGCTCGTAAGCGCGCTAATGTTTTATTCTAACCTCAAATACAAGATGGAATAATTGCTAGATACTATTTTTGCTCTCTAAAGCGATGATAATGATGAAGAACGTTTGATTATTGAGTCGTTTGCACCCAACATCTTTTTTTTTTTCAACTTTTTACATCAACCACCTTTTTGGATAAGCTCCAAATTAATATTAACAAAATATTAACCAATATAATGCTCTATCCTTTTGTTGTGAAGTGAGGAAAAGATCCTTCTAAAACGAACTCTCTCATTTTTTGATTTTTTGACGAAATAACATTCTGACACATGTTTCGTTTGACAGTCACTTATAACTTTTGACAGGACGTTCACAGTGATCACGCTCCGAAGCATGGTCGCTGTAAGCCCAAGATGGCGCTGGTAATGACGTCATGAGTGACGTCACGCTAGATATTGTAAACGCGCTAACGTGCATGCGGACCGGCTGTTATCGCGATAATATCGATATTATCGCTATGGGGACCGCAGCCATGGTGTCACGCACGCACGTCACACTGGCTGTCACTGTCATTGTCATGTCATTTTTGTTATCTCGTGTCTGTATGTCGTCGGTCGTGTTTGTTTAGTTTTATCAACCACGTGCTGTTTTCAACTAAAATTATAAAATGAAAGTCCTTTCTGAGGAACGAACGAAACTTCTATTCGAAAAACTAACAAAATAGTAAGCATTACATCATTTAGAGACACGTTTGGATAGTACATGTTTTACTTTCTGTGACTTCGAAGTGTGTCGATTTTATACCTATTCTAAACTGAATTTAGTGATTTACAGACATTATATTCTTGTTTTCAGCATTGGAGTTAATGTTAAGCTGCTGATAGACAGACCTGATGGCACATACTGTTTCAGAGAGAAGAAAGATAGAGTATATTACATATCCGAACGCTTGTTACAATTGGCTCAAACTGTGAAGCCGGATCATTTAATATCAGCTGGCACATGCTTCGGAAAGTTCACAAAAACGAATAAATTCAGATTACATATAACAGCCTTGACTTATATTGCACCGTATGCTCCATACAAGATTTGGGTTAAACCTTCCATGGAACAACAGTTCTTATATGGCCACCATGTTATTAAAAGTGGTAAGTGGATATTTACTATTTTAAATTATTTATAAAGAAGGTTATTATGATACACAGGGACTAAAAATATTGTCCTCTAGTGGTTCACCCACCCATGTAAGATGCGAGAGTCTCAGGTTCGATTTCCAGGAGGGTACAATTTGTACTCGGTACCATCTTACCTAAGTCTGATGCCATAACAACAATTTAAAAACTGTTGTGTTCCGGCTGTTAGAGGTATGATAGTCAGTTCCTTAGTGATGAGGATTCCGGGTGTAGTGCGCTTCCACCTTCGGCCTTATCGTCACTTAACATCAGGTGAGGTGACGGCCCGTTGTGCATAAAAAAATCTATGATAAACACAGCTAGAAATGCCAGTTTTGTAGTATATATTAAAGATAATACATTTATTTAAACACTTGTGTTACTGGTATTGCTTTAGCTTAAGTCCTTACTTTAAATAGTAGAAATCTATGACATATTTGTAATCTGCTTCTGCACAGTTAAATATTAACTCTGTTGACTTTAAAAATTTTGGTCTTTGAATTTACAATAACTATATTTTTAGAATTAATAAAATTGATACAAGATTTTACAATGCATTGTTTATTATATATCATGGTCGTTACGTTCCCTCAAATATGGTTGAGCGAAGCGATGGCTGGTCCATGCGTCATGCTCGTGAACGGGTGCTGCCAGTGGAAATGGGTCTGCTTCTGAGTACCTATCTTAACGCATATTGAATTGTAAGAATTGCATTTTTACTTTTTATGTCTTGCATCAAGTGTCTTTTGGTTCGAGTAGCAGACAAGACAGAGTGATTTCTCAAATTCTCAACTAGTTGAAAGTTATTTACTCTCACATTTACCTATCTGAATGTAGTAGATATATTTAATTTTAACCTACCTACCCATTGTGTGCAAACTTTTGTTAATTATTGTGATGGAAAATGACCTCACTTTAAATGTGGAGCTCATTTTTCAATGTTGACGACTCTGTATGAAATATACAGGGAGAAAAAAGCAGCCCTTGATGAGTTTCTTGCCGGTTCTTCTCGTTACAAGGTCTCCCGCTTAGGGTTTGCGAACCGATGGCGTAGCTTCTATGACATTCACAAGTGATTGTAACAGCCTAGACTGAATAAATTATTTTGAATTTTAATTGAATTTTGAATTTTTTTGAATTTTGAATTTATAGTTTGTAAATTTTAGAAACAAATTTTACTTAGTTGTTATGACAGCCTTAAACTCGTTTAGTGACAAATAGTGTCTAAATCAGGGATTCCCAAAGTGATTGATATCAACCCCTTGGTGTCGAATTAATCAGTTTTCCAGGGGTCAACATAAACTTATAATGATTATTATTAATTTCACTTGATGTTTGATAGGATTTTTAAAGTAATTTGGCTATGGGGGTCTGCGGTATCAGTTCATTTTGGAAAAGGGGTCTCTAGCCCCTAAAAAGTTTGGGTATCCCTGGTCTAAATCAATGGTGAAATTGGCTCTAAATAAATAAAACCCTGTCAAATAAAACTATAAGTTGACAATTTCATTCAGTAAATAAAATTATATCTGTATATTTAATAGTTTTTTCTCAATTTCAGGTCTTGGCCGGATAACAGAAAACACACCGAAGCACCAAGGTGTAGTCATATACACGATGGGAGATGTTCCCATAGGTTTCGGAGTAGCGGCACGAACGACAACAGAGTGTCGGAATGCTGATCCGCTAGCAACTATTGCGTTCCACCAAGCTGACATCGGAGAGTACATTCGATCAGAGGATACTTTAACGTAGTATTAATAAATTTGTTTTAATTTTATTTTGATTTTATTATTTCTTAAACATTTTCTGTTACATAATGGGAGATGTTCCCATTGGGTTCAAAGAATCGGCACGAACGACCACAGAGTGTCGGAATGCTGATCCGCTAGCAACTATTGCATTCCACCAAGCTGACATCGGAGAGTACATTAGATCAGAGGATACTTTGACATAGTATTAATTTTATTTTCATTTTATTATTTCTTAAGGTGACTCTACCACCGTAAATGGCGCCTTCAGAGGTTTTTATTTAATAAGTTGTTACTGGGGAATGTCCGAAAAAAATCAATTTAGCTGAATATTTTTTTCTAGGTAGGAATAAGCTCCCTTAGTGATAGAAAAAAGTTTCAGAATTTTCGGTTGCGTAAAAATAAAAATAAAAAATAAAGTCTCTTCGACTTCACAATTATACGAAAGTAACAGCAGAATGGACATTAAACCTTTGCCACCACCTGTCATAACCACAACATGGTATTAAAAAAAAGTTTTACACAAAACGTCAAAACTTTTTTTTTTAAATACTTGCTGTAGTTGTGGCAGGTGGTGGTAAAGGTATAATCGCCATTCTGCTGTTACTTTCACACATTTGTGAAGTCAAAGAGACATTAATTTATTAAAAAAAATGCACGCAACCGAAAATTCTAAAACTTTTTTCTAAAACTAAGGGAGCTTATTCCTACCTAGAAAAAAATATTCAGCAATTTTTATTTTTTTCGGACATTCCCCATTGTACAGAATTTAAAAAAAACTACGTAGATTTTTTAGGCCCATAGTCTAGTATTTTTAGAAGGTATCACTACATGCCCTCGTAGTCATTCTTAGAAGTAGATAACAAATGTGTCGAAAACTGACACTTTTAGCAGTTCTGCTATCTACTACCTAGCAGTGACTACGAGGGAATGTAGTGATACTGTCCAAAATACTAGACTATGGGGCCTAAAAATTCCACGTAAAGTTTTATTAAAATTGTTTAGAATTACAATATTAAATAAAATTCGGTCAGGGTACATACCTTAAGAGCGTTTATACAGTACACTAGCGCCACCATTGGAAAAAATACCGGCCAAGTGCGAGTCAGACTCGCACACGTAGGGTTCCGTACCAAAAAACGGCAAAAAAAACACGTTTGTTGTATGGGAGCCCCCATTAAATATTTATTTTATTCTGTTTTTAGTATTTGTTGTTAATACAAATACACCATCTGTGAAAATTTCAACTGTCTAGCTATCACGGTTCATGAGATACAGCCGGTGACAGACAGACAGGCAGACAGCGGAGTCTTATGGTTCCGTTTTTACCCTTTGGGTACGGAACCCTAAAAAACATAGTGCTTAATTCCTTGACGCCACCGCGGCCGCATGAGGCCGGCAATTTGTTTACGTTTTCTTCTTTTGTTCTCTTGTCTTCTCTGGTGCAAATTATTTTTAGGGAGGTGCAAATTGTGAATTGTGTTCTTCTAGTGCACTCTGAAGAAGCTTTGTGGTACTTTTTATTGCTTAAACAATTTTTTCTAGTCTGTGCACAATTTCCAATGGCGGCGCTAGTGTGCTGCCAAACCCCTTTTAACATACATTTTCTGGTAAACTATGAGCTAAACTTAGGATTATGTCAGATAAATATGCAGTATCTTGTAGTAACAGCTATTAGACAAAAGCTTAGAAAATACAACAGAAAATGATTTGTTGAATTTTGTAATCCTTACTAATATTATAAATGCGAAAGTCCGTTTGTTTGTTAAGCCTTCACGTCTTAACTACTGAACCGATCATCATGAAATTTTACATACACGTTGCCAGTGGTACCGAAAAGGACATAGGGTACCTTTCATCCCCAAAAAAAGTAATGTTCTCGAGGGATAGCAAAAAACTTTCCACGCAGACGAAGTCGCGGGCGGCCGCTAGTATAAGAATACATAAGTTTTTAAATAGGTTTTCATACGTTTTTAAACATAAACGATGCTATTCTGAAGAAAATATTCTTAAATTCAAAAAACATTTAGAAAGTCTTCCATTCTCAGATGTTTATAAACACAGTAATTTAAATGACGCATTCAATGCATTTTACGACATATTTTGCTTACTTTACGAGCTGTGTTTCCCGATAATAAAACGGAAAATCATGAATTTAAATAAAGTTACATGGATGACTAAAGGTTTACATAAGAGCTGCTATAGGAAGCGGTTCCTACGCTATAAATATTACTCTACTAAAACGTCTACAGATCGAAACAAATATAATAACTATAATAAACTACTTAAGAAATGCATTGACAATGCGAAAAGACTAAGTAATAAAAAATTTGTGCTAAATAGCAAAAATAAATGCAAAGCAACATGGAAGGTTATAAAATCTGAAAGTAGTAGAGCAAATAACACAAACTTTATTAATAAAATAGTAGATAATGGAACTCAAATCACAAGTCCCACCAAAATTGCCTTAACATTTATTAATTATTTTAATGTTAAATCCGAGGAAATCACGAATGTAAAAAATGACTCTTCATCATCGTCAAATAATCTAGTCAATTCAATATATCTGAAGCCTATAAACGATAACGACACAAAAAAAGCGATAATGTCATTAAATAATACTCCAACAGTAGGGTTACGACTCTGTTTCTACCAAAGTACTAAAATATTGTGCAGATGAAGTATCTGGTGTGCTCACTTATCTCATAAATTTATCCTTAGAAGAAGGTACCTTCCCAGAGAAGTTAAAAATCTCCAAAATAACACCAGTACATAAGAATGGAAATAAAGATGAACACGATAATTTCGTCCAATTGTATCAATTTCAATCTTTTCAAAAATATTTGAAAAGATCATGCATGGCCATCTTGCTTCTTTTTTCAATTCACACAATATAATCACAAGTAACCAGTATGGCTTTCAGAAAAAAAAATCAACAACTCATGCAACATATCATCTTATTGAGGAAATCTTGCAAATTGTAAATAAAGGCAACTATACGTCAGTGGCGGATACAGGGGGGGGGGGGGGGGGGGGGGGGCGCAGGGGGCGCGCGCCCCCCCATGCGTGACCCGCGTCACACACATAATATAAATAATAAAAATAAAAAGAATTTATTTACGGCTAGTACACTTAACTAACCAGTCTAAAACAGGCAAAAAACAGAAAACAATAATGCGGGACGCGGGTGGCTGGAGGGCCAGCAACCATCAGAATCAGAACACATACTCCGGGCAATGAAAAATACTTTGTTCGCAAAAATCACAATAAATCCTACAGAGGTGATTTTTGGAAACATGATTAAAATAAGTTTGTCAATGATAAATTTCACGTTTTCCCCAAAATATCTGGGGTGCTTTTTTTACAACGGTGGTTTAAATATTGTTTTTGTCTTAAAACATCGAGATTAAATCGTACACAAAGGGAATTTCCTTTATGAATTTCTTAAAACCATTAGAAATGAAACCTCAAAAATCACCACTTACATTTCAGAGGAATTTGCAAAAAAGGCTAATAAATAAAAAAAAATCATAACTCAGAAACAAATATTAAAAAATCAGTGATTTTGCAGTATACAGTTTCTTATAATTAACTATACTAAAAACAAAATTTTCACTCAGGTGACTAATATAGTTTTTTTTAAATGGGTTTTCTTCATTTTTAAATATGAAGCATAAATTCTACAGTCGTAAAAGTTCAATAATATATAGTGTAATAATTAATAACATCTTAAAATTAAGTAATCCCTCAATTCTAAGTAGAGGATTTCTCGAAATTTACGAAAATATCAGCAAGGCGGAGCGTAATATAGAGTGGTGAGAGAGCACGAATGGCAGGCGCTCTGTACCTACGAGCGACGATGACGCGACGGCGCGCGGCGTGTCATGCATGAGTTTCCAGGCAATGAAAAATACTTTGTTCGAGAAAATCACATTATATCCTACAGAGGTGATTTTTGAAAACTTGATTAAAATAAACTTGTCAATGATAAATTTCAAGTTTTCCCCAAAATATCTAGGTTGTTATTTTACAAAGGCGGTTTAAACACTGTTTTTATTTTATAACATCGAGATTAAATCGTACATGAAGGGAATTTTCTTAATGAATTTCCTAAAACCATTAGAAATTAAACCTTACAAAATCACCACTTACATTTCAGAGGATTTTGTCATAAAGGCCAATAAAAAATAAAAAATCCTAACTCAGAAACAAATATTATAAAATAAGTGATTTTGTAGCGTAAGATTCCCTGTAATTACTATATTAATAGCAAAAGTTTTCACTCAAGTGACTATTATAGTTTTTTTTATTGCGTTTTATTAATTTTTATATAGGAAGCATTAATTCTACAGTCGTAAAAGTTAAATATTAAATAAGTATTTACTTTTAAAAATTAAGTAATCCCCCAATTATTCCCAAAGGATTTCTAGAAATGTACGAAAATAAATATCAACGCGGTAGTGCACGGAAGGACGGACGCGCGTAAAGTAGGTAATCGGCGCGCGACGGTGGGTGGCGCACAGTGAAGCCGGTACAAAAGGTTACGAATATTACGATTATTTCGGTAACTTTTCAACATTTGTATAAGTGATCAAAACATTGTTTCGATGATCTATCGGAACAAAATCAGGGTTACTCAAAGTGGCACCATTTTCGCGACAAAATATAATTACCTATAGTAAATAAACAAAAAAAAAGGTTTATTTACGTTGAGTTTGGTCAACGAAAGATGAGACTGGATTGGAAATGGAACTAATTTTGCGCCTTATTTTAAGTTCAATATCCAATTACTTAACCTCTAAACGTTAATTAAACAGGGAAAGTGGCGCCACCATTTCAATCTCATCTTTCGTTGACGTAATCTATAGGAAAAAAAAAACGAATTTTCAAAATTATTTTTAGATGAAAAAACCCATCAAGTCCAACACGGAATTCTCGGACTCGACGCGAGTACTGAGTAGGGTGACTTGCCCAATACCTGGCCCCTATTTCACATACAGGACAATTGTAAATTACAATGAATATTTGATGTTCGTTGTGGTATCTGCGCGTTATGTAGTTTGGTCAGTATATTTTCTAAATTCAAATTAGCTGACGCCATGGACACCAAATTGTCATTGTCACTTACAATTGTCACGTCTGTGAAATAGGGACCTGGCCTTTTAAGGAAGTAATTGACCATGACAACGAAGTGATCCTAAGATAAGAGTAGGTATCTGTTTTTCCTTTTGAGGTACCCTACAAACAAGTCATTGAGGTAAGCCGTTGTTAGGGCAGTAGGGGTAAGGGTAAGAGAAGGTACCTAACAAAGTAATTTAAAAACCTTTTATTGAAATTACCTCACATTAGTTATGTAATCTATATATATAAAAGGGAAAATCACTCACTGACTCATCACGAAATCTCAGAAACTACAAGTGCTAGGAGTCTCAAATTTTGCATAAGGTTTTCTTTTAGGGTGTAGGTGCTCACTAAGACGGGATTTTGCGAAATTCAATCCCTAAGGGGGTGAAACAGGGTGGCAAAGTTTGTATGGGAGAAAGCGATTCCTTGGCCCGATTGACTTGAAATTTGGCATAGACATTCTTTAACAAAATTAACTGAATATGTGTTTCGTATTTTCTTGAAATGTATCCCCTAACAGGGTTGAAAAGGGGTAGAAAGCTATTTTTAGGGTGGTTGACTTCGATATCGGTATCAAAACTTCTTAGTGCATTTGTACGATTAAGAAAAATAAATGTCAGTTGTCAGGTTGTCACCTCCCCTGAGATTGTAATTATGTCACCGCACGAGCTGACATTTCATGTTGTATAAGATTTTATTCTGATTTTCACGACCTATTTTACGAAATATTAGTCTACTTATAAAACGTGACAAAATCTAGCAAATATCAGATATCTAACGTGACAAGGAATGTGGTGTAAAGTGTTGAAATTGAGAGCCGGATAATAATGCACAACATAAGTTGCACCCGACATAATTTGCAATGTCACGTTATTTTAGCCAGGAACCAGGAACAAATAAATATACATAGATTTTTATTTAAAAAGAAGATACCTACCAAACTATTAAGTATGAGTATTAAATGTTACAATACTAAATACTATTTTTGTTTTACAAAAACGAGCAATAAGAGCTATTTATCAACTAAGTTCTAGAACATCTCTTAGGGATAGATTCAAAGAAATTGGTATATTGACAGCAGCATCACAATTTATATTAAACTGCATACTTTCTTACGTCGCAATATTAACTTATATACAAAAAATAGTGATTGGCACAATCGGAACACCAGAAATAAAGACAAACTTGTAATGCCTCAGTATAGATTAGAAAAAATCCGTGGTTCTTTCATAGGTCTTGGTATAAAGTTTTATAATAAAATTCCAAGTAATATTTTAGATTTACCATTTGAAAACTTTAAGACTCATGTAAAGAATTGTCTTCTTAAAAAAGGATACTATACCGTTAAAGATTACTTAATTGATAAAACAGCTTGGTCGTAGATTTTCTATTCTATGTGAAAATTGGGAGAATTGTCCTACCTACTTAAAATGTATTGTAAGCTTTTTGACTCGACGCCTTAATGCGGGTAGCTTTAGTATGTCATGCTCACTTTAAACATTTCTGCGGTGGTGTCGTGTGAGGCGGGTCGTTACGTTCCCTCAAATATGGTTGAGCGAAACGATGGCTGGTTCATGCGTCATGCTCGTGTACGGGTGCTGTCTGTGGGAATGGGTCTGCTTCTGTCTGCTTGTTTAAGATAAACTAGTGGCTAAGTGAGCTGTACTGTAGACCTTGCATTGAAAAGTAAATTGTTATCATCATATAGTGGGGTTCATGCTGTTTGGTATATTAAGTATTTGGTATATTCGCAGCTAGATGGCGCTTCTAATTTTGTATTTTTGAAATGTGTGAATTATTTATTTCTTTAGGATCAGTTTTTCGAACTGTATCCAATATTTCAAAAAACTGGCCTGACAAAAAAAGCCTATATAATTTTCAAACCTGCTCACAAAATTTCACGAGAATCGGTTGAGAAATGCGATCTGTAGAGGAGAACAAACCGCGCCGAAAAACAGGGCAGAAATACGTTTTTTTTTACATATCTCGGCCATTTTGAAGAAATCAAAAACTGGCCTGACAAAAAAAGCCTATATAATTTTCAAACCTGCTCACAAAATTTCACGAGAATCGGTTGAGAAATGCGATCTGTAGAGGAGAACAAACCGCGCCGAAAAACAGGGCAGAAATACGTTTTTTTTTTACATATCTCGGCCATTTTGAAGAAATCAAAAACTGGCTTGACGATAAAATTATATATTTTTTTAAATCTGGTTACAAAATTTCACGAGAATCGGTTGAGAAATGCGACTTATAGAGGAGACGTTCGAGAAAATCCTTAGGGAACCTTTAACCAGGATGAAAGTATTCTATGTTTTAACGTCCTGCTTCGCTACGCAGTACGCTTGGTGTAGACGAACCTCGCAAGGCAGGGCGTTTGCCGCTTGCGTTGTGGCAGGCCTCGCGCTCGACATCGCACTCACGCTCACCCGAGGCCTGCCATGCGCGAGGTACGTTCACACCAAGCGCGCTGCCTAGCGAGGCAGGACGTTAAAACATAGAATACTTTTATCCTGGTTAAAGGTTCCCGAAGGATTTTCTCGAATGTCCTTGCGAACGAAGTCGCGGGCGGAAGCTAGTAGAAAATAATATAATAGAAAGCGGGCTTTGATTTTACTGCATGCATGTGCATTTTGTTTCTGAGAAATTATAATAGACCATAAACTCCACACGTTTTTTTTTTAGACATTGACCATTATTCTGTGCCAGATGTGGATACACCAGCTGGTCGGTTTTTCTAACAGTATAATTCCCGAAGATATTATTACAACAAAAATTCATCGTAAATTTTAAATTAGTTTAACTTTTGATTCAGTGAACCAATTGCGATGAAATAAAGATTTCATTAATTTTGCAAGATACACCATATATTTGTATGTAAACATTATTTAGTATTAAGTTAGCGCTTTTTACATTTTTAGCGCACCAACATACAGACAAACAGACAAAAATTGAAAAAATGTTATAAATGGGTTCTACTGGTAATTTTTAAACACTCCAATCACTTTTTTTCAAAATATTTCCTTTGTACAGACTCAACTTTTCTACAGATTTATTATATGTATAGATTAAGAATTGTAAAAATGGCAGTAAGCAGTCATATGGTTTGCACTCAGTAACGATCTGACCAGTGACCTACGTCGTTGTGCCACGCATTGTACCATTTTGGTGTCAAATTCTAGTTACGAGCAAGTTCTGGGAAATAAAATTTTAAATACTTACTGATTTCTCAATCCATTGGCATTTATGTGATAAAACCTTAACCAAAGAATGATTTGAAGTGATATTTTTTCATATATTTTTATTAGTTAATTAATAAAAGCTTGTTCAAAATTAGGATTAAAAAAACCGGCCAAGTGCGAGTCGGACTCGCGCACGAAGGTTTCCGTACCAGAAAACAGCAAAAACACGTTTGTTGTATAGGAGCCCCCCTTAAATATTTATTTTATTCTGTTTTCAGTATTTGTTGTTAAAGCGGCAACAGAAATACATCATTTGTGAAAATTTCAACTGTCTACCTGTTGTCGTTATTAATATCGAGCAGAAAACGGCAAGAAACTCACGTTTGTTGTATGGGAGCCCCCCTTAAATATTTATTTTATTCTGTTTTTAGTATTTATTGTTAAAGCGGCAACAGAAATACATCATCTGTGAAAATTTCAATTGTCTAGCTATCACGGTTCATGAGATACAGCCTGATGACAGACAGACAGACGGACAGCGGAGTCTTAGTAATAGGGTCCCGTTTTTACCCTTTGGGTACGGAATCCTAAAAACTAGTCAAAAATCTAAATTCGGCCGTTTTTGAAAGGGTGGCCGAAAATAGAATAAATATGATCTTATATTTGGACAACGGTCAAACTTAATAAAAGTCTAATATAATTATTTTTATGATTAATAATAATAATTATTAAAATTATTGAACATACAAATAATAATACTAATAATATAAAATGATTTAAATTTAACTCAGATCTCATATAGGGTAGGTGCACCAGTGAATAAACCCTTAAGGCGATTTGAAACTTTAAAAATTACGAATACCTATTTCTGGATGACTTTGCTATAATAATGGCACTACATACTATTCAGAATTTATTAATGTTCAATATAATATCTTCAGTATTTCTGAAATGCTTATAGTTATTTAGATAATCCGAATTTTACACAAAAGTACCCCACCCAAATCACCAGTGAATGAACGGCAAAATCCAGTTGACGAATGTTTGAAATCCAATAAATGAACTACTAGTTTCATAAGGTGGATGTAAACAGAAATCGTTAATGGTAAAACATATAAAATTTCAAAAGAAACCTAAATTCTAAATGGCGCACGATACCCAACCCACTGCTGGGCATATGCCTCTCCTGAGGCTTGCTTATTTTCCTTCCTGGAATCCTCCGGATGCTCCTGGGGCTCTGTATGACCTGTATCCTCACTTCACGTCTCTGTTTCATGAGTTGAAGAGTCAGATCGAAGAGTTTATTTTACTTAGGACAGCCAATATTAAAGAAATTAGACCTAAGTATTTACCACCATATTGCTTTATAGTTCACATCAGCTATGTTATTCTAATTGTTTTAGAAGTGGTCTAAAATTAAAAACAAAAAAATAATTAATGTAAATATTAAGAAATGTATAGTTCATTTACTAGTTTTTTAATAATCAGTAAATGAACTAGGCATTTACTATAGAAGAATCTTAAAATTTTAAAAACTAATTAATGAAAACCCTAGTTCGAAGACTGGTCCAAAGATTGACAATGATTTACTATAGCTATCCCCTAAATATGAACAAACTCCTTTAAAAGTTAGACACAAAATAAGCCTAAACCAAAAAATACGTTAGATCCTATGAATGAACACCTGGTTCATTAACTAGTTATTTCTCAATTTTTTGATCCAGTACTTGAACACCCCTATATTTTGTTTAAAATAATGAAATTCTTTACAATCTGCTTTCTATTAGACGAAATAATCATTATTACATCTAAGAAACTAATTTTCTTTGTAGAATGAATCATATATCAACTTAAAAGCTATTATCAAAATATGTTGTCGCACCATAGTCCTTAGTACTGGTCCATAGAAACAGGAACACTACACAACGTGTGTACTTTGAGCAATCGCCATTTAGAAAGTACGGAACACACATAGTCGTCTGTGCAGCCAGTTAAGGTAATAAAGTATGAATTTTCATTAAAAAAATTCTGTTGCGTGTAGAAAACAAAAGATTTCTTATTTTATAGAAAAATAACACATTTGTTCATTCACTGGGGGGTGTTCGTTCACTGGTACACCTACCCTACTTTTCTTTTTCTATAATAGATTACTGCAAAAGAAATTTATAAAACAAATATTATAAATATTGCTGACATCCAATCTTATAAAATTCTTATTACAATACTTATAGATCTAAATGAAAAAACTTTCCACTCCAAAAAAGAACTTAATTATTTATAATAAAATAAAAAATATCATTAATAAAATAAAAATAAAACAAAAATAAAAACTTTTGAATAACTTAAAATTAATTTAATTTAGATATTTGATACCACAAATCAACATTTGAATTTATTTTTAAAATTATAATATTTAATAGTAATCAATGTAATATTAATAATAAATATTCACGGAAAACTTCCGAATAAAATCTATAAATTCCTAAATAATTATTATTAATATATTAACTGATAAAAATAGAACTACCTAGCATTAAAAATATTAGTGTGAACATGACTGTATTAATTATTTTTATTAATTTTTGATAAATAATGTTTTTGATTAACATTCATAATTTTGATATGATTGTTGTTATACTCATATAAAGAACAATATATAGCCAACAATATTTTTGTTGATTTTGAATAAGCCTAAAATTATTAATGTTGATAAATATACAATAAATGCATTCAAGTATTAGACTTGACATAATTTTTTATTTAAGCTTATTTTTCGTAGATTTTTGTTATGCCTAATATGATTAATGTTGATCGGAATAATAATTATGTTAATTATTTTATTTGAATGTCAATAAAAACAATTGAAGTTCCTAATTAACGTGCTTATTTCACCTTAGCCGAATTTAGGGAAAAATGGGTCGAATGAAGGGCATACGCGGCCGAATTTAGGAAAATTGGGTCACTCGTCATATATTATTTTTTCATAATTTTACTATTATTGTTTCCTTGATTTTCTTATAATTATTATAAAGAACAACCATGTAGCAATCGTAAATAACAAAAATTACAATGCTGTAGTTCAATTTTAATATAAATATTTTAGATTTAATCTCTAAAATTGCTGACGTGGCCGAATTTAGGGCATTTCACCCTAGGAATGAAAGAGAGCACCAAACAGGCGAACCGACCCCAGTCGGTGAGGGAGCGGGTGTAAATGAGAGAACTACATACACGTCCGTTGGTGCGTAATGAGGCCCCGGTTAATCACTACGGTTTCGAGAATACCTGCTGTCCTTGCACTTGCACCGGTCTGCGCGAGCTCATACTAGTGATACTCGATCGTCGTATTTATGCCGCTTTTTCTTAGCGGACCTTAACTTATCTACTAACCCGAACTTCTCGCAACTCGATGCGAACAGTTGCAATCAATTTAGTGAAAAACGATCAAGTGGTAGGAGTGGCAGACAATAAAACTTAAGAAACCCGCCAAGCGATTAAACTATTATGTATTGGGGACGAAATGATATTTTCGATCTGTCACTTGACTCCGTCTATTAATGGCTAAAACTTCGTATGCTACTCATAAAAGCTGGTGATTTTTTTAATGAGGGTTTATTGCAAGGGTAGAAATGAAGACGAGATAAAATATTTGGTGTAGGATTTTTTGTTGACTAAAATAAATGGCAAAAATCACGTAAAAACATAAAAATCACTAGATATATTAAAGTCACTGGAGTGAAAACTTAAAGATGCTCCTGGATTAAGCTTAAAAACATATTATAAATAAATCACCTTGTGTACGATTTATTAAGATACATTACTATACTTTCTCCAAAAATATGAGTGTAACGCACCCTATCTCTTTAACCTTAAACATGAAATCAGTGATTATTTTTTAATTAAATATTAAGTATGTAAATAAGCAAACGCATCATAAATCTCCACTGTAGAATTTAATGAACATTACTTTCCAGAAGTTAGGTATTTTTTACCTATATCTCATAACGCTTATGGTGGAGAGGAAAAGCAGCCATAGTAAGATGTTATAATAACCCTAATCCTTATTTAGAAAAACGAAAATGAACTGTAGGATTTAATGTGATCAAAATTTTATTTTGCCTGGACTACTAGGGAATGTAACGATACCGTCTAAAAATACTAGACTGTAGGTCCTAAAATCTCCACGATAATCATTATTAAAATTGTGTATTAGAATTATAATATTAAATAAAATTCACCGCGGCGCCACTTTCGCTCAGGGTACCACCTTAATGCGAATAAAATCTATTCTAAAAAAAATCTATTCTATTCTACGTTTAACAACAACACAGCAGCACAAACTATTTTTTAAAGACTATAAATTAATGTACCTAACAAAATCCTGTTCTGTACCCGTAGCACGAACAGCTATCGAGAAAAAAAACGGGCGTAAAATTACTCGATAGAGCATTATCTATGGAAATTTTAATTTCGCTATTCGGCGGTAGATGGCGCTGTACAAATTACTAATACAAAATTGCACTATCGAATGATTTTACGCGCGTTATTGTTTTCGATAGCTGTACCCTTAGCACTAGGGCATGCAATATCGGAAGGTTATCAATTCCGGAACTGAGTTCCGATATTGAGACCCAATATCGGAATTCCGATACTAGTTCCGGTATTGGCAAAAAATTTATTAATGTTTTTTTTCTGGGAAAATATGACGTTTAAATCTCTTGTCAGTCTTCTGAATGACTATCAATGCGTCCCTTTCTCGTTCTTATAGCAAATAATCGAGAAGCACTGATAGCAATTCATAAAACTGACAAAGGATTCAGCATTAACATTAATGGCGAGTGCCTAGCTGTAGAATGTGCACACGCACGCTTATTAGGTCGCAAATGACGCATGTACGTTAAGTTTAGCCGATACACCTGCGTTTTGCCAATGATGTAGTTCTAACGGTTGAGACCTTGGAAGACCTGAACTCAAGACCCAAGTTGAAAATCTTTGTAGTGCTTCCTAAAGAGTGGGACTTAGGATGAACATGGATAAGACGAAAATCATGTCGAATGCCCTTGTTCTACCCGTTCCAGTTCATGCTAGGAATACTTTTTTTTTTAATTGAAAATAAGTGAGCATTTGTCTAATCACACCTGCACGCGTAGCATGACCACCTCGAGAAAAGACTCGACTCAGAGAACAATGGCTTGTCTACACCGAAACGTCAATTTTGTCGACAAAAGTGACATTTCGGTGTAGACAAGCCATTGTTCTCTGAGTCGAGTCTTTTCTCGAGGTGGTCATGCTACGCGTGCTGGTGTTAAGTGATGATGCGGACTACGATGGAGCCTATTATTTACTTACATAAAGCCTATTATTCACTCTAGCCTTGAAAAGGCCCAAGTTATAACTAAGTATTAGGAAACACATCGGCAGGCAGGCTGTTCCACTCCTTAGCTGTTCACATTATAAAAGTGTTAGCAAAATGATTTGTGCGGATGGTTGGAATATCAACAACATAAGGGTGGTTTACGCTAATCTGCGTCTAGTGCTTGGATGGTGGAATGGGACTGGAGGAATTAATTCGTGTAACTCCTTCGCACACTCTCCGAAGTGCATCTTGTAAAATACCGACAAACAAGCTATTCTACGGCAGTGGTCGAGGCTACTTAGTTTGGCATTCGTGAGTTCGGGGTCTCCAATAAGTCGCCTAGCCCGTTTTTCGACCGAGTCCAGAGGGGCAAGCTCGTATTTGGCTGATTCGTCCCAAAGGTAACTGCAGTACTCCATGACCGGTCTGATTTGCGCTTTGTAAAGTTGAAGCAGTTGATGCGGGGAGAAGTAACGCTTAGCCTTTGAGAGGATTCCAAGCTTTTTTGCAGCGGTTCCAGCTATGGACTCTATATATTCATAATTCACCGAAGTTCAAATTAGATGAAATCGTCATGCCAAAGAGTTGTAGCTGATCGGTCACTGGTACAAATGTTCCACGGAAAGTCGGAGAATGATGGAATGCACTTCGTTTTGCAGAGAAGAGATACGCTTGTGTTTTTGTCGCAATGATCCTTACAAGATTGGCATCGCTCCAGTCTGAGACATATTGAAGTGCTAGGTTCAAACGTTTGACTAAATTCTCTCGACAAGACTCTATTTCTTCTCTGTTGGCCCTTGCATTTGAAAAATATCTGTCCGTTATTGTGCTATCGTCTGCAAAGGTAACGGTATCTAACCTTAGACAGCGACATCCCCGTTCATGGAAGAGATCTTTCGCAATCGTCGTTGACTACAACTCGGATTTGCAGCACTCGGGAAGCTTCGAAAAATATTCGCGTCCAACTTACCTGTCTCTTAAAACGAAAGTCGTGACTAGTGACGTGATTGACAAGTGTGTGTTGCCAGTGATGACTTGCGGCAGTGAAACGTGGGCGCTAACTATGGGTCTAGAAGGCTCAAGATCACCCAGGTACCCAGCGTGCAACGGAGGGAGCCACGCTCAGTGTTTCCCTGCGTGATCGAATAAAAGAAGAAGAGGTCTGTAGGAGAACTAAATTAACCGACATTTCTCGAAGGATTGCTCAGCTAAAGTGGCAGTGGGCGGGACTCATATCACACATAGCGGGAAGAACCGACGGCAATGGGGCAGGAAAAAAATCTGGAATGGCGACCCAGCGCAGGATGAGTCTTCTTGGGTCGGCTCGGCCCTCGACAAGGTGGCCATATAAGGATGATAAATAAATGGCAAGTAGGTGACAACAAACTAAATTAATCAGGCAGCAAGGTACTGTAATGTCGTGCTTCGCACTGGGTGGTTTAATTTTTCATGCAAATATGAATTTAAACAACTGTAGCTGTAGCTTTAATTTTCTTTGGCAGAGGTAAAATGCGCACCGATGTTCGCTAGTTGATGTAAATCGGACATAAATCTGTAACTATCTGACTCTGTACCGATGCGAGGACGTGTGGGAGGCGACGGCTACACGTATGGTAAATACTGTAATCCATCGCCATATAGTAAATTTTAACCATGGCAAGTAATTTGTATGGAATGTTCAATATTTTACTTTCCATGGTTAAAATGTACTCTATGGCGATGGATCACGGTATTTACCATGCGTGTAACCGTCGCCGTTGACGCGGATGAAGGAGTACCAGTGTGGAATAAGTGTAAATGGACGCGTTCGCTAAGCAAAATTATATTAAAAAACGACATTTTGTGATATCTATCAATATCGGAATTACGATATTGGGTCTCTCAATTCCGGTATTGAAATATCGGAAAAATCTGTCCGAGATTCCGGAGTTACGAGATTCCGGAATCTCGGAATGCATGCCCTACTTAGCACGAACAGCTATCGAAAAAAATAACGCGTGTAAAATCATTCGATAGTGCAATTTTGTATTGGAAATTTGTACAACGCCATCTACCACCGAATAGCGAAATTAAAATTTCCATAGATAATTCTCTATCGAGTAATTTTACGCGCGTTTTTTTTCTCGATAGCTGTTCGTGCTAAGGGTACTGTACCCTTAGCACGAACAGCTATCGAGAAATCTAACGCGCGTAAATAAATACTACTCGATAACGTACTCGATACGAAAGCTAGCAAAATCGGCAGCACCAATTTTACAGAGCTGGCTAACGTCAACTCGATAGTAGCGATAAATAAAGCTAACGTGACACAATCCAATATTGAAGCAAAGTGCGTTCAAAAACCATGTTACATATCTATGTAAATCATAAATATGTAAATTAAAATTCAATCAAGTTGTTTGTCATCATAATTATACATTTATTATTCTTATTATTAATAATAAATTTGTTTGCAGTATTTATTTTATTTAATAACTTTAATTAATTTGCAAAAATATTGTAATAATTTTTAACTTGTGCATGATTTTGCCCATGGTTTTGAACGGTCATTGCACCTTGCCCGTGATTGGTTTGAAAAAGAAGAGTGTGTCTATTCTCTCTCTCTTTCTTTCTCATCCTGTGATTTAATGAAAAATATAACCTAAAATAGAAAGCCGTAAAGCCATTTCTTTATTTTGTTTTTGTCTAAAATGGTTCATCGGTGTCGGCTAACAAAAAATACAAGCGCGAGGAAATAATATTATGACCTAGGAGTGAACTACAATGTGTCATAATTTCATCAAATTGTTCTAATTGAAGATTTTTTATGAGCTTGAAGAATAACAATGGATTATCGACAGTGAATAAGAAAATTAATTGTTTACACATAAACAATAAAACCTTTGAACATGCTATGAAACTATGTGAATTTCATCGGAATTACTGCCTATAGTGTTTGAAGATTCGACAAATTAAAGACTTTATTAAGTTTGCATTGTTATATTTAGTGTTTTCGTCATAGTTTTAAGATCTTATATTTTAATACATAAATGAAACATAATTAACTGTGTGCAAACTGTGTGATGTTCTAGCTGAAAACAAATATTATATACGTATAACACCGTATCCTCTGGTTTTATTTGAGTTTTGTAGGTAAGTTCTAAAATATTGCTAAATGTAGGTATGGTGGATGTGGGGGATACCGTGGATAGCATAAAATTACGAGATTTTTATTTTACAAATTTCTTTGTATAGTGAGAACAATTTAAGTAATATTGCCTGTGGATAATTCAGTGGACATGTACAGTTCTCAAATTTAATTTTTGTTACTATACCTACATGCTTTTAAAATTTAATATTAAATAATATTAAATAATAAAAAGTCGCTCGAAAAGACTCTCACTGAAAAAAATTCAGTGAGTAAGTTGTCGATAGCCAGCTTGCGAGTTTCTCGATACCGTATGTCAAAATTGGGTTCGTGCTACCGATTTCCATACAAGTTGTAACTTTACTATTCGAACTCGATTCGAAGGCTGCTCGATACCTTATGTCAAAATGTTTCGTGCTTCGAAATTTTAGTTCCGTTTACGGACGTAGTGGCGCTGTACTAATTTCCATACAAAATTATGAGATTCGAGTAATTTTACGCGCGTTATTTTTCTCGATAGCTGTTCGTGCTAAGGGTACTGTTCTTGCTAAGGGTACAGCTATCAAAAAAAATAACGCGCGTAAAATCATTCCATAGTGCAATTTTGTATTGGATATTTGTACAACGCCATCTACCGGCGAATAGCGAAATTAAAATTTCCATAGCTGATTCTCTATCGAGTAATTTTACGCGCGTTTTTTTTCTCGATAGCTGTTCGTGCTACGGGTACTGTACCCTTATCACGAACATCTATCGAGAAATAAAACGCGCGTAAAAGTACTCTAGACTGTAAGTATCTATGGAAAGTTTAATTTTGCTTTTCGGCGGTAGATGGCGCTGTACAAATTTCTCATCTAAAATTGTCGAATGTTTTACGCGCGTTATTTTTTTCGATGGCTGTTCGTGCTAAGGGTCTGAAACTGAAGAGTTGAGATTAGAAATGTTAGGGCAATGCAATGTTTTTTCAATTTTAAGTTCGAAAAATATGTATACAGTTTAGAACTTTGTCACTTTTTTGTACTTGTTATTGATTTCTGTTTTAAAAAAGTAATGGCTTTTGGCCCGTATTTATAAACCGCTCTCGTTGAAAGCTATCTTGAGAACATACTTGAGATGCTCTTTTTAAAGGAACAGCAATCAGGTATGATCTCAATATACCTTCAACGTTGCTTGAGGCCTTGAGAGATATATTGAGGTAACTCGTAGCAGTTTATAAATACGGACCTTAGAGTGAAAGAGTTCTAAACTGTATAAGGTCCTTCTTAAATAGTGCACATAATTTTAAGGGGTCAATGTACTCATGCATACAAACAACTTTTACTATGGGACCAACATTTTGATCTATTCCATTTTAAATTTTCTATGGAACAGCTGATTTTTTTTCGCGATTACAATGTTGGTACCATAGTAAAAGTTGTTTGTATGCATAAGTGCATTGACCCCTTAAAATTATGTGCACTATTTAAGGCTTTAACATGCCTCAATCCGAGCGGGTCGATCCGTGATAGTGTGAAATCGAACATAACTCTACTCACTTTGGGTTCAAATCAGTGCGCGTTCCAACGTGGCGGTTGCGTTGAGAAATAGCACCGAATTCTCAATTTTTACATGTTTTTATTAAATTTCTTCGCTTTCAAGCAAGTGTTAACATAAACGAATGTTCTGTTTCCGAGAAATTTTGCAAATAGGACCAGAAACAGAGTCCACGGTATATTTTTTTACATCAAAAGTAGTAACATTTTTACAAATGCTTTCAATTAAATCTATTGTGTATTATTCCAAGTACATTATATATTTTTTCCATGATAGCTTTATGCCCGTAATCTTCCAATAATTTGAATTGAATATTGGGATTTGACCCTTCTTAGCACCTTAAGAAGGACCTTAGGTATATAGCTGTGACTGTACACAGGTAACGAATTAAAAATTATACGCGAGTCAAAATATTCGAAACGATGTTAGCTTTAAAAAATATATTTACTTCGAAATTTACAGACTTGGACTTAATTTTAACTAATTATAACTACGGCTGTCGGTACCGACAGCAATACAGTAAGACCGGTGTTTACAGCTTGAGCGAAGTGAGCAAAAAGACCCGAAGGCTTGGCGGAGCTTGCTTATATAGGGGCTGGTGCCAACGCCCTATTGTTTCTGGTGTTTTCTCTCTTGGAAGTCCACGGCGTCACAATGATCGAACTCCAGGAATTCAATGGTATTGCGTTTGTTTGGGTTATATCGTCGTCAGCGGCGACGATTATATTTTTATGACTTTCGTCATTTGAGGTTGCATGACTGTAATATATAGAAATATTTCGCTTAATGTTTCACAGACTTCGGATTTTTCGGTAGGTTTTATTATTGCATATTTAGAAAATTTATCAATAATGGTGAAGTACCATTGTCTCTCTAGAGACATGAAGTCGATATGCCACACCTCCATAGGTCTTTGCGGCGTTTCAGTAAGACTAAATTCGGTGGTATAAGGATGTCTATTATATTTTTCTGTTTTACACAATTCACATTGAGAGACAAATTTCTTTATTTGTTTTCGCATCTTCTCCTAATAGTATTTTTCACGTAACTGTTTATATAAACTCTCTATACCTGCGCGTCTGTTATCTTGCAAATGATATTTTTTTATTAATTTTTATTGTTCTTCTTTATCATTTATTTCTATTAAAGACTTAGTATACCTAACTGGTTTAAACTTAGTATGATCGTAATATTTTCTATATGCTTCCGAAACCGAGTTGTAAAGATCTTCGTTCGGTATTATAAATGCATATCTGTCGTGAGGTAAATATTCTAACATAAATTCTTTAATAGTTTCTTCCTCCCTATTTGGGGGAATATAAAAATACCAAACACCATTTTCCCTGACTGCTTTTTTATAAGGAGCCATTTCAAATATTACACGCTTCAATCTTTTTGGCGGATAAGCGTTAATGATAGGAATTCCTGTGTCACTATCATCTTGATTTGAATGTATAGTTTCATCGTCTTGACGCGAGTTTTCAGCAGTGCTACTTATTGAACTATTCGTTAACGCTAAATCTTCTTCTAAATTAACTTTCATAGAATTAGAACTAGACGTATCTGTGTTAAATATTTCTACCCTACTTAGTGCATCAGCTACATGATTGTCTTTACCCTTTACGTGTTCTACAGTATAATCATAATCTTGTAATTTTAATTTCAAACGATTTAAACGTTGATTTGGTTCTTTTAGTTTGGACAACCAAATTAAAGCCTGATGATCCGTTCTTAAAATAAATTTCCTGCCATAAATATACGGTCTAAATTGGGTAACGGCCCATAATATTCCCAATAATTCTCTTTCAGTTGTATTATATCTTTGTTCGGTACTACTCAACGTTCGCGAAGCATAAGCTATAGGATGACTCTCTTGACTCAACACTGCTCCTAACGCGATATCTGAAGCATCCGTAGTAACAACAAAAGATTTATTGAAATCGGGAAAAGCTAAAATTGGCGCGTTTGTTAATAATCGTTTACAGGTCTCCACTGCTTCAATGTATTTTTTATCGTTAACATTTATTACTGCACCCTTTTTTGTGGCCTCTGTAAGTGGCTTAGTGATTCTACTCAAATCTGGAACAAATTTCCTATAATAACCTATTAATCCTAAAAATGCCCTAATTTCTTTTAAACTTTTAGGGATAGGGAATTTCTTTATTGCCTCAATTTTCTTTTGGTTAGGCTTCAAACCGTCTCTATTTAAAACATGACCTAGAAATTCTATTTCTTCAGCCATAAAAACGCATTTATTTTTATTTACTTTAAGATTCGCTCGTCTTAATGCTTCAAAAACTTGTTGTAACCTATTAACATGATCTTGCTTTGTTTTTGAATATATTATAATATCATCTAAATAACAAAGACAAATATTCTTATTTATTTCATCTTTCAACACACTATTCATCATGCGTTGGAAAGTTGCAGGCGCGTTCTTAAGACCAAACGGCATCCTCAGAAATTCGTAATGTCCGTCGGGTGTACTAAACGCGGTTTTCTCTATCGAGTCGTTATCCATTAATATTTGATGATAACCCGATGTTAAATCTAAAGTAGTAAAATAATAATTACCTTGTAATTTGGAGAACAGCTCTTCGATGTTCGGCAGTGGGAACTTATCGGACTTGGTCTTCTCGTTCAAACGTCGATAGTCTTCTTCTTCTTCTTAATTAATGGCTTGCTCTGTGGTCTAAGCACAATTTCGCCAATGTCACGTAGTTAGATTTGCACGATTGGGAAAATTATTCAAGTCGGTTTTTGAAATTTATACCCATAAGCAGATTTACCTAGAATAAAAGACATCACATTCAACAACACAAACATTTAACATAAAACAAAGGAGAAATTTAGAATTTTAAGTTGTTATAGGAAATAAATTTGGCCAAAACTTTTATAAAGGGGGTATTGACGAGGGATAGGAGATATTTCATATTTACAGGGCGGGAAATATTGTGGGGCAGGACCTCATAAAGAGAAACTTTTAGTCTGGGGCAGTTAAAAAATAGGTGGTCAACAGTACCTTCTTCCAGCTCACACTCACAAAGAGAACTATCGCGAATTTTTAATCTAGCTAGATGGATAGGA
Source organism: Agriphila geniculea (assembly GCA_943789525.1). NCBI lineage: Eukaryota > Metazoa > Arthropoda > Insecta > Lepidoptera > Crambidae > Agriphila > Agriphila geniculea. The sequence goes on from OX038895.1 coordinate 10,693,761, forward strand.
GTGCAAGCGTGACCTATGCGTAGTCTGCAGATAGTAGACACTACTTTTTTGTTTAGATCTTTGTCTCTAAAGAACCAGGGTTTGGGAAGTATTTCCCTCTGAATGTCGAAGTAGTACTTTCCCGCGCGGTTCTTCGTCTGCAACCAGTCAGTTCTCCACGATTTTTGAAGGTGTTGATGGGCCAGTGTAGAAACGTCCTGGTAAAAGATTTCGGAGTATTCTAGAGAGCCAGATGAAATAGCAAGTTTTGCACAGGAGTCAACCGTTTCATTGCCAGGGATTCCATTGTGCCCGGGGATCCAGGTCAGGACAATTTCAATGGATTTTTTATTACACCTAAACAATGCTTGCCTAATGTTTAAGATTACTGGGAATTTGGATTTTGATCGAAATGGGTTAGACATGATCGCTTGCAGACAACTTAGAGAGTCGCTGAAGATGATGGACTTGTTAAGTCCGTGTGACTCTATGAATAGAATGGCTTCGAAGATGGCAATAGCTTCCCCGGTAAAGACCGAAGAGAGAGGAGGGATTTTAAAACTCAAAACAATTTTATGAGACGGGATCCAAACCGAGGCTCCAACGAAGCCGTTTTCTTGCAACTTAGAGGCGTCAGTATATATTGGAAGCCAACCACACCAGTCTGATGAAAGTGTCTTATTGAATGTCTGTTTTGCGTGAGGAGAGTCTTTTTCAATCCCAAAATTAGGTTTAACGGGTGGGTTGAAAGTCAGTGACTCAAAACTGTTGTTAAAAAGAGGGTGACGAGAAAATTGCTTAATTGGGATTTGGGGTTGGTTGAACTTATTAAAGCTATGAAGGATACAGGGAGTTTTGTTAAGAGGATCAGATTTTGATAACTGAGAGAGTCTTTTTAATTTTGCAAGTAGGGGGTGGTCTGATATGGTGAGGATTTTAAGGATGTAGCGATCACTAAGATATTGTCTGCGCAGTAATAGAGGAGGGTCGCCACTCTCAATTTGGAGAGCGTTGATAGGGGATGATCTCATAGCTCCCAGAATGATACGTAGACATTTGGACTGAATTTTAGTAATTCTGTCTAAAGGAAGTTTATTACATGGGTCTAAAAGAAATGAGCCATAATCAAAGTGACACCTGACGATGGCGTTATATAGTAGCTTTTGGCTATAGGGGTGGGCTCCCCACCAGACGCCCGACAAGGCTCGTAGAACGTTGACCCCTTTTTCAGCTTTCTTGACAACATTCTCAAAATGAGGTATACCGGAAAGGCGGGAGTCAAGAACCAGGCCCAAAAATTTTACTTGGTTGCTGGATGGTATGAGGTCACCCTGAAACTCAATATGAGGTTCAGGAGTATCGCGTTTCCTGGAAAAAGCCACAGTAGAACATTTAGCAACCGAGAGGGATAATCCATGGTCTGATAGCCAATCGCCAAGGTAGGACAGAGCCATATTCAATTTAGAAGTAATCTCTGAGAAATCGTTGGATCTGACATACAAAGCTACATCGTCTGCGTATTGAAGGACTTGGCAGAATGGAGTAACAACGGTTTCCATGTCATAAGTGTAAATGTTGTATAACAGGGGACTGAGGACTGACCTCTGAGGGAGCCCCTTCCATACTGATCTTGGTGGTAATGAAGAACCCTGACATCTGATTTCGATATTTCTGCCAGATATTGAATTAAGTATAAATCGAACCAACTTCTCTGGGATACTCAGCTGACGCAATTTTTGCCTGAGTAACGGAAGCAGAACGTTATCGTAGGCTGAAGCAATATCTAAGAACACGCCTACTACTTGCTCTTTTTTCTTGAATGCAGTTCGAATATCAGATGTCAAGATGCTCAAGTTGTCAAGAGTGCTACAGCCCTTTCTAAATCCGAATTGGGACTTGGCTAAACGGTCCTCGCTCTCCAGGAACCATTCTAATCGGTTTCTAATCATATGCTCTAAAATTTTGAAGAGGGTGGAGGACAATGCTATAGGCCTGTAAGAGCTAGGGTCTTGAGGGTCCTTCCCGGGTTTAAGAATAGGAATAATGATTTGTTTGTTCCAGGAGTCGGGAATAGTGCCTAGGTCAAAGAAAGCATTGACCAAATTGAGAAAAACCTGTTTTGTCCTATCCGTGGCCTTCACCAGGAACGAGTAAGGAATTCCGTCGGCGCCGGGGGAGGAGTCGGAGAGACCGGAGAGTGCGGTTTGTAACTCTTCTAAGGAGAAAGGCTTGTCTAACTAATGGGATGGAGACATGACAATGAAGGGGCTGGAAGGGAGGCAATCGTTGGAGGGTACATATGGAGGAGCAAGTTTGTCGGCAAAGGAGTCGATCCAAGTTGATGGGTATAGTCAATAACCATTCGCCACTTTTGAACACCTGACTGATCTAATTTTTTCGGTATAATATGGACCGGAGAGGCCCAAGGAGATTCTGAAGGTCTTATGATATTTTCTTTTAATAATTTATCGATTTGCTTTTTTGTTTCCTCTTGTTGAATTTGAGGTAACCAATATGGCCTTTGATAAATTGGGTCACTATCTAACAAAGTTATCTTATGTTTTATTTTCGTCGTTGCACTATTTGTAACGTCCTCCGTAAATAAATCATTATAAGTATCACATAAATCTTTAATATTACAATTATTATATTCCGTCATATGGAATATTAATAACTCGCGATCAGGCATTATTAACTTTCTTTCCCTAAGGTAAATTTTTGCACCTATCTGTTCTATCATATCAGTTCCCATTAAAATATCATACTTATCACTAAAATCATAAATATAAAACTTCATTAAACTATCTCCGTTACCGAAATATCTTTTCCAGTAAGGTGTCTCTATTACACCGTTATGTGACGTCACACCATGAGAGGTCTTTACAGTAAACCTTTCTGGCTTAAAGTTACTAGCAAAATATTTTTGTTGGACTTTAGTAGTCATAAACGACCTCTGACTACCAGTGTCAATTAAAATTTTTAACCTCTTGATAGTCTGTTTCAAAATAAGGTAGATACGATTTCACATGATTGAACTCTATCGGTTTGGCCTCCGTTCTAGAGCCACGCGAAAATCCTGAACACTTTCGTTAACATTATCAGCACTACATAAACGATTCGGGTTTTGGCACTCGAAAGTTTCTAAGTTATTATTATTTTCGAGGTGGAACACTTCTTCCGCCACCAAACCTCGACCTAAATTCACTTGTCCCGGTCTCAGTTGAGGAGCGGTCCTCATGCTAACGTCTTGCGCGTGATACTGCGGCTGCGGTTCAGCTGGCAACAACGCCCGTTGGTCATTATTCCTCCGGTTGTTATCGAAGTATCCGTGTCGCGGCCTATTAAAAACATTGTTTGGGCTCGGTGTCCACGGATTACGGCGATGATATGACCCATTGTTAAACCTATGTTGATTCTGGCTCGTTTGGCTGTTAATGAGCCTTTGTTGTAAAGGATACCCGATACGTTGCGCTCCCGCGAAATGGTTTTGTGGGAAGTTGTTTTGCGTAATTACCTTAGGCGGTGGAATCACATTCGAGAACTTTTGTCTGATATTATCAAACCTTCCTTCCGCTTCTAACTGCAGAATTTTCGTAACTGTTTCGTTGAAGCTACAATTTGAGACGTAAATTTGATCATGATAAGGCAAACTATTCCTTAACGCATTTTGAGCCGTATTGATGTAGGGCTCCATAACCTCATCAACTAATGTTGTATTATTATTATTATATTTATCGAATAGTTTACTCTTTATAAAAAATAACTTTTGTTTCAGTTCAAAAATAAGGTCTTTATATGATCCCTTCTTTTTAACATTTGCTAATTCTACTAACAATGTATTAAACTCACGATTATCACCACACTCTTGTTTTAAAGTATTTTCTATAGCATCCCAATCGAAATTGTGCGCTATCATCGACACAATTAGGGCTGCTTTCCCTTCTAACTTACTTAATAGCAACATAACATTTTGTGGCGTACTCCCGCCCGCCACTTGTAAATATTGTTTCGCGCCTTAGAGCATAACCTAAGTTTCGCGCTATTTAAATAATTATAAATTGTAAAAGAATCGCCATTATATGATGGGACGAATTTAATTAAAACACTAGGATCTATAGAAGGCTGTAATGCCTGCCTAGGGTTTGCAGATGAAACACCAGGTGCTGATGGCACGTAGGAATTGAACCCCTCAATCGTAGGACGAGGATCGGTCATACTTGCTACGGCCTTAGGTCTATATACAAAAGTTGGGGGTTTAAGGAGAGGAATTTTGAGTGATGGAAACGCTTCGGCCACTAACTGGGCGAAGATAATGATGGTGGATCCGGCGACACGACGATTCATTATATCTTGACTTATTTATTTGTGAAGCCTTATTGTTCTTAATGACTTAAGAGTCAAAACGTAAAGAAGAGCGAACACGGAGTTTATCTCGGTTATTCTGGAACTCTAACTTTGCGCGAACTTAATCTGGCCCCACGTTGGGCGCCAGTCAAAATATTCGAAACGATGTTAGCTTTAAAAAAATATATTTACTTCGAAATTTACAGACTTGGACTTAATTTTAACTAATTATAACTACGGCTGTCGGTACCGACAGCAATACAGTAAGACCGGTGTTTACAGCTTGAGCGAAGTGAGCAAAAAGACCCGAACCCCGAGTGTAAGTTTTTCGTTCCAAATCATAAAACGTCACCAGAAAGTTAACCGAGTTAACGCAAACTTTAAAGTATGTGTGACACGTGCGAGTGTAGGCTATATCTCACCATACGATAAACGTTTACGTTTGCTCACTTGTCCGAAAGTTAAGTCATGATTTTTATGTTGTCAGCCCTGTCTTCGGATTCGGTTTTTTCTTTTTTATTCCCAAGAAAGACGGAGATAAAAGATGCGGCCCTCTTACTACCTGCTTGCCATTCTTTCAAACACAGAGAATACTTATGCCTACTTACTATAGTTAACTTTCAATGGCTGGTGAGCAGTGGTTTGTTTTGAACATTTGATTCCCAAAAACAATAAAGAAATTGCATAAAAATGCATTTCAGATTAATTGTGAGTGCGTTCATTTCATTTCGGCGAGCTTCCATTGTTATTGGTGTTAAAAGTGTTAAAAGGTCTTAAACTAAATCGAAATAAGTAATAGTTTATGATAGGACTCTGAAAGTGAATGAAGCCAAGTGCTACACAATTTTAAATATTGGTGAATTTAATGGAACAGTGAGTACCTACCTACCTATACTTCTTGTAGATATTATATTCACTGTAAATAAATTCAAATAAAAATAATTGTTTTGTAAGATTGACTGGATAAAAGGAAGGTCTAAAAAATAAAATATAAATAGTCATTTGCCTGCGTAGGTGATTACAATTCGTCTTGCATTTCAGTGATCGCTAACATCCTCCAAACAAAAAATATCTAGTAGCCATAATAAATTAATAAACACTTCAAAATATCCTTGCAAAACACTGAAACGCTCGATCTCACTAGCGAATCAACAAGTGAGTAACTTAACTACTACGTTTGCGTTAGTTAACTATTCGAACTGTCGAACTTGTCAATTACACTCACAAAAGCACCCAAAAACCCAATTCGGATAGCAAAACGCGCTCGATGCGTTTAAAAACGGATCGACCTACGTTTTGAGCAAACATACACTCACGAGTATTGGTTCATCCTCTCGCCGCATGGCGGCGCTGTACTTTCCCCATACAAAAGTTGCTCGAAACGTAAACGCTGTAGTTACGTTTTTTCTTTGTGAAAACTTACACTCGGGACTCCGAAGGCTTGGCGGAGCTTGCTTATATAGGGGCTGGTGCCAACGCCCTATTGTTTCTGGTGTTTTCTCTTTTGGAAGTCCACGGCGTCACAATGATCGAACTCCAGGAATTCAATGGTATTGCGTTTGTTTGGGTTATATCGTCGTCAGCGGCGACGATTATATTTTTATGACTTTCGTCATTTGAGGTTGCTTGACTCGCGTTTCGTTAGATCAGTCCAATAGTCATATAGTCGTAAAACCCCTAAATCGTGATGGCTGCATTTGTGGTACCTACCAAAAATGCAGCTTTGAAGCTTTGAAGTTTTTCGTGCACGAAGCACTTTTTTTGCTCATAGGTATGTTATTTGGGACCCTTAGGAGAGAGTGAAGTTTTGCAAGCTAAATAAGGGCTTCGTGCATAATGCACGAAAAACTTCAAAACGACACGCCTTAGAGTGAAAACCTCGGAAATGCATTTTTGGTATTTTTTTATTGCTTTTTTAGGAAGAAAACTTCGCAACGCATAATCCTGATCTCACTAATTTGTTCTTTAGATACTCGTAATGCCATCCATGACAATAAATGAGAACCTAAAAAAAAAGCCTCCGTAAAAAAAAATTACAGCACGCAGTTTTTTCTTCCTCCTGAAAAGTTTCTTCTTTTACACTTACGAGATTTTTACTCTAAGGCGTCGAAAATTTTCAGTCTTTATTCAGTTTTTGTAGTTCAATTCATAATCTATGTTTTTTTTATAATACTATTGTAACTATTATTATATTTGAAATAATTTAAGCCTACTCACAGATACATTGTGCAGTGCCTATAATTTTGAACCTTCCATAGTGTTTTTTTTACGATTACAAGGGAAATTTTAGATTTACTAACCCCCGATAACTAAATGTTCAAATTTTTAAAATGTTTCTCTTAGCATTAGTGGTCGCGCCGATATTTCGGCTGAAAACAATAGAGAAACTCAAAATTTCAATAATTTTGAAAGAAAGACAATTATAAAGTGTCAATATCTCAGAAACTATTAGACATACGAAGCTGTGGGTAGGCTTAAATTATCTCATATTTTATAGTATTTCAAAATAATATTTACAATTAATAAAAAAAAAACCGGCCAAGTGCGAGTCGGACTCACGCACGAAGGGTACCGTACCAAAAAAAAAGACTGTTGTATGGGAGCCCCCCTTAAATATTTATTTTATTTCTGTTTTTAGTATTTGTTACAGTGGCAACAGAAATACATCATCTGTGAAAATTTCAACTGTCTAGCTATCACGGTCCATGAGATACAGCCTGGTGACAGACAGACAGACAGATGGACAGCGGAGTCTTAGTAATAGGGTCCAGTTTTTACCCTTTGGATACGGAATAATGGATTATTAATTGAACTGCAAAATCTGAAAAAGTCTGTCAGTTTTTCACGCATTACGCACGAAGCACAACTTTTTCCTTGCAAAACTTCACTCTCTCATGAGGGATCCAAACACAAACACGAAATGCAGCTTTACATCGTGTTTTGCATTAGGGGCATTTTATGAAAGATTTGACTGGTCTATGGCCAGCCGCACACATGCAATAATATTGGCAAAAATAATATTGAACAATATAATTTAGTACCTACTGCCAGTGGCAGCCTTACCAATTGCGAGGCTCCGGGCGGCAGGGTCTTTGCGAGGCCTAGGGTTTGTTACCGTCAGGAACAGAAAAATGCGTCGCTCTCGCCGTGCGAATTTTTTGGGTCTATTTTCTAAATGTACTATGGGCAACAGCGTCGCTTAACCAGTTTGCAACAAAATTCGTGTGCGCTCGTATCGCCCCTGCACAAACTAAACGTATGTGACAGCGGGCGCGGCGTGCAAGCGATTTTAACCTCTGCGGTGGTTAAGCGACGCTGTTGCCCATGGTACGTTGAAATCATTAAAACTGGCAGTAAAACTACTGTAGAAACTTACAGACTGGTTAATGTATGTGGAAGGTTGTAATTAAAATACTCAAAATCAATAAAAACAAACGGGCGGGTCAGCAAAGAGTAAAATAAAAATGAAAACTACCAAGCTTAGCTGAAGAGTAAATAAGCTACTTTTGATTTAATGTTTTATTTTTATTTTGACTGTTTCCATGCATATTTTGTATTGCTACGAGTTCCTCTCATTAATTCCGCGTCATTTTTATATTTACTTACGAATTCCGAACAAGACATATCTTTTGCAATTTTGTGTGGCAATATGATACAGAAACTTTTTACTGTTGTTTTATTACTATTGATATGTATAATCTATATTTTTTAAAATTTGCTTGGGTTGATGCGCGAGGCCCCTGCAAGAGCGAGGCCACGGGCGATTGCCCGGCCACCCCCTAAGGCCGCCACTGTACTGCCATAATCCTCAATACCGCCCAATATGTCAATATACAAATTATTGCCAATAATATTGTGTGTGTGCGGCTGGCCTATAATTTGAAGTGTCGTTTGTGACCAATAAAAGCTAAGTTGCTAACTAATGTCATTTTAAACTTAACAGCGGAAACACTTCTAATGCACTCCTACGAGAAAACAGATGTCATAATTACTTCGCTAACAAGAAAGCTGGGTTATGAAGAAAACACTGAGTTAGTTGAGTAAAACATAAATTAGTTTGAAAACATTTCATATTGCAGACGAGATTGCTTAGCTTTTTACTCGACGGTGCGACTGTAGAGTCAAATAGATGAGTTTATAATTTGTCCTTCTATAACTTTATTAAAAAGGAGTACAACATTTTTATGGACCATGCCATGGTGGATATTTGAGATAAGTACATAGACTTATTATATTATTGGATATGTACGTACAATAAAAAAATATTTTATATGTACACTCACGCTTTAAAGTCTATTATACAGGGTTATTTGTAAAACACCAACAACCTCGCAGGAGTAGATTAGTAACATCATAATATTATAAAACAACATTTTTTCTACGAATTTTCCAAAAACAGACATATAAATTCGACTTTTCATACAACACTTGATCAGCTGTTCGGACATTTGTATGGAGAGTCGAATATTTTTTGTCTGTTTTCGGAAAAGTCGTAGAACAAATGTAGTCGTTTATGATGATAGTAATCTACTCATGCTAGGTTGTTGGTGTTTTACAAATAACCCTGTATAAGGTTCTGTAAATAATTTTATATAAAAGATTATGAAATTGACTGACTTTTTGACTATGCCATGATGAAGACAATAGTTTGTCGGAATTTGTCGCACAAAAACCAGAATTTGTCGGGCTTGCGTTTAGGAGATACGTGTGGCGCAGCTGTAGAGACGTCTCTACAGCTGAGCCACATAGATCTCGAAAACGGAAGGTCGTAGCGAAAATCTGATTACTCGTGTGTGCAGCCGTTAATTTGTCGGAATTTGTCGCACAAAAACCAGAATTTGTCGGGCTTGCGTTTAGGAGATACGTGTGGCGCAGCTGTAGAGACGTCTCTACAGCTGAGCCACATAGATCTCGAAAACGGAAGGTCGTAGCGAAAATCTGATTACTCGTGTGTGCAGCCGTTAATTTGTCGGAATTTGTCGCACAAAAACCAGAATTTGTCGGGCTTGCGTTTAGGAGATACGTGTGGCGCAGCTGTAGAGACGTCTCTACAGCTGAGCCACATAGATCTCGAAAACGGAAGGTCGTAGCGAAAATCTGATTACTCGTGTGTGCAGCCGTTAATTTGTCGGAATTTGTCGCACAAAAACCAGAATTTGTCGGGCTTGCGTTTAGGAGATACGTGTGGCGCAGCTGTAGAGACGTCTCTACAGCTGAGCCACATAGATCTCGAAAACGGAAGGTCGTAGCGAAAATCTGATTACTCGTGTGTGCAGCCGTTAATTTGTCGGAATTTGTCGCACAAAAACCAGAATTTGTCGGGCTTGCGTTTAGGAGATACGTGTGGCGCAGCTGTAGAGACGTCTCTACAGCTGAGTCACACAGATCTCGAAAACGGAAGGTCGTAGTGAAAATCAGATTACTCGTGTGTGCAGCCGTTAATTTGTCGGATTTTGTCACCAAGAAACAGATTTTGTCGGTCTTGCGTTAAGGAGATATGTGAGGATACGCTGTGGAGACTTTTCTACCTGGATCTTGAGAAAGGAAGGTCGTAGCGAAAATCTGATAAGTCGAGTGTGTAGCCGTTAGTTTATCGAAATTTGTCACCAAGAATCAGAGTTTGTCGATCTTGCGTTTAGGAGATATGTGAGAATGCGCTGTAGAGACCTTTTTACCTGGATCTCGAGAACGAAAGGTTTCCTGCGCAAGCGTGCTACATCTTTTGCCTTAGACCACATCCTGTTTATCAAGCAAGATAGTGGTCGAATGCCTGCCCAGTTACCAATAAAAAAAAATCGGTTGGCACTCCGGGAGTGCCGGCAGAAGTGAAAACTTGAATATTAACGTTGTGCATTCTTGATATTTTGAAATTAGCGGCAAAGGATTAAAATGATTTCTTTCCTATTTACTATACAGTAACACAATTCAATCAGTTTGTAATTAGAGAAAAATTCTAAAGATTTTGCGCCAAATGCACGCATTCTACGATTTAAACTTATAGTCACAGAGTAGTAAGTCTATGATTTCACCGAAGAGATCGTTGCTATTAGTTCCATTTTCAAAATTAGCGCGTTGCTGGTGACACAAGTTTTTACATGACGTCTTAAAATGACGCGCTGCGTCAGAGGGGGATACTTCCGCCGCCAGCTGCTGTCTTCTCTCCATCCGTCACATCCGTCTTGCGCATTTTGGATCAGCCACGTGATTCCTGACGCGAGTTTAGCATTTTTTCCCCATACAAAAAGCGCACAACGCCGCTGAAGAAGTTTTCACTTCAAAAATCCGTTGTCTGTTACATACATAGAAATAGAATGTCAAAGAACAACAATGTCAATAAACAGGTGATCCGAAAACGAATGCATACATTTTATATGAGATACGTAAAATATGACTTAGATTCATAAAATATGAATGACTATATACGGCAAAGGAAATTAATAAACTATGTTCCATACTGTTTTCTTCGTCGACAAACGAATAAATGTAGAGAAATTTGGTTTTAGAGAAATGTGTGACAATATCTTATTTACCTGTTAAAAGTGTGATTACTTGGATTATTTCTTTTTGTCACATCACAATTACTTAGAGCACAAGACACCATGGCTCCACGATACCTTTATTTTAAATTATAATTAAGATTAACAAATATTTTAAACAAACTGTGATTGCTCATTTGCTAGGCGGGACGCTAGGGGCTCTTACTGTAAAAAATGTTGGCACATGTCACTTGATCCTTTGTCTCTTTTTTACATAGACCGTGTCCGTATGATGTTAACTTCTCTTTTCCACGCTTTGTTGATCTTCTTGAGCGCAGCGAAAAATTTTCTGTCTATGGTTACATAACACTTTTTGGTCCTTCGATCGTTACAGACGACACCATATTTCAAAAGTTATTTCGAGTCAGATAGTCAAAAGCTTTATGTATAGGTTTCTAAATACTATAAGTTAGGAAAGCATTCATAAATTACCAAAGGTCACAAAATACTAACCATTTTCAAAACTGAACCCTTTTGTTACACAGAAATGCTTTTAAAATAGACAGGTGCGAACAAAAGTGATTCCTCTCTAATTGTTTCCTAAGTGCTCATCGTATTTACCTGGGTACTAGGTGAAATTTACCTATTTATAATAATTATTTAGTTGAAAAAGTTTTAAAAGCTTAAAGCGCCGGAATTTTTTAATGTTATAAATTCATAAGCGTAAATGGAGTGAAGTCAGTTCCTGTCACAAAATTTTTTAACCGACTTCAAAAAAACAAAAAAAAGGAAATTCTCAGTTTGACCTGTATGTATGTATGTTTGTCCGCGATTATCTCGCGTTTGGCTGAACCAATTTTGATGCGGTTTTCAGAAAAGTATTTGTTACACTTAGGAGAAGGTTTTAGTATTTTAACCGACTTCAATAAAAGAAGGTTCTGAGTTTGACACGTATGTATGTATGTTTGTCCGCGATTATCTCGCGTTTGGCTGAACCGATTTTGATACGGTTTTCAGAAAAGTATTTGTTACACTTACGTGTGCCACACACGTCTGCTCGCTACTTCACTAGAGTGTGCATATGTCACCGGCAATGTATGAAATAGAATGAATATTGATATCTATTCCACACATTACCTAGGCAGTGTATGTATACAATGACTAGGCATTGTATAGAATGCCTGCTGACCCACCGGCAATGTGTAAAATAAAAAGATTTTCGAGAATAGGTTCATGGGGGGCTCGAGGGGGGGTCGAGAGGGGTCGAGGGGGCTCGAGGGGGGCTCGAGGGGGGCTCGAGGGGGGCTCGAGGGGGCTCATTGAGTTTGAAATCAAACCTGCTTTACTCCTGTCGGTCCCGCGTATAGGTTAGAAATTTAAGGCGAGCGAGCGCGAAGCGCAGCGAAGCGTGAGCCTTAAATTTCGAGGTTATTTTTTTATAACAGACAACAGAAATATATTGAGTTTGGAATCGAACCTGCTTCACTCCTGTAGGTCCCGCGTATAGGCTTGAAATTTAAGGCGAGCGCGAAGCGCGAGCCGTAAATTTCGAGGTTATTTTTTTATAACAGACAACAGAAATATACTTATTTTACACATTGCCGGTGGACCAGCAGGCATTGCATACAATGCCTAGGCAAAGTATAAAATGAATAATATTTCATACATTGCCTGATCGTTTCAGGCATTGTATACAATACCGGATTATACACATTGCCGGTAACATATACATTTTATCATTTTGTTTATTGAAACTCTCCTCAACATTAAAATTTTTTTCGTCCGAAAAAAGTACTTCGCGGTAGTTTTTTCCCGCGTACCGCCTTAACAACACCCGGCATCTTTTGAGGCTGATTTTCTTCAGCCGTGCCTGAAGAAGATATGCTGTTTTTTTATAAGCATGCAGTCCTAGGTCTTCATTCAACACCCTTTTAACAGTGGTTTTGCTTATAGTCCCATCTGCAGAGCCAACAATTTTTGCTTTTGGACAGGATTTCGTTGGAATCGCGCCTTCACTGCTTTGATCATAAATCATCATCATAAACAGAGGAGCGGTCAAACTTGTAAGTTTGACCGCTCTTCTGTTTATCTTCTAATCTTGAATCTTCCCTGAATCGTTTGATAGTACGATTAATAAATCTCAGTGGAATTTTCAAGATTTTAAGCAGTTTGAAAATCTCAGTTGGCGCGAGATCGCAACCATGCAATGCAATTACTGCGACTTTGTCTTCTTTGCGCGTCCACTCCATTTTAGAAAATGAAGAAAATTCCACTGAGCAACTAATCACTACATTCCAGAAACTTTTTGTTTTTGAAGTGAAAACTTCTTTAGCGGCGTTGTACGCTTTTTTGTAATGGGGAAAAAATGCTAAACACGCGTCAGGCAGTCAGGATCACGTGACCCTGATCGAAAATTCGTAAGACTGATGTGACGGATGGAGATTAGACAGCCGGCGGCGAAAGTATCCCCCTCTCTTTCTACGGGGCGCGGTGAAAATGGCGGCGCGTCATTTCAAGTCGTAAACACTTGTGTCACCATAGCAACGCGCAAATTTTTTAATTCAATGTCAAAACTCTAGATTTTCTGTCAAGCTATGGATATGACTTTCGTACAATAGGTACTGTTCTGTATTCGTAAATTCAAATGCAGAGTAAATTCGTAACACGGCAATTCGTGCAAAATTATTCCCTAACCATTCCAAAATATCAAAAATGCTTTCACTTCTGCCGGCACTCCCGGAGTGCAACCCGATTTTTTTATTTTCTATAAATGTTCAAATTTCGAATGCCCATAATATTTTTTTCGGCTTGCATTCTAAATTCTAAATTTTACCTATGTGACAGAACTTATGGCCCGACTATATATGTATGTGCTAGCGACGATGCATACAAAATGAGTGTCATGAATTAAATTTGTAATATTATTCATCCACTCTCGGAACTAGATCAACCAGTCTCGACTCGAACGTTTATGCATAATTAATACAAAACGATAGACACCCCTGGAGGTTTAATAAGATTGTTGAATAGATGAAACATTTTACTAAATTTATAGAAACCCTGTAACCCTAAAATCACTAGGGCCTAGTTCCATTTAGGGCAGTTCCGTAACGTATTTGGGACGCGCCCCCTTTCTAAAAAAAATTATCCGCGCTACTCCGTATCCGCGTCCCAGACAATTTTAGGTTAATAATATAAGTTTAGAAAAAAGATATGTGACCATAAACTATGACATGTGTTTAAGTGCTTTTAATGTGCTGAATAAGATTTTTTGAGAACTCCTACACTAAGCACTTTCATTTCCTGTACTGTATCTGTTTTTGCAACTGTGTCCGTACCGGCTAAAGCTCCGAACTTCGGCAAGTCTGCCGGGCTTCATATGAATACAGATAAATCGAGCCTCAATCTGGCCAAAATGGCGAACCCCGATTCATGATGTCACACGAACATCGATATCTATCAGATAACTTCGGTAATTAGTACAATACGAAATTTCATATTTCGATTTCTGTCTTAAGTTGAATGTTAATCTGTTTTAAGTTGAAGCCCGGTAGACCCGCCGAACTTTGAAAAGTTAGCCGGTAGGGCTCCTGGTCCCAACTTTGCTTGTGCATGGACCATCTAATTGAATGTGTCCCATACTCAGAAGCGTTTGGGACCTTCGTCACAGCTCCGGTCGAGTGTGAAGCACAATCCTAAAATCTTGCAGGGCTGCCAAAAAAGTTGGTAGGTAAATTTCCTGTAAAAATTTTCATCGGAAAACGCTGCTGTCTATTTTAGTCCACGCAGGTGTATCGATATCGCGTGGCTTTGCTTGTAAAATGCTCGCATTGAGCGGTATCGTCGGTCAGTATAACTTAGCATGCGGGCCCAATCCTGGGGGCGTACCGACTAACTTACATGGCTATCGTAATCGCTTTCATTTGACAGTTGTATGTGACACATTACTACTTCTTTTTGGCACAAATAAAACCCTACCATAGAAAAGTAGCAATGTATCACATCTATCTATCAAAAGAAAGCGATAACGATAGCCATGTTAGTTAGCCGGAACGGCCCCTGATTGGTTTTTTTAATACACAGGGGTAGTGCTTGGCTTTCATCTCACCTGATGTTAAATGACGATAAGGCCGAAGGTGGAAGCGTACTACACCCGGAATACTGGCTATCTTACCTCTAACTGCCGGAACACAACAATTTTTAGGGTTCCGTACCCAAAGGGTAAAAACGGGACCCTATTACTAAGATCTCGCTGTTCGTCTGTCTGTCACCAGGCTGTATCTCATGAACCGTGATAGCTAGAAAGTTGAAATTTTCACAGATGATGTATTTCTATTTTCTATAGCCGCTATAACAACAAATACTAAAAATATAATAAAATTAATATTTAAGGGGGCTCCCATACAACAAACGTGATTTTTTTGCCGTTTTTTGCTCGTTATTAATAACGAGAACAGGCAGACAGTTGAAATTTTCACAGATGATGTATTTTGTTGCCGCTATAACAACAAATACTAAAAACAGAATAAAACTAATATTTAAGGGGGGCTCCCATACAACAAACATATTTTTTCCGGATTTTGGTACGGAACCCTACTTGCGCGAGTCCGACTCGCACTTGGTCGGTTTTTAAATTGTTATTATGGCGTCAGATTTAGGTAAGATGGTGGTAGCTAGCCAGGCGGACTTGAAATAAGCCCTACCACCAACCAAACCGAGTACAAATTGTACCCCCCCTGGGAATTCTTCTCCCTTTGACAATTCTTCCGTTTAAAGTTAACTTAATAAATAAACAATGGTTTTAAGTATTGCCCTATTGCCCTTACCCCATTTTAGTCGAGAAGCAAGGTGCATGAATAGCATACATATATTTTTATTTTAGAAGAAAATAGACAATACATATTTCCTTTTCTCCGTAGCACAGTTTACAACGTATTGTTTCTGTGAGAGCTCTTGTTTGAATTTCATATTAAAATTGTGTTTAAACTTGATCTCTGCGTATTTCGAGAAATATTGCTGTTTGCTTTGATTCAAATGTATGTGCATACTCCTTTGAAGAGTTTGAAGATAAACATTGATATAGACAGAGTATAATAGGATATCACCCATGAAAAAAGATATAAAAAGGTAACTTAACCATCTTGAGTGCTAGTTCGAAGTACCTATTATAACGAAAGCCAGATTCGATACCCGACTGTAAATTTACACTCACGTTTAAAAATAAATAAAACAGAAAGAGATAAGCTTGTTCTAGACCCATAATATATGTAAAGAGAAGTCGACACCCCTAAAAAATTAATTAAGTGTATACAAGTATTCGTTTCATGTATTATTATGTATCATCACAAAACTCATGATACCCCTCTTTTGCGTCAGGGGTTAAATAAGCTCTATTAATGGACCCGGCGAGCGCCGAAATGGACATCGCATGGTTGTAGTCGTAGCCACAGACAGCAGTAGCACGCTCGTAGAGCTCGTAGCCACAGACAGCAGTAAGGCTAGGCGTATGCTGAGAAGCAGGCGATGCAGCACAGCACAGTACAGCACAGTGCAGGGCAGGGCAGTTGAGGCAGACATGTGCCCCGTCTCGACGTGCACGCGTCGCGCAGAATTCTGTGCCGGTGAGCAGGACAGACACATGTCTGCGTCGCATGTGCCTGCGCCGCAGCGTACGTAGTTCAATGACGTTCCATGCTTTACAAAATTTGCTCTGTTCTGCCCCGCGTGGACCAGCGTCGCCTGCGTCTCAGCATACGCCTAGCCTAACACGCTCGTAGAGCTCGTAGCCACAGACAGCGCGCACTACGGGGTTACGTAGCACGCTCGTAGAGCTCGTAGCCACAGAGCGCGCACTACGAGGATACGTAGCAAGCTCGTAGAGCTCGCAGTCACAGACAGCGCGTACTAATAGGTTACGTAGCATGCTCGTAGAGCTCGTAGTCACAGACAGCGCGCACTAAGAGGTTACGTAGCACGCTCGTAGAGCTCGTAGCCACAGACAGCGCGCACTACGAGGTTACGTAGCACGCTCGTAGAGCTCGTAGCCACAGACAGCGTGCTCTACGAAGTTACGTAGCACGCTCGTAGAGCTCGTAGACACAGACAGCGCGCACTACGAGGTTACGTAGCACGCTCGTAGAGCTCGTAGTCACAGACAACGCGCACTGAGAGGTTACGTAGCACGCTCGTAGAGCTCGTAGCCACAGACAGCGCGCACTACGAGGTTACGTAGCACGCTCGTAGAGCTCGTAGCCACAGACAGCGTGCACTACGAAGTTACGTAGCACGCTCGTAGAGCGCGTAGCCACAGGCAGCGCGCACTATGAGGTTACTTTTTTATTTCTACTTAGTTTATTTCACTTACTGACTCTTCGATACATGTTGTACCTATATCATAAACGTAAATGGTAGGTACAACAACATTAGTTCTACAACTAAAGTGAGTACTCACTCTCTGCAAGCCCGAATCCCATTAACACTCCTAAAAAGATTTCACGACGGTCAATCAAGATTTCGCTTTGGTTTGTCTGTGGCATATCTTGTATTTTGGAGTAATTAGCAAAGTTTTGGAAATGAAACTAATTATGGACCTTTGGTGCCCTGACTTTGAGGAAGGTACAAGGCTAACCGCCATATTGCTAAGTTATTTAAACTTTCAGAGCCGGCAATAACTCAAATACAGCAGACAGTTTACAACGAGTGGGTAATGGAAATATTGCTTAGTCAAGAATTTGGAAATAGGTATTGTAGTGTGGCCAGAATATCATAAATTAAATGTTAATTTGTGCATTTATAGCTCTGAAAAATATTATTGATGCGGATTGGTTGCAAATGCTGAGACTAAGGAGGTTGTTACACAAGGAAAGTCTCGCACTCTCGAGTGGCGATTTTTTCTACTTTGCCTAGGAGAAATCGCCACTCGTGTACGAGACTCTCCTTGTGTAACAGCCTCCTTAGTCTGGGCATTTGCATTCGTTAGGTCGGACCGACAGTTTTACCGAAACGTCAAGTGTCGGATAAATATTGGCATAATGTATTTAAATAACGCCGTTCACATTAGGGCGACCTGATAAAACTGTCAGCGACGTCACATTCCCCGGACGTTTAGCCACGATTTCTTTCGGGTATAATATTGGCATACTTCTTTGTATAACGCCGTTTAGGTCGTACCGGCAGCATATAGTAGAAACAGCAAAACCCGATATTTCAGCAACGGTTAAATTGTCGGTCCGACCTAATGTGAACTAGCTCTAACAGCTGCCTTCCGAAGTACGAGGAATCTCGATTTTTTGTACAATCTTCTTATTACCGACCCTAGTGAAAATTGCTTACATAACTACGATGCGATTAAATTGACAATATACAGTGATCCGCGGCAACTTCAACTCGAGAATGTAGGGTAAAGAGTTTATAGATTAAAATACTTACATAGTTTTGTACCGCAAACGCTCTGAAGTTGGCCACTGCTGTTGTAGAAAATTAATAACATTGTAAAAGGTGCTTATCTATCCACTCTGTGCTATCAAAACCTTATAAAAACGGCAAATTATTTTTATTTTAAAGACGAGGGCAGCTAGTAGGCAAATTATGAACAAATTACATTGAAATAAAGTTACACACTAAATTAGTTGAATCGGTTATTTGACTAACCCCTCAAGTCCACTTTTTGGGTGATTTCGTTTTTTTTGCTTATTGCAACCTTTGACCCAAGACACATCATGGTATTAAAGGAAATTCTTTAAATCCATCTCCTTCCATTAAAATTTCGAGTGTCATAATTTGACTTTATTTGAATAACCCCTCAAGTCCAGGGACATGAGGGGTTATTGTAATAAATATAAAACATCATGGTGGCCTAATCTATACTTAAAAAAAATGTTTCTTTATTTAATTCAAGAAAGGGGAGTTCCTCGTAAATAAAAACAAAATTTTAACATAAAAAAATTATACTATTTCACTATTCTAACGAAACACGATATATATCGCGTGAATATAGCATTTGATTGACACTCAATTGTCAAATTCCATTGTCTTTTGACAGTTAAACGTGATAAATTGCTATATGCCTATATCATATTGCGTTTCGGTCTTCATGCTAGGGGGGCTGCTGGTTGTGTAAGGTGAGACTTGATATAATTTTTAATGCCTTTCAAAACATACCTACATTTACCTTGTCACTGAGTCTCACCCAGCACTATTGCTATTTTCGACAACATTAACCCACAGGAGTGATTAAATTACAATTAATTATAAAAAAATACGATTTAAATAAATTTGAACCTCACCAACCACAAAATCAGGAAATTTAAGATTTTTATCAAAAATTATTCAAGGAGTCTCCAAGTACGTGCAATGATGATGATGAGGCACATTTTGAAATGAAAAATAATACTTTATTTCAATAAAATATCATTTAAAGTTAGGTCTTTTTTCTATTAATTACTTGTATTTGACTAACCCCTCATGTCCTTGAAATTTATTGTTATTTTTTTATACTATAGTCTATTCGTATTTTTGTGTCTGATATATTTTTTAATTACCTATGTGTATACTTTTATAATTTGAATCTAAACGATATCCAATCCAACATAATATATCCAGAAATTAAAAAAAATGTTTCTCCTGTAAAATTTGCTTCAATGGACATGAGGGGTTAGTCAAATAACCGATTCAGTTCATATCTTCTTACTTATTTCTGTAATTGTATTTTCAATTTGTTTAAACGCGAGTCTTTTCTTTCTTTGTTGTTTTACTTATTAATATTTATCTTTACTTCTCTTTGAATTATACAGAGTGTCCCAAAACTTTGCAACACGGAGGGAAAGTACCTATATATATATATAATAATTCTAATTAGTAGGTAGGTACGTAACTTTTTTGATCGATATCGTAAAATAAAAGATTGTTTTTTTTCACGGTAGTAGGTTCGATTCCTGGTTGAGGCAGGCGATTTTTTGAAAATATTTGAATGCAGTTCCAATTAATTTTAAAATAAAATTGAAGTCTTACTTCAGTAAAATTTCCTACTTTCAATATTTGAGGTACTTTCCCTTCGTGTGGCAAAGTTTTGGGACACCCTGTGTTAGATTCTAATATTGCTCCATAGATGGCACTGTAGCCATCTGATCATTATCTGACTGGCGGTGTTAAGAGTTTTATTAAGATTGTATAATCCATAGTGAGTAATTAGTTCTGATTTGTATCACAAGATGTCGCTGTACATATTTAAGTTTTATCTACATGGCGGTGTTCAGGTTTTTCCTATTAACCATAAGGTCTTGTAATAAGTTTTGTGTTTCGAGAATAAATTGGGCCACAGTCCTAGATTAGGGCTGTGTGACACAAAAGGGTACCCAGTTTTTTTTGAGATAAAACCCCTTTTCAGCCCTCCAACCCCCAGATACTAACTCGCCCCTTGCATGAGGTGTGAACATGGTCCTTCGAGCCGGATACACTGTACCCCCTATTTTTCAGATGATTTCAGCTATCAGTCAAAGAATCTGTTTAATGAAACATCACCCTGTTCTAATCTGACCTGACCTGATGAGTAAGCGGAATCTGAGGAATTGGAATCTTGGATAACCAGCTGCTGGAACTTAAAACTTGGAACAGTGGAAGGAAGGAAGTACAGTGAACCACAAATCAATACATACATCAAAGTGAAGTGAGTGCCTCCAGTACAAACGTGAGTACTTTTCTCAAGATTATTTGCTAAACAAAAGTGAACTTTAAAGTCATTAGCTAGTTAACTTGGAAGAAATAAACCAGTGAAGTTTTGCACAAATAAGCTGAGTGAATTTGAACTATATTTACAAGAGACTTTTAACTTTATTAAATTTCAAGAATTTGGACTTAGAATTATTTTAATTGTAATTGTTTAGACTTAGATAGATTTAAGGAAATTTTGTTCATACGGGGAACCTATGCCCGATTTTGGATCCAATTTTATAGTTTCAAACACTTAGAATAATTTGGAGCTAAAAATTTGTGGTAATTTTAAATTTGTTTTTTACTTGTGTTCATATTTAGGAAAGTATTATAAATAAAATAAGTACAAAATGGCGTTGCAATCTCTTGTTAAAGTTCAAGAAGATATTTATAATAGACTTGCAAGAACACAAAGTAACTTTAAAAAATCGCCTAAAGAAAGAATCACTAAACAGTATTTGGAATCCAGATTAGAAAATATAGAACAGTTATGGACTCAGTTCACAGCAAATCATACACAAATAATTCAAAATTTTGACGACAAAGATGTAAATGGAAGTTCCTATTGTCAAAAGGATGTTTATTTTAATATGGAAGAATTGTATTTAGATGTGAAGTGTAACATCAAAATCGCATGTACTAAGTTTAAGGTTGCTGAAGTAGATCAATCATGTACAGATAGTTGTGAAAAACAGACGAATAATATTAAATTGCCCCGAATTACGATTCCCAACTTTTCGGGTAAATATACCGAGTGGCCAACTTTTAGAGACTTATTTCTATCGGCTATTCACAAGAACACTAGTTTGGATAAAGTACAAAAATTACACTATCTTAAAGGTTATCTTGTGGGTGAGGCAGAACAGCTTTGACGCCATGTGCCTTTAACAGAAGATAACTATGATAGGTGTTGGTCTCAGTTAGAGTCTCGGTACAATAATAAGAGATATCTGTCACATTGCATTTTTCGAAGACTGCTAAGTCAAAGAAATATTGTAGGAGAATCAGCCGAGGGTTTGAAGGAATTAATTGATACCACATCTGATTGTTTAGGTGCACTAAATAATTTAAAGATTGATACCACTTCTTGGGACATATTACTGATCCATATTCTTTCTTTAAAATTAGATTCTGATAGCAGACGTGAATGGGAGCTCAAAGTAACGAGCAGTAGTGAGTCCGATAAGTTACCTACTTTCGATCAATTTCAGGAATTTCTCACAAACAGATATAGGGCTTTTAACTTCTAGAAACTAAATCATATAAAGGTCACCCTAGTTCTACAACCAAACCTAAAGTTTTTCATATTGTATCTGCTGCTTGTGTCTATTGTAACGCTGATCATTACATATGTTACTGTAAGCAATTTTGTAAAAATAATGTGGCTACTCGTCGAAATTTCATTCAAGAAAACAATTTGTGTTTTAATTGTTTGGGTCACGGTCACTCTGCTAGGCAATGTAAGCGTACAGCATCCTGCAGAATCTGTAAGCGTAGACATCATTCGTTGTTACACGCTCAGGATGAACACGAGTCAGGCGACGAAGTAAATCAATCATCTGAGTTGATGACTACTAGGGAACACTCGCCGTCAAAGTCATGTGCACACGCAGCCGGGTTAGGCGATAAATCAACCATAGTATCTTGTCTATCAAAGGAATCTGTTAATAACCAAGTCTTATTACCCACGGCTTTGGTGAATGTTGTTTCGGCAAACGGTTCCATGTGCAATGTAAGAGCTTTGTTGGACCAGGGCTCTCAAGCATCTTTTGTCACAGAAGATACAGTCAAAGGTCTGGGTTTAAAGAAAAAATCAATTGAGGGTTCAATATCTGGAATAGGCGGAGAATACAGTTTAGCCCCTAATGCATTAGTTGAAGTAAACATCCAATCCAGAATTGATCCATCAAAAAATCTCGTAGTAAAAGCATATGTTGTAAAATCGATCACCTCACAGTTACCTGAAAGGAAAGTAGCAAGCTTGGATTGGATAGATAATAGCTTACACTTAGCAGATCCAATGTATCAAACACCGAATAGAGTAGATTTGTTGTTAGGAGCCGAAGTCTACACTAAGGTTTTGCAAGAAGGTATACAACGTGCACCAAATGGATCAACTATAGCACAATGCACCACTTTAGGCTGGGTCTTATCGGGAACAGTAACTGCAACGAAAGTTAGCAAGAAAGCGGAAACAAATTATAGCAAAATACTTACCTGGAACTGAAGTAGAGTTGCTTTATGATATTCTGCGCAGCTTCCATTGACGACTCCGGGATCCAGGATCTGTAATAAAAATAAAATAGAGTAGCAACTTTTTTGAAAATCAAATTGATAAAGGTAAATATTCATAATTATTTAAGTTAAAAATCATTTAATTATTACCTGGATGCAGTTTATATCTTGAGGGTGGGCGGCAGTCTGCAGTTCTCTGTCGTTCACATTAAACATATTTCATTTTTTATTTTTTTTATAGTTAAATCTTTGGGATTTAGTAAGTAGCTGCTTGTTATAGCGGAGTGACTAAGAAACATCCGATAAATTCAAAGGTAGTAGTAGTAGTAGACAAGTAGTCAATTGTGAAAGTACACATGGTTCTAGAATAAGTTTTTTTCTAGGGTTAATTTGTTAAGTCCATACCGTGTCAAGCCACTATATGTTCTTGGTGGGCGGTATGTTAGATTCTAATATTGCTCCATAGATGGCACTGTAGCCATCTGATCATTATCTGACTGGCGGTGTTAAGAGTTTTATTAAGATTGTATAATCCATAGTGAGTAATTAGTTCTGATTTGTATCACAAGATGTCGCTGTACATATTTAAGTTTTATCTACATGGCGGTGTTCAGGTTTTTCCTATTAACCATAAGGTCTTGTAATAAGTTTTGTGTTTCGAGAATAAATTGGGCCACAGTCCTAGATTAGGGCTGTGTGACACAAAAGGGTACCCAGTTTTTTTTGAGATAAAACCCCTTTTCAGCCCTCCAACCCCCAGATACTAACTCGCCCCTTGCATGAGGTGTGAACACCCTGTATAATTCAAAGAGAAGTAAAGATAAATATTAAGATAAGATTATTATTTGAATACTTTTCAGACAATTACTTTATTTCATATGCAGACTTTATCATTATTTGAGGTAAATATAATATGAAAATGGGGTTCAGTTTATTTCACCTAAGATCGTATTTATTCACTAAAAATAAAAATTACATACCGATTTTTTTATAAAGGTCATCGTGATTTGCCGGTGTTTTATGTCAAAGGAATCTCAATTTAATATTAAAATGAATCTTTAAAAAGTTAACGTTACAAAAAAGGAAAAAATACATCGTAAAACGACACCTGGAGTTTCCGAGAATCCATGAAATTTATGAATAATATTATTTTGCAAGAGAATTTCTAATAATGAGCTTGAGTTTCGACGCTTTTTCGGGAATTTGTTATGAAAATAATGTTTGCATACTTACTCATCTCGTTAAAACGTTGCACGGTCTTTGCCTCGAATTTCCAGTTTTTTTAAACTTCTTTGTCGATTTCGCGGAAACGGGAATGTTATTATTACGAATCATTGTACTTTCTACTTTCCGAAAGATAATAATTATTACAAGATGTATGTATAATGTTTACATTTTTCAGTCTTTTCTGAAACATTAAAGGAATGAAAATGTTTAATGTTAAATAAAAAACCGACCAAGTGCGTGTCGGGCCACGCGCTGTAGGGTCCCGTAGTTACCTTATACCATACCATATTTAATACCACTATTATTTTTCGTATGCAAAAATAACATTGTTTTTCACAGTGTTGGTATGAATGACAAAGTTATATTTGCGGTTTTGGAAAATGTATATCTCAAAAACTACAAAATATATTTCGTTCAAACCAATTTTCGTTGAAAGTGTTTATTAAGATCTACAGCATATATTATGTTTTTAAGATTTTTCACTTTCTTATTTCAAAAGTAAAAGGGGGACGGGGAGACACATTTTACCACTTTGGCGGTGTACATCTTTCAAATGGTTGACCTATCTATAGACACCCCGCACGTATTGTTATGAAGAAAAAAATTTTTTTCAGTATCAGTTCCATGTATGGGGAGCCCCCCTTAATCTTATTTATTTTTTATTTTTGTGCTAAAATCGTTAAGCAGTTAACAGAATACATCTACTTACCAAGTTTCAACTGTGTAATCTTAATACTTTCGGAATAAAGTGGCGGTGGCTGTGACATACGGACGGACAGACAGACAGACAGACATGACGAATCTATAAGGGTTCTGTTTTTTGCCATTTAGGCTACGTAACCCTAAAAAGTAAGTAACTCTAACTGAGCATTGAAATTCACCTTTGTATATTTCCTAATTTTTAGTAATGAATTCCAATTAAATTAGTCATTTATCGTTGCATCAAATCAGGTATTTTCGGTTTTTGGATATATTGTTGGTAATGTGGAAGCAATGTTAAATCCATGTTTTCGACCTCGGCAGACGACCGGGTCATTCTCAAAAACAAAATAAAAGGTACCTTTATTAAGTTTTAACGATTTTGACCCAGAAGGACCTAATGGTAATCCATTTCATGTCTTATTTTACTGGGTTATTATAAATCCCTAAGAGACAATCTTATTTTAGAAGATTATCCCTATTATTGTCACTAAGTAATTAAAATTATCTTTACAAAGATCAAATTCAAATTACCTATTTGACGGATTTTGATGAAGTTGTGGTGATAATATTATGATGATAATATTATCACCACAACTTACAAATATTACAAATATTATTTCGTGTCCGTGGCTATAAATTTTTATTTAAAATTGTAATTTGTGTCTCCGTCGCGGTCAGTGAAGGTGTCTTTGGGTGCTCCTAGAAAGGCAGGGTGCTCCGCGAACAACGGGTGCTCCGCTGCAGTTGTCGTACTTGAGGCGGATTTGAACCTGCGCTGCAAGACTAAAGTCCGGTGCCCGACGCACTGTGCTAGCGCGACGATTAAGAGCGTTTATGCGCTAGACGAGCGTCGGACTCGAAATCACAGTTTTTTGCTGCTAGATTTATCGATGATTTATTTAGATTTTAAATGAGTTATATAGGTCACTAAATTGGAAATTTCTTCTTCTAGTGCACTAGAAGAAAACATTTTAGAATTTATGAGCAGTTTTCATAGCTTAACATTATGTCACCAACTAGTTTTTGAAATCAGAGGTTGAAGGTCTACTTTGATGAGAGATACACGTTAAAGTATCGGCAGAAACTGAACAAAAATAATTTTATGATAAACTCCATCTATTTTTTAAGTACACTAGAAGAAAAAAAGTTGAAAAACTGAGAATTTTCATTCATAAAAAAATAATCAAAATTGCCAATTCAGTAGTTTTTGTGTTATCTTTTAATCGTTATTTTACTATGAAAATAGAGCTCAATATTAAAGAAAAAAATCGTACAACATACGTTCAATTATATTTTAAAACATTGAAAAAAAAACATGTAATATAATGCATAATTATTAAATAACAAATAATTTAAAAGTGATATATAAACTTCGCGGAATCAATTCCGCGCTCAGTCGAGGCCGAGGCCTCTTGGAGGGAAGACCTACGTCGCTTGATTTCGCGCTCTGCTCACGCCATGCACGCTCGTGCATGGCGCAGCGCAGCGATTTATACTTGATTTGATACTTTGGATAATTATTGTTGAATAAATTCATTTTATATTTTTATTAAAAAAAAAATAGATTTAAGACTAGATTTTTATAAAGTATATTTTAGCTAATCTTACCACTAACGATAATATATTATTTAAGAAATGGGAAGCAGAAGGCTTGCTTATAAAAAAAAAAGATAAGTCTGCCAAGAAAATTTGGAAAGATTTTGACAGATTTGACATCCCACACAACGTTTGGACGAAATTATCCACTTCGTCTTATAGTGTAGGTAATGAAGCGATGTTTTGTATGGAGACCCCAATATTAAATCCTCAGTCGATGAAACTTTGCAGGCATGTAACATAGTATGAACCAAAACCTATGGACAAATATCCAAAAACTAAAAAAAATGGATTATTTAAAAAAAACATTTATGATATTTAATCATACTGTAAAGTTTCGTCTTCTGAGGATTTACTGTGGGGGTCCACTACCTTCCTTTCCTACACTATTATCCACTTTGCACATTTCTGCGGTGGTGTCGTGTGAGGCAGGTTGTTTGTGTGCCAAATCTAACTAAAAACAATATGTGTACCAAATTCCAACCAAATCCGTTCAGTAGTTTTTGCGTGATTGGGGAACAACATCTTAACATCAAAACCCACAAACTTTCACATTTATAATATTATAGGATACCTATCTTAAATTCAAATTTTCTCTGTTCGAATTTTAGTTTACCGAAATCTTTTCCCATTTTTTTTGTTTTCCATTATTATGATTTTACTGAAAATACAATTTAACGGAATTTAAGTTACATTTTTTTCTAAATTCCATAATATGTTTTGACATCCCACTCAATGTTTGGCCGAAACTATTATTGTTAGAAAAACGTCTCCAATATTATTAAAATACAATACTTTATCTGACAAAGAATCTGAATCCTATACCTATCATAAATTTGAAATTAAAAATAAGAAAAACGTCTCCAACCAAAGTATTACTCACAAAGTATACTAAGCGTCTACGAAATAATTATTGCAATCTCACATAGTTACCATTATTGTAATAAAAATTCATGCATACTGCAAGCACGCAAGCAAGCATGCAATATGCATGCAAGCAATATGGAGCAAGTGGTCCACTAATCTTATCTAGTGATGTAACATGTAAAATCAATAATTATATAAGATTTTTATTCTTCGCCAGTATATCTAGATATGAATTTCAAAGATCTTATTTTATTTTTCCCCTAACGTGATTTTTTATTCCCCAAAATGTTACATTTTGTATGAAGAACAGATTTTCTTTTTTTCCCCAATAATTAAAATTCACCACACAATGGGGAAAACACTCCAATTTGGAGACACTGTTCTTCGTTCTAAGTTCTTACTAAAATACTTCAAAAAAACATAAACCAAATAAAGATTTCACCGAGCGCGTCTTTAAATGCTGCAAACTGTTGACAACTTTGTGCTATTCAGCCAAAAAAGTATTGTAGGTTTAAAAATGAACAGGAAACTGTAATATGAACTCATGAGTATTAGCGCTATCGCACACAGGAAACTTAGTCTCCCAGCAACTGTTTTGTCTCTCACATCAAGTCCACGGGTTTATATGGAAGCGCGCACACGAAGCGACACGGTAGTCTGCAACTTTTCATACAAATCACGTGAGAGACAAAAAAGTTGCGGAGACAAAAGTTGCCCGTGTGCGATAGCGCTTAATCTTTAAGCGCTATCGCACACGGGCAACTTAGTCGCCCTGCAACTGTTTTATCTCTGTCTCAAGTCCACGGGTTTATATGGAAGCGCGCACACGAAGCGACGCGGTCGTCTGCAACTTTTCATACAAACCATGTGAGAGACAAAATAGTTGCGGAGACAAAAATCCCCCGTGTGCGATGGCGCTAACAGAAACTTCCTTGATATTTTTGATTTTTGTGCTATTAAAAAAAACGTGCACAAGAAAACATGTTTTTTAATGTTTTTTTTTTCACGTTAAAAAAAAACTGTTTTTTCACAACACGTGTACTTCAAGACTACGTGGACGTTTTTGGCGATTCGTTTTTGATACTGACTAGTATTCAAGCCACTATTAGGGTTGCAAAATACACCCGAACTTTCTAAATCGATTAACTATTATGAAACACAAAATTCTATAAAAGGTTACTTAGATCTTTAATAAATTCTAGTAAAGAAAATTATGGTTAGAAAACAGCTGTCAAAGAAAAATAAGTGATTTGATATTTGGGTTACAGTTTTTCTGAAAAATTAAATAGTTTATGTTCTAACAAAGTTATGTAAAACAACCAATCTGGTATTTAAAACGTCGACGTACCGTTTTCGTACAATTGAAATTCGAACAGAAAAGTTTCGGAAGTATGATAGGTTACCGGCCTAAATACTTTACTTTACTTACATAATAATATAAAGATATTAATTAAACAGAAAACTAAATAAATAAATTCTATCGCATTACTTGTTTATTAATTTTAGTGATTTAATTTGAGTACCAAAAATGATCAAGATTATTTATTCCAAAGAGCGCAAAGTCGGCGTTCGGCGCGATAGCAATGATTGCTGTGTGCGTGTAGACGTAAAGTTGTGTGAGTGAAATTTGTAGTTAGCCGCAGCGCGTTAATGAAACCGAGCGACAAAATTGAGGTACACTACGGTAAGCGGCGTCAAAGTGCCTGTGCTACGAAATCGCTACGACTGCTACGACTCTACGAGCTGCTACGACAACAGTTCAGTCGCTACATGCTAGTTTGCTACATTGCTATTGTTCCGCACTGATATATTGCGCACAAGTTGTATCCTCTGACTTGCTCTGATAAGCAGAGCAAATAACGATACCTCTCCGTGACTTGTATTTCTCTTATAAGTACCACATTACCGTACTGATACTATGGCCAGTGAATTGGACAAATCACACTCGGATTCGGAATTATTAATTGAACAACAATGCTCAACGCCGCCAAATAAATATGTAGCATTACGTAATAAAAGAAAGAGGGAAGACGAAGTTCAGTTTACATCTGAATTTTCCAAGTTTAGACGGTTCTCACACTGGCACCCGCGCGTGTTTTACTTTGTATGTAAGTACATCAATTTGTATAGAAAACCGCTTGGTCCAACACACCGAAGTCGCGCCTAGGCGCGGGAGCGCGCACCACCGCGTGCCGCCGGCGGCACGCAGCGTGCGCGCCAGCAAACGCGGAAATCGCGGGGTACAACACACTGAGCTCCATAGGATCGTGCCGGTTTTTGTACGTAAGCGCGGGGCCGCGTCTGACGCCGACCGGCGCGGAGGCGCGTCGAAAACCGCCCGAATTGGCGACACGCTGCGCCGTCGCCGCGCGCGTGAAACGCCAAACCACGCCCCGCGACGGCGCGCGCCGGCAGTGTGAGAATCGCCTTAAGGATGAAATAAAAAACATGATTTCCTCATTTATGTCAGTGCAGCAGAAATAATTAAAAAACAAAATGTCCACTCTTAAAGAAATAAAAGAAACAAGCATCAATATTGAAAAATCTATATCATTTCTAACCACACAAAACGAAGAGTTTCAGAAAAAAATCTGTCAATTAGAAGAACAGAGAAAAGAGGATAAAAAATATATTACTATACTAGAAGATAAAATTGAAAATATGCAGACCGACATGAGAAAAACAAATTTTGAAATTAAAAACGTACCAAAAAAGCCTGGTGAGACGAAAGAAGACCTAATTGACATGGTTCTAAACTTATCTCGTAACGTGAGCTCACAATTAAAAAAAGAAGATATTAAAGACATTTTTAGATTAAAAGGGAAGAATGAAAAAATAAAGAACACGCCTATAATAGTGGAAACCTCATCAACCCTAGTCAAAAGTGACATTTTGATGTCAACTAAGATATTTAATGTCAGACAAAAAACAAAATTGTGTGCAAAGCATCTGGGGCTGCGAAACGAAGAAGACTCTCCAGTATTTATCGCAGAGCAACTCACGGCTAAGGCAGCCCGCTTACACTTTTTAGCACGAGATCTCGTCAAGGATAAGTCCTTTAAGTTCTGTTGGACAGCTTATGGCAGAATATATCTAAGAAAGGATGAACATTCACCAGTTATATTAATCAAGAGTGAAGCCGATATTCAAAAAATACGGAATAATGACTATCACTACTTGGCATGATTGTTTACTTAGCTTTGTTATTCGGCGCCGGTATAACATGTGTTACTAGGTTACTTCCATTTACTTTTTTGAATAGCAGATATGGTATGTGTTGCATGATCAAATTTCCATATATGCACTTACATATTTTACATTATTTGCTTAAAGTTATTATTTTGATTAATATACAAATACAAAAAAAAGTTAATCAAACTACTAATGTGCTTTACGCACTCTAATACTTTCATTCATACCACTCTTAAGTTTAGTTTAGAACAAAACACACACATTACATACTTACATTCACACACCTAGTACACGTAGCTTTTATTTCGCTCTATATCAAAATCGAAAAAAAGTTTAACCCTATTTCTAAACTGCATAACTTCGACAGACACTTTAAAATGAACATGCATACCACTATAAAAACATTATCACAACTCATTCTTTATCCATATTACTATACAATATTATCACCCAAAAATAATTATTATCTTGATTTTTTGTTGTATGCCGTTTCTGTCATATTTCACACTTATTATTTGATAAATATAACATGTTCGTTAAAATTATGGCATAAAAGTATTCCGATATTTAAGCTAAAACATATAAGCAAATACATAATTTTA
The DNA here is from genome assembly GCA_943789525.1 of Agriphila geniculea. NCBI lineage: Eukaryota > Metazoa > Arthropoda > Insecta > Lepidoptera > Crambidae > Agriphila > Agriphila geniculea. The sequence continues at coordinate 10,724,689 of OX038895.1, forward strand.
AATGAATAATTCATTTCAGACCATAAATGATATTGATAAAACTGAAATGGCTTTTAATATAAAGTGTGATATAAATGACTTAAAAAAACATATTCTGATTGATAAAAAGGATCTTACTATCGTGGCACAGAATATTAGAAGCATATACTGTAACTTTGATGACTTCCAAGTTACACTCGCTCATTTAGATTTTGATCCAGATGTTTTGGTATTGACTGAATGCAGACTTTCTCCAGATAAACCTATTCCGTGTATTCCGAACTATTCATCATTAGCCTCTATTCATAATTGTAATCAAAATGATGGTGTTGTGGTGTATGTTAAAAGTGCACTACGTTCGAGTATGAAAGAAATCAAACTGGAAGATGCATCATGTTTACAAGTTGAAGTGTTAAATCACACAATAATTGCTATATATAGATCACCTTCGATAACCAACGCCTTTAATTTTATTAATTCTCTTGATAATCACCTCAACACCATCAAATCTCATAAAAACATTATTGTAACAGGAGATATCAATATTAATCTTATTCCAAATTCTATAGATAGTTCACAAATCTGTAATAATAGAGTAAAATATTTAAACATGTCTGTTTTGCATGGTTTACTTCCAGGACATTTTTTACCTACAAGAGGTCCCAACTGCTTGGATCATTTTATTATTAAATTTGATAGAGAGAAAACAGTTGCAAATATTGCAGTTCTAAATACTTCGGTTACCGACCATGCAGCTATATTCCTGAGCTTAAGTAAAGTTAAAAACTGGAAACTACTTTCAAAAAAACGAGACATAATTGACTATGACAGGGCTTTATCTTACTTGAGACATAAAAATCTACAAGAGTTACTTTTCAGCGAAGATCCTGATTTTATAATTACTAACTTATTAGCAAAATTAATGGAATCTTTAAATGAAAGTAAAACAGTTAAACATGTGTCTAACAGAAAAAACCCTATTAAGCCGTGGATTACCAATGGCATTCTGCGTTGCATCAAAAATAGGAACGACATGCAGTTAAAGTTAAGACAAGATCTGCTAAATGAAGTTCTTAAAATCACGTTTAAAAGGTACCGCAATTATTGCAATAAACTTATTAAAAAGCTAAAACGAAACTACCAGAAAGAACAATTAGAAAAATCGCAGAAAAATTCTAAAACTTTATGGAGCACAATCAGGACCATTACAAATTTTAAAACGAATAAGAATAAGAATGTTGATCTGTTAGGTTGTGAATCAGTTCCAGGTGATGCCGTAAATTTGGTAAACTGTTATTTTGCGAATATTGGGAAACAACTTGCCGAGACTATATCTTCAGAAACTTCTTTCGGTCATCTAAACCAGTTGAGCGAATCAGGCGATCAAGCGTGTAACTATGTCTCATCATTTGTATTGTTTGAAACTGACCGACAGGAAATAGATAATGTTATCTCTAGCCTAAAACCTGATAGTGCTGCCGGTTGGGACGGCATACCAACAAAATTCATTATTATGGCCAAGAGCTTTATTTCTCCCGTCATTAGACATTTTGCTAATCTCTGCTTCCGAACCGGAAAATTTCCCGCACCTCTCAAACAATCAATAGTTACTCCGGTGTATAAGAATGGAAAGAGAGATGAAGCCAATAGCTACAGGCCAATTTCTGTATTGCCCGTATTGTCTAAAATTATTGAAAAATTAATCAATACGCGATTAATAAACTACCTCAATAAGCTGAATATACTATCTAATTCACAATAGGTTTTAGACATGGTAAATCGACGGAAGATGCAATTTTGTCTTTGACAACTCTGATATCTAAGAAGCTTGACGAAGGCAAAAGATGTATGGCCGTTTTCCTTGATTTTAAAAAGGCCTTCGATACTGTCTCTCTTTCCATTCTTTTACAAAAGCTAGAAAACATTGGAATCCGAGGTGTTCCCTTAGATCTATTCAAAAACTATTTATACGGTCGTAAGCAGAGAGTTCGGATTAGCGAGTATGTGAGTGATGACTTGGAAATTTCTTATGGCGTTCCCAAGGGAAGCGTTTTGGGCCCAACTCTATTTCTCATTTATATTAACCATCTAACTAATCTTAAAATTGACGGGGGAACGGTTTACTCATATGCTGATGATACAGCACTTGTCTTCGAGGGCTCGACTTGGGAGTCTGTATTTGATGCTGCTAATCGTGGTTTGAACGTGGTGTCTGCTTGGTTAAAAGTTGATCTTTTGACTTTAAATATTTCAAAGACCAATTACATGTGTTTTTCTATCAACAAGGTAACACAACCAGATAATTATCTTAAAGTGAAAATTCATGTTTGTGACGGAACTGATTGGCAAAACTGTACCTGTACAACACTCGAAAGAGTTGCTTCTACTAAATACCTTGGAGTGATAGTGGATCAGAGGTTATCTTGGCACCCACATATTGAATACATCAATAGCAGAATAAGAAAACTGGTTTGGATTTTTAAATCACTCCGGCATGTTGCTTCGAAAATATTGTTAAATCAAATATACGTGTCATTGGCACAATCCGTAATAACTTATTGTATTTCTGTCTGGGGGGGAGCGTCGAAAATAAAATTTCTGGAAATTGAAAGAGGTCAGCGATGTTTGATTAAAGTAATGTACTTCAAGCCATATAGATTTTCAACAAAGGAGCTTTATGAACTATGTAAATTGCTTTCGGTCCGAAAATTATATTTCCTGATGGTTACTCTCAAATTATATAAAACACTGCAGCATAGCCCTAAACACATACATGTATCAAAAAGGAGAAGAAATTATAATATTGCAACATATCCACAAGTCAGAACACAGTTTGCACATCGACAATACTTTGCTCTCTCGGCACATATCTATAATAAGTTAAACGCGATACATGATATACATACTCGTAATATGGAACTCAAAAGCTGTAAAGATCTTTTAAATCAGTGGTTACTAACTCTAGATTATGAAGACACTGAGGATTCTTAAATAAAGAAAATATAAATTAAAATTATATAATTATTTTCATAATAATATGATTATATATATTACATTTGATTGTGTATGTATGTCCATATAAAATCATATGCAATACTGAGAAGAAGAAAAAAGTACTATTAATTACATGTAATAATCATAATTAGTTATAATTAAAATAAATATAAATACTAATATTATATGGAAACACACTCATGCCATGCACACATAATCAAACACACACACACACACACACACATACACTCAAACACACACACACACACACACACACACACACACACATACACACACGCACCACGCACGTTGACTCACAACATTAGGTGTACGGTGCAGTGCAACCGTGCATTTCGCAGAATCATCATTTTATTAATTGTACTAAATAATTATAATTTTGCAACAGTTCACGTCACCACACACATCGCGGCGGACGCGCGCTCATATATCAATCACTTAGCATAGTAGCATCAATTTAAATATATCAGTTTGTGTAATAATAAATAGTTTATATCAATATCATCTTTTAGTTACTTATCACAGCATCTTTAGGTGTCTCGTACATCTAAATGGTCCTTCGAGCCTACGAACGAACAGGCGGGATCAATTACGCGTAAACTATTATTTTCGTGTAAGTGGTTCTGAGCAGCAAATTGGATCACAGTGTTTTTGGAAGGAGAAGTACCTACGTCTGTTAAACATAAACAGGCACAGGCTGCAGCATATCAACGAGCACTCGAGCAGGTCGTCCCTGACTACGCCATCGACTCCAGCTCACAAGTAAGATCTTTCCGATTTTATTTCTTATTGAACTATAATCGATTGAATCAAGCAAGATGGAGGATCTTGTATCAACTCAACTTCAAATCATGGGAGCAATCAATCAGCTCTATCTTAATTTTAAAAAGGACGGGTCAGACCGGAAGACCGCGGCCTATATTAAGAAGAGACTAGAAACACTTGATGCTTATTGGCAGGAGTTTCAACTGAATCATATCAAGCTTGAGGAGTATGAGGATCAGTCTCATGCCTATTTTATCGAAAACAATTATCAAAAAACGTTACAGTTTTACAATGATACGCGCGCTTGCATAAAAAATGTCATACCAGTGGATTTGAAGAAGGATGAAAGATCTTTTATTCGACCAGCAACCCCGTTATTGACTGCGAAGGTTTCCGAGCAGCAAGCAGAACAAATGACACCACGGTCGGATATTCAAGTGGAAAAGACGCTTCCTACATCTAAATTCGAATTTCCCTCCACGTCAGTATCAGGTAACACACACCCTCCTCAATTCATTTCTGGTGGAAATCAAAGCAGATTAGCAGAGATGTTGCGTAAGCAACAGAGCAACTTTAAGGCGTTTGCGCGTACAGTCAACAACATAAATCTTAACATATCAAAAGAAAATTGGGAATTGGAAGATATTTTGAAGTCCGTAAATCAGAGATGGGCCACTATCGACGATCTTCATTGGGAAATCGATAGCGAGCTTTACGAAGAAAATATCGACTATGAACAGCAATATAGTAGGTATGAACAGAAATATCAAGAAATAAAAAGAGATATCAATCAGCAAATAAGGTCAACATGTCACCGTGAAAAATCAACACCCCAAATGGACATCCCCAGTTTTTTTGGCAATTATCATCAATGGGTGTCCTTTAAAGACTTGTTCAGTGAAGCGATCCACAACAACAGATCACTCTCAAATGCGCAAAAAATGCAGTATTTGAAAGGGAAGGTTAGAGGTGAAGCCGAGAAAATTATACAACATTTACATATCAGCTCTGACAATTATCAAGTGTGCTGGGACCTCTTAAACCACCGTTATGAGAACAAAAAACTGATTTTTGGGTCGCATATCAATCTACTTTTGAATTTACCAACGTCTCAACAGCAATCAGCAGCCAACATCAAGAAAATTCACGACGCTATCAATGAAAGCCTAAACTCCATCAAAAACTTAGGCATAGATATAAGTTCATGGGACCCGCTAATAGTACATCTTATGACGCAAAAGCTGGACGCAGAATCCCATAAAGATTATATCGAATCATTAAAGAACCCCAGGGAGTTGCCAAAATTGTGTGATTTTCTGGAATTTTTAGAAAACAAGTTTACGTCATTGGAGTCTTCGCGACGTAAACAAGATACAGCATCAAAAATAACGCTACCTGAAATGCCCAAAAAATCATCTAATTTTAAATCATTCAACAGCAATCAAAATCAATTTCATCATTCGCAAAGAAAAATTGCGTCAACCGGATGCCCACTATGCAAAAGCGATCACGGTATTTTTCATTGCCTCAACTTTCTCAAATTACAACCTACAGAACGTCGGAATATAATTACGAAATTAAATTATTGCGATAATTGTCTATATGACCACTTTGGCAAAAAATGCATATCTGACAAAAGATGCCGTGAGTGCGAAGGTCGACACAACACGCTAATACACGGCGCGTTTGTGCAACAATCAAACACAGAACGAAAAAGTGGTACTCACGTGTCACAAAACGATATCACTGAAACCCTCCTAGCAACAGCAATAGTAAAAGTACAAAAATTTGATGGAACCTTTATCAAACTTAGAGCACTCATAGATCAGGGTTCTCAGACATCACTAATATCTGAGAACGCGGCACAGATGCTGAAGTTACCCCGTGAAAGGTGTAAGGGTGTAATTTTCGGAATAGGAGCAAAAGAAAACAACTGTAAAGGCATTATCAAAATTACTTGTTTATCATCGTATAGCGACTATCAATTTAGCACCGAAGTTTTTATAATGAAAAGCTTAATCAATAATTTGCCGAATCATACGTTTGCCAAGTCAACATGGCCTTCCTTAGAAAATATAAATTTGGCGGATCCAGATTACAATGTCAGCCGGCAAGTAGACTTGTTGCTAGGGGCTGATGTTTACTCGTCAATAATTTTAAGCGGTATCATATCATTGGGAAAAGAACAACCCGTAGCACAACAAACCCGTCTCGGATGGATTTTGTGTGGAAATATCACAAAGTCTTACCATTGCAACGTCGTTATAAACAACATAGAAGAAATAAAGCAATTTTGGGAAATAGAGGACGTGCCAAGTGAGAAATCTATGTCCCAGGAAGACATAGAGTGCCTAGATTACTTTAAATCAACTACCACCCGTCAGTCCGACGGGAAGTACGTGGTAAAATATCCTTTAGTTCAAAACGCGGAAGAGCGATTGGGAGAATCAAAATCAAAATCAATAGCCCAGTTTAAACAATTAGAAAAAAGATTTTCGAAAAACAAAGATTTGGAAAAAGAATATAAATTATTTATCCGTGAATATATTAATCTAGGTCACATGCAATTATCAACGAGTAACGCGACACCGAGCGTTTACCTACCACATCATGCTGTGCTACGAGCGGAGTCATTGACTACTGCGCTACGAGTAGTATTCAATGCCTCCTCAAAAACATCGAGCGGACAAAGCTTAAATGACGTCATGCTACGGGGTCCTAATCTTCAACAGGAATTGATATCATTAATTATCAAATGGCGACAATACCGCTACGCTTACACTGCAGACGTGGAAAAAATGTTTCGCGGTATTATTCTTCACGAGGATCACCAACAATATCAGAAAATCCTTTGGCGGGAGTCGCCCACCCACCAAATCAGCGAGTTTGTTTTATCAACCGTAACCTATGGAACAAAAGCGGCTCCGTTTCTGGCCATGATGGTATTAAAACAATTAGCTCAAGACGAAAGTCCCGGGTTCGAGTCCAGTTCAGCACCTAAAATCTTGCAGGAACAATTTTACATGGACGATCTCTTGCACGGCAATCATAATATACCTTCAGCGAAAAAACTACAGAATGAGCTGATAGATTTGTTAAAGAAGGGAGGATTCAATTTGAGAAAATGGGCCTCGAATACACCAGAACTTTTACAAAACGTCGAAACTATATCAAATCAACAAAGCTACAATTTTAAACATAATGAGTCAACTAAAACTTTAGGTCTCAGGTGGCACCCTGAGTCAGACACGTTTACGTTTGATTTGAAAATTAATTTATCACAGTCTAAATTTACAAAACGGACTCTGCTATCAAACATATCAAGGTTATTTGATCCTTTAGGATGGCTCACACCTGTATCAATAAGACTCAAACTATTATTTCAGAAAATTTGGTTACATGATTTAGATTGGGATGCTGAGCTACCTACTGAGATAAACAAGGAGTGGATGAACATCAAAGAAGATTTAAGAAACATCATATCATTTAATATTCCAAGATGGATACAGACATGTGAAAATGACGTAATTGAATTGCACGGCTTTTGCGATGCCTCCGTAAATGCCTATGCTTGCGTCATATTTTGCAAAATCAACAAAAAACAAGTATCAGAAAATCAAAGCAATTCAATAGTACTGGTGACTGCAAAATCTCGATTAGTACCGCCAAAAAGAGTAGTTTCTTTGCCCAGATTAGAGCTATGTGCTACTGAAATTTTATCAAAACTGATGGAAAAGGTCAAAGCATGCCTCGTAGGATATGAAATACATACGTTTGGATGGTGCGACTCAACAGCTGTACTCGGCTGGCTGCAGGGAGATCCAGGACGCTGGACAACCTTTGTTGCTAATAGAGTAGTAAAAGTCACGAACATCTTACCTCCAAAATGTTGGCGCTACGTCAAGTCCAGTGAAAATCCAGCAGATTGCGCCACACGTGGAATATCCGTGGAGCAGCTTCACCAGCATCCCCTATGGTGGCATGGACCAAATTGGCTACAAAATTTCGAAAAAGAAAGTGTTAAAGAATTACCCAATTACGTCACCAACGAAGAAATCAAGAAATCAAAACAAACTCACGTGTCTACATACTCGCGTGAGGATGACGTCATCACGCGCTTATTAAACAGACATAGTAGCTTTACTCGAGTTACACGCATATTAGCGTACGTACTACGTATGCGCAAGCAAAATATCAAGCAAACTTATTTGACTGTCCCGGAATTACGATTAGCAAGGCTTAAAGTTATCAAACGCGTTCAAGAATTGGAATTTGGAGAAGATATCAGTTATTTACAGAAACACAAAACAGTTCACCCAAAAAGCAAATTATTGAGTTTAAATCCACTATTAGACTCGGAAGGCTTACTAAGAGTGGGAGGACGGTTAAAGGAAGCCAATATCAGTGAAAACATGATGCACCCATTTATAATTCCACACAGCAGTCGGCTAACAACACTCTTGATCGACCATGCTCATAAAATGACTTATCATGGAGGCAACCGTGTCACATTGGCATGGCTACGACAGCAGTATTGGATAATCGGTGGAAACCGAGCTGTCAAATCACGCCTAACCCGCTGCGTTACCTGTAAAAGACACAACCCATCAAAGCAATATCAATTAATGGGGGACCTTCCAGAATCAAGGTCAAATCCATCCCGGCCATTTGGCCACTCAGGGGTTGATCTAACAGGGTTCGTAAATGTGAAAGCAAACAAAGGAAGGGGCATCAAGACATCAAAAGGCTACATATGCGTATTTGTATGCATGTCTACAAAGGCGCTACACCTTGAGGTGGTCTCCGATCTGACATCATCAGCATTCCTAGCCGCACTTAGAAGAATGGCTGCAAGAAGGGGAACGCCACATCATCTCTATAGTGATAACGGCACCAACTTTGTCGGAGCCAACAGACTACTCAAACAAGAAATCGTTAACTGGAAATCTATAATCAATGACGAGCTTTTATCGGATATCAGCGAAATGGAAATCACATGGCACTTCAACGCGCCGTCCTGGCCCAGTGCTGGTGGGCTTTGGGAAGCGGCGGTAAAAAGCCTTAAATATCATCTTCGCAGGGTCATCGGTGAGCAGAAACTCACCTACGAAGAGTATTCAACCTTACTCGCACAGCTAGAGGGCTGTTTGAACTCTAGACCCTTATGTGCCTTATCAGAAGATCCAGATGATATCAACTATCTCACTCCGTCCCACTTTTTGGCAAGTGGGCCGGTCCTTACTATCATAGAAACCGAACGAGATCAAAGGACAAGGTGGCAACTAACACAAAAGATTTTTGAGGATATTTGGAAGCGTTGGAAATCTGAGTATTTAACCCAGTTAACAAGCAGGAGCAAGTGGAAACAATCAAAAGATAATATCAAATTAAATGACGTCGTCATTATCCAGGACGCTAATCTACCGGCGGGAAAGTGGGCACTAGGTAGAGTTATTGACCTCCACCCTGGCAACGACGGACATGTACGAGTGGTCACTGTGAAGACAAAAAGCGGAGTCATGAAACGACCAGTGACAAAACTATCTCCCTTACCGACAAACAACGAGGCACACGATCAAACAACAAATATCAATCAAATACCTACAACTAACGATTCAGCAAAAAGTAAGCAAACCAGACGCACTCGATACAAACTAACTAATCTGATTACATTGCCATTATTACTGTTATTCATGTTTACTACAGCTGTGGAAGGAGCTTACTACAATATTTCAACCTTCAAGGACACCCAGAGCCTTTATTTTGACAAGGTATCAGATATGCGTCTAATACGTGATCAATGGAAGATGGTTATTTATTACGACGTCGATCCCTATTGGCAAGGTTCACAATTACTAAAGAAATATATTGTTCACCTTGAAAGCATGTGTTCAATAATACAAAAGCAAGCGCACTGTAATGTTATCCTGTTACAATTACGTCACGGCTACTCCGAGTTACTACACTACGATCAGCTGTTGCTTGGTCAGCCGTCTGGCGCGAGTACGCTACGCCGCCGACGCCGAGGCCTTATCAACGGAATAGGAAACGTCACGCACGCGCTATTCGGAGTATTAGACGATAAGTTCGCTGAACAATATCAAAAGGACATTGGTCTTATCAAAAATGATCAAAAACATCTCGCCAAGCTTTTGAAAAATCAAACATCATTAATAGAAGCTCAATATCACTTTCTGCAACGTTTGGAGAGTACAGTAGATCAACAGCACAAATCGTTCAATCAACATTTATTAGACCTTGAGAAGCAAAACACAATATTGAAGAAGGAGGTAGAGAGGGAAGATGCTATCAACGAATTTATTTTATCATCTATTACTGCCAACAATATCTTAGATAATATGAGAAGAATCCAGGAAAATTTACTTGATTTGATTACTGACATTTATCATGGGAAATTCGATATTCACTTACTATCGCCAGAGCAACTTAAAGACGAGCTGAGTATTATTTCCAGTCATTTATCAAAACACCTATCATTACCTATTGATAACATTCATAGCGACGTATCAAAACTGTATCATTTACTGAGGGTGAAAGTAAAAATTACTGAGCAATATTTATTACTCGAGATTAAAATTCCGTTGGTAACTAGAGACAATTATGACTTGTACAAGCTAATACCTATTCCGCAACCCACTGAAAATAATAAAACAATTATAATAACGCCGATATCAAATTACATTACTATCAACATACAAAGGGACTCGTATTTACCGATGTTCGAAACAGATGTGCAAACTTGTATGCATGTGGATCTAACCACAAAGCTTTGTGAATTACAAGGACCCGTTTATCAGATGCAGAGAGATCAAGATCTATGTGAGATAAATCATACGACACAGACATGTCAAACTACCGAAAATAGCTGTAAAAATATGTGGAAAGCATTGAGCAAACCAAATCACTATTTATTTTACTGCTGCGATCAATGCACTATAAGGTTTATGTGCGGCGGTCATGTGTCAGTGGAAAGAATCACGAGAGCTGGAGTACTTACCATGGCGAACGATTGTATGATGAAATCAGATTCATTCATATTGTATTCCCACAATGAGCGAACAAATGAAATACACAGCCACGCGGATTTATTATTAGTAGATGTGCCTCCGATCAACAGCATTATCAACCTAACGGTACACATCGCGAAGATCAAGATTATCAGACAAATATCACTGAAAGAGATTTCAGAGAAAGGCAGTCATCTTTAAAGGAAATCGGCCGCCAAATCGAGCAAATGAAGTCAGACGAGGTCGACATAGACGCGACTACGTTCTCGTCCCACGACATACACCACTACGTCGTCATATACATATTAGTTGGAGTTTGCTGCGCGGCAGGTGCCGCCTTCCTCTGGAGGCGGGTGCGCCGCCGCTGCCGCCCGCAGCCGCCCAGCGCCAGCGCCCAGCAGGCTGCGGCCGCGGGCCCCCCGCTGCCGCCGCCCCGCCCGGCTGCGCGCTTATCTCTCAGTGACATTACCAGTGCATGTGCGAATGAAAGTGCTAGCGATGGTGTTAATTATAGTGTGCCCGATTTAAGTGCAAAATCAAAGGCATCAGAGCCACAAAGTGCGCGTATGAACAAAGCGTCGTCTCCTATTATTAAGTTTAAGTTTGCCACTGATAATGAATCATCATAAATGTATCATTCACTAGTTTAATATCTACTAACATATAATAAATTTAAAATTGTTTATCACCTTATATCATCAAACTAACCAGCATCCACCATCTTTCGCCTCTCTGACCCGGCAGCATGTACGGTGCAGTGCAACCGTGCATTTCGCAGAATCATCATTTTATTAATTGTACTAAATAATTATAATTTTGCAACAGTTCACGTCACCACACACATCGCGGCGGACGCGCGCTCATATATCAATCACTTAGCATAGTAGCATCAATTTAAATATATCAGTTTGTGTAATAATAAATAGTTTATATCAATATCATCTTTTAGTTACTTATCACAGCATCTTTAGGTGTCTCGTACATTAGGCGAATGATCAGTTTTGGTTTTAAGTAGTTTGTAAGTAGTTATTAGTAGTTTAAACTAGAATAGCTACATTATACTAAATGTCTATCTTTCTTTTTATGTACGATTGTGTTATAGAAGAGCGGGGCCTCCTGACACAGGCATTTCATAATGCTTAATACTGGGTTTGGTCCCAATCACTGTATAAAGATGTAACTCGCGATAGACTGCAATAAATGATTTTTTATTTTTTTTTATTTTTATTTATTTTATGATATTGTTACCGTTAAAGTGCGGAAATCAGTGAATCTGCAGATTAACGGATTCCGTACTCTAACGGTAACAATATACTTAACTAATTAACTGGGTAGACTTAAGAAAGCGCATCAATGATATATTAAATTGACTAATATTAAAAAGAAAAAAAACAGCTAAACGGATTTGGATGAAATTTGGCACACAGATATTTTATAGTCTGGATTTTTTAATCCAGATCATAATCCAGACAATTTTTTACACGACTGCTACAGGAGTGTATATGTGTTCAGGGTTCATGTATGTTTGTGGGTATGTGAGTTTCTTTATTCCACCATAACTTCTATATGGCTTAACGGATTTGGATGTATGGGGTATCGTTAGAATCCTTACATCGTTCTGAGTGACACTGGCTATAATTTTTTTGAAAAATGTCAATATGGCGATTGTACGGCACCACTTTTAAATGTGAAAAAATAATTATTTTCTTCAATTATTACAATATGGGCATCAAATGAAAGGCCCTAATGAGCATATTTAAAAACTATATAATTTGTCATTAAAATGTGTGAAATAAAAATAATAAATTTAAAAAATATTAAAAAACACGACTGCCCTGCCAAAAACGAACTGAAAAGTTAAATAACAAGTGTCATTGCAGTCGGGGGACCTCTTTGATTAAAAAATTGTTCCACAAAACAGTACCCGACTGCAATGACACTTGTTATTTAACTTTTTAGTTCGTTGTTGGTAGGCCAGTCGTATTTTTAATATATATATTTTTTATTCCACATAAGATACTAACTGCAGTAGTTTTTACCGACTTCAAAAGGAGGGAGGTACTCAATTCGACCCGTTTTTTTTTTTTTGTTTTTTGTATGTACACCGATTACTCGAAGACGGCTGAACCGATTGAAATGATTCAAACGTTTTTGAATCATTTCAATCATTTGGGGCTTTTAGAATAAAAAGAAAGGAATTTGTACTCCAGCTCCACCCGACTTCAATAGACGTGTTTTTATTATTACGAATATTATTTCTTGCTTTTTAGAGTAGGTTTTTTGTAGTCGGTTTTTTGTTTTTTTTAAACAATTTTTTTTCTTTTGCAGTAAAGTTCGCCGTATTGATGAAATTGTGTTCTTCTTCTTATTTTTGTTTTGGCAATTACTCCTCTTCAAGGAATACTTTTGCCAGTTTCAAGTGTTGGATAGGGTTCAGTGGTATTGTTTCGGTTTGCATAAGAACGCGGGTGCATCGCATTCCAATGTTTCTTGGAGCATTTGGCACCAAGTATAACAAGTCAGTTTACTCGGTAAGTTCTGCCAAGGTAGTCAAAATCTCAGCTTCACACGACCGAGATCGCGCCTATTTCAATGATTCCACATTGTTCCGTTGCGTAGACATTTGTAACACAAAATTAGGTACACTAATCATCATGAATCAATGTGCAAATAATTAAAATTTTTACCGAACTGAACTCGACAAAATAGCGCCAAAAACTCCACGGTAATCGCAGTTTTGTCTTTCGAAGTCATGAAATACATGGTAAATAGAAAATAGTTTACAAAAAATCATCGCCACTTGCAATACTAGAAAGTTACCAATTGATGACGTAATCAATTTACCGCTCGTATATACTTGGTTGTCGATGGCCCTCCTAGCCCGTTTATTGCAATATCGCCCATAATATTAATCCGCTAAGACATAAAACTGGGTAGGGCGCTTTTATTATCCAATCAATTTAGCTGTTAGTGGTCTTAGGTTGCACATGTATCCTTATAGCGACGTAAAAATAAGTTTGGTTTAGTATGTATGTACCTACCTAGCAAGTGGCCAGGGGCGAATTTATGGCGAAGGTAAGTCGATCTACAAAAGTGTTTTTGATCTGCATAGTGGATCGTGGGATTTCTAAAAGGTAAGCCGATGGGAATCGGTTTGTATGGACCCTTTGCCACTGCTATCTAGTTAGTATGTTTCTCTGCGTGTTCGAATCCGAAATGAGATCCGTAGGAGAACTAAAGTAACCGACATCGCTCGGAGGATTGCTCAGCTGAAGTTGCAGTGGACGGAACGCGGGACACATCGCGAAAGAACCGATGGCCGTTGGGACGGAAAAGTTCTGAAGTGGCTTCTGCGCACCGGACGACGCTCCGTGGGTAGGCCCCCGACAAGATGGACTAACATGAGGGTGAAAGTTGCGGGAAGCCACTGGATGCGGGCAGCGCAGGACCGATCGTGGTGGAGATCCTTGGGGGAGGCCTATACCTAGCAGTGGGTGTCGTGCGGCTGATATGATGATGATGATGATTAGTATGTTACAGAGCAGCGCCGTATTTTTACAGGAACATAATAAGATGATACAGGATTAAAGTCACAGAGCAAAGTCTTCTTTAAGTAAAAAGTATTAGACATTTTTAGTTAGACGATCATTCATAGATTGTCAAATTGTCGATTGTCAAATTCAGTGGTCATTGTGTTCGGAAGCTATAAAATTAAATAAGGTTAGTTAAACATTTAAGAAGAGAAAACTTAACCAAACTATACCAGCTGAACTAAAAAATGTGTAATAAGAAAGTGATAAAATCCTAAAATTATATTTTTTCCAAAAATCCACTTTTTAAAAAAAAGTCCTCCTCGGTGGTCTGTTTAGAAACCAACTCTGCTTTTATTTGTGATCTTAAGGTGTATTAAAACAACCCCATTTAATAAATTTCGTTACCATTCAAAAACCTAAGACTATAATTTATCCTTATAAACGTTATCCAGCAATATACCATTATTAATTATTTTACCATGGTCTCAATTTTGTTCCGAAGATTTAGATCTTTTCGGTTACCCTATTTTATTAGGGATGTGCGATCCGGGGTTGTCGATCCGATTTTTCGGATCGTAATGGATCGTAATTCCATGATCCGATCCGCGGATCGGATCGAATGCCTTCGATCCGATTTTCAGGAAATCGATCCGGATCGGATGCAAATAAGTAAGACACAATTAATTTTATATCTTTATTAAGTAAACCCATGCAAAACAATGTATAAAATAATGTGGAATAGTAATATTGTACTCAGAGAACTTAAAGACGAATTTCTCTCAAAAGTTTATACCTGAAGACGCGCCTAACTACTAATAGTTAAGTACAATTTTTATAGGAGCCAGTTTTCGGCCAAATTCTAAATGTAGACAAAGGATAAATTTCGTAACAAATAAACCAAAGTGCCCATTTTTTCGAAAACAAACCGCATTTTCGTTCATACGATCCAAGCGATCCGATCTTTCAAGTTTTGTATCGATCCGGCAAAAAATCGTATGGCCTCGATCCGATCCGAAAATCGCTGAATCGTATGCCCGCCGATCCGATATTTCAAAAGATCGGATCGGATCGGCGCATCCCTATATTTTATTACTTGAAAAATCTACATATTTTATTTTCCTAAACGCATCCTAATCTAAATTGAACGAATAATAACTAAAGGCACTCTTAACTGTGAACGCATTAATAATTCTTAGTGCGAGTGAAAGCACTGCTGTATAGATAACACTGACCTGCATATAAGAAAAAAAAAATTTTCATGTCAGTGATAGATAATCATGTCGAAAAGGAACAAAACAAAAAAATTGTAAAAGATGACTCTCCTTGTGACAGCTGTAAAATGACAACTTATTAAACTACAACGTAGTTACATTACATGGACCTACTTGATAATTAAGCCATTTTACTAATTTCAAAGTGATTTTATCATTATCCTCAAAAAGTTTGGTTTTATGATTTTTTTAGTGAGGAAAATCCATTCGGTGGTCCTCTTCTCGGTGGTATTTTTTCATAGTTTTTTTGGATCGACCTCTAATTTATATTGATTTAGATTGCTAATGTTCCAATGGAATTAAATAAAAAAAAATCCTATAATTACGAACTTTTTTAAACTGTAATTTTTTGACCCCCGTTTTGACAATGACCCAGATATGCCAATGAGGAGCTGGCGCAGTGGGTGAGCGTACCCTGCGATAGCGGAAGTTAAGCAACTTTCGCAAGCAATTATTACTAAGAAACTGAAATTTGACACATCGCGTCTGAACATGGGAGGCATCGACATCGAACTAGTCAAAGAAATGAAAGTATTAGGACTAATAATCGATAACAAATTGACTTTTAACCAGCATATTGCACATATAACCAAAAAAGCTATTAACATTTATAAAGGCATAAGTAGAGCGGCTAGAGCTACCTGGGGACTGCAACCAGAAGTAATTAAAACGATTTACAAAGCAGTTATAGAGCCCGTGATACTATACGCGGCAAGTGTTTGGGCTAGAGAAGCCACAAAAGCAGTCTCCAGGAAGGCGTTTAATGTAGTGCAGAGAGGATTCGCGCAAAAGATAATAAAATGTAATAGAACAGTCTCACTAAATGCTGCCTTAGTATTGTCGGGGCTGCTTCCGCTGGACCTTCGGGTCCAAGAAGCGTCCCAGCTTTATGAGGCGAAGCGAGGGAAACCCCAGGCAATACTGTGCGGCAGAAAAGTGGAGGAGCGCGAATCCTTCCTGATGGCAGATCACCCCAGCAAAACGGTAGATGCAAAATTTAAATTATTAGAAAACGCGGAAGAGGATGGCATGCTGGCAGAAGACCTGGTAAGAATCTATACAGATGGTAGCAAACTTGAGGGGAAAGTTGGAGCCGCCCTGACCTGTTGGGAAGGGCCGATTGAGACGATTACCCGGAAGTTTAAGCTGGAATCATACTGTACAGTCTTCCAGGCCGAGTTGTATGCCATTCTCCAAGCGACCGAAATTCTTATTGGTAAAAAATTCAGAAAAGCCGCCGTGCTTAGTGACTCGAGATCCGCTCTCCAAACGCTCCAGGATCCAGACTCATCGCACCCGATCACTAGAGCAATTCAGGGCAACCTCCAGACACTTAGAGACAACCACCAACTCGTCTCACTCTACTGGATAAGGGCCCACGTCGGTGTGAACGGGAACGAAAGAGCGGACCAATTAGCTAAGGAGGCGGCTCTCAAACTGAAGTTTAGGTCACATTACGACTGTTGTCCCATCTCCTTTGTGAAGCGCCATTTACGCGCAGCTACAAAGGTAGAATGGGACCGTAGGTACACTTCAGAAAGCACGGCGAGCACCACAAAATTCTTCCTACCGAATGGGGTGAAGGCGTACAGCATAGTGCGGAAGATGCAGGTGGACCGGCCAACCTCGCAGATGCTGACGGGATATGGTGGGTTCGCGGCGTACTTGTACAGATTTAAATGCAAGGACAACCCATCATGCGTTTGCGACCCGACAGCGAGCGAGGACATCTTCCACATTATGCTGGACTGCCCTCTGCACTGCATTGATAGGTACACATTAACACAGACACTAGACACACCACTCAGCAAAGACACCCTAAAGGATATAATGAGAGACAGTAAAGAAAGAGATAAATTAATTGAATTTGCAAAGAAAATTATAAAAATAGTAAATGAAAGAAACAAGACATAAGGCAGAATAGAAAACATTGTAAATACAAATGCATAATAATGAATGTTAAGACACGCAATATTGGAATATAAACAATTAGATATTAGGAACAGTAAATATGTAAGAAAGAAATGTATCAGAATTAAGATAGTGTAAAGAAAGAGAAAAAAAAAAATTGTAAAAAGAAGGAAAATAGTAAAATAAAGACCTGGACCCCCATGTCTAGGGAGAAGTTGCAATATATAAAAAAAAAAAAAAAAACTTTCGCAAGCATCTGTCAGGGGATGGGTGACCAAAAATATTCGATCAAGGGCTGGGTCAATTTATAAAACAATAATTTCTACATTGCCTTAGTCGTTGTTGTCTATTCCATTATATACACAATTGCCTTTACTTACTTTGGAATCGGAGATATTTTAATGGTGACTAATAGGTATTAATTATTAAAATTTATTTCTGTTCCTTTTGAAGTAAGTATCTTTTTCAATGAGACTGATTCTTTTTAATTAAACAACGTTCTCAAAGAAAGACACACCAAGATAAAATATCTCCCCCAACCCAGTGATAAACGATGTGCTAATAGCTACTATCTGTTAACTCAGTGATACAAATGGGCATCCATTAGAAACAAATGTAAAGTAAATGAATCCACAATCAACGAAATCAACTTTCCCCAATCTTTTAGGTTGGTAGATTTAATAGTATAGGTATATATATTTTTTCATAACTTGTCACGTTAACTCTCGCGGACACCAAATCTATTGTTTGGGGGATAACATTTTAATCTTATATTCAGACGTTTACAAGCCTGAGACTGTATATAAAAATAAAACAAGTGAGATTTGAGAACAGTATCTGTATAATGGTAAATAATTACGCTCTAAGTCAGCTATTGCGCAGCTATTACACAGCCGTTAGATAGCTAGATCTACACTTAGGCTCGTATTACAGAACGAGACTCAAGCACTGCTTGCTGCTTGAGTACAGTTAGAAAGGGATGGTGCTATTCATCGCATATAGCGCCATCCCTTTCTAACTGTAGTCAAGCAGAGATTTGAGTCTGAGTTTGATTCTGTAATACCAGCCAGAGCTGTATAATTTGGGGTCCATTTTGCGGATATACAGCTGCATATCCGAATATAGAGTCTTAGTTCAGCCAATTTGTACAGGCAAAGCTCTTCAAAATTGTCATTGCAGTGTTTATACAGAGTTTCAAATGCTATCTAGGCTAGGTACTAGAATCGCACCCAGATTTTAGTTTTTGCAACGCAACTGCAATCAGCTGCAATATTTTTCGCAATCTACCAAGAAGAAGTAGGTAAGTGCTTACTTGATAGCTAATATTCACACTTACCTTTTTTACCCGCCTGATTTTTTTTTAATTCAAAGTATTCAAATCTTAATAGGGTATTTGAAAATATACTACAAATTGTGGTCATTCTCACAGATAATGGTGTAAAAAAACATATTCAACTATTATATACACTAAAATTCACTAAATTAAGTCCTTTAATTGATTAATTTCACCTAGAAAAATGCATTAATTTTTGAATTTTTTTCTGTGACGAAAACGCTCTAAGACACAGAGGAAATAATCACTACGTTTTACTCTAAGATTACTGATGACGTCACTTGCCTGTAATGACTTCAGGCGTTTGACACGACCATAGACTTAGGATCCGCGATTGATGGCTGTCAAATGGCTAAGGATATTACAATGTTTACAGGCTTGTGACGTCAACAAGTCATGTGTCTAGCGCCATAGCGTTTTTGGCGCGGTTTTTAAATTTTAAACTTTAACATTGATTTTTTAATGAAATACATTGATTTTTCCTGAAATATCAATGTAGTGCGCTTATTACGTAATAAAGAATAATTTAAAATAGTTTTCCAAAATTAGTCAAATAGCCTATTTTCGCGTATTGAATTTAATTTCGTAATTGTATGAGCAAGCCATCGTTTATTAGCGGCAACACTTTTAATACCATTAACCGTTCTCCATTCGCGTCAAAGTGTAATCGCAAACAACTTGAGGAGCGGCAAACAGATTACTGAACGCACCTAGGTAGGTACCTACATAACATCGCCGCCATTTCATTACGCGAGCATAAAATGTCGAAGTGCTCAGGGCTGCCATTTCAAAAAAATATAATTACTTAACTATTAGTCGGGCACTCTTGACAGAGTGGTCGTGGCTGACGATGGACAGGGTTGCGGCTCGCCGTCGCCACTCGCTCGTGTGATGACACTCCATTTTTGCCGATGTTCAGCGTTGCGAACACTGTACTGCGGTCAACTGCGTAGTTTTCAATGAGGTCGAGAATACTTATACAAAGTGATAATAAAAATGCGTGCCTTAGATGAAAGGAGGTAGTTCAGAATTAATGCAGGAACCTCAAGCTAACCATTAACTGCCTGGCGGACTGCAAAGCAGGATGTAGCTCACACACTTTCCTGTCATCCATCCATTATAGTAGGTACTAACTGAAAGCCTATTCAAAACTGAGCGGTATCCGCTAACGCCCGTGGGTAGCGGATTACCCGGGTATTAACCCGAGCGATATCTCGCTGGATATTTGTTATGGTATTTTCGCAGTTGTCGCGAAATCGGAATACCAATCAATGGGTACGCGATACGTACCGCGTGTTTGGCGAAATTTTTACTCCCCCGCGGACACCCGCTCGCAGCACAGCGCTCGCGTCGCGCGCCAGTACCGCTACCGGTAGCGGTAAAATTATAGCGCTATGGTTTGAACAGCGCGTTATCCACATACCCATTAGAATATCGTTACCGGCACCGGTAACGGGTACCGTTCAGATTTGAGTAGCCTTAACAGACACTTTTGCGCAGCGGACTGCGAGCAGTGGGCGGAGGATGCCAGACGCCATGAAGGACTGCGACAATTCATAATCCTGTATATAGCGGCGGACTGCAACTGTAAAGTGGACAGCCAGGCAGGATGGTGAATGGCCGGCTTTATGTAGGTGTATACCAGGGTTTCCCAACCTTTATTTCACTGAGCCTCCCAATTCAAAAATAATATTCTCATGCCCCCTTAAGTTTAAAAACATTAAAAACACACAATTTTTTTTACAACTACATTATTTATTTGAATTAAAATAAAAAACAAAGAGTTCCATACAGATATTTGTAGATATTTATGTTTTAAGGATCTAATAAGAGAAGATATATGTATCTACACTTGAAAACCAACGGGTTGTGTCGGCGGCCCGGCGAGCTTAGTGTGTATTGCGCTTAAGTACTATTTCCGAAAATTAAACGTACCGATTACGCTCCCCCTGGTATTCCACTACGCCCCCCAAGGGGGGCATGCCCCCCTGGTTGGGAACTCCTGGTGTATACAATAAAATTTTGGCAAGTCCATTTTTTATACAGGGTTGTTTGCAAAACACCAACAACCTCGCAGGATTGCTAACATCATAAACAACAACATATAGGTATATTTTGTTCTACGACTTTTCCGAAAACAGGGAAAAAAACTTCTTTTCATACAAAACTCGATCAGCTGTTCGGAAATTTCTATGGAGAGTCGATTTTTTTGTCTGTTTACGGAAAAGTCGTAGAACTTAATGCTGTTGTTTATGGTGTTAGTAATCTGCTCCTGCGAGGATGTTGGTGTTTTACAAATAACCCTGTGTGGATAGATTTTGTACGAGTGTAATTCGTGATGTGAAGTTGGTACTTATGAATAAGAAATAACTACTTATTCGAATAATTAAAGATTTTGAAAAAAAAAACCGGCAAATAGAATTCCACATGACGATACTGCGGGCGGAAAATAACATATTAAGTAGTTTTTTATAGCGAGCATACAATAGTATGCTCACCCACGTACCTACCTTTAATAACTTATTATTTGAAAACTAAGTGTATACCGTAATCAAATGCAAATAAATGATATTCTATTCTATTCGAAAAGTCAGTTTTATGTGACAATTATCAAGACAAATAATAATTTTAAATATTGATTATACCATACTGTCAAGAAAATACTTGAGTGGCAGCCCTGGTGGTTGTAAACAGGACCGATTGTTTGCGGCGTCTTGTGATTGAATTTGATTTGGTAATGTAGTTGTTGACAATCCTAATTTGAGGTTTTATTAACGCCGAGTGCGAATTTAACTGTTCGCACTTTTATTTTATTTTCCATGTCGTTTTGCAAAACGTGCCCCTGCCTTAAAACTTGACAGTTTTCTGAATGGCTATCAATGTGTCTGTTTTATTTGCTAAACAGCGAGAAGAGATTTGTAAGTATAGCAATTGATAAACCTGGCAAGTTTTAAGAGCTTATAGTAACCTCCTGAGCTTTTGAAAGCATAACAAGCATGCAACCGTTAAGTGGCATTACAACTGGGCGCTTCCGTGCTTCGGAGGGCACGTTAAACCGTCGGTCCCGGCTGTTGTCATCTGATAACAGTCGCTAAGTCAAGTTAGAGGCCTCACAGGGCGGCTTGATAAACTCTAACACCAGAGGTGGCCACTAATCCTCATACGATAGTAAGAAGATTTCATACCAGGTTCATAACGTGTTAGTTACTATTTTATTACTTGTTAGAGTTATACAACAATGAAATAACATTTATATATAGTAATGTAAACAACGAAATTATTAAAGACAACTTGTCGAATTTGTCGATCACTGAAATACCTACTTAATTAATTAGAGCCACTTCATTGTGCTGAGTTAAATAAAAGAACCGGCCAAGTGCGAGTTGGACTCGCGCACGAAGGGCTCCGTACCAAAAAACGGCAAAAAGATCACGTTTATTGTATGGGCCCCCCCTTAAATATTTATTTTATTCTGTTTTTAGTATTTGTTATTTTGCATTAACAGAAATACATCATCTGTGAAAATTTCAACTATCTACCTGTTGTCTTTATTAATATCGAGCAAAAAAGCGCAAAAAAATCACGTTTGTTGTATGGGAGCCCCCCTTTGAATATTTACTTTATTACATTTTTGGTATTTGTTGTTATAGCGGCAACAGAAATACATCATCTGTGAAAATTTCAACAGACAAAACCTAGCTTTCTAGATATCACTGTTCGTGAGATACAGCCTGGTGACAGACAGACAGACAGCGGAGTCTTAGTAATAGGGTCCCGTTTTTACACTTTGGGTACGGAACCCTAAAAAAACGGGTAGTATTTAATCGGGTAACAATGAATTCCCATTTTGGGTATCAAAAATAGTTTATCACCCACATGTAATGCCCGCCTTACGTATTTTTTGTAATCCACAGTTTGTCTCCCGTTGAGTTATTTTGTCACCCGTTTAGTTATTTTGTCGCCCAAAAAATAAACCGCTGCCAGGTTTAGTGTTTAAGTATCCCATTAACAGTCGCCCTTAATTATTTCCAGTCACCCAATTGATTAATTCCCAATAAAAACGACGAAATCGTATTTAGCCAAAGCGCATATTTCGAATTGCAATCATTAATTTTTGCATGCCTCGATGCCTGCGTATAATGTTCGTTCGTGATGATTTTTTTGTATTTTTACCGACTTCAAAAGGAGGGAGGTACTCAATTCGACCCGTTTTTTTTTGTTTTTTGTATGTACATCGATTACTCGAAGACGGCTGAACCGATTGAAATGATTCAAACGTTATTACATTAGGTAAACTCCCAAGTTGGTCTCATTTTTTAAAATTTTGAAATCGGTTCAGTACTCTTCAAGTAATCTTGAAAAAAGCACGAAAATAGTATGCTTTTGTGTGAACTACCTCGATGATCAGTCGTATAACTTCTTTGTTTATGAACTGAATAAGATAATTATTTTTTTGTTGGAAAAGGGATATCTTAAGTGTAGTTCTTTAACCGACTTAAAAAAGGAGGTTCTCAGTTTGACCCGCATGTATGTATGTTTCTCCGCGATTAACTCACGTTTGGCTGAGCCGATTTTTCTACCTAAATAATATACCTACACTACCTAATACAAAAGGTACTTACACTAAAAATAAAAAAAATAAAAAATGAAAAAATTGTATAAAAAAACAAAAAACCGACTTCAAAAAACATGCCTCTAAAATGCAAGAAATAATATTCGTAATAATAAAAACACGTCTATTGAAGTCAGGTGGGGCTGGAGTACAAATTCCTTTTTTTTATTCTAAATAAAAGCCACACCCGACTTCAATAGACGTGTTTTTATTATTACGAATATTATTTCTTGCATTTTAGAGGCATGTTTTTTGAAGTCGGTTTTTTGTTTTTTTATACAATTTCTTCATATTTCAATTAACTAGGTAAGGTAGCTACTTATACCCAATGAAAATTTTACTTTATTTCATACCTACTCCTCTTTACCGAATTTAATAACTGAGTAATTAAGTATTGGTTTTGTGGCAAAATCCGATTATTTCGCATCGGATAACCTGCTAATTACGTGCAACGAGCAATACGGTGGAACTACGGTTTATTAACAATTGCAAATTCGGAACCTCATTTGCATCATAAGCTTTTTAATTAAATCTGATAATTACGACCACTTTTGTGTATTGTGTGGTTTTGGTTGTGATTCTAAAATAAAAGTGGTAAATAAATAAGTAAATAATGATGAAATCACACGTTCAATACCTAGGTATCAATCACAAAGAGCGTTTATGCACTACACGAAATTACAATGTAATTAGTGCACAAAGTAATAACATAGTTACCCTACATAAATGCGTGGTATATCATATGCCACATGGAACGTCATCTATTCAACTGCATACACGTTGTCAGGGCAGAGGCGGATTCAGAATTTAAATTGGGGGGCGGGGGGCCCTCGGAACCTCGGGCCACTTTATAAGAGGCCGTCCATTGATCACGAGATGTGTTTTTAGCAACTTTTAGCCCCCTCTCCTTGGTGATACGTGGTGATGTTTTAGACTAATTCCCCTGTTTTGTATGCCGAAGGTAAATTTGCCTTTACGCACTTCCCCGCGCAGTTGAGTGGGGAGGGGGTGTGTGGGACTTGCCCGGAGGTAGACTAATCCCCCTACCTCTCTCAAATCACGTGCTTTTTTGGCACCAAGTGTTTTTTTCCTGACTTTTTTTCGGATTAGAATGCGCGCTTTCAACGAAAAAATCAATACCACTGTTAAATCTCACTACACCCCCCCTCCCGCCTTGTGATATTTCGTGATTTTTTAAAACCCCCTTCCCCTTCCCCCTTTCAAGTAAGAGGCACTGACTAACTACATAAAACATTAATAACATTAAAAAAATAAAGTTTGATTGTCATTTTCAATGCAAGTTCAAAGTAATCCGCAAAGGTCTTGTGGGGGGCCATTACCCCCTGCCTCCCTGGATCCGCCCTTGTGTCTGGGCCTCAGAGGGGTATTAATTATGTATGTTTTTTCACTTTTTAATCAATGTAACGATATTTTGATACTGTATTAAGTATTGAACTAATATTGAATTAATATTGTAATTGAACAAGATTCCTAAAAATTTTTAAAGCAATTATGGTTTCCTAATTTGTCTAGTGTAGCGTACATCTCATTAGTATACGTATCGCATGACGTCACACGCTAATGCTCCTTAATTAGGTAATTACGTTTCATTCATGATGGCCGACTGAAGTGGAAATTAGTGATTTTGTTCCCTATAACTGTTTCCTCGTGTTAATTGCTTTCGTTGTGGGAGTCCGAATCCTATCATGATCAGTTTCTTTGTTGGATTAAGCATGATGTCGTCAAAAAACCGATTGTTAACGAAAACTTATTTCAATACCTACCATACCATAGAGTATACAACGTGTTACAAATAGCCTCTAATGCCGAATCCTTACTAATATTATAAATGCGAAAGTCCGTTTGTTTGTTTATTTGTTTGTTTGTTTGTTTGTTACGCCTTCACGTCCTAACTACTGAACCGATCATCATGAAATTTTGTATACACGTTGTCAGGGGTACAGAAAAGGGGTACAGAAAAGGGGTACAGAAAAAACATATAGTTCCAGAGGGATAGCGAAAAAACTCTTCACGCAGACGAAGTCGCGGGCGGCCGCTAGTATGGAATAGATAGGGACCATCAAACTGAACAACTTTAATATTTGCCCGTTCTTCTTGTGCCCGTTCTTCTTGTCAGCTAAAAAAGTCTGGAACGGGTGGTAGGAAAATATGGACGATTCAAAAGTACTTAATTATTAAGTTTATTTGAATAAAGCTTATTTGACTTTGACTTTAATTAAGATAATTCATTATAAAAACTTTTACTATGGGATCAACTCTAAAATCGGCCGTTTCAAACAAAAATGAATAACGATTTCTTTTTCACGAAAAATAGTGTCCGTTCAAAAATGTTTTCGTATGTCCGTTTATTCTCCTCTGCAGGTCTTGTGGAATACTTTGGTCTTTCGACATTTTTCGAAAAAAACCCACATGAGGGATATTTAAGCCATTTCGAAAAATGTTCACAAATGCGAGGTCTACAGCTCACAGAGTCTCATTTCCGCATTCTCGCAATGCTGCACCATGTTCGGAAAGCCGTTGGTTTCCTGTTGAATTTGTATTCGTTAACACCCACCATTCCGCATTGGGCCCGCGTAGTGGGTTATAATAGCCCATCTGCCTTTATCCATCCATAAGGAAGGCCTGTGCCCCAGGTGCGGTTCCACTTGAGCTAAGTTACGCTACCTACGCTATAATGTTCCTAAGGATGTCTGATTTAAGATCTTATTAGACCTTTCTGAATAACGGATCCAAAATTCAGAGTCCGATTTAGGACGAGAAATTCAGTCGCCAAAGCTTCTGATTAAGCGGGTATTAAGACCTTCCTGTATAACGGATCCGTAACGGATACTAGGACTTAGCATCCGTTACGGATCCGTTCCGATGGTCGGAGACCATTTCATCTTGAAAACGGATGCTAAATCGGATCCTACCTTCTTGAACGCAATTAAACTTCTCTGAATTTAGGAGCGATTGAATATCGGATCCGTTATTCAGGAAGGTCTAATAAGCTCTTTACTCTAATAAGATGATTTATTTTCTAAATGCCCTGAAGTATTTTCAAAATAAAGCAATCTGATTGGTGTAAATCAGATAAATCCTTATCAACATAGCCTATCGAATCAGTTCAAATTAAAGATGAATGAACGTAATTTCAATACCGATAGCGGAGATTGCGTGAGCAAGTTTACCCACGTGCTTCCTGCGCCCACCCCCGTAACTTCCTCTGTCTCGCAATGCTATACCTCGCGCAGTATTTTGTTGTACAATGGCGTAGCATAGGTAGCTCAAGTGGAACCTCACCCAGAGATGACGATGTTGATTATGTTTTTGAAAAAGTAGTGTCATTTGTAGAATTTACAACCATTTCTAAATGTAATTTCTACAAATAGTACTGTCAATAATTAGCCTCTAGACACACCGTAAGCGTAGCCACGCCAGCTTTTTGTAGGGGTTGGTCGGTATGTAGATAATGTAAGAAAAACGCTTGACAGAAAAAAGGATTTAACTAAATAAGTATGTCTTGGGTTTGAGCCCCCCAAATCCCCCCCCTCGCTACGCCTATGAGACACAATAGTAATGCTGAAATTACGCGACCGAAGTTCGGCCTAGTTACATCTGCAATGCTTTGTGAAAGGCTGCAACACATCAGCCGGAAATTACGTAGCGCTTTTTTGCCGCCGATCTTTGGTTGGTTGCTTAACTTAGGCATAGTGTATCTAGACACTTTCAGTTTTTTACAATTACAAATTACAAATGTGGTCGCTAACTATGGGTCTCATCAGGAGGCTCAAGGTCACCCAGCGTGCGATGGAGAGAGCCATGCTCGGCGTTTCCCTGATCGAATCAGAAATGAGGAGATCCGCAGGAGAACTAAGGTAACCGACATCGCTCGAAGGATTGTTCAGCTAAAGTGGCAGTGGGCTGGACACAGCGAGAAGAACCGATTGCCGCTGGGGTCGGAAGGTTCTAGAATGGCGACCGCGCACCGGACGACGCTTTGTGGTTAGGCCCCTGACAAGGTGGACCGACGATCTGGTGCGCGGTCGTGGTGCGCCGCTGGATGCGGGCATCGCAGGACCGATCGTCGTGGAGATCCTTGTTGGAGGCCTATACCCAGCAGTGGGTGTCGTGCGGCTGATATGAGGATGATGATAAATTGTAATTGACAAGGTATACGTGAAAAATAAAACAGCGAACATTTCACAATGTTTTCTATTAATGACGCACCTAACAAGTTAATTCATTTGCCATGGTCCGAAGTCATCCAGTGACATTTACAAAACTGTTACAGGCTACGCTATAAATTCTGTTCGTACTACTTAATTAACAAAAGCATTGTAAAACTTCCAATATGTAATTCATTTTAATACAACAAAAAAAAGACATTTTGTAGTACCATTATGTTTTTATAATAAATATACACACTACATTTTATACATTCATCTAAGTATAATTTATTACAATTACAAAATAATTCTACATTGTAAATCCTAATTTTATGTAAAGTTACATATTGTATATTTACACAAAGATTTCTTGTTTACGTGTTATGATTTAAGCAAATAGGTAATGTGTAATATGTAGACAACAACTTAACAAATTATTTTATTTACAAAACATACATTAACTTTATGTTTGTAATTGTAATTGTTTATGATACTTTTTCCAAGTGGGGGCTCACCATTTGGGTCAAGATCAGCTAATCATTTACAATTACAAATGAAAGATATATTTTTAGTTAAGTATATATTTTTTTGATTCATAAAAACAATGACATCGATTAGGTTACCTCACAGCTAAAAAAGTACCCAATACAGGGTGCCTTGAAAGTTTGGAAACATTGGTAAGAATTATTATTTAAACACTATAGTTTATCTTCTATATAAGTTATTATATATCGCTTATCGCCCGTTTTTAAGACACCCTGTATACATTCCTAAATAACACAACAGCAAAAACACCTAAGCACAAGTAAAACGTTAATGTTACAATTTACATTTTCTAAAACTTAATAAATGCTAGTTTGCAATGATAACGACATGTAAATTTACATTTATTGGAATACACACATATTGATATGTCTACATTTATACAAATAGACAAACAATAAATATCCAAAAAGTCGTTTTTTTTATTACAGTCATAAGAATATTTACAAAAACATTACAAAAAGACACTTAAAGCACGGTTTCGTTAGTACAAGTCCTAGGGCCGTTCACTAGGGAGTATCTACTAGATCCGCCATTTTTCCTACTAGTGACAGCTCCCCTAATAAATAGTTCTTTGAACGTCTCCCTAAATTGCCTAGACATACCGCAGTAGATCGCGAAATTTATAGGATAAGAGACTATTATGAAGAAATTTGTGACTAGAACTAGTATGTTGGCGATGTTATAGTCTAGAATTTCGACTATGCTACTGGATATCATGTGAAGGATAGTGACGACTGCAACTGGTATTTCTACCATGAGGAAGACAGTAACAACGACAATAAGCATCAGGGTTGTGCAGTTTGAGTCGCGAAGTTTCTTGCATTCGGATTTCCTGTTTTCTTTGAAGAGTTTCTGGCGGTTCAGCTGGGCTGTCCTCATGGCTCTAAAGAGGAGGACGTTGAGAACGACCAAGGAAGTGCAAGGGATCAGATGGACGAAGAGTACGCGGAATGTGAAGTAGGAGATGAAGTATGCGTCGGTGGATAGGCTGCTCACCCACGGAGCTAACTCCACCTGAAATGTGAAGAAAAGGGTTTATTACACACTTATAAACTTGAAAATTTGCAGTGTCTAATACTACACACGCAACGGCGTGTTATATTATAATATACAACGTATTACAAAAAACTCTTTAAGCTGAATATGCTAAATAGGGACCATCAAACTGAACCAACTCTGAAATCGCGAAAAACAAAAATCTTCTGTTTCATACAATTCAATATTTTCGTAATTAGTTTTTTTGTAGGAAACAGCTGATCTTTTTTCGCGATTTCATTGTTGGTCCCATAGTAAAAGTTGTTCAGTTTGATGGTCCCTATCTACCATATTCGGTTTTAGGGATTTTTTGTAAAAAGTACGTTGTGTTTGACACTGTTTTGTTCACATCAATCAAGTGTAATTTTAAATAGGATCAAATACGATGTATTATAGACAAACTCATTAAGAGATTTTTGTTCAAACTTGCAATTGACAACATTTCTAAATTTTTAGGTACATGTTTTTATGGATATAATGAAAATTTATCGTTTTTTAGCCAAATGTATTTTTTCTTTTCCATTTATTTTCATACATATACTGATCTAAAAATTCTGAAAAAAAATATGAGCTTAGAACACTAAAATCTCGAAATTGTTTTCTAATTTTAGTACTTTCTCAAAATGAAATGTTGTCAATTAGCAAAAGTACAAGTACCGATGTAAATTATAGTACCTAATGTATATTATAATGGCTGCAGTATCTAAAGTTGAACGGATTTGATTGGACACCTACTAAAAAATAGGCGCGTCTACAATCTATATCAGGGGTGCCCATACTTTTTCTTAAGGAGATCGACCTAGCAAAAAATTTATGACTCGAGAGATCGACATTTTGACCAAATATTTAACAAGAAAAAACTACATGGGTGTTAAAGTGTCAAATCTGTCATCATTTGCGATCGACCGAATGGGCACCTTTGGCTTACATGGACTTGAAGTTTATGTTTACTTTGTCACTATGTTTTCCTATGATTATAAATTATAGAATAAAATATGCCTGATCGTGTAATGAGGTAGACCCACTGAAGCATGAAGACAATTTGGGATATCCATCTGATGACCGGCCTCTGTTAACGTTGCTGAATCAACGCAATCCAATTTGCATAGGTTGCCATCAAGCTTATAGCTTGATGATTGATGCCATCAAGATTAGGAGTTAAGATCCTTGAACCAATCTGGTATTTTATTATAGAACTAGCGGCCGCCCGCGACTTCGTCTGCGTGGAAAGTATTCTGCTATCCCTCGGGAACAATAGTTTTTTCGGGATGAAAGGTACCCTATGTCCTTCTCTGTACCACTGACAACGTGTATGCAAAATTTCATGATGATCGGTTCAGTAGTTAAGACGTGAAGGCGTAACAAACAAACAAACGGACTTTCGCATTTATAATATTAGTAAGGATATTCCTCTATAAATTCTTACTTAGTTATTAGGTCCTATCTATTTCGTACGTTGGGTCGTTGTGATCAAAGACATTCCTAGTCAAAGCGAAATTGGCGTACCGATCGAAATCTTCCCAACTCCCAAAATTGGCGTAAAAATTAGATTTCCAAACTTACCCCGATAGTGATATCGTTTGTCGTACGGGCGAGGCTTATTAGGTTGCGACACAGTGTAAATAAATGACAGTATTTCATCTTTAAATATACCGAAGCGGACTGAAATAAACGCATGGTACAAAACAGTCGCGAGTGCGCCGTAGTAACTTACGGAATCGGGTGGTATAGTACGACTTTCAAATTAATCTATGTTTATGAAAACCAGTTTTGTCTTAAAAAGAACAATGAATGGACCTCTAGCATCCTACTAATATTATAAACTACTGCCTAGAAGCAACACCAACTTCTTTCGTAACTCCTACTCTGTTCAAGCCGTACAACTTTGGAACAGACTTCCGTCAAACATCCAGGATGCCAAAACTTCGTTTCTTTCAAATCCAAAATCAAATCCAAGAACCTTATATGAATATAAGATTCTTGGTCAAATCGCACTTCTTGACACAATTGTCACATTCCTACTATATCACACAAGAACATATATATATGAACATAAGGTTCTTGATATCACACCATCTTCTTTTATATTTATTTATATATTATATATATATATATATATATATATATATATATATATATATATATATATATATATATATATATATATATATATATATATATACTTATCTGTGTATTTAAATATTTATAGTATTTCTTAGTATTTTATATTTTGGGTATAATATATTCTTAGATTCATAATGTGTACCAACTATTCTGCACTTTGTGTTACCTACTATCTTACGAATCTCTCACACGTTCTAGGTTGGCTGGAAGAGATCTCTTTTAGAGATAAGCCCACCTTTGCTCACAATAATCGTAATTATCTTTGTAACCATGTTTATAGTGCAATAAAGAGTATAATAAATGTGAAACTTTGTGAGTTTGGATTTTTGGATGTTTCAGGTCTATCATGTCCTCAATCGAACAAAAACGGCTAACAGATTTGGATGAATGACACACTAGTTTATAGCCTGGATTAAAACAAAGGATACTTTTTATCCCAGTCAAAGGTTCCCTAGGAATTTTCCGAATGTCCATGGGGACAAAGTCGCGGGCAGTGTAATAATATCTTTCCCTATAGTGAGGTAGTAGATGCTGTATTTTCAGTAGGGAAAAGTTCGATAGGAATATCTCGTCTAACGGTGCTTGTGGGGACTGTAACACAGTGGTTCTGAAAATCTACAGGTTTAAATGGCACCAAGGCGCATTAGTAGGTATGAACCTCTATACAAAAAAAAGTTGGGAGTTACAAGTCGTGATAAAGTTTAGCCACATGATAGAAACTGATCTGTAGGCTGTTTCTAACTAATATTAAGCTGGGCCAAACTATCCTTACATACAGTTCCATACGGCGGCGGGTTGAATAGCGCACTTTTTCCGGCTCCATTCTAAAAACTATAACAATTCAGGTTTAACTAATAGGTCAAATGTGGTATCATTTTCGGATAAATCATTAACGTAGAATTTATTTCTGGTATAAAAAAATGCAATTTATCACGCAGTTTCTGAAAAATTACACAATAACCAACATTTTTAAATTTCATTTTTTTAGTTTAGGTATTGGCACTTGTTTCAGTATTTTAAAAAAAACTACTTTAAAGAAGCGTTTTTCAGGTTAATTTGTTAAATGCTTTTGTTATGTTAACTATATTTTTCAACACACTTGCTCGTAAAGTGAGCCCTAATACATCGCTTTTAGGGCCATAAACCGAACTATAACAAACGCGTGCAATAATATATAAAACACTAGTTGGTTATAGAATTATCCCTACAAAGTTAAATAGGTACCTTACTGCGAGTTCTATGCGAGTAAACAGAGCATTTTCAATTTAACCGGGTAATACAGTAATTTTTTTAGTAACAACAAAGAGGTTTTATGCCGCTGAAAATTCATTTGCATTTTTGGAATAAATAAATGTGTAGGTCCTTAGTTAAGTCAAACAAATATTTATTATTATCTAATTATTCCTAATTTACAATATTTTGTTAAAAAATATTAAAATATTAGCATTTTATCACCTAAATTTATAATTTTGAAGTAGGCTGTATGCTCACTAACCCCTTTGTTCGCAGAATATTCTTGCATTGGGCGTGTGAAAAAAACAAAAAAAACCTGCGCGCCTTTTCTCAGCATGATTATGATTTTGTTTTTGTCGTATTTGTTGCTGTGTGGTAAATTACTTTGTTTTTTCCTCGCAAATGTGTTGAAAAACGTCGTATGAAACTCGTGAGCTCTTACTTATTGCACACTCGGCTGAGTTACGCCCTCGCCTGCGGCTCGGGCTGCAACCCACAGCCTTGTGTGCAATAAGCAACCTAAGCTAACTTGTATCATAATGTACTATTATACAATTTGCGCCTAACCCATGTAGTTGAGGTCCATTGTTTGCGGAGACACAGCTAGTCAAAAATATGCATTTTTTCACAAAATAAAAGGGGTTTCTGTTTCGTTCGGAAGCATTTCTCAGTTTTTTTGTTTATATTTCTGTAAAGTTAATTAAATTTTCTACCATTTGAGCCTAACTTGAGTAGTCTAGGTTTACTAGTTGCAAAGACACAGCTAGTCAAAGATAAGATTTTTTCAATAAATTTCAATAAAAAACCTATTTTTAACCAGTTATGTCTCTGCAACCAATAGACCTAGACTACTCAAATTAAGCAGAAAGTGTAGAAAATTTAATTAACGTTACAGAAATATAAACAAAAAATGTAAAAAATGTTTCTGAACAAAACGAAAACCTTTTTTATTTCGTGAAAAAATGCATATTTTTGACTAGCTGTATGTCCGCAAACAATGAACTTAAACTACTTGGGTTAGGCTCAAATTGTATAAAATATAGTTAGCATAACAAAAGCATATAACAAATTAACCTGAAAAATGCTTGCCAATACCTAAACTAAAAAAATGAAGTTTAAAAATGTTGGTTATTGTGTAATTTTTCAGAAACTGCTAAATAAATTGTTTTTTTTTTAATATCAGAAATAAGTTCTACGTTATTGATTTATCCGAAAATGAAACCACATTTGACCTATTAGCTAAACCTGAATTGTTATAGTTTTTAGAATGAAGCCGGGAAAAGTGCGCTATTCAACCCGCCGCCGTATGGAACTGTATGTAAGGATAGTTTGGCCCAGCTCAATATTAGTTAGGAACAGCCTACAGATCAGTTTCTATCATGTGGCCAAACTTTATCACGACTTGTAACTCCCAACTTTTTTTAGTATAGAGGTTCATACCTACTACATGGTAGATTTTCCCCTAGAAGTCCTGCCACGTACCCCGTCTCATCGTTGCCCTATTAACGAAGTTGAGTGTAATAACACTATGTAGGAATAGTAATCATTAGTTAGAATTAAAGTAATTCATCTATCTCAGTGGTTCCCAATTAGGGCAAAATTAAATTATTAATTTTTCTACGTAACGCTCTAAGAAAGACCTCAAACAAACTCGCGTAAACCCTTATTGCAGGAACGATAAATAAAAATGAAATCAGATATATGAAATCATGTAGCGCGTTGATGCAACCTCGCGTACCCCTGGAAGTACGCGTACCACTTATTGAGAAACAATGATCTATATGAAAACCAGTTTTTGTATTTTTGAACTTTTGGGATAATCATTGGAAACTAGTACGCGTACCAGCTGAAGGTAATTGTTTAAAACAACAGCCGAGGTACAATACTGGTAGTTATTTATACTGTGGTCGCGATGAGCTAAAGAACTCCTGAAATCTTGTTACATGGTAGGGGAGGTGTCAGTAATTTAATTTGGGCACACTTTGTTATAGCGATTTTGAGGGAAGTATGTTAAGAACTGAAAATATGTGGGACAAACATAATACCTACCTACTTTAAGGCGGTTGTATGACCGAAAGTGGCGCCCTCAGAGGTTTTTATTTAATAAGTTATTAATAGAAAAAGATTTTAATAATGTTTATCGTGGAGATTTTAGGGCCCATGGTCTAGTATTTTTAGAAGGTATCATTACATGCCCTCGTAGTCATTCGTAGAAGTAGATAGCAAATGTGTCAAAAACGGCCACTTTTAGCAGTTTTTCTATCTACTTCTAGCAGTGACTACTAGGGAATGTAACGATACCGTCTAAAAATACTAGACTGTAGGCCCTAAAATCTCCACGATAAACATTATTGAAATTGTGTATTAGAATTATAATATTAAATAAAATTCAGCGCGGCGCCACTTTCGCTCGAGGTACCACCTTAATGTGATCTTCATGCGAGGCATTATTCAATTACAAAAAACAATGGGTTATTTGTAAAACACCAACAAACTCTCAGGAGTAGATTGCTAACATCATAAAAAACCGGCCAAGTGCGAGTCGGACTCGCGCACAAAGGGTTCCGTACCAAAAAACGGCAAAAAAATTACGTTTGTTGTATGGGAGCCCCCCCTTAAATATTAGTATTATTCTGTTTTTAGTATTTGTTGTTATAGCGGCAACAAAAATACATCATCTGTGAAAATTTCAACTGTCTACCTGTTGTTGTTATTAATATCGAGCAAAAAACAGCAAAAAAAATCACGTTTGTTGTATGGGAGCTCCCTTTAAATATTAATTTTATTCTGTTTTTAGTATTTGTTGTTATAGCGGCAACAGAAATACAGTGAAAATTTCAACTTTCTAGCTATCACGGTTCATGAGATACAGCCTGGTGACAGACAGACAGACTGACGGACAGCGAAGTCTTAGTAATAGGGTCCCGTTTTTACCCTTTGGGTACGGAACCCTAAAAACAACATTAGTTGCCCTACGACTTTTCAGAAAACAAACAAAAAGTGGGCTTTTCATACAAAACTTGATCACATCGGAAATTTGAATGGAAGTCGATTTTTTTGTCTGTTATCGGAAAAGTCGTAGATCAAAAAATGTAATTGTTTATGATGTTAATAATCTACTCCTGCGAGGTTGGTGTTTTACAAATAACTCGGTATAAAATGAATAGGTATATTGTACCTGTCTATTTACTTCTAGATTTAAATAAGTTTCCAAGTGTGACCTATTCATATCTGTAATTAATTAGGCTATCCTATCGTTCTATTACAGTTGTACTATGGGCAACAGCGTCGCTTAACCAGTTACCAACAAAATTCGTGTGCGCGCGTATCGCCCCTGCACGAATTAAACGTATGTTGTTACGGCGCGGCGTGCAAGCACAATATAGAGAGAGTACAGTAGTTGAGCTTAGCACTTGCGCGCTCGAGCAACGCACACATAGACATCTCTCACCGACACTGTATAACTGCAATCTCAAACCACTCTCAAAACAGTTCGAGTACGTGACGCAGCGGCGAGAGCTGTCTTTGTGTGTATGCGATGCTCGAGCGCCCGTAGTACTAAGCTAAACTTCTATTAGTCTCTCTATTTTGTGGTGCAAGCGATTTTAACCTAATGGACCGTCGGCCAACTAGGGTCCATAAGGAGTGGTTGAGCGACGTTATTGCCCATGGTACGTGTTACACGCTCAACATAAGGTTTTTTGTAACACGCTTTATGGCATATTGTATCTATAATTTTAGCTTATACTCGTATGCATGATTAATATCAAGAACCTTATATTCATATTCTTTCTTGATTAATATTAATGCCTTATGATAAAAATGGAAATCTGATAAACACTTTGAAGTTATTACTTCTGTAGCTACCTACGGTCTCATACAAAACGCATCTGCCTGCGCACGACCGCGCTCGCCGCGCGCCTGAGAAGACTGAGCGAGCGGCCGATGCGACGCGATGTTTTACGTGTCTCATTTGCAAGTGCGAGCATCAACCGACGTAGTGACTGCCTGCGCATACCTTTGTCACTGAAGAAACGATCTCTCGTCCGCGATATTTATATACCTACTGTCCCGCTCCCTCATGTCTGTCTCTTTCTACAAAACAGCTGACCCGCGTTTTGATAAATAATTTTTGAATTCTGAAGTATAAATATAAGGCGATTTTGGAAATAAATATTCATTACAACTTTGGTACTGGTGTTTAACTCAACTACCTAGCAATCCGCTACATTGGTGACCCTAGAAGAAATGAGCACTACAGATAACGTCAGCGAAGCTGCCGCCGATGCCGCCGCCGCATCCACGGGTGAAGAAGAGATGGCACAAATCACGTTGAAATCTCGAGTTCCACCGTTTTGGCGCCAAAAACCAAGACTATGGTTCGCACAACTGGAGTCGATCATAGCTAACCAGAAGATGGGTGACGAGGCAAAATACCACTTCGTCGTAGCTCAGCTGGAACTCGCCGACATCGAACAAGTTGGAGACATCATCCTGTCACCGCCAGATACCAACAAATACGGATCATTGAAGGCTCGACTGCTATCCGTGTATGAAGAATCCGAGTCGCAACAACTACAAAAACTACTTGGGGAGATGGAGTTAGGCAGCCAAAAGCCATCCCAGCTACTTAGAAGAATGCGCGACCTAGCGCGCGGGAAAATTCCAGACAATACACTGAAATTCATGTGGACCAGACACCTCCCCGCTCCAGTACGCGCCGTACTCGCCATAAGTACAGAATCGAAACTCGACGTACTCGCGACCATGGCAGACAAGATGACAGAACAATCACAAGAAAATAACTCAGTTTGTTCCTGCTCTACATCGAAGCCTACGACGAACGAGGATTTAGTCAACAAGATCGACGCTTTATCAAAAGAAATCGCATCTTTGAAAATGAACCAATCACGACGGAGAAATTCATTCAAAAGAAACCATTTCAATCGTAATCGTTCCCGATC
Source organism: Agriphila geniculea (assembly GCA_943789525.1). NCBI lineage: Eukaryota > Metazoa > Arthropoda > Insecta > Lepidoptera > Crambidae > Agriphila > Agriphila geniculea. The sequence goes on from OX038895.1 coordinate 10,762,204, forward strand.
AAGATCGTCAAGTCGTACACGAACGGATCCGATTTGCTATTTTCATCGAAAATTCGGCAAAGATGCCTACCGCTGCCGAGAGCCCTGCGATTTCAAGAAAAATCAAAATAAAGAAGAATTTTTAAACTAACTTCGACTCAAGCAACGACGGGGGCTGGAGTCGCTGAAATATCAAACCACCGTCTTTTTATTCAAGACAGAACTTCAGCACTAAACTTTCTCATCGATACGGGCGCAAATGTTTCCGTATTACCTGCAAGCTCGAAAGAAAAAATGAAGAATACACCAAGCAATTACTTATACGCCGCAAACGGTTCGTCAATATCCGTTCACGGTGAGAAGACAATGGTACTCAACCTTGGACTGCGCCGACCCTACAAATGGAGATTCGTGGTCGCGAACGTATCAAGACCAATACTAGGCGCCGATTTCCTTCAGCACTACAACATTATAGTCGACTTGCACGGAAGAAGATTGGTAGATAAACAAACCAATTTATTTACCAGAGGTTATATGATACCTACAACGCAAAGCAGCGTAAGAACATTGGACGACAGCCAGCCGTATCACGATCTACTAAAGAAGTACCCCGAGATTACCAGACCAAGATTGAATAACATCTGCAATAGCGAAGTCGAACATCACATAGAAACAAAAGACCACTACCGCCACTCAAGTACAATTTGGCTAAAGAAGAGTTTCGTCAGATGATGGACCAAGGAATTTGTCGACCCTCCAGCAGCGCATGGGCGAGCCCGCTCCACCTAGTAACAAAGAAAAACGGCCAAGTACGTCCCTGTGGCGACTATCGGAAGTTGAACGCAATCACAGTTCCCGATCGGTACCCTATACCGAGACTGCACGATTTCACCCTTAACCTAAGGGGTAAGCAGATATTTTCGAAAATCGACCTTCAGAAAGCTTATTTTCAAATCAAGATCCGAGAAGAAGATATAAAGAAGACCGCCATTATTACACCGTTCGGCCTATACGAATTCACAAGAATGTGTTTTGGTTTGCGTAATAGCGGCCAAACATTTCAACGCCACATCGATGACGTCATGCGGGGACTACCTATATTCTCATTCGTGGACGATCTACTTTGCGCTTCGGAAGATGAAACCTCACACAAAAAATTACTTGAAGAAGTTTTCAAACGACTAGAAAAAAATGGACTTCAGATAATGCCGCCAAGTGCATTTTCGGCCAAGAAAACATAGAATTTCTGGGTTATCAAGTTTCTTCAGAGGGAATAAAACCAACAGCAGACAAAATAAAGGCGATCAACGACTACCCACTCCCAAAAACAGTGCAAGAACTAAGACGATATCTGGGAATGATTAACTTTTACCGTGAAAACATTCCCAACGCAGCGCAACATCAACATGTACTCAACGAATATTTACATAATTCAAGAAAAAACGATAAGACTCCGATCACCTGGAACGAAAAGTCAAGGGAAGCGTTCGAACAATGTAAGCGAGACATCATTAGCGCCGTCCTGCTCAATCATCCATCAGCTGACGCGCCATTCGCACTAATGACCGACGCCTCCGAAACATGCGCGGGCGCGGTCCTACAACAGAAAATCGATGGTACATGGAAGCCGCTTGGATTTTTTTCGAAGAAATTTAGTGATGCCCAACAGAAATACAGCACCTACGATCGTGAGCTGCTATCAATATACATGGCAGTACGACACTTTCGAAGAATGTTTGAAGGAGGTGAACTCATAATTTTCACGGATCATAAACCTCTTACTTACGCGTTGACAGCAAACAGCAAGAATGAAACACCTCGACGAACACGATATTTGGAATATATCGGACAATTCACATCCGATATTCGTCACATCGCTGGGAAACAAAATGATGTCGCCGACGCCCTGTCCCGCCTAGAAGAAATAGCGTGCCCTTCACCTATCGATTATTTTTCGTTATCAAAACGACAAAAAGAAGACAAAGAACTACAAACAATGATGGAAAACAAGAAGCACGAATTCAAAAATATCATCATGCCCGGCACTACGATACCTATCATCTGTGAAACGTCGACAGGCACAGCTCGCCCTTACCTACCGCCAGAATTTCGGGAAACAGCCTACAAAGCACTCCACGATCTGAGCCATCCTGGGATACGAGCCACGAGAAAAATAATAACCAAGCGTTATTTTTGGCCGTCAATGAATACCGATGTATCAACTTGGACTCGAACCTGTATACCTTGCCAGCGATCGAAGACACAACGACATACACATGCACCGATAGCAAAGTTTGAAAAAGTCGATCGACTATTCCAGGTTAATTTAGACATCATCGGGCCATTAAGTCCGTCCGATAATAAGAGATATTGTCTCACGATGATCGACAGAGCGACTAAGTGGCCGGAAGCGTACCCGCTGGAAGAAATAACTGCCGAAAAAGTAGCCGACGCTTTTTATACAGCCTGGATATCAAGATTCGGCTGCCCTGCTATCGTGACCACAGACCAAGGCCGACAATTTGAGTCCGAAATATTTAAAGCACTGATGCAGCGACTTGGAATCCAGCGCACACGAACAACCGCATACCACCCGCAATCAAACGGAATCATCGAGCGCTGGCACAGAACCCTGAAAGCCGCACTCACAGCACGTCTTCAAAATAACACCAAATGGACGCGCGAGCTACCTACCGTTCTATTGGGGCTACGCGCAGCTATAAAAGAAGACATTGGATACAGCGCCGCCGAGCTACTCTATAACCAAGCCCTATGTCTACCCGGTGAACTTCACGGTGAACGCACGAGTACCTTCACATCGTCACAATTCCATAACGACCTCACAGAAGCAATACACAGATCGCAAGAACAAAGAAAATCGTCTAAGCCTACGTACATTCAAAAGGACATGAATACATGTACACACGTATTCATAAGAAACGACGCCGTTCACAAGCCGCTCACGCCTAACTACACTGGCCCTTTCGAAGTAATCAAGCGAAACGAGAAATATTTCACACTGCAACTGCCACTGAGACGAGCGAACGTAAACATCGAACGACTAAAGCCCGCTTTCATCAGCACTGAAACACACAACACTTCAGACGACGCCGACGCCGAGAACTCCAGACGCTCAATCATGACGAGAAGCGGAAGAACATCCAAGCCTCCTGTACGCTTCGCTGGGGGCGGAGTGATGTAGCTACCTACGGTCTCATACAAAACGCATCTGCCTGCGCACGACCGCGCTCGCCGCGCGCCTGAGAAGACTGAGCGAGCGGCCGATGCGACGCGATGTTTTACGTGTCTCATTTGCAAGTGCGAGCATCAACCGACGTAGTGACTGCCTGCGCATACCTTTGTCACTGAAGAAACGATCTCTCGTCCGCGATATTTATATACCTACTGTCCCGCTCCCTCATGTCTGTCTCTTTCTACAAAACAGCTGACCCGCGTTTTGATAAATAATTTTTGAATTCTGAAGTATAAATATAAGGCGATTTTGGAAATAAATATTCATTACAACTTTGGTACTGGTGTTTAACTCAACTACCTAGCAATCCGCTACATTGGTGACCCTAGAAGAAATGAGCACTACAGATAACGTCAGCGAAGCTGCCGCCGATGCCGCCGCCGCATCCACGGGTGAAGAAGAGATGGCACAAATCACGTTGAAATCTCGAGTTCCACCGTTTTGGCGCCAAAAACCAAGACTATGGTTCGCACAACTGGAGTCGATCATAGCTAACCAGAAGATGGGTGACGAGGCAAAATACCACTTCGTCGTAGCTCAGCTGGAACTCGCCGACATCGAACAAGTTGGAGACATCATCCTGTCACCGCCAGATACCAACAAATACGGATCATTGAAGGCTCGACTGCTATCCGTGTATGAAGAATCCGAGTCGCAACAACTACAAAAACTACTTGGGGAGATGGAGTTAGGCAGCCAAAAGCCATCCCAGCTACTTAGAAGAATGCGCGACCTAGCGCGCGGGAAAATTCCAGACAATACACTGAAATTCATGTGGACCAGACACCTCCCCGCTCCAGTACGCGCCGTACTCGCCATAAGTACAGAATCGAAACTCGACGTACTCGCGACCATGGCAGACAAGATGACAGAACAATCACAAGAAAATAACTCAGTTTGTTCCTGCTCTACATCGAAGCCTACGACGAACGAGGATTTAGTCAACAAGATCGACGCTTTATCAAAAGAAATCGCATCTTTGAAAATGAACCAATCACGACGGAGAAATTCATTCAAAAGAAACCATTTCAATCGTAATCGTTCCCGATCAAGATCGTCAAGTCGTACACGAACGGATCCGATTTGCTATTTTCATCGAAAATTCGGCAAAGATGCCTACCGCTGCCGAGAGCCCTGCGATTTCAAGAAAAATCAAAATAAAGAAGAATTTTTAAACTAACTTCGACTCAAGCAACGACGGGGGCTGGAGTCGCTGAAATATCAAACCACCGTCTTTTTATTCAAGACAGAACTTCAGCACTAAACTTTCTCATCGATACGGGCGCAAATGTTTCCGTATTACCTGCAAGCTCGAAAGAAAAAATGAAGAATACACCAAGCAATTACTTATACGCCGCAAACGGTTCGTCAATATCCGTTCACGGTGAGAAGACAATGGTACTCAACCTTGGACTGCGCCGACCCTACAAATGGAGATTCGTGGTCGCGAACGTATCAAGACCAATACTAGGCGCCGATTTCCTTCAGCACTACAACATTATAGTCGACTTGCACGGAAGAAGATTGGTAGATAAACAAACCAATTTATTTACCAGAGGTTATATGATACCTACAACGCAAAGCAGCGTAAGAACATTGGACGACAGCCAGCCGTATCACGATCTACTAAAGAAGTACCCCGAGATTACCAGACCAAGATTGAATAACATCTGCAATAGCGAAGTCGAACATCACATAGAAACAAAAGACCACTACCGCCACTCAAGTACAATTTGGCTAAAGAAGAGTTTCGTCAGATGATGGACCAAGGAATTTGTCGACCCTCCAGCAGCGCATGGGCGAGCCCGCTCCACCTAGTAACAAAGAAAAACGGCCAAGTACGTCCCTGTGGCGACTATCGGAAGTTGAACGCAATCACAGTTCCCGATCGGTACCCTATACCGAGACTGCACGATTTCACCCTTAACCTAAGGGGTAAGCAGATATTTTCGAAAATCGACCTTCAGAAAGCTTATTTTCAAATCAAGATCCGAGAAGAAGATATAAAGAAGACCGCCATTATTACACCGTTCGGCCTATACGAATTCACAAGAATGTGTTTTGGTTTGCGTAATAGCGGCCAAACATTTCAACGCCACATCGATGACGTCATGCGGGGACTACCTATATTCTCATTCGTGGACGATCTACTTTGCGCTTCGGAAGATGAAACCTCACACAAAAAATTACTTGAAGAAGTTTTCAAACGACTAGAAAAAAATGGACTTCAGATAATGCCGCCAAGTGCATTTTCGGCCAAGAAAACATAGAATTTCTGGGTTATCAAGTTTCTTCAGAGGGAATAAAACCAACAGCAGACAAAATAAAGGCGATCAACGACTACCCACTCCCAAAAACAGTGCAAGAACTAAGACGATATCTGGGAATGATTAACTTTTACCGTGAAAACATTCCCAACGCAGCGCAACATCAACATGTACTCAACGAATATTTACATAATTCAAGAAAAAACGATAAGACTCCGATCACCTGGAACGAAAAGTCAAGGGAAGCGTTCGAACAATGTAAGCGAGACATCATTAGCGCCGTCCTGCTCAATCATCCATCAGCTGACGCGCCATTCGCACTAATGACCGACGCCTCCGAAACATGCGCGGGCGCGGTCCTACAACAGAAAATCGATGGTACATGGAAGCCGCTTGGATTTTTTTCGAAGAAATTTAGTGATGCCCAACAGAAATACAGCACCTACGATCGTGAGCTGCTATCAATATACATGGCAGTACGACACTTTCGAAGAATGTTTGAAGGAGGTGAACTCATAATTTTCACGGATCATAAACCTCTTACTTACGCGTTGACAGCAAACAGCAAGAATGAAACACCTCGACGAACACGATATTTGGAATATATCGGACAATTCACATCCGATATTCGTCACATCGCTGGGAAACAAAATGATGTCGCCGACGCCCTGTCCCGCCTAGAAGAAATAGCGTGCCCTTCACCTATCGATTATTTTTCGTTATCAAAACGACAAAAAGAAGACAAAGAACTACAAACAATGATGGAAAACAAGAAGCACGAATTCAAAAATATCATCATGCCCGGCACTACGATACCTATCATCTGTGAAACGTCGACAGGCACAGCTCGCCCTTACCTACCGCCAGAATTTCGGGAAACAGCCTACAAAGCACTCCACGATCTGAGCCATCCTGGGATACGAGCCACGAGAAAAATAATAACCAAGCGTTATTTTTGGCCGTCAATGAATACCGATGTATCAACTTGGACTCGAACCTGTATACCTTGCCAGCGATCGAAGACACAACGACATACACATGCACCGATAGCAAAGTTTGAAAAAGTCGATCGACTATTCCAGGTTAATTTAGACATCATCGGGCCATTAAGTCCGTCCGATAATAAGAGATATTGTCTCACGATGATCGACAGAGCGACTAAGTGGCCGGAAGCGTACCCGCTGGAAGAAATAACTGCCGAAAAAGTAGCCGACGCTTTTTATACAGCCTGGATATCAAGATTCGGCTGCCCTGCTATCGTGACCACAGACCAAGGCCGACAATTTGAGTCCGAAATATTTAAAGCACTGATGCAGCGACTTGGAATCCAGCGCACACGAACAACCGCATACCACCCGCAATCAAACGGAATCATCGAGCGCTGGCACAGAACCCTGAAAGCCGCACTCACAGCACGTCTTCAAAATAACACCAAATGGACGCGCGAGCTACCTACCGTTCTATTGGGGCTACGCGCAGCTATAAAAGAAGACATTGGATACAGCGCCGCCGAGCTACTCTATAACCAAGCCCTATGTCTACCCGGTGAACTTCACGGTGAACGCACGAGTACCTTCACATCGTCACAATTCCATAACGACCTCACAGAAGCAATACACAGATCGCAAGAACAAAGAAAATCGTCTAAGCCTACGTACATTCAAAAGGACATGAATACATGTACACACGTATTCATAAGAAACGACGCCGTTCACAAGCCGCTCACGCCTAACTACACTGGCCCTTTCGAAGTAATCAAGCGAAACGAGAAATATTTCACACTGCAACTGCCACTGAGACGAGCGAACGTAAACATCGAACGACTAAAGCCCGCTTTCATCAGCACTGAAACACACAACACTTCAGACGACGCCGACGCCGAGAACTCCAGACGCTCAATCATGACGAGAAGCGGAAGAACATCCAAGCCTCCTGTACGCTTCGCTGGGGGCGGAGTGATGTAGCTACCTACGGTCTCATACAAAACGCATCTGCCTGCGCACGACCGCGCTCGCCGCGCGCCTGAGAAGACTGAGCGAGCGGCCGATGCGACGCGATGTTTTACGTGTCTCATTTGCAAGTGCGAGCATCAACCGACGTAGTGACTGCCTGCGCATACCTTTGTCACTGAAGAAACGATCTCTCGTCCGCGATATTTATATACCTACTGTCCCGCTCCCTCATGTCTGTCTCTTTCTACAAAACAGCTGACCCGCGTTTTGATAAATAATTTTTGAATTCTGAAGTATAAATATAAGGCGATTTTGGAAATAAATAGGATTCCAGTTTCGGCGTCCGTCCTGCGCGGTCGCTTCGTGTCTCCGCGCCTCTGCTCTGCACTGCTGCGCCCTCTGCCGTAAGGTACGCTAACTAGCCGCAATTTTCATTGCAGCTAGTTGCGTGTTGAACGGATTTTCGACAACACGCTCGTTGGCGAGTGTTTTGGCAAATTCTGGTTTGATTCAAAATAAGAATTTGTCGATCCTCGCACGCGTTGAGCTGGTGGAAACTTAACGGTGCCAACTAAGCCAGCTGGGAGCGATCCCGGTACGCTCGCTAGGGCCTCCAGGCTCTAGCAATACCGAAGACCCGATCCCACTGCACTTGGGCCTAGTCCCAAGGGTGAAGGTACGAGCGGCTATCCGCTAGGGATACCTGCTCACTCTTCGTCCCCCCTCCCCTCTGCCCCCGGGCAGAGGGTGTCTTTTTTAATTTTCGAATCGGCCATGGCCTCCGCCTCCGGAGACATGCTTGCCGATTTAATCGCGCAGCTGAGTGCTGCCCCTGTAGAAGTTGTGGCCGCGTTGGCCCAATTTCTACAGTCCAACCTGGCGTCTTGCCAAATTCCCGTCCCGGCTTCACAGCCAATCCCGGCTTCGCAGCCAATCCCGGCTTCTCAGCCGCTTATCCTCTCCTCCCCGGCGTCTCCGGACCCGAGTCCGACAGTGATGGAGTTCGAGTTCCCGACTCCAACCCCCGTCAAGCGGTCCGCTTCTCAGCGGTCCGCGACTTCTTCGGACGAATCTTCCTCTACCCTCGTAGATGGGTTCACCCTCTGTGAGGGGAGGAAGAAGAAGTCCAAATCCTTTAAGCGCAAGCAGCAACGCGCTAGTCCCGTCCCACCCGCGAGCCCTGAGACGGCTATCCCGCTCGCGCAGGACACGCCCTCAGAGGTCGCGGATCTTAGTCCCGCCGCACAAGACGTGGCGCGCGCCACCTCTCAAGGCCCGGTTCCGCTGATGTCTCTCGACATCAGCCCTCCCGCCTCTCTCTCTCACGCTCAATCAGCGTCTCCTCCCTCTCGGCCGCACAATAGGTGCCAGCCCACGCTCGCTAGAGCCAAAGCCCCGCCCCCTGTCTTTTTGCGGGACAAGGACGCGTGGCCCGAAGTCTCGCGTCTTTGTAACGCGAACAAGGTCCGCTACACACGTGCGCACAACACGGGCGTAGCGGTCCGTGTTGACACCCCCACTAGCGACGATTTCCGTGCGCTAGTGAAGCTTCTCACAGCCCACAAAGTGGGTTACCACACATACGCCCTCCCCGAGGAGCGCAAGGTTCGTGTGGTGCTCCGCGGAGTCCCACACGAAATCTCGACCGACGAGATCCACAAAGATCTCGTCGATCAGGGATTCCCGGCCGAGGCAGTACACAAAATGTACGGCCGAGGCAGGAGACCCCTACCCCTTTTCTTAGTCATAATGACTAATTCGCAGTCCTCCCGCGACATCTTTTCGGCCAAAGACCTCAAGGTCTGCGGCCTATCAAACTGCAATGCAGAAAAGCCCCATCGGCGCGGCACTCCCGGGCAGTGCCACCGCTGCCAACTGTACGGGCATGCGGCAGCCAATTGCTCGGCCACGCCTAGGTGCGTTAAGTGCCTCCTCCAACACCCGACTAGCGAGTGTTCACGTACACGTGACACTCCAAACCCCCCCGCCTGCGTCTTGTGCGGCCAGCTCGGGCACACGGCCAATTATAGAGGCTGCCCTCGCGCTCCGCGCGCCCTTAAGCCATCCAAAAAGGCTAAATCCTATTTCAAAAAGGCACCTACTGGGCCTTTTCCCCCCACCCCCGCTGACTTCCCCGCACTTCCGAAGTCGGGCGGAGTGGGCCCAGCCCCGGCTCCTTTGCCGGCCTGGGGCCCTCCTAAGGCAAAACCGCCGACGGTTCCTGCCTCTAATCACGCCCATCCTCTTTCCCCGCTAACGTCGCCCTCCTTGGCTGATGACGTGAATCTCATCCGTGATGCGATTCGCGGTATCAACGTACAGGAGATATCGGTTTTGGCGGGTAAATTGCGCAATGCGCGCACCGCTACCGATCGCTTAGTAGCACTCTGCGAGCATGACTCGCTTCTACGTACAATATAAGTACGTCTCTCCTTAAACCACCTGTCGGCGCGCCGAGCGGCGCGGGCGCGGTCGCCACGGCCGGCCGTACCAAACCCGCGGGCGTTTCGCTTGTCTCTTTTAATTGTCGCTCCTTGCGCGCGAATTTACCTGAAATAAGGGAATTCATGTGCGAAAGGAGCGTTGACCTCTTACTCCTTCAGGAAACGTGGCTCAAACCCACAATCCTAAAAGGGCTATCTATCAAATCGTATGCGCTTGTGCGTAACGATAAGGCCCCCCCCAACCCTCCCCCTGCGGACCATTCTAAAAAGGCCAGTGGCGGTTGCGCCATTTATTTCAGAAAGGCGCTTCATTGTTCGCCTATTCCCACTCCCGCGCTTACCAATATGGAAGCGACGATATGTAGATTGGCTATGTCGGGTCACCGAACCCTAATCATAGCGTCAATCTACATACCGGCCAAGACAAAGCCACTCAAAAGCGATTTTGAAACGCTTCTCTCCCTAGGGGACTCTGTCATTCTTTTCGGAGATTTCAACTCCAAACATACAGACTGGACGTGCTTTAGCACTAACACTAGTGGCCGTAGGTTACTTGAAATCACTAAATCCCTTGATTTAGATGTAATTTCACCCTATGAGCCCACCCACTATCCCGACAATATACAGCAAGCTCCCGATGTACTAGACTTTGCGCTAGTGAAGGGGGTTTCGCTACAACTAAGGTCGATCGAGACTCTCGACGATCTTGGCTCTGACCACCGCCCGGTCTCCCTTGTCATGGGTGACCAACACCCACCCGCCCCTCTTTTCAAAACCGTCACCAACTGGGACGGATTTGAATCTTCCCTTTCGACGGCCATGAGTGCCGACAACTCACCGTACGCTATCGGACCCGACTATTTCGATAGTACGGAGAAGGTAGATAGTGCGGTGAGCTCTTTAACCCAATTAGTCCAATCAGCTCTTACGGATAACGCGAAGGAGGTGCCTGTCAAAAAAGGCAGGCCGCTTCCAGCGGACGTTCGTAATCTGGTTAGGGCCAAGCGGGCAGCCCATAGAAGGGCGGCCAAGTATCCGACCCCCGAGTATAGAGCCGCGGCGAATCGCCTTAGGCGCGAACTTAGCTCTCGACTTTCAGACCTGAGGAACGACCGTTTTGGCGACCTCATGGCTGAAATCTCTCCCTCCCACCAGGCCTACTACAAAGTGGCCAAAGCCCTCCGTAGCGATGCTACTACTCATATTCCCCCCCTCCTCCGTCCCGATGGCTCTATGGCCTTCGACGACGACGAGAAGGCGGAATGCTTCGCTGACAGTATTGCCTCACAATGCTCAGTCAGCACACAGGAATGTGATCCGACCCATATCAGGGCAGTCGAGGAGGAGCTGAGCACTCTGAACTCCACTCCTTTGACCCCCGATACTGACCCCATTTCGATTTCTACTGACGAAATCAAATCTTTTATTAAAGAGCTCAAAGTCAAAAAGGCGCCCGGCGCCGATCGTATCTCAAACATGGCCCTTAAGTACTTCCCCGTGGAAGTACTGACCTTTCTCTCCCTTATTTTTAATGCCTGTTTCGATTTATGCTACTTTCCAGCCGCCTGGAAGGAAGCAATCGTAATAGGCATCCCTAAGCCGGGTAAGCCCATTAATAACCCCACCAGTCACCGCCCCATAAGCCTCCTCAAGGCGTTAGCTAAGCTTCTCGAAAAGTGCATACTCACTCGTATGAGAGAGCACTTATTCGGTGAAGAAGATTTAATAATTCCCCACCAATTCGGCTTCAGAGCCAAACACTCATGTCCCCAACAGGTCCACCGCATAGTCGAGTACATCTCGAGCGGTTTCTATCCGCGTAAAGATAAGACTGTAGCAGTCTTTTTTGATGTAGCCAAAGCTTTCGATAAAGTTTGGCACACCGGACTAATCGTCAAACTGTACAGGCTCGAACTGTCAGTTCGGTTGGTCCGGCTGGTAGCATCATTCCTTCATGATCGTACTTTTCGTTTTAAACACGAAGGTACGCTTTCTTCCCCCCGATCAATCACAGCGGGCGTGCCGCAGGGCTCAGTCCTCGCTCCATTGCTGTACCTAGCGTACACCAATGATATCCCAGTTCCAACCAACGGGGTTGAACTGTCCCTTTTCGCTGACGATACGGCTCTATACTTAAAAGGCCGGTCGCTTGGCCGCACCATCCTTCCGAGGCTCCAAGCCTCCATCAATGCATTAGGTGAATGGTTCCGCAAGTGGCGCATCGAAGTTAACCCGGAAAAATCTTCCGCGGTTTACTTCGATACAAAGCGCCACTCCCTACCCCCTAAAGAACGCCCCCCCTATTTGCTAGGTAAATCCATCCCCTGGCAAAAAACCGCCAAATACCTCGGTGTCACCCTGGACCAGAGGCTCACCTTTGAGCCTCACGTCAAAAGGGTGTCCCGCAATGCGCGTTTTTATATGGGCCGCCTCAACGCTATGTTGGGGCGGCACAGTAGAATGTCCCTTCGCAACAAGCGAACGCTCTACAAGGTTTGCGTGCGGCCGGTGTTGGCGTACGCGTCCCCGGTGTTCGCTCACGCCCCACCCAAAGTCCTTCACAAATTGCAAGTCGTGCAAAATCTTTTCTGCCGCAGAGCGGTCAATGCCCCATATTACGTCCGCAACGCGGACTTGCACAGGGATCTCGAACTCCAAACACTACAACAATTTTTCCTTTCGATCTCTGAGCGATTCTTTGAATCAGCCGAGAATCACTCCAATCCGTTAATCCGAAGCGCGGCGGGGTATGACCCCCCCGCTTCCACTTCCAACCAACTTTCCCGGAAACCCAAATCCGTCCTAACGGACCCCCCCAACCAACTCTCGGCCGATCTGGACCTCCTATTGGAGGCCCAGAAGGCTGTACCCGCCCCTTCACCCCCGACCCCTCTGGTCACACCCGGCCCCTCAGGCCAGCCCGTCTCTGCGACTGACCGCCCATCCGGTAATCAGTCGTGTTAGTCAGAATATTTCATATTCAATTAGTATTTGCTAAACGGCCGTTGACCCCTCTGGTTGGCGGTCGTCCTCTAAGCGTATGCTCACCTAGGTGAGTGACGCGCCGCGCCACCCTCCCCTCGGGGGGTGGTCGCTTTCGATGAAGGTTTTTATGGCTTACAATAGCTACGGTCGAAACCAATATGCGGCGGTTTTAGTCAGTCGAGTCTGACATAACCAGCATAGCATCGGCGGCTATGTGGTATCCAATGAGGATTTCCGCCCCCTTCCCCTCGGTGTCCGGGAAGGTGCTCCGAGCCCCTCAGGCTGAGAGTGAAAAAAAAAAAAAAAAAAAAAAAAAAAAAGGAATTAAATATTCATTACAACTTTGGTACTGGTGTTTAACTCAACTACCTAGCAATCCGCTACACTTCCATAAAAGATATAGTCATATTTTCGTAAGATCAGAAAATAAATCATCATAAGAAATAATCATAAAAGTAACGTTCATTAACGGAGATATTGGAACTTTAGCATTTAAATGTGTTAACGAACAAAGTTCATATTATTTTGTCCCGCCCGCCCTAGCGTGCTGCTCAGATAAAAGCCGGATTTAATACAAATTGACATGTAAATTCTGCGCCTTTACAAATGGCGTCGCGTTTGGCTGGGATAAGCCAGGTGTCTTGAAAAGTTAATTCATTAGGTAAGGTAGGTCTGTTTAGGTAACATGCAGATTAAAGTGGGGTAAGTAAAAATAAATGTTTTGGATTATCACAGGTTGGACCGATAGCCCGGTGAAGGTCCTGGGAAGCCGCTGGATGCGGGCAGCGGGGAGGAGATTCTTGGAAGAGCAGTTTATATAACCTGAAGACGACAATGCGAGAGTAAATTAAATGTCGTACCTATAGCTAATAATGCTCCTTATCTGTATAAAAAAAAAATAGTTTAGTAATACGAAATATTTTCAGTTTGGTACTGTTTTCAGTACAATTAATTTTCATGCTATTTAGTTTGTTTATTTTTTTATTTCTTTCCTAGGAATAATTTGATAGTTTCTAAATTATCTACCTTGTAAGCACACTAGCGGCCGCCCGCGGTTTCACCCGCGTGGTTTCCGTTCCCGTGGGAATATCGAGATAAAAAGTATTCTATGTTTTAATCTAGGCTATCTACTATCTGTGTGCCAAATTTCAACCAAATCTGTTCAGTAGTTTTTGCGTGATTGAGGAACAAACATCCAAACATCCAAACCCACAAACTTTCACATTTATAATATTAGTAGGATAGATGCAGATAATATTATAAACTCTCGAAAAGACTACAAATAAATAATAAAATAAATATATAAATTTTTCTTGCGCTAGGATCTCGAATAAAGCCTTTGGCCTGAAATCACCTGTACAAAGTCTTGTATGCATACACGGAAAACTGGTAGTGACCAGAAATAGGTATCATTTCCGTAATTTTCGTATTTTTCTCTTCATTTCGAGCGCAGATACCAAAGCAGGTTCTAGTAATAAAAGTCTATTCCTGTCTTAAAACTTTAGGTACTGAGAAAGTACATTCGACGCAGATTATGTAAGCGTTCGATGGTCGCTTGCGCCGCCCGCCCAACGACGCAGCAAAGATAATGGCGGGATTTAATTCTAATTAACATGCCGATGCTCCGGGACGACGTCGTGTGGCTGGGGAAACGTTAGCGGGCATTAAGGACAGATTTTACGGCAATTTCATAAAGGTTTAGTGGTGTCGTAAAATCTAATGTATCTAGAGACCTTTGCTTACTTAGTTCTTCTTTGTTTAACACCTCGAACCTATAAACAGAATGTTATGAAAAAAACCGGCCAAGTACGAGTCGGACTCGCGCACGAAGGGTTCGTACCAAAAATCGACAAAGAAATCACGTTTGTTGTAGAAATATTTATTTTATTCTGTTTTTATATTTGTTGTTATAGCAGCTACAGAAATACATCATCTGTGACAACTGTCTAGCTATCACGGTTCATGAGATACAGCTTGGTGACATACAGACAGACAGATAGACTGACGGACAGCGGAGTCTTAGTAATAGGGTCCCGTTTTTACCCTTTGGGCACGGAACCCTAAAAAAGAGCGGAAATACAGTGCGTTCTTGACAGCTGACATTTAAGATAGAGGAGAAAAAATGTGCGTGTAGATGAAATTACAAGTGAGAATTGACCGAGGTAAAATAACTGGTAAATGGACTGTATTTGATAAATTGACATCTAAGTTAGAATTTGTACTTATTTATAATTATTACCGGATTGCGTATGATAATCATTATTATTGTTATCAAATATAAAATTGTCCTTGGTCTGGTCAATTTAAATAATATGTAATCTTACTTTTTTAAAATGAGTGGACCAGTGTGATTAGGTGATTTTGCAAGATAATAATAAAATATTTAGTTGATTTTTATTTATAAATCAACTCAAATAATGGTCTATCTACTGAGTTAAATAACATTCATTGACATGCTCCAACATCGAAGCTTAAATTTAAATGGTCACTGCGAAACTTTATGTAAATGAGTCGGATACCGTAATCGCGACAGCGTTCTAAATCTGCCGACTTGCGCCGCCCGCCCAAGAGACCAAGCATATACGACGGTATGAAACGGAATTTGCATGCGAATGCTAATCCACATTAATCCAACG
Organism: Agriphila geniculea; assembly: GCA_943789525.1. Taxonomy (NCBI): domain Eukaryota; kingdom Metazoa; phylum Arthropoda; class Insecta; order Lepidoptera; family Crambidae; genus Agriphila; species Agriphila geniculea. Next base: position 10,777,720 of record OX038895.1, read on the forward strand.
GAAGCTGGAGACTCGATTTATCGTTATCATTGTTTATGTGTATTTTTATTTATGGCTATTTGGTATTTGTTTGGTCTTTTTTAAGTTAATTGCCAGAGATAAAGATTAAAGCGGAAAGATAAGTCCACACTCATGAAATACAACTATAATGATTAATTTCATTTGGGAAATTTTGATAAATAAATACAATTTTCCGTTTCATTGACCATCAGCCATTTAAATGTCCTCACTGCTGGGACACAGGCCTTTCTTATGGATAGATAAGAAAGATGGGCCATAACCCTCCACGCGGCTCCTATGCGGATTGGTGGATTTGGTGGGTTCCGTTTCACTACAATGCGGTAATTATAAAATAAATACGTTACAGACGTACAGTACGTACAGTTCATATTAGATGTGGTTCGCTAAAGGGTTTTGAATCCAAACAGTTAAACGGTTAGTTTATGCAAATGAAACCGCTATTAGTTGAGTAGTTTGTGCCGCCCGCCCTAAAGTGGACATAAGATAATGTTGGATTGAAACAGGAAATGTCCTAATCACATGCTATAAAAATAGATCACATAAAAATGGGAACTACCTATTAACTACATAATTAAAACCGAATGACGGTAAAGAGCCTATATTTTTCTTGTTTAAAAGAAAAAGTTGACACAGAGAACAATTAATAATGTGTATTACTGGGCACACTAATGACCCAATTCTATGAATAATATTTGAACATTAATAAAGTTGCAGTTGAAACACAACTAATAATTTAATTCTAGATACTAATTCATTACGTGAAAATTTAATAGTACATTATGAGACAAGTTAGCTTAAGTTGCTCATTGCACACAAGGATGTGGGTTGCAGCCCGAGCCATAGGCGAGGGCGTAACTCAGCCGAGTGTGCAATGAGCAAAAGCTCACGAGTTTCATACGACGTTTTTCAACACATTTGCGAGGAAAATACAAAGTAATTTACCACACAGCAACAAATACGACAAAATCATTTTTTTTTGTTTTTTTCACACGCCCAATGCAAGAATATTTTGCGAACAAAAGGGTGAGTGAGCATACAGCCTACTTCAAAATTATAATTTTAAGTGATAAAATGTAAATATTTTAATATTTTATAACATAATATTGTGAATAATGAATAATTTGATAATAATAAATATTTGTTTGACTTAATTAAGGACTTACACATTTATTTATTTCAAAAATGAATATGAATTTTCAGCGGCATAAAACCTTTTTGTTGTTACTAAAAAAATAACTGTATTACCCGGTTAAATTGGGAATGCTCTGTTTACTCGCATAGAACTGGCAGTAAGGTACTAATTTAACTTTGTAGGGATAATTTTATAACCAACTAGTGTCTTATATGTAAGACACTAGTTGGTTATAAAATTATAATAAATTGGTTATAAAGTTATATAATTATAACAAACGCGTGCAATAATATATTATTGCACGCGTTTGTTATAGCTAGGTTTATGGCCCTAAAATCGATGTATTAGGGCTCACTTTACGAGCAAGTGTGTTGAAAATTATTTAATGATTGCATTTTTGCGTACACCACCATACATAGCTAATACACCGAAATCGAAAGATAAAATATAATAATGATACTCTTTATAACGTTTTTATTATTAAAAGTATAATCTTAAAGCCTGTAGGTAGTAGTCTGTAGGTAACAAATAAAATATAAGTTACTATATTTTTTATTGTAATAAAATTCGAGATCATTCGTGCTTGTATTGATTTAGTAAACACATACATCATGAATAAAGAAATTAAGTTATTTGTAGCAAACAAATTAGCTCATGAACAGAGAATTTGGCTTAAGTGATTGCTTTTTCACTTGGTATGTAATTTATCATTTTTTATACACTCTTTTCATAGTTGTAGCTCATGCATATGACATTAAGAAACGTAATGATGTTTAACGATATTTTTACGTGACAACCCTCTGCGTTAAGGCGTTATGTCAGGAAATCAGGATTGCTGACAGAACTGATGGATAACTTAATCGTCCGTTGGTGACCCTGATTTTGCTGCGGGTTAATCGTTCGTGTCTGACTTAGGGCGTTTTTAGTGTCATGTGGATTTCCTCACGCATGTGGATTTGTTTTCTTAGTAAATGGGACAATAAGCCGGATTCACATTTGTGTGACGCGCTGTGTCGTGACTTGACGTGACACGTCCCCCCTAGACAAAGTCATATTTTCAAATCTTCGCTTTTGGGAGATATAATTTTGATGTGTTTGAATTCGATGATAATCGAAAATTATGTAAATTCTAGTCAATTATTTCTAAAGTCAAGTGACAAAGATTTTCAAATGTGACATTGGATACATGAATAGAATGACGTTAGAATGCTATTGAAGTATACCCCGCAAACTTTTAAAGATGGCCGCGCCAGACGGTCAGGTGCAGCATAAACTGCCGGTCCACGAAGCGCGGCAACTAGTGCAGGAAGGCTGCCACTCCGATGAAGATCAGGCACTTTTTAAACATGATAACGAGTCTTACCCTGCAGACTTCTTCAAGATGGCCGCGCCAGACAGTCAGGTGCGGCACAAACTGCTGGTCCACGAAGTGCGGCAACTGGTGCAGAAACGCCGCCACGTCAATGTAGATCAGGCACTTCATAAACATAATAACAAGTCTTACCCTGCAGACTTCTTCAAGATGGCCGCGCCAGACGGTCAGGTGCGGCACAAACTGCCTGTCCACGAAGCGCGGCAACTGGTGCAGAAAGGCCGCCACGCCGATGTAGATCAGGCACTTTATCACCCGTGGCATCGTGCACCTATAACAAAATGGCAGTTACAGAAAATTATGGTTTCAACCTACTTCAAAAACAAGGAGGAGGTTCTCATCTCCAGGACAATTTGTGGCGTAGTTTTTTTTTTGTACACATATTATATCGTTCCTATAGCCAATGGAAAATTCTACTCAATCGACTTTAAAAATAAGCTTACCGGATCTAAATATAAATGAAATCGAAGCGCTTCTCAAATAAACCAGTAGGTCAACATCGTCGATACGGCGTCAAATATAGTTTTATGATATTTAATAATAGCATGTATCATCGTGGCCCTCAATATTTTATATCCTCATCCATAAACTGAAGTAAGCAGATTAATCTTGCCCTTGCTTGCATTATTTTATGACTTGTTTAGTAATACATAAGTAATAGGGTTTAAAGTAAGATATTGCCGATTTTTTCTCATATACAGAGGCTCTGATATTATCTTCTATGATGTTAAAGATGCTTTGGTTACTTGTTATTATTTCGAATTATGTCCATAACGGCCGCGGCCGTTAAACTTAAAAGAAATCACTTTTAAATATCTTAAAAGTGACTACTTTTTTCTTTAGCAAAAATGACTACTTATTTCTTTGTAACTATTTTTTTTCGCTTAATACATGTGGCATTAGTTAGCCGAGTGTTTATTAAACATTTGTGCATAAATGTTTTAAGATATTAACGTTCATGGTTGTTAAATAAATTAAGAAAATGTTAGTATGGAAAATGCAAATTATTACAAAACGGCAATTTCATAAAACCCCTAAAATTATGTAGTTTTAAGGCTATAGAGGAGCAGTGGGTAAGCGCATTTAGCATGGATCTATCATGGGATGGGTGACCAAAAATTAAACGCGAGCTCCTCAGCTCATTTTCATTAAAAATATTTATTACACAATAATATTGAGGTATATTTTTTCCTTATTGCGGACGTTATAAATTACATTTCGAGGCAATTTGCGGGCCCGCTCTCTCAGCCACGTAATTTTAATTACATTTTTCATAAAGTTGCTTTCCCCTTATATTAATAGATCTTTAACGTTTTTGCATTTAAAAATAACTAACTCTCTTAGAATTTCTAAACCTACCCTCAAAGGTTCAAAATTGGGGTACATACCATTTTGGTTGTATTATAGCTTAAATTAAAATACATAAACTGAATTTCAGTAGTTTATTTTTCAACAATATGTTTGCGCTGCGGATTTAGTTTAAATTCAATAGTCAATATTTGTCGTGTTTAGCATATACAGTGGCGGTCACATCGTACATTTTAGGTACTTTGCTCAAAAGGGACATTATTAAAGATACCAGTGGATTTTCATACAAACGAGGTAACTTTGAAGCCAGAAATGTAAAAGTTTCAAACTAAAATTATATTTCGCTCCAATGATTTTTCGCTCCAGCGTACCTACCTTTTAAGTCTGTCCATCCTTACTTGTCTTATATGGTAAACAATCTTCACCCAACTCTTTATTGAAATAATCATTTATAAAATACAACAAATGGTTTTTAATACATAGATTACGAAATAAATCCTTACTAATATTATAAATGCAAAAGTCCGTTTGTTTGTTTATTTGTTTGTTTGTTTGTTACGCCTTCACGTCTTAACTACTGAACCGATCATCATGAAATTTTGCATACACGTTGTCGGGGGTACAGAGAAGGATATAGGGTACCTTTCATCCCGAAAAAAGTATTGTTCCCGAGGGATAGCAAAAAAAAAACCTTTCCACGCAGACGAAGTCGCGGGCGGCAGCTAGTTGTTAATAAATTAACAATAATTTCATAAACTTACTAACATATTTTTAAATAACGATTTAAGTTTAAAAGACGTAGACAACTGTCAAAAACTGTTTACTAAACAAGACAAGTAAGGATGAACAGACTTTACGCTGAAACTTTTTCGCCACAACGTGTGTCGCTACAGAGCGTCATTCGAAACCAAGTATTGGACCCCAGAAAATCACATCGGGTATTTCATCCAGAGATGAAAAGTACTGATCCCGAGAGATATAAAAATAACTGTGTGTGTGTGTATACGCAGACGAAGTCGCAGGCGGCTGCTAGTCAGGTAGTCATCCATAATTTTATCCAACACGTGCCACAATCGGAATAGTCATAAAGTTTTAGCAAACAGGATGATGTTATTTATTTGGTCAATTTTTTATAGGCATCGTAAAACAGTTCTGCTTTCGTAAACGCCTACTAAACTGGGTTTAGGATTCGTCTGGTTTGCCATATAAATTGTGGTGATGTAAGTAAGTTTTATGTATCGACCTTTGTAAAGATTGAGTTATTAACGCCCGTTTTCAGCTATTGGTAATAAAAGTCGATAAGTAATGACTTCTCTATTTACTGTACTGTTCTAATTTTCCATTCATAGTAATTATGTATCATTTTGCACACATTTATTTTATTAGGTTCAACCAACAATTGTAACACCCAAACTTCCTTCGGGTGCATAAGGTCCATGTATCATTACGTCTATAGTATCTTTTCGTCCATAGGACTATAATACAACACTATTGCACAAAAACAAACACTCAGCTAAATGCTTCAATTACCTACTTAGGTACACACAGAGGAGCTCGTTGGCGCAGGGGTTTAGCGCCTGGTCCAGCGATTGCGTAAGTTAAGCAACGTTCGCAAGGTTCGGTCATGGGATGGGTGACCAAAAATTTACTATCGCGAATTCCTCCGTGCTTCGGAAGGCACGTTAAGCCGTTGGTCCCGGCTGCATTTGCAGTCGTTAATACCCACCAATCCGCATTGGGCCCGCGTGATGGGTTATGGCTCGTCCTCCTTATCCACCCATAAGGAAGGCCTGTGCCCCAGCAGTGGGGACATCAAAAATGGCTGATGGACAAGGTAAACACCACATTTTCTGTGGTAATACGCCAAACAAAAAAACTAATTAAAATAAAAAACAAAAGGAATTTATTCTACTTTTACTTTTTAATTATTCTACTTATATTTAGCTTACAATAATATTATTGTATGTGGGATGTCTTTATCTATTTACAATAAAATTCTTTGTTTATTAAAACGATAATGGGGAATGTCCGAAAAAAATCAAATTGGCTGAATATTTTTTCATAGGTAGGAATAAGCTCCCTTAATAATAGAAAAAATAAAAATCAGAATTTTCGTGAAAAAATTTAAACCAATTGTTTCTTCGACTTCACAAACGTAGGAAAGTAACAGCAGAATGGAGATTATACCTTTGCCAACACCTGCCACTATAACAACAAGAATTTAAAAAAAGTTTAGGCCTTTTTTGTTGAAACAATTTTTTTTAATACCATTTGTGGTTGTGGCAGATGATGGCATAGGTTCTCTATTCTGCTGTTACTTTCCTATATTTGTAAAGTCGAAGAGACTTTAATTTTTTTTTAATTTTTCACGCAACCGTAAGTTCTGATTTTTTTTTATTACTAAGGGAGCTTATTCCTACCTATAAAAAATATTCAGCAAATTTGATCTTTTCGGACATTTAATGTGTTGTAGTAGTAATAGCAGGCAAGAGTGCCTAAAGTGTCACTTTTTGCTCTTTTGTCTACTACTACCACAACAAACAATATTTTTCGAAAGTTATTATTTGTAAATGTTAGGCTCAAAGACCGATTTCCGTCTTTGAGCGAAAAAAACGCTCACGACGCGTTCTGGTCACTGCCAAAATGCCACAACGCGAAATTCGTGTCATGGCTCTTATAAAACGCCCAGAATGTGTAGTGGTAGTCATAGAAATACCACAAAGCGAAATCGCGTCGTGGTCAACATACCAAACGGCCACAACGCGTTGTGGAAATGAAGAAAAGCCATGACGTGTTTTGAGCACTAGTTAGTGCAACCATAAAACGACGGACAGTTCGTAAATTGTCGGGACGCGTACAATGCGCTCATATGGAACCATGATAAAAAGAATTCGACGCACACTGATTTGCAATACCTGTGCGTCTCAAAACTTTTTTTTATTTATTTAAGGACAGCTAACAAGAACATACACCAAAAACAAGGCGTGATACACACCATGATACATTCCAAGAACTTACGCGTGCTACAGTGTTGTCTTTTTTACAAGCTGCCACGACATGCATTATATTTGACTAATCAATAATTATTATTTCAAGTAATGTATCTTGTTTTCATATTAATATTATTATTTATTCTTTTGATACATATCTTTAAGAATTATTTTTGTACTGTAATAGGTTAGGTAGGTAGGCTGAAAATTTAAATAAATCGTGTCATTTAAATAAAAGAACATAATTTAAATATACATAGGCTAAAAGGATTTTTTTTAAGTATTTTTTTGACTACAAATTATCAGTTATAATTAGGAAATTTAAGAACTAATTTGGCAAACACTTTATTTAAAAAAATACTTATAATTGTAACAAATATTAGTCATAAGAAATTTAACTTTTTTTTTTCACATCAGCATACCTAATAAGGCTACGAATTGTTGAACACAAAGTATTTGTCATCAGAAACTACAACTTACTTTCTTAAAATAAATAGGCACTTTTTAGAATTTTCATAATTATAACTCTTTTCGAAATTAACAAAAAATGAATAAACCAGTTTAACCGATGCTTTAATGCATAATTGTAATGCGTTCCGTCAATTTACGAACTGTCCATCGTGTTATGGTTGCAACAACTAGTGCTCAGAACGCGTCATAGCTTTTTTACATTTTCACAACGCGTTGTGGTCGTTTGGTGTGTTGGCCACGACGCGAATTTCTCTTTGTGGTATTTCTATGATTACCACAACGCGTTCTGGGCGTTTTAATAAGAGCCATGACCCGAATTTCGCATTGTGGCATTTTGGCAGTGACAACAACCCGACGTGAGCGTTTTTTTCGCTCAAAGATCGAAATCGGTCTTTGAGCCTAACATAAATAAACTATAGAACCTTAGCTTCAATCTGTACATCTGAATTAGTAATTTGCGAGCAACAATCTAATAATAAGGATTGGGAAACGAAAGCGAAAGACAGGAAGACCTGGAGTGGAATGGAGGAGGCCTTCACCCGATGAGGGGTCCTTAATATACTATTTTAATTGATTTAATTCTAATTGTTTTTTTTATTTATTTTAATGAATTTTATTGAAACAATTTTAATTATTTAATCTTAATGAATGTTTATTTTATTTTTATGAACTGATCAATTAATATTAGTAAAGCATGCCATTTTGTCATATAATAATTAATATCAAATTTTAATTGAAATGAAATGTATATTTTTATTAAGGAAAAAAATTTTTTTTCTTTAATTATTACAAGGGCAATAATGAGCACATTCCAAAACTATATACTTTGTCACTAAAATGTGTAAAATAAAAATAAATAAATTTGAAAAATACTAAAAACACGACTGCCCTGCTAAAAACGAACTTAAAAGTTAAATAATAAGTGTCATTGAACTCGGTCAGTCGGGGGAACTTTTGATTGAAATTGTTCCACAAAACGGTCCCCCGACTGCAATGACACTTGCTATTTAACTTTTTAGTTCGTCTTTGGCAGGGCAGTCGTGTTTTTAATATTTTTTAAATTTATTTAACACGTTTTTATTAGGTCGCTTTCTAGTTTATCTTCTTTTAGCTAACCTCACTATTATTTTCATAATCCCTGACCAGTGACGTCATCGATAGCATGTAGGACCTATGTGAAAGTTTGTGGGTTTGGATGTTTGTACCTCAATCACGCAAAAACGGCTGATCAGATTTGGATGAAATTTGATACACATATAGTTTATAGCCTGGATTAAAACATAGGATACTTTTTATCCCAGTCAAAGGTTTTCTAGGGATTTTCCGAATATCCACGCGGACGAAGTCGCGGGCGGAAGGAAATATTTTCTAGTCACCTTTATTTTTATATGGATAGTCGGTATAAAACGTGAAGTGACGGAAATATCCAAAATGAGGTAGATTAAGCTTGAGGAAAAACGTAAGCTGGGTAATTGTTTGATATATCGAATTTCACTGTAACAGTCGGGTGTGCTCTTACTCGGTATGTAATGAAATACAATTATTACACACGTGCGTACTTTCTATAATGGCCTTCCTTATGGGTGGATAAGGAGGGCGGGCCATAACCCACCACGCGGGCCCAATGCGGATTGGTGGGTGTTAACGACTGCAAATGCAGCTGGGACCAATGTCTTAACGTGCCTTCCGAAGCACGGAGGAGCTCGAGATAATAAATTTTTGGTCACCCATCCCATGACCGACCCTTGCGAAAGTTGCTTAACCACCGCAATCGCTAGGCCAGGCGCTAAACCACTGCGCCACCGAGCTCCTCCTATAATGTTGATATACATGGAAGATCCACCATCCATCGACCCCAAGCACGATAACATGTCGCACCTTTGCGACGACAACCTGACATCCTGAAACCGCAACCTTCCAAAAGGCTACTACGAGAGGAAAAAACGTAGGTATTCAAAGAGATGTCACGTTGTCATTGTAAAGAGGCGTCGCTTCTTTGCGATGACAACGTGACATTTCACTAAAAGGGTTCTTCTTTATTATTTGAAGAAAGCCTTTTGGAAGATTGCGGTTTCAAGAATGTCACGTTGTCGTCGCAAGGGTGCGAATAGCAATGTTACGAAAATGTAACTCAATATTGCAATGGATGTGCTTGCCAAGCTCAATAGGCTGGCTTGAATTACTTTAAAATTAATTACTAAAAGCTTATTTCATGTTTTAACTACTAATTTAATAATCGTGTTTTGCATACACGTTGTCAGGGAACAGATAAAAGTACTATTAACTTACTATTTAACGAATAGAATAAAACACTGTTCACGCAAACGAAGTGGCGTGCGGTCGCTAGTATTTCTATAATTTAGCCGCAGTGTCATTTCATCGATTTGAGCATAATTAACAGGTTTTTTGAGAGGTTTCTATAGTAAGTATTAAAACTTAAAATAGTATCAACATTATGCTTCAGGATTCTTCCTCAATATTAGTATATTAACACATGTAGTATCGCTTGCATGTATCACCACTTAGCACGTTATTTTAGAGTAATAACCTAAAAAACCTAAAAAGAGAAGGTATTTGATTTAGAATTGACAGATATTTTGACATTTCCGGCTCGAATTCTCCCCGCCGTCTCCGGCGCCAACTATTTCATTCGCTTTTCGTGCTTCGCCACGGACGCACGCATACAATCTCAAAGTGAGAATTCTTCAGAATTATATTTTATACAGTGAAAATTTAATTATACTTAGTTAAAATGCTTCGTGCAGAAAGGAAAAAAGTTTTCAAGACGGAAGAGGACAAGAAGAATAATACAAGATGGAGAAACACTATTAAATGCGTAACTGCCATTTTGGGCTTTTACCGTTTACTTGGCTTGAACGCGTAACTGCCAGACTGGGCTTTTACCGTTTACTTGGCTTTTTTGCTTCCCTTTATGAATGCGTAACTGCCATACTGGGCTTTTACCATATTTATTTATTTTACTTTAATGTACATGAGTACAAAAAGAGCGGACTTAATGCTAATAGCATTCCCTCCCAGACAACATTGTTTGCTGAGATTTAAAAATGCGTAACTGCTACCCTGGGCTTTTACCATTTATTTATTTAATTTTGTCTGACACGAACTTACCATACTGGGTACTTTCTGTCATAAGGCATGTGTCTAATAAGGCATGAACCAAATATCTATTGCACTCGAAATAGTCACACTGGACTATTTCACCGCATAGATAGGTCAGACAACGCAACTGCAACAAGTGCAGCAACTCAAAGTGACCCTGATGACGCGACAGGATAAAAAGCAAGCTGCCCTCAAAGGTTACCACGTTGGAACCGTTGCCGAGCACCAATCGGGTGACTCCGCCGTCCGCCGAATTCGCCGCCATCCGCCTTCCAGCCAGGCAGCTGCTCTGCTGGAGCTGCAACAGCAGCCCTGACAACAGCTTAGTTCATCAGGTATGAATTTCGATATCATAGATATCCCTGGTGTTGAGTTGATCCCAACGGAATAATAGAGTGCCATCGGTACTGAGATAAATTTCTGGCTTGCAAAATTTATATAATATAATTATGTATGATTTTATTATACACATTGTTGCAACTGTAACGAAAAACTGCCAGTATAACGTTCATAAGCAGAGCTATAAATAAATGCTAAAATTTATCTACTTCATGGAACCAGATAATAAGTTATGCAGCAACTAGCTGATACCTGATATTTCACAATTTTTATGTGAAATAGCTTCTATTAATATAGGTACGCCTAACATGGGCCTGCTGATAGAAATTTCAATAAGAAATTGAATAATAGAATCCTTACATTTTGTTATCCATAAATGCAAAGTGTTTATTACTGTGTACCACAGTTTTAATAAATAAAAACTTTAAACATTTGCCTTAACTAGGAGATCCTATGTTTCAGGCTTATTATTTATGTTTAATCACTAACTAATTAGTATGTTTATTTCTAAGCTATGCCCTTGTAAAATGTACATATGTACAAATTACCTGTCTATTAATTTTCAAATTGAATTTGTGTGTGTCAGTGGCGAAGGGTCCATACAAGCCGATTCCCATCGGCTTACCTTTTGGGAATCCCACCCCACTGATCCACTATGCAGATCCCTACATTTTTCATCATTTTTGTAGAGCGGCTTACCTTTGCCATAATTTCACCCCTCGCCACTGGTGTGTGTAAAACATAAATTGATTGATCTTAATGATAATGATTCTGATGTGCAGAGGTTGTTAGCCAAGTAGATATATTATAGTAATAATGAAGCTTAAGGAGCAGCTTTCCAATATAGAACACCTTTTTTATGACAGTAATTTAAGACGGTGTTTTGCACTTTTTACATTATACAATGGGGCATTGCAACATTTATTTGTTGTGCACAACATACATTTTATTATAAACAGTAGGTATATGGTCAACTCAAGTGTAATTGATGCTGTTCACTTAAAAGGCCACCAACAGTTGAGTCGAAAATGAATGATGCAATTGCTACAGGCCTGAGGTTAACGATATTGATTAACGAAAAAACTGTAAGTAAACCGGGCGCAGTGCTTAAATAAAACATAACTTTTGGGGCTGATTTATATATTTATTTGCTGGTACATTTTGTTTCAAAACAATTTAAACTTGAAAACAACAAACGAAACATGCAGCCAGGTATACCATATGCTTAGTTCCGACGGCAAACGAATATTGAGACGCGGCGACGAGGCCCCATCAACGATTTCTTTCGTCGATAGCAGCAGACCCGCAGGCGGCCGTTACGGTCCATCGAAACGGTTGCTGAGGATACATTCGTCAACATTCACATTCGATCATCGTACGCGGGGTAAGGATACTCGTAAGGATCTAGTGCAGCATTTATCTGTATTCGGCGAGTGCAGGCAGTGGTCGCCAACTGTAGGCACATAGGCGTCCACATAGTTGTTTGGTCTAAATTCGACATGTGTGAAAATACTATTTTCACTGCGCTAGGAGGGCACCAAGATTATTATTATTTTCTTTTATACTCACTCGTACTCACTTGTGCCATCTCCAGAGATATATATTAAATTCTAACATTAATTTGACTAAATTTCGGGCGAAATGCATAACAGCCACATAATACGTTTGTGTTTTGGTGACAGACAATAATTTGTCAACTACACATTAAGATGAAGGTTCAACATCTCTGTTCGAGAAAAAATGTTTTATCAGGTTGTCATATCAGGTTTAGTAAAAATCTAACAGAAGTCATATTATTATAAACTGTAAAAACGTTATCCTATAAAATGCTTATTGTTTATAACAAAACACATTCTAGAAATCCCAGAAGTCGCATTATTATAAACAGTATAAAATTTTAACCTACATTAAAAATAAAAAATGGTTATTGTTTGTAAGAAAACAAGTAATTATTCTAAGAATACAACATAGAAGTCTTTGCATTTTAGAAATCCCATCAACTTTATGGTTTTAATATTGATATGAAAAGTAATAGAAATATACGAATTTAAATTTTTAACTTTTAGGTATTGTAGTGCCCGTATTTTTACAAAATTACTGCCGCCGCCTACGACATCTTAGACAACATTATCTCCCTGTTATATTGGACATAATATTTACTCTAACAATGTGTCTCTGAACATTTTTTAAAGAATTGAGATACACAATAAATTTAAATACAATTTTTTTATACAGCTACCTTCACAATTTTCTAGCTACCTTCACAAGGTCTTTCACAAGAAAAACATTCACAAAACTGCAAAATAAATTATGACTATTTTATGAATGGATTAAACCTGTAGATACCGGTATAATATTATATTTTACTTTATATAGTTGAATGTCATCGATAGTTACACCGAATTAAAAATGACATAGTTGTGGACTATTTTCTCTGGTACCTCTCAACAACGGGGTAGACTGGGGGCACTTGTGGCCAGGAATCAAAACATTGAAAAAGAATTGCATATAAATTATCTAGCTAGAACATGTAGCTTATTATATTTTCATTGCCTTTCTTATTATTGTATTCGGTGTAAAGTATTGTAGACGTTATAACTCGATTCACTTATTCAAAAAATTATTACCAGTTTTGGTATTTTCGGATTGAAATTGAGTAAATTCGAATGCAAGTCGAATAAGGTAGTAGAAATAAAATATAACAGAAATATTTTTCTTGATTCCTAGCATTTGGATCCCAAAGACGATTATTTTTTTAATTTTAGATTTTCGCATTCACAATGCTATTTTTGTTTAGTGCCTATTTTATTTAAAAAGACAATTCTGTCACTGTCAATCGGACAAGCTATTATTTTTATTCTTTTGTAACAGTTTCTTATTGTTACAATTCTGCCATCATGATCGTCATAATTTTAAGCCTTGATACCCATTGTTTACATGTAATATAGTGTCTATTAAAGTACTAACATCCTTTAACTTCCAATTCCAGGGACGGAAATTCATCGCACAAATAGACTGGTTTGTACAACATTATCAAGGTGATATTATTTTACAGGTATATTACTATGTTATTTAAGCTTGGATATTTGCTGATACTATCAGAAAGTACAGAGCTTGGTAATAAAAATGGTTCGATTATTCACCAAATAACAATATAAACAGAATAAACACAGAAGTGTGTAACACAATTATTAGTATTATTTAATATTGGATTCATTATTGATTGCACAATATGAGCTAATCTCAAGGTTTGGTATTGAATTTAACTACGCCTTGGCGTAGACTTACATTGCTCAAATACAATGGATATCTTAGATTTCTTATTACTATTTCTTAAATATTTTCCAATTAGTTTCTTTTCTAACTTAAAAAAAAAAAAAAAGTTTCTTATTGAGGTACCTTGCCTATTGCACATAGAATGAAAACAATATAATCAATTAATTATTTGTTTAGTTCAAGTATGAAACATGAATTCTTCTTACTTTGACACAAACCATTCTATAATGACCTTCTTTTTTGAGAATGCTATTATTATAATAAACATTTCATAATCACTTCTTTTTATTTATAAATAAAAAATAAAAATAGCAATACAGACTAAAAAAAAAAAAATAAAAAAAAAAATCTTATATGTAGAGTAGATAGAGGATTGCTGAAATGTAAAATTCAATGATAGTAGAGTAGACTCAAGTCCATAGTAACCAGTTTTAGCACTCGACGTACGCCGATACCTATATAGGTATGTTATGGCTATATAGCCAAAACATTTATTTTTATTATAGAAATTCCACGTAACACGGTGGAATGGTAGATGATTTCACTATCTTTGCAAGATATCATCGATTAATCATAATTAAACTGAATTTTCCTAACGAATCTTGCTTATTTTTTTTTTATTGGTACCAACCATCTGTAGGTACCGTCTTTGCTACCAAAACATTAAGAATTATGTTAAATGTGACTGATTTTCTATTTTAAATTTAAAAGACTAATTACACAAGAGATGATATTTCCATTTTCTTACATAATGCTTTAAACATCTACATGTGTTAATATACTAATATTGAGGAAGAATCCTGAAGCATAATTAATGATTAAACGAACTTACCTGTAAGTGAAGTTCTATCATAATTATGCGAAGGATTCTTCCGAAGATATTAGTATAGAGTCCCACCCTCCCTACTGCTTATTGTTAATTACAATAAGTGTTCACCCACTGAAGAAAATTAGGAAATATCATACGATTTGGACTTTAAACTAAATGAAATAGTTGGCGCCGGAGACGGCGGGGAGAATTCGAGCCGGAAATGTCAAAATATCTGTCAATTCTAAATCAAATACCTTCTCTTTTTAGGTTTTTTAGGTTATTACTCTAAAATAACGTGCTAAGTGGTGATACATGCAAGCGATACTACATGTGTTAATATACTAATATCTTCGGAAGAATCCTTCGCATAATTATGATAGAACTTCACTTACAGGTAAGTTCGTTTAATCATTAATTATACAGGGTATTTGTAAAACACCAACAACCTCGTAGAAGTAGATTTTGTTCAACAACTTTTCCGAAAACAGACAAAAAGAAAACTATATTCCATACAAATGTCCAATCAGCTGATCGAGTTTTATATGAAAAGTCGATATGTTTTGTCTGTTTTCGTAAAAGTCGTAGAACAAATGTTGTTGTTTAAGATGTTAGTAATCTACTCCTGCGAGGTTGTTGGTGTTTTACAAATAACCCTGTATAATTATGCATCCTCTGTTTTTTCTTTATTTATTTGTAATTTCATTTTTGGTTTGCTTTTATTACACGTTTTTACCCTTATTTTTGGAGTTCTTTTATTTTCTGTTACAAGTTTTATGAAATGGTGTGTGTTAACATATTTTACGTTAATCTATCTAATATCAGTTAGATATATTCATGTATTGTATATTCGTATTCCAAGATATTTGGTCTAGAATTTGGTGATCAAACATACTGAAGCGTAATGTAATACGACTATATATAATTATATTCAAACATATATTATGCTTGACCGCTTCACCAAAGGCATAAAGTATATCATGCGTAAAACCACGTCTAAATGCCTGGAATCCTGTTAAACATATAATACACTGAAGTCACGTATGAAATGTCTATATATGTGTATTCCTATGAACATTTTGGCAAAATTTCGTGTATCTAAAACATTCCTGTGAACATTTTGACGAAATTACGATTTGACCTATATTTTTACAACAATTTCACGATCTCAAAAATTTCATGATCTATTCCTTTCTAATACCAGAAGCGAATAGCTGTTGTTCTGGCATTAACATTTAATAAGAAATGCACAAGCATTTAATAGAAGCAGGCATTGCCTTGCGGAAGTCCATTATCATTACCATTACAGCTTGGCTCACCGCCGTAACGTTGCTTGCCTATCGGTCTTCTATAGATTGTACTTCGGCGAGTGTGCTCAAGAGCTGCATGAGCTCATTCCACCTTCTCCTTTCTTCCATCGGACATCCAGACGCACTGCAGGCTACCATCCGTTCTTGGTTGATATACCTCCTATGCGTACTAAACGCTACTCATCATCGTTTATAATGCGCACAGCCAAGGAATGGAATTCCCTGCCGGCGTCTGTGTTTCCGAGCACATACAACCTGACTCTTTTCAAGGCCAGAGTGAATAGGCACCTTCTGGGCAAGCTCGCTCCATCGTAGACCCCGTCTATACTTTCGGGCTAGACTAGGGTCAAGAGCAAACCCATTATAATTAAAAAAAAAAAATATATAATTGATGCAACAACAATATTTAGCAATAACTTCCACACAAAGTTATTTGTGTTTATAGGAAATTATTGCATAATATTGTTTTTGTATCAATTACAATTAGGGCTGCCACCTTTCGACAAGAGCAGACTCAGAGATTTTCGAAAAATTGTTATTTTTTGTTAAATAAATAATTCTTTAGGTCGGTAATCAATAATACCTGTCTATAGAAAAAAAGTGGCCGCGCAGCGCGATTTTTGGCCAATTTCATCCACTAATCTAGTAATGTTGCCTGCTTATACTAAAAAAAACAGCCGTGCAGCGCGATTTTTGGTCAGTTCCATCCACTAAACTTGTATTCCTGCCTGTGAAAAATAACAAAACGGCCGCGCAGCGCGATTTTTTATCAGTTCCAACCACTAACCTTGTAATCTTACCTGTTAACAGTAAAAAACGGCCACGCAGCGCGATTTTTGGTCAGTTCCATCCACTAAACTTGTAATTTTGCCTGTTAATAGTAAAAAATGGCCGCGCAGAACCATTTTTGGTCAGCTCCAACCACTAACATTGTAATCTTGCCTGTTAACAGGAAAAAACGGCCGCGCAGCGTGATTTTTGGTCAGTTTTTTCCTCTAATCTAGTAATATTGCCAGTCATAGTAAAAAAAAAATGGCCGCGCAGCGAAATTTTTGTCTTGTCAGATGGTAACACTAGGCACGGTTGATTTTCGCTCGCGCCACCCGGAGACTTCGATGTTAAACCCGTAGCCCGGACATCTACTACGCAAACCCGTAGATTCCGGGTCAAACCCGGAGAGGCCAGCCCTAATTACAATGATCGAGCGTTTGTTTTTCGGGCTTTTAAGCATTAATATAAAAAGTTTTAAAAGACCTAACTGCATCATAACTATAGTAGCTCTGTACAGCTATAGACTTAGCGTTTGTGACATTTTTGATATTTTTTTGAAATGGGTGAAATAATATAAGTAGTTCCTTATATCTCTGCCACTTTGAAAAATTTCGAAAAAAATAATAGACAAAAAATTTATACAACGTGGAACAGAAATAATAGCTAATCAAAAATATGTTAGATACTCCGAAATCGCAAAAAAAAGTCAGCTGATTCATACAGAAATTAATAAGGAAAATATGAAAATGTATGAAAACAGCTGTTTTTTTTCGTGATTTCAGAGTTGGTCCCATAGTAAAAGTTGTTCAGTTTGATGGTCCCTTCTACCAATATTCTGGTTTAGTCATTAATTCTGTTACACGTTGTAATACTTAATTATAGAACCTGCCCAAAAAATTTCATGAGAATTACCTAGTTGAGAAAGCAACCTGCAGAGGAGAACAGACGGACAGCCAAACAACGGGACAGCCGGTTATACGAAAGCATTTTTGCCCAAGCTAAGTTTTTCCCTGAGGATCTCATTCCCCGAGGATCATGTCCTGGAGAATCTCGAATGTGTATTGATTAATTTCATGAAGACAAAAACAATTCAAGATCCTCTGGGACATGATCCTCGGGGAATTAGATCCTGAGGGAATAACCCAAACGGAGACGCTTCGCGCTCGCTCGATCAATTATCATACCAAGAATAACTGAACTCGTCAATACACCCCCGGTTATTGAGCGAGCACAAAGCCTATGCACCCCATTAACGATCAAAACTGCTTGTCAATAATTTCATTGCATCAGCTTGTCAATCACATTTTGAATGTCTAGGAGCGATGCTTGACAAGCACCACAGAATAGATAAATTACCTTGGCCAATCAAAAGTAGGCCACGCCACGCCCCACCAAATGGTAAATGCAATGACAAGAAATGCTCTCGTTTAACAGCTTGTTCCCACTTGTCGGGTGTCGGATCCGGATTTTAATCGGATGCTGGAGCCTCTGTTCACACTTGTCGGTTGTCGGCCCGATCGAAACGGGTTGTGGTGCCATTTTCACTCTGTGCTAGTCGAGTTTTGGGAAATCCCTGTATAATGTGACTATGGTGAGGGACTGTATGTCTCATGTCTCCTCATCACATTATTTTTTCTCGGCAATTATTAGTTACAAAATCACAAATACTTAATAATCACATAAACAATGTTAATTTTGTCGAGCGCGACTGTACTTATGAAGCGGGCGTGCGGGGTGAAGTCCAACAACAAACCAATCAGCGCTAGACGCGTACGTCTCCACCCCGCAAACGAGACCTAAAAAAACAATTTTTGATGAATTTATTTTTTACTTTTGAGTCTGTTTTACTAGTCCGTTTTAATGTTTTTAGTCCATCATCAGACCCTGGAAACTATTTCCCAATAAAGTACTCGTCAAGACGATTCAAATGAGTCGAAACTCGATGGGGTAACATGGTTTTATTAAAGAGTTCCTGTGTCCTCCCTCCGGCTCTATCATCAGACCCTGGAAACTAATTTCCAACAAAGAACTCGTCAAGACGATTCAAATGAGCCCAAACTCCATCGAGTTGCATCGTTTTATTACAGAGTTCCAGTGGCCTTCTTCCGGCTCCATCATCAGACCTTGGAGACTATTTCCCAACAAAGAACTCGTCAACACGATTCAAACAAGCCCAAATTTGATGGGGTTGCACGGTTTCAACATTAAGTTCCTATGGTATGGCCTTTCAGCTTCATCATCAGACCCTGGACCTCATCTCCCATTAAAGTACCCATCAGGATGATTAACAAGCCTAAACACGATGGGGTTGTATAGTTTCATCTTAGAGTTCCTATGGCCTTCGTCCGGCTTCATCATCAGATCAGCTCAATGACACCATAATATTGCATTGACCTCCAGTTCTGACCTATGTTCAAAGTTTCAAGTCTCTGCTCATCGGGAAGCTAGTATAACATCGTTCGTAAACTTTGTGGAGAAACAAACAAACAATCAAACAAACTCACAAACGAGAAAGCAACCTAATAGAAACGTGTTAAAAATGACTTCTGCGCATATTTCAACGCTCAAGATCCGCGCCAAGGCCAGCGGGGAGAGGGTTGTCGGATCCGACATCCGACAAATGTGAACAGCGTCATACGTACTCATAGGCGAGCGAGATCCGACACGATTTTTTTCCGGGCGACGGGGGCTGGCAAAACACCCGATATTTCTTGTCGGCTCCGACACAAAATCGGCGTCCGACAAGTGTGAATAGCTACATATAAAATGTTCTGCCACTGGAACATCCGATTAAAATCCGGATCCTACACCCGACAAGTGGGAACGAGCTGTAAGGGCAACAAAACGCAGTGTGCTCGTAGAAGTTTCCTCAATTTTTTCCATACAACCATGCGAGTTAAAAACACATAAAAGGTGAAGGCAAAAAATACGTAACGACGACATTTGCCCTCCTAAGTATCCATTAAGCTTTTTAGAAGTACGCAAACTTTTCAACTCGCCGATGACGTGGAACACACGGTCATGATTGATTGTGTGGCTGGTTTATTAGGAAATTCACTCATCTATCATCATTACACCGTGCCGCTTATGACATCTAGTCTGTTCAATTCTAAGATGAAAGGGATGCAAAAGTGAAAGAAAGTTAAAGAAAATGTGTTAAGATTTTAATATACCTTACACACAATATACGCATACCTACAATAACGAAAAAAAAGAAAACATTAAAGAACCAACCCATAGCGTAACAGTCAAATGTAAGAAATAAAATACTTTTTACAGATTACAGCGCGTATATTTTTAGAATTATTTAGTTTGGATTTATTGGTTTCAGTCAAGTTTTATTATTGTCAAGTCTTTGTATAACATAGTTTATAATTTTTAAAGTCCATCAGCGTGAAAATCCTACTCCTATATCTTATTTAATGTCAAAAGTTTGTTATAATATAATATTTGTTACTCAATCACGCAAAAATGGCTGAATGGATTTGGATGGGGAAACTCGTAAAGATAAAAAGTAGTTGTTCTGTGGGTACACAAAATAGTGCTTTAGCCTGGATTAGGAACCTAATTTTCTGTGACCAATAATTATTAACTATTAACGAATTTTTATTAATTAACTTTAGCTAGCTTAAAATTTACTAGGGCCTATTTTGCTACTTGGGAGATATTCTGTGAAAGGGACGTTCTGCGAAAGGGACATTTTGCGAAAGGGACATTCGGCGATGAAAGGGTTTTTATTCCAGTTGGCGCGTGTTTTTATCACAGCTATTTAGAAAATTGCGTGTTTTTTGTTATAAGTAGAGCTTTAGTGTGGCCCCCGCATGATGTAAAGTCAATTTCAGTTCAAATAGGTAGGTAGTATATACAATTAACTCAAATTACAATATCATTGCTAAATGTTAACACAACAAATAAACATTAACTATGGTTGGTTTGATTCATATGTGACTAGCTGCCGCCTGCGACTTCATTCGCGTGAACTCTAGGGAACCATTGACCAGGACAAAAAGTATCTTACGTTTTAATCCATGCTATAAACTATCTGTGTGATAAATTTTATACAAATTCGTCGAGCCGTTTAGGCGTGAAGAGGTTACAAACATACGCACACAAACTTTCGCGGTTACTAATAATATAAGTAGGATACAAGTTCAAGTACATAAAAAATTGAGCATAAAACAAATTCATTCATATAATATGATCGAAGTTCTACTCAACAAAACTAAAGATCAAAATATTTAAGCAGACTCATTTCAATATCCTACAGTTACTGAAAAGATAAGTAAATTAAATACTTTAATGGCCTATTTATCTCCGGGTGAACACATTTGGCTACGTGGTTTAATTTGAAAAGTCCCATTTTCCCCAGAACTTGCTACGATTTTTATAGTCCAAGGGCTAAGATGAAAGATGAGTTACGTAATATGACAAAAATATTTAGAACTCGAATTCTGTATAATCATTTTATTGAAAAGAAACTTTGATATTTTTTTATGATAGGAAGATTACCAATACATAAAGTTGAAGCTTTAAGCAATAATACTTGCTACAAAATGTTAGTTCACCTGCTGTACTATTTACAAGTTTTAAATTCTAAATAAAATATAGATAACTAATTGTTATTGTCTTGTGTGAGTATCTTATGCGTTACATACACTATCCTTACTAATATTATAAATACGAAAGTCCGTTTGTTTGTTTGTTTGTTACGCCTTCACGTCTTAACTACTGAACCGATCATCATGAAATTGTATACACATGTTGTCAGGGGTACAGAGAAGGACATAGGGTACCTTTCATCCAGAAAAAAGAAACTGTTCCGGAGGGATAGACAAAATACTATCCACGCAGACGAAGTCGCGGGCGGCAGCTAGTAGAAAATAGTTTTGATTTCCCATTTGCATTGTTGTATTAAAAATATTATGTGCCCGAAAAGAAAAAAAGCTTCGGTAATTTAAAAACTGAAAATCCAAAAGAAGCGTGGGTGGCTTAATACAAAATGGCATAGTACACCAAAATTAAAATTGTTATTAAAAAAAAAAGCTGGCAATCAAACATGTGACCCACCTAATGCTGTACGATAAATGCAATCGTTGAAAACGAGCATCACCAGGGGTGTCAGTAACGTATTGCCTCGTTTCATATCCTTTAGAGCGCTGGGATTTTAATTCATCAACAGTACGAGGAGTTATTTCTATAAAATTTAATTTCTGTAAGTGTGCGTAGACATACCACATCCACAATATAATCAGAACTATAACACAAAGACAACAGGAGAGCGGGTGTTAATTTGTAAAAAGAGACATTTGCAATAATATTGGTCGCTCACTTTCTGTCGCTGCACTGTAATGTGGTGTGGTGCTCGATTGTGGTGTGTTGTTCAATTATTGTTATTGTTGTACGCTTATTGAATTGTAAGAATAGCGTTTTTTATTTTTATTTTTTATATCTTGTATCAAGTGTTTTTGGTAAATATGGCACACTGAGGTGCACTTTCGAGTAGCAGACGGAAGGGGTTTCTCAACTAGTTGAAAGTTATTTACTGATTTTGAAAAATTACCACCACATTTTTCAATGTTGATGACTTTGTATGAAATATACAGGGAGAAAAAAAGCAGCCCTTGACGAGTTTCTTGCCGGTTCTTCTCGTTACAAGGTCTCCAGGGTTTGCGAACCGATGGCGTAGCTTCTATGACATTCAGTGTGTAAGTAGCTTGTAAAAGCCTAGACTGAATAAATTATTTTAAATTTTGAATTTTATTGGTACATGTGAGCACAAATTAATATTAAGTTTTTAGGCGGTATTTAAGTGGATTTTTGAGCCACAGTAGCTAATGTATGCCATATATTCATTATAATTACACCAGCTTCTGCCCGCGGATTCATCCGCGTGGAAAATCTCTAGGGAACCTTTGACTGGGATAAAAAGTATCATTTGTTTTAATCCAGGCTCTAAACTATTTGTGTGTCAAATTTCATCCAAATCCGTTCAGCCGTTTTTGCGTGATTGAGTAACAAACATCCAAACTTTGACATTAAGGACCCTGGAGGGCCGTATAGTACTTATAAGGCCATAGAGTTCCCACCTAAAGCAAAAAGTGGCCACTTTAGGCACTTTTGCCTACTGCTACTACAACGAACTATACTATTTTACTGAGTTTATTGTTTGTAAATAAACTATAGAACCTTAGCTTCAATCATTGCATGTAAGTTTTCGATACATTAAGTACTTAGCGAGCATAAAATTTAATAAAGATGAGCGCGCCACTTGAGTGCTAAAGGAGCTCTAAATGTGAAAGTTTCACAAACCCTGTGGGAAAACAATCCTACTAATATTACAAATTTTATAAAATTAGTAGGATTGTTTTCCCAAAGGGTTTGTGCAGACAGAACCGGTAAAAGGTTTGGATTTAAATAGGATACCGTCTACTGATTTTTGAGTAGTTAAGTGGATAATCGCCAAAGATACATTTATTCTAAATCTTCAATGTTTTTAATATAAAACTAAGCGACCACCGCGGGATGAAAGGTACCTAAAGTCCTTTTCTGCACCCCTGACAACGTGCATGCAAAATTTCATGATGATCGGTTGAGTAGTTAAGACGTGAAGGCGTAACAAACAAACAAACAAAGGGACTTTCACATTTATAATTATATATTACTAGCGGCCGCCCGCGACTTCGTCTGCGTGAAAAGGTTTTTTTCTCTCCCTCGGGAACAATACTTTTTTCGGGATAAAAGGTACCCTATGTCCTTCTCTGTACCCCTGACAACGTGTATGCAAAATTTCATGATGATCGGTTCAGTAGTTAGGACGTGAAGGCGTAACAAACAAACAAACAAACGGACTTTCGCATTTATTTATAATATTACTAGCGGTCGCCCGCGACTTCGTCTGCGTGAACAGTTTTTTTGCTATCCCTCGGGAACAGGGAACATGCATAAGTCACCGATTTTGATAAATTTGAGCTTGATCGCTGCGGACACGTATAAAAATATGATGGAACAGAAAAATAAATAATAAAATGTATTACTTTAGTTTTATCACACAAGGGAAAATAACTATTTTTTTTTTTCGTTTTCGGATATAATGCACTTAACAGTCGGATAGAACATCAAATAAGAAATAATATTTTGTATGACACATATGTACTTAAACGCAATATTTAGGGAGATATTTAAAAATTCTTGGCTAACTCCATACTAATGCACTGAAACGTGACACGAGTGACGTCACAAATGTTGACCTTTTTGTATAGAGCGTTTTCGGCGGGTGCTGCTGCGTGCTAACTTCAAGTAACTATATCACGAGAAAAAAACACAAGAGAAAAGTTTTAATTTTACAGTTGATTTTCTCACGCATTATACTTTTGATTTTGATAGAAAAAAAATTTGATGCATGTTCCCTACTGTACGTTTTTTCTAGATGAAAGGTACTCTATGTCCTTTTCTGCACCCCTGACAATGTGTATGCAAAATTTCATGATGATCGGTTCAGTAGTTACGACGTGAAGGCGTAACAAACAAACAAACGGACTTTCGCATTTATAATATTAGTAAGGAAGTAAGGATAGTAAGGATTATGAGCAGGAAAGTGTGCGAGACAATTAGCAAATCCAATTTGTTTCGTACCCAGATCAGCTTAGAAGAAAATTAAATGAACCGTGTCTCTTGAACTAAAACTAGAGTTGAGCCAAAAACTAATCGGATACGAAGTTAAGGACGGATCGCTTTCATCAGGCAGTTTGAGCCGCGGCCATTTTAACTAAATCAGACGAATAGACTAGCGGGAACTCTTATCGGGCGTTTAGCTCGTCAGCAAATATATGAAGAGTGTTACTGGAAGTAAAGTAAATGTAGTAGAGGAATGAGGGTTTATTCCGAAAACCGAATTACGATAATAGGACTATTTTCGTTTTGTTTCGAATGAAAATTATGAAGTCAGAGTCAAAAATTGCTTTATTCAAATAAACTTAATTATTAAGTACTTTTGAATAGTCTATATTTTCCTACAACCCGTTCCAGACTTTTTTTTATTATCAACTGTCACCTACGTCCCGCGAAAAAAATTTTTGCCCACCTATAGTACGAGACATAAATTCTTGAAATTTTTTAGACGGAGTGAAGATAAGTTCGCGCATGTGGTCTTATGAGCGACCAATAGCGCGCGCCCCTCTCCCGCCGCCCGCGCCCCTCATCGCTACGCATACCCAAAATACGCGTTCCGCGCAATCTTCACCTGATTTTAAGATATTTGCCTCGTACTGTACCATGGATTGCAATTCATACATTTGCGGTCTATTCACTATAGACGTGAGCGTTGTGTTCCATTTTAGATGAGTAAAATTTTCTTGGGTTTTCTGTTCTTGTATACGAGAAAGCAACCTAACAAAAACGTGTTAAAAAAACCCGCCTGCTTCAAGAAACAAGTCAATTAAAAAGATGGAAACAAGATTAATGTACCATGGGCAACAGCGTCGCTTAACCACCGCTAAGGTTAAAATCGCTTGCACGCCGCGCCCGCTGTCACATACGTTTAGTTCGTGCAGGGGCGATACGCGCGCACACGAATTTTGTTGCAAACTGGTTAAGCGACGCTGTTGCCCATAGTACGATTCAAACAGACCGGCCAGAGTCGGCCCGCACCGAAACGCATTTTACATACTGTTGAAGGAAATGTAACTTTCAATATAGGTAGTTAAGTTCTATATTTCTGTGAAATTAACGCAGCTTGGAACTCGACCGGCTCCGTCGGCACGCGTCGGCATGCGTCCGCATCCGTACGCATCCGTTCCGGTGCGGGCCGATTCCGGCCGGTCTGTTTGAATCGTACATAAATGTTAAACATTATATCAATCATGTATTCGGAGGCATGCATAAAGTGGCAATTGATTTATCATTAAATTCTATGCATCCAACTGCATGTTAAGGTACTTAATGTTGTCTTTAATGTTTAATCTTGTTTCCATCTTTTCAGTTGACTTGATTTTTGATGCAGGCGGGTTTTTTTTATTTTTTATTTATTTATGTCTTTTGTATAATACGGTCATGTCATGAAATAACTTTTTGAAATCCTTGTGATTAGCGTTATAATTTGATACATATAGTGCCTATATTGCAGTATTCTAAAAAAAAATTACTTCAAATAATAGCATCGCATAACCGCCGTGTTGTTTTTTAACGTCACTTACCTAAAAACACTTGGGCTGTCAAGACAAATCTAATGATATCTAGATAACAGGATATATTTATAGAAATCCGCCCCGCCGTTTCAAAGATATGAGGTAATAAAGAATATCCAATACATATATGAAAATTTAGTTTATGTAAGGAAACACTATGATTCATTGGCTAAAAACAGAAATATTCACCAGTTTAATACAAGAAATAAAGATAAACTTGCCGTTCCAAGATTTAGGCTTGCAAAACTAGAGGTTCATTTATGGGGAAAAGCATAGCCTTTATTAATAAAGTTCCGCAACAAGTGATTGATCTTCCTTTGCATGAATTTAAAAACCATGTTAAAAAAACGCTCATGAGTAAAGGTTATTATAAAGTAGATGATTATCTTAAAGATCAAAATGCGTGGAAATGATGTAACACATAACTTGCTACTATAAGTACTTTGTTGAAGTAATATAATGTAATAAGTCTATGTTGTTGCCAATAATCCTGTCACCCTGTTGTAATTATCTGGTAACGATATATTTAAGTTTGTAAATATCGTTACATATGGCTGTTACAGCTGATAAGTTTCTTGCGCCCGTTCTTCTTGTCAGCTAAAAAAGTCTGGAACGGGTGGTAGGAAAATATAGACGATTCAAAAGTACTTAATTATTAAGTTTATTTGAATAAAGCTTATTTGACTTTGACTTTGACTTTGACTATCTTCTTCTTATCTTATCGAATGAGGATTAGTGGCCACCTCTGGTGTTAGAGTTTATCAAGCCGCCTGTAAGGCCTCTGACTTGGCTTAACAACTGTTATCAGATGACAACAGCTGGGACCGACGGTTTAACGTGTCCTCCGAAGCACGGAAGCGCTCAGTTGTAATGCCACTTTAACGGTCACCCATCCGACACCTAACCGGACCGAGCGTTGCTTAACAAACGTGATCGAGTACGATCAGTCTGTCAAGTTCCGCCATGAGCGCTTCACACTTCGCTTCACTTTAAAGAATATGACATATAAACAATACAAGATACGTGTGAAAAACATAACCTCTCCTTGCAGTCGGATAATAAGTCTTAGATGAAATTAATGACTCACCAAGTTCTGGCGACGGGGGCGTGGCACACGTAGATGTACCTCTGCACCGCTAACGCCAGGGTCAGCCAGATGCTCGCCGTATGGAACATCGCTGGGATCACCTGTAGGAAACGGATTCATTTCAATTTTAAATTGAATACTATTGTATCTGACTGGTATTTTTAACCAAACCAAACTATACAGGGTGTCCCAAAACTTCGACACACGGAGGGAAAGTACCTACCTTAAATATTGAAGATATGAAATTTTACAGAAAGATGACTTCTTTTCATTTTTAAAAAGAAACGGAACTGCATTCAATGTTTTTTTTAAAATCGCATACCATTCGATAGTCAAAGTCAAAGTCAAAAATAGCTTTATTCAAATAAACTTAATTATTAAGTACTTTTGAATACTTTTGATACAAATTGATATAATCCATAATAATTAAAATTTAAATGTTAAATTTCATGGTCTTCCTTTTGTTTAAGATTCTGTGTCACCCAAGATAAAATAATCCTTATAAGTTACCCTTTCGATTGGTATCGTAAATTTTTTTTTTCTTTTGATGGGTTCGATTCCTGGTTAAGGCAGGTGATTTTTCAAAAATCTTTGAATGCAGTTCAAATTATTTTTATAAATAAAATGAAGTCTTTCTTCAGTAAAATCTCAATATTCTTCAATATTCTTCTTCAATATTGAAGGTACTTTGCCCCTTCGTGTGGCAAAGTTTTGGGACACCCTGTATAATCATCTCGATTGTGATGGTGCCGCCACAGACGATGTGTCAATTTGAAACATGACGGTTCTTTGATTTAATATGACAATAAATAACATTACCGATTTCAAAAGGACGGAGGTACTCAATTTGACCCGTGTTTTTTTTTGTTTTTTGTACATCGATTATTCTGGCGTGAGTAAATTGAAGAACTAAAGAAAAACGGATTTAAGGCTGTAGAGTCACATCACGTTCCATTTTTAAATTTTCAATACAAATGATCAAAAACCGACTTAAAAAAAACCTGCCCCTAAAAAGCAAGAAATAATATTCAAATCATTAGATACGCATTATAACGTCTATTGAAGTCGGGTGGGGTACGAATGTACCGTACGTACGTACGGGAAGTACAACTTCCTTTTTTTATTCTTAAATCCCCACCCGACTTCAATAGACGTTATAATGCGTATCTAATGATTTGAATATTATTTCTTGCTTTTTAGAGGCAGGTTTTTTTTGAAGTCGGTTTTTTTTGTTTTTAAACAATTTTTTATTTGTTTATTTTTAGTGTCAGTACCTTCTGTATTAAATAGTGTAGGTAAGTATACTATTTAGGTAGAAAATCGGCTCAGCCAAACGTGAGTTAATCGCGAAAAAAAACATACTATATACAGGTCAAACTGAGAACCTTATTTTTTTTGTAGTCGGTTAAAATGACTACACTAAATGTATCCCCTTTCCAACACAAAAAACTTCATCTAATTCGGTTCATAAATAACAAAGTCGTCAAGGTAGTTGATGCAAAATCATAGTATTTCAGGATTACTTGAAAACTACTTGACCGATTTGAAAAAAAATTAAATGGGACTATCTCGCAAGCAAACTCAATCGAACAAAAAAAGAATCATCAAAATCGGTCCATAAATGTCGAAGATATGTGCGAACAACGATAAAAAAAAACATACAATCGAATTGAGAACCTCCTCCTTTTGTTGAAGTCGGTTAAAAACAACTCTGCGCGAGCTGTAATGAGGGCGAACTTTGAAAATTCCTTTTAAATTAATAAATAGATATAAGTTATATACTCTAAATAACTAAACTAACTAAATACGCAATACATTAGACAAATACCTCATTATTCCTAAGAAAAATTAAAAATTACTTTGGATTCTGTAAATACCAGTAAAAAAAACATGTCAAAGTGAACCAATTTGAGCATTTTATAATATTTTATTTCTCTTTGATTAAATGCATTTTTTTAAATTTTCTCTCTACAGGGAACTCCTTGACAATACAAACAATAAGTGAAAAAATAAATATGAGTCGTATTCTTATTTGTTACAGCTGAAACATTTTTGAAAAATACCTCTGACAAGCAAATTTGAAATTCCACTTGAACAGATTGTCTTCGTTTTAAAATACCTGACAATTTATTATGTTTTTCTCTCTATACAGCACTAATTTAAGAATTTTGCTTCCTAAAACTAAAGTTTACATCAATAATAATGCTTTCATTCTTTAGAGAACATCATTGGAAAAACACTAATTTCGTTGAAATGCAAATATACAGCCTTAAGTGTAACAAAAACCCCTAAAGCCGAATATGGTAGATAGGGACCATCAAACTAAAAACTACTACGAGAAATGAAATCGCCAAAAAAAAATCTGCTATTTCATACATTTTGGTATTTTCATTATTAGTTTTTGTATGAAATAGCAATTTATTTTCCGCGATTTCAGAGTTGGTCCCATAGCAAAAAATTATTTAAGGGTTTTTTGAAACACGCTGTATAACACCTTTTCCATACTTAAACTAACAGTGAAAGTACTTTCCAAATATCTGTATCAAAACTCAAAGTTATTTATCAGCGATCTTGTGTCATTTCAGTCCCGTCTCAGTTGGCTTACAGGAAATTGCACCAACATAGAAAATGATAAGAATAAAGTTGAGTATTTCATAAAAATATTTTGTGCTTTTTGTAAACATTATTAAAGTTAAACATTTGTTTAGGTAGTTGTGAATCTGGCAAAAACAAATTGTGTTAAAACTCAAAATAAATGCCATTTTTTCATAAAAAAACTGTAAATCGCATTATTTTTCATTTGGTTTTGGTTTGGTATTTTGGATTTTTTATTTAATAGAACCCTAGACAAGTGCTGTCTTACCCTGAGCAAAAGTGGCACCGCAGTGAATTTTATTTAATATTATAATTCTAATACACAATTTTAATAATGTTTATCGTGGAGATTTTAGGGCCTACAGTCTAGTATTTTTAGACGGTATCGTTACATTCCCTAGTAGTCACTGCTAGAAGATAGAAAAAAAGTGGCCGTTTTTGACACATTTGCTATCTACTTCTACGAATGACTTCGAGGGTATGTAGTGATACTTTCTAAAAATACTAGACCATGGGCCCTAAAATCTCCACGATAAACACTATTAAAATCTTTTTCTATTAATAACTTATGAAATAAAAACCTCTGAGGGCGCCACTTTCGGTCATACAACCGCCTTAATCCGAATAACATCACAAAAAGAGTTAATTATGCTTAAATTGTGAATAATTTTAGTATTACATTTATACAGGGTTATTTGTAAAACACCAACAACCTCGCAGGAGTAGATTACTGACATCATAAACAACAACATTTGTTCTACGACTTTTCCGAAAGCAGACAAAAAAAATCGACTTTCCATACAAATGTCTGAACAGCTGATTGAGTTTTATATGAAAAGTCGGATCTTTTTTTGTCTGTTTTTTGGAAAAGTAGTAGAACAAATGTTGTATGATGATAGTAATTTACTCCTGCAAGGTTGTTGGTGTTTTATAAATAACCCTGTATAGAAAGTTCACTGTTCGCCTACCTCTTAACGTACACTTTGGTACAATGTTGTTTTCTTAATTTTGGTCCCTTCAT
Source organism: Agriphila geniculea (assembly GCA_943789525.1). NCBI lineage: Eukaryota > Metazoa > Arthropoda > Insecta > Lepidoptera > Crambidae > Agriphila > Agriphila geniculea. Next base: position 10,808,523 of record OX038895.1, read on the forward strand.
TGAGGTTGTAAAAAAACCAATACACGTCGCGCATAATTGATTGCTTCGGGACCGAGTCATTTATTGGGCGCAATTTGGCGCCGGAAATTGCTACAAGAACTGAAATACTTCGATAAGTGTGTAAACATGAAGTGTTTACACGGAAAATTATTTTGTGTTTGAACCTTGTGTAATATGTGTAATCTTAGAAGACTTTCCCTCGTATTATGTTGCCTGAATTAGAAAATAATAGGGGGTTTAAATATGAAATTTCCGAGCTTGTCGAAGTATTTAATGAAAGGAAATATTTCGGAAGTGACTGCTTTTCTTAGACGAGGCTTAATTGTTTCTGGCATTTGTAGAATCTGGCATTTATAGAAACGGGCGTTTTATACACATCTGGCATTTGTCGACTAATTCCCAAAGTTGAATTTTCTAAAAATAGTGTTGGGTGATGAAAATGCAACTTCTTTAAAATTCTTCATATTAATATGCAATTTTAGATCAGTTCAATAATAGGGGTTAAAGTATGAAATTTCTGATTTTTGAAGTGAAAACTTCTTTAGCGGCGTTGTACACTTTTTTTTGTAATGGGTAAAAAATGTTAAACTCGCGTCAGTCAGGGTCACGTGACCCTGATCGAAAATTCGTAAGACGGATGTAGCGTAGACAGCCGGCGGCGGAAGTATCCCCCTCTTTTTCTACGGCGCGGCGAAAATGGCGGCGCGTCATTTAGGCGTTCGGCGGGTTGATTTTTCTGAGAGATAAACTTTTTAATGTAATATAAATTGTCACGTTTGTGTACGATAGCGCAATAAATAAATATTGTATTCTACCTCATAAATGATAGTACTTTTACTGATAATTAAAGCAATTCGTGCAAAATTATTCCCTAACCATTCCAAAATATCAAAAATGCATCTGCCGGCACTCCCGGAGTGCACTCTGATTTTTTTTTCCACGCAGAGGCTCTCATATTTTCTAAGATGTTAAAGATGATTCAGTTACTTGTTATAACGGCCCACTATCAGGAATAAAAATATTTCTGATTTTCTTTCCTAAGTATAAACGTTAAAAAAGTATCTTAAAAGTAACTTTTTTTTCGTTAGCAGAAATAACCACTTTATTCGTTGTAACTTCGGCTAAGTTTTTCTCACCATTAGTTAGCTGAGTGTTTAAACATTTGTACGTAAAAGTTTTAAAACATTAGCGTTCATGGTTGTTAAATAAATTAGGACAATGTTAGTATGGAAAATGCAAATTCTTTAAAATTCTCCATACAAAATAGCAATTTCATATCCTTAATATCTTCGGAACAAAAGGAGATATTTTTGAACTGCGTTCTAAAAGGGTATCAAAGGGTGATTCGAGAATGATTTTCAATATCAAGGATAGTAAAGTGTAAACCTTAAGATGTTGCGACCTCAAAAGTATTGAAGTTCTCAAAGTTTATTGTTTCATTTGTCGAAGTTGTCTGTGACAAGTTGGAGCTCAAACGACCGCTGCGGTCGCGAGGATTGAAGTATTATACCTTTGAAGAACTCAAGAGCGTGTTGCGGGAAAAATATCGGAGGAAGATAAAGCTCTGTTCACATGCTGTACGTGGTGGACTTTTATTGCTAAAAGTGGCCATTATACGCAATAAAAGTCCATGAAACTACTGTTTAAGTGCTAAAAAGTAGAACCACAAAGCTTGCTCGGAGTGCACTACAGGGAGATAATTCACTATTTCGTTTTTATTTAATACTCGTAGGCATCTTAGCTAAAATCTCCTTATTCCTTAACTTTTAAGAAGCTGTCAGTTTCATAGAGTTTCTGTCAAATCTGTCATTTTAAAAAAAAATTAAGGTGGCCTTATAACTTTAAGATTTGTTTGAGTATTTGGCTGTATGATTCTCGTTTCAATGGCGGCGCTAGTGTGCAGACCTTAAAAAAAGATAATGTTGTCAATGATTTTGATAATTTTTATTATAAAAAGTTATTGTACGCGCCCTTTAAATTGGCAACAAGTAAAACTCAATTGCTTTGCAGCGACGAAGGATATCCTGCTGCTCCACTTATGGAACAAAGTTCAATTTGCTTTGACAGCACAACACGACCAACATGTTTAACAAGCTTGGGCCCTCAAACGTCAGAAACTTTCCGTATTTGATGCTATACTTTCCGTATATTCGAATATAGGCGAAGCAACACGCTTCTACGATGACTTATAAAAAAACCGGCCAAGATGCGTGGCGGACTCGCGCACGGAGGGTTCCGTACCAAAAAACGGCAAAAAAAAATCACGTTTGTTGTATGGGAGCCCCCCTTAAATATTAATTTTATTCTGTTTTTAGTATTTGTTGTTATAGCGGCAACATAAATACATCATCTGTGAAAATTTCTACTTTCTAGCTATCACGGTTCATGAGATACAGCCTGGTGACAGACAGACAGACAGACAGACGGACAGCGGAGTCTTAGTAATAGGGTCCCGTTTTTACCCTTTGGGTACGGAACCCTAAAAACGAAAATGTTGTCAATGATTTCGTTAATTTTTATTATCAAAAGTTATTGTACGCACCCTTTAAATTCGCAACAAGTAAAAGTCAATTGCTTTGCAGCGACTAAGTAAGGATATGCTGCTGCTCCACTTATGGAACAAAGTTTAATTTGCTTTGACAGCACAACACGACCAACATGTTTACAAGCTTGGGCCCTCAAACGTCAGAAACTTTCCGTATTCGATGCTATGCTTTCCGTATATTCGAATATAGGCGAAACAACACGCTTCTACGATGACTTATAAAAAAACCGGCCAAGTGCGAGTCGGACTCGCGCACGGAGAGTTCCGTACCAAAAAACGGCAAAAAAATCACGTTTGTTGTATGGGAGCCCCCCTTAAATATTAATTTGATTCTGTTTTTAGTTTTGTTGTTATAGCGGCAATAGAAATACTTCATCTGTGAAAATTTTCTAGCTATCACGGTTCATGAGATACAGCCTGGTGACAGACAGACAGACAGACAGACAGATAGACGGACAGCGGAGTCTTAGTAATAGGGTCCCGTTTTTACTCTTTGGGTACGGAACCCAAAAAACGTGTCCATGTGAACACACCTTTATGAATTCTTGACGACTTTGTGACTTAGCGAAGTAAGATTTCAGTGGAAATTCTCTGGTCTACGTTCTTTTGAGCAGTGGCGGTTATTCCTATTCCAAGTATTCCTTTCTCAGCATTCGCTGGGATTAGCTGAAAAGCTTGGGAACCGACTTTTACTGTACCTTTATCGGCGTTCGATTCAGTTACAGTTTCATTTAACAATGATTTTATTAGAAACTTTTGTATGATAAATATTAAAAATATTATTGGGACTTCATCATCATCATCACCATCGACTATAATAATATATTATGTAGGTTTTTTATGCACAACGGAATAGTGCTTGGCCTTCATCTCACCTGATGTTAAGTGAAGGTGGAAGCACACTTCACCCGGAATCCTCATCACTGAGGAACTGGCTATCTTACCTCTAACTGCCAGAACACGTCAATTTTTAAGTTGTTGTTATGGCGTCATAGTGGTCGTTCTACGAGCTCAAAATTAATGGAAAACCACAAATCGATGTACAGTATAGCCTACCATACAGGTACACGTATACTTGAGGTCAAAACAAAATTTTGGACCCGCAGTTCCTAAAAATTCTTCCATTAGGAGAGGAGATACGGTGTCATCTTTTTCGTGTATATGGGAAAAAAAATTTTGTTCTAAAACCTATAGTGTATGATATCGAATGAAAGGGCTTGCTAAGCCGGTTCTAAAAATATATCACATCATTACATTTCGGCCACTTGTTTTAAATTAAACCAAAAAACATTTTTAAAACATACCATGTTTGGGCTCCTACAGAAACGATTTGGTTAATTTAATTTTTGTAAAATACACCTTAAGAGTTATATATTATCCTCATATCAAATAACAAGAAAGCAGTTTTGAAAATATTGAATTGTAAAGGATTTTTGGAAATTAATTTTTGATTTAATTTAAAACAAGTGCCGAAATGTAATCATGTAATATAATTTTAGAAACTGCTCTAAAAGCCCATTCATTCAATATCACACACGATAGGTTTCAGAATAATCACTTTTATTAATCATATATAATCAATCACTTTGTAAAAGTTTCGAAAATTAAAAAAAAGCTTAATGTTAAAATTTCACGTACGAGTAGGACTGTCAGACTTAGGTAAGGTGGAGGAAGCTAGCCAGGCGGACTTGAAATAAGCCCTACCACCAACCAAACTGAGTACAAATTGTACCTTCCTGGGAATCGAACCCGGGACCTCTGCGTCTTACGCGGGTGGGCGAACCACTAGACCACAGAGGCGGTTAAGGTGTGGATAAGAAAGATTTTTTATAATCAAATCGATATCAGCCATATTTAATTTCGCCACTGGTAAGATCAACGTCAGCCTAATGTGGATTGGTGGGTGTTAACGACTGCAGATCGAGGGAATACATTTTTAGGTCAGCCATCCCATGACCGACCCTGGCGAAAGATGCTTAGCGTCTATTTTTAGGGTTCCGTACCAAAATGGTAAAAAGGAACCCTTATGGTGTGACTCAGTCTGTCTGTCTGTCTGTTTGTCTGTCTGTCTGTCTGTCACAGCTGGATATGTCGAAAACTACTAATGGTATCAACTTGAAAATTGGAATGATTTAAGATGATGTTTGTCCAACTTTTTTGCAAATAAGAAAGAAATAAAAAACTTAATATTTTTTTTACAACAGGGACTGAAAAGGGGTCTTAAAAATTTGAAGTGGGGTGACTAGGGCATGTGGGGTATCATATGAAAGGACGCTGTTTGCACGGTTCCCTATGTATTTGCATAAAATTTTAAGGCATAATATGCCATAGCATAATATGATTTCGCCGAATGATGTTTACGCATAATATTATTTAGTCATAACAGCTTATGCATAATTTTTTTAAGCATAACTACTTTAAGCATAATCATGTTTAAGCATAATATTCTTTAGCATAAATTTAAACACGCATAAACTTATTTACGCATATTTTTATAAACAAAGAAATCACGACGTTTAATATCACGAAAGAACATTTCACCTAAAATAAAAAATCCCGAAGCTTAAAAAACCGAAGGTTAATTGAGGGTTACATACATGCCAGCAGGTCGGTTCTGGCACTTCGCCGGCCGCTGCTGCGGCACGCTCGCTTCGCTCACTCGGCTCGTGCGTTGTTGGTCGCAATGGAACCTTACCTCCTCCTCGCTCGCTACGCTCGCTCGTCGTCGCACCTAATAGACCTAAACAGACTTTCGTGATTTTTAACTATTGGCATTTTAACTTTCAGGGTTTCGAACTATCATCAGTCATTTAATAATCGATCTTTTAAGTTTCGGTCTATTGGATATCGACATTAAGGATTTTCAGTATTTTAAAAATAGGTGTTTTATGAGTCGATATTTAGGTCGTATGTGTTATGAGTTTTTGGCATTTTAATACAATACTTACCCCTTTTGCATGAAAATAAATAAGTGCGTAAAAATATTTATTCTTATTGTTTTTGATTTTTATGTCTAAATAATATTAGGCGAATAGACAGTATGCCTAATAACATTATGCGAAAACAAATTAGTCTAAATGATAATTATGCTAATATAAATAGTATGCCAAAAAACAATTATGCGAAAGTATTATTATGACAAAAAAGATTATGCCAAATCCGTTATGCCAAATCAAATTAGGTATAAAACAATTATGCGAAAACAAGGGATCCCTGTTTGCACATTTTAAAACATCATTTTCTTTTTTTTAGGCCGCATAGTTTTCGGGATCCCTTGTTTTCGCATAATTGTTTTATACCTAATTTGATTTGGCATAACGGATTTGGCATATTTTTTTTTGTCATAATAATACTTTCGCATAATCGTTTTCTGGCATAATATTTATATTAGCATAATTATCATTTAGACTAATTTGTTTTCGCATAATGTTATTAGGCATATTGTCTATTCGCCTAATATTATTTAGTCATAAAAATCAAAAACAATAAGAATAAATATTTTTACGCACTTATTTATTTTCATGCAAAAGGGGTATGCATGTAGGTATTGTATTAAAATGCCAAAAACTCATAACACATACGACCTAAATATCGACTCATAAAACACCTATTTTTAAAATACCAAAAATCCTTAATGTCGATATCCAATAGACCGAAACTAAAAAAAGATCGATTATTAAATGACTGATGAGGTTCGAAACCCTGAAAGTTAAAATGTCGATAGTCAAAAATCCCGAAAGTCTGTTTTGGTCTATTAGGTGCGACGACGAGCAAGCGTAGCGAGCGAGGAGGAGGTAAGGTTCCATTGCGACTAACAACGCACGAGCCGAGTGAGCGTAGCGAGCGTGCCGCGGCAGCGGCCGGCGAAGTGCCAGAACCGACCTGCTGGCATGTAACCCTCAATTAACCTTCAGTTTTTTAAGCTTCGGGATTTTGTATTTTAGGTAAAATGTTCTATCGTGATTTTAGACGTCGTGATTTTTTGTTTATAAAAATATGAGTAAATAATATTATGCGTGTTTAAATTTATACTAAAGAATATTATGCTTAAACATGATTATGCTTAAAGTAGTTATGCTTAAAAAAATTATGCATAATCTGTTATGACTAAATAATATTATGCGTAAACATCATTAGGCGAAATCAAATTATGCTATGACATATTATGCCTTAAAATTTTATGCAAATACATAGGGAACCTAGTTTTCGACTTATGATGAAAAATGTAAATAAAATACCGTTCCTCCCCCCATATCTCCGAAGTTTGCAAAGGGAAAAATCTGAAATAATTCTATGTGATAGTAGTTTATGTAAAAATTACAGGAAAAATAAAACGATGTCTCAATATTACACACTTTTTTAGAAATTCAAAAAACAAACATAAAATCATTAGTTCCACTACCAGTCAACAGATGGCGCTGATTAAATTATTCCACTGTCGGCAAAGAGATGGTTTTGACCTAAGAAAATATATACAATAATAATTGGTGGCTAGTTCTAATATAATTACCTACTATTTGCCGTACGAATAAACGAAGAATAAGTTCCTTCTTAGTAATATAAACAGTTTGCAATGTGGAGTGGCTGAAACGTTTTTCAGTCACCATAAGCAGCTGTGGTTAAGATTTGTAAATTACCTGACTGTCCGCCTGTTCGCCCTTCCACCTGTCCACCGTTTATCCTACTTTTTTAAAGACTGTACTAAAGTAACAAATCCAAATATATTTATGATTGTACGGAACCCTCGGTGCGCGAGTCCGACTCACTCTTGACCAGTTTTTTTGATGTTGAAGTTGCGTAGAAGATCGCGATGACAGCTGAGACAGCTTATCGCGGTGTGGCGCGGGAGTGAGTGATAAAGGCAGCTACTATCATAGTTATTTTTAATATATTTTATTTTATTGCGTTTTGGGTTGTTTTAGTTTAAAGCCGAACGAATGGGCGACGAAAAGAAAAACATAAAATAAAAAAAATATTTAAAGAAAATCTGCACCAATGTGTGTTTCCAAACACTTGATTTGATATCGGTAACTTTTTATAGTCTTACTTTTATCTGTGGCAATCAAACCAAGCTGTAGAACGCGACAATAGCTAAACCATGTGGTAAACCTTGAAAAATAAAAAAAATATAATTTTTGGAGATATACAAATATAGGTTACGGCGGGTTGCGATCTGTAAAACTTGGGTTAAAGTATCTATAATTTCCTAATTTGGTTCCACCATATAAAAACACACAAGTAACTTAATTAACAATCTCGGTACAAGATGTCGCTTTTGTCGCCACAATACTAGGACATTTATTAGAAATACATTTTTAGATCTCTTAATTTTTTCTTAATAAAGATGTTGGTAATTAGACTACAGCTGTTGCTATGATATTAATAACGAAAGAAATATATTAATACACATTTTCGTATAGTATGTTATTGAAAAAACCCATGGATGCAAAACATACAAGATGTTTGTTACTAATAACTGCGAACGCCAATATTACAATTTTTAATAATGAAACCAGCAACATTAGAAAAAAAGTGTTTGCTTACAAATAAAATATAACAAGCGAAAGGGTTCAAAGTCGGTAACTAAAAATTGTAAGCCTAGCCAGAATTAAAAAGGCTACTCCATACATTCCGTTTCTAGACTACTTTTTTCTCAAAATGGCCGGCCGGCATTGAGAGAACCCATTAGGGACAAAAAAGGTTTTCTTTTCAGGCCGATGCGGACAGGATTGGATGGAGACGCCATCAATCTAGCAGCTCTTGGCTGTACATTACGTCAAAATTAAGGTTTGATTCAAACTTACCACTTTTTATGTGACGTCAGTAAAGTTTTAAGTTTAAATTAAGGAATTTATAAATTCAATCACTATCAAAGGCGTCTATTTAGTGTTAGACAACATTAACGCCTTCCGATTCTTAGGATACCTATATATTATTAACTATATAGATTTCCGCCCGCGTAGTCTACTGGTTATATCATACGGGCGGAGACCCGAAACAGTGGGATACAATTTCATCAAAATCGGTTCAGTAGATTAGGCATGAAAGCGTAACAGACAGAGAGTAACTCTGAGAGTACTTAATTCGTGTTTGTAATATTAAGTAGGGATTAAATCTCATTAAATTTTTGTACATCGTATTCCCAACGATAGAATATGTTGGTAATTAATAATTTAAGAACCAATGATATATTCTAATATCATTGTTAAGAACACAATGTTCCATATTCACGCAAATAAACTATTACTTACTTACCTACTTTGGGGAAGATTAAATTTTCCCAAAACCAATGCCGAAAACTTTTCTTTTTGATTGTGCTTGTCCAGCCATATGAAAAAGAATTGAAACTTATGAACTTGTCCGAAATGGGCCTTAGGTACGTGGGGCGAGTTAGCCAACGACTCAACCCAACTGAACCTACGCCTAGCCTGAACCTACGATATCTCTAATTTTGACCAATCTACGGCCATGCCGCACTTTTGGCTAAAAATCGGGCATATACACTGGTGACATATACATTTTCAATGTTAAAAAATCCCTTTCTGACTCATGGAACACCTACGTGGTTCGCCTAAGTGTTCCACGGGTACCTTTTTTGTACCCGTGGAACCCGTGATTAATTTAGTATGGGATGACCAAGATTTGGTGGCGAAATTCCACACGTTTCTTAGAGAATAAGTTGTTCAGTTTCATAGACTGAAAACATCGTTGCTGTTTGCATGGTAAGTTTAGAATCACCCTGTATTAACTGTAGTGAAACCAAAGAAGAATATAGACAAAACAAAAAAGTCCTAATAAAAAAAAGTGTTAACAAGAATCGCTTACGTGCATTATGTGTGAATCTCGCGTTTGTAAGCAGCCTAAGCCCGCATAAAAGATTGGGGCTATCATCAGCTTGCACTCGTAATATTGTGGGGAACAAAGGACCACCTCCACAATGGAACCACTGCCTTTGCAGGATGTGCAATATAACACTCTTATTGCGCCGAAAGTGGCCGAGTTTTATATTTAGGAGAAAACTGTGGTGAAGTTTGTATAGTCTGTAGAATTAAATGTATTTAAAGTAGTTAAGTAATTCGTCTGTGGAAATTTTGGCGCCATTTTGTTAAGTCAATGTTTTACATTGAAAAATGAGCAGTACACTAGTTCCACTCGTAAGTATTTTTCATAAAATAAACGTACCTTTACTTAAATAAAAATACTAGCGACCGTAGGTATGACAGTGCGTTTCTACTTCCACTAGTCAATTAACAATGTTTAAGACATCGTTTCGAAGCAAAGTCTGAAAGTAAAAGCTTCGTCAAACAGAACGCGTACTTAGTGCGCGCTAAAGAGCTAACCTGGGGGTCTATTACGAAAAGTTTAATGCGATACACGCAGCTGCGTCCGTGCTTCGTTTTGTTTGTTTCCTATTACAAATCACTTTCGTTTGCGATATTGCGAAGAGATTGAGTGAGTTTGACAGTTTCTCTCTAGCGTATCCGACATCGTTCGTTTAATAGTCCATAAACTACGACAGCCAAATTCAAAATGTTTGTTATAACTACAACCAACGAACTGCGGACGATTATCGTCGCCAAGTGACTGCGTTACGCAATTGCGTACGTTATTTTCGTAATAGGCCCCCTGACGTCGCGCTATAGTGCCGAATTGTGTTGTAGGACGTGCATAGTTTCATGTCAAACACAGCGCCGGCGCTAGCAGTACGCAGCGCTTTGACGCGGCGTTAGGACGCTTTGACGCCGGGCGTTGTATTTATTTACAAAATTTTGTTCTAGCGTCCGACGTATACGTGTGTAACAACTGCAATATGACTGAAAATCTGATAGAATTAGTTCGAAAGTACTCCTGCTTGTATAACATGAAGGATAACTTATAAAAACTTAGCAATAAAGTCGAAATTGTGGGAACAGATGAAACAAATGAAACTCTCTGTGATCGTGATAAAAGTAATAATTCTCCCTCATCTGAATCATTCGACATCTTAATAGCGAAAAAACTTCCCAAAGACTAGTGATCTGCACTGCGCGCTGGTGAACAGTACGTTGCGTAGGAGCGTAGCGCTAATATCAGTGTGACGTAAAAGAGCGCGATCTTAAAACGCAATGCTATTAACGCTATAACACGGCGATAGGTACGCGTTCTGTTTGGAGAAGCCTTAAGAGCACAACAGCTCTATCAAAATGTTTATAATCGACAAGTTGGATTGGATTGGATGGATCAATGCAGTGGAAACGCACGGTATTCATCTTATAGGCAATTAGCGTCATTTTGTGATGTCAATCTCTCAACATGCAGTAAAACTAAACTAAAATATTTCGTCAATCGTGGGCGAGAATTAAAAAAAAATGTTTTAGAAAATAATAGTGGTGAATGTGGGGTTTGTAAGAATACTGGCGACATGTTTTAAACAACCAATCGTCATTTACCACACGTGCAAAACATAAATAAAAATAGAAACAAACTGCCTTTGATACAAACGATACAGAGATGTTCATTATATGGAAGCGAGGTTCAAAGGTTCTAAAGAAATTCCAGATACCATTTTTGATAGAAAAATTCACAGAAATTCTGTTCCATTTTTAAATTGAAGCAAAATATTACATGGAACCTGTGAAAAGGGCTCAAACTGTGAAAAAATACGGAAATGTGACATTTTAGCGCCATTTCTAGGAAAATTTTGCAAAGCAAGCTTTCCTTGAAATATAAATGAATTAAATAAAAATCAAACAGTTTTATACTTCTACATTTGTGTAAAATAAACATATTTTCTTATTTCTATGACAGCACACTTTACGTTGAAACATCGAAACACTGCAAAAGCGAGTAAAAACTATAAAGGAATTGCACAACGGTTATGTCGAATGCACTGTGCTGAATATTGCAGTTATTAAAATGTAACTGAAATTCAAAGTAAATATTCAATGTTGAAATATATTTTAAGAGAAAATGCAAGTTTTATCACAGAAATTTATTCTAGCATTTTTGCAACGTGGAAAAAAGTAAAGTAAATAGATTTTTAAAAAATGTTTTTGATTACTTGTTATTTGTTACTTGTTATTACTTGTTATGTTATTAATTTAGAATCGAGTGCGATGTCAAGTTTTTGTGGTGTCTGAGGTACCTAACTCAGATTTTCGATACAAAATTTTGTCATTTGATTCGCACCATAAAGTTTTTAATGGATGTAGTTTAAATGGTTAGCAAAATATTCGTATTTTAGTGAGCAGAAAAATATATTCAGCCCTTATCCACCAATATTGAAATGTTGCTGATTAATTACATATTTTGCTCACCAACTGTTTATTAAATTGCTAACGATTTTAATATTGTTTGCAGATCAAGTTTTGCGGTCTGATTTTAATTTAATGCGAAACAAATATTGGTGTGCTGGTTAAATATGTACTTTCCAGTCTTTAATTGCAAGGATACTGGATGGTTGTGATCGAGCTCGGGACTTCAATTTGATTTGAATGTTACAACTTGTCCCTCGCGGGCCATAGAAGCGTGGGCCGATATGGGAACAACTCGAGTTGGCGACACCATGAAAACCGATATTCTGTTAACCAAGCAAGATGGTGGTTAAATACCTGCCCAGTTACTAATAAAAAATAAATTCGTTAAGCGGTTAACAGAATACATCTACCTACCAAGTTTCAATTGTGTAGTCTTAATACTTTCGGAATAAAGTGGCTGTGACATACGGACAGACAGACAGACAGACAGACAGACAGACAGACAGACAGACAGACAGACAGACAGACAGACAGACAGACATGACGAATCTATAAGGGTTCCGTTTTTTGCCATTTAGGCTACGGAACCCTAAAAAGCACACTACTTGACGGTGCCAAAAAATTGTTCATAAAAACAAAAAACCGACTTCAAAAAACCTACCTCTAAAAATCAAGAAATAATATTCGTAATAATAAAAACACGTCTATTGAAGTCGGGTGGGGCTGGTGTACAAATTCCTTTTTTTTTATTCTAAAAACCCCACCCGACTTCAATAGACGTGTTTTTATTATTACGAATATTATTACTTGATTTTTAGAGGTAGGTTTTTTGAAGTCGGTTTTTTGTTTTTATAAACAATTTTTTATTTTTTAATTTTTAGTGTAGGTACCTTTTGTATTAGGTAGTGTACCTACACTATATATATTATTTAGGTAGAAAAATCGGCTCAGCCAAACGTGAGTTAATCGCGGAGAAACATACATACATGCGGGTCAAACTACGAACCTCCTTTTTTAAGTCGGTTAAAGAACTACACTTAAGATATCCCTTTTCAAACAAAAAAATAATTATCTTATTCAGTTCATAAACAAAGAAGTTATACGACTGATCATCGAGGTAGTTCACACAAAAATCATACTATTTTCGTGCTTTTTTCAAGATTACTTGAAAAGTACTGAACAGATTTCAAAATTTAAAAAAATGGGACCAACTTGGGACTTTACCTAATGTAATAACGTTTGAATTATTTCAATCGGTTCAGCCGTCTTCGAGTAATCGGTGTACATACAAAAAACAAAAAAAAAAACAAAGAAAAAAACGGGTCGAATTGAGTACCTCCCTCCTTTTGAAGTCGGTAAAAATATGTAAATCTACTATAGCTTAATTAAAGTGTTAGTATGCGCCGGTAGGTAGGTAGGTGAGGAGCTCGATGGCAAAGTGGTTTAGAGCGTGGCCCAGCGATTGCGGAGGCTAAGCAACTTTCGAAAGGGTCGGTCATGGGATGGGTGACCAAAAATTTATTATCTCGAGCTCCTCCGTTCTTCGAAAGGCACGTTAAGCCGTTAGTCTCGGGTGCATTTGCAGTTGTTAACACACACCAATCCGCATTGGGCCCGCGTGGTGGGTTAAAAAACTGTTTGACGGTGGATTAAGATTCCACCGCAGAGGCGGAGGCGTAATATTGCAGCTCCAGTCAGCCCGTGACCACGACCGAGGAAACTCGGTCGAAACGTCGTGAAAATAGGAAGATATGAAAATACCTATCATTAACTACGTACGTATGCGTTTAATTCCTGTTATTTTAACTAAGCTTAATTAAGACTCGGTTATGCGGAAACATTTGTCTCTGTCTTTTTCTTTACGTGTAAAGAGTATGAAAATAACCTCACTTCTGCACTTTTTCGATGTTTTTCGTTGTTGTTTCATCATCATCTTTAGCAATTATCTTTATTGAAAAAAAGTTATTGGCGCAACTGAACCGTACGTTAAAGTGTATTTTGATGTAGAATTCAATACGTTTCCGCTATTATTTACGCCAAAAATATGACCCGCGACAAGCGCTTTTGATGATATTCTGATTTTTTTACAATCATCTGTGTGGTTTATACGCAATTTAATACTTGTAGCTACTAGATAATCTCTTAATTTTGTCGTATGTTTTTTTTGTGGCTACAACTTTACGTTTTCTATATGTCGTGGGCCAATCGTTGAACTGGGCCGATCGAGATCTGCCTCGGCAGATCACGATACGCCGGCATTTCTTGATTTGCCTTTTCAAAACTCGCCATATCGTTCAAAGCATAACGTTTGACGATTTGCCCGGCCATGCTTGGGCAAATCGGTTCTGTAGGGTAACGAATGTACAAGCAAAAAAAAATTAAGTTTAGAAAATAATTATTCTACTAGATAATAAAGTTATAACCAGCCATGCTGGGATAAATAATCTGTAGGGTGACCAAAGTATTAGTAAAACTTTTTTCTTCAACTAAATCACTGTTATTGTTTTTATTATCACAATTTTAACTCTAACTCACTCTAAGGTTCGGAACGACTAAGAACTTTATATGTCATTAATAGTACAAAGTCTTCGTTTTCCATTTGGAATACGAATAATTTAAACTTTCCTTTATTCTAAATAAAATAAAAACTGTTTTTTTAAGAAGCTACCATGTACTATTTGAAACTTAGACACAAAAACATCAAAATACAAAATAGCCAGCCGTTAGAGCGTTTGGTTGCACTCGGAGCGTAGGTTCTGAACGCAGCCCAGCTGACAGAGCGCAAACAGCGTTACAGCGCTACACACAAGCGTCGCGAAACGGAAGTATATTACGATGCGCCCAGCCATATCTCGATGTGGCCAAGTACTAGTAGGGTAAATCGACGAATAGGATGCTTTCATTGATCTGCCTAATTTTTGATTGGGCATATCATGAAATTATTGGCCAGATCATGAAATGCCGGCACATCGTGATCTGCCCAGGCAGATCTCGATCGGCCCAATTTAACGATTAGCCCACGACATATATAAAAATATGGCCCGCGCAAACCATGTTTTCCTATCATGGACCCTTAAAGCCTTAATCTTAGGATTAGTGTTATTTATATTACGTTGTAATAAAATATCATAATTATTATCTTGTGTCGTTATAACAGCTGCCAGCTGTGTCACGGTGTGGCACAGAATTCTTGGCACAGAACCAACGGTATTGTGTGCCAAATTGACCTATGCAGGTGTTTTGGCTTTAACACGTTTAATAAGGAAAAAGGAGAATAAGGCTTTTTAGGGTTCCGTACCCAAAGGGTAAAAACGGGACCCTATTACTAAGCCTCCGCTGTCCGTCTTTCTGTCTGTCTGTCTGTCACCAGGCTGTATCTCATGAACCGTGATAGCTAGAAAGTTGAAATTTTCACAGATGATGTATTTCTGTTGCCGCTATAACAGAAAATACTAAAAACAGAATAAAATTAATATTTAAGGGGGGCTCCCATACAACAAACGTGTTTTTTTTTTGCCGTTTTTTGCTCGATATTAATAACGATAACAGGTAGACAGTTGAAATTTTCACAGATGATGTATTTTTGTTGCCGCTATAACAACAAATATTAAAAACAGAATTAAATTAATATTTGAGAGGGGCTCCCACACAACAAACGTATTTTTTGCCGTTTTTTGGTACGGAACCCTTCGTGCGCGAGTCCGACTCGCACTTTTTTTAGTATTGGCTGTACTGTATGTATAGTGCTTGCAAGCCTTTGCCTTTTTCCGTTCTCAGAGGTGAAAAAAAGAAAAAATAAAACAGCATAGAAAGACTAAGCTACTTAGTTTAAGTAGAAAAACTTAAATGAAAAAAACGATTAAGTACCCTGAAAATAATCTAAAGTCGTCAATCACAAGTGTCTTTTTCGTCTAGATAAAAAATACCCCTCGCTGCATTTGGTATCACGCTGTTCTAAACGACGTAGTTTTAAGTAATAGTCTCTACGTCACTGCTTAGTGTTTAAACTTATTGCTATGTGTATTCAAAAGTTATTATAGTACAGTAGCCCGTGGAACATTTAAATCACCAAAAAGGTTACCGTTTGCCGTTGTGATAAAGTTATTTATTACGAAATCATAGATACTTTAACCCAAGTTTCACGAATCGCAACCCGCCGTCTCCAAAAATGATTTATTTTTTTATTTTTCGAGGTTTACCACATAGTTAAGCTATTGTCGTGTTCTAAAGCTTGGTTTGGTTGCCACAGATAAAAGTAAGACTATAAAAAGTAGCCATACACAGATTTAAGACCTGATGAACATGGTTGGACTTTATCTGGTCTTAAATCTGTGTATGATCACTTTCCATAGTCTTACTATTATCAGTGGCAATCAAACAAAGCTGTAGAACACGACAATAGCTAAATCATGTGGTAAACCTCGAAAAATAAAAAAAATAATCATTTTTGGAGATATACAAATATAGGTTACGGCGGGTTGCGATCTGTAAAACTTGAGTTAAAGTATCTATAATTTCGTAATAAATAACTATACCACAACGGCAAACGGTAACCTTTTTGGTGATTTAAATGTTCTACGGGCTACTGTACTATTAAGACTTAAATGCAATCCCACTTTTATGCGAGAGTGTAATACCAAGTACTTAAGGGATGAATGGAAGAAATGCGAAGTTTTCCGAGGGATTTTCCGAGAAAACACGATTGCAAAATTCTCTACACACGCACCGTAGAGATGATATTTCTATTTGAAAAGCTGTTCATATCGGGTCATTCTGAACTTACCATCCAAATTTCAAGGATGTGTCCAGTCCATGAAACTAAACAACTTTCTCTAAGAAATATTGTGTCGAATTTCGACACAAAATTTTGGTCAATTTTTGAAGTGAAAACTTGTTTAGCGGCGTTGTACGCTTTTTGGTATGGGGAAAAAATGTTGAACTCGCGTCAGTCAGTCAGGATCACGTGACCCCACTGGCATGAAATTTTTTTTTCTTATTAACTGGACTGGCTATCTGTATGATTTGACAGCAAAGTTCTTGTGCCTATTTGAAACGCCACTAGCGTGAGTCTAAGGAACTAATTTTGACGTGTACAATGAAAATGGTTGCCGTGATGGTCTCTCCAGACTTCAGACTTTAGTACCATGTCCCTCACGCTATGCTCAGTCTCACGCTACGCCCTACAGCGCCAAAATGGTGGAAATCAAATAGGCACAAGAGCAGTTTGACAGCAGCCAGTCCAGTGTAATAATATAGAGGTCAATGCGTGACCCTGAACGAAAAAACGTAAGAATATGTAAACACTAGTGTCACTATAGCAACGCGCTAATTTTTTAATACAGAGTCAAAACTCAAGATTTTCTGTCAAGCTATGGATAAGACTTTCGTACAATAGTGTTCTGTATTCGTAAATTCAAATGCAGAGTAAATTCGTAAGACGGAACTTCGTGCAAAAAGTTTTCACTTCTGCCGGCACTCCCGGAGTGCAACCCGATCTTTTTTACATATTTGGCCATGTGTTCCTTAGTGAAAGTTGTTCAGTTTCATGGACTGAACACATCCTCAAAATTTGGATGGTGAATACAAAATGAGCCTGTGTAAATGAACTATACCTATTTATTTGATGAGAGAATCCTAACTATACATAAAATATTTCATTTAAATAATTTATTTCTCCATCCCTTGGGAACAGTACTTTCTTCAGGATGAAAAGTACCCTTTATCCTTCTCCGTAGCCCTGACAACGTGTATTCAAAATTTCGTGATGATCTGTTTAGTAGTGAAGACGTGATGGCGTAACAAACAAAAATACAAACAAACGTTTGCATTTATAATATTAGTTAGGAATCATGTTTGTTTATATGTTATGCTTTCACGTCTTAACTTAACTACGCAACCAGTCATCATGAAATTTTGCAATACATGTTGTAAGGGGTACAGAAAAGGATGTAGTCCTAAGTACCTTTCATACAGAAAAAAGTACTGTTCCCGAAATAATAAAGTAATAGAGATGTTTCGTGTACGCTGCGCTTTGTGAACCAGCGCAGCGTTTTGATTTGATTTGATTTTTGAAAACAACATGGATGACGTGCTAATTATGGTACAATAATAAACCGTGTATAAACTCAATAGAAAGAAGCGATTACAAAAAAAGTATAATAATAATAATAAATAAAGTGAGGTTAACAGCCGTATACATTTTGGAAAAGAAGTATTCTTACAACGAAGAAAATTCTCTGTCTCGTCATAGTTAATGCCTTTAAGCCATTTAGAAATTATAAGCTTGAAATTGTGATATGTCAAGGATTGGGTTGATAAAACCGAATTTAACTTGTTATAAATCTTGGCACTCACATATTGATAGTTTTTTTTTTGGCAAATGTGGTTCACAAGTTACATTTGGACATGGTTGTTTGGCACATAAGCCCTACCACCAACCAAACCGAGTACAAATGTACCCCTCCTAGGAATCGAACCCGGGGTTCCCTGCGTCTTACACGGGAGGACAAACCTGAGGCGTTTAAAAATTATGTAAAAACTTAGTTGAAATATAAATACGTCTGCATTGCTCAGACTTTTAATGCTCCTTCGTATCTTTACTATTAATTAAACCAATCCATTTAATTTATACTATCTACGTTACAGAAAATTTAACTCGCTGGAATATCTTTTGATGGAACTATATTCTCGTTGAAAATAAACGCTTAAACTTTGGATTATCAACAGAAGGGTGCTTAGTTTTAACTTAGTTCATTCTTAAAGCACCTTAAAGTTTTCAACTTGGCAAGCTTTCGTTAAGTGGTCTCAGTGGGTGGATACCAAGAGTTATATCTGCATATCTTAATAAGTGTAAGTTTACTCACATTAATAACTTATATAAATAAAACCAAATTAATAAATAAAAACAAATTAACGCTAGAAAGTTAAAACCTTATTTTTTGACGGCGGTAAGGAAAATCTTATAATACTTTTATTACTTTTTTTGCATTTTTAACCCGTTTTCTTGACACTATTCGTTATGCCACAGCAACTCTTAAGAAAAGAAAAAAAATATATCTCTTACTTGTCGTATCTGTTATCTCTAAAACCTAGACCGTTATGTTGTTAAGTGGAATTACTAAAGAGGTAAACTATTAAGATTTGTCTTGTCATTGTCATATTACGGTTCTTTAAATCCTTGGCTTCGTAAACTCTAATAGCACTAAGAAGTTGAAAGTATACCTAAATAGCTTAGGGAACAGAATTTTGAACATATGGGACTGCAATCAAGATTTTACAGCACAAGTCTGTAGACTACCCAGAGACTACCACATACTTTACTTCGCTCGCACTCGATTCCCACTTCCACGTTCACGAATGGTTAAGGTGGTTATACCACCGAAAGTGGCGCCCTTAGATGTTTTTAATTAATAAGTTGTTAATATAAAATGATTTTAATAAAACTTCTCGTTGAAATATTTAGGGCCCATGGTCTAGTATTTTTTAGCAGATATGAAATACATTCCCTCGTAGTTTTTCGTAAAAGTAGATAGAAAATGTGTCAAAAACGGCCACTTTTAGCAGTTTTCCCATTTACTTCTAGCAGTGACTACGAGTGAATGTAATGGTATCGTTTAAAAGTACAAGACTATGGCACATCCCGGACACTCCATACAACCGCTCCATTTTAACTACACATACGTCCCTGCTGACGGGCGATTAATCGCTGAGCGATTTTTTGTCGCTGAGAATAGAACATATGGAGTTTTATACGTAAACGCCCACGAGCTACTTTTTGTAGCTGCGATAAACGCGGCGTTAATCACGGCGATAATCGCGGCGCTTTTTTGTCGCTGGTTACGTAAAAACTTTGTCGTGTCATTTCGTGGGCGATTAACGCCGCGATTATCGCAGCTACAAAAAGTCGCTTGTGAGGGGTTACTCTTTTACAGAGACACTACACAGATGATGTTATGTACACGCGCAACTGTGTGTGTAAAGCTAGGGCTGCTACGGGAATCATGTCGCCTCACAATAAATATATTTGTTATACATTTTAACAATTAAATATGTATTTACCGGTGATAAGAAATGTTTCCATGTTTTTTCCAAGAAATTCACGCCGCCGGCGCCGTGCACGAAAGTTGACAGCTGATACTCACGACTAAACGAGCACACGATCCGGCACATGCGGGGTGAGGTGAGGTAATTTATTCAAAGGCGGGGCGGGGAGTGTCTTTTCTGTACGTAGTATATAGGTACTTATATCTATTCCTAAAAATTCCCTAAAATTGTGTCTGTCCATCAGCCATTTTTGATGTCCCCACTGCTGGGGCACAGGCCTTCCTTATGGGTAGATAAGGAGGACGGGCCATAACCCACCACGCGGGCCCAATGCGGATTGGTGGGTGTTAACGACTGCAAATGCAGCCGGGATCAACGGCTTAACGTGCCTTGCGAAGCACGGAGGAGTTCGCGATAGTAAATTTTTGATCACCCATCCCATGACCGACCCTTGCGAACGTTGCTTAACTTACGGAATCGCTGGGCCAGGCACTAAACCACTGCGCCACCGAGCTCCTAAAATTGTGTATTAGAATTAAAACAAATAAAAGTTTGACTTACCTCATTCATATAGTTCCACGCTTGACACGCTCTGACAGGACTAAGTGGTTTGTAGTGGTTCCCAAATGTGTACATATAAAACAGCCACGGCGCTGGAAACAGCATGGTGAACATGTCGCATAGAGCCATCGCCATCAGGACTAGGTTGGTGGGTGTCCTCATGTGTCGTCGGGAGAGCACCACCACTATTAGAGTGTTGGCGACTATCGTGGTAGCTAGGAGAAAGGGCGCGATGTATCTGGAACGAAATAAAATGAATCCTATTTAATTTTATAAATGTGAAAGTTTGTGTGCGCAATGTGTGTGTGTGTGTGTTTTTATTCTGGTCAAAAGTTCCCTAGAGTTCACGCGGATGCAGTTTTGGCAGAGACAGCGCTGGTAATACACAAACTCAAACTTGAGACAAATTAATATAGAAAAGTGCTTTTTCTAAGTTGACCCAACCGGGGATTAAACCCGGAATCTTAGAAATGGCGACACCACGAAAACTGGAGTACAGTACAAGATAGTTTACTTACCATATAGGTAGTTTTTAGATGATATATTTATATTTTATTTATTTATTTGAAAATACTGTTTGTCTTTAATTAACTTATGAATAAGAATGGGCCTTATTAAACCCCTACACAGGCCAAGTGTGTATTGGTGGGTGTGAAAAATTTGTTTTTGAAGGAAACTAAAAGAAGTAGATTTGTATAACATTATAAAAGCTATACTGTATTGGAGTTTCAAGGTATTTTAAATTTCTGTTATCATTATAATTTGCAATTGATTGCTAGCTATCGTTCACGCTGATCACTAAATTGTCAGCAACCTTTTTTGTAAAAAAAATTGTCCATTAAGATATCTTTCTGCCAAAACCAAGATGACTTAATATTAACATTAACGAGTTGTCAATTTAGGAAGTGAGGTGTCTCTATCGGGCGATGGTTTCGGTTTCAGTAAAAAAAATCAAGCAGTCCCTTTACACTCATTACTTTTTATCTGAGCGAGATAAAAGACACCATTAAGCTGTGGCTTTATAAAATTTCACAAAATAAGCCTGAAAGAGTTCTTCAGGCGCTTTTGTTAAATTGGGGGATTCTGTTATTTGCTTTTTGCAGAATTAACACGAAGTTTCCCCAAGTGTGTATGAAAAGTGTGAAAATACTCATACATAAAGCTATACTAATGAAAATGTAACTGTTTATTTTTTACGTTTCACGCTAAAACCACGTTACCGATTTTGATGAGTAAAAAAATTGATTGGACCTAAGATAACGTAGGCTTCTTTTATTTCCGAAATTCCCACAGAAAATGTAAGTGGAGTCGGAATAATTCGCTCGCAAATGCTATTGTGTCGTGTTATTAAACCAATCAACCAATTTTAGTAGCATGCAAATTTTTTTTTTTACAAACAGGTACTTTGAATATAAGTAAATGTTGAACTATGAATGAATCAGTTCATTTGTCGTGATATAGGTAGTGTTAGTTTTTTGTGTAAAAAGTGTCTATTCATGGCTTCGATCAGATACTAAATTCATGGCCAGGATTCTATCCTTTTTACCCGACTGCAAGAGGGTTATGTTTTTCGCGCGTATCTTGTAAGTATGTAAGTTTGTATGTAATATTCTTTATTACCTCATATCTTTCAAACGGCTGAACAGATTTCCATGATTAACATATCGTTAGATTTGTCTCGTCAGCCCAAGTGTTCTTAAGAAGGTGGCGTTATAAAAAAACCAACATGGCGGCTGTACGGTGCTATTATACATAGTATAGTTTTTTTAGAATACTGCAATATGGGTGTCAAATTAAAGGGCTTATTATTTATCGTACATTTCAGTGATGAGGATTCCGGGTGTAGTGCGCTTCCACCTTCAGCCTTAGGACCCTATTTCACAGACGTGACAATTGTAAATTACGATGACAATTTGATTGCGGTGTCTGTAAGTAGTTTGATCAGTATATTGTCTAAATTCAAATTAACTGACGCCATGGATACCAAATTGTCATTGTCATTTACAATTGTCTCGTCTGTGGAAATAAGTTCCTGGTGATGTGAAAGGCCAAGCGCTATCCCGTTGTGTATTAAAAAAAATGTTTTGAACTTACCCATACATAGGCTCAGCATAGTTAATAGGGAATTCGCACGTGACATTCAAGTAAATATGTGAGTAATTCGATGTACAGAAGTCGTCTGAAGTGAAGTTCGAAAACTCTTCGCCGAAATTTTCGTAGTAACTGTAGTTCTTCGCAGATTCTTCCTCGGGCTTCGTCCTATTGGTTAAATCGAAGTATTCTGACCATTCCTTTTCGTGCGTCATTTTGGTATATTATCTATTGCCGGACTCAAGCATGTTTAGTCTGTGCTGCTGTCACATTTCGCACCTTTTTATCTGTGGACAAAGATGGCTGATTTGAGTTACTATTATTTCATAAGCAATAAAGTGCATCCGATACCAAAAGTGCGCCTTCAGAGGTTTTTATTTAATATGTAGTTAAAAGATAAGGAATTTAATAAAAATTAACGTGTAATATTTAATACCCGTAGTGTAGTATTTTTAAAAGGTAGGAATTTTTAGAAGTATTCTTACATTCCCTCGTAGTCATTCGTAGAAGTAGATAGCAAATGTGACATAAATGGCCACTTTTAGCAGTTTTGCTATCTACTTCTTGAAATGAGTAGGTACGAGAGAATGTAATGATACCTTCTAAAAATATTAGACTATGGGTCTTAAAAATCCAAGATTTTTTTATTAGAATTATGTATTTTACAATATTAAATAAAATTCACCGCGGCGTCACTTTCTGTCAGGGTACGGTCTTAATTTGCTATCTTAAAATGTATCAATTAAGTGGTAAAACAATATAAAGATAAAAAACAATCAAGACTTTTTAATTAAAATGTAGACTCTTTTATAGAGTAAATCTCTTATCTGCTAAAATAAGTGGCTTTTATTTTCTTCTTTGATTAAGTACGTACACCGTTACACGAATCCTAATTTAAAGTACCTACTGCTGAAAAAGAAAAGTTAGTTTTGTTGAAAGATTTAAGGATTTACCTTATTTATTTCTCGAGTTATTTAATAATCTCTTAATCTCTCTAATCTAATTACTGAAAATAAATTACGTCATAAAATAAGGACTAAATTTTAAATTAACTTTTAATAGTGTCACTAAAACAAAACAAATAAACATAAACTGTTATCAAAATAAAGCTGAATTGACTGTCGACTACATCCATATTTATTTTTACAGTCAATGATATTAAATGTGTTCACAGTCAAGAGATTTGAATGTTAAAAAGTCACTGATTAATCCTATGCTACCATTTTGAAAAGCTATTCTGTTTACGTAAACAAAACACGAACGAAACTCCAAACAACATGTCAAACAAAAACAATACACGGAGTTCATTGTAATGTAATTTAATCAATCTGAGAGGAAACAATAGGTTTCAAAAGTAAATAAAACATTAATAGGAGCGACGAAAAGCCAAATTGTATTCTGTTGTCATTATTTAAAATAACACATGAATGAGCACGGCTTTCTGTAAGGTTGGCTGAAAACTTTGTTTCCAGTCGAAAAATAGGTGCAAATAATACCTAATGAATAGTTTGAATGGTTTGGCAAATATTGGTTTCCATTAAAATTATAACTAAGTATTCAATAATTTTATTGTTAATTTGGTATTTACACGAGTCGATTTTAGTTAATTGAAAAATGAAAGATGAAAAATTATTTATTCAGTATCTTTTAAGTAGATAACATATTATATGGCTGAGGCCCCTTTTAAGTATAAAACCTGTGTTAAGAGCCCCGCTCCTTCTAAGATTACAAAAGATACATTTGTTGTTTCAATTTTACGTTGTACTACTTACAATTAGCGCTTTTTATCGACAATCGCTTCTAAAATCGAATCGCCACCTCATTGAAATTAGGTTTTCGATTAGATTGTACAAGCAATTAAAAGTGCTGATTGACTAAAATCGACCAGCAAATTTTGCGGCGATTTGCACGGGTTTTTACACGGGTCGCCGTGTAAATACCTCTTTAGATAATTAAATTATGTATTTTATTTTTTAAAGAGGCACATGAGTTTATACTGATATACGACCAGAATTAATAAATCAATCGACATAATCCCAATTGCGCTAATTTTCAGCGATAAAACCAAAGCTAAATCGTTACCGTTTCATTTACAGAAAAATGCTTGCTTTAGTTTTAGAATAGAATAGAATAGAATAGAATAAATGTTTATTTAGTACAATCACATTAAAATGAAACTTAAAAATTAAAAAATAATAGTGTAGGTACCAAATAGGCCTCTACTCAGTATAAGCCGTAGCAACGTATGTCACCACGGCACTGGTTTTCTGCAGATGCCTGTAGGTAGAGGGTAAGGCGCAAGGCACTAGGCAAACAACTCTTAACAATTAAATAATAAATAAAATAAAATTCAATCAAAATAACACATAAAAAAATATTTAAAAGAATATCAGAGCATACATTAGATTAAATTAAATTACTAACTTATAAGTATCTCGACTATATTAAATTACTAACTTATAAAATATTTAAATATTACAGAGACCACTAATTGCTGGCGCTTCGAGCTTGACATTCACACTGGATTCTTTTGTGCATTCAGTAAATGTCTCTTGTACAAAGTTTTGACAGTGTACACCGTTTTGTTAAAATTTGTTTAAAATAGGATCTAATCTTGGACAATTCAAATGGGAATTAGCAAAAATCTATTTTGCTGCGAGTTTTTGAGCGCCAAAAGTACTCTTTTCGTGCTGGAGAAGGGAAAAAATCTTGGTGAACGTAGCTTATGTAGCTCTATGCCTGAATATTCCCTTGCCACCAGTAATTAACGAAGGTTTTCTCCTGGAATTTCAATAATATCGAAGTTAATTTCTTTTAGATTTAATTAAACTTATTGTAAGTAGAAGAATCAAGATTGATTCTTCTACTTACAAATAGGTTTAATTAAATCTCATGTCAGTAAAATTACAGACTCTTTGAATAATTAAAATTTCTATTGCGCAGCATCTTGCATATTGTTGTCTTTACAGTAAGTATCTTTTAATACAATACATGAATTTAAAATGTGATAATTTATTTCAATATAACTAAACTCGAAACTGACAAATTGAAAAAAAGATAGAAATAATATTTTTTTTCAGTGTTAGTGTTAGTTTCATTATAAACTATAATTAGTTATTTAAAGTAATACTTTTTGGGAGACTGATGCCTAAACTAGACAAATAAATGCCTGTATGTCAGGTCATCAGGTTCCCAACATCTCAGACTAGCATTGTAAAATAATTAATCAATCTATATCTCTTAACCCGTCAGGTACAGGAAAATGAGACACAATAGATGTTTCATTGTTGTGAGGCCGCATGTGGCTCCGTGGGATTTAATGAATAAAATGATTTATTGATAAACATGTTTTTTTTACATTTTACTCTTATAAGTTATAGAGACACATTAAGACAACGAATGGAGTAAGTATAATTACAGCTATTTACACAGACTAGTGGATCCAACTCCAACCGTAGTTAGAGTAATGGGTTGGATTGCGTCCCGTGTCGCGGCTGGATGTGGCCACATGCTCCGTGATTAATGGTAAAAGGTACTTAGTTTACTCTGTAGCATTTTATTGTTTTCAACACACTTGCTCGTAAAGTGAGCCCTAATACATCGCTTTTAGGGCCATAAACCGAACTATAACAAACGCGTGCAATAATATATAAAACACTAGTTGGTTATAGAATTATCCCTACAAAGTTAAATAGGTACCTTACTGCAAGTTCTATGCGAGTAAACAGAGCATTTTCAATTTAACCGGGTAATACAGTTATTTTTTTAGTAACAACAAAGAGGTTTTATGCCGCTGAAAATTCATTTGCATTTTTGGAATAAATAAATGTGTAGGTCCTTAATTAAGACAAACAAATATTTATTATTATCAAATTATTCCTAATTTATAATATTTTGTTATAAAATATTAAAATATTAGCATTTGAAGTAGGCTGTATGCTCACTAACCCCTTTGTTCGCTAATATTCTTGCATTGGTCGTGTGAAAAAACAAAAAAAAACCTGCGCGCCTTTTCTCATCATGATTATCATTTTGTTTTTGTCGTATTTGTTGCTGTGTGGTAAATTACTTTGTTTTTTCCTCGCAAATGTGTTGAAAAACGTCGTATGAAACTCGTGAGCTCTTACTTATTGCACACTCGGCTGAGTTACGCCCTCGCCTGCGGCTCGGGCTGCAACCCACAGCCTTGTGTGCAATAAGCAACCTAAGCTAACTTGTAACATAATGTACTATTTCAACACACGCATGTAAAGTGACTCATTTAGTGCAGAAGAATCACGATATAGCCAATGATACCACATGAATACAGTGATTTTTTCACCATAAGTTATATGAACTACTCTAGAACACATTTTGGGGGAATTATGACGTCATAATACACCTGCTGAACCTTAAGCACTTATTTTAGTTCGTTTGGCATTTCCTTCAAATTCTTATTATAGGCATTTCAAAACAGCTTTCACTAGATTTCATGGGCCTGAAAATGTGTTCACACTGTATCAATAAAAATATAGGTCTCTATCACTGTGTTTTTCTCCAAACACGAATGCATTTTATTTTCATGGTAGTAGGTTTTTATTACTTTGAATTGTTTTTAAATGTCAGGAAAGAGTTATTCTATAAAAGGGTTCGGACATTTATGTATGAAGACTGGCATACCTACCTGTCCGCCATTTTGAAAAAAGTCGATTTTGGCCGCCTCTGATAAAATTGATGTCAATCGATAGAGTAAGTCTTTACAAAATATCTCAGTAAGTATATCACTTACGAGATTTTTTTGCTCATTACTTTTTATTTGTCATAACTTCCTCTATCAATTGACACCACTTTTATCAGAGGCGGCCAAAACCGACTTTTTTCAAAATGGTGGACAGGTAGATATGCCAAAAGGGCCCGATGATCTTTGTCATCGTTTTCCATTCATAAGCAAGTGGGAACATAAAATATTTACTAGGTGAATTATTATTATTATTTTTACAAAGAAACTTAGTTTAGACACTTAAAATTTATTTTGGGCTGACACTTAAAATTTATTTTTGGCTGCACCGCACCCTAAGTGTAAAATATATTGTTACTGGTTAATTACTTAATTTTCTAAAAGGAATAATTGGAAATGGTTAGGTCATAATATTTAATGGTAGAAATAATAGATCGTTACCCGTCGGCAGGTTTCAGCTATTATCTAATTGGCTACAAAATTGCTAACTGCCACATAACTGCCACTTAATGCTTGTAATAAACTTATTTGACTGTTTTATCTGCCTCCACTCATTTTTAGTGCGCAACGAAAAAAAGGTTCTAATTAGTGAGTTTATGTGGTTTATAGTGATTCAAAATAGGTTTTATAATGTGTTTAGATGTCGTAAAAACAAAAACATGCAATTAACTCTTAAGGGTGTAGATAAAGTCTTGTATACTATTATCATTCGTAATAAACCCACATTCATGTTTTAATACCCCTCATTATAGTACAGTTGCATAAATTATTAAAACCTATAACGAAGTAAAATGTATGAGATTCAAGGTGAAAAATCGAAATAACAATGATTCAAACAAACTTAATAATAAAAACTATTTTTAATCGTTCGTTTTAGGGTTCCGTATCCGAAGTCAAACGGAGACCTATGCTGTCACGTCACTCATGTGTCCGTTTGTCCGTCTATCTGTCCGTCTGGCTGACCGTCCGTCATCTGCTACAAAACTGTACTTAGCAGCTAAAACGTTGAAGCTACCGTCTTCATAGTTGCACCTAAAGCTTTGTATCATTGAGAGTTTGTATCAGAATTGTATCATTTTGGCGTATCAGATCACCGTATCTTTAACATACATCGCTAGTTTGGTTGGGCATGCGTTGAAGTAATATCAACGCACGCCCAACCAAACTAGCGATGTATGGTAAAGATACGGTGATCTGATACGCCAAAATGATACAAGTCTGGACAAAGCTAAAGATGTATCTTGCCGGTCCAAAGCCGTGTAAAGTATAATTTTTTTTAAAGACATCATTTAGCTGAAATTAATTATCTATCTGTAATCAGTAAAGTACAGTACAGGGCAAACAAAAATCTTCTGTGAAGTCTAAAGGCTGTGTTTTTATCATTGCGACAAAAAAATAACGTTTAGCATTTTCATAATTTCACATTTCGTTCGTTTGCAAGTTATTCTTTAGTAATTACATTATACTTTAGTAATTTAAATTGAATTTAATCTTAACACAATTTTTAATAAAATTATCATTTTTTTTTGCCATATTTGTAAATTGTCATTATAGTCTCAGGAATTAAAAAAAAACCTCTACTTTGCTTCCGAATGTTCAGCAAAATGGATCACTCTCTTCATTTTCTTACGACATTCAAAGAATAGATTAGTTCTTTGAAATCGTAATAAAGGCACTCTATTAGCTAGCGAAGTAATTATAGAGCGAAAGTTTCATAATAGAAGCTCTCTTATTAGTTTAATTAAAAACGATAGAATTCCTCGAGGACGTCGTCAGGTATTAGGTGTAGATGATATATGTATTTACATTTGTTTGAGATATACATACCTACACTATCCATTTTTTTAGATAACCAATTAAAATACTTTAACCCTATACTTTATAATACAGAAAAAACAGATGAAGGTATTAAAAAATCGATGATATCACATGCCAGATCCCCGTTTCAAAAAACACATTTAATTTTTGTTTAATAAAAAACTCATTTTTAATTAATTTTTATAGGTATATTCAAGGGAGCTCGGTGGCGCAGTGGTTTAGCGCCTGGCCCAGCGATTGCGGAGGTTAAGCAACGTTCGCAAGGGTCGGTCACGGGATGGGTGACCAAAAATTTACTATCTCGAGCTCCTTCGTGCTTCGGAAGGCACGTTAAGCCGTTGGTCCCGGCTGCATTTGCAGTCGTTAACACCCACCAATCCGCATTGGGCCCGCGTGGTGGGTTATGGCCCGTCCTCCTTACCCACCCATAAGGAAGGCCTGTGCCCCAGCAGTGGGGACATTAAAAATGGCTGATGGACATTCAATTTAAAGTTAAAGTCACAAAAAAGTAATGGTTTTACTACAGTTCGATTCGTCAAATATTTTTTGAAGATTTGGACGAAAAACATGGTGGCAATATAATTTCTTAAAAAGGGTTAAAAACCGTTTTAAGCAAAGTTTTATTATATAAAGTTCGTTTATTTATAAAATTTGTTCAAATAAATTAAAATACGAAAGAAAAACTATGAAGCTTTTGAATTTTTATCAATATTGTACAAGGGAAATGTCATTCCACAACTCCTTGATTGAAATGTTAGTGATTGATTGATAATTTTATATATCCCAAAGTCCGTTTGTATGTTTGTTACTACGGATCATCATGAAAGGACATCATCTATGTTTCATACATTTTTGGTCCAAATATAAAAGTGCCGGCCAAAAGACAAAAGTGTTTTATTCTGATAGACTTTGTCAATCTAAGCATTTTTTCTTATGGCACCAAAGCTGTAGCACCGCTTCACATTTGTGTCAAAATGTATGAAAAGACAGACTTTTTGAATTTATTTAAAATCAAGTATAGCGGTGCTACAGATAATAAGAAATGCTTAGGTAGTAATTTAAATACAAGGTTATTTTTAGTATATACGAAACCTGAAAACTGTTTGTTCAGAATCAGCGATAGAATGGAATGCAATATTTTTTTATATCATGTTATATTTTGACTAAATAATATTTACAAAACCATAATTAACGCACATCCTACTAAAGGGACAACACAAAAAGCTTGTATCTTCGTGAGTTTTTATCATTATCATTTTTTTTACACAGATTCTGAAAATGAAAATATGTGTCCCGTGTTTCGGCTTTCGAATACACAAAAAATAATGTTGTATATCATTAATTCTCTTTACACGGAACCATCTATTATTTATAAAATGTCAGTTGCAGTCACCCCATTTTAATTACCATCTAAGCCACGGTATGGAAGTGACAATCCAGGATCAAAGGCTTTAACCCTTCTAGGGAATTGTTCCAAAGCACATTTTAAAGGGACCCAGGGACCCAGGTATTTTGAGCTGAACTCAAGAGACTTAACTTTAATTCGGATTACGGAGGGCAAATAATTAATTTTGAATGTTGTTAATGTTTGCGTTTATCTTTGGTGATATAATTAATTACGATAAGGTTTAATTAAATCTTAAGCATAAGTAATTTATTTGATTAAATTAGTAAGATTTGTAGAAGTCGGATACGATGCTTTTATACTTAGATTTTGTGTATTTTTCTCGATCAATTTTAAAGTATTCACAGATAACTTATGTATGTAATACGATATTTTTAATACAATGACAGCTAAGTTAAAAATATGAAGACCGAGAAGAGTCTATGTACTTACCTAATTACTAAATTTTTGTAGTTAGAATCTTGTGATAGTTGCTCTGATAAGAAGCTAAAACTAAACTGCTAAGAAGCTGACTGAATAAAACATAAAACTTAAAACGGCAATATATCGGATAGTTCTCATCCTAGACTGATGGTGTCTTTGAAGAAATGGAAGGTCTTAGTGAGATCTTCATTTATTATATAATAACTGTAGTTTTAAAAGATTATATTTTGTTTGTCACGTTCGTCCACGCGGATGAATTCGCGTGAATCAGCTAGTATTAAATAAGTCTTTTATTTATTGGGCATGAGTTGGTTATTGTACTAATATTAAATTTGAAAGTTTGTGGGTTTGGATGTTTGGATGTTTGTTAAACAGATTTGGATGAAATTTGACACACACATAGTTTATAATCTGGATTAAAACATAGAATACTTTTAATCCTAGTCAAAGTTTCCCTAGAGATTTTCGGAATGTCCACGCGGACGAAGTCGCGGGCGGAAGCTAGTTGATTATAAGTTTTTTTTATACACAGTTATGTTTAGTTTATAACCAATGACCAAACGAATGTTTATTCATAAAACAATTTCATGTCAAAACTGCTAAAATATTTTAAGTTTATTACCAATGATACATAAAATTTTACTTATTTAATATTCAGTTATTTTTATGTTTTATTCAATCAGATTTTTAGCAGTTTTGAGATGGAATTGTCTTTCTCTGTTTTAAATGAGTTGCTTAAACAGACCGTTAGTTAGTACGTAAAATAACAATACAAAGCTCATACCTATTCTAACCATATTTCGTACACAATTCATTTGTCATTCCATGTGGGCAGTTTCTGCGCTTGACTTATAAAAAAATGTGGGCAGAATACAAACTAGTCGTTCGTAAGGGATAGCCAGACGTCCGCCATTCAATCTTAGATTATTATATATCTTATCCCATTCATCACACCCTCATCATTTTGCCTTTAGTTGGGGCCTTTTTCAGCGATGTTTTGTCCGGGATATCTATAACTAGACGAGGAAAACTATAATAATTATGATATTATTACCAACGTGTGAAGCTTATAACGATATCCGCCTGTTATATAGGCTTATTTTGTAAAACACCAATAACCTCTCAGGAGTTTTCTGATAAACAGACAAAAATATCGACTATTCATACAAATGTCTGAACAGCTGATCAAGTATAAGTCGATTTTTTACTGTTATCGGGAAAGTCGTAGAACAATACTGTCGCTGTTTATGATGTTAGTAATCTACTCCTAAGAGGTTAGGTAATTGGTGTTTTACTACATACATCAACTTTGTCTAGGGATACAGGTGTTTTTTTCATACAAACAAGGTAACTTTGAAGCCTTGGTTTGTACTGACATTCCTGGCAGGAAACCAAACAGCACAGTTGCTATGATCTGATGACGGCTATCCAGGAAGTGAATTTGAGGAGATTCAGATCGCTATACACACCCAACTGATCTGACCAGCATTCTAAAAACGTAATGGACATGTTTAAAAAGACCGCGATAATAGCACGAAAATGTATGGAAATCCTCAAACTGAGAACTCTGACCCATTAATCTTTTAGAATGCTGATCAGATCAGTTGGGTGTGTATGACGAACTGAAACTTCTCCATTCACTTCCTGAATGGCTATCATCAGATCACATCACGGTACATCCCTGGCAGAAAACCAAGGCTTCAAATTTACCTCGTTTGTATGAAAATAACACTTGTATCCCTAGACAAAGTTGATGTGTACATTAACCCTGTATATATACAGGGTCACTGGAAATATGACGTATTCCTGCTAAGGGGTCAAAGATGAGGTCAAAACAAATATTTTTTGTCATATAACATTTTCTCAAAAAATTAATAGTTTTTGAGTTAATTGAAATTAAGTACATTTTTACCAAAAGTGCGTTTTCAGACACAAAAATTCAAAATAAAAGATAACTACTCATTCGATTCCGGATTTTTTACTATTTTGGGATAGAAAACAATCTGAATGTTGATAATGAATAAAAAATTTTTTATAAAATACAGTTGTTTATAAAAAAATCAATCCTTAAATGCATTTATTTTTTAATATTTTTCAAAATTTTTAGAAATAGCATCAAATATCTTTAAAAAAATCCAAGTAACTAAGCGTGCATAATATTTTAAAAACATCACCATCTCTTCAGCTTTCAGTTGAGGTATAAAACTTAGTAATAACTTAAATAAAAAATGAGAAATTAAGACTTAACTAAATAGCAGTCCCATTTTATGTAGCAAAAATTTCCTACTTCAAGCGCTTCGAAGGTGGCCGTATTATCCTACTTATATCATAAATGTGAAAGTTTGCTTGTTTGGATGATTGTTAATCAATCACGCAAAACGACTGAACGGATTTGGATGAAATTTGGTACACAGACAGTTTATAAACAGGATTTAAACATAAGAGGATACTATTATCTTGGTTAAAGGTTCCCTAGGGATATTCTCGAATTTAATTGCGAATAAAGTCGCGGGCGGAAGCTAGTTTGCCATAAATGATCGTGCTTACTAAAAATACTTTCGTCCGAGTGAGTTTGGAACAGAATTATTTTCCGCCGATGAGTCAAAATTTTATACAGACAGCATCAAAAATAACCATGCATATCAGCCATTTTTAATGACCCGCTGCTGGGGAACTAGCCTACATTTTGGCTTGTGGATGGATAAAGCGGACGGGCCGTATCCACCACGTGGACCCAATGTGGATTGGTCAGTGTTAACGACTGTAAATGCAGCCAAAACCAAGAGCTCAATGTAAGGTACATTGAGTTAACACCGACCAATCCGCATTGGGCCCACGTGGTGGGTTATGGCCCGTCCGCTTTATCCCAAAAGGAAAGGAAGGCCTGTTCCCCAGCAGCGGGTCATTAAAAATGGCTGGTATGCATGGTTATTTTTGATGCTGTCTGTATAAAATTTTGACTCATCGGCGGAAAATAATTCTGTTTCAAACTCACTCGGACGAAAGTATTTTTAGTAAGCACGATCATTTATGGCAAACTAGCTTCCGCCCGCGACTTTTTCCGCAATTAAATTCGAGAAAATCCCTAGGGAACCTTTAACCAAGATAATAGAATCCTCCTATGTTTAAATCCTGTTTATAAACTGTCTGTGTGCCAAATTTCATCCAAATCCGTTCAGTCGTTTTACGTGATTGATTAACAATCATCCAAACAAGCAAACTTTCACATTTATGATATAAGTAGGATAATACGGCCACCTTCGAAGCGCTTGAAGTAGGAAATTTTTGCTACATAAAATGGGACTGCTATTTAGTTAAGTCTTAATTTCTCATTTTTTATTTAAGTTATTATTAAGTTTTATACCTCAACTGAAAGCTGAATAGATGGTGATGTTTTTAAAATATTATGCACGCTTAGTTACTTGGATTTTTTTAAAGATATTTGATGCTATTTCTAAAAAATCGGAAAAAAAAAAAAAAAAATGCATTTAAGGATTGTTTTTTTTATAAACACCTGTATTTTATGAAAAAAATTTTATTCATTATCAACATTCAGATTGTTTTCTATCCCAAAATAATAAAAAATCCGGAATCAAATGAGTAGTTATCTTTTATTTTAAATTTTTGTGTCTGAAAACGCACTTTTGGTAAAAATGTACTTAATTTCAATTAACTCAAAAACTATTAATTTTTTGAGAAAATGTTATATGACAAAAAATATTTGTTTTGACCTCATCTTTGACCCCTTAGCAGGAATACGTCATATTTCCAGTGACCCTGTATATATAAACATTAACCTTCTTAAAATCCTTACTTCCTTACTAATATTATAAATGCCAAAGTCAGTTACTGAACGCGCATCAACTACTGAACCAATCATCATTAAATTTTGCATACTCGTTGTCAAGGGTAGGTAGTACATAAAAAGACATAGAGTACCTTTCATCCTGAAAAGGTACTCGGTTCCCGAGGTATAGAGAAATAACAGTCTACGCAGACGAGGTCGCGGACGGCCGCTAGTATATAATTGAAATGATTTCTTTAAGTTTCATACATTACATGACGACCTGAGTGGTGCAGTGGTCAACATGCCGCCTACCACGCAAGAGGTCCCGGGTTCGATTCCCGGCCGGGCAGAAATTGAAATGATGAATTTTAATTTCTGTGACGGGTCTGGGTGTTACTATGAATAATAAGTATATATTTAAAAAGTATATAAGTAGTATTATCAGTTGTCTAGCACCCATATTACAAGCTTTGCTTAGTTTGGGGCTAGATGGCGCTGTGTGAAATTGTCCAAGCATTTATTATTATTATTATTAAGGTCGAGTAGGTATATTGCGGTTTTGTATGGATCAGCTGATTTTTTTTCGGGATATCAGAGTTGGCCCCATAGTAAAAGCTTAGTAAAAGTTGCTTGTAATCATAAGTGGAACCACCCCACTGCTGCAAGAACTAAATGATTAAAATTTTAGCATGTATGAGTTCCTAAGTGTTCCTTGTTGACTTGACTATTGAACCCTCGAAACTAAAAGTTTATTATTATATTTTTATTTTTGAACTTTAATAACTAAAGACAGTACACGGACATCCCATTAAAATCACTTAACCTTCCCCTTGGCATATCAAGTGATTTTAATCTCTTTCTCACAGAAAATAGGGGCCAGAATCAAATGTAACTTATTCACTAAAGATATCTTCGCAGAAATGTGAACCCGTTAAGTTTCGTCACAGATTAAAGTATACTACTACTATACATATAATTACCTACGAACACCTAGGGTTGACCATTAACTATTTCTAATAAGTTTAAAATGGTTTTATTGGCGTTAAAGCATGTTATAGAGGTAAATTAAAACATCAATACCGAATATTGTACATACCGAATACCAATATACCGAAGAATAACCAAGGTTTCTAATTCCAAAAATACATGGTTCAAGAAAAATAATTTATCTTAATTTAGTTTAAATGATAATTCTGTTCACATTATGAGCATTTTTAAATCGACAATTCTTTTACCCTACCACTACATTATGACGTCTTTTAACTAACAAGAAAAATGGGCGCAAAAAAACTTGTCAGCTTTATCAGATGGAACGATATTTACTGTTAGTAATTAAGGTTTTGTAAATCAATTGTTTTTCAATCCTAATATTTGTCGGCTGTTTTCTTCTTGAGTGTCACATGTCAACTTGACAGTGTATAAGTGTTGCCATAGTCCATGCAGTTGTCGGCAATCACTCACAGACAAAACATCCTTCTGACGTTTAATGCTAGTCTGTGAATCGTGGAGCAAAGACTGACAGATTGATTGACGTGCCGTGGAGCGACGCGGCACGGCACAATGGTGTGTTTCCGGTTTAAGTCTATGCTCCACGTGCGTTTATGCTTGACAGTTGCAAGTCTATGGACAATTTGATGATAGTTATGGTAAAGCGTATAAAAGCGTTGGTTTTTGTAAATTGTACTCACTTTTGCTCGATCTGTCGTCTGAACTGGTCGTGAAATAAAATATTACTTCTGTCAACATGGTGTATGATTTATAATCAACTCTATCAATTCAGAAGTGCGCGTTTTTTTTTACCACGTGTCACGTTGAACGATCGACGCACATGGCATCCTACTTCGAGAGACGATGACGAAGAACCGAAGAGAGAGCTCCGAGGCGACTGATAATAATACCGACCGAATTATGCGGCTGGACCCATTGCTGGAACAAATTATCAGACTACAGCCACAGCAACATCCAGCGCCCCAAGTCTCCAATGAGGAATGTATTATGCCAGGTACGTCCACTGATATTACCAATGTTACCAATCAATGTTTCCGCCTTAAAACCACAACCTTCTGTTGAAATTAAGGTGCCTGCCGTGCAAAATCAGCAACTTTAAGCGAGTGTACCTCCTACCCACCTTATTCTATCACTGATCAATTTATCTCAACCAGTTAATACCAGTGCAAGTCACAACCCTGTTGTGAGACACGCAGATTTAAGGCTCAGTTATGCGGAAACATTTGTCTCTATCTTTTTATTTACATATGAACAGTATGAAAAATAACCTCACTTCTACACTTTTTTTATTTTTTCCTTTTTTTATCATTATTACAATTATCTTTCTTGAAGAAAAAAGTTATTTGAACAAATTCACAGTACTTTAAAGTGTATTTTGATGTAGAGTTAAATACATTTACGCCAAAAATATGACGCGTTTTTCATGATATTCTGATTTTTTTTTCTCATACAATCATCTGTTAGGTTTATATGCAATGTTATACTTGTAGCTACAACTGTACGTTTTCTATATAAAAAAAAATGGCCCGCGCAAACCATATTTTCCTATCATGGACCTTTAAATACATCTTTGTTACATAATTTGAGAAATAATATAAGTAATTTATGATTTATCGGAAAACCTGAACACGTGCCTGAATTCGTAGGAAATTCTAATGCTATTGTCTGTTCACGCATGTTTGCATCGATTGGAGTCATTGGCGAAGATCTACGGCTGGGATGAGAAAACACCCACCTACCACCACACGACCCGGGTTGCCTGGAAGGGAACGCGTTCGTGGTTTGGACACCAACAAGACATCAGACCTGACGTGGGACGAGTGGATGAAACGTCTTCAAGACTATTCTATTCGTGTCTCCTACATAACTGCGTACCGTGCTGAGTGGGTAATAGACTTTTATTGTAAGAAGCTGGCGGCGGCGCTAGGTTAATCTTGTGTGCTTAATGATATTTGTGTTTTTATAATTTATACATTATCCATTGGTTGAGGCTAGAGGTGGTTAATATAGCATCTAGCGCCATATTATAGCGCGCTATCTGTACATAGCGCACATAGCGCGCTATGTAAGTAGACGCTATGGCGCTATGAATATCGCGCGTGGCAATAAGTAGCGTCGTCGTTGGCCGGACGGGGGCGCGGGCATTCGTTATAGTTAAAAAACATCGCGTGCGCGCTTTTGCTACCAGCCACGTTACGCGCGTTTCTCTCGCAACACGCTAGGTACGAGTATAATATCGCGCGCGACCTTATATTGTGTTAGTTCGATTAGGACTTTTATGACACAACTAGTCAATTAGTTAGTAATATGTAAAAGCTATTTAGCTAAGCAAAGTTAGTTGAACGAGAAATATGGTAAAAACAACCGAATTCCAAAGGTCAATCAATATGGTCGAAAATCGCTTGCACCTGTTTTTTTAACTAGAAAACATTGTCTAGTAATCACAAGTTAGAAAAATGGGTGCAAGCGATTTTCGACCTTATTACGTAACTTATTTTCGAACTTTAGACAGTTCTAAGCCCGAAAAGTATAAGATAAAGTTCATTAGTTTACATTACTGCTTTATTTTATAGATAGATTTTTTAGATAGACTAAAATGTAACGTATTAATAAATAACGTTTTTGTAAAGCGCGCGATCTGTCTAACGAACGACGTGTGAAGTAACGTGTTAAGAAATCTAACGCGCCAGCCAGCCGGCCGCACGCTACCTGATAAATAGCGCGTTATAACATAGCGTATTTAATAGCGCGCTAGAAATCAATAGCATATAGTCTGTAGCGTGCTGTTGCTTTATAGGCGTTATGAACAACTCTAGTTGAGGCAGGGGTTCGTGGTCTCATGGTGCAGGTTGTAAAGATACACGTGTATTATTGAATTATCTTACTGACGCGGCAATCGATTCTTATTTACCCCCAAAAAAACTAGTGAACCCTGAAAATGTATAATATTTGATTGAAAATGAAATTGATTCATTGAAAATAGAGTACAGTCAACGGCACATCAACTTATGGTGCTGTCGTGTGTACAATTCAGTTGTTACATTCGTAGTCCATCTATTTTGTCAATATAGGTCATGTGAATTGAAAAAAAAAAACAATTTAATAATTAGTGTTAATGTCAAAATTAATATAAGTTAATATTAGCTGTACAATTAGAGAAACAACTTACACATCATTTCATTATCATTTGATTCTGTTAGGTTAATTTTACAAGTAAAATATTTCTCAAATGAGTAAAAATATTTTGTTTTAGGCCATTCAAACAGTTTTTGTCTAGATATGGTCAGGTCATGTGTAAGTTCAGTAAGGAATGTGGCAATTTATTAATGATCCTAACACATCTTATGTAACATTTCCTGTTGTAGAGGACAGTCCGCATTCTGGGTAATAATAGTTTTTTTTAATGATGCCTAATATTTCTCATCATATGAAATATATCCCTATGCACAATTAAATATGGATGGGTTTTGACGAATAT
This sequence comes from Agriphila geniculea, assembly GCA_943789525.1. Lineage (NCBI taxonomy): Eukaryota > Metazoa > Arthropoda > Insecta > Lepidoptera > Crambidae > Agriphila > Agriphila geniculea. Next base: position 10,847,635 of record OX038895.1, read on the forward strand.
GCAGCACTCGAAGATATATAATGAAGGAAGAGTTAATAGGTTTAGGTTTGCTTACACGACGTCATAGGTGGAACGTTACATAATTATAATTGGATATAAATGTTTTGTTTAAGTTATAAGACCCCAATATATTAAAGTAAACCGTATTTAAGATTTGAAGCTTATTTGAAGCTACGTTGTCATGATATGCCATCAAAGAGGACTTTTGGTTTATTTGAGTTTTAGTATTTGAGTATTAGTCTTAAAACACATAAGCAAATCTATTTATTTTGGCGCATGTTTTCACTTTCTTATTAATTTTTAATTACGATTCCAATACGAGCTCATTATTATGAAGTATTGTCAGAACATGGTCCATAGGATCTCTATTTTAAAAAGGTATATATTTTTTTTATGTTTATATTATAAAGAATTGGTATTACTACAAATTTTATCGTCAGAGAATAAATTACACTGATGAGTGAGTAGTCACATGAAGTAGGTCGTTAATTATAAATAATAGTGGCCTTAGTTAGTTTAGTTCCTTGTGGACCAACTACCTATATTGTTTTTAACAAGTGATATTTTACTGGAACTTATTTCTTATTTTAATTGATGTGATTAATTTCAATACATTTAAAATGATTATGAAGGATTTTTGTGGCCGTTTTAGCGATTTATCACAATTTATCATGTGAGACAAAGCCAAAAGCTTTGTTAATGTCCAAAAATATACATTATTGTATCAGTATTCTTGAAAGTGTTCTCAATAACATTTTTGTTAAATAAAAAGCTGCTAAGAAAGCTGACTTGCTTTCCCAAAAGCAATTTTGATCTTTAGACAGTAAATTAAATTTTTCTAGAAATTTATAAGTAATGTTATGCGTTGCCTTTTCAAAAATAGCCAGTACTGAAATTATAGCAATGGGTCTGTAATAGTCCATCTCATCCATTTAATTTATTGATATTTAAGGGCTTCCGAGAATATAGCTTTAGTCATTGATAGGTTGACTAATGTCAGATTGAGTTAGTGAACAATACTTATTAAATATTTTTTGTGGGTATTTTATCAACCCGACCGATGTTATGTTATTGAGTGATCTTATAATTTTAAGTATTTCGTCGGCCGGATCCAAAAAATACAAGCTTGCGTCCAACATGGTTTTATATTATTGTCAGATTTTAAATTATTTTGATATGACTGTCATGTTAGCATTAGATTAATTTGCAATATTAGACTAAAAAAAAAATTGCAAATGTCAATGGGATCTGTAATAATTTTATTTTCTATCTTTATTTTTATGCAATTATTATTCCAATCTGGTTGCTCATATGATTTAATTCGATTCCCTGGCGTTTTACAAACATTTTTACTCTATTGTAAACGTGCTTCATTGTCAAGATTAATTAAGATGATTATCAAGATGCATCTTTTAAGAACGGAAGAATACTTACGATATTTAGTTTTTACTGGACTGATTTGACGATAATAGTTATAATATTCGTAAAAAGTTGATAATTTGACATTCCAAAGTCAGCTAGCTGCAGAGTCACTAAGATTATATCAACACCACATTAAAAAGTACTACACAAAAACTAAGCTTCAGACTAGTTTATAGATTTAAATCTAGATTTTGACATTAATCCAGTAACCAACAAATGCACTTCATTTACTTGAATAACGAGCCCAAGCCTAAAATAAGAAAGATACTAAAATATTTATAATAGGAAATAGACTACTGGAACTACCTCACGTTAGTTTTAATTTAATTGCCAATAAAATTAAAAAGATTATACTAGTGAGTAGATTCTAAAGGCATGTATTTTTTTTAAATTAAAACCAAAACTACCATACTGTTTATTTACATAATTCTGGTAATTATCTCAATATTATCTTAATATTATGGTATTATTCAATTATAAAAAAATAGAAATCATAGGAATATACTGATAATTAGTAATCTAATGATTATTAATAAAACTAAACACAATAGTTAATTATAAAAAAAATATTATAGTTCTGTGTGATACTTAATTTTAACAATATAAAATAAAACCTGGATACTTAGTAATCACTTAGTTGAATTAGATTGATTTTAAAATATAATCATAAATTGTTCTTTTTTTTATTAAGAATATAATATTTTATTACAGGAATATAAGATTTATTCGCGGGTTATCTATTTGATATAAATAAGAGTAATGCAATATCACAATATATACATGAATGCTCTGTACATTATACTAAACACTAATTAATAAAAACTTACACTTTTTATAATATTAGAAACATTATTGCTGATTTTGCTTCTTATGAGTGCTACTTTGGTGTGTCCAGTAGTTTCAATCCACCCTGGTGTGTCCGGTGGTTAAATATGGTTATAAACGTGTTAACTGCTTTGGTGTGTCCAGTAGCTTCAATCTACCCTGGTGTGTCCGGTGGCCAAATATGGTTATAAATGCGTTAACTTCCGCGGCATGCGGCCGCGCTTATGGCCTACCATGACTATGTGTCCTCAGTCCTGCGATATGGCATTATATTATGGGGAAACTCAGTGGAAATGAATCGGGCTTTCAAATTTCAAAAAAAAAAGTCTCCGTACAATTTGTGGTGCTGGCTATTTAGACAGTTGCAAACCTTTATGCAAGCTCTTAAATATTCTGCCCTTGCCATGCCTTTATATTAATAAGATTAGTTTATTTGTGAAAAAAAATAGTCCTTTGTTCAAACAGAATCAAGACTTTTACTACAGAGGTAGAGAAGGAACAAATTTACGAATTCCTGGTCAAAGATTGGTATTACATTCAAAAAATTCTTTTTGTATGGCAATACGTATTTACAATAAATTACCAAATAATGTTAAAGAACTACCTGTAACTAAATTTAAAGTAAACTATTTAATATTTTATTAGAAAAGACATATTACTGTGTTAATGACTTCCTTAACGATAAAATTATTGACATTGCACTCTAATTATTTTTTGACATTTACTATTGCTGACATTCCAATATAATAATTTCATTTTATTCTTATTTTAATTTTGTTTTATATTTTTGACATTTTCTATTGCTGATATTCTAATAATTTCATTTCATTCTTATTTTAATTTTGTTTTAAATATTATTTGTTTACCTTAAATTGTATTAAGTATTTGCACGTCGAAACAATCGACAAAATATGCTGGAAAATGTATTTATAACAAATTGTATGTACCATATTTCGGAAATAAATAAAAATAATAACTGCTTTGGTGTGTCCAGCAGTATAAAAAGCTGCTTTGGTGTGTCCAGTAGCTTCTACCCTGGTGTGTCTGGTGGTTAAAGAGATCTGAGAGAGTTTTTCACATATTTGTAATCACTTTGGTACCCATGTTCGGTGAAAAAAAAAAAACGTTGAACGCTATCTTACTTAATAAGACTATAACTAATCTATAATATAAAAATGAATCTCTGAATGTCTTGCTAAGCATAAATCTCGAGATCAGCTGAACCGATTTCGCTAATTCTTTTTTTTTTTGTTTGTTGTGTTTGTTATTATCAGGAGAAGGTTCTTATGAAAAAAAAAATAAAGAAAATTGCGTGAAAAATAAGAAAATTTAAGAATACTGAACCGCCATATAAAATTTAATTTGGACTATAAACTTTTTTTTAATGTAACCTTATGACGTTTGACATAGAATTGACAGACTGCGGGCTGCAAAAAAAAAACTGAATGTCGTTTAAAATTCGAATTAAATATTCATAAATCATAACTGAGACAGGACAACGTCTGTCGGGTCAGCTAGTAATTATTAAAAATACATGATAAATTAATTCCCTACAAAAGATCAATACTTCGTTCTTGTAATATTGTATTTTAGTTTTTCTACATAGATAGATAGATGCTGTGAAAATTACGAGGACGTAATTGTTTATCAGGACGGCCGAATCTATGACATACAATGACAGAGATTCGATCGTGAATAATAATTGTGATGAAAAGAAAAATGTCTTACCTTTAACTTAAATGAGTTTATTTTTGTTTTTTATAATTTCAATATCATTAATGCATGGAATTTAAAAACGTCTGATATTACGAGGACGTAATAATAATTTGTCAGGAAAGGCCGACTGTTAGTAATTAAGGTTTTGTAAATCAATTGTTTTTCAATCCTAATATTTGTCGGCTGTTTTCTTCTTGAGTGTCACATGTCAACTTGACAGTGTATAAGTGTTGCCATAGTCCATGCAGTTGTCGGCAATCACTCACAGACAAAACATCCTTCTGACGTTTAATGCTAGTCTGTGAATCGTGGAGCAAAGACTGACAGATTGATTGACGTGCCGTGGAGCGACGCGGCACGGCACAATGGTGTGTTTCCGGTTTAAGTCTATGCTCCACGTGCGTTTATGCTTGACAGTTGCAAGTCTATGGACAATTTGATGATAGTTATGGTAAAGCGTATAAAAGCGTTGGTTTTTGTAAATTGTACTCACTTTTGCTCGATCTGTCGTCTGAACTGGTCGTGAAATAAAATATTACTTCTGTCAACATGGTGTATGATTTATAATCAACTCTATCATTACAAATATACATATAAGTATATCGTTTCCAGACATTATGTTAACATAGATTAACAAATAAATAACATTATTTAATTAGCTCAAATTTGGTCGGTACCCAACGTATCACACCATTTCTTAATGAATTAATCTACAGGGTTCAAGCTAAATTCAAAATGTAAAGTCATTATTCAGTCTAGGCTGTTACAAAAACTTTGAGACGTAATACTGTGTATTACATCTTATTTATACTGTGGTCTCGTTTATGATAACTCCATCGGTATCCACATTGTAAGTACTTAAGAAGTAATTAATTTCTGTTGACACAAATTACAAAGTTGGATAAGAGCCCGCAAGTTAATTAATTTCCAGATCGAGTGGGCGTTATACGTAATTAGTACGTTTTGGAGAATATTTATGTGATTATAATCATTTGACATTTAGAAGGTATATTTATACCTGCCTTTTACTTCTTTTTAGAAGAACTTTTGTTTAACATTTCATTCTGAGGTTGTTCATTATATGTTATGTTCTTGATTTTTTACTTTCAACAAAGAATTTCTGAGCATGGAAGTATTCAATTATTATGGATTTTATATTATTTTATTTTAGGATATTATTTATATGTTTGATATAATTAGTATAGGTAGGTAATCACTATTAAAATTCGTCTCTATTTACTTTGAGACTAAAATGTGTCCGAGGAAGTTTATATTATTATTATTATTCTGATATTGCAATTTTGACATTATCACATAAAACGATATGTTTATGATTTAATCTTTCCGTATCGAAAAACGGTAAAACACGTTTGTTGTATGGGAGCCCCACACAAATATTTATTTTATTCTGTTTTTAGTATTTGTTGTTATAGCGGCAACAGAAATACATCATCTGGTAAAATTTCAACAGTCTAGCTATCACGGTTCATGAGATACAGCCTGGTGACAGACAGACAGACGGACAGCGGAACCCTAAAATCAAGACGTCTCACTACCCAAATAAAGAATGGTTCAACTATGTACGGAACTCTTTCAATAAATAAGTAGGTTGTTACAAACTTTTAATTACAAACCATAGACTAAAGAACTTCACAGAATAAGACCTTAATTGACTACCATCTAAAGGTTCTAAAGAAAACAAATCCTAGTGGAAGAACATCAATATTCTATCGCCGTTAGAGGTAACTTAGTTGCGATAACTAACTTTAGTTACACTTTCTCGTTACTTGCCTTCCATTTTAACGGTTAATCTGATAAGTTCAACTGTCCGTTCAGTTAGTTGAACTATTTGAGTTTAACGTTGAAATCTTTCCATTGGACTTTTTATTTACTCTTTTTGGTTACATATCGCCATTTTTGAACTAGATTAGATTTTCGTCTACATATCCGAAAAAATGTATTAAAAATTAAAAAAAGTTCTAACGAAACGATATCGTTTTCATTTAATCCTATTTTATATTATAAATATGTAAGTTTGTGGGTTTGGATGTTCTTCAATCACGCAAAAACTATACTATAGGCTATGTGACGTCACATTAAATTAAATATGGCGTCTTCTAAGTTCATACTAAAAATATTTTCTAAAGATGCCGTGTTGGGCATTAGCACAATTCAAATATTTATATTGTTAGCTATTGCACACGGCTTTGCTTGCTTACAGCCAATAACTCGAAATAAATTTATGTATGTTCATCTGTTCCTTCATATATCTCTTCTCTCCACCTATCTACCATTTTCTGTTTTATAAGGCTATCGCCAAACAGCCTGTATTTCAGCCATATACAAAACGCTTTGCAAGTTCAAATATGTTTGACATAACTGCCCTTGTTAGAATTTTGGAATATCTTGAAGACTGGCAACCCTTCTCAGAGAGTTGAGAACTATCATCCTCATAAATTTGTAGTAAGATGTTCTATACCTTTACGAGTATGTTTGATAAATCATTTGTCAGTCGCTCTACAATATGAGTGAAATTCATTACAAGTTAGAAAGCTAATTAATCTTATTTGAATTTATTATAAAACAAAAGACGGCTAAAACATTATGTTAGTATGGGAAAGTGAAATTTTGTCGTTTTTCGACCCATGTTGCTTTGACAAAAATGTTTAGTTTCATTAAAAGAACACATATTAAGTTAATTAAAACGACTATAACTATAAATGACGGTCAACGGTGTAAGTATAAAATATCACCTGTTTAGGTAAAACCGAAGTTCTTGAAAATAAAATATGATTAGGAAAAGTTTCGGCGGGTTTTCCGATCAATCAAGATTGTTCTCCGATATTCCTAGTCATATTTGACATTGTAAGGTAGATAAAAGCTTTGCAAATCGGAGAACAATCTTGATTGATCGGAAAACTCACAAAGATAGCAAAACGCATGCGTAGATATGCATTTATTATTTCCATGATTTACGTTAACAAGAAAGTCTCTTTTCATTACGCCCGTGTAAGTCTTTTAAAAGCTCTAAATTCAGAAATCACTTATATTTTGGGACACAATCAAACTTATTATTTCAAACTCAAACTTATTATCTTGACTTATTATAAAATATTGAAACGTTTAACTGCACACACCTAGGTGCTTGATTAGTTGCAGGCTTTCCTGCAACTACAAATTTCCCATATAAAATTACTCCAACGTTATTTGAGAGGATTCACTTAATATAACACAATATAACATACACTTGTAATTTTAGCAAAAGTTAATTATAGTTTTGCGTTGAACTATTGCATAAACATGATTCCAACCAGGAGCGCTACACCTGAGATACAGTTTATTTCAGTTACTAAGATGTATAGTTTAATGCTACTGCTCCACGTGCGCTAACGTTTACGTTAATGGTAATCCAACTACGCTTTAGCTAAGGCGTTATGTAAGTAAATTTAGTACTGTCGTTTGTAAATTAACACGTTAAAGTCTTGGCCACATCTCCGTAACACCTAGATTAACGGTTTAAGCTATGCGTTAAGACGCAGGTGGAGCCGTAGCATAATAATAACAAGTTTTTAACCGACTTCAACAAAAGGAGGAGGTTCTCAATTCGATTGTATGTTTTTTTTTTATCGTTGTTCGCGCGTATCTTTGACATTTATGGACCGATTTTGATGATTCTTTTTTTGTTCGATTGAGTTTGCTTGCGAGATGGTTTCATTTAATTTTTTTTCAAATCGGTCAAGTAGTTTTCAAGTAATCCTGAAAATACTATGATTTTGCATCAATTACCTTGACGACTTTGTTATTTATGAACCGAATTAGATGAAGTTTTTTGTGTTGGAAAGGGGATACCTTTAGTGTAGTCATTTTAACCGACTACAAAAAAAATAAAGTTCTCAGTTTGACCTGTATATAGTATGTTTCTCCGCGATTATCTCACGTTTGGATGAGCCGATTTTTCTACCTAAATAATATACTTACCTACACTACCTAATACAGAAGGTACTGACACTAAAAATAAACAAATAATTTTTTTTTTAAAAACAAAAAAACCGACTTCAAAAAAAACCTGCCTCTAAAAAGCAAGAAATAATATTCAAATCATTAGATACGCATTATAACGTCTATTGAAGTCGGGTGGGGATTATTAGAATAAAAAAAGGAAGTTGTACTTTCCGTACGTACGTACGGTACGTTCGTACCCCACCCGACTTCAATAGACGTTATAATGCGTATCTAATGATCTGAATATTATTTCTTGCTTTTTAGAGGCAGGTTTTTTTTGAAGTCGGTTTTTTTGTTTTTAAACAATTTTATGAAATTGTATTGCTTTGTTTCCAATAAACTGTTAAGTATTATTATTTTTTCGATAGACGTTTAGTAAGGCTAAGGGATTGACTCTTTTGCTATAATTTTCAATAATAAATTCAAGACATAATTTATTGCAGCAGACTTTACGATAATAAATAGCGAGCGTCCTTTTATATCGCTCGCTAGCTCGGAGCATCTCAATAAGGTTATTTATTTATAGCCCGTGGACGCTTATTAAATATCCCTTTACAGATTTATCTCACCGAATACAGGAAATCAAGTAACCAAGCTTGTCTATGACGTAAATAATATTTCAGTAAATAAGTTAGGTGCGCTTTGAAAGACGTAACGCTGTTAACTATGATGTCTTTGACGTTTATCGTTTGAACTGCTTTAGAAGTTATAAGGTTAATATTATCACCGAAGAGAGACACAAAGTACGTAGTGGCGGACACAGACTAACTATTTTGTGCCAACGACGTGGCAACAGTCAGTAGTTCAACTGAAACTTTGAAACTCTCTTTAACTAACTTCCGCCTGCGACTTCGTCGGTGTGTACATTCGGAATCCCTAGGGAACCTTTGATTGGGATAAAAAGTAGCCTATGTTTTAATCCAGGTTATACACTATCTGTGTGTTAATTTTCATCCAAATCTGTTAAGCTGTTTTTGCGTGATTGAGGAACAGACATCCAAACATCTAAAATTCAAACTTTTACATCCTTACTATAATATTCATCCTTACTTATGCGAAAGTCCGTTTGTTTGTTTGTTACGCCTTTACGTCCTAACTACTGAACCGATCATCATGAAATTTTGCATACACGTTGTCAGGGGTACAGAGAAGGACGTAGGGTACCTTTCATTCCGAAAAAAAGTATAGTTTCCAAGGGATAGCAAATAACCTTTCCACGCAGACGAAGTCCCGGGCGGCCGCTAGTTTATAATATTAATAGGAGTTATGTATCTCGAGTGTAATAGCCGCCAAAGAGGTTAATGTTTTTATTGATTTAAAAAATTAATTTAATACTAAATATCGATGTTATTAATCACACTTTAAGTTTCCATGTGTGATGAAAACTACAGTAATAACGGTGAACTACTTTTACTTTCTTCACAGGAACACACCATGATATTATTAACTAGGTTATAGCAACAATACGTTAGCAGTTTTCCCTAACAATACTTCTCTTCTTGACGGTTGGAAAGTGACTCAGCCCGCAACTGACTTTCGTTGACCGTTCTGCCGCCTATCCCCACCGCTTACCTTCTCCCATTCCACTGCAAATGGCGGGAAACGGCGGAGCCAAGCGTCGGTGTTGCCAAGCTATTAAACTAAAATACTACTATTATTCTTTCAATTTTGATTCGAAATCATAACAATAAAATGGATTAATTACTATCAAACTACAAAACGTCACATTCGTCCATCCTGACCTCGTGCATGTCCTCGTGCACGATCAACTCAATACTATAATAATAACGTCACATTCGGCCGGTTGTATGTTTACTTATATCGCATTCTATTAAATAAATTTAATTGGTTTAACTTTTTGTTATAATTTAATTGCGGATTAATTAATGCTAAAAAGAGAGAATCTACTGAATCTACCACCATTTCACAAAATGGGAGGCCACTCCAAGAAAGAAATGGTGAACGAAAACTTGTAGAGGGTTGTCGACCTCCGTCTTTTATATTTGATAATTTATTTACAAGAGGAACTAACTGTTGTATCTTATCGCACCTAGTATGATCATCAGATCAAAAAGCTTTGATATTTTTAAAAGCCAATAATATTGTGACACAAATATTAACTAAAACATCTTCAAAAAATATTACCATTTTTTCCACAATAAAAAATCTAATAATTTATGCAAGTACAACATTTCTCATTAGTTCTTTCTACTAAATTATGAATTTTATTATAATATTTAACAAGAGATAAGTACAAAAAGTAAATATAACAGTCGAAGTCACGCCGCCGGAGTACCACGAAAGGGTAAACAAATTTAATCACAAATTGTAAACTTTTGACAGATGATTGACTGAAGACCCGACGCACGTGCTGTGAGTGTGACTACCTAACTGAAATTATCAATGATGTCAACTTATTAAACTCACATAAGTCCTACAGTTTCTTACGGTATACAATTTCAATTTGCTAGACCTACTAGGTATGCAAAATGCAAGGTAATCGTATAATGATTAAAGTTGTGTTGCAACAATCATTATATGTATTATTTTTATTTATTTCACAATTCATAGCATGAAGTACCTACTTATTATATTTAATTTAGCTTAACTAGAACTACCAACTTTAACAGGTTCTGAATAAGATTTAAATATAAGTACTTGATAAATCAATGCATAGGAATTCTGGTCAGTATCTATGTTCAACCAGATAATTGCAGCTGAAACCTTATTAGCCGTCGCAGCCTGTCGTCATCGTGTCAAAAAAACCTAAGATCAACCAATAACGGAACCGTCGTTTCTACCATCCAGCCTCGCGTCGCACACCGCGCCACCATCACCTTAGCTAAGTATACCGCATGGGCATCTTGTCAGATGCAATGTTTCTGAAATATATAAAACAATCGACAGTAACCATGCTTAAATCATAGGACAAACGTCTACAAAATAAAACATCAGGGTCAAAAGGAAAAATATTATAATCTACTCACGAAAACTGTTTCATTATGAGATGAGAAAAACTTATTATATGAAATACAAATTCACATTTATAACAAACAATATATAGTTGCATTGTTATTAAAATATTATCATGATAATTTAATTATTTTATTCCACAATTTGTGGTTCTCTTGCATTTTATTATGTAATGTGCTCAGTTAAAGTAATTGTTAATGTCGATACTCGCAGGGCTACCGTTTGCCACTATGTGGACACGGCCTGTCAAGACATATTCAAGGCTACCGTTTGCCACAGTGTGAACACGGCCTGCCAAAACATATATTCAAGCCAAAGCTATCAACCAAGGACACACATGGCCACGTAACCAGTATATTTAGTATACACACGGCCCATAGACGCGACACACTTGGCCGCTTACTGAGTACCACACTTAAGGACACACTTGGTCCATAGACGCAATTTACCTAGTCGCCTAAACACTGCACTTGAGGACAAATGGTTCATATAATAGTAGCTTACACACTGCTTACCTAACATTTTTATGAACATGTTAAAAATGTAACATACTTGTCAAAGAGCAAAGAGTCCTCTTCGAGTTTATTACAAGCTCACCCGTCACAAATGGAATCTGCTAATGCCGCAAATAATTTCTTTGTAAATATTGGTAAGTGCCTGGCTGAAAAAATACAAGCTCAGCCATTGTCAAATAGTCACACCTCTAGTAGCTGTAGTTCTTCACTCTCATCTTTTGTGCTGATGGACACGGACGAAACTGAGATAGAAAATATAATACTGAGTTTAAAAGACGATTGTGCTGTCGGATGGGACAATATTCCAGCCAAAATTATAAAAACTTTTAGGCACATTTTGATTCCTCCTTTAACTTTCATTTTTCGAAAATGCCTGTCAACAGGTATTTTCCCTAAGTGTCTGAAAAAAGCTATTGTTGTCCCTGTTCATAAATCCGGCGATAAAAAACAAGTTACGAATTATAGACCTATCTCTCTATTACCCATTCTGTCTAAAATACTAGAAAAAATCATAAATAAAAGGTTAATTGATTTTTTGGAGGAAAAATCAAGTCTATCGAAAGCGCAGTTTGGATTTAGACCAAAATTATCAACTGCTGATGCGGTTCATCAATTAACCAATCACATAGTGGAAAATCTAGATGAAGGTAGGCACACATTAGGAATCTTCCTAGACCTCGCCAAAGCTTTCGATTCCGTGTCCATCCCTATTCTGCTGCGCAAGCTTGAAAACATAGGTATAAGAGGCACTCAACTAAAATTATTTGAAAGTTATCTGGAGGATCGTACTCAGTGCGTGAGGATTGGCAATGTTATCAGTAATGAGCAAAACAATACATCCTTCGGAATTCCACAAGGAAGCATATTAGGGTCTACCCTTTTCCTGGTCTACATAAACGACCTCTGTAATGTAAAGTTAGATCATGGTTACGTCATAACATATGCTGATGACACTGCTCTCCTTTTTTTCAGCTGAGTCGTCAACAGAAGTATTCAGGTATGCGCAACACGGTTTTAACGTAGTTAATAAATGGCTTCAGGATAATTTACTAACACTCAATGCTGAAAAGACAAGCTTCATGCAATTTTCGTTGCGCAAAACATCGCTAACACCAAATTTCTCAAAACTATACGCTCATTACTGCTCTGATCCATATGATAATAAATGTGTATGCACAGAAATTAAATCAACGGCCGAAATAAAATATTTAGGTGTCATATTAGATGAAACTCTCTCCTTTAAACGACATATAGAAACTCTAACGAGTAGAATACGTAAGATGATATTTGTGTTTAAAAAACTTCGTCATATTGCTGATGAGAAATTATGTAAACAAATTTATTTCGCGCTTTGTGAATCGTTACTGACCTATTGTATTTCTACATGGGGTGGAGCGAATAAGACTTTACTCTTATCTGCTGAAAGAGCCCAGAGAGCGATCCTCAAAGTATCGACTTTTCGTCCCTTCCTTTATCCTACAAAACTTCTTTATAAAAACTGTGGAGTATTAACAGTTAGACAACTCTTTGTACTGAGCATAGTTCTGAAGCAGCACGCAGCCCTGCATTATAGCACTGAGATTACTAACAAAAGACGGAAAGATAAAGTTTGTACTATAAAAGGTGGAAATAATCTTGCTTTTACGAGAAAATTTTACAAGTTTCTAGGACCGTTTCTCTACAATAAATTAAGTGCTAAAATATCGATTTATCCACTTAATTTCATAAACTGCAAAAAGATCCTGAAAGACACTCTCCAAAAGATGACGTATGATGAAACAGAGGAGTTACTTGTAGTATTAAGATGATTAGTTTTAGTATATGTATACTTAGTTGATTAGTTTATTCAGAAATATTAATTCTAATATTATTATATTAATTCTTTAATTATTTTCCCTATTATGTAATACCATAATTATCTCTTCTATAGGCGCATACCGCCTGAAACACAGGATAACCTAGTTCAGGCACAAATAATTTTAATTTACCTAAATAAAACTATATCAGTAATTTTACGAGTAGGTATTCAGAATTCTAATATTATTTAGTATTATGTAGGAACTAATTCCTTACTAATTTGATTATGCATAAGTACTAACCTAGTTTTAAAGCTGACATTGCCCATTGTTATAAATGTGTACAAAATGAAGTTGTGAATAAATGATTTAAATGATTTAAAAAAAAAAAAAATTTAAATGATTTAAAAAAAAATTTTTAAGACTTTATTTTCTCAAACAAATGTATTCAAATTAACCATAATTACACTAGCATCGGATTGCAATATTATAAACTAAGAGATAACCCAGTAAAAGAAGAAGAAGAAGTTGTGTCTTAAAGAAGAACGCAAACTTCATAAAGTCTACTTATTGTTTGACAGATCTTCGTACATGTGTAATTGAGTACTGATTATTTGTGTACCCCAATATATTTACTTAAGGGCCTGTGCACTAATCTAAACAACAACTTAAATAATCGTTGCTGATGACGATTCGAGTATGAAATTAGTAAAATTGCATAATGTAGTCACATAAGCAAGTAATATAAGTATATGACAACCTAGCCTTGTAAACCGCTGGCGCTTCTAGCCAAATTGTACTTGGTTTATCTTTTTTTTTTTCGTTTTACATTTATTTTTAATTGGAATTGAATTGCAATTTATTAAGTAATTATTCATTAATGTTCCTAATGTAGAATGTATGGAATAAATAAATTGTATTGTATTGTATTGCAAACCGCAGGCGCATCTAGCCAAATCTCAGGCGCATCTAGCCCAAATCTCAGGCGCATCTAGCCAAATCTCGGGCGCATCTAGCCAAATCTCAGGCGCATCTAGCCAAATCTTAGGCGCATCTAGCCGAATCTCAGGCGCATCTAGCCGAATCTCAGGCGCATCTAGCCGAATCTCAGGCGCATCTAGCCAAATCTCAGGCGCATCTAGCCAAATTTTAGGCGTATCTAGCCAAATCTCAGGCGCATCTAGCCAAATAGAAGGCGCATCTAGCCAAATAAAAGGCGCACCTAGCCAAATAAAAGGCGCATCTAGCCTTGTAAACTGATGGCGCTTCTAGCCAAACTGGATTTGCATCTAAATACAATACAAACCAATCATTTATTTCCCAGAAAATGGAAGTATACATTGATGACATTATAATATAACAAAATCTGCATATTCTGACTTTGTTAGGTGTGGAAATCTGTCAGTAGCTAGGTGATTATAAAATTTAAATTCGATACTTAACATTAATCATCAATTATTACAACTAATTTTCATTACCCATCATTTCAGTAAATAATTTCAAATCCCAATAAAATAAATGTCAAACTTTAATGTCAAATATGATAAAATGACATTAATAATAATAATTGCCTGCCAATGTTAATTTAATTTACAGTAATAAAATATTAATTGCATCTAGCCAAACCGAAGGCACATCTTCTCAAACCGTAGGCGCATCTAGCCAAACTGAAGGCACATCTTGCCATACTCAAGGCGCATATAGCCTTATAAGCCGCAGGCGCATCTAGCCTAACCGCAGGCTCATCTTACCATATAAAATGAAGGCGCATCTAACCTTATATAATGAAGCACATTAAAACTTAAATATTCATTCATATAAATCTCAAATCTCTTTACCAATCTGGTATCAAAAGTTGCACTTTATAAGTCGAAGGCGCGTTTAGCCTTCAAGCTGAACGTGTCTAGCTTCGAAAGTAAAAGTTGGAAATTTTCATCTATATTAATATTTATTATAATAAATAACCAACAGTTAATAAAATTAAGGCGCATTCAACCTTGTAAAATAAAGGCGCATCTAACCTTATAAAATGAAGGCACGTCTAACCTTAAAAAAAACTTTCCCCGTATAAATTCTCAAACCTCTTCATCATTCTAGTATAAAAACTAACAAAAGTTAGAGGTACCTTAATTAGGTCGAAGGCGCATTTAGCCTTGTCCTAGCCTTACAAACTGAATGTGCATCTAGCCTCGAAAGTCAATGGTATAATAAATTTTCATTAATATAAATATCTAGTATAATTACTTAGGGTTGGGTGAAATATTTAGAATAGTTTCATTTTAGTAATTTTCACTGCATCATCCCTATGTACATAGAAAACCAAAAGTTAACCCTAATTGTAAGCCAAAGACGCATTTAGCCTTGTAAACCGTAGACGCCTAAGGGCGTAGGCCTTGTAAACCAAAGGTGCGTCTATCCTTGTAAACCGAAAGCGCGTCTAGCCTAGTCTCAAAAGTATTAGTAGAAATACCTAAGAGCCGGCTCACTTCAAATAAAATTTTAAAGTAGCAAAATATTTTCTACCAACTACGATTAATTTTAAAAGCGTTATATTTTCTTACAAAACTAAGAAATTACGCCAAATAAGTGTACTTCAAAGTAAACTTACTTCATTCATTTAGGAACACAAAAATGAAATCAAAATTATAATCGTAAACATACCACATATCGAAACCATGTACACCAGATAATTATCTTTCGTATTATTTTATTCATAAAGATAAGTATGTACAGTTTTTAACTGTAAGATCACTTCTGTAAAATCACGCTAATTAATGAAATCGACAATTCTTTATGAACGGCTTCTTAATAGAATAAGAATTAACTTCTTGAACTAAAATAGGAAAACATGGTTTGTGCGGTCATATTTTTATATAAAAAACGTAAAGTTACCACAAAACAAAAACATACGAGAAGCTGAAGAGATTCTCTAGTAGCTACTAGTATTAAATTGCATATAAACCTCACAGATGATTGCAAGAAAAATAAGAATATTATCATAAGGGCTTGGGTAATATTTTTGGCATAAATAATAGCGGAAACGTATAATAATATCAAAAATACGTACTGTGAAGTAGCTTCAATAAGTTTTATTCATAAAAGAGGATTGTGATAAATAAAATGATGATAAAACGCCGAAAAACATCGAAAATGTGCAGAAGTGAGGTTATTTTCCATACTCTTTCCACGTAAAGTAAAAGAGACAAATGTGTTCGTAAAACCTAGCCTTAAGCTATAGCGTCATGGTACTACTAAAACCCTTTTGAAGGTCAACGTAACCTGGTACCAATTCTACAGTAAGTATCACGTTATCCGTCTTATTCTCCGTATCCGTACATCCCCAGGGTACAGTGTCAAGGTCGACTACTAACGACAATTAGAATGCACTTAGAATGGTATGAAATATAAAAAAATAAACTTAATAACCTCTGCGGAACACATTGTCCAAGATAAAAGTTCCTATTTTCATAATTCATTATGTAATGCATTTCCAGAGTTTAAATCACGAAAGTAACAGTTGGGCAGTAAAGATAAAAAAAACATTCATTTCATGACCTCTCTTTATACAATCATGAAAATTACAATTCCAATATCAACGCACTATTTCCATCATGGTGACGACTGAGTGTAGTTTTGTGTGCAGTGTATGCACGGCCGAAGAGTCGCCTCGGCCACGTGCAATGATTGTGAAGTGTTTATGCACTGTCGAAGAGTTGCCTCGACCACGTGCAATGTTTGTGAATAATGGTGTGAATGCACGGCCGAAGAGTCGCCTCGGCCACGTGCAATGATTGTGAAGTGTTTATGCACTGTCGAAGAGTTGCCTCGACCACGTGCAATGTTTGTGAATAATGGTGTGTACGCACGGCCGAAGAGTCGCCTCGGCCACGTGCAATGATTGTGAAGTGTATATGCACTGTCGAAGAGTTGCCTCGACCACGTGCAATGTTTGTGAATAATGGTGTGTATGCACGGCCGAAGAGTAGCCTCGGCCACGTGCAATGAAAAATAGTCATAAATCTCTCGAGTGTATTAAAACTTGAAACTACCCAACTTAATTTCGTAATTTTAGCTCGGTTTAAAACGTTAGAAAAGTAAGAAATTCGTGAGCGTACATACTTTGGTTCTTCCACTGCTGATTTGTGATGAAAACTACAGTAATAACGGTGAACTACTTTTACTTTCTTCACAGGAACACACCATGATATTATTAACTAGGTTATAGCAACAATACGTTAGCAGTTTTCCCTAACAATACTTCTCTTCTTGACGGTTGGAAAGTGACTCAGCCCGCAACTGACTTTCGTTGACCGTTCTGCCGCCTATCCCCACCGCTTACCTTCTCCCATTCCACTGCAAATGGCGGGAAACGGCGGAGCCAAGCGTCGGTGTTGCCAAGCTATTAAACTAAAATACTACTATTATTCTTTCAATTTTGATTCGAAATCATAACAATAAAATGGATTAATTACTATCAAACTACAAAACGTCACACATGCTTCATAAAAAAATCAATGACTAAATATTTAAAAAGTTACCTGACTTAACATCTTGCTGTCAGCCATTTTAAATACAATTTAAAATTCTAAAAAGCGGATGTCGGCGAGCATGTCAGTTGAATTTTATTAAAAACCGGATTGAAAATCAAAGTCTTTGTTGGTTCAGTCAAATGGATCCGCCCATACGAAAACTATGGCCCAAAATAAATAACAGTGTCAAAGTTGAAAAACAGTGAAAAACTTTGTACGTTGCTTTTCCATTTTGGTGTTAAAAGTGTCAAGCGGTTTTATCGAAATAATTTTTCAGAAACATTTTTATTGTATTGAAAGTTGAAGTTCTCTTTACAGGGGTAGGTGGCGCTGTATAAATGTAAAAACAAAAATACATTAAGAGCTCAACAAGAATTTGATTCGTTTTCGATAGTTGCTGTTTTTTGTTGTACACGTACACATCTAATTCTTTAAAGTCATAAATGTCATTTTCTTAATTTTACAGTAGAGCACATTCAAGTTTTTTTTTGTTATAACTGTGTTTGTTGCACTAATGCTATAATGACAGTGGCGTCGTCTACCGCACAGTTGTCGAATTAAAAAAAACCGGCTAAGTGCGTGTCGGGCTACGCGCCGTAGGGTTCCGTAGTTACCTTATATTATACCATATTTAATATACTAATACCACCTATCATTTTTCGTATGCAAAAATAACTTTGTTTTTCACAGTGTTGGTATGCATGACAAAGTTATATTTGCGGTTTTGGAAAATGTGCTATATCTCAAAAACTAATTACTATATCTCGTTCAAACTAATTTTCGTTGAAAGTGTTTATTACGATCTACAGCATATATTTATTTTAGATTTTTCACTCTCTTATTTCAATAGTTAAAGGAGGGACACACATTTTACCACTTTGGCAGTGTATATCTTTCAAACGGTTGACTTTGAGAAAAAGTTGTCTTAAGAACCTTAATGTCATTTTTAAAGACCTATCTATAAACACCCAACATGTATTGGTTTGAAGAAAAACATTTTTTTCAGTTTCAATTCCATGTATGGAGAGCCCCCCCTTAATCTTTTATTTTTTTATTTTTGTATTAAATTCGTTAAGCGATTAACAGAATACATCTACTTACCAAGTTTCAACTGTGTAGTCTTAATACTTTCGGAATAAAGTGGCTGTGACATACGGACAGGCAGACAGACAGACAGACGTGACGAATCTATAAGGGTTCCGTTTTTTGCCATTTAGGCTACGGAACCCTAAAAAACGATCTTTAAGCACTCAATAGATTCGTATAAAAGGAAAGTTGTGGCATAGTGAACTCAATTTTAGATTTTATTGCATTCGTAGAATAATAACACCTAGAACGATAGTTCTCTACAAAGCGCTCTGTCAAAAGTGAGGCAACTAAAACAGCCAAAATGGCCCCGTTTTCAGGTTTTTAATCTCCATCATTACCTGATCATACCGAATAAGTACAAAACAGTTTCAATTTTCCTTTATTTATTAGATTAGTTACTATATTTTTGGGTTTTAATTACGATTAGGTAACGTATGAAGAATATAAATCTGAATACTAAGCCATTCTGGCTTGGTATTAGTTGCATCACTTTGCATACAAGGACACGGTTTCTAGGTGTTATTATTCTAAGATTGCATCTAAGTACTTTATAAAATAATGTATGGATACGATACGACGCGACAGTTATAATAATGAAATAATAATTTGAATCAAAAATAAAACACCGTAATTCACGGAGGCAAGAGTATTGTATTATAACTTCGCACTATTTCAGTATAGTTAAAAGTATAGCCTTGACTTAAACGTGACTTTTTTTCTAATAGCAGTAATTCTATAGCCTTGAGCTACCCAACGTTCTTATATAAATTAATTAACTAAGTCCTGAGTGGCGTCGTATCAACACTAATTACTTGCTAGACC
This sequence comes from Agriphila geniculea, assembly GCA_943789525.1. Lineage (NCBI taxonomy): Eukaryota > Metazoa > Arthropoda > Insecta > Lepidoptera > Crambidae > Agriphila > Agriphila geniculea. The sequence goes on from OX038895.1 coordinate 10,867,324, forward strand.
GTTTTTTTACAACGTTTTACTGCTAAGGTTGCATGAAAGTCACCTCACAGTGGGGCAAATACGTAAAGGGGAAACCGTATTTATATCGTCTTGATGAAAAATGACAATATTCTTCTCCTAAGAGATTGTTCTTGCTGCGACTAAATCCGCTTTATGAGATGTTCTAAAAATTGACCCAGAAATCGATACGAAGAATAATAATAGTTTCTTCATATCGATTTCTAGGTTAGATATTACTTAGTAGGTTATTTGCTACACGTTACATTTCATGCTTGAGCTCCGTTAGCCAGCCGGGATCGAACCTGGGTCCAGAGATGGCGATGTATTGCCTACATTATAGTTTTGGAATGTTCTCATCAAAGCCATTCATTTGATACCCATACTGTATTGGATAATTTTTTCACAATACGAAATGATGTCATGCTACCGAAATATTTACTTATTTTAATCTATAGCCAGTATCCTTCGGGGTAATGTAAGGATTGTAATGATACTTCACACATCCAAATAGAATAGAACAACACTTCTTTTTTCGGTAGTCGTGTAGTAACTAAAAAGTTATTGTTTAATTACAAGCTAATTACAAGTAACATTATTCACTAAAATATTACTTTATTTTATCGAAACATATTACTTTGTACTCGTCAAACATTGACTGAGCCCGCATGACCGTTATAATTAGATAGACGCCACTTAGTGACCTCTTGTTTAACTTTGGACTTGTTAAAGTCCATTGTGAAGTTCGTCATATAAGTACCTCTTCATTATAAACTTAGGAAGCTGTATAGAGAGTTGCATCCTTTATTTAGAGGTCTCATACTTTTTTTTTGATAAAAAGCAGCTGTTAACATATCCTAGAAACAAAAAAGAGTGAAAATGACTCGGAAATGAACACTTTCGCAAGGGTCGGTCATGGAATGGGTGACCAAAAAAAATATAATTTCGAGCTTCTCCGTACTTTGGAAGGTGCGTGATTGGTCAAGGCGACAATAGCAGTCATTACTGAATTGGCCTTTGTATTAGCACTAATTGGACACGAAAACTGAAAAAAAAACTACCACCATGAGTTGATGCCAATTGTTTACGTAACCGTAAACTATCGGATATACTGCTCACAGTCAATACGAGTGAAAGAGAGAAAACGATAGTTATAATTATAATATTTATTACTGTTATTTACTAACATAGTTTTTTAGGTAAATTTTTGTAACTGACACTATGGACATTGATTCTGAAATAAATTTACGCAACCGTATAATTATTATTATTATATTACGGTTGCGTAAACGGTTTGCATCAACTCATGGTAGGGTCACTAGGTCGGTGATTAGGTAGTAAACTTCGATCTTCCGCCATGAAGTATTTTTTTTTCGCAAACCCTTTCGATTTTATCGGTGATTCCCTGGGGGTTCGCGAACTACACTTTGAGAAGTATTGCTCTTAGAGGTAGCACCTACTCGTTGCGAAAGTCCCATCCATCATAGTTCACTCGAAAGGATTCAATTAAATTTGCCGATAGACATTTATAAGAAAGTTTTGAGACGGCTCTCCGGAGAAATACGCTGAAAGTACTCAAAGATGACTTATATAATGACGAAGTATATGATGGTAATATGGCGTGAGAAAACGGGGTGAAAGTTTTAGAGGTGGTGTCTTTAAGAGGAAGAATAGATGTCAGATAATTATAGAGTTCTTAGTTTCCGCACCACAAAAGGAAAAAGAAATCCAAGGGTAATTCGTTTTTCGTCCGTCAGCTGTGCCTGTCAAGCGATTTTTACTCTGGAACGTCTGTGGAGGTAGTTTGTTTTAAATCTGTATATAATATATAAAATATATTAATTTCTTCACAAGGTATGTAAAATTAAACAATGTGCTGGATAAACCTTTTAAGTATAAAGATACTTGTGCCAGGAATATCTGCTCTTCCATCATACTTTTACCAAAGAAAATATACACTAACGCGAAAAGAAGCGACACCTGAGCATGGGTGCTGTAAAATTGCTCGCGGCTATGTGTGAGTGCGCCGGACGATCGCGGGGGTGCCGTGACGCCATCGGGGCGAGGAATCTCCTCCGCGGAGGCACGCGCTATCAGGCTTGCCTAGTTCGCTCGCACCGCGCAATAGTACATACATTACAGGCAAGTATGTACGACAAACTAGAGTGATATGTGTCGGCAGTCGGGCTTTAATCTTTCATCATTCAGGTAATGTAATTTGCTTTTCGTACAATTCAATACAGGGCATATTATTGCTTTTCTCAAGAAATGCGAGGGAATTAATTGTATATTGTACATTAAGAGGTGATGTGGTAATTGCACTTTCTTCCGAGTGACACATAGTGCTTTAAAATAAAATAAATAAGTATTTAAAATATTAATGAATTAAAATAGTAACAATAATTATGGCGTCTTGTCTTTCACCCCGGAGACTCCATACAACCACCCCGAACTACATATCTATATTACACAGACACTGCACAGAATGACGTTTTTGTACTTTTGTATAGTGAAATATTAAAAACTCGCACTTGACCGTTTTTTGACATTTCATTTAATACCTCTCATCTACCTCCGGAGTTTTTCAGGGGGGGTCAAAAATACTTTATTTTTTGGCTCCGTTTCCGAAACGCACCGTTTCCGAAATTTCCGAACTTTCCAATTTTCTAATTAAACTAAATAAATCTAAAATAACAACTGAATTAATACCAATATACGAGCGGTAATCCGTAAAAAGCATTTAATTTCTAATGAACTGTACGTGCGGAACTTAATTTTAAAAATAAGTAATTGCTGAAGTTGATATTATAATAAGAATAACGATTCGGGCAAACGAAATATAAACCTTGAAATTAAGAAATCATATAACTATTATTCTAAGTATAACTTTTGATCCATATAATTGTAATGCATTTAAATTAATATAAAATCAATACAAATATATTTCATCAAACTTTCGTTTTATTATTTAGTTGCGTTAATATCTAATGATGCTAATAGCCAACCCTATCACAAGTCGTGACGCGTATGACGTAGCCGCCGCCAGACTGGCGCCAAGCTCACACATACAGGGAGTGACGCCGCTGTGCTTTTACTTTATACCTATGATAATATAACATTACATACTATCTGTGTGTGCGTAATTGTGTGTGTGTGTGTGTGTGTACGTATGATTGTGCTATTACGTAGACTGTAAAAGCTCTGTCTCTTCATATGTTATATAGGGTTATTAACCAATTTTTTAAAATACTTTTACACTCATGGTAAGGTTTTGTCAAAATGTCCAGTACTTTATTTACTCTATTATATATAGTTGCAGAATTACTTTTAAATTGTTTTAGTTTAAAGTAAGTGACGTCACCGTTGAAACGGAAACAATGTTTGCCCCTTGAATGCTATTCACAATAAATTTGTTTCTGTTCCCTTAGCACGAACAGCTATCGAGAAAAATAACGCGCGTAAAGGTACTCGATAAGAAATTTCATTTCGCTTTACGGCAATAGATGGCGCTGTACAAATTTCCCATAAAAAATTACTCTATCGAATGGTTTTTTGCGCGTTATTTTGTTCGATAGCTGTTTGTACTAAGGGTACTGATATACCAAATCACCTTTTGTTAGTTATCATCAAAAACATTTGAATTCAATTCATTTCAATTCATTTATTGATTCATAAACATGGGTATTATAATATTTTAGGTACAGAGTAAAACACTAAAATAGATGAAGAATGTGTATTCACTCGGACGTGCTCTTCGAAGTTCTTAACTCACTCTAATTAAGAGTTGATAAATACACTCGCGAGCAAAACCAAGTAGTACAGAGGTCTATTTTCATATAAACGAGGTAACTTTGAAGCTTTGGTTCTACGTCCAGGATTAAACGGAGAGTGATTTGATAAAGGCCATTCAAAAAATAAATGGAGGAGGCCCAGATCGCTAAATAAATCCAATAGATTAGAAGAGTCGTTTACATCAGAAACTGTACGAACTTTTTAGTGTTGTAATTTTCCATATTACTTTTGATCTTAGCTTAATTTTTTTTAAGTTCAACCCTGAGCTAAACAACTCTTCTAATCCATTGGGTTTCTTTAGTAATCTGAGCCTCCTCCATTTACTTTTTGAATGGCCATCATCAAATCACACCCCGTTTAATCCTAGGTGAAGAATCAAAGCTTCAAAGTAACCTCGTTTGTATAAAAATAGGCCTCGGTTAAATATTTTTGCTCGCGAGTGTATTATGAAAACAATTCCGCGCGGACAGAGTGGGCAGTTTGTCAAACCTCTGGCCTCAAGTGTCCGTAGGAAAATAATTAGCTAACCGCAATCGGTAATGAGTTAGTGACAATAACTCTCCGCAAACAGATTATAATACAATGTACAATAAAGATTTATAAAAAAAATAAATAACAAAGAAGAGCAGGACACATAAAAGCAATTTTCTATCAAGTCGTGTACCTGATATTAGCTGTCGATGGTCATCCATCAAGTAGTTGACGGGCTTCTATATAGTCCATAGACAACAAGTCGTTTATAACACTCCTAATACTTAGGGAAAGAAAACTTTATTAATCTTTTTTATTAACGTAACTGTAATTAGTAGTTTTGGGTTTTTGTTCGAAAAACGATTAAGATTCGGTTAGCAGAACTAATTTTGTGGTAACAAATTTAGGAATAATCCCTATTAAGCTACCATTCCTACTCCGGCTTGATACTCAGTTACTGGCATTAAGAAAATATTAAACAAAAATCTTAAAAACTTTATGATAAAGTTAAGTATTTGAATATGAAACCTTACTTAAACCGTGCTTAGGAATAAGAACTTATTTTTCTTTTTTGTTTTTAATTAAAAAGCTAGCTTACAAGGACTTTTTATGTGTCTGGTAGGGCTTAATAACTTGGTTAGGATAATCCCTTTCTTGCTAAATTAGTTTAATTACGCTTAAGCCCTAAAATTATTTACTGTACTACAAGCCCGTTACAAGGTTATCTACGAATTTCGTAGACGTTACGACGTAGCAAATATGTTTTTCATAGCAAAATGCTACGATATGCTTTAATAAATCATATTTAATTTTAATGCTTGTTCAAAGGTTCTTATAATTAATAACTTAAGGTTTAATTTTAAAATGGAACAGTTTATCCTTGAAATTATTCGTATAGTAAATAACATAATTGAAACTAACTAGAACTAATGAGGGTTTTAATTCAATATAATGAAAATTTGAATACTAAGTTATCTATTAAGATAACTATAATATATATAAACTATTAAGTTTATCATACATTTGAATACAACTTACTGAAATGCGTGTTGCTATTAAATTAATAATAGGTATCGACTTTTTTATGCAGTTGATTAGCTAGCTAGAGAATTATCCTGAAACGTATCAAAATATTATGTTACAAATTACAGTGTTTTGACTAATATTGACAAGGATCGAGAAAGATTTTGTGCTAGACAAATAGGCCCCAGTGTATAAGCAAAGAAATCGAAATCTCATAGTAAGAAATATTATTTTCTTTGTCAATGGAAGGAAAAACAAAATGTTTTTAAACGTTGTATTCGTTACGTCTTAACGAAAAATCGCAAAATGTTGTATTCGTTACGACATAACGAAAAATTTTCTGAAAGGTATATAAATTATTAAGATGTTTTAAACAAACCTTAGTGGCCACTTTTAACACTTATGTTAGCTTTAGCTTGCAAATTTTTAGTTGTAAGATTACGTTATCAGCGAGTGTTTTTAATTACGGGGGCTTGACTTAGTATAACCAATTGCCAACTAAGTATTGAACTAAAATTTAAATACTACATAGTTAAAACGTTTAGCAGATTTTGAACTAGATTAGTATTAATTTTCATGTTTTATAATTATAGAAAACAATAATAGTTTTCTTATTTTTCGACAGAACAATTACGTTACGATTTGAATGTGAGAATTTTGAACGTTTAACTTAGAATAGAAGTAATATTGACCAAATTGATGAATGGGTGTTGTTTACTAACTAAACGTTAATGTCTGAGCATAAATAATTACCTTACAGACAGCACGTAAATATCCCAGCTTTCTAACAAATACCTTCCATTGTTTTCGTCACAGTACATATATCTAGAGACTTATGCCTTCTATTTGTCATCCTGAATCTAACAATGGTCACCAAGCCATTATGTATTATATGTATGTCATATAAGAGTAATGGTGTGGCTGTCTAGCTTAGAGGTCGAAATTAGAATATGTTTAAGCTAAATGAAAAGGGACTGTCGAGACAGAGTAGGTATAACACATGTCATTAAAAAAACCACAGAACAAAAAAAAAAGTTCTGTGAAAGAAACCTAATAGCCAACAAAAGATATCTGCCATTACACTATTTATGTTCAAAACTACTTTTTATTTACCATCTATTTGTCTATTAAAAATGGTTTATTTTTCAAAAAAATCTATAAGGCAACCAAGTTAGTGTACTTGCTCCACTCATAGAGGAAATAATCACCGTATAATTGATTATACAATTGTATAATGGACGTCAGTGACTTGCTATTTGATACCTATATCAGTACACATAGCACAAACAACTATCAAGAAAAAAACGTGCCTAAAAAAATTCGATAGAGTAATTTTGTATGGGGATTTTGTACACGCCATTTATCGCCGAAAAGTGAAATGATTTTTTCCATAGATAATTACTCCTCTGTAGTCTAGTGGTTCGCCCACCCCTATAAGACGCAGGGGTCCCGGGTTTGATTCCCAGTTGGGGTATAATTTGTACTTGGTTTGGTTGGTGGTAGGGCTTATTTCAAGTCCGCCTGACTAGCTATCACCATCTTACCTAAGTCTGACGCCATAACAGCAATTTAAAAATTGTTGTGTTCCGGCAGTTAGAGGTAAGATAGCCAGTTCCTCAGTGATGAGGATTCCGGGTGTAGTGAGCTTCCATCTTCGGCCTTATCTTCACTTAATATCTCAGGTGAGATGAAGGCCAAGTACTACCACGTTGTGCATTAAAAAAAACTCTATCGAGTACTTTTACGCGCTTTTTTTTCTCGATAGATGTTCGGGATACCCAAATAGGACCTTTTATTATTATTCGTTTAACAGTTTAAAGAGAACTAGTGAAATGAAACAGAGAAATACCTAACTTATAATCACTCCTAAAGAAAGCCAATTGTATTCTAGCCTTTCTGACTATTTGTTTAAGTATTACAATGCCTTAACAGATGTAGAGAAAGTTTTGATACTTCCTCGGTTGTGGATTTCCTTTATAAATGTATCTGTAACTGTCACTCCCATACACACGCTTTGAAATGTATTCGACTCTTATGCGAGTTCTGTTTAACTTTGCATTTTGCGTAATGGAGTGTGTTTTGGGCATCGTATTTTGAATATTTTTACTCCATTCAATGGATGGGTTTTTCAATATTTGATTAAAAGGTTTTATATTTTATCTGTAATACTGACAATTTAACGAATGAATAGTATTACTTGGATCACGAGTCTATCGGTCATAGTTCAACTTAATTGATAAAATTAGGTACATAAATAATGTTCAAGCCAAGTATGAAGCGCTCATGGCGGAGCTTGATAGACTGATCGTACTCGATCACGTTTGTTAAGTGACGCTCGGTCCGACTAGGTGTCAGATGGGTGACCGTTAAGTGGTATTACAACTGAGCGCTTCCGTGCTTCGGAGCGCACGTTAAACCGTCGGTCCCGGCTGTTGTCAACTGATAACAGTCGTTAAGCCATTTTAGAGGCCTTGCAGGCGGCTTAATAAACTCTAACACCAGGGGTGGCCACTAATCCTCATACGATAAGAAGAAGACATTGAATAAATAAACTTTTACTCTGAAACTGACATAAACATGACCTATAAGAACAATGGAAAAGCAAATGTGGAGCCCCCAGATCAAGTTATACTGGTCATACTTAAAATACTGACAACCCCAAAGAAAAAAAAATAACACCCACCTTTTGCTTCTGAAAAGGACAGAAAGCTTAATTTCAGGTCTCATGTCGCAAATTAAACTCGGCATACGGCAGTTATTATTTTTTTAACATTCCCTAAGCCCTTTGCCTCTCGTTACCTTTTTTTTTTATTTTTTTTTTTTTATTTATTTATTAGGAAACTCAACAGCTTCTTTGCTACAATCATGCTTAAAATATAAACTTAAAAATTACACTTAGCCAATAACAGAGTTTCACCGCATGTTACAGTTATAAATTCCACAGGCAAACTGTTTAAAAGAGAAATGAGGTAGGATATAATAAAAAAAGGAGACTAATATACAAACTGAATTAGGCAAGAAGTATGGTTGGCAGAATTCATTCCTTTTAAATTTTTAAGTTATAATTATGAACATAAACAGAGACAAAACAAAACAAAAACAAAAAAAAAAAAAATACATAAAACACTATGAAACAAATATCATGCAACAATATAAATAAATAAATATATGCTTCACGTGACTGTCCAAAATGTAGCAAGTATGCTACAATGTAGTAAGTATGCTACACTTTAGACAGTTTTGAGATAAGTGCACGCTTGAAACCTTGCTTGGACAAATGGAATATATCGACATCGTGAAATTTATCATTGTATAGTTTGGATAGGCGAGTCATGACAGCATTCTTACCATAGTTCGTACGATGTCTAGGCACAGATAGAAGGGGGGTTTTTCTTGTGCGGTACCTCGGAGTGCAGAACCTAATGGTGGCGAGTAGGTTAGCACTGTTCAGGTGATTATGAAGGATATCATGTAAAAGGCACATATCAAGTAATTCGCGACGAGATTTAAGCGGTAACATTTCGTATTTAAGGCAGTCCTCCTCATACGTGCCACGGCGCGCACGGGTCTTGAAAGAGAGGTGTTTTATGAAGAGTCGTTGTATCCTTTCCAGTCTGTTTGTATATATGGCATACTGCGGCGACCAAATTGGACTGCCATATTCAAGAATACTACGACAGTAAGCATAATATATAGTTTTCAGACTTTGAACCTTTTTGAAGGGTTTGCATGTCCTTATGATAAAACCAAGGTTGCGGTATGACCTGTTAACTATACTATTGATGTGTTCAGAAAACAACATTTTAGAATCCAAAAGAATTCCTAGGTCCTTAACAACTTCTGTTCTTTTGATTAACACACCATTAAAGTGATACGGATAAAGGATTTTATTTTTCTTGCGAGTGAAACTGATGCATTGACATTTGTTTATATTTACAGTGATATTATTACGAGTGTAATATGAGAACAAGTTATCTAAATCACGCTGAATGAGTTCACAATCTTGAAGAGAAGCTATTTTTAAGAACACTTTTTTATCATCAGCGTATAGTAGATGGTTTGAATACCTAAAGCATTGGTTGATGTCATGGATGTACGCACAGTAGAACAAAGGACCGAGATGTGATCCTTGAGGAACACCGGATGGGATTGAAATAAAATCAGACTTAAAACCACAAATGACAACGGCCTGCATGCGGTTCGAGAGATAAGAGGTGACCCATCTCAACAGATCGCCTCGAATTCCCAGCTCATACAATTTACGAAGGAGAATGATGTGATCTACACGATCGAAAGCTTTTTCAAAATCCGTGTAGATCACATCAACCTGTCCGCATTCCTCCATTTCACAAAGAACATAGTTACTGAATTCAGCCAAATTAGATATAGTCGATTTTCGCTTAAGAAAACCGTGCTGATGGTGTGAGATGCCTTTTGTAATTATATGATAGATCTTGTCATATACAAACCTTTCCATCATCTTACTTAGGGTATTCAAAATAGAAATAGGGCGATAGTTAGTTATCTCCACTTTTGAACCCTTTTTATGAATAGGTACAATGTACGCTTTTTTCCAATCTGTTGGAAAGACACCCTGCTTCAATGACAAGTTGAACAGCACGGAAATAGGGTAGGCCAATGATTCAGCGCAACCACGCAAAAACACAAGTCCCACCCCATCACATCCGGGGCCCTTAGATGTATCCAGTGTTTTAAGCATAGTCAGAACTTCGTCTACGGAAACAGTAAGATTAGTAATTGTGTCCCCAGAGCAGTGTATGTCATCATTGCATGTGAAGGTAGGGTTAGATGAACAAGATGTAGCAAACATGCTACTGAAATAATTATTAAATTCTGCACATATAGCCTGACCCTCTGCAATGGAATTACCCTGGTAAGTGAACTGTTTGGGGTATTGGGAACCGCCGCGTTTGGATTTAACGTACGACCAGAAGGCCTTAGGTGCATTACGAATCCCCTCCTCAATACCAGAGACATACTTATTAAAACACTGATTTTCTAGTGACCATTCACGAGCACGAAGCCTGGCAAACTCATCGTAGTCACGGGGATTTTTATAACGTTTCCATTTTTTATGCAATTTAGTTTTTTCCCGTATTACTTTGAGCAAGGCAGAGTTATACCATATGGGATATTTTTTATTTTTCGTGTTTGAGCTTTTTAAGGGTATAAACATGTTAAAACATACTTCTAGCCTTTCATACAACATACATAGTGCTTCGTCTATAGAGACATCACTTAAAATACTATCCCAGTCAGTTTTTTTAAAATGGCTATTTATGGCTGCATAGTCGCATTTACCAAAATTACGTCGAGATTGAACGGTTTCCACGAAGGGTGTAACGAGTAAATCTGTAATGTCAATGAACAAAGATGGGTGGTATTTGTCCTCCGATAGAAGAGGGAAAGACGATCTTGAGACTTTCGTATTAACGTTACAAAAGACTAGGTCCAAAGTGCGTTCTTTACTATTTAAAATGTAATTAAATTGGTTTAATCCCGAGTACGTCATGTTTTCTACAAAAGAGAGTGCGGCATCCTGCATATCTACACCCACGTTACGGACTAGCTCATAGTGACAGTCCTGCCACTTAAGGCATGGGAGATTAAAATCTCCTACCACTAAGCACGTATCATTGGGGTGCCGCTCAGTTAACGAAATTACAAAATTATTCACTTCATCTAATTGTGAAGGAATGTCACGTGGTTCCGGAGGAATATAAACTAAAACTATATTTAAGTTAAACTCAGTTCCAATTTCGCATGCAGGTAGTGTTATACATAGCAACTCGGTGTTGTGATTAGAAAAGAAACTATGGTTTTGTTTCACTCCATACCCTGTCTTGACGCATGCCATTATTCCACCGCCACTTGTTTTCTGTGTCTGCGCTAAATTACGATCCAGGCGGATGACGTCATACCGCTTATCGCACAGTTCAGAGTTAAAAATGTCATCCTGCAGCCATGTTTCGGTGAATAAAATAACGTCATAACTATAACTAGCAATCTGATTGTAAAGATCCAAGCATTTTGTTCTAAGTCCACGCACGTTTTGGTAGTACATTGTTAATTTTTTATCATTAGGACGCATTGTAAAAATTATCAACCAGCGATACTACGATAATCAATAAAATTGCTTTATTATAGCTATGAAATCGAATATAATATAAGGTTAAAAGTATTTCTGTTTCAAAAGTTCTATTGTTAGTTTTAGGGTACGTTGATTGTATCATAAGTTTTCTATAAGGAAATATCCAGGTAGAATAAATAAGTATAAGTTTCAGTATATAAATGGTTTTATTTATTTTCTTACAGTATAGAACTGTTGACATGCTTAACAACTGTAGTCCTCCCATAGTCCAACATTTGCAAAATACATGAAATAGCATGCGATATATATATATTTTTTGTGTATATAAGTAAGTAAATGTAAATGAATCACCAGCCATAGTCTTATTAGTGTTATAATATTTTTTTGAGAACAATAAACAATTAAACAACAGACAATGAAGTGCGAGGTCAATAAATATACAATTTGTTGATATTGAACCGTTAACATGCAATTTATAAAATAGATTTCTGTAACATAATAATATAAAGGTTCTGAATTGTGTTACTAATAAACTTAACATATAATTTATCCATACCTTGAAATTTAGACAGTTATAGTAGGAACAATTTGACAAGAATTTTAAGCCACTGTTTACCATAATGCATTTATTTGCATATTTTAATTAAGTCCCTTCATATCTCGTACTTTTCACGTGTATGAGGAAAAAAATAGGCAAGAATGAGTTGTTTGGAGCACTAATAAGGTTTTAATCCATTTTTAACATATTCGAAGGTTTCACGCTTTAAGCACACCTTCACAGCGAAATCGTACCAGTGGCACCGCGGTAGTTCCGCCATAGTTCCGCTATGAGTTGTTGAAGTGAAAACTTCTTTAGCGGCGTTGTACACATTTTTTGTAATGGCGAAAAAATGTTAAACTCGCGTCAGTCAGGGTCACGTGACCCTGCTCGAAAATTCGTAAGACGGATGTAGCGTAGACAGCCGGCGGCGGAAGTATTTTGGCGTTCGGCGGGTTGATTTTTCTTAGAGATAAAGTTTTTAATGTAATAAAAATTGTCATGTTTGTGTACGATAGCGCAATAAATAAATATTGTATTCTACCTCATAAATGATAGTACTTTTATACTGATAATTAAAACAATTCGTGCAAAATTATTCACTAACCATTCCAAAATATCAAAAATGCACAACGTTTAAATTCAAGTTTTCACTTCTGCCGGCACTCCCGGAGTGCAACTCGAATTTTTTTTCATGAGGATCACATCTACGTAGCTGTTTCGCGTCATTATGCTTTCACGTGTGTCAACGGTCGGAGCCGTTTGCGTGGAATCTATGCATTAGAACAGACTGCTCGCATTTGTTTCGCGCTTCGAACTTATGGCGGCACCTATTGCGGTGTTCCGCGGGCGGAGGTGTGCTACTCAGGCATCATGAATGCTTGATAGTACAGTACAAAATGAAATTTTGAAAATTAGGTGTAAATAATGTTTATATTGACGCTTTGACGGAAGCGCTCATGGGGGAACTTGACAGACTGATCGTACTCGATCACGTTTGTTAAGCAACGCTCGATCCGGTCAGGTGTCGGATGGGTGACCGTTAAGTGGCATTACAAGTGAGCGCTTTCGTGCTTTGGAGGGCATGTTAAACCTAAGTGTTAAGCCGTCGGTCCCAGCTGTTGTCATTTGATAACAGTCGTTAAGCCAAGTTAGGGGCCTTACAGGCGGCTTAATAGACTCTAACACCAAAGGTGGCCACTATTCCTCATTCGATAAGAAGAAGAAGATTGACGCTTTGTTTATTAATGTCAATACTTGTAATATTAATGAGAGCTAAAGAGTTGAAGTAAAGAAAAATAATAACGCTTGAAACATAGTATAGGATCTTCAATTGAGTTAAAACGATTAAATGTAAAATCGGTTAATATAATATATTGCTCTGATTCCAATAGTATAGGAGCCTTGTGTTATTATAAAAATCAAACGTTTTATTTCATTTTAAACATAAGCTTTTCTCTTTTGTTATAAAAATAGGAAATACTTGGAAAGTATAACGGCTCGTCCTATAATTGAAAAGGAAAAAAGGTGTGAATATTTTTTCGGTTCACTAATAGACCGTTTTGTATTCGGTACAGTAGCTGAGCGTCGAATAGCTACCAATTAACGATTTCTGGAGTGATTTTTAATTTCTTTTTTTTATTTATAGCCAGCCAGTCAAGTTTTACCTGTTTATAGGGTTCCGTAGCCTAAATGGCAAAAAACGGAACCCTTATAGATTCGTCATGTCTGTCTGTCTGTCTGTCTGTCTGTCTGTCCGTATGTCACAGCCACTTTATTCCGAAAGTATTACGACTACACAGTTGAAACTTGGTAGGTAGATGTATTCTGTTAACCGCTTAACGAATTTAATACAAAAATAAGAAAAATAAAAGATTAAGGGGGGGCTCCCCATACATGGAACAGAAACTGAAAAAAAATTTTTTCTTCAAACCAACACGTGTTGGGTATTTATAGATAGGTCTTTAAAAATGACATTAAGGTTTCTAAGACAACTTTTTCTCAAAGTCAACCGTTTGAAAGATATTCACCGCCAAATTGGTAAAATGTGTGTCCCCCCCCTTTAACTTTTGAAATAAGAGAGTGAAAAATCTAAAAAAAATATATGCTGTAGATCTTAATAAACACTTTCAACCAAAATTGGTTTGAACGAGATAAAGTAATTAGTTTTTGATATATAGCACATTTTCCAAAACCGCAAATATAACTTTGTCATTCATACCAACACTGTGAAAAACAAAGTTATTTTTGCAGACGAAAAATGATAGGTGGTATTAAATATGGTATGGTATAAGGTAACTACGGAACCCTATGGCGCGTGGCCCGACACGCACTTGGCCGGTTTTTGTTTTTTGTAAAATGAAGTACTTTGTTATTAATAGTAGATTGTACAACAAGTGCATAAAACTCACCATTTTTCCGAGACGTATGTTTTATGTACGAGTTTTATGCATGCAGTCATGTGCTTACAATCGAAGTGAAAAGCAGAGTGCATAAGCACTTCACATTCACACTTCGATTGTGAGGAAATTAAACAGCAATATTGCAAAATAATGTATTGTAATATGGATTATGTATAAAAATGAAGAAACAGAATGAAATAACAAGTTTATAACGCAGTTAGCGTGAGACGAAAAATTAAACTAATGCACTAGAATATGAAAAGCGATTTTATGCAGCCTATACTTGGGTATAATGGCATAATAAAGACGAACTTTACGAGCATGAGAAGTGAAAAATAATAATGTGCACGTGTATTACGTCATCGTGTCGGTTTTTTTATAATATAAATTGTACGGAAGTTTGACAGAATAAGGTTTGTGCACGTTATTATGTTAATCGCATAGGCTGATATTCAAACCTCAGGTTAAATAAAAATGGACTAAATGGATAATAAAGGATTATCATTAGGTGGGTGACTATTTGTGAATTATCTTCAGCATTTGTATGCTTAGGCAGAATCGTCTTAATATATTTTTTTTTTTATCCACAACGGGATAGTACTTGGTCTTCAACTCACCTGATGTTAAGTGACGATAAGGCCAAAGGTGTAAGCGCACGCACTACACTCGAAATCCTCATCACTGAGGAACTGGCTATCTTACCTTTAACTGTCGAAACACAACAATTTTTTAAATTGTTGTTATGGCGTCAGACTAAGGCAAGATGGTGGTACCACCAACCAAACTGAGTACAAGTACCCCCCTCCTGGGAATCGAACCGGGGATCCCTGCGTCTTACACGGGTGGGCGAACCAATAGACCAGGGGTGGTCAACGTGTCGATCGCGATCGACCAGTCAATCTCTGGAGACAGTGCAGTCGATCGCGACGCGAGAGACATACAAAACTGCTTTGCTTGTGGTAGCAAAGCAAGTAGAAACCGAACGGTGCGGGAGGCGGGTGCGGCGGTTTTGTAGTACCCCAAAAATGAAAATGCTTTAAGTCGATCTCAATAGGCCAGGAATTTTTTAGTAGATCGCAGCCCTAGACAAGTTGGCCACCCCTGCAATAGACCACAGAGGCGGTTGTATAAAACAAATATTGAGACATCGTTTTATTTTTCCTGTAATCTTTACATAAACTACTATCACATAGAATTATTTCAGATTATTCTCTTTGCAAACTTCGGAGATAAGGGGGGGGGGGGGGGACGGTGTTTTTTTTACATTTTTCACCATAAGTCGAAAACTATGCGGCCTAAGAAAAAAGAAAAAAATGTTTCAAAATGTGCAAACAGCGCTCTTTCATATAATACACGCCCACATGCCCTAGTCACCTCACTTTAAATTTTTAAGACCCCTTTTCAGTCCCTGTTGTAAAAAAAATGATAATTTTTTTATTTCTTTCTTATTTGCAAAATAGTTGGACAAATGTCATCTTAAATTATTCCAAATTCAAGTTGATACCATTAGTAGTTCTCGAGATATCCAGCTGTGACAGACAGACAGACAGACAGACTGAGTCACACCATAAGGGTTCCTTTTTTACCATTTTGGTACGGAACCCTAAAAATCAAACCCTTAGGCGGTATTACTGAAATTAAGCAAAACCTTAATAACTTTAATTATTTCTTTTGTATGGATGCAAAAACGAAATCAGGAAAATAATTAGGTTTTCAGCTTTGCGTTATATTATTATAGCGTTAGAGCTAAATACTTTGTTGTGTAAACAATGTTTTCATATAATACAATGAACACTAATTGGATTCCATGTTCGTAAAATTATTATTGTGAAAATTCGGATCCAAAACGTAAAGGTTTTTGTAAATGAGAAAATATTGTTTCAATTAAAAATAACAATTCAGATAACCGTCGTCGTTTAATCGTTTATTTTAATTTTTAATGAAAAAAAGTAAGATTGTTTTCGATAGGTAGGTAATTTTCCACCTGGGCCCTATTTTATAACATTCCCATAACATTATTTTGTTTTAATTGTATTATATTCTTTGTAAATTTTGTAAAGTAAAATGTAATGGAATTGTTTGAATAAATTACTATTATAACCGCAGTAAATTACAACGATCGTTTGGTCCCAACCAGCAAAAGTTAGTTGTATGGTAGACCATAGAACGTTTTGGAAAAACTTATCGGTGGTCCAATAAAAGGCCAACGAAGGTGCACCTACAAAGAAAGTGGCGCAATTATATCTCCATTCAGTGTTAAAGTACAACTGTAGCGGTATCAGGCATGACCTTTTTTACCTATTACAGTTGATGTTACAGTAACGCAATCTCTATTTGATGACATACAACGCTACTAAAGTACCTTTTTGTACTGTAAAAGAGTTCATGATTCCATTACTTCACTAACGTCTCGCCCGCTCAAAATCTGGTCCGCGGGCGAGACGTCCCTTTTTTAAAACAGCTAACAGGTAATAGTCGCCCAAACTAACTTTGCGGGTCGGCCCAGTTGTGCCCTTCTAAAATCAATATGGGACATATCGCCCAGAAGGTGTAAAACGATATAAATGTATAATAAAAACGCCAATAAATATTCAACCGTTTATGATTTAATGATCACATGATTTCAGTAACAAAATCGTAATAACAGAAAAAAAATGTACTTATTTAATTATTTAAAAAATCACTAATGAACTAAGTTACCTACAGCCTGGCAAAATAAGCTCGTAAAAATAAATAAAAAGTGGTTTCTTAAACAAACATTTTTCGTTTTTTTCTTTCGAAAAGAACGTTTAGTTTAATTCTGCAATATCCCTATTTTACCTAGCTATAAGTACTTAAACTAAAATTTTAATTTAAAAAACTAGACTGGAACGCAAGATTAACATATATAATTTTAGGGTTTTCAAAATATTTCTGTTAAGGCGATTAGTCTGCTCACAGTGGCGCCCTCACCTTAATTAAAATTATTGCTCCATAAATACATAATTTATCTAAAATTCAAATCTTGAGAGTAAAGCTAAGGTTCTATAGTTTATCCACAAAAAACAGCTGTTCCATAGAAAATTTAAAATCGAATAGATCAAAATGTATGGAACAGCTGTTTTTTTTCGCGATTTCAGTGTTGGTACCATAGTAATATGCATGAGTACATTGACCCCTTAAAATTTCGTGGACTATTTAAGAATGACCTTATATATTAGTTATTAAAATTAAGTTTTCAAGTCATTATTGGAATTAATTTAAGGTGATTAGTATCCTCAAGTGGCGCCCTCATCTTAATTAAATTTATTACTTGCTACGTACGTAATGTATTGAAAATTCAAACGTTCAGATTGAAGCTAAAGTTTTATAGTTTATTTACAAGTGATAACTTCTGTAAAATTTAGTTCGTTTTAGTAGTAGTAGTAGGCAAAAGTGCCAAAAGTGGCCACTTTTTGATTTTTTGCCTACTACTACTAACTATATTTTACATAGGTTATTGTTTGTGGATAAACTATAGAACCTTAGCTTTACTCTCAACATTTGAATTTTAGATAAATTATGTGTTTATGGAGCAATAATTTTAATTAAGGTGAGGGCGCCACTGGGAGCAGACTAATCGCCTTAACAGGAATATTTTGAAAACCCTAAAATTATATATGTTAATCATGCGTTCCAGTCTAGTTTTTTAAATTAAAATTTTAGTATAAGTACTTATAGCTAGGTAAAATAGGGATATTGCAGAATTAAACTAAATGTTCTTTTCGAAAGAAAAAAACGAAATATGTTTGTTTAAGAAACCACTTTTTATTTATTTTTACAAGCTTATTGGCTGTAGGTAACTTAGTTCATTAGTGATTTTTTAAATAATTAAATAAGTACAACTTTTTCTGTTATTACGATTTTGTTACTGAAATCATGTGATCATTAAATCATAAACGGTTGAATATTTATTGGCGTTTTTATTATACATTTATATCGTTTTACACCTTCTGGGCGATATGTCCCATATTGATTTTAGAAGGGCACAACTGGGCCGACCCGCAAAGTTAGTTTGGGCGACTATTATACCATAGCTGTTTTAAAAAAGGGACATCTCGCCCGCGGACCAGATTTTGAGCGGGCGAGACGTCCAACAACCCCATGACGGTAATCAAATAGGCACAAAAACAGTTTGACATAAGCCTGTCCAGTGTAAATATATGCAGGTCAATGAAAAAGTGGAACACTTTCGAAAAGAGAACACATAAAATGAGACCTGAAAATGTCACAGACTAGCTAGAAACAAAAGCTTTACGGCTGAACAGCTTCGTCTGCAGTTGACAACTGCGGTTGAAAAAAAATAACAACGTTTATACTCTGCGGGACGCTTTTAGAAGACTATTATAAAGTTGATGGTCGAAACTATAAACGAAAGATGTTGCGAATGTCAGATTTTACACATTCGCGAATGAGAATGCGAATGCGAATGTTGAGACATCAAGTATTACAAAAACCATATGAATTAATAAATCAATCATTTTTATTACTATAAAACGGGAAAAACATATACAAAATAATAATATACATACAGGGTCATTTTGTATTCACCATCCAAATTTTGAGGATGTGTTCAGTCCATGAAACTGAACAACTGTCTCTAAGGAACACATGGTCAAATATGTAAAAAAAATGATACAAATCAAAGAGATCACGTGAACAATTTAGTATGGGATGACCAAAATTTTGTGGCTAAATTCGACACATGTTTCTTATAGTACAGTAGCCCGTAGAACATTTAAATCACCAAAAAGGTTACCGTTTGCCGATGTGATATAGTTATTTATTACGGAATTATAGATACTTTAACCCAAGTTTTACAGATCGCAACCCGCCGTAACCTATATTTGTATATCTCCAAAATTGATATTTTTTTATTTTTCAAGGATTACCACATGGTTTAGCTATTGTCGTGTTCTACAGCTTGGTTTGATTGCCAAGATCAATTAAATATTTTTCATGAATTTTTTGTTCAATTAATTACAGCATGTTAAATTTTTGGTGGCTTGCAAATTTATAACCTTTTTTAAAACAGCTATGGTATAATAGTCGCCCAAACTAACTTTGCGGGTCGGCCCAGTTGTGCCCTTCTAAAATCAATATGGGACATATCGCCCAGAAGGTGTAAAACGATATAAATGTATAATAAAAACGCCAATAAATATTCAACCGTTTATGATTTAATGATCACATGATTTCAGTAACAAAATCGTAATAACAGAAAAAAAATGTACTTATTTAATTATTTAAAAAATCACTAATGAACTAAGTTACCTACAGCCTGGCAAAATAAGCTCGTAAAAATAAATAAAAAGTGGTTTCTTAAACAAACATTTTTCGTTTTTTTCTTTCGAAAAGAACGTTTAGTTTAATTCTGCAATATCCCTATTTTACCTAGCTATAAGTACTTAAACTAAAATTTTAATTTAAAAAACTAGACTGGAACGCAAGATTAACATATATAATTTTAGGGTTTTCAAAATATTTCTGTTAAGGCGATTAGTCTGCTCACAGTGGCGCCCTCACCTTAATTAAAATTATTGCTCCATAAATACATAATTTATCTAAAATTCAAATCTTGAGAGTAAAGCTAAGGTTCTATAGTTTATCCACAAAAAACAGCTGTTCCATAGAAAATTTAAAATCGAATAGATCAAAATGTATGGAACAGCTGTTTTTTTTCGCGATTTCAGTGTTGGTACCATAGTAATATGCATGAGTACATTGACCCCTTAAAATTTCGTGGACTATTTAAGAATGACCTTATATATTAGTTATTAAAATTAAGTTTTCAAGTCATTATTGGAATTAATTTAAGGTGATTAGTATCCTCAAGTGGCGCCCTCATCTTAATTAAATTTATTACTTGCTACGTACGTAATGTATTGAAAATTCAAACGTTCAGATTGAAGCTAAAGTTTTATAGTTTATTTACAAGTGATAACTTCTGTAAAATTTAGTTCGTTTTAGTAGTAGTAGTAGGCAAAAGTGCCAAAAGTGGCCACTTTTTGATTTTTTGCCTACTACTACTAACTATATTTTACATAGGTTATTGTTTGTGGATAAACTATAGAACCTTAGCTTTACTCTCAACATTTGAATTTTAGATAAATTATGTGTTTATGGAGCAATAATTTTAATTAAGGTGAGGGCGCCACTGGGAGCAGACTAATCGCCTTAACAGGAATATTTTGAAAACCCTAAAATTATATATGTTAATCATGCGTTCCAGTCTAGTTTTTTAAATTAAAATTTTAGTATAAGTACTTATAGCTAGGTAAAATAGGGATATTGCAGAATTAAACTAAATGTACTTTTCGAAAGAAAAAAACGAAATATGTTTGTTTAAGAAACCACTTTTTATTTATTTTTACAAGCTTATTGGCTGTAGGTAACTTAGTTCATTAGTGATTTTTTAAATAATTAAATAAGTACAACTTTTTCTGTTATTACGATTTTGTTACTGAAATCATGTGATCATTAAATCATAAACGGTTGAATATTTATTGGCGTTTTTATTATACATTTATATCGTTTTACACCTTCTGGGCGATATGTCCCATATTGATTTTAGAAGGGCACAACTGGGCCGACCCGCAAAGTTAGTTTGGGCGACTATTATACCATAGCTGTTTTAAAAAAGGGACATCTCGCCCGCGGACCAGATTTTGAGCGGGCGAGACGTCCAACAACCCCATGACGGTAATCAAATAGGCACAAAAACAGTTTGACATAAGCCTGTCCAGTGTAAATATATGCAGGTCAATGAAAAAGTGGAACACTTTCGAAAAGAGAACACATAAAATGAGACCTGAAAATGTCACAGACTAGCTAGAAACAAAAGCTTTACGGCTGAACAGCTTCGTCTGCAGTTGACAACTGCGGTTGAAAAAAAATAACAACGTTTATACTCTGCGGGACGCTTTTAGAAGACTATTATAAAGTTGATGGTCGAAACTATAAACGAAAGATGTTGCGAATGTCAGATTTTACACATTCGCGAATGAGAATGCGAATGCGAATGTTGAGACATCAAGTATTACAAAAACCATATGAATTAATAAATCAATCATTTTTATTACTATAAAACGGGAAAAACATATACAAAATAATAATATACATACAGGGTCATTTTGTATTCACCATCCAAATTTTGAGGATGTGTTCAGTCCATGAAACTGAACAACTGTCTCTAAGGAACACATGGTCAAATATGTAAAAAAAATGATACAAATCAAAGAGATCACGTGAACAATTTAGTATGGGATGACCAAAATTTTGTGGCTAAATTCGACACATGTTTCTTATAGTACAGTAGCCCGTAGAACATTTAAATCACCAAAAAGGTTACCGTTTGCCGATGTGATATAGTTATTTATTACGGAATTATAGATACTTTAACCCAAGTTTTACAGATCGCAACCCGCCGTAACCTATATTTGTATATCTCCAAAATTGATATTTTTTTATTTTTCAAGGATTACCACA
The DNA here is from genome assembly GCA_943789525.1 of Agriphila geniculea. Lineage (NCBI taxonomy): Eukaryota > Metazoa > Arthropoda > Insecta > Lepidoptera > Crambidae > Agriphila > Agriphila geniculea. Next base: position 10,889,165 of record OX038895.1, read on the forward strand.
TGGTTTAGCTATTGTCGTGTTCTACAGCTTGGTTTGATTGCCAAGATCAATTAAATATTTTTCATGAATTTTTTGTTCAATTAATTACAGCATGTTAAATTTTTGGTGGCTTGCAAATTTATAACTATGGGATCAGACGAGTCTGTGTGAAATTTGACAAACTTAATTATTGCAATCTTTATGATGGACGTTGCATAACGTCCGCTATTCCGAGACTTATTTTCCATTTTCATTCGACATACAGTCAAATTTGGCCCATTTGGGATGGAACCATAAAAAGTATAAATCTGTATTCCATCCAAATCTGTTTAATCGTTTTTGCGCGATTGAGTAGCTCTCAAACATGCAAACTTTTTTGTCTCTTTACCCGTAACACCGAGTACTTAGTTAGTTTTTTCTCGATAGATATTCGTACAGGGATATAACACACTTCTTATTTTCAGTCGCAAAGAAATCGGTTTCCCGGGGGGTCTACATAAACGAATTAATCATAATAATAATTATTAATTTATACTTGATATTTGATATTTAAAGTAATTTGGCTATGGGAGTCTGAGGTCTCAGTTCATTTTGGAAAAGGGGTCTCTTTCCTAAAATACTTTGGGAATCCCTGCTCTAAAAGATTGCAAACTTCGATTTGATACACACGAACTATGAAGTTAGTAGGACACACATTGTTTCACTTATACCTAAAGTATCTGCATACTACACCTAGGCTTGCCAACTTTTTTGTATCAAATATAGTAGTTTCAAGATTATTAGTGTAAAAATATAGTAGATGGCGAAAAAGTCCAAAAAAATATAGTAGGTTGCCATTTTGTATGGAGAATTTTAAAGAAGTTGCATTTTTCATACTCAAGTATGAAAAATGCAAAGTAGGTAGGTAGGTACAAAATTTTCATATTTTTTCAACAACCATAAACACAAGTGTTGTGTATCACAATAATTATTATGCAATCAATTACTTTTAATTTTTGCACTTGAAAAAATATAGTAGTTTTGCCTACTATATATTTTTCCAAAAAATATAGTAGGCGACCCCTCAATATAGTAGGATACTATATTATATAGTAGGGTTGGCAACCCTAACTACACCGTACCATATCATGACCGTGCTAGGAACGTATCGGGCAAAATAATATCTTTGTATTGATAAGTATGACACCGGCAATTCTTTGTATTCGTCACCTCACCGGCTATGCACTTGTCATACTTTTCAATACAAAGAATATTTTTTTGCCTGACACCTTTCTAGCACGGTCATGGTATGGTTTGATAGTGGGCAGAGACCTATCCAATTCAGATCCTTTTTACTAAAATAAAAAGTACTTCGCTAAGTTACAACACTTCCTCATTCCAATAAATAATGTACAACTTAAGTACCAGAGACTTAATCAAAACAGATAAAAACCAGGCGTAATACAAAAATAACTTCGACACGGGTATAATCTTTCCTTAAACAGAAACATTAACTAAATTATTCCGTCGCTCGCTCGTACCCTTCTTGGTGCTTCGTTTCAATATACATAAAGTGAAATAAAACGACTCCCTGGCATGACATTAAATACTTGCGCGTCTGAAGTACTGTGGACACTATTAATTTTGATTACATAATAATATTTTCACCGTGAGTTGGTAAATATTATAACTAGTTGCTCTGTGAGCTGTTGACTTCGCTTTAACATATCTCCGCCATTTTGGAAACTTCGAAAAACTGAATACAAAAAAATCTATAATAATTAAAGAACCTGCTCACAAAATTTCACGAGAATCGGTTAAGACATGCGTCTTGTAGAGGAGAACATCCGGACATACAGACTTATGAAAGCATTTTTGTCCACACTGACACGGAGTCAAAAACTAAATAAAAGCTTGTAAAAGTCAAAGTTTTTGCATGCCTAAATCTTGGAAAAACTAAAGGTTAATTATTAATTATTTTTTTTACCCTACCACCCCATGACATCTTTTAACTGACAAGAAAAATGGGCGCCAAAATTTTTGGCATATGTAGCATATAGTAGCAATAGTATAGTATAGTATAGTATAGTATAGTATAGTATAGTATAGTATAGTATAGTATAGTATAGTATAGTATAGTATAGTATAGTATAGTATAGTATAGTATAGTATAGTATAGTATAGTATAGTATAGTATAGTATAGTATAGTATAGTATAGTATAGTATAGTATAGTATAGTATAGTATAGTAATATATTGCCTAGCCCCTGATAGCTGGCCAGAAAACGTATGTGTTAAGCCTTGGAGGCGTTCCTTTCGTCCAAATCAGCGACAGGAAGACCAATAGTATTGCCAATAGACCCTACTGTAAAACCAAACCATCTTGTACCATCGATATTGTATACCAAAATGTACGCGGACAAAAAACTAAACTTCGGACCTGGAATACAAACCTAGCATTGCTTGATAAGGACCTGATAGCAGTTACCGAAACGTATTTAGATAACTCAGTAAATGACGCTGAAGTTGTAACTAATGGTTGGAATGTCATCCGCCGTGATCGTGGCTCGTGGGGTGGAGGTGCGTTGCTAGCTGCACGACCAGGCCTTACTCTGTATCGCCACAAAGAGTTAGAGACTGCGACAGGAGAAGATTTGTGGGTGTCTGTTAAATTATATTCTCAAACTATATTTGTTTGTGTTGTGTATATACCACCTAGATCTAGTGACAATGTTTACTTAGAATTTTTCACAAAGATAGAAAGTTTTATCCATAACTTAAAAGGACTTGTCTTGATTTTAGGAGATTTTAATATGAATAGCGCATCTATGAAAACACTAAATTATTATTGTTATTTTTTGTCTTTTTGTAATCTAGTAGATAGAAATCAGATTCTTAATAGTCATGGTGGTAAACTCGATGTAGTATTAACTCAAGAGTGTGTTAATGCGACTTATGTAACTAACGCTGAAAACGAAAGTCTTGTACCTGCAGATTTATATCACCCACCGCTTGATATTGCCATTAGCATTGAAACAGATGTTCGAGGTGAATCCATACCGCCAAGTAACATTGATGCTGGGAAGGATTGGAATTTTAAAAAAGTCGATCGTGCTATTCTATGTCACTCACTAAATAATATAGATTGGAACTCTACACTTCAATCTCAAAATGTCCTTGAGGCTACGGAATCTTTTTACAATAGTTTATACGCTACGTTTAATTCACATGTTCCAAAGAAACATAGGCCGAAAATCACTTCAGGGCGATATCCCGTTTGGTTTACTGCCGACATAATCAGGGAGATTAAACAGAAAACATATTTACATCATACTTGGAAGCAGACAAAGTGCCAAATGACTTATACTCGTTTTTCAAATCTTCGCGCTGCTCTTAAGGATAGAATAAATTCAGCATACAAATGCTATATAAATAATTAAGAATGTAATCTTCACAGAAATCCCCGTGGTTTTTGGAGTCATATCAACAACTTAAAATCTAGTGGTGGCTTTGAGCCTAATGTAACATACCAGGGGCGTCAATGTTCTGGTCCTGATGCTGCTAATGCTTTCGCTTATCATTTTGCTAGTGTATACGCGGATGAGGCTTCGTGTCCTGATTCGTTCTCTTTGGATTCCAACATCGTTTCCACTTGCGCATACATAAATGTAGACAATTTCTCTGTTGCAGATGTCGAGCGTTCGATCGATAAGCTAAAGTCTACCTCGTCTGTAGGCCCAGATGGAGTACCCACAGATCTCTTGAAAAGTTGTAAAAAAACCTTCGCCGTCCCTCTTTGTTACCTAACAAATTTGATCGTGCAACACGGTGTTTACCCCCCAGCTTGGAAAAAAGCTCGTGTGACTCCAATTCCCAAGGGCAATAACAAGTCGCTAGTTGAAGAGCATCGACCTATTGCAATACTCTCTGCACCTGCTAAAGTGTTTGAGATTCTTCTTCACGGCGTTCTCTTAAAACAAGTTCAACCGTATCTGCACAGCACGGTTTTAGACCAAAGAGATCTGTGAACACGAATCTACTGACTTTGGTCGAGGATGTCTTGTATTTTGACTATCGTAAGGCATTTGATAGAGTCAACTGCAAAATTCTTCTATCGAAGCTCGACGCATTTGGTTTTTCTCCTAAACTTATACGTTTATTAACAGATTATTGCAGGGATCGGCAGCAGTACGTGCGTCATGGATGCTATGTATCACATTGTTATCCCACTGCTTCTGGAGTGACTCAGGGGTCCGTTCTTGGGCCACTGTTGTTTTTACTAATGATAAACGACGTATGGAGGGTCCTTAGCTACGCCAAGTGTCTACTTTATGCTGACGATCTAAAGTTATTCGCAGATGTCAGAGACGAGAGAGACTGTGAGCGTATTCAAAATGATATTGACGCCTTACAGGAATGGAGTAAAAGAAATGAGATAGAGTTCAATACCGATAAATGTTTCGTGATGTCTTTCACTCGTAAGCACAACCCTACAAAATGTAACTATACCTTAGATAACAATGTCATCGCTCGCACAGACTATATTAAAGACCTGGGTGTAACTTTCGATTGTTCTCTAACTTTCAATGTTCATATATCACTCGTTGTCCGGAGCTGTTTCAGCCGTTTAGGATTTATCTTGCGAAACTTACGGGACTTTCAAAATCACGACGTCATTAAACTTCTTTTCTATAGTCTTGTAAGAAGTTCACTGGAGTATAGCTCTTGCATATGGAATCCTCATGAAGCCAAGTACAGGCTAATGCTGGAAAAGGTACAGAAGGCTTTTCTTAGATATTATTACAAAAGAATTTATGGTTATTATCCCTTTCTGTACCCTACAAAATTCTTACTAGGAATGTTGGGAATGAACTCGTTGGAGGTAAGAAGGGCGCGATCAGAAGTTATTACAGCTACAATGATATTGCGTGGATGTATGGATTCACCTGAGTGTGTCGAACAGTTGTCCCGCTTGTATGTACCAGATAAGTATTTGCGTATTCGTTCTAATCGTAGACACCGGCTTTTTGCAACACCCCTGTGTCGCACAGTGGCACGGGCACAGTCCCCACTTTGTCGTATGCAAAACGCACTTAACACACTCTTGTCAGCTTACCCTGATTTCGATGTATTTGTTGACGATGCGTAATTATTTCTATCTCAATGTGATATTGTTAATTTTGATTAGTAAGCATAATTGACAACATTTCATTTTGAGAAAGTACTAAAATTAGAAAACCATTTCGAGATTTTAGTGTTCTAAGCTCATATATATTTTTTTCAGAATTTTTAGATCAGTATTTTTTACGTAAATTAAAAAAATCTAAAATCTAGTCCATATAGGGAGTTTGAGTTGAGTCTCTTTGCCTTCTATTTAAAAAAAACCAGTGGTGCCAGCTTAGGGTTATTTACCCTAGATTTAGGGTAAAAAATATCCGGCACTAAGAGACTACACATACCCCTTTCGAGTAATTTTAAATCCCGAAATTGAAATTACAGCATACCCATAACCCGATTAGTATAATCAAATACAAGAAAAATATTTCTTCCAGCATCACCAGATTCTTTGAAAAAGGCCACCGTCACAGCATATATCAAAGGAGTTCGCGCTCAAGCACTGATCGATACTGGCAGTTCTATCAGCTTTATAGACAACGATTTCTTCAATTTATTGCGTTTAAAGAAAAGACAGTGCAGTCAAACCATATCAATGGCTTCCACTTCCTTTACGTCTCAAGTTGAAGGACAAACTAACATTTCAGCTGAAATTGGGGATCACAAATATGAAAATCTGAACTTTCTTATAGTCAGAAACCTGTGTGCTGACCTTATCATAGGTCATGATATACTAGGTGAGCATACTTCACTCGAAGTCTCGTTTGGAGGATCAAAGGACCCAATCAAAGTATGCAGTGTCGCGGCAGCGTCGGTACCTGCTGTGCCCTTGTTTTCAAACGTCTCCCCGGATTGCAAACCAATTGCCATAAAATCGCGCAGGTATAGCGTAGACGACAAGGAGTTTATTCGAGAAGAAGTAGATAAGCTCTTGAGCGAGGGTATAATTGAGGAAAGTACTTCTCCTTGGAGGGCACAAGTCCTGATTACGAGAAATGCCAATCACAAGAAGCGGCTTGTTATCGATTATTCGCGCACGATCAACAGATATACGCAATTGGATGCATACCCACTACCGAACATGGAAGAGATGGTCTCTGAAATTTCAAAATATTCTATATTTAGCACTATAGATTTGCAAAGTGCTTACCATCAAGTCCCGATTCTGTCAAAAGAACGTCAATTCACTGCTTTTGAAGCATTGGGAAACCTTTATCAATTTCGGCGTATTCCTTTCGGAGTCACCAACGGAGTCTCAAGTTTTCAAAGAACGATCGATTGGGTCATTCGTAAAGAAGGTCTAAAAGGGACGTACGCATATCTCGATGACATAACTGTCTGTGGCAAAAATCAAGAGGAACATGACGAAAATCTACGTAAATTTATGTCTGCAGCTCAAAAATACGGTCTTACCCTAAACAAAGAGAAGAGTAAGTTTTCTCAGAATTCTATAAATATTTTGGGATACAATGTGAAAGACCACATAATAAAGCCAGATAATGAACGCCTGCGTCCACTATTGAATCTGCCACCACCATCTGATATGCCATCACTGAGAAGAACAATGGGCATGTTTGCACATTATAGCAAATGGATTCCAAATTTCTCAGAAAAGATCTATGCTCTCGCGCATACGCAGGTATTTCCATTAAGAACTGAATTGATAGAAGTTTTTGAGAAACTTAAAAACGATATTGCAAAGGCTGCTATTCATGCTATCGATCATAATTCTCCATTTACAGTGGAAACAGATGCATCAGACCATTCAATTGCAGCAACGCTATCACAATCCGGTAGACCAGTAGCATTTTTCACAAGAATGTTGAATAAGAGCGAACTTAACCATTCTGCTATAGAAAAAGAAGCCTACGCTATAGTGGACTCGTTGAGAAAATGGCGCCATTTTCTCATTGGCAAACCATTTCGTCTCATTACCGATCAGCGATCTGTGTCATTCATGTTTGATAATAAAGTGACCAGCAAAATAAAGAATGAGAAAATACAGCGATGGCGCTTAGACTTGGCACCATTTAAATATGACATCGTATATCGCCCGGGAAAACATAATGATGTTGCCGACGCACTTTCGAGAATTTGTGCGACAATACCAACGCGAACGGAGAGACTTAAATCTTTACATGAGGCATTGTGTCATCCTGGAATAGTGCGCATGAATCACTGGGTAAAATCAAAGAATTTGCCTTATTCTACTGAAGATGTCAAAAATATGACAAATTCATGCCGGGTATGCTCAGAAATTAAACCAAAATTTTACAGAGCCGATTTGGATCCTACGTTAATTAAAGCAACGTCACCCATGGAAAGACTCAGCATTGATTTTAAGGGACCCGTACCTTCTAATACTAGGAATAGATACATTCTGACCGTCATTGATGAATACTCACGCTTTCCTTTCGCATTTCCATGCGTCGATATGAGCTCTACGACGGTGATAAAACATTTAAATGAAATATTTATGCTTTTTGGTTTGCCATCTTATCTTCATTCAGATCGAGGAACTTCCTTTATGTCTGCTGAAGTTAAACAATTTCTGAATTCACAGGGAATAGCTACCAGCAGGACTACACCCTATAATCCTAGAGGAAATGGCCAGGTAGAACGTTTTAATGGAACTCTCTGGAAAACAATACAGTTGGCTCTTCGTTCAAACAACAAACCAATAGAACATTGGGAACAGGTTCTTCCTCAAGCTTTGCATTCTATCCGATCACTGTTGTGCACAGCGACACATTGTACGCCTCACGAACGCATGTTTACCCACACCAGGAAGTCATCGAATGGAGTGTCAATACCTACTTGGTTGACGGAGTCAGATCATGTGCTCATGCGAAGATTTAACAGGGCAAACAAATATCAACCAGTCGTTGAAGAAGTGACTTTACTTCATATAAACCCGGACTACTCATATGTTCGTCTTGCTGATGGTCGAGAGTTAACAGTCTCGAACCGTCATTTAGCCCCATTAGGTCAAGATGCTCAGATAATTCAAGAAACACCTGAGGTATCCAATGAGACGAGAGATTCAAGCGATATCTTTTATGATTCTTACGATTCAAATATCACAGAAGATCAAGTAGACACTCGGGCAGATGAGGCTGTTCCAGACATAGAACAACAGCGCAGATCATCGAGGGAACGACGTCTGCCGAGACACTTGGATGATTACATTCTCAACAGCCTCGAAGAATGTGATGATCGGCAGAAACTCCTTAGAGTTTCTGCAGTTAAAGAGAGTATTTAGCCTGTCATTACCAACTGTCTTCTTTAGTGTCATGCATTATTTTTGCTGATTAAAACCGTAATTCTAAAGGTTTTGTCTTATTTATCAATACTACCTATTTCTTTCTTTATAAATCAACAAACAATTCTTCCATGTACATGTAAGGTTGGGCGGAGAGTGTCCTTTCTGTACGGTAGTACTTATTTATTATTATTTATTTATATTATATATTATATCTATTCTGTGATCTAGGGTAAATTGAGACCCAGCATAGGGTAGTGTGAAAATCTGATCTGGCAAAACTGAAAAAATCAGTTGTCATAAATGTCATAATAATGACTAAATGTCTTTCGAGTGTATTTCTATGTTCAATAAAATTTAGATATTTTTAAAGTATTCTTGTAAGAAAATCAAAAGAAAGTCGTAGCATCGTTTGTGATACTTAAGCGTTACCTGTGACATTATGTTTTGTGTGATTGAGGGCTGGAAATCACACACAGGAACATAAGAAAATAACCAATAGATATTATCATTTAATCGGTGAGTTCATATTGTTTTCATTTTTTTATGTCATGTAAATAGCCTGAAACTATTATAATATACTAATAATTTGTGAAAATAGTCGTTTGTGTCCACTTCTCTGTCGATTTTTGCAAATATCAGATCTGTTTATTACAGGTCTTTGAAGTGTGTTTTTCGCATAGTGATGTGCATTTCTATATCGATATTATCGATATATTTATCGTACTTTCTAAGGTTACTTTATGTTTGATGCGAACAAAAAGTAGAAAACCATCACATGGCTTGGCTAGCCTGGCACATCTTTCTTTTAAATAAATGATAATCAAGTTATTTAATTCAATTTAACTCAAATCAGTTTCAACTTAATGTTCTGTATGTAGATACTACTACAAGCTCAATTTCTTTGTTTTAGGAGTCGATATCCAACATACCGCAAAAATGTAATGAGCCTGCGTGATGTCGACATGAAGCAATGATTACTAGTTTGCAGCGACAACTAAAAAGAGTTAAAAAAGCCTTCAAATAATAAACACTGTCATTTCACCTGTTCTTTTATTTCCTTGTCTTTGTCTGCATGGACATTCGAGAAAGTTCTTAGGGATACAAGCCCCCCTACTCAAATGGCCAACTTTCTATTCGTTTGAACGCTACGCTTACTTTTAAAGCTTAAATATGAGCAATAGATGATTAAATCACATGTCGCAAACTTATGTAAATCACAAACTTCGCAATACACATTGTATGAAATTGTCAAGCTTACGGCACGTAATTTTATAGTTTACTGCTTATTTTTAAGTTTTAATAGTAAGCGTTCAAACCAGGGAATGTTAACGTTATTTTTAAATATAACGTTAATTTTTACTCTTATTACCGTTAATTTTAACATTAACGTTATGTCAATAAATAACGTTAAATTTAACGTTATTTACTGAAATAACGTTAATTTAACGTTAATTTTAAAATTTACGTTATTCCAGTTAATAACGTTAATTTTTTACCGATAGTTTTACCGGTACTAAATTTAACGCTATACTTAACGTTAATTTTACCGGTAAAATATTTTTAACGTTATTTTTTTATCGTTATTTTTTTTACGGTATTTCAATCCCTGGTTCAAACGAATAGAATGTTGGCCATTTGAGTAGGGGGGCAGTTACCAGAGGTCATACTCTGAGCTCTTATAGCAACCTCAAAGTGATGTTGTTTTGTTATAGGGACAGAACTATACATCGCGTATTGGCTCCGTGCACGCTTTTAGCGCTACCTAGCGTGTTGCAACTTTGTTGGCTCTGACCTGACCGTTTTGACGTTTTGATATGTAATGGCGGCATTGCGACAAAATGTTAAAAAATACTACGTTTGAAAGTTTTATTTTTTGGTAACCCCGACACTAAATAGCAACACCAGTTTCACGACAACACGTTTCGTTAGCTGCCTTAGTGATCAGATTAGCACCACAATGTACGAGTTGGAACCGATCAAATGGAAAATCTGTGCCTAAGTCGCACGTAACAAAAAGCTTTTGACAGTTGAGTTGACTGACATCCGGCAGATTTTTTTTTAATGCGCAATCACTTGTGCCACAGAACAAATATACTCAGGGGAGACTTGTGAAATCGCTAACAAAGATGTCCGTTTCATTGATATGCTTTTGTTTTTTTCAATAATTAATTAACGCTAAATGAAGGAGTTAAAAAATAATGTTGCTACTGTTTTATGATTCTAGTAACATAAAGTGTTTATAGATAACAGAATTATGATTATACACTTTTAGGTCTCATGTGCCTGATGTCCTTTACTCATACCCCTTAAGGTACTACAATAATTTACTAAAGTTGTTATTGGGGTTACTATAGTTGTTATTATGTTTCTTATTTATTATGAAACATGAAACAAAAATACCATTATTATCGATATAAAAATTAGCGTGCCTACATCTCTATGGACATCACAATTCACATCAAGGACAATTTTTTTTTAATTGACGTTTTAAGAGGCAAGGCAAAGGCATCGCTTATATTTTACCTATATCTTGTACTTACGTCCTTTTAGAATAAACCGTTTTTTATTAATTAATATCTCAGTAATGTATGAAAATAAATGGAAAAGAAAAAATACGTGTTGCCTAAAAAACGATAATTTTTCATTATATCCATAAAAACATGTACCTAAAAATTTTGAAATGTTGTCAATTATGTAATTGGGCATAAGCCTGTTTAATTATGATAAATAAATAATAATAATAAATAAATAATAATATTGGTAATAAAGAGCACTCAATATGCCAGCCAAAGGATTCTTTGCTAAAAATATGCTAAGTAAATTAAGCCTCAAATTGATTGTTTTCCGTATTATCAGAATTACAAACAAATTAGTGACAGTCACAGTAAATTAAATTAAACAATCCAAGCCTTCGCTTACAAAATATTTAAGGAGATCATGAGTAATGAGTAGGGCTGTCAACAATAATTTGTAACAATAACAAAATGCTTAAGAGCAGCGGTTTCCAAATTTTTTTGGCTACGGAACCCTTTTTGGTTCACCGTTTTTGGGCGGAACCCTAGCTGTAACTGTATCATTGATTTTTTTTACGTGGTTTTTTTTGCTTGGTGTTCTGATGAGAACACCAAGCAAAAAAAACCACGTAAAAGTCAAACTATACTTACAAGATGTTGTAAGTATAGTTTGACTTTAAAAGAAGGACTTTTAAGATGTAAAATATTTAGAACAAAAAGAAAAGATTTTTTTCTATTAATACTTTGTTATAATTTTCTTTAACAATATTTTTGTTATAGTGTCTCATATCTTTTATTTAGGTATATAAAAGTTGCCAACCCTAACTACAGTAGAGTCCTTATTCATTACGATACTCTCTAAACCTTACAAGGTTTAATAATTTTATCCTTTGACAAACAAGTGACTTTCCCTGTAAATTTATCTGTCCTTGAAAAGTACAGACGACGGCGCAACAGACTATACATGTCATTTATTGAAGTGAAAATTTCTTTAGCGGCGTTGTACGCTTTTTTGCAATGGGAAAAAAATGCTAAACTCGCGTCAGTAAGAATCACGTTGCTGATCGAAAATGCGTAAGACGGATGTGACGGATGGAGAGTAGACAGCTAGCGGCGAAAGTATCCCCCTCTCTTTCTACGGGGTGCGGTAAAAATGGTGGCGCGTCATTTTAAGACGTAAACACTTGTGTCACCAGCAACGTGCTAATTTTGAATATGGAATTAATAGCAGCGATCTCTTCGGTGAAATCATAGACTTATTTATACTCTGTGACTATAATTAAATCGTAGAATGCGTGCATGTAGAAATTAAAAAGGTCACTGGCGCGAAATCATTAGAATTTTTCTCTAATTACAAACTGATTGAATTGTGTGACTGTATAGTAATAGGAAAAAATAATTTTAATCCTTTGCCGCTAATTTAAAAATATCAAAAATGCACAACGTTAATATTTAACTTTTCACTTCTGCCGGCACTCCCGGAGTGCAACCCGATTTTTTTTAACTTTGAGACCGTCTTTATGCCCTATGTTATAAAAGCAGTTTTCGCAGTCCTACTGTTTAACTTGATGTGCAGTCGTGTGTACTTACAAACTAACTTCGACGCTAAAGACTACGCAAGTAGTTCCAATTTTGTTTGTGAATGATTGAGTATGGCGGCAAACTTTTCGTGTTTTCCTTGAAAGTTGGTGAGCACGATGTATGTACGATTTTTTTCTATAATCAAACGATTATTTTGTGGTGATAAGTAGTACCAACTGAAACGTGGTCGCTAATGGGTCTCATAAGAAGGCTCAAGGTCACCCAGCGTGCAATGGAGAGAGCCAAGCTCGGCGTTTCACTACGTGATCGAATTAGAAATGAAGAGATCCGTAGAACTAAAGTGACCGACATCACTCGAAGGATTGCTCAGCTGGAGTGGCAGTGGGCTGGAAACATAGCGAGAAGAACCAATGGCCGTTTGGGGCGGAAAGGTTCTTGAATGGCCACGCAGCGGACTCGGCTCCGTGGGTAGGCCCCGGACAAGGTGGACCGACGATCTGGTGCGCGGTCGCGGTGCGCCGCTGGATGCGGGCTAAGCAGGACCGATCGTCGTGGATATCCTTGGGGGAGGCCTATACCCAGCAGTGGGTGTCGTGCGGCTGATATGATTATGATGAGGTAATACCAAAACTATATTTAACGTAAATAACGGTTCACACAAGCGCTAATGAGCTATCAACCAATAATGAATCTCGTTAATTAAATTTTAATGCATAGCGCCCTAAATTGATTAGAATGAGTTATGACGTCATAATTATCTAAAATTATTCGCCAGACGCCCGGCAATTAGTATGATGTATGGCGTGGCTGTGCTAGAATGAATAACAGTTTTAATATGTGTTAGGAGAGTTCATTTTAAATTAATAATAAGGATCTATTATCGGCTGTGTTATTTTAGAAGTATCTTTCTTTTGTTTTTTTTTATGCAAAATTATAATGAGAAATTTTCAATTTGGTGCTGGAAATGGAGAAAACAGATTTGTTCAATAAACAATGATTTACCGTTGATTCATTTAGAAGAAGATTTGCTAATTTGCAAAAAACGGGCACCCATGTTATTTTCATAGAAAAACTGCTCAGTTCGCCGTTTCATAAATAAAAAAAGTTTGAGCACATACCTACAATAAGTCAATGGATAATTTGGATGTTCAAAGTTCGAATAAGAATGTCAAAGAGTTTTTGGCGGGATTTTGTCGAGTTCAGTTCGGCTACTATTTTAATTATTCGCAAATTGATTCATAGTGGATATTGTGTCTTAAAATTGGTGCAGTTTTGTGGTACAAGTGTCTGCGCAACTGAACAATATGTGGGATAATGGAAATAGGCGCGATATTGGTTGTGTGAAGCTGAGACTTTTATTGTAGTGGTCGCTACCTCGGCAAAACTTACCGAGTAAACTGTCTTGATATACTTGCTGCCAAATGCTCCAAGCAGCATTGGAATGTGATGCACCCACATTTTAATGTAAACTGAAACAATTTACTAGAAAATCTAGAAATACTGAACTATTTAAAACATGACACTGGCAAAAATTACTTCCAAGAGGAAAGTAGATTGCCATAACAAAAATAAGAAGAAGAAGAAGAATGTCAAAGAAGTATAAGACACCTCTCAATTTCGCCAAAAATGCAGAAATTAAATTAAATTTTAATTCCATATTTACAGTATGGAACGAGACAATTGGTTTACTTTTCCTTCTTTGTGAATGAATGAGGGCTTTTCAAAATGACAAAAAACTGTAGGCTCGATAGATGGCATTGATAAAAAGGTAGGTGTGAACTGTAAAAAACGCCGTTTATTTTTCACTTGACCATCAACGCTTTCCGATTAGGACACACTGCCGTAACGCTAAATTGTTTGCTGTCGCCTATTGTCGCACTAATGCTGGCAAAAGGTCACCGTTATATCGAATAACCAATACTTACAACAATAAATTCACCTCGGTAGACATGGCGACAACAAACAAAAGTACTTTTAGGAAGGGCTTACTGGAACTGTTGTAGTGTTGTATCCTGCTCTCTTCGTTAGCCCAATTAGTAGATTAAGTATTAAGTTAGTAATTTGTGGTAAACGGTGCTGGTGGTACACTTATATATTTCATGTTCTAAATTTATTAGCTTAATTATAAATTGTTTGTTTACCTGAATAAATAAAAAAAAAAACGCTATTTAGTGTTATTCATTTCTCAAGCTTACGCGCTCACTAGACATGAAATAATACAACTTTTAACGGATACTAGCGCGGTTTTATTGAAAGAACTTTAGTAATTAGTTGGTATTTGGTTTGATTTTCGGTTTTCCCGACGTTTCGGCACCTTTGCAGCTGCCGTGGTCACGGGGGACATGATCCGTTAAAAATTGTTTTATTTCATGGCTATTTAGTTAGACAAATAGTACCTATATTTTTTATAAATGTCACTTTGAAAAGCCCTTATTGAGAGGTGTCTATACTTATTTGACATTCTTATTCGAAAATGAGCACTTGACCAATCTATCAACATACAAAGCGTTGCAGAGATGCACAACCTTTTTTATTTATGAGACTGTGAGTGTGAACTGAGTATGTTTGTATGAAAATAACGTTTTTTTTGCAAATAAGTAACAGTAGGCAACCTAAAAAAACAAAAACCCATCTAACGGCTACGAAGCTGCCAGAAACAGCAGCACATTCCATATTCAAATTCAGGTAGTAACTCCATTTATTCCGTGCACTCACACAAAGACAGTTCATACATATAATCGCAAACCAAACCGGACTATAGTCAAGTCAGTACTGTGGAAGTCAAGAAGTTTCCTAGAGTAACAACAATGACGGAAATGTTTTCGAACATGACGCGGCGACCGACGGTGCTTATGTAGTGCTGTATGTGCTTATGTTTTGTGATACAAGTACATATACAACTAGTATAAAATCCGTACTCGCTCTATGCTACTGCAACTGCAAACACCTTTTGTCTATTCTTCCCTTGTCTGAGTTTCATTTAAACTGTGGTATTTTCAAGTTTCTATATAGGCAAGTTTCCATTGGAAGTTTGCATTTGAAAGGCAGTTTGTTTGGTCGTAGTTTTGTTTATTCTATTCGCTATCTTATCTTCTGTGAATAAGTTTAAAGTTTCGAATTGTTTTCTTGTTTATTCACTTTGATAACTTCATGTAAAGTAGGTAAGTAGTATTAATGCGCATGCTATCATTGTGAAATATAGTTTGAATTGAAAAGTTTAAGTAATTGTGGTTCTTTTAGCTTTGTTTTATTTTTGTTCTTATAAGCTTTTACAAAATACATGTTATTTTTCTTTGTACTTGTTGTGGGAAAGACACTAAAGAGTGTTAAAAATCTTTTTCACCTTAAGTTTAACAATTTAAAACAAATGTGAATTTATCGGTTTCGTTAAATTGTTACCATTTTTTTTAAAATAACATAAGGCGTATTTAATTTAATAAAGGATAATAAACGATCTAGTCTAGGCCTCCATTGGAAAAGTCTTTTTTGGAACATTTTATTGTAAGTCCGTTTGTTTATTTGTTTGTTACGCCTTCACGTCTTAACTACTGAACCGATCATCATGAAATTTTACATACACGTTGTCAGGGGTACAGAAAAGGACATAGGATACTTTTCATCCCGAAGAAATGTATTGTTCACGAGGGATAGCAAAAAAACTTTCCACGCAGACGAAGTCGCGGGCGGCCGCTAGTTAATAATATTTTAGGAGTTACAACTACGTAACGTTCTTAAATCAACAATTTTATAACTTTAATGAACTAAAACTCCTAAATTATAAATTATGTTAGCAGTAAATATTTTTCTTGAAGGCGAATTTCTAATGATAATATTCTATGAGCCGTAATTTTTGAATATTTGGGACTTAACTTCGCAAGTTTCAGATATTTTTTAGATTATCATACGTAAAAGATTATAAATTAAATAATTCAATAAAAACATTTATTTCTCTACAGCTAAGGATAAACTTTTATAACTTAGTGGAAGAGTCTAGTCCCCGAAATAGGTTCCAGAATAACCTTAGCTTTATGAGATGACATTATTTATTGGTATGAAAAGAAATAATTATTGCTTAGTTACAGAAGCAAGACAAAAGTAAAAATATAGGTAAGTAAGAACTTAGGTAGCTAAATGTGCAATTATTTAAGTATTAAAAGGTGGGGATTGCAGATATTCAGGTAGGTAGGTAGGTGCATAATTTCACTAAACTCTGTTTTATCCACCCAAAAAATAATGTTTGTGTAAATATTTATTTTTGTGTTTTATTTCCTGCATGTTTATAATATCTTTGTGTTAAGTATTAGTTTTGTTTCTTCTATTCTATAATTTATCATCATGTACTTATGTCTGTTTCTATCACTTCTTAACTCTGTAATACCAGTTCTATTGGGTCATTCTAAACATCAAACGAATGACCCAGAAGTTCATTTTGCTGAGACAGGGCCAATTTGCAGCACACTTTTTATTTTTATTTTTTTTACTTTCATCTTTTTTGTTAGGTACTCGTTTCAATGAACATACTTTTTTATTTTCCTTGTGTGTTATTAATAAACGTTTTCTATTCTATTCTATCTTTAAAATTAACCAGAAGATAACTGGAACCTATGAAACAAGCCCTTATGACTAGTAAGACATAAAATGTCTAGAAAAAAAACCAAAAAGGCTAGTCCGTATACCAAATTGTGTGAGCATGCCGTGCCATGTCACGTTCCTCAGTGGAAGACCGCCAAATTGAATTTACCTTTATTCACAGAAGAAATAAGCCAAAGATAAAAGCCGCCAGTATCTTTTTTTTTAATAAAACGTGAGTTGGCGGCTCTAATGAGGCTTTATGTTTTTGTTATCAACGAATTGTTCGTAGTTTGTTATCGTTATCAAGTTGGTGTGGCTTATTAAAAATAAAATGGGAGTTTTTGGCGGGATTTTGTCGAGTTCAGTTCGGGTACTATTTTAATTATTCGCAAATTGATTCATAGTGGATATTGTGTCTTAAAATTGGTGCAGTTTTGTGGTACAAGTGTCTACGCAACTGAACAATATGTGGGATAATGGAAATAGGCGCGATCTTGGTTGTGTGAAGCTGAGACTTTTATTGTAGTGGTCGCTACCTCGGCAAAACCTACCGAGTAAACTGTCTTGATATACTTGCTGCCAAATGCTCCAAGCAGCATTGGAATGTGATGCACCCGCATTTTAATGTAAACTGAAACAATCTACTAGAAAATCTAGAAATACTGAACTATTCAAAACATGACACTGGCAAAAATTACTTCCAAGAGGAAAGAAGATTGCCATAACAAAAATAAGAAGAAGAAAAAATAAGAAAAGAAGAATGAATTTAAAAAAAAGAAAACCCATTTCTAACTTGTCAAAGTGTTGATTTTATCAACTATCGTGTATAGAGAGGTAAAGAGTAGAGAAAAATTGCATTTTTCGTTTTAGTAAGCTCATTGGTAATAGACAAACATTAAAAAAGAAAAAACTTTATCCCCCTATGCTATTTTATCTCGGCCCTTGTATGTTACTATGACGGACTTTTTGGGCAGGAGTGAAAATAATATTAATTGTTATTTATAAACTGCTAACTAAAAAAAAACCGTCAATACAGAAAAATAGAAAATAAATAATGGAGATTGACAATAATTACAAACTAGAACATATTGATTTTACCATTACTTACATTATTTTTCTCATTGCCAAAAATTTAATAAATCTTGTTTTATGGACATAGCAACTAGTCATTATACTATACATCAACTTTTTAATAAAGCTATTTGACACAGGTCAACGGTTTTATGGAAAGTGGCTATTGTTCTTTTTTCTGTGGAATTCCAATGATTGGGACTATTACACTGTCATAAAATATAATATTTCCTTAATGAAATGGAGCTTTTTGGGTAAAAATGTTAGCCTACTTGCCTAAGAGTGATAAAATTTCACATTTTCTATAATTTAGCTTCTATTTATTCTGTGCAATCCCCAATCTTTTGAAACAATTAGTTTAATTATCATTTTGATTAACAAATAATATTTAGCTCAAAAGTGCAGGATTTCGGAAACATATTATTCAATAATCTACTCCTATATTGGAAACAACTTATACGATTTTCATTAATTGCTATGAGTTAACTTGGGAACACTAATAGGGGTCGGGTATTGCGTTGCGGTTAGAATGGGTTACTTTAATTAATGAATTTAGCAATACGAGGCAAATTTACTGATTTAATTTCTGCAATACGATAGAACTGCGTTTAAATATTGATACATTTGTGGGTAAAGTAGTTGAGCGCTATTGTTTCTTTCTCTCTCTAATCGCTCATTAATTTGTATGGAGCGTGATCAGGCGGCAGTTTTGTTCAAAGGGCTTTGAACATTTTGACATATTGGTAACCATAATTTTTGATGAATGACGGGGATTTCGGAAATAATAGCGCATGATGAAACCTATCTATATCGATAGGGAATCTATAGACGAACAAAAAATGTCTATGATAAAAGTCCTAAAGCGCACCGTTTTCGAGGAAAACCGTTTCGAGAATAAGTTTGGATTTTTATCTATATCTTTAACATGGATTATCTCAGAAACGTTGCCCTTTAGGACTTTTTATCATATGACATTTTTTGTTCATCTATAGATCCTCTATCGTTGTAGATCCTCTATTGTGCTCCGCTATATTTCCGAAATCCCCGTCAAAAATTAAAAAAATATGGTTACCATTATGCCAGCCTCTCATTCTAAGAGGTTCAAACCCCATTTTGCTTTCATCGATCACGGTCCAGCATTGCTTTCACCGCCTGGGTGTAACCGACGACCTAACTACAATGAAACTAGATGATCACGGCCTACGCAAGAGACTAAAACCTAAGTGGAAACCTAATAACCTACAGGACAGGAGGACAATCAAAATCCGCTTACTACTTACCGTTGATTATAACTAAACTATTGAACCCTAAATTTTACTGGATTAAATAACCTCCAAAATACAATTTACTAAGTTTGCTTTATCCAACCTTAACTAACCTACAAAGAACCTTACTAACAAGCTTTGTGTGATCTGAGAGGGCCTGTGAAAGTCTAATGGAGGAACCCTGGATGTGATAATTAGTGAACCCAAATTCTTTTAAAAGTGTGATTAGTATTGATTTTCATTTTCCAATAGAAGTATTCGCTTTCATTAATAGGTCTTAATTATTCCTGCTATTACATTTATTTCTAAAAGAAAATAACACTAAATGAAAGATATTGCTCTATTGATATAACCAGAGAAATAGAAATTAAGTCTGTATTTTTCTTAAGTGAGTTTACTTTACTTTCATATTAATTCTTAATATTTGTCATACTACCAAGGGAAATTCCATAGTTCTTTAGTGTCAAAAAATGGGAATACTATAAATAAAGAGGGAAGCGTTCCCAATTACGTTCCGTAGATGAAGTAAGTATGAGCGAAATAAACCTACGTTGATAGGAAATGATCAAAGTGAATTTATGAGTTAAATGGAGTATTGTTATAAGGTAAAAGAGGGTATATTCAACCATAATAGACTGCAAGGTAAAAAGAGGTAAGTCGGGTTATAGAGAAAAGTTAAATTTGAGCAATTCTCTTCCGCTGCCAAGTGTCAAATTATATGCCATGTATGACGTTATTCCAAATAATGTAAATTATCTATTGTCAACTTAGTTCATTAAAATAAGAAAGATTATTTCAGGTAAGTTAAGAAGTTTTAGTCGCCTGAGATCAAAGTATAATAAAATTTTCAGCGCTATTATTCTTTTACTTTCTGAAGTTATTGTACAAGTAATGAATATGCAATTGTGTTTTTGCCAGCTAAGGTATGGGCCCGCTCCCCGCCCGATACAATGAGTCTCGTCTCCGTACTTGGTCAACTCCCTTCTGGCCAGCCATATTCTTTCATGACAAATTTAATTAATGAATATTTTTAAGTTATAGTACTTAGTCTTTGTCAGTCAGTTTTAATAAAAGAGGGCAAGCAGAGTGCTTTCAAGCGAACTACCAGTTTCTCACAATGAAGAATTCTCCTTCAATTGCGATGGCTGAATTATGAATTTAAATTTAGAATAATTAAATAATTGGTTCTAGTATGACTGTTTAACATTATAACAGATGGACACAACATTACTATCCATATACTTGGGACACTGATAGTTCTCAAATTCTGAAGGAAAGACAATTCTAAACAAGGTAAAATTCTATGACGGGATTTCCATACTTCAATCTCAACTAAATTATAAATATACAACCATAAACTGAATTGACTTCAGGTCATTTACTAAAGGTTAAAGCAGTATTTCGATTTAATATTGAGTAGACTTGGCAATATTTGTTCTCAATTTTAAACTAGATTCTATTTCTAACATCTTTCAATTGATTTGGCTGGTGGAACATAGTTTAAATATTTGAACTCAGATAAAAGATATGTTGTCATTATTATTTGTGAATTTTATATATTCACTAAATAATATGATACTTTCATAGTTGGTAGATACTTTTCAAAGTATTAATTCTCGGTTAATCATAAACATCATTCTGTCAATTTGAAAGGTTTACTCAAAGCATTGATCTAGTGACCTAGAAGTTGTGAATCGACCTTAACTTACTAGAGACACGAGCTTATTCCATACACTCAGATCTTGTTTCAGCACTCCTCTCAAAATTACCAAAATAGTTTATTCTATCTATAAACAATCTGTTCAACCATAGCTCCCTTCGACCAATCCAATTCAAAGATAAATAATCTATTCTTTATTTATGATTCTACTCCATCTATTAAATCATTATTCAATATTAACTGTAAAGGATATCTAAATTAAATTAAGAGTAAATTAATTTGTGGGTACTTACTGAAGCTTGCAAAGTCTACACAATTTAGCACACTGTAGTAATCATTCACAACACTGATTCTATGGAAGATTGATACTATTCTATTGGATTATAACCAGTAATTCCACATAAAATTTCGTCCATTATATTGTACACTTCCGCATTCACCATGTTCCATTCCTAAGTCATCCTACCTCTTCACCGCCTATATAAATTCGAATGTTCCACTTGGTGACCCACGGCGGCCATTTTGTCGACCCGATTCTCAACACCGCCTACCTAAATTTCGAATCACTACCTATTGACCTTGGTGGCCATCTTGACGACGCCTACCTATTTGCGGCCTACCTAAATCCGATACACTACGAAGTGATCTACCTCTCCACCGCCTACCTAAAAGCTCCTAGCTTGTCTACCGTTCCTGCTGTTACCTTGCTGACAACACGACCTTCTTGAGGATGTCTAACCTTTTACCAGCATCCAAGTTTCCCTCCCGCCTTGAGATGCTAACCTAAGCTACTGTTCCTACGCGCCTAACAATGAATTTATAAACCTAATGAATTTACCTGCCTACCAACGACTAAATTCCGATTTCCTATGCAATATTTGGGATGCTTACCATCATCCCCGACGCCCCGATCCTGTACAGCGTGAGCAAGCATGACTCGCCTAAACTCCCCTAACAGCTTGGACGTGCTCAGCGCTGGTGGGACGGGACAGCGCTGAGTCCTGACAGAAGAGGATTAACATTACCAAGCCATATCCTCCACGTTCAAACGGGATTACATCCACACACCGTTCGGACCGTTGGTTGATGAGCGAGTTGGCTAGCTTGGTAACCTTAAGTGACTAAACTAGGTATCTTTCAACAGAAACCCGCATTGCACGCCACAGAGCAATGCTATTTTACCTACCCCTTTGAGGATTGACCGAACGCCCAATAAAGACACAAAACTAAAGAGAAATCTACCCCCCCTTTATTTCCCCCTGATTGCTTAAACAAATTTCGAACAACCTTAAACCATGAAAATTCTTGAAACTATTGGGAAATTTACTTTACTTCATGAAAATTCGCAAGCAAAATCTACATACTTTAATTTCAAGCTTACTTATACCATATAAGCCCTAATTAAAGCATATAAGCAAAAGACTCGCACCCGGTTGCGGACCTATACGTCAAAACCTCAATTAAAAACACTATCTTCCTGACTTCTTGATGTTTCTTGCGTTAAAATAAAATACTACTTGATTGAAGTTTCTTACAGAGAGGGTATCGACGACTTCTTCTGAGTTCCACTTGATGCTTCGCTGAGATCGGAGAAAGTAAAGAGAGCGATTTCCCCCCAACTTCGCCTTTTATAATCCCCCAGAATCATTCACTCTCTGCAGGAAACTCACCCCACACGATCTAAGCATCTTTTTTTTCTACCTTCATTTCCCTACTTTACATAAATTATTCCTAAAATTTTCCCTTCTCCTTCAAAAATGGGGAGAATTCAGTTTTGTCTTACTCAACTTATAAATATAATATTTAAGTTACTAATCTTACAAAATGAACCCCTATACTAATCAATAATTTCAACGTACAATTCAACTAACCAATAACCTCCTATGTTCAAAATTCTCTATACTCAAGCGCACAATGCCACTCAATTTGTAACCAAATTAAAATTAATCTGTTACCTAAATATTTCTCTATACTGACATTTCAGCTACATTTGATTTAAGTAATTCATACAATTGTATGAAACAACGTTTCAATCATAAATAAATCAACAAGTTTTCCCCCTTACATCATTTCTAACAAAACTAACAACTTTGAATAATATTCAGCATATTTACCCAGAATCATATGAAATTATTGTACTATAATCATAGAACTCTGATTAATACGAACTTTATATTCACAACAAATTGAACTTCCCATTTGCTACAATTTGAATCCAACCTTTTTCAATCTTTTTATCTCGCCTTCCCCAAAATATCATAACCTCTAGAATCAATTTGCTAAAATACGTATTACAACATTTTCCATTAAATATTCGGTCCAATTAAACCTAAAATTCCCGATCAATTTAGCATCACAATGTTGGTACTTTAAAAACCCTAACTGGCAACACCCATCGGACTACTTTTACATTTTTTTAAATGCCTACCCTCATTTGAGTTATAAACCTGCAGCATAAAATCTTGCTTTCGAAGAAACTTCATATCAATCTTTCTTCGTACTTTAGCTAAAACACATCACGTGGTGTGACACTACTGACAACTTACAGAAATAATTAACACCGAATTCAATCCTTTTTTAAGTAATCTTCTAAAATAAATTATTATAATAATATTCGAGAGGCTCTAATAAAATTTGATAAATAAACAATAATAAATATAAATAAATTTTAAGCCTATTAGCGTCGTTACCTACACAGAGACTAATATTTGAATTTTAGCGCCGTGAAAGATTAAAAGAACTTCCTACATTATTGCTAACTCAAAACCTGAACTACTCTTTATTATAATAACTTGTTCGATAGTTAAATAATATTATGCTCAGTATGAAACAAAATTCGAAAAATATTTGAGATAAAATAGCATGTTCAGTTTTGAACCGTTACAGCTCGACCCCAAAATCCTGCACAGGTGACAAGACTACGTATTGGATCCGGAGTAGGATTTTCCTTCTCAATTCTCAAATATTTATTCCGTCTCTACTCTTAATCCTCAATTTTTACTCATACAACCCTTTTGTATAATAAAAAAAAAAAACCCTTCCCCTTAATAACCCTAACCATTATTATTTCTCCAAGATCAAAGAATTGTTGGGTGAAACCTAATGTAAATGAGATTTAGATTGTAGAGTGTATTTAAACCAAGACAATATTGAAAAGTTATCAAGCGAGTTTTAAGTTTTATGTGACTTTTGCCAATTCCGTCTTATGCATATTCAACACCAGAGTCGTACAAGATCACAGTAAGGTGTGGGTTGTGAATCCACAACTTCTAGCAAGTCTACATGCGACAAATAAGTCTTTTTCTAACCTTATGAAAAAGTTTGCGTATGACGCTACATATTTGTGCATTGAACCCTTCCACAATCAAGTATTACTCCTTTCTTGCCAACAGGGCCTACTCCGTCGGTTCGAAGTGAGCCTATACAATGACCCTATATTTCCAAAAGCTTACTTAAGACTCTAGAACAACCCTAATATCGCCTTGGAGAGTGTGCAGTTGTCGAGTTCATATTCATAGCTCTTAGCTTCTTGTGTAGTATGAATTTCAGACAGTTGTTCACACCAGGACAATTTACAAACGTCAATAGTGTTTGTTTATTCTCTTTTTTTTTTCTCTAACCTAACACCAAAAGTCCTACTGTACAAAATTCAAGTTTGTCAACCCTAAACGCCGGTCCGACCGCAAGCACAAACCAAACGCTAGAGCAGTGTGGTGGTCCTATCTCTTGGAAAAATAATAAGTCTGCATTCAGGTTTCACATATGTTATAATCCAAAGCCCTCCATATAGAATCTATATTTTAATTCCAATTCCTAATCCACATTAACTCTCATTCTATGCAATCTTTTAAATTAACATCCCATTCATACTCATAAACTAGATTAGATTCTCATTCTATTCATCTGTTCTCTTCATGCAGCATTCACTGTCTTCATTCACTAGCCTACATTCACGCCACCTAAGATTATATCATAGCTACACCCTGAATGCAAATATAAATAACTAAATTGGGTAGAGATTAATCATACAATGTTAGGATTCAATACGCCGATTGTCACCAAACATAATTATATGCAAAATTTACAATAAAGTATTATCTCAAATTCGTTACGAAAAATTAATCTTATGTTACGCACTTTCTACACTACGCGACACACTATAATAATACACGCCTCACACGTTAAACGAGAGTGAATTTTACACGATATGTTAAAGTTAAACAACCCTTTTATATATGAAATTATTTCAAGTTAACTGACTCATTATCAATTTAAGTTAACGGTGTACTTAATTGTATATGCCTTTTCTATTTCATAAAGCTGCCTAAACACAGTCGGATATTCTACCGATTACCTAAATCTACATCAACTTAACGTCTACCTAGACCTATATCTAAACAGAAAAATTTCCCCCCCGGAAAGAAAAGCCACCGACACACCCCTCTATCTGACCTTACAATTTCAACCAACTCGAACAACGAAATATGTTTTAATTAACTTGGACAATTAACTAATTTTTTGTCCAACCCGTAACGTACCAAGTGAATAACACTCCATCAGAGAATTATAATTTTTTTTTTTTTTTAATTAGACTTTGACCTTTCTCTTTTTTTTTTCATCAGACTAACAATCGAGTTGTTAAAATTTTGTAAGCTCAGACAGGCTTTTCCCTTGCCCAACAGTCTCTATACAAAGTTACCCCTTTTACCATTTATTAGTCAACTTAAGAAAAAAAACAATTGATATTTGATACTTATACAAGATACTATCTATTATTTACAAAGCTTATTTATAATACCTAGACAAATGTATAGTGTTAAACCTTCCTCGTTCCTTGCCAGACTTAGGGTCTACAAGTAAATACACATTCTTAAACGGATTAGCGCCAACCACATACGGACCCTCATACAATGGTTCGAACTTTTTCGTAATTTTTAATTTAGCATCAGACTTATTTAATTTCCTTATCTTAACCAAATCACCTATTTGATATTGAATGATACGATTTTTCTCATTAAATTTGTTCTGTCGTAATTGCCCTGCCTTCCTTAAATTCTCACGAGCTTTCTCCCTAATTTCGTCTACAGGTAGAGATACCACACCATTCGGCAAATTGTCATCAAAAGATAGTCTCGTAGGTTCACTATATAAAATCTCGCAAGGAGTAAAACCCGTACTTTCATGGTAAGTGTTATTATATAGAACTTCTAATTTGGGCAATATATCAACCCAACCTTTATGATTTGTCCTACAATAAGTTCGGAATAATCGTCCTAACTCCTTATTTACTCTTTCCGTAGTATTAGGCCTAGGATTTCTAACTGTGGTATAAATAACTCTCACCCCTTCTTCTTTCATAACTTCCTTCCACATCCTACTAGCAAATTGCGACCCATTATCCGTCATTATAGCTCTGGGTTTGATTATGCGAAAGAATTTTCTCACCTTAGTTAGTACCGAAATTGCAGTTGCTTTTCTAAGATCATAAAATTTCACAAACTTACTAAAGGAGTCTTGCACAACCAAAATATAATTCATACCGAACTTCCCCGACGGAAGTGGACCATACAAATCTGCCATAACGATATCTCCTACATTCTCAGTTATGATTGAGCGACAAGGACCTACATACTTAGCTGTATCGCTCTTAGTTATCTGACAATCGTGACACCCCTTTAATAGACGTTTGACCTGTTTAGTTAATCCTTTCCAAAAAAATCTATCCCTAATGTACTTAATGATTTTGTAAGCCCCTTGATGTCCCATTTCGAAATGTACCTGCCAAATAACTTCCTCTCTAATTGATTCCGGTAAGAATAACACCTTTCTACTTCCCTCGCCAGGTAAATAATATAATATTCCATCACCTAATACACACCTTTTAGAAATTTGACTTACTCTACCATTTATTCCAACCCCACTAATTAGAATTCTAATTATTTCTCCTATCTCCACATCTTCCCGTTGTAGTCTAGCTAAATCCTTTAATTTTTCAAGTAACTCTTTATTAATTCCTCTCTCAGTGTAAAATATTCTAGGCGAATTAGTTTTATCCTCCTGTAATAAATCCCCTTCTAGTTGATATTTTGATAACACATCAGCTACTACATTATCTCTACCTTTTACATGTTGAACTACATATTGAAACTGTTCTAAATAATTTATCCATCTAGTTACTCGCGCATTGTATAATTTACTATTCTTTACAAATGTTAATGCTTTATGGTCCGTTCGTATTATTACTTTAGCCCCTCTTAAATAAGTCTCAAATTTTTCCAAACAACAAATTATCGAATAGAGCTCTTGTTCAGTAACTGTCCAATTTAGTTGTGCTCCTCTTAGTAATTTACTATGAAACCCTAAAATTTTTATCTCCCCTTGATTATCCTTTTGATACAAAAACCCCGCTAGCCCTATTCCCGAACTATCTGTCTGTAAATAATACGGCTTAGTAAAATCTGGATGATTCAATTCGACAGTGTTAATAAAGAGTGACTTTATTTTATCAAAGGCTTCCTGCTCCAATTCTCCCCATTTCCATTTCTTTTCCTTTTTTAGAAGTTCACATAAAGGTCCCGTATGAAAACTATAATTAGGTATAAATTTGCGATAAAAATTACAAAGTCCTAAAAATGCCCTCACCTGTTTCAACTTTTTTGGTGTAGGAAATAATTGAATTGCCCTAACTTTTTCGGGATCTGTACGAATTCCGTCAGTTGAAATAATATAGCCTAGCATCTTTACTTCAGTACTCAAAAATTCACACTTTTCTAGATTACAAGTTAACCCTGCCTGTGATAATTTCCCTAATACTATATCTATGTGTTCTAAATGCTGAGATAGTGTTCCCGTTGTTATGATCGCTAAATCGTCAAGATAGTTTATACAGAAATCTCTAACCTCGTGACCTAGTATAATTATCCTTAAGATCTAAACCTATTGGTATCCTAACACCGGTTTTATTTCTTCCTAAAGATTCACCTGGACACCAATTCATCCTAACCATCATATTATAATTTGGGTCCCCTGTGGCTGAAGCTGATCCGAGGACTAAAGACTCAACTTCCACTAGTTTAACATTTCACTATCTACTACATTTGACTTATCATTTAAATTAATTGCTTGTACTTCAGCCTCCTTCGGTCTCTGCCACTGCCTATAATTCTGTTGGTATCCCCTTTTCTTCTTCTCCCATTCTTTAAAATTCTTAGACGTAGATGTGCCCGGACTAGTTTCTTTAATTACATTCCCATGCACCTCATCACAATCCATTCCTTCATTATTCAATGACGTTACCTCAACTATTGGCGATTCCTTTTCCCCTCCGGTAGTCTCCTGGATAGTTCGCTGCGTTTTCTTAACTTCCCCACTCAGAGCATTTACTCTTCTAGTAAGCACCCCTATGGTACGACTCAACATACGCTGTATGGTCACCAATTCCCGTGAACGTGTCGACTTCGGTCGCCTTATAGTTCTAACTATCGGATGGGGTTCATCAAGCACTCTAGAATCTCTAACTTCCACCTCTTCCGGTTGAACAGGCCGATTAGAGTCACCATTGATTTCTTCTATGTTTCCTAATTCGTCATCTGGCTCATATCGTTTGGGCACTCGTCGAACACGAGATGGTTTTCCCATTTTGATATTTAATCTCTACAATAGCTTTTGAAACTCTCCTTGTTTTTTTTTTTTTGTAAGGTCAGATCTTCAAATAATTAAAATATAGTACCCGTACTAATTTGGTTTTAAAAAATCCACCGCTTTGGATTCCACAAAACCACGCTCCCTAATATTTGACTAATGTAAATGTTGAAACTAATCATTTCGAATTAAATATCTAATTCTCAGAAAAACGTCAATCACATTCTTTGCTACCATTACTATTCTACATGATTTAAATATTTTAAACTTTCCTTTTATCATTAAATCCCAACACATTATACCTCCCTAGCCAACTTCCTCAACGTTGTTTCCACAACTAAAACGTCTTAGTAACTAGTTCTACAACGACCCCCAGTTAGATAATTTTCGAAAGTCACGACGATTAGTTACAAAATTAATTCACCTCGGATAAATATTTCAAAATGATAATCTATAAATGACTAACTCAAATCTTAAACGATCATGATCCCTTCAATAGCACAATCTCAAAGGTAGGTTACTAAGTTAAACTAAAATCTAATCACCACATACTAAGTTTTCTAGTTTCAATTTAAAAGTTTATTAAAATATTTCACGACCCCATCATTTTATGCTGCTAATATCCCTCTAACTTCACTATTACTATTCAGAAATTAGCGTTAACACACAAACTCTAAAACTATTTATTACATTATACGCTAATATTTTTTTTTTTTGTAACTTAGTAAGTTGAATCTAGAATTATCTTACAACACTCACTAACCCTAAATTCATCCACGACTTCAGTATTACTAAACGTTACTGCCGTTCCTATTATCTAACGCATCAATCGTATAATATTAAGTTAACCACAAACGTGATAAAGGCAACGACAGAATTCATCTCTCAACCTGCCAATGACAAAACGTCAATCCTTCTTAAATGATTAGAGTTAATCGTTTATCGTATACCTATAAAATAATTATGGACAAAACTTTCTGCATGTCCTTATCATTTTCACTGTTAATTAACGCTGAAATCTTACAAAATATAATTTAACCTTATTGGCATAAACAAAAACTTATTATATATGTCATTAAAATCAAGGAGTAGGAATCTGTCAAGTTGACGTTTCGTTCGGAAATCGATAACATGTAATTTCTTTGGCCGCGTTCCTGACCTTATTCACATTCAGCCATTTACGTAACAACACGCTATTACTAAAAGTTACACAGACAATGTTACGCACACGTGCGTATACATTTAATAAAATTACTACAAATCTCGTGTCCTATCAACCACAATTTTGAACAATTAATTCGATTTTACGAATGATAAAAAAATAAATAAAAGAGTGCACACGTGTGACCATACATTTTTTTCTTTAAGAATCATAGCTTTGACACAACAAAGCACCTATGATTTCGCTATAGCCGTAAATTCAATTGACAGTCCACCTATCACCGTCATCCTACTTCGCAATCATCAAATTAACTAGACTAGAATTTTATAATCGTACATATCCTATGATCTGCTTTATTTCTTAGGTATAAACAAAAGAAGAACAAAAGTTTTTTTTTTATAACGTGTCTTTAAAAATAACGTTAAAGTTTCTTATTTTACTTTCCCTCAAGGTCAATAGTTGGGAAGTATTGATCCCCAAAGTGACTTATGCTATTATTTTGTCAAATCTCTTTGACACCGCACGACAATATTAATGCGTATTGACATATGATTGATAAAAAACCGCCAGGCACTCGTTGTCCTTAGTTATACATTTAAAATCGTATATGTGGTTACCTATAAAAATGTCCTTTTTTTTTCTAACTTAATCATATCAGTGAATAAAATCCAAGTCAGAATTCAATTTTTAAATTGGTCTCGGTCCATGGCCGAAAAGTGGATTCGGTCGGACCTTGATGCGGACCTTTGAACAGAGTAAAATAAATTTGACTTGAGTAGATAAACCGGAACTGGGAAAATAATTATATCGATTATCGATAGTGTATATCAATAAAAACTATCGCGATACGATTTGCTTAACTACGCAATTTACCTTAAACGAGACTATACTGTATGAACAAGTAATAATTTAACTGCATAATTGTATCATTGTAACCAAACGTAGTGTGTAAAATAACTATAGAACCAAATGCAATACAGTTAACCTAAGTGTCGATAATTTACGTAAATATCGATAAGGTATCAGAGACGTCGATAGTCTTGGCAGCACTATAATGACAATGAAAACATTAAGTGTATCGGAAATATTTTACAAGATTTGTCTTATAACAGTGGTTATTTGTATATTTGTTTTCAGAGATATTTAACTAAGATCTTACAAATGATTCGCAAAACAAAAGTTTCAAGGACCAGCCAAAGTGACAAGTTAAACGCCATAACTCGTACCAGAATGATAACTTAACAACCATTGGAAAAGAAAATCAGTGTTTCAACATATCAAACCTTTATACCCACTTCACCGCAACAAAATGTGACTGTCACAATCTCACTTGTTAACAGTCACTCACTCCCAAACCACACAAAACCTGAAGATTCGCAATAATAATATGAAATCCTGGTCACGGTATCAACGAAAATGTAACCGACGACCTAACTACAATGAAACTAGATGATCACGGCCTACGCAAGAGACTAAAACCTAAGTGGAAACCTAATAACCTACAGGACAGGAGGACAATCAAAATCCGCTTACTACTTACCGTTGATTATAACTAAACTATTGAACCCTAAATTTTACTGGATTAAATAACCTCCAAAATACAATTTACTAAGTTTGCTTTATCCAACCTTAACTAACCTACAAAGAACCTTACTAACAAGCTTTGTGTGATCTGAGAGGGCCTGTGAAAGTCTAATGGAGGAACCCTGGATGTGATAATTAGTGAACCCAAATTCTTTTAAAAGTGTGATTAGTATTGATTTTCATTTTCCAATAGAAGTATTCGCTTTCATTAATAGGTCTTAATTATTCCTGCTATTACATTTATTTCTAAAAGAAAATAACACTAAATGAAAGATATTGCTCTATTGATATAACCAGAGAAATAGAAATTAAGTCTGTATTTTTCTTAAGTGAGTTTACTTTACTTTCATATTAATTCTTAATATTTGTCATACTACCAAGGGAAATTCCATAGTTCTTTAGTGTCAAAAAATGGGAATACTATAAATAAAGAGGGAAGCGTTCCCAATTACGTTCCGTAGATGAAGTAAGTATGAGCGAAATAAACCTACGTTGATAGGAAATGATCAAAGTGAATTTATGAGTTAAATGGAGTATTGTTATAAGGTAAAAGAGGGTATATTCAACCATAATAGACTGCAAGGTAAAAAGAGGTAAGTCGGGTTATAGAGAAAAGTTAAATTTGAGCAATTCTCTTCCGCTGCCAAGTGTCAAATTATATGCCATGTATGACGTTATTCCAAATAATGTAAATTATCTATTGTCAACTTAGTTCATTAAAATAAGAAAGATTATTTCAGGTAAGTTAAGAAGTTTTAGTCGCCTGAGATCAAAGTATAATAAAATTTTCAGCGCTATTATTCTTTTACTTTCTGAAGTTATTGTACAAGTAATGAATATGCAATTGTGTTTTTGCCAGCTAAGGTATGGGCCCGCTCCCCGCCCGATACAATGAGTCTCGTCTCCGTACTTGGTCAACTCCCTTCTGGCCAGCCATATTCTTTCATGACAAATTTAATTAATGAATATTTTTAAGTTATAGTACTTAGTCTTTGTCAGTCAGTTTTAATAAAAGAGGGCAAGCAGAGTGCTTTCAAGCGAACTACCAGTTTCTCACAATGAAGAATTCTCCTTCAATTGCGATGGCTGAATTATGAATTTAAATTTAGAATAATTAAATAATTGGTTCTAGTATGACTGTTTAACATTATAACAGATGGACACAACATTACTATCCATATACTTGGGACACTGATAGTTCTCAAATTCTGAAGGAAAGACAATTCTAAACAAGGTAAAATTCTATGACGGGATTTCCATACTTCAATCTCAACTAAATTATAAATATACAACCATAAACTGAATTGACTTCAGGTCATTTACTAAAGGTTAAAGCAGTATTTCGATTTAATATTGAGTAGACTTGGCAATATTTGTTCTCAATTTTAAACTAGATTCTATTTCTAACATCTTTCAATTGATTTGGCTGGTGGAACATAGTTTAAATATTTGAACTCAGATAAAAGATATGTTGTCATTATTATTTGTGAATTTTATATATTCACTAAATAATATGATACTTTCATAGTTGGTAGATACTTTTCAAAGTATTAATTCTCGGTTAATCATAAACATCATTCTGTCAATTTGAAAGGTTTACTCAAAGCATTGATCTAGTGACCTAGAAGTTGTGAATCGACCTTAACTTACTAGAGACACGAGCTTATTCCATACACTCAGATCTTGTTTCAGCACTCCTCTCAAAATTACCAAAATAGTTTATTCTATCTATAAACAATCTGTTCAACCATAGCTCCCTTCGACCAATCCAATTCAAAGATAAATAATCTATTCTTTATTTATGATTCTACTCCATCTATTAAATCATTATTCAATATTAACTGTAAAGGATATCTAAATTAAATTAAGAGTAAATTAATTTGTGGGTACTTACTGAAGCTTGCAAAGTCTACACAATTTAGCACACTGTAGTAATCATTCACAACACTGATTCTATGGAAGATTGATACTATTCTATTGGATTATAACCAGTAATTCCACATAAAATTTCGTCCATTATATTGTACACTTCCGCATTCACCATGTTCCATTCCTAAGTCATCCTACCTCTTCACCGCCTATATAAATTCGAATGTTCCACTTGGTGACCCACGGCGGCCATTTTGTCGACCCGATTCTCAACACCGCCTACCTAAATTTCGAATCACTACCTATTGACCTTGGTGGCCATCTTGACGACGCCTACCTATTTGCGGCCTACCTAAATCCGATACACTACGAAGTGATCTACCTCTCCACCGCCTACCTAAAAGCTCCTAGCTTGTCTACCGTTCCTGCTGTTACCTTGCTGACAACACGACCTTCTTGAGGATGTCTAACCTTTTACCAGCATCCAAGTTTCCCTCCCGCCTTGAGATGCTAACCTAAGCTACTGTTCCTACGCGCCTAACAATGAATTTATAAACCTAATGAATTTACCTGCCTACCAACGACTAAATTCCGATTTCCTATGCAATATTTGGGATGCTTACCATCATCCCCGACGCCCCGATCCTGTACAGCGTGAGCAAGCATGACTCGCCTAAACTCCCCTAACAGCTTGGACGTGCTCAGCGCTGGTGGGACGGGACAGCGCTGAGTCCTGACAGAAGAGGATTAACATTACCAAGCCATATCCTCCACGTTCAAACGGGATTACATCCACACACCGTTCGGACCGTTGGTTGATGAGCGAGTTGGCTAGCTTGGTAACCTTAAGTGACTAAACTAGGTATCTTTCAACAGAAACCCGCATTGCACGCCACAGAGCAATGCTATTTTACCTACCCCTTTGAGGATTGACCGAACGCCCAATAAAGACACAAAACTAAAGAGAAATCTACCCCCCCTTTATTTCCCCCTGATTGCTTAAACAAATTTCGAACAACCTTAAACCATGAAAATTCTTGAAACTATTGGGAAATTTACTTTACTTCATGAAAATTCGCAAGCAAAATCTACATACTTTAATTTCAAGCTTACTTATACCATATAAGCCCTAATTAAAGCATATAAGCAAAAGACTCGCACCCGGTTGCGGACCTATACGTCAAAACCTCAATTAAAAACACTATCTTCCTGACTTCTTGATGTTTCTTGCGTTAAAATAAAATACTACTTGATTGAAGTTTCTTACAGAGAGGGTATCGACGACTTCTTCTGAGTTCCACTTGATGCTTCGCTGAGATCGGAGAAAGTAAAGAGAGCGATTTCCCCCCAACTTCGCCTTTTATAATCCCCCAGAATCATTCACTCTCTGCAGGAAACTCACCCCACACGATCTAAGCATCTTTTTTTTCTACCTTCATTTCCCTACTTTACATAAATTATTCCTAAAATTTTCCCTTCTCCTTCAAAAATGGGGAGAATTCAGTTTTGTCTTACTCAACTTATAAATATAATATTTAAGTTACTAATCTTACAAAATGAACCCCTATACTAATCAATAATTTCAACGTACAATTCAACTAACCAATAACCTCCTATGTTCAAAATTCTCTATACTCAAGCGCACAATGCCACTCAATTTGTAACCAAATTAAAATTAATCTGTTACCTAAATATTTCTCTATACTGACATTTCAGCTACATTTGATTTAAGTAATTCATACAATTGTATGAAACAACGTTTCAATCATAAATAAATCAACAAGTTTTCCCCCTTACATCATTTCTAACAAAACTAACAACTTTGAATAATATTCAGCATATTTACCCAGAATCATATGAAATTATTGTACTATAATCATAGAACTCTGATTAATACGAACTTTATATTCACAACAAATTGAACTTCCCATTTGCTACAATTTGAATCCAACCTTTTTCAATCTTTTTATCTCGCCTTCCCCAAAATATCATAACCTCTAGAATCAATTTGCTAAAATACGTATTACAACATTTTCCATTAAATATTCGGTCCAATTAAACCTAAAATTCCCGATCAATTTAGCATCACAATGTTGGTACTTTAAAAACCCTAACTGGCAACACCCATCGGACTACTTTTACATTTTTTTAAATGCCTACCCTCATTTGAGTTATAAACCTGCAGCATAAAATCTTGCTTTCGAAGAAACTTCATATCAATCTTTCTTCGTACTTTAGCTAAAACACATCACGTGGTGTGACACTACTGACAACTTACAGAAATAATTAACACCGAATTCAATCCTTTTTTAAGTAATCTTCTAAAATAAATTATTATAATAATATTCGAGAGGCTCTAATAAAATTTGATAAATAAACAATAATAAATATAAATAAATTTTAAGCCTATTAGCGTCGTTACCTACACAGAGACTAATATTTGAATTTTAGCGCCGTGAAAGATTAAAAGAACTTCCTACATTATTGCTAACTCAAAACCTGAACTACTCTTTATTATAATAACTTGTTCGATAGTTAAATAATATTATGCTCAGTATGAAACAAAATTCGAAAAATATTTGAGATAAAATAGCATGTTCAGTTTTGAACCGTTACATGGGGCCGTACCGGGTAACTTACATGGCTATCGTAATCGCTTTCATTGGACAAATAGATGTGATACATTGCTACTTTTCTATGGTAAGATTTTTTTGTACCAAAAAAAGTAGCAATGTGTCACATCCATCTTTAGGGTACAAATATACATTGCTATTTCTTTTTGGTACAAAAAAGTCTTACCAAAGAAAAGTAGCAATGTATCACATCCATCTGTCAAATGAAAGCGATTACGATAGCCATGTAAGTTAGCCGGTACGGCCCCTGATGGAATTTGCTTGAGGAGGTTGCTACTTTCACTTGGTTTGACCATCTTCACATGAGCAATGATATTAAAAAGTATAGATACGTTACCCGCACTCCAAAATGGCAAGACGAAAGTCAGGTAATTGCCCGACTTTCAATTAGTCAGGCACAGGCTCGCGACACGGAAACACACGCGGCTCTCGTCAGTCAGACGCGATAAAATTGTGAAATTTCATTAAAAAATGTCTATATGCGTCTTTAGACGATGTACAAATTATACAGCAACAGTCAGAGATCGGAAAAATGGTTAATTTCACACGTAAGTACTGTATTTAATAAATATAAAAATTATTTTTTCTTCATTAGGCCATATTGTACAAAGAGCGCGCTGTCTGCTTTGCGTGTGTGAGTGAAGGAGACAGCTGACGCGCTGTCAATCGGCAGCCAATACGCATGCAGCGGTCAATGTGTGTATCTATAGTACCTTTGCGCTGTTTTAAATAGCAATGATGTTGGCGTATAACACATCTTTACTTTTAATATCATTGCACATGAGTAGATAAACGGAACAGAGTACAAGCTCTCACAACTTATACCGATTCTCAAAGGGTAATTTATTAAACACTAATGTATATAAAATTCGTTTATTTTACATACTTAAAAATGGTAGAATCTAATAATTAATTTTTCAACAAAATCTTTGTCACGACACGACTCGTATTTTTTCTTCGAGTCAGTAATTTGACAAATCAAACTGTCATTGTTCACATTAGTGTATTCTCTAAGAAAAAGTTAAAGGTGGTATAGCTCTTAGCGGCCCTGTCGGTTATACCACAACTGAGCTGGTGCAAACCAGTTTTTACCCCGGCGGCGTGCCTGTTACACTGTCGGTGAGAGGTCACGCACACATCGTCGCGCTATGTATGAGTGAAGCTACAGCAGCGGACCGTTTGTAGGCAGCTTGGACTCTGTTCAGTTTACGTTTTTTTACTCATGTGCCATTTTGTCCCTTTTTAATAAACGTGCCAATTTGTCACTTGTCCTGATGATTTTATATCCATTGCGTCAACCAATTTGAAAAAAGAACATACTACTCATAGGCACTATGGGCAGGCAACAGCGTCGCTTAACCAGTTTGCAACAAAATTCTTGTGCGTGCGTATCGCCCCTGCACGAACTAAACGTATGTTGTGACGGCGCGGCGTGCAAGCACCTTAGGTGCGGTTAAGCGACGCTGTTGCCCATGGTACACAGCATTCAGTATTCAGTATTCAGTATTCATTTATTGCATATCACATTACATAGTGAGGTGGAACATTTAATAAGGTCTACATGTGACGCCCTGTAAGGGCATAGCAATATTAATTAATTAAGGGCTATTAATTACTAAATATAACAAAAATTTGAAATAATTTACAAAATTCACATTAAATAATTACTTAATAAATAACATTCAAATTAACATTCTTAATAATTAATTCTAAATAAAATTCAGGGCTAATCATTCTTATTAATAATTATCTATTTTTTTTAAATTGAATAATAATAAAAAAATAATATTACACCATTTATAACATCGTACTTATATTAGAAATATATATTTTTTAATTGATTATCGTACAAATATCAATTGAATTCATGTCTATCTAAATCTTATCTAAGATAAAAGCATCTTAAACTTATGTTTTAGATGCTTTTATCTTCAAAAAATTCATTTAAATTATAATAACATTTAGCGATGAGAAATTCTTTTAATTGTTTTATAAAATGAGTAGGTTTTTACAAGTTTTTTTGGTAATTAGGAATGTGGTTAAAAATCTTAATTAACATGGTATGGGGGCTAGATGATACTAATTTCATACTGGAGAAAGGTACTTGTAGTTTGTTTAAGTTACGGTTATTTCTTTTATTATTTACTAGCGGCCGCCCGCGACTTCGTCCGCGTGGAAAGTATTTTTGCTATCCCTCGGGAACAATACTTTTTTTCGGGATGAAAGGTACCCTATGTCCTTCTCTGTACCCTTGACAACGTGTATGCAAAATTTCATGATGATCGGTGCAGTAGTTAAGACGTGAGGGCGTAACAAACAAACAAACAAACAAACAAACGGACTTTCGCATTTATAATATTAGTAAGGATGAGAGGAGAATAAAATTCTGGATGTTTTATAACAAACTTGCATGCCTCTAGGATGTAGATAGATGTAATAGTCAGAATATTATGCTTCACAAAATGAGATCTGCAGGATTCCATTTGGTCTATGTTTGTAAGTATTCTCATACATTTCTTTTGTAATATAAATACTCTATCCACGTCGCAAGAATTTCCCCATAAAATGACCCCATAGGAGAGTATTGAATATGCATATGCATAGTAAGCCGTAAGTGCAGTACGGAAATCAGTTACTCGTTTTAAGTGATAGAGAGCATATATAAAAGATGATAATTTGTGTACCACTTTTTGTATGTGTGTTTTCCAATTTAGATGACTGTCCAGGTTTATTCCTAATAAAGTAGCAGAGTTACATGTTTCTAGCGTTATGCCATTGTAGTTATATGATATTTCTATTGAAGATTTTTGATAGGGTTTAAATTGTATGATTTTAGTTTTTTTAAGATTAAGTTGCAAATGATGTGATTTCAGCCAATTTATAATTTTATCAAGATTTAAGTTTAATTTAGATTCAAGTTCTGAAGTGGTAGAGCAATGGATTAAGATGGAAATGTCATCTGCAAAAAGCACACATACATCATTTAGGATGTTAGGGAGATTATTTATATAAATGAGGAAAAGGACACATCCCAAAACGCTACCCTGTGGGATAGAGCCAGTCACGTGGACTCTATCCGATCTAATTTGACTTATTCTACCCGTTTCGAAGTCAATATTTTCAATTTCAACTTGTTGAAATCGGTTATTGAGGTAAGATCTAAACCATTTATGAGCCAGACCCCTTACTCCTGTTTGGTAGAGTTTATCTAGTAGAGTTGTATAACAAACTCTATGTAAACCAAATTGTCATAACATGACAATTGACAAAATGTTACGTTATTATGTTTGATAACATCGAAATGGCCAACATTCTATACGTTTGAACGCTACGATATGAGCAATAGACTATTAAATAGCATATCGCAAACTTTTGTAAAACACAGACTTTGTGTTGAATTGGCAAGCTTTACGGCACGTAATGGACATCAGGCAGAGTCCCATAGAAAAAAACCAAAGAATGTATGACGTTTCTGTTTTTTTCAAAATGTAGGCATGTAATTAGTAAGTCATAGAAAATATTCTGATTTTTACGAAGATTTATGTTTTAAGAGTTATTTACGTTTGAAAGTTTTTTTTGGTAACCCCGACACTAAATAGCAACACTAGTTTCACGACAATACGTTTCGTTAGCTGCGTTAGTGATACAGATTAGCACCTCAATGTACCTGAGTTGGAACCTGCCTTTCTATTGTCTAATTTCAAAATCTATCGCAATTGCTTTCAGGATGTAACACATTGAAGCATCTTTTTGGCACAAATAAAAACTTACCAAAGAAATGCAGCAATGTGTCACATCCATCTGTCAAACGAAAGCGATTGCGATAGATTTTTAAATTAGACAATTAGCCCCCAGATCAAACGGAAAATCTGTGCATATGTCGCACGTAACAAAATGCTTTTGACAGTTGAGTTGACTGACATCCGGCAGACTTTTTTTTTTAATGCGCAATCACTTGTGCCACAGAATAAATATACTCAGGGGAGACTTGTGAAATCGCTAACAAAGATGTCAGTTTCATTGATATGCTTTTGTTTTTTTCAATAATTAATTAAAGCTAAATGAAGGAGTTAAAAAATAATGTTGCTACTGTTATATGATTCTAGTAACATAAAGTGTTTATAGGTAACAGAATTATGTTTATACACTTTTGGGTCTTATGTGCCTGATGTCCTTTATAGTTAACTGCGCGTAGCGTTCAAACGCATATAATGTTGGCAATTTGAGTAGGGGGCTAATATTATTGAACGTTGCTTGTTCAATGATTTAGATAACTTTAAAAGGCTGGGTTCGCTCTAAGGAAAATTGATGAATACAATGAAAATGAAAATACAATAAAAATACATGAAACAAATCTATAACTGGTTTTCATTATTTTTGCATTCGCACTGCCAGAAAGTGTTTGATTTCGAACGATAAGGTAAGGCAACTTATATGAAACTTTCCAGATTTGTTAAGGCAAGGGGGTAAAAAATGTAAAATGTATTACAGTCATTTTTGACAATCATGGGAACCTAAACATTTACCTCCTTAACACCAAAAAGTCCACCATAAGCGATGTTGAATCAGTCAGTTACGACGACATATTCTTTTATTTAGGTATTACATTTCGAGTATCTTAATTCATTATGAATGTAAGTTACTCGTATTACAATAAATTGTGGTAAAACTCTTCATAATAAATACGTAGTGACAGGCACCTACTTTATCTAAGACATTCGTGTTTAATAATGAAACATTAATAACACAAAAATCATAGAAAAATGAGACTATGGAAAGGAAACTACAGCAAACACATCAATTTATTTACGTCGTCGCAAGGAGATCGTTAAGGTTAATCTGTTAGTCATTAGCCGGCGGCCATGTTGGATTCGTTTTGGCGCGAGAACGAGTGCCGCCAGCGTTTCCCGCCAAATATAATGAAGCTAGTTTCCGAGCAAAAGTTGATCTAGGCAAATTGAGGTAGTTAAGTAAATATAGAGATCTTGAACAGAACTTTAGCTTTCTTGTGTTTCTTGGTTTTGTAATGCTGTTGATAACCATTATTCTGGAGGAAAGGGAGATAGCAAGTCAAAGGGACTTATTTTAGTTTCATTTGTTTTTTTAATTACATAATAATAATAAATTAAAACAATGGCGTTGGCAACGCAAAGCTAATTGTAGATGTCGCTGCGTACGCTTGTTCCTAAGACAGAAGACGTTCAGAACAAAATGTATGGAAAAATAGGTATTTGTTTTGTGGTATTTTTTTACCGAAGAAGAACCATTGACCCAAAATAGATATAAAAGACTATTCTACAATGCAAATGCCGGAGTTGAAAGCCAAATTAAGACGTTTTAATTCTTACAGAATTTATCAATTTTTCTATATCCAGATTTTTCGGGAATTTGTAAGTGCCAACATTTTTAAAGCCTATTACACAGAATTTAATCATTTTAAAAATAAAAAAACTTTTTTAAAGTAAAAGTCCTTTGTTTTCATAGCTCTCGTGGAACAAGCGTACGCAGCGCCATTTTGACAGTTGCCTTCCCCATTGTAGGTATATTTAGGCTAATATGTTGAAGTTTTTTAATAAATACACAATAATTGACCGAGTGAGCGGGAAGCGCGAGCGAAGCGTCAGTGGAACAAATAATTCATTCTACTTAAACAGGGTTGCTATTTTAAAAATTTGTAAAC
Source organism: Agriphila geniculea (assembly GCA_943789525.1). NCBI lineage: Eukaryota > Metazoa > Arthropoda > Insecta > Lepidoptera > Crambidae > Agriphila > Agriphila geniculea. The sequence goes on from OX038895.1 coordinate 10,930,695, forward strand.
CAATAAGCTATCAATAAAACCAAATTTTATGTAGTTATAGTCTGATTCAGTAATGTAAAATCCGTTTGAATCAAAAGTATCTATTGGCCTGCCTTCACCGAGTCACTTCAACTTTCATTCAAAAGCGTCAGACGCATGCAATATTTCCTCCAAACGCACGGTTTGTTCTTCTTTCAACTTTCTGTCATACAAATTCGACTTTCAAAACCATGCGCTTTTCCTTTCAACTTTCTGCCAAATTTTGACGTTTTTTTTAAAAGAAAGGGCATGTACTATTGAAATCAATGGCGCATGATTCTGTTGAAAGCGCAAGAGAAACGAAAAAGCGACCGTGCAAGACACACCTTAGCTCCTTTATTCTGCGTCGCTTAACCACTCCTAAGGTCAAAATCGCTTGCACGCCGCGCCGTCACAACATACGTTTAGTTCGTGCAGGGACGATACGCACGCACAAGAATTTTGTTGCTAACTGGTTAAGCGACGCTGTTGCCCGTATACATAATTTTGATTTCAATGTTGCTGTAATCGTGAAATGGCAAACGTAAGTAAAATAAAACTTATATACCTCTGAAAAAGTTACACGAAAATAAAGTTTGACTTTGATTGATCGAGGGTCGGAGTGATCCGGGTTTTTTAAAGAAATCGCGCCCTTTCATCCTTAAAATTGATTGAAGTCGAACATCTTTAGAACTTATTCACTAACTAACTTCCGCCCGCGACTTCGTCTACGTGGATATTCGGAAAATAGTCCTTAGGAAACCTTTGAATAGGATAAAAAGTATCCTATGATTTAATACAAGGTATAAAATATATGTGTGCCTTTCATCCAAATCCGTTCAGCCGTTTTTAAATTTGAGTAACAAACGTTAAAATACACAAACTTTTACATTTATACTATAAGTAGGATCCACCAAACACAATTCAATGATTTTGGCTCGATACGTTTTACGATTATATTTTTTTATTTTTTGAGGTTTACCACATGGTTTAGCTATTGTCGTGTTCTACAGCTTTGTTTGATTGCCACTGATAATTGTAAGACTATGGAAAGTGATTATACACAGATTTAAGATCAGATAAAGTCCAACCATTTTCATAAGGTCTTAAATCTGTGTATGGCTACTTTTTATAGTCTTACTTTCATCTGTGGCAATCAAACCAAGCTGTAGAACACGATAATAGCTAAACTATGTGGTAAACCTCGAAAAATAAAAAAATATAAATTTTGGAGATATACAAATATAGGTTACAGCGGGTTGCGATCTGTAAAACTTGAGTTAAAGTATCTATAATTTCGTAATAAATAACTATATCACAACGGCAAACGGTAACCTTTTTGGTGATTTAAATGTTCTACGGGCTACTGTACTAAGCGCCATCGCACACGGGCAACTTTTTTGTCTCTCACGTGATTTGTATGAAAAGTTGCAGACGACCGTGTCGCTTCGTGTGCGCGCTTCCATATAAACCCGTGGACTTGATGTGAGAGACAAAACAGTTGCTGGGAGACTAAGTTGCCTGTGTGCGATAGCGCTCAAACTTAAGCGCTCAAACTTAAGCGCTATCGCTCACAGGCAACTTAGTCTCCCAGCAACTGTTTTGTCTCTCACATCAAGTCCACGGGTTTATATGGAAGCGCGCACACGAAGCGACACGGTCGTCTGCAACTTTTCATACAAATCACGTGAGAGACAAAAAAGTTGCGGAGACAAAAGTTGCCCGTGTGCGATAGCGCTGAGATGAGTATTCAAGTCGAAATTTCTTAAAGTAATTTGTATCATCAATATTCACAATCGTGTAAAAGCATTTCTCTTTAAATAATCACTATGGTTAATGTGTTACAGTACGAGGCATATAACTTGAAATCGGGTGGGGATTGCGCGAAACGCGTATTTTGGGTATGCGTAGCGGTGAGGGGCGCGGGCGGCGGGAGAGGGGCGCGCGCTATTGGTCGCTCACAAGAGCACGTATGCGCGAACTTATCCCCACTCCGTCGAAAAAATTTCAAGATACGTGCCTAGTACTGTACTAAGACTCCGCTGTCCGTCTGTCTGTCTGTCTGTTACCAGGCCAATCTCAACAGACCATCACGGTTCATGAGATACACTCATGAACCGTGATGGTCTGTTGAGATTTTCACAGATTAGGTATTTCTGTTGCCGCTATAACAAAAAATACTAAAAATATAATAAAATAAATACTTAAGGGGGGCTCCCATACAACAAACGTGATTTTTTTGCCGTTTTTTGCTTTATATTAATAACGACAACAGGTAGACAGTTGAAATTTTCACAGATGATGTATTTCTGTTGCCGCTATAACAACAAATACTAAAAACAAATAAAATAAATATTTAAGGGTGGCTTCCATACAACAAACGTGATTTTTGCCGTTTTTTGGTACGGAACCCTTGGTGCGCGATTCCGACTCGCACTTGGCCGGTTTTTTTTCATATAATCTGCCAAATCGGTCTCGCTCCCGTTTTTAATTGCTATGCTATTTCGCTTTTGAGATATAAGCGTCTTAAAATCTAAGGACTTTGATTATGAAGGGACCCAGAAAGTTGTCTCATAAAACTTGAAAGCAGAGTGTAAGGAGCCATAAAACAGTGATGAAGACACAACTAAGTAGGTGTTCCTGTTAAGGCATATAAATATTTAAGGAGTACTTAAACTTTAGGGCTATCAAAAACGGTGTTTGCAACGGTGTTATTCATAATTCTATTACAGTTAGCTGCGAAACTGTTGTGTTCGTGTGACTTCTACTTGTAGGCTCCGTTTACAATGCAGATGCTTTTTTAGGGTTCCCTACCTAAAAGGTAAAAACGGGACTATTACTAAGACTCCACTGTCCGTTTGTCAGTTGTCTGTCTGTCTTTCACCAGGCTGTATCTCATAAACCGTGATAGCTAGACTGTTGAAATTTTCACAGATGATGTATTTCTATTATTCTCTAAATACTAAAAACAAAATAAAATAAATATTAAAGTTGGGCTCTCATACAAAAAACGTGATTTTTTTTGCCGACCTTTGGTACGGAACCCATCGTGCGCGAGTCCGATTCACACTTGGCCGGTTTTTTTTTACCCACAACGGGATAGTGCTAGGCCTTCACCTCACCTGATGTTAAGTGACGATAAGGCTGAAGGTGGAAGCGCACTACACCCGGAATCCTTATCACTGAGGAACTTGGCTATCTTACTTCAGGGCTTCTGACGGAACGGAACAAAACAATTTTTAAATTGTTGTTTTGGCGTCAGACTTAGGTAAGATGGTGGTCGCTAGGTGGACTTGAAAAAACCACTACCACAAATCAAACCGAGTATAAATGTACCTCCCTCCTGGGAATCGAACCCGAGACCCCTTCGTGTTACACGAGGCGAACCACTAGTCCATAGAGGCGGTTAAAGAAAAAAGTACTCTTCATGTGACTTACACTTTGGCTCCGTTTATACCGATGCAGAGGCTAAGATTTGGTTCGCACCACCTAAAGGCTGGTTTACATTATCTTAGTCTTTAGTAGAATGCTTTAGGAGAGTGCTTTAGTGGAAACATGTAAACGGTCGTCTTATGACTAAAGAGAGTAACGTTCTAGTAGCCTTTTTACTCGCTTTCCAGTAGCACCCCCTGCGCGCCCGCTCACCCCCCGCGCGATATTTTACTCGCACTCGCACTGGAAGCATGTAAATCGACATTTAAGTAGCGTCTTTAGTAAAGTGCATTTGCCGGTGAACGCGTGACGTGTAATTGAATTAAATAATAGGTATTAGGTATGGCGAAAATGACACTCTACTGGAAGCGTGTAAACGGTCACGTATTCGAATCTACTCGCACGCTACTAAGCACTCTACTAAATACTAAGATAATGTAAACCAGCCTTAAGATACAATTTTAAAGGGATATTATTGAACATCATTTCTGCTAAAAATATATTATTATGCTTATTAGGTAGCTCCAATAATCAAAGTATTTATTGTATTGTGCAATTGGAGAAATATTTTTTTTTATTTATTTTCATCATTAAGTTTTCAAACTTGATGGTAATGAAACATAAAATTAATTTATTTGAAAGTTGCCAATAATCATTTAACTTTTTTAACCACTCGCCTTTTTAAATTCTGCAGGAAAAACTAAGTATCGTATAATTTTTCCGTTTGATGACAAGTTTGATAATCTTATTTTTTGGTTCATGTTTACATAAAGAAACTGAATATAAATCAGATTTGAATCTTCTTCGCAAGCAAGAAAAACATGCCTAAATGAACTCCTAAAATATCTCTAAAATCTTCATTTTATTTTCAAGATATCGGATCTCGTTTGTCACATAAGATATCATTTATCACTTCATTTGCTATCATAAATCTTTAGCTTTATAATAAGACCGTGACACTTAGAATATTTTATAAAATTTATGTCCTAAAACCGTCACTGTTTTTTTTACAATATAAGTATTTACCTACTTAATAATTATTTATGCCACCCATGCCACAGTATAATAATATAGTAAGTATAATAAGTGCTACCGTACAGAAAGGAAACTCTCCGCCCCGCCCCACAATCAATTACCTCACCCCACCGGCGCCCACCGCGCGAGTTCCGTGTGCCGATCCGTGTGCTCATTCAATAGCTCGCACACAGTTGCGCGTGTGCAAAAACGTCACTGTGTAGCGTCTGTGTAATAGGTCGTTGAAACGCGACGCTTGTATGGAATGCCCGGGGTGTGCCCATGCTTTAAGATTCCGAAATAGTTAGTTTATTGCAAACGTTAAAACAAGCACAGTAACCATCTTTAAGATTCCGAAATAGTTAGTTTATTGCAAACGTTAAAACAAGCACAGTAACCATCTTTAAGATTCCGAAATAGTTAGTTTATTGCAAACGTTAAAACAAGCACAGTAACCATAATATCATCCAAACAAGTGTTAGAATGTTGTACTAAATTTCATAATGTAACTCCTTCGGAATTATAGTATGGTTACTATCACACTGGTGGTTTTAATGTTGGCAATAAGCGAATTGTTTCAGAACCTTGATAAATATGGGTATACCTAGATGAAGTCTTGTATGCAACTGTGCATAAATAGGTATTAAAACACTCATGTAAACATTATCACATTCGTGATTTAATACCCTAATAATATTTTAAAGAAGTAATTCGTGTTGTGCGTATGTTTGGTATCTACAAAACTGCTCGCCCGATTTTTTTATTTCACCAAATAGTAGTAGAGTAACATAGGCTATATTTTATCGCTGAAATTCCTACGGAAATTGGAATCCCACTTGGATGTAGCCACGGGCGACAGCTAGTGATATTAAAAATCTACTATAAACAATTTTTTTGTAGTTAAATTATTAATCAAATTTTATAACAGACAAAACAACGCATTATATTTTGACGCAAGCCCCATTCATCCAGATTGCGATATAAAAATTGCATAAATGAAACTACGAAGTCAACGTTTGGAAACCGCTCTCCAATACACAAATAAACTTGCGTATAAACTATATTCAAACTCATTATCAGAACAATATTAAAATCCATTCCCACATTGTGTTCTACGAAATCGAAAAATATTTACGAAGTTTCGTGTGTTATTACAAAACATAAGGCTAAGGCCACACTACGAAGAGCCTCGTGGAGTGCTAAGAGCTAAGCTACTCGCTTAGTTACTGATCCTAGCGTACAGATGTACTGTATTGCATTACTATTGCAGTTAGTCACACTGCAAGCTACGGCCAACGCGTCTAGGTGCTATGGGCAACAGCGTCGCATAACCACCGCTAAAATCGCTTGCACACCGCGCCCACTGTCACATACGTTTAGTTCATGCAGAGGCGATACGCGCACTCATGAATTTTGTTGATAAACTGGTTAAGCGACGAAGCCCACAGTACCTAGGTAAGTCTGTTAGATAATAGTAATAATGAACAAGCAGAATAAAAGCTTAGAACAAACGTGAAGCGCATACGTTACTACATGACAGTTAAATACATGCGCGAAGAGTGCACCCGTTGGGGTGCAAACTGACAAAAAGGGGTGTGAGATTTGGATAAGTTTACGAACATCTTTAGAACGCTCTATAGAAGCTTTTTCTCTGATCATCACAGATTTTGTTTACTCTGGTGCTTCGGTAGTCACCACGCAAAGTCACGTAGCGAATCTCTTAGCTTAGTACCTACAGTGTAGCCTTAACCTAAAGCAAGGCTTTGAATTATTCAGTACTTCTGAACGAATCCTATTTCCACAGATAAAAAAGTATGTAGTGGAAAATGTTCTTCTATTTTGAATAAGAACAGCATTCGTATAAAAAAAATATAACACTTGTATGTGGGAAGAATTCAATTTCTTTCTTTAGTTACATATTGTTTATCAGTTACTTAAGCTTAAAAAAGAGATTAGGTACCTACTAAAATTATGGGAATAAAAGAATTTTAAGAAATTTAACAAACAGGATTTCTACATAAATAAAGCCGCAGTAGAAGGCTAGTCATAAAATTGTTTCCTTACAAAATATTACATTTTCCATCAACTATCCTTGTATTGTAACTTCTCTACCAAACGTCACGAAAATTTATGATAAACGGTGTAAGTTGAAATAACTTTCAACATCATAAATCGTAAAACTGGACGTTGTATAAAAGTTAGATAAGTTAATAGTTAACGCAACTTGACAAAGTTTTTGCTTACCATTTTTTGGCTTCTATTTTTTCAAATTGTAAGAAATCACTAAGTTTTTAAAGGACATTAGGTACAACAGCAATAATGAGATAATAATTCAATATTAGAATTTATATTTTTTGTCCTTACTTAGTTTTTTAAACATCGTCTTTTGGAACTCTTTTAAAAACTAGCTAAAATCGTTAATTCAATTTAGGTTGTTACAAGCAAGCTATTTACTGTATTTCTAGTTTACGATATTGTAGTATAGATATTATTTACTCAATGCCTTTTTTATATTGCTGAAGAAATCCTATAGGTACAGCTTAAAGAGTATTTAAATGAAGGGTTGTTAAAAATTGATTTATCTAAAAAATACTAACTAAAATTTACATCCATGCTAAAATCTAAACAAAATAAGAATATATTCCTCGTTATTTCCAGCCAGGATTTAACAATAAAAAACAAAACCGAAGCCCATAAATTTTAATTAAAAAAAGATCCGTTTAAAAATACAGTCTAGCAAAAAAGGATTTTTATTAAAAAGTAAGCAAATTTCCCGCATAATTACAAATGATTAATAGAGGGAGATTCGAACTCGTGTTTCGAAAGAAATTTGTTCATGAGCCTTAAAGGGTACGTATACGTAACAATTTAATTAATATTAGGCCTTTTTATCATTCCATAAGATTCCTTGATTCAAAATAACTTAGCGTATAATCGAGAGAGCGGTGCAATGGGGAAGGCAACTGTCAAAATGGCGCTGCGTACGCTTGTTCCACGAGAGCTATGGAAACAAAGGACTTTTACTTAAAAAAAAAATCGTTTTTAACTTTAATATGATTACATTCTATGTAGTAGGCTTTAAAAATGTTGAAACAAATTTCCGAAAAATATGGATATAGAAAAAATTGATAAATTCTGTAAGAATAAAAACGTTTTAATTTGGCTTTCAATTCCGGCATTTGCATTGTAGAATTTGGGTCAACGGGTCTTTTTCGGTAAAAAAATACCACAAAATAAATACCTATTTTCCCATACATTTTGTTCTGAAGGTCTACTGTCTTAGGAACAAGCGTACGCAGCGACATCTACAATTAGCTTTGCGTTGCCAACCCCATTAATAGGTCTTTACAGGTCTTAGACACGGGGAGAGGTTGCAGATACCTAAACATAGCTTAGCTCTACATTCAAAGAATGCTTATTGTATGGCAATAAGAATATTTAACAAATGAGGGCTTTTCAAAATGACCAAAAACTGTAGCCTCGATAGATGGTGTTGCTAAAAATGTATGTGTCAATGTGGTATTTTTTTACTAAGCTTCGAAAAGCTTCGGCAGGTGTAACCCTAAGCGCTATCGCACACGGGCAACTTAGTCGCCCTGCAACTGTTTTGTCTCTGTCTCAAGTCCACGGGTTTATATGGAAGCGCGCACACGAAGCGACGCGGTCGTCTGCAACTTTTCATACAAACCATGTGAGAGACAAAATAGTTGCGGAGACAAAAGTCTCCCGTGTGCGATGGCGCTAAAATGTTTCTCTTTGGGCAGATGTCAGCCAGCGAGCGCTTACTTTCCTCTTTGGTACAGGCCGTTTATTTTTAAAAGCCAATTTTAACACTTCTCTTTCCAACAACGCCATCTAGTGAGGCAACTAGTTACTATTTTTACGTTTTAAATGTCACTTTGAAAAGCCCTTATTGCCAAATGACATAAAACTTCTGACAATGAATAAATTCAGACATAAACTATTAAAAAAAATGTATTATTCAATAAATGAGTTTTTGAATGACAAAATTTGATAACCTGACATGTAGTTATTAACTAATGTATTTCTTTTGACATCATTTTATCTAGATCCAATTTATTTTATTTATTTTTCTTGACTATGTTTCTAATAATTTTTAACATTAGAAATGAAATACTTTTTACGGATTACAGTGCGTATATTGGTTAATTCAGATGTTATTTTAGAATTATTTAGTTTTTATTTGTTGGTTTTTTGGGTTTCCCGACGATTCGACACCTTTCCAGGGGCCGTGGTCACGGGACCGACTTACGTGACCACGGCCCCTGGAAAGGTGTCGAAACAACAAATCAAAACTAAATAATTCTAAAATAACATCTGAGTTAACCAATATACGCGCTGTAATCCGTAAAAAGTGTATTATTTTTAATGAACTGTACGCGCGGAAGCCTTAGAAATTTTTGACATTTTATTAAATTTGAATATAGCATTATCACCTATTGTATTATTATAATATTTAGTGAACAGTTAAATGCACCATAGACTATGTAAGAAATAATTCCAACGTAACAACTTAACCACCATATTCTCGCAAATAAATGTTTACTTACTTACCTATGAAATTGGCGTTTTGTATACGAGTAGATAACTTTAAAGAAGTTGCGTTTTCCATACTAAAATTTTCTTAATTTCTTTAACAACCTTGTACACTAATGTTTAAACACTAAGATAACGTATATGCCACTTAGTTTAAGCGAAAAAAATAAGTTTTATGTAAGTTAAAACAAATAAAGCGGTCATTTCTGCTCACAGAAAACCGGCCAAGTGCGTGTCGGGCCACGCGCCGTAGGGTTCCGTAGTTACCTTACACCTTACCATATTTAATACCACTATAATTTTTTGTCTGCAAAAATAACTTTCTTTTTCACAGTGTTTGTATGAATGACAAAGTTATATTTGCGGTTTTGGAAAATGTGCTATATCTCAAAAACTAATTACTATAATTATCTTGTTCAAATTAATTTTTGTTGAAAGTGTTTACTAAGATCCACAGCATATATTTATTTTAGATTTTTCACTCTCTTATTTACCACTTTGGCAGTGAATATCTTTTAAACGGTTGACTTTAAGAAAAAATTGATTAAGAAACCTCAATGTTATCTTTAAAGACCTATCTATAGACACCACGCACGTATTGGTTTAAAGAAAAAAAAATTTTCAGTTTCAGTTTCATGTATGGGGAGCCCCCCCTTAATCTTTTACTTTTTTTTTCTTTTTGAGTTAAAATCGTTAAGAGGTTAACAGAATACATCCACCTACCAAGTTTCAACTGTGTAATCTTAATACTTTCGGAATAAAGTGGCTGTGACATACGGACGGACAAACGGACAGACAGACAGACAGACATGACGAATCTATAAGGGTTCCGTTTTTTGCCATTTAGGCTACGGAACCCTAAAAAGGAGTCATTTTTAAGGTTTTTTTATGTTTAGAAAACTATAATAAGGATTTTTTACTATTGATATTAAATAATATCGATATATAACAGTTGTCTTAACAGTCATTATTCGATATAATATCTAGCAATTGATGAATATTTTAATTCAAATCATAGAAGTGACGAGGCTCCCTATTTTTGAGAATCGCCAATTTCGTAGGTAAAGACCCAATATTATATTTAAAACGAGTCACAACAATTAGGTACATAGGCCCAAATTAAGCAAAGTTTGTACTACGGTGAGTTAAATTTAATTAAGATCTCATTCGGAGACGCTGAGCAAACAAACAAACTTTCACATCTAGTTAGTTAGGATTAAGATATTATAGTTAGGATTGATGTTAATACAGGGCTGGAAACCGGTTTCTGATTAACCAGGTTAATTTCGATCTCAAACAAGTTTTTTCGTAAGTGTTCACTCGGAGCGGAACCGATTCGCGAGCGATATTGCTTCTGGGATAAACCTGGTTAATTCCACGACGCGCGTGAATAGTGCAGCGATATATTTTGTCTCTTTTTATCTGCGGGCGGGATTTATCCCAGGTTTATTCCAGAAGCAATGTCGCTCGCGAATCAGTTCAACACTTACGAAAAAACCTGTATGAGATCGAAATTTACCTGGTTAATTAGAAACCGGTTTCCAGCCCTGGTCTTTCGTTTCGTTGCTTTGCATCGGGTGGGCGGAGCGAACAAAATCATTTTGGTATTAACCAGGTTTTGGGAGCGGAATCAAAACCAAAACGGTCTACAAGCTTAACCAGAAATAATACCGGTTTCAACGAGCAGAATCGAAATAAAAACGCTCATTTCAAAATGTATGAAGCTGCGAGAAACCTGGTTGCGAATTTTAACCAGGTTTTCCAGCCCTGGTATAATATTGTTAAACAATAAGCAAAATGACGAAATTTTAACTCGAACAACACACTAAAATTAGTTAACTAAAATTTTAAGCTTTAAAATAAGTAAGTTTACTTAAATTAAAAGCTCCTAGCGAAGGCCTTATTATGTATGTATTCATAAAATGAATTATTAATTTTCATCAAGCTCAGGTGGCTTTTATCAGTGGAAGGGTAATTTTTTTAAGTGACAACAGAAAAAAGCTTAGTAACTACTTACACTTAAGAAATGTTACGAATAATTAAAATGAACACGAAGATCAGTAAAATGTAACTTGACCATACTTGTAGTTAGTAATGTATGATAAGGCTGCCTGTCCATTGACTCAGAGCGAGGCGGTGGAGCGGATAAAAACAAGGAAATATTAACCAATAGGATTTTATGAATTCCTATTGGTTAATATACACGCTGAAAGTTTTAATCATTTGCTTCCCGCAGTGGAGTTCCACTCATGATTACAAGAAAATTTTAATATGGGGCCATTGAATACCAAATTCTAATTGAATCTTACAATCCTGACTGTGTAATAGAAAAAAATAGACCTAAGTATTTGAGAGCAGTGCCTTACATAAATAAGTACCACCTACCTAAACACAACAACTTGTATGGGAAAAGTTTCCAGATATTTGATACCTTTTTATCGCCATACATTCACAGTTTCATTAACCAACACTTAGAAAAATAAGGCATTTCGAGAATATGTCATTTTAAGAATAAGTCTTTCTGCGAATGAGTCCGTTGTAGAATAGGGCATTTCAGACATTTTCAGAATGAGGCATATCGCGTATAAGTAAAAAAACGATGCTGTTTCATACAAAAAATAATAACGAAAATATGAAAATGTATGAAACAGCTGATTTTTTTTCGCGATTTCAGTGTTGGTCCAATAGTAAAAGTTGTTTAGTTTGATGGTCCCTATCTACCATATTCGTCATTAGGGATTATTTTGTAACACGTTGTATAAAAGTATTTCAGTCCAGCCAGATAAAACGCTGGTACGGAACCCAAATAGCGAATTCTACTCCTTTTCAAAAAGACTTTACCTTTCTTTTACAAAAAATTATCGTCTGGCTGCGACCCTATTAAGCGACGTAGTCCTTAACCACAAAAAGGTGTATTTATTATTCAAAAGTACTTTGTGTAGGGTGGGGTTACGCGACTCGTTAATGGACTCGTTTGCTTAAGGGTTAAGCCACATTGGCCCGCCGGTACTGTGACATTGTGATTATAGTACCTAATTAGGGCATCTCCAAATATACAAGGTTATTTGTAAATCACGAACAACCTCGCGGGAGTAGATTGCTAACATCATAAACAAAATTTTGTCAACAGACAAAAAAAAAAACTTCCCATACAAATGTCCTGAAAAGTTTGTTGCTAAAAACAAATACGTCAACTTTTCTGTAATTATTAGTTAAATATTAACCGTTACAATTGTTAAAAAACCGGCCAAGTGCGAGTCGGACTAGCGCACGAAGGGTTCCGTACCAAAAATTTCAACTGTCTACCTGTTGTCGTTATTAATATCGAGCAAAAAACGGCAAAAAAATCACGTTTGTTGTATGGGAGCCCCCCTTAAATATTAATTTTATTCAGTTTTTAGTATTTGTTGTTATAGCGGCAACAGAAATACATCATCTGTGAAAATTATTCCCACCAAAAAAATTTTCATGTATAGTGGTGCCAAGACTTCCATATGGCTTGCACTGTCAAAAAGTTATTGGACCTCATGTAGAACCAAGCTCCTAACTCTACGCGCCCTAACTCTACAAGCCCTAACTTTAAAAACTCTTCACCTTGTCAAAATATGTGGCTTGGCCGTTACGTTACTACAAGAACTATTGTTGAACAGTGAATACATTTTTTCATGTAGCGAAATGGCCAAGCCACATATTTTGACTAAGGTGAAGAGTTTTTGAAGTTAGGGCGCGTAGAGTTAGGAGCTTGGCTCTACATGAGGTCTGATAACTTTTTGATAGTGCAAGCCATATGGAAGTCTTGGCACCACTATACATGAAAATGTTTTGGTGGGATTTCATTACTTTTTGTAAGTCTTTCCATAAACCGGAAAAGCAAGGTGGGGTCAGAATTGTGGTCTAAACTCGTGTAAAATTCGATCAACATCAACCAGCGTACTTGTAGGTACTATTATTTATTTTATTCTGTGGTAGAACTAATTCATTTATGCTGTGATAGTATTTTACTCTTTGACGTAGAATGTGACAGTGTCAAGAGAATTTTTTTCTAAAGATAATCTCAATTCATTAGCAAGATACACGAGCGAGGTCGATTCCACTTAGTTCTACTTATTTAATCTATTATTCCTTATGGTCCTACTAATTCAATTTACAATCTACTTCTTGTCAAGAACTAGAGGGGGGCAGATCGTCAAAGAAATGGAAAAAATCCCCCTTACTTTTGAATTCAGCAACAATATCCTATTCCAATTTCAATATATCCCTAATTGACTTACGTTGGCGAAGGCCGTTTTCTTGAATTCTATAGTGTCTTTTAGTACAATTACAATTTATTTCACTCAATTGCCACGCAATACTGACTCAATATCGGGTTGGTGACGTAAATCAAGACATTGTAAATTTTTGTAAAGATAACCGTCAGAGAGGTTTTTCAACAATTAATTTTGATGGTTGAAAAATTTGCAAGGCTCTGACGTTTGAAACGGAAAAGTGGTGTCAACCGAACATCATACACTAATGTTTGGAACGCGCAAAAGAGCGTAAAGTTGCACTTGGAGCATAGGTTTTGAACGCGCCTCAACTACCATAACGACAAATTGTGAAGCGGGCTTTTTTCACTTCCATCACCGCTGAATAATGATTACCACGACCACTCTGCCAAGAGTAAAATTGACTAAGATAAAGTCGAGGAAATACTTGCCTAAAAGTAAGTCAATAAGTAAAATTCTTGGGCAACTTAATGTTCGCGCGTGACGTCACGTACAAAATGTTCCGAGGGTAAATAAAGTAGATTAAATATTTTGGCCATCGTTATTATAACTTTTACGTGGTCATTATGGGGTTGGAGAATTGTTTCATATTAATAAAAGTAAACTTCTGTTGTATAAACTTCGTCTGAGTTATATCTCTTGGGAACAGAACTTGTTTCTGATATATCCCCTAGATAATTTTCTATACCCGTGACAACGTGTATACAAAATTTCAAGATGATCAGTGACGTGAAATCGTAACAAAGAAACACATATAACTCTATACGACCAATATAGACAAAATCACATCAGTAAAATCTATTAAGAACTTCGCAAAAAAAAGATAACGAATTTGTCATTTTAAACATTTTTTTTGCGAAAACTAAATGTTACGAAAACGAAGTGAAAATTTCATTCTAAAGTAGAAAGCTTTAACATATTACTAAAGGTATTACTCACACAATTAATTCGTAAACTATCAAGTTTTCTGTATAACTCACTAATTTAATGTTTACACAACGTTCCTCGAACAACTATACCTTTGTCTAAATATGTCTACGCTTCGGCGTGAAACCATCAATTTGGCTTAGAATCTATTAGTCTAATCAAGCGGACTGATGGCAGGTGATTCTAGAGTGTTCATTATAGATAAGGTTCGAATTACAGTAAGGGCACACCGTTGATAAAATGTATAAGCTTATGTATGAAGCTCTACATATAGTGGCGGTCATATAATTAAAGACACCAGTCAATTTTCACAAAAACGAGTTAAATTTGAAGGCTAGGTTCTCCGCCAAGGATTTACCTAGCTGTGATCTGATAATGGCCATTCAGGGAGTGAATGGACGAGATTCAGATCATTATACACACCCAACTGATCTGATCAGCATTTTAAGGATATGTTTAAAAAATAAATTTGAAAAAAATTAAAAACACGACTGCCCTGCTAAAAACAAACTAAAAAGTTAAATAACAAGTGTTAAAAACTAAAAAGTTAAATAACAACTCGAATACATATACATACATATCCAGGATCTAGATCCTGGATATGTATGTAGCATGTATCTTAGGCGCGAGGCTTATAACCTAATACCATGAGACAAAGGCTCCTATCCTAGCGACCCTCCAGTGCGGTCACCATGTATCTTAGCAAGTAACCAAAAGGCGTTTATCTAGCCACTTGTGTCGGTGCGTACGTAGCCTAAGACCCACGTTTCACTTTTGATAATTAGAGACGAGTTGATTTCCCAGTATAATATTTAACAATAAGGATGTAAATAGTATAACAAAAGCTCAGTAAATCTTTTCCAGTATTTGTGACTAACCAATGTTTCAGATTAAATTCGTATTAATCTCACGCCTCGGAAACTTAGTAAGCCACCTTGACTTGCACAGAAGGTGATTTCTACGTAATCAGCTCCCAGTTCTGAACTCGAAATCCACGTGTCTTTATTAAAAAAGTTGGTAAACCGAGCGGATATATCGAGTTACCGAATCCGTTTGTTAAGGCAGTTTCACAACGTTCACAAATTCTTATATTTGTTACTAGCGTCCGCACGCGACTTCATCCGCAAGAACATTCGGAAAATCTCTAGTCTGGGGAACCTTTACTGGGATAAAAAGTATCTTATTAACTATATAGTAACCTTTACTGGGATAAAAAGTATCTTATTAACTGTAGGGGTGGTTGGGGATCTACCTCCGAGTGGTCCACCCCGGGCAACGACATCACAGGCTACCTGTCTGTGTTGTACGGCTGAATGATCCCCCTGCGGTGGTAGGCTTCGTACGAGGCCGCCTGGGTAGCTACCACCATCCCGCCGGAAACCGGCGCCAAGCAGCTTGCTGCGTTCCGTCGGAGTGCGGGATCACCAGTGCCATTGGGAATTAGTATGCGATCAGTTGCGTTGTGAACTATGAACGGTGCAAGGCTCTCAGTGACACCGTACCGGGCAACTCATTTTGGAGACTAGCGGGATCCGAAGCACGGTCCTGCCGTTGGCCGACCGCAGTTAGTTGGGGGCCCAAGTAGTGCGCTAGCCACGTGCGAAAGGCTGCCCCGCCAACTCGCGAAAAATCCCGAAATGCGCCACCGTGCCAGTTGGCGACCGGACGGGAGGACCCGGTGGACATTTTCGGGGGGGTTCGGGCGTCCCCGCAGTCTCCAGATTGAGTTTCCTACATGTCGGTGGAGCTGTGTTGTTCTGGTTTGTCCATTGAGCGGCGCCTCGATCAATTTTCTAATTCCCCTACTTCACTCCCTCCATAACATGAAAAGCTCAAAAAGGAAAAGGTTTAAACAACGGCAGCACTTCCTCCCAAAAAAAGTGCACCTCACTAACATCCGAGGCTTGCACTCCAATATCGATCCGGTCCACCACCATCTTGAAACCGAAAAGCCACACCTATTCTTTTTAACGGAGACGCAGATAGCAACACCGTCTGACGTGTCGTATCTCAACTACCCAGGCTACGCTCTCGAACACAAGTTCAAGAAGCGGGCAGGGGTCTGTGTATTCGTACGCGATGACATCTGCTATAAGCGTCTCCGTAGCTTTGAAAATTCTGGGTTTTCCGCTATTTGGCTATTGGTCGACACTGGAGTAGATAAATTTCTCTACATCGGTGTATATCGATCGCACAGCGGTGACCAGGAGACGACCAGGCTCATGGAGTATCTCACTGAGGCGGCAGATCAGGCTAACCAAAAGTATTCTGCAGCGGAGCTCGTGTTTCTCGGAGACTTTAATGCCCACCATCGCGAATGGCTGTTTCCGTTTGAGAAAACTGACCACGCTGGGCGAGAAACGCGTAAGTTTGCACTATCGATGGATCTCACCCAACTGGTGAACGAAGCTACGCGAATACCTGATGTTGTTGGCCATACCCCCAACTGCCTAGACCTGTTGCTGACAACTAACCCTTACAGGCATTCTGTATCAGTCTCAGCCCCGCTGGGCTCGTCGGATCACTGTGTGGTAAAATCCGTGTCGAGTTGCTTGCCTCCTGATGACAGCCCCAGAGGCACGAGGCGTTTATGGCGATACGAGTCAGCTGATTGGGACGAACTGCGGCATTTCTTTGCATCATATCCCTGGCAGCAAGTGTGCTTTTCTTCAAAGGACCCCTCGAACTCTGCTGATGCGGTTGTGGATGTGATACGGCAGGGAATGGAATATTTTATCCCATTTTCCGACATTCCGCTTGGTCACTCTACACAGCCATGGTTCAACGCAGACTGCGCTCGCGCAGAAGCGAAAAAAGAATCCGCTTTTCGAGCCTGGGTACAAGCTCGCGACCGTAAAGTGCGGACCAGAAGGGTTCGAGCTAAGAAGAAAGCCTATAATTCTGCAGCTAAGTTAAGCAAAAAAGTTATCCGTAAGGCTCGCTTCGACCACGTAAGTCATATAGGAACCAAATTATCAAACAGCCCTGCTGGCAGTAAGCAATTTTGGTCCCTGTCTAAGTCGGTCGAATCAAATTTCTGCCGCCCCACTTTGCCACCCATGTTGCGTCCAGACGGATCGCTGGCCCATTCCGCGACTGACAAAGCAAATCTGTTTGTGTCCTTGTTCGCGAACAATTCTCGTTTAGAGGCAAGCTCGGTAAATCCACCTACTTTACCTCACTGCGGCGTTTCCATGCCGCATATCACCATATACGCTAAAGAGGTCAAAAGAGCATTGCAGAACCTGAATGTGAATAAAGCCAGCGGCCCTGATGGCATTCCTGCTAGACTACTAAAAATCTGTGCTCCTGAGTTGTCTCCTGTACTTATACGCCTGTACCGCCTCTCTCTTAAGACTAAAACAGTTCCCAAGTCCTTGAAGATTGCGAATGTGCAACCCGTACCCAAAAAGGGTGACCGTGCCGACCCCACCAACTATCGACCTATTGCTATTACCTCCATACTCTGTAAAGTTATGGAAAGGGTACTGAATAACAAGCTGCTATCGCACCTAGAGAACCACGATCTACTCAGTGACCGTCAATTTGGTTTTCGCCGGGGACGCTCAACTGGGGATCTCCTAGTGTACGTTACGCATTGCTGGGGTGAAGCAATCGAGAATCATGGCGAAGCACTTGCAGTGTCGCTTGATATCTCGAAAGCCTTTGACCGGGTCTGGCACGCTAGTTTGCTGAGCAAGCTTCCAGCGTATGGTTTACCTGCTGACTTTTGCAGCTGGATTTCGGATTTCTTGAGCAAACGGTCGATAAGAGTGGTTATTGACGGCTGCTCCTCTGACCTCATGGCTATAGAAGCTGGAGTTCCTCAAGGATCCGTTCTTTCCGCAACGCTTTTTTTGCTGCACATCAACGATCTGCTCATGCCCGGAATTGTTGGGTATGCAGACGACAGCACGGTTGCGGAGAAGTATTTGTCCAATGCAAAGGCCAGCAAGGAAGAAATTGGTTCCTTGAGAGAGGCCATGGTGGAGCGGACGAATACGACTTTGAGTCTTGTCTCCCAATGGGGCGACAACAATTTAGTCATTTTTAACGCCACCAAAACGCAGGCATGTCTATTCACTGCAAAGAAGAGTCCTCTGAACTTGACTCCTACTTTCCGAGGTGTAACTATACCTGTCACCGACAATCTCGATCTCCTTGGCATAAAGTTGACTTCCGATCTCAACTTTGGTGATACAATCGAGTCGAAGGCTCAAACTGCGGCCAAAAAACTAGGCATCTTGAACAAGGTTAAGCGATATTTCACGCCGGGACAGCTTCTAACTCTTTACAAAGCGCAAGTCCGGTCGTGCATGGAATATTGCTGCCACCTGTGGGATGGGTCCGCAAAGTACCAGCTAGCCGCACTCGACTCGGTTGAACGCAGAGCCAGAAAACTCATAGGGGATAGTGCGCTATTAAAAACCAAGCTTCACAGTCTTTCCCACCGCCGTGAAGTAGCTTGTCTGGCGGTGTTCTACAGACTATATTTCGGAGAGTGTGCTCTTGAGCTGCATGAGTTCATTCCGCCATCCCCGTTCTACCATCGGACATCCAGACGCACGGCGGGGTTTCACCCCTATTTGGTTGACATTCCATGCATGCGCACGAAGCGTTTTTCATCTTCCTTCTTAATGCGCACAGCCAAGGAGTGGAATTCCCTGCCTGCGTCTGTATTCCCGAAAGAATATAACCCAGCGATATTTAAGGCACGAGTGAATAGGCTTCTTCTGGGCAAGCTCGCTTCATCTTCGGCCTCTTCTTAGCCTTATGGTTCTCGAATGTGGCCAAGAGTAAGCCCATTTAATGTAAAAAAAAAAAAAAAAAAAAAAATATGTAGGTATGCCAAATTTTATCCATATCCGTTCAGCGGTTTTGCGTGATTGAGTAACAAACATCCATACTTTCACATTTATAATATTATTTATTAGTAATTTTGATATTAGATTTTAATCACCATTAATATTGTCAGCAGCATGATAATATGCTAAGAAAGTAGCCTGTAGCTTTTAATTTCCTTGCGAGTGTAAACAATAAAAATATGCGGCACAAACGGCCGTATCCGTATTTTTGATAGAGTAGACTTAGATTTTTTTTCACGCCTCTAAAAGAACGTAGACTTCGAGTATTTGGTAATAATTTCAACTTGATACCTCCACGCGTTTCTGAGAAAAATGGCCTTCCTTTTTAATCGACTTCAAAAAAGTAAGGTAACCAAAAAAAAAAACCACCCTTTATTTTCTAAGAAAAACAAAACAGGAGTGTGTATACTGCTTTAGTTTATCAAGATCGTATTTTATTAACGCGTTGGTAATGATAACTTCGGATCGAGCTCTACCCAAGACACTTATTCCGAAGTACAGAATAAGTTTTATTTCCGCAAAACTTTTGTCAGTGCCGTGAAAGGAATAATAATTTTATAACTTTCCGAGGTTTTAGTTATTACCAGAACTTTTTAAGATATACAAGTTTTTGTGTATAAAGCCAAAAGTTTTGAGGTTGTTATTGATTACCATTAGATTGATAAAATAATAGTTTATTTGTTACTTTTCAAAATGGCGCCTCAATTTTCTACGGCGCCGAGCGCATTTAATGATATAAAACGTTTTATGTAAACCCATTACGATTATTACTATATTTACGAGTTTAGTTTTATGTCTACAATTAGGGTTGCCAACATTTTTTGCATCAAATATAGTAGTTTCAAGATTATTACGTGTAAAAATATAGTAGATGGCGAAAAAGTCCAAAAAATATAGTAGGTTATCGTTTTGTATGGAGTATTTTTCATACTAACATTTTCATAATTTATTCAACAACCATAAACACAAGTACTTAAACACAAAAATTATTTATGCAATTAGTTATGTGCATATGTATAAGTATTATTGTTTTGCTGCTTTTGTTTATTTTTTCACTTGAAAAAATATAGTAGTTTTGCCTACTATATATTTTTTCAAAAAATATAGTAGGCGAGGTCTCAATATAGTAGGATACTATATTATATAGAAGGGTTGGCAACCCTATCTACAATCAAAAATGTCAACTAAGTAAATGCGCGATCAAACTTGAAAATAGTGTAATAAATACGCTGGGATAAAAAGCTTTTTTATAGCACCTCTCGACAAGATGGATGCACGCCGTAAGGCATACACGTAGTGATTACCTATACAGGGTGTTTGGTAATAGCCGAATATGGTAAATAGGCACCACCAAACTGAACAACTTTTACTATGGGACCAACTCTGAAGTCGCGAAAAAAAATCGACTGCTTCATACATTTTTTATATTTTCGTTATTAATTTTTGTTTGAAACATCTGATTTTTTTCGCGATTTCAGAGTTGGTCCCAATAGTAAAAGTTGTTCAGTTTGATGGTCCATATCTACCATATTCGGCTTTATAAGGCTATTACCAAACACCCTGTTTATGCTTTTTGGCACCAACTGCAAGAATGAGTTTCGTTATACAGGGACTGGTAAAGACGAATATGGTAGATAGGATATAATGCATCAACTCCGGCAAATTATTATAATTATAAACTTTGAAAAAATAATTGTTCCTTTCCCTTTAGGTAATATGAATACACAATATTGTTTAGTTGCATACAGTTGAGTTGAGATACAAGACAAGGCTGTTCATCCTTACTTGTCTTAGCGCTATCGCACACGGGCAACTTTTGTCTCCGCAACTTTTTTGTCTCTCACGTGATTTGTATAAAAAGTTGCAGACGACCGTGTCGCTTCGTGTGCGCGCTTCCATATAAACCCGTGGACTTGATGTGAGAGACAAAACAGTTGCTGAGAGACTAAATTGCCTGTGTGCGATAGCGCTTATTTAGTAAACAGTTTTTGACAGTTGTCATACGTCTTTTAAATTTAAATCGTTATTTAAAAATATGTTAGTAAGTTTATGAAATTATTGTTAATTTATTAACAATTTATTTCTTAATCTATGTGTGGAAAACCATTTGTTTTATTTTACAAATGATTATTTCAATAAAGAGTTGGGCGAAGATTGTTTACCATATAAGAGTTATAAGACAAGTAAGGATGGACAGACTTTACCAATTTTAAGCTACAATCAGGACTTTTTGTTGTGAAATATGAACCAATTTGCAAACAATTAAAATAGCCGCCAAACAGACCTCGTCAAATTCGCGCCGATAAACCCGCTCAACCAACAAAATATTCGTTCCATTTCTACACTTTTAACAAGCTCAAAAGACGCAAAGGAAACGAGGCGTAGGCAGCCAAACATAGACATATTTCGCATCGCCTAAATTGAATTGTGCTCATATGTCTGTGCTCATGTGTCTACCGCGTCAAAATGGTGGCTGTATAAATTGGATTCTCACGTCATATCACTCGTATTGCTTTGCATGCATTATTATTAGAGCTCGAATATGAAACGTGATACGTCATGTACACACACCATTTCTATGCCATTACATTCTGCATACAATATATCTAGGTATTACCTATTTATTTTTATCCTCCATATGAAAGTTATTTACATAAATTGAGTAGGTAAGTGCGAAGGTAAAAAATATATTAGTGTATGGTAGTTCATATCATGACATTTAAAATATTTAAAAAAACCTTGGTTTAAAAGCATGGATTTGGGAAAAAGACTTCTGAAAAAGACCCTACAGATCAGCGACTCTGAAGTAATATTATTTGATAAGATTCTTTCTAACGTTTTTTTCCACTTTCAATCTTTTTTTGTTGCGTTTTCTTCAGGCTTTGTATTCCTTACTTTCAAAGTTACAGGTATTTGTAATTTCTCCTAACTAAAAAAATATGCTTATTAAAATTCAATTGTAAACAGATTAGCAGGTGCGTCATGAAATATGCAAGGTTGTGAACTATTTACTCTGTGGTTGAAGTGTCAGTTGGCTAAGTGGCGGGAGGCGGGCGTATGGCGACGCGACGCGGGAATTTTTTATGAGTCTCTTGTAATGTAATGTTCACGAAAGTTCTGGAAAATAATCTATTTGGGGGAACTTGAGGTGTGGAATTCGTGGAGTCACTTATTACTTGGAGTTAGGTACTACGAAATTGAGATGGGTATTTTTGTTAGCGTGTGAGTGAATATAGGAGTTTATGTGCTTATTACGTATTACTTATTAAATAGTAATAACTTTAAAACATGCTGGCGTTTTGGGAAAACTGTAAGTCAGCATGTTTACCAATGGGGAATGTCCGAAAATAATCAAATTAGCTGAATATTTTTCTATAGGTAGGAATAAGCTCCCTTAGTAATAGAAAAAAGTTTCAGAATTTTCGGTTGTGTAAAATAAAATAAAAAATGAAAGTCTCTTCGAATTCACAAATCTACGAAAGTAACAGCAGAATGGAAATCATACCTTTGCCACCACCTGCCACAGCCACAACAAGTATTAAAAAGAGAGTTTTTGGCGGGATTTTGTCGAGTTCAGTTCGGTGACTATTTTAATTAATCGCAAATTGATTCATAGTGGATATTGTGTCTTAAAATTGGTGCAGTTTTGTGGTACAAGTGTCTACGCAACTGAACAATATGTGTGTACGAGCCAGCACGTACAGTTTTGTCTTATAAGCATTTTTCGCCACATTCGTTAATTTAGGTCATTTTAATATTCAACAGTTAGTTCGTCATCGATTGTCTTACTCATCGCGCGCGTACTCATTACCACATATCATTTATAACATAAGTTCAGTTTTTATATCAATATATTATCATTTTTCTTTCTATCAGACTTTCATTCATACATCAACTATCATAAAAGATCGTACCTAACCGGTACATCTTTTTGGTCCTTCGAAAAAGGACCTCGCGAGTGACTCGGTTTATACGTGGACAGTCAAAATACGTGATTCTGTGTTAATTCGTGAGGTGAACTGACGCTGGAGTTATCGAAAGAATTATCATATCACACCTATTTGGATTTGGATCGTGAGTAATCAGAGACCACGGTCAGAGCAGTATCAGCTTATCAAGTAAGGCGTATCATTTTATTTTATTATCAATATCAAGATGTCCAGCATGGAAGATTTTCTTCAGACTCAGGAACAGCTTGCATCAGCTATAGAACAACTTTTCACCAATTTTAAAAAAGACGGTTCTGATAGAAAGACAAGTACCTATATTAGGCAAAGACTCGAAACTTTAGATACTTATTGGAGCGATTATCAATCTAATCATATCAAGCTGTGTGGGTTTGGGGATAAATCTCACCAATACTTTACTTCGAACCGATTTGAAGTAATAAGGGATAGGTTCTCTAGCATAAGAGCTACTATTCAAAATTATCAGCCGAGGGAAGACACCAGCAGTAGACCTTCCACTCCTCTTATCAAGCCAGCTACGCCCATGAACCTGCCAGCGACCTCTCAGCAAGTGGCGGAGCCTGGCGCTGCGTCTCGCTCACAAGGTATGAATAGCAAAACAGACGAGATGTTAAGAAAACAAAGTAGCCATTTCAAGGCGTTTGAGCATACTATTTGTAACATTAATTTAGAGAATATAACGGAGAAATGGGAGTTCGACCATTTGTTGCGTGTAGTTCAAGCTCGTTGGTCTGCAATAGACTCACTACATTGGGAGTTAGACAGCGAGTTAGGCGGCAGGGATCCAGACTATGAGGCAGTGTATTTCAGGTTTGAGAGAAAGTACAATGAAGTCATCAAATCTATCAATAGGAAGTTGTGGTGCGTATCTCATCGTGAGCAGTCAACTCCTCATATAGAGTTACCTTCGTTTAGCGGCTGTTATCATCAGTGGACATCCTTTAAGGACCTCTTCGTCGAGACAATTCACAACAATCCGACCCTGTCGAGTGCACAAAGAATGCAGTTCCTGAAATCAAAGGTAAAAGGCGAAGCTGAACGCCTTATTCAACACTTATCAATATCATCAGAAAATTATGCCATTTGCTGGGATATACTGACCCACAGGTACGATAATAAGAAGTTAATCCTTAATTCGCACTTTGATATTTTATTCAGTATTCCTGTTATGCAACAACCATCAATAAATCATTTAAAGCGAATACATGATACATCCCGTGAGACTTTAAATGCAATAAAAAATTTAGGCATAACGGTCGAGTCATGGGACCCTCTTCTCATTTATATATTGTGTCAGAAATTAGATGCCGAAACTCACAGTGAATACATAGCTTCACTGAAACAGCCGCGAGAAGTGCCAAATATATCAGATTTTCTCTCATTTTTAGAGAACAAATTTACCACTATGGAAAGTTCTAAGAGAAAACCAGAGCATTCGAACAAAATTATCACGCGGAACCCTAATTATTCAAATCCATCATCGTCGAATTTAAAGTTCAATAAACCAATAAACGGTAATAATTATTTCAACGTTAAGCAATCATTTCCGCCGCAAGGCCGGAGTATTTCGCAACCGTGCAACAATAACAGAAATGTCTACATGACAAAATATTATAAATGCCCCATTTGTAAAAGCGATGATCATGGAGTTTTTCACTGCAAGCAATTTCTAGAAATGAATGCATTTTCTAAACGTAAAACTATTACCAAATATAACATCTGCCAAAATTGCCTATATTGCCATTACGGTAAGCCATGTATATCAGATAAAAGATGTCGTGACTGCAATCAGGCTCACAATACCCTTCTTCATGAGGCATTTACGCAGGAAAAGCCATCAGGTACGGCCCCTAGAACACCTACGCGTGCTCCACCACCAGAACCAGAACAAACGGTTCGCAGCAATTCTCACGTGTCACTACAACATGAGATTCCTGAGATACTTTTAGCAACAGCTATTATTAAAGTACAGTCATCTGACGGGTCATACATTGATTTAAGGGCACTATTAGATCAGGGTTCGCAGGCGTCTCTCATGACCGAAAACGCGGCGCAGATGTTAGGGTTGCCTCGTCGCAAATGTCACGGAGTTATCTCTGGAATAGGCGCCAATGAAAACAATTGCAAGGGGTTGATGCATATCAAGTGTTCATCAAATAACACTGATTTCGAATTTGAAACTGACGTACTGATCATGAACAATTTAATCAAAAATCTTCCCAGTCAATCATTTAAAAAGCCAACATGGTCTTATTTAAACAACATCACCCTAGCAGATCCCGAATTTAACATCAGCCGCCCCGTGGACCTGTTACTAGGAGCAGATATTTATTCGCTTATTTTATTAGATGGAATATTCAAAATAAACAATGAATCACCACTAGCGCAAAATACGCGCCTAGGATGGATTCTCAGTGGTAATGTGAAGACTATTCAGTGCAACGTTATAATAACTCAATTAGACGAAATCAAAAAATTCTGGGAAATAGAGGATATTACCGAGGACCCACCCTTATCAAAAGAGAATCAGCAATGCTTGATGTTTTACAAAAATACTACTGTTCGGCGAGATGATGGCCGATACGAAGTAAGACTACCCCTAAAACCTAACTTTGCTCAAAATTTAGGTGAATCAAAAAATAAAGCAATCGCTCAATTTAGATCACTAGAGCGCAAATTTATTCGTAACGAAAAATTGCAGCAAGATTATAAGTCATTCATGAACGAATATGAAACCTTAGGACATATGAAACCCTCTACTGGTGCGCTTAAACCTGATTGTTTCCTGACTCATCACAGCGTAGAAAAATCGGAGTCGACCAGTACCAAATTCAGAGTGGTTTTTAATGGATCTGCAAAAACATCATCCGGGTACAGTTTGAATGACGTCATGGAGGCTGGACCTAACCTTCAACAAGATCTCCAGTCTTTGATTATCAAATGGAGGCAGTATCAATATGGATTTACTGCAGATTTAGAAAAAATGTTTCGACAAATCTGGATAAACGAAGAAGATCAACGTTATCAAAAAATTATTTGGCGAAACTCAACAAACGAGTGTATCAAGATTTTTCAGCTAACCAGCGTGACCTACGGGACAAAATCAGCTCCGTACCTCGCTATGATGACCTTAAAACAACTGGCTTTGGATGAAAAATCTAAATTCGAAAATAGTCAAGCACCGAAAGTTTTAGAACAATCTTTTTATATGGATGACCTCGTCCACGGGGCCCATAGTGTTGAATCAGCTAAACAATTACAGAAAGACCTAATTAAGCTGCTAAAATTAGGCGGTTTCAACCTGAGAAAATGGAGATCAAACGTACCCGAGATATCAGACTCTTATCATGAATCATCAAATCAAGGTAATTTTAACTTCAAGGGAGCTGAACAAAGCAAAACTCTAGGGTTGAAATGGGATCCATGCAAAGATGTTTTTCTTTTTGAATCAAAAATAGACATATCAAACGAGCATGAAACAAAACGATCATTATTATCCAATATATCTAAGCTATTTGACCCGCTCGGCTGGTTATCGCCCCTTTCCACCAAATTAAAAATACTTTTCCAAGATGTGTGGTTATCAAATATCAATTGGGATGAACAATTACCTAAACAAATTCAAAGTGATTGGGATAAAATCAAGAATGACATTATAAATATCAATTTATTTAAAATACAACGTTGGATAGGATTACAAGACAATGACACTATCGAATTACACGGCTTTTGTGATTCATCGAACAAAGCGTACGCCTGTGTAATATACTGTAAAATAAAGAGAGGTGACAATTATGTAATAACTCTTTTAGTAGGAAAATCAAGACTGGTACCTACTAGTGCAAAGCTCTCAATAGCAAAATTGGAACTCAGTGGGACTTTGCTTTTGTCAAAATTAATGGCAAAAGTAATGGAATGCTTTAAGTGTTATAATATCAAACAGTTTGGCTGGTGCGACTCTATGATAGTTCTAGGGTGGCTCAACGGAGACCCTTCACGATGGAAGACTTTTGTTGCTAACCGTACTAAAGAAATAATCAAGGTTATGCCGCGCGAAACCTGGCGCTACATCAAATCCGAGGAGAACCCGGCGGATTGCGCTAGTCGCGGACTAACAGCGTCGCAGTTAAAAGATCATACCCTGTGGTGGAAAGGACCGGCCTGGCTACAAAATTACAACGGGATAGAAGAAAAATCATTAGTATTTGAGACCGAACATGAAGTAAAAAACGTAAGACAAGTAAACGTAATAACAGAAGAGGAAAATATAAGCGACAGTATCATTTATAAATTATCATTAAAATATAGTACGATGAACAAACTCACTAGAATATTATCATGGATGTTGAGATTTACTTCTAAGGACGGAAAGAAAAAATATTTAACTCTACCAGAATTAGAAGCAGCAAGGAATATGATCATAAGGCAATTTCAATTAGTTAATTTTTCAGAAGAAATCGATTGCTTGAAAGTCGGAAAATCAGTTCATCCGAAAAGCCAAATATGTCAGTTGAATCCATTTTTAGACAAAAATGGCCTTCTCAGGGTTGGAGGGCGTTTGAGAAAAGCAAACATAAGCCATGACTTAAAACACCCTATAATCATTCATAAAAACTCGCGTTTATCAGAACTTATAATCGATAAATATCATAAACTTTATTTACATGGAGGCCCAAGTTTAACTGCATCATTCATAAGGCAGAAGTATTGGCTTATAGGTGGAAATCGAGCAACCAAAAAACGCCTACGAGAATGCGTCACGTGCCGAAAACATGAACCCGTAAAACATAGTCAGTTGATGGGTGACTTACCAGCAGCTCGTATAACCCCTACCAAACCCTATTTTAGCTGTGGGGTTGACTATACGGGATTCGTAAATATCAAGGCAAACAAAGGCCGAGGTATCAAGACAACTAAGGGGTACATCGCCGTCTTTGTATGTATGGTTACCAAAGCCGTGCATCTTGAATTAGTTTCCGATTTGACTTCGTCTGCGTTTTTGGCAGCCCTGCGAAGAATGGCGGCGAGAAGAGGCGCTCCCCGAAATATCTACAGCGACAATGGAACCAACTTTGTCGGTGCTAGTAGAATTCTCAACAACGAGTATATCAATTTACAGGAAACTTTGGATAATGATTTTTTTACCACTATCACAGATATGGAAATAAACTGGCACTTTAACGCCCCATCTTGGCCCACAGCTGGGGGTCTATGGGAAGCGGCCGTTAAAAGTTTGAAATATCATATTAAAAGAGTCATCAATGAACAAAATCTGACATATGAAGAGTATTCAACTATCTTGACCCAGTTAGAAGCCTGCTTAAACTCCCGACCGTTATGTTCTCTGACTGAAGACCCCGATAATATTGATTATCTTACACCATCACATTTTTTATCAAGCGGACCGACACTTACTATCGTCGAGACTGAGAGAGACTTGAGAACACGATGGCAGTTAGCCCAAAAAATATTCAATGATATATGGAGGAGGTGGAGAACTGAGTACTTATGTCAGCTATCATCCAGATGCAAATGGCGCCAACCTAAAGAAAATTTAAAAGTTGACGACATTGTTATCATTCAAGATATCAATCTTCCCCCTGGAAAATGGGCCTTAGGGCGGATACTTACCTTACACCCAGGAACTGACGGATATGTGCGCGTTGTCACAATAAAAACGAAGAACGGCACCATCAAAAGACCAATAACCAAAATATCACGATTACCTGTCTCATACGATCACGAAACATCGTCAAAGCGCAAGGAAAATCCTAAAGTGGAAAGTAATATCACTGCCGCCGCCGCTACAGTTCGAACGCAACCTACAAAACAAAGAAAAGTCAACCTACTGAATTATTTTTTTATCATGCTCACATTATTTTTATCATTTGGTTCAGCTGTAGTGTGCGAATATAAAACATCGAGCCTTAATACTACTCAAGGTCTTTATTTCGATAAAATTAGTAACATACGCATCCAAAGAAATCATTGGAAACTTATAATATATTACAATATGGATCCCTATTGGCAAGGCAATGAGTTACTGGGTAAATATATAGATCACCTTGAAAACATATGTTTCAATACAAAAAGCAAAAAGATATCACAGTGCAATATTATGTTGCTCCAATTACACCACGGGTTCACCGAACTCGAGCATTACAATAATATTTTGCTCGGTCAGCAGCTCCCAGGGCGCGAGCGCACGCGACGCCGACGCGGCCTTATCAACGGCATCGGGAATATTGCACACCAGCTGTTTGGAATACTAGACGATAATTTCGCACAACAGTATGAAAATGACATAGATATCATCCGAAGCAATCAAAAACATTTAGTAAACTTATGGAAAAACCAGACTTCAGTTGTGGAAGCTGAGTTCAACTTAATCAAGAGATTAGAAGAAACGATTGATAAGCAACACAAAAGTTTTAACACTCATTTAAATAATTTAGAAAAATCACTGAACATACAACAAGATGAGATCCAAAATTTAGAGAGCTCCGACGATTTTATAACGTCATCCATCATTGCCAACAACATCATATATAACTTACAAAAAATTCAAGAAACTTTAATTGATTCGATATCTGATACTTACCATGGAAAATTCAATTTTCATCTACTAACACCGGAGCAGCTGCTTACTGAACTAAGTACAATATCAAGTTTATTATCAAAGGACCTAACACTACCATTGAACAATCTACAGTCTGATTTTACAAATATATATCATATACTTACGGTCAAAGCTAGAGCCCTACGAACATACATCATATTTGAAGTAAATATTCCCTTGGTGAGTCGAGACAATTACGATATTTATAAATTAATCCCCATCCCACAACAGGTACAGAATAATATAATAACAATTACGCCAATATCAGATTACATTGCCGTGAATATACACAAAGATACCTACGTAACTGTAACGCATACAGACATAGAGGCGTGTAGTGCATATAGTAATGACGTACTTATATGCCCTCTTAAGCAAGCTGTATACGAGATGAAATCTAACGAAAATTTATGTGTTAGAAATGGAACATCAGAGCAATGCAAAACAGAGACTGCGTTGTGTCAAGATAAATGGATAGAACTCCATAAAATAAACACATATTTTTATTTCTGCTGCAATCAATGCAATGTGCGGATCATTTGTGAAGATCAGGTTACAACTGATAAGCTAAACAAAGTAGGAATAATTACGTTAAGTAATGGGTGTATAATTAAATCAAATACATTTACAATTTACACTCGGAGCAAGCTATCAAACATAATGAATGAAACTGCAGACGTCCTTCAGATTGAGATTCCGCCAGTCAATCATATTTTCAACGTCTCTGTGCCTATCTCCAGCATAGAAACATCATCAACATCTATCGTCGATCATCAAAAATATATAGAGGATATCGATCAAAAACTAAAAAGCATGAAAGCGAGTGAAGACGATTATGGATTGGCGGATCGCGTCTCCTATCACGACGTGCATCACTACGTCGCTATCTATCTGCTGATGGGCGCCGGAGCATCCGTGGCCGTGGTGGTAGCGTGGCGCCGCCTGTCCCGGAGGCGGGCGCGCGCGCCGCCGTCGTCGCCGCCGCCGCTGCCTCAAGCTGAGGCGGCTTACCCGGTTGGCGATGCCAGCCCTTCTACTACAGTACAGTGTTGTGCTAGTGCAGTGAGTGAGAGTAGTGTAAGGTCAATTAATCAGTGTAGTGAGAATATCAAAATGAAATGTGTGAAAACTAACGTAGCAAGTGCTAAACTGTCAAAGCAAAAAGATAGGGCTACATCCCCGACTTTTAATAGACAATTTTCGATTTAAGTTGTACCATAAGTAAAAATGCTGATCACCTTGTTAATAGTTTTAATCAAATATTGTTATCACCTTGTCGCACGTCATTCGTTATCATTCATCGCTTCTCCCGCCTCCCATTTCAGGCCCGGGAACATGTACGAGCCAGCACGTACAGTTTTGTCTTATAAGCATTTTTCGCCACATTCGTTAATTTAGGTCATTTTAATATTCAACAGTTAGTTCGTCATCGATTGTCTTACTCATCGCGCGCGTACTCATTACCACATATCATTTATAACATAAGTTCAGTTTTTATATCAATATATTATCATTTTTCTTTCTATCAGACTTTCATTCATACATCAACTATCATAAAAGATCGTACCTAACCGGTACAATGTGGGATAATGGAAATAGGTGCGATCTTGGTTGTGTGAAGCTGAGACTTTTATTGTAGTGGTCGCTACCTCGGCAGAACTTACCGAGTAAACTGTCTTGATATACTTGCTGCCAAATGCTCCAAGCAGCATTAAAATGTGATGCACCCGCATTTTAATGTAAACTGAAACAATCTACTAGAAATACTGAACTATTCAACACTTGACACTGGCAAAAATTACTTCCAAGAGGAAAGTAGATTGCCAAAACAAAAATAAGAAGAAGTAGAAGAAGTATTAAAAAAAAAGTTTTGACATTTTGTATTGAAACTTTTTTTAATACCATGCCCAAAGAGAATGTAAAAATAACTAGCGTTATAAGAGACGGGAGTGTCATACAAAAAAACGTGAGTATGAAACGGAGGCGAATTCAACGAAAACAAACAAAAGAGTAACGTCAAACGGCATTGGCGGTAAAACGGTCAAAGATGATAGAAACTCTTTGATGGGGCGAAGTATAATACGCCTTAATTCGAATGTTGTCAATTATCTACTGCTTTGTGGATTGTCAACGTTCTTTCAAACTTAGATAAGTTAAAAATTCGCCTCCGTTTCATAGATCGTTTTTTACTGAGAGAGTTGCGCCTGGCTGACCATGCCTGTCATCATGTAGTCAATAATATTTGCTACACGAATCAATTTCTGTCTTATTTTTAGCGCTTATTTTTATTTTGTAGAAAAAAAGTTATTCAATGATAAGTATTTTTTTGATATGGAAACACTACGAAAACAAGAACTCATCTAAAATGCCGTTATCCACATTAAATCTTCAAAGGGCAGAAAATTATGTCACGATAAAATTATGTGAAAACATGGCTGTTTTCTGTTATCCAAATTAAGAAAACGAAATGGCAATTTGAATTTGATTTGGAATTGATAGCTGTCATTTGGTTGACAGATATATAACATTACAGATTAAAAAATTTAAAAAGTATCATAGACTTATTATATTACTAGCGTAAATCATTGAAAATTATACCTACATAAAGTGGTTCTCATTTTTATTATATTTTGTTATATTATTTTCTGTACGTGGCCATTGCCAAAACACGAAATATTTCAAATAATACAAGATCATAGAAACTGTATCTGTAAAATACTATTCTATGAAATGTCTAGACGAGTTTACGACACTGGCGCATAAATTGCAACTCCAAACTTCAGCCATGAACGTGGCTTCATTGGCTAAAGTGCACGTTTAGATGTTAGCGCGACGACATGGGAAAATCTTGTTGCTTTTTAGAAAACTCTTGATGTACATCTTTATTAGTATCATTTTAGGTCAATGTTGCACAAAACTATGGCTTTGCGTCTTTATTAGGTTCAAAAAAAACAGCTTTAAAAAAACAATTTGCGAATGATAAATTTGTTATTTCGAAATTAATTAACATCTTAGTACTGTCACAGAATATATTATAGCACAAAATGTACAGTCAATAGCACATCATGTTATTTTTTTTTAGGAATTTATTTTGTGGCCATGTCTGACTTATGGTACTTACCAACCTACCCTAACGTTTATACTTGAGTTTATTTCCTTTTTGATTAAATTAAGTAGTTATTACTGCATTTAGTTAAAACTACCTTAGTGTCGGTTAAATTCAAACTACCTAATGTTATATTTGAGTTCACTTGATTGAAATGTTATATCCTGTTGTGGAAACTGTTTTGGCTTTTGTAATAGTCATTAATCATAGTTTTTAAGGTAATATTGTATGCTGTTTGTTTCCCTTAACCAAATAAATAAATAAATTTTAACAATATGGGCGGTTTCCGCAACTAAACGCCTATTTTGCATCTAGAGAGTATGCGGCCGAATACTACTACTAAACTAACTAATGTTACATTTAAGATTTTGTTTGGAAAGTTAACGTTTAAAACTCTTTAAGTTAAGTATTTTTTTTTAATATTTCTTCAATGCCCGCGCGGTTGCATGTAGCCGGACAACATAAAAAATCTATTGTGTCTCATTTTCAGGGCGTTGAAGCGTTAAAGGCGTAGGTACTTGAATTAGGAACATTTATACACTTTTAATGATCGATAATATTCATTGCAGTAAATATTAACAAAAACACTTATTAATTGACTGAGCGAGCGTGAAGCGCGTCACCGTTTAAGCTGGGGCATACTTAATATGTCCGGCTGTCCGTTTTTTCTCCCCTACAGGTCGCATTTCTTAACCGATTCTAATAAAATTTTGTAAACACGTTCTGTAATTTTTTTTTATTGATTCAGTTTTCCGAAAATTTGCGAAATGGCGGAAATTAAAAATGTCACAAACACGATGGACCGTCGGCCAACCAGAGTCATTTTCGATCTATCGCATATTAGCATCAGACCAAATTCGCAAGATAGCCATTAGCTTGGTGTTATCAAATATCATCATCTGGGTTGCGCAGTAGGAAGCTTCTGGGAGATATGCAACCCTGAAGAACATGGTCACCCATCGCTAAAATAAATATCGATCGCATTTTTATATAAATGGTGAACAAGGTCGTGAGTGGCATCATTATCTGAACTATTTTTTGTGTTTTCATATCGATCGAATAAGAAACAAGGATCACAAGAGCATACATATATGTGAAATGTACTTTCCTGGCCTGACCTCCTAGATGCTTCCTGAAAGCGACGCAAGACTGTGGTTTTATATACGCCTGGGACCTGCCTCACCACCTGAATGTAATTACATGCCAATATGTTGTAGATAATTTTTTGGAAAAAAGTCTCTGTTTCTACCCTGACTGCACGCATGCTTCCTGAAAACTACCTACGACCCTGTTCAACATTTATATCAACATTCGATCGATTATTTTTAGCGATTGGAGACCTTTGTATGGGAGGCCATATGTTCAGGGTGGCATATCTTCCAGAAGCTTCCAACTTCGCAACATAGACAACAATATTTTATAACACCAAACTAATGGCTATCTTATCAATGTAGTCTGGTCCCAATATGCGATAGATTGAAAATGAGCTCCTTGGCCGACGGTCCACGAGGTCTACAGCTCTACAGAGCCACTAGTAATATATTTTCGCATTATGTTTGGCGTTTCTGTGTTGCAACATTTTGTTTCATACATCCATACAAGTAAACATGAGTGTCCATGTGTTATATTGTAGGTACTTTCATATAACGAACGTGTATATCGGTCCTTCCCGTTTTATAATAGTGACTCGTGTACTGTTACAAGACTTACAAGTACCACATTTTCAGTAATAGCCATATCTGGTTTCGCATTTGTCCTTATTACCTGACCCTCTTGTCAATTTGAGACGTTATGTAATCATTAAGTTTAATTTTCTGAGGGAAATTGGAGAAAAAACCAATAAATAAAAACCTTTTAGTTTCGTTACTATAAAAATCAGTAAAATATTCGACCAGTAAAAAAATAAGGAACAGGTTTATGTAGGCTGTATGGATAAACATACCTTTGCTTTGAGCCTAGACCTAAAAACATCAATCTTTCATTTGTAAAGGAGGCAGTATATCGCTTAATACCTTGTCCCTGACTATGAATAATTTAATACTGAATAGGGACGTTTCTATTGAGAAAATTAAAAAGCCGAACTATTCATGAAGTCTAATAAATCTTAGTAATTTTATTTCATTAGAATATAAATTTCATCATCACTACATAGTATATAAAACAAAGTCGCTTCCCGCTGTCTGTCCCTATGCGTACTTAGATCTTTAAAACTATGCGACGGATTTTGATGCTGTTTTTTTAATAAATAGAGTGATTCAAGAGGAAGGTTTATAAGTATACATGATGTCAAATTCCACACTACACCGAACAGAAGCGAGAGCGGGTCACTAATACTTTTATTGATAAAACCATAGACATAGAAAAATTTACGCTGCGCTCAAGAAGACCAACAGAGCGTGGAAAAGAGAAGTTAACATCATATAGACACGGTCTATGTAAAAAAGAGACAAACAGGATCAAGTGACATGTTCCAATATTTTTTACAGTAAGAGGCCCTAGCGGCCCGCCTTGCAAAGAAGCAATCACGATTTGCTTAAAATATTTGCTAATCTTAATTAGAATTTAAAATAAAGGTATTGTAGACCCATGTCTGTGGTCATGGTGTCTTGTGCTCTAAGTAATTGTGATGTGACAAAAAGAAACAATCCAAGTAATCACACTTTTCACAGGTACTTAAATGAGATATTGCCACACATTTCTCTAAAACCAAATTTCGCTACATTTATTCGTTTATCGACGAAGAAAACATTATGGAACATAGTTTATTAATTTGCTTTGCCATATATAGTCATATTTTATGTATCTAAGTCATATTTTAAGTATCTCATATAAAATGTATGCATTCGTTTTTCGGATCACCTGTTTATTGACATTGTTGTTCTTTGACATTCTATTTCTATGGATAAAACAATAGATTTTTTCTTTTATTTGCAATACTTATTAATATCCCATTTGCTAACTAAAAAGA
This sequence comes from Agriphila geniculea, assembly GCA_943789525.1. Taxonomy (NCBI): domain Eukaryota; kingdom Metazoa; phylum Arthropoda; class Insecta; order Lepidoptera; family Crambidae; genus Agriphila; species Agriphila geniculea. The sequence goes on from OX038895.1 coordinate 10,966,413, forward strand.
CTGAAATACGATGCATGTTGTAGTTGAAGACTTACCAAATTAGTGTTAAGTTTCTCAGCAAAATCATCTGTAAAGAAAAAAAATATAAATTACTTTTAATATTGATATTTCACCTTTATCATTGTACTATTGGAAGGGCATGACTATACAGTGAAATATGAAAGGAAATTCCAGATTATGCAAGTCCGGGAACCATAGCGAAGAACCGATGGCCGTTGGGGCGGAAAGGTTTTGGAATGGCGACCGCGCACCGGACGACGACGCTTATATAGTGTATTATCTATGGCTCCGTGGGTAGGCCCCCGACAAGGTGGACCGACGATCTGGTGCGCGGTCGCGGTGCACCGCTGGATGCGGGCAGCGCAGGACCGATCGTCGTGGAGATCCTTAGGGGAGGCCTATACCCAGCAGTGGGTGTCGTGCGGCTGATATGATGATGATGCAAGTCCGTACAGCAGGCATTTAAAATTTTAAGCCGTTGGTCCCGGTTGCACTTGCAGCCGTTAAATCACACCAATGTACTACAATACGCACAGGGATTAAGCAAAGTTTATCATAAACTTAATATAAAAAAACAAAACCTCCTTCAAAAACCATGAAAATAATCTAACCAAAAACAGCTTCAAAAATAAATAAATGGCTCTAAAAAGCAAGAAATAAAATATTGAAATCTGCATAATAACTAACTCGAAAGTTTGTACGCATATCTTATATTAAACAACGCCTTTTGAAGTCGGGTGGGGGGGAGGGGGCGAATGAAGGATATTTTTTATCTAAACTAATATATCTAAACTTTAATCATGGGTTTAAACCCCACCCGACTTCATAAGACGTTGTTTAATATAAGATATGCGTACAAACTTTCGAGTTAGTTATTATGCAGATTTCAATATTTTATTTCTTGCTTTTTAGAGCCATTAATTTATTTTTGAAGCTGTTTTTGGTTAGATTATTTTCATGGTTTTTGAAGGAGGTTTTGTTTTTATTAAAAACTTTTTTATTTTAAACTTTTTTGTGGTAAGTATATTTGGTGATGATATTATCTAAGTTACAATAGCCTTATGTCAACGGCTCATCACCTTTTACATAGTGCTGCTTTTCCCGACGCAGCAGGGGCGTTTATTGTTGAGGAGTTCTCCTGGTACTTCACTATCAGCTCCACTTCACCATATGAATTATTATGAGCATAAAAAACGTAGCAACCATATTAAAGTAATCGTATCGTACCAGTGAACTACTTAGAATTGAATAGTTCCGATGATCATCTATGCTGGTCTTCATCATCAGTTCCACTTCACCGGAATGGTAATTTTCGAAAGCAAATGCACAAGTTACTTAAGAAAATACTAAAATCGCTATAGATGTGCCTATAATATTTGAAGAGTTTCCTCGATTTCTCCAGGATCCCATCATCAGTTCCTGATTTTATGACAGTGGGACCAACTTGGAAGTATATTCTTTCAAACAAAAAAAGAATTTTTCAAATCGGTCCAGCCGCCTTCGAGTAATCGAGTAACATACATAAAAAAAAAGATTCCGACGAATTGAGAACCTCCTCCTTTTTTTGAAGTCGGTTAAAAAACCGGTCAAGAGCGAGTCGGACTCGCGCACCGAGGGTTCCGCACAATTATAAATATATTTGGATATGTTACTTTAGTACAGTCTTTAAAAGAGTAGGATAAACGGCGGACAGGTGGAAGGGCGAACAGGCGGACAGTTAATTTACAAATCTTTACCACAGCTGCTTATGGTGGCTGAAACCTTTTTCAGTCACGGTGATGGTGAAAACGGTCATGGTCATGGTCACGGTCATGGTGACTGAAAAACGTTTCAGCCACTCCACATTGCAAACTGTTTATATTACTAAGTAGGAACTTATTCTTCGTTTATTCGTACGGCAAATAGTAGGTAATTATATTAGAACCAGCCACCAATTATTGTTGTAGTATTAGTCAGCGCCACCTCTTGACCGATAGTGGAACTAATAATTTTTGTTTGTTTTTTTTTAATTTCTAAAAAAGTGTGTTATATTGAGACATCGTTTTATTTTTCCTGTAATCTTTACATCAACTACTATCACATAGAATTATTTCAGATTTTTCTCTTTGCAAACTTAAGAGATAAGGGGGGTGGGGGAGAACGGTATTTTTTTACATTTTTCATCATAAGTCAAAAACTATGCGGTCTAAAAAAGAAAAGAATGTTTTAAAATGTGCGAACAGCGCTCTTTCATATGATACCCCACATGCCCTAGTCGCCCCACTTCAAATTTTTAAGACCCCTTTTGAGTCCCTGTTGTAAAAAAATATTAATATTTTTATTTCTTTCTTATTTGCAAAATAGCTGGGCAAATGTCATCTTAAACTATTCCAAATTTCAAGTTGATACCATTTGTAGTTTTTGAGATATCCAGCTGTGACAGACAGACAGACAGACAGACAGACAGACTGAGTCACACCATAAGGGTTCCTTTTTACCATTTTGGTACGGAACTCTAAAAGTGGGTTGAGGCCGGGGCTCAATCGCACTAATTCTAAACAATAAAACTAAAACCGTTACGTTGCCTTTTTGGTTATATCTATTGACCAAAATCTTTGGTTTTGTTTTAGAACAATAATCTAAAACTTGACGATGATTTTAGAGTCTGTCTAAAAAGTCAGTTTACATGAGAAATTATTAAATTATTTATAAAAACTTATACTGGTAACCCTGCTGGTGCTGTCAAAATTCTAAGTGTAAATATAGCTTTATTCAATTTTATTAGATGGGTATTGGTGAGATGGTTGGGGATTTAGGTGGGTATTAAAATTATTTTTGAAATTACCCATGTAAACTGACTTTTTAGACAGACTTTACCGAGTACAATAGAAGTGCTTATAATCTATTCTATGCTTTACAAGTCTCATTGAAATTTTCCAAAAGGGAATTAATTAATTGGGTGACTGAAAATAATTAAAGGCGATTAAAGTTAATGGGATACTTAAATACTAAACCGGGCAGCGGTTTATTTTTTGGGCGACAAAATAACTAAACGGGCGGCAAACAGTGGATTACAAAAATACTTAAAACGGGAGACTATGTGGGTGATAAATAATTTAAGTTAGCTATTATTAAATTCTAAATGGGTGACAAAAATACTGAGTGGGCAACTATTATATCAAGTAGGTAACTATACTGATAACTGATTTAAGCAGCCCAATATGGTATTTTTAACTCGTTTTAGTAGGTTACTTTCTCGTTTGTTTGTTTGTTTGTTTTTTGTCATCTCTATTAGGATAATAGTCACCTTTTTTAAATAAAATTTATGCCAAATAATAAATGTTTTGAGTGCCCTAAGGTTGTCGCCCAAATAGTAATTTGGTCGCCCGTTCTGAATAACTAGTTACTTAATTTGTATTTTAAAGTCACTCATTTTCAATATCTGTAGTCACCCTCGGTCCGTCGCCCACTTAGTATTTCAGTACGCTATATTCACTATTTTTGATACCCAAAATGGAATTTATTGTTACCCGATTAAATACCACCCTTTCCAAAATTGGCATCTTAGGCTCCCTGCCTAGGCATAGCTTTCAACAATTTGAACAAAACTAAATCGAGTATTTTTCTAGAAACGAAACTGAAACGGTATGTATTTAGTTTTCGTTTTATCGTTGAAAAAATTTACGCGATTACCGATGAAAAAATTCGGGTTGCACTCCGGGAGTGCCGGCAGCAGTAAAAACTTGAATATTAATGTTGTGCATTTTTGATATTTTGAAATTAGCGGCAAAGGATTTAAATTATTTATTTCCTATTACTATACAGTCACACAATTCAATTAGTTTGTAATTAGGGAAAATTCTAAAGATTTTGCGCCAGTGGCCTTTTTAATTTCTACATGCATGTATTCTACGATTTAAACTTATAGTCACAGAGTATAAATAAGTCTATGATTTCACCGAAGAGATCGCTGCTATTAGTTCCATTTTCAAAATTAGCGCGTTGCTGGTGACACAAGTGTTTACTTCTTAAAATGACGCGCCGCCATTTTCAACGCGCCCCGTAGAAAGAGAGGGGGATACTTCCGCCGCCAGCTGTCTACTCTCAATCCGTCACATCCTTCTTACGCATTTTCGATCAGCCACGTGATTCTTACTGACGCGAATTTAGCATTTTTTCCCCATTACAAAGAGCCGTACAACGCCGCTAAAGAAGTTTTCACTTCAAAAATTGGCCACTGGAGCAAATATATCAAATCGAGAAAAAGAGAGAATAAATCAATTTACAAGTAAGGTAAAGTCATACATTTCAATAACACCTTCATCATAAAAAATCCATATGAACATTATAGTAATACCGACGGTTGCCATAAAGAGATAGTCAATATTTTATGTTTCAGCTTTAAAGGGTTCAGGAAAGTGGTAAGCTTAGTTTTATGGTGATGTGAAAAGAATGGGACATTTTATATTACAGTTTTATTATTGCATTGAGTGCCGAGATAGATCTTCTGGGTCAGTGATTTATACAAACAACGACTTAAAATATATTTGTTATACTTACAGTCAAACGGCAAAAGTTGTTTTCTCAATTGATCTATCCAGAGATCAAACCTGGGACCTCAGAGTTGGTGACACCATTAAAACCGGTGTTAAAGTCAATCGACTACGGAAATCATCAATATAAATATAACCATGGCAAAATGCCGAAAAGTTCATGGCTGTATAGCGGCACGATCAACCGCTACAGAAGCAATCAACGAATGACCATAGATAATACACTATATAGTTCAAAGAATGACGAAGAAATGCGGGATCAGCAAAAAGTAATTATGTAAACATTACGCTATCGTTTTTTATTTATTTTTTATTTTTTATCGAATGAGGATTAGTGGCCACCTCTGGTGTTAGACTTTATCAAGCCGCCTGTAAGGCCTCTAACTTGGCTTAACGACTGTTACCAGATGACAACAGCCGGGACCGACGGTTTAGCGTGCCCTCTGAAGCACTGAAGTGCTCAGTTGTTATGCCACTTTAACGGCCCATCCGACACCTGACCAGACCGAGCTTTGCTTAACAAACGTGATCGAGTACGATCAGTCTGTCAAGTTCCGCCATGAGTGTTTCAGCGCAGCTTCTACGCAGACGTGACGTCACACTACGTCAAGCCAAAATCGACACAAAAATATATGGTGACCTGACTCACGATAGCGAAGTTTTCTAAGCGCTTCGCATAAATACAAATTCAAACATCCAGCAGTTGGACCGCGGTCCCCGAACACAGACACCTGGCTCGGCGGAAGTACTTCCCTTTTCGCTAAATATATGGCGAAGAGCTGGTTTACATTATCTTAGCTGTTAGCAGAGAATAGAGTTTACTCTCTACTTAATAGCTAAGAAAATGTTAACCAGCCCTTAGCTGTTGTGTTAGTAGAGAGTAGAGGTGTCGTAAATAGCCTGCTGTGTTTGACGTTCGTTAAAAATCAACGAACATGCCAGGTAATGTGTACTTCTACTACCTCTACCATAGTAGAACCAAATAAGTAAGTCATCTTACTCTTTATACGAACGAACGCGGTTTGTATGTGAGCGCGCCCGTACGTATGCGTCGTCGCACGCACACACTGACAAAATTTAAAAGTGATAAAGGTGCAACAGTCATGGCTGCGCCGTACGTAATACCGCCCGCGCTCACGCACGCTTCACGCCGCCACGCCGTTCGTAATAATTTTAACGTGTACCTACCTACAGTACATACCATGCTTTCCAATGATATTATTGCAAAAAGATTTGTAAGAATGAGGATATATTTTACATTAACTTTAAATAATAAGGCATTTTGTACTTGTCGAAACAGACGATTTTTTTTTTATATCAATTAAGTAATTTTGTTACAAAATCACAAATTCCTATAGGAAAAAGCCTATTATGCGTGCCTATTATGGAAAGTATTCAATTTCCGAATTTAAAGATTATTATTTTGATAAGTGTAGGTAAATGAAAATGTAAGAAACAGTTAATAGTGTAAAAAATTAAATGTCATAATCATTTTATTTTATTTGAATAAATACATTATTTAGTAAAGCCACGTTTTAATTAATCCTATTTCGTTTGTAAGTTTTCAAATCACATAACATGACGTAGGCAATGAAAACATTGTAGTCAGCTCCTGAAAACAATGAATTTAATGTAAATTGTAATTTGACAGATAGATGTGATACATTGCTACTTTTCATTAGTAAGTTTTTATTGGTATCAAAATGAAAGAGCCAATGTATCACATACATCTGTCAAATTACAATTAACATTAACTTCATTATTTTAGTCGATAGACCCGCTGGTCTACGTACAAAAAAATATAAAAAAAACTTTGTATTATAGATCCCTGCTGCTTACCCTATAAGGAAAAAATATTTTGTATAGAGATTGACTATGCATTTTTTGACGACTGAATAAACTAGCGATGTGACAGCCCTACGTGTTTAAGCTGTATCGCTCGCTCGAGGCTCGAGTTGGCCTACTTATTTGGTTCTACTATGCCTCTACTCTCTCTACTAACAGCTAAAATAAATGTTGACCAGCCATAAGATAATGCAAAACAGCCATAAGATTACTCCGTTCTCAGTGCTCGCACTCTCGCAGTCTGGAATCATGAACTATCTAAAATCTTATAAAATATACGCCAGCAGAAATTCGTCTGAGAATTTCGCCATCTACTTTTTAAAAACTTTTAATAAAAGTGTATCTTTCATAAAGAACTCAACAAAAGTGTCCGGCAGAAATTCGCGATGCTGAAATGTCATAATGAGGGAAGCTTGAATTGAACTCGGAGCAGCTATTGTAAGGATGTTTATTAAAAGATGTGGATTGAGTTTGAAATTTTTAAAGGGTTCGGAAATATTGTAAGTCATCTTCGATCCTGTCACTATTGTATTGTAGGACAAAGAGAGACAAGACAGTTGATTACCTACTTTATAATAGTACATTATGAGACAAGTTAGCTTAGGTTGGTCATTGCACACAAGGCTGTGGGTTGCAGCCCGAGCCGCAGGCGAGGTCGTAACTCAGCCGAGTGTGCAAGAGTAAAAGCTCACGAGTTTCATACGACGTTTTTCACAACACATTTAAAATACAAAGTAATTTACCACACAGCAACAAATACGACAAAAACAAAATATGACAATTATGGGAAAAGGCGCGTAAGATTTTTTTTTTTCACACGCCCAATGCAAGAATATTTTAAAAACAAAGGGGTGAGTGAGCATACAGCCTACTTCAAAACTATAATTTTAAGTGATAAAATGCAAATATTTTAATATTTTATAACAAAATATTATGAATTATGAATAATTTTATAATAATAAATACTTGTTTGACTTAATTAAAGACTTACACATTTATTTATTTCAAAAATGAATATGAACTTTCAGCGGCATAAAACCCCTTTGTTGATACTAAAAAAATAACTGTATAACCCAGTTAAATTGGGAATGCTCTGTTTACTCGCATAGAACTTGCAGTAAGGTACTAATTTAACTTTGTAGGGATAATTCTATAACAACCTAGTGTTTTATATATTATTGCACGCGTTTGTTATTGCTCGGTTTATGGCCCTAAAAGCGATGTATTAGGGCTCACTTTACGAGCAAGTGTGTTGAAAATGTTTATTATACTATCCTAAGTACTAATATTACAAATGTGAAAATGAGTGTATCTGACTCTTAAGTATTTGTGATTTTGGCGCCTACACCACTTGATGACTTTTAGTATAGTGATAGATTAGTTAGACCTTAAGAAAGACATTACTAACTATTATTCCCGGAATCCCCACGGTAAACGAAATTCCACGCTGACGAAGTCGCCGGCAAAAGCTAAGCCATAAAAATAATAACGTCATAATAGCACAGTTACAGAGAATATACCAAGCCCATTGTTTTCAGGAAATTCATTCCACAAAGTTGGCATCCGTGACCCATCATTCCAATTTGAATTCGCCATAACAAATAATGAGTGCACTCGACGTAAATAAAAATGGGACTTTAGGGTGCCACAGTGAAGTATATGTGAGAATGTTAATATTAGCCATGTGGCAGATTAGAATAGCACCTCTCCTTTATACTAAAGACTAATGAAACATTAGGTAGTAAATGTTACACAACCATAGACTAAAAGAAAATTGATAGTGCAGGGATCTGCGACAAAAACGCTCCAGCACAGCATAACGATATTTCCAACGGATCCATAATGTGAATGCATAATATACTATGGCTGGCTGTGAACGCACTGTCAGGTGCTTAGATTGGTGTCTAGATATATCCACATTAATAAGTGACCGCTCTGGAAGGTGAATTGCTAGGGTAGTCGCCATGGTCTCATAGTTTTTGGTTGTAAGCCTCGCGCCTACGATACATTCTAGATAGTCGCCTGGATGTATCGAGGTACCTAAGGCGCAGTGGGGCCGGTTGCGAACATTCGTGAACGTTCGTTATACTTGGTTACATATCTAGGCTCAAGGCACTAATCTAGGCAACTGGCGATGCGTAGGCGGCGATAAGGTTTTTTAGCAGTATGGTCAATTCGCATGATATTAATACCGAATAAATGTATACGCATTACGCATACATTCATTCCACATAAACACTACATAGGAATGGCATAAAAAACTTTATCTACGCCCATGCTTTAAATCCTCTGTAAAGGGTTCTGAAAAAGTTAGCTTACTGCCAACATTACAATATCCCGAGCGAGAGTTGGTCCTGCTGCGCCGCGCGCCCACGCGTGATCAACGCATTATGAAATTCAGTACAACATTATAACACTCTTGCGGATAACATAATGACGAGGAAGGGGAGGAAAGTCAAAGTCAAAAACAAAGTCAAAGTCAAAACCTTTATAGAGGATACATATCATGGGTTTAGATAAATATCATGGGTGTTTTTAATCCATATGTATTAAAATATTGTTTGTTTCCCTTATAAAAATAAGAAAAAATAAAAAAAATGGGTGTAGATAAAGTCTTGTATGCAACTGTACATAATTAGGTATAGTACAGTTGCATAAATAACTATTAATTATTTCTTCAATATTTTCGATAAAAATAAATGAAATATGTACGTATGAGTTTCTTTTTATGAATATTTTCTGAAAACTTACTCCGGAGTTATATTACTGATTCTCTTTTAAGTGATCTCCACATAAAATTGTGTATTTATTTTCGCTTAGAGTTATATGTTTTTGTTTACTATTGTAATGTCAAATGTTTTGTTTTCGTTTAGTCAACGAGTTCTGTTTTGTTTTCACTTAAACAAAGTGTTAATGGATTTCAATTGTTTAAATGTTTGGGCCTTGTAATGATTAATATGCTTCAGTAAGTAAGAAATTTTAACAAAAGCTTTAATATTTCTGTTGAAATAAATGTTCGGATTGAAATTAAATAGCTAGGTATTAATTTTAGTCTGTAGTGGACTATTATGTATTCTGTGATAGACGGTAGATAGCTAAAAACATGATATCTAACTTTTAAGTTTTGGAGTGCCGTGTGATGAAAAAATCTTTTCAACACACTTGCTCGTAAAGTGAGCCCTAACACATCGCTTTTAGGGCCATAAACCGAGCTATAACAAACGCGTGCAATAATATATAAAATACTAGGTTGTAATAGAATTATCCCTACAAAGTTAAATTAGTGCCTTACTGCAAGTTCTATGCGAGTAAACAGAGCATTCCCAATTTAACCGGGTAATACAGTTATTTTTTTTAGTAACAACAAAGAGGTTTTATGCCGCTGAAATCCATATTCATTTTTGAAATAAATAAATGTGTAAGACCTTAATTAAGTCAAATAAATATTTATTATTATCAAATTATTCATAATTCACAATATTTTGTTATGAAATATTAAAATATTTGCATTTTATCACTTAAAATTATAATTTTGAAGTAGGCTGTATGCTCACTCACCCCTTTGTTTTTAAAATATTCTTGCATTGGGCGTGTGAAAAAAACAAAAAAAACCTACGCGCCTTTTCCCATAATTGACATGTTTTCATTTTTTACAAGGTACCTAAAATCGAAAACCATTTCGAGGTTTTTCAATTTCAGACACCGTACATATTTTTTCGGGGTTTTTGATCAATTATTTAATGAATTATGTGGAAAAAACCCTGTAGCATCGAGATATAGGAATAATAAAAAATACACTCTTTTGCGTAAAAAAAGTTGTGTTATTGTCGTTGAAGTGACAACTGTCGCTGTCAAGGTTACAATGTATGTCAAAGACTCAAAGTCTGTGTCAAAAATCAAAATATTTTTCACTTTTGCTCGCTTTGTTTTGAATGTTTTAATTATATATTATTTACTTGAATTAGTATTTTAGTTATATTTAACATCTCTCGAAATAATATCAAGTTTTCTGAAGAATTTTTAATAGCAGACAGTCGCAACACTCGCAACCTCACTAAAGTGGACATCATCATGCTGCTGAAGCTGAAGTCTTCTGCGAAACGTTTATTTTTTGGGAAAATTTAATAAATACAGTTTGATTTCAAGTGCATTCATTTCAATTTCCATAAAACTTTAAAGCAACACTCCACTGTAAACGAGTAGACTTTGGTTTGGCACGTAAAACAGTGTTTGTTTGGGCATTTCATCACAGTATTTTTGCAGGCAGGAACTACACATGAGATTATGGAAACTAATTTACGAATATCTTTATCTATTATTGTTGTAAATAAGGTAAAAATAGCGACAATAAAAGAAAACAACCTCGATCAAAACATAAACAAACAAACATCATTAGCGTCCATTGATTAGGTTGACAGGTTGACGTCAAAGTGTATTTTTTATCCATATGGGCAAAGGAAAAACCGTCAGAAATCCTATAAACTGCACTTACGCTCTTTTAGAATGAATAAGTTTTCAAACTAATATTATGACGACATAAATTAAAATTTTGGAAAAGAAAAAAATACGTGTCTCTTGTTTTCATCAGTAATTTCTAAATAACAAATAAAAAACCAGGACAAAAATTTTGAAATGTTGTCAATTGTCATATTTTGTTTTTGTCGAATTTGTTGCTGTGTGGTAAATTACTTTATATTTTCCTCGCAAGTGTGTTGAAAAACGTCGTATGAAACTCGTGAGCTTTTGCTCATTGCAGACTCGGCTGAGTTACGCCCTCGCCTACGGCTCGGGCTGCAATCCACAGCCTTGTGTGCGATGAGCAACCTAAGCTAACTTGTCTCATAACGTACTATTAATAACAACATAATAATTAGAATAAATAAACAAATAAATAAAACTTTATAGCTTCTTCATCATCGTCGCAATGATTGATTTATTGGCCTTTAAACTGTCATTAAAGGGAAGCAATTCAAAATATTTAAACGAAATAAACACTTAAACGAATCTTAAACGTTTCCGACTTGAGCCCTTTAGCTCAATGAATTGCAAAAAAATACGAAACACTAAAGTCACTCCTATAATTTGTTCAAAAAATAGCAAAAAAAACAACATTTGTATATCCTTACTTGTCCAATTTAGTAAATAGCTTTTGACAGTTGTCATAAGTCTTTTTTAGGGTTCCGTACCCAAAGGATAAAAACGGGACCCTATTACTAAGACTCCGCTGTCTATCTGTCTGTGTGTCACCAGGCTGTAACTCATGAACCATGATAGCTAGAAAGTTGAAATTTTCACAGATGATGTATTTCTGTTGCCGCTATAACAACAAATACAAAAACAGAATAAAATTAATATTTAAGGGGTCCATACAACAAACGTGATTTTTTTTGCCGTTTTTTGGTACGGAACCCTTTGTGCGCGAGTCCGACTCGCACTTGGCCGGTTTTTTTTGTAAAGAGTTTGGTGAAGATTGTTTGCTAAATAAGACAAGTAAGGGTCATAAACAGACTATATAGAATACAAGTATTCTAAATTAACAACGAATACTAGATAGGAACCTACGTACCTAACTAGCTTTATAGTATTTGCTTAGTATTAGATTTAATTGTGGTTTTAATTACTGGAACGCATGATTGGACTCTTGAATGTCCATTTACACTAAAACACAAATCCTTAAAACTATTTTAGTAGTAGTTTTAAGGTGTTGAGAGCATTGTACCCACAAAACCTAGAACCAAATTCAATAACTATAAATATTATTCTTTTGGTAAGATACAAAGGGTATTCAAACATAATCTCATTTCTTCATGCGTAAAATAAGAGTGATATGTTTCGAAGAAAGATAATGCCCAGTGTTGTGAAAATTACGTAGGTTCGTAGTAAAATCCTTCTGAGTTATTGTGGGTAAAAAGACCACTAATAATATTATATTCTTTCGGCCTTTGGCTTTTTTGTTGTGATGGACGTGAATCTCGGATGATTTATATTGAGGAAAATGGACTTTGTGAGAAAACTGTTTTGAAATTTTGTATAAAATTACAAATAATATTTTAGGGTACCATGCCGTTTTTTAAGAAGAAAACACCGGCCAAGTGCGAGTCAGACTCGCTCACGAAGGGTTCCGAACCATTATCTATACAACATTGTTGTATCGGAGCCCCACTTAAATATTTTATTCCGCTTTTAGTATTTGTTGTTACAGCAGCAACAGAAACACATCATCTGTGACGATTTTAACTGTCTCGCTATCACGGTTCATGGGATACAGCCTGGTGACGGTTACATAATTATCATAATAACTAAATTAATCCCAACTATTCTCGAGATAACTACGCTCGATTCACATAATATGTTCATAACGCATATTGCTTGCGAGCGAAGTGACGAAGTGCAGAACCGACCTGCTGGCGTGTAACCCTCAACTTGACCCCAAATCAACAGTAGGTAAATCGTTCGTTAGTTCAGTCAACTTTAGGTGAGTTAATATAGTTGAATTAACCGTTAGGTGAGTCGTGCGTTATGAATTTCGTTCATTAGTTAACAAAAATAAGTGAAACGTTCTTAGTTATTCTAAACAATAGTTCTTTTGGCCGTAGTTATCTCGAGAATTACGTACGTATTAAAAAAACAAGTTACGAATATTGCAAACTGTTTATGCAAGAAATAAAAGGCTTTTTTATTTTTTATTTTTTTTATTTTATTTATTTATCTCGAGAATAGTTGGAATAGGTTTAGTTATTATGATATGTAACTCTGGTGACAGACAGACAGACGGACAGTGGAGTCTTAGTTATAGGGTCCCGTTTTTACCCTTTAGGTACGGAACCCTAAAAACGAACCTACATAATTATTTCTGTTTGTCTATCAATTTAATTTTTCTTAGAAACTCGTAGTTTAAGTATATCAAATACTTATTTGAAGTACTTTCCAAACGTTTCAATGACTGAGCTGAGGTCATTCGTTAAGTAAAAAGTCTTAAGAGTTTCCCAACTCCGAATTGTAAAGCAATTGTTCGCAGAGGCTTCGAAGGAAAAGTTTGCAACTTGAATGTTCTTTAACTTCACTTGATTGAAGGATGCCATTAACTTTTCGGTTTGAGTGTATACACGACAGCACACCAATTTAAATAGTTGAACTGCTAAAACCGTTTTTATTACGTAGGGTATAAAGATGGTCTCTATAGATCAACATGTTACGTCTGATGTGACGTTGTCTGTACCTTTTGTGGTAACGTAGTTTGTAATTTCTGAATAAAATCTCGTTTGTATGAGTGGAGTGTTATTATTATGGAACGCATTCAAAGTAATTTCAATAAAACTTGAAATAGCTCTTGTTTTAAAAGAATATCAATGAACTAAATAAAGTGTATGTGTTACCGGCAATGTGTATAATCCGGCATTGTATACAATGCCTAGGCATTGTATACAATGCCTAAAACGATCAGGCAATGTATGAAATATAATTCATTTTATACTTTGCCTAGGCATTGTATACAATGCCTGCTGGTCCACCGGCAATGTGTAAAATAAGTATATTTCTGTTGTCTGTTATAAAAAAATAACCTCGAAATTTAAGGCTCACGCTCCGCTGCGCTTCGCGCTCGCCTTAAATTTCTAACCTATACGCGGGACCTACAGGAGTGAAGCAGGTTCGATTCCAAACTCAAATTTCTGTTGTCTGTTATAAAAAAATAACCTCGAAATTTAAGGCTCACGCTCAACCTATACGCGGGACCTACAGGAGTAAAACAGGTTCGATTCCAAAGAGCCCCCCTCGAGACCCCTCGAGCCCCCCTCGAACCCCCCTCGAGCCTCTCTCGAGCCCCCTCGAGCCCCCCTCGAGCCCCCCATCGAACCCTCCTCGAGCCCCCCTCGAGCCCCTCTCGAGCCCCCTCGAGCCCCCCTCGAGCCCCCTCAAGCCCCCCTCGAGCCCCCCTCGAGCCCCCCATCGAATCCTCCTCGAGCCCCCCTCGATCCCCCCTCGAATCTATTCTCGAAAATCTTTTTATTATACACATTGCCGGTGGACCAGCAGGCATTCTATACAATGCCTAGTCATTGTATACACTGCCTAGGTAATGTGTGAAATAGATATCAATATTCATTTTATTTCATACATTGCCTAAAAGGGCCAGGCATTGTATACAATGCCTAGGCATTGTATACAATGCCTGCATTTCATACATTGCCGGTAACATATGCAAGTTATGACAAATGAATTTATTATTTATCATTTCGTATTTCAACCCAACCATATTTTCGAAGCATGAATAGTAAAAAGGGTTTTACCAACTTCTAGAAATCTATACTTTCTGTACCCGTACTACGAACAGTTATCGAAAGAAAATACGCGCGTAAAAAAATATTCGATATGGTACTTTTGTATGGGAAATTTGTAAAGCGAAATTAAATTTCTCATACACAATTTAATATATCGAGTACTTTTATGAGCGTTTTTTTTCGATAGATGTTTGTGCTAGGGGTACTGTAAGCATGTTTTATAATAATGTATGTAAATTTATAATGAGCGTCAGTGATTCTTTGAATCAGCTGAGAAGCACTCAAATCCTTTAATCCGAAGCGCGGCGGGGTATGAGCCCCCCGCTTCCACTCCAACCTATTTTCCCGGAAACCCAAATCCGTCCTAACGGACCCCCCCAACCAACTCTCGGCCGATCTGGACCTCCTGTTGGAGGCCCAGAAGGCTGTACCCGCTCCCTCACCCCTGACCCCTCTGGTCACATCCGACCCCTCTGGTCACACCCGACCCCTCAGGTCAACCGGTCTCTGCGACTGACCATCCATCTGGTAATCAGTCGTGTTAGAATATTTTATATTTTATTTTATATGCAAAACGGCCGTTCACCCCTCTGGTTGGCGGTCGTCCTCTAAGCGTATGCTCACCTAGGTGAGTGACGCATCGCGCCACCCTCCCCTCGGGGGGGTGGTCGCTTTCGATGAAGGTTTTTTATGGCTTACAATAGCTGCGGGTCAAAACCAATTTGCGGCGGTTTTAGTCAGTCAAGTCTGACATAACCAGCATAGCACGGCGGCTATGTGGTATCCCATGAGGATTTCCGCCCCCTTCCCCTCGGTGTCCGGGAAGGTGCTCCGAGCCCCTCAGGTTGAGAGCGAAAAAAAAATAAGTAAAAATTGACGATCGCAAGCTCTAGGCTCTAAGCAAGCCGCCTGACAGTTCGTATGTACGTGGCCTTATCTATTTCGGTCTGATTTAAAAAATAATTTTAGTTGGTACTTATCGGTCTTATTTCAAATTTCTTATCACATTACTGATTGATTCGTTGAAACCTATCATGCATTCACCAGTATTTCAATATGTCTCACCCAAATCAAATAGTGGTTTGCGATCCATCATAGAAGCAAACTTACCTATATTGTGTACAATATAATACCGAAACTTTTGTATTCAAATATCTCAATCCATTTCTCTCTTTCAAGATGAAATAAAGGAGGCTGGAAAAGTGTCAGGAAAATATGGCGGGCGATTTTTTCAACTCTCTTTAATTTATTCTTAGATGCTTCAGTGACTGTCAATTACTATACTTTTATGTTTTGATTTTTTTATTTTGAATGTTTTAAAGTAGCATTCTCTGCATCAAATCAGAAATGAGGAGATCCGCAGGAGAACTAAAGTAACCGACATCGTTCGAAGGATTGCTCAGCTGAAGTGGAAATGGGCAGGACGTATAGCGAGAAGAACTGATGGCCGTTGGGGCGGAAAGGTTCTGGAATGGCGACCGCGCACCGGACGACGCTCCGTGGGTAGGCCCCCGACAAGAGGGACCGACGATCTGGTGCGCGGTCGCGGTGCGCCGCTGGATGCGGGCAGCGCGGGACCGATTGTCGTGGAGATCCTTGGGGAGGCCTATACCCAGCAGTGGGTGTCGTGCGGCTGATATGATGATGCTGAAAGTATAGTATTCTGATGTTGCAGACCGCGACTGCTTAGTAAAATTTTGTGTGAAGCCCCATGTTAGAATAACGAGGTAGTCTCTTTCCGACCACATGACTGACTCACGACAGTCACGACCAATCATATGTTGCGATGTGGTCCAACGACCAATCAGTATCTCTAGCAAGAACGAACATCTATCAAGAAATAAATCGCTAAGCTAAACTTCTTGTACTTCAGCAACTCGATACTGAAATATATGTTGAAATGTCCGTAACGTTATATCTATAGGCCGGATTTGCGGTGGCAGGAATACAAACTTGCTAGTGATTACCAAATTATCGTAATTGTTTTTATATATCGATGTTTTGAAAATATTTTTGAAGTGGAACTTCTTTGATCGCGTCTGTATTTATTTTTTGTATTTTACCAAGGAGGATGTATTTCTTAAAAATTTGACATTCTACTTCACTCACTTTGACTTTGCTATCTTTGCATCAAGAAAAACTGCAGTGAATTTTATTATTTATACATTTCACGATTTTCACTTTTCTTAATGTAGGTAGGTAATTTCTACTATTTCCGACAGTAAGTCTATATATCACGTTACATAATTATAATTTTTTTATCGATAAATTACACAAATAGATAATCAAGTTATCCACGCACTATTAAACGTCATTTTATTCGTGCTACCGCAAATCCGGGGTCTGTATCACATGAGTAGAAAAACGTAAACGTTATATTGCGAAAAGTGGCCAACACAAATTTTTAGGGTTCTGTAGCCTAAATAGCAAAAAACGGAACCCTTATAGATTCGTCATGTCTGTCTGTCCGTATGTCACAGCCACTTTATTCCGAAAGTATTAGGACTACACAGTTAAAACTTGGTAGGTAGATGTATTCTGTGAACCGCTTAACGATTTTAAAATAACACAAAAAAAATAATTAATGGGTGGCTCCCCATACATGGAACTGAAACTGAAAATATTTTTTTTCTTCTAACCAATACGTGTGGGGTGTTTGTAGATAAGTCTTTAAAAATGACGTTGAGGTTCTTAAGACAATTTTTTCTCAAAGTTAACCGTTTGAAATATATACACCGCCAAAGTGGTAAAATGTGTCTCCCCCCTTTAACTTTTGAAATAAGAGAGTGAAAAATAAAATATATATATATATATATATATGCTGTAAATCTTAATAAACACTTTAAACGAAAATTGGTTTGAACGATATATAGTAATTAGTTGTTGAGACAGCACATTTTCCAAAACCGCAAATATAACTTTGTCATTTATACCAACACTGTGAAAAATAAAGTTATTTTTGCAGACGAAAAATGATAGTGATATTAAATATAGTATGGTAAAAGGTAACTACGGAACCCTACGGCGCGTGGCCCGACACGCACTTGGCTGGTTTTTCAATTACGCACTCAGATTTAAAAAATCTTGAGAGAACATGAAATGTGCTAATGAGAGACGGCAAAACACAACGCAATCGACCGCGAGGTTTTAATTCACAAAACTTCACTTGTTTATTAAGTATTTTTAATTAACAAACAAAACTTTGAATTAATATCATACAAAGCTGTAATATAGTAAACCGCAAGTAATTAAAACTATTTCTTATCTGTGGTAATAAAAGCAGTTCATAATTAAGAAAGTTCGCAACACAGCTGCCCGGAGCTTTTAACAAATAAACTAGCCAAAAAAGTTTCACTATTTCATATGAGTTGTGGCGTCATAAATTCAGGTCTCGAGCCACAAATACATACAGTGAAACTAAAACAAACAAAAACCGGTTAAGTGTGAGTCTGACTTGCGTACTAAGAGTTCCGTACTGTTTTCTTTGATGGCGATATCTGGATTATTTTCTTAAACAGTGCTATGTTACTATAGTCTTGCTTTCAACGGGTACCTTAACTCCCTTATTCTGAAAAGGTGATTAAAGTTAAACCTGGTTTAAACTGATTATGTCTCTGTATTTTACCTTCAGCAATTAAAAGTGATTGCATCAGATTTAAACTAGTCCGTCCATATGTAACCAAGTAAAGGCGCGGTCGCAGCCTGAAATTTGGGGGGGGGGGGGGGTCACTAATAATAATAGCTTTTTTGTAAATTTTTTGATGCTTTTTTGGGGGGGGGGGGGTCATGTCCCCTGTGACCCCCCCTGACCCCTCGGACCGCACCTGACCAAGTAAAACAAACGTTCACGAATGTTCGCAACCGGCCGCTGCGCGCTAGGTGCCTCGATACATCCAGGCGACTACCTAGAATGTATCGTAGATGCGAGGCTTACAACCAAAGACTATGAGACCAAGGCGACTATCCTCTGGTAGTCTAGTCGAGTACCAAAATGTGAAGGAGCAAAGTTTACCCCAGCCCTCTTTACATGAATTGGAAAGGGTAGAACTATCCTACTTGACAACCCTAGTGCCCTACAGCCCTAGCGCCCTAATAGCCCTAGCCCTAACCATAGTTAATAAATACATATATAAATAAATAAGGATGCTTGTATCAGTCGACCTAAGGTGACAAGCGGAAAGTGGAAGGAATAAGGTGTAAGGATGGATTTTCTCACTGCCAGTCAAGCAGGCTCACAAGACTGATCAGATATCGGACGGATATCTGACGATGTCTTGGCCGCAGTGAGAGGATTTGTAGATGATGGGTCAATCTGTCAACCGATAGAATTGACAAAAAGAGGAGGAGACTAGTAGAGGTCTCCATCAAAGCACTGGTAGGTGAGTTCACCTACCAGTGCGATCACCTAGTAACCTAGATATTATATCTAACAATCACCAATCTGGCGCAGGCTATAGGTTTTGATTTGTGTCAAAATAATGTGACATTCATACCTTAAGATTGGGTTGTATATTTATACAAAAAAGATCCCAGATACAGACACCGACAGATTTTCGCTTTTGTGGAATGTAAAGTAACCCTAAAAAGCAGTATGTTGTATGACAATATTATAGGACTGAATAATGTTGAAAAACGATTATGGGTTTTTTGGATGCATGGATGTGTAAAAAGTGTGTACCTACCTAAACGTTATTTATGGCTGCTCTATGGTTTGTATTGATAAAAGAGTTCACTTGTCATAAATTATGCTTCGTCCACAACGCTGCGTTTTCAAGTTCATCTTGCGTCTTGAACTTTATATATTGTGTAAAACAGAGGTGCCCTACGGTCGATCGCCAAGGATAACAGATTTGACACTTTGCACCCAATGTAGTTTTACTTAATGATATTTGGTGGGTTGAACCGTCAAACGTCGATCTCTTAGTCATAATTTTGCTAGGTCGATCTCCTTAAGAAATATGGCCCCCTGGTGTTAAATATATAAGATTGAAATGTTGTACATACGTCACAACATTTCGGCCAAAAAAAATGTTCATTTCAAAAAGGAAAATATTGCAATACTGACTGAGAAAAGCGGTCGCATGGAAAAACAGTCCTTTTTTTAAACGAAAAAAGACAGACGCACTTTGCCGATTGTGTAATATTCGTAAAATGTAACGTTCTCGATATCGGCATGATACAGAATCGTTTTTTTTGCCGCACCGTCGAATTTTTATGATGAACGAAGTCGACGCGACGTACCTATTGCTTTACGAGCGAATGGATTTTTTTCTTTTATCAGTAGGTCTGAAGTCGGCTACAATGACATCACAAAGTATGTTAATTCGAATATTATGGGTACTTTTTGAGATTTTAGCATTCACAATGCTATTTTTATACAATAAATAGCTGACCTGACAGACGTTGTCCTGTATAATATGTCAATCCTATGTCAAATGTCACAAGACTCATTTTGTCAATTCTATGTCAAACGTCATAAGGTTACATTTAAAAAGTTTATATTATCCAAAATAATTTTATATGGTGATTAAGTATTCTTAAATTTTCTTATTTTTTTCTTTCATAAGAATCTTCTCCTGATAATAACAAACACAAACAAAAAAGAATTAGCGAAATCGGTCTAGCCATTCACGCGTGATGGCGTGACCAAGGGAAATAGGGATTCATTTATTTATGAGAGAGATTAAAATAGGTTAATTAAATAATAAAAAGTACAAAATATATTATTTGAGTTAGTGAGAAGAATGAAATAGAATTTCTAGATCTTTATTTAGACGATTTATAACAGCAACAAAACAAAATAGCTGAAAGTTTGCTCAATGCCTATTCAGTTTTTATGAAAATATGTACACGATGATATAAGTGCTTACATAACAGTTTTTTTTAAGTTTACTTTTTTCATTGATTTCATTTATTTTTCCAAATTTTTTAAGCGAAAAGCAACATTCAAAGTTCATTATTTTAATTTAAACACGAACAAAACCGTGCTTGAATTTTACTGTTACGCTATTTACATCTGTTACGTAATCAGTAGGTACAAGGTATTTCCGCTGTAAGAAATTTTCTTGGTAATAAAATGTATAAGCCCACGAAACAAGGTCTTTTATCGAAATAGTCCTGGAGTGTAGAGATATGAAACACGCAAACGAGTGGCAGACACAGTCGGTTATTACAACCATAAAATATAAATTTCGTCTGTGGAAGTTTAGCATAGAGGTGTGTTGACGGGAAGAGACAAAAACAATTTTAAAATATTACAGTAAAAAAAAATATATAGCCCTAATAAAGACACATCTGCTGAAGGTCGCGGTGAGCCGCTGGATGCGCGCAGCGCAGAACCGATCGTCGTGGAGATCCTTGGGGGAGGCCTGTACCCAGCTGTGGGTGTCGTGCGGCTGATATGATCAAAGACACACAGAAAGACAGCCTGGTTGCCTTAAAAAAATCTTGGTTGGAATATTTTTGATATGCTGTAACGTAATTATAGGTATACCTATACCTATAAGTATACCTATTAAGGTATACCATATCATGTGACATGAAGTAGTCAATCAAACCCCTTTTTATATTTCCGATTGTCATAAGAAAAATGAGATTCGAATGTAATTTAATAAAATATCAATACCTTGAGAAGCAAGATCGCCATCGACTACCGTCCTCTTTATTAAAGCTTTTCCGAATTATTGTGCTAGATAAATCTTTTTCTCTGTCCGTCTATGCCAATCTATACTTTTACGATTTCTGTCCGTTTATTCAAACCCGGGTGGATTTTATCCTAACAATTTGGTTTATTAGCTGGCAGACACCTCATTTTGTCAGCAATAAACTAATCCCTACTAATACTACTAATGGGAATACGGGTTTGTCTGTCTTATACTCGTACTACGAGTAATTAAAACACATTATTATAGTAGTACAAGTCTCGTACTACTATAATAATGTGTTTTAATTACCGTAAACAAAAGATTTAAGATGAGGACGTTACTTTCACTTAGTGATAAAGTGATTTTATTGAACTAGAAATCACTTTATTGTCATACTAACCATTGATATTGACTTTCTTTTTAATTTCAAATTAAAATACTGAGTTGATAGAATGTCACCCGTTTTTAGGGTTCCATACCCAAAGGGTAAAAACGGGACCCTATTACGAAGACTTCGCTGCCCGTCTGTCTGTCTGTCTGTCTGTCACCAGGCTGTATCTCATGAACCGTGATAGCTAGAAAGTTGAAATTTTCACAGATGATGTATTTCTGTTGCCGCTATAACAAAAAATACTAAAAACAGAATCAAATTAATATTTAAGGGGGGCTCCCATACAACAAACATATTTTTTTTCCGGATTTTGGTACGGAACCATACATGCGCGAGTCCGACTCGCATTTGGCCGGTTTTTAAATATGTTCTATAACGGTTAGTATTTACGTCAATAAAAAAATATACTTACCCAACGAACTATTATCATTAATCATCATCATATTAGCCGCACGATATACCCACTGCTGGGCATAACTTTACGCCAAAGATCTCCCTCCACGGCCATTCCACGACCGTCGGTCCTCGCATCCAGCCGCTTCTCGCGCCCTTCAACAGATCGTCGGTCCACCTTGTCGGGGGCTTCCCACGGAGCGTCGTTCGGTGCGCGGTCGCCATTCCAGAACCTTTCCGCCCCAACGGCCATCGGTTCTTCTCGCATAGCTGTAATATGGATCTCCACAGTTCTGATTCAATCATACGAGTATTAAGCATTATTGTCACTAATACTATGCTAAGACCGTGCCTAGACAAATAACTTCGCAGATAGGAAAGCGTAGAACTAAGTTTGCCACTATATGGAGCTCTAAGCCTAAGCAGATCAAATAACAAAAGTTAGGCAATAATCTAAGCGAGATTGCTAAATTAATCTCGACTTACGCAACTTAGGAGAGGACAAAAACATCGATATGGCGGCGGTTGGTAGTTTTTGCTTACACTCTAAAAATATCTGTGGTATGCATGTTTTGAAGGTGAGTTCGCATATCGATATAATATTTAAAGTTATAAGTACAAAGACTTTTCCGAGATCTTTTTATTCTAGTTATATTTTATTTATTCAACATTATTACCATATCATTTACGCAGGTATAATTATACAGTACATAAGTCAATTACGGAAACAACACTTTAAAAACAAAATATATAAATGGTTACAAAAAAAAAATATTTAAACAAAATATATTAAGTTTAAAAAATTTGTAAAAATATACTATTTATTTTAAGATAAATAAAGATACTAAATTCACATACTACTTTTTTTAATTGAAAGGTTTAAGTGTAGTAAAATTGTATGAAGATACATTGAATTTCCGGGAATGTTTAAGAAAATGTTGAAGTTCTTTTAATTCCGCTGTGAAAATCAAGTAATTTACACTCGTCAACTCGTAAAAAATTACTTACATAAAGACAATGGTGTTAAAATAATAATGTTTTAGATATGTCCTTTTAATTTACCATTAAAATTTTCAAGAGAAACAGCTTTTATAGGCTTTTTTCAAACATAAAGAAAGTGCTGGGAGAGAAACCAATTATTAGTTTTTCTGAAAATTCCGTATTTTAGGGCAAACCAAGATCATTTTTATTTTTAGAATTCTGTATAGCAAAAGGTATAATGGAAACTTTATAAGATTACTTGCTGTTTTAAGTAAGACTGCTTTATCGATATTTTTTAAAGTAGCTTTAGTTAGGGTATCACTGTTACCTACTGAGATATTATTTTCGAAAAGGGTTTATGCCATTGTAAGGCTATTGTCACAGATTAACAGTCGGTTTTTGAATTGAGAATATAACGTTGAGAACAAAACAACTAACTAAATATAACGTATGAAACGTAGGAAACTTAAGTCGTCATCTACTATTTGAGCAAAACTGATTTCCATCGAAATACTCAATTCAGAAACCGGCTGTAAGTCACTTTGAATGTAGGTATCATTGAGATTAGATTGAATATAAATTTTCATTATTTCTTTTTTTTCACTGTTGGATGTCTGGAATGTCTGAAAAAAATTAAATTGTTTGATTTTTTTTGCATTCACGATGCTATGATATACTAGAAAAAAATACTAGTAAAATACTAGAAAATTACTATACATAACATATCCTAGTACACATCATTTATCTTAAAATCAAATTGGCTGAATTTTTAAATGTATGTACCTACAGAAAAAAGCTCCCTTTTTCATAGGAAATAGTGTCAGAATTCCTGGTTGCGTGAAAAAATTTTATACTTAAAATAAAATATTTTTGTTTCCTACGATTTTTTTTGTAAATGGATTTGTAAAAGTAATTTTAATCGATTATTTTATAACAATATAATCCTAAGTTATTTGTGTTTTAAGTGTTTTTAATTATTTGTGTCTTTAAACATACGAGTCATAGTCCAAAGTTTTCTGTTAAGATTTCTTATTACAATGGCGAGTTTTTATAAATTAATGGTGTACTTAATAAAACTTTAATTTACTTAAGAGTTTATATCTGCATTTCAAAGAAATGAGCGTTTTTCCAAACAAGTTTTCTAAAGAATTAAAGCATTACTATTGATGTAAACTTTAATTTTAGGAAGCAAAATTCTTAAATTAGTGCCACGTGTAGAAAGAAAAACATAATAAATTATATCAGATATTTTTTAACGAAAAGAATCTGTTCAAGTGGAATTTCAAATTTGCTTGTCAGAGGTATTTTTCATAAACGTTTCAGCTGTAACAAATAAGAATACGACTCATATTTATTTTTTCACTTATTGTTTGTATTGTCAAATTAAAAAAAAAAAATGTTTTTAAATACAGAGAAATATATTATTAAAAAATGCTCAAATCGGTACACTTTGACATGTTTTTTACTGCTATTTACAGATTCTATAGTATTTTTTATTTTTTTTGGAATAATGAGGTATTTGTCTAATGTATTGCGTGTTTTGTATGTACTTATATCTATTTAATAATTTAATAGGAATTGATAATTTCTATCAAAGTTCGCTCTCATTACGGCTCGCGCAGAGTTGTTTTGACCGTTTGTATTGAAAATTTAAAAATGGAACGTGATGCGTATCTACACCCTTAAATACAAGACTTCAAAGCAACTAAAATTTTTATAACTAAACCTCAGTGTAGATATCTTTCATGATAAATTAAATACAACGGTCAACCAACATAAACACGTCAATTTGCTAATAGTATATAGATTAGGAGGCCATAACAAATTTGATAACGATCGCGTTAGTGGCTGACTCTGGGTTTACAGGATGGAGAGGCACTCTCTGATGCTAAATATGTCAGTCTGTTAATCTGTTTGCGTGAAGTGGTTGCGTTCTTTTTATATGCAGGCTGAAAAAAGGCATTAATTTTTTGAAAATAAATTATAGCCCATGTAACTTGATGATAATTTAGCTTTCTATAGGTGAAAAAATTTTCAAAATCGGATCAGTACTTTTTGAGTTTATACATTACAAACAAACAAAAAGTTAATCGCTTATACCTACAAAACGCAACCGAATTTTGGTCAGTCCTTACACAGTTTACGTGAGTACTTACTTGCTGTACTATTGTCAGCCATTTACCTTATGGTTTTTTTTTCTGATAACGATAACACATTTTTCAGCCTGCATATAAAAATAACGTAACTACTTCACGCAAACAGTCTGACATATTTAGCATCAGAGAGTGCCTCTCCATCCTGTGAACGCAGAGTCAGCCACTTACGCGATCGTTACCAAATTTGTTATGACCTCCTAATATAATATTACAACGGGTATAGATAAAAACTGAGATAAGTATTTCCTTAAAAATGAGATACTAATAAGAAACAGAAATTATTTTACCGAAAACTGAACTCTATTTATTTCAAAATGTGATTTCTTATTACAAATCTGATTTTCTTTCAACAAAACAAATCTAATTACGAAGTGTTACCGACAGTTGGAAAAGAAATGTTCTTTCAGAAATATTTTCCGAACCTCATTAAAGATAGGAAAGTAACCGCAGAAACAAATTATAATTTCATCACTTTAATTAAGCAGTCACTTTGTGGTTGAAGTTTCGAAAATGTAGTTTAACTTTTTCAAAGACTTGGATTTACTTTGGAAGTGTTAAGTTAAGTAACTTTGGAGTAGGTAAAAGCCATGGGTCAAGTTTAATATCGCTTATGACGAGATTAGTAGGTTTTCATTTTATCCCATTATTTAAAGCTAAACAAACTATCTAAGTATTTGATAGAAAATTAAAGTGAATCAAACTTTTAATGTGATTACCTATATTTTAATTACTACAATAAATCTACAAAAACAAACCATCAAATTTCTAAAATAACACACATTACAGAATATGATATGCAGAGGAGCTCGGTGGTGCAGTAGTTTAGCTGTGGCCCAGCGATTGCGGGGGTTAAGCAACTTTCGCAAGGGTCGGTCACAGGATGGGTGACCAAAAATATATTATCCCGAGTTACTTTGTGCTTCCGAAGCCGCGTAAAGCCGTTAGTCCCGGCTGAATTTGCAGTCGTTTACACCCACCAATCCGCATTGGACCCGCGTGGTGGGTTATGGCCGGTCCTGCTTAATATACCTATAAGAAGGGCCTGTTTCTAAAACCTATTACAAAATATGATAAAGGTTGAAAAAAAAAAATAGTTCGATACGCATTAAATTCTTTTAGTAAGTAATATAGTGGGGTGTGTTTATGTCGTGTGGAAATGTATGAAATGAACGCACGAATGTGTGGTAATGAACTCCTGAACATATCGAGCGACAACATCTCCTCTATCAACTCTGTTAACGAGTACTTCGTAAATATAGGCACTCATTTAGCCCAAAAAATTTCAGCTCCTTCGTCCCCATCACAGGATAATTCCTCTCCCCACTCAGATTCTGTCTGTAATTCATTTGTTATCCTCCCCATCGATGAGACAGAGGTGAAGCGTCTTATTCTTAATCTACGTAGTGACAGCTCTACAGGTTGGGATGAAATCTCACCGCGTGTGATTAAGCAGTCTGTATCTTCTTTAGCCATACCTCTAACGCATATCTTCAATCTTTGTATAGAGAACGGTGTTTTCCCTGTCTGCTTTAAAAAAGCCGTTGTCCACCCTATTCACAAGGCGGGGAGCAGGGACTGTGTCTCTAATTATAGACCCATCTCAGTTCTCTCGGCTCTATCGAAGATTTTTGAGAGGTACCTTAACACTTCACTAATAAAATATCTTAATAAATTTCACATCTTATCGGATAACCAGTATGGCTTTCGGAGTGGTATTTCCACAGAAGATGCTGTTTCGAGCCTTACAGAAGCTATTGTATCGCACATTGATAATAAGGAGAAGTGTTATGGTATCTTTCTAGACCTGTCAAAGGCTTTCGATACAGTCTCTGCTCCCATCCTTCTGTCCAAAATGGAGTCTATTGGAGTTCGAGGTACCAGTTTGGACATGTTTAGAAGTTATCTGTCTGGCCGAACGCAATGCGTTAAAATTGGTGGTTTGCTCAGCGATGAGGCACCCATATGCTATGGGGTGCCTCAAGGCAGCTTTCTGGGCCCAACGCTCTTCCTCATATACATAGACCAGTTATGCCGCCTCTCTCTTAAAAACTGTAACATCTTTACTTATGCAGATGACACGGCTCTTTTGGTCCATGGAGAAAATTGGGCTTCTGCCAAGTGCTATGCTGAGACTGCTCTGCGTTGGGTCAGCAAATGGCTGTCCACAAATCTACTGACACTTAATTTTGATAAATCACAGGTTCTAAAATTTAACATCGACAGGTCTCCCAAGCCTGAATTAACTACTTCAGCCTCAGATATAATACTACACAATTGCCAGGACACAGACTTGCATTCGTGTCTCTGTAAGCCATTGAAATCTGTAAGTAGTGTAAAGTATTTAGGCATCCACCTTGACGATGGGCTTGACTGGCATGTCCAGATTGAAACTCTTACAGGTAGAGTTCGGAAACTTATATATATTTTTAAAAATCTACGTCACTCAGCTGACCGTACCACTCTCTTTACGGTTTACTTCGGATTATGCCAGTCCATATTATCATACTGCATTTCTGTTTGGGCAGGGACTAACAAAACATCCCTATTAAAACTTGAGCGTGCTCAGCGAGCTGTTCTCAAGGTCTTACTATCTAGGCCTAGGATCTATCCAACCGTGAGACTGTATGCGGAGAGTGAGGTTCTCACAGTTAGGCAGTTGGCTATCTTGCGTATGATCCTGCGTAAACATTCTTTACTGCCTCTCGATGACGTTACGTCTTCAAGACGACACGGTACTCTTGTTTGTCCGCAGGTTGGATGTCGTACAACTTGGGCTAAATACCAATATAATGCTCTTAGTTCACAACTTTATAACAGAGTCCACAAGATAAAACGAATATACTCACTTACTAAGTACAAATTAAAAAAAACTGTGCATGAATATCTGTTATCTCTTAATTACGATGAGACCGAAAGTTTAATCAAATAACGCACTCATAACACCACACCCACACCCACATACACACACACACACACACACACACACACACACACACACACACACACTCACACACACACACATTTAGTATTGTAACCTAATAATACTTACGTTTTTTTAACGCTTTACCTGCGCTTTAAGAAGTTTTTATATACAATGCTAAAAGGAGGAGTTACCAACTCCTAAGAAACAGGATTCGTCCTAGTTTAGGAGTTGGTGTTATTTTGTTTTGTAACCCTAAAAAACCTTTATAATAGTGTAAAGTGAAAATGTAATTTATTTATTTTGGTTGAATAAATAATTATTATTATTATTATTATTATTAAAATGCCACTAATAGCACAGAATAAATAATAGTACTAGCGTACAGAAGTTGCGCTGCTTTGATCTTGAATAAAGCCGATATTTTAAATCACTAAACATTGCGCAACCAAGCTAAATTGCACCTAAACACTACGCGTTAGCGTATGTTATTGATCTTCTCGACGCGACGGACTCGAACGGCAGGGTTACCTATAGCGGCGAGTAACCATAAAAGTATTACCGATATCTACTAACATTTAATATTTGAAATTAATGACTTCATTAAAATTGAGTGTAATTAACAATTATTTCATTTTAATGTAATTTCTAACTCTATTAAGTAAATCACGTTGAGATTTTTATAAAAATAAAATAATAAAATAATAATAATAAAAAAATGCTGTGCGTAAAGTCCATTTTTACTGATTTGTTTTATTTCATTATACAATTTTCACAAAACCTGAACCAAAAATGCTACTTAGAAAATAAAGATTTTGTAAAATGAGGTCAATTCGGACTTTCCTAATAACAAAGATAATTCAAAATCTTTTACAGGATTCAACATATTTATTAATATTAATCTTAACACTTAAATAAAAGAAATGAAAGCGCGGGAATCGTCAAACGCTATGAAACCGCGCTACAGCTATTCCGAGAGTGCGACGGACAGCCCTGCCGATTTTGCCCACGCAGAGGACGCCGAGCGCTAGGTACTTTACTCATACCTACGCGCGGAGTGATAGAGCCCTGGTAATAGCTAGCGCTATTGGGAGCTGACAAATTTTATCGTAGTTTTTATTTCAAAACAATATGGTTTAGTTTAATGAGACCGTTTCGATGGGCAATAAAGTAAATGGGAAACAACCATTATTAACGATGAAGGCGACAAATTGATAATAATAATGCACGAGCTGTGTGGAACTTTTGTAGGGTGCGCAGAAAAGTTTAGATGCACACCAAATAAAGGGTTTATAGGATGAGTTAGGAATAGACATGGGATGAGCGGGGAGTAAAGAAATTGTCGTTGGATGAGTTAAAAAAGGGATGAATATTTAAAAAATACTTGGGATGTGACGTGACGTCAAGGGATGAATATTGAACAACTCAGTTCTGCATTATTAAATTGGTAAAAGCTCGATGGTGCCACCAGCAAGGACATGCGATTGCATACCGCTAGGGTCGGTCATTGGATGGGTGACCAAAAATTTATCTCGAGCTCCTTTATTCGGAAGGCTGATGGTCTCAGCCACATTTGTAGTTGTACTAACCACCAATCTAAATTGGCACCACATAAAATCATGACTCGTTTGAATTGACATGTCTATTTAATGACAGCTTTGAATTGACATGTCTATTTAAAGTTGATTATCTATTATCGATTGGTAGATATCTATTTAGACGTTGCGGGTTCCATTCCCGCCTGAGAATAATGATCTGATGCGACTCGATTTTTTTCTAGTAGGTATGTTATTTAGAACTGATTAGGTTTTCTTGTGCTCATTCGTATTGTCAGTTTAAATACTCGTAAATTTTTTTTAAATAATAAATGCTTGTACCATTTCACACAGCGCCATTTAGCCCCAAACTAAGCAAAGCTTGTAATATGGGTGCTAGTCACTTGTATAATGGACGTCAGTGGTGCTAGACAACTGATATACTTATATACTTTTTAAATATATACTTATTATACATAGTAACGCCCAGACCCGTCACAGAAATTAATATTCATCATTTCAATTTCTGCCCGGCCAGGAATTGAACCCGGGACTTCTTGCGTGGTAGGCGGCATGTGACCACTGCACCACTCAGGTCGTCGACATTGAAAATATTATAGATAGAACATTAAGGACGATTAGAATTTATTAAAAAAAAAACAACATTTTTGTCGTGCATTTATGCTGTCCGTACTCTCTCCGCAAGGGTGACGCCGGTATGGCGTCATGCCCGCAAATTGTATGAAGCCTGGCTGCCGTCGATGAAGTAATGAACGTACATACGTATAACATAATTCTATGGACATACGTGCATATAACATCTTCCTCATATTAAGTTATACGCTCCAATAAAAAGCGGAGGAGGTGAAATATGAAGTCGCTTTTTGTGGATGATTGATATTGTGAGTAAATGGCTAGTTAGTCTTTTATTAAATTTACCACCCTAGTGATACAAACTGCCTAGTGACAATATTTTTGCATAGCGTTGCCTCAATAATTGTTTGTGCTATCTACCATTGGTAAAATGTTTTGGTATCGCTTTCGTTTTGTTAATTTGTGACATGAGTTTAGTATATTCTGCTTAGAGTGGCAAGGGTTCTTTGACGCGTATAAATGCAGCGTATAATCGCAGAGTACATGCGCGGAAATTGATTCATATCAAAATATAGTAAGTTGGGTTGTTAGTAATATCTGCGCATATGTATGCCAAGCACGCACTGCGTATATGCTCTGCGTTTATACGATTCAAAGAACCCCTACGTTAGTATGCTGGAATCTTGAAACAAATTAAAAAGAAAAAGTTGTACCGCAAATGTAGCCATAAGTAGTTAAGATAAAATAGTAAAAAACCGTTGAAGTGTAAACCGTTGAGTGCAAAATATCACCTCCTTGGCTATCAGTGTAATAATGAACGAACGATGTCATTGAATTAAGGGTCCATGATAGGAAAACATGGTTTGCGCGGGCCATATTTTTATGTAGAAAACGTAAAGTTGTATCCACAAAAAAAAACATAAGACAAGCTAAAAAGATTATCTAGTAGCTAAAAGTATTATAATTGTGTACAAACCTCACAGATGATTGTAAAAAAATCAGAATATCATCAAAAGCACTTGTTGCGGGTCATATTTTTGGCTTAAATAATAGCGGAAACGTATTGAATTCTACTTCAAAATACACTTTAATGTACTGTACTGTGCAGTTTCTCTAATAACTTTTTTCAAGAAATATAATTGGCTTTGATAACTTTTTGAACATGACTGGAAATCTCAAAACCATTTCGAGGAATAAGCTTTCGGTACAGTATCTACTAATTAAATTTAAAAATAAGTCTTTATTTTTAAAGATATTTATAATATTCAATAAAAAGCTTTAACCTTTAAATGACCTTCATATGACGTCATCACATACAGATCTCCCAGCCATAATAAAAAAAAGTAAAAAGTGCAAAGACAATTTTGACAATGAACTTGGCATTAGGGATGGTGGAAAGTGGAAGTGAAAAAATATCGATATAGGTAATATTTCTCAGAAAAAAATGGGATGAAATGGGACGATGACTAAGTAATGGATTCTAATTTTAAGGTATTGTAAAACATAAAAAATAGCAAAATAAACCCCTACGCGAAATTTTGGCTCGATTTGACGAATTTTACGATGATTTTTAAGACTTGAGTCCTAAAAATAGTAAAAAATAGTTTTTTTTTGACATCTGGATGTCAATCAGTCTGTTTACCTCGGATCTAATTTTCTATGTTAAAATTAACCAAATGGTTATTCATACGTGCTTTTGTTATGAAAAGTTGAACTTGTTTGCATTGAGTGTCGTGTATTGTTATCTAGTGCACTGGTCTTTAATTACTGGCATAATTTGATAGTGTAATCTGCTAGACATTCAAATAAGTGTTAAACTACCCTACCTTTGGAAAAAAATATCGTAACAAGAAACTCACAAATTCCTCAGTGCTTTTAAACTAATGTGTGCCTAATACCTACGTATGCGAATCTCCCGCTACGGCTTCTGATTCTTCCGCAATAATTTCACACATAATTTGAAATACCTAAGTAGACTTTCTCGATAAACGGAGAGCAGCGCCATCTGTTGTCGGCGACGCGCAACTTCTGATTGCTTCGTGCCAGCGCGTACGTTACAACAGCGGGACCGTGACAAGTGTGGAGAACCAAAATGGCAAAATGTGGAGCTTGTGGGAAATTTCTCTCAGCAACGGATTGTGTGCGCTGCACCAAATGTACCACGGCCTTTCATAAAGTGTGTGTGGCAGTACCGGAGTCTGCAGCTGTCAGGGATTCATGGATATGCCCTGGGTGCAAAACTAAAGTTCCCAGAAAAGACGTCAAGTCAACGCCTGTGAAAGACATATCAGAAATAACCCACACGCCTGGCAGTCCATGTCGTGATGACACAGTGCACAATACGACAGAGGAATTTAGAATAGATATCGCACTCGAAATTCGCTCATTTCGCAACGAACTCAAAGCTGCCAGGGATGAAGTACACCAGTGCCGTTTAGAGATATCTGAATTCAAGGCCACCTTGAGCGCATTCGATATTAGAATGAGTGAAATCGAGGCAAGACTATCAACAATGGAAAAAAAGTACGAGCAACTAGCACCCTCAAATATTGATGTTTTCGAGGAAACCATCGCCGAGCTCAAAGCCCAGCTAAACGATAGGGAACAGGAGGCGCTTGCAAACGATATTGAAATATCCGGTTTACCCGAGCAGAGTGGGGAAAACATTATTAGCGTAGTCGCTATGTTGTCTACAACCTTGGGCATGCCGTTTGAAGACAAAGATGTCGTTCAGATAGAGAGAGTTGGGTCCACTCGCCGAAACCGGGTGGAAGGTGTCCCGCCACGGCCGCGCACTATCGCAGTGCGGTTTGCACGTCGAGCTACGCGGGATCAGTGGCTGCACGCGGCGCGCGTGCGCCGCAACCTGTCTACAGCCGACGGCGGTGTTGGCACGACTGGGAATGGGAAGTCGAGCAGCGGCGGTGGCGGCGCCGGCGTCTACATAAACGAACGCCTAAGTCGCACTAATCGTCAGTTGTTCTTCCAAGCTCGCCAGGCAGGGAAGAAGCATAACTGGAAATATGTATGGACCAGGGACGGTAAAATATTGGCTCGTAAGGAGGACGGTACAAGTGCCTGTATTATTCGTCATGAAAAAGACTTATCAAATTTTTTTTAACTAAAAACAGTTTGATTGTTTATATTGTGTGCATGTTGTTTGTGTTATTTTGTTATTTTTCTGTAGATTTCTTCATTGATTTAAGTCTCACGGTTGCTATTCACAGTCAGATTTTCGTAGCATCGATAACAATTTCAATGGTTGATTATTTTTACGCCAAGTTAGTCATGCTCATGATGTCTTCTTATTTTTTATTCGTAGTGTATGAAGTAAATTATGTAAATGTAGGCTATTATATTGTAGACCCACAGACTTGCAATTTGCTATTGTTAAATTTTAGTCCCACACTATTAATATTCTGGTACAGATTATTAATCCATCATTATATAACTCATCATTTTTATATTATTTTTACATTTAATTATATTATATTTAAATACACAGTTATGTTATTAATAGCTTATTCACGATTGGTCGGGCATTTTATCATAGTGAGTTATATGTGCAATACTCGTAAATCGAATGCCGTGTTATATTATATTATTTTTACATTTAATTATTTTTTATTTAATTATATACTTATGTTAGTAACAACTAATTTACGATTGGTCGGGCATTTTATCATAGTGAGTTATATGTGCAATAGGTTTATTGTGGCCATGCTATTATGTTATCAATGGCTCCAAAACGTAATCTAATGTTAGGTTTTTATAACGCGGGATCCCTGGGTACCAAACATGATGATTTTATCTCACTACTTAGCTCAACCGGTATAGACGTCATGGCAATTAACGAAACCTGGCTGCGTAGCGGCGAGGAGGGTCGTGCGCCTGCGGTGCCCGGTTACCGTTTGCGTCACACCCCCCGTCCGCTAAATGTGTTTTCCGGTCGTGGGGGAGGTGTTGGTTTTTACGTTAAAAGAGGGGTTAGTGCCCGCACTTGCAAACTACCGATTGAACCTAAATATGAAAAAGTTGAACAAATGTGGCTGAAGCTTATTATTAATGGTAAAAAAATCGCTGTTGGCACAGCGTATCGTCCGCAATGGTTGGATTTAGAACTTTTTCTCGATGCTATTACAGACTCAATCAGTACATTAGGAGACTGTGATCATTGTGTGCTTCTGGGTGACTTTAATGTCAATTTGATGAATGTGTGTGAGGCTAGGGCTAAACGGTTAAACGACTGCCTAAGCTGTCTTAATCTTAATCAGCTAGTCGATTCTCCAACACACTTTACAAACACCAGTGAGTCTTTGATTGATCTCGTGTGTACCGATCTAAAACCAAAGCACGTGTTTGTTAAGCCAGTTGGTGACTTGATAGGTCATTCAGCAGTAATCTGTGAATTTAACATTAAAAAAGAGAAATGTAAGCCACTTGTCGTACAGTACAGACCCCTCAATAACATTTGTCAAGATAATTTTAATACAGATTTGTTTAATTTAAATTGGAGTCGTTTATCCTTGTTGAATACTGTAAATGAAAAAGTTGAAGAGTTTAACAGGTACATCTTGACAGTTTTTGATGCGCATGCGCCGCTTAAAAACTGCTTTATAAAAGAACCATCTCCGCCTTGGCACACAGATAATATAAAATTAATGATGAAGCTGAGAGATGAAGCGCTGACCAAATACAGAAAAAATAAATCAGAACCGCGTAAAGATTTTTACAAACAACTAAAATCACAGGTAATTACGTCTTTACATAATGAAAAAGCAGCTTACTTTCGGTACAACATCAACTCAAAAATCAAAGACCCTAAAACATTATGGAAAAACTTAAAGTCAAACATTTTACCCTCTAATCAGAAACTGGAACTGCCCTCTCACTTTAATGATCCGAATGTAATTAATGCTCATTTTACGAATATCCCGGGAAATTCTCAAACTAGCATCTCAAACTTAACGTATTATGAGTTTAATAGTCTTTCCGGTGCTACATTTTCCCTCTCTGAGGTCAATGAAATTGATATCTCTAAAATAATATTAAAATTAAAATCTAATGCTGTAGGCTATGACAATTTATCTTTGAAAATGCTATTTATGACGTTGCCGTTCACCTTGCCGTACATATGTGATATCATCAACTCTTCAATATTGACATCTACTTTTCCTGACTGCTGGAAAACTGCAATAGTACGACCACTCCCTAAGAATGCCAGCCCAGTAGATGTAAAAGACCTCCGTCCGATCAGTATACTTCCTTGCCTGTCAAAGGTACTGGAAAAAGTGGTTTGCCAGCAACTTACCGAATATTTGGAAAAAAATAATATTCTTCCATTGTTTCAATCGGGCTTCAGGAAGAACCGAGGCACAACCACGGCACTGATCGATGTTACAGACAACATATTGTCTGCTCAGGAGGAAGGCATGTGCACATTACTCGTGTTATTGGACTACTCACGCGCTTTCGATGCTATACATTTAGGTCTACTTTTGTCCAAAATGCACTCATACGGTTTCGACCAAAAGACAGTCCGTTGGTTTGACAGTTACCTAAGTAACCGGAAACAATTTGTAAACCTACGTTTGGAAGATGGAACTAATCTAGCATCGAACCATCAGTCGCTCAAAAGAGGGGTACCTCAGGGTTCAATATTGGGTCCAATCCTGTTTAATTTATACTGTGCGGACGTTATCAAGTCTATTAAACACTGTAAATACCATATCTACGCGGACGATATTCAATTATATATATCGTTCAAACCAGGCCAGCATAGGGGTGCAGTCAGAGATTTGAATGAGGACTTACATCGTATCTCTGCCTGGTCTAATGAAAATTGTTTATTGCTGAACCCGAACAAAACAAAATATATGTTATTCGGCACAAAAAAGCAATTAAACAATCTTCCATCGTCCTTTAATATAACACTTAATAGCCAGCCAATTGAGAGAGTGTCTATGGCTCGGAATCTTGGACTGTACACTGATGGTGGCTTGAGATTTGAGCAGCATGTTGCAGAATCTGTCAGAAATTGCTTCTATCGACTCAAATTACTCTACAGAATAAGGCCGTTTCTGTCCGAGGAGATGCGTATACAATTAGTTGAGTCATTAGTACTGTCCAAATTGAACTATGCTGACGCTATCTATGGCCCACGTTTACTGTCAAGAACTGAACGACTCATTCAGCGTGTGCAAAACGCCTGTGCACGTTTTTGTTTTTCAATTCCGGCTAGAAACCACGTCACCCCTTATTTGAACAAAAATTTTATTCTAAAAATGAAATCGAGACGGAAACTACATTTGGCTTGTTTACTGTTTGGAGTATTAAAATTTAATGAACCTGCATATTTATATAACAAGATTGATTGGATAGGTAGTAAGAGACAATGCGAGAGAAGACTGTGCTCTAAGCAAATTTCTACCAAGCCGCATAAGCCATCGTTAAGGGGCGCTTTCCGCTACGCTGCCGCAAAAATATGGAATAACATCCCACCGCCCATAAGAATCATAAATTCCGCCGCAGTTTTTAAAAAACATCTGAAAAAATATCTTCTCTCTACACAACTAGAATTAGAAGTCTATTATGCGAACGAATCTTATATATAGGCGGTGTGTGGCGGTGTAATGATATTTCCGTCTTTACGTCTGCGCTTTTATCTTGCATAATAACATCATATGCATCTTGGCTTGGTATCTTTATGTAGATATACTTAGACTGCTTCAGGAGGCTGAGAATGTGTTGTATTTATCAGTGGCGAAGGGTCCATACAAGCTGATTCCCATCGGCTTACCTTTTGAAAATCCCACCCCACTGATCCACTATGCAGATCACTACATTTTTCATCATTTTTGTAGAGCGGCTTACCTTCGCCATAATTTCACCCCTCGCCACTGGTATTTATTTTTATATATTTTTTTTTTGTTATCTATTGCATTATTTAATTTATTGCTTTGCATGGATCTGCTTATCTTTTTTTTGTAATATTGGCATCCATATGTTGAAAAAAAATTAAGGAGTCAATTGAAAAACAGCGTCAAGCTCGTCAGTCGGGCCTGACATTATGCTGAATTGGCTACCCATTTGGCTGCAACCGCGAGACGTAGTGTAGGTAGTAGTGTGCTTTGCTTGGTTAATGTTTTTTAATTATTGTATTAACTATTGTATGTTTCTTTATTATTGTATTCTTAGTTTTAGTGTAAGTAGTTTTGTTATTGTAGTAGTTTATGTCTCGTGTATTGTGGCTGAATAAAAATCTAATTCATTCAAAAATCATCGTAAAATTCGTCAAAAGTTGGAAAAAATCAAAATGCTCCAGTGACAAAATAGTGTCGACTATTAGAATCCATACGTAATTACCAAAAAAATGTTTTGGAAAAATTATTGTAAAAACATCTATCGATATATCAGAGTATTTAATATCGCCCGAAAAATATCGATGAACTTATCTCGTAATTTTTTCCACATCCCTACTATTAAATGTTTGTAAATAGAAATAAAGTATGCACATATTTTCACAATGTTTATTATGTTATCCTGCAAATTTATCAGTCCACAAGCAATCGTTACAATTTCATCCATGTAGCCTACATCCAAAATAGACACAATACATACAATACATTTCGCAATTTGGGTAGATTGGGCGTGTCAGTTTTTACAAAGTTTTTCAGCAGAGTTTCCACTGGTAAGCATTTTTATTATAATTTTACCACCTCAAAAATTATTGCGGCAAATTAAGAAGGTAGGCTAGAACCGTCACAACTGGATTAAATGAATAAAATAGAAGAAATATTAACTATAACTTATTTGTTTACAAACAACCATAAAGTCATTATGACAGTTAATGACACTTGGCCTTTCTTTTTCTATAAGTAGATGGCAAAGGTTTTCTTCTTAAACTTTCATGCCACTAATGACGTTATTCCGGTTGACTATATCCGCTCGACAAATATATTTATAAAAAAATAAATACGGAACCAAATGTTAAAATATTCAAATTAGTTTCTTAAATTGGCCTAATCTGTAGTAAAAAAATATAAAAAAAATACCTTTTATTTTTTAACCAAAGCCAATTGTGCTAAAGATAATGATGAAACAAAAACAACGAAAAACATGGAAAAAGTGCAGAAGTGAGGTTACTTTCCATACTCTTTACACGTAAAGAAAAAGAGAGACAAATTTTGTCGCATAAGCGAGCCTTAAAATACGCTTCAATAAAAAGCAGAAAAGATGG
Source organism: Agriphila geniculea (assembly GCA_943789525.1). Classification (NCBI taxonomy): domain Eukaryota; kingdom Metazoa; phylum Arthropoda; class Insecta; order Lepidoptera; family Crambidae; genus Agriphila; species Agriphila geniculea. The sequence continues at coordinate 11,004,922 of OX038895.1, forward strand.
TTGTGAAACGGTTTTTGTTTAACGCTAGCAAAGCTTGCTTGATATTCGTGTATACTAAATACAAACCTCTTTTCCATTAAAGGATGAATATAAAAATTGCAACAGGCTTTATTCAACGGCCCAAAGGTAGGGTAACCCAAATCATTCTCCAATAAAACTTTCCACGGATATTTTAATCTACAGCTGTGACAAAACTATTGAGGGTCTCTCCACGAAATGATAATATAAATCATCCAAATACCCCTTTTTAAGGGTCAACCCTTACTTATATTCGTAACAAATCATTTTTATTATTCTATGGTATCTAAATTTATGTTAGGTACCTATCTGGATATATTATAACCTTCAAAAAATTAGTCTTGTATTATTATTGAAATGAAACTCAATAAATATTTTGCCTTCTTATTTGTGATACTCATATTATAATAAGCAAAAATTCATAATAATAAAAGAGATGTACCATCAAAGACCAGTCAATTGGGTTGCCATCCGAAAAAACCAGGTCGCCTGAAAAGGAATTTTTATTATAAAACAGCACTATCGATCTTTCGTAGGACAAAAACTATTTGGTACGAAAGTTATAGCAATAAAAGGCAATTTCGGCGGGGAAATCCCGAATATTTGTAGCTGGCAATTTTCTTTTTATCTGGGCGTTGGAGTGTGAATTTCTTCTGACGAAGGCTGAGAAAGATATATAATAATCGTGTGATGGAATTAAGAGCGATATGTTGAGGATTCGGTTCACTTCACACATTGAAGGGATGTGCTCAGAATTATAAGCGGGTTTTGTCACATAAAACGTCTTTTTTACCCATATTGTTGGTTTTGTAGAAACAATTTTTGGAGCCTACTTTCGCTATAACGCATATGTGAGGACGGACCGTTAAATTAATATTATCTTGTGAAGATTTTGAAAATATAGCTAAGATACCTAGTACCTACTATTTTTAACTTTTTAAATTTTCCACACATTTGACTTCTGGGCTCTTGGGAAATTATACACGTTAATAAATCTCAACATGCACTGAAAGGTTAAATTCAAGTTTATTACACATACGTGCAAAATATATATAGGGTTGTTTGTAAAACACCAGCAATCTCGCAGGAATGAATTACAAACATCATAAGTAACTTTTGCTCTACGACTTTCTGAAAAAAACAAACATAATGGACTTTTCATACAAAATTCTCTTAGCTGTTCGGACATTTTGTATAAAAAGTCTAGAAATTTTGTCTTTTTCGGAAAGTCGTAGTACAAACGTTGTTGTTAATGATGATAGTAATCTACTCCTGCGAGGTTGCTAGCCTTTTACAAATAACTATGTCTAAAACACAAACAACTGTTAAAAATTCCGATTTTTTTTTGTCTCATTTCATACATTTGAATTCCTTCGATAATGCCCTCATTTCTGCGGTCTGACTCTTATTATACGCTATATTTCTTGAGTGACGATGATAGAAGCCGTAAATTATGAGATATCTCTGGGTTGGACAACTTTGTCGGAGTCATAAGTCATAATCCAACTCTAAACTTTGAAGGTCAAAGGAAATAAAGAGTGAGTTTAGTATAGCTTATCTTCAGTAGGAAATTCTGTCAATTTGATTCTGGACAACCAAATATCTATTAAAGGGTTAATCTAAAACCTCACCACGTATCGTTGGATTTTTAGTTATATCATTTATTATCTTTTCACAATTATTTAATTAAAGATATAAATAATGATAACTTTTGTGATTAATCATGACCATCAGCCATTTTTGAAGTCCCTACTGCTGGGGCATAGGCCTTCCTTATGGGTGGATAAGGAGGATGGGCCATAACCCACCACGCGGGCCCAATACGGATCGGTGAGTGTTAACGACTGCAAATGCAGCCGGGACCAACGGCTTAACGTGCCTTCCGAAGCACGGAGAAGCTCGAGATAATAAATTTTTGGTCACCCATCCCATGACCGACCCTTGCGAAAGTTGCTTAACCTCCGCAATCGCTGGGTCAGGCGCTAAACCACCGCGCCATCAAGCTCCTCATGATGAAGAAAGAGTACTAAAAAGTACTATATTCATCAACTTTGTGTAGGGAGACAGGTGTTATTTTCATACAAACGAGGTAACTGTGAAGCCTTAGTTTTCTGCCAGGGATGTACGTGCTGTTATCTGATGATGGCCATCCAGGGAATGAATGAAGTAGATTCAGATCGCTATACACACTCAACTGATCTGATCAGCATTTTAAAAGATTAATGGGTCAGCGTTCTCAGTTTGAGGATTTCCATACATTTCATGCTATTTTCGCGGTTTTTTAAACATGTCCATTACGTTTTTAGAATGCTGGTCAGATCAGTTGGGTGTGTATAGCGATCTGAATCTCCTCCATTCACTCCCTGGATAGCCGTCATCAGATCACAGCACAGTACATCCCTGGCAGGAAATCAAGGCTTCAAAGTTACCTCGTTTGTAAGAAAATAGCACCTGTATCCCTAGACAAAGTTGATGAGTGTTTTTATTTCTATCGCAAAACATGAAGTAGAGATTTCTTTTTTGTATTCTTTTTTTTTTTTTTTTATACACAACGGGATAGTACTTGGCCTTCATCTCACCTAATGTTAAATGACGATAAGGCCGAAGGTGGAAGCGCACTACACCCGGAATACTGGCTATCTTACCTCTAACTGCCGAAACACAACAATTTTTAAATTGTTGTTATGGCGTCAGACTTAGGTAAGATGGTGGTAGCTAGCCAGGCGGACTTGAAATAAGCCCTACCACCAACCAAACCGAGTACAAATTGTACCCCCCCTGGGAATCGAACCCGGGACCTCTGCGTCTTACACGGGTGGGCGAACCACTAGACCACAGAGGCGGTTACAAGTATAGTATTTTATTATCTATCTAGGGTCAGGCACCATAGATAGATAACAAAATACTATACTTATCTTGAACTGAATACAAAAAAAATCTCTACTTCATGTTTTGCGATAGAAATAAATAGTACTTTCTAGAAAAATCCGTAAGTTATTTATTACATACCTATTTTTATGTCTACGTCCATCAAATTCATAAAACTTTTTGCTCAGTTATTAATGTCTTAGAAAACGGTAGAAATACTATATTGCCTTCTACTCCCAGAGAACATAAAAGAGTTTCATAAAATCTCGTATTGCTTTTTTTTCGAAGGTCTCTCTGTATAAAAGAAAAACTAATGATTCTAGAAAATAGGTTGTGGTATTAGCACGCTAACAGCCAATTTGATATGAGAACAAAGGGTTATTTTTTAATCACGAAGAACTTAATTTACACGCCACAGAACTATGTCATATTACATTAATTAACATTTCTGTGACTCTCAAGGAGATTGATAAATTTTGGCATAGTTCTACTGTGTTTCTATTTTAATGCTCGTGACTGTAAAAGTTCCAAGTAATTAAATCTCTTACAATAATCCTACTAATATTATAAATGTGAAAGTTTGTGGGTTTGGATGTTTGGATGTTTGTTCCTCAATCACGCAAAAACTACTGAACGGATTTGGTTGAAATTTGGCACACAGATAGTAAATAGCCTAGATTAAAACATAGAATACTTTTTATCCCGATATTCCAACAGGAACGGGAACCACGCGGGTGAAACCGCGGGCGGCCGCTAGTATATTGTAATGCTAGTACATTGTCAAATGTGAAAGTTGGATTTTTGGATGTTTGTTCCTTAATCACGCAAAAAGTACTGAACGGATTTAGTTGGAATTTGTCACACAGATAGTAGATAGCCTAGATTAAAACATAGGATAAATTTTATCCCGATATACCCACGGGAATGGGAACCAGGCGAGTGAAACCGCGGGCGGCCGCTAATATCATGATAAAACCTAATATTTCTGTAAACGTTGTGACTACTTTATACGTGTCACATATTTGTCCTACAGTAGGTATTTTATTTTCCCTTTGTCATTTGATTTTTCACGTGGTAAGTGACTTTATCCTTTCTGACCATACCTATCTTTACTCAATTAATTTTATTACTATTTCTGAGTGAACAAATGAAAATTTGTAGAGGACGACGAAGTAGATCTTACTTATGAGGCAATTAAAGAAAGAAATACGGTATGACGTAATTATGATGAAATTAGTTTTGGTGAAAGAAGATGTCCCGACCTGAGCCATGGCTATGTACATCATAATTTTATTATCATTATACATTCGCTTTAAAATAATACATCGTGAAATTGTAATCATTTGTTTCCCGCAATGGGGTGGTTCCACTCATGATTACAAGCAACTTTTACTATGGGACCAATTTTAATATCGCGAAAAAAAATCAGCTTTTCCATACATTAAGGTCGAGTAGGTATTACGCTTTTGTATGGAACAGCAGATTTTTATCCATAATAAAAGTTGCTTGGAATCATGAGTGGAACCACCCCACTGCGGTAACCAAATGATTAAAATTTCAGCATGTATTTGACAGGTCAAAACTTGAATGGGAAGTGGTCATTGTTCTTTTACTTCGACTGTTATGTAATCTGTATTGAAATTAATTAATATTTAACGGCATAATTAAGGCGATTTCCTCCAGATAATTTGCTAATAATGAAGCTATTTATATGTAGGTTCGTATTTAATCTGTAGGCTTCAAGATAGAAGCGCTCAAGCCTTTCGCAGTCTAATTAATTTCGTATACAATGGAGGGACTGTCAAGATTTAGTACAAGAAGATTTGATTAAAAGCTGTCATGTCTTAGTTGAGAAAATTGTTTTGGCGCTCGAGAAACTAGCTTGTTAAAAGATCTTAAAATTTAAGGCTCTTTGGTAGAGTCTCTTTTGAGATTGATGCTTCGTTAAAACAGCATTATTGTAGACTGTATTGCAAGACTGCAACTTTTCAGTACTTTTTAAAGAGTCGCCTAATATGTTACTGTAAAACCCCGAACTTAGGTAAAAGATTTTTCAGTAAAATCTAAAATTTACTAACTTTAATGGTAGAAGTACAAATTGTACCCTTAGCACGAACATTTATCGAGAAAAAAAACGCGCGCGAAAGTACTCGATAGAGGATTTGTCTATTAGAAATCTCATTTCGCTTTGCGGCGGTAGATGGCGCTGTACAAATTTCCCATACAAAATTACTCTATCGAATTTCTTTACGCACGTTTTTTTTCTCGATACATGTTCGTGCTACCAGTAGCAGTAACCGTATCTGTGATCATCGTTCATTTTGAACTTGTACCACCATTTAAAAAAAATGGATCGGCGTCTAGAATAGACGTAATATTAATACGCTTACTATTTTTTTTAATATTAATAAGTTACGTCATATTGTAGCACAGCAGTAGCGTGCCAACACGCGTCGAAGGATATACTTTGTGTTGCATATTCAATTAGCATATTGCAAGTTGCAATTTGCAACTGCTAACCGTACCCCGAATTACGTAACTCTGTTGCTAACAATTCTCGATTGAAAGCGCAGTTACATTGCTGCTTTAAGTAAGATAGTTCTCATATTGGTGTTTAATAAAGCAGTAATGAAACTGCGATTACTGTCAGAAGATGATTGCAACAAAGTTACATAATCAGCCCCCGGGTCAATATACGAAGTGACGTCACCAGCATGGCAGACATTCAGATACAATACAATAAAATAGTCAATATTTTGTTAGTAAATATTAATTTATTTATTGAGGAGCTTACACAATTTTTAAGGAAGACAAAATAATTACTTGATTTATTCTGCCTCAAAAAAACGAATGACGCACATTTCGTCTTTCTTTTCTGTAATATGGTTGGTAATTCTATATCTGTAACTTCAGAAATAGTTTTATAGGTTCACATTCATATATAAAACCACGTCTAGTTTTAATTTCTTCTTCGAATCAGAACTGGTGTAAACAATCAGAAACAACGAGCTGAAAAAATATTCAGACCGTTACTTACTTTATGGAACCAAAGTGTGGTTTTAATCGGTTGATAAACATTTTGTAACATAAGTACACAAGTACACTTAAATAGGTTATATAACGTACCCTAAAAGGTAAAACCGATTATCTGCAAAAAACCAACTTTACAGTATCGCAATTTGAAAGTTTGAGGTTAGATTTAGGCATTAAAATTAAATAATCTTTCTGGTTATAGATACTATTATGAAGGACAAACTACATGTCTGAAGATCTAAATGATAAAAACTGTAAATTTTTGCTCGAAATGTATAAAAAAATATAAATAGCTTTGACAAGGGGAGACATTTAACTGGTTTTACCTGGATAAAAAAAAATAAGCAGCTGTTTTTCCTAAAGTAATATGCGTATCGCTGTTAGAAATATTTTGCAAGACGTTCTAAACAATAGCTATCTTTTATATATTTTGAAACCTGCAAGTACTACAGAAACTGAATAAATAATTTCTATTGAAATATTTATAGTTGGTTTTACCTGTATAAAATATCGAAATATCAATGTGAAAACCTGTTATCTGCTAATCTTTACATTTTTCAGTGTGTTTTGACTAAAATAATTGCGTGAAGTACATTTTTAACTTTTACTATAGAGCCAACTACGAAATAGCGAAAAAAAAATCAGCTGTTCCATAGAAAAGTAAAACTTTATTCAAACTAATTTCGGCATTTTTTCAGTTTTTTTTAGATAAATTCTAAGGCTATGATTTTGCAGCAAAGGTGTCTTCAAGAAGAAATAACTAGACTAAATAATTTACAACATGGTTTTTAAATCATACTTTTATAATTAATAGTTCTCAAGATATGACGCTTCGAAATATGGGAAGTTAATACTAGTTTAACAAGGGGAGACATTTAATTGGTTTTACCTGAGAGAAAGTACATTTAATAGACATTAGCTGATTCAATCCATGAAATTTTAGAATGCAAAAAACTATGTTACTCTGTTTTAGTTGTAGTGATTATGTTTTCATTAATTTTAACAACAAAAACTAACTAAAAACATGTTACTGGGTTTTATTCGAAAGTAAAAAAAAGACATAACATTAACATAACATTAGTTAGTTTTACCTGTATATACTTTTGAAATAAAATTCTGTATCTCCTAAACTAATCAGAATTCGAGAAAACGGGTTCTACCTGTAGACGCAGCTTAAAATTTCCTGGCGATTGGTGTAAAAAACGCATTTTTGCAAAGAGTGCTGATAACCGGTTTTACCTTTTAGGGTGCGATAAGTACTTACATAATATTCGATTTAAGTTATAAAAAAATAATAAATAAAAGCCATTTATTTCATCACACACAAATAAAAACATAAATATCATAAACTGCTTCGAGTTTCATACTACATACTTACAAAACGAGCTAGGGATGCCCGACAGTAACAAATCACATCTTGAATCCCCCCCAAAATTAAAAAAATTGTATATTTCCTATTACGTTTCATAAATTTCGATTGGTTTTATTTCATTATTAACAAAACACGTTAAAATTAGCTCATGCATACCTGACAAGTAATGAATATTTATCAACGATAGTTCTGGAAGCAGGTCGTATGCATGCTGTTGAATATTCTTGTTGGCATTTAGTTAGCATGTCACTATCAACAGTTGATATCTCTTGTTTCCTTAGGCTATCGTTGTTACTACGACAGCCTAAGGAAACAAGGGATATTATTGTACCACGGATATTCAGTTATGAACAATTATTACACGAAAATAGCGTTGACTTACAAACTATAACGTCATCTAAATACATAAAAACATTTCTTGAAACATACCGATAAATAGATTCCAAGGAAATCATCTGGTTTAACGTAAACTAAAATAGTAAACCAATACGCAATGGAGATTTATTTCTGGATCTCATCTGATATGTGAAATATTTTGGTTCTGTTTACAATAACGTTAAATTGATGGAATGCACGATGGAGTTACAATGTCATACATTATTTTGGAGGTTATAAAGTTGAAATTGATTTGAGTTAAAAGTTGAGTAAAGTTAATTGGTTGTGTTTTGTTTACCTTATAGGCTATTTACGCGGGTTGATTTTAGTCATTTGTGACGGTTGACTTTATATAGTAGACGATAATAATGTAAATAGATAGATATATAGAGGTAAGTAATTAAGTTTGTAAAAATAAAAAAAAATGTTAGGTAGTAAGTTTAAGAATTTGTTTTAATTTAATTTAAAATTTTAACGTTGTTGAGTTTAGTTTTCAATTAAATGTATCTAGATTTAGGAAATAACAATATAGTGTTTGTAAAACTACTTATTACTTAAAAATATCCTTATATAAGTATCTATAAAGATATACTTTTTTTGGAATAATATTTATGTACCTACAACATGAAAAGTGCAATAAAAATTTTGAACTTGAACTTAGTCACCTAGAAAATGGTCTCCATAATTGAATCGCAGGTGATGGTGTCGCTGTCATCTATGTAGTTGATGGCGTAACCTAGGTAACAATATGTAATAACGTAGTTCCAGTTTTGGTCAACGGCGGGCTGATTATCTAATTAGAAACCACCTAGCGACTGGTCTCATTTGACAGATGAATGTGATACATTGCAACTTCTTTTTGGGGTAAAAAAAACATACCAAAGAAAAGTAGCAATGTATAACAAATGAAACCGGTCGCTAAATAGTTTCTATTTAGATAATCAGCCTGCGGATCAGATAATTTTGTTCAGTCACCTGCGGCCTAGGCCGAATTGCCATTTACACGGTTGATTTTCGCCGTGCGGCGAAAGTTGTGCGGCTATAGCCAACCATGTAAATATCCCTTTACATGTTCGAATTAAAACAAAAGAAACCTCAAGTCACGTGTGGCTTTTTGAGTAGGTATTTAAAAACATCATAAAGTGCTTACATTTTATAACGTGCAACATTCAGCTGAAAATTCGCTCGTTCATAATAATACAACTCCAGAATACAACTATAAATTACTTCTCGTGATTGTGAGCAATTTTCTAGTTAGTGTTGCTCAGGGATTCAGGAGTCACATAAAAGCACAGTGTTCGTCGAGGCGAGTTAATAAAGTCTAGTAGAGGGGACGCTGTGCATTTGACGGACGACCCGCTCGCTGGGAAATTGGGGAAAAGTCTGAATACTTTGGATGCGGTAGTTTGCTACCTTGATAACATTTGGTATTCTGATAAGGAAAAGATGATTACCTATGGCGTATGATTCTGTACCCTTAGCACGAACAGCTATCGAAAAAATAACGCGCGTAAAAACATTCGATAGAATTTTGAATGGAAATTTGTACAGAACCGTAAAGCGAAATGAAATCAATCCTTTACGTGGAATTTTTCATTATAGGGTCCATATTCAGTCTATCTATAGTAAGCGGTATCATTATATACCGTCGGCCTCGTAGTTACTGCTAGAAGTAGATAGCAAAACTGCTAAAAATATCCGTTTTTGACACATTTGCTATCTATTTCTACGAATAAATACGAGGGAAATGTAGTGATACCTTCTAAAATACTAGACTATGGGTCCTAAAAATTCCACGTAGAGTTTTGTTAAAATCCTTTTCTATTAACAACTTATTGAATAAAAATCTTTGAGGGCGCCGCTTTCGGTGGGCTTAATGTTACCTTATGTTGGCTATAAGCTAACTGTTTCCAAATCTCTTATAGAGGATTTAAAGCATGGGTGTGTAGATGATAAAAATATCTAAGCACTTCTGATAGTTTGTATAATAGATTGAAAAATGATAAGTAACTAAAAAAAAGTATTGCTAATAACACAAATAAGCAGTGGTAAATAGAAAACGTGTTACAGCATAACCCCTAATGCCGAATATGGCAGATAAGGCCATCAAACTGAACAATTTTTACTATGGGACCAACTCAGAAATTGCGAAAAAAAATAGCTTCATACAATATATTTCATATTTTCGATATTAATTTTTGTATGAAACAGCTGATTTTATTTTGCGATTTCGGAGTTGGTCCCATAGTAAAAGTTGTTCAGTTTGATGGGTCCTATCTACCATATTCGGCATTAAGCTAAGGTTTCCTAGGATGACGGTGCCATCATATTACGGCCGTAATTTAGCGGCGTAGAACGTTGTCTATGTAAACAATACGGCGCGGTTTCCTAGAGAGCGGTGCTGGACACCGAAAAGTCAAAAATCTTTTTACGTCCGTAAAATTACGGTTGCTATGTGACGGCACCGCTTTCTTAGGAAACCCTAGTTTAAGGAATATGTACTTTGGAACATATTAAGTAACTAGAGCCATGACACAACAGAAATTTGTAATTCCTAGGATCCATAATTACTAAGGTGATAGAACTCTAAAGAAGCGTATACCATATCTTCTCAATTCGTTACCTGAAACTATTAGATGTGAGATAAATTTAAACAAATATAAGAAATTATTAAAAGATTACTTGTTCACCGTTATCTAATCAGACTGTAAATTCAACATAACCTTTTCTTTGTAAACCTAGATAGTAATAATCTGATCCTGCAGACAAACTGTCCAGAACAGTTTTGTGGGATACTGTTTACCTATGTATTACCTATGTGTTTAATAAAATAAATAAAAAAGGGGTTATTTTGTAATACGTTGTATAGGTAGCCTCCTCCATTTCTACGTCAATCGTAGGTGTGTCTATCTGGGGAGATGTAGTTCGTCCCAAGGTATTAATCAGGCTAGCTTGAGGACATGACTTGAGTACAAACCCCCTTTATCCCGAGAGGTTTTAGGACACGTCCTTTTCTAGAATGAGAACTTTTTTGACGGCCTTGTTTGGAAGACTCTTTGTTGTAGGCACAGAAAAAAAATCGAATGACTTATTAGGAGTTCGAAAGGCTTAGCTAGGTACTTTGAAAAAAAATTGACCCAAGAGAATCGGACAATGTTCATTTCTTAAGTTAATGAATCACAAACAATATTTAATTATCGCCACCTCGTAATTTAATTTTTTAGTAGATCCGTCATCTTTGCTGAACAATGTGCTCCATTTCTAATAAAAAAAAACACGGTATGTGAATCAGAGAAACCGCCTCTGTGGTTTAGTCGTTCACCTACCCGTGTAAGACGCAGGGCTCCTGGGTTTGATTCCCAGGGGGGTACAATTTGGACTTGGTTTGCTTGGTGGTAGGGCTTATTTCAACTCCGCCTGGCTAGCTACCAACTTACAAGTCTGACGCCATAACAACAATTTAAAAATAGTTGTGTTCCGGCAGTTAGAGGTAAGTTAGCCAGTTCTTCAGTGATGAGGATTCCGGGTGTAGTGAGCTTTCACCTTGGGCCTTATCGTCACTTAGCATCAGGTGAGGTGAAGGGCCAAGTACTATCCCGTTGTGCTTAAAAAAAGAATGAGAACTTTATTGGCGGCTTTGTTTGGAAGACTCTTTGTTGTAGGCATAGAAAAAATCGTAGCTTATTTGTATGAGTTTAAAGGGCCTACTTAGAAAATTGAACCGAGATTATCGAACGATGTTCAATTCAGCTTCGTGAATTGGGCCCAAAATTAAGTTAATGAATCACGAACAATGTTTGAATATCGCGACATCGCGATTCTTTTTCGTATGCCCTTAAGGGTATCGACACTTTCTGATTTAGGATGTCCGAGTCCGACCAATCGTACAGCACGTCTTAAGAATTAGATATTGTGCTAAATTGATGTAGTTTCGTACAATACACTAAAGACATGCTATCGGACTGGTCGTACTCAGACATCTTAAATGGGAGGGCTGGACTAGAGATTGCAACCCGGTTTATTTCTCAACCCGGCCGGGTTGTGTTAGCGAAGAAACCTCTATGTATTTTATGAAAATTTGCTGTATATGAATGGAAAAAGGCAACAATTCAATGTTACGAATTAATATTTATTTCGAACTAGCAAATCAACAATAATCACAATAATCAGTCTCACTCATTCTCAAAATCACTGGTTTAATAAAGAATTGATTACTTTTACTAATGAACGGGATAGTAACATTAGTATTAGTAATTGTTTATTTCTATAAGTTTAAGCAAGCAGGTCTTTCTCTTTACTTCTTATATTATTATTGTCTATTTGAAAAATATTATTAGTATATGAAACTAAGCTACGTTAGCTTAAAGTACTAAACTTGTCTCATCAACTTAGATTAGATAAATAGATAAACTTTAGTAGCTTTTGTATAAACAAAACAAATTTTTATTTGCTAAAAGCATAATATTATGTTTTTTCTTAAGTGTTACCAATTTTCTACGAGTTGGTGCTCCCGCGCCGCGATTTTCATGCCTACCGGGTCCGGTGACCGGGACCGGTGGGAGTCTAAAAAGGCACCGGGCCCGCCCGGGCCCGGTTTGCAATCTCTAGTCTGGACTGGATAACCCTCGCATCGCAGCTTTGCTGAATAGTGTGCTCCACTTTTGATTTTAACAGACACGAAATGTGAATGCAAAAGTGTGTGTTTTTTTAAATATTTAATAGGCATCTTACTCTATCCAACTAATTATGATATCGTGATTATTATTATTACTGTGATTCAGAAAAAACATTGTCCTCTGTATGAATCACGCAGAGCGTACAAATTGTTAGATAATTCCACAATCGGACTGGGTAATTCACTCACCCACGTTTGAAAAGGAGAAATAGTCAACTTCAAAAACATAGGTTCTTCAATTTCAAACTAAAGAGATCCATTTATCCTTGCCGCGAATGTTTTGGTTCCGACAGCGCGGCGTGGCGTGTTGTTCAAGTAACTTCACGCCAAGGAAAACTTGGAATTGAAATTATGTATTTATGCGGTGCAATATCGTTTCCATTTTAGACGAGTTTTGCCCGCAATTTTATTTAGTAGTAAGCTCGGGAAAAAACAGTCAAGATCGTTTCGGTTTGACCGGTTTTAATTTTGCACTCCCAGACGTTTTGCCACGTTTTCAAATTCAGTATTATAGGTACTTAGTTATAGTCGTTAGCTGTGTAAAACAGAGTAAACATAAGTTTACAACCAGAAAGATATGGTATACCTATACATGAAAAAAAAAACTAATATACATGGTGTCCCAAAACTTTGCCACATGGAGGGAAAGTACCTTTAAATATTGAAGATAGGAAATTTAACTGAAAGAACACTTCATTTTGGTTTTAAAAATAATTGAAACTGCATTAAAAATCCCGTACGATACGATAAAATACATAAATAATTGAAAATGATAAATTTAATGGTCTTCCTTTAGTTTAAGATCCTGTGTTTTTCAAGAAAAAATAATCCTAATGAGATTTAATCGGTATCATAAAAAAAAAGTTTTTTTTTCATATTTGGTGGGTTCGATTCTTAGCCAAGGCAAGCGATGTTTCAACAATTTTTGAATGCAGTTAACCAAATATTTTTAGAATCAAAATGAAGTCTTCTTTGAGTGAAATATCCTACTTTTAGTGTCTTTCCCTTAGTGTCGTTTCCTACTTTTAGGTACTTTCCCTTAGTGTGGCAAAGTTTTGGGACACCCTGTATATACATCTTGTAATCATTTGGTTCCCGCTGTGAGTGGTTCCACTAATGATTACAAGCAATTTTTACTATGGGGCCAACTCTGATATTGCGAAAAAAAAGATGTTTCATATTGCGCTTTTGTATGGAACAGCAGTTTTTTTTTTCGCGATATCAGAGTTGGTCCCATAGTAAAAGTTGCTTGTAATCATGAGTGGAACCCCCCCACTGCGGGAACCAAATGATTAAAATTTCACGATACAGGGTGTCCCAAAACTTTACTACACCCTACGCACTTAACGTGTCGAGCCACACGAAGTATAGGCACAGTATAAACACGCTGAATTTTTTATCATTTGGTTCCCGGTTTTTAAATACAGGATCTGATTTACCTTTAGTAGGCATACAATTTATCCTCATGTAATCAGAAACATAGTTCCCCTACTGTATGGTTGATTGACGCCCGTCAATAGGCCGGCGGCCATCTTATTAAGCCAAGCCTGTTTCTATTGTAGCGCCATCCTGATTAATAGTTTGGCCAGTTTGGCTAATAAACCTCGTAAAGCCGGCGCCAGACATGGTGATCAAAGTTTGAGCACACTTTTTCCAAACTTTGAATAAACTTTATGTGCACAAATAGTCACAAATAGTATCTGCCAGACTTGTTTTCAAATGCTTTGCGGACACAGTTACCGCAAAGATCGCTGACAGAATGGACGACGATTTTGTTGACTCCGTCACTTTGTTTTACATGAGTGCCTTTAATTTTTATATACATTCAAATAAAGTGAAATCTCCAAGAAGAAGACGTGAATGGGTGTCTACCCTGTATCGTAAGAGAACACGGTAAGTTAATTACTTTGCAGTTAAACGTTTACTGCCATGGGCGCCGTCAGGAATTTTTTTTAGAGAGGAGCATCTGCATCTACATATTAAACTATTAATACCTACTGAATTTATTGTCAAAGTGCTGAACCAATTTATTTTAGACGCTTTCAGTTTTTTATTTAAACAGTAACTTAAGAAAGAAAATGTATATTTTTTCTATATTATTTTATTCCTGTAAGGAGGTGCAAGTGCACCCTCTTGCACCCTGCTGCCGGCGCCCATGTTTACTGCCTAATTATTAATTAACCAAATCAATTCCTTTTCAGAGATTTCATGACTAATATGTTAGAAGATTTGATGCCTAGACCCGTAGGCTACTTCGATAATTTTTGCAGAATGTCTTGTGCTGATTTTGAAGAAATATTACAACGCATTTCTCCTTTTATTTCAAAGAAAGACACTAAATGGAGAACTGCTGTTCCTACAAAAATTCGATTAGCATTGACTTTAAGGTTTTTAGCAACAGGGGACAGCTATATGAGTCTGCAATATTTATTTAAAATTTCACATCAGCTCATTTCTACTATTGTATATGAAGTTTGTAATGCGCTGATTCGAGTTCTTGGCGATGAAGTGAAGGTGAGTACAAGAAAACTACATATTTAGTAAATTTAACCATCACTTTATTGTTCACTAATAGTAATATTCATCATCATCGATATTATCGGTATCACGGCATCGCGTATATGCTTCTTCAATTATATCTTTGCTATTTTTAGGGCGTATAGTGGTCTCCGAAATAATATTTATTTTCTTGTTATTAGGCACTACTGGTTTCTGATGTAGACTGTTTATACTAAATGATGATGATGCTACATTATCATCATAACCACATGCGATGCTACTAGTATTTGTTATGTAATTTGGCTGTTGTGACACAGTTTGAGCATCGAATGATCGCCCCGATGCCTGATGAATGTCAGCCTGTATTTGTATGTCTCTTTCATATGGCATTAGTGTTGCTGGATATTGGCGTATGGATGGCCCAGGTAGTACACACTCTTGTGGTGAATCTGAAGACTTTTCAGACGGAGAGGATCTAGGTACATAGATAGAATGTCGATTAACTGGAGTAGGGAGCTGGTCATTATATGTTATCGATGAACTTATCTCTTTCCTGATTTTCATAGTGTACTTAAATACTAAATTATCAATCTCGTTCATTAATATCAATCGGTGATCTTCCTGTAGTGACTTTAGCTTTTCAGCGAGTAGTTGGCCGTATAAATCACATTCGCTGACTACTTTCGTATTTCTTTCGGATCTTTCTTTAATCATTGCAAACGCCTCATCCATCTGTTTTTTTGCAACTAGTACATCCTGCATTCCACGCCGTCTTTTGGAAATCACACAAGAATCAGACTGGCTTTCAGAAGTCCCACTTCGATTGTTTGATACACGTGACTCTGATCTTACTGTATTTGAGCCCATAAAGTTACTTGATTCCGATTCACGTGATAGAGGCCGTTCAATATTCAAATCCGGTTGTTCCTGTAAATATAATACTAAAATTAGACATCTTAATTTCTGTTTCAGTTGCCGAAAACTACGAATGAGTGGCTAAACAAAGCAGCTGGCTTTGAAAGGCTATTTCCACTGGCCCTGGGAGCTATAGATGGCAAGCACGTGGTTTTGGAATCACCTATACATAGTGCGTCTGAGTACATCAACTACAAGAAGGATTTTAGTATTGTCCTATTGGCTTTAGTAGACAGTGACTATTGTTTTATGTTTGCCGACGTGGGTTGCCAAGGTAGAATGAGCGATGGTGGTGTATTAAGAAATAGTTTATTATGGGATAAAATGAACGACAATACTCTAAAACTACCGAAACCCCGTCCGCTACCAGGAAGAAATGTTAATGTGCCATATGTGTTTGTGGCTGATAGTGCCTTTGCATTATGTAACTACGTCATGAGACCGTACCCAGGACACCACCCTGAACAAAGTAAGAAAAGAATTTTTAACCGAAAATTATCTAGGGCAAGAGTCAAGGTAGAAAACGTTTTTGGTATTATGACATCAGTGTTCAGAGTCTTTAAAAAGCCTATGCTTCTCCAACCAGACAAAGCTTCAATTGTTACTATGGCATGTATATATTTACATAATTTTTTGAGGAAAAGCAGAACTTCATCTTGTTCATATTCACCAACAGAATCATTTGATCGAGTAAATAACAATGTTTTCATGCCTGGAATTTGGCGAAATGAAGACCCACCCACAGGTCTCGTTCCGCTTCCTTCAATTCCTAGAAGAGGAGCAATTTCTGCACAAAAAATTCAGGAGGAGTTCGCAGAGTACTTAGTATCAAGAAATTAATTTTAATATGATTTTGAATCAGTAAAACTAATGTACCTATATTATTTTTAAATTAAAGTATATTACATTAAATTATTGGTTTTTAATATTATCCTAACCTAATAATTTAGGGTATCTCAGCAAAAAGATGATTTTTAAAAGTAAAAAATATATATTTGTTTAATATTTGAATTATATTTTTAAACTGCTTGCCTAAAAAATTAATAATAATAATAAATTTCGTCAAAAGAGTGCATACCTACCCGCCAACAGAGCAACGGTGACCATTTAACCAATATTTTGTTTCACGTGTAATAATCATCACTTCCTCCATACATACGTAAAAAAATTTTAGTAAAATATTAAAAAATACATATGAAATTTTTTAAATTAAAGTTCTTGCTGAGACACCCTATTATTATAAACGTGAAAGTTTAGGATTTAGTGTGGATGTTTGAATGTTTGTTACTCCTTCACACAAAAACTTCCGTACAGATTTTGATGAAACATGGCAGTTATGAAGCTTATACATCAGAATAACTCATTGGCTACAATTTATCCCGAAATTAATGCAGATCCCGCGAGAACGGGTCTGGAACGCAGTAATGTACCTAAATGTGTGAATTTTACACGGACAAAGTCGCTGGCAACAGCTAGTGATGAAATAAATAACTTATCTGACTATTTACTTACCTCAGTGCACAATGTTGCACGATAATCGTATATGGAACCCATATAATTGTGCATCACATCAAACGCAAACCACGTTGGTTTAAAAATTTCATCTGCCCCTGAACCGGTTTTTGTTGTGTCTTTAATTTTTTTCAAATTTTCTCTGTACTGTGTTAGTAGGCTATTTCTCTTCTTTTTAAGGTCTTCTACTGTAACTGGTACGGAGAAATTATTTTTTATTCTAATCCATGCGTCATTTACCAAGTTTCGATTTTTATGATCCCTGTTTTTCGGATTCCATATTGAGGGTTCTGCTTGAAGTAGCTCAATGAATTCTATAACTGCGTTATTACTCCACTCCATTATTGAGGCTCAAACAAACAAAATACAACTGCTCTGGTCAACTGCACACGCGATACTAAACACTGCAACAAGTGTGGCAGGCTGCACAAACTTTGAACTTTGTTTACTTTGATTTGCGCGGAAAAACCGACAAGACATGGCAAACTACAAAGATGTGTTCAAACTTTGCACAAATACGCAAATGTCAGTGCCACACTTCGCGACTTTGTAGTGTGTTCAAACTTTGATCACATGTCTGGCGCCGGCAAAAGCCATGGCTGTTATAAGCGAACAGAGACTATCACACGTATTCACAACCTTGACTATGCAAACGCGCAGCATTAGGCTGCGTTCAAACGATAACGCACGAGTCGCCCTCAACCCGAACTCAACTCAAACTCAACTCGAACTAAACTCAACCGGAGTCCACTCCTTGAAATACAGCGCTTACAATTTTAAGTCTTATACATTAATAAGCTCCGTTATATTTTGTTGATGCAACTGCACACGTGTTATCGTTTGAACGCAGCCTTAAAATAGATTTCTGTACCCGTAGCACGAACAGCCATCGAAAAAAATTACGTGCGTAAAACACTCGGTAGAGAAATTTTGTATGGGAAATTTGTACAGTGCCATCTACCGCTGAAAAGCGAATTTAATTTTTTCATTGATAATTACTCTATCGAATACTTTTACGCGTATTTTTTTCTCGATAGATGTTCGTGCTAGGGCTTATAATAACACCTAGACCGATAATTCCCTACAAAGCGCAGCGCACTGTCAAAAAAGTGAGGCAACTTAAAACAGCCAAAAAACCGACTTTAAAACCCACTCTACCTCTAAAAAGCAAGAAATAATATTCAAATCACTAGATACGCATTATCATTGTAATAAAACACGTCTATTGAAGTCGGGTGGGGCTGGAGGACAACTTTTTTATTATCCTAACAGCCCCACCCGAGTTCAATAGACGTGTTTTATTACAATGATAATGCGTATCTAGCTTAGAGTAAGACGCGCTTCTGCGAAGCCGCGATGCTCTAAGGTATCTAGTGATTTGAATATTATTTCTTGCTTTCTAAAGGTAGAGTGGGTTTTGAAGTCGGTTTTTTTGTTTACTTTTTAAATCAATTTTTCTTTTTTTTTTCGTATTTGTGTAAGTACCTTCTGTATTAGATAAATTATCTAGGTAGAAAAATCGGTTTGGCCAAACGTGAGATAATCGCGGACAAACATGCATACGGATCAAACTGAGAAGAGAACCTCCTTTTTTGAAGTCGGTTAAAATACCAAGTGTGACAAATACTTTTCTGAAAACCGCATCAAAATTGGTTCAGCATACGAGGACACGGCTTCTAGGTGTTGGGGGTACTGATTGGTTCGTTTGTTTTACGTATTACGTGTGATTGGTTCGTAGGACTCTGTGCGTTCCTCCCGGGCACTGTGAGACCTCATAGTAATATTTGTGAATACGGGTCTTAGTATTCTAGATTCTAGAACTACTCTGTAACTGTTAAAAGAGTAAACACAAGAAACATTTACCTGCTTTAATTTTTTAAATAAGTTTTGCTTCATAAAAATTTATTCAAAAAACAAAAAAACCGACTTCAAAAAACCTGAAAAATAACAGCTTCAAAATTAAATACCTCTAAAAGTAAGAAATAATATTCTCATCACTAGATACGCATATCATTGTAATAAAACACGTCTATTGAAGTCGGGTCCCCACCCGAACTCCACCACTGGAGGAAAACCTTAATTAGACTTGTAACAGAAATAGAAAAAAAAATACCGAACTGAGAACCTCCTCCTTTTTTGAAGTCGGTTAAAAAGCATTAAGTGTGTAACTAAACTATCCATCTACTGATTTGTAGCAGAATTCCTTTAAATGTCTACCTCAATTTTAAAAATCTAAAATTATTTGCACATAGGAATTTGATTACATTTTTAAAGTTAATAATTTTATAGTCTAGTACTTATTTATTTAACATATCTTCAATGATTTTCAATCTTTCTTTTGTAGTTCGCGCGTAATATTTCAGTACCCTTAGCACGAACAGCTATCGAGAAAAAAAACGCGCGTAAAATTACTCAATAGAGAATTATCTATGGAAATTTTAATTTTGCTATTTGGCGGTAGATGGCGCTGTACAAATTTCTAATACAAAATAGCACTATCGAATGATTTTACGCGCGTTTTTTTTCTCGATAGTTGTTCGTGCTAAGGGTACTGAACAATATTCTGCGTGAGTGTTAAGGCGTCACTTCAATCACAGCTCTTAAATTAGGTAGGTTAGCGATAAGTGGCAATATGTTTCTGAAGGGAAGTAATTAGCTCATATTATGTTACGGTTTGTTACCCTTAATAATGTTTTAGGCAATTTACAGGGATTTGATGGAGGTGACCTCATTATGGATGGACCTTCTTAGTACCTACGTGTTGTGAAGGTTCCTTCTATAATAAAGGGTGTCCTAGATATGAAGAGACATTTTATTCAATGTTCATACTCTACAAAAAAAGTAAAGGAAAAAGGAAAAAAATGTTACCAACTTAACCACGGGTAACAAATATTTCAAAATAGTGAGGTATTACAAATAGAAACCAAAGACATTGACATCTTTCAAACATAGATCGGTTAAATTACCAAAAGAGAAAGCCGCAGCGTCAAGAAATGCTTTTTTGACGCTGCGGCTTCCTCTTTTGGGTCCTTCCTTCCTCTTTTCCGCTGAAAAGCAGTCACGAAATAAGCAGAGATTAATTTTAGAAAAATCGGCTACAAATTTGTTGACGGAGTATTTAACGTTAATTTGTATATTCAACTGAACAGCTCTCATTATTTTTTTTTTGTACAAAAAATAATAATTTAATTTTTACCGTTTATATCTGGAGCACACCAGTATATTGTGTTACATAAAGCCCACAAAAAATACTAAACAACTTTTCCAAAGGGCTGTCATTGGATTTTTAAGGGTAACATGTTTGCAGGTCAATTAAAAGAACTTTTTAGTGAAACAAAAAAATTTAAATCTACGTGTAAACAGACGAGTAGGTATGGGTCATTTTCATTTACGAAAATTAAAGTGTGGATGGTGAAAATGGGGGTATTTTTACCAAAAAATATTAGAATATTTTTTGTAACCATTAATTTAGATCATATCTACATCGACAAGCAAAAAAGAAACAAAAAAATATATATGTAAAAAATAAAAAATATTAAATGTGTTCAAAAGTCACGTCCATGTTGTGTCGCCAACCCATTTTTCTCGCTTTGAGGCGTTATTCTGATTATGGCGTGTTATTATTTGTGCCTTTTATAAAACACCCACATTTTATAGTCCTAAACGGTACTTAAAAGCTAAATTTCAAATAAATATTCCACTTCAGAAATGATTCGTCGGTGGGAATATTTTGTCGTAATGATTTTGGGTCACAACCATGGACCTCTACATTATCGTAAATTCTAGTGGTATTTATTAATATTTTATTCTGGCAACACTGCACCGACGATGACATGCGGTCGCCATTTGCAATTGTCTATTTCCCGTTTGTCAATTGTTTATGGTTGCGGTGAGAGAATTTTTTGATTTTATTTATTGGCATTTTGTCAAGCATAACAAGTCACAAACGTGATTACCATTTTAAACGGTAAGCCACCAATTTTTTGTGGCATATTTGTTTGTATATTAGAGAAAGAAGCTATAATACCGTGTCTAAATTATTATTTGAAAATATGTTATTTAAGGTTATGTTAAAGACAACACGTTACGAAAATGTCACGTCCATGGGTGTCACGACCGTGGGATATTGTACCATGGTCGTGACGTTTATGAATTATTATTTTGCCCCAATGCAAAAAAAATACGTTTTTGGTTCTTTTTCAGTGACAAAAATTCTTTTTAAGTGACAATTGTAGTCTAAAAAACACTTAGAAGTGTTAATTGTCACAGCCATGGACCAATGTCACATCCATGGCCGGACAATTTTATCACTGAATTTGTCAAGGGCCACCAAGCGGGATAATTATTCTGTCTCTCCGCCAGGCAAGATAATTGATGTTTGACAAGTATTCATACAGCAGCACCACCACAAAGCGTACTTCCAGCCTGCCATTCTCACCACCGTGGACCAATGTCACATCCATGTTCTTTTATTTTTGTTTTAAACTCGTTTTTCTCAATATCTACAAGTTGTTAAGCTTTACCACACACTTGGGAGAACATGTCATAAGGGTCTCTTCGAAAAACACGCAAAGAATTTGTAATAAAAAAATATGTGTCGTATTTCACCAAAAATGAAAATGACCCGTATGCATATCAAACTGTAAGTGTTAACACTTAAATGTGACACGGTACCAAAGTTGCTGCGTATAACGTATATTTGAACACGTGTAACTTTAAGCTTACTTAAACTTGTTAGGAGTCGGAGCTTTATACTTTGTGGTAACTGTAGTGCGGTAAGTTTGAGTGCTGACATCATAGTTAGTGGTTCCAACATGTTGACATACGTCAAGACTGTCATAGGGGAAGGTAGACTAAGGATTTTACCTGCTTCTTCTATAATAATATTAATATACACATCAACTTTGTCTAGGGATACAGGTGTTATTTTCATACAAACGAGGTAACTTTGAAGCCTTGGTTTTCTGCCAGGGATGTACCGTGCTGTAATCTGATGATGGTCATCCAGGGACTGAATGGAGTAGATTCAGATCGCTATACAAACCCACCTGATCTGATCAGCATTCTAAAAGATTAATGGGTCAGAGTTCTCAGTTTGAGGATTTCCATACATTTTCATGCTATTTTCGCGGTTTTTTTGTCATATCCATTACGTTTTTAGAATGCTGGTCAGATCAGTTGGGTGTGTATAGCGATCTGAATCTCCTCCATTCACTCCCTGGATAGCCGTCACCAGATCACAGCACAGTACATCCCTGGCAGGAAACCAAGGCTTCAAAGTTAGTTCGTTTGTATGAAAATAACACCTGGTATCCCTAGACAAAGTTGATGTGTGTAGCTTAAAGAGTGGAATATCAGAGAGCAGACTGGAATAGTAACAACCTAAGTTACATAAAAATGTCGTTAAAGTCAGCTTATCAGATTTTTTTTAAATCTAATATCCGTAACAGAAACTATAGGATAATTCGAAATAATTTCATATCCGTAATCGTATGCGAAACCAATATAATATTATTTCTATCGTATCAGTATCCAGATCCGTAATTTCATAATTCCATAATATCCCTGCTTGTTATGGAATGGAACGCTGTAGAGATAACATTTCTAGCTTCATTTTGCAATATATTTTTTGTAAGAAAGTTAAGAATTTATTAATGATAGCCAAGTTGATGATTAATAATATGAAATCAATAAATACAAACTGTTTGGTAATAGTCAAATACAAACTGTTTGGTATAACCTTACGAATATGAGGGACCATCAAACTGATATGGGACCATTTTCCAAATGTCCACGCGGACGAAGTCGCGGGCGAAAGCTAGTTCTTAAATATTAATATACTTACCTACTTAAATCTTGCCTCTTCTAGTGGGTAGCTGCCTTATTAGCATAGAAGCTTATTAGAACGAACCAAGATGAATAAATTAGACTTACAAATTATCGTTTGAACCCTGATATTTAATCAGTTAATTTGGAACTGTCATCCTGTCATATTTATCATATTACATTAGTATCATACTAATGTTTGTGTAGAGGAATCACATTGAATATTCAAACAATTTATTTACGGATAAGGTTTGTGTCAAAGCGATTTGAGTGAGAGGAAATGTCTTGACGTTTGTCACTATAAATATTGGGTCAAAACTTACTATGTGATAATAAACTAAATATATTATTGTAATTATCCGATACCAGCCCCTGTAGCATGACCACCGAAACACAATGTACAGGATGTCAATGAATGAATCAAAAATGAGAAAACCGTTTCCTCGGATTATCAAACTGAACAACTTTTAATATGGGACCAACTCTGAAATCCCGAAAAAAATATCTGCTGTTTGTTACACGTTGTATATCGCGTGATATAGCGATTTATCGGCAGTAAACTGTCAAAATCTATTGTCCTTTGACAGTTAGAAGCGATATAAAATCGCTTTATCATGTCGCGTATCGGTGGTTTTGCTAGGGGGCAGGGGTGGTAAAAAAAAATCTGGGGTTGTCACAATAATTTGAAACGAAAATTTCAAAACTGAATCATGGCAACTTCGGTTACGCATACCGAAATGTTTTTGCATTACACATATTAATTTGGCAAACTTGTTGGAACTGAAAAAGCCCTTAAAGGAATTAGTGCTAAATTCCAAGGATTTTTGGTACTAACGTTGTGGTTTTGGTCATATCGTTGTAAATTAAAGATTTGGGCTCATTTGATGATGCTTGCTTTTTTGATCAAAACCTTTATAATAATAATCGCTTTCGTAATAACTGAAGCTCTAGCTCGTAGTCTTATCTTCGCCATTCATCACAAGACAGACAACTATAGTTCATTTTGCAATTACATTACATACTTTTCAACACACTTGCTTGTAAAGTGAGCCCTAATACATCGCTTTTAGGGCCATAAACCGAACTATAACAAACGCGTGCAATAATATATAAAACACTAGTTGGTTATAGAATGAACCCTACAAAGTTAAACAGGTACCTTACTGCAAGTTCTATGCGATTAAACAGAGCATTTTCAATTTAACTGGGTAATACAGTAATTTTTTAATAACAACAAAGAGGTTTTATGCCGCTGAAAATTCATTTGCATTTTTGGAATAAATAAATGTGTAGGTCCTTAATTAAGTCAAACAAATATTGATTATTATCAAATTATTCCTAATTTACAATATTTTGTTATAAAATATTAAAATATTTGCATTTTATCACTTAAATTTATAATTTTGAAGTAGGCTGTATGCTCACTAATCCCTTTGTTTGCAAAATATTCTTGCATTGGGCGTGTGAAAAAAACAAATAAAAAACCTGCGCGCCTTTTCTCGTCATGATTATTATTTTGTTTTTGTCGTATTTGTTGCTGTGTGGTAAATTACTTTGTTTTTTCCTCGCAAATGTGTTGAAAAACGTCGTATGAA
The DNA here is from genome assembly GCA_943789525.1 of Agriphila geniculea. Lineage (NCBI taxonomy): Eukaryota > Metazoa > Arthropoda > Insecta > Lepidoptera > Crambidae > Agriphila > Agriphila geniculea. The sequence goes on from OX038895.1 coordinate 11,029,610, forward strand.
ATTCGTGAGCTCTTACTTATTGCACACTCGGCTGAGTTACGCCCTCGCCTGCGGCTCGAGCTGCAACCCACAGCCTTGTGTGCAATAAGCAACCTAAGCTAACTTGTATCATAATGTACTATATCTTCACGATTTATCGAATACACGTAAAGTTCCGACTTAAGGCGAAATTTAATTTCCGATTCGAAACCGTTTAAGAATTTAGGTCTTATGTTAATTTTCCGTGAAATATTATTCACAACACCGGATTTAAATCTCTTTCAAATTACTTACTTGAAATTATATTAAAAGCAATTTTATAGTATTCAATGTGTTTCTCGCCCCAAATTATGATATTAATCAAGTTAAATAATTTCCAAATCGTAGAATTTACTAATTAAATTCTAGAACCTATCTTCTTTCTGGACCATTAATTAATATACATTTATGTAATTTTGCTTTTTGTTTTTAATTAATTATAAATTTAATTATATTTTTAGCTGCTTATTATTGTCAATAAACTTAGATAATTTAAAAAAAAGCAAGCGTAAACTACTGATAGATTTCAAATGAATAATGTTTGATTCTGATCCTATTATAACCCCCAATTACGATGTTACGACAATAATTATTTTAATCGTTGTAAGCGATTCAATTTGTGGAGAAATAATCGTTGTAAATTAAGTGATTGTAGTTTGTTTGAAAGTGGAAAATATAACCTCCTGGTAATATTGTTGAATATTTATAAGACAGCCACATTCCATAGGTCTATTAGTAACACAGGTTACACCGTTGACTATGGCGAGGAAAGGAAACTGAGGGTTGCATACCCACCGGTTATCAATGGTCTCCCGCTTTGAGATACCGGGTTCAATCCCCAGCTCTGTCACTTTAGAAAACGAACGCCTTTTTTACATAAGAAGGTTTTGAAATCCTCATAGAAATATAAATAACTAGCAGCCGCCCACGGTTTCACCCGCGTGATTCCTGTTCCCGTGGAAATATCGGAATAAAAAGTATTCTATGTTTTAATCTAGGCTATCTACTATCTGTGTGCCAAATTTCAACAAAATCTGTTCAGTAGTTTTTGCGTGATTGAGGAACAAACATCCAAACATCCAAACCCACAAACTTTCACATTTATAATATTAGTAGGATATTAGTAGGATAATAAATAAATAGATATTAGATAACATCACAAACATTGCCTTGATTCCAAAGTAAGTATTGGCATTGGTGATGGGCTCTTTTCTCTGCATTTAGACTCCCATTTGATTCGTTATGCGTGAACATAGCATCGGTAATCGGTATGGCTAGTCAAGCCATCCCAGCTCCTTCCAAAAGCGCAGAAGCCTCCTGGGGCGTTCACAGGTTTCTAGGAGCGACCTCACGTCTTTGAGGATTTTTGCCCAGTGTGCGGCCAAACCCACGCACTCCAGGACCACGTGGGCGGCTGTTTCCTCTGCGTCCAGGCATCCTCTACATTAGGGGACTGTCTGTTGCATTCATGATGAATAGTTGTCGGTTTAAAGCTAGGTGACCCGTAAGTGTACCTACAACTATTCGAAGGTCTGGACGATTAAGGCTGAGCAGTCTACAGGTCAACCGCGGCGAGACTGCAGTCATCGCCAGCTTGGACTGTCTACAGCTTGTTAGATCTACCCAACGAGTATTATGTGCAGCACGAGTACGTTGTCTTACCCATGAGCGCAGTTGGCTGAACGGGAGTGGCAGAATGGGTATGGGTCCTGCCACTATTGTGGAAGATCCCCTTTTAGCCAGCTCATCGGCGGCGTCATTCCCGTGTGCCGCTATGCCCTTCAATCCATTGTAGGATTACTCTGTTGTTGGATGCTAAACGATCCAAAACTCGGTGGCATTCGTAGACGATACTGGAGTTGATCGTGTTGGCCTCCAGTGCTGTTAGGACGGCCATATGTCGGTCAGTATGCGGATGTTTAGTTCCTTCATACCTCTAGACAGGGCTGTGGTAGCGGCATTTATTATTGCAACACATTCGCATTGAAATATCGAACTGTGTTGGCCTAGTGCTAGTGATATTTTGATATTTAGGTCTTGAGAGAATACTCCAGCTCCAGTACCAGTCCCCATTTTGGAGCCATCCGTATAAATTCGGACTTCATGCATGCCGGAGTAATCTCAATTTCAAAGTTAGTAGCTAAAGCACTGTGTTATGGAAACCAGAGACAACGATGGAACTACAAACACCTAGATCTGAGCCAATATAGAAAAGTCCATTTTCAAAATTGACCAAGCCGGGGATTGAACCTGGGACCTCAGAGATGGTGACACATTGCAAATCAGTGTGCGAACCACTCTACCACGGAGGTCGTCTAAATTATACTGTAAACTTAAATCCTTATTGAAATTCCAAAAAAATATTTAGAAATCAATAAAACAAAAAAACTGTACTTACCAAACTCATCATATCATCTTCATCATATCAGCCGCACGACACCCACTGCTGGGTATAGCTTCCCCTCCACGACGATCGGTCCTGCGCTGCCCGCATCCAGTGGCTTCCTGCGACCTTCACCAGATCGTCGGTCCACCTTGTCGGGGTCGTCCGGTGCGCGATCGCCATTCCAGAACCTTTCCGCCCTAACGGCCATCAGTTCTTCTCGCTATGTGTCCTGCCCATTGCCTCTTCAGATGAGCAATCCTTCGAGATGTCGGTTACTTTAGTTCTCCTGCGGATCTCCTCATTACTGATTCGATCACGCAGGGTCTTTAGGCATTTACCAAACCCAACGGGCAAACTTCAGGGCATTTACCAAACCCAACGGTACCAAATTCAGGCAAAACAAACTTCTTCACTTCATCGGAGTATCTAAAATTCAACTCGTTCCTGTAACCCTCTATTTTTCGTCCTTTTAGGTTACTACACGAGTCGAGTTTTCGTTAAATAACGAATGTATCCCATTTCGAATAGATTCGAATACGAGGTCAGACGCAGAGAAAACATATCAAATTGAAGGCTAACATTTACCTACGCAACTTTAATGGAAAGTACTTTGATTTCATCCCCCAAGTTATAGGTTGAAGCGTGTGATTATTTATTGTTGACACGCTTTTAATGATGTGAGACGAATTGCGAGGTTATTCCGATCTGTTACCCCAAAGAAGCCACCCTGAGGTGAATTCTAGGAAACGTATATCCTAGTATTTACCCTAAGCTAGGGAGGGAGCTATTCTATTATATTATACTATTTTCCCTATGCTATTGGGAGAATTCTCGGACATAGGTTTCCCAGAATTCACCTCAGGGTAGATTCTTTGGGGTAACAGATTGGAATAACCGAAATCGTGACAGGGGCGCCGAAAAAATTTATTTATTTTTAGAAAGAATTACTACAACAATAATAAAATATTTAATGTACAACATCGGATAGCTAATTAAAGTGGCTGAAAACTATTATTTGAAATGGCTGCCAAAATCCAGAGAATGTGAAGTGTTTTAATTTTCTTTCAATATACTTACATAGTTGAATCTTTTAGCATACAATTTTGCATTTAAATTATTTCCTAACAGTGCCGTAAGTACTGTTCAATGCTGTTCAATAAACTACAAAACTCCTTATGGAGTATTTACCCTTATGGGTGACTAAAGCCGCATGACTTTCGCCGCACGGCGAAAATTTACCGTATAAACGACAATTCGGCCAAAGGCCGCAGGTGCCGCCCCACTTTGCCACTCATATTGCGTCCAGATGGATTGCTGGCCCATTCCGCGACTGAAAAATCAAATTTGTTTGTGTCCTTGTTCGCGAACAATTCTCGTTTAGAGGCAAGCTCGGTAAATCCACCTACTCTACCTCACTGCGGCGTTTCCATGCCGCATATCACCATACACACTAAAGAGGTCAAAAGAGCTTTGCAGAACCTGAATGTAAATAAAGCCAGCGGTCCTGATGGCATTCCTGCTAGACTACTAAAAATCTATGCTCCTGAGTTGTCTCCTGTACTTACACGCCTGTACCGCCTCTCTCTTAAAACTAAAACAGTTCCCAAGTCCTGGAAGATTGCGAATCTGCAACACGTACCCAAAAAGGGTGACAGTGCCGACCCCACCAACTATCGACCTATTGCTATTACCTCCATACTCTGTAAAGTTATGGAAAGGGTACTGAATAACAAGCTGCTATCGCACCTAGAGAACCATGACCTACTCGGTGACCGTCAATTTAGTTTTCGCCGGGGACGCTCAACTGGGGATCTCCTAGTGTACGTTACGCATTGCTGGGGTGAAGCAATCGAGAATCATGGCGAAGCACTTGCAGTGTCGCTTGATATCTCGAAAGCCTTTGACCGGGTCTGGCACGCTAGTTTGCTGAGCAAGCTTCCAGCGTATGGTTTACCTGCTGACTTTTGCAGTTGGATTTCGGATTTCTTGAGCGAACGGTCGATAAGAGTGGTTATTGATGGCTGCTCCTCTGACCTCATGGCTATAGAAGCTGGAGTTCCTCAAGGATCCGTTCTTTCCGCAACGCTTTTTTTGCTGCACATCAACGATCTGCTCATGCCCGGAATTGTTGGGTATGCAGACGACAGCACGGTTTCGGAGAGGTATTTGTCCAATGCAAAAGCCAGCAGGGAAGAAATTGGTTCCTTGAGAGAGGCCATGGTGGAGCGGACGAATACGACTTTGAGTCTTGTCTCCCAATGGGGCGACAACAATATGGTCACTTTTAACGCCACCAAAACGCAGGCATGTCTATTCACTGCAAAAAAGAGTCCTCTGAACTTGACTCCTACTTTCCGAGGCGTAACTATACTTGTCACCGACAATCTCGTCTCCTTGGCATAAAGTTAACTTCCGATCTCAACTTTGGTGACACAATCGAGTCGAAGGCTCAAACTGCGGCCAAAAAACTAGGCATCTTGAACAAGGTTAAGCGATATTTCATCCCGGAACAGCTTCTAACTCTTTACAAAGCGCAAGTCCGGTCGTGTCTGGAATATTACTGCCACCTGTGGGATGGGTCCGCAAAGTACCAGCTAGCCGCACTCGACTCGGTTGAACGCAGAGCCAGAAAACTCATAGGGGATAGTGCGCTATTAAAAACCAAGCTTCACAGTCTTTCCCACCGCCGTGAAGTAGCTTGTCTGGCGGTGTTCTACAGACTATATTTCGGAGAGTGTGCTCTTGAGCTGCATGAGCTCATTCCGCCATCCCCGTTCTACCATCGGACATCCAGACGCACGGCGGTGTTTCACCCCTATTTGGTTGACATTCCATGCATGCGCACGAAGCGTTTTTCATCTTCCTTCTTAATGCGCACAGCCAAGGAGTGGAATTCCCTGCCTGCGTCTGTATTCCCAAAAGAATATAACCCAGCGTTATTTAAGGCACGAGTGAATAGGCTTCTTCTGGGCAAGCTCGCTTCATCTTCGGCCTCTTCTTAGCCTTATGGTTCTCGAATGTTTCCAAGAGTAAGCCCATTAAATGAAAAAAAAAATGTGGCTGAACAAAATTAAATGATCCGGTGGCCAAAACTGGAACTACGTTATTTTATTACATATTGTTACCTAGGTAACGCCATCAAATACATAGACGACAGCAACGCCATCACTTGCGAAATTTTAGAAGCGACTTGCTGGGTGACTAAAGTCGACCGTTACAGGTGACTAAAATCGAACCATGTAAAGAGCCCATTAGTTTCTATAAAGTGTATTATCAGCATCAGAAACGACTGAATACAGTGTACCATATTACGCCAAAGATTGTGCGTGTAGTACTTATATAATGGCTGGTAGTTTTCTCAACAAGCGCGATAGTCGGTGTAGTAAAGAACTTTTGTGTTAAGCTGCTTTCAATATCGACCATTTGTGGTCACAAGAACGCTGTCGCTTATGTTTTGCCCTACATAAACGGGTTGAGTGAAGCAAAGAACGAAAACATTGTGACTGGCATGAGTGAGGTTCCTTTTAATTATCTCGAGACTGGAGATTTGACAAAAGTTACTCAATTACAGTACGACCCTTATTAACTACGCATCTTATTTGATTCCCTTAGCTTTTGTGAAAAGTTCAGCTTTTGTTAAGGAAATAAAGAAACGAGGAGTAGTTAGGAAACGGGTAAAAACTTCGCTGAATAGATCGAATTTCCAAATGAACGTTGAAAAAGAAAAACTGTAGAGATTGTTCGCGTTCCAAAGTGAGTGTTTTAGTTCGAAAGCTATAAAGTTGGTAGTAAAACCAATCGCTGCGAAACAACTGGCAATATACTTGCCTATTTTGAGGGGGTCGGTCTTAGACTGTGTTGGCCGAAAACTCAAACGCTACTTAACTTTGAGCGGCTCTCAAACAGCATGCTGTCTTTGTCATATCTTTGACATTTAATGCGACAGGACGACGTTTGAGAGCCCCTCAAAGTTAATTAGCGTTTGAGTATTCGGCCATCTAGAACACAATTTGCCTACATTTGATATTTGCCTAGAGCTTAAACGGACAACTATGGGTCGAGCACTCAAATCTACTAAAAATGTTGTCTTTTGTTTATATTAATTGATATATTATTTTTCTATATTATGTTAGCGAATAGATTCCAAATAATAAAAGTTTGATAACTGTTAAATTATGCTTTGCTCACATACACTACATTACATACATCATAAAATACCTACATTAACCATCGATTGATTTGAAATTCTAAGCTATGTTAGTTTTTTACATTTTTGTAGTGATTTTAATACTATTTTCAAATTTAGTTTCCTTATATTTTATTATTTTCAAACATGCATACAGTAACTTGCAAATAAAAATGATTTTATAACCCGTAATAATCTAACTGTATTATAAAAAAATAGGTGAAACACCCCACTTCTGGCGCGAGTTTCTAAAATTAGACAATTTATTTGACAAATCGAATCATTTTTTCTCGTAAAAACTCTGCAAGACTTAGTCATGGAAATGTGAGGTTTTTCTTTTAGAAAGTCTTTGGTAACTCGTTTAAGCTACAAAAATAACTTTTTAGGGTTCCGTACCCAAAGGGTAAAAACGGGACCCTACTACTGAGACTCCGCTGTCCGTCTGTCTGTCTGTTTGTATGTCTGTCTGTCTGTCACCAGGCTGTATCTCATGAACCGTGATAGCTAGACAGTTGAAATTTTCACAGATGATATATTTCTGTTGCCGCTATAACAAAAAATACTTAAAACATAATCAAATATATATTTAAGGGGGGCTCCCATATAACAAACTTGTTTTTTTTGCCGTTTTTTGGTGCGGAGCCCTTCGTGCGTGAGTCCGACTCGCACTAGGCCGGTTTTTTTTATTATTCCAATAAAACGTCAAATAGGTGAATTTATAAGAATCCTGTGATAGCGTTGTGTTATTGTAAAAAGTATGATTTTTTCTGACTGAGGCTCAGTGTGTGCGAAAAAAATCATACTTTCATATCTTCTATGATGTTAAAGATGCTTCTGTTATTTGTATTATTTCGAATTATGATCATATAACATAAAGGCCCACTATCAGCAATAAAAAATTTTTTCTGTTTATTTTTCTTGAACTTTAAAAAAGTATCTTAAAAGTGACTCCTTTTTTTGTTATCAGAAATGATCACTTAATTCGTTGTATCAAGTTTTAAAACATTTGCGCTCATGGTTGTTAAATAAATTATGACAATGTTAGTATGGAAAATGCAAATTCTTTAAAATTATCCATACAAAACGATAATTTCATACTTTAACCCATAATACATATCTATTTTATGTGGAGAAAGTGACAGCAAAGCGCTTTCGTCACAAGGTAAAGAAATAGTTTATTATTCCTGTTCTTTTGTGTTCTAAAATATATCACGTAGATTAGTGCATTGTGAAATGTTGTTAACAGACTTCAAAAACAAACCGGCCAAGTGCGAGTCGGACTCGCGCACGAAGGGTTCCGTACCAAAAAACAGCAAAAAAAAAAAAGATTATTGTATGGGCGCCCCCTTAAATATTAATTTTATTCTATTTTTAGTATTTGGTGTTATAGCGGTAACAAAAATACATCATCTGTGAAAATTTCCACTGTCTACCTGTTGTAGTTATTAATATCGAGCAAAAAACGGCAAAAAAAATCACGTTTGTTGTATGGGAGCCCCCCTTAAATATTAATTTTATTCTGTTTTTAGTATTTGTTGTTATAGTGGCAACAGAAATACATCATCTGTGAAAATTTTAACTTTCTAGCTATCACGGTTCATGAGATACAGCCTGGTGACAGACAGACGGACAGCGGAGTCTTAGTAATAGGGTCCCGTTTTACCCTTTGGGTACGGAACCCTAAAAAGGAGAAGGTTCTCAGTTCGTCGGGATCTTTCTTTTTAGTTGACGCTAATCCTACTAATATTAGAAATGTGAAAGTTTGTGAGTTTAGATGTTTGTTCTTCAATCACGCAAAAACCGCTGAACAGATTTAGATGAAATTTGTCGCACAGATAGTTTATAAACTGGATTAAAACATAGTCTACTTTTTATCCCAGTCAAAGGTTCCCTAGGGATTTTCCGAATGTCCAAGTGGACGAAGTCGCGGACGGAAACTAATTATAAATAAATGGGTCTTTTCACAAAGTATTCGAAAATTATTTTATCGAGCTTATAAAATAATATCGGGCTTATAAATTTATGTTAATTTCCTAAAAATGCTACTGCAGTTATTTTATTCTTGTAACATTATTTTTAAAACAAAAAACACACTATTTTTTACAAATTGACCAAAATATTAAAATCTCACCCCGTGAACGTTATAACTATCATACATGAAAGGCAAATAAAAAGCAATATAGTGTGTGGAATTCATCACAATAAAATGATAGAAATTGTTTGTAGATAGATACTAAGATACTACAATGTATATTAATTAAAATAATATCATAATGTATTTTTTCCAATAAATTGTAAAAATTTCTTAATCATCAATTTCGTAAATTGGTTTGTGGTTTAAAAATTGTTGTTTCGTGGAATAACCCAAATAAGATATATTGGTCCTATCAATTTACGTAACTAATATTTTTTATTTATTTATTTATTTATTTGCAGAGATAACTAACAGTTGTACAATATTGTGTTAACAGCTATGCTTACGAATAATAATTAAGTACTAATTATACAACCAGCCACATTATCCACAGCTTACATTAAAGAGTAGTGTGCGATAAAATATTGAATTGAATTGAACTGAACTTAATAATCAAAATCAGTTGTACAAAAATAAATTTTTGTATAAGTTGTTGTATTTTAAAAATAAATTACTCTATCCAACTTTATAAAAAAACTGAACTTGAAAAAGGTTTAAGTATATCATTAATATTATGGAAAATATCGTTCTAGCCACAGGCGGTCGACAGTTTGAAGCATGGTGGCACATATTTGAGATACGAGGAAAATCCATCGGTGTGCTCGATATTTTCAATACGGAATACCTTGGAGGAATATTAAAAAAGTTGTAAATCGGAACGCAAAACCTCAAGCATAGGTATACCCAGTGGGTAAGGGTCCATACAAGCCAATTCTCATCGACTTATCTTTTAGAAATCCCACCCCACCGTCCACTATGGAGATTATAACATTTTTGTAGAAAACGGTTTACCTTCACCATAATTTCACCCCTCGCCACGCAACCTAGTATGAAATTTCAAAATTTTTCACAATTTCACAGTTTTAGGTGCTTTTCTGACCGAAAGTAGCGCCGCGGTAAATTTTATTTATTAGTTTTGTAATTCTAATAAACAATTTTAATAAAAATCCCGTGGAATTTTTGGGGCCCAATGGCCGAATACTCAAACGCTTCTTAACTTTGAGCGGCTCTCAAACAGCATGCTGTCTTTGTCATATCTTTGACATTTAATGCGACAGGACGACGTTTAAGAGTCCCTTAAAGTTAATTAGCGTTTGAGTATTCGGCCAATAGTCTTGTATTTTTAGACTGTATTATTACATTCCCTCGTAGTCACTATAGTAGATAGCAAAACTGCTAAAAGTGGCCGTTATTGATACATTTCTACAAATCACTGTGAGTGAACCTTTTAAAAATACTAGCCTATGAGCCCCAAAAATTCCACGAAAAGTTTTATTAACACCCTTTCTATTAACAACTTATTAAATGAAAACTAAAATTAGATGTAAGGGTACACTAACACATACAAAAAGTCATATTTGACTTTTTTCTAACAACAATATTTTGTTGTTGTAAACATTTTACGCAAAAATATCTTTCGCCAACTTTCCGAATGCCAACTTTTCCTTTCGCAAAAGAGGTCAGGCTGGTTTTATTCATCCATCATAGTGCTGACTTGAAAAATATTGAAGCGTAAATATTGGAGGCCTCATGAGACAACCCGGATTGTGAATATTCGGGGACATGACAGATATAAGCCCTTTGCCCGATAAAAGCGAATACTTGGGCTTTTTCTAGTTGTTTGTACGTGAAAACTTTTGGCTGCAATCGTTTTCAGCATAGCAGTGTAGTTTGAAAATTGTGGCACAGCTTAATTTTAATTTCTCAAAAAAAAAATATATGGCACTGAAATTGTCACAAAAAATTTTTGAAATCTGGAGCCTATTACATAAACATTACAATTTGTAATTTACTACAGTGATTCTCATATGTTGTGCGGTGTTTCTAAATTGTTTATTTTCTAGTTTCGAATTGAAGACGCAATGAACACCAAACGATCGTTGTAATTTACTACGGTAATGTTGATGAAACAGGGCTTAGGTGTTTTATTTGAATGTAGTTAAAAATATGTAAAATGTTTACCAAAACTGCAATGATGTCCAAAAAATTATTTTATGACACACTACACATACTTTCACACAGGAAATTGTATCCCTATTGACCTAAATATAAAACCCAATTTTCGCTGGCGAAAACACAATTAAGTGTATCAAAAAATGACATTAATTTCCCTAAGGTCAGGCGCACACTGTCGGGACGAAATGGCACAGAAATTTAGCGAGACGAATACTATCATGAAATATACTTAATCGATTCAAAAGTACTTAATTTTTAAGTTTATTTGAATAAAGCTTATTTGACTTTGACTTTGACTATAATAAAATTGTACTTTTGGTAATGGTGATATCAAGAAAAGGCTGGGGGTGCCTTGGTTTTTTACCACATGTGGAAGTGTATTGCCTTCATCTCACACGATGTTTCGAGACGATAAGGCTGAAGGTAAAAGTATAAAGGGAAAAGTTCTTCAACACATGAGGATACCTTTATCCTTATGTATTGAAGAACTGTTTCCCTCTTATTGAAGGAAAAGAACGCGATGATAGCATTAATGTTATGGTGTCATTTACGTAAAGTTTATCATCATGAGTCATTTGCTGCTCAGGCAGTGGTATTCCTTATCAATAAATAAGGAGAATGGGCCATTTAGTTCAGTTGTCAGGTAATTTTGCCTGGAAATAATTCAAGTTTTGATTTCTTGTACATCAGATTGCACTAAGGGCTGTTAATAATACATTAAATTTGAGATCTTGAAACCTGTGTGGATTTTTTCTGTGTGAAATTGAGCCCTTGTATTTTTGATAATTTGAACTTTGAGCTGCAAGGGCTGATCCAAAAGAAATCATGAAACTCCTTTATTATGAGGATAAGGATCATGACTCATTATTTCCAGCTAGTAGGTAGAGTATACCGACCTGACTACTGGACAACATTACCTGTCACTTCACTGCTTCCTCTGTGAGTGGGGCGAAGGACACAACCTTACTCACATTGTTTTTTATTTTAATTGCGATGTTGACTAATGAATAAAATAACGAAATACTAATAAAAATCGTAAACATATTAAACTTTTAGAGTAGCTTGTATACCTCTTGGTTTTATATATTACATATTATTTGTTTTATGACCCTTCAAAGTTGGGTGGACAAGTCCATTTAAAAAGTATAAATTTTATTAAAATAAATGATACCTTTAATTAGTTCGTAAAATGTATAGCAAATTTGTCTAAGAAACCATTTCGATAAACACAATATTTAATATAGCTGCCGAACAAATTTCCTACGCGTTGCATACAAACTACTGAGGCGTGACGTCATAATTCAGTAGCCGTTAGTATGGAGCGTTTTTGGGCGAGTCCATTTGTGTGCATTTCACACTGTGATATCTCGGGCAGTTTTCAAGCTAGCGAAATAAATATTTTACCAATGTTTCTTTTTTTGAGAGGTAATTTATGTAATATAAAATAAAAAAAATTGTCAACATCCCAATTGTATATGTTTATCTTTTGAACTGTATTTGTGTTGAAAGGTGCAACATGATGTTGTAACATGACTTTTTTATATTGTCCGTTACAGCCAGGCCCTGTCAGAATATAAGCGTGCTGTGGCGTAGCCCTAACATCACGGCATTCATGCGCTGAGACAGGGTCTTTTATTAATATCTTTACTTAGTTGTTTTTGTTTATTTCTAATTTAGTGTTGAAGTATTTTGTTCATTCTTTGTGAGGTTAACAATAAACTATTTTCTATTTCTATCACGCAAATGTGAATTAAGCCGAGACTAGTTGCTGAACGTGCTTTTCAAAGCACGGAGGAGCTCGAGATTTATCTCGTTTTAACGTTTTCAAATTCAAGCGATAGTGCTCACCACAAATAGCACACAGTACACGTAGCACGAACAGCTATCGAGGAAAAAAACGCGCGTATAAAAATCGATAGTGTAATTTTGTATGGAAAATTTGCACAGCCATCTTCCGCCGATAAGCGAAATTATTAGATGATCGTGCTAGGGGTAGAGTACATAGCTCTCATAGCGCTCATGGCGGAACTTGACAGACTGATCGTACTCGATCACGTTTGTTAAGCAACGCTCGATCTGGGCAGGTGTCGGATGGGTGACCGTTAAAGTGGCATTACAACTGAGCGCTTCGGAAGGCACGTTAAACCGTCGGTCCCGGCTGTTATCATCTGATAACAGTCGTTAAGCCACGTTAGATGCCTTACAGGCGGCTTGATAAACTCTAGCCAGAGGTGGATAAGGAGAAGAAGAAATACATAGCTTCAAGCCTCTGCACAATCGAGATCCACCTCCTTTAAGATGGTTGTAGTTAGTAAATTTAAAACAAGTCTTACTAACCTATAAATGCTCGAAGTTACCACCATCCAACCAGGAGGCTAATAGGCTTGTTTCCACTAAGAATAAATCGGCTAGCATAAGGTTTCTAATGATTAATCATGATAAATAGTAACCAAAAAACATTTTTTTCATTAAAATAAATAAGGATTACCAATTTTTACGGAAAATAAAATCGGCAAAATTGGCCATTTAATCATGTGACATTGAACACCAATCAGAGACGCGTGACGTCACGCCTCGCGAAACCTTTGTTGTTGCTGTCATCTTCGATAAGTGAATAGAATGTGTGTGTGTGTGAACAATGACGGTCATAAACAAACACGAATGTTTCGCGAGGCGTGACGTCATTCAAGACGCCATGACAGTTTTGGCCTTTAGTGATGTCATTTTGAGTTCATTTCTTAAACGCAAAATTCATAGGTAAAATGACTTATTTTTCTTAAAATAATATATTTTTTGGGTAAAATAGATACCAAACTTTATTTTTAACCTATTTTCCAAATTTTGACAACTAGCCTATTGTCTAATTTCAAATCTATCGCAATCGCTTTCATTTGACAAATGGATGACACATTGCTACATTTCTTTGGTAAGTTTTTAGTTGTGCCAAAAAAAAGTATCAATGTGTCACATCCTGAAAGCGACTGCGATAGATTTGAAATAGGGATGACGACTAATGAATAAAATAACGAAATACTAATAAAAATCGTAAACATATTAAACTTTTAGAGAAGTTTGTATAACTCTTGGTTTTAAATATTGCGTATTATTTGTTTTATGACCCTTCAAAGTTGGGTGGACAAGTCAATTTAAAAGTATAAAATGTATTAAAATAAATAATACCTTTAATTAGTCTGTAAAATGTATAGCAAATTTGTCTAAGAAACCATTTTGATAAACACAATATTTAATATAGCTGCCGAGCAAATTTCCTACGCGTTGCATACAAACTGCCTAGGCGTGACGACATAACTAGGTAGCTTAGTATGGAGCGTTTTTGGGTGAGTCCAATTTGTATGTGTCGTGGGCTAATCGTTGAACTGGGCCGATCGAGATCTGCCTGGGCAGATCACGATGTGCCGGCATTTCATGATCTGGCCAATAATGTCATGATGTGCCCAATCAACATGTAACATAAAATTTAAAAAAAATTGTTATGCCTATATTATACAGTTACGGAAGTGGGTTTCGGGATTGGAAGGAAAACGACTCGGTTGCAGAGACGACGCTTTATTACCAAAAACACATCCACATACTCTGAATGTCGTGGTCCGCTCTTCTGTGTGGTGTAGTCTTCTTGCGAACGACGTAGCCACCCAGCGCTGTTACACGATGACATTCCCACTACACCTCTTCCGATGTCGCAGTCCGCCCTTCCAAGTAGCGTCACGTCCGAACAACGTAGCCTCTCGGCGCTGAACCCGCCGACATCCACTTCTACACTCCTCCGTGCTAGCACCAACTACTGCTAGACCTCACCTCCAAACTTCTCTTCTTCACCACTTCTTCATCTTCTACTTCTTCACTACCGCTTTACAACTTCTTCATCTTCCTTCTTCTTGTTCCTTTCCCTTCTTTACTGAACTACCACTTCTTAACTACTACATCGATTGTGCGTTTCGCCGCTGCTTATATACCCCATAGAACCTTCTAGTAACTCTAATTTCGATAGTCATTTCGTTATTCTTTTCGTTTGTCTTTTGTAACCATTTCCCGTCTTTTTTCATCTTTTCCATTATTTCCCGACGATACTAGAATGTTCTATTTCTCTATCAAATATGTAAATAAACTCTGTATAAAGATGTAAACATTCTAGAAATATCGTAAAAACCATCACAACACTTTGGTCCGACGGAGGATCGAACCGCGGGCTCTCGTGTATAAAGCGAGAAGCCACACCATTTCGCCACGGCGACTTGACAGCCAGTGACTAAATTGGTCATCGCTTGATGCTGTCTGTCTCAACTACGTAATGTGACGTCACGGCCGTCACAATACCATAGATAGGCAGCATACAGTGAGTACCAGGCATTACGGGTACTTTTCTATGCTAAACATAGACCATAAAGTTAATATTCCACTGGAATAGAGGAACAGAGTTCGCTTAGCTGCGACACCAAAAGTGACATGAGCCAGTGTGTGAAAATTGTAAACGTGTGCGTGAACTTTAGGGATGCCCTGAAGTCCATTTTAGATTGTCGATAACCATAATGTATTATTGCTCTAATAAATAAAACACAAACAAGATTTTGAACAATTTTATTTAAATAATTTCTTACAAGTCTCCTTGAGGCTTCCAGCCTATTCTATTTATGACATTTATCCAGTAACTTAATCACTGGATTTACAGGAAACCTGGAAATATTGTTAAATTAGTACTTAAGTAGATATAATTTACCATTTGAAAACTGTCGGTTAAAAGCAGCTTTAGATAAAGCTATCAGTGTTCACAAAGACAAATAAGTTTATATTGGAAATTATCGACATGAGTATCGATAATATAATAATTTTTGATCAATCTCTGCGCCTTATTTTCTCAAGTTCACGGACATAATATCTTTTTATCTAACACATAATGTTTAGAAATCAGCCTTTATTTAGAAAATAGGCGGTTAATAGCATGATATTAGTGTATTACTTAGTATGTTTAGGAATATAGTCAACTAAAATATGAAATATGAAAATGGTACTTGTACAATCTTATTTACCTGTGAAATGAGTGTTTATTTGGGTTGTTGTCGTAAGTAACATTACAATTCAGTACAGAACACGACACCATTATTGATTTATATAGCTTTATGAGCCAAACCGATCAGATCGCGGTCAAAATTACAAAATAATCGTGTGGACGCTTTTCACCAAGATGATAACAGACGTAGCGAAATTTTTCTAAGTCTATGACATAGACATAGAAAAATTTCGCTACGCTCAAGTAGACGGACAATGATGCGAGTGAGAAACCGATTCTTACGGCTTATTCGATGTGCGAGAAAGAGTTAAAAGAAAATGACAGCAGAACCTAGTTTGACTTCACTTATCGTCTGTTATCATCTTGGTGAAAAGCGTCCACACGATTATTTTGTAATTTTGACCGCGATCTGATTGGTTTGGCTCATAAAACTATATAAACCAATAATGGTGTCGTGTTCTGTATTGTAATACTGAATGAATGAATGTACTGAATTGTAATGTTACTTACGACAACAACCCAAATAAACACTCATTTTACAGGTAAATAAGATTATACAAGTACCATTTTCATATTTCATATTTTAGTTGAATATATTCCTAAACACACTAAGTAATACACTAATATCATGCTATTAACCGCCTATTTTCTAAATAAAGGCTGATTTCTAAACATTATGTGTTAGATAAAAAGATATTATATCCGTGAATTTGAGAAAATAAGGCGTAGAGATTGATCAAAAATTATTATATTATCGATACTCATGTCGATGATTTCTCATATAACCTTATTTGTCTTTGTGAACACTGATAGCTTTATCTAAAGCTGCTTTTAACCGACAGTTTTCAAATGGTAAATTATACCTACTTAAGTACTAATTTAACAATATTTCCAGGTTTCTTGTAAATCCAGTGATTAAGTTACTGGATAAATGTCATAAATAGAATAGGCTGGGAGCCTCAAGGAGACTTGTAAGAAATTATTTAAATAAAATTGTTCAAAATCTTGTTTGTGTTTTATTTATTAGAGCAATAATACATTATGGTTATCGACAATCTAAAATGGACTTCAGGGCATCCCTAAAATTCACGCACACGTTTACAAATTTTCACACACTGGCTCATGTCACTTTTGGTGTCGCAGCCAAGCGAACTCTGTTCCTCTATTCCAGTGGAATATTAACTTTATGATGCTAAACGAGCAACGTCATCGATTTTCTCTTTAAAGCCCTTTTAGTACTAACTTCCTGAATAACCATCCATAAACTTTTTAGAAAGACGTCCATTTCTTTTCTCCGAGTCTTAATTGCACGTTAAACTGTAATTCAGAGCAGAATAACAGATCGATAAAATGCTCGTGTCGCTTTTATACCCTTTCAGTTTCCGTTGTCCTTACGGCCGAGTTTCAATACTAGTACGCGAATATCGCAACTAACTTAATAATAATAATAATAATTATAAAGACTTTATTGCACACGACAAAACATAATACACAGAGAAGAAAAAGACAAAAAGAAAACATACAATAGGCGGCCTTATTGCTACATAGCAATCTCTTCCAGGCAACCTTGGGTGAAAGAGAAAAAATAAATAGGAGAAAGGGGAATGGGTGCATGGTAGAGGATAAATATAGATAATGAATATATGCTAGAGGATAAGTACAGATAGAAAAGAGAATTAGATAATAAAATATTATATATTATGAGCAGAGGAAAGGAAATGAGTTCTGACTTGATCGCCAAAGGATCTCAGAGTCTGAGCCTTTCTGATACCCTCAGGAAGGGCGTTCCATAAACGGACAGCATGGACAAAGAAGGAGTATGAAACAAAGTCGGTAGAGTGCTTAGGCATGTTTAGTGTAAGATTTTAGGAGGAACGCAAAGTACAATGTGAAGATGAAGAACAAAAAGAGAAACGAGTTTTAAGATAAGGCGGGGTAGTAGGTAGGAAAAGAATCGAGTAAAGGAGTTTGAGAGTGTGTAAGTCCCTGCGCCGGCGAATAGGGAGCCAGTTAAGTTTGTTACGGAAATGGGACACGTGGTCAAATTTACGAAGATTATAAATGAATCGGATACATACATTCTGCAGACGCTCTAATTTGCCAAGCAGCTCCTCCGTCAGGTCAGTGTAGCAGACATCAGCGTAGTCAATTATAGAAAGTAAGAGAGATTGTGCCAGAGTGACTTTGGTACAGGTCGGCAAAAAATTGCGTAGTCGGTTGAGTGAATTATAAGCAGCGAACACCTTTTTCTTCATTGCTTCTACATGTGGTTTCCACGACAGATGTTGGTCAAGAATAACACCAAGGTTCCTGACAGTACTCGAGAAAGGTATGATTGTGCCGCCGAAAGACACACCCGGAAACTGTCCAAAATCGATCCTCGAAATGAAATAGCGACTGCCAATTACAATGCACTGCGTCTTAGCCGGGTTAACGGTCAGGCCAAAGGATTTACTCCAGCACTCGATTTGCGCAAGATCTGAGTTGGTGGTAGCAATTGCCTGTGAAAGTTGCGCTAATGGTGCTTGAGTGTAAATCTGCAGATCATCGGCATAGAGGTGATAGGAACTAGAAATGGGAAGTGTGATAGAATTTATAAAGATAGAAAATAGAAGTGGAGATAAGACGCCACCCTGAGGAACTCCGGCCTTGATATCGCACCACCCGGAGAATGAATCTCCAACGCGGATGCGCTGCCGTCGCCCTAGCAGGTAACTTTGAAACCAATCAATTGCAGCTGGAGATATGTTTAGAGAACGTAGAACGCCAAGGAGAATGTCAAAGTCAACGGTGTTAAACGCATTACTAAAATCTAGTAAAGTCATTACCGTAAGCTGATGATTTTCCATCCCCAGGCGTATATCATCGGTAATCTTCACAAGTGCTGTAGATGTGCGTGAATATAATATATTAGTGTGAATATAAGTGAATATAATGTAATAGTGAGTGAGAGAGACAGGCTATGCATACATTGACCTCTATATTATTACACTGGACTGGCTGCTGTCAAACTGCTCTTGTGCCTATTTGATTTCCGCCATTTTGGCGCTGTAGGACGTAGCGTGAGCATAGCATGAGGGACATGGTACTAAAGTCTGAAGTCTGGAGAGACCATCACGGCAACCATTTTCATTGTACACGTCAAAATTAGTTCTTTAGACTCACGCTAGTGGCGTTTCAAATAGGCACAAGATCTTTGCTGTCAAATCATACAGACAGCCAGTCCAGTTAATAGGAAAAAAAAAATTTTCATGTCAGTGTATGCATAGGTCGAAATATAAGCGTTAACATCGACAGCGCTATTTTTAGGGTTCCGTAGCTTAATGGCAAAAAACGGAACCTTTATAGATTCGTCATGTCTTTCTGTCTGTCTGTCAGCCCGTATGCGTATGTCACAGCCACTTTATTCCGAAACTATTAGGATTACACAGTTGAAAGTTGGTAGGTAGATGTATTCTGTGAACCACTTTACGATTTTTACACAAAAAGTTATCCACAGAAAACACTATGAAAAACAAAGTTATTTTTGCAGTTGAATAGTGGTATTAAATAAAGTATGGTATTATGGTAACTACGGAACCCTACTGCGCGTGACCCGACACGCACTTGACCGGTTTTTTAAGGAGTTTTTGACGTCAGTTCATTGTACGGGTCCATATTGGGATGCATCCAAAAAAATATTTGTGAAAATAAAAAGGAGCATCCTTATTATTTTACTATAAATGTTTCGTTATTTAGTTGAAGTAAATAGCAGGGAGTGACTATTTTCTATTAAATTGAAATGTTTCCAAATTCTCTCCATAAAATATTTCACTAATAAACTACGAGTAAATATGAAATTCACATATTTGAATACCGTGCCGACAAAATTTTAGGTGTTTGAAACTTTTTGGTTCCTAATTTCAAATCTATTTCAATGTAGGGAGACTCCAAATTTGCACAAACTAGTCTAAAACAAGTCCAAACTAAATTTCGTGATATTTATGGACGATATTCCGAACAATTTCTTGGTTACGCGCTGTGAAATTTTGAGAGTAAATTCTGTTGTATGAAGAATTTACAATTTGTAGTGTTACGTACAGAAAACAGCACATCAGATACCTCTAACACGAACATTTATCGAGACAAAACGCTCCTAAAAGTATACAATGGAGAAATTATCTACGGCAAATTTCATTTCGCTTTTCGGTTTTAGATGGCGCTGTATAAATTTCCCAACAAAATGGGCAGTATTTAATCGGGTAACAATAAAGTCCATTTTGGGTATCAAAAATAATGAGTACAGCGTACTGAAATACTAAGAGGGCGACGGAGCGAGGGCGACTACAGATATTGAAAACGGGTGACTTTAAAATACAAATTGAGTAACTAGTTATTCAGAACGGGCGACCAAATTACTATTTGGGCGACACACAAAACATTTAAAATTTGGCAATATTTTATTTATAAAAAGGTGACTATTATCCTAATCGAGATGACAAAAAACAAACAATCAAGAAAGCAACCTAATAAAAACTGTTAAAATACCATGTTGGGCAGCTTAGATCAGTTATATAGTTACCTACTTGGTATAAGTTGCCCACTCAGTATTTTAGTCACCCATTTAGATTACTTGTCACCCACATGTAGTCGCCCGTTTTAAGTATTTTTGTAATCCACTGTTTGTCGCCCGTTTAGTTATTTTGTCGCCCAAAAAATAAATTGCTGCCCGGTTTAGTATTTACGTATACCATTAACAGCCGCCTTTAATTATTTCCAGTCACCCAATTAATTAATTCCTATACAAAATTAGACTATCGTTTTTTTCACGCGCGTTTTTTTTCTCGATAGATGTTCGTGCTATAGGTACAGACTAATCTTGAGACGAATTTATGTTATAAAAGCTGTTTTCGCAGTTCAACCACAGAATAACTAATAGTTTCAACTGTTTAACTTGATGTGCTGCTGTGTGTACATCTGGTTCTAATAATTTACATTCACAATTCTTATTTTAAGAATTATACCCAGTAAGCGTCTTGCAGCTATCACAAAGATATTGGTCGACGTGCTTTACAGAGTACAAAATATTTGGTCACACATCTAATTCCTTCTGTGGTTTCGTTTATTTTGGGCGGTTGTTAGTTAATAAATAATACAGAAGCAACCCTCGCCCTACATCAATGTCACTTCATAATCTATTTAGGTTTGAAAGCGACAGTGATCCTTAACATTGATGAAACTGAATGAACTAAAAGACTGAAAGTCGCTTATTGAATTTAATTAGCATTAATAGCCCATCATAAAGTTGGTTGACAACGTTCTTAATTTTTAATGAATAGGTTGCAATTGTTTTTAATAGTTTTAAGTGTATATCGAAATTTAATTAAGATGTGATTTTGCTAGAGATAAAGTCGTTTTGTGAGATAAATTGCATTTAACAATCTGATAAGAAATTTACGATCAATACAATCCTTATAGAAAAATAGCACATGTGTAAGTCGTCGTCCTAATTGGCTTACGATTGTAGCAAACGATGCGTTTTCGTCGCACGACGAGATTAAACACACACATTTCTTAAGAGCAAAGTTTCTTATAATGTGGTCCATGTACCCCTTAGGGGTCCGTAGACCCTACCCGTAATAAAACTACCATTAAAGTGTTTTTTGATAGAAGGCTTGTTTTCTTTTCCTGAAATATTATTGGATAGGGGTCCGTGTTTTTTTTAGGGTTCCGTACCCAAAGGGTAAAAACGGGACCCTATTACTAAGTTACTAAGTCTCCGCTGTCCGTCTGTCTGTCTGTCTGTCTGTCACCAGGCTGTATCTCATGAACCGTGATAGCTAGAAAGTTGAAATTTTCACAGATGATGTATTTCTGTTGCCGCTATAACAACAAATACTAAAAACAGAATAAAATAAATATTTAAGGGGGGCTCCCATACAACAAACGTGTTTTTCTGCCGTTTTTTGGTACGGGACCCTACGTGCGCGAGTCCGACTCGCACTTGGCCGGTTTTTTTAAATTATTCCTTTATATTTCACCGTGTAAAAAGGTCACCGTTTTTTTGCTGTTTTTTGCTCGATATTATACTTCAGATTCGTCCTCGATATTAGTATATTAACACATGTAGTACCGCTTGCATGTATCACCACTTAGCACGTTATTTTAAAGCAATAACCTAAAAAACCTAAAAAGAGAAGGTTTTTGTTTTTAAAATTGACAGATATTTTGACATTTCCGGTCCAAGTTCGCCCTGTCACTGCTACACGCCAACCACTTCATTCGCTTTTCGTGCTTCGCCACGGACGCACGTATACAGTCTCAAAGTGAGACTTCGTTAGAATTATATTTTTACAGTGAAAATTAAATTATAGTTAAGCATTTACTTCGTGAAGAAAGAAAAAAGTTTTCAAGACGGAAGAGGACAAGAAGAAGAAGTCAAGACGGAGGAACACTTTTAAATGCCGTTTACTTGGTTAAACAGCATAATTGTCTGCTATTTATCTGATGCGAACTTACCATACTGGGTATTTTCTGTCAGTTTTTTATTTATCTGATGCGAACTTACCATACTGGGTACTTTCTGTCAGTTTATTTATTTGTCTGATGCGAATTTACCATACTGGGTACTTTCTGTCAAAGCATTGTGTTTAAGACACAATTAAATATCTATTGCACTCGAGATAGTTATACTGGACTATTTCACCGCATAGATACGTCAAACAACGCTACTGCAGCAACTCAAAGTGCCGTTGACGACGCGACATTATAAAAAAGCAGACTACCCTCAAAGGTTGCCACGTTGTTGGAACCACTGCCGAGCAACAATCGGGTGATTCCGTCGTCCGCTGAATCGTCACCATCCACCTTCCAGGCAGGCGGCCGCTGTGCTGGAGCTGCAAGAGCAGCCCTGACAACAGCGTTGCTCATCAGGTATGAATTTTGACATCATGATATCCTTGGTGTTGAGTTAATCTCAACGGTATTATAGTGTACCATCGGTACTAAGATAAATTTATAGTTTACAAAACTGACAGAGTTAGCTATAAAGGCTAAAACTTAATAACTTAATGGAACCAGATATTGAGTTATACAGCAAATAGCTCATACCTGATACTTCACAAACCTATTATGTGAAATAGCTTAGCTGCTGAAATAGCTAGCTGCTGGCATGCTGATAGAAATTTCAACTAAAAAAGGAATAACAGAATCCTTACATTTTATTATCTATAAATGAATCATAATTGCAATGCAATTATCCTACTAATATTATAAATGTGAAAGTTTGTGGGTTTGGATGTTTTTTCCTCAATCACGCCAAAAACTACTGAACGGATTTGGTTGAAATTTGGCACACATATGGTAAGTAGCCTAGATTAAAACATAGTAGAATGCTTTTAATCCTGATATTCCCACGGGAACGGGAACCACACGGGTGAAAACCCGGGTGGCCGCTAGTAAATCATAAATGCAATTTATGTTTGTTGGAATACAGTAAAAAATTTAATCATTTGCCTTAACTAGGAAACCTTGTATTTCAGGCGGGTAGACCTAACATGTTGAACTTGTTAATTACTAACTATTAAGTATGTTTTTTTCTAAGCTATGGCCTTGTACAAATCATCTCTATTACTTGTCAAATTTAATTTGTGTGAGTGTGTACAAAATAATGTTTCTGATGT
Organism: Agriphila geniculea; assembly: GCA_943789525.1. Lineage (NCBI taxonomy): Eukaryota > Metazoa > Arthropoda > Insecta > Lepidoptera > Crambidae > Agriphila > Agriphila geniculea. Next base: position 11,053,037 of record OX038895.1, read on the forward strand.
GGGAAAATTATTAGCTACAAGTGTCAGTGAAGTTTTAGGCAGCTTTCCAATATAAAACTATATACACCTTTTTGTGACAGTATTTCGAATTTTTTACATAACGTGGGGCATTACGACGTTCAATTATACCGTACACGATCAACTCTAGTGAAGCTGAGGCTGCTCACTTAAAAAAAATATATATGTTTAGTTTGTAAGGTATATATCTATGGGCCATTGTTGCCTGAATATAAATAAATGAATGAAAAATTAATAAAATGCCACCGACAGTTCAGTCAAATATGAATGATGCATTGGCCACAGGCCTGATGTGAACGATATCCATCAACAAATTTTTATTACAAAACTACCACCGCCGGCTATAAAGTTTTTTAAATAGCATGATTTCCCTGTTATTGGACAATATTTACTATTTATAAGGGTCTCAGAACACTTTTTAAAGAAATGAAGTTCATCTTTTTATATACAATGCTTTTTTTTTATATACAGCTACCGTCGCAACTTTCCATTATATTACAGATGTATTAGCAATTATAATCTTTACAAGACAAACGTTCACAAATCTGCAGAAATCACTTAGTTGAATGTCATCGATACTTACACAGAATTCCGCGTAAGTCTAATTAGAGACGACATATTATTTTCTTTTGAGCCTTTCAACAACGGGGTGGACTAGGAGACACTAGTGGTCACATCAGGAATCACAAATTGCAAAATATTTGAATATCAATTATCTAGAACATGCAGTTCAATATGCTTTCATTGCAATTTTTCTTATTGTATTCAGTGCGGGGTGTTAAGTATTCTAGATATTATTATTCTGATGCTAAATAGAAATTATTCAATTCATAAATTCATTAACTAATCACCAGTTTTGGTTTTTATTTTCCAGATTGAGATTGAGTAAATTCAAATGCAATGCAAGTCGAATTAAGCAGTGGAGATAAAATGCAGTAGATTTTCTTTTTCTCTATTTCTAGCATTTAATTTCAAAAATATTTATTTTCTAATTTGAGATTATAGCATTCACAATGATATTTTGGTTTAGTATTGTACAAAGACTATTCTGACACTAAGATACCTATTATTTTAATTCTTTTCCACCAGTTTTTTAAACGAAGGTGTAACGAGTGTGCCATCATAATCATCACAATCTTGAGCCTCGGTTTGGCACCTCTTATTCACATGTAAGGTACTTTTTCGTATATCTTATTCTAATATAAAGTATTAACTTTTAATTTCAGGGATGGAAATTAATCGCACAAATAAATTGGTTTTCATAACATTATCAAGGTGGTATTATTTTACAGGTATTTTATTTATGTTATTATTGAAGCTGCTGTCTGTTAATACTATCAGGAAGTACAGAGTTTGGTAACAGAAACGGTTCGATTATTTAACAAATACTAATATAGACATAATAAACATTTTTTTTACAGATGTGTATAACACAATTATCAGTATTACATAATACTGCGTTCATTATTGAATGAACAAAATTGAGCTAATCTCAAGGTTTGGTAAAGAATTTAACTAAGTACGCCTTTGCGTAGACTTCATTGTACAAATACAATGGATATCTTAGATTACTTAAGACATTTTATTACATATTTTCCAATTTTATTCATTTTTCATCATTTTTATCTAAAAAGTTTAACTTTGATTACCTTGCCTATTGCACAAATAGTGCAAACAATACAAAAAAAAACAAGAATGGATCATACATATTTATATTAAATAAAAAGTTCATAATCACTTCTTATTTAGAAAGAAATTAAATTCTATATGAAATGTAAGTAATAGATTGCTGAAATGAAACATTTAATGAAATGAAGTAGACTTGTGTTGTGTCCAACCAGTTTTAGTACTCGACGTATGCCGATACCTTTATAGCCCTAACAAAAAATGTTACTATAGATGTTCCAGGTAACACGGCGAAATGGTCAATGACTCCGCTATATTTACAAAATATTAAAACATATTATCACCGATAATCAAACTTAGTTTTCCAAACCAACCTTGTATATTTATATGTATATATGTGCGTGTATATTTATATATTGTACCAGCCATCTATAGGTACCGTTTTTAGTATATGTAATCATGTAAAACGTTCAGAATGATGTTAAATGGTATTCTTTTCTTTTTAAAAAGACTAATACGCAAGAAATGATATTTCCATTTTCTTATTATAATGCTTTTAACATCTACATGTGTTAATATACTAATATCGAGGACGAATCTGAAGTATAATTAATGATTAAACGAACTTACCTGTAAGTGAAGTTCTATCATAATTATACGAAGGATTCGTCCGAAGATATTAGTATAGAATCCCACCCTCCCTACTCATTATTGTAAATTACAATAACTGTTTACCCACTGAAGAAAATGAGGAAATATCATAGGATTTGGACTTTAAACTAAATGAAGTGGTTGGCGTGTAGCAGTGACAGGGCGAACTTGGACCGGAAATGTCAAAATATCTGTCAATTTTAAGTCAAAAACCTTCTCTTTTTAGGTTTTTTAGGTTATTGCTTTAAAATAACGTGCTAAGTGGTGATACATGCAAGCGGTACTACATGTGTTAATATACTAATATCTTCGGACGAATCCTTCGTATAAGTATGATAGAACTTCACTTACAGGTAAGTTCGTTTAATCATTAATTAATAACAATAACAGGTAGACAGTTGAAATTTTCACAGATGATGTATTTTTGTTGCTGCTATAACAAAAAATACTAAAAACAGAATAAAATTCATATTTAAGGGGGGCTCCCATACAACAAACGTATTTTTTTTTTCCGTTTTTTGGTACGGAACCCTTCGTGCGCGAGTACGACTCGCACTTGGCCGGTTTTTTTTATTCTGAAAAGTGGTCCGTGACTGCAAAAAGTTTAAGAAACACCGTTTTAGTGTTCTAATTGGTCATCGCGCGACATATAAAAACGTGTCATCGGACGATGAAAACGCATCGTTTGCTCGTACGATTGAAGCCAATTAAGACGGCGTCTACGACTTGTTCGAGTAACTTTATTATGTTTTTGGAAAACTGAAAGCTAGATTTAGCCGTGCGTGTGCGAACGCACCAATAAGTGCCTAGATTGGAGTCTTAATATATCCAGGTTACTTATGGTGACCGCACTGTTAGTAGCCCCATTGGTAGAAGGCAAAAAAATGAAGAATATGGCTATCCCTGAACCGAAGATCCTTCGGTAGGATTGATGTTTGTGTTCCTAAGATGGGTTTATGAAGTGGAGCCACCTGGATTTTTCAAGCAGGTGGGGGGAGGGGGGAATTCTGCCTTAACGAAGTCCGAGGTTAATAACTGCCTAAGTTTAGATATTAAGCCAAGTTTGGTACTTATCATTTTCGGATAAATCAATAACGTAAAATTCATATCTCGTATAAAAAATGCAATTTATTAAGAATTTTCTTAAAAATTACACAATAACCAATATTTTCAACAACATTTTTTTAAATTTAAGTCACCGTAAATATTAAACTGATGTTCTTATTTGCTAACAAAAAATAAGTTAACAAAGCTTATAGAATGAAGACTTGAAAAAGTATAACTTACAAATTTCATTATCAACAATAAATAACGAAAAAAAAATTTAGTGTCGCGTGCCGTCAATTTTTTTTACACCTATGGAAATATTTTATTTTTTATTAGAACAATATGGGTATCAAATGAAAGGTAATAAATAGCCAATTCCAAATATATATACATATGTTAGGCTTAAAGACCGATTTCGGTCTGAAAATCTTCGGTTTCGGTTTGAGCCTAACATATACATTATAACACTTTTTTGTAACTGTTTTGAAAGAAACTTTAAAAGTATAACGCAGAAATAAAAAATATAAGTAAATTATTAGAGAAACAAAAAATGCCAATCACTATCGACAAAAAAAAAGGTAAAAATCACAAGCGCGCATGTAACTACGATTTTTTCATTCATTTTCATGACGACCTCCGTGGTCGAGTGGTTCGCACGCCGGTTTTCAAGGCGTCACCATCTCTTGTGGTCCCGGGTTCGATCCCCGGCTGGGTCAATGTAGAAAATGAACTTTTCAATATTGTCTCAGGTCTGGGTGTGTGTCATACCACCGTTGTTTCTGATTTCCATAATACAAGTGCTATAGCTACTTACTTTGGGATTGGAGCAATGTATGTGATGTTGTCAAATATTTATTTATTTATTTATTTATTATTTATTTCAGATGTTGTTAGGTACCTTGACAGTAGTTTTACCCAAGTTTTAACCCTTGGAAACCCTGTACTGCCGGAAAAACTTGGCACTTCTTTCAAATTTTTCGAAAAAACTACCTTAAGGAAGCGTTTTTCATGTATCTACACTTACTCTATACTTTTATAAAGCTAACTAAATTTGCTACAATTCGAGTCTATTACAAACAAAGGGGTCTTAAAAATTTGAAGTGGGGCTACTAGGGCATGTGGGATATCATATGAAAGAGCGCCGTTTGCATGTTTTCAATCATTTTTTTCTTTTTGTTTTAGGCCACATAGTATTCGACTTATGATTAAAAATTAAAAAAAAAATACCATTCCCCCCTTATCTCCGAAGTTCGCAAAGAGAAAAATCTGAAATAATTCTATGTGATAGCAGTTTATATAAAGATAACAGAAAAAATAAAACGATGTCTCAATATATCTCACTTTTTTAGAAATTATCAAATTTCTAAAAATGTTAACATTAGTTCCACTATCGATCAAGAGATGGCACTTACCTAATACTGCAATAATTATTTTATTATGTTACTTTGCAGTGTGGTTTGATGGTGCAATTATGATGGTACGGAACCCTCGGTGCGCGAGTCCGGCTCGCTCTTGACCGGTTTTATTTCTTTAATTAAGCGAGTATTTTATTTTTGTTTTTTTTAATAGTTTGACAATTGTATAGTACAAATATGAATCCAAAAATGAATTCGACACCCTAAATTCATACGAATATGATATCAAACTGGGCATAGCAGCTAAACTAACACATCTATAGAGATTGGGCTAAAAGCCAAAACTTCAAAAAAATTACAGGTTTTCTGTCAAAAACTGCAAAAATAGACAAAAATAGGATTAACGAAGTTTTTACTTTTCAATATACGAGGTGTTTTTTTAACCACTCTCCAAATTTTAAGGATGAGTTCAGTCCATGAAACTGAACAACTTTCTCTAAGAAACATAGGGTCAAATATGTAAAAAAAATGACTTTTCATACAAATCAAAGAGATCACGTGATCAGCTTAGTAAGGGATGACCAAAATTTTTTGGCGTACTTCGAAACATGTTTCATGGAGAAATTTGTTCAGGTTCATGGACTGAACACATCCTAAAAATTTGAAGAGTAGTTAAAAATACACTTTGTATATCTAGGCTCTAGCTAGGCACTAATCTAGGCAGGATCTGCAGGTGCGTAGATGGCTTGAGTTGTCGTAATACGCAACTAATAATTTAGAAGAGTGGTTGTCCGTGGAAAAAGTGTAGCAACGTTCTATGACAACGGTCCATAACTGTCGATCTTCATGAAACGTCGAAAACATTTTTGTCAAAGAAACATTAGTCGAAAAGGGGGATTTTTTTACTTAACAGTACTAATGAAATGTTTTAGCTGTCTAGTTAGTATGAGAAGACCAAATTTTTTTGTTGTTTCTTGTCACTCCCTTAAGGGGATTAAAATGACAACAAAATGACGGGTATGATCTGTTGTGATAATGGTGAAACTAAATTATCATTTGCATTTATTTTTAGTAACTACAAAACCTCAAAATTGTAAATGTCGTGGGCTAATCGTTGAGCAGATCACGATACGCCGGCATTTTTTGTTTTGGCTTTTGAAACCCGCCATATCGTTCAAAGCATAACGTTTGCCGATTTGCCCGGCCATGCTTGGGCAAATCGATTCTGTAGGGTGGCCAATTTACAACTGCAACAAGCAAATAAAATGATAACCAGCTGCTGGGATAAATAGTCTGTAGGGTGACCAAAGTATTAGTAAAATGAAAAGAATGTACATTAATTATTTTTTAATTTTGTTTATTATAATTTATTTATTTATTGTTAAGAAACAAATGGTCCCACAAACATCATTAATATCATTAAACATTAAAAATCATCATTATCATCTTAACATTCTCATTATTTCACATTGTGCGTTGATTTTGCGTGACTTGTACAAAAATCATTTAACTGACGCTCGGAAAGCACTTTTATCTTGAACTAACTCACTGTTAGTTTTTATTCACAATTTTCGATTTCTTTCACGCACGTTAACACACAGCTGACAGAGCGCAAACAGCATTACAGCGCCACAAGCGTCGCGAAACAGAAGTATTATTACGATGCGCCCAGCCATATCTCGATGTGGCCAAGTACTAGTATGGCAAATCGACGAATAGGTTGCTTTTATCGATCTGCCTATTTTTTTATTGGGCACATCATGAAATTATTGGCCAGATCATGAAATGCCGGCACATCGTGATCTGGCCAGGCAGATCTCGATCGGCCCAGTTCAACGATTAGCCCACGACATATACAACGTGTTACAAAATAACCCCTTATCACATGGGTGTGCTCTATTGGCGAATATGGTAGATAGAGACCATAGAGACCATCAAAATGAACAACTTTTACTATGAGACCGGCTCTGAAATCGCAAAAAATCAGCTGTTTCATACATTTTCATATTTTCATTATGTAGTAATTTTTGTATGAAACTGCTGATTTTTTAGTGATTTCAGAGTTGGTCTAGTAATAGTTGTTCAATTTGATTGTGTCTATCTGCAATATTCGGAATTAAGGGTTTCGGAACGGAATCAACCTTCGCCTGTCTGTTAACTATATCAATTTTCTACTTATTTTATAGAAAGAGAGAAAAGTGCTTTGATCTTATTTTAGTAGTATAGAAAAATGATGTCAAAATAAATAGGGTCATCAGATATGGACGTGTATCGCCCGCAGGAAAATGTCTCTTCCATAATGTTATTTGTGACAAGGGTCCTTTTAGATGGCATATAATTTGTGCAATCAAAGTTTGCAATTCTCAAAATCTGACATGTTCAATAAACTCTATCCATTAGCAATTGTTAAGTTTAATTAAATTTCATTGAAACAATTTGGTTTCCAATTCATAATATTATAAAGCTTTGGTATAATAAAATTGTGATTGTTTTTTTTTGTTTTATATTTTATTCTGTTTTTTGTTTGTGTATGACATATTGTAATTTAAAGTAGTTCGTTGTAATAATATAAAGAAGGAATCATTTTAATAATTAGGTAACATAAATTTGCATGGTACTATTGTTGGCTGAATTGGAGAAGATATTGAAATAATAGTAGATTATACAACAAGTGAAAAAAGAGGGAATTTAGTTCGAGGGACTAAGTTGGATCCCGAGAGCAGCGAAGGATTCTAGAGTTGAATAAAATAAAATAAAAATAAAATAAAAAGGACCGAGATGAGATTTTTTTTTCACGAGTTGTGTAACTCTACTTTTACCATTGACTGCGAGAAAACAAATAGCAGTACTTACACCTATAGTAGGTATTTATAGGTTAACAGATTTTGATATTTAGGTAGGAAATCGATAATATTTAAAACATTAGAAAAATTAAATAGTGAAATTAGAAATTTTGAAATTTTCTAATAAACTGTACGCGCGCAAGCTCTTAGAAGTGTATATGAAATTAGAAGTTTTCCATAATTTCCATTACATAAAACAACCACGATAAGTGGGAGGTTACATGATCAGTCAGTCTGGCATCAGTCCATGCCATCAATCTGTAGACTTTAAATTTTTTTAACCTGAGACCTTATGATCGTACCCTGAAAAAAAGGACTGATGCCACAGACTGAACATCTAATCTCCCTATAATAGATAGAAAAGAACCCAAAGCTAAGACACGAAAAAGAACCTATAGATATAAAGAACCCAAAGCTAAGACACTAAAAAGAACCTAACTAAAATAGGCGAGATATTTTTTTTTTATTTATGGCTTTATCTCTGAAATAGCTCCATACTTTCAGGACGTTTTATTTTTTTTTGTACATAATTCATACATGGAAATAGTACTATAAACCGGAATGAGCGCTTCGCCCCAAAACGAGCCGACAGAGAGGTAAAGTAGATGTATGTGTCCTTTTCTTCATTAGGGTGACCAAACCGTATGGTTGGCCGGAGACATACATAATACTTTAAACTGTTTAATATAAACTTAAATACCTAGGTAGTTCTTTATTTATAATTAACACTTTTTACCGCGTTTTTATTAGGTTGCATGCTCTTTTGTTTGTTTGAGCACAAATTTTGCAAACGATTTTATACCAAATTCCCGATGAGCTAGGGACTTGAAACTTTGAACACAGGTCAGAAATGGAAGGAAATGCAATATTACAGTGTCATTGAGGTGATCTGATAATGGAGCCGGAAGAACGCCACAGGAACTCTATGATGAATGAAACTACACAACCCCATCGTGTTTGGGCTTATTAGAATTGTCTTGACAAGTACTCTGACGGGAGACGAGGTTCAGGGTCGGATGATGAAGTCTGGATTCCATGCCATAGGAACTCAATATTGAAATCATGCAACCCCATCGAGTTTGGGCTCGTTTGAATCGTCTTGACGAGTGCTCTGTTGGGTAATAGTATCCAAGAGTCTGATGATGGAGCCGGAAGAAGGCCACAGGAACTCTGCAATAAAACCTTTCAACCCCATCGAGTTTGGACTCGTTTGAATGGTCTTGACGAGTACTCTGATAGGCGGTGGTATAATTTTAGTTTAGCTCGTTAACTAAAAAAAAGAAAATTAATATTTATTTAAAAAAAATATTTTTTAAGATCAAATTATTTATCACGTTTTTATTAAGTTGCTTTTTTGTTTTTATTTTTTAAATATGGTAATTCATCCAATTAAAATCTAGTGTATTCAATTCAATTTAATTTCAAGTGTAAATAATTACGCAACTTTAAAGTTTATTCCAATTTTTAATAAAAATGCAATGTGCGTGAACTTCGAAAAAACAAATAAATGTTGGAAAAACAAGTAAATGTTGGAAAAACAAGTAAAAGTAGGAAAACGTTGTCTAGTGATCTGTAGTTAAAAAAAGATGGAAACTTTATTGACGTTTGAAATTCGATTGCTTTTTCCCATAATTATACTTGTACATTTACTTTGCTGTTTCATTAAAAACTGTTATTTTGGTAAAGATGTCAATAAGGTCTAAAATACTTGCACCAATTTCTTTACTTGTGAATTTAATAAAATGGGTGCAAGAGATTTACGACGACACAATGTTAAAAATATAAAAAAAAACAAAATGGCGGCCAACTATATTGTTCGTGGGCCGATTTTATAAAACTCGATTTTGTTACTATTTTGATCAAAATTTAACAAAGAAATGTTAAAAATATAAAAAAATATGGCAGCCAACTCTTTTATTTGTGGGCTGATTTCAATGAAACTCGGTTTTTAGTACTAATTTGACAAGAAAATAATAACACAATATGTATTGAAAAAATTAAAAAATTTAAGATGGCAGCCAACTTGTTTGTTTTTGGGCCGATTTCGATGAAACTCGGTTTTTGGTAATATTTTGACAAGAAAATAACAACGCAATTTTTTAAATACTAAAAATCAAAGATGGCGGCCAACTTTTTTGTTTTTTGGGCCGATTTCGATGAAACTCAGTTTTTGGTTATTAATTAGACAAGAAAATAACAACTCAATGTAAACTGAAGGAAAAATCAAAAAAGATGAAATGGCTGCTAATTTGTTTTTGAAATCGGCCCAAGAACAAAAAAGTTGGCCACCATCTTGAATTTTGTAAGTTTTCAACATTGCGTTGTTATTTTCTTGTCAAAATAGTTCCAAAAACCAAGTTTTTATCGAAATCGGCCCAAAAACAAAAAAAATGGCCGCCATCTTGGATTTTTTAAATTTTCAACATTGCGTTGTTATTTTCTTGTCAAAATCGTACCAAAAATCAAGTTTCATCGAAATCGGCCCAAAAACAAAAAAATTGGCCGCCATCTTGGATTTTTTAAATTTTCAACATTGCGTTGTTATTTTCATGTTGAAATAGTACCAAAAACCGAGTTTCATCGAAATAGGCGCACAAACATGAATTTGATTAGTATTATTAATTTTACCGTCTCGCCTGCGACCTCTAGCCATTTCAATAGAACAATTTCGTTTTTTTGGAAATCTGAAATGGTGCAGTATTTATGGTCACACTAGTTTTGTAAAGTAACATTTCCTATAGATTGAAATTCTTAAATTGAAATTCGGCGCCAAGGTCAAAATCGGAGTTGCCAAGATTGACACTTCTATTTATTACCACCTCACCGATGATAGCTGATTAGCATTATTTTAGATATTTAATTAAATCAAAAGAGTAAGTTCTGTTTTATATTACAATTATTATGTGTCATTCTAAATTAATATTTAAATAGTATATATTCGACTTCCCATTCCGAATCCTTAATTTTGATACACTACTTGATTGCTAACGTACATATTTTTAGTCCTACTATCGTGGTATTATTGTTTAGTAATGGCAATTGTGCGAACGAGACACCGACCTCCACCTGGTGTTGTCTCATTCACACAGTAGTGCCTTCAGTCAATGTCGTCGATAGAATTTCAACTCTATGCGCAATGTAATAAAGTTGAATTTCTTTTAAACAATAGGTGAAAATTTTTGTAGAGTACTCACTCCCTATTATAAACCTCCTTGAATTCATATGATCCGCGCTTGTTCCAAATTCAAAATACTTTTATTCATTCGGTGAATAAAAACGCGTTTTATTCACTGTTATCAATGAATAAGACGCACTTTTTTGAGTGGCGATGGTAAAATAGTTATTTGTTATACAAGAGAGCAAAGTCATTTTTTGCTGCGAGTGGTGACTTTTAAATCACGAACTAGCGAAGTAGTCTAGAATTGAATCACGAGCGTAGCGAGTGATTCTAATATAGACTACTGAGCACAGTGAGTGATTTAAAGGCACGAGACATCAAAAAATTTGCTCTCGTGTTAAACATACAACTTTTCACCTCTAACAGCGAGAAAAGGTGTTAGAAATTAAAAAAGCACTTTGCCTCACGCTCGCAGCAAAAGTCGATTTTGCTGCGAGTTTTTGGTAAAAAGCACTTTGCCTCACGCTCGCAGCAAAAGTCAATTTTGCTGCGAGTTTTTACGCGCCAAAAGCACCCTTTTCGTGCTGGAGAGGTGAAAAACAATTTTTAACGGATACTAGCACGGTTTTATTGAAAGTACTTTGGTAATTAGTTGGTATTTGGTTTGATTTTTGGTTTTCCCGACGTTTCGGCAACTTTGCAGCTGCAGTGGTCACGGGGGACTTCATAAAATTAAATTATAAATCAACATAAAACAATTTTTTTTTGTTAAATTTTAATTTCAGAACGTAAAAAAAATTCATCGCTTGAGGGTAGACTCACGGGTAGTTTCAGTCCCCCGTGACCACGGCAGTACGTACTTTACTGTACGTAAAGTACTTTCAATAAAACCGCGCTAGTATCTGTTAAAAATTGTTTTATTTCATGTCTAGTGAGCGCGTAAGCTTGAGAAGTGAATACGGAGGAGATATTGATTAAGATGTGAAAGAAAAACAGATCTAAAAACTACTACCTACATTAATATTAACATGTTATTATTTATTTTAGTACTTATAGCAAAATCATAAGTAGAATTATAAGTAAGTATTGTGTCCAAGTGCTAAGCTAAATGCAACATACACAAATAGGTATTAGGCAATTTCTCAAGACACCTCATTCTCCGATATTCTAATTATTAACTTACACTAACTTGTCAGTTAAACAAAACCTTATAATACGTAATCACGCTAACCTTACTATTTTGTTACAAAGCCGTGCAAGGTCGTATAATGTCAACAAACGTATCTATTCAAATAACGTAAACAATACACATTGTTTCATATATTCAAGATTATTCCGAGGCGTATCCATAACTTGGGTTATTATCGCCCTTGCGTCGAACCGAAATTAAAGGCCACTTTTACACTGTGACGATTACGACACCGACACGACACACGATACCGTCAGCTCGGATGACAACGATACGATATCGGTATATAACACGATCGTAACGAACAGCTTATTATAATTTTTCATCTTAGTCAATTGTCAAAAATATCTGAGAAGATATTTAAATTGAATGTCGAGGTATCTCCTCACATTAATGAAATAACGCTGGCTTGCAGCGTAAGAGTGGGATATGAAATTAGAAGAAATTCGATGATGCCAATACACTAGTGACTCGGTAGCTCAGCGGTCAGAGCATTGGATCGGGCTTCCAAAGGTCGCGGGTTCGATTCCCGTCCGGGAATTGATCTGGTGAGAGTCGTATTTTTTCTAGTATATATTTAGTATAGCTTGTTATAGTATTATTTCAGTTACATATGCTTTTTTTATATTTACGGCGGAAAAAAAAAGTTGTGCCTATTCGTGCGATACTATGTCGTTCGCCAATATCATTGGCATGACAACCATGTCGGCGACAATACCGTTGACGACAACGACACAATATGAAAGCGTTAACCGAAAATTCTGAAACTTTTTTCTAATAATAAGGGAGCTTATTCTTACATAAAAAATATTCAGCCAATTTTTTTCAGCCTTTCCCCATATGAAACTACCAATCCGACGCTATTGTGTCGTTACCGTTATCGGCCAATGTAAAAACAGCCATATCGCCCCCATGTCGAACCCTTCAGCCGATTCTGCAATCTCGCTCCATTGTCTTGGGAGGTTTTCACGCAACCCGTGGTAGACTATTTGATTTCGGTCAATGAAGCGAGACACGGCGATTGAATATTAAATTGGTGTGTTCAGTCAAACAGTCAATTCAACTTCTAATGTGGGATTTACACAGGTGACTAAAGCCGTACGGCGAAAATCGACTGTGGTAATGTCCCTATTCAGCCTATGCTGCAGGTGACTGAACAAACTTATCAGTATCCTTAGCACGAACAGCTATCGAAAATAATAACGCGCGTAAAAACATTCGATACAGTAATTTTGTAGTACAGTGCCATCTACCGCCGAAAAGTGAAATGAGATTTTCCATAGAGAATTACTCTATCGAGTACCTTTTGCGCGTTTTTTTCTCGATAGTTGTTCGTGCTAAGGGTACGGGTGGCCAATGCTGGAACTATGTTACCTAGGTTACGAAATCGACTATATAGACGAAAGCGACACCGTCATATTATGTCATCTGAGATTCAATTTTACAAGTGACTGCTAAGTGACTAAAAGTCGACCGTCACTGGCGATTAAAATCGACCCATGTAAATAGCCCATTAAGCATAATGATTTTGAGAAATTTTGAGTAAATTCAAGATATTAAACATGCTTAACAATATTTTGCAGAATTTTGTATTAAATTGTAATAATTTAATACAAAATTCTGCAAAATATTGTTTAAATATCTTGAATCATTTTTAACTTAAATTAAATTTAACTTAAATTTTAATGTAACTGTTTTTGATTTTATTTGATTTAATTTAATATTATTCTATGTTTTTTTTAATAACATGACGTATGCAATAGTATGCAATTAACCCCTTCAAGCCAGACAAAAATGAGACACTATAGATTTTTCATTGTAGTCCTATTAATATTATAAATGTGAAAGTTTGTGGTTTTGAATGTGTAGATGTTTGTTCCTGAATCACACAAAAACGGCTGAACAGATTTGGATGAAATTTGGCACACAGATAGTTTATAGCATGGATAGGATACTTTTTATCCCGGTCATAAGTTCCCTCTTGATTTTCCGAATGTCCATGTGGACGAAGTCGCGGGCGGAAGCTAGTAATAGATAATAATAATAGTTTAGTTTTTGGTTATGAAACGTTCATATAAACTTATTCTTATTCTTCAGGGTCCGTAATAAAAAAATATGATTTAGGAGGTCTCTATTTTTAACTGACTTCAAGAAAAGGACGAGGTCAGTTCATCGAAATGTTTTTTTTTTATATAGAAAACGTAAAGTTGTAGCCACAAAAAAAAACAAATGTAAAGCTTCGTACAGACTGAGGCGAATTCCGCGCGAAATTCGCGAGTGCGACCACGTAACTCAAAGCGATAGCCATAGCCATAGCCATTGTCAAAGAAATTGCTATGGCAATGGCTATGGCTATGGCCATTGCTTTGAGTTACGCGATCAAAATCTGTCAAAATGAGCAACGCGCGCGATTCGCTCGCCTCAGTCTGTACGAAGCTTAAAGCTATTTAAAGAGTTTTCTTTGCTACAAATATTAAATTGCGTATAAACCTCACAGAATACAACTATCAGAAAAACAGAAAATCACCAAAAGCGCTTGCGTAGGTTCATCTTTTTGGCGGAAACGTATTAAATCATTGAACGCATCAAAATACACTTTAATTACTGTTAAGTTGCTTAAGGCACCGTTATGCGAAATCATTTGTCTCTGTCTTTTTCTTTACGTGTAAAGCGTATGGAAAATAACCTCACTTCTGCATTTTTTCGATGTTTTTCGTTGTTTTTTCATCATTATCTTTAGCACAATTATCTTTCTTGAAAAAAAGTTATTGGAGCAACTGGACAGTACGTTAAAATGTGTTTTGATGTAGAATTCAATATGTTAACGCTATTATTTACGCCAAAAATATGGCCCGCGACAAGCGCTTTTGATGATATTCTGATTTTTTTTTTTACAATCATCTGTGAGGTTTATACGCAATTTAATGTTTGTAGCAACTAGATAAACTGTTTAGCTTATCGTATGATTTTTTTGGTGGCTACAAGTTCACGTTTTCTATATAAAGATATGGCCCTCGCAAACCATGTTTTCCTATTACCGCCCCTTAAATTACTGTTATTCAATAAAGATAAAATTGTGATAATAATAATGATGAAAAAACGAAAAACATCGAAAAAGTGCAGAAGTGTGGTTATTTTCCTTACTCTTTACATATAAAAAAAGACAGAGACAAATATTCCAGCGTAACCGAGCCTTGAGGCATTGAATAAGTAATATGTAGTAGGTATTAAATAAGAATTCTCTACAAGAAGTGAGCCTCATACCATTACATTAGATTCATACTCATGGCATGACAGACATTATTTCATGACATGATTGAAATGCCGTTCTTTTATTTCGAGTACAATAGATATTCAGTCAGCGGTAAGTATGTCATAAATCGGGACTTATTGAATACTTTCGGTCGGTTAGCCTTTGGAATATTAAAATTGGTTTGAGTAAAATGAACTACAGATTTCTTTTCTAATTAGGGGTCATTGGTAGCAATTAATAATGCTTCAATTCCATAAAGAAGATTAAGTACCAAACACTGCTATCTCTATTTTTTGGATTTTTTGATTATAGTATAGTTCGACTTGTCTGGAGACACTTCACACTTTAGCAAAAACATATAATTCGAATTACTGCTAATTGAAAAGATAAGTAACCAATAGCTGCTAAATTAAAAGTTGAAAAAAATGCTGAACAGTTCTGGTAATACCTACTAACCAACTACATCTTAATTTGCGTAAAATATTTTCTGGCATTATCTGCTAACTACATTTTACTGATCTACTCAATTACACACATCAACTTTGTCAAGGGATACAGGTGTTATTTTCATACAAACGAGGTAACTTCGAAGCCTTGGTTTCTTGTCAGGGATGTACTGTGCTGTGATCTGACGATGGCTATCCGGGGAGTGAACGGAGGAAATTCAGATCGCTATACACACCCAACTGAGATCAGATGCCCCCCTACTCAAATAGCCACTTTTCTATTCGTTTGAACGCTACGCTTACTTTTAAAGCTTAAATATAAGCAATAGACGATTAAATCACATGTCGCAAACTTACATTAATCACAGACTTTGATATGTTTTATGGAATCAACAAGCTTACGGCACGTAAATTTATAGTATACTGCTTATTTTAAAGCTTTAAAAGTAAGCGTAGCGTTCAAACTTATAGAAAAGTGGCCATTTGAGTAGGGGGGTTGACCAGTATTCTACAAGATTAAAGTACATGCTTAAACAAAGCGTGAAAATAGCATGAAAATCCTGAAAGTGAGAACTCTGACCCATTAATCTTTTAGAATGCTGATCAGATCAGTTGGGTGTGTATAGCGATCTGAATCTCCTCCATTCACTCCTTGGATAGCCATCATCAGATCACAGCACGGTACATCCCTGGCAGTAAACCAAGGCTTCAAAGTTTGTATGAAAATAACACCTGTAACCCTAGACGAAGTTGATGAGTATACAGGGTGGAATTTCTTAATGCCACTTGGAGGGAAAGTACTCTAAACAATGGAGATAGCTAATTTCACTCAAAGGAAACATTCCTTTATTTTTAAAAAGAAACAAAACTGCATTCAAAGTTTTTTTAAAAATTCGCTTCCCACACACCCAGGAATCGAACCGGCTAAATTTCGAAAAAACAATACCCCGTACTTTTATGATATCAATCGTTAGGGTCAAACATAATGATCAAATCCCTCTAACATGGTATATTAAATGAAAGGAAAACCATGAAAGACAAGATAAAGCACTTCTACTTAAGGCTCAATTATGTTAGTTAGTTCACAATAAATTATCTATGTAGAACTATTTCGATAAGATGTTCATAATGCAGACTATTACGCATCCATTGCATGCAAATGAGTTCCTTAAAATAATAAATTTATGTATCCAGCAACATGGGGCCAATTTCGAACAACTAATTAGTTAAGCTTTTTTCTCGTTCAATTAAAATAAGTTTAGATTTAATGATTTTCCTTTCATTTAATTTACCATGTTTGTTAGAGAGATTTGAACCTTATGTTTGACCCTAACGATTGATAACATAAAAGCACAGGGTGTTGTTTTTTCGAATTTTAGCTGGATCGATTTCTGGGTGTGGGAAGCATATGTTTCAACATTTTTGAATGTAGTTTGTTTTGTTTTCAAAAATAAAGGAATGTTTCCTTTGAAAGAAATTTGCTATCTCTATTATTTAGAGTACTTTCCCTCCAGGTGGCATTAAAAAATTCCACCCTGTATAATTTTATTGCAATATTAAGGATGTGGTTGATTTGTTCTTATTTTTATGTACTTTAAAGTTTAAAAAAATAACGTTTTCTTTGATTTAAATTTGTTTTGTACTAGAGTATGGTGACCAGCTAAAATTCGAAAAAACAACACCCTGTGCTTTTATGTTATCAATCGTTAGGGTCAAACATAAGGTTCACAGGGTGTTGTTTTTTCGAATTTTAGCTGGTTCGATTTCTGAGTGTGGGAAGCATATGTTTAAACATTTTTGAATGTAGTTTGTTTTGTTTTCAAAAATAAAGGAATGTTTCCTTTGAAAGAAATTTGCTATCTCTATTATTTAGAGTACTTTCCCTCCAGGTGGCATTAAAAAATTCCACCCTGTATAATTTTATTGCAATATTAAGTATGTGGTTGATTTGTTCTTATTTTTTTGTACTTTAAAGTTTAAAAAATTAACATTTTCTTTGATTTAAATTTGTTTTGTACTAGAGTATGGTGAACGAAAGATGAGACTCGGTTCTAAAAACTAATTTTGCGCCTTATTTAAAGGTTCATTTTCCAATAACTTAACCTCTTAACGTTAATTTAACAGGGAAAGTAGCGCCACTATTTCAATCTCATCTTTCATTGACCAAACTCTAACATCCGATAACTATCCTATTATTATTTTGTTTATACCCTAATGCAAAACAACAACTGCTATCTGCCGAAAATACTGTAATCCGTAATTTTAAATAAATTATATCGCTACCCCAAGTATAGTTTGCCATTAAACAAGAAAAAAACACTAACGTTGTTATAATATCTCAATCTCTTTTTGCTCTCCTGTAAAGTTGGCGTTAGGTACATAGCAGTGTTTGGTACTTAATCGTCGATGCATTGTCGTGAAAATCAGAAACAACGATGGTACCATTATTAGATATTAGTTGAAAGTTATTTACTCTCACATTTACCTATCTGAATGTAGTAGATATATTTAATTTTAACCTACCTACCCATTGTGTGCAAACTTTTGTTAATTATTGTGATGGAAAATGACCTCACTTTAAACGTGGAGCTCATTTTTCAATGTTGACGACTCTGTATAAAATATACAGGGAGAAAAAAGCAGCCCTTGACGAGTTTCTTGCCAGTTCTTCTCGTTACAAGGTCTCCCGCTTAGGGTTTGCGAACCGATGGCGTAGCTTCTATGACATTCACAAGTGCTTGTAACAGCCTAGACTGAATAAATTATTTTTGAATTTTGAATTAGTCGTCGATGCATTGTCGTGAAAATCAGAAACAACGATGGTACCATTAACACCGAAACTTAAACCAAATTGAAAAGTTTGTTTTCTAAATTGACCCGATCGGGTAAAACCGGTGAATATGCTAGTCGACCACGTAGATCGTCATAGGTTTGTATACTTACAAATGTTATAAAAAAATGATAAGGTAGTTGTATGACCGTAAGTGGCGCCGCGGTAGATTTTATTAAATATTGTAATTCTAATACACAATAAAAAAAATACGTGGAATTTTTAAATTTTAGGGCCAAATAGTCTAGTATTTTTAAACGGTATAATTACATTCGCTCGTACTCACTGCTAGAAGTAGATAGCAATTGGCCGTTTTTGACACATTTGCTATATACTTCTACGAATGACTACGAATATCTTCTGAATATACTAGACCATGGGCCCTAAAATTCCATCTAAGTTTTATTAAAATAATTTTCTATTAATAAATTTTTAAATAAAATCTCTGAGGGCGTACTTTCGTCGGTATAACCACCTTTACACATGCTGTTGAAAATGAAAAAAGTATTAAAAAAGTAACGACACTTTTGTCATGTACTGAAAGTACTGACGAAGTCTAAAAGAGAATTAAATTCAGGCCAAAATAAATTCGAAGTTTACTGAAGCCAAAAGATAATCCAGCTCCGTAACGTGTGTGCCCAGTTACAGAAGAACTTTTCAGTATATGGGGAGATATAAAATGGCGATGTAAGCTGTAGATCTTTTTAAGTTGGTTGTCTGAACAAAAATGGGCGCAAATTCATTACATTTTCCGTTGTCAAAGTGATTGTGTGGTACTCCAATGTATCGGAATATGTGGAAATGGGGAATTTCGTTTTATGTGTTTTAATACTTTTTAGTAATTTAAAGCTGATGAATCACAAAAAATGCTCCTGTAATATTTACATGGGCGACTTAAGCCGCACAACTTTCGCCGCACGGCGAAAATCGACCGTGTAAATGGAAATTCGGCCTAGGCCGCAGGTGACTTGACAAAATTATCACCGGTGGCCAAAACTGGAACTACTTATTACATATTGTTACCTAGGTTACGCCATCAACTACATAGACGACAGCGACGCCATCACCTGCGATTCAATTTTGGAAGCGACTTGCTAGGTGACTAAAGTCGACCGTCAAGGCTGGTTTACATTATCTTAGTATTTAGTAGAGTGCTTAGTAGCGTGCGAGTAGATTCGAATGCGAGTGCTTTAGTAGTTTTGGTGCCTTTCCAGTGACCGTTTACACGCTTCCAGTAGAGTGTCGTTTCGCCATACCTAATACCTATTATTTAATTCAATTACACGTCACGCGTTCACCGGCAAATGCACTCTACTAAAGACGCTACTAAAATGTCGATTTACATGCTTCCAGTGCGAGTGCAAGTAAAATATCGCGCGGGGGGTGAGCGGGCGCGCAGGGGGTGCTACTGGAAAGCGAGTAGAAAGGCTACTCTACGTTACTCTCTTTAGTCATAAGACGACCGTTTACATGTTTCCACTAAAGCACTCTCCTAAAGCACTCTACTAAAGACTAAGATAATGTAAACCAGCCTTCACAGGTGACTAAAAGTACTGACTAAAATTAACCCATGTAAATAGCCCATTAAACTCGACTAGCGGACGTACAATTTGAATTAAGCTAATAAATTTAATAGAAAAAATACTAGAAAAAATCGACTCACCCGTAGCAGCTCAGACGGACGGACTGCTACGGGTGAGTCGATTTTTTCTATTAAATTTATTATCTTAATATAAAAATAGCATTGTGAATGCCTATATCTAAAATTTCAAAATACAATTTGTATTTGACCGAGCGAGCACAAAGCGCCTCCGTTTCAATTTGGGCAAAAATGCTTTCGTAAGTCCGGCTGTCCATCTGTTAGTTCTCCTCTGCAGGTCGCGTTTCTCAACCAATTCTCGTGAAATGTTGTGAGCAGGTAGTTTAGTTAATTTATACAGGGTCACTGGAAATATGACGTATTCCTGCTAAGGGGTTATAGATGAGGTCAAAACAAATATTTTTTGTTACTTAACTTTTTCTCAAAAAGTTAGTAGTTTTTGAGTTAATTGAAATTAAGTATTTTTTTACCAAAAGTACGTTTTCAGATACAAATATTTAAAATAAAAGATAACTACTCATTCGATTCCGGATTTTTTATTACTTTGGGATAGAAAACACTCTAAGTGTTGATAATGAATAAAAAAAAATTACAAAAAGTACAGGTGTTTATAAAAACTTCAATCCTTAAATGCATTTTTTATTTTTATTTTTTCAGCGTTTTTAGAAACGGCAGCAAATATCTTTAAAAAATTCCTAGTAACTAAGCGTGCATAATATTTTAAAAACATCACCATCTATTCAGCTTTCAGTTGAGGTATAAAACTAAATAATAACTTAAATAAAAAATGAGAAATTAAGACTTAAGTAAATGGCAGTCCCATTTCATGTAGCAAAAATTTCTTACTTCGAGCGCTTCGGAGGTGGCCGTATTATCTTACTTATATCATAAATGTGAAAATTTGCTTGTTTGGATGATTGTTAATCAATCATGCAAAACGGCTGAACGAATTTGGATGAAATACGGCACACAGATAGTTTAAAATCCGGATTAAAGCAAAGGAGGATACTATTATCTTGGTTAAAGGTTCCGAAGGGATTTTCTCGAATGTAAATGCGGATGAAGTCTCGGGCGGAAGCTAGTTTGTCATAAATGGTCGTGCTTACTAAAAATACTTTCGCCAGAATGAGTTGCACGACAGGATTTTTTTCCGCCGATGAGTCAAAATTTTTTACAGACGGCATCAAAAATAACCATGCATATCAGCCATTTTAAATGCCTTTATGCCAGGCCTTCCTTTTGGCTTGTGGATATTATGTTGAACCCACCACGTGGGTCCAATGCAGATTGGTCGGTGTAAACTCAATGTACCTTACATTGAGCCGTTGGTCCTGGATACATTTACAGTTAAATCCACATTGGGCCCACGTGGTGGGTTATGGCCCGTCCACTCTATACATCCACAAGCCAAAAGGAAGGCCTGTTCCCCAGCAGCTTAGCATTAAAAATTGCTGATAATTAATGCATGGTTATTTTTGATGCCGTCTGTAAAAGTTTTGACTCATCGGCGGAAAATAATCCTGTCCCGAAACTCACTCGGACGAAAGTATTTTTAGTAAGCACGACCATTACTGGCAAACTAGCTTCCGCCCGCGACTTCATCCGCATTTACATTCGAGAAAATCCCTTCGGAACCTTTAACCAAGATAATAGTATCCTCCTTTGCTTTAATCCGGATTTTAAACTATCTGTGTGCCATATTTCATCCAAATTCGTTCAGCCGTTTTGCATGATTGATTAACAATCATCCAAACAAGCAAATTTTCACATTTATGATATAAGTAAGATAATACGGCCACCTCCGAAGCGCTCGAAGTAAGAAATTTTTGCTACATGAAATGGGACTGCCGTTTACTTAAGTCTTAATTTCTCATTTTTTATTTAAGTTATTATTTAGTTTTATACCTCAACTAAAAGCTGAATAGATGGTGATGTTTTCAAAATATTATGCACGCTTAGTTACTAGGATTTTTTTAAAGATATTTGCTGCCGTTTCTAAAAACGCTGAAAAAATAAAAATAAAAAATGCATTTAAGGATTGAAGTTTTTATAAAAACACCTATACTTTTTGTAAATTTTTTTATTCGTTATCAACACTTAGATTGTTTTCTATCCCAAAGTAATAAAAAATCCGGAATCGAATGAGTAGTTATCTTTTATTTTAAATTTTTGTGTCTGAAAACGTACTTTTGGTAAAAAAATACTTAATTTCAATTAACTCAAAAACTACTAACTTTTTGAGAAAAAGTTATCTAACAAAAAATATTTGTTTTGACCTCATCTATAACCCCTTAGCAGGAATACGTCATATTTCCAGTGACCCTGTAGATTCAATTTTTCGAAATTTTTCAAATCACATTATAGCCATTTTGAAATTTTTTCAAAAATGACACAGTTGAATCACTATAGTGTTCGTAAGTTACTGATATATATGTCGCAGGCGTATTGTATATTTAGCCGTGTTACATAGCAACTAGCTGTTTCAGAAAACGGCGCCGTATTGTAATGCGGCGGATTAAAGATACGCCGTATTCAAAACGGCTGGTCAAAAGCACGCCGCATTGAATAGAGCGCTTTGCGATTTTCAATATGGCTAGCCGTAATGTAATTGGGCGATTCATAAGCCGCTTTTCCGTAAGTTTTTATCAACACTAGCGGCGCTGCCTACTATAACAATAAAAATGGCGTCAAATGCGGATATTGCATCGAAAATAAGTAAGAATATGGATGAATTAAATGAAGAAAACGTGCCAAATGTGTACAGATAATTGTTTTAAGGACATTTTTTTTATGTGCAGTTAAATAGTTTCTACGCAGCTCAATGCGGAAGTGTGAAAAAGCCGTGGATCAAAGAACGAGATTAAAATTGCTAAGGTGGCAATGGTTTCTGGTGTTGTGCGGAATCCTACTCAATATTATTGGTGTAAAAAATACAACGTAATGAGTGTAGTCAGTGAAGATTAAAAAAACATATTTCTGAAGACCCTAATTTTTGGGCAGTGCCCAAAGAACAATATTTTGATACATTACATATAAAAAAAAGTAACATTCAAAAAGGCTTTAAAATTATTTAAACCAATAAAATTGCTTAATATTCTAGTAAGTCTAAAATATTACAATTTTACAAACAAGAACCAAACCGTTTTGTACCGTACCTACTTATTTGATAGAAGTAGTACTTACCCATACATTCATGGAGCTTTGGGAATGACCCATACATTCCTTAAAACTAATAAAAAGAGCACATGTTTCCTACTACTTACTAGGTGCTTTAGAAGTTACCTAAAGCTACCTTTTTTCATAATTATTAAAATTAAATTCATTTTCAATTAAGCACTGTTTCATTTTGTTAGTGTGGTCACTCTACAATAGAACTTTGATTCAAAACGGCTAAACGTGCTCCGCCGTATTGAACAACGTATCAGATTGTCAATCTGGCGTATCGTTGACTCGCCGTATTACAATACGGCGCCGTTTTCTAAAACAGCTAGTTGCTATGTAATACGGCTAAATATACAATACGCCTGCGACATATAGATTAATAATTTACTTTAAATCTTTTAATTGTATAGGTTTGTTTTTATTACGGTGATAATAATATTATGGCTATAATAAAGGTTAGTGGATTGTGCAACGATAAATCGAACTTTTGGTCAATTTGACAGTTCGTAGGAATAAGTGAAAAAGTTTAACAATTTAAGACCTAATCAATCTCGTCCACTTTCACTCTTATTTCGATTAAAATAAGTTTGTTTTTCAGTAGGTAATTTTAATTAATTCGGTCAAGAATGAAACTCATCTCATTATTAACATATTAATCAGGTCTTCTCAAACAACGCGGACCCTAAAGTTTGGGAACAGCTGAGCACATTCATCACTTTGTTACAACTCATTTGTTTGGTATATTCACGTCTAAAAATATATAGGGTAGAACAAAATGGCCGTTAGTCCCCCCCCCCCCCCCCCCGATATCTGCCCCTCTCTCCCATAATCGCATATAATTAGTTACATAGCTACTAGTAGTAAAGTCATATGCAATACAAATGTATTTTTTAGGGTTCCGTACCTCAAAAGGAAAAAACGGAACCCTTATAGGATCACTTTGTTGTCCGTCTGTCTGTCTGTCCGTCCGTCTGTCTGTCAAGACCCTTTATCTCGGAAACGCGTGGAGGTATCGAATTGAAATTTAAACCATATACTAAGGTCTACGGGCCCTTGAAGCTGTAAAAAAATCAAACTTCTAAGTTAACGTAAAAAAAAGATACTGCCGTTTAGGGCGCAAAAAACGCATTTTCGATACTCTCAAAGGAATCAAAATTCATAGGGTACTTCCCGTTGACCTAGAACTATGAAATTTGGCAGGTAATAGCGTCTTATACTACACTTACAGGAATAAATCTGAAAACTGTATATTTGTAATTAAATCATAATAAAATATGGTCATTAAAATACGTAATTATTAATCATCTTGGTGAAACAACGGTATGCGCGGCATTGCGCGGTCATAGTTTAACTTCTAATTACTTTTGGATTAATCGCGCCACTAATTCTTTTAAAAATATCAATATTTATTATTATTAATTATTCAAATCCTTTCAAATATTGTTATAGTTAATTACTTTTAAAAATAAAATTAAAAAGTAATAAATTTGGCTCTAAATATTTTCGCAACATGGCGGTGTGTCACGCTGTATGACAGGGGGTCTTCTTCTTCTTATTTTTGTTTTGGCAATCTACTTTCTTCTTGGAAGTAATTTTTGCCAGTGTCAAGTGTTGAATAGTTCAGTGGTAGATTGTTTCAGTTTATATTAAAATGCGGGTGCATCGCATTCCAATGTTGCTTGGAGCATTTGCCACCAAGTATAATCAAGACAGTTTACTCGGTAAAGTCAGCCGAGGTAGCCACCACTACAATAAAAGTCTCGGCTTCACACAACCAAAGGGTCCTGTTGGAATACACCCATTTTCTCTAATAACATTGCGATAGATAAAACCATTTCACAGAACATTATACAGTGTACTATTGATATACAGCGCCATCTGTTGACAATCAACAGTACTTGTATTTTATACAGGTGCGGTGGGTTTGTAATTATTTTATTTTTTCTCAAAAATTCTTGGAAATTCGAACATTATTTTGACAACCTTCTTCATGCTAAATCAGAGTTTACGGACAGACCTAAACCGCGCCGTCAATATTTGTATGAGAATCCATACTAACATGTTATAATGGATTTTCATACAAAATTGCCGGCGTCTGTCCAGCAATGTTTCTATTAAAACTCATTACACACGTGTAATTCAGAAATGGAGCGAACTTTTCAATTAAACACAAATATAGGTTTCAAATGTCGCCTTGATGAGCGAGCACATTCCAAATTTTTTTTTAATATTCGGTATACTGGTATCACGTGAAAGGCCTTGATGAGCACATTCCAAAAAATTAAAAAAAAAAAAACTGTTTTGGTGCAATATGGGTATCAAATGAAAGGCCTTGATGAGCGCATTCCAAAAAGATAAAAAAAATTAAAAACGAAATAAAATTTTTTTTTCAATACCTATGGGTATCAAATGAAAGTTTTTTGAAATATGCTCATCAAGGAGCATATTCCAAAAAACTAAAAAAAAAATTCAAAAAGAAAGGTAATTTTTTTTTGCAATATGGGTATCAAATGAAAGGCCTTGATGAGCACATTCCAAAAAAACTGAAAAAAAAAAAAAAAAATTTTTTGCAATATGGGTATCAAATGAAAGGCTTTGATGAGCACTTTCCAAAAAACTGAAAAAAAAAAAATGAAAAACTGGAAATAAATGAAAAAAACCGGATTTTTTTTTTCAATATGTGTATCAAATGAAAGGCCTTTATGTGCACATTCCACTTTCCATTTTCTTTTTTCAATTACTGTAAGTATTTTAAAATTAAAATAAAAAGCTTAAAACTTTTAAAACTAAAAAGTTAAAAGTACTACACAAGCCTTGGCCGCAACTAGGCATTGATGGACTAACGTATGTTCTTCAATGCCTGTCTTGAGTGCCGCTGCAGTAATGTACTATTCCATTTCAAACTTCGCCCGTGGTCAATTCTTTGTCGTAATCCCTGGAAGGGTTATTTTCTACGTGGCGACAAAAGATTTCAAATGGTTATCTATATATAGCAGTCTGCTGAACGGATTTTGATGGTATTTTTTTACAGTTTGGTAGCTTGGAGTCCAACTTATAAACTAAGCAATTTTTCACATAATTTCGGTAGGTAGAACCTGGGATAAAGCTTGAACTCTCCGTAGTACAGTTTTCATATAAAAAACTAATAACTACCAACCACTTTTTTTCAAAATATTTCCTTTGTACCGACACAACTTTTCTATAGCTTTATTTTATGTATAGATGTAGGTCTGTACGGAACCCTCGGTGGGCGAGCCCGACTCGCACTTGTCCGGTTTTTTGGTGAAGAACCTACTTTTTCACTAAACAACTTCACAACGTCTAAACTCAAGTCTATTCAAGTCAAAAAAGCCACATAAAAATAAATAGTGGCTCTTTGCTGTAAACCTCACATTTGTGATATTTTAGAACATTGTTAGAGATGTAAGAAAATTTTCTTTTACCGAAAAATTTCGAAAAGCGGAATTGACTAAAGATTAATGTAATTATCGAACCTACTCACAAAATTTCACAAAAATCGTTTGAGAAATGCGATCTGTAGAGGAGAACAGACGGACAGACATACGAAAGCATTTTTGCTCAAGCTGAAACGAATTGTAATGAAAATAAAATACTACTTTTTAGGGTTCCGTACCCAAAGGGTAAAAACGGGACCCTATTACTAAGTCTCCGCTGTCCGTCTGTCTGTCTGTCTGTGTGTCTGTCTGTCTGTCTGTCAGTCTGTCTGTCTGTCTATCTGTCTGTCTGTCGCCAGGCTGTATCTTATGAACCGTGATAGCTAGGCAGCTGAAATTTTCACAGGTGATGTATTTCTGTTGCCGCTTTAACAACAAATACTAAAAACAGAATAAAATAAATATTTACGGGGAGGCTCCCATACAACAGACGTGTTTTTCTGCCGTTTTTTGGTACGGAACCCTTCGTGCGCGAGTCCGACTCGCACTTGGCCGTTTTTTTTAAATTATTCCTTATATTTCACCGTGTAAAAAGGATCCATTTGTACGAGTGTTAATCAAAACTTAACACCTAATGATTTGCTGATTTCTCGTGACATTCATTTCTGAACTTTATTGACAAGTGCTGTGAAATCAATTGGAAGGAAAGATTTAAATAGATTGCACTAACTGTGATTAATTCTACGACTTATTGACAAAATTAGTTACCAACTGTTACTAGATTTAGAAAGATTTGTCTTAATAAAATTGGGATTAGTGCCAATGCAAATGTAATGATTTTTGAAGAGATTAGTTTTAATATGATTATGATAATGAAATGAATTCTTTACTCAATCGACTCTCTCAAGCCCGATTTACACATCCATTAGTAAGTAAGTTCAACTGTTCTTCTACTTAACTACTTAATCGGAAAATAGACAGTTGCGTCCAAACGGTGAATTGACTTCGGTAAGTAAGTAGTAGTAAGCGCTATCGCACACGGGCAACTTTTGTCTCCGCAACTTTTTTGTCTCTCACGTGATTTGTATGAAAAGTTGCAGACGACCGTGTCGCTTCGTGTGCGCGCTTCCATATAAACCCGTGGACTTGATGTGAGAGACAAAACAGTTGCTGGGAGACTAAGTTGCCTGTGTGCGATAGCGCTAAGTAAGTTCATAAGTAGACCACGCGCATCGGATGACGACGACATTGCTACCCTCTTTATAAATAACTAGCGGCCCGCCCCGGCTTCGCACGGGTGCAATGTAGTTACCTACTAATGTAAAACTGTGCTATAATGTGGTGTCAGTGTGAAGTTATTAGATTATACTACAGGTTATCTACATACGACGTACGTAAGGAGTGTTATAATATAATTGACGTGTGTGTGTGTCTGTCTGTCTCCGGCAACCTAGCTCCCAAACTATTATGGATCGATTTTAATGCGGTTTTTATGCATAGGTAGTTTAAGTGAAGCGTACAGACGGCGGGAAGTGACTTTGTTTTATACTACCCATATACTATAGCTTTTGCCCGTGGCTCCGCCCCGGCGTGGGAGTCTGTAATTGTTGTTAGTCTTTCCCTGGAAACCAATAATGGGGATGAAAAGAAGCCTGTGTTAAGTATTCCAGACTATAATCTATCTCTGTGCCAAATTTCGTCTAAATCCGTACACCCGTTCAGGCCTGATTGAGAAACAATATGAACAACATCCAAACATCAAAACTTTATAATTTTAAAATTTTGTTATTATAAAGGTAATAACTGCACCCCGCGGTTTTAGCCGCGCAGCCTGTCGATTCTGTAACCAAACTCGCATCTCACTTCAAACCTCACTTCACTTCGCGTTAATTTAAAATTTATTCATTTATTTTGTGATAAAAAAAATCTTATCATTATCTTATTTGTGATTTAAAATTCCCGTGCAGTAAAGTGAGATTCGAAGTGAGGTTCGAGTTTGGTTACAGAACCAACGCCCTGTTCATGATTCTGTATTAGGTAGGTAGGTACTTGTGTCAAGGAGAGGCCTACCCTAGTATAGACTTATATATTCTACTCTGTAATTAGTTACATGTAAATACCTATACTATGGTTTTGTCTCTTCTTGTCATATTGCTTTTCTTTGCCTATTACCTATTGTAAACGTGTTTCCATTATTCTGCTATTAAATCTTCCTTTTCCCCTTTCAACCACCGTTTCCTTTGCTGTCCTCGACATCCTGGTCCATAAAAAAATTAGCGGTAATTTAACAAAAAAAATATAATTATTTAATACTTACCTTATAGTTAAAAATTCTAATATCTTTGCTTAATAGTTATCTTCTTTATAAATAAAAATCGATGTATGTGTATTTGTTTCCTTTGCACTCCTAAACCATTCATCCACATCCGATTATGATGAAACTTTGGTGAATGTTTGGTGAATTGTTCTGCTTACTACTGAAAAGGTTTCTGACTAAAACGTGACATTGCAACGCATGCCGGGCAAAGATTTATGCCGGGTGCGACTAATGTTGTGCATTATTATCAGGCTCTCCATCGAAACACTTCTCTAAATACCACATTCCTTGTCACGTTATCTGATATTTGCCAGATGTTGCCGTTTTATTTGACTAATATTTCGTAAAGTAGTGAAAATAGGGATAAAATCTTATACAACATTATAAAAATCAAAGCTTGTCTTGAAAATCGGGAAAATTAGAGAATTAACGTCAGCCTGTGCAGTGACAACTGACATTAATTTATTTTTCTTAATCATTCAAATGCACTAAGAAGTTTTGATTCCGATATCGAAGTCAACCACCCAAAATAGCTTTCTACCCCTTTCCAACCCTGTTAAGGGATACATTTCAAAAAAATACGAAACATGTGTTCAATTAATTTTGTAAAAGAATGTCTATGCCAAATTTCAAGTCAATCTGGCCAAGGTATCGCGTTCTCCCATACTAACTTTGCCACCCTGTTTCACCCTCTTAGGGATTGAATTTCGCAAAATCCCGTCTTAGTGAGCACTTAAACCCTAAAAGGGACCCCCATGCAAAATTTGAGACTCCTAGCACTTGTAGTTTCTGAGATTTCGTGATGAGTCAGTGAGTGATTTACGCTTTTATATATATGTATAGATTTCATTTATTTACATTGCGGCCAACCATGGATTGGATGGATGAGTTTTTAGGTTATTTAAAGACGATTTCAAGATATGTCACTCATAATATGGTCTTTTTACATATTTTTAAGTATGTACTTAATGTTTTTTTAGGTGAGCTATAATTACGTTATAAGAGGTTAATTCGCGAATTGTACAGATGACGGCCATTTGTTGTAAGATCTATTCCTTTATACGAAAACAAAAACTTATACCAATGGTAGTAAATTTGTTTATTGTCGTAATAAATAATTCCTAACTTATACCAAATTTTAATTATTATTTATTTATTAATCTTAAGGAAGACCAACAACTAGTAACAAATAAATAGCACTCGTAATAACAGTACGAAGTCATTTATAGGTCCTTGCATATATCGGGTCATTTTGAACTTACCATACAAATTTCAAGGATGTGCCCAGTCCATGAAACTAAACAACTTTCTCTAAGAAACATGTGTCGAATTTCGTGATCTCTTTGATTTGTATGGATAGTCGATATTTTTTTACATATTTGGCCATGTGTTCCTTATAGAAAGTGGTTCAGTTTCATGGACTGAATGCATCCTCAAAATTTGTATGGTGAATACAAAATGACCCTGTATATAACAGGCTGATCTACAAAAAGCGATACAAGCTTATAAAACAAATAAGACGTTATACTTACACTAAAACATACCCAAAGTTAATTGTAATTACATTAGTTACTTATGGATGTGTAAACCGGGCTTCAATGAATCAGTGGGCTTCAATGATAAAACTGCGCCCCACTTTCGACGGGATCGAGGTCACATCGGATCGAATTAACGTCAAAAATCTGTTCTTTTACTACTTTGGAAATGGTTGTCTTGGTTTCCATTGTACTGTTTTGACGTTTATTTGATTTGAATTCGGTCGGTTGTACGTTGTATCCCAGAGGGGTTACTCCCGGACGCGAACAAGAATCTGAGATCGAATTGATATCAAGTGTTTACTCGATACCAATTCGAAAACAGTACAATGGAAACCATGGCAAGTGTTTCCAATGTACCAAAATAACAGATTTTTTCGAGAGTAGGCGGCTGGGGGGTTACTCCCGAAACACTAACGAGGTTAGATCGAATTGCTATCGAGTGAACGTAAAAACAGTACAATGCTGCCGTCCTTTAACTAAAACCACGCTAAACCCAAAAAGTAATTTCGGAAAAGAACGCAAAAAACGCGGGAATCTTTGTTTCTAGGAAACTATTATAGATAGATAAGTGACTGTTAGGCAAAATGGTAACATGTATTTCCATGCATCATTTATGATTTATACTGCACGGGTATCTACTGTAAATTATTAAAAAAACGTCTTTTTATTGTTTAGCGAAGACAAAATGTAAATTTTTGACTAAGAATACTGTACTAAAAGGTCTCTAACCTACACTTAGCGACATTTTAGTTAAGTATTTTCATTAAATTTGTGATGTCAGTAATGTTTTATAAATTTACTCTGAAATGCTTAACTATAAACTCACTAAGTCATTTAACTGTATTATAGCAGAGAATTTTGTTCGTATTCACATATTATTTACCTTAGTTAAAAGAGGCTAAAGCTTCTTAAACTTCTTTAAGCTAAGTATTACCGATAAAACAAAAAACATTTGTTAAGAAATACACTCGTTTACTAAGCTAAAAGAAGGCAACTCTTCCTTCGATTTTGATTAGCGTCCTTATAGCCAAGCATTTCTTACAAAAAGTAGGAAATTAAAGGGAAAGCAATATAAGGAAAACATAAAATTTGATTGAAAAGTTAAGATAAAACAAGTTTTTTGAAGCAACATCGCAAAAAAATTAAAATAACCCAGAGGTTATTTTTTTAACCTAAATATCTCAAAAATTGCCCGTGATAGACTTACATTGTTCAGTAATAGTTTGCTTATTGGGATAAGATCTTTGCGATGGAACAGTTTTTTGGAAGCGACACCGCCAAAAAAAACCTACTTACATATAATTTTTTCAACTTAAATAACTATCTCAAAAACTGCCCATGATAGACTTACGCTGTTAAAAATTTTTTTGCTTATTTGGATAAGATCAACTGTTTTTTGGAAACGACATAAAAAAGACCCACCTCTTCATTGAAAATTCTCCTCACACAGGTATGTACCTACTCCTTTAAGCTGTTTAAATAGGATTGGCAGATCAGTTGGGATTATCGGTATCCTTGGTTATGAACTAGTTGACCAGTTGTTGGCCCGCTAATAATGGTCATCGAAATAATCAATCTTTTTGATTATTTATTTCGTTAACAGTATCATTCCTAGGTGACACTAATACCCAAGAACACAACCAATGAAAGTCCTTTTGATGCAAATTCTCAATGTCAGGGCATACTGCATCTATTAAAATTTCTAAATCATGTAGGTTCTATTTGTCTTTATTAGAGACTCATCCAGAATTCACAATTTCTACTTTTTAGAGTAGGAAAAATTCCTTCTTCAAGTTCTAGCAGTTGTTGTGCGAAATTACTATCTGGAATTCCATGAAAATGCGCTCTCATATTCATCGGTAATTTTCAATTTTCAATCGAAATCCACAAGGGAAAAGATTTCAAGAATGCTTTGATGATATCTGCGCGCGTACCTCTGTTAATGACGAGTAGAGACTGTCGGAAATCTCCAGCAAATGCAAAGGTAATTCCACTGATGAGAGCAGAAGAGTTTCTAAGATCTTTTAAGGTTCTGTCCACGGCCTCTGTATGTGATCTGTGGCTCATGGTGCATTCATAACATATTATATATAATTAATAAGTTTAGAATAGAAATTATAAAACAGTGCCGTAAAACACATTAAATAAAAGAAAAGTACTGTTGACAATATGAAGGACATTGACTGAGATAAATCAAACCAATTAATTACTCAATAAAACTGTCTTATTCTCAGAAAACGAATAATAGTTTCAATACATCATGTATCAAAAAACCCTGTCAGATCCTGAAACAAGTGGTAGTGTAGCTAAAACTCTGAACAACATTATCCAAGGAACAAAAGTCGAAAACAAAAAATTTTTTTTCGCCTTTCTATAGTTAGTCGCTCAGCTGACCAATACATTTTGTATGGGAGTATGAAAATTATTTTGGTTATTCGACCTATGTTCCATGGAGAATGTTGTTCAGTTTCAGCAACACTGTCACTTTTTTCAGGATCTGACAAAATAAAAGTATGACTACAAACAACTCCCTCAGTTGTACTGGACATTGCGATGCGTCTCTCAGAGTATTTTCCCAATGGTCATTGTTTTGGTAGAACGAATAACGTGTTTCTAGTTAAGAAACATGGATTAGATTTTCTAGCAAAGTATTTTGAAGCTACACCTGCAGTATGGAATACTTGACTATACTATCGTTAAGGGAGTTTAACTAGAAATAAGATTAGTTTTTCAGTGTAAATAGTTTATTACATTGCTTTTTTGTATGTTAATGAAAATTGGTCCTTGACTATAAACACGTTATTACTCACTTAACGTGTTTGTAATCAAGTATAATCAAATCACGTAGTTTAAGCTAAGTAAATGTTATATAATTATTCGGTTAATTTAGTGATAAAGGTACTTTAACGTTTTTTAAGCTAAGAAGTGTAGAGTAGTCATTTTTTAGTTCAGGATTTGTAAAATATTTTGCCATTTAACGGGATACAACGTTTTAATATCTCCAAAACTATAAATGATAGAGCTACCGATCCTAAACAGAAAGATAGAGAAATTTAAACTGTAGTACTTTGCATTCAAAACTCAAAATCGACCATCTGAGGATTAACGGGGTTTTAGTTAAAGGACGGCAGAATGGAAACCATGGCAAGTGTTTCCAATGTACCAAAATAACAGATTTTTTCGAGAGTAGGCGGCTGGGGGCTTACTCCCGAAACACTAACGAAGTTAGATCGAATTGCTATCGAGTGAACGTAAAAACAGTACAATGGAAACCATGGCAAGTGTTTCCAATGTACCAAAATAACAGATTTTTTCGAGAGTAGGCGGCTGGGGGGTTACTCCCGAAACACTAACGAGGTTAGATCGAATTGCTATCGAGTGAACGTTAAAACAGTACAATGGAAACCATGGCAAGTGTTTCCAATGTACCAAAATAACAGATTTTTTCGAGAGTAGGCGGCTGGGGGGTTACTCCCGAAACACTAACGAGGTTAGATCGAATTGCTATCGAGTGAACGTTAAAACAGTACAATGGAAACCATGGCAAGTGTTTCCAATGTACCAAAATAACAGATTTTTTCGAGAGTAGGCGGCTGGGGGGTTACTCCCGAAACACTAACGAGGTTAGATCGAATTGCTATTGAGTGAACGTTAAAACAGTACAATGGAAACCATGGCAAGTGTTTCCAATGTACCAAAATAACATATTTTTTCGAGAGTAGGCGGCTGGGGGGTTACTCCCGAAACACTAACGAGGTTAGATCGAATTGCTATCCAGTGAACGTAAAAACAGTACAATGGAAACCATGGCAAGTGTTTCCAATGTACCAAAATAACAGATTTTTTCGAGAGTAGGCGGCTGGGGGGTTACTCCCGAAACACTAACGAGGTTAGATCGAATTCCTATCGAGTGAACGTAAAAACAGTACAATGGAAACCATGGCAACCGTTTTCAATGTACTAAAATAACAGATTTTTGACGTTTACTTGGGCCCATTAACTTGCACACTCTTTGTTTAATGTAATGTACTGTACCTGTATCTCATATTCTTTGTAACGTGTTCATTTATTGTATATTTCTTTCTTTTCTTAACCCTACTGTATGTGTGTTGTGAATAAATGTTTTTCTTCTTCTTCTATACCAATTCAATCTCAGAACCTCGTTCGTGTTTCGGGAATAATCCCTCAGACATTCACTAAAGTTTTCTTTACCATTGTTATTTATCCAATCAACAATTTCACTTGAAAAATACTTCACATCCCTTAGAAATATTGCGGCACACAACTTTGCTCGGACAACAATAAGGTTCTATTTAAAATTTAATCAAGCAACCTGCTTTAAGTAAACTGAGGTTGTTTATTCCACTCGGACCGTATTTATAAACTGCTCTCAACATTGTGAGTCTTGAGAAAGTCTTGAGTTTAAAGAAACAAGTTTTATATTATAAATATTTCTTTTGTGGCTACTTGAGATGCTCATCTTACAGGAACAGCATCTAGATATGATCTTAAGATAGCTCTCAATGTTGAGAGTGGTTTATAAATACGGGTCTAAGAAACGGTAGGAAACTTTTTTGTTTTTAATTAAATTATACATAAGTACCTTTCACATTTTTTAAGAGACACTTATAAAATGTGAAAAGATAATTTGAGGAATGTGGAAAAGTATATGGTGTGTACATTTCACTACTTGTGACGTAACTGCACAAGTGCACAGGGACTGTTGAATCTTGTTTATGGGTATTTACATGAGTGACTAATGCCCGTGTAAACGGCAATTCGGCCTAGGCCGCAGGTGATAACAAAATGATCTGATCCAGTGGCCAAAACTGGAACTACGTTTATTATATATATTGTTACCTAGGTTACGCCAACACAGACGACAGCGACGCCATCACCTGCAATTCAATGTTGGAAGCGACTTGCTAGGTGACTAAAGTAGACCGTCACAGGTGACTAAAATGGACTCATGTAAATAGCCCATTAGCGATAAAGAGGTATACTGTTAGAGGTAGAAATCAGTTCCTCAGTGGTGCGGATTACGGTTGTAGTGCGCTTACACTTTCGGCCTCATCGTCACTTTAACATCAGGTAAGGTGAAGGCTATCTTATGAATAAAAAAGAAAGAAGCCGATCCCTTACTTTCGTTAAAAAGGATATAAATATCATAAAGAAGTATAAGTAATAACAAAGCTGACTTAAATGTAACAAAAAGACGGGATTCACAAAAAGTCCATTAGTATACTTTGCTCACAAAGAAAAAGCATTAAATCATAAACAAACCTGGAAACTTTGAAATCCTAAGAGAAAATGTGAGTCGTAAAGAAAATTAAAAGGCTGAAAATGTAATGTTGTCTATTTGATACAAAATTAGAGATGGGATATTAAATTTCGGATATTAATATCGATCCGGATATAAGAACAACCGATACCGATACCATCATACCGATTTCAGTTACGTTAATCGACTTGTAAATAATAGTAATCAGACTATCAGATAATTTCATGTAAGCACGGATAATTATCCGTACTCACGTGAAATTATCTATTTATTTTTACAACAATTTGTAAAAATAAAATATAAATGAAATTATTCTCGGTTACGATTTCGGGACGTCATAATAATAAAAATTATCTGTTTGCCGAGTTTTTGTTCGATCCGTCCAGTAATTTAAACTTTGTGATGATGAATCCATCAGTTAGTGAGTATTCTATCTAGGAGTGTCATTCTATAATAATAATACTTTTATTTCAGACTTTTGGTCGATAAAGTGTTAGTAACAATTAATTATATCCAATATCTAATTATTCTAATATCTAATTATATCTAATATATAATATCTATATTTCGACAGTTAATTATTTCGACACGGTCTCTTTCGAAAAATAATAGTTCAAGCTGCTCATTGCTTTGACAGAACA
Organism: Agriphila geniculea; assembly: GCA_943789525.1. NCBI lineage: Eukaryota > Metazoa > Arthropoda > Insecta > Lepidoptera > Crambidae > Agriphila > Agriphila geniculea. The sequence goes on from OX038895.1 coordinate 11,089,347, forward strand.
TATTGTGAGTGAGGACAATATATTATTTTATAATAACGATAGAAAAATGCATCGGATAGTTTCGTATACGGTTACGGAACTTTATAATATCCCTAACCAAAACTTTTCGACCTTGGGTGTCGTTTCTTTTTATTTGATTACAAAACAGAGGTTTAAAGAACATATTCACCAGCAATTATCACCAGCGAAGGTTTAAATAAATATATAAATAACCTTAATTATAAATATAAAAATTAGAACACATAGGTAAGTAGCTAAAGCACTTGTGTTATGGAAATCAGAGACAATGGTGGAACTACAAACACCCAGACCTGAGTCAATAATTAATAGAAAAGTTCGTTCACTAAATGGGGAATGTCCGAAAAAAATCAAATCGGCTGAATATTTCTTTTTATAGGTAGAAATAAAGTTCCGAAGTAATAGAAAAAAGTTTCAGAATTTTCGGTAGCGTGAAAAATTAAAAAAAATTGAATGTCTCTTCGACTTCACAAATGTACGAAAGTAACAGCAGAATGGAAATTATACGTTTGCCACCACTTGTCACAACCACAACATGGTATTAAAAAAAGTTGCAATACATAATGTCAAAACTTTTTTTGATATACTTGTTGTAGTATGGTTGTGGTTGTGGCAGGTGATGGCAAAGGTATAATTTCCATTCTGCTGTTACTTTCGTTCATTTGTGTAGTCGAAGAAACTTTATTTTTTTTTAATTTTTCACGCAACCGAAATTTCTGAAACTTTTTTCTATTACTAAAGGAGCTTATTCCTACCTATAGAAAAACAATTCAGCTAATTTGATTTTTTTCGGACATTCCCCATTGACCTAGCCAGGGAACTAACCCAGGATCTCAGACATGACACCTTGAAAAGCAGCGTACAAAACACTCTACCACTGAGATGTCAGTATTAGAAGATTATGATTATCAAGAACTGTGGAATGTGGTACGGTGGTGTGGAACGGTGGGAGCCTGATGATCTGTGCTAACCAAAGACTTCTATGTTGTATAATGGTGCTAACGGGTATTTACTTACCCATTTCAGACGACAGTCTCACACAAACCTACCTTAGTACATACACACATCAACTTTGTCTAGGGATAAAGGTGCTATTTTCATACAAACGAGGTAACTTTGAAGCCTTGGTTTCCCGCCAGGGATGTACTGTGCTGTGATCTGATGACGGCTATTCAGGGAGTTAATGGAGGAGATTCAGATCGCTATACACACCCAACTGATCTGACCAGCATTCTAAAAACGTAATGGACATGTTTAAAAAAACCACGAAAATAGCATGAAAATGTATGGAAATCCTCAAACTAAGAACTCTTACCCATTAATCTTTTAGAATGCTGATCAGATCAGCTGGGTGTGTATAGCGATCTGAATCTACTCCATTCACTCCCTAGATAGCCATCATCAGATTACAGCACGGTACACCCGTGGCAAAACCAAGGCTTCAAAGTTACCACGTTTGTATGCAAATAACACCTGTATCCCTAGACAAAGTTGATGTGTATATTATATAATAAGGTATAATTTAGGATAATGTTTGTGATGAGAAAATAAAGATGATTATTATTATTATTATAACTATACAGAATGTTTCAAAATTATAATAACCCGTATGTTTTTTATTAATATGGATAAGTCACTGCAAAGTGACAACCCTAGGCGCAAACAGACTATTGTTTTCGATAATCGATCCCATTAATGGGCAAAAACAAAACAAAATTTAGGTCTAGGGTTGCTTTGCTTTGCTACTGTGCAGTTTATCAAGAAAATAATTTGTTTTTGACAAAAATGTGGCTTATTTCAGGTATTTAAATAATTTTCTAGGGTTATATGTATGGGACTTTAGGGTTTTTTGTAACACGCTGTGTACTTATAGAAAGAAAGGAAGAAAGAAAATACATTTATTTGGGACCACACAACGATACACAAATTATAGCAAAAAAACGGAAAAAAATAATAAAAAAAACATAAATGCACATTGCGTATCGTTGAGTGATGTCAAAATGTGCCAAGCTCAATGTAAGCAGCAAGCGGGGGGCTTGCTGCACTGGTATTCTGCTTGACACATTATGACATCAAAAACCGGCCAAGTGCGTGTCAGGCCAAGCGCAGTAGGGTTCCGTAGTTATCTTATACCATACCATATTGAATACCATTATAATTTTTTGTCTGCAAAAATAATTTTGTTTTTCATAGTGTTTGTATGAATGACAAAGTTATATTTGCGGTTTCGGAAAATGTAATATATCTCTAAAAAATATCACTACGTCTCGTTCAAACCAATTTTCGTTGAAAGTATTTATTAGGATCTACAGCATATATCCTTTTTAGATTTTTCACTCTCTTATTTTAAAGGGGGGGGGGGGGGGAACACTCATTTTACCACTTTGGCAGTGTATATCTTTCAAACGGTTGACTTTGAGAAAAAGCAGTCTTAGGAACCTCAATGTCATTTTTAAAGATCTATCTATAGACACCCTGCACGTATAGGTTCGTATAGGTTTGATAAAAAAAAAATTTTTCAGTTGCAGTTCCATGTAAAGTCGCATTACTCATCTCCCAGCAAAAATGTAAACAAAGAAACGTCACTGTCAAATTGACAAACTGACCCTGAGAGTGACATTTTCAGATATTGAAAACCTTTGGTCACTTTTATAACTTTTTAATTTGTTTATTATATTTTGAGTCATAATAAATATAATGTTATCCAGGGTAATTTTAAAGTATGATGGTAATGGGGAATGTCCGAAAAAAATCAAATAGGCTGAATATTTTTTTATAGGTAGGAATAATAAGCTTCCTTAGTTATAGAAAAAAAAAATTCAAAATTTTCGGTTGCGTGAAAAAATTAAAAAAAAATGAAAGTCTCTTCGACTTCATAAATGTAAGAAAGTAACAGCAGAATGGAGGTTGTACCTTTGCCAACACCTGCCACTATGACAACAAGAATAAAAAAAAACAATTTTGACATTTTGTGTTGAATTTTTTTTTTATACCATGTTGTGGTTGTAGCAGGTGATGGCAAAGGCATTAATCTCCATTCTGCTGTTACCTTCCTATATTTGTAAAGTCGAAGAGACTTTCATTTTTTTAAATTTTTTCACGCAACCGAAAATTCTGAATTTTTTTTCTATAACTAAGGGAGCTTATTCCTACCTATGAAAAAATATTCAGCCAATTTGTTTTTTTTCGGACATTCCCTATTAGAAATTTTATCTTTATAACCTATCGTAACCGTTTTGATGTTAAAAATTATTGATACGAACTGATAAGAAAACTAAACTTAGATATTACTACTATCAAAAATACGTATGTAACCGGACATTGCAATCAATGGGGTTGGCAACGCAAAGCTAATTGTAGATGTCGCTGCGTACGCTTGCTCCTAAGACAGTAGATGTTCAGAACAAAATGTATGGGGAAATAGTTATTTATTTTGTGGTATTTTTACCGAAAAAGACCCATTGACCCAAAATGGATATAAAAGACTATTCTGCAATGCAAATGCCGGTATTGAAAGCAAATTAAGCCATTTTTATTCTTACAGAACTTATGCCTTTTTTCTGTATCCAGATTTACTTCACAGAATTTAATCATTTTAAAGCTAAAAAAAATATTTTTTTAAGTAAAAGTCCTTTGTTTTCATAGCTCTCCTGCAACAAGCGTATGCAGCGCCATTTTGACAGTTGCCCTCCCCATTATAATTGTTTCAACTAACCTTATTTACAATAAAAGTCAAAGTCGAAATCAAAATAATATTTATTCAAATAAAATAAAAAATTAAGAGATTTTGAATCGTCTATATTTTCCTACCACCCATTCCAGACTTTTTCAACTGACAAGAAGAACGGGCGCAAGAAACTTATCAGCTTTAACAGGGATAAGTAACGATATTACAAACCTAAATATATCGTTACCAAATATACATTGGCCTATCTAGAGATTTTTCCAGGCTGGGGGGGGGGGGGGGGGGGGCCTGGCCCCCAGTTCGGAGGTTATCAGGTTAAGGAGTTAATCAGGTTTTTTGTCTGGGGTGGCACCACACTGTTATGGGGTGCGCACGCTCCCCCTTCCTAAGCAAATGCAAATAAATTACAACAAGATTAGTAACCAAATACTTAAAGGTGCATGCGTCCACTATAGAGAGGATGCCACATTTACGAAAGTCGTCTATTTACGATTCCCGTTGGACAAGAGAGTGCTCCACCGACAACCGGTATCATTGTCTTCAGCATGATCTCCTGAACAAGAATACAGCGGTTGTCGCATTATAAAGTGGTGGAGGGGGGAGGGGTGGAGGGAAGAGATGCGGAAGTCGAGTATCGGAAATTGGTTGATTTTCTCAACAACCACTTGACCGATTTAAACAAATAATGTGTCTTAGGGTAGGTAATATCTTTGACAACATATTTTTATTTGCAATAGTTTTTGTAAATACTATAGTTTATTAAATAATTAGAAAAAAGTCGAATTTCAAACAAAATCATTTTTAGTTTTGTAGATTTGAAGCAGTAAATTAAAATAAAGTACAGAAGTACATATAGTATAAAGTACTACGTAAAATTGCCACAATCATTGGCTTGCTGTCTGTTTTTTAGTTTTGAAATTTGGCTGGAAGACAACAAAATTATCATCGATATAGTGCGGGAGGTCCCTGTCCGAATAGTATGGAAACCGCTTTAACGAAAGTCGTCTAATGACGATTCCCGTCGGACCGAAGAGTTCTCTACCGACAACTGGTATCATTGTCTTCAGCATGATCTCTTGAACTAGAATATAGTGGTTGTTGCATCATAAAGTGGTTGAGGGGGGAGGGAGGGGAGGGAAAAGATGCGGAAATCGGGTATTAGGGTTTGGATAATTTCTCAGTAACCGCTTGTCCGATTAAAACAAATAACGTTTCATAGGGTAGATAATACCTGTAACAACATATTTTATTTAATAATGTTTTTTGTAAATACTAAAGTTTATTACAAAAATAGAAAAAAGATGAATTTCAAACAAAGGCTTTTTTAGTTTTGTAGAATTGAAGCAGTAAATTAAAAGAAAGTACTATGAAATTAAAACTATGAAGATTTGCCCCAGAAAAAAAATATTCATACATAACACAATTGTTCCACTATATGAAATAATAAACTTGTTGAACATTTTTATCTAGTAACTAGGCTAAAAAAATTTTTTGGGTCGCGTGGCGAAATGTTTTCTACCATTTTTTTCGAAAATCCTCCACAGAATTAAAACTATAAAGATTATCCTCGGAAAAAAATACTGGTGAATAGCCCAGTTATTTCAATATATATAAAATAATAAACATGTTAAACATTTTTGTCTAGTAACTATGTTAAAAAAATGATTATTTTTAACGAGGTGAAATTTTTTCTACCATTTGTTCGAAAATCCTCTACAGAATTAAAACTATGAGGATTTGCCCCAAAAAAAAAATAATAGTGAATAGCCCAGTTATTTCGTTATATAGAATAATCAATTTGCCAAATATTTTTGTCTAGTAACTGTGTTAAAAAATATTTTGTGCCATGCAAACTCGTTGAAACATAACTTTGCAGGTCCACCGTGTTATGTGACACAAAACATTTTTTAACAGAGTTACTAGACCAAAATGTTTGATAAGTTTATTAATCTATATAGTGGAATAACTAGTCTATTTACTGTAATTTTTTTTCTGGAGAAAATCCTCATAGTTTTAATTCTGTAGAAGATTTATGGAAAAATGATATGTTAGAGAAATTTTCACTGCGCGATAGAAATCATTTTTTTAACATAATTTCTAGACAAAATTGTTTGACAAGTTATTTTTTCAATATAGTGCAATAACTAAGCTATTCACCAGGATTTTTTTCTAGGGCAAATCATCATAGTTTAAATTCTGTAGAGAATTTTCGAAAAAAAAGTTGTAAAGAAAATTTCGCCACGCAACACAAAACATTTTGTAACACAGTTACTAGACAAAAATATTTAACAAATTTATTATTCTATATAGAAAAATAACTGGACTATTCACTATTATTTTTTTATGGGGCAAATTTTGATAGTCTTAATTCTGTAAAGGATTTTCGAAAAAAAAGATAAAGAAAATTCGCCACGCAATAAAATTTTTTTTTTTAACATAATTACTAAACAAAGATGTTTGATAAGTTTATTATTCTATATAATAGAATAACTGGGCTATTTACCGTTATTTTTTTCGGAGGCAAATCTTCATACTTTTAATTCTGTAGAGGATTTAAGAAAAAAAAATGGAAGAGAAAATTTCACCACGCGACACAAAAAAATTTTTTTTTACTAGTTACTAGACAAAAATGTTTAACAAGTTTATTATTCTATATAGGGGAATGACTGGACTATTCACCGATATTTTTTTTCTGGAGCAAATCTTCATAGTTTTAATTACATAGTAGTTTATTTCAATTTACTGCTTCAATTCTATAAAACAAAAAAAATATTTTTTTTGAAATTCGTATTTTATCTAATTATTTCATAAACTATATAGTATCTACAAAAACTATTGTTTAATAAAATCTGTTGTTAAGGATATTACCTACCATATGACAGTTTATTTGTTTAAATCGAACAAGTGGTTATTGAGAAATTAGCGAAACTCTGATAACCGACTTTTGCACCTTTTCCCTCCCCCCCCTCCCCCCTCCACTACTTTATAATGCGACAACCGCTATATTATTGTTCAGGAGATCATGCTGAAGACAATGATACCAGTTGTCGGTAGAGCACTCGCTTGTCCGACGGGATTTCAATTTTGAAGGCCTGGCCCCTCCTCTACTAGCGCTACCTCAAGAAAAAATAATTACAACGAATGACTATCTATTCACAGTGTTTGGTAATAGCCTTATAAGCCACATGTTTTGAAGTCGGTTAATAAAAAAATGTCACAACCCTCCTATGTCTCCCCTACGAATTAAATGTTTATGGTTTTTGTTGAACTATTTTGAATAAGAAATAAATATAAAGATTATTTAGGTATTCTTATTAAAATGTTAGATCCAAGTTAAACTGAACTTATTTTAGGACAATTTTTATAATCTTGTTACCAAAAGACAAATGTTACTACTACAGCTACTATTATTACTATTTTTTATGAAATTTTATAAAATGAACCAAAGGTTGATGTACACGGTTTGCAGTTGATGTGTGCACAGCATCATGAATATCTTTTCTACTATAAAACTGTTATTATGAAATATTAAATTATGTTACGCTTTTTGCCGCAAAACTTATGATTCAGAATACTTATTTAATCTATTTTTATTAGGTTCGTGATGAAAAAACATGTAGGTGTGTTTATTTCTTGACTTAGCAATATACTATTTCCTCTTGAGTTGTTTTGTTCTGGCAACACCTTTGTTTACATTTTTGCTGGGAGATGAGTAATGCGACCTTAGGATTAAAAATAAAAGATTAAGGGGGGGGCCCTTAATCTTTTATTTTTTTATTTTTATGTAAAAGCCTTAGAGCGGTTTCCAGAATACATCTCACTACCAAGTTTCAACTGTGTAATCTTAATAGTTTCGGAATAAAGTGGCTGTGACATACGGACAGACAGACAGACAGACATAACGAAACTATAAGGGTTCCGTTTTTTGCTATTAGGCTACGGAACCCTAAAAACGACAAAACAAGTAGGTATTTATCTACTTGTGAACGCTTACAAAAGCACAAAGAAAAATAAAATCATAATACCTAATAAAATCACAAAACAACAATGATAAATTAACAAATAAAAAAAGCTCAATGAATAAAAATAAAAACCGTGCCTAGGCTGAAGAGATTCCCTTTGCTATTCCTCAAAGGGAGATCGCTCTAAAACTACGGCTAATTTGATGTTAATGCCTAATCTGTAAACAGGCTTGACAGCTAAGTTATATAAGATTCAAATAGACACACACTAATTAAGTACTAAGTTAACATCTAAACACAACAATACTATCACCATAAATTATGTTTAACACCCAACAAAACTGCCACATACAACAACATACAATTTAGTCTTGAAACTATCTGCCTAACTCCATCCTATATTGTAGCGAAACCGCTACACTTCGAAACTACGCGTTATATGCTCATATACGCCATCTAAGTTAGAATTGTGTAATAATTGCAACTAAAACTTGACTGAAACTTGTATACAACGATATTGAGGCACATAACTCTATTCTAAGTTAAGTAAGTGAATTAATAATCGGTTTTAGCATTAGTTCATGTTTCATAGTAACGAGAAACTTGGGCCTACTTATTTGACTATTAGACATTAAAAAATAAGATAATATCTTACTTTTACATACACAGAGCCTTAAATTTGAGAGAAGAATGATTACTTAATAGGCTTCATGACTACTTTTTAGGGTTCCGTACCTAAAGGGTAAAAACGGGACCCTATTACTAAGACTCCGCTGTCCGTCTGTCTGTCTGTCTGTATGTCACCAGGCTGTATCTCATGAACCGTGATAGCTAGAAAGTTGAAATTTTCACAGATTATGTATTTCTGTTGCCGCTATGACAACAAATACTAAAAACAGAATAAAATTAATATTTAAGGGGGGTTCCCATACAACAAACGTGATTTTTTTCCGTTTTTTGTTCGATATTCATAACGACAACAGCTAGATAATTGAATTTTTCACAGATGATGTATTTTTGTTGCCGCTATAACAACAAATACTAAAAACAGAATAAAATTAATATTTAAGGTGGGCTCCCATACAACAAACGTAATTTTTTGCAGTTTTTTGGTACGGAACCCTTCGTGCGCGAGTCCGACTCGCACTTGGCCGGTTTTTTATTTTATGTTACATAAATTACCTAAATACCTCTCAAAAAAAGAAACATTGGTAAAACAATTATTTCGCTAGAATGGAAACTGCCCGAGATACCACAGTTTGAAATGCATAAAATTGGACTCACCCAAAAACGCTCCATACAAACGGCTAATTAGTTATGACGTCACGCTTAAGTAGTTTGTATGCAACGCGTAGGAAATTTGTTCGGCAGCTATATTAAATATAGTGTTTATCAAAATGGTTTCTTAGACAAATTTGCTATAAATACAGATTAATTAAAGGTATTATTTATTTTAATAAATTTTATACTTTTTAAATGGCTTTGGCCACCCAAATTTGAAGGGTCATAAAACAATAATATGCAATATATAAAACCAAGAGGTATACAAGCTACTATGAAAGTTTAATACGTTTACAATTTTTATTAGAGTTCCGTAAAACGGGACCCTGTTACTAAGACTCCGCTGTCCGTCTGTTTGTCTGTCTGTCTGTCTATCACCAGGCTGTATCTCATGATCCATGATAGCTAGAAAGTTGAAATTTTCAACAACAAATACTAAAAACAGAATAAAATAAATATTTAAGGGGGGCTCCCATACAACAAACGTGATTTTATTGCCGTTTTTTGCTCGCTATTAAAACGACTGCGGGTACAGGTAGACAGTTGAAATTTTCACAGATGATGTATTTCTATTGCTGCTATAATTATAAATACTTAAAACAGAAAAAAAAATTAAGGGGGCTCCCGTACAACAAACGTGTTTTTTTTGCCGTTTTTGGTACGGAACCCTTCGTGCGCGAGTCCGACTCGCACTTGGCCGTTTTTTTTTTAGGATTTCGTTATTTTATTTATAAGTCATCATCCCTAATAATCAAAATTCGTTACAAACTATGAAGTAAAATATCTACGACAGTCTAACCCCAACTAACAGTCTAAAAAAGTAGTTCCAATAAAAAAAAAATTGAGGAGATACAGCAATAAGTACAATGCGATTAAATTGTCAATAGACAGTGATCTGCGCCAACGTCAGAGCGCTTGCGATACGAAACGACGTATTTTTAGGGTTCCGTACTCAAAGGGTAAAAACGGGACCCTATTACTAAGACTCCGCTGTCCGTCTGTCTGTCTGTCGGTCACCAGGCTGTATCTCATGAACCGTGATAGTTAGACAGTTGAAATTTTCACAAATGATGTATTTCTGTTGCCGCTATAACAACAAATACTAAAAATAGAATAAAATAATTATTTAAGGGGGGCTCCCATACAACAAACGTGATTTTATTGCCGATTTTTGCTCGATTTGTTGTCGACAATAGGTAGACAGTTGAACTTTTCACAGTTTATGTACCTATTTTTGTTGCCGCTATAACATCAATTACTAAAAACATGATAAAATAAATATTCTCTCATACAACAAACGTGATTTTTTTGCCGTTTTTTGGTACGGAACCCTTCGTGCGCGAGTCCGACTCGGACTCGCGCACGAAGGGTTCCGTGGCAGATTTTTTTTTAATCTAATCTTTGCCATAAATTCTTGAGTGAAGTTGCGGCGGATCACTGTCTATTGTCAATTTAATAGCATTGTAACAAAAACAAGCCAAAAGAAAAATGAAATTAACGTCAAATAGTTTTCTTACACCACTAAGAAAAAAAGAAAATAAAATTATGAAATGAGGTTTAATATCTTAACGAGATAAAACTTATTCTCGAGATTCCCCATGAGAACTGAACTCAAGATACTTTCAGTAGTAAAAGTCTAGTATTTAAGACGGCTGTTAAAAGCTAGTCTCGATTTAAGGCTGAGATACATTAATGTTTAAGTAGTAAACAAATGTAACTTCATTTGATTCGTCACGGCATTTCATACAAACTTTAAGTCCTTTTTTCGAAATGAATGAGCCGATTTTAATGACATTTATAACTATATACACATAAGTAGTGATTATTTCCTCTATGCATATAAGCAGAATACATTGGTCTAAAAGTTAATATAAAGAACTTTTGCTAAATTTTACTGCTTCATCCATTTCGTAAAATGAGAACTTGAAAGTTTGTATGCAATGTTAAGAAACAAAATGACATTACGTTAAAAATAGAGTTGTTTTTTCTTTATAATAGTTACAAATATTTCAAAATTGTGCTATCAAAATTAATATAAAGTCGTACTTCTCGTTTTAGGCAGGTACAAATTGTTCGACATAGCCCCGATCGCCTCGTAGCCCGCCCCGTAGCCCGCTCCGTAGCCCGCTCCGTAGCCCGCCCCGTAGCCCGCCCCGTAGTCCGCCCCGTAGCAAGAATGTCGTAGCAAGTTGTAATGGCGGGATGTCACAAAATTTGTCCCGCTTGGTGGCACTACTGCTATTGGAGACCTTTTTTGTATGGGCATTTGTCCCCAATGTTCACATTTACTTTAAATTATATCTTAAAATGTTTGATACTCATAAATAATTATTATGAAAGTCAGATTTTAAACGAATTAAAGAAAACCAAAATGTCTTGGTAGAAAAATTTATATTTACGAAAAATCGCTTCCAACATCCAGAAAATGATACCAAACACATAGAAAAAAACAAAATGACAGGTCTACATAACTGGTGGATGATTTGTGAATCAGCAAAATTATCCTGCCACTGTAAGTACCTACGTTTTGTTTTGTATAGTATCAGACGATGACTTTAATACACTGTTAATTTTAAGTTTATTTAAAAATGAAATTGAGATATCAGACCAATACATTTTCCAGCCATGAGGAATGCAAACGTCCTACGTGAACCTTTAGAGGGTTTTTATGATAATGGAATATAAGTTGTATTTTAACTTTAAAATATTTAAGTAAATCTGGCAGTCTTTATAAATTTCCACAATCGAGTTTTTGATTATTTTGTGAATTGTTTTTCTTTAAGGGTCCATAATGGTGTGTCCCCACTTAGGTTCGCGAACCTCCGCGCTCCGCGAACCTGCAACAGTGCGCTCTAGCAAACATTTTATTTTCACTTTGGTTATAGTGTGTACGTGTGTGAACCAGGTTCACATACATGTTCGCACACGTACACACTATGGCGCACTGTTGCAGCACAGCATAAACAATTTTTTTGGTGCAGGTTCGCGGAGCGCGGAGGTTCGCGAACCTAAGTGGGTACCCACCCTAATAGGAAAACATGGTTTTCGGGGACCATTTTTAGGGTTCCGTACCAAAATGGTAAAAAAGGAACCCTTATGGTGTGACTCAGTCTGTCTGTCTGTCTGTCACAGCTGGATATCTCGAGAACTACTAATGGTATCAACTTGAAATTTGGAATAGTTTAAGATGACATTTGCCCAACTATTTTGCAAATAAGAAAAAAATAATAAAATTAATATTTTTTTTACAACAGGGACTGAAAGGGGTCTTAAAAATTTTAAGTGAGGTGACTAGGGCATGTGGGGTATCATATGAAATAACGCTGTTTGCACATTTTAAAACATTTTTTTCTTTTTTCTTAGGCCGCATAGTTTTCGACTTATGATGAAAAATGTAAAATAAAATACCGTTCCCCCCCCTTATCTCCGAAGTTTGCAAAGAGAAAAATCTGAAATAATTCTATGTGATAGTAGTTTATGTAAAGATTACAGGGAAAAATAAAACGATGTCTCAATATAACACACATTTTTAGAAATTTAAAAAACAAACAATTTATTTTTAGTTTCACTACCAGTCAACAGATGGCGCTGTCCTAAGCATGCTAACCTAAGGGACAAAAATAGTTCCACTATCGGTCAAGAGATGGCGCAACCTAACACTACAATAATAAATTGGTGGCTGGTTCTAATATAATTACCTACTATTTGCCGTACGAATAAATGAAGAATAAGTTCCTACTTAGTAATATAATAATAACGAGGAGCTCGGTGGCGCAGTGGTTTAGCGCCTGGACCAGCGATTGCGGAGGTTAAGCAACGTTCGCAAGGTTCGGTCATGGGATGGGTGACCAAAAATTTATTATCTCGAGCTCCTCCGTGCTTCGGAAGGCACGTTAAGCCGTTGGTCCCGGCTGCATTTGCAGTCGTTAACACCCACCAATCCGCATTGACCCGCGTGGTGGGTTATGGCCCGTCCTCCTTATCCATAAGGTCCATCCATAAGGAAGGCCTGTGCCCCAGCAGTGGGGACATTAAAATGGCTGATGGATTAGTAATATAAACATTTTGCAATGTGGAGTGGCTGAAACGTTTTTCAGTCACCATAAGCAGCATTTGTAAATTAACTGTCCGCCTGTTCGCCCTTCCACCTGTCTGCCGTTTATCTCCTTTTTTAAAGACTGTCCTAAAATAACATATCCAAATATATTTATGATTGTACGGAACCCTCGGTGCGCGAGTCCGACTCGCTCTTGACCGGTTTTTTATATAGAAAACGTAAACTTGTAGCCACATAAAAAAACATACGACAAGCTAAAGAGATTCTCTAGTAGCTACAAGTATTTAATTGCGTATAAAGGACGACCTCCGTGGTCGAGTGGTTCGCACGCCGGTTTTCAAGGCGTCACCATCTCTTGAGGTCCCGGGTTCGATCCCCGGCTGGGTCAATGTAGAAAATGAACTTTTCAATATTGTCTCAGGTCTGGGTGTGTGTCATACCACCGTTGTTTCTGATTTCCATAACACAAGTGCTATAGCTACTTACTTTGGGATTGGAGCAATGTATGTGATGTTGTCAAAAATTAAAAAAAAAAAAACAAAAAACAAAAAACCTCTCAGATGATTTTAAAAAAACCAGAATAACATCTAAAGCGCTTGCGTAGGGTCATTTTTTTGGCGTAAATAATAGCGGAAACGTATTGAATTCTACATCAAAATACACTTTAACGTACAGTAGCTCCAATAACTTTTTTAAAGAAAGGTAATAATGGTGAAAATACAACGAAAAACATCGAAAAAGTGCAGAAGTGAGGTTATTTTCCATACTCTTTACACGTAAAGAAAAAGACAGAGACCAATGACCAAATAACCGATCCTTAATGTAATACGTAAACAATATTATCTCCAGTGAATCCCTAGCCTTACTTATCCCTGCCCAAGAGATATCCTGGAACCGCCATGAACTGTCCGGTCTTATAAAATTGCTTCCCGAACTTGTTTTAGGAGTTTATGACTGTCATTTGTCTAGGGAATAATGTGAAGCAGGGAATGATAACGTTATTTCTTACTTTTTACCGTTAATTTTAACATTGACGTTATATCAATAATAACGTTAATTTTAACGTTATTTTAACGAAATTAAAGTTATTTCAGTTAATAACGTTAATTTTAACGTTATTTCTTACTTTTTGTTACCGTTACTTTAAAATTGACGCTATTCCAATTAATAACGTTAATTGTTTACCGATAATTTTTCCGCTCCGTGGGTAGGCACCCGACAAGGTGGACCGACGATCTGGTGAAGATTGCCGGAAGCCACTGGATGTGGGAAGCGCAGGACCGATCGTCGTGGAAATCCTTGGGGAAGGCTTATACCCAGCAGTGGGTGTCGTGCGGCTGATATGATGATGATGATTATGAATTTTACCGGTACTAAAGTTTAACGCTATATTTAACGGTAATTTTACCGGTACATTATTTTTAACGTTATTTTTACCGGTAAATTTACCGATAAAATGTTTTAACGGTATTTTTAACGTTATTTTTTTTTATCGTTATTTTTTTTAACGGTATATCAATCCCTGATGTGAAGAGACACTTCGGAAAAGGTTTATTTTTAAAGGTTGTTTTTCCGCCAGAACACGCCACGTAGCGTGGCGACTGGCGACGCGACGAGCGAATTCCTAATTATAATTATTTATACAATACTAAATATGTATAAAAATAGCACTGTAAATGCAAAAATCTCAAATAAAAAAAAAATATATTTATGAATGACTATTTGGTAGAGATTAAGGAAGAGATTTTTGAGGGAATAATTTTAACTTTAGCATATCAAAAAAAATTGTTCTCCAAAATTAGTAAATGCTCACCAAATCCTAAGCGCCCAAGAAGATTTGGTGAGCATTTACTAATTCTGGGTTAGTATGGTAATAATTTTAACATACAGCCAATGTATAAGTTTAAAATTTTTGCATAGGTAAGTACAAAAATGCCATTGTGAATGCAAAACCGCCTCTGTGGTTCAGTGGTTCTATTTTTTTTTCATTTGTTTTTACTCATTTGGTGTTGGTTTACGCATGATCTAACTTCTGAGGATGCTCCGAGTTGGGGCGAAACACTTGTAGAGTAGTCTAATTGGTGAAGGTGCAAGGTGTGTTGCTGTCTGGCTAAATGCAGGTATTGTGCACTCATATTTTGTGGTGTGCAAGTGCATTTCTTTGCGGGAAGTAAGCTACATATATTTCTTTTTTCAAAATGGTCTAGTGGTTCGCCCACCCGTGTAAGACGCAGTGGTCCCGAGTTCGATTCTCATGGGGGGTAAAATTTGTGGTTGGTGGTAGGGCTTATTTCAAGTCCGCCTGGCTAGCTACCACCATCTTACCTAAGTCTGATGCCATAACAACAATTTAAAAATTGTTATGTTCAAGCAGTTAGAGGTAAGATAGCCAGTTCCTTAGTGTAGAGTTTAGTGCGAGATCACGGTGTTAGTTTTAGATTTAAATGATAAAGTTTTATATATTTAAAAAGTTTATTATTATTATTACACAAATAGTTCTTATGATAACTTATAGTTGAATTTAATGTTAAATGTTAATTTAAGATAGTCCAAAGTAAATGTTTATCAAGTAGTTAAAAAGTTATATAAAAGTTAGTTATGTTTATGTTTGTTAAAGGAATGCAACCGGCGCGTTCGATACCGAAAATTGCACTGAAGTGCCGCGCGCGAGTCAACCTAAAATTAATTACTGCTGACCCGTGCGCGTACGTCATAATAGGTGTTCGATTCCATTGCATCGAACATATTGCCGGCCGAGAAGATGAGGTGCATGAGATGATATTATAAGTTTGATGAGAGGGCAAGTTTACAAGGTGAAAACAATGTTAGCTTATAATTATAAAAAATAAAAGTGAAATACAATAAAACTTATGCAAAATAAATGTAACGTGTCTCTAGGAAGTCTTCACATAGAGTCTTCACTAAACGAAACCCTTTTTAACACGGGGGTTGTCCCTTGATGTTTCTTAATCACACTATATCCACTTTCACTATCACCACTCACTATCACTCTCACATCACTGACATGGTCGCTGCTGCGAGGGGCGGGTGCGGGCGCGCTGAGCGCGCGTCCCGCCGCTCGCGATGACTCAGCTGTTGAGGAGAGTGCGGGCGGCTGCCCACGACAGAATCTTCTCCATAGGATAATGCTTCCTGCCAGGCCGACTGTTACCAAGATACCGTAGATGAGCGTATAATGATGTATATCATGATATGATATATCTTGATCCATAGTATTCTCGCTTTCTTTCATTGTTTTCAGTCTTTCCTCAATATGTTTTTCCATTCTTTCATTTGACATATCACGAAGTTGGTTCTCACTTTCTTGTTTATCTATAGTTAAATTTATTATATTGTTAATAGGTGCTATTATTGGAATTTCAATCACTGGTTTAATATTCATCTGGCTTTTATGATTTTTGTGTGCAAAGATGGTGAAATTGTCTGTTTTCACTACACACGTATCTTCTATAGTCACAATACTTGTTTGTGTAATCTTGTGTAATGTAACCTGATCACTACACAGTGTTCTGAATTGACAATAATCACAACAAAAGTATATGAATGTATTTAGTCTCTCTAAACTGTACCATTTACTTTGGCAAGCCGAAATGTTTATCTTGCATTTATTTTGATTTTTCTCGTCTTTAATACAGAGATCTTGATCTGTTTTCATTTTATAGATAGGTTGTTGAATGTAGCATATGTAGGTAGACACTTCTCGTATCATGCAGCTCTGAAGGTCTCGTTGAAATATAGGTAGATATGAATCTTTTTGTAAGTTAATAGCGACATGATCGGCTATCGGAGTTAAGCTGATCATGCTATTTTTACTTCTCTGTGGCAACGCTATTACGTGATATAAATCAAAACTGTCACGACTAATTAGCGGAATTTTTATTTCGAAAATAAAATAGTTTTCCGTCATTCGTGCATTTACTTTCATTAACTTATAAAGTCCACGAAGATCGGTTTCGCTGTTTTCTAAAGGTAGCGATATGTCACTGGTCAACAAACCTGATATTACATTTAATTCTTTCTTTAATTGATGGGGTGTTAGTAAATGCCGGTCGAACTGTTCTTGATAAATATCAGTAAGTGTATCTATCAGCGACTCTTGAATTCTTTTCAAATGGTTCAACATGTTATTTGCCACAAATGCTGATAAGGTAAATTCTTGCAACTTTGAAATACTGTCTACTTGTTGTTGCAGTCTGTTTACGGCAAAGTCCAAACTACCCAAATGTTTATTGATTATTTTATGTTGTTTCGCAATGTTTTGTTCCGTTCTTCTTAATAGGTTGTACTCAGCCTCCACCACAGATGTTTGATTTTTCCACAAAGCATTTAGATGAGCTTGATTTTTTCTCAAGAGTTCGATATCTTTGGTGTATTTTTCCGCAAAACGTTCGTCCAGTACTCCGAAGAGCGAGTTCGCCAGATAGCCTACACCATTGATAAGGCCACGGCGCCGCCTTGTCTGCGCCTGTGTCTGAGCGCTAAAATGTTGAGTTAGTAATAATTCATTATAGTATTTTAATTCCGAGTACTCGTGTTGTAATTGAAACACTATCAGGTTGCAATGATTGTTTTTCTCCATGGCGGTACAAGTTGTATTTAAATAATTATATATTTTTTCGAATGCTTCAATTCCTTCAAAATAGGGTGCCATGTCATAATAAACCACAAGGGTCCATTTATCCCTTATCAGTTGCATTTTCGCAAGTGGATCAAAATACAATGATCGTTCCTTATCGATTTCTGTGATCATAGTTGAGCAGCTTGATGACGTAAAAAGCGTCATAAATAGTATTATCGCCATAGCTATGTTAGCGAAAGGAGTGCTCGTTGGTTTGTTTATTTTAAAGTTACTCTGTTTTGGTACCTCCACCTTCTCGTTTTTGTTGTTAGATTCGCTCTCCTTTTTAGTTTCTGATGTTGAATTATCGATTGGTAAAATAGATAATTTGACGACTGGCCTCTTGATACTTCCATTTTTTGTTTTCAAAGTGACAACTCTGACCAGACCGTCTTTACCCGGGTGAAGGTCAATGACCCTTCCCATCGCCCACTTTCCTGGTGGTAGGTTCTCGTCCTGTATCACCACTAAATCACCGATTTTCAAATTTCTTTTAGGTTGGAGCCATTTCTTACTCACCATTAGTTGGTTTAGATATTCAAGTTTCCATTTTTTCCAGAGATCTTGAAATAATTTGTTGGTAAGTTGCCACCTAGTTCTAGCATCTTCTGTTGTCTGTATGACTGTTGTTTCCGCTCTTCCTATTAAAAAATGAGCCGGGGTAAGAAAATCCAGGTCATTTATATCTTCAGTTAGGCTGGCAAGCGGTCTGGAATTTAAACACGCTTCTATCTGGGCGAGTATAGTGGCGAACTCCTCAAATGTTAATTTTTGATCGCCTACAACTCTTCTCAGGTGGAACTTGAGACTCCGTACCGCTCTTTCCCACAAGCCCCCTGCGCTGGGCCAGGATGGCGCATTAAAGTGCCATTCTATAGACATATCTGATATTTCAGCGAAGAAGCTGTTTTTAAAAATGTTTTCTAAATGTTGAAACTCTGCCTTTAAAATACGGTTGGCCCCCACAAAGTTTGTTCCACAATCGCTGTAAATATGATGTGGTGCCCCTCTTCTGGCTGCCATTCTCCGTAAGGCCGCTAGGAATGCAGAACTTGTCAGGTCAGACACTAACTCGATATGTACAGCTTTGGTCACTATACATATAAAAATAGCGACGTATCCTTTTGTTGTCCTTGCTCCTCTGGACTTATTTAATTTTATGTCCAAATATCCTGTGTAATCAACCCCTGAATGGGAGAAGACACTTGCAGGGTTGCATCTGGCTTCTGGTAAATCACCCATTAATTGATTTTCCATTATAGGGTTTTGTTTTCTACAAATGATGCAATTGCGAAGTTGTTTCTTTATCGCGGTGTTTCCTCCAGTCACCCAATACTGTTGTCTCAAGGTTGCCAACGTGAGTCGTGGGCCGCCATGGAATGTTAGAAGATGTGCTTGTTCTATTAGTAGGCTGGCTAATCTACTATTATGTGGAATTATGATAGGGTGTTTCGCTTCTGGTTTTAATATTGAATTTTCTAATCTTCCTCCTACACGTAAAATGCCAAACTGATCGATGAAAGGTTTTAAATTTAATAGTTTACTTTTTTCATTCACTCGCTTGTTTTTGTTCAAGTAATCCATTTCTGTTCCGTATGCATTTTCTTGCACATGTTTCACAATTAATAATTTAGCATTACGGAGTTCATGTAACGTGAGATATCTGGGGCATTGTTTACGATTCCGAGTCAACGCCCTGAGTATCCATGCTATTATACGTACTATCAAAGTAAATGAACTGTATTTTTCTAATAAGTTTAAAATAATGCTTGTTTTTTCTTCTTGTTGTATTACGTTAGACTGAATACATTTTGTTTCTTGATCTGTTTTATACATAATTTTCTTTTCTTTTTCATCCTGGAATTTAGATAACCAAACTGGGCCTTGCCACCACAAACTATGTTTTTTCAACTGTGTTACATACATGCCTCTGCTTGCAGCATCCGCGGGATTTTCGCTAGATGATACGTAGCGCCAATCTTTGCTAGGAATAGTTTCTGTGATTTTTTGTACTCTATTCGCTACGAAACTTTTCCACCGTTTGGGGTCGCCATTGACCCACCCTAGCACTATCATAGAGTCTGTCCAACCATAAAGCTCTATTTTGTGTTGTGACAAGGCCTTTATTATTTTGTTCATAAGTTTTGCAAGCAAATAAGAAGCACTTAATTCTAATTTTGGGAGTGTTTGAGCTTTTTTGTTTGGTACCAGTTTAGATTTTGCAGATATAAGGGTTATGTGGGATGTATTTTTAATCTTGGCATATACTACACAGCCGTATGCGTTTTCAGACGCGTCACTGAAACCGTGTAGTTGTATGACGTCATTCTCGCGACTTTTAATCCATCTCGGTATTTCAAACTGATTAATAAGGTTTATGTGTTCTTTTATTTTAGTCCATTCTTTACATATTTCATCTGTTACTAAGTCATCCCAATCTAAATTTTGTTTCCATAACTTTTGAAATAATAATTTTAATTTTGTTGAAATAGGGGTGACCCAACCTAACGGGTCAAATAATTTTGATATTTCAGACAAAAGTTTTCTTTTGGTTGGTTTTGTAGTCTGTAGTGTCATATTACATTGAAACGTGAATTTATCTTCTGTCGAGTTCCAACATAATCCGAGTGTTTTAGATGTATTTTCTGTTTTGAAATTAAAGATTTCGTCTGATTTATCTTGTTGGTTGGTAATTTTGAGAAGGATTTCAGGTTCATTCGAGGTCCACTTCCTCAAATTGAATCCTCCTGATTTTAATAACTTATTCAGGTCTGTTATAAGTTCTTTTCCTTCTTCTATGGAGTGGACCCCATGGACCAGGTCATCCATGTAAAAGCAGTCCTCCAACACCTTCGATGCTTTTGGAAAAGTGGTTTTTTCGTCAGCAGCTAGCGTTTTCAAGGTCATCATTGCAAGAAACGGGGCGCTTTTTGTTCCATAGCTGACAGTGGCCAGCTGAAAAAATTTTAGGGGTTGTTCTCTAGAATCTCTCCACACTATTTTTTGTAGGTGTTGGTCCTCTTCATGTATTAGAATCTGCCGGTACATTTTTTCAATGTCCGCAGTAAAAGCGTATTGATATTGCCGCCATTTTAATATCAATGTTTGCAGATCCTGTTGTAGGTTGGGTCCTTTGCGCATCACATCGTTTAGGCTCAACCCTGTATCTGTTTTGGCCGACGCATTAAATACAACTCTATATTTAGTTGTGGTTGATTCGAGGCGTTGTATCCCATGGTGCGGTAAAAAGCATTCTGGAGTCCTATTACCGCTCATTGTTTTCATATGATTTAAGGCGAAGTACTCATTCATAAATGTTTTGTAATCATATGCTAATTGAGGGTGTTTTTCAAATTTGCGTTCTAAGTTTAAGAATTGCGCAATAGCCATTTGTTTCGAGGAACCCAATTTTTTAGCAAAGTCGCCCTCAAAAGGTATTTTTACTATATACCTGCCATCTTCCCTTCTTTTTGTTGTTGTTGAGTATAATGTTATGCATTCTTGATCTTCTACAGATAAGTTAGACTGCTCGCTTATTTCTTCCACCTCCCAAAATTTTTTCAACTCATCCAGGTTGTTCAAAATGACGTTGCACTGATATGTTTTTGCGTTTCCACAAAGTAGCCAGCCAAGTTGAGTTTGCTGCGCTATCGGTTGTAGTGTATCCTCACCCTTAATTATTCCGGTTAACATTATATTCGAATATACATCTGCTCCAAACAATATGTCTACTGGGCGGCTGACAAAAAACTCGGGATCTGCTAAATTTATGTTCTGGATAAATGACCATGATGGTTTCATAAATGTCTTGTTAGGCAGGTTTTTAATTAAGTTATTCATTATGAAAACATCTGCTATAAAATCATAATCATTGTACATTGAGGCACACTCGATATTTATCATACCCTTGCAGTTATTTTCTCTCTCTCCTACTCCAAAGATAGTGCCTTTACTCTTTTGCCTTTTATTACCTAAAAGCTGGGCGGCTCTCTCCGTTATTATTGAAATTTGAGAACCTTGGTCAATCAGTGCACGCAGGTTATGGTAAGCGCCATTTGTTCCCTTCACACGTACAATTGCTGTGGCTAGTAAAATCTCCGACATGTTTTCTTGTGATACGTGTGACGTACTGGGTATGTTTTCTTTCGGAGTTTTAGGTACTGTTGCGCCTGATGAGGATGACGCACCCGTTGATACGTAGGCCTCATGTAGTATGGTGTTATGTGGCCGTGAACATTTTCGGCATCTGTGTGTTGAGATGCAACGATTTCCATTATGGCTGAATAAACAGTTTGAACAAACTTTCAATTTATTTACTGTTTTTAATTTTTGTTCATTCGGCATTTCCAAGAATGTTTTGCAATTATACAATCCATGTTCGCCGCTGCATAGCGGACACTTGACACCGGAAACATGAAATGATTTCGCCATAGTTTTACTTCCATTATTGTTGTAATTGTGGTTATAATTATTAAAATTATTTTGTGGCCTCTTTATGTAGGGCGTTGAATGATTGTTATAAGATGTTTGTGGAGATGTTTTCTGATGCGCGTTGTCTTGCTTACGCCTTGATGATTCGAGATTCATGAATTTACTCTCCATGTAGTCGAGAAACTCTTGTAAAACGGGCAATTCTCGAGAGTTTGACAGGGATTGAATATAATCCCCATATGTTTCGGCATCCAATTTTTGGGAGAGAAGATGTACTAAAATTGGATCCCAGCTGCTGACATCCACTCCTAGATTCTTGATCGCATGTAAACATTCTAAGGTTATATCATGCATCTTCTTTATTTGTGACATTGACTGCTGTTGCATATTGGGGAGGCTGAGTAAAATATTCATGTGTGAGGTGAAAATTAGTTTTTTGTTGTTATATCGGTGGTTAAGCAGCTCCCAACATGCTAAGTAGTTATCTGTACTAATAGGGAGGTGCTGTATGAGTCGCTCTGCCTCACCGCGCACTTTACTCTTCAAAAACTGCATTTTTTGAGCCTGTGATAACGAAGGGTTGTTATGAATAGCTTCGTTAAACAGGTCGTTAAATGACACCCACTGATTAAAATGGCCACTAAATAAGGGAATGTCTAGTTGCGGGGTGGACTTTTCTCTGTGGGACACCGCCCACATCTTTTTGTTAATACCTTTTTTCAAATCATTGTATTGTTGCTCGTACTTATTAAATGCTTGTTCATATTCCTTATTTTCTTCAAATAATTCACTATCTAACTCCCAGTGTAGAGAGTCTATTGCTGACCAGCGACTTTGTAATGATCTTAGGACGTCCTCGAACTCCCATTTATCTGACATAGTTTCTAAATTAATGTTTGCTGCAGTTCTTCTAAAAGCCTTGAAATTAGCCATCTGTTTACGTAACATTTCATCCAATTTACTATTATTTCCTTGACTTTTAGTTTGAAACAAATGATCGTTTTGCTGCTTTGAACCCTCTCCCAATTCACACTCCATTTCTAAGGTTCCTTTTTGTTCTATCAGGATTTCAGATGGTTGTTTCGTCTCTGCTTGTAAATGTTGCAAAATCCACTGTCTCTTCTCTTCATAATAAGCTTTTGTTTTAGACTAGTGATTTTCCACAAAATAAGTGTAATCGTGTTCACCCAACTTGCATATCTCGAGATGGTTTCGTTCAAACTCTTGCCAGTAACTATCAAGAGCTTGAAGTTTCTTTTTGATGTATAAGGGCGTTTTGCGACTTGCTCCGTCCTTTTTAAAGTTGGTGACGAGCTGCTCTATGGCATTCATCAGCTGCTTCTGGTTTTCCATAAGAACCTCCATTGTAGATTGTAGTAGTAAGAAGATAATGAAAAGATCTTACTTGTTATGCTGTTGGTACTGGCTTACAGGCGTGACTTGGTTGTGATACCAAGCTCGTTGATGCTCGTTGACGCTCGATCACCACCAGCTTGTTTCACCGCAATCCACACAAATCACTGTTCACTAGTTCTTTTACACTCACTAGCCGATAGTTCAACCGACTCGCGAGGTCGCTCGAAGGACCATGTAGAGTTTAGTGCGAGATCACGGTGTTAGTTTTAGATTTAAATGATAAAGTTTTATATATTTAAAAAGTTTATTATTATTATTACACAAATAGTTCTTATGATAACTTATAGTTGAATTTAATGTTAAATGTTAATTTAAGATAGTCCAAAGTAAATGTTTATCAAGTAGTTAAAAAGTTATATAAAAGTTAGTTATGTTTATGTTTGTTAAAGGAATGCAACCGGCGCGTTCGATACCGAAAATTGCACTGAAGTGCCGCGCGCGAGTCAACCTAAAATTAATTACTGCTGACCCGTGCGCGTACGTCATAATAGGTGTTCGATTCCATTGCATCGAACACTTAGTGATGAGGATTTCGGGTGTAGTACGCTTCCACATTCGGCCTTATCGCCACTTAACATCAGGTTAGGTGAAGGCCAATGGATAGCAATTCAAAATGCATAGCCTAAAGCAACGTCGCACGATGCTCGACTTGTGTTTTCTTTTTAAACTCGTTAACGGTGTGGTTCTAGATCCAGTGTCGTTACAGCAAATCAATTACCACGTTTCTAGGCCAAATAGTCGGAACACTTATAAGAAACTTTTTGCACTTGACGCGAGCAGAACTAACTTGGGTAGACACGCACCGCTAAAACGAATCTGCAACACGTACAACAATGTTGCAGATGAATCCTTAGACATTTTTGCTTCAAAATTACCGCACCTTAAAAAAACTCTTCTGTGTAGCTTAATCATGTAGTTCCTGATTGATTGTATACCTATTACCTATTATTTTTTTAATTTTAAGTTGTTTAATTTTAACTTAAACTTTTTTTTTTCATTTTTATGAGTAGGTAGTTACCGTTTTGAATGTGTTGCACGTTATAAAAATTGAATGCTGTGTGTACCTGTTATTAAGGTCATGCAAAGGCCAAAGATAGCAAATGTATGTTTTAAGATTGTTTATGCATATACTTTGTTGGTATACCTAATAAATAAAATAAAAAATAAAATAAAATAAGGCCATGTACTATCCCGTTATGCAAAAGACATACTTCGACTATTTCACATTGAACACGTTATCCATTATAATAAGTATCTAAACACTATAATTACCCACTTGTTTCTCTCAAGGTACGCAGCAACAGCTCATAAATACTTCACAGGAGCTAAGAGCAAACATGTGCTCTCTCTCAGAACATAAATTAATGACAAACGACGTGGGAGATTTTTTCTTTTTCTCGAAAATGTATCAACGAAATAAATCTGTAGTTCTTCGCGATTGTGTCAAAGTATTGTTAGCAGGTTATTTTTAAGAAAATTGTTTCTTTTGTGGAAAATAAAGTGTTCGCACAAAGTATACCTACTGTGCTAAAAATACAAGTCTTTGTGAGGTAAAGCTAATTCTATAAGAAATCGGAAATAAAAAGTTGTTTTTTCACAAAACAATGAGGTTTTCTCCTTAAGGTGCTCCCTCACCGGGAGCATTCACGTGTAATGTAACGTTCTAGATTTGAGCATTACATCAGTGAAGGAGGAGAACTGAGCAGTACAATGCGCACTTTGTAATGATACAAAACGGGCATACATCAGTGAAGGAGGAGAAACACGCGAATGCTCATCAGTCAGGGAGGTATTATTGAAATGTAATGCTCAAAGACGAATCTATGTTACAGTACACGTGAATGCTCCCGGTAAGGGAGCACCTTTAGAAATAAAACTACTCCAGTCCCCTAGCATGATCACCATAACACGATATAGCGATTTATCATGTTTAACTGTCAAAAGACAATTGATTTTGACAGTTGAGTGTCGATCAAACGCTATGACCATTAGACATTCTTAATATCACCAATGCTGAGGTACAGGCCTTCCTTATGAGTGGATGAGGAGGATGGCCCATAACCCACCACGCGGCCCAATGCGGATTGGTGGGTGTTAACGACTGCAAATGATACACTCGGCACCAACAGCTTAACGTGCATTCTGAAGCACGGAGCTCGATATTCTAAATTTTTGGTCACCCATCCTATGACCGACTCTTGCGAAAGTTGATTAACTCCCGCAATTGCAGGCCAGTCGCTAAACCACTGTGCCATCGAGCTCTTCAATAACAAACGCTATATCACGCGCAGGGCGTGCAGAATCGGACCTCTTTGAAGAATCGAAAATTTCGATTCCGATTCCTTGGTCGGAATCGGGTACCCGGTTTTTTCGATTCTTTTTTGGTTTATGGTTTACAATTTTGTTTCATGTTAAGTAAAGAAAAACGCGTTTTTTAAATATTTTTTTATTAAAATTAAATTATTTACTTGAAATAAAACACGAAAACATAAAAGAAACAGCTACTTATTTCTTACAGGGTCTATAGTAGGATAGGTAGAAGTAGGTCTCCAACCGTGTGTTACTAGTACTATTTCATTTCTTCTATTCTTCTCTTACAATAAAAAAAGTAACAATAAATTGCACAGGAATTAACGATACAGTCAAACATAAAAGGAAGGAATCAAGGAAAAAAGTAAAAAAATATTACGCTACCACTTACGTATTTTATTTTTTGATAAGAAAAATATAAGAAAAAGTCATTGTATGGGATACTCTCCCAAAACATTGCATTCTAAATCAGCAGGAGATATAGGTTTTTTTTAATGCAGTTAACTAATCATTGTATGAGATACCTAACTCTCCCAAAAAAATTGCTTTTTAAATCAGGATATATAAGTTTTTTTAATGCAGACCCAACCCTAATTCAGTTAACCAATTATGATCCAACCTCAAAGTAATTTAACTATTTTTGTTACGAACAAACACGTGTTAGTTTGGTAGGTACACGTACGGTAGTAGGTACGTACCTACTTAACTAATAATAATATCAAGATGCATACTTTGTATATAGAAATTAACGTGTTAAAATACTATACAAAAAATTCGTTTTTAACCATTTTTGTTCCGTCAGTCTGTTTTGAAGTGATTTTTAAATCGAAAATAACTAATTTTGTTTCGACTTAATATCAGCATCAGGTAGGATTTAAAAAATAAGGCCTTATAACATGTGTCACATCACTTTCTGCCTCTTGAGTAGTTGACTATTTTTGTTCCGTCGCTCCTTATTTGTGCGCGCCATCACAACTTAAGCCGTCTAAGCAGTAAGATTGGGAATTTGGATTTTTTTAACGAGAATCGAAAAGAATCGATTCTCACTAATTTAAGAATCGATTCTCACAGGACAAAAAAGAATCGGTTTTTCCCGGTTATTTTGGAATCGGTTAAAATCGGTTCCATGCCCTAATCACGCGACATATATCGTGTTTCGGTGGTGCATGCTAGGGGTTCTGAAGAGTTTGTTTATAAAGCTAGGATTTTTTTCTAGGACGATAGAACGTTGTCTATGTAAACAATACGACGCGGTTTCCAGGAGAGCGGTGCTGGACACCGTAACGTCAAAAAGCGGTGCCGTTATTTTTGTGACTGCCGCCATGACGGTGTACAACAGTACGCCATCGTTTTTTCAGGATAGCAAAAGAAAACGAGTTTATACTGGTGTAAAGCGAAGGTATTTCCCGAATTTCTCGTCATTACGCATTCACAGTAGACAGCGATGCCAAAAAATCTCAAATACAATATGTACATTTGAGTTTTTTGCATTTGTACCAGGGCCTCGATTCCGCTAAATGTAATGTAGTCCAATTGCATGTCGTCAGCATGGCAATAGCCTAAAATGTCACTTTTGGTATTCTGCTCCTGTTATGAGAGTTGAATAGCGGCTACATTGCGGCTAGCCAGCCGCTATTGATACAATTCGGGATTCTATTAACCAATGGCGTCGCGATAGCACCAGCATGGCCACATTAATGTGTATTCTACTCTTATTTGACGTTTGTGCCGATAGCGTTGGCATCGTCAAATTGGCCATCGAGAAGCAATTGTGCAGCCATACCTTTTCTCTTACATTCTGCAGATAAAAGTGATATGAAACAACAATGCTGCATCATATCATACATTTTAAGATGGGAGGTATTTAGAATTGGCATACAGGGAGGAACAGCGTCGGTACGAGTACGAGAGGTTACAACGCTGTCGAGCGCGAGCTTTACTGAGACGGAATATCGACCCTATGGTTGTTTTACCGGACACAGAGTTTATAAAATATTCCGCCTCAGTAAAACCGCAGTCAAAGATATCGCGGAAATCATATATCTCCGTTTATTCCCAACGAGCGAAGATGTGATGTTCATTTAAGGCGCTTTCCTGACCGAAAGTGGCGCCGGCGCGCGCCACGGTGAATTTTATTTAATACTAGCGGCCGCCCGCGACTTCGTCTGCGTGGAAAGATTTTTTGCTATCCCTCGGGAACAATACATTATTTCGGGATGAAAGGTATCCTATGTCCTTCTCTGTACCCCTAAGAACGTGTATGCAAAATTTCATGATGATCGGTTCAGTAGTTAAGACGTGAAGGCGTAACAAACAAATAAACAAACAAACGGACATTCGCATTTATAATATTAGTAAGGATAGCGGCCGCCCGCGACTTCGTCTGCGTGGAAAGTTTTTTTGCTATCCCTCGGGAACAATTCATTTTTTCGGGATGAAAGGTACCCTATGTCCTTCTCTATACCCCTAAGGACGTGTATGCAAAATTTCATGATGATCGGTTCAGTAGTTAAGACGTGAAGGCGTAACAAACAAACATAATATTAGTAAGGATATAAGTAAGGATTGTAATTTTTAACACAATTTTAAGATAAACTTCTCATGTAATTTTTAGGTCCTATAGTTTAGTATTTTTAGACGGTAGCTATCATTAAACTACCTCATTACATTAGTCACTGGTAGAAGTAGATAGCAAAACTGCTAAACGTGGCCGTTTCTGACACATTTGCTATCTACTTCTACAAATGACTGCAAGAGAATGAAGTGATAACTTTTAAAAATACTAGACTTGAGCCCTAAAATCTCCACGAAAAGTTTTATCATAATCCTTTTCTATTAACAACTTATTAAATAAAAACCTCTGAGGGCGCCACTTTCGGTCAGGAAATCGCCTTAATATTGGCGCATTCCACCCATAGCTGTTTCAACAAACTGCTCCCTTCTTTGGTCCAGCTGGATCTCCTTGTGACGTTCCGAGATCTCTATTAGAGCCCTTTTCTGCTCCAGCGTCACTGTTTCCGCTGACATGACATGTTTTCTAACTTAGGGTGTACCAAAACTTTGCCACACAAAGGGAAAATAACTTAAATACATACATACATATTGAAAATAGAAATTCTTTCTAACTTAGGGTGTACCAAAACTTTGCCACACAAAGGGAAAATAACTTAAATACATACATACATATTGAAAATAGAAATTTTTACTGCATTTAGATTTACTAAATCTATACTATTTGCATAGGAGCTATTTTAGTACCTATAAGGAAATAAAATCTCAATGATAAATTAATGTTTATTTTAATTCAGTAAGTTAGTAACAAAATGTATAAAACCATTTAGCTAATGAAGACAAATAGGCACCACTCATTCATTTATGACCTATGTCTTGGTAAGCGATGAGCTCTTGTATAAAATCATACTGCATGAGCAGTTGCAGTGAGCGAGCACTGAGCCAACAGCACAGACTCGTAGACTGTCTGACTTCTTAGTTCTGACTCTTCAATCAAAAATATCCTAGATAACTCTTCATGAACTAAAACAGTACACAAAAACGGCACCTCGAAATAGCGTCCCACGTCCCAGCGTCTAGCAGCAGCTTATTTTGTGCATATTCACTTAGTATTTTGTAAAAACTTAGATCTTATATCACTTATTTTGTACAAAATAAACTTATTTTGTACAAAATCACATCTTTTATCAGTTACTTTGTACAAAATAAGCGCCCAGTTTGTAAGTGGGTGTGGTGGTTTCGAGACTTAGGATATTCTTGATTGAAGTTCCGACTGAACAAAAGCCTCTGCATTGGACACTGCATTTGGAGTTCCAATTTCAATTTTATCAGCATTGGTAACGGGCTCTGAGGGCTTAGTACGAGTTGGTTTTTTGCACTCACTTCACTTTGCGAATAGTTAACTATCGTCTTCTCTCTTTCACTTGTTCACTCACTCGCATGATTTCCTCTCTTTCACTCGTTACTATTCGCAAAGTGAGGTGAGAAACACAACTCGTACTAGGCTCTCTGTTCGCAGACAGATACTGTCGGATACGGATTGTCTTAGTAAATCACCGTGCTCGACCCTCAGTCTTCGTTGCCTCACATCACTTTCTAAGTCCAAGCAAACACTGAGGGCACAACTTTCTTATTGCTTGACTGTGTATGGTAAAATCCTGTAAATAGAACAAGAATGTTGAGGTGACTGTTTTGTATGATTTGTGGTTATCTTATATATCACACTTTTTAGGACTTCACAGAAAGAAAACGGAGACTTTAAACGCGTAACAAAAGCACAGTTAACACAATGACAAAAGGTGTCTACAAAATTCCATTATCCACAAATCATAAATTATAAATTACTTATAAAGATTATATGAAACAAACCTATGAAAAATTATACCGTCGTGAAATCTTTTGGTTTCAAAGCAATTTTCTATGTTGTTTGAAGTGATCAAAACCAAATACAGTCGATTTTTATACAAACGAGGTAACTTTAAAGCCTTGGTTCTCCGCCAGGGAACTGGAATTAGCACTGAGCATTACCGTGAGGTTATTGTATCCATAGCTTCCTGCCTTGATATTTTTATGGCTCAAGACACCTTAAATTTGATTTTCTAGCAGATAGCATAACAAAACAGAATTGAAATGAAAAACGCAAATTAATTCCAAGACAAATAAATGTTTTTTTTACCAAAGAGTAAAGTGATTTTGAAAGCCCACTACTACTAGCGCCTCTGGAAATCAATGCGGAACTACTGACATGAAATTAAAATCACTGATGTTTTTGGTTTCTTATTATATTTAGGTAATTGTCATTTTTGAAATATTCTTTATGTAAACAAAAATATTAATATAAAATAATAAATTGAAACAAAAAACACCAAAAACAATTTAAGAAGGCATGATTTTACCTTTTTAGGGTTCCGTACCAAAATGGTAAAAAAGGAACCCTTATGGTGTGACTCAGTCTGTCTGTCTGTCTGTCACAGCTGGATATCTCGAGAACTACTAATGGTATCAACTTGAAATTTGGAATAGTTTAAGATGACATTTGCCCAACTATTTTGCAAATAAGAAATAAATAATAAAATAAATATCTTTTTTACAGCAGGGCCTGAAGGGGTCTTAAAAATTTGAAGTGGGGCTACTAGGGCATGTTGGGTATCATATGAAAAAGCGCCGTTTGCACGTTTTCAATCATTTTTTATTTTTTTTCTAGACGGCATAGTTTTCGACTTATGATGAAAAATGTAAAAAAAAATACCGTTCCCCCCCCTTATCTCCGAAGTTTGCAAAGAGAAAAATCTGAAATAATTCTATGTGATAGCAGTTTATATAAAGATTACAGAAAAAATAAAACGATGTCTCAATATAGCATACTTTTTTAGAAATTATCAAATTTCTAAAACAACATTATTAATTTCATTAAATTAACATTAGTTCCACTATTGGTCAAGAGATGGCGCTGACCTAAAACTGCAATACTAATTTTATTATTCTACTCTGCAGTGTGGTTTAATGGTGCAATTATGATGGTACGGAACCCTCGGTGCACGAGTCCGACTCGCTCTTGGCC
Source organism: Agriphila geniculea (assembly GCA_943789525.1). Classification (NCBI taxonomy): domain Eukaryota; kingdom Metazoa; phylum Arthropoda; class Insecta; order Lepidoptera; family Crambidae; genus Agriphila; species Agriphila geniculea. Next base: position 11,120,718 of record OX038895.1, read on the forward strand.
AGTTTTTTTTTAAATATTGTCTTACTTTAGGAATTTTCGGAAAGGAAGATTCGGAATTCCGACAGGAATATTGATAATGTATGAAAATTCCGTACGGAGAAAGGTGCGAGCACATTTGTCTGACGCCACGTCTTAACACGTGTTAACACGCCGGCATGTGACATCGGCGGGCTGATTATCTAATTAGAAACCACCTAGCGACCGGACTCATTTGACAGATGAATGATACATTGCTACTTTCTTTGGGGTAAAAAAACATACCAAAGAAAAGTAGCAATGTATATCAAATGAAACCGGTCGCTAAATAGTTTCTATTTAGATAACCAGCCTGCGGTTTTCATAGTAAATGTATGCACTAGGGTCACACTTATCTTATAACACGTCGCTGACACGACCAAATCACATAACAGATTGCATTATGTTGCGTGTTAACACGTGTTGTGACGCGTGCAATTCTTTAGTAGGGTTGGAGGGTGCTTTCGATATCGATAAATATATAGATATTTATCGATAATATTTATATGTATAATTTTAAATAAGAGTAATTTCGTATGAAGAGGTAGGGCATTTTTTAAATAAGTTTTTATTTTGTTAGATCGATATACAATATACTGAAAAAAAGCTGTATAGTTAGATTTATTTTTAAATTAGAATATATTTATTTTTTGGCGATGTCGCTACCAAAAAACTGATTTATTCAAAAGATCTTATCCCTATAAGCAAATAAATATTCAACAGTGCAAATCAATCATGGGCAGTTTTTGAAATAGTTATTTAAGTTTAAAAATACCTAATGTTGGTAATTTCCAATTTTTTTAATCGCAAAAAATGACCCACTTATTATTTTTTAAACTTTTATTAATATTCTCAAAACTGAGAGCGTAAAACTTTTGACCGTATCGTGTTACGTTTATGTTACACGACTCAAAATGTTACTTACTAAAAAACACTCAAATATTTTCTAAACAATCGAACACATCGACTATTGACGCTTCACTAACAATGTACGTAACGTGGCATAAGACTAGTGTGAACCTAACGTAACATCACATCATATGGCGTGTTAACACGTAAGCTAAGTGTGCACCTACCGCTGACGCGTTGCGTCACATGGGAAGGCGTGTTAATAGTGTAAACCTTAGGGTGGGTATCCATTTAGGTTCGCGAACCTCCGCGCTCCGCGAACCTGCACATAAAATATCGTTTATCCTCTGCTGGAACAGGGCGCCGAGGTGTGTACGTGAGGGAACTCGTATGCGAAGCTGGTTCGCACAGGCACACACTGTAGCCAAAGTAAAAATATTTGTTTTTGCTATGGATCACTGTTCTAGGTTCGCGGAGCGCGGAGGTTCGCGAACCTAAGTGAGTACCCACCCTTACGTGTCATCACTTAGCGTGGCGTATCATCACATAAGACAGATGTGCCCGCACCTGAAATCCCGCATGTGTGTGGTATTATCCCCGTCAATAGGGAATGTCCGAAAAAAATAAAATTGGCTGAATATTTTTTTATAGGTAGGAATAAGCTCCCTTAGTAAAAGAAAAAAAAAAAGTTTCTTCGCCTTCACAAATGTACGAAAGTAACAGCAGAATGGAAATTATACCTTTGCCATCACCTGCTACAACCACAACATAGCATTAAAAAAAAAAGTTTTGACATTTTGTATTGAAACTTTTTTTGAATACTATGTTGTGGTTGTGACAAATGGCGGCAAAGGTATAATTTCCATTCTGCTGTTACTTTCGTACATTTGTAAAGTCGAAGAGACTTTATTTTTTTTTAAGTTTTACGCAACTTAAAATTCTGAAACTTTTTTTATATTACTAAGGAAGCTTATTCCTACCCATAAAAAAATATTCAGCCAATTTTATTTTTTTCGGACATTCCCCATTGGTAATGCGCTGGAACCTTGTCACATTAACGTCCACGTTGACGTGATCCGCTACTAAAAATGTCATGAAACAAGAAAATTCTAATAAGTAATCTAATATATTAATTATTGAATTATAATTTTCAATTGTTTTAGTTTTTGAGGTTAAAATCATGGCCGCCAGGCGCATTACCAATTAACGGGGATATAAGATCCATAGTTTTGTATGGATTAGCTGCGTTTGGAATTACGTATGTACGGAACGGAATTCCGAAATGGAAATCCATTTGTGTGGCCACTTTTATAAATCTACTCTGTGTAGTTATTGCTTTCTTTATGGTTTTTAAAGTCAAGCTGATGCGATGCTGTTGACATGCCAGCGATATGCTGAGGACGTTCTTCTCAAAATTAGTAGAATACCGTTTTTAGATCAATGGCGTTAGCAAATCAATGGCGTGTCTGCGACATAGCAATTTGTTGTAAAATAGCGGAATTGAGGCCCAGGAACATGGAATAAATCATTTTCCTACATACAATTATTTTCCTCTCCTGATGATTGATCATGCTCCAAGTAAGTATATAATTAATGCTAAATCAAGATCGTTCACTTTCTTTTCAGATAGGTACTCGTACGTTTCTGGAAATAAAACCGGTCAAGAGCGAGTCGGACTCGCGCACCGAGGGTTCCGTACCATCATAATTGCACCATCAAACCACACTGCAGAGTAGAATAATAAAATAAGTATTGCAGTTTTAGGTCAGCGCCATCTCTTGACCGGTAGTGAAACTAATGTTAACTTAATTAGAAATTTAATAATTTCTAAAAAAGTGTGCTATATTGAGACATCGTTTTATTTTACCTGTTATCTTTATATAAACTGCTATGACATAGAATTATTTCAGATTTTTCTCTTTGCAAACTTCTGAGATAAGGGGGGAACGGATTTTTTATTTTATTTTTCATCATAAGTCGAAAACTATACGGCCTAAAACAAAAAGAAAAAATGATTAAAAACGTGCAAACGACGCTCTTTCATATGATACCAACATATTTCCTATTAATCGTCGGCGAAGAGTGAAAACCTCGTATATCTCATTTTTGCCTAGAACATTTTTTTGCAGTTTTTGACAGAAAACCTTTTATATCACGACTCTATCTCACTCATATTCCATTCAAATGCATACAACGCCATCTATTACATTTTATGAAAACCTCGTCAATGACAGAAGCTGGTCATGAGTGACGAAAAACTCGGCAAAAGGGTTTTAGACAAGAAAGAGGATTTACGAGGTTTTCACTCTTCGTCGACGTTTTGCAAAATAGTTGGGCAAATGTCATCTTAAACTATTCCAAATTTCAAGTTGATACCATTAGTAGTTCTCGAGATATCCAGCTATGACAGACAGACAGACTGAGTTACACCATAAGGGTTCCTTTTTAGGGTTCCGTACCAAAATGGTAAAAAAGGAACCCTTATGGTGTGACTCAGTCTGTCTGTCTGTCACAGCTGGATATCTCGAGAACTACTAATGGTATCAACTTGAAATTTGGAATAGTTTAAGATGACATTTGCCCAACTATTTTGCAAATAAGAAAGAAATAATAAAATTAATATTTTTTTCACAACAGGGACTGAAAAGGGGTCTTAAAAATTTTAAGTGAAGTGACTAGGGCGTGTGGGGTATCATATGAAAGAGCGCTGTTTGCACATTTTTTTTTTCTTAGGCCGCATAGTTTTCGACTTATGATGAAAAATGTAAAAAAAAATACCGTTCCCCCCCCCTTATCTCCGAAGTTTGCAAAGAGAAAAATCTGAAATAATTCTATGTAATAGTAGTTTACGTAAAGATTACAGGAAAAATAAAACGAGGTCTCAATATAACACACTTTTTTAGAAATTCAAAAAACAAACAAGAATTCTTTAGTTTCACTACCCGTCAACAGATGGCGGTGACCTAAGAATGCTGACTTGCGAATTAAAATAGTTCCACTATCGGTCAAGAGATGGCGCAACCTAATACTACAATAATAATTGGTGACTGGTTCTTATATAAATTACCTACTATTTGCCGTACGAATAAACGAAGAATAAGTTCCTACTTAGTAATATAAACAGTTTGCAATGTGGAGCGGCTGAAACGTTTTTCAGTCACCATAAGCAACTGTGGTTAAGATTTGTAAATTAACTGTCCGCCTGTTCGCCCTTCCACCTGTCTGCCGTTTATCCTACTTTTTTAAAGACTGTACTAAAGTAACATATCCAAATATATTTATGATTGTACGGAACCCTCGGTGCGCGAGTCCGACTCGCTCTTGACCGGTTTTTTTTACCATTTTGGTACGGAACCCTAAAAAGTCGGCCGTAACGGTGATGTACGGTGTTGTAACTTTCCACGTGACTCCACCGTAAAGACGGCCGCTTTTTACGTCCGTAAAATTATGTGCAGGTACCGCTTTCTTAGGAAACCATAGCTTTACGCTTAACTACTCAACTGATCATCATGAAATTTTGCATACACGTTCTGTCAAGAGTACAGAAAGGGACATAGGGTATTAGGGCTTTTCCTGCGGTCAAACTGATCGACTCGCCGCTTAAATGGGTTGATAGTTTTAAATATCTTGGACACCTGGTTGCCGCTGACCTGAAAGACGATGCAGACATAGAAAGGGAGCGCAGGGCGCTGTCTGTTAGGGCAAACATGATCGCACGCCGTTTCGCTCGTTGTTCGGAGGACGTCAAAATTACACTTTTTAGGGCATTTTGTACGTCCTTCTACACGAGCAGTTTGTGGATAGACTACACAAAGAAACGGTACAAGAAGAGTACGGAGAAAGAAACTGTACAGAGCGTCTTGCGCGTGCAATATAATAATGCTTTTATGGTGCTGTTGAGGTTGCCGCGATTTTGTAGTGCATCAGAAATGTTTGGTTGGCGTGGATTTTTTTTTATGCCACCATCTTTGGTGCGCAGGGTTCGCGCCAGCATCAGGCCTCCTTCACTCGCTCAAGGTCGCGCGATAAACACCTACATATCATATCATCTCATATCATATACCTATAAATCATGCTGCTATGGTTCACGTAGTGACTACATAAACAGAAAATGAATTTAAAATAATAATTTATTTAATAAATTGATAATAATTAATTTATCTAATGAATTTAATTTAATTTAATAATTTTGTACTAACCTAGCTATAAATCACATTGTTACTAATCATAATGAGACTCTGTTTCTCGAGTAAATAAATAAATAATAATTATTAATTATTATAGTATATTTCACCCAGAAAGTGATAGCAAAATAACTGTCCGCCAGACGAAATCATGAGCTGAGCGGCTTATAATAATTAGACCGGCTTAATTATTAATTTGTACCACGACCATCTTAAAGGCCTCATTACACGTGCGTTAATAAGGTTTCGTAAAGCGCATTACCTAATACTACTTATAACTAAGTTTACCATATCGCAAGTTGAAAAATCCGGACAGCCATAATCGTATAAAAAGCCGGGCATTCAGGCTATACAGACTTTTCGAAGAGAATGATCGTAATTTAGAGACATTGGATCTTTTGTATTTAACAGACCACATTATACTTAATATTCCATATTATGAATGCATTAAGGCTCCGTTATGCGAAATCATTTGTCTCTGTCTTTTTCTTTACGTGTAAAGAGTATGGAAAATAACATCACTTCTGCACTTTTTCGATGGTTTTGGTTGTTTTTCATCATTATCTTTAGCACAATTATCTTTCTTGAAAAAAAATATTGGAGCAACTGCACAGTACGTTAAAGTATATTTTGATGTAGAATTTAATCCGTTTCCGCTATTATTTACGCTAAAAAATATGGCCCACGACAAGCGCTTTTGATGATATTCAGATTTTTTTTACAATCATCTGTGAGGTTTATACGCAAATTAATACTTGTAGCAACTAGATAATCTCTTTAGCTTATCGTATGTTTTTTTTTGTGCCTACAACTTTACGTTTTCTGTATAAAAATATGGCCCGCGCAAACCATGTTATCCTATTATGTACCCTTAAGAAGAAAAAGACGTCCAAAAGTCCAACCGAATCTGACCGCGGGGTTACCCTACTAATACGTCATCATTACGCATTAGTTGATCAGTCAATCCTCGAGATGAGATAACAAGGGAGTTGTAATATTGATCTATCTTAATTATTGATGTTGTAGCGAGGGAACTACCGTTAGTTAGTTGAGTTAATGACAATAATTAGTAAGTAAACTAGTCCTATTTATGATTTCGTCTGCGTAGACAGTTATTTTCTATCGCTCGGGAACTATTTTTTTTCTGGAGGAATTCTACCTACCCTATGTCCTTTTCTGTACCTCTGACAACATACAAGAGTTGAAGGCGGAACGAACAAACTGACTCTCGCATTTATAATATTAGTAAGGATTATAAAATTATAAAAAGATTAATTAATTACACACGCTGAAATTTTAATTATTTGGTTCCCGCCGTGGGGTGGTTCCACTCATGATTACAAGCAACTTTTACTATGGGGCCAACTCTCCTGCTCGCAAAAAAAAACAGCTGTTCCATACATTAATGTCGAGTAGGTACTGCACTTTTGATGATGATTAAAATTTCAGCGTGTATTTTTATTAAGTATATTCAGTATTTGTTTAGTAAGGATAATTATTAGTAGGGAACTTCTAAGTTTGAAGACATGTAATAAAGAATAGTTGACGTTGCCTTCAATAAAAGCCTTTATTTGACGTCAAAAAAGGTCAAAAAGAAATATGACACTCGGGAACCGTCATTTGAAATGAACGTACATTATCCAGTGTTCCACCTTAAATTTTCCGCGTAGTCGCTCTTTCAGTATCTTGTTATGAATGTGTCACGCGAGAGAAAGTCGCACACTAGTGCCACACTATAAAGTGTGACTTTTTATGACCATGACCATCAGCCATTTTTAATGTCCCCACTGCTGGGGCACAGGCCTTCCTTATGGGTGGATAAGGAGGTTGGGCCATAATAACCCACCACGCGGGCCCAATGCGGTTCCTACAGTGAACAAAACGTTGTAACTTTTGAACTAAACGATCTATCACTATGAATTAAACTGAATAATGATTGGAAACAATAAATTTATTATTAACAATTTATAATGAAAACCCACAACATTTTTATCAAAAAAATCGATTTTTCAAAAAAAAAAAAAAAAAACACATTGAAGTTAGATTATCTCATTCAATTTCATTAGAGCACTTTATAAAGACTCATACTGTATCACTACATAGTATAAAACAAAGTCGCTTCCCGCTGTCTGTCCCTACCTACGTATGCATAGATCTTTAAAACTACGCAACAGATTTTGATGCGGTTTTTTTTAATAGATAGAGTGATTCAAGAGGAAGGTGGTGAATACTACACCGAAGCGAAGCGAGGGTGGGTCGCTAGTAAAAAATAAAATATAAAAGTAATTTATCAAAAAAATTCTAACCAATTAATGCTAATGGAAGGCTTACGGCACAGGTTTTCTCAATTAAGTGCCAGCTGTAGTATTAACTGTATCTAGAAAAAGTAAGGATAAATAAGGAAGTGCAACAAATAACAAATAATGTAAAATAGAGGAGATTATTTAATAACTAGCTGCCGCCCGCGACTTCGTCTGCGTGAAAAGGTTTTTTTGCTATCCCTCGGGATCAATACTTTTTTTCAGGATGAAAAGTACCCTATGTCCTTCTCTGTACCCCTGACAATGTGTATGCAAAATTTCATGATGATCGGTTCAGTAGTTAAGACGTGAAGGCGTAACAAACAAACAAACAAATAAACAAACAAACAAACGGACTTTCGCATTTATAATATTAGTAAGGATAATTTATTATAAGGTGCTCCCGCCCACACCGGTGTTTGTAACTATTGCAAATAGTTTCTAACAGTTTGTATTATTTTGCATCAATCTTTAGGTTAAGCGTATGCTGAGACGAAGGCGCAGTTCCACATAGCACAGAGAGCCTGTTAAAATGTCACTCTACTAAAATTAATGCTAGTAGAATAGAACTACAATGTATGGGATTGACATAAGCTATAACGTTTAAATTATTTCAATCCCATACATTGTCATTTTATTCTACTAACGTTAATTTAAGTATTTTTAGTAGTATGATAATTAATAGAAAAAAGAATTGTGAATGTCTAAAATTTAAAAAATCAATGACTTAAGTAGTAGAATGGCCATTTGAGTAGGGGGTAGGACAGAGCAGACTTTGTAATGCATAAACGGGCTGAGAGCTGCGTAGTTGCGTACGCTATATACTAAGAGCTGGCCCCGATAATAGGTGGACAATTTACAGAGCGACGAAATCCCTATAGTTAGTTAATAATAAAACTTTACCACTTTTTTGCGCACCTTTGATGCCGCCTGGCACTACTTTTCCACCAGTCAAAATGCCTGGCAATGTTATATTCGATTTAGATACATGATTGGCTTGCTATTATACCACACTAAATCCAGAGCTCTGTAAATTGTACACCTTCAATCGCTTTTTCAGCCCCTTTGTTGCTCAACCACCTCCACCACTGTAAATCTGCCAGGTGGCCGGATCTGTTAATAATAATATTATGGCACACTAACAAGAGGCATTTCGTCGCTCTGTAAGTTGTCCACCTATTTTCGGGGCGGTAAGATTGATCTATATGATTCGTCGTTTTAGACCGATCGAAACGACAAATCGACAGTGTATCAAGACAGTGAACGATTTATTTAATCGAAGACGATATCGGAGATCGCAGCAAAAACCCATGCGATTATGAATATCGTAACGATGAATCGACGGTGTATTGATTCGTTGCGATCAACGGTTCGATTTTTGTCTCAGTCTGGCGTCTCTTGGATGAAAACTTAATTCATTTAAAATGTTTATATGCGAATATTGATTTCGTTTTATTAGCCATTTGTTAACCCACACTTTTCTAGGGGTTTTCTTCTTTTCTTTCAAGGAAAAAAAATCGTTTTCCATTTTAAACGGGCACGTATTAAATTATTTGAGTACGTCTTTATCGTTCCGTTTCAAATAAGTAAATGATCGATCGTAACGACCAATCGCTTCATGTATGTGCGGCATTTTTGAAGCAATCGATCGTTACGATATTCGTCAGATTGATCGTAACGATGAATCGCACCGTATATGGGGACCTTCAGTCCACTATGGCGTGCAACGCAGGAATTATTATGTAGCTTTTCGTTTTATGTAATACCCGCATTTACCTAAGAAACAGTACTTTCCTCGGTCACAGGTATGCATACACTTATATCTGAACAACTCGGCTACGACACACAGGAACAATTTTCCGTACAATTTACTCGCTACGCTCAGAAGTACAGTCGACGTCACACAAAGATGCTCACTCGATCGTTTCCCTTTCTTTTTTCTTAATAGCTTCTATTGTGCCTGCGCACTCAATCATTTTACGACGTCGCATCATGAAACATGAAAACGAGATTGCTTTGAATTTTTCTATTTTTTTCCTAAGAGTTCTCTGTGGGTTGGGTTTGACCTATTTTATTACACCATCATCGTCGATTCTGGGTACAGAAAAAGATATACCTCATCATCATCATCATCATCAATCGTCATAATCAAATAATTCTAAAATAACACCTGAATTAATAATAAACGCGCTGTTATTCGTAAAAATATTTTGTTTCAATTTCCGCCCGCGCGGAAACCTGTAACATGTGTTTTTTCGTTATAGAAAAAACAACGTTTCATTCTCATATTTATTAATATTCCATCATATTTATTTATTTACAAGTCTAAAACACGATATAATTCATTAATTTTCCTTAATCTGTATTTATTTCATACATGCGACCTCATTTCGTCCATACTCCAAATTTAAATAATTAACCTCTTTGTATAAAACTCCTTGGTATCTATGTATTTTATTTTTTATAACTTTTTAATTCATGTTCGACAGCATTTAATTTTTCCTTCAATTCCAGGAGGGAAGAGGAGGGATTCCCAAATGATTTAAAAATATATTAAACATTCATCGATATAGATAGCTCAGATTTCATTCGTTATTCTATTATTCACATTCAGTCACTGTTTTTATAAATTTGATCTACGATTTGATCTGCGACTGTCATCAACCTGCGAAGTTCTGCAGCTTCAGTCCTGATCCCCTGAAGATTATACGTGCTTTTCGTCTGCATCAAGTAAGGGCGTTCTAATTTTTATGACTTTTATTTGACAAGAAATACTGCAACTTCGGTGCGACGACGACGGTATTAAATCGAACCTTTATGACCACGATTTTCTAGTAAATAACTTTAATTACTCCAACTAAATAATCTTCCGTAGTATTTATTATTTTAAGAGAGCAAAAGATTAGGTACCCACCCCATTCATTTATTTTACATGGATAAGTACTATAAAAAATTATCCATTTGTTTATGTAGTAACTTTAATTAATAATTTGATGCCTAATGGTTTTAATTTGTTTCAAAGTTAATAAGATAAACTGGGTCTACCTATTAACGACTTATAGCTGTTAAGATTTGTTTACTGTTAAAAACTTAATTTTGTTCCGTAAATACATGTACATGGTTTGTTTTTTATTCTTATTATACTTATACATTTAAAAACTTATTCTTTTATTTATGAATATTAAATCTGCTCACTCTATTCCCTGCCTTTAGCCGGGCCAGGGAAAGAGGTTGACAGTTGGCGCCCAACTTAGTGGCCTTTTCTTTTGCTCTCTCTTCGTAAATGTAAAAATATATTTATTTTAAGTTGTACAGACCTTGGTACATCACTTGTATTTTTTGTACATGACTGTTAAGCTGGCCGTGATTTTCAAATGGAAAAGTTTTAAAATTTGACTTATTTTGACTGTTATTTGTAAATAATGTGTATTTTTCTTATGTGTGGATAAAGGTACTTTGACTTTTTTATAGCCATAATTTAGTACTTCATAATATTGTTTTTATGTGATTGCTCTTTTAAAATGGATTTGTCGAAAGTTTATTTTCACGGGCTTTTAAAAGACGAACTTATTTATGAAGTGTCGATCAGAGCTGAGACGCCTGAGGATACCGTTTTTGAATTAAAATGTCAGATGAAAAAACTACAAAATGAATTTTCACCTGTAGAGATTATTAATGTTGACGCGACGTACAAAACCGAATTTCCAGTTATTCAGCAGAAATTAGATGAATTAAAATTGAAATTGGAAGAGTATCTTTCATCGGGTAATAGAGGTGTGTTAGCCCGTGCTCGCGCTCTTTTTTGTCATTTGTACTTTAGGTTAGATCGAGTACTGACTGAGTCGGAGACGGAAGTTAAAGGTAAGGCAAGTTGTATGGAAAATTTAAAGGGTTTGCAAAGTAGTTTAATTCGTGATGAACATCCCGTTAATATTGTTTCTAGTGCGCCTATTTTGAACCGTTCGCCTCAAGCTATAGAGTCATATGATTTCTTGAAGTGGGGTGTTAGATTCAATGGCCGAGGAAATCCACATGCATTTTTAGAGAGAGTGGAGGAGTTGGCCATTGCATATAATATTCCGCAAGCCAAACTTTTTACCGCAGCGGTGTGTTTCTTTGCTGAAGAGGGCTTGACATGGTATAGAGGTAACAAAAACCAAGTATCAAGTTGGTCAGAACTACGGCAACTATTGTTAGACGAATTCGAACCTGTTGATTTCGATTATAGGTTACTTGAGGAAATTCGTTCGCGTTTTCAGGGTAAAGATGAACCTGTACATATTTATTTTTCTGTCATGAGTTGTCTCTTTTCACGTCTTAAGAAGCCTCTGAGTGAGGAACATAAACTTGATATTTTACTGCACAATATTCGACCGCACTTTTCACAGCAACTTGCATTAGTAAAAGTGCAGTCGGTTGATGAATTAAAATCGGTTTTACGACAGATCGAGGAGGCTAAACAAATGACTTCATTATTTAAAGAACCTTCAAACTTGCGCTTGAACCCCGAATATTCGTATAAAACTGTATCTAAACCATTATTTGCTGTAAATACCAAAATTGAAGAAAATCCTTCTTTGAAAAATTGTACAGCGGATAAAGTTGTTAAATGTTTTAAATGTGGTAAGGTAGGCTACACTGTGAATTCCTGCCCTAACTGCACACAAAAAGTCAGTGCTAATACAAAAAACTTGTAAAGCAGAACCGAGGAGAAGAATTTTTAAAATCTAATGAGTGGAAAGAGTGGCTTGTGACACTTTCAAGTTTTTTTAAACGCAAGCCTATCTCTTCGGTTCTGTGTAAACCAGATAGGGAAAATTTTATAACTTTGAGAGGTTCCTTATATCCTCGTGCCACTGATTTTATTCTAGAAAATGGGGCACAAAAACAATTTGTAAATAAAAATATGGCTTCTGATTTAAATTGTACTTTTGGGTGTAGTGATTCTTCTATTCCGTGTGGTATCGGAGCAAGAATAATATCACCCCTACACGGGAGTCGTAAGAGGCGACGAATGTCTTTGCTGCACAAAACATCATCGTAGTGCCCATTCCGTGTGATACCGGATAAAGAATAGTGTCATCCCTACACGGGCATCGTAAGAGGCGATCTATGTCTTTCTTTTTACCAGCACAACCAACACCTTGGCAGCTGTGGGGTTAAAGGTCATGGGGGTCTGACCTAGGTGCAGGTTCGAAGGGCTAGTGCTCCGCTTGTGTTCTATAGGGTTTTGTAAATAGTGTGTTTTGTAAAATGTCAAGTTCTAGAGTAAGTGTGCTGTTTGCCCAGCGTGTGTAAATATGTATGTTTGTATTTATGTTTATTTGTTCGTATGCAATTTTGGTTCGTGTAGGCTAGTGTACGACCCGTGCTTAGGGCCATACACAGGCGTAGTTTGTGTCCAGTCTCTGAGTGTGGGGGTCGTTTTCTAGGAGATCTTCCCATCACAAAGATGACCGGAGCCTGATTTGTATTTTTAGCTTTTGTAAATACATTCGTTATTGGGTTTCGATTTGAATTACATTTATTTCCTCAATGTAACCGTGTCGGCTTTTAAATAAGCCATTCACTCGAGCGGTTTGTGACTCGTTAAATAAGCCTTCACTATGTATATTTTTCCGGAGCGGGTAGTGACTCTAGGTATGGCTTAGACACGGGAGCTTGTGATACAAATGTAAATCAAGTTACTGGTTTTGTTTTGTAAATATTTTATCTAGGTTTCTTTTTAACTGTTATTTTGTGTTAGGTTTAGGATTAAGTTGTAATTTGTTTCACCATCACAACCGCGTCGGCCTTTAAATAAGCCCTACACTCGAGCGGACGGTGACTCGTAAAATAAGCCAACACTATATTGTTTCTATATTGAGCGGGTAGTGACTCTAGGGCTTAGACATCGGAAGCATGTGACACAAATTTAAACTAGCTCTCTTGGTTTGCATTCGTTGTGTTATTTTGTTCTTGGACTTGTTTTTTCTTTGGTCCTGGTATTTTAATTCTTGTTTAGCGCCTCTCGCTATACTGGATATTTCTACCCAGTACTCATAGTTTTCTTTTGACTTTCTTTTTCTTGTTTTAGTATAACGCTGAGGGCAGCTTTTCGTTTTTCCCTCACGTTCAAAACTTTAATGGGAAGGGGGGTATTGTAACGTTGTGTTTTTTCGTTATAGAAAAAACAACGTTTCATTCTCATATTTATTAATATTCCATCATATTTATTTATTTACAAGTCTAAAACACGATATAATTCATTAATTTTCCTTAATCTGTATTTATTTCATACATGCGACCTCATTTCGTCCATACTCCAAATTTAAATAATTAACCTCTTTGTATAAAACTCCTTGGTATCTATGTATTTTATTTTTTATAACTTTTTAATTCATGTTCGACAGCATTTAATTTTTCCTTCAATTCCAGGAGGGAAGAGGAGGGATTCCCAAATGATTTAAAAATATATTAAACATTCATCGATATAGATAGCTCAGATTTCATTCGTTATTCTATTATTCACATTCAGTCACTGTTTTTATAAATTTGATCTACGATTTGATCTGCGACTGTCATCAACCTGCGAAGTTCTGCAGCTTCAGTCCTGATCCCCTGAAGATTATACGTGCTTTTCGTCTGCATCAAGTAAGGGCGTTCTAATTTTTATGACTTTTATTTGACAAGAAATACTGCAACTTCGGTGCGACGACGACGGTATTAAATCGAACCTTTATGACCACGATTTTCTAGTAAATAACTTTAATTACTCCAACTAAATAATCTTCCGTAGTATTTATTATTTTAAGAGAGCAAAAGATTAGGTACCCACCCCATTCATTTATTTTACATGGATAAGTACTATAAAAAATTATCCATTTGTTTATGTAGTAACTTTAATTAATAATTTGATGCCTAATGGTTTTAATTTGTTTCAAAGTTAATAAGATAAACTGGGTCTACCTATTAACGACTTATAGCTGTTAAGATTTGTTTACTGTTAAAAACTTAATTTTGTTCCGTAAATACATGTACATGGTTTGTTTTTTATTCTTATTATACTTATACATTTAAAAACTTATTCTTTTATTTATGAATATTAAATCTGCTCACTCTATTCCCTGCCTTTAGCCGGGCCAGGGAAAGAGGTTGACAAACCATAGGAAGTATAACTTTGCGTATTTTATAACAATTATACAACATGTTACAAAACAACCCGTAATCCCGAATATGGTAGATAGGGACCATCAAACTGAACAACTTATACTATGGGGCCAATTCTGAAATCGCGAAAAAAATTCTGCTGTTTGATACATTTTTATATTGTCGTTATTATTTAAGAGTGTAATAAATAGTAAAAGTTTTCAGTTTAATGGTCACTATCTCTACCATATTCGGCATTAGAGGTTTTTTTGTAACACGTTATAAAACTAAATTACTTAAAAATATTCTTATAATATCGACGCTTAAGAATCAAGACCATCTATCTACAAAAATCGACTTCACAGGAGACGAAAAATGGTTTTCTTTATTTTTCAAACAATTTCATTATAATTATGTCTGAACACTTACAGGATTGGCATGAAAAAAAAGTTGAAATTAGGTGTTTACATGTATTTCAAGAGTGCTTCATTTGTTTTAAAATTTCTGTAGATAGCTGGTATTAGTTAAAATTTGTTGCTTCGGTGGTATTGGTATTTTCTCATAACTCCTTATTTAATGCGAATTTGAGGTAACTGATTAAAGGAAGCGATGCGTAAGTTAACCATAAAAAGAATTGCATTAAAAGTAAAAATCGCCAAAAGTGTAGATAGATGGTCTTGGTTCTTAAGCGTCGATATATATAAGATATACTTTTTCATAGTTGCTGTGCCCTTGCAGGGTTTCATGTTTGATTCTCTTTTTTTTGTATTGTAATAATATCTATGTACCTACAACACGAAAAGTGCAATAAAAATTTTGAACTTTATATTAAATCAATTAAATTACAGAAAAACAACCATTTCATCCAATCCGTTTGCTTTCGGCGCCAGGCGTCTACTTATTAGATAGGTAGCCAATTTCTCATTCCGATACAATATTTTTTAGGGTTCCGTACCCAAAGGGAAAAAACGGGACCCTATTACTAAAACTCCGCTGTCCGTTTGTCTGTCTGTCACCAGGCTGTATCTCATGAACCGTGATAGCTAGACAGTTGACATTTTCACAATTGATATATTTTTTTTTGTCGCTATAACAAAAAATACTTAAAACAGAATAAAATAAATATTTAAGGAGGTCTCCCATATAACAAAAGTGATTTTTTCGGCATTTTTTGCTCGATATTAATAACGACTACGGGTAGACAGTTGAAAATTTCACAGATGATGTATTTTTGTGGCCGCTATAACAACAGATACTAAAAACAGAATAAAATAAATTAAGGGGGGCTCCCATACAACAAACGTGTTTTTTTTTATTGCCGTTTTTTGGTACGGAACCCTGCGTGCGCGAGTCCGACTCGCACTTGGCCGGTTTTTTAAACTTCCTCAACCAAACAAATTTTTCATACGAACTTCACACCATTTCTTAAGTCAATAAGGCTCGAATTCGCGTGCACCGTTACAACTAATACGCGGGCAACAGTCAACGTCGTTACCGAATGCAAGAGAAGTGACCGTAAGTAATTGTGCACTTGTGACTTGCTTCAAGGGACTCTCACCTTAAGCGGCCGCGAAATCTTTTCAGTAATTCACGTTAAAACAGTTTTCATGGTTGTTGGTGAAACCCCACTTATCTTTTTACTAGCGGACGCCCTTACTTAAATTAAATACAAATAAGTTTCTCACCACAATTAGCCACTTATTTTATGAAAAAAATGAAAAATGAAAAAATATTTATTCAGTATCTTTTAAGTACATTACATATTATATGGCTGAGGCCCCTTTTAAGTATAAAACCTGTGTTAAGAGCCCCGCTCCTTCTAAGATTACAAAAGCCACTTATTTTATTTAAATTAACAGAAACAAAAAAATAGAAGAAGTGGCTACACACAATATATTTAAATCATGTCACAAAATTACAAAGAGAAAGATTACGCCAAAATTTTTAATAATGATAGATAAGACAAACAGGCACTGAAGCGACGACAGGCAAATTAAAAAGTTCTTAAATCATTACTAATATCACAAAAAACGTATGGAACCCTTGATAGATGAGTAAAGACTTGCTTGTTCGTCTTTTTTTAATACCATACAATACTTACACAATTCAGTCCAAACACTGGAATTATTATAAACGTACGTACCTGAAACAAATGACATTTTACATTAAAAATAAGAATAAAATCTCACAAGTATTCACAAAAATTACTATGTGGTCTCACAGTGCCCTCGGACGCACAGCGTCCCAACTACCATTCACACGTAATGTCAATTCCTACCTACGTAAAACAAACGAACCAACCACATAGATTTATTTCAACGCAGTACGTGCAATACTTTTAACAAATAGAATTATACTATTCGCTGGGTGCGAAGGTACGAGTATAATAATCGATCGCAGTGCTCATGGTGGCAAAAGGTAGAAATAATGAAGGCTGCGTAATCTGTTTAAAATCGATATTTAATTGATTGCTAGCGGTACAGGACCAATTATACAGGGTCACTGGAAATATGACGTATTCCTGATAAAGGGTTATAGATGAGGTCAAAACAAATATTTTTTGTAATATTACTTTTTCTCAAAAAGTTCATAGTTTTTGAGTAAATTAAAATTAAGTATTTTTTTATCAAAAGTACGTTTTCAGATACAAAAAATTTACATAAAAGATAACTACTCGTTCGATTCCGGTTTTATTATTATTTTGGTATAGAAAACAGTCTAATGTTGATAATGAATAAAAAAAGTCACAAAAAGTACATGTGTTTAAAAAAAAATCAATCCTTAAAATCATTTTTAATTCTATTTTTTCAGATTTTTTAGAAAAGGCAGCAAATATCTTCAAAAAATTCCTAGTAACTAAGCGTGCATAATATTTTAAAAACATCACCATCTATTCAGCTTTCAGTTGAGGTATAAAACTTAATAATAACTTAAATAAAAAATGAGAAATTAAGACTTAAGTGAATTGCAGTCCCATTTCATGTAGCAAAAATTTCTTACTTCGAGCGCTTCGGAGGTGGCCGTATTATCCTACTTATATCATAAATGTGAAAGTTTGCTTGTTTGGATGATTGTTAATCGATCATGCAAAACGGCTGAACGGATTTGGATGAAATATGGCACACAGATAGTCTAAAAGCCGGATTAAAACATAGGAGGATACTATTTATCTTGGTTAAAGGTTCCCTAGGGATTTTCTCGCATGTAAATGCCGATGAAGTCGCGGGCAGAAGCTAGTTTGCCATAAATGGTCATGCTTACTAAAAATAATAATAAGAGCTTGGGGACAGGATTATTTTCCGCCGATGAGTCAAAATTTTTAAGGACGGCATCAAAAATAACCATGCATATCAGCCATTTTTAAAGCCTTTATGCCAGGCCTTCCTTTTGGCTTGTGAATGGATAGAGCGGACGGGCCATAACCCACTACGTGGACCTAATGTGGATTGGTTAGTGTTAACGACTGTAAATGTAGCCAGGACCAACGGTTCTATGTAAGGTACATTGTGTTAACACCGACAAATCCGCATTGGGCCCATGTGGTGGGTTATGGCCCGTCCACTTTATCCATCTACAAGCCAAAAGGAAGGCCTGGCATAAAGGCATTAAAAATGGCTGATATGCATGGTTATTTTTGATGCCGTCTGTATAAAATTTTGACTCATTGGCAGAAAATAATCCTGTCTCGAAACTCACTCGGACGAAAGTATTTTTAGTAAGCACGACCATTTATGGCAAACTAGCTTCTGCCCGCGACTTCATCCGCATTTACATTCGAGAAAATCCCTGGGGAACCTTTAACCAAGATAACAGTATCCTCCTATGTTTCAATCCGGCTTTTAAACTATCTGTGCGCCATATTTCACCCAAATCGGTTCAGCCGTTTTGTGTGATTGATTAACAATCATCCAAACAAGCAAACTTTCACATTTATGATATAAGTAGGATAATACGGCCACCTCCGAAGCGCTCGAAGTAGGAAATTTTTGCTACATGAAATGGTACTGCAATTTACTTAAGTCTTAATTTCTCATTTTTTATTTAAGATATTATTAAGTTTTATACCTCAACTGAAAGCTGAATAGATGGTGATGTTTTTAAAATATTATGCACGCTTAGTTACTAGGAATTTTTTAAAGATATTTGCTGCCTTTTCTAAAAAATCTGAAAAAATAAAAATAAAAAATGCTTTTAAGGATTGTTTTTTTATAAACACCTGTACTTTTTGTAATTTTTTTTTTATACATTATCAACATTAAAACTGTTTTCTATCCCAAAATAATAAAAAAACCGGCATCGAATGAGTAGTTATCTTTTATTTTAAATTTTTGTTTTTGAAAACGCACTTTTGGTAAAAAATTACTTAATTTCAATTTACTCAAAAACTATGAACTTTTTGAGAAAAAGTAATGTAACAAAAAATATTTGTTTTGACCTCATCTATAACCCTTTAGCAGGAATACGTCATATTTCCAGTGACCCTGTATATGTTTATTATTACTTAATAAAATTATTAAAGTAGCTTTATCCTCTTGTTTTATAAAATCTACAACTAAAAAAGAAGTAAACAAACCCTAATATAACCAAAATAAAACACTATTTTTGAATAGATCTTACTTGCCATATTTAATTTGAATGACCGAAAATGATTTTACAACACTTTGTTCACCCAAATCAAAGTAATTTTGAAATTTACATTAATAACACAATATGTAGGTATAGTATTTTTTAATATTTTATCACAATGCCGCCATTACATAATTACATATCAAAACGTCAAAACGGTCAGGTCAGAGCCAACAAAGTTGCAACACATTGCTAGGTGGCGCTAAAAGCGTGCACGGAGTCAATACATTATGTGATAGAGTTTATCAAGCCGCCTGTAAGGCCTCTAACTTGGCTTAACGACTGTTATCTGATGACAACAGCCGGGACCGACGATTTAAGGTGCTCTCCGAAGCACGGAAGCGCTCAGTTGTAATGCCAATTTAACGGTCACACATCATGATGATGATGATACATTATAAGTAAGGAATTTCTTTTAAATCATTATTCATATGCGCTCAATAGAGACAAACGCTCTATAAACCTTTGATAAGGATAAAGATGTATACTGCTTTTTTGAATAACATGGCCAACTTCATAACTGGTGATTAAATTGACAGCTTTCAAGTTATTTAACAACATAATTTGACATTGAATGACAGATAATTCTTTTTTTTTCGGAAGATGTGGATATCAGCCAGTGGTTTTGTCTGTTTTATGTATGAATTCGTCAGAACGACAACATAAAATAACGCTAAAGTAGCACTTTCGCATATTACGTTTCCACTGTGATTTTTGCGTAAAATGGCCAATTTTGGGGTTCTCGGTCTGAGAAACAAAAATACATTACCAATTTTGACTTATTGAATAGTGTAGAATAGCTATTGGCACAGTTCATAGCGGCCTCGCTTTTTTGAAAATTTGCTTAACTTTATAATTAAACCCGAAATTGCAGAGAAAGATTTTCATAAAATGCGCGAAGGCACTTTTTTGAGCTCATGGATTGAACTACTGTGCTAAACAAATGAAATAAAAAAAAATGAATATTATTTCTTATACTAGTCGAATAGTTCATAGCGGCCTCGGAATTTTGAAATGATATATCAAAAACCATAAAACTACTAAAAACCCTCAGAATTAACTGTGAATTTCTCCTAGATACATAATTATTATTACGTAAAATGTATATCATAATAATCTTTACTTCATAAGAAAATCAATTTCATACTTTTATTTGTTGTTTGTACTTGTTTTTTTTTCTGTGTATGTTCAAAGTTGACTCTAAGAAATCGTTCACCAACTACTTTTCAGTGTATCATCATATTACTTTTTGTCGCGAACACATATTAATGTATTTAGTAGACCCAAAGGTTTCTCTAGGTTGTAGCGCTAATATCCGTCAATATCGAAATTTCGACGAAAAAATGTGATAGGGCCCTTAAATACATTTATGAATAAAGAAAGTTATAAAATGACGTTTGTGTTTTATTTTTATTTTATTTATTTGGGATAACAAACGCAAAACACAATGACAACAAAGGCTTATCATCATTTTTACTAAAATTGAGTAGGTACTTATAAATCTATGATAAGGATTTTTCATGAATAAGGCGATTTGTCTAAAAGCAATATCAATACAACCTACAATTGAAATACCATTGAGATACGATTATTACGTTAACACTAGTAGAATCAGGACCCTGGCCCCTGACCGTAAACTATTAAATTACCAATCAAGAGATCATACCGTCGTCCGTAACAACAATTGCACTCCCCCACATTTAACATTCAGAAGGTCAACATTGTTGATTGATTCCTCTTAATTAAATAAAGAGGTCATCCGAATGTGATACTGGTGACGATAGAAATATTTCTACTACCACTATTTATTTTGTTAAAATTTCGTTTATTCCATTTTGGAGTTTAGAAAATCGACAGTATGGTATTAGGTATACCTACCTATGGAACATGAAAATTGCTTATACTTACATTTTCATGCACTTTTACACGACTTTAAACTAAACATTAACGTTATATAGTATTATACCTAGTTACAATATATATGCCACTTAATACTTTACTCAAGAGAGTAATAAGGTAAAATATGTTTTTATTATTTTTGAATGCTCTAAGTTTATATAGAACAATGCCGGAATCGTTACGAACTAAGGTGCATTCGGGTAATAGGGATGTTGACGTATGAATAAAATAACAAAATACTAATAAAAATCGTAAACATATCAAACTTTTGGAGTAGCTTGTATACCTCTTGGTTTTATATATTGCGTATTATTTGTTTTATGACCCTTCAAAGTTGGGTGGATAAGTCCATTTAAAAAGTATAAAATTTGTTAAAATAAATAATACAATTTATAGGTCCGTAAAATTTATAGCAAATCTGTCAAAGAAACCATTTTGATAAACACAATATTTAATATAGCTGCCGAACAAATTTCCTACGCGTTGCATACAACGTAGGAAGGCGTGACGTCATAACTTGGTAGCCGTTAGTATGGAGCGTTTTCGGGTGAGTCCAATTTTGTGCATTTTAACTGTGATATCTCAGGCAGTTTTCATGCTAGCGTAATAATTCTTATACAAATGTTTCTTTTTTTAGGGGTAATTTATGTAACATAAAATAAAAAAATAGTCAACTTGCCTGTTACGAACGGATTTTTGATGAGTTGATGTGATGTTTGTATTTTCAGAAACCTTATCAGAATAGTAGAGTTAATGCTACCAACGCGGGTCACTTCGTCTACTTTAGTGTACAGCCTAATCGTCTATTTCAAGGACTTTTGCATTTAACTTCGGAATTTGTAAAAAAAAAATTCAAATTTTTTATCACTTTTAGTTTGCTCGGGTGCAATTCCGAAGTATGGTAGGTAATTCCAATAGACATTGAAAAGTGGGTTTTATTCATTTTTAACATAAGGTGTATATTTATTTTTCGTTCAGATTTACCTTCCTTAAACAGATTTCTCGGTAATGGCTAGTGAAGAGCCTAAACATGGATAAGTGATATTTATATTTCGGAATCACCCGACAACTAGTTAACGGATCTCAAACTTTTAGTAGATGCATAATGTGGCATAGGTACCTACTATTTGTATGAATAATTACAAGTATCTGAAACAGAATAAAGTTTTATTCAAAATGAAAGAAACATATTCCACTATTTTAGTGATAGATCTACTATTTTAGGAACAAATATTATTTATTGGGTCACTGAAAATGCAATTATTAGGTAATTGATAAAATCATACCCTATAAGTACTACCGTACAGAAAGGAAACTCTCCGCCCCGCCCCGCAATCATTTACCTCACCCCACGGGCCCCACCGCGCGAGTTCGTGTGCCGATCCGTGTGCTTATTCAATAGCTCGCACACAGTTGCACGTGTGCAAAAACGTCACTGTGTAGCGTCTGTGTATTAGGTAGTTGAAACGCGGCGTTTGTATGGAGTGCCCGGGGTGTGACATTGCTTCTTGCATTTTAAGTTCATTTTGGACATTGAGTGGATATTGTCGCCTTTGATATTATTCATAATATGATTCATACATTATTCTCGACGAAAGGAGATATAAGGAGCTTAGTCGCAAGAGTCACATAGGATAGGATGGAAAGAAAATTGGATAATGCTGATGATCATCTAAATCTGTAGCCTTGGGCTGAAAGAAAATTCTAGTGTTTCAAGAATAGCCACTTTAGTTTTCAAGGTCTATTCGGACGTGATGTGATTAAGATAAACAAATGATTTAGTTAGTCTATATTCAATAGTTTATGGAAATGTGCGAGTTTATTTAACCGACTGTGATGAACATGTTTCCGTCATAATTTATTCTGAAATAGATGTTATGAGTCCGCAGCGTACGGAGATTTTGGTGAATGTAAAAACCACAATATCTGGTCTATAACTTCCACAAAATAGATGTAAATCATTCACTGACCTGCATATATTTACACTGGACAGGCTTATGTCAAACTGTTTTTGTGCCTATTTGATTTCCGCTATTTTGGCGCTGTAGGACGTAGCGTGAGCATAGCGTGAGGGACCTGGTACTAAATTTTGAAGTCTGGAAAGACCATCACAACTGACCCCTACAATGAGGCCTAAAATTAGTTCCTTTTCCAACCGAGTCTCATCTTTTGTTGACCAGACTCTATAGGTACTCTAAGCTTAGTGCTATAAGCTAACGCGGTTTCCGTTCCGGCACGGAAGCCGCGTTGTTCTAAGCTCTACCAAAGAAAATATACACTAACGCGAAAAGAAGCGACACTTGCGCATGGGTGCTGTAAAAGTGCTCGCGGCTGTGTGAGTGCGCCGGGCGAGCGCGGGGGTGCCACAGAGCCATCGGGGCGAGGATTTTCCTCCGCGGAGTCACACGCTGTCAGGCTTGCCTAGTTCGCTCGCACCGTGCAATAGTACATACATTACAGGCAAGTACGATAAACAAACTAAAGTGATATGTGTCAATCCGCATGCAAGGGCTTTAATAATTCAGGCAATGTAGTTTGCTTTCCGTACAATACAATACAGGGCATATTAGTAATGGTTAGTATTTCTATGAACGATCAAACATTTGGCACAATATATCGAACTTCGATCTTTCTATTTGTCTGCTATACTCTACTACAGCTTATCATAGGTCAGTGTCAAGGGACAATCAATGATTCACGATTTTCCGAATGTAAAGTAAAATTTAATTAAAACCACTACAATAAAAGCAAACAGTACGAATTATTGAAATGAATATTATTATGAATTGTTTATTCCATTGTCAGCCGTTACAAGGTCTCGGTTTATCTCTGTTTGATGAATTTATTGAAGAGGGTTCGGATTTGTTAATCTATTAAATCGCAGGGCTGATTTATTTTATCCTCTTTATTTACAAAGAAATAGAGTTCATAATCGTATTTTAGTTGCAGCTTTGAAAGCCTTAAAGAAGAGGGTTTCTGGGATTTGCATCGTATTTGTTAAGTCCAGTGGGACATTTTTTATATTGTTTGCAGTAATTGTCGCGTTGATTGAGCTAATGATGCGTTTTTTAGGTAAACAGTTTATGGGAAAAATCGTATTATAATTGATTTAGATATGTTAACTGTAGGATCTAGAACCATAGTTTGATAACCTAGGGTTGCCAATATCCAGTTTTCATCAAAGGAAACAATTATTTTTAGGGTTCCGTACCCAAAGAGTAAAAACGGGACCCTATTACTAAGACTCCGCTGTCCGTCTGTCTGTCACTGTCTGTCACCAGGCTGTATCTCATGAACCGTGATAGCTAGACAGTTGAAATTTTCACAGATGATGTATTTCTGTTGCCGCTACAACAACAAATACTAAAAACAAAATAAAATAAATAATTAAGGGGGGCTCCCATACAACAAAATAGATTTTTTGTTCCCCGAAATGATACGTTTTGTATAAAGAGAAGATTTTCTTCCCAATATGTTTTTCCCCCAAAACGGGGAAAAAACTCCCAATCTGGAGATACTGCCTATCTACCATATTATTCCGCATTATAGGGGCATTACTAAACACCCTGTATAAAAACAAATTAAGATTCTGAAATACCATTATCACTTTTACATATAGACACAGTTACCTATTTCATAAAATTTATTTTCTGTGACAAATCTATTGCAGGTAAAGAAATATCCTGCAAAGCTTAACTTTTTCCAAGCAACGATCGTGATTTAGTTCTGACTAGGGTGACCACACATTCAGGTCAGATTTGGTAAGTCAGGCAGGATACTAAACCGGTGAGAAAATATTAAAACATCAAACTTAAAATCGTTATTATTATGTTGAAATGAGAATTAACAATTAAAAGGAGTTTAGTGAAAAAATATTAATGTAAGTACATTAATTAAGGACAGCGTAGTTTTTTCAGCATGTTTTTAGTGGAACATTAAGCTATGCTTTATATTAAAAACAATGCTTTAAATCTTCTATTTGTCATGTTTGTCAGTCATGTAATGTGTAAAATATAAAGGTAGTCTTTATATTGCGTAACTAGACAACACAATGTGAATGAGACATCGGGTAATAAGACAATCTTTATAATAGAACAGAATATAATAGTATAAGTATAAATAGTTGGAATTTTAACTGACAAGCGAGCGCTAAGCGTCGCCATTTCAGCTTGGGCAAACTACTTTTCGTATGTCTGGCTATCCCGTTGCCCGTTTGTTCAATTCTTAATCGATTCTCCTGAAATTTTGTGAGCAGGTTCACTATTTATATGTTTTTTTTTTCTCGAATCGGTTTTTCATAATTTTTATAAAGGCTGAAATATGGGGGTAAATCATATTTTAGCCACTACAATTTTTTTTAAATGTCTGAAACGCGGAGCTCTAGAGCTCACAGAACCACTAGTAACTAGTTAGTTAACTTAATAATAAAACGCTTTATTGCACACCTAGACAAAGACAATTCAAAGATGCAAACAATAAACATGGACAAGTTCACAAGAGGCGGCCTTACGTAGCAGTCTCTTCCAGGCAACCTTGAGTAGAAAAATATTAGGGGAAGAGGACAGAGGGGGAGTGGGTGCATAAATACTAGAAGGACAACAGATATAGATGTACATAAATAAAGAAAATAGATTTATATAAAATGGTTGCTCTTAGCATCAATATTTTAATCTGAATAAATTTGACTTCGTGACGAGACCATAATATTTTTTTCTGTGACGGGACTTTCTCCACTTTTTGTGGTCACCGTAACGTTTGCGGAGTTATCGGCGATTTGCAATGCAAAAGACGTTATGTCGACTGACTCTTATTGCATTCTCAAACATTCTTTGTAGAACGCTAACAGAAGAATTTTCAAGATTTATATTACTTTGATTTACTTAAAGAAAAATGTAAATGTGCAATTCAATAATGGTTGCATTCAAATTCATACATTAACTACGTTTTCCAAAGATAATATAAAGTCTTAAGAATCACTTAGTATAGAATCTAAAGTAGAGCTACTTTTAGTATTTTTTCCTTTTGTAACTTTTATTTACAAAGTTAGGTAATAGATTTACCCCCTTACTAATAAAGATTGAATAGCAGATGTATAAATACACAATGGTTACTCTTTATCAAACTATTTGAGTTTGACATTAAAAAGAAAGTGACAAAACACTGTGTAACTATGCAGCTGCTATACAATCTTTATTAGTAAGGGGGTTAGCAATAGCCTATGGTATTTTTATAATCTTGCTTGGAGTTTGGATAAATTTCATAAATGCTTGCAATATGTTTATTAACGACTGAGACATTTATCTTGATGACTGAGGCACCACACCATTGATGCAAAGTGTAGTGTATTGTTTTTAGGGTTCCATACCCAAAGGGTAAAAACGGGATCCTGTTGCTAAGACTCCCCTGTCTGTCTGTCTGCCTGTCTGTCTGTCTGTCCGTCTGTCCATCTGTCCATCTGTCTGTCTGTCTGTCTGTCACCAGGCTGTATCTCGTGAACCGTGATAGCTAGACAGTTGAAAATTTCACAGATGGTGTGTATTTCTGTTGCCGCTATAACAACAAATACTAAAAATAGAATAAAATAAATATTTAAGGGGGCTCCCATACAACAAACGTGATTTTTTTGCCGTTTTAGGTACGGAACCCTTCGTGCGCGAGTCCAACTCGCACTTGGCTGGTTTTTAAATGTACATAGTTAATCCACTGAAAATATACAGAATAGAACATTCCAAAGAATAAAATTGGTAACAATTAAAACCGTCCATATTTTTGTGTAACATCAGCGGTACCTATTTTATTTTTATCCTAAAGCACAGTCTCTCTCTATTTTGTTTTTTCCATTTGCCGAAACGAATATAACATATTTTTTCTTATTTTATTTCACCAAACATTGAACCTTTGGCATTTGCCATTTTATAGCTTTGTTTTTATACAGTTTTTATCACAATTTATTATCTCTATGGAACTAAACTCTAACATGTGTTAATACAATGCAAAAGCTCCGTTCTCACGTCCAAAACATTAGGTATTCTGTGAAATTTCACTCAATACTATAGTCTCAAAATTCTACACACTGGATATTAATATTTATGGAATGTGCAAATGCAATATGGAATGTGCTAGCCTAAGTTCACACAATGGAGCTACTGGGTGTGCTGTGGAAGCACATTTAACATGAAGTACCTACTAAACTACGAAACGGTGGTATATCAAATGAATATGGGTATCTTTTGAAACGTTGTCACACTGTAGTTTGCGTGCAATTTCAAGCCGTTGGTCCCAGCTGCATTAGCTAAGCTAGGTTTTACTAAGAAAGCGGTGCCGTCACATAGCGGCCGTAATTTTACGGACGTAAAAAGACTATTTGATTTTACGGTGTCCAGCACCGCTCTCTAGGAAACCGCGCCGTATTGTTTACATAGACAACGTTCTACGCCGCTAAATTACGGCCGTAATATGACGGCACCGTCATCCTAAGAAACCCTAGCTTAAGCACCACACGGACCGAATGTGGATTGGTGGGTACCAATCCATATTGGGGCCGCGTGGTGGGTTATGGCCCATCCTTCTTATCCGCCCATAAGGAGGGCCTGTGCCCCAGCAGTGGGGACATTAAAATTCCTGATGTCGAAATGTCGAATAGTTCTCATTGCGCTATGGCGCAACACTGAGATAGATTGGTCGTTACGAGTAAGTTTAAAATAGATCGTTCTATTTAACCCATCCAAATAGAGTTGAAAACAACTCATTTAAATCGTAGCTAATTTACTAGTATCTGTATTGAGATCACGTATTCCTGGAAATGCAATCGCATTTAAATTCAGAGTGGATGCGCCAAGTGTGGTGATATATTTTGATTGTATAAAAATAGTGGTTGTTAAAATAGCAACTTGATATCTGTTATTTATAATTACAGCTACTTTTTTTACAAAGTACATAAGGTACAGTAATTTAGACGGATTTAAGCGCATCACGCCGCATGCGAGTCTGCACATTTTAAAGTTGTACCAATTATGTATTCTGTGGTCATACGCAAAGTGCCAAGTTCGAATCTAATAGGGAACTATATTTTCTGTCATCTAAGTTTAGATGTGTCACTAATCTGCAATACCCTAATATTAATATCTATCTCCAATAAATATATGAGTTATCATATTTATCAAAACTGTCTCTAAGTATAAATCATCGGATTAATGTAAATATGTATCTTAAATTATAGTTTGATCACTTTTTTTCTATAGCCTGAATATAAGATCTATGCTCTAAAAAGCAAGTCACGGGCAGGAATAATACATCTGTACCTAAAAATAGTAAATCTGTCACTATAAATCTAATCACCTAACTATTAGCATCATTTAATTCGTTCAATTATCAAAATTATAGATCTGTTACCTAATTAATAGAAAAATTCCTAATAGGGGCGGAGTCTTATTGGCGGGCTATGTAAATTGACCAATCAGCTTGACTGCTCGCTGGCTCACGTGACCCCTGTGACCCGGCTGGCTGGCGCGCAGTCCACGAGATATACTTACCTCGCAGCACGGTAACTACCATGTGTACTTGCCTGAGATAAAATTTATCTTTTTCTATTCTTTTTAGGGTTCCGTACCCAAAGGGTAAAAACGGGACCCTATTACTAAGACTCCGCTGTCCGTCTGTCTATCTGTCTGTCACCAGGCTGTATCTAATGAACCGTGATAGCTAGAAAGTTGAAATTTTCAAAGATGATGTATTTCTGTTACCACTTTAACAACAAATACTAAAAATAGAATAAAATTAATATTTAAGGGGGGCTCCCATACAACAAACGTGATTTTTTTTTTTGCTGTTTTTTTGGTACGGAACCCTTCGTGCGCGAGTCCGACTCGCACTTGGCTTGTTTTTTCACTTACTTACATATGTGTAAGTTTTTTAGATTATAGTGCAATGTTTGATTTAATAAAGTACCTACCTACATTTATAAAACCCATAGTAGTTTTATTTCATTAATTGTGTTTTATCAAAATTATTTTCCAGTCACTAAAAATTATTTTTAGGCATTGATATACAATTTTAGGTAACCATTTTTATATTGTTTTGTGATTCAGTTTTAGTGACACTTCTATTATTTTGATAATTGTTATTAATTCCAAGTAACTCTTAATTAATATTTAGGAAATTGTTTTAATATAATTAGGTGATTCAATTTAGGTGACAGATCTACTATTTTAGGAACAAATATTATTTATTAGGTCACTGAAAATGCATTTATTAGGTAATTGATAAAATCATACCCAATCTAATATCACACAAACTATCAAAACGTCCATGCGCATGATTCTTGAATTATAATCTGCAAGACGTGGTGTTGTGAAGCAGTGTGATCCGTATAAACTACAATCATAGAAAGGAAATCGAGGATTGTACTAAGAATGAGGCCCCATTAGTGCGTTGCGCTGCGTTGCGTCGCGTCGTCGTAACGGAACAACGCATTGTGTGCCACATCTGCGTTGCGCGACAACGCAATGCAAAAGGGTACGCTCGGATCACTGGCCGTACGACGCAGCGCATCACCCTCCCTCCCGCATCGTCTCTTGTCCGTCGATCCGTTGAAACGTCGCGCGCGACGAGACGCAACGGTCTAATGGGGCATGTCATAAAAATATATGGAAAACAACGCAGCGCAACGCACTAATGGGGCCTCGCTCTAAGGCCGGCCACACACAGACGGAATCTCGTTACGGAATTCCGTATGTACGTGATTCCGAACGCAGCAGCTGCATACAAAATCTATGGGCTGCCACACACAAGCGTGATTTTTCCGTACGGAATCTTCATACATTGTCGAAATTACGTTCGGAATTCCGTTACGTGATTACGTTTGTGTTTGGCCGGCCTAAGTGGGAAACCTTTGTCACTTATAATCACGTTTATATTTTCTAGGATGTGTACAGAACCGGCTTTGAATTTTATGAATTAGATCTTGTCGTCCATTTCATTACAACCAATTTCAGTATAAAGTAAATAGACAACTGATACCAATAAATGAATCTTAACCAGTAAACTATAAATAGTAACTGTTTATTTCACAAAGGATGTGAGCAACGAATAAACAGCAAATAAACAGCCATATAACTCGACGGTATCAACTGAAACTTGTCTTGTTTACTTCCAAACTTGTATTGACTGAAACAGATACGGACTTGTGTAACCGACGATGTTTTCAATCAGATTTTACTATCGAACTATTATTGGTCAGGGAAAATAGACGCTATTATCTTCTTTTAAATTTGAAAATTGATTAATTTTTACCTGTTTACGCTTTGGCAAAATGGTGCAATGCTTCTCTTACATAAACTTGAAAGCAATTAATGTCCTTTTTATTTCTTTCTATCATTAAAATAACATTTAAATTATATGAACAAAAAATTCTGCTCAGAAACTGTATGAATAGGGGGTAAACGTTTGTTATTGAGTTGCAATTTCAATAAAAAATCTCATATCGGAAACAATATCGTTCATATAAAGCACAATTTCATCCGAAATGTTTCTCAAGACTGTTGTTTTATTATGTAAGCATTACTCTTGATTCACTTAATTTAATATGTATGTGCTTACTCCACAATAAAGCTTATATTATTGTTACCATCCCAAAAGAGTTTTTCATTTATTATTTCAATATGAAAATCATTTAAGAGTATGACGCCATAACAACAATAAAAAAATTGATGTGTTCCGGTAGTTAGAGGAAAGTTCCTCAGTGATGAGGTTTCTGGGTTTAACCACAGAATAGATATAAGTACTACTGTACAGAAAAGAAACTCTCCGCCCCGCCCCACAATCAATTACCTCACCCCACCGGCGCCCACCGCGCGAGTTCCGTGTGCCGAACCGTGTGCTCATTCAATAGCTCGCACACAGTTGCGCGTGTGCGAAAACGTCACTGTGTAGCGTCTGTGTAATAGGTAGTTGAAACGCCACGCTTGTATGGAGTGCCCGGGGCAGCGAACTAAAGCAATGGAATAAGCATACCGCTCAAAAAATGGCACCACACGAAAAGTACAACTAACTGGATAGAGCTAAAAATGCTGGCATTTAATTATGCAGCACAAAGCGTCTAAACACTGATTGCTTATTAGTGACCATAATTTGTATACTTATAGATCTTTTCTGTACTTAAACGAAAAAATAAGATACGTTATTTCTGCATCTTTTTACTGCCTTCTTTGCATCTTTTACACCATTTCACTATAAAGGACGTCATTTCTAAATAACTCTCCCTTTCTATCTTTTCTCTACAATATAAACTGCAATTTATTGAAAAGAACACTAACGTTAGTCACCGGGTGCGTAGCTGGCCCAACTAAAGCTGAGCGGGTTGTACTTTTTCGGCCCCGTGGTGCCATTTTTTAAGCAATATTTGTTTACAATTACACTTCCATACATTTTAGTTCGCTGGCCCGGGGTGTGGTTTAACATCAGGTGAGGTGAAAGCCAAGCACTATCCCATTTTGGATAAAAAAAAACTGATTTGAATCTCAATTAATTTTAAATATTTTTGTAAATACCTACTAGAACTATATTATTTTTTAGTTACAAATTAATATTGCAGGATATAGTCAGACTAGCTGCCGCCCGCGACTTCGTCTGCGTGGACAGTTCTTTTGCTATCCCTCGGGAACTGTACGTTTTTTCTGGATGAAAGGTACCCTATGTCCTTTTCTGCACCACTGACAACGTGTATGCAAAATTTCATGATGATCGGTGCAGTAGTTACGACGTGAAGGCGTAACAAACAAACAAACAAACGGACTTTCGCATTTATAATATTAGTAAGGATGATATGGTAATGGAAAATAAATAACGTAAAATTTGTTCTGAATAATTTAATAATCGCAATTCTAATGAAAAAAGGGGATGATAGCTACGAAAGTGTAACATAAATAATGAAAAAACTACTTACCCACTTAAATTATTAACAAAATATATTTATAAACAAAAGGTTTTATAGTAGTAAGTATTTTCTTAAATCTTGAGCAAGTTAAGTACGCTTTAGTTTAAATACGTGTTAAAAGATATACTAAAATACATGTACAATATATTTGGTTAGCGATGTCGGAGATTTTAAAGGTAGATAGTATGATCAATTTTATCGACAATACCCTCCACATGTTGGGGTCTATCCCCTCTCCTGTTGGAATGACCGGCATTTTAAATTTGACTTTTTATTTTAGATGGCTCTGCCGAAAAATATTAATTTCTTTGGATTTTAAAGTCCTACAGTTATAAAAAAATCTTTTTGAAAGTTAAATCCTATCAAGTTAATAAATTAATTATGTAAATTTTTAACTTTAATACGTCATAAAAAATTGCTAAATTAAATTTTAATCCGAAATTAGTGTGTTTTTTTTAGTTTTTCTCACAGATCTCAAAAACTAGGACACTAATGCACATTACAAATTTTTTGCATTTTAATAATACTTACACAGGATTATAGTCTACAAATTGACATTAAAATCATTATTCTGAGTTACATATTTCGAGAGTAATTGTAGTTTGAATTTGATACTTACAAGCACTAAAAGTTAATTTTTGAAAATTCTAAACTCGCAAATACTTGATTTTATGGTTCAATCACATTTATTTTCAGATAAAATTACCAACCTTATTTAAAAATTGATAAAAATGTTTTTAAATTTGTACATTTCCGGAAAAACAATTTTATTGATTACGTAAGGGTCATATTTAAACAACAATAACTTACGAAATATGCAATTCAGAGCAATAATTTTGATGTCGATTTGTAGATAATATTCCTGTGTATTATAAAAATGCAAATAATATGCACATTAATGTCCTAGTTTTTGAGATGTGTGAGAAAAACTAAAAAAAGCACACTAATTACGGATCAAAATTTAATTTAGCAATTTTTTATGACTTATTCAAGTTAAAAGTTTACATAATTAATTTATTAACTTGATAAGTGATATTATTAACTTTCGAAAAGTATTTTTTATAACTGTAGGACTTTTAAGCCCGGAGAAATTAATATGTTTCGGCTGAGCCATCTTAAATAAAAAGTCAAATTTAAAATGCCGATCATTCCAGTAGGAGAGGGGATAGACCCCAACATGTGGGGGTTTTGTTGATAAAATTGATCATACTATCTGCCTTTAAAATCTACGACATCGCTAACCAAACATATTGTATATCTTATATCATATTATTATGTTCGTTTTTAGGGTTCCGTACCCAAAGGGTAAAAACGGGACCCTATTACTAAGACTTCGCTGTCCGTCTGTCTGTCTGTCTGTCCGTCTGTCTGTCTGTCACCAGGTTGTATCTCGTGAACCGTGATAGCTAGACAGCTGAAATTTTCACATTTTTAGTATTTGTTGTTATACCGCCGCTATAACAACAAATACTAAAAATAGCATAAAATAAATATTTAAGGGGGGGCCCCCATATAACAAACGTGATTTTTTTGCCGTTTTTTGCTCGATATTAATAACGATAACATGTAGACAGTTGAAATTTTCACAGATGATGTTTTTTTGTTGCCGCTATTACAACAAATACTAAAAACAGAATAAAATTAATATTTAAGAGGGGCTCCCATACAACAAACGTATTTTTTTTGCCGTTTTTTGTTAAGGAACCCTTCGTGCGCGAGTCCGACTCACACTTGGCCGGTTTTTTTTTAAATACATTCTAAATCACCGTATTGCTGTGTTGCTCTTCCCAAAGCTGCAACCAATTTCCGCAAATATACAGGATTATTTGTAAAACACCAACAACCTCGCAGGAGTAGATTACTGACATCATAAACAACAACCATTCTTGTCAGCTAAAAGACGTCAGAATGGGAGACCGAAGGGATGTGCTACATCTATGGTGACAGGGTAATTTAAAAAAACCTTATTATGTTAGCTTATTTAAATAAAGAATTTGTCACTTTCACGTTCACTTTCAACGTTTGTTCTACGACTTTCTGAGAAAGACAAAAAACTACTTTTCATGCACAGCTTGATCAGCTGTTTTTATTTGTACAGAAAGTCAATATGTTTTTGTCTTTATGCGCAAAAGTCATAAAACTTTGTTGTTTATAATGTTAGTAATCTACTCCTGTGTGAGATTGTTGGTATTTTACAAATAACCCTATATAAAATAATCTATGCGAAATGTGCCTTTAGTTTTCCAAACAAAACTCCATGCCACCTGATCTCAAAACAACGGGTATCGGAGGCAACACAGAAATTCAGACGTAAAGCAAGAATCGTGACACGACTGCACAGTACGTTTTATCAGAGAATACTCCTGAGGCTAGTATATTTGCCAAAGATTAAAGTATTACCTTGCTTTTCGTATTTTTTTTATTGTAAATTTAATACTTATCAATTATTTTAAATGTAAAAAGTTTATGTTCAATTTAAAACTGTATTTTACCTCAAATATTCATTTTCTTAATGTTCTATTCGTTTTGCTATACCTTTCAATCATGTAATCATCTATACAAGTTGTTTGGAAATCCTTACTAATATTATAAGTGCGAATGTACGTTTGTTTGTTTGTTTGTGACACCTTCACGTCTTAACTACTGAACCGATCATTATGAAATTTTGCACACACGTTGTCAGGGGTACAGAGAAGGACATAGGGTACCTTTTATCCCGAAAAAAAGTATTGTTCCCGAGGGATAGCAAAAAAACTTTCCACGCAAACGAAGTCGCGGGCGGCCGCTAATACCCTTATAAAGCCGAATTTGTTCGATCTGGACCATCAAACTGAACAACTTTTACTATGGGACCAACTCTGAAAACGCGAAAAAAAAAATCTGCTATTTCATACAAAAAAAATATATAATAAGAATATCAAAATGTTTGAAACAGTTGAATTTTTTCGCGTTATGAGAGTTGGTCCCATAGTAAAAGTTGTTCAGTTTGATGGTCCCTATCTTACGGCCCGGCCGCGGACAGCGCGGCAGGAGGCGAGGCAGGCGGCGCGGCAAGCGAATTCGGTAACCACTGCGCGGTCGTGACGACGAGCTGAGAGGCCGCCATCGGGATAGCGCGCAGTGATTATTGAATTCGCTTGCCGCGCCGCCTGCCTTGCCTCCTGCCGCGCTGTCCGTGGCCGGAGCCGTTAGAGCACCGCGGGCTACCGGACGGAAGCCGCGTTGCTCTGGGTATATCTACATTATTCGGCTTTATAAGGCTATTTCCAAACACTTTGTATAAATTCAAGTCTGAAGTTGTGATCGGCGGCACTGACTTGAAACTTAGCTCATCCGTACTGAAAACCAATTATCTTTTACGTTTTCTATTTTGACTTATTATTTTAACACGGTTATTTTAACTTTAATTTCTCCGATACATATTTTATTAGGGACTCTATCTCCTAGTCTATAAGTAGCAGTGGGAACACCTGCTCGTTGATTACGACCGAAGCGAGAGATCCACTAAGTACTGACCTGAATTTCGCTACTGTGGACTCCGCGTTTTATTGACAGGAATAAAAAATGAGACTTCTAATAATAGAACGAAGACTGGTGCTTTAAAAGAATTATTTAGCAGAATCTTAATGCAGTGATGCTATTTTGTTTTATTTAGCAATTTGTTTTATAATTCCTCCATCCGAAAGATGTTCGGAATGGTTTTACACAAAAGCAGAATCATTAAAGAATTTTGTATTTCGGTCAGTACCCTTAGGCACGAATAGCTATCGAGAAAAATAACGTGAGTAAAAACATTCAGAGTAATTTTGTATGGAAAATTTGTATAGCGCCGTCTATCGCCGAAAACGAAATGAAATTTCCCATAAATTCCTATATCGAGTACTTTTACGCGTCATTTTTTCTCTATAGATGTTCGTGTTAAGGGTACAGAATAGAAATTGCAATAATTCTGTTTAAAAATTCTGAAGCTTCTGTCCGCGACTTGACCACGCGGAAAATCCCTAGAGAACATTTAATCAAGATAAAAGTTTTTTTTTGTTTTAATCTAGATTACAAACTATCTGTGTGCCAAATTTCATCAATAGCCGTTCAGCCGTTTTTGCGTGATTGAGTAACAAACATCCAAACATACACACTACATTAATTTTTATTTTATTTTTAACTCACGCCTGTTTC
Source organism: Agriphila geniculea (assembly GCA_943789525.1). Lineage (NCBI taxonomy): Eukaryota > Metazoa > Arthropoda > Insecta > Lepidoptera > Crambidae > Agriphila > Agriphila geniculea. The sequence goes on from OX038895.1 coordinate 11,156,828, forward strand.
CTATGGGGGTAGGCAGTAGGCAGAGACTATGGATCGCCACCTGCTACGATCCTTGCACACTTCTTTTGCTTCACTCACATCCATCAATCTTTTCATATATGCCCTGCGGTTTTTGTCACTGCATACACCAGCCTTTTTATGAAAACCTCTATTTGGGCCGCGTAGGTTTTCCTGGGACGCCCTTGGGCAATCGTTCCTTCCACATTCATCCTTTCTAAATGACCAAACCGCTGGAGCATTCCTTTCTCAATTCTTGTCACTATATCATCTTTCAGACCACAGCTTTCACAAATTACATCATTGCTCACTCTATCACTCAATTTGACTCCACATATTTTCCCCAACGATCGCATCTCTACCGCATTTATTCTGCTTTCATTCTTCTTCTGCCATACCCAAGATTCACTACCATACATCAGTGTCGGCACCAGCACTCCGTTATAAATAGCTACCCGCTCATAATCAAATGTAAAGCACCATTCACTACATTTCCTTTCTTCACGCGTCTTTCTATGTCTTCCTCATTATTTCCGTCCCTTGTGAACAAACTCCCCAAGTATACAATCTCACGGACTTGTTCCACTTTTTCGCCACCTATCATTACCGTACAGTCAGCCATTTCTTCACCTCTCTCAAACACCATCACTTTCGTCTTAGTTACATTCACTTTCATCCCTTTTCTCACAAAATCATCATTCATAACAGATATCATTTCCTGCAATAAAAATAAACAAAATAGAATTTAGCTTGTAAACAAAAACCACTCAATAATAGCAAAGTCAACACCAAAATTTTACAATCGCGAAAACAAATCAACTCTTTAAACATCTGGAATACAGCCAATACACAACAGATAAGCAAACAACCCTCAAAAAGTAATAAAACACCGTTCCGATTGAGCAACTCCAATTTCGTACGATATTTTCAGTAAAATCGGGATTTATAAAGATTTCGATTGAAGGAGTATGCCTTGGTACAAATACTAATATAGAAAGATCGCACTCTACAAAGTAGCAAACACAAGTTATATTAACTTTACCGTTTACTGGTGTAACCGATATTTCGTTGTGAGTGCACGAAGAAACAATAACTGAATTTATTATTGAAGATGTAATACATATTAATATTAATGATGAGTTAGAGTTAAGACCTACAAATTGTTTATAATTTTCTAACGTAAGTAAAATAATGTGAATTCTTGTGAAAACAATAAACCACAATATCTGTGGCGTCTCCGCTTCAAGGCGCGTTTACATGGTATTTACACGAGTGACTAAAGCCGCACGACTTTTGCCGCGCGGCAAAAATCGGCTGTCTTAATGGCAATTCGGCCGCAGGTGACTGAAGAAACTTATCTGATCCAGTGGCCAAAACTGGAACTAAGCGTTATTACATACTGTTACTTATATTACGCCATCGACTACATAGATGACAGCAAGAATCTTATTTTCATATTTTATGACGACAGCAACGCCATCGCCGATATGTTACTTGCGATTCAATTTTACAAGCGACTTGCTAGGTGACTAAAGCACACCCCGGACCCACTATACAACCGCGCCATTATAAACAGATGTCGTCATGTGACGTTTTTGTACACGCGCAACTGTATGTGTAAGTCTATGACTACCGTGCAGTTTTACTGGATGAGCGGCGTTCAATTCATAATTCGAACTTTTTGGTAAATAAAATTATGACGCATTGCTTTGAATATCAAAATAAGTTGACGTTGACAAACACGACTAAATGAGCACACGATTCGGCAGACGAACTCGCGGAGTGGGGGTGATCTAATTGATTGTGGGGCGGGGAGGAGAGTGTCCTTTCTGTACGGTAGTACGCTAGTACTTCTATCCTGTGACTAAAGTAGACCGTCACAAGTGACTAAAATCAACCCCTGTAAATAGCTCATTATTAAGATGACGCTTCGCGCCAAGCGCCAAGCTTCCATTGATAGCAACAAAATCGTTACCGGTCGGTTACACAACATCTTTCTCTTATCAAGAAAAATAAACATCAAAACAACAGCAGAAAGCCATCATATTGGCAACGGCAAGTACCTTATATTGAAAGTAAAAATAAATTGTTTTCATTTGGTTCTTATTGACGCAGCGAAATTACTTCGTGCCTGTATTGTTTGCGCGCTTTATTTATTAAGAAACCATTTGTTGTGTTGAATTCCAAAATTTTTTCGTTCGTTTCGAAATATTTCGTTGGTTTTTGAAAATGGTTTTGTTTTGAAAAAGTTGTTGCGTTTTTTTTAATGTGGGTCTAAACTTATCATTTATTAAGTTTAATAGTTATGTTGGAATTTTACAATTTTGGTAAGGTTTCCTTAATTTAATACTTATATGAGTGCACAGTCTTATTTCTGCCGCATAAACAGAAATCAATTCACTCCTGGCTCCAATCCGAGTGTGATGTGTTTGCAGACATTGTATCGGCTGGCATAGTAGTACCATTTATTGGCATATCAATCTTTATCATAAATATTCCAAGTCATACTCATCAAATATCATAATGTTAACAAGTAGAAATTACCTACTAACAAATTAGTAACACAATAAATAAAATTGATTTTTGTTTTATAGTATAGAAACATTTTTAATATGCGAAAACTTATAATGGTGCATAGACTCCTACACGGATTACTTACAAAGCTATCAGGCATGCAACATGCAAGCAGGCATGCAGCATGCAAGCAGGCATGCAGCATGCAAGAAAGCATGCAGCATGCAAGCAAGCATGCAGCATGCAAGCAAGCATGCAGCATGCAAGCAAGCATGCAGCATGCATTAAAGGAGATTAGAATAAGTAAGAATTATGCCGATGAAACCTTTCTGCGTTTATAAAACTCTGCTTATCATACATTATGCGAAAAGACTTTATGCCAAAACTGTTATGCCAATCGACATTATAACTAAAAACATTATGCGACCGAAATGGCACCCCTCGGAAACGTAAGGTTACGCTTTAGGATTTTATTCATAAGACATTTTTTATTCGTGTATAGATCCCTTATCGCAGGGTCATCATGCGCCACTAGATTGCGAAATTCCCCTTTGAAATCAAAAATTATGGTTACCACTATCGCAGAATAGATATAGTACTCCACTATGCCAACATGTTCAAAGCCTAAATATTCTACTGTGCAAAGTTTGAACCAGAATCCACCTGTGTTATGATTGCTTTCATTTCTTTGTGTTTGGTATTATTTTTATTAATATCTTTTTAATATTATTTAATTAATATCTTTATTATCATTTTTTTGTTAATGACTGTAAGTGTTGTTGCTGTTGCAATTAAGTAAATAAGTATTATTTTATTAAAAAAAACCCTATACATGGCACGGCATACTGGTTTTAGTTTCAGCATCTCTATGACGCAACTTTTTTTTCAGTTGTAGCAGGTATATCATTAGGTCAGCTTAAATCACACGATGACACCCACTACTAGGCATAGGTTTCATATTTTAACTTCTCAGTCTTCAGTCACTTTTTATATTATTTTTTTAGTTTCCAGATCAAATTCTGTTGAAATTGTTGGTGTGTATATTTTCACAAACTTGAAATAAATCCGTTTGCTCCACGCTTCGCAACAGAATGGATTGAATGACGTTCAATTATAATCCGCTCGTCAGGTCTGCAGCTGCGGTATTTGGCAGGGACAAAGATAGTAAAACTGTATACTATAGAAAGGCTGTGTCAAAAAAAAGGCAGACAGAAGAACCATCAAAAAACCTGTCACTGTTTTTCGTGCATGCACAATGACACACATGGATATTACATTCAGGAAATCTCAGAACAAACCGGGCTATACAGGGTAGATTTTTTTTAATGGTAATGGAGAAAAGTACTCTAAACAATGGTGATATCAATTTTTAGTTTCCTTTATTTTTGAAAAGAAACCGAAAAGCGTATTTTTTTTTAATCTTTGAATGCAGTTTCCATTAAAAGATTTAAAAAATGCGCTTCTTATTCTTACATCTAGGAGTCGAACCGGCTTAAATTCGAAAATACAACACCTTGTACTTTTATGATATCAATCTATAGGGTAAATCATAAGGATCAAATCTCTCTAACAAACATAGGAAAATCATAAAAGACAAGAATTTTATTTATTTTGAACAATTAAATTAGTTAGCTTTCATCTTTTTTCCCGTTCAATTAAAATACGTTTAGATTTCATGATTTTTATTTAATTTAATTTAAATAAAAATCATGAACCGGTGTGGGAAGGGTATTTTTAAAAATCTTTCAATTTTTCCTTTGAGTGTAATTTGCTATCTTCATTGATTATAGTACTATTAAAAAAATCCACCCTGTATAATTAATACTGTAGTGGTATTGTCTAGAAAACAGATTTGTATTCTGAAACACCAATCTTTTACACCACACGGGCAGCACGGGAAGCATCGAAAAATCTTCGCGTCCGATTAACCTCAGTGTCTCAAGACAACATTTCTTTTTTGAGTCTTTGACCAGTGTGAGTTGCCAGTGATGACTTACGGCAGTGGAATGTGATCGCTAACTATGGGTCTCATAAGGAGGCTCGGCGTTTCCCTGCGTAATCGTATCAGAAATGAGGAGATCCGCAGGAGAACTAAAGTAACCGACATCGCTCGAAGGATCGCTCAGCTGAAGTGGCTGGACACATGGCGCGAAGAACCGATGGCCGTTGAGGCGGAAAGGTTCTGGTATAGCGACCGCGCACCGGACGACGCTCCGTGGGTAGAAACCCAACAAGGTGGACCGACGATCTGGTGAAGGTCGCGGGAAGCCGCTGGATGCTATTTCGAAGGGTTGGTGCTATTTTACTCTGCCAGATTCTATAATTAGGGAAGGGCGGAACTTTGCTTCCTGTTGGAATTTTCAAAAATCTTTTCTTAGTGCTCGACGGTACCATAACAGAAAACTTGAAAAAAAAAACCGGTCAAGAGCGAGTCGGTCTCGCGCACCGAGGGTTCCGTACCATCATATTTGCACCATTAAACCACACTGTAGAGTAGAACAATAAAATTAGTATTGCAGTTTTAAGTCAGCGCCATCTCTCGACCGATAGTGGAACTAATTTTAACTTTTTTAGAAATTTGATGATTCCTAAAAAGTGTGCTATATTGAGACATCGTTTTATTTTTCCTGTAATATTTATATAAACTGCTATCACATATAATTATTTCAGATTTTTTTCTTTGTAAACTTCGGAGATAAGGGGGGGGGGGACGGTATTTTTTTTTACATTTTTCATCATAAGTCAAAAACTATGCAGTCTAGAAAAAAAAGAAAAAATGTTTGAAAATGTGCTAACGGCGCTCTTTCATATGATACCCCACATACCCTAGTAGCTCCACTTTAAATTTTTAAGACCCCTTTTCAGGCCCTGTTGTAAAAAAGATATTTATTTATTTCTTATTTGCAAAATGGTTGAGCAAATGTCATCTTAAACTATTCCAAATTTCAAATTGATACCATTAGTAGTTCTCGAGATATCCAGCTGTGACAGACAGACAGACAGACAGACAAACTGAGTCACACCATAGGGGTTCCTTTTTTACCATTTTGGTACGGAACCCTAAAAATGAGTACGTTAGTACTATTACATATTCTTTGTCCCTAGTCCGCATATGTACATGATCCAGTGCGCTGAAATGGGGTATCCATTTCATATTTAGGATAAAAGATACAAGTTAATTATTATAAAATATATATATATTCTTTCATAACTTCATATGAAGCTCTCAGAATACATTTTTAATCATAGACCTAAATTCCATGACAACATATTTACTTAATCGAGTGTGGGCAAATATTTAGACGCATGCCTAAACTCGGAAAGGATGGGAATATCAATTTCCTAACTGAAAGCAAAAGTGAGTTTCAGTCATGTTCCAGTGTAAATATAATTATGGAATTTTATCAGATCTATTTTCAAGAACTTCACTCTTATTGAAGACGAGGATGAAGCAATCTTTTTGAATCAAAACGAAACAAATTCTACTTTGCGCCGGTTAAAAGTTCTTTAACTTACTTTTTACGAAATGAAGTTTACGATAACGCGATCGAGAAGTAAAAAAAAAACCGATCAAGTGCGAATCGGTCTCGCGCACGAAGGATTCCTTAAAAATAATCACGTTTGATATATGGGAGCCCCCCTTAAATGTTTATTTACTTGAATTTATTTTTTATTTTAAAAGTAAAAGCGTCTATCTGTCGCGTTGTTATTAATACCAAGCAAAAAAACGGCAAAAATTACGTTTGTTTTAATGGGAGCCCACCTTTTTAGGGTTCCGTAGCCAAAATGGCAAAAAACGGAACCCTTATAGATTCGTCATGTCTGTCTGTCTGTCTGTCTGTCTGTCTGTCCGTATGTCACAGCCACTTTATTCCGAAAGTATTAAGACCACACAGTTGAAACTTGGTAGGTAGATGTATTCTGTTAACCGCTTAACGAATTTAATACAAAAATAAGAAAAATAAAAGATTAAGGGGGGCTCCCCATACATGGAACGGAAACTGAAAAAAAATTTTTTTTTCAAACCAACATGTGTTGGGTGTCTATAGATAGGTCTTTAAAAATGACATTGAGGTTTCTAAGACAACTTTTTCTCAAAGTCAACCGTTTGAAAGATATACACCGCCATAGTGGTAAAATGTGTGTCCCCCCCTTTAACTTTTGAAATAAGAGAGTGAAAAATCTAAAAAAAATATATGCTGTAGATCTTAATAAAAACTTTCAACCAAAATTGGTTTGAACGAGATATAGTAATTAGTTTTTGAGATATAGCACATTTTCTAAAACCGCAAATATAACTTTGTCATTCATACCAACACTGTGAAAAACAAAGTTATTTTTGCAGACGAAAAATGATAGGTGATATTAAATATGGTATAAGGTATATATGGTATAAGGTAACTACGGAACCCTACGGCGCGTGGCCCGACACGCACTTGGCCGGTTTTTCTAGTTTTATTCTGTTTTTAGTATTTGTTGTTATAGCGGCAACATACATTACCTCATCTGTGAAAATTTCAACTGTCTAGCTATCATGGTTTATGAGATTCAGCCTGGTGACAGACAGACAGACGGACAGTGGAGTCTTAGTATTAGGGTCCCGTTTTTACCCTTTGGGTACGGAACCCTAAAAATAATTATTCCAAGGGATGGCTGATCAACATTTTATTATATCGAGCTACTCCACGCATGGGAAGTCTCGGCTCCATTTGAAATTAATATTCATTTTATATGTATAAGAAGATAGTAGCCGCCCACGATTTCGTCCGCGTGGTCTTCCTTCCAGTTCGATATTCATTTTTTCATTAGAAAAGGTAGCTTATGTCCTTCTCCGTGGTCTAATCTATCTCTTTACCAAAATTAATCAGAATTGGCTCAGTAATTTGTCCTAGGATCTCGATGTCGGTTTCATTTGACATATGGATGTGTCGCATTGCTACTTTTCTTTGGTAAGTTTTTATTTATACAAAAAAAATAGCTATGTGTCACATCCTTCCACTCACTTCTTCCTACCACCTCTATGCAGACGACCTTCAGTTGTACTGTCAAGGTACTCCTTCTGAGCTACATAACGCTATCACAGCTATCTCCTTAGATTTAAAACGCATTGCGGACTGGAGTAAATCTTATGGCCTACCAGTCAATCCCAACAAAAGCCAAGCAATAGTCATCGGTAGCTCTAGAACCCTAACCAAAATAAATCTGTGTACCCTCCCGACGGTTAACTTTTGTGGTGTCGATATTCCGTACAGCAAAACAGTCAAAAACCTGGGGATTATCTTGGATAATAACTTGAGCTGGGGTTCGCAGCTGCAAGCTGTCAGCCGCAAACTATATGCGTCAGCGGCTTCTCTCAGAAGACTCCGTAACTTTCTTCCTACTGCCACTAAAACTGCTCTAGCAAATTCTCTCTTGCTTCCTTTACTCGATTACGCCGACGCTTGCTATCTAGATCTTACGGAGGACCAGCTAAACAAACTTGAGCGGCTTCAAAACTTCTGTATCAGATTCATATTTGGCCTACGCAAATATGATCATGTTTCTCATTTTCGTAATAAACTCAAGTGGCTTCCCATTAGGCTTCGCCGGAATACTCATATTTTATCCCTTCTTTACAATATTTTGTTCAATCCTTCTTACCCGCGCTATCTCAAGGAACGATTTAGTTATCTCTGTTCAACTTCACACACTCTTAGGTCTTCAGAAAATTTGATCCTCTCTACGCCTATCCACAGGACAAGCTTCTACCACGGTTCTTTTACTGCTCGCGCAGTAATGCTCTGGAACTCCTTGCCTGTGTCCATTAGGCGTGCCCAGTCCTTGAACACCTTCAAAAGCCAAGTAAAAGAGCACTACCTGTCACTGTGATTTTGTCTAATAAATTATTACTTACTTCTCCTAAACTGCAAATAAGTTGTTTTTTCCTTATATTTTTAAGTGTATGTATTTTTATGTAAGTTTATCATGTCATATTATTTTATGTATGTTTATGACTTTAACTTTTTAATTAATTACTTTGTTCCGTCCAAGCCATTTTACACCCCCCTCTTTATTCATCTTCTGTCAATATCTCCATGTCTCTGGTTGCCTGAAAGAAATCGCTTTTAGCGATAAGGCCGCCATATTTAGCACTGTAAGTTTTATTGTAATTTTTTTATATGTATGTTTCTCTTGGTGTTAAAATAAAGTATTATCTAATCTAATCTAATCTAATCCATCTATCAAATGAAGCCGATGTCGATGGTGATGCCGAAGACATTTGCGCGGTAGGCCCCAGATACTTTAGAAATAACTATTACCAATAAATGATGTGCTTTCCATTCAACACTACGACAGATACATTTGAACGGACAACAGCTTTCTGACCAATATAAGCCACTTTTAAGAATACCCTTTATTTCCCAAAAGCGTTCCTTTTCCAATGACACGTCAGCTTTTGGGTTGGGATTAAAGGGTTAAATCGCCCCGGGAGATACAACAAGTTAAGGGTTGCTTTTTTAAAAGGTTATCGTAAGTTACCCTGGGAGAATTCTGGTATTACTGTTTTGAAAGGAACGTTTTGTGGTTTTAGGGATGACCCATATCTGCAAGCACGGAATCGCATTTTTTTTCGCTCATCCCTTTTCTGCCGCTCAGGAATACCTAACTATTTTTAGAACAGCAGCATCGGCAATGAGCTGCTTCACGCTATGATGCCGTGAGGGTTAACCCTTATGTTTCTTTAGGAGAATATCGATGGCGCAGTGACTTTGCGCATTTGGCTTTAGACTGCACCAGTACTGCAACTATCGTTTGGATTAAGACACAGGTATTAAACGCGTTTAAACTAAACATAGGTGTTTAATCACTTAATTTAATTAAATATAATAATAATAAATAAATTATAATATTTAAATAATTAGCCGTCTCTGGTCTAGTGGTTCGCTCACCCGTGTAAGACGCAGAGGTTCCGGGTTCGATTCCCAGGGAGGGTACAATTTGTACTCGGTTTGGTTGGTGGTAGGGCTTATTTCAAGTCCGCCTGGCTAGCTACCACCATCTTACCTAAGTCTGACGCCATAACAACTTTTTAAAAATTGTTGTGTTCCGGCAGTTAGAGGTAAGATAGCCAGTATTCCGGGTGTAGTGCGGATCCACCTTCGGCCTTATCGTCATTTAACATCAGGTGAGATGAAGGTCTGTCATTTAGGGAGGAAGTTTAGGGTTTATCATAAATAAGAGACTAAAACACCAAATAGTAGAGATCAACAGTATATCAGAACGTGTTGCATACCTAAAGATTAGACTTTCATCCATGTTTGAACTGCAGGTGATCCAAGTATATGCACCGACCACTGACCACTCGGATGATGAAGTCGAGCAATTCTATGATGACATATCCAGCATCCTCGACAATAACAAGACCCGTTACACCATATTGATGGGAGACTTTAACGCAAGAGTTGGGAACAAAGAAAACAATACGGAGACCAGTATTGGAAAATATGGCCTTGGGAAAAGAAACGAGCGAGGACAAATATTTCTAAATTTCCTGCAGCAGAGACGTTTGTACGCTTCAAATACTTTCTTCGAAAAGAAACCTCAACACAAATGGACATGGAAACACCCTAATGGCCGTCATAAGAACGAATATGATTATATTGTTACGAATATCAAAGGAATCATCAAAGACATCTGCGTTCTTAATAGATTCTCTACTGGCAGCGATCACAGACTGGTTAGAGCTGAATGTGTCTTTGATATAAGAGGGGACAGGAAAAATCTGATCACCAAAAGACCAACACCAAATTACATCAAAGCTGAAATTGTAAAGCAAAACGAAGACATCATCAAAGAGCACATCAGTAAGAATCTAGGTGTTGATGAAATGGACCAGCTCAATGTAGAAGATATCAACTGTAACGTCGTTAACTGCCTAAACTCCGCATTGAGGTCAGTGACTCCAAATAACATACAAGGGAAGCCACAAAAACTTACACCGGAAACTTTAGATCTCATTGCCAGAAGACGACAAATGGCTAGCGAGGCTAACCCCAACGCAGCACAACTATCCCAACTACAGAAGTCCATCCGTTGTGGCATTCGAAAAGACCTTAGGAAACACGATGAGGATACAATTCTGAAGGCCATAGAAAGAAACAACGGTCGAAGGTTCCTCAAACTAAAACTCCGTACTGGGAAAAAAGCTATCTACAAACTGAAAAATGAAAATGGGGACATGATAACTAACAGGGATGAATTACTCACTGTGACTCACCGCTACTATGAGAACCTATACAAAAGCAGGATACAGAATCGGAGGAGATCACAGGACATGGAAGTAGAACAACATAGAAGGTTACCAGTGCTGAATGTTGGGTCTGAAGATCTGCCTGACGTAACTCCTGATGAAGTCCAATATGCGTTACGCCAATTAAAAAACCGACGAGCTCCAGGCGAAGATGGCATTATTCCAGAAATCTTAAAAATATCATCGGAAGAAGTACATCAAGCACTAGCTAAGCTGTTCACAAAGTGCTTAATAAGTAGCGAAGTACCAGAGAGCTGGAATAATGCTAGTATCACCCTTTTACATAAAAAAGGAGATTTAAAGTGTCTGGACAACTACAGGCCGATCAGTCTACTGTCGCACATCTACAAGTTGTTCACGAGAGTTGTAGTGAATAGGTTGAAAAACAAGCTTGACTCGTATCAACCAAAAGAGCAGGCGGGGTTCAGATCAGGATACAACACCTGTGACCACTTACAAGCCATCAAAACGCTGATAGAAAAATGTCACGAATATCAGAAACCTATCATTATAGCTTTTGTAGACTATGAAAAGGCGTTTGACTCAGTGGAAGCCTGGGCCGTTGAGGAAGCGTTAGCGGATTGCCGAGTGGACGGTAGATACATCGCCATGATACGTCATCTACAGAAACATGCCACGGCCTGCGTCAATCTGCACGAGAAAACACCAAAATGCCATCTAGCCCGAGGGGTGAAACAAGGTGACACGATATCTCCCAAACTCTTTACCGCAGCCTTAGAAAATATATTTAAAAAACTAAATTGGGATGAGAAAGGTATTAATATAGAGGGGGAGAAGCTGACAAACTTAAGGTTCGCTCGCGGACGACTTGGCTCTATTTTCTGAAAGTGTTTCTGATATGTTGGACATGATCGAAGATTTAAAGGTGGAATCCGAAAAAGTGGGCTTGAAGATGAACCTATCAAAAACCAAGATTATGACCAACATACCCGAGGCAAATGACTGTCAATTTCCGGTTGATGTCGTGACGGAGTATGTATATCTCGGCCACAAAATTACGCTGGGCAGCAATAACCAGACAGCAGAGGTAGAGAGACGGATATCCCGGGCCTGGGCAGCATTTGGTGCAAATAAGAAGATACTGCGGAGTAAACTGCCGATAAAACTCAAGGCAAAAGTATTTGAAGAATGCATCATGCCGGTCTTCGCATATGGCTCGGAAACAATGTCTCTCACTGAACGATCAGCTGAAAAGTTTAGAGTCGCGCAAAGAGCAATGGAAAGGGCTATGCTGGGAATAAATTTGCGCGACAGGAAAAGGAATGAATGGATCCGGCGAAAAACGGGAGTGAGTGCAAGTAATTTCCGAGCGTAAGTGGAGTTGGGCGGGTCACGTAGCTCGCATGGATCAAGGACGATGGGCGAGAAGGATCCTTGAATGGAGACCATGGGAAGACAAAAGACCACGAGGCCGCCCTCCAAAACGATGGGTTGACGATATCAGAGGACAAGCGGGACACAACTGGATGACGGAGGCGCAAAACCGGACACAGTGGAAGAATTTGGGAGAGGCCTATGTCCAGAAATGGACCCAAAGAGGCTTATGATGATGATGAGATGAAGGTCAAGCACTATCCCGTTGTGTATTTAAAAAAAATGTATTTAATTATTCTTTATGCAACGCGAAAATTTAAAAGTGTAAGTATAAAATTAAGTGAAAAAAAATTGATAAACATTTTATTTTATCGAGATACTCTGCGCTTGGGAAAGCACAAGACACGTTAAGTGTCGGCTCCATTTCCATTCCTTATTCAGTTCGGGTGTTTTAATTTGGTTATGGCAGGGAGTCTCACTTCATATTAGCCTACTGCTCGCGGCTCATTCAGTCGAGCCATGATCAAGTGATATCACAACGCCAACATGTGCGCTGTCTGCGAGCAAGGAGCGCGCTTACGGCACGAACAAGTCGGTTCTTAGTTCTTTACTACTTTTTACGTAAATAATCTTTTTACATCACCTTACATAACTCCTAAATAATATTATTTTCACAAAGGAAACACCCCGGGCACTCCATACAAACGCCGCGTTTCAACTACCTATTACACAGACGCTACACAGTGACGTTTTTGCTATCGCGCAACTGTGTGCGAGCTATTGAATAAGCACACGGATCGGCACACGGAACTCGCGCGGTGGGCGCCGGTGGGGTGAGGTTATTGATTGTGGGGCGGGGCGGAGAGTTTCCTTTCTGTACGGTAGTACTATATTCTGTTACAGAAGTAACTAGGTACTTATTTAACTAACTATAATTTAGAAATACATATTATTTATGCACTTTAGGGTCCGTATTTATAAACCGCTCTCAACGTTGAGAGTTATCTTGACTTCATGTTTGATATGCTCTTCTTATAGGAATAGCAACTCAGGTACGATCTCAAGATAAATCTCAACGCTGAGAGCGATTTATAAATACGGGCCTAAATATGCTCAGCTTACTTAGTAAGTACATTTATTTTATTTTATATTGTGGTTAAAGAAATGTATTCTCACAAAAGACAATAATGTCACTTACAGGAGAACAATGATAAAAGTAATAATTATAAAACATTCCGTCGTCCAACTAGGCATACCTATCTCCTCAATTAGTGCACTTTAATTAAATTTGTTCTAAAAAATATTTTCCTAGTTGTGAATGATATTAGTAATTTCATTGTATAGTCATCGGCATAATTTCTATGATATGGGTAAGTAGCGAGTAGCACAATTCCCTTATTCACGAGTTGTATCGGTTGCGACAGATGAGCAACAAAAAGAGGTGCTTATAATATTAGGCCTGCGTGCCTAATATTATAAGCACCTCTTTTTGTTGTGCAATTTGATATGGTACTTATTGCCATGCAGCGAGAGTAGTTTAATATTTGAATGTCCTCGAATGGATGGGCTTCTGTACGTTAGTATTAGTAGGTATTATTTGTATATTCTGTGGTATGACCCACCCTCCTTATTCATTCATAAGGATATAGGAAGGTTGACCTTGTAAGGTCGATGTATTAGCTACTCATTCGTCCAAAAGAGGCACCTAAAGCGAGACGTGCAAAACATTTTCCAACATTTATATTACAGAATATTACATTTATTTTCCACCCAACGAAGAATACTTTATCCAATGACACGTCCTCAGATACTGCCTTGGTTTATAAAGATCTCTAATTGTCGGGAGAAGGAGGCCTCTTGAATGTAGATTTTTTAACACATTTGATTGTAAGGAGAAGAAACGTGAGCTGAATTTATTGTGTGAAAATAATGACGATGAGGTAACAGTGTTTTATTTGGTGAATAAAACTTGTGAAAATCCGATTGAAGCAATTTTTGCTCATTTAATTTATGTTTTCCCTACTATGGGTATGTTATCATAAATAATTTCAGAAAAACAGGATATAAATGTGAAAATAATCGAGGTAACAGATAAAATATAGAAATGACAGTCGTGAAGATTCAAATCTTTCTTGGGATTTTTAAAATAATTCAGAAATTCTAAAATGTATACAACCTAGATACAATAATATATCAATTTTAAATGTCGTATTCAGTACTAGGCACGTATCTTGAAATTTTTTCGACGGAGTGGGGATAAGTTTGCGCATGTGCTCTTGTGAGCGACCAATAGCGCGCGCCCCTCTCCCGCCGCCCGCGCCCCTCACCGCTACGCATACACAAAATACGCGTTCCGCGCAATCCCCACCCGATTTCAAGTCCATATTGTTTCTAATAAGACTCCCAGTCTACATAATGAACAAAAAACAATTTAAAATATCCAATAGTTTAGTCACAGGATTTTTTTACATTTACTGTTTTAGTAAGTACAAAGTATTTTCGTGCCGTTAATTTGAAATCTTTTTTTTAAATTTCGATCATAGGAATTACTCTAATACCTATGAACTAGTACAGCAAATGTTTTCAAATCAAATCAAATCAAACATATTTATTGTGAAACACAGGTAAATAAAGTTATTGTAAAAAATATGAGATGTTCAGCCTGGTTTCCGCCGTTATGGCATACAATTGAATACAATACGATGTCACAGTTTTAAATGGTCAAAGAAATATTATTTAAGTACCTATGTAAAAATTGTGTATCATCATGTCATTCGCAGTACTTAACACGTTGAACGCCACAAGAAAATGTGAGACTGTTTATTTGAGCCACTGGGGACACATGTGTGCCAAACCCAAATAATCCGTTCAGGCCACGGGGGTCATCGATGGGCCATCGCAATGCTTCTATTCAAACTTAATTTACAAGCCACGGAGCATCGCTATCATACAACAAAGTAATGAAAATGGGCCGCGCGGCTCTGTAGAACATTCAGTCAGCTTGGTTCTTATTTTTCACAAAAGACTTAGAATTTATTTACGATTTTCTATACTTGTAAGGGTTTTTTCAAGTGTTACCAAATGAAATATTTTAAACTAAAATAAAGTGATTGTCTTCTTGAGATAATACAATAAATCAATAAAAAGAACAAAACTACATAAAATGATTTAATTTTTTTAAGAATGAGTAGGGGAAATTGGGGAAAATAGTGTAACAAGGGGTATAGTCTTAACAGTGGCTCTCTGTCGCTTACTAATATTTCAATAGCGTTTCTTAGCTCTATTATCAAACGCACCTGTGGCTATCATATGCCAGTTATAAATTTTGGCCATTGTCTCTGCAGTATGTCAAAATAAACAAATATTATATTTTCAGTATTCTAGAATTCTAACATCGCTATAGTATTTTGTATTTTAATCTAAATTATTGCAGTTTGGTGAGTACGTTTATTTTATATTATACTGATATTTTTATATACACTTTTTAATAGGTTAGGTACCTACTAGAATACTGCCTGAAATAATAACCTATAATTTTTTGCATGTTTGTTTTGGTACAGTGTAACGGGTTACTATTATTATTATAGTGTGCCTCTTTTGAAAAATTGCTTTTTTATACGAAGAAATGGTGCTGAATAGAAAGAGGAAGACTGTGATTGGATTTATCTATGAAAAAATTATTATAAACGCCATAGAATTAAGAACACAGGACTTTATTATATTATGTATATGATCGTAGAACTTGAAAAACCAAGTTTATTCATTCCTTTTTTCGAAAATTTTATGATTTTATTAACACGTTTTTATTAGTTTGCTTTCTCGTTTGTGTGTTTGTTTGTTTCTCCAAAAAGTTTGCGAACGATTTTATACTAGCTTCCCGATGAGCTAAAGACTTGAAACTTTGAACATAGGTCAGAACTAGAAGGTAATGCAATAATATGGTGCCACTGAGCTGATTTGACGATGAAGCCGGAAGCAGGCCACAGGAACTCTACGATAAAACCATACAACCCCATTGTGTTTGGGATCATTAGAATCGTCTTGACGAGTACTCAAGATGATTTTACCTACAGAAATTTTAAATCTAAAAACGTGGGGCGCATACTAAAAATAATATGAATGATAAATTTTACAAAATGCGCCCCACGTTTATAGGTTTAAAATTTCTGTAGGTTATAAATATTTACAGAAGAATTTATTTTTTACTTTTTAGTCTGTGTTTACTAGTCCGTTTTAATGTTTTAGTCTGATTTTCTTTGTAATAATTTGGTCCGTTTTTTAGAATATTATGTGAATTATGGCATAATAAAATGATTTTCTACAAAAGTATTGCAGTTTTATTATACATGCCCTTCGTGTTAATAGCACCCCCAAAGGAATTCAAAAGGTGCATACAATAAATATTTTGATTACAAAGAGGGTTTATATATTTTTTGTTACGCTGATCCCCACCTTCCCCTACTATTAAAACAGTCTAATAACACAATCACGGGTTATTCGGACAAATTTCACAATATGAGCATGCGGAGTAGTTATGTGGGGTGGGCCAGGCTGTGATCCCCGTGGCCCCCGCGGAAGAAAAAGCGGAATTCCTTCCGCAGAGGCCATGGGGGATACCTGTGTGCCAACTTAAAATTTCTTCAGTTTTAGAAAGAAAAACACCAGAGTTTTTAGTTTATAGCGCTAATTATTATATTTCTAATTGATAATAATTAAAATCCAACATTGTGAAAATTTGTGATTTATGCGAATTTCCGATGGCCCCAACGAACAGGCCTAGGTTGGCCCACATGGTGCCCCGCGTGGCGCTCAACGTGTTATGTTTTCATTGATTGTCGTACTGTTGTCTCCAAGTTGTATATTTTCTTTTCTTCGCCAAAGAGTTGCAAGCAAAACTTCAATAATCTTATGAAAAGAACTATTTCTCGACCATTCAGCAAAAATCCCGGTTGAAAGTATTCAAGGGTCACTCTTGGCATCGGCCCAATATTTGTTTCCAAGAAGTGATTCGAAAACTTCGTATTTTTACCCGGAGGCTTTTGTATTATATTACAATTTTATCAATTTCTGGATTGTAATGATGATATTTGAGCTATTCGCGATTGTCGATCGAATTTCGTTTTTCCATTTTTTTTTACACGACTGCCCAAAAAGGAGTGTATATTGTGTTCAGGGTTCATGTATGTTTGTGGGTATGTGAGTTTCTTTATTCCACCATAACTTTTAAATGGCTCATTTGGATCCGTTTTAATCCTTACATCATTCCAAGTGACACTGGCTATATTTTTTTGAATAAAGTCAATATGGCGACTGTGCGACACAATTTTCAATGGAAATAAAAAAAAATTCTTCAATTATTACAATATGGGCATCAAATGAAAGGCGTTAATGAGCACATTTTAAAATTATATAATTTGTTACTAAAATGTGTAAAATAAAAATATATAAATTAAAAAATATTAAAAACACTACTGCCCTGCCAAAAACTAACTATTTTTTTTAAGTTTAATTTACGATAGCGAGTTCTTAGTAAAAATCCGATTACTGATAAAAGGTTAGTATCAATCTAACCGATGCACATAGGGGTATTTGATATCAAAAGTTGATCAAAACTCTTTTTATATTTATATATCAGTAAAATCGTTACACTAGCAATTTTTGCCATAAAAAACTTAAATAAAACTAGAAGTTAAAATATTACGAGGTTTTTTTATTTAAAAAAAATATGATGCCACAGTACAAAATTTAGTCTGATTCGTCGCACGAGCTTTCCTCAGTTGACTCAACGTCTTTATAGTTACTTTTGGGACTTTCTTGAGTTGAAGTTGTTGCAGATCTTGGTGGCAGAAGAAGATCGATGGTTTCTTTGGAAAACAAAACAATAAACACTCAACAATGATGAAACCCACAATTAGCGACACCTAATATAAAAAAATATAGTCAATAAAACGGCAAACTTCTGCCACTTTTTTCTTTTTAGATTACTCCTTGAGATAGTCTGCATTAATATTCTTTTTAAATTTTTACTCGGACGAACTCGGAAATATAACTTTTTCACTATTATGTAAAAAAAGTTACCAAAAAAATTAAAATTTTACTATAAACTTTAATCAATCAAAAAGCTTTAAAATTGTGTCATTAAGTTACGGTTTATAGTTAATAATAGACTACATGCCTTCATTTTCAATATCCATATCAAAAATCTTTACTTAATCAAAGTATCAATAACATAGAGGTAGATTAAAATGTGTATTTTTCAAAGTGCCAAGAACTGAAACGTACATGTAAACAAAGACGAGATTCCGACTGAAGATGTGTATCAGCCGCTTATAATAGCATCTCAAAATGACTGCCGTTTGATACGCCATCTATTGTACTATCCCCAAAAGTCATTACAATCATCCGATTTATAAATTAATAAATTTGAGTTTTGATCAGCTTTCCCCATACTGATACCCCTATGTGCGATGGGTTGAAATGAAAAGTAGATAGGTAAAAAGGTACCTATACAGTGCCTTTGGTCTTGAACTAGCGATAATTTAAAGGCGTGTAATACACCTAATTTTAAGAAACAGGATTCGTCCTAGTTTAGGAGTTGGTGTTATTTTGTTTTGTAACCCTAAAAAACCTTTATAATAGTGTAAAGTAAAAATGTAATTTATTTATTTTGGTTGAATAAATTATTATTATTATTATTATTATAATGCAGACAAAAAAAAAAAAAAAAAAAAAAAAAAATTTTGTCGACAAAAACACCCACATGTTGGGGTCTATCCCCACTCCTGTTGGAATGGCCGCCATTTTAAATTTGACTTTTTATTTTAGATGACCCTGCAGAAAAATATTAATTTCTCCGGATTTAGAAGTCCTACAGTTATAACAAAAATATTGTTTGAAAGCTAATAATATCACCTAGTAATTTAAAAATAAAATGTTTAAATTTTTGATTTAAATACGTCATAAAAAATTACTGAAATAAAATTTTATACGAAATTTGTGCGATTTTTTTGAGTTTTTATTACATTTCTCAAAAACTAGGACATTAATGTCCATTTTTTTTGCACTATTCAAATACACAGAAATATTATCTACAAAACGGTTATAACATTTATTGCTCTATGTTGCATATTTTGAGAGTTATTTTTGTTTGAACTATGACCCTTACGTCACCAAAAAATGATTATTTTCGAAAATGGACATAATTACAAGCATTTTGAACATATTTTAAATTAGGTTGCTAATATTATCTGAATGCTAATTTCATCAAATGATAAAATCTAGTTTTTAGGAATTTTGTTTTTTTTATTTTCGAAAATAAACATTTAGTACTTGTAAGGGTCATATTCAAACATCAATAGCTCTCGAAATATACAACATAGAGCAATAAATTTGTAAGTTGTTCTGTAGATAATATCCCTGTGTATTTGAATATTGCAAAAAAAGTGAACATTAATGTCCTAGTTTTAGAGTAAAGTAATAAATAGTCAAAAAAATCGCACAAATTTCGTATAAAATTTTATTTCAGTAATTTTTTATTTTTTTATTTTTTATTTAATCATTTATTCAATAAACTTTAGATACATATGCTTTTACACATTGCCGCACCACGAAAACCTCACAGGGTTTATCTGGGTGACGGCGAGTCGCTGATTTTACATATTTTGTTAGGTAGATAATACTGTTTAAGCTTAAACCGAAATGCTTTGATATTTTCTTTGTACATAATCTGTAGTTCACATGGCAATTTATTTAGATAAAAAGGTATCAAATATCTGGAAACTCTTTTCCCATACAAGTTGTTGTGTTTTGGTAGGTGGTACTTATTTATGTAAGGCACTGCTCTCAAATACTTAGGTCTATTTTTTTCTATTACACAGTCAGGATTGTGAGATTCAATTAGAATTTGGTATTCAATTTTTTCATATATGCTCATAACGTTACAATAATTAAACAGCTTTTCCTCATTATTATTAAGTTTTTTTAAAATATATTTGGGTGTTATGATTTTTAACATTTTTAATTGTAATCTATAGATGGAATCAATGTATGTTGTGTATGTTCTGCCATATGTACCTAGACCATAACTAATAATCGAGTCTGCTAGGGACAGGTATAATAATCTTAGTATTTTAAAAGGTAATTTATATCTAAGCACATAAAGCTTACTGATAATGGATCTTAATTTATTACATACGTGTTCTTTGTGGGGTCCCCAGCAAAATCGACTATCAATTGTGAGACCAATGTATTTATGATTATTAACTACCTCTATGACAGAACACGGACACAAATAGTTTGTATTGTTTGAGTGCAAACAAGCATGTTCATGAGCTTTCACGGTGGGTGTGATTGGTGATTTATTATGTGATGAGTGTATGTGTACTAATTTAGTTTTCGGAGCATTTATTACTAAGCCGTGATCATGTGCCCACTTGCACATGTTTGTAAAATTTTGTTGAAGAAAATTTTGTGCTGCCAGGACATCTTTACTGGCCACCAAAAGACACGTATCATCTGCGAATTGGTACACAGCCCCCGATTCTATAATGTAGCTCATGTCATTGACGTAGAGGAGGTACTCAGTTGGACCGACAATTGAGCCTTGAGCCGTGCCTTTGGTGGTCAAGGTTTTAGTACTAAATTGATCTTTTACTTTGACGGTCGTGTACCTGTTATTATGATAGTTAACAAGTAACTTCAATAGAGGACCCTGCACTCCATTTTCAGACAATTTATCATAAAGTGTGTTGTAATTAAGCATATCGAACGCCTTAGAAAAATCAATAAAAAGTGCCAGAACATGCATTTTTTTATCGAGGTATTCATTTACTTCGTCAGAGAATTTGCTTAAAAGCTGTGTGGTACTTTTATGTTTTTGGAACCCATATTGATTTTTACTGACAATGTTATTTAACTGTAAATATTTATTTAATTGATCTCCTAAAAATCTTTCTATTATTTTATCTAAGCATGACAGGATAGTAATAGGACGATAATTATTATATTCGTCGTGTTTTCCTTTTTTATATATAGGTCTTATTACTCCAATTTTAAGCAGGTCGGGATAGATAGATGTTTCGATACACCGATTGATAAGATGCGTTAATACCGGCACCATATGTTCAGAAATAAATTTAATATCTTTTGCTCGGATTCCGTCGTAACCAGGACTTTTTTTGTCATTTAGTCTTTTAATAATACACGCAACGGTTTTTTCGCAAGCGCGTTGCAATCTGATAGATCTATCGGGAACAATCTGATACGATTTTTTATCTAATAAGGGTTTATCGCAAAAGTTACAAATATTTTTAGTGTTGTTTTCGAATTCTGTTGCAAAATTATTCGCTAATGAAGCTGGATTAATTTTAAAGTTTTTTAAAAGTACTTCGTCAATGCAATTAATAATCTTGCCTGTGATGCTGTTAATTATCTCCCATACCTTTTTTGTGTTTTTAAAATTTTGAATTATATTATTCTTAGTTTGTTTATTTTTTATATAACTAGCGTATTTATTTGTTTTGTTTCTATAAACATTATATAATAATCTATTTTTTAGGTTATGCTCATCTTTTAACCAAATTTCGTACAACTCGTCACGTTTTATACACATTTTTTTAAGTTTATTATTAGCCCATGAACATACTTTTCTTTTGCCGTTTATATTTTTCTCGATGGTGTATTTACATTTACTATAGGCAGTATTGAATTTATCATAAATATATTTTACAATATCGTTACGGTTACTGTACTGCATAGCTATACTCCAATCGATACTATTTAATTCACTGTGCAATTTACGCTCGTCAAATTTGTTAATCAGTTGCTTATGAGGTGACTCATTCATTCCGATAACGCCCGGTATAGCACAACCGGTTATGCGGTGATCGGCCAATGCAGTTTTAACTACTGTGGTGTAAATTTCGCGCGAGTTCATGTTGCGCACGAACACGTGATCAATACATGATTTGGTTATTATATCTCCATATTTCTCTACGCGTGTATAAGAGCTTACTCCGCTGTTTAGGCCTAAGTTACACAGTGAATCTAGATAAAGGTCACATAAGGGATTGGTTTCCCTTAAATCTATATTCATGTCGCCTATCAATATGAAGTTACTTGTTTGTGAGCAGTTGCTTAGCAAGGTATATAATTCAGTAATAAATCTATTTATTGATGTTTTAGGAGGTCGGTATATGGCACATATTTTTATGTTGTATTTATTTATACAGATCTCTCCGTTAATACATTCAAATTCTTTTAAACTAGTTACATTAAGTCTATTGAAAGAAATGGTTTTATGTACATACAATAATAAACCGCCACCTTTTCTATTTGATCGTAATTCTGAGTAAACAGTGTAGTCTTGTAAGTGGAATAACGGTACTTGAGCTTCGTTGATATTTACTTCAGATAATGCGATGAGGTGAATGGTACAATTCGAGCTTTGTAAAATATATTCGAGTTGAGCGAAGTTTTTTAAAATAGATCGTATACTAAATAATTGTAAATGCAAATTTCTCAAATTCAAAAATAGATCGTATGTTAATATGAAAAAATATTAATGAATTTTTCGAACTTGGTACACCGTCAGCAAAATCATTCCATGTTTGACAGTAAGTTTCAATAAAGTTTGGATTGTTGATTAACTGTGAGAATTTTACAATAAAATAGATTGGCACTTGAGATGATTTTCAATGAAAAAAAAAGTAAAGTATCTAATAAAAAGGAATGGTACTCACTCGTTGTGATGGAATGATTTTGCATTTTCAATGTCCTGTTCAGTACGGATTGTAAGGATTTTTGCTTTGTCAACTTTACGTATTAAGATGTTTCCATGCTTGCACCATATATATTTGTAAAATTCCTTGAGTTCGCTTTTGGTTTTCCACAGCAGGAATGCAGTGCTAGAAGTAAGACATTCGCGTAGGTAGACTTTTCCGGCGTCGTCCCGACCCACACTTGTCCCGGAGATATTGATGCTTTTTGCTGCTTCCAACCAGGGGTCACGAGTACCTTCACGGAGCACCACGGCGATTGAAGACTGTGTTTTTCTTTTGGTATCACTGGAGCGTTTTTTCTTTCTATACGCTTTGACAATATCGTCAGGATTCTGGTGGATTGCTACAGCAATCTTTTGCACGACTTCTTCCACATTTTCCTTTTCTATCTCTTGGATGCCGCATATTTCTAATTGGTTGGCTAACTGTGACTGTTCCATTTGATTCAGTTTGTTTTCAATAACTTCGTATTTAAGGTTAATGTTTCGTAAGTTATTTCGTAAGTCCGTACATTGATTTTCCAAGTGTTTTACGTTTTTGTCGTACGATTGCATTTTCTTTTCGTATTCATCAATCTTATCAGAGTAAAACTGTAATGTACGTTGTAATTCGTGCCTTATAACCTCTTTCACTTCCACACGGATTTGTCGTAAAATTCTATTTGTAGTAGGTTCGGTGATAGCATTAGATTCGGTGTCGGTATTTTCATCTGCGTCGTCCTCCGGCAAAATACACGATACTCTTCTGGGTTTGCTAGTGCCGACACAAGAAATGCACTTCCAGTCCACAGAATCCGTAGAATAAATTGTGTTTAATTGCTCAGCTGATATAGATGCACATATGGCATGTAGCCATTTATTACACTTGGTGCACTGCAGCCCAGGGGCTTTTTTATTAATTAATTTAGCACATTTGGCGCACTTCACCATTTTTTTTATTTTGGCGCGGGTAAGTGTATACTTCGTTTATCGATCGACGTAACGGTTGCGCTTAGATGTGACTGTCTCGGGTCAGTGCGCGCGAGCAACTGTGACGTATTTAAATCAAAAATTTAAACATTTTATTTTTAAATTACTAGGTGATATTATTAACTTTTGAACAGTATTTTTGTTATAACTGTAAGACTTCTAAATCCGGAGAAATTAATATTTTTCTGCAGGGTCATCTAAAATAAAAAGTCTAATTTAAAATGGCGGCCATTCCAACAGGAGTGGGGATAGACCCCAACATGTGGGTGTTTTTATCGATAAAATTAGGTGTATTACACGCCTTTAAATTATCGCTAGTTCAAGATCAAAGGCACTGTATAAATATGTTCTTGTTTCTCTGAGTTCATCCACTTGTCTTATTTGGTGAACAATCTTTTTGGTTTTTCCACACGTTGATTATGAAATTATTTGTGATAATTATTTACTCCACTCTGTACCCCCCTAGCACAAACATCTGTTGAGAAAAAAAATGCGTGTAAACTGAGAAAACAATTATTGCCTATGGGAAATGTGATTTCAATTTTCAGTTGTAGATGGCATTTTACAAAATTTCCATACAAAGTTACTCAATAGAATTTCTTAACGCGCGTTTTTTTCTCCGATAGATACGTGTTACTCTTATCAAGTTTAAAATGAAAATTTTGCTTACGATGAGGAGCTTCAACATTTAATGGGTGTACTGTAATAAAATTATGTTTTCTAGTATTTTTTCTCGATTGATGTTCGTAGCATGAACATCAATAATTGAGAAAAAAGAAGTCTAACGAAACTACGCACTAAAGAAAACTAACATCGAAAAGCGAATTGAGATTTCCAATAGACAAATTACTCTATCTAGTGATGTTTGTGCTACGGTGACAATACATTATTGGCGTGAGTTGACTGAATTTTCTCTTCATTTAACATTTTGCGTAGGCTGTTAGTTAACTAGAGTTTGCTTGACAACTCGAGACAGCTTGATACGTCAATCGGGACTGTGTTCTGTTGTGCGGAATAAAGACTTCTATTTAGTGTAAATGCTACTAGATATTTTTTGGCTCTATTTCGTCATTAAGACGATTATGTTTAGAAAATACCCCGTAGTTGTACTATGGGCAACAGGGTCGCTTAACCAGTTAGCAACAAAATTCGTGTGCGCGCGTATCGCCCCTGCACGAACTAAACGTATGTAGTGACGGCGTGGCGTGCAAGCGATTTTAACCTTAGGAGTGGTAAAGCGACGCTGGTTGCCCATGGTACATACAGTTTTGGTCTCAGTTCAGTCAGCCATTTAATCACTTTTTTATTCTCTAATAAAGGGGTACTACTAACTATTGAGAAATTGTTAACCCTATAAGAATCTGATGGGATTATTCATAATTTTCCCCTTCTCGTTTCTCTTATTAAAGCCTTACATTAAGCAGTAAACTATAAAAATACGTGCCGTAAGATTGTCAATTCCATACAATAACGGGTGTAACAAGACACTCAACGAAGCCGAAGTCCACGCATTCCGCCCACCATCAGGATCATTTTTGTCTTGTAGACTATACCTGGGAAACCAATAGCTACGAAGTTATTGAAGGTCAAAGTCAATTTTATAAAATCTTATTTTATTCGTTATTTCCTCATTTTTGTCTACAGATACATTCTCAAAATTGTATGTATTTCGTAACAAACAATGGCTTCAAAACGTAATCACTCAATGTATTTCATGAGCACATACATAAACGTTGCCTTTCAACTCGGCCGCACGCAGTTGTGTAGCATACACTCGCAGGCGCGGTCTTTTGTACGCGTTGCATTGCGTGGTAATGTATGCAATGCTTTTTAACACCAAAAATGAAAATCGTTTCCCAGAAATAATTTTGAACAGAAATGGTCCTGATGATGGGCAGAATACGTAGACCTCGGCTTCGTTGTCTTGTTACACCCGGTATATGAATTATTATGAATGTCTGTGATTTACATAAGTTTGCGGCACATGATTCAATCGTCTATTATTGCTCATTATTTAAACTTTAAAAGTACATAGCGTTCAAACGTATACAATGTTGGCTATTTTAGTAGAAAGGCAGATGTTTCAAAATTTAAAATTCAAAATAATTTATTCAGTCTAGGCTGTTACAAGCACTTGTGAATGTCATAGAAGCTACGCCATCGGTTCGCAAACCCTAAGCGGGAAACCTTGCAACGAGAAGAACCGGCAAGAAACTCGTCAAGGGCTGCTTTTTTCTCCCTGTATATTTCATACAGAGTCGTCAACATTGAAAAATGAGCTCCACGTTTAAAGTGAGGTCATTTTCCATCACAATAATTAACAAAAGTTTGCACACAATGGGTAGGTAGCTTAAAATTAAATATATCTACTACATTCAGATAGGTAAATGTGAGAGTAAATAACTTTCAACTAGTTGAGAATTTGAGAAATCACTCTGTCTGCTACTCGAACCAAAAAACACTTGATGCAAGACATAAAAAGTAAAAACGCAATTCTTACAATTCAATATGCGTTAAGATAGGTACTCAGAAGCAGACCCATTCCCACTGCCAGCACCCGTTCACGAGCATGACGCATGGACCAGCCATCGCTTCGCTCAACCATATTTGAGGGAACGTAACGACCCGCCCCACACGACACCACCGCAGAAATGATTAAAGAAAGCATGACATACTTAGGCTACCCATCCTAAGGCACCGAATTGAAAACTAATATCCAAAAGCTTTTCATAGGCCTCTACTTACAAAACTTTAGACGAAAAAATACGAAAAAATATTACGAAAGCAAAATAATCATTTTAGTCATTAGCAATAAAAAAAAGTGAGAAATCAAAACAAGGATTAGTTATTAATTTTATGTTTTGAGTAAGAAGTGCCATACAGATTGATAATATTAAACATGAAGAAAAAATATATATATATGCGACGCCCTTAGTACAAGCAGACAGAAGCAGACCCATTCCCACTGGCAGCACCCGTTCACGAGCATGACGCATGAACCAGCCATCGTTTCGCTCAACCATATTTGAGGGAACGTAACGACCCGCCCCACACGACACCACCGCAGAAATGTTTAAAGTGAGCATGACATACTAAAGCTACCCGCATTAAGGCGTCGAGTCAAAAAGCTTTCTCTCAATTTTCACATAGAATAGAAAAATCTACGACCAAGCTGTTTTATCAATTAAGTAATCTTTAACGGTATAGTATCCTTTATTGAGAAGACAATTCTTTACATGAGTCTTGAAGTTTTCAAATGGTAAATCCAAAATATTACTTGGAATTTTATTATAAAACTTTATACCAAGACCTATGAAAGAACCACGGACTTTTTCTAATTTATACTGAGGCATTACAAGTTTGTCTTTATTTCTGGTGTTCCGATTGTTCCAATCACTATTTTTTGTATATAAGTTAATATTGCGACGCACGAAAAGTATGCAGTTTAATATAAATTGTGATGTTGCTGTCAATATACCAATCTCTTTGAATCTATCCCTAAGAGATGTTCTAGAACTTAGTTGATAAATAGCTCTTATTGCTCGTTTTTGTAAAACAAAAATAGTATTTATATCGGCTGCTATCCCCCACAAAAAAATACAGTATGACATAATGCTATGAAAATAGCTGAAATACACTAATCTGGCAGTTTCTTCATCTGTTAACTGTCTAACTTTTCTAATAGCATAGGCAGCAGAGCTGAGCTTGCCAGCCAGAGCTGCGATATGCATATTCCATTGAAGTTTACTGTCAAGAGTTACACCCGAAACAGAAAACTGTTGAATCGAGCAAATCTAATTTCTCATTATTGATTACAATTTCAGTGGGATTCGCCTGTACATTAGGTAAAGTTAATTTAACACATTTGGTTTTCTTAGCATTAAGCTGGAGATTATTTACATTAAACCAAGTAAGAACCTGCGAGAGTGCTTTGTTCACATCGTCAAAATCAGTTTTATTCCTGTCAACTTTGAATATTAAAGAAGTATCATCCGCGAACAAAAAAATATCACAGAACCTCTCTGCAAAAAAGGGTAGATCATTTATATATATTAAAAATAAGAAAGGGCCCAAAATGGAGCCTTGCGGAACGCCCATTTTTACATGAGAACCTGATGAACTTGCTCCATTGATATTAACTGTTTGAGTCCTTGAATTGAGATACGACAGTATTAATTTTTGGGCATTATTTTTTACACCGTAATGATTTAGCTTCAACAGCAGCGTCCAGTGGTCCACGCAATCAAAAGCCTTGGACAGGTCGCAGAAAATGCCAAGGGCATTCTGAGACCCCTCCCAAGCCTCAAAGACATGCTTCAAAAGCGCAACCCCAGCATCAGTTGTGGAACGACCTTTCGTAAAGCCATGCGATGTATATAGAAGAGCCACTTTTTTATCTAAAAATAAGCAATCAGGAATAATAAATTTATATCACAAAGCTTTTCCTTATCTATAAATATCAGATATCGAACGAACACTCTCTAATATTTGAAACACCGAGGCCCCAGAGAGTATTTTCGGATTCAGTACCCTTAGCACAAACATCTATCGAGTAAAAAAACGCGCGTAAAAGTATTCGATAGAGTAATTTTGTATGGGAAATTTGTGGTGGGAAATTTGTATGGAAAATATGTTGAGCTAAATTGAGTGATAGAGTGAGCAATGATGTGATTCGTGAAAGGGTGTGGCCTGAAAGATGATATAGTGACAATTGAGAAAGGAATGCTCCGGTGGTTTGGTCTCATAGAGAGGATGAATGAAAGGCGAATCACGAAAGATATATACTTATTGTGCGAATGGGAAGGAACGATTGCACAAGGGCGTCCCAGAAAAACCTACGCGGACTAAATAGAGGTTATTATGAAAAAGGCTGGTGTACGCAGAGACAGAAAACCGCAGGGCATGTATGAAAAGATCGATGGATGTGAATGTAGCGAAAAAAGTGTGCAAGGATCGTAGCAGGTCGCGATCCATAGTCTCTGCCTACCGCCATGGGAAACAGGCGTGAGTGTATGTAGGTATGTATGAAATTTGTACAGCGCCAATCTACCGCCGAAAAGTGAAATGAGATTTTCCATAGAGGATTACCCTATCGAATAGGTACTTTTACGCGCGTTTTTCTCGATAGATGTTTGTGCTACTTAGGGGTACAGTACCTTTTATACATTCTGTATGGGAAATTGCAAAGCGCCATCTACCGCTGAAAAGCCAAATTAAATTTCCCATTTTTTCTCGTTCGTGTTAAGGCTGTAGAGTCGCATCACGTTCCATTTTTTAAATTTTCAATACAAATGATCAAAACAACTCTGCGCGAGCCGTAATGAGGGCGAACTTTGAAAATTCCTATTAAATTATTAAATAGATATACTTAAGTATATACAAAACACGCAATACATTAGACAAATACCTCATTATTCCTAAAAAAATACTTAAGATTCTGTTAATACCAGTAAAAAAACATGTCAAAGTGTACCAATTTGAGCATTTTTAGGGTTCCGTACCAAAATGGTAAAAAAAGAACCCTTATGGTGTGTGTGACTCACTCTGTCTGTCTGTCACAGCTGGATATCTCGAGAACTACTAATGGTATCAACTTGAAATTTAGAATAGTTTAAGATGAAATTTGCCCAACTATTTTGCAAATAAGAAAGAAATAAAAAAGATTATATTTTTTTTTACAACAGGGACTGAAAAGGGGTCTTAAAAATTTTAAGTGAGGTGACTAGGGCATGTGGGGTATCCATCCATAGACAGAAAAATTTTCGGTGCGCTCAAGAAGACCAACAAAGCGTGGAAAAGAGAAGTTAACATCATACGGACATGGTCTATGTAAAAAAGAGACAAAGGATCAAGTGACATGTGCCAACATTTTTTACAGTAAGAGCCCCTAGCGTCCCGCCTAGCAAATGAGCGATCACAGTTTGTTTAAAATATTTGTTAATCTTAATTAGAATATAAAATAAAGGTATCGTGGAGCCATGGGGTCTTGTGCTCTAAGTAATTGTGATGTGACAAAAAGAAACAATCCAAGTAATCACACTTTTCACAGGTAAATAAGATATTGCCACACATTTCTTTAAAACCAAATTTCGCTACATTTATTCGTTTATCGACGAAGAAAACAGCATGGAACATAGTTTATTAATTTACTTTGCCATATAATAGTCATATTTTATGAATCTAAGTCATATTTTACGTATCTCATATAAAATGTATGAATCGTTTTTCGGATCACCTGTTTATTTACATTGTTGTTCTTTGACATTCTATTTTTATGGGGGTATCATATGAAAGAGCGCTGTCTGCACATTTTAAATATTTTTTTTTCTTAGGCCGCATAGTTTTCGACTTATGATGAAAAATTTAAAAAAAAATAACGTTCCCCCCCTTATCTCCGAAGTTTGCAAAGAGAAAAATCTGAAATAGTTCTATGTGATAGCAGTTTATATAAAGATTACAGGAAAAATAAAACGATGTCTCAATATAACACACTTTTTTAGAAATTCAAAAAACAAACAAAAATTCTTTAGTTTCACTATCAGTCAACAGATGGCGCTGTCCTAAGAATGCTGACCTAAAAAAAATAGTTCCACTATCGGTCAAGAGATGGCGCAACCTAATACTACAATAATAATTAGTGGCTGGTTCTAATATAATTACCTACTATTTGCCGTACGAATAAACGAAGAATAAGTTCCTACTTAGTAATATAAACAGTTTGCAATGTGGAGTGGCTGAAACGTTTTTCAGACACTATAAGCAGCTGTGGTTAAGATTTGTAAATTAACTATCCGCCTGTTCGCCCTTCCACCTGTCTGCCGTTTATCCTACTTTTTTAAAGACTGTATTAAAGCAACATATCCAAATATATTCAAGATCGTACGGAACCCTCGGTGCGCGAGTCCGACTCGCTCTTGACCAGTTTTATTTAAATTAATATTTTATTTCTCTGTGATTAAAAGCATTTTTTTTAAATTTTTCTCTTTATAGGGAACTCCTTGACAATACAAACAATAAGTAAAAAAATAAATATGAGTCGTATTCTTATTTGTTACAGCTGAAACGTTTTCAAAAAATACCTCTGACAAGCAAATTTGAAATTCCACTAGAACAGATTCTCTTCGTTTTAAAATACCTGACAATCTATTATGTTTTCTCTCTATATGGCACTAATTTAAGAATTTTGCTTCCTAAAACTAAAGTTTACATCAATAATAATGCTTTCATTCTTTAGATAACTTCATTGGAAAAACACTAATTTCGTTGAAATCAAATATACAGCCTTAAAGTTATACTGATAAGTCAATATTTCTAAAATAGTTTTTAATATTTCTTATTTTTGGATTCGTTACTGTACTACCTGAAAGTAGGTAATTAATAAATAATTAACGAAAACGTCAAAACGGCTAGTACACTGAAATCGGATCCATGAAATAATTCGAATGACAAAAATTGAACTTATAATTATGAACAGTTGTTATGGTTAGTAATAACAAAAAAAAGAGTATTCCACAGTGTACTGTTTATTTTATTTAAATAGAGTGGATGCTATTTTGCTTAGCATCCAACTCTTTTGAGGTAACCTAGAGTACAAGCGAATTGTTTAACCCTGCGAGCTAAAACAGTTAACGGCAGTCGGCAATGTTCTAATTGATTGTTCAAATTCTGGTAGACTGTTAGTTCGTAACCGAGGTATCGGGTTTCCACTCAACTGGTCGGCAACTGCGGTTACGAATGGATTGTTTGCACACAGAGGACACAGCCTTAAGATACCGTAGCACGTAAAAACAACCTACTAACCTATACAAGGTGCATTTGTAACCACTCTCCAAATTTTAAAGATGTGTTCAGTCCATGAAACTGAACAACTTTCTCTAAGAAACATAGGGTCTTGTATATGTGACTGAATCAGAATTATTTGTTTGTCAAACTACAAGTATGTAAATAGTGAAGAAAAACACATAAATTATAGTATAGTTATTTATTGCGATATAAAATCGTTGTAGTTTTGTGTCTCAAGTGTTACTATTTTGCTGATTTTGGTGTCAAAATCTCCAAAAATTCGAATGTTGATGTTGAGAAACGTTGCGACAAAGAGCATGAAAGTATTTTTTTTTTCAAAATTTCTGATCTATCTAGAAATCCCATCTTAAAAAAATGCCATTTGAAAAGAAGAAACTTACTTAAAAAATGCTAGATTATTTGTAAAACAGCAAAAACCTCGCAGAGTAGATTACTTACATCATAAACAACATTTGTTCTACGACTTTCTGAAAAAAAAAGGAAAATCGACTTTTGAATTTTTGATACAAAACTATTAGGCACTAGCAAGAATCTTATATTCATATTCTTTGGGCACTAGCATTAAATTTTTTTTTTCACGTCAGTGGGCACTAGCTATTAGGACATTTATATGGAAAGTTGTTTTTTGCCTTTTTCGGAAAAGTCGTAAAACAAACGTTGTTTTTCATGATGTTTGTAATCCACTCCTGCGAGGTTGTTGGTGTTTTACAAATAACCCTGTATAACTTTTTATTTTTAGGGTTTTATTTTTCGTTTTACCATAGATAATATAATACTATACTAGTTTTACCAAATGTTGCATTTGTGCAAAAGAAATCACAAGAAATATGTAAGTACATTTTGAATTATACCAATTTGTGTGGATAAATTAGGTCGCACCCTGATTAGGAAATTGCCATACAAACAATTGTTTGAAGTTTGAGTTGTAAATGATTTGCGTAAGATGACAAATTAATTGGGTCAAGAATAGTTGAACAACACAACAAATTAAGCAAATGTTGGTCTAACTGAACTTGTTGGTAGTCGGAAGATTATTAAGCTCGGGTTCCGAGAAATCGGAAGATACGGAAATTACCTACATCTATAGCTTTTAACAACATTAAAACAATTATGAGTTTGTAAATATGAATAATCCTTAACCACTTTGTGCCCAGCCCCTTGATTACGTAATTCTGTTGCTAAGAATTCTCGATTGAAATCGATCGAAACCGCAGTTACATTGCTGCTTTAAGTAAGGTAGTTTGTCACATTGGTTTTTACTAAAGCAGCAATGTAACTGCGATTTCTGTCAGAGTTAATTGCAACAAAGTTACAAAATCACGAAATCACGAGAAAACAACACGTATTCTGTTTTTAGAAAGATTCAATTTATATTATTACTTTATTTTGTTATTTTTAAATTTGAGATTTTTGCATTTACAATGCTATTTTTAAACAATACTAAATAATATACTAGAAAAAATACGACTCGCACCAGATCAATACTCAGACGGGAATCGAACCCGCGACCTTTGGATATCCGGTCCAATGCTCTGACCGCTGAGCTACCGAGTCACTAGTGACATCGTCGAATTTTTCCTAGTATATCCTAAACTCTTACGCTGTAAGCCAGCGTTATTTCACCAATGTGAGGAATTACCTCGACATTCAATTGAAATATCTTTCCAGATATTTTAACAATTGATTAAGATGAAATAGCTATATAATTTTTAAATTTGAGATTTTTGCATTTACAATGCTATTTTTAAACAATACTAAATAATATACTAGAAAAAATACGACTCGCACCAGATCAATACTCAGACGGGAATCGAACCCGCGACCTTTGGATATCCGGTCCAATGCTCTGACTGCTGAGCTACCGAGTCACTAGTGACATCGTCGAATTTTTCCTAGTATATCCTAAACTCTTACGCTGTAAGCCAGCGTTATTTCACCAATGTGAGGAATTACCTCGACATTCAATTGAAATATCTTTCCAGATATTTTAACAATTGATTAAGATGAAATAGCTATATAATTTTTAAATTTGAGATTTTTGCATTTACAATGCTATTTTTAAACAATACTAAATAATATACTAGAAAAAATACGACTCGCACCAGATCAATACTCAGACGGGAATCGAACCCGCGACCTTTGGATATCCGGTCCAATGCTCTGACCGCTGAGCTACCGAGTCACTAGTGACATCGTCGAATTTTTCGTAGTATATCCTAAACTCTTACGCTGTAAGCCAGCGTTATTTCACCAATGTGAGGAATTACCTCGACGTTCAATTGAAATATCTTTCCAGATATTTTAACAATTGATTAAGATGAAATAGCTATATAATTTTTAAATTTGAGATTTTTGCATTTACAATGCTATTTTTAAACAATACTAAATAATATACTAGAAAAAATACGACTCGCACCAGATCAA
Organism: Agriphila geniculea; assembly: GCA_943789525.1. Taxonomy (NCBI): domain Eukaryota; kingdom Metazoa; phylum Arthropoda; class Insecta; order Lepidoptera; family Crambidae; genus Agriphila; species Agriphila geniculea. The sequence goes on from OX038895.1 coordinate 11,190,937, forward strand.
TACTCAGACGGGAATCGAACCCGCGACCTTTGGATATCCGGTCCAATGCTCTGACCGCTGAGCTACCGAGTCACTAGTGACATCGTCGAATTTTTCCTAGTATATCCTAAACTCTTACGCTGTAAGCCAGCGTTATTTCACCAATGTGAGGAATTACCTCGACATTCAATTGAAATATCTTTCCAGATATTTTAACAATTGATTAAGATGAAATAGCTATATAATTTTGGCTGGCTTACAGCGTAAGAGTTTAGGATATACTAGGAAAAATTCGACGATGTCACTAGTGACTCGGTAGCTCAGCGGTCAGAGCATTGGACCGGATATCCAAAGGTCGCGGGTTCGATTCCCGTCTGAGTATTGATCTGGTGCGAGTCGTATTTTTTCTAGTATATTATTTAGTATTGTTTAAAAATAGCATTGTAAATGCAAAAATCTCAAATTTAAAAATTATATAGCTATTTCATCTTAATCAATTGTTAAAATATCTGGAAAGATATTTCAATTGAATGTCGAGGTAATTCCTCACATTGGTGAAATAACGCTGGCTTACAGCGTAAGAGTTTAGGATATACTAGGAAAAATTCGACGATGTCACTAGTGACTCGGTAGCTCAGCGGTCAGAGCATTGGACCGGATATCCAAAGGTCGCGGGTTCGATTCCCGTCTGAGTATTGATCTGGTGCGAGTCGTATTTTTTCTAGTATATTATTTAGTATTGTTTAAAAATAGCATTGTAAATGCAAAAATCTCAAATTTAAAAATTATATAGCTATTTCATCTTAATCAATTGTTAAAATATCTGGAAAGATATTTCAATTGAATGTCGAGGTAATTCCTCACATTGGTGAAATAACGCTGGCTTACAGCGTAAGAGTTTAGGATATACTAGGAAAAATTCGACGATGTCACTAGTGACTCGGTAGCTCAGCGGTCAGAGCATTGGACCGGATATCCAAAGGTCGCGGGTTCGATTCCCGTCTGAGTATTGATCTGGTGCGAGTCGTATTTTTTCTAGTATATTATTTAGTATTGTTTAAAAATAGCATTGTAAATGCAAAAATCTCAAATTTAAAAATTATATAGCTATTTCATCTTAATCAATTGTTAAAATATCTGGAAAGATATTTCAATTGAATGTCGAGGTAATTCCTCACATTGGTGAAATAACGCTGGCTTACAGCGTAAGAGTTTAGGATATACTAGGAAAAATTTGACGATGTCACTAGTGACTCGGTAGCTCAGCGGTCAGAGCATTGGACCGGATATCCAAAGGTCGCGGGTTCGATTCCCGTCTGAGTATTGATCTGGTGCGAGTCGTATTTTTTCTAGTATATTATTTAGTATTGTTTAAAAATAGCATTGTAAATGCAAAAATCTCAAATTTAAAAATTATATAGCTATTTCATCTTAATCAATTGTTAAAATATCTGGAAAGAAATTTTTTTTTTTTTTTTTAATTTTTTATTTACGAACCACAAACAAGTTTACAATTCAGCTTAATTTAAAAGTGATATATAATTTTACAATCAGTACTTATTGTAAACTCAACGGTGTTGGTTACATCTTAAATATAAAACTTAATTATAAATACGAGACTCAAGTAACTAAAACTAGGGTAAGTATAAGTATAAGTAATTAGACTATTTTACTGAATAGACTGGAAGAATATTAATTAAATTTCAGTTATAAAATATGTTAATGGAAAAAAACAGTAAGTAGGTATCTAATATGTGATTAATAAAACTTAAATATATCTAGTGTATTTTGTATGCGTGATTGTGTATATGTATGAGGTTGATTGTATAAGGGTGTGTTATGTATGTGTGATTGAGTGTGTGTAAATGCGTATGTATGTAAACTTACAAATACAAGATATTGTTATCCTTAACAGGCTTAAATGTTTTACCGGGTGAAAAAAAAAGATTAGAAAAATGGTTACCTAACAATATTGTGTAAAATAAAAAATGATTTTTAAGTTTCAGACAGTACTTCAATTATTTGTCGTCTGTATGAACCAGCATTACAGCCAAAAATATCTATTGTGCTGAATTTTTTATTATATGAGTTACATAAGCGATTTAATGGCGAACGAACACCAGAATTTGTGCGGCATATAGGGGTGGCGAATAGTAATTTTGGGCGCACCGATCTTATAAGAGCACGTGATGGCACTGAGTACATTATTTGATTGATAATGTCCATACAATCATACTTGTTGTTGCATAGGTCGTATAACAACATTGCGTCAAGTTGGGACCGTCTAGATTCCAAGTTTAATAGCTTGAACTTCTTTAATACAAATACATAAGAATCTCGTCTACGGTAACATTTATAGTTGATACGGCGCAAGAACTTTTTTTGTACTCTTTCAATACTGTCATTATATTTTTCGTACAATGGGTTCCATATTGATACTCCGTACTCAAGTTGCGGTCTTACAAGGGATTTAAAAAGATATATATAAGTTAGTGGGTTTTTAAATTCAGTGGCTGCGCGCATAATAAAACCATACATCTTAAATGCCTTAGCAATAATATTTTGTATGTGGATATCAAAGTGTAATTTACTATCGTACGTTATTCCTAAATCCTTAATATTGCTGACTGTATCAATCTTATTACCACTCAGAGTGTAAGTAAATTTACTGTAATTCTTTTTTTTAGTAAAAGTAATTGATTTACATTTATTAAGACTGAGCTGGAGTTTATTATTAGAACAATAAGTACTAAAAGTATCGAGATCTTCTTGAAGAAGGTGATGGTCTTCAGTTTTGTCGATATTTCTATATATTTTGAGATCGTCTGCGTATAGAAGAAATTTACTATGTTTAAAGCAATTTTGAATGTCATTAATGAAGATCACGAATAATAACGGACCCAATATAGACCCTTGTGGGACACCGGAAGTAACTTTAGCAATCTCTGATTGTGAGCCCATGATCACGACTTTTTGGGTTCTATTAGAGATATAAGATTTAAACCATCGCCAGAGGTTTCCGCGAATACCATTAAAGGCAATTTTCTCCAATAAGATTCTGTGATCAACTGCATCAAATGCTTTTCTGAAGTCAGTATAAACACTGTCGATTTGTTTATTTTGATCAAGCGCAGTAAATAAATCCGAAGTATATGTGATTAGATTAGTTGTTGTCGACCGACGCTTGACAAAACCATGTTGCTCCTTTAAGATAATACTGTGTAAACGTGGATAAATAGAATTATGTACGAGCCTTTCAAAAACCATAGAAGGGACAGGCAGTATGGATATGCCACGATAATTCGTAACATCGTTCTTTGATCCATCTTTGTGTACAGGGACGACCCTAGCGCTTTTCCAAATCTCTGGGAAAATTCCATCATTCAAGCATTTATTGTATAGATGCCATAAGGGAAGATCAATTTCAGACGCTGTTTCCTTGAAGAAAACACCTGGAATATTATCGATACCAGCGCCCTTGGAACTATCTAACATTTTTAAGGCCTTATGTACTTCTAACCTAGTGAGTCTGATATCATGAATTACTAGATCATGTTCATGATCAGTGGATACCACTACATCATTTAAGGTGACATCCTCTGGTACTGACGATGGGCGAAAAACAGACTGGAAAAAAGTACTAAATAATTTACAAGACTCCTCCCCACTGTGAGCGACAGAACCCTCGTAATGCATATTAGTTGGTATATCATTAGTTTTGCGGCGGTGCGATATATATTGCCAGAAATATTTAATATTTTCTTTTACACTATTTTCAACTTTACTCATATAATTTTTGTAACAAGTTTCAGCTTGTTTTTGAAATTGATTTCTGTATATCGAGAATATATTATAATTTGATTGATTTTTATATTTTTTCATTTTTATCCACGCTTTAGTTTTTTTAGTATCTAATTTAATTAGGGTATGAGAAAACCACACAGGATATGAAGATGGCTTAATAAACTTTTTTGGCACATTTTTACTAATAATCGTATTTATATTTTCATAAAATAATGATACCGCCTCCTCACAACTTTTATTTAGGAACAAATTATCCCAGTCAATATCTGATATTTCTTGATTAATCTTATTATAGTTAGCGTTTCTGTAGCAGTATTTCAAGTATGGCCTTCGCTGAATATAACTGCTACTCTCCTTGCACGGAACCAATACACAGAAAGGAGGGTGATGTTCATCCACAGATACTAACGGGTCCGAAACAGATAATAATTCACAACCGAGTTTATTAGTGAGAAATAGGTCTAATATACGATTATTTTTGTTTTTTAATGTATTTAATTGATGACAATTTAGCACTGCCATGAGATTATTTAGGTACAAGTGAGCTTGGTTCGAGGTCAAGCTGTCAGCGCAAGGACGCTGTCTATATGAGTCACTATTATTAATCCAAACTAAGTCAGGTAAGTTAAAATCACCTACGATAAAAAAATCTGTTACGCCGCAATTATCATCAAGAAATTTATTCTGTAACATATCCAAGTACCGAAGGTAAATCTCATGGTTTTGTTTTGGCGGAATGTAAACGACACCTATACAATAACAACGATTATCCAGTTTTAACTCAATAAGTAATTGATCTATGGCGGGGGGGAGCGCGGCGGGCGGCGCGCACACGCAGGCGGTGGTGGACAGATTGCGGTGAATTGCAATTAGTGATCCACCTCCGTCAGCGCGGCCGCTCGTCTCACGATCACGGTCAGCACGAAAAACCCTGTACCGGCTGTCCATATATTCATTGTCAGTGATATCTGCATGCAACCATGTTTCAGTTAGGATTATGATATCGTATGTCTGTGTAAGTATGTTCATGAATAGTGTGTGCAGTTTTGTTCTAAGGCCACGGCAGTTCTGATAGTAAATAGAAATATTTTTAGCCATTACTATTGTTTACAATAAAATGTGTTATTAAAAGGGAATAAAAAAAATAATTAATAAAGTTTCGTGCCTTAAAAGTATATGTTATAGAATTATTAGTTAATTTATACCAGAACCGCTTCATCGTTACAGTATTTTTGAGTTCAAAAAGATACCAGATAGGATTATATTTTATTTTACACAAATTACACATACCATAGGTCATTAAAATTATATTCATAAATATTAGACATGCAATTTTATTATATTTATAGTTACATACACACTTTACAGACTTGATACGTTCGCCCTTTATAAAACAATAGCCCAGATAATTTATTATAATAACAGAATCGTCTAGAACTTTACGATTTAATTTTTTTGACATCTTGTTCGTTCCGCACAGCGAAGATGGGTGATGACTCCGTTTGACGAACCAAAACAGTACCGTGTTTAATCCAAACAAACTTGTAATTATGCTTGGTGGCTTCTTCTCGGCACAAGCGAAATAATTGCTTGTTTTTGGCTGTCAGGTGTTCATTTATGTACACGTTGTGTACCGTCCCAGTTAAAGACAGCTGATCAGATTTCAGATTTTTATTTGCTCGTGCTGCCGAAATAAAGTTATCACGTAGTATTTTCGTTGTAAATCTTGCAATTACATTTTTGGGACGGGGCGACTTTTTGTCAAAGTGGGGCACTCTATGAGCTGACACAATATCCGAAGCGTTGACAGGATGTTTGATGATGCTTCCTATTTTCTCAATCATTACTAACAGATTTTCATCACGTCGCTCTGGTAAATTGGCAATCTCGATGTTATAAAGTCTAGCTTGTTGCTCCATTGCATCTATCTTATCTTGTAATAAGTTGATTTGGCTGCAAGCTTCACTGTTCGAGCGCATTTGTCCTTCTACCTGTTTTAAGCGAGTATCAATACTATCTTGCCTTTCCATAGTATATGACAGGGATTTATCAAAGGTATCCAACCTGTCACCCAACTCCTTAAAGGAGTTACTTATGGTTAGAGATAACTTCTTTACTTCTCGGTCTATTATGGAATCGATTGAGTTTTTAATACTCTCGGCAATAATTGAATCCAACTGTGATGTCCAAGAATTAAGTTGTGCATTTATTTTCTGTTCGACTAACTCCAACATCGGTTTTAAATTATCATCATCGGGTTGTTTTCGCTTTCGTGAGCTAACAAATATGTTATCATTGCTGTTGCTGCGACAGGATTCGGGTAGATCTGGATTTGACGAGCATTTGAGTGGCGCTGCCGGAGCTAACGACACTGGTGGAGATCGCTGCATCGTGTAGATTCGTGAGTAATTGCGAGACAAAAGATAGATTTCGTCTCTTAGCGTATAGATGGAAGAAAGGGACACGATGATTAGTCTAAGTGAGATAGCTAGTATCACACAACACTCACGGGCACTGCTTCACACACGAAATTCGAACTTATTACTGACGAAATTAATTTCAATTTACTAAATTCGACTTTTAAGTTTTTAAGGAGAAAAATGTCTAAGCGTCCGCGTTAGATGGGTCTCGCACGACGAATCCGAATCCGAATTCAATTGAATGTCGAGGTAATTCCTCACATTGGTGAAATAACGCTGGCTTACAGCGTAAGAGTTTAGGATATACTAGGAAAAATTCGACGATGTCACTAGTGACTCGGTAGCTCAGCGGTCAGAGCATTGGACCGGATATCCAAAGGTCGCGGGTTCGATTCCCGTCTGAGTATTGATCAGTACCCTTAGCACGAATAGCTATCGAGAAAAAAAACGCGCGTAAAATTACTCGATAGAGAATTATCTATGGAAATTTTAATTTCGCTATTCGGCGGTAGATGGCGTTGTACAAATTTCCAATACAAAATTGCACTATCGAATGACTTTACGCGCGTTATTTTTTTCGATAGCTGTTCGTGCTACGGGTACTGGTGCGAGTCGTATTTTTTCTAGTATATTATTTAGTATTATTTTGTTATGTTTCTGTTAAATCCTCATCAGTAGGCGGAATTAGGTATGTACAATTATTTTATCATTATATAATGAGTGTTTTTCAAAGTAACATTTAAAAAATAAAAATATTAAGTATTTGCCTCACTAGATGGCGTTGTTGGAAAGAGAAGTGTTAAAATTGGCTTCTAAAAATAAACGGCCTGTACCAAAGAGGCAAGTAAGCGCTCTCCGGCTGACATCTGCCCAAAGAAAAACATTTTAGGGTTACATACATCTGCCTGCGCCTACCTGAGTACTCTTCGAAGCTTAGTAAAAAAAAATACAATGACACATACCTTTTTATCAACGCCATCTATCGAGCCTACAGTTTTTTGTAATCTTTAACAGACTTCAAAAAACAAAAGAAGTGGTTCTCAGTTTGACCTGTATGTATGTATGTATGTTTGTCCGCGATTATCTCGCGTTTGGCTGAACCGATTTTGATGCGGTTTTCGGAATAGTATTTGTTACACTTAGGAGAAGGTTTTAGTATTTTAACCGACTTCGAAAAAAGAGAAGGTTCTGAGTTTGACTCGTATTATGTAGGTATGTTTGTCCGCGATTATCTCACGTTTGGATGAACCGATTTTGATACAGTTTTCAGGATAGTATTTTTTATACTTAGGAGAAGATTTGAGTGTTTAACCGACTTCAAAAACGAAGGTTCTGAGTTTGACTCCTATGTATGTATGTTTGTCCGCGATTATCTCGCGTTTAGCTGAACCAATTTTGATGCGGTTTTCAGAAAAGTATTTGTTACACTTAGGACAAGGTTTAGGTATTTTAACTAACTTCAAAAAAGGAGGATCTCTTCTCAGTTTCACCCGTATGCATGGTTGTCAGTGATTATCTCACGTTTGGCCAAACCGATTTTTCCATCTACCTACCTAGATAATATATCTAATACAGAAAGTACTTACACTAAAAAGGAAAAAATAAAAAAATTGTTTTAAAAAACAAAAAACCGACTTCAAAACCACACTCTAGAATAAAAAAAAATTGTCCCCCAGCCCCACCCGACTTCAATAGACGTGTTTTATTACAATGATAATGCGTATCTAGTGATTTCAATATTATTTATTGCTTTTTAGAGGTAGAGTGTGGTTTTGAAGTCGGTTTTTTGTTTTTCAAACAAGTTTTTGAAAAGCCCTCATTAAGGACATGTTCCCAATTCGTCACAAAAAAACGTTAACTCAGTCTTAATTTAAAATTATGATTTCTTATCATTTAATTGCTGATCCAATCAAATCCCTCATGACCTCAGTATTAAGATTAAATCGCCCTATAATAAATCGTAATTAAGCGAATATAAATCATTTTACTTCATTAATTACTCTCTGCGTTTCCATAATTCAAACAGCTTTTTTAATTTCCAATGATTTAATCTCATGAGATTTGTATAATCCACGGCATTGACAAATTTTAAGCAGGTAATAAGGCTTTTAAGGGCAGCTTTAACTAATTAGGATACGACATTATTTCCCTTTTGACCCGGACCCCACTTCTCTAATTAGACTTTTGACAACCCTGAGGTTTTAAAAGTTCCGGTTAAGTTTCTGTTAACTTACTTAACAGATAATCTAAGGGATAATTCTGTTCCGTTTTTTAATTAAACAACAATTAAATGTCTAGTCGTAGACCATGTAATAGACGCTTATATACTAAGAGCTGGCCCAGGAAATATGTGGACAATTTACAGAGTGACGAAATCCCTCTAGTTAGTTTGCCATACTATCATTATTAACAGATCCGAGCACCTGGCAGATTTACAGTGGTGGGAGTGGTTGAGCAACAAAGGGGCTGAAAAAGCGATTTAAGGTATATAATTTACAGCGCTCTAGATTTGGTGAGGTATAATAGCAAGCCAATTATGTATCTAAATCGAATATGACATTGTCAGGGATTTTGAATGGTGGAAAAGTAGTGCCAGGTGGCATCAAAGGTGCGCGAAAAAGTGGTAAATTTTGATGCCGCCTGGCACTACTTTTCCATCAGTCAAAATTCCTGACAACTCCTCCCCTTTGTTGCTCAACCATTCCCACCCCACCACTGAAAATCTGCCAGGTGCCCGGATCTGTTGATAAGGGTACGTATCAGAATGTCTAAAGTTAGAATGTCTAAACTTAAAATGGCAAAGTTTATAATGTCATAAATTAAAATTCAAATAGTTTAAAATTTCGAAAATCATTATGTCTAACTTCAAAATAGCAAAATTCAAAGTATCAAACGTATCAAATACTTGACGAGTTAAAATATCAATGGTCATTAACTCTAAAGTTCACAATGATTTATTTGAATTGGGTTGGATCTTAAAACGAATCGCCTTTTTTGAGTTTTTGAGGTTAATTGAGTCTGTAGAGGTGTCTTTGGGCTTCGCCTGAAATGTTTTATAGCAAATTTAGCTGCCGGCAATGAGTCTAAACTAGTCTATTGTGACTTAGAAACCATAGACCGGCGAAGCGCCAAAAAAAAAACTATTTCAAACTTAATTGGTGGATTTTGTTCGCCGGCTACTGAATCAGTGACTGGGACCGGCTACCAAATCAGGGAGCGGCGCGACTATGGTAATATGCGGCGGAGGCACAGAGGTTAACCTAATTAATTAGGTACCTAAATGAAAGAAAGGCATAAGTAAATTCTGTACGTCATTATATGTATTTGGACTATTAGACATTTTAAGTTTTGTTCATTTGAATTTAGACTTTTTTATTTAGGACTGTCTGACCGTTTAACATTTTCATTTTTGACATTTTGAACTTTGCCATTTTAGCTTTAGACATTCTAACTTTAGACATTCTGATACGTACTCGTTAATAATGATAGTATGGCACACTAACAAGAGGGATTTCGTCACTCTGTAAATTACCTATTTCCAGGGCTTCGTCCATTGGGTTCTTACATCTCTTATAATATATTATTCGTTATTTTATTTCCAAATTGTATTTCATATCATTTACATTTAAAAATAAATCACTCTAAAAACGCTGTCATGGCTGCCAGAGACAACCAAAAACCTTTGAAAATAAAAATAAAACAAATACAAAAGTACGGAAAGACTAATGAAAATTGAAAAGTACGCGTTACATTTCACGAATACGTTCGTTAACGCTACCTTTGCCCTTTTAAAGTATTTATACAGATATTTAAAACAAACAGTCCAAATTCAATTGTCGTGCCCTGACATTCCGTCCTAAACAAACTTCGTACATTAAATTTGGACTTGTTACTAACAGCTCTGTGACATCTAAATTGTCGTACCTTGTGAGATGGAACATTTGTAAATTTTCAATATTTCGGAAGACAGGTTTTTTTGCTTTCTCGGGGAGGGGCATAAATCCTAATGATAAAAATTCCTTTTTAGGGTTTCGTACCAAAATGGTAAAAAAGGAAGCTTATGGTGTGACTCAGTCTGTCTGATCATCATCGTCCGTTCATGCTTTGCCTTATAAGTTAATACTTAATTATAACTAATTTAATAACTAATTTATTTTAATAATTAATTGTAATTTGATTTTATATACTTTATGTGATTTTTTGCATGCTGAAAAGCAAGATATGTTAAGCAACTTAACTTAAATTTACCAACATGTAAAACCATGTCTTTTGCAAATAAATTTTCATTCATTCATTCAAAATTGAATCGAGGTGATGGTTTCGTTGTCGTCTAAGTAGTTGATGTAGTTGTATGTTATGTTATGTAGTTGATGACATAACCTACGTAATATGTAATAACGTACTTTTAGTTTTGGCCACCGGCTCAGATAATTTTGTTCAGTCACCTGCGTGCATACCTGCCGTGCACCTGCAGGCGCACGTTGCGTAATTATTTACACTTGAAATTAAATTAGATTGAATAAACTAGATTTTAATTGGTTGAATTACCATATTTAAAAAATAAAAAAATAAAAAAAACTTAATAAAAACGTGATAAATAATTTGTTCTTAAAATTTTTTTTTTTTAAAATAAATATTAATTTATTTTTTTTAGTTAACGAGCTAAACTAAAAATATACCACCGCCTATCAGAGTACTCGTCAAGACCATTCAAACGAGTCCAAACTCGATGGGGTTGAAAGGTTTTATTGCAGAGTTCCTGTGGCCTTCTTCCGGCTCTATCATCAGACTCTTGGATACTATTATCCAACAGAGCACTCGTCAAGACGATTCAAACTAGCCCAAAATCGATGGGGTTGCATGATTTCAATATTGAGTTCCTATGGCATGGAATCCAGACTTCATCATCCGACCCTGAACCTCGTCTCCCGTCAGAGTGCTTGTCAAGACAATTCTAATAAGCCCAAACACGATGGGGTTGTATAGTTTTATTCATCATAGAGTTCCTGTGGCGTTCTTCCGGCTCCATTATCAGATCACCTCAATGACACTGTAATATTGCATTTCCTTCCATTTCTGACCTGTGTTCAAAGTTTCAAGTCTCTAGCTCATCGGGAATTTGGTATGAAATCGTTTGCAAAATTTGTGCTCAAACAAACAAAAGAGCAAGCAACCTAATAAAAACGCGGTAAAAAGTGTTAATTATAAATAAAGAACTACCTAGGTATTTAAGTTTATATTAAACAGTTTAAAGTATTATGTATGTCTCCGGCCAACCATACGGTTTGGTCACCCTAATGAAGAAAAGGACACATACATCTACTTGACCTCTCTGTCGGCTCGTTTTGGGGCGAAGCGCTCATTCCGGTTTATAGTACTATTTCCATGGGAATAGCTCCATACTTTCAGCACGTTTATTTTTTTTACATAATTCATACGATGCGCGCTTGTTCCAAATTCAAAATAGTATTATTCACTCGGTGAATAAAACAGCGTTTTATTCACTCTTATCGTTGAAATAAACGCACTTTTTCGAGTGGCGATGGTAAAAATAAATAAATATATTCGGGACACCACTCAAGAATTATTAAGTCTCAAACTAAACATAGCTTGTAAATACTATGGGTAACAAATAAGATAAATAATACATATATAAGTATAATAAAACAACCATGACTCGGGAACCAATGCTTGTGCTCATCTTGAAAATACGTAAATTGTGATAAATTTTACACTTGCTCTAAAAACGACCTCTTTCTTGATAGAATCTTTAAATAAAGTACAGAACTGAATTTAAGACATTTATACAGGGTTGATATAGATCAATAATAGAACAATCATCCGCCATTGCGACAGATTTAATTTCCTGTCGCATTATATTCTCAGTAAATACTTAATAAAACCTTTATCATCGAATATAAATAAACCCATTTAAAATCCCCGAATACCTTCTACAGTCTTATCAGAAATCCTTTATCGTGAAATGCAAAGGATTGACAATAAAAAACTGGAATGGTCTCGAACGCAAACTTAATAACGGGCTACTCCACAATTTCTGAAGGGAATACGGAAAATTTATGATAATAAAGTGGAGACGACAAGGCAATGACACTTGATCGATTCTGGGCTTCCCTCTGAATATGTAATGCTGGTACATCTATATAGATATACTTGAAATGAAGGATTGATTCCATAATAGTAATGAGTCGATTTTTAAAGTGAAAACTTCTTTAGCGGCGTTGTACGCTTTTTTGTAATGGGGAAAAAATGCTAAACTCGCGTCAGTAAGAATCACGTGACCCTGATCGAAAATTCGTAAGACAGATGTGACGAATGGAGAGTAGACAGCCGGTGGCGGAAGTATTTCCCTCTCTTTCTACGGGGCGCGGTGAAAATGGCGGCGCATCATTTCAAGACGTAAACACTTGTGTCACCATAGCAACGCGCAAATTTTTTAATTCAATGTCAAAACTCTAGATTTTCTGTCAAGCTATGGATAAGACTTTCGTACAATACTGTTCTGCATTCGTAAATTCGTAAGACGCCAATTCGTGCAAAATTATTCCCTCACCATTCCAAAATATCAAAAATGCACAACGTTAATATTAAAGATTTCACATCTACCGGCATTCCCGGAGTGCAACCCGATTTTTTTATTACGATTTTTCAATTTCTACAGGGTCACTTGTAACTTGACGTATTCCTGACAGGACTTAATTACTAAATAAACAACGAGACTTTTCCGATGAAGACAAGAAAAATCGACTTTTCATAGAGATTCTGGAAAGTCGATGTCATTTTCGGAAAAGTCGTAGAACAAACATTGTTGTCTAAAATGTTAGTTCAGCCCTACAAGGAATACGTCAGGTTACAAGTACTTAACCCTGAATTAACCATAAATCGCTGAGCAATTTTGATTTAAAGATTTTTCTGAGCCCTACTACAGATGCGTAGTTGCTGCTGATCGCAGATGACCTTTGAAGGGTTTAGGTTAAGTCCCTAGAGACCTCAAACAGGATACAGTGAGAGACCCTAGAGGTTTTCCAAGAGGTGAATACCTGCGCCTTGATTCCATACTTCCATATCCGATGATATGCCTTTCCATATATTATTTGCTCTATGGTTTCTGAAACTTTTGATGGTTCGATTCGAAACGAAGACTTAAATTAGCGGATTTATTTCCGAAAGCTATTGGTGTTAGAGTTATTATCCAGCGCCGTCGGGAAGCAAATTACGGAAACCATATTGAAACCATAGAGTAAATATATGGAAAACAAGACAAATTAAATTCGTCCAAGATAGCATCACATAATGTTTCTGACTCTTGTGAATAAGGACTTAAGGACCATTAGACTAAGTGCACAATTTAAGGCATATCTGAAAAATAATAAATAGTTTTAGAAGTGTGCCATTGTTTTATAATAAGCTGTTATTCAATTGTCATTTATCATCATCTTCTCGCAATTTATAATGATTTTTTTTTTAATTAAGTTAGGTTTCTTGTTGCCGCTTAAGCTAGAAAAGTACTCGAATTCCTTTCTTTTTGGTACTAGTAAATTCCACGTTTTATGTTCGACGATAAAATTCCGGCGTAAATCCTTCAGTCGTAAAGTTATAATTCTTTACTTTCGTGTCACAGTGCTCTTAATTAGCGAACCAACAGTCAGCTGTTTTATGAAAAGATACTGTTTTGTGATACTAATTAAGGTGGTTGTATGACCGAAAGTGGCGCCCTCAGAGGATTTTATTTAATAAGTTATTAATAGAAAAAGATTGTAATAATGTTTTTCGTGGAGATTTTAAGGCCCATGGTCTAGTATTTTTAGAAGGTATCACTACATGCCCTAGTAGTCATTCGTAGAAGTAGATAGCATATGTGTCAAAAACGGCCACTTTTAGCAGTTTTTCTATCTACTTCTAGTAGTGACTACTAGGGAATGTAACGATACCGTCTAAAAATACTAGACTGTAGGCCCTAAGATCTCCACGATAAACATTATTAAAATTGTGTATTAGAATTATAATATTAAATAAAATTCACCGCGGCGCCACTTTCGCTCAGGGTACCACCTTAAGGATGTATATCCGCATTTCAAAGAAATTAGCGTTTTTCCAAGAAGGTTATCTAAAGAATGAAAGCATTAATATTGATGTAAACTTTAGTTTTAGGAAGCAAAATTTTTAAATTAGTGCCGTATAGAGAGAAAAACATAATAAATTATCAGACATTTTAAAACGAAGACAATCTGTTCAAGTGGAATTTCAAATTTGCTTGTCAGAGGTATTTTTCACAAACGTTTCAGCTGTAACAAATAAGAATACGACTCAAATTTATTTTTTCACTTATTGTTTGTATTGTCAAGGAGTGCCCTATAGAGAGAAAATTTAAAAAAATATTGTTATAATGTAACTTCGACGTGTTTTTTACTGGTATTTATAGATTCTAAAGTCATTTTTTATTTTGCTTAGGAATAATGAGGCATTTTCGTCTATTGTATTGCATTTTTTGTATATATTTATATCTTTTTCATAATTTAATAGGAATTTTCAAAGTTCGCCCTCATTACGGCTCGCGCAGAGTTGTTTTGATTATTTGTATTGAAAATTTAAAAATGGAACGTGATGCGCGTCTACAGCCTTAAACGACTGTTCTCACTAATAAATTATGTTGGACTACTTAAAGGCTGCTTGTGACTTCGTCTTCGTACCTTACAGTGGCGAAAGTTCAATACAAGCCGATAGCCATCGGCTATTGGCTTAGGTACCTTGTAGAAATCTCACCCCACTGATACGTTATTCAGAATTTCATCCCTCACCACTATACAGTCACAGTTTTACTACAGTTTTGTCAGAACTTTTTTCTGGATACATCACAATTCCTTTTCTGCACTCTCTGACAACGTGTGTGCAAAATTTCATGCTGATTGGTTGAGTAGTTATTTACACTTGTAACATTTGGCGTGTCAGATCACCATTTCTTTAACATTCATCGCTAGTTTGATTGGGCTTGCGCTGTGGTAGTACTGTATCAAAGAGACGATGTATGTTAAAGTCACGGTGATTTGACACGACAAAATGTTACACGTGTGGACCCACCCTAATAAATTTATTGAAACCCGGACAAGTGGGTCAAAAAGTGTTTTATTTAATTTAGATTACGTTAAAATTATGATTAAATTATCAATATGAAAATGTAATTACCTACTTCCTCCGATGAAATTGCTAAGGAAGATAAGTAACCTTTAATGAAATTTTAAGGCCCTTGTCGTACAAATAAATGAATAATGGATATAATAAACGTAATGTTTGGACAAAATTTCATTAGTCAAAACGTGGTTGTAATGGCGTTTACTGTTATTACATTTACTAGGGATTTTATAAAGTTTTTATTTAGATTCTTTAATAGTTATTTATGCAACTGTACTATAACGAGGGGTATTAAAACACGAATGTGGGTTTATCTTTAATTATTAAAGATATTATATTAATAAAATTTTTTGGTTAATTTATAATAGTATTACATGAGTGTTTTAATACCTAATTATGTAAAGTTGCATACAAGACTTTATCTACACCCATTTTTTTATTTTTTCTTATTTTTATTAAGGAAACAAACAATATTTTAATACATGTGGATTAAAAACACCCATGATATTTATCTAAACCCATGATATGTATCCTCTATAAAGGTTTTGACTTTGTCTTTAACTTTGATTTTCCTCTCCCTCCTCGTCATTATGTCTTCCGCAAGAGTGTTATAATAATGTTTACTGAATTTCATAATTCGTTTCTCGCGCGTGGGCGCGCGGCGCTGCAGGACCAACTCTCGCTCGGGATATTGTAATGATGGCAGTAAGCTAACTGTTTCAGAACCCCTTACAGAGGATTGAAGGATGGGTGTAGATAAAATAAATTTAACTAATGTCGATAAGAATAAAACTACTTATCATCATACGCTATACTGTTAAACAACTGTGGTTTTAGTTGGTCACCTAACCGTTCAAGACGCAGGGTTTCTAGCTACACACCATCACCACCATACACCATCCTTCCGTGCTTCGGAGGGCACGATAAACCGTCGGTCCCGGCTGTTGTCATCTGATAATAGTCGTTAAGCCAAGTTAGAGGCCTTACAGGCGGCTTGATAAACTCTAACACCAGAGGTGGCCACTATTCCTCATTCGATAAGAAGAAGACCATCTTACCTAAGTTTGACGCAATAATAACAATTAAATTCTTGTGTTCCGTACCAAAAAACGGCAAAAAAATCACTTTGTTGTATGGGAGCCCCCCTTAAATATGTATTTTTATTTTTTATTTTTAGTTTATTAGGGAAACAAACCCAACAAATTTTATTATGTTTTTAGTATTTGTTGTTATAGCGGCAACAGAAATACATCATCTGTAAAAAAATCATCTGTCTAGCTATCACGGTTCATGAGATACAGCCTGGTGACAGACAGACAGACAGCAGAGTCTTAGTAATAGGGTCCCGTTTTTACCCTTTGGGTACGGAACCCTAAAAATGGCTGATGGTCATTTTTTGCTTATCTTGCGAATGTTATGTCTAAAATACTAATCAAATAAACCCTGTTCAACCCACATCGACCTCATTCATTTCCCCAAGTATAGTTGTTCTATCTCACGATGACCCTTTTCCTATGAATGTTGTTAGGCGTGCACATACACATTGTTTTAGTGTGCGTAATACGAGAGCGTGCAGACGCACACTAAAACAATGTGTAAGTTCATGCCTATAGATATGAAGGCGGTTGTTATCTTAGTCAGCCAGCCGGTTACCAGTCGCTTTTTTCGCTGACTATGGTGATCACCCATAAACAGCGGCTATCTACAGTTGAAAACATTCCATTATGTTTATTGAATCCGTTTTATGTCCTGAGTGATTATTTACGTTTATGTTAATACTACCTACTTAATCTATACGTTAATTCAGATTTAATAATTCAGGTAAGCGCTCTTTCATATTTCTTAGTTGAGTCGATGTTATTTTGAAATACTTAATTTTTGAATTTAATGTTTCATCTTACTCGGGCTGATCACATAATACCAAAAACACGAATCACAAAACGGATGCCGTAGGTATATATTATGTGAAACTTTGCGAAACACCAAGCTTTGCCAGCCTTGCATTAATCTACTTATTACGATTATACAATAATAATAATAAAAGTGGCAAAGCATAGTTAGTACCTTCAGTACAGATTAAATACTAATTATGTACCGTCTATATACATTAGTTTATTATCTGTCTTGTTGAGGGACATTGCAAAATATGTAATTCATAATATTTAACATATTATGTTTTAAATCATGACAGAGTAGGCAATTAATTTCGTAAAATACCTATTTGAATATAACGGCTCATATATTTTAACAATTTCGACTCAGGAACTGTAAACATTGTAATACCTTTTGGTATTGAGTCGGATAAGCAGCCGGTTGCTAGCCGCTGTCTTTACGATATTATCGGCTGCTTTGGATAACTACCCAATAACAACCGCTGTTTTACAACTATATTCATGCCTAACACATTCCACATTCGTAGCAAAAGGGTCTTCGTGAGATGGAACAAAACTATGACTACCTCAGCCCATTAATTCGCTCAGTTTCAACCCGTAGTGGCCGCAACTTGACCAAAATAGCGAGCGAGTTTCAATCATCCTAGTTCCCACCTAAGCTCTTTTCTAGGCAGTTAATCTTGTAAATTGAACGAATATTTTCGGTGAATCTAGAATGTGATGGCTGTGTTCGAACCTGCGTAACCCCTTTAAGACTCAAACGTCGGCCAATAAAATCTTTAAGCTCAGCGCTTGGGTGCAAGTTAAAAGCTGAGCGTTTTTAACAGTCCAGTACACGTGCACCTATTTGTGACGTTAGTGCTCGAGCACTCTACATTATGTAGAACAAAAACCTAAAAAAATATGAATATTTTTATCATATTAAATAATACTTTAATAACAATAACTTAAATGAACTAAGTATCAGATTTGAAAGAAAATTATCGAGTCGAAAACGCGAGTGTGTTCTGTCTACAATAGTAGAACGCGCGGGCAAATGCAATAAAAATTCAAATATAATAATACAATATAATATTATTATAAGATAAAATTTCATGGGTTATTTATTAATTACGTTACAAGTTAACAACCTCCAAAAATCATGATGGGCCGTAGCGTCCCATACAAAATTTATCCAGACCAGTCCCAATAGGATCTAAAGTGGTTGTGTGTAAGGGTAACAAAATAGGTACATATATAATTTTAATACTAAATATCAATGGCGAACTTATACTCTACATTGTTTTACCATAATTGGAGGGAAGGTGCTCAAAATATGGGAATTAGCAAATTTTTACTTACTGCGTTTTTCGTTTTTCTTTTTTTTCCTTTTAATGTTTCATTGTACGTAGTTGTATTGTGTGTATAATACAAATTGGGAAACAATAAAAACTATTTTTTCTTATTTCTTTCTTTCTGTATTGCCCGCTGTATCTAATTTGCGGCCTCAATGCCAAAGGCACAGAATAACTAATAGTACACGTACAGAAGTAGCACGCCGCAAAGTCATTTAAATAAATAGCGACTTTTGCACCGACACAATAAAGTGCAATTCAGGTCGCGCAGCGCTAATGGCCTACAGTTATATTCACCTCTCTTTCTATCGCGTGCTCTTACCCTTTCTGACGACGCAACGTTAGGGTTGACTTCTTTTAAACGAACTGCGTAGCATGTATCATAATGTGAAAAACGACAATTGTTAATTGGTTTTCGATTTAGATATCCGTACACGGCACAGTAATGTCGATTCGACATTGTTACTATTATAAAAAGACAATACCTACGCAGGCAGTAAGATGCCGCGCGACTACACAGGCGGCGTTTGGCAGCCCTCTGCTCATTTGTGCCTCCGTAGGCACGGCTAGCGGTAGGTGCTTATCGCGCGACCTTGAGCGAGTGAAGGAGGCCTGCCAAAGGTCTCTAGCAAATAAAAGTAAATTCTATAATAAGGTCATTCGCTTGTGCTTTAAGCCGTCGTCGTTTGCCTGGCTACTTTATTGTGATCCCACTTAAGTCTAGATAACAGTCAGCCATATTTCTAGGGATTGTTTAGCGGGATTTAATGGTTTTGTCTGACCAGCAGTTACACTGTAAACTTGATTTGTTGTTCTATTGTGTGCGCTTTAGAACTTGTATCTATTTGTCTCTTTGCAATTTATGATTAATTAAAAAGTAGTTTTCAGGCCATATTTCAGAACAATCAATTATAATGAAAACGTCAAACTTACTTCAGCAAACTTAATTCAGTGTCGTGATATTATTAATACTGATGGTATCATGACTTTTTCACCATGGTATTTCTGAAACATGATACTCCTAATTTAAGGTATATCTTAGTATTTAAAAAAAAATCTATTGAATTTTTATTAACTGGTTTACTTAATTTTCTGTCAGTGAAAAGTTTATAGTAAAATAAAAACAAAATTAAAATAGCTTTATTATGTACTGAAATTGGTTAAAATAATTTTACATCGAGACTTCCCGGTAAGTAATCAAAGATACTTGTAGTGGGACAATTTAATTCACAGCAATACCACTAATAAGATTATAGTAATAATAATAAAATACATACTCTAATCATATTCCTAACTTTTTAAAACAAATTTTGAAGCGGATAATATAACTTTTAAGCAAGTTCGTTTCAATGTTTTAACATAAATGTAAAAGCAAAAAAAAATATATTTATAATTTCAATAGCAGATCAGTAACTTCCACTCTTAAATAAGGAAAAAAAATGAGTTTATGAATAATAAGGCTCAGACACGTAAAAGATCTTAAAGACTTCGTCTCTTTTATCAACGCTTTCCTCAGTTTAATAGATTATAAAAAACCAGCCAAGTGCGAGTCGGACTCGCGCACGAAGGGTTCCGTACCAAAAAACGGCAAAAAAAATACGTTTGTTGTATGGGAGCCCCCTTAAATATTAATTGTACTCTATTTTCAGTATTTGTTGTTATAGCGGCAATAGAAATACATCATCTGTGAAAGTTTCAACTTTCTAGCTATCACGGTTCATGAGATACAGCTTGGTGACAGACAGACAGACGGACAGACAGACAGACGGACAGCGGAGTCTTAGTAATAGGGTCCCGTTTTTACCCTTTGGGTACGGAACCCTAAAAAATGTCCTTTAGCTAATTTTATTAATGAGACTTTACTATGTATCTTGGAAATGGGGACTTTTATCCACTACTTTCATCAAGGCCGCCAAAACCGACTTTTTTAAAATGGCTGACAATTATGCCTCCATACAAAAATATCCAAACCCTTTTCAAGTTCCAAGTCCCAATTCTCTGTAGGCTGTGCGCTGATATGTCAGTTATGTCAGTCAATCAGTCCGCGCATCTATGTTGTCAGCATCTATGCTGTCAGCTTAATAATGCTATCAGCATAAATAGCGAAAATAATATGTCTCTATCTAAAATACTTATATCTCTCTCAGCTTATATCTTAAGCCACATGTCCCTTCTGGCTTTAACGACGGCGATATATATAAGGTGAAATGGTCGAGTCGACCGACATGTCACACAAATCTGTGGCGTGCCTATAGTGTGTTAGGTAGGTACACTTTATGGTGTAAATTAAATAAACAGTTTAAGATTGGAAAACTATACCATAGCATTTCATACATTACAACGACGTTTGCCGTCACGCTACGCAACGCATTGTGCTGAATTCGGTTTAACCCAGGCCTAAAGCAGGAAAAAAAAGTCATAGGACATGCCAACTGGTAAAAAACTTGTCCTGTGCCAAAAATTATTAAATAACAAACATCCAACCATCCCAACATATATCTTTCACATTTAAAATATTTCTTAGGATGATAAAGTGACTCGGTTTTTTCACTATTCAAACATGACTTGGCTCTGTCTGGGGCAATTTGGGGACATCTCCATGATCTTCCCATATTAACCAGAGAGCTAAATTAAAAAAAAAACAGTTTCATTTCTAAAACACTCCTAGTTTCAGTGGAAAAACACTTCCTTCTGATCAGCTTTAAGTTTTGTGGTCTAAGGGATGATAAAAATTATTTATATTTGGAATGCTATACCTGACGTTGTATATTAACAGCGTCAGGAATAGGGAATAGCATTCCGAGACAGAGAAAGTCACGTGAATCACTCTAGCTTATGTCATATCCACTATTGGTATTGAAAATTACGTTCTTCGTCTTTAACTTGAACTGATTCGTCTGCTACGAGAAACAAATCACAAATAAAATGCAATATAACAGTTCTGTTTGTAATGATTGTGACAGAAAAATATGAAATTAACCTCTAGTGGTTCGCCCACCCATGTAAGACGCAGGGGTCCCGGGTCCGATTCCCAGGGGAGTACAATTTGTACTCGGCTTGGTTGATCGTAGCGCTTATTTCAAGTCCGCCTAGCTACCACCATCATACCTAAGTCTGACGCCATAACAACAATTTCAAAATTATTATGTTCCGGGAAGTTAGAGGTAAGAAAGCCAGTTCCTCAGTGATGAGGATTCCGGGAGTAGTACGATTCCAACTTCGGCCTTATCTTCACTTGATCGTCGTCAGAGCATCAGGTGAGGTGAATGCAAAGCACTATCCTTTAAGCATAAAAATCCTTCATTCTTTGTTTGTTACGATGCTTCTTCTTCTTATCGAATGAGGCGACCTCTGGTGTTAGAGTTTATCAAGCCGCCTGTAAGGCCTCGACTGTTATCAGATGACAACAGCCGGGACCGACGGTTTAACGTGCGCTCCGAAGCATGGAAGCGCTCAGTTGTAATGCCATTTAACGGTCACCCATCCGACACCTGGCCGGATCGAAACGCGATCGAGTACGATCAGTGTGTCAAATTCCGCCATGAGCGTTTGTTACGATAAAGTCGCGTAACTGGATAGTGACTTAAGCAAGTGTTTCTCCCGGAATGCCAGACCTTGTTTTTTGGATCATGATCTAAAGTACGATTTAACATTAGTTTCCGCACATCTGGTTATGATAATTTGCTCGTTATTCAATCATCGACATTTGCTATCAAACAATGCCGAGTGATTTGTAGATGTTTTCCCAAAAATACCGGGAATTTTATTGTTTATTATTGAAGAATGTAAACTAAAGGTATGGATTTGAAGTGTTATGTTTTGTTTAGACACTTCCGAAAATAAAATATTGAAATATCGATTAAATTTAATTGTATGTAGGTAAGGCCTTTTGAACACTGCGACACTTTTAGATTAGGAGGCCATAACAAATTTGGTAACGATCGCGTAAGTGGCTGACTCTGGGTTTACAGGATGGAGAGGCACTCTCTGATGCTAAATACGTCAGTCTGTTTGCATGAAGTGGTTGCGTTCTTTTTATATGCAGGCTGAAAAAGGGCTATATTTTTTTTTTAAATAAATTATAGCCCAAATAATCCTAAAATTTTCAAAATCGGATCAGTACTTTTTGAGTTTATACATTACAAACAAACAAAAAGTTAATTGCTTATACCTACGAAACGCAACCGAATTTTGGTCAGTCCTTACACAACACAGTTCACGTGAATACAACTAGTACTTACTTGCTGTACTATTGTCAGCCATTTACCTTTTCGTTTTTTTTCTGGTAACGATAACACATTTTTCAGCCTGCATATAAAAAGAACGCAACCACTTCACGCAAACAGACTGACATATTTAGCGTCAGAGAGTGCCTCTCCATCCTGTGAACCCAGAGTCAGCCACTTACGCGATCGTTACCAAATTTGTTATGACCTCCTAATATATTTGCAGGTTTGCAGTGACACAGATGCGCGTATGTCAAACGCGACACAATGGTAGCGAGTGCGTGTAAAGCCGAATTAATTTACCTTAAGTAACATTGAATTCGATGTTATTAGTGCTATGTAAATTCGGATTAGTGTAATCATAATGCATCGTAGTTGAATCACTAAAAACTTTGTAGAGTGTAAAGGAAGTTGCATAATCTATATCGACGATTAAGTACCAAAAACTGCTATCTACATTTTTTGGATTTTTTAATAATAGTAGTTCAACTTGTCTGGAGACACTTCACTATTTAGCAAAAACATATAATTCGAATTACTGCTAATTGAGAAGATAAAAATGTATACCAATAGCTGCTAAATTAAGACGTTGAAAGAAATGCTGAACAGTTCTGGTAATACCAATCAACTTTTTAATGGAAAAAATGTATTTGGTACTTAATCGTCGATATTTATATTTTTTCATAGAACCGCGTATGCCCTTATTCAAAGCCTTAGATTGTACCTACCTCTATTTACTTTATTTTTTCCATACATTATAATTTTACAATTTATTCCTTTTAACTCGTATTTAAGCACTTTAATAGAAATAAAGCCTAAACTCTACAAGGTTGTTTTTTGGGGTGCCATTTCGGTCGCATAATCTTTTTAGTTATAATGTCGTTTGGCATAACAGTTTTGGCATAAAGTCTTTTCGCATAATTTATGATAAGCAGAGTTTTATGAACGCAGAAAGGTTTCATCGGCATAATTCTTACTTACTCTAATCTCTACATTCTAAATTCTTACTTAATTACCATAAAAGGAAAGGGCATAATTGTAATACGTCTAAAGGTAATTTACCATAAAATACGAAGTGCATAATGGATTTAACCATAAGTAATAAGTATTCAAGTCAGAAACGATTTTTGGAAGAATAATTTTAATTCAGATTACCTAAAAAATATAAGATAAATACGTAACGTAACATTGTAAATAATTATCTTTTTTTATGGTTAATATAATTTTGCTTAACTATGTAATTAAAAATGTACATTAGTAGGGTAGGTAGGTACTAATGTTTTAAAGCATAATATAAAAAAGCTAACCAATTTAAGTAATTATTATTAATGAAGAAAACTTTTAATGCTACCTTTTGTCAGTTAAAAAAGTCTGAAACGAAGGAAAACGTAAAAGCGCTTAGTTACTAAATTTATTTGAATAAAGGTATTTTTATTTTGACTTTAACTTTGACTTTGACATTGGTGGGTTAGGTTAGGTTAGTGTTTTGACCACTCGTAGCGGAGTGCGTGAAGCGGGTGGTGCTTAATAATGCTTGCATGCATGTTGCGTGCTTGCTTGCTTGTTTGCTTGCATGCATGCATGCTCGCTTGCATGCATGCTTGCATGTTGGGTGCTTGCTTGCAAAATAAAGAAAAAAATTTAATGCACTATAGGTAGGTTAGGTTAGGTTAGTGTTTTGACCATTCGCAGCGGAGCGAGCGAAGCGAGCGGAGCTCCACAATGCTTGCATGCATGTTGCATGTTTGTATGCATGCTGCATGCTTGCTTGCATGTTTGTATGCATGCTGCATGCTTGCTTGCATGCTGCATGCTTGTTTGCATGCTGAATGCTTGGTTGCATGCTGCATGCTTGGTTGCATGCTGCATGCTTGGTTGCATGCTGCATGCTTGGTTGCATGCTGCATGCTTGCTTGCATGTTGCATGCCTGATGGTCATGGTCAACTCTATATGCCTATGCTTCAATTATAGCAAAGTTTCTAAACTATAAAACATAAATAAATTTTTACTAATTTGTTAGTATAATTTCTACCCGTTAACATTATGATATTTGATAAAAATTACTTGGAATATTTATGATAAAGATTGATATGCCAATAAATGGTATGATTAGTAATCGGTATAGCAAAAATATTTATGCAAAAAAGAAATGTGCCGATATATTATTATTACAATAGAGGTTATGCGGAAAAAAAGTATGCGTTATGATTTATTCTGTATGAACGTTATGCGAAATGATGAGTATGCCAAAAAACGTTATGCAGTGCAAAAATATGCCTTTCTGTTTTATGCAACCGAATATGGACCCGTTTTTTGAACAGATGAAAAATTTTGTGCTGTGGCTAAGACCATTAAACTGAACAACTTTGTCTATGGAACCAACCAACCAACCAACCTCGAAAACACCGCGGGTTCCCCCGGGAACCCAGAGATTGCAGGCAATATTTTGCCTTATTGTGAATGAACTATGGCTTGGATTTGAATGTAATGTTCTGTGACATTGGGCCTTGACGGATATTCTTTTCAATGACACCCGTCCAAATTAAATTGTTTAAAGGATTACAAGTTGACAATTTAAGTTGGAAAAGTGCTTTTTTTTCGTGACATCGATGCACTTTTGCCAATTTGCCAATGCTTAATAGATGTCGCGTTTTTTTATGCTGGAGCAGAGCAAAAAAATAATCAGCTGTTCCATAGAAAACGTCAATATCTTCTCTACCAAAATGTATGGAACAGCTGATTATTTTTTTGCTCTGATTAAGTTGGTCCCATGGACAAAGTTGTTCAGTTTCATAGTCTACGTCACATTACAAAGGTCATTGGGCATATTTGACCTGCTTCATGAAAGTTCGCGTACAGTAACCAAACTAGTTTTAAATTGAAGAATTAATTCCCACTTTACAAAATATGTATTATTTTTTATGTATCGACCGGCAGAATAAAGTTATTTCACATTATGTGTGTGAGTATATGTTTAATGTTGATTAACTTTTGTTAATAAAACAGAAGTTTTTTATTTTCAGCATTGTGAAAATGTGTGCCTAATAAACGTTTGTATTGTCTTTATTTATTTATTTTATTTTATTTACATTTGAAATGCTATGATATAATGATAAAAAATGAAAGATGTCCTGCAAGAATGCGACCCATACCACTGAGTAGCAGATACATTTATCTACATACCTAGCCCTATTTTATTTGTGTAGGCCGTAGGTCAAATGTACGAACAAAATGCCCAATGACCTTTGTCGACAGTTTTCAATTTCATCCTGTAGAAGCGAAGTGTCTAAAAATATTTTGTAATTTCAATCTTAGTTACTTACTTAGCTACTTTGCACAATTATCTCAGTAAAAAAGTAACAAGCTTACCTTCAGGGCAAGTTAATTTAGTGGAAGAGGGTTTTTTTGCAGAAAGCCAGGAAATTTTCTGGCGCCGCCGTTTCAAATCATTATGATGGCTGTCGAGCGTCTTGAGGGTTAAGTTAAAGACGTAAGCGGCAAAACAGATTTTTTTTTTAAGTTGACTAACTAATGTAATACAAATAAGTATTTTTTTAATAAGAAAAAAATTAAATAATATCCTACCTACGACATATAAATTAGCTAACAATATCACGAAGGCAGTATATACGGTAAATTTTTAAGTATATCTAAAAATGAAATGAGTGTATCTCTTTCCCTATTCTTATCGAGTATGTACAGTTAAAAGTTTCAATGTTTGATAATTGGTCAAGATATTGAGGTTTGTTTAAGTCCCAAAATTTTACTGATTTCTGGATTTAGGTAAAGCTCATTCATAGAATCACACGCGCGTAATCAAAAGAGACTTTCATGTTTACCTACGTAAATAATAAAAAGAATTAATCTACGCACGTGTTTTGCTATTTTTGTAAGTTTGTCGATTAATCAAGATATCTTTCCGATATTTTCAAACTATTCAATTTTAACTTTTAACTGCATATTATATATTCATATTCAAAAACGTGGTCTGATATCCCCATTTAATTTTTAGATATACTTAAAAATTAACGGTGTGTATGGACGTGTCGTCAATTTGAGACAGTACCATCAATGGTACTGTCTAATGATACTACGGTAAAGGAAAGGTCAAATCGTAGTTTATGAAGTTTTTCTTGTGAAATACACCAAACATCTCAGCTGGAACATAATTCGCCTGGCTGGTTTTGCTAGTTTAATTTTACAGTAACTGGCTACCTCTTGCGAATATTAAATCACTACATAAATATTTTTAAGTACATTAACGAACTATGGACGAAGTTAAATAAAAATAAATAATAATAATTATCTCAATATATATTTATCTCAAATAAAATAAATATAATAGGAGCTCGGTGGCGCAGTGGTTTAGCGCCTGGCCCAGCGATTGCGGAGGTTAAGCAACGTTCGCAAGGGTCGGTCATGGGATGGGTGACCAAAAGTTTATCATCTCGAACTCCTCCGTGCTTCGGAAGGCACGTTAAGCCGTTGGTCCCGGCTGCATTTGCAGTCGTTAACACCCACCAATCCGCATTGAGCCCGCGAGGTGGGTTAATGGCCCGTCCTCCTTATCCACCCATAAGGAAGGCCTGTGCCCCAGCAGTGGGGACATTAAAATGGCTGTGATGATGATGATGATTAATAATTATAAGGCTACTTCATCTTTAACGATTGGTAATCATCTACATCAAGGGTGGCCAACCTTTTCGACACTTGGGCCAAAATTCGGAAGTAGAATTTTACCCCGGGCCGCACTACCAAATTTTATGTATAGTGCGCGCCAGATAAGTCCAACTTTAAAAAATGTGCTCGTCTCCACGGGCCACAAGGTAACAGACGGCGGGCTGCATGTGGCCCGCGGGCCGCGGGTTGGCCACCCTTGATCTGCATCGATGTTTCATTCGAATGGGTTTCCTCTCATTTGATGAAATAACGCTGCCTTGCAGCGAAAAAGTACTACAAAAGGTCATTGGGCATTTTACCTACAGCGTACACAAACGAAATAGGGCTAGGTATAATTGTATTTGCTACTCAGTGGTATGGGCCGCATTCTTGCAGACCATCTTTAATTTTTTTTCAATATATCATAGCATCTCAATAATAAATAAAATAAAATAAATAAGTAAAGACAATACAAACGTTAATTATGCTTGTACTACATATTTTCACAGTGCTGAAAGTAAAAACTTTTGTTTTATTAACAAAAGATTAATAACATTAAGCATATACTGAACACATGACGTTTTCTGAAGTATATTATTTTAATTTACCTATATTATTTTATATTTACTCACACAAAATATAATTTACTAAAAAGAAAAAAGTATACATGTATAACTAAATACTTATATAATATGTCTTAATTAGAATTCAATGACATATATTTTGTATCATTCTAAAAATGATGCTGTATTGCAGTGCAGTTTTAGATCGGTAAATAGCAGTCTATGCGTAGCAGTGTTTCTCTTATTTATTTTTGGCATTTGCGGAAGACCTGCGTCGTGGCGTTCTTGAATGCTGCGATATTATGCTGAGTAAATGCCTTTTCGGTGCCATTTCTTTTAAATTTATTTTAATGTTACCAAATAAACCATTCAGTTATTCGCATACTGTAAAAAAAAAACATTTTTCTGGCGGCCGGTACATAAAAAAAATATACGTGCCTATTTAAATAGTGGGATTTAATTCTTCAATTTTAATTAAAACTGGTTTGGTTCCTGTACGCAAACTTTCATCAGGTAGGTCAAATATGCCCAATGACCTATCGTCTATTCCTTTGGTATATCGAAAGCATACTTGGTCATTGCATTGGGCCGGAATTCCAAGGGTGCGGGTTCGAGTCCCGTCTGAGGTGTTTCGGGTGACTAAATTTTTTCCAGTATTTATTTGTCTTAATAACGTTTTGAATGTGAAAATTTAAAAATTTAAAACTATGGAATAAACGGTAAAGTAGAATGATATTTCATCTTCCAAGCAGTTGGTAAGAGTGTGTTTTGATGGGAAAGCGAAATGGTAACCATGGTAAGTTTTAGCTAGATGTAAAAAAGCTATGAAAAAGCGTCCAAATATTTATGTACTTGGTGAAAGTTTTGAAGCTTCAGGTATAAGTTACATTAGCCCGCCCATCTAGCATCGCCTTTTTAGACCTTTTAAGGGTTCCGTACCAAAATGGTAAAAAAGGAACCCTTATGGTGTTACTCAGTCTGTCTGTCTGTCTGTCACAGCTGGATATCTCGAGAACTACTAATGATATCAACTTCAAATTTGGAATAGTTTAAGCGCTATCGCACACGGGCAACTTAGTCTCCCAGCAACTGTTTTGTCTCTCACATCAAGTCCACGGGTTTATATGGAAGCGCGCACACGAAGCAACACGGTCGTCTGCAACTTTTCATACAAATCACGTGAGAGACAAAAAAGTTGCGGAGACAAAAGTTTCCCGTGTGCGATAGCGCTAAGATGACATTTGTCCGACTATTTTGCAATTAAGAAATAAATAAAAAAATAAATATCTTTTTTACAACAGGGACTGAAAAGGGGTCTTAAAATTTTGAAGTGGGACTACTAGGGCATGTAGGGTATCATATGAAAGAGCGCCGTTTGCACGTTTTCAATATTTATTTTAGGCCGCGTAGTTTTCGACTTATGATGAAAAATTAAAAAAAATGACCGTTCCCTTCCCTTATCTCCGAAGTTTGCAAAGAAAAAAATCTGAAATAATTATATGTGACAGCAGTTCATATAAAGATTACAGAAAAAATAAAACGATGTCTCAATATAGCACACTTTTTTAGAAATTATCAAATTTCTAAAAAATTTAACATTAGTTCCACTATTGGTCAAGAGATGGCGCTGACCTAAAACTGCAATACTAATTTTATTATTCTACTCTGCAGTGTGGTTTTATGGTACAATTATGATGGTACGTAACCCTCGGTGCGCGAGTCCGACTCCCTCTTGACCGGTTCTTATTTTACTTTGTCAAACTGCAAAAACTTTTTTACGATTTCTAGGTCGTCTCCATACAAAATGTTGTTTATAATGAGCAACTCTACAAAATGATTTTCAGGTTTTAGGTTTTTTCTTAACAAATAATAACGTGTACAGATTTTTTCCTTCTGAAATACGGAATCCTTGAAAGCGATAGACTCCACGACACAAAGGTAAACGTAATAACTTTCTCCCTTACATTTCAGTACAGGTTGGTGGCAATTTTCCAGGCATTTTCCCCGCAATCTACCCCAAGCTACTCGTATGTATGTGGAATATATCGTTGACCGCTTCGCGAGTAATTGTGTGGAAGGCCTGATTTTTCCTTGTACGTACTTGAACATTCTAGTATTCATACAGTTTTTGAGTAACATTCTACAGGGAGATTTTTTGAAAAGTCGACAAATTTTGTGGTGTGGCTTAGACCATCAAACTGAACAACTTTGTCTATGGGACCAACTTAATCAGAGCAAAAAATAATCAGCTGTTCCATAGAAAACATCATGATATTATCCACTCGACCAAAATGTATGGAACAGCTGATTATTTTTTGGGGTGTGTAGTGTATGACCTAAATTTACATGCACTAACGATCAGAGGATATAATAACATTTCATATAATTTCATTTGACATACCGATCAAATAATATAACATAAGGTTAATATAATTTCACTTGACCTAAATACATGGGATATAAAAACTATTTGACACAATAATCATTTGATCTAATTAACAGATGATATAAAGCACATTTCATATAACATTAATTTACTCTATTCAACATTAAACATAATTTTATTTGACCTATGATTTAAATGCTATAAAAACAAGCATAGCCCGAAAATATGATTACATTACTTATATATTTTTATCCACACCCATGCTTTAAATCCTCCATAAAGGGTTCTAAAACAGTTAGCTTATTGCCAAAATTACAGTATCACTCCGCTGCGAGTGGTCAAAACACTAACCTAACCTACTTGGTGTATTAAGTTTTTATTTACAGCGGGGTGCCTGGGGCCAGCTGCCCTGCACCCCCAGCAAGCATTTTGCAAGCAAGCACCCAACATGCAAGCATGCAAGCAAGCATGCAAGCAAGCATGCAGCAAGCAAGCAAGCATGCAGCATGCAAACAGCCATGCAGTAAGCAAGCATGCAGCATGCAAGCAAGCATGCAGCGTGCAAGAAAGCATGCAAGCAAGCATGCAGCATGCAAGCAAGCAAGCAGTATACAAGCAAGCATGCAGCATACAAGCAAGCATGCAGCATGCAAGCAAGCATGCAACATGCATGCATGCATTGTGGAGTGGTCAAAACACTAACCTAACCTAACCTACTGGTAGGTGCATTAAAAGTGTTTCTTTATAGCGGGGGGCCACAGGCCCCCCGACCCCCCGAGCAGGGGGGCCAGCCCCCCTGCACCCCCCGGCAAGCATTTTGCGAGCAAGCAAGCCTGCAAGCAAGCAAGCATGCAGCACGCAAGCAAGCGTTGTGGAACTCCGCTGCGAGTAGTCAAAACACTTACCTAACCTAACCTACTGGCAAGCTACATGCATGCTTGTATGCTTGCTTGCATGTCTAGTCATTGTTATGTTATAATATATGTATGCTAATAGATGTAAGTACATTAAACATTAGTGGATTTGATAATTAAGCAAGCATCATAATAACAAAAGCTAGTTATTTCTATTTTATAGTAAAAGTTGATTATAACATGTAAAATTAGATCAAATGATATGTATATGAAGTGTAAGTTAGATAAAAAAGCGAGATATCAAATGATACTTATGGGATATAAACGTTAGAGCAAATGTAAATATGGCAAATAATAATGATGACAAATGAATAATAGGTTAAATAAAAATTGAGTCATTTATTTTTAGGTCAAATAAAAATTAGATGAAGTCAACGTTAGTGACATTGAAATTAGATTAACTGTTTTTATGGCAACCGAATCGCACCCTATTTTTTGCTCTGATTAAGTTGGCTCCATAGTCAAAGATGTTCAGTTTGACGGCTACATCACAAAATTTTTCGACTGTTCAAAATATCACCCTGTAATATTCATACAGTTTTCGAGTAACCACCTCTGTGGTCTAGTGATTTGTCCACCCGTGTAAGACGCAGGGATTCGATTCCCAGGTATAGGTATACTCGAAAACTATATGAATATTACAGGGTGATATTTTGAACAGTCGAAAAATTTTGTGAATGTTTTGATTTGATTTGACTATGTACCCACATATCACCAATCACTCAGTTATTCTGTGTCAGTATTTACATTGCAGTATTGTTTTACATTGGTGTAATGAAATCACTATTAATGAGGATCAGTGACAAGTTCGAATCCTAAAGTTTTATTGATATAGGTAATATAAAAACGTAATCAGAGCTATGAAGCCTAGTGAAAAATTTTTTGAAAACCGTTTAGAAATGGTTGAGTTATAAGGGTTTAAAGAAAATGCTAAGCTCAAAGCAATATATGCTTTATCACACATACGACGTAAGGTTCGCGTACGTGGTGGATGACGTCATTATAGGACTTTATAAAGCTCAAGTCTGATCTTGCATGGAGTACTGCAGCCACCTTTGGGACGGCTCGGCGAAATATCAACTTGCTGCACTAGACTCGGTGGAACGCAGAGCCAAGAGATTAATAGGCGACGGAAAACTGGTATCAGCTAAGCTTCACAGCTTGGCTCACCGCCGCCGTAACGTTGCTTGCCTATCGGTCTTCTATAGATTGTACTTCGGCGAGTGTGCTCAAGAGCTGCATGAGCTCATTCCACCTTCTCCTTTCTTCCATCGGACATCCAGACGCACTGCAGGCTACCATCCGTTCTTGGTTGATATACCTCCTATGCGTACTAAACGCTACTCATCAACGTTTATAATGCGCACAGCCAAGGAATGGAATTCCCTGCCGGCGTCTGTGTTTCCGAGCACATACAACCTGACTCTTTTCAAGGCCAGAGTGAATAGGCACCTTCTAGGCAAGCTCGCTCCATCGTAGACCCCGTCTATACTTTCGGGCTAGACTAGGGTCAAGAGCAAACCCATTATAATAAAAAAAAAACCCAAAATAACAGCGTTCTAGCTCGTATAACTTCTGAGGTTGAAGAGATATCGTGAAAATTTCTTCACAGTTAATCATGTGATGGCATAAGCTTTCTGATAAGCCACTAAACAAAAATCGTCGCTGATCCTCATTGCTATCTACTCTAGCATTTTATCTACTATGCATTAAATAGTGCATTTACCGCATCAGTTCAGGCTTGACATGAAAAATGACTTTGTAAAACTCACCTCTGATTAATGATTGGTTGAAATTTTTTTCGTTCGTTCTTCTATCTGAAACAAGAAAAAATAAAATGAGTTGGCAATTTAAAGAGCCTTAAATGTGTAATAAGCGCTATTTATTCAAAGTGGATCTTCTCAATACTTTGAAAAGTCAAAGTCAAAATAGCTTTATTTAATATTTTCTTTATTGTTACATAAAACAAAGGTTACATAAAACAGTTAAGTCCCTGACCTCTATGCTAGGTTGAACGCCTGTGTGACAGAGGTCAGAAATAATACTTAATAATTAAGCACTTTAAAATCGTCTATTTTTTCCTACCCCCGTTCCAGACTTTTTTTATCTGACAAGAAGAACGGGCGCAAGAAACTTATCAGTTTTAACAGAAATAAGTAACGATATTTGAATTGAATTGAATTGCATTATCCCTTGAGAACCATTGGTAAGGTAAACAGGTAAAAAAATAAAAAAAATCGTCCATTTGTTTCGAATCGATTAAGTAATTTGTTGGATAGTCGTAATTGGCCTTTAGAATAAAATTGTAACTTAGACTGTAAGTGAGCTGTGTACTGTCCCTAATAAAAGAAAATAAAATAATATTTTATTTTAATAAATAAATATTTACAAATTTTAATAAAGTTACCAAATACAGTACAGTCGAGTACAAAGATATGTATACATTTGAAAGTTACATATTTTTGTAACTTTCAAATGATTTCATAATTCATTGATGATGTTATCATTGTTTGTTACAAATACTAGTAGTAATAAAATAATATATGCCAGATTTATGTTTCAATTAAATGTACCTATGTATACAGCTAAAATTACACTGTAATGTGTACGCTCTGAAACAAATTAATGTGTTCGTTTTTGGTTACAAATATATGTATACAGGTCTGATATTCTATTTTCAACGTTTAGAGTAGTGCGGGAATATTTGTTTTCTCCTTCATTTCGTGCATGACGTCATTGGCGTGTCATTTGTTTATCAAAACTTTTTGCCACTTATTTCCATTATTTTTCAGCCGACGACTCGTAAGGGCGATCCCGCACTCACTTGGTTTTGGTTCGAATTCGATACGAGAAAAGATGGCCGCAAAAGAACAATGACCACTTCTTTCATTGGGCGTATTAGAAATGGCGATGTTCATATTCACTTCTCGCTCGCATACTAAACGCAACACCTTTCCTATCGATCTCTCACTCACCCTCGTTGTGGTAAGCGTGGTGAGTAGGGGCAGAGAATATATAATCCGGTGAGTCGCCACTTTCAATCCCATTCTTTATTTGCGCGGGTTGGAATTGGCCACAGTTCTTTTGCGGCCATCCCTTCACTTATCGAATTCAAACCGAAACCGAGTAATTGCGCGATTGCCCTAAAAGAAGGAGTTCTCTCATAAAACAAAAAATTATATAAATCATCCAAAGACTTTTAATGGTCATGACAGAATTTCTAAAATTTTAAATTAGAATGACGGCTTGTGTACATATTTTTGTAACGAAGTCTGAATACCTTAATTTGTCTCAGAGCGTACACATAACAGTGTCCATCTTGCTGTATACGTTAATTTGGCACATCAACTGAATACATATATCCTTACTAATATTATAAATGCGAAAGTCCGTTTGTTTGTTTATTTGTTTGTTTGTTTGTTACGCTTTCACGTCTTAACTACTGAACCGATCATCATGAAATTTTACATACACGTTGCCAGTGGTACCGAGAAGGACATAGGGTACCTTTCATCCCGAAAAAAAGTATTGTTCCCGAGGGATAGCAAAAATCTTTCCACGCAGACGAAGTCGCGGGCGGCCGCTAGTCCGTCATACATTATGTGCACAATAATTTTTAACGATCTATGTGCACTTATTTAAATGTATTTTTTTATTTAATGTATTTGTAACTCTAGGAGGTATACATCTCTTTGTACTCGACTGTACAACATGATTATTGACAACAAAGTACTAGTATTACTAGCGACCGCCCGCGACTTCGTCTGCGTGGACAATTCTTTTTCTATACGTCGGGAACCGTACTTTTTTCTGGATAAAAGCAAGGCTCTGTCACTCCGCGCGCGAGTATGAAGCGCACGGCGTCCTCTGAAAGGACAAATTTCATACGATAGAAAAGATAAGACCTACGCGATAGAAAGAGAGGGAACTACTAAGTGCATGTTTTGGAGCGAAGGGAGCGCTGTGCGACCTGAATTGCACTTTATTGTGTCAGAGCAAGAGCCGAAATTTATTTAAATGATTTTGCGGAGTGCAACTTCTGTACGCTAGTACTAAAGGTACCCTATATTCTTTTAGTGTACTCTTGACAATGTGTATACAAAATTTCATGATGATTGGTTTAGTAGTTAGAACGCGGCGTGAAGGCGTAATAAACAAACTTTCATTCGCAATTATAATATTAGTAAGGATTAAACATTTTATTCAACTTTTGCAACGAGTATACTAATTTTAAATCAAAACCAAACCTTTACATTAAATATTACTAAGATAATTTTAGAATTCATAATAAGTAGGTATTGTTACAAAATTCCCTCACTATTGTATGATTAATTTAAGAAGTAAAGTACACAAAGTGCGAACGGGAACATTCCAATCAACTTTGCATACAGATTGGTTCTGGCGCTACATGACTATATTATAAAACAGAGATAAAGCATCGGTCGCAATATAAAAAAACCATTTGACTTGCTGAGGGCCAATTTATTTATTTACTGTTCAAGACATTCATAAATACAGATTATATTATACATTACTCATTAGCAAAAACCATTAGGGTTTGTGTGCCCATGGGAGTTCGCAAGTTTTGAGCATACTGTACTTTATATAAAATAGAACATGAAAATGGAAAAGAAAACATGCATTACTAACATTATAAGGTACTCGTACACAGACTGTAATTGCACGAAAATAACAACTAATGTTCGTGCATTTATATTCTATTGCTTTATTTAAAATGTGATTTACTTTTAAGGTATTTTATTTTTATTTGCACTTGTCAATGATCAACCGAAAAAAACCATAATATCCATTAGTGTGATACTTAAAGATAAATAACAACAATGATCGTTTGACTGAAACCAATAAATCCAAACTAAATAATTCTTTCTCTTTGTCACCCCCTTCATCTTAGAATTTTATTCAACAGCTAGATGTCATAACCCACGCCGTATAGTATTTTTAATGCCAGGCAGTTCACGAAATCTACTCTTTCACTATCTCTTTAGAATAATGGTAGATTATTTGTCATTTCGCCAGAAATTTAATCACATTTTGTAGATTGTAATTGATTTTTAGAATACTAGATCATTCCTTTTTTGAAAATCTACCCTGCTTTTGTGTTAAAACAATAAAAAAGCTCTCTTATAAGGTTTATAAATAAGTATAAAAATCATATTACAGTCGTTGAAAACTACTAAATCTGACGATCAGTAAAGGACATCAGGCACATGAGACCCAAAAGTGTATAAACATAATTCGGTTATCTTTAAACATTTTATGTTACTAGAATCATAAAACAGTAACAACATTATTTTTTAACTCCTTCATTTAGCATTAATTAATTATTGAAAAAAACAAAAGCATATCAATGTAACGGACATCTTTGTTAGCGATTTCACAAGTCTCCCCTGAGTAAACTTGTTCTGTGGCACAAGTGATTGCGCATTAAAAAAAAGTCTGCCGGATGTCAGTCAACTCAACTGTCAAAAGCGTTTTGTTACGTGCGACATATGCACAGATTTTCCGTTTGATCGGTTCCAACTCGTACATTGTGGTGCTAATCTGTATCACTAACGCAGCTAACGAAACGTGTTGTCGTGAAACTGGTGTTGCTATTTAGTGTCGGGGTTACCAAAAAATAAAACTTTCAAACGTTAATAACTCTTAAAACATAAATCTTCGTAAAAATCTGAATATTTTCTATGACTTACT
The DNA here is from genome assembly GCA_943789525.1 of Agriphila geniculea. Taxonomy (NCBI): domain Eukaryota; kingdom Metazoa; phylum Arthropoda; class Insecta; order Lepidoptera; family Crambidae; genus Agriphila; species Agriphila geniculea. Next base: position 11,227,974 of record OX038895.1, read on the forward strand.
AATTACATTCCTACATTTTGAAAAAAACAGAAAAGTTATACATTCTTTGGTTTTTTTCTATGGGACTCTGCCTGATCGGCCTGATGTCATTTATTTTTGTTTTTTATGGTGATATAAATTTAGGATTTTTTCACAAGTTACCAACCCATTTATCAATATTCTGTTCGGCAATTGTGTTTCTTTGTTTCTTTTTCAGTCTACAGTAATGTTTATATAGTAGAAATTCTTGATCATTTCTTCACACTGGAAGCTCAAACATCAATCTTTTCGTCAGATCGTGAACTAGCCTTGCCTAGTCTCTGTTCTCTCACGTATCTCTGTTCAGTGTTCAGCGAGATGATGTCTGGATCATTTAGCCTGACAGCCGATCGCGCTACGGGCTATTTGGATTCTCTTCCGCTTAATTGAGTTAACAGTTGGTAAAAGAAATGTAAGTAGGTAGTAGGTATAGTATGTTTATGTTTATCCTTACTTTCCCCTCAGACCAAATAAAAAAGTAAAGACGGAGTCTTCCGACAAAGCGGTGAGGCCAGTAAAACTACGCCTTGGCTGTGTACATACACAGTTTACGCACTCATATGTAACGAAACTACGCCTTGGCTTTCGTTCGTCATTGGGCGTTCCATATCGAACCCTGCCGCCCGGCCCCCGCCCGCCTACTAGTACGCACACGTGTACCATCAAAAACCGGCCTCACTTAGGCCTGGTTTACATTAGTCAAGTAGACGACCGAGTCGAGTAGCGAGTAGAAATACATTGCTTGGCATGTTCGTCGATTTTAAAAGAACGTCAAACACACCACGTAATGAACTTCTACTCTCCTAAAGCACTCTACTAAAGACTAAGATAATGTAAACCAGCCGTTAGTTGTTCGCAACCACTGCGCAACGCTCCATCTTCCTCTTTTATTTGATCTAAGACTTGCCCTATTGGGTAAACAATCTTCACCCAAACCTTTATTAAAAAAATGGTTTTCCACGCATAGAATACGAAAGAAGATAATTTATCGCTGACAATTTAAAAGGTCAACATATTTTTAAATAACGATTTAAGTTTAAAAAAGACGTATGACTATCAGCCATTTTTAAATGTCCTTACTGTAGGGGCAGGCCATCCTTATGGGTTGATAAGGAGGTATCGGTCATAATCCACCACGCGGGCCCATTGTGGATTGGTGGGTGTTAATGACTGTAAATGCAGCCGGGACCAACGGCTTATCGTGCCTTCCGAAGCACTGAGGAGCTTGACATCGTTTTTGGTCACCCATCCCGTTTCCGATTCTTGCGAGAGTTGCTTAACCTTCGCAATCGCTGCGCCAGGCGCTAAACCACCTGCGCCATTTAGCGCCATTGAGCTAAAAAACGAATGACAACTGTCAAAAATTTTTTACTAAACAAGACAAGTAAGGCTAAACACAGACTAAAGTTCAAAAAAATATTACACAAAAATAAACATAAAAAATTTCTCGGACAAACTTATTAACAATCATATTATCTAGGATAGTTTACTGTAAGTATTTTTTGGCTGATTTTGAATGTAAAATATACGTGTCCTATAGTTTTGTGTGAGACTATTATTGCAGTTTTAGGTCAGCGCCATCCCTTGACCGATAGTAGAACTAATGTTAACTTTTTTAGAAATTTGATAATTTCTAAAAAAGTGTGCTATATTGAGACATCGTTTTATTTTTCCTGTAATCTTTATACAAACTGCTATAACATATAATTATTTCAGATTTTTCTATTTGCAAACTTCGGAGATAAGGGGGGAGAACGGTTTTTTTTTTACCTTTTTTCATCATAAATCGAAAACTATGAGGCCTAAAAAAAAAGGAAAAATGATTAAAAACGTGCAAACGGTGCTCTTTCATATGATACCCCACATGCCGTAGCAGCCCCACTTCAAATTTTTAAGACCCCTTTTCAGTCCCTGTTGTCAAAAAGGTATTTATTTTTTATTTTTTTCTCATTTGCAAAATAGTTGGGCAAATGTCATCTTAAATTATTCCAAATTTCAAGTTGATACCATTAGTAGTTCTCGAGATATCTAGCTGTGACAGACAGACAGAGTCACACCATAAGGGTTCCTTTTTTACCATTTTGGTACGGAACCCTAAAAACGGTACCCTACTTTTACAAAATCAATCTAGCACTTGGCTCTATTCTTGCCTAAGTACTGGCCTACTATTGTCTAATATTAAAAATCTATCGCAATCGCTTTCATTTGACAGATGGAGGTGACACATTGCTGCATTTCTTTAGTAAGTTATTATCTGTGCCAAAAAGAAGCATCAATGTATCACAACCTAAAAGCGATTACGATAGATTTTGGAATTAGACGATTAGCCCCCTGGTTCGGAGTACATTTTTTTCCCAAAAGCCATTTTATTAAACAAAAGAGAACATAAAATCTCGATTTAGCCCCAACATCTTAATGTAAGAAGTCGTGTGATTGACGGAGAGGTACCACGAAAACTCGGCTTAAGTTTTCTGAATTTAAATTTAGATTTTTTCTATTTTTATTGACAATGAGCCTTCATCTCACCTGATGTTGACGATAAAGCCGACCCATTAAGCGATACATTTTCCTTTTAAGAGGGTTTATGCGCTACACTTGCCCGCCAATGAAAAAAACATAGTTCTTAAATAAACACGAAATTGTGAATTGTGTTCTTATAGTGCACTCCGGAGAAGATTTATGGTACTTTTTATAGCTTATTTTCTAGCCTGTCGTTTAGTTTATTGCTAAAAGTGGCCACTTTTAGCAATAAAGATTAAGCTTTTTATTTAAGCACAATGATTTTTTTCATTGGCGGCGCTAGAGTAGCGCATAAACCTTGTTAAAAAAAAGAAAATTAAAAGAAAATTAAAAAATAAAAGATTTTAATGTTTTCAACTATCCAGTCTCTCAAGAAACACGTACTCTAGAAAAAGTTACATTTCACTGTCGAAAAATAGAATTGGCATATGTTTTTGCTAACCTTTGATTTCTATAACGTCAAATCTATACATATTTCAAAAGCGAAGCGATAGCAAAGATTTACAAATTTACTGGCCAAATACAAATGGAATTTTTTTATTCGGAATTCTGAAACGGAACCATTCCAAACGCTGCTAATCCATACAACTCTATGGACCTACCACAGACATGCGGTATTTTTCCGTTCGAAATTTTCATACAATCGATATTCCGTTTCGAAATTCCGAATTTCTGTCTGTATGTAACCGGGCTTACTGTTTAGGTTCAAGTAATTGGCATGTTTTTTTCACTTTTCTTTTTATAAAAAAATCGGATAACAATAGTTGGGGCGGGATAATTCCCACCCAAACCGACCAGACAAGTTTGGAATAATAAAAGGGTACATCTGCAAGTATAATGCGGAATATATTTCGCGGAATTCGCACCGGTTGGGGCCAACTGAAAGGTGAAAATCTACAACTCTTTGGTATGTAAGGAAATTATAGTTTATGATGTTATACCAGCGAACTAAAATCTATGGAACAAGCATTGCTCTCAAAAATGGCATCACACGAAAAGTACAACTAAGTGGATGGAGCTAAAAATGCTGGCATCAAATTATGTAGCACAAAGCGTCTGAGCACTGGTTGCTTATTAGCGACCATAATTTGTATACTCATAATATTTTCTATATTAAAACGAAAAAATATGATTCCTTATTTCTGCATATTTTTACTGTCTTCTTTGCGTCTTTTACACCATTTGACTACACAGAACGACATTTCTAATAAACTTTATCTTCTTCCTTTCTTTTCTCTACAATATAAACTGCAATTATTGTAAAGGACGTTAACGTCAGTCACCGCGTGCGTGGCTGGCCCGACTAAAGCTGAGCGGGTTAAACTTTTTCAGCCCCGTGGTGCCATTTTTAGGGTTCCGTACCAAAATGGTAAAAAGGAATCCTTATGGTGTGACTCAGTCTATCAGTTTAAAACATTTTTTTTTCTTAGGCCGCATAGTTTTCGACTTATGATGAAAAATGTAAAAAAAAATACCGTTCCCCCCCCCCCCCCTTATCGCCGAAGTTTGCAAAGAGAAAAATCTGAAATAATTCTGTGTGAAGTTTATGTAAAGATTACATGAAAAATAAAACGATGACTCAATATAACACACTTTTTTAGAAATTAAAAAAGCAAACAAAAAATCTTTAGTTTCACTACCAGTCAACAGATAGCGCTGTCCTAAAAATGCTGACCTAAGAAAAAATAGTTCCACTATCGGTCAAGAGATGGCGCAACCTAATACTACAATAATAATTGGTGGCTGGTTCTAATACTACCTACCTACCTACTACTATTTGCCGTACGAATAAACGAAGAATAAGTTACTCCTTAGTAATATAAACAGTTCGCAATGTGGAGTGGCTGAAACGTTTTTCAGTCACCATAAGCAGCTGTGGTTAAGATTTGTAAATTAACTGTCTGCCTGTTTGCCCTTCCACCTATCTACCGTTTATCCTACTTTTTTAAAGACTGTACTAAAGTAACATATCCAAATATAATATTTATGACTGTACGGAACCCTCGGTGCGCGAGTCCGACTCGCTCTTGACCGGTTTTATTTTAGCATTATTTGTTTGCAATTACACTTCCATAGATTTTAGTTCGCTGTGTTATATACTACAGCGCATCGTATTTAATGTTGGAATCCAAATTATGACTGAGTCTTTAAATTTTAACGGTTTTTAATACCTAGGTAACTCAAATAACTCCAATGATTGAGCCTCGAAGCAAAGCGAAGCTATATAATCAATAAAAAGAATTTAAACATCTATAACTAGGAATTAATTAAACTTAAACTTATCAGACGTCCCCACCAGGATTCAAACCCAAGATCTTTTACTCGAGGCAGAATAGCTTCAGTTGCGCTTTCGAAAGTCAAAGATAAACATAATATCTTGGTATTGGTATTGGTATTGGTGATGGGCTCTTTTCTCCGCATTTAGACTCCCATTTGGTCCGTTATGCGTGAACACAGCATGGTGTGGCTAGTCAAGCCATCCCAGCTCCTTCCAGAAGCGCAGAAGCCTCCTGGGGCGTTCACAGGCTTCTAGGAGCGACCTCACGTCTTTGAGGATTTCTGCCCGGTGTGTGGCCAAACCCACGCACTCCAGGATCACGTGGGCGGCTGTTTCCTCTGCGTCCAGGCATCCTCTACACAGGGGTCTGTCGCATTCATGATGAATAGTTGTCGGTTTAAAGCTAGGTGACCTGTAAGTGTACCTACAACTATTCGGAGGTCTGGACGATTAAAGCTTAGCAGTCTATAGGTCAACCGCGGCGAGACTGCGGTCATCGCCAACTTGGACTGTCTACAGCTTGTTAGATCTACCCAACGAGTATTATGTGCAGCACGAGTACGTTGTCTTACCCATGAGCGCAGTTGGCTGAACGGGAGTGGCAGGATGGGCACAGCATAAAGATTTATGGGTATGGGCCCTGCCACTATTGTGGAAGATCCCCTTCTGGCCAGCTCATCGGCGGCGTCGTTCCCATAATATCTTATTCTCAATGTAATTTATCAAATTTAATTTTTAAACAACAATAGTATTATTGCCTTTACAATAATGAGGGCTTTTCAAAATGACAAAAAACTGTAGGCTTTATAGATGGTGTTGATAAAAATATATGTGTCAGTGTGTTTTTTTACACGACTGCCCAAAAAGGAGTCTATATGTGTTTAGGGTTCATGTATGTTTGTGGGTATGTGAGTTTCTTTATTCCACCATAACATCTAAATGCCTGAACTGATTTGGATGAATGGGGTATCGTTAGAATGCAGTATTCCGAGTGACATTGGCTAATTTTTTTTTGAAAAAAATCAATATTGCGACTATACGACGCCACTTTCAAATGTGAAAAAAAAATTTTTCTTCTATTATTACAATATGGGCATCAAATGAAAGGCCTTGATGAGCAAATTCCAAAACTATATAATTTGTTACTAAAACGTGTGAAATAAAAATAAAAATATTAAAAACATGACTGCCCTGCCAAAAACGAACTAAAAGGATAAATAACAAGTGAAATTTGCATTCTCTGCTCTTTGATTAAAAATTGTACCATAAAACGGTTCCCCGACTGTAAATTACACTTTTATTTATCCTTTTAGTTCGTTTTTGGCAGGGCAGTCGTGTTTTTAATATTTTTTTATATATATTTTTTTTTACCAAGCTTCGAAGAGTACTCAGGTAGGCTAGGCAGGCAGATGTAACCCTAAAATGTTTCTCTTTGGGCAGATGTCAGCCAGCGAGCGCTTACTGGCCTCTTTGGTACAGGCCCTTTATTCTTAAAACGCCAATTTTGACACGTCTCTTTCCATCAACGCCATCTAGTGAGACAAATAGTTACTATTTTTATTTTTTAAGTGTCACTTTGAAAAGCTCTCATTAGATGTTCATGAAAAATGGCTATACTTGAATGTAGTAGTAACATTTCTACTAATTAGTAGCTCATATCCAGATACGCTAGAACGCGTTTGTTACAAAAGTTTGCTTCTCGTTAGTACCAAATTATATGCAGAAAATATATAATATCCTTTGATGAAAAGACACATAGGTGCTTTTACGTACAAAAATGAGAGGGTTGTTTTACCTAGTACCTATAGTTAAATGTTTTTATTTTTATTTTAACTTAGTTTAACTAATTGAATTTGTTTAATAGGGTATTTGACAACATTGAAAATATACTACAAATTGTGATCATCCTAACAGATATTGGCGTAAAAAAACATATTTAACTATTATATAGACTAAATTAAGTCTATTAATTGATTAATTTCACTTAGAAAAATGCAATAATTTTTGATTTTTTTTCTGTGGCGAAAACACTCTAAGATGACTGATGTGATGACGTCACTTGCCAGTAAACAAATATGGCTTCAGGCGTTTGACACAACCATATACTAAGGATCCGCGATTGATGGCTGTCAAATGGCTAAGGATATTACAATGTTTACAGGCTAGTGACGTCAACAAGGCACGTGTCCAGCGCCATAGCGTTTTTGGCGCGGTTTTAAAATTTTAAACTTCAACACTGTTTTTTTTTTATGAAATACATTGATTTTTCTTGAAATATCAATGTAGTGCGCTTATTAAGGGATAATTTAAAATGGTTCTCCAAAATTAGTCAAATAGCCTATTCATAAATGCATTCATTAATGACGTTGTCAGAACGAAGCTTGAAAAATAAAAACCAGTGTTTTTTAAAGCTAAAATTTTAGTAAAATTGAAAATGCTCACATTTTTGTACACCTACAGATAATGGATTAATCTCTCCACCCTTTTTAAATAATAAATAACAAACGCAATACGTTTTTTAATTTACCAAATGTTACTTTTATAGATTAAATTTTATCCCATGAAAATGTGTCAGCAAAATAAATTACAAAAGCTGGGTTTATTTTTTCCCAAACGATGTATATGTGATCTCTCGTTAAATACTTGGACTTCAAATAAACAATTCGTATTCTCTGACGAAGGTTTTTTCTTTGACAAAGGTTTAAGTCGACACGAGAGTTAATGATATCCTGTAGACATACTTTGAAGATCTTACGTCAATGCTATGCTTTTTGTTAATGACTTTCGGTTGTCGACTTATATATGTATTTTCGTATCTAATCGAATATAAATTGTTTCCAATTAGTATCATGTTATTTATCACAAATCCGATTGATAATAAACGAAACACCCTTTAAATTGCGTAATGATTTCCTTTTTACGGATACGCAAAATGTTTGCCACAGTTGAACCGTAAATCCTGCAATCAAATGAAGCAAAGTATTTTGTATTTGGGACCAAATGATTGGTGAAAATTGTCCAGTTTATTTTTATTTTTTATTTAATGTTATATATCTGAGAGTAACTCTGTCTGTTACCTCATCATTTCACGATTATATTGATCATCATCATTACAGATCAGTTGGGTGTGTATAGCAATCTGAATCTCCTCCATTTACTCCCTGGATGGCCATCATCAGATTACATCTAGGTCAACCCTTGGAGAATCAAGGCTTCAAAGTTACCTCGTTTGTATGAAAATCGACGTCCTATATATATATATGTCCTAATTATCTGGCCACCACTATACACAGTTAACTTTTAAGTATATCTGTATAGCGTGTTACGCTATACAGTGGCCCTACCATGAGTTGACGCAAACTGTTTACGTTACAGTAAACTGTCGGATATACCGCTCACAGTCAATACGAGTGAAAGAGAGAAAACGATAGTTTACTGTAACGTAAACAGTTTGCAACAACTCATGGTAGGGCCACAGGTAAGTTAGTAGTAGGTAGTAGTTGAGTAAGTTGTTGTGGAGTGCCAAAGGATGAAAGTCACATTAAAGATTCACTATTTATTTACGTACACAGTTTAAATAAGTTAAGTGGTTCTCACGCGACGTGAGTCATTCGGGGTTGCCAAGTTTGCACTCAATAAAAGTAATATTATAATAAAATATTTAAGTAAATAGGCATGATTCATCGACCTCAATAAAAATATGTAAACACATGTAAATGTACGAGTAAACCGTACAATATCAAAAAAATTAATGAGTGTATCTTTTCCCTATTCTAATCGAGTATGTTAAGTTGAAAGTTTCAATACATAATAATTGACCAATTATTATGTATTGAAACTTTTAACTGATATTGAGGTTTGTTTATATCCCAAAAGGACATCATCCATTTTGGTCCAAATGTGAAAGTGCCGGCCAAAAAGCAAAAATGCTTTATCCTGATAAATTTTGTCCACCTAAGTTTATTTTATTATGGCACCGAAGCTGTAGCACCGCTATACTTGATTTTAAATAAGTTCAAAAAGTCTGTCTTTTCATACATTTTTGCACTAATGTAAAAAAGTCGGCTATAAAGCAAATTCTGATAGATTTTGTCCGCCTAAGCATTTCTTATTATGGCACCCAAGCTGTAGCACCGCTGTTTTTCATTTTAATTGAGTTCAAAAAGTCTGTGTTTTCATACATTTTGACACAAATGTGAAGCGGTACTACAGCTTCGGTGCCATAATAAAAAATGCATAGATGGAAAAAATCTATCAGAATAAAGCACTTTTCTTTTTTGGACGGCACTTTCATATTTGGACCAAAAATGTATTATTATTATTCATTTATTCATTTATTCATATAAAAACAATACAGACACAACTTTATACTTAGTCTCGCAAAACTTATTACTAAGTTTGTCTGCGAGGACAAGGTCACGCTCAGATAATAAGTATAAATTAAATTGAACATCATTTAGCTAAGTCTAGGTATGTAATTGAGATATCTGAAGAAGAAGAATATTAATTTTTAAACTTTACTTTAACATTATTTTTAAATGTTAGTATGTTAAGTGAAATATTTCTTAAATGAGATCATAATTACATGCTGAAAAAGAAAAATTGTTTCTTGTATAATGGTTAGGGAAGCTGTGAAATGTAGAATTTTTTTAATCTACGGTTGAATGATTTTTTACTGTTTGCATTCATTATGTCTGAAGGCAATGAATTAAGCAAGTAAGGTAAGCGTTTGGATAAAGTTCTATCTCCGTACATATTAGTGATTCTAGGTACTACATACTTTTTTTGTGTGACAGCCCTTGTTACTTGGCCGTGACATTGACCCAGCAGTGTCAAATGCTCCCGAAATTCGTAATTATTTGATAAAACAAGTAATTTATATTTTAAGCTGGCCGGTAAAATTTTGCAAATTTTGAATAATTGATAGTAATTACCTTTGCATTTATTTTTAGTTTTCTTATCAACAAGCAATTTCAAAAATCTAATTTGTAACGCCTCAATTTTTTCAATACTAGTTTTGTATGTTGAACCATAACTATCCAGTGCATATGAAACCACTGAGTCAACCATGGCCATGTACAAACATTTTAGTACATCGGCTGGGACCCTATATTTTAGATGATTAAATTTACCTAGCAACAGACGCAACTTACTACATACGTAATCTATGTGCTTAGACCAGGAAAAGGACTCGTCCACAACCACACCCAGGTATGTTACGGAAGGTACTATTTCGATAGGTGTACAATTACACTTATTTGAATTACTATGGATACAATCAAATGTATGTGCTGTGATAGCGTAATTTATATTCTTAATAGTATTATAAGGTGAACGTATTACTATCATTTTAGTTTTCGATGTGCTCATTACTAGCCCGTTGTCATGTGACCATTTTATGACATTGTCGACATCCTGTTGCACGAGACGACGCATTTCTATCGGATCGTTGCCAGCCATCAGGATGCAAAGGTCATCAGCGAACATGTACGGTGAACTATGTTCTACTACATTGCATATGCTGTTAACGTGTATTAAAAAGCAGAGTGGTCCACTTCCCGAGCCCTGAGCTACACCGTGAGTCATTCGACGCGCTGTACTCTGGCTGTCACCAACTTTCACAGAAAAAGTGCGCGCGGTCAGATAGTCTCGGAACCAGGGACATAAGGGATCGTGAATTCCACATTCATTTATAGCTTTAAGTAGCGTCTCGTGCTCCAAAGTGTCAAACGCTTTTTTAAAGTCGAAAAACACAGCAAAAAATATTTTTTTATGATCTAGGTGTTCATTAATTTCATCAGTAAACCTGGATATGGCTGCGGCCGTACCCCTTCCCTTTTGAAAGCCATATTGATGACAGTTCAGCGTATCATTAGTTTTAAAGTAAGTGTTAATCTGATTTACAATACATTTTTCGATAATTTTTTCAATACTAGACAATAATGTTATTGGTCTATAGTTACTGTATACACGGTGATCACCCTTTTTAAATATAGGCCTTACTATACCTTCTTTAAGTTTATCGGGAAATACATGACATTTTACACACAAGTTAATAAGTTTTGCCAGCACAGGGCTTATTTTATCGGAAACTAAAATGATATCTTTCATACGAATAGCATCAGAGCCAGGAGACTTTTTTGGCGACATGTTTTTTATTACTTCTTTGACTTCGTGGGCTGAAACAGTCTTCCATCTCATACTAGTACGGGATTTGTTGACATAATCGTTTCTATTTAATAGTTTTATGTTACAGTTGTGCCTAGTCTGTAGCAATTCATTTTCATACGTGTTAGCAAAATTATTACATATATTATTTCCATTATCACTCATGCTATTAATTATTTTATCGTCTACAGACTGTTTTTTATTCCCAAGTAAAATATTTAACCTTTCCCATAGCTTTCTAATATTATTTCTACAATCACTTATATTTTGTTTTTCAAACTCATTTCTTGCCCTAGAAAATATTTTTTGACATTTATTTCTAAATCTAGTGTATTCTAATCTCTTAATCATGTTCTTTGTGTCATAACTCCAAACAGTAAATAATCTATCTCTTTCTTCAATTAATTTATTCATATGAGGAGTAACCCAAGGGTTATTATTTCTATTACAATCATTCAAATTAACTTTTTTAAGAATATAACAGTTATTATATATTTCATCAAATAATTTACTTAATGCAGTGTACAACTGCAGAGGACAATCAAAGTTTAGCAATGAAACATGGATGATGTCCTTTTATTGATTTCTGGATTTAAAGCTCATTCATAGAATAACACGCGCGTAATCAAAAGAGACTATCTTGTTTACCTCCGTAAATAATGAAAATAATGAATCTACGCACGGGTCTTGCTATTTTTGTGATTTGCCGATTAATCAAGATTTTTTCCCGATATTTTCAAACTATTAATTTTTAACTTTTAACTGCACGTTCATATTCAGAAACGTGGTCTGATATCCCCATTTTGTTTTTAGATATATTCAAAATTAAGGGTCTATATTATGAACTCGCAAAAAATCTTAGCAGTCATCTATTCCCTTAATATTAAATAACGTTACTTTCAATATCAAGATCATAAAATACAAAACATCATACTAATGTAAACCAGGAATGATTCCAAAGCTGTCGCAACCCTTATCTCTCCGGTGTCACGAACAATAATATGATCCAGGAGCCTTAAGTGTATGAAAATCAAACCTTTCTAACCATATCGGATGTAAAGGTCACCCTTCGGGGTTTGTATTGTACATACAATCAGGAGATGTAGCTGAATTTACGAAATTACGACTTACGAACTTACGGACATAAAAAGACAAAGCCATTTTTATTTCAAATAAACTAAAAAATACTTAATATTTTTGAATCGTCAATATTATTTTCCTATTTAAGCACTTCAAACAACAAAGACTCTATTAAACAATTTTGTAAAGAACGGAGCGATTAAAATTATACAAAATGAATAGGTATTCAGTTTCCTCTGTTTTATTGCCTGAAATTAAATGAAATAACATTTATTTCAAATAGACCGACTTTTGAATTGTCTAATATTTTTTACCCTAGCATGTTTTTTCGGACATCTTATGTGTTATTTACTCTGACATTGATTTCGTGTATTTTGATTTCATATTTGTAAAGATTTTTTGACATTGATTTTATTGACATTATTTTATTATTATGTTGTATTAACCTATTACCTCTTTCATTTAATTGATTGACATAAATCCTAACTAATAATGCGAAAGTACGTTTGTTAATTTGTTAAGACGTGAAGGCGTTACAAACAAATAAATTGTTTGTTAAGCCTTCACGTCTAAACTACCTAACCGATCATCATGAAATTTTACATACACATTGTCAGGGATACAGAAAATGATATAGGGTACCTTTCATCCCGAAAAAAAAGTATTGTTCTCGAGGGATAGCAAAAAACTTTCCACGCAGATGAAGTCGCGGGCGACGGCTATAGTATTAGATATTTTAGCATGATGTAATTGCACTTTTTAATCTAATCTTATAAGAGCTTTGGATGAAGACATCTGTTAGCTTTTAAGGCATGTTTGAATAAATAAAATAAATAAAAATAAACTGACTAGAAAAACGAGCACAAGAAACTTATCAGCGTTAATAAATCAGTAGTGACGAAATTTACATAACATAATTTTTTTTGTTACCAATTACATTAACAAAATGACAACATAATTTAATAATGAATAAATTTCAGTATAAAGTTGATGAAAAATGTTTTCATACCTACCTCTCTCTGAGACATTTTCGGGAACCGGGCATTTTCAGCCAAAGCCAATTATGAAATGTTACAGTCACAATTTTTACCATCTCTATAATTTTGATGGATTTCTTTGACGTGCTTCCGGACGTGCATTTCCATGGCTCGTCAGAAAATTGGATTGATTAAAAGTTTTTTCGAATGCACTAAAGCGTACTATCATATCATTGCACAGCATATTTTTGCATTTTTATGGTTCCGTACCAAAATAGTAAAAAAGGAACCCTTATGGTGTGACTCTGTCTGTCTGTCTGTCTGGTCTGTCTGTCTGTCTTTTTTTTACAACAGGGACTGAAAAGGGGTCTTAAAAATTTGAGGTGAGGTGACTAGGGCATGTGGGGTATCATATAAAAGAGCGCTGTTAGCACATTTTAAAACATTTTTTCCTTTTTTCTTAGGCCGCATAGTTTTCAACTTATGATGAAAAATGTAAAAGAAAATACAGTCCCCCCTTATCTCCGAAGTTTGCAAAGAGAAAAATCTGAAATAATTCTATGTGATAGTAGTTTATGTAAAGATTACAGGAAAAATAAAACGATGTCTCAATATAACACACTTTTTTAGAAATTCAAAAAACAAACAATAATTCTTTAGTTTCACTACCAGGCAACAGATGGCGCTGTTCTAAGAATGCTAACCTAAGAAAAAAAATAGTTCCACTATCGGTCAAGAGATGGCGCAACCTAATACTAAAATAATAAATTGGTGGCTGGTTCTTATATAATTACCTACTATTTGCCGTACGAATAAACGAAGAATAAGTTCCTACTTAGTAATATAAACAGTTTGCAATGTAGAGTGGCTGAAACGTTTTTCAGTTACCATAAGCAGCTGTGGTTTAGATTTGTAAATTAACTGTCGGCCTGTTCGCGCTTCCACCTGTCTGCCGTTTATCCTACTTTTTAAAGACTGTACTAAAGTAACATATCCAAATATATTTATGATTGTACGGAAACCTCGGTACGCGAGTCCGACTCGCTCTTGACCGGTTTTATTAAATTTTACAAGCTTATAAGGCCTGCCATAACTTTTTATGAATACGATGGTAAGTTTGCGTGCAAAATAACTGAAAAGTCTCAAATATCATAACGTGTTAATTGTTTTTAAGCAGGTGACGGACATATAGGTCAAGGATTTTCAAACATTGGGTGGTCATACGAGGTTTGACACTTACTAATGGATAAAGTCACGACTAGACAGTTAAAAATGGCGACGATGACGTCAGATATTGAAGCCTTCGGTGAAAATGTGTCATATTAAAATTAGCAAATGTTTCTGTAACCTAAATTATTGTTATTATTGTTTTTAATTTACTACGTAAGCAGGTAATATATGTAGATAGCCAATTCAGGTAGTACCTACTTATTAAGTTTCTTGAAAATAATAATGAATAAATTAAAACTTCGTTCGAGCATTCCCCATTCCTTCTATAGGGTGTCTCGATGAAAGCGCACATTTTAAATTGTGCGTCATTTTTTTCGTGCAAGTGGCAACCAAAATTTTACAGCTGTGACCTATGACCGTACTATTTTTTTCTTAGGGGTTTTGAGAAATCTCGTTTTACGCGAATTAATCAGTGCTTGAGCTCAAAGTCGAGTTCTAAAGCGTCAACGATGAGATACAGCCACATCTTTGCGAAAAGCTCATCAAAATTTTAATGAAAAAAACAATAGCCGTTTGTCAGAGCCGCGGGGGCGCTCTGTCAAATATTTTATTCCATACTTAATCGCAACATGTCTACTTAACAATGCAAAAAAAATATCACAGATCACTCAAAAAATAAGTGATTTTATTATTAAATGAAAATGTGCGCTCTACTTGGGACACCCTATTATTATTATACAACGAGTTGGGACCATCAAACTAAACAACTTTTACTATTTGACCAACTCTGAAATCGCGAAAAAAATCAGATGTTTCATACAAAAAATAATAACAAAAATATCAAAATGTACGAAACAGTAGATTTTTTTGCGATGTCAGAGTTGGTCTCATGAAAAAGTTATTCAGTTCGATGGTCCGAAGAAACGGTTTCCCCATTTTTGGTTCATTATTAACACCCTGTATAATGCTTACTTTTCCTCAAGGATCCCTTAGCGACCTCAATATTAATAGAAATAAGAGGTCAGGTATTCACAACCTTTTAAAAGTTTTAAGTGGTCTTGTAAATGAAAGGCCCCTGTTTAACTTTTTAATAGACTGCAAGATATAGCCATAATTTAATTTAATAACAAGAAAATTATATGTTGGAAAGTTTTCAATAATTATGAATTAGAAACTAAATGATGTTGCATAAAGCCAATGCCTACAAAACTCTTGACTTTTCTTACCTTATGTTATTATTAATAACTATTATTAGTTTTTAGGGTTCCGTACCCAAAGGATAAAAACGGGACCCTATTACTAAGACTCCGCTGTCCGTCTGTCTGTCTGTCTGTCTGTCACCAGGCTGTATCTCATGAACCGTGATAGCGAGAAAGTTGAAATTTTCACAGATGATGTATTTCTGTTGCCGCTATAACAACAAATACTAAAAACAGAATAAAATTAATATTTAAGGGGGCTCCCATACAACAAACGTGATTTTTTTGCCGTTTTTTGCTCGATATTAATAACGATAACAGGTAGACAGTTGAAATTTTCACAGATGATGTATTTTTATTGCCGCTATAATAACAAATACTAAAAACAGAATAAAATTAGTATTTGAGAGGGGCTCCCATACAACAAACGTATTTTTTTCCGTTTTTTGATACGGAACCCTTCATGCGCGAGTCCGACTCGCACTTGGCCGGTTTTTTTACATTAGTTTTGTATGATTGTTGACGGGAACTTTAAAAGAAAACGAAAGTAAAAATCTAAGCAGAAAAAACATAGGATTCTAGTGAAGTCTAGAATATTACTTAAAGTAATTATTTACAGTCAATCAGAGTTTAACTTTCTAAATTAGAATTTAAAAAGTACTGACTATGACTATCTGAAAACGCGTAGGGTTAAATGAGGACAATACTAAATCGCACTCGTGGCGTCATCTATCGCCATTATTAGTATTCCACCAACAACATTTTCATGTATAATGTTGCTAAGACTTTCATATGGCTCTCACTGTCAAAAACTTATCAAACCTCATTCAAAGCCAAGCTTCTACGCGCACTTTATTATATTAATGAAAAATTCCTCGTAAATGACGAAAATAAAAAAACAATCTAATTCCGCTGATCGCGCTATCCCTTCAAAATCAAATTAAACCCGAAATCGCGTGGTTTCAAAAAAGCTACTAAACGCATCAGATAACGTTTTTCATAAACGTTCCGAATATAGCCGAAGGATCAGATAAGGCAGTGACCACATATTTTATACGTTGTAAGTACATCGTCATTTTGTAGTCGTTTTAATTTTAAACTTATGGGAGTGTTCTAACAATGAAACTTACCATTTTTGTCAAGAAACATGGGTCAAAAAAAGACAAAAAAATTTGGTCCTCCCTCTGGTCTAGTTAAAATATTCCTTTTGATGTTTTAACTAGGCAGCTAAATTCCATTTCCATCGAAATTTAATTAAACTAACATATTTTTAAGTCGCTACTAACAATAATGGATCTTTGTTATCTGGAAAAATAAATAAATAATTACTATTGTTAAAACATTGTATTAGTATGGGAAAGTATTTTTTTTGTCATTTTTCGACCCGTGTTTCTTTGGCAAAAATGTTAGGTTTCATTGGTAGAACACTCCCTTTTGTATGTAAATTTTTTGCCAGTTGTAATGTTGAGCGTCAATTATACAACATACTATAACAAAATACTGAAGGGAAAATAACCCTTTAAACAAAGATTCGGGCACCACGACAGAAGTTACTCTTATCGAATTCCAGAAAAGTAATAAACAAAATCTAACCTCGGATATGTCAGCGATGAGACCAGACTTTTAATCTGCAGGGGGGTAGCTATGAAATAAAATTCTCACGTAACAAAACTAGTGTTTTATTCCAAACGTTAAGTTAATTAAAACGACTACAAAATTACGGTGTATTAATGGCAACTCGTCGCATAACCGTTGTTTCGAACAATCGTGCATCGCACAATCGATCTTTCGTTCAAACGTTGATTGCTCTAACGTTTTCGAGCGCATTATCGTCATTCAAATTCAACATACACGTATTCGTAAAGACCGAAAGAAGTTGTGTTGGCCAATTGACTCATGCTCGTTAATCAAATGGCATCTCTTGTGTTTCTCGTTTACAATTATAGTGTTGCTGAAAAATCGTCTATTTATGCGATTATTATCAATACACAATAAAAGTCATTGGGCATATTTGACCTAATTGATAAAAGTTCGCGTACAGAGATCAAATCAGTTCTAAATTGAAGAAATCAATCCCTTTGCTCATAATATGTATCATTTTTTTATGTATTGACCGGCAGAAAAAAGTTATTTTATAATGTGTGCGAGTATTTGTTTAATGTTATTAAATTTTTGTTAATAAAACAGAAGTTTTTACTTTCAGTATTGTGAAAATGTGTAGTACAAGATAATAAACGTTTGTATTATCTTTATTTATTTATTGTATTTTATTTATTATTGAAATTCTATGATATAATGATAATAAATGAAACATGGGCTGTAAGAATGCGACCCACACCACTGAGTTGTAGATACATTTATCTACATATCTAGCCCTATTTCGTTTGTGTACGCCGTAGGTCAAATGTTCGAACAAAATGCCCAATGACCTTTTCAGGCAAGAGTGTTTGCAACCTCTCTCACTCAAATTTTTCGAGAGTGATAGAAAAATATCGGAGAGTGCGCCAATGTGGTCACTCCCTAAGATCCATAAAAATGTAATTTAGTAATTATATTTTGACGAGGGATTTTCGGATGTCTATATTATTCAAGATATCTTGTTTGAAAAGGAAAATACAACCTCTCGTGGATTTCTTTATCTCTAAGCAAAATTGACTGCCATTAACATCTTTATTAGGTTTGATATCATTAAATTAATGGGAAGCCACATATTACGCCACCGTAAGAAATTTCTGTCAGAAAAATTGTGACGGTCGGAAGGCACTCGGTGCATACATTTCGTATAGACCCCGCACACTTTTGAAATTAGATTTTTTTTAATTTAAGATTTTAGTTTAAAAAAAAAAAGTATGGCTTTGCAGTTTTGTTATTTTTGAAGGCAATTAAAATAGTCCAAAGTGTGAAAATAAGTTGTTTTATTATCAATTCTCGTAACAACTTTTTTTGTGATAAATGCTTGTATCTTAAATATTGCTTTCATTAGTTTATTACGATTCAAAATATCCCGATTTTACTTAAGGCGATTCCCTGACCGAAAGTGGCACCCTTAGAGGTTTTTATTGAATAACTTGTTAGTAGAAAAGAATTTAAATTAAACTTTTCGTGGAATTTTCAAGGCTCGTCTAGAATTTTTAGACAACATTCCCTCGCAGTCATTCGTAGAAGTAAATAGCATATGTGTCAAAAACGGCCACTTTTAGCAGTTTTGCTATCTACTTCTAGCAGTGACTACGAGGGAATGTAATGATACCGTCTAAAAATATTAGACTATGGGCACGAAAAATTCCACGAGATTTGTTTATTTAAATTGTGTATTGGAATCACAATATTAAATATAATTTTTCACCGCGTACATACTAGGTAGGTACTTTTTAGGGTTCCGTACCCAAAGGGTAAAAACGGGACCCTATTACTAAGACTTCACTGTCCGTCTGTCTGCCTCTCACCAGGCTGTATCTCATGAACAGATGTATTTCTGATGCCGCTATAACAACAAATACTAAAAACATAATAAAAGAAATGTTTAAGGGGGTCTCCCATACAAAAAATGTGATTTTTGACGGAACCCTTCGTGCGCGAGTCCAACTCGCATTTGGCCGGTTTTTTGATTTCGATCTACTCAAGTGTTTACTCAACAACGTTTTCCGCTACAAACTAAACAGCATTCTATATTTAAAACAAGGCCTGCCTCTGTGGCTGTAATTAAAAATAAAATTACATTCAAACGCAAGTGCTAATCGTTCATTAATATCAACAAAACGCCACAACTCAACAGATGGCGTTAGTTAGTACAGTCAGCGGCACGTCAGACGTCATGTGACCGTCTTTATACCGTACTTATTAAAAGCTGTTTTCGTAGTTCAACTGTTTGACTTACCTTGCTGTCGTGCGTACAACAAATGTAAACATAAACATATCACCAGTAGGGAAAGTCGTTTGAAGTTTGTTTTGAAGTGTGGTCGTTTTTAGGAATGCACAGTAAAGTGTTTTATGGTTGAGTAAGTAAAAATTTTAAAGGTTGATGAAGAATTTCTATAGACTTATACTTTATAAACAACTAGCGGCCGCCCGCGACTTTGTCTGCGTGGAAAGTTTTTTTGCTCTCCCTCGGGAACAATACTTTTTTTTCGGGATAAAAGGTACCCTATGTCCTTCTCTGTACCCCTGACAACGTGTTTGCAAAATTTCATGATGATCGGTGCAGTAGTTAGGACGTGAAGGCGTAACAAACAAACAAACAAACAAACAAACAAACGGACTTTCGCATTTATAATATTAGTAAGGATGTAATGTAAATCAATGCCTTGAGTTAATTGACTCAGAAAAACAAACAAGCAATTCTGGATTAACCTCGAAAAATACAACCATTATAATTTTATTTTTACGCCCCCGACTTCATCCGCTCAGATTATAGAATTAATTCCGAATTAACCCACTCCGAGAACCAACGACGATAATTTGATGATGTTAAATCCGCTTTGTGACATTAATAACTCAGAAATATGGGATCAAAGTTAAAAAATCTAACAACGAACATCGCTTATCGCGGTTCTTTTTCAAAGTCCTTCAGAGTTAAATTGTTTTGTCTAGAAAGAAACTTTACACCCATAATATTTGGTTATCCTAAAAATACTAGACTATGGGTCTTAAAAAGTCAACATTTAGTTTTATTAAAATCCTTTTCTATTAACAACTTATTAAATAAAATCCTCTGAGAGCGCTCTTTCGGTATGGGATGCACCTTAAGGAAAATCCTGCTTGTGTCAACATCAGGGTAATTAATGTGTGCTGCAAAGAATAAAACAAAGGCATTGCATTATCGTATGTTTGCTCTGTCAAACGTGTGAGTGAACGATGAGTTATATGTCACCATGTTTTGTATACATACCTCATCAAGGAGATTGCATGCAAAATTATAAGGTAGACAAAAGGCAGAAGAGACTTTTGCATACACGCACACACATGTATTATATACAAGCAATTTCGAACTAAACCATACTGTAGAAGCTCTTAATGCAACAAAACAAAAATTGTTTTTTTTTGAAGTGAAAACTTCTTTAGTGGCGTTTTACGCTTTTTTTGTAATGGGGAAAAAATGCTAAACTCGCGTCAGTAAGAATCACGTGGCTGATCGAAAATGCGTAAGATGGATGTGACGGATGGAAAGTAGACAGCTGGCGGCGGAAGTATCCCCCTCTTTTTCTATGGGGCGCAGTACAAATGGCGGCGCGTCATTATAAGACGTATACAATTGTGTAACCAGCAACGCGCTAATTTTGAAAATGGAACTAATAGCAATGATCTCTTCGGTGAAATCATAGACTTATTTATACTCTGTGACTATGTATAAGTTTAAATCGTAGAAATTAAAAATGCGTGCATGTAGAAATTAAAAAGGCCACTGGCGCGAAATCTTTAGAATTTTTCTCTAATTACAAACTGATTGAATTGTAGGAAAGAAATAATTTCAATCATTTGCAGCTAATTTCAAAATATCAAAAATGCACAACTTTAATATTCAAGTTTTCACTTCTGCCGGCACTCCCGGAGTGCAACCCGATTTTTTTTCATAGTTAAGCCTGTTAAAACAAGTCTGGTATTAATATGTTCTTAATAGCCGTGTGTCCACTTGATAGATTTCTCGATAGGTGTCCGTACTAGGAGTACGTACCCTTAACCAGAACAGCTATCGAAAGAAATAACGCACATTAAAACTTTTGATAGAGTAATTTTGTTTGAGAAATTTGTAAAGCTCCATTTACGGTCGAAAAGCGTTTTTTTTAAGTGTTAAGGGTATAGAACTGTAGCAGTTCCCTAGCTAACGCAACAAAACAATACGACCCAATTATTTTAAAATCTTTTTAGAAGAAATATTTGAAAAATTTGACTTTGACTTCGACTAAGAATTTGGCTTTGTGGTACTAATGTTCTTACCAACCGTGTGTCCACTATAGGGTTGCCAACTTTTTTTGCATCAAATATAGTATTTTAAATATTTTTAGTGTAAAAATATAGTAGATGGCGAAAAAGTCCAAAAAAATGTTGGCATTTTGTATGGAGGATTTTAAAGAAGTTGCATTTTTCATACTTATGTCCTAACATTTTCATTATTTATTTAACAACCATAAACACAAATGTTTAATCACCCAAATTATTATGCAATTACCTACTCATTATGTGCATATAAGTACCTAATTTTTTTTTGTTTCTTTTGTTTAATTTTTTCACTTGAAAAATATAGTAGTTTTCCCTACTATATACATATTTTTTCAAAAAATATAGTAGGCAAGCCCTCAATATAGTAGGATACTATATTATATAGTAGGGTTGGCAACCCTAGTCCACTATGGCATACACCATCACCGGTCGTTGATTGAAGCATAAACACGAGTTTAACGGTCGCTTTGTGCCCGTTAACCCATTTTTAAGGGTTGCCCACTTCATATACTGGCGCGGCGTTATTACAAATGGAGTGTGGACGTGCGTATTCAAAGTTTGTTTGAATTACGAGAGGCGTTTCTCGTTAACCTGGGGATATTAGGTTTCTCATTACCGAAACTCGTTTCGATATTTTTTGCTTTAGAAACGTAAATAACATGGTTTACTTTGAAAATATTTAGGTACAGCCAGCGAACTAATATCTATGGAACAAGCATTCCGTTTAAATAATAACACCGTACAAAAATGACAACCAAGTGGCCGGGGCAAAAAATGCTGGTACTTAGTTATGCAGCACAAAACGACTGAACACTGGTTGCATTATAGCGACCATAATCGTATACTCATAGATATTTTCTATACTTAAACGAAAATAAAAATCAAACTTATGATACGTTATCTCTGCATCTTTTTGCCGTCTTTGCGTTTTTAACACCCATCTGACTACATTATACAAGGATTCATTTCTAATAAATTCTCTCTTTTCTATAAAATACAAACTGCAATCATAATATTATTGTAAATAACGTTAATGTCTGTCACCGGGCGCGTGGCTGGCTCGCTCTTAGCCCCGTGGTGCTATTTTTAAGCAATATCTGTTTGCAATTACAGTTCCATAGATTTTATTTCGCTCGTTACATCAGAAAACTTGTTTTTTTGTGTTAATTTATCCATATCCAATTTGTGATGAAAATCTTAACTTATGTACAGACACATCAAACTGTACATTATGACCTTGAGACCCAGTCATATTGTAAAACGTAATAAAAGCTATTTACGCAGTTCAACTGTTCACCTTGATGTGCTGTCATATGTACGTTATTACAGAACTGAAGCAGCTGTTAAAAAACTGTTCTTAAAATATCCGCTATTTCATGGAACCTTTTAAACTTCACAATGTTCGAAATCGATAATATCTTATCGAAAATCTCAAGAAGTCCCTCTTAAATTTTTTACTCGGAACGGAATTTCTCTAACAAATTGGACGGCTTTAAACGTTCAAATTGGAGAGGCACTACATCAAGGTTTGAGAATGAAGTGGGCTTCAGTAAAGTCAAGTCCTATCTATGTGTCGATCAAGGAAGCGAAAAGGCCGTTCGATGTCGGAGGGCCTACTACTAATAACGTCGGACGATATTCGTCGTTTGATGCCCTAACTTTTGATTCTATTTAGAGGTGAAAACTTCGGAATTTGTTTTCACGAATACTTCCAAAAGTGTTCTCTTAAAATTACTGGCAACTTTATAATCCTACTTCCTACCAATATTATAAATGTGAAAGTTTATGGGTTTGGATGTTTGTTCCTCAATCACACAAAAACGCCTGAACAGATTTATATGGAATTTGGCAAACAGATAGTTTATAGCCTGGATTAAAACATAGAATAATTTTGATCCCGGTCAAATATTTCCTAGGGTTTTTTCCGAATATCCACGTGGATGAAGTCGCGGGCGGAAGCTAGTATATCAATAATTACTGTGAATTTAAATTAGAAATAGGTAATAGTGCTAGATTTTAGTGGTATAATTCATTTGAAGACGCCATTATTAATCATTTGAATTTCTAAGTGAAAATACTTCAGTTTCTATTTGCCCAGTTACTATTCGATTCTTCTTCTATTACCAGATGTTTTCTTTATTGGCGCTTAATTGCCACAATCTTTTTAATCTCTAAATTTCCATATTATTACGCTCTCACTAGACATGAAATAAAACACATTTAAGGGATGCTAGCGCGGTTTTATTGATAGTAGTTTGAGTCCCTCGTGACCACGGCAGCTGAAAAGGTGCCGAAATGTCGGGAAAATTGAAAATCAAAAATCAATCTAAATATCAACGACTACCAAAGAACTTTCAATTAAAAAATTATATAGCTAGTATTCGTTAAAAGTGTTTCATTTTATCTCCCCTTTTGTATTGTATTGTATTTCAGACAATTTCGAATATATTGGAAATTGTCTGAAATATTTAAACCACTTTGTTACCACCTTTTTGTAACTTTTTAACTTTTGTCATATTCGTGAGCTAATAAATGTCACAAAGCGAAACGAAAATAGTACGATTATCGTGTCTCGATTTTCGTAGTAGGCCCTTTGATGCCTTTTACACGATTTTGGGAGATCGAGCGCGAATAGGAAGGCTTTTTTACTGTCAAGACATTTAGATCAAAGTGTTTAGTGCTAGGATATAAATGTCTGTTTGAAGTTATCGACAATCTAGGATACTGTAAAGAGTAAGAACGTAATATAATGTCGTTTTTTATAAGTTTCTCAATTTGAGTCATTGTAAACTTTTTTAGAGGAAAATATTTACTTATTCTATAAAATAAATAGTTTGAACAAAAATAAATTAAAACATTTTATTTCAATACAAATAATATGCAACATTATATTCTGCTCAAAGTTATCGTGTTTTTCATCAATATGTTTTCGTGATTACATTCCATATCACAAGGTGATGTGACACATAAAAACATTGACAAGACAAAGACATAATGGTAAAATATTCGTAATTTTTTTGTTTCGTCTTGCAAGAAGATTGTTATAATGCTCATTGTGCTTATTATTATTACTTAACATATTTTGATAGTATATAACTTAGAGTAAAAACAAAGCCTTTGTTGCTCGAAGGTATATAAAAAAAACAATGTGTATTATTTACAGAGGCGCCGTTCTGAGGCCCTCTTTTTAAATCGTTCGTGTGACTTAAGTCGCTTGCACCTTATTGTCACAATTGACTAAGTATGACTAAGTACTACTTAAATATCACTCCGAAACACTTCAAAACCTCTGACTATTTTTCAGATTTTGAAAAAATTACTAGCTAGATCTTTGTAAATTTTTTATGGGACCACACCTGAATTATGTTCTTTTAGATAAAAAAAAGAATTATTTAAATCGGTTCACAACTGGTGAAGTTATGGTAAAACACACATAAAAAACATACAGTCGTACTTGATAACTTCCTCAAGTAGTCGAAGGATTCAAAAATAGAGCCCATTTCGAACGATTTCAAACGAATAATTTCAAAAAAATTGAAAGCACTGCCATTAATGTTTTGTTGCGCTAGCTTAGAACTCATTCGTAATAGACAAGAGGTTAAATTAAAAAGCTTATCACTTCCGGCTTTATCCAGACGTAGAGGCGGTTGGCCTGAGATTGTGTGTACGAAATGTTTATGTGTGGTGCATGGAAAACAATATGTTCCGAAAGACTTTTCTGTCTTCTACTTTATATTTTTTGCTATTATCACGTTCTCTTATATCCGTTCCCGGTGACAGGAAATAGAGTACCATGAAGTTTTATCTAAAATGTAGCGGCAAACTTTCGACAAGGGTAAATTGCGAAGTTCCCAACTAAAGTCGTAAATAATGCCAAATATTGCGCCAGAAACACCTTTACCGGAGCTAGCTTTTCTCAATACAATGTTTTCCGACGGCAATAAATTGTCAAACAATGGTGTAGTTTAGAGTTTAGGATTAAGGCCTCACTTCTGCACTTTTTCGATGTTATTCGTTGTTTTTTTATCATTATCTTTAGCACAATTAATTTTCTTGAAAATAAGTTATTGGAGCTATTTCACAGTACGTTAAAGTATATATGATGTAGAATTCAATACGTTTCCGCTATTATTTACGCAAAAAATATGACCCTACGCATGCTCTTTTGATGGTATTCTGATTTTTTTACAATCATCTGTGAGGTTAATACGCATTTTTATACTTGTAGCTACTAGAGAATCTCTTTAGTTTGTGGTGTGTTTTTTTTGTGGCTATACCTTTACGTTTTCTTCATAAAAATATGACCCCCTCAAACCATGTTTTTCCTATCATGCACCCTTAATACAAATACGAGTACGTAAATAAATGTTGCACATTTCTGTTTGCACCATGTTCATTTCTATGTTAAATAGGTCGAGAATATAATTATAGACTGAAATTCATAAGTTAATTTCAGAGAAATTATATTTTCTGACTAACATAAGATTTACTAGAGCTGAAACATAAAGATCTCAAAAGAACAAAATGATTTAAATTTTAGTTTTAGTAGAACCTAAACAACACTATCTTTAATTGAGACCGTTAGTTTGCATAAACAAATCTTTTACAAAACAAAAACTAACAAAAAATTACGATGCTTAAACTTTTTTTTTAATAACGAACTGCAGTTACGCTATAAAAACTTTAAAAAGCACATCTATACAACTTCCGAACTTTATTCAAATGGTATTATTCCGAGTATTCCCACAACACCGATTACCATTATAGTTGCGAAGGACATAATGTAAGCCTAAACAGTAATACAAAATAAAATAAAAAAAAACACTTTTTGATGTAATGGAATGATCCTAGATATCTGAAATTAAGATTATTTCTTTATATCTTTCTACAGACATGTATAGAACCAGAGACACGATTTAGTGATTTTGGCTTGCTTGATACATTTTAATTTGAAAAATACCTCTTTAATTTTTTTAAGTTCGAAATTATTTAGAAACAGTATTAGGTATTCAAGTAGAAATTGCTTTAAATAATTTGTATCATCAATATTCACAATTATACCTATAGTTATTTATTATACGAATTGATTTTGTGCTGCCCGCCGCATCCAGTGGCTTCCCGTAACCTTCCCCACATCGTTGGGTCCACCTTGTCAGGGGCCTACCCACAGAGCATCGTCTGGTGCGCGGTCACCATTCCAGAACCATTCCGCCCCAACGGCCATAGGTTCTTCTCGCTATGTGTCCAGCCCACTGCCACTTTAGCTGAGCAATCCTTCGAGCGATGTAGGTTACTTTAGTTCTCCTGCGTATCTCGTCATTTCTGATTTGATCAGTACTAAACAGTAGTTCACGCAAGGAAACGCGTTTCCCTGCGTGAACTACTGTTTAGTAACTTGTAATTATCCTACTGTTGCACTGTGTACTGTGTTGGCAAGCTCTGTACCCATTTCAGTAACGGTTATCACCCCAAGACTCGTTTTACTGTCAACAACAACAATTAAGGTGCTATGGTGCCAGCAATGGACATAGTTTCCAACTTATGCATACAGTTTTAATGTGATTCGGAAAGTGTTGCTCGGAACAATAGCAGTTTTCCGAGCACGCATATAGAGGCATTTTATACAGGCAATGTAAGGATAAATCAGACTATAATCAGTACAATAGCAGCTCTCATGCAGTTCTTAGCACAACAAAACTAGGATTCCCGATAAAAGAACTTTGAAAGAACTATAAACTATGAACTTGATAGAAAAGGAAATTGAACTATACCTAATCATGAAAAAACTCCTTGTGACGCGCGACCATGGAAAATATTGAAAAACAAAAATTGTGTCAGACATTTTGAAATGAGGGCTTTTCAAAGTGACATTTAACAAATAAAAATAGTAACTATTTGCCTCACTAGATGGCGTTGATAAGATAAGATAAGATAAGAGCTAAGATAAGTACCAAAGAGGCAGTAAGCGCTCGCTGGCTGAAATCTGCCCAAAGAGAAACATTTTAGGGTTACATCTGCCTGCCTACTTGATTACTCTTCGAAGCTTAGTAAAAAAATCACTTTGACACATACATTTTTATTAACGCCATTAATAGAGCCTACAGATTTTTGTCAATTTAAAAAACCCTCATTAGAATATACTTATATGATTATGAAACTGCACACAGAGACACCAATGTATACCAGATTATTACTGTTTTATAAATTTCACGTTTTTTAAAGGGCAGTATAACGTCAAATACACATTTTGAGCAACGATTTCACACATAAATACTTAATTTATCGGTCTCAGGAAAATAATATAGAAACTAGATTAAAGTACTCAGTTATTTAACTGATAAAAGTTAAAACTTTCTTCGAAAAAAATTGTTAAGTGACTACAAATTTTGTTTTAATTCTGTGCCAAGCAATAATACATCTATAATCTTGAAACTCTATAATAAAAAAAAAACCTAAGCTAGCTCTAAGTCTAAGTTTTCCAAAATAAGAAATAGTTTATTAGTTATTAATTAAATACGATAATGTTATCATTAATTTCGATTATTTATTACTGTGGATAGCATTGTAATTAAATAGGCCTTAAATAGGGTGATAATTAAACCTATTTTCTCTATATCATTCTTGGTACATATCTATAAACAGAAATTCTAAATTCTAAATAGTAAACAAAATTGAAATTGTCTTCTCATTCCAAATCCGAAATAAGCGTTGAAATTATTTGTCCATCTTTGATGGAACTCGCGGCATTTCAAGAGGTGGTTATTCCTTTGAGGAGGTATCGAGCGCTTTTCATTAAATGAAACTCGGATGAAATAATGATTTCTTGAGGGTAGGTAATAATAATTTCAATGGGAATGCCTGCCTCTTAACGTTTTAACGAGTTATTTATTAGTTCCAAAATTATGATTAATTTCTGTAGTAACTTTGAGAGCTTTGTAAAATTAATGATTTTATTTTCATAAAGTTTGAAATTATTATTGCCCTGGTTAGTAATAATGGCTGATAATTATGAGAAAACATCAAAATCTTAAGTGGAAAATAACCGAATTATTTTTCCTTTCTTATATTATATTCACACTATAGTTTTTTTCCAACAAAGAATGTAATTTTCTTCTTTTCAACTAGAAAATATGGTCTTTTAATAAGCAACCAATTTATAAACAGAATTAGTTATACAACTTGTTACAAGATAACCCCTAATGACGAATATGGTAGATAGGGACCATCAAACTGAACAACTTTTACTATAGGACCAACTCTGAAGTTGCGAAAAAACCTGCTGTTTCATACATTTTGATATTTTCGTTATAAATTTTTGTATGAAACGGCAGATTCTTTTTTTCCGCGATTTCAGAGTTGGTCCCATAGTAAAAGTTGTTCAGTTTAATGGTCCCTATCTACCATATTCGGGTTATTTTGTAACACGTTGTATAACAACTGTATGATTTTCATTCAAAAAGTTGTTCGTAATCAAAAACATTGTTGTTCCATATTTCTATAAAGCTGTTAAAGATGAATGCTGGCATTAAGCAGACACTAACATACACGGACGGACAAAGCAGACAAAATCATCACGAAAAATTAAAAACGAAACTTCACGCTCCGCTTACAGCTTATTACGAAAAAGGTCGGATAATCACCAGGTACTGTCTACTGTGCACTCAACACCCCATTCTGCGCCGCAGACCCAAATATATTACAATTAGCCTAATCTGTGACCACGAATACTATAGACTCGTCTCGGTGATAAAATAATACCAAAATCGAATGTAATCCTTCCTACTAATATTATTAATGTGAAAGTTTGTGGGTTTGGATGTTTAGATGTTTGTTCCTCAATCACGGAAAAACTGCTTAACGGATTTGCTTGAAATTTGGCACACACATAGAAGATAGCCTAGATTAAAACATAAAATACTTTTTATCCCGATATTCCCACGGGAACGGAAACCACGCGGGTGAAACCGCGAGCGGCCGCTAGTTAAAACATAATATTTACCTTTCAAGATTACGCGCTCACTAGACATGAAATAAAACGCTTTTTAACCGCGCTAGTATTCATTAAAAAATAAATAAAAACACGACTGCCCTACCCTACGAACTAAAAAGTTAAATAACAAGTGCCATTGCAATCGGGGGACTTCAAAAAATTATAACCAGTGTCACTCGGGATTAGGGTTACCATCTGACCGGATAAATCCGGTCTTGATCGGATTTTAAGAGCTTAGACCGGACTCCGCTCGGATTTCATTCGAGACCGGATTTTTCAATTGTGCTTGATCAAAATCATTACACCATCATTGATTGTAATGATTTTGCCTAAATTATCATCGCCGCACAGCTCGGAGCCCGCGGCGCGCTACGCACGCCGCAGCTAGGCTCTATGAATGGATAGTTTCCTGAAATATGTGCATAATTTTCCTAACCACACACTTGAACCACTTGTGTAAATTTTTACAAAAAAATAATAAATTTAAACTTGTTGCCAGCAGATAATAATATAAGATGTGCCTAAAGTAAATGGCCTTCATTCTTTTAAATTTGAGTCTAAGACCGGATTTTTGTCCAAAAATCAGGATTCTCACCCTCTTACGTCCGGATTTCCTAATTTTGATCCTGGTAACCCTACTCGGGATTGATGTAAGGATTCTAACGATACCACATATAAACAAATTCGTTAAGGAATTTAGAAGTTATGGTGGAATAAAGAAACTCACATACCCACAATCATACATGAACCCTGAACACAATTACACTCTCAGTCTCGTGTAAAAAACAGAGTGTAATGTGTTCAGGGTTTATGTATGTTTGTATGTATGTGGGTATGTGAGTTTCTATAATCCACCAAAACTAAATGCCTAAACAGATTTGGATGTATAGTATATGGGGTATCGTTGGTATCCTTACATCATCCCGACGGTGGCTATATTTTTTCACGAGCTATCATTATGCATTAGCTGGCCAAATGCAGTAGATTGTGTATGCTGCTTAGCCCATCTACCATTTTCACATGACTGCCCAAAAAGGAGTGTAGGTTTTTTGTTCAGGGTTCATATTGTATGTTCGTGAGTTTCTTTATTTCGCCGTAACTTCCAAATGCTTAAACATATTTGGATGTGTGAAGTATCGTTAGAATCTTTAAATCATCCCATTAATGGGTCATTCACACAGTTCAGTCACGTCAACGGTCAGTCAAATTTCAATACAAGTTTTTACAGTCACGTGACGCGTCAGTCACCGGCAAGTCAAAACTTGTATTGAGACTGACCTTATAATGAGACAGAGCTCTGTAAATGATCCCTACTGGCTACAGATTCTCGATCTTCGCATAAAGTTGACTTCCGATCTCAACTTTGGTGACACAATCGAGTCGAAGGCTCAAACTGTGGCCAAAAAACTAGGCATCTTGAACAAGGCTAAGCGATATTTTACGCCGGGACAGCTTCTAACTCTACAAAATGCAAGTCCGTTCGTGCATGGAATATTGCTGCCACCTGTGGGATGGGTGCGCAAAAAACCAGCTAGCCGCACTCAAATCGGTTGAACGCAGAGCCAGAAAACTCATTGGGGATAGTAGGCTATTAAAAACCAAGCTACACAGTCTTTCCCACCGCCGTAAAGTAGCTTGTCTGACGGTGTTTTACAGGTTATACTTCGAAGAGTGTGCTATTGAGCTGAATGAGCTCATTCCGCCATCCCCGTTATACCATCGGTCGTCCGGACCCACGGCGGGGTTTCACCCATATTTGATTGACATTCCACGCATGCACACCAATGATATTAAAAGTAAAGATAAGTTATACGCCAACATCATTGCTATTTAAAACAGCGCAAAGGTACTAAAGATACACACATTGACCGCTGCATACGCATTGGCCGTGAATTGAAAGAGCGCGTCAGCTGTCTCCTTCACTCACACACGCTCTTTGTACAATATGGCCGGATAAAGTAATAGAAAATACATATTTTTATTAAATACAGTACTTACGTGTGAAATTAAGCATTTTTCCGATTCCGATCTCTGACTGTTACTGTATAATTTGTACATCGTCTAAAGACGCAAGGAGACATATTTTTTAATGGAATTTCACAATTTTATCGCGTCTGATTGACGAGAGCCGCGTGTGTTTCCGTGTCGCGAGCCTGTGCCTAATTGAAAGTCGGGCAATTACCTGACTTTCGTCTTGCCATTTTGGAGTGCGCCTAACGTACCTATACTTTTAATATCATTGATGCACACGAAGCGTTTTTCATCTTCCTTTTTAATGCGCTCAGCCAAGGAGTGGAATTCCCTGCCTGCGTCTGTATTCCCGCAAGCAGACAACCCAGCGATATTTAAAGCCCAAGGCTTTTTCTGGGCAAACTCGCTCTTTACTTCTAAGAATAAGTCCATTTAATGTAGAAAAAAACATTTAAATAAGTTGACCAGTCTATAGTACCTATTGTTGGTCCCTCTCTCCTATATTTCTTGGCAGTGCCGTGCAACTGTCATATTTAGGGTGAAGTCAAGCACCGTTTTATTGAGTCTAGGGGGTATAATTTTGAAGTTGACACTTTAAATTGTATTTTTATTCATGTTATGAGGCTGACATGAGCCAACAGGCACTGCCAGTAGATTTAACTTGGTGATTATAAAAAGATATTTCGTATGCGTCTAATACCTATCTTTATTGTCTCATGAGTTTTTCATGGTGAGATTTATTGAATAGCACTTACTTAAAAAAACCCAGTTAGGTCATAGAATAGTTTCCTATTTCCCACTAAAGGTGACTCGCTATTCTAGGCACATAACGTGGTTTCCCAGGATTTTAGTTTCTAGTTCTACACTATATATTTTAGCGTGTTCCGACAACTAACGGCATCTGTTCACTATGAACTATGTTCACTATAACTATGTACACATCCATCAATGTATTAAGTTTGTGAAGTGACCAATAAATATATTTTTCAACACACTTGCTCGTAAAGTGAGCCCTAATACATCGCTTTTAGGGCCATAAACCGAGCTATAACAAACGCGTGCAATCCTTACTAATCCTTACTTCCTTACTTAATATTATAAATGCGAAAGTCCGTTTGTTTGTTTATTTGTTTGTTTGTTTGTTACGCCTTCACGTCTTAACTACTAAACCGATCATCATGAAATTTTGCATACACGTTGTCAGGAGTACAGAGAAGGACATAAGTAACTTTTATCCCGAAAAAAAGTATTATTCCCGAGGGATAGCAAAAACACTTTCCACGCAGACGAAGTCGCGGGCGGCCGCTAGTAATATATAAAACACTAGGTGTGAGTTGCACCAAAACGCTGTCAAAGTTAAAGTTATCGTCAAATGATAATGCTACCTATTTGTCACGTCAAACTTGTCAAAGGACATCATGCTGGCTGGCAACCTCTTTTTTTGGCTAACTTATGATTAACCGGTACGGTAACAAGCTTGTTATTGTTAAAGTAAGATGGTGCAACTCAGCCTAGGTTATTATAGAATTATCCCTACAAAGTTAAATTAGTACCTCACTGCAAGTTCTATGCGAGTAAATAGAGCATTCCTAATTTAACCGGATAATACAGTTATTTTTTTAGTAACAACAAAGAGGTTTTATGCCGCTGAAAATTCATATTCATTTTTGATATAAATAAATGTGTAAGTCCTTAATTAAGTCAAACAAATATTTATTATTATTAAATTATTCGTAATTCACAATATTTGATACAAAATATTAAAATATTTGCATTTTATCACTTCAAATTATAATTTTGAAGTAGGCTGTATGCTCACCCACCCCTTTGTTCGCAAAATATTCTTGCATTGGGCGTGTGAAAAAAACAAAAAAACCTACGCGCCTTTTCTCATAATTGTCATATTTTGTTTTTGTCGTATTTGTTGCTGTGTGGTAAATTATTTTGTATTTTCCTCGCAAATGTGGTGAAAAACGTCGTATGAAACTCGTAAGCTTTTACTCATTGCACACTCGGCTGAGTTACGCAATGCAACCCACAGCCTTGTGTGCAATGAGCAACCTAAGCTAACTTGTCTTATAATGTACTATTATTATTTATTATTTTTATTATTATCAAAGCAAAATTGACTCATTATTAGCAATATGTTTTTAGTTTTTGCCGAATACAATTTTAGTGGGTCCATATAAGTAAATAAGTAAGTACACTAAAGTTGTATTCGGCAAATACTACAAACATATTACATTTGATGAGAAAATTTTATTCTGATAACATTGTTCATAGTGAACAATTGTCGTTCAAGGTCACCCAGCGTTCAATGGAGAGAGCCATGCTCGGCGTTTCCCTGCGTGATCGAATCAGAAATGAGGAGATTTGTAGGAAAACTAAAGTAACCGACATCGCTCGAAAGATTGCTCAACTGAAGTGGCCGTGGGCGGGACACATAGCGAGAAGAACCGATGGCCGTTGGGGCGGAAAGGTTCTTGAATGGCGACCGCGCACCAGACGACGCTCCGTGGGTAGGCCCCCGACAAGGGGGACCGACAATCTGGTGAATAACGCGGAAAGCTGCTGGATGCGGGCAGCGCAGGACCGATCGTCGTGGAGATCCTTGTGGGAGGCCTATCTATACCCAGCAGTGGGTGTTGTGCGGCTGATATTATGAACAATTGCTGTTAGTTGTCTGAACAAGCTAAAATATATTGTGTAAAAGTTGAAATCCTGGGAAACCAGATTATGTGCCTACAATTATAGCGCGTCACGTGCTAATGTTTACCTTTAACTTTAAAATAATTAATTGAAAAATAAATAACTAAAGTAATGTATAGGTAATGACATTATTTAGACTGTAATACTGTCTCGCCCATAAGGCTGAGCGGACTTTAATTAATCTAGATAAGCTAGTGTTTGTGTCTGGGTATAGACAGTAACAAAAGTTTTATTATTACGTATTATTATACTTAAAAAAAGTGGACATTTATTATTTGTATCATAACAGTACATATTAACAGTGCAAAGGGTTTTATTACATATAAGTATGTATTAAGTATTTTGATTTTTCACGGATTATTTAGAAGAAGGTATTTTTTACTTGAGAAGTTTAGCGCCTGCAATGGCCCAGCGAGGTTAAGCAACTTTCGCAAGGGGCGCTTACGGGATGGGAGACCAAAAATGTATTATCTCGAGCTCCTCTGTGCTTCGGAATTGGCCCTGGCTGCATTTGCAGTCGTTAACACCCACCAATCCCCATTGGGCCCGCGTGGTGGGTTCTGGCCCATCCTTCTTATCCACCCATAAGGAAGGCCTGTGTCCCAGCAGTGGGGACTATAAAAATGACTGATGGTCAAGTACTATTTTTAATTTAAATAGGTAACAATTACCTACATAATTACCTATGTGCGTTTTTGTTTGTGTGTTCGTGTTATCATACAAAATGTGATAGCTAAAGTTTATGTAGGTGTTAGGTAACCATGGCTTATTTCGGTCTAGATAGAAATAGTACTGACGCACGTTTTGATAACACTTAACAAAAAATGTAATTGTAGTATTTTTACACAACTGCCCAAAAAGGGACATATTGACAATATTTGTTGGTGTTCATGTTTTGTATGTATTTGAATTTTCTTCTCCATCTAAACAGCTGATTTGGATGTGTGGGAATCATGTATCGTTAGAATTCTTACTTCATCCCGAGTACGACTGGCCATAGATTACAAAAATCAAATGTTGGCCGCATGACACCATTTTGTAATGTGTAAAAAAAATTGAATGATGTTCACTGACACGTGTAAAGATTTAATAACATTTTAATAAAACTGATTTCCAGTGCCTTATTTAGAGTTTTGACAGCCCTAGGCTAATTATGAACAGGCGCCCCCCTGTCTTATATCCCGAACCTGCCCAGATTTTTTAACCGACTTAAAAAAAGAGGATGTTATCAATTAGATAGACTGATTTTTAGGGTTCCGTACCAAAATGGTAAAAAAGGAACCCTTATGGTGTGACTCAGTTTGCCTGTCTGTCGATTTCAATCTGCAAAAAAAAGTAATTTGTAAAAGATGTTTTCGTTTCAACTGTACACACCTACTCATCCAAATTTCCAGTAGAACGCAACTCTTATCTCTTATCAGTTCAATCAGGATTCAGATAGTAACGCATAATTCACTTGTTCAAAATATAACCACAGTTTACGAGATAAACCAGCGTGTAATGTGGCAATAAAGATTACCAATTTTGACATAAACATGGAGAAATTTTTTAGTTGTATAATTTTCGTTACTAAGTTCGGGCACAAAAGATTAAAGAAACCTCTTAATAAATACAACATAATCAATTAAAGCGCATAACAAAAAAAATGGAGGATTGGGGTTTTTGGCGCCATTTTGTCGGGTGCGGTTTGGTGACTATTTTAATTATTCGCAAATTGATTCATAGTAGATATTGTGTCTTAAAATTGGTGCAGTTTTGTGGTACAAGTGTCTACGCAACCGAACAATATGTGGGATAATTGAAATAGGCGCGATATTGGTTGTGTGAAGCTGAGACTTTTATTGTAGTGGTGGCTACCTCGGCAGAACTTACCGAGTAAACTGTCTTGATATACTTGGTGCCAAATGCTCCAAGCAGCATTGGAATGCGATGCACCCGCATTTTAATGTAAACTGAAACAATCTACCACTGACCTATTCAACACTTAACACTGGCAAAAATTACTCCCTAAAGAGGAGAGTAGATTGCCAAACTAAAATAAGAAGAAGAAGAAATGGAGGATTTGCATCGATTTATTTCTTTTTTCTGTAAATGCAGGCGCACGATAAAAAAACCATTCTTGACTTTAGCTTTTCACAATACAGTTTAATGAATAATTAATGATTAAACGAACTTACCTGTAAGTGAAGTTCTATCATAATTATACGAAGGATTCTTCCGAAGATATTAGTACTATTAACACATGTAGTATCGCTTGCATGTATCACCACTTAGCACGTTATTTTAGAGTAATAACCTAAAAAACCTAAAAAGAGAAGGTATTTGATTTAGAATTGACAGATACTTTGACATTTCCGGCTCGAATTCGCCTCGCCGCCATTCGGCGCCAACCTTTTCATTTAGTTTAAAGTCCAAATCGTATGATATTTCCTCATTTTCTTCAGTGGGTGAACACTTATTGTAATTAACAATAAGCAGTAGGGAGGGTGGGACTCTATACTAATATCTTCGGAAGAATCCTTCGTATAATTATGATAGAACTTCACTTACAGGTAAGTTCGTTTAATCATTAATTATACTTCAGGATTCTTCCTTCGATATTAGTACTATTAACACATGTAGATGTTTAAAGCATTATATAAGAAAATGGAAATATCATCTCTTGTGTAATTAGTCTTTTAAATTTAAAAAAGAAAATCAGTCACATTTAACATAATTCTTAATGTTTTGGTAGCAAATATGGTACATATAGATGGTTGGAACCAAAAAAAATAATAAGCAAGATTCGTTAGGAAAATTCAGTTTAATTATCATTAATCGATGATATCTTGCAAAGATAGTGAAATTATCTACCATTCCACCGTGTTACGTGGAATTTCTATAATAAAAAAATAAATGTTATGGCTACATAGCCATAACATACCTATATAGGTATCGGCGTACGTCGAGTGCTAAAACTGGTTACCATGGATTTGAGTCTACTCCACTATCATTGAATTTTACATTTCAGTAATCCATTATCTATTCTACATATAAGAATTTCATTTCTTTTTTTTTTTTTCTCTTTTAATATGTATTACTATTTTTATTTTATATTTATAAATAAAAAGAAGTGATTATGAAATGTTTATTATAATAATAATATGTAGCATTCTCGAAAAAGAAGGTAATTATAGAATGGTTTATGTCAAACTAAGAAGAATTCATGTTTCATACATGAAGTAAAT
Source organism: Agriphila geniculea (assembly GCA_943789525.1). Classification (NCBI taxonomy): domain Eukaryota; kingdom Metazoa; phylum Arthropoda; class Insecta; order Lepidoptera; family Crambidae; genus Agriphila; species Agriphila geniculea. The sequence continues at coordinate 11,265,218 of OX038895.1, forward strand.
AAATAATTAATTGATTAAATTGTTTTCATTCTATGTGCAATAGGCAAGGTACCTCAATGTGACACTTTTTTTTTTTTTAAGTTAGAAAAGTTAGAAAAAAAAACTAATTGGAAAATATTTAATAAATAGTAATAAGAAATCTAAGATATCCATTGTATTTGAGCAATGTAAGTCTACGCCAAGGCGTAGTTAAATTCGATACTAAACCTTGAGATTAGCTCATATTGTGAAATCAACAATGAATCCAATATTAAATAATACTAATAATTGTCTTACACACTTCTGTGTTTATTATGTCTATATTGTTATTTGGTGAATAATCGAACCATTTTTATAACCAAGCTCTGTACTTTCTGATAGTATCAGCAGACATACAAGCTTAAATAACATAGTAATATACCTGTAAAATAATATCACCTTGATAATGTTGTACAAACCAGTCTATTTGTGCGATGAATTTCCGTCCCTGGAATTGGAAGTTATAGGATGTTAGTACTTCAATAGACACTATATTACATGTAAACAATGGGTATCAAGGCTTAAAATTGTGACGATCATGATGGCAGAATTGTAACACTAAGAAACTGGTACAAAAGAATAAAAATAATAGCTTGTTCGATTGATAGTGACAGAATTGTCTTTGTAAATAAAATAGGCACTAAACAAAAATAGCGTTGTGAATGCTAAAATTAAAAAATAATCGCTTTGGCATCCAAATGCTAGGAATGAAGAAAAATATTTCTATTATATTTTATTTCTACTACCTAATTCGACTTGCATTCGAATTTACTCAATTTCAATCCGAAAATACCAAAACTGGTAATAATTTTTTGAATAAGTGAATTAAATAATAACTACTAGAATACTTTACACCGAATACAATAATAAAAAAAGCAATGAAAATATAATAAGCTACATGTTCTAGCTAGATAATTTATATGCAATTATTTTTCAATGTTTTGATTCCTGGCCACAAGTGTCCCCCAGTCTACCCCGTTGTTGAGAGGTACCAGAGAAAAATATTCCACAACTATGTCTTCTCTAATTCGGTGTAAGTATCGATGACATTCAACTAAATAAAGTAAAATATAATATTATACCGGTATCTACAGGTTTAATACATTCATAAAATAGTCATAATTTATTTTGCAGTTTTGTGAATGTTGTTCTTGTAAAAGACCTTAATGGAAAGTTGTGAAGGTAGTTGTATAAAAAAAATGTGTTTAAATTTATTGTGAATCTCAATTCTTTAAAAAATGTTCTGAGACACATTGTTAGAGTAAATATTATGTCCAATATAACAGGGAGATAATGCTGTCTAAGAAGTCGTAGCTAGCGGCATAAATTTTGTAAAAATATGGGCACTACAATACCCAAAAGTTAAGAATTTAAATTCGTATATTTCTATTACTTTTCCAATATTAAAACCATAGAGTTGATGGGATTTCTAAAATGCAAAGACTTCTGTGTTGTATTCTTGTTTTCTGACAAACAATAACCATTTCTTATTTTCAATATAGGTTAACTTTTATACTGTTTATAATAATGCGACTTCTGGGATTTCTAGAATGTGTTTTGTTATAAACAATAAGCATTTTTTATTCTTATTATAGGATAACGTTTTTACAGTTTATACTAATATGACTTCTGTTAGATTTTAACTAAACCCGATATGACAACCTGATAAAACATTTTTTTTTTCTCGAACAGAGATGTTGAACCTTCAACTTAATGTGTAGTTGACAAATTATTGTCTGTCACTAAAATACATACGTATTATGTGGCTGTTATGTATTTCGCCCGAATTTTAGTCAAATTAATGTTATAATTTAATATATATCTCTGGAGATGACACAAGTGAGTACGAGTGAGTATAAAAGAAAATAATAATAATCTTGGTGCTGTCCTAGCGCAGTGAAAATAGTATTTTCACACATGTCGAATTTAGACCAAACAACTATGTGGACGCCTATGTGCCTATAGTTGGCGACCACTGCCTGCATTCGCTGAATACAGATAAATGCTGCACCACATCCTTACGAGTATCCTTACCCCGCGTACGATGATCGAATGTGAATGTTGACGAATGTATCCTCGATTCCTCGGCAACTGTTTCGATTGACCGTAACGGCCGCCTGCGGGTCTGCTGCTATCGACGAAAGAAAACGTTGATGGGGCTTCGTCGCCGCGTCTGGATATTCGTTTGCCGTCGGAATTAAGCATATGGTATACCTGTCTGCATGTTTCGTTTGTTGTTTTCAAGTTTAAATTGTTTTAAAACAAAATGTACCAGCAAATAAATATGTAAATCAGTTTTAAAATTTCTGTTTTATTTAAGTACTGCGCCCGGTTTACTTACAGTTTTTTCGTTGATCAATATCGTTAACCTCAGGCCTGTGGCTAATGCATCATTTATATTCGACTCAACCTTTGGTGGCCTTTTAAGTGGACAGCATCAATTACACTTGAGTTGACCATATACCTTCTGTTTATAATAAAATGTATGTTGTGCACAACAAATGAATGTTGCAATGCCCCATTGTATAATGTATAAAGTGCAAAACACTGTCTTAAATTACTGTCATAAAAAAGGTGTTCTATATTGGAAAGCTGCTCCTTAAGCTTCATTATCACTATAATATATTCACTTGGCTAATAATTTCTACACATCAGAATCATTATCATTAAGATCAATCAATTTATGTTTTACACACACAAATTCAATTTGAAAATTAATAGACAGGTAATTTTTACCTTTTACAAGGGCATAGCTTTGAAATAAACATACTAATTAGTTAGTGATTAAACATAAATAATAAGCCTGAAACATAGGATCTCCTAGTTAAGGCAAAAGTTTAAAGTTTTTACTTATTAAAACTGTGGTACACAGTAATAAACACTTACTGCATTTATGGATAACAAAATGTATGGATTCTATTATTCAATTTCTTATTGAAATTTCTATCAGCAGGCTCATGTTAGGCGTACCTATATTAATAGAAGCTATTTCACATAAAAATTGTGAAATATCAGGTATCAGCTAGTTGCTGTATAACTTATTATCTGGTTCCATGAAGTTGATAAATTTTAGCATTTATTTATAGCTCTGCTTATGAAAGTTATACTGGCAGTTTTTCGTTACAGTTGTAACAATGTGTATAATAAAATCATACATAATTATGTTATATAAATTTTGCAAGCCAAAAATTTATCTCAGTACCGATGGTACTCTATTATTCCTTCGGGATCAACGCAACACCAAGGATATCTATGATATCAAAATTCATACCTGATGAACTAAGCTGTTGTCAGGGCTGCTGTTGCAGCTCCAGCAGAGCAGCCGCCTGGCTGGGAAGTGGATGGCGGCGAATTCGGCGAACGGCGGAGTCACCCGATTGGTGCTCGGCAACGGTTCCAACATGGTAACCTTTGAGGGCAGCTTGCTTTTTACACTGTTGCGTCATCACGGGCACTTTGAGTTGCTGCACTTGTTGCAGTTGCGTTGTCTGACCTATCTATGCGGTGAAATAGTCCAGTATGACTATTTCGAGTGCAAAAGATAATTGGTTCATGCCTTATTAGACACATGCCTTATGACAGAAAGTACCCAGTATGGTAAGTTCGTGTCAGACAAATTAAATAATTAAATGGTAAAAGCCCAGTGTAGCAGTTACGCATTTTTAAATCTCAGCAAACAATGTTGTCTGGGAGGGAATGCTATTAGCATTAAGTCCGCTCTTTTTGTACTCATGTACATTAAAGTAAAATAAATATATATGGTAAAAGCCCAGTATGGCAGTTACGCATTCATAAAGGTAAGCAAACAATTATGCAGTTAAGGCAAGTAAACGGTAAAAGCCCAGTCTGGCAGTTACGCATTCAAGCCAAGTAAACGGTAAAAGCCCAAAATGGCAGTTACGCATTTAATAGTGTTTCTCCATCTTGTATTCTTCTTCTTGTCCTCTTCCGTCTTGAAATCTTTTTTTTCCTTTCTGCACGAAGCATTTTAACTAAGTATAATTAAATTTTCACTGTATAAAATAGAATTTTGAAGAATTCTCACTTTGAGATTGTATGCGTGCGTCCGTGGCGAAGCACGAAAAGCGAATGAAAAGGTTGGCGCCGAATGGCGGCGAGGAGAATTCGAGCCGGAAATGTCAAAGTATCTGTCAATTCTAAATCAAATACCTTCTCTTTTTAGGTTTTTTAGGTTATTACTCTAAAATAACGTGCTAAGTGGTGATACATGCAAGCGATACTACATGTGTTAATAGTACTAATATCGAAGGAAGAATCCTGAAGTATAATGGTGTTTATTGCCATTAGTTTCATTTGTCATTGATTCTGTGATTGCTATCCTTACTAATATTATAAATGCGAAAGTCCGTTTGTTTGTTTGTTTATTTGTTTGTTACGCCTTCACGTCTTAACTACTGAACCGATCATCATGAAATTTTGCATACACGTTTTCAGGGATACAGAAAAGGACATAGGGTACCTTTCATCCAGAAAAAACATATAGTTCCTGAGGGATGGCAAAAAAAAAACATTTCACGCAGACGAAGTCGCGGGCGGCCGCTAGTAATAAATAATAATTTAAAAAATGTCTATAATTTATACAACGTGTAAATGAATTAACGCAAAATGAGAAAACCGTTTCTTCGGACCATCAAACTGACCAACTTTTACTATGGGACCAACTCTGAAATCGCGAAAAATAAATCAGCTGCTTTATATATTTTTATATTTTCGTTATTAATTTTTGTATGAAACAGCTGATTTTTTTTCCCGATTTCAGAGTTGGGCCCTTAGTAAAAGTTGTTCAGTTTGATGCTCCGAAGAAACGGTTTTCTCATTTTGCGTTAATTCATTAAAACGTTGTATAAAGCTGTCCGCTCTATAAAGGCTTGTTTATTCCTGCTTGTCCGTCAAGGGCTGCAATGCTGACCGCGCTGTGATGGCCGGGACCTGCACTAAGCTCCGCTCTCGGCCATCATCGCTGCTAACAACGCAGTCATTATAGACCGCAGCAGTAATGTACTATAATTAAATTAATTTGCATGAAACAACCAAAGAGCTAAATACTATTTACGGGAGAAGTTAAGATTATATTCAATTTTGCAGGGTGAAATAGCACCGTCCGTGTTTTGTTGAGTATATTTGAATACCATTTTATATCTTGGCTGCGTAAATACAAAGGCGGATGTAATACAGACGTTAGTTGCTCTGGCCATGTAGACCCATATTGAAGAACAATACTCAAACGACTGTCTATGCGAACGCACTGCGTTAAAATAGAGGTATGAAATTGGTTTGGTTGTCCAATCCATACTTACACTTTTACTTTATAAAGTTCGTAAGTTATTACGAACACACACACACAAAAAAGTTTTGACATTTTTGTATTAAAACTTTTTTTTAATAGTTGTGATTAGTACCTAGGTGTGGTTGTGATTGTGACAGGTGGTGGCAAAGGTATAATCTCCATTCTGCTGTTACTTTCGTTCATTTGTGAAGTCGAAATGACCTGAATATTTTTTAATTTTTCACGCAACTGAAAATTCAGAAACTTTTTTCTATTACTAAGGGAGCTTAATCCTACCTATAAAAAATATTCAGCCAATTTGATTTTTTTCGGACATTCCCCATTTAAGCGGGTTGGCATTGATACAGACGTTACCTATGGAAACCCTTCCAGTATTCAGAACTTCCAGGCTGCGGGAGCCTTAGCGATTGAATGTGACACAGACACAAACGCACTTTTATTGATTGTCTGTGCCTAACGTGATCAGCTCCGAATAACAGCAGGGGTTACTCGAATGCGGCCCCGTAAATAATCGTAAGTATAATAACAACCGAATGCACAGTGCACCCGGTCAGAATCAGAATACGAAGTAACTTCAGAATTGATAACATTTACGGTGTTTTTATATGTTACTAGCTTTTGCCCGCAACTTCGTTCGCGTGATTAAGGTAGATGTGCATTTATTTTTAAAGTCACGGATTACCAATAGACCTAGGTATTTATCAGTAGACCTAATTTCACACATTTAAATTTTCCCATAAAAATATGCACAAACTGGAACACTCTGTAGCACTCTGTACATAGGGATTTTCCAAGACCCTTTCTTAGTACTCACCTACACCATGAAATGTATCTACCCTCCAAAAATGGTGTCTCTACCTTCAACCCTATACAAATTCTAATACAAACTTGAACAACCTGTTAGCACCCTGTATAACGGGAATTTTCTAAAATCCTTTCTTAGTGCTCATCTACATCATAAAAGGTATCTAACCTCCAAAAATGGTGTCTTTACCTTCAGCCGTTAGGGCTCTACACCTAACCCAACAATCAATCAATCAATTTAGAGTTTTATATAAATAGATTTAGAAATTACTAATGAAAACAAGAGACACGGTATTTTTCTTTTCCAAAATTTTTATTTCAATTCATCATAATAAATATTAATTTCGATTTAAGGTACCTTGTACAAAATGAAAACATGTCAATTACGTTACTTCGTCTTTATACAGGGTGCATTTGTAATCACTCTCCAAATTTTAAGGACGTGTTCAGTCCATGAAACTGAACAACTCTCTCCATTAAACATGTGTCGAAATACGCCAAAAATTTTTGGTCATCCCATACTAAACTGATCACGTGATCTCTTTGTTTTGTATGAAAAGTCATTTTTTTTACATATGTTTCTTAGAGAGAGTTGTTCAGTTTCATGGACTGAACATATCCTTAAAATTTGGAGAGTGATTTCAAATGCACCCTGTATAGTGACGGTTCCAAATCTGTAAATGTAAGAACTTACTTAATTAATTTCCTATCAATCACAAATCCCATTCTCAACATTATAATTAAATACAGGCTGCGTTGTATGTTTTACACACGCTTTTGTATTTACGCATCCCTGCTAGGAACTAGGTAGTTTATATTCTAAAAGTTGGCGTGTCTGACAAACGGTGAAAATTAAATTGTGTGCAGCAGGAGTAGGGTTAAGGTGAGATTTAACGTGGAATCGATATTCGGAAAACTGAACTAACCCTTTGTAACCCATGAATGAATTTCGTTACATCATGGACCTTTATAGCCCGGAAATTTATATGAGGTTGTGTCCAAAGTGGAAATAGATATAAAAGTGGAAATAGTGTATAAATAGAGAGGTGTTTCACATCAGTTTATTACTTAAGGCACAGAATACATAATAGTACAAGTCTAAAGGGAGCGTAAAACTTTGGGACAAATTTTCATAGTCGAAATTATTGATACACTAGCTTCTGCCCGCGACTTCGTCCGCGTGGATGTTAGAGAAAATCCTTAGAGAACCATCAACCAGGATCTGACCACTCATTTTTACGTTTCCGGTTTCGGTTCCGTTCCCGTTCTGTTCCCATCCGTTCCCGTCCCTTTTCTGTCCCGTTCTCGTACCCCTTCCGTTGCCATTCCCGTTCCCGTCCCGTTACCGTCCCGTTCTCGTTCCCGTTCCCGTACCGTTCTCGTCCCGTTCCGTTTCCGTTTCATTCCCGTTTCATTCCCGTTTCATCCCCGTTCCGTTACCGTTCCCGTTCCCATCCCGTTCCCGTTCCGTGCCCATTCCGTCCCGTTCCGTTCTTGTTCCCGTTCCGTACCCGTTCCGTACCCCTTCCGGTTCCCGTTCCCGTTCCCGTTCCCGGTACCGTTCCCGTCCCGTTCCTGTCCCTTTCTCTTTCCCGTTCCATTCCTGATCCGTTCCCGTTTCGTTCCCGTTCCGTCCCCGTTCCGTTTCCTTTCCGTTCCCGTTTCATTCCCGTTCCCTTCCCGTTCCGTTTCCGTTCCGGCCCGTTCCGTTCCCGTCCCGTTCTCGTCCTGTTCCCGTTCCTGTTCCTGTGCCCGTGCCCGTGCCCGTACCCGTGCCCGTTCTCGTTCCCGTTACCTGGATGTTCAGGTACAGGTCCATGATGTGTCATGTCCACCGTGTTGGACTTCAAAATAAATGTCATTTTCGCAATTGCCATCCCATATGAAACCTCAAGAACGACATCCACATCGATTTTCATGTTTACTTACCCCATTTACACCCTAAGGGATGATTTTCAAAATAACAAAATATGTGTTTGCCTATTTATTTTTAGAGATGCTCCTACGAATTTTAAAGTTGTAATGTCTATTTTATATTCTTTTTCCATACATTTGAACCTCATTTTCACCCCTTTAGGGGTTAAATCATGTCCACCGTGTTGGACTTTAAAATAAATCTCATTTTCGTAATCACCATCCCATAAAACCTCAAGAACGACCTCCACATCGATTTTTATGTTTACTCACCCCATTTACCCCCTAAGGGGTTGATTTTCAAAATCACAAAATATATGTTTGCTTATTTATTTTTAGACATGCTCCTACGAAGTTTAAAGTTGTAATGGCCATTTAATATTTTTTTCCATACAAAAATTTGAACCCCATTTTCACCCCTTGAGGATTAAATCATGTCCACCGTGTTGGACTTCAAAATAAATGTCATTTTTGCAATCGTCATCCCAGAAAACCCCAATAACGACATCCGTATCTATTTTTAGGTTAACTCACCCCATTTACCCCCTAAGGGGTTTATTTTCAAAATCTCAAAATATATGTTTGCTTATTTATTTTTAGACGTGCTCTTCGAAGTTTAAAGTTGACATTTCCATTTAATATTACTTTTCCATACAAAATTCGAACCCCATTTTCACCCCTTGAGGGGTCAAATCATGTCCACCGTGTTGGACTTCAAAATAAATGTCATTTTTGCAATCGTCATCCCAGAAAACCCCAATAACGACATCCATATCTATTTTTAGGTTTATTTACCCCTTTTCACCCCCATTTCATCCCCGTAGGGATTGAAATACTAACAATAACAATATACGTTGCGTTAGATTTCCATCCATAAGCCTAAATTATATATTTAGCAATTTTGACTTCGAAAATAAAGGATTTTATTCATTACACAACTTCATCCCCCTTTTGACACCTTCGGGGGTAGAATTTTGAAAAACGCTGAGACCCGTATTTATTAATTTTCAATTGTCAGCCTAAACACAAAATTTGACGATCCTAGCTTCAAAACTGAGTGATTTTCATACAAACTTTCATCCCTTATTTCATCCCCTTAGGGATAGAATTTTCAAAAATCCTTCCTTAGTGGATGCCTACACTGTATAAGTTATCTGTGTGCAAAATTTCAAGTCTCTAGGTCCAGCGGTTTGGGCTGTGCGTTGATAGATCAGTCAGTCAGTCAGTCAGTCAGTCAGTCAGTCATTCAGTCATTCAGTTTACGATTTTATATATTAAGATTAATTTATTACTAATAAACTATTTCATATTTTGAAAAACTATCGAACACTAAACTAAAGGTATAGCTAAGGTTTTTTTACTATAGGCAAAGAATAGATATAAGTACTACCGTACAGAAAGGACACTCTCCGCCCCGCCCCAGAATCAATTACCTCACCCCGCCCCGCGAGTTCGTGTGCCGAATCGTGTGCTCATTTAATCGTGTTTGTCAACGTCAACTTATTTTGATATTCAAGGAATGCGCCGTAACTTTTTAGTCGTGTTTATCAACTGTCTAGGTATTTTGATATTCAAAGCAATGTGTTGTAACTATATTTACCAAAAAGCGCCGCTCATACAGTACAAACCATAGAAATAGAATGTCAAAGAACAACAATGTCAATAAACAGGTGATCCGAAAACGAATGCATACATTTTATATGAGATACTTAAAATATGACTTAGATTCATAAAATATGACTACATACGGCAAAGGAAATTAATAAACTATGTTCCATACTGTTTTCTTCGTCGATAAACGAATAAATGTACAGAAATTTGGTTTTAGAGAAATGTGTGGCAGTATCTTATTTACCTGTGAAAAGTGTGACTTGGATTATTTCTTTTTGTCACATCACAATTACTTAGAGCACAAGACACCATGGCTCCACGATACCTTTATTTTAAATTATAATTAAGATTAACAAATATTTTAAACAAACTGTGATTGCTCATTTGCTAGGCGGGACGCTAGGGGCTCTTACTGTAAAAAATGTTGGCACATGTCACTTGATCCTTTGTCTCTTTTTTACATAGACCGTGTCCGTATGATGTTAACTTCTCTTTTCCACGCTTTGTTGGTCTTCTTGAGCGCAGCAAAAATTTTTCTATGTCTATGGTACAAACTGTACGGTAGCCCTAGACTTCCACACACAGTTGCGCGTGTACAAAAACGTCATCTGACGTCATCTGTTTATAATGGCGCGGATGTATGGAGTATCCAGGGTGTGCTATAGGTTTAATAATAGTTGGCACAGCATTGAAAATCTACAAAATTTAAGGTCACTTTATACTTTTTAGGGTTCCATGGTAAAGCGGAACCTATTTAAAATCGCTAAGTCCGTCCGTCCGACCCGGTCTGTCACAGCATCGTAGCGTCTGCAGTTTTGAACCGAATGGGATGATACTTTTGTTAGAGATATCAATTTTAACGTAACAAAATATTATTATTTTTTTACCAAAGGATTAGTTGAGATTAAAATATTTTTTTAGTTCCACATCATTGTCATTCAAAAGGTCTTTTGAAGTAATAAAATACTTTAGCAAAGAAACTCCATTAAACTAAACGACAGGCTAGAAAATATTATTTAAGGCTCCGTTATGCGAAATCATTTGTCTCTGTCTTTTACTTTACGTATAAAGAGTATGGAAAATAACATCACTTCTGCACTTTTTCGACGTTTTTAAATTTATACTTATAGTAAAAATTATAAGAGACATTGAGACAAATGAAGTTTCCAAATTAAAAAAATAAAATAATATTACCGAAGTTACAAACTTGTAAGTATTTGTAGTTTATTTCATTCAAAATGAGTGCATACGACCGCAAATGTAAGTTTTGTCTACTCTTTTTTACACGACTGCCCAAAGCAAAAAGAATGTATACCTATATATTGTGTTCAGGGTTCATGTATGTGGGTATGTGAGTTTCTTTATTCCACCATAACTTCTAAATGCCTGAACTGATTTGGATAAATGGGGTATAGTTGGAATACTTACAGCATCCCGAGTGACACTGGCTATATTTTTTTTTAGAAAAAATCAATATGGCGACTGTACGACGCCATTTTCAAATGTGAAAAACAATTTTTTTCTTTTATTATTACAATATGGGCATTAAATGAAAGGCCTTGATGAGCACATTCCAAAACTATATAATGTCACTAAAATGTGTGAAATAAAAATAAATAAATTAAAAAAATATGAAACGACTGCCCTGCCAAAAACGAACTAAAAAGTTAAATAACAAGTGTCATTGCAGTCGGGGGACCTCTTTCATCAAAAATTGTTCCATAATAAGGTCGACTGCAATGACACTTGTTGTTTAACTTTTTAGTTCGTTTTTGGCAGTGCAGTCATGTTTTTAATATTTTTTAAATTTATTTATTTATTTATAAGTTGCCATGGAATACTGCGCGAGGCCCGACACTCACTTGGCCTGGTTTTTTTCGGTGGAGAAAAGTTTAAGCTATCATGTTTCTGTCAATCACATAACTGGGTACCTACTTTTTCCTATCTTCATTATTTTTGGGACTGATAAAACATAGTCAAATAGCTGACGTAATCAATAAGATGATCGATTTCAAAACGAGCTAAATGTACTTATATCAAAACTATCGAAATGCAACATATTTTATGGTATCATTGTCTCGAGATTGAATCGATTTTACAGAAAAAAACTTGATAATTAGAAACTCTGTAACGTAGTTTGTGCCAGTGTTCAATAAAGTGTCATTCTTTACAATTTAATTTTACTTAAAGTTTACAAACTCCAAACTAAGTTTCTAAAAGCAACCAAAGTTGTCTTTATTAAAACAATTTTGTGTTTTTGCGAGGACTCAAAATAATAGTGAAGAAAACTGAATTCTATCACCAACACGAAGAGTTGATTTTACTTTAAACTTTTTACTGTAAAACTAAGTTTGTTGATTTTAAAGTTGCTTTCTCTAAGAGCATTCATGTAGTTATCGTAGTTAAACTGGGATTTTAAGCGATATGCGGTAAACTTTATAGCCTTAACTTTCTTAATTAAGAAACTATTAAAAAAGCGATTGATATAATGTTACTGAAATACTGCTTCTTTTTTAGGATTCCGTACCCAAAGGGTAAAAACGGAACCCTATTACTAAGACTCCGCTGTCTGTCTGCCTGTCTGTCTGTCTGTCTGTCTGTCTGTCTGTCTGTCACCAGGCTGTATCTCATGAACCGTGATAGCTAGACAGTTGAAATTTTCACAGGTGATGTATTTCTGTTGCCGCTGTAACAACAAATACTAAAAACAGAAAAAAAATAAGGGGGGCTCCCATACGACAACCGTGACTTTTTACACGACTACCCAAAGCAAAAAGAGTGTTTTACACGACTGCCCAAAGCAAAAAGAGTGTATATGTGTTCAGGGTTCATGTATGTGGGTATGTGAGTTTCTTTATTCCACCATAACTTCTAAATGCCTGAACTGATTTGGATAAATTCAATAGAATCATTACAGCATTCCGAGTGACACTGGCTATTTTTTTAGAACAAATCAATATGGCGGCTGTACGACGCCTTTTTCATATATCAATGGGAAACAATTTTTTTGTTCTATTATTACAATATGGGCATCAAATGAAACATTCCACAACTATATAATATGTCACTAAAATGTGTGAAATAAAAATAAATAAATTTAAAAAAATATTAAAAACACGACTGCTTTTTTGGCAGGGCAGTCGTGTTTTCAATATTTTTTAAATTTATTTTTGCCGTTTTTGGTACGGAACTCTTCGTGCGAGAGTCCGACTCGCATTTGGGCGGTTTTTTTCTACATTACGACCTCCGTGGTCGAGTGACATGCATAACAGTTTTCATGCTGTCGTCATCACTGAGGTTCCTTATTCGATCCCCGGCTGGGTTAAATTTAGAAAACTACTACTCTGTGGTCTAGTGGTTTGCCCACCCGTGTAAGACGATGCAGGGTCTCGTGTTCGATTCCCAGGGAGATGTGGTACAGTAACAATTTAAAAAATGGTTGTGTTCCGGCAGTTAGAGAGATAGCCAGTTCCTCAGTGATGAAGATTTCAGGTGTAGTGCGCTTCCACCTTCAGCATCATCATCACTTAACATCAGGTGAGGTGAGGTCAGGGAAATCCCTTATCCCTTTGTGCATAAAAAAATACTTTTTATTTCCGTAGAATCAAAACACGAAATTCGATTTCACAAATTGTACAAAGGACATCATCCATGTTGCATACATTTTTGGTCCAAATATGAAAGTGCCGGCCAAAAGACAAAAGTGCTTTATTCTGATAGATTTTGTCCACCTAAGCATATTTTATTATGGCACCGAAGCTGTAGCACCACTTCACATTTGTGTCAAAATGTATGAAAAGACAGATTTTTTGAACTCAATTAAAATTAAGTACAGCGGTGCTACAGCTTCGGTGCCATAATAAGAAATGCTTCGGTGGACAAAATCTATCAGAATTTGCTTTTTGGCCGACTTTTTTACATTTGTGCCAAAATGTATGAAAAGTCAGAATTTTTGAACTTATTTAAAATCAAGTATAGCGGTGCTACAGCTTCAGTGTCCTAATAAGAAATGCTAAGGTGGACAAAATCTATCAGAATAAAGCACTTTTGCTTTTTTGCCGGCTATTTCACATTTGGACCAAAATAGATGATGTCCTTTTTGGTACTAAAATGATTGAAAGATATGATTTATCCAGAATATTTTTTAAATGTCAGGAGTTCACAAAAGTTTTATAAAATCTCTTTTCCCAGATTTAATTACTATAACGATTAAAATGCAAATTGTGAACAAGGTGGGCGGGATGAGCGATGGACGATTTCATTCAAGCTTCGTAATTTGTAGGGACAGTGAAAAAGTAAAAAAGTGGTATGTAATCTTCATTTTATTGCTTAGATTGGAGCTATTAATAGATAGCTAGAAATCTTATATTCCTTCAGTTGAAAAGAAAAAAAAATGCTTGGACAATTTCACACAGCGCCATCTAGCCCCAAACTAAGCAAAGCTTGTAATATGGGTGCTAGACCACTGATATACTTTTTAAATATATATACTTATTATACATAGTAACACCCAGACCCGTCACAGAAATTAAAATTCATCATTTCAATTTCTGCCCGGCCGGGAATCGAACTCGGGACCTCTTGCGTGGTAGGCGGCATGTTGACCACTGCATCACTCAGGTCGTCTTTATTTATTAAGTTTATAAGTAAGTTTTTATTATGATTATGATATTGTGATAATATTTATGAGATATGATCACAATGTTATTTTTAAATTAAGATCAAGCTAAATGATGTAGGTACTAGAAAAGATATTAAATTGATTTGCATATTAATTAAGGTGTCCTTAATTAAGAAGTTTATATTGTAAACAGTAACATTTTTGCTATTCTCAACGAGAAGCCTGACTCTTATTACACAGGAAAACTTTAAATGTCTGCAGACTAACATTTAATACTGTATGGCTGTTCAAATTAAGAAATTTTTATTTTCTTTTATATTTTATTTTATTATACAGGGCAATAGGAGCACCCTAGCGAAAAATTTAAGGTATGATTCTACCCTTAGAAATAAACAACTTTTTATACGGAACCACTTGTCGCAAATGCATAGTTGTTGACATTTTGATTTTTCGTTGAGAAGCAATGTACGCGTAACAACTCGATAATATCGCGGGAAACAGTTGCACATTGCGGGTTTATAAAATTTTGATATTTTAATTATTTTTCTGTAAATTCAGGTTCTATGCAACTAAGTCTCTGTGTGGTAGTAAAATAAAAAAAAAACTAATATTTTCATGAATTTTTCATGAATCTTAGCGAAAATAAACATTGTTACAATGCAAACATTATTTTCGTTATACATAAACGTCAATTCTTTTTCTTTTTTAGGTCATCTCTTAAAAAAACTGTTATTTATACAACGTGTAACAGAATTAATGGCTTAATCAGAATATAATAGATAGGGACCATCAAACTGAACAACTCCACTTAATTTCAGCAAACAGTCATGTATAATGTTATTAACAATAGTACATTATGAGACAAGTTAGCTTAACTTGCTCATTGCACACAAGGCTGTGGGTTGCAACCCGAGCCGAAGGCGTGGGCGTAACTCAGACGAGTGTGCAATAAGCAAAAGCTCACGAGTTTCATACGACGTTTTTCAATACATTTGCAAGGAAAATACAAAGTAATTTACCACACCGCAACAAATTCGACAAAAATAAAATATGTCAATTATGGGAAAAGGCACGTAGGTTTTCTTTTTGTTTTTTTTTTCACACGTCCAATGCAAGAATATTTTGCGAACAAAGGAGTGAGTGAGCATACATCCTACTTCAAAATTATAATTTTAAGTGATAAAATGCAAATATTTTAATATTTTCTTACAAAAAATTGTGAAATGAACAATTTGATATTAATAAATATTTGTTTGACTTACACATTTATTTATTTCATAAATAAATGAATATGAATTTTCAGCGGCATATAACCTCTTTGTTGTTACTAAAAAAAATACCTGGTTAAATTGGGAATGCTCTGTTTACTCGCATACAACTTGCAGTAAGGCACTAATTTAACTTTGTAGGGATAATTCTATAACAACCTAGTGTTTTATATATTATTGCACGCATTTGTTATAGCTCGGTTTATAGCCCTAAAAGCGATGTATTAGGGCTCACTTTACGAGCAAGTGTGTTGAAAACAATCATATAGAACACACCTAGAGTGACCAAAAGCTAATTTTTTTCGCGATTTCAGAGTTGGTTCCGACGTAAAGGTTACCTATTAAATTTCATGGTCCCTAACTACCATATTCTGGTTTAGCCAACACGTTGTATATCGAGTTTAAATTGTCACTAAACAATTGTTAATGGAAATTCATACTTAGTTCTACAATTCCCGTGCTCTATTCCATCCCTGGCCGCAATGGCGCCAGAATTATGCATACTACATGCAATTTATACGACACATGTGAACGCAAACGGTATATACGCCGTCAGAGCGGTTGAATAAAGTGCATTTGTGTAAATGGTGCCTTATTTATTATGCACTGTTATTGCGTTTGCACTGAGAGTTTATTGGTGACGTATCTTGTTTAGTTATTTCGAAATTTTATAACGAACTTCTTTTGTATTTTAAAATAACATTTGTCTTCTTTTGCACGTCATCATTATTCAGTCTGTTCATAATAATGGTACTATCATTCAATTATTTCATAAAGTGCTGAATACAATTGCAATATTTTTTCTCTATTTTATTTCAGTTCACGGAATCCCACTTTTAAGAAGTATTTTTAGAAAACAATAGTTTGTTAACGTAAATGTGAAGGTAAAACTGTTATAACTGAAGTAATTAGTTCTAGTATTCTTTTTCTATTTTGTATGCAATGTATAAATAAACATTCCATACAAAATAGAAAAAAAACATTACATTAGAATGCTCCCGGCCAGGAAGCACCTTTAGTATAAAATTAAACCTCATTACAAAATTATTTTCAATTTGTCGCCTGCAAAATTTAATTACAGACCAGCTGCGTAATGACAAAATGCTCATTTATACAAGCCATCGTGTTAAGTACATGCCGTAATTGACACAGTAAAGTGGGTCAGGCAAAGCTATGGTGCATAGACGTAAAGAGAGCTATAAATGCACTTTATGAGGTCACAAGATGTATGGTACGACTGTTAAATAATGGATCTGGTACAATTGGCTTCGGAATTGGCTGAACACTTAATTACCATGTCACAGTTATTGTCGCGCTTCTAAAGTGAAGTTATTGCACTGCACACTGAAAGCGCAGAGGTAAGTTTGACATGGTACTTAAGGGTTATTATCTACAACGGGTTATACTTGGCCTCCATCTCAACTCAACTGATGTTACTGCCGCACGACACCCACTGCTGGGTATAGGCCTCCCCTAAGGATCTCCACGACGATCGGTCCTGCGCTGCCCGCATCCAGTGGCTTCCCGCGACCTTCACCAGATCGTCGGTCCACCTTGTCGGGGGCCTACCCACGGAGCGTCGTCCGGTGCGCGGTCGCTATTCCAGAACCTTTCCGCCCCAACGGCCATCAGTTCTTCTCGCTATGTGTCCTGCCCATTGCCACTTCAGCTGAGCAAACCTTCGAGCGATGTCGGTTACTTTAGTTCTACTGCGGTTCTCCTCGTTTCTGATTCGATCACGCAGGGAAACGCCGAGCATGGCTCTCTCCATTGCACGCTGCCTGACTTTGAGCCTCCTTATGAGACCTATAGTTAGCGACCACGTTTCACTGCCGTAAGTCATCACTGGCAACACACACTGTTCATTGCCAGGTGCAGTTGTCGCAACAGCATCTCAAATATGATCTAAAGATAGCTCTCAACGTTGAGAGTGGTTTATAAATAAATACGGGCCTAATAGTTACAGAGCTGTGACAAAATACTGCAAGTGGTATCTCAAGGCCCATCATTCAATATGATAATAGTGTCTAGGGCAGAGGTGCACGTTGATCGAACGGTCAATCCCGATCGACAAGGATAGCTAAAATTATTAAATATAAATATTTTATGGGTTAAACGGTCAAAATGTCGATATCTTAGTCATACACTTTTGCTAGGTCGATCTCCTTAAGAAAAAGTATGGGCACCACCGGTCTAGGGGTACATGAGTCAGCACAGACTCGCAAGGCCAGGAAGTGGAACACCTGGAGTCAGAAAGCTTTCAAGTCCCTATGTAAAATTTCGACATGCTCAAGACAAGAGTTATACAAGGTTCAAATTAGGCAGTATACAAGAGAATAGTACAAAAAAAATTTGAAGGTAGTCAGACCGCATTATCATGGAAAATACAGAGTCAGCACGCCATGTAAATTGTCACAATTTCAATATCGATACAAGAGCTTTCTCAATGCTGAAAATAATTTGTATACTACTTAATATTATTCATTATTTATGAAAAAAATAGTCAGACCACAGATTCATGGAACATAGGCAGTCGGCAGTCGCTCAAAACGCTTGAAAGCGTGCTGACGCCAGGTGTTCCACTTCCTAGCCTTGCGAGTAGATGCTGACTCATGTACACCCTAATATACAGTGTGTCCCTGGATAAAGTGCAATCCCCAAAGGCGGCAAAACTATACTATAAATGAGTAATAAAAAAAATATTTAATCTAATTTCTCATTTTTTTGCAGAATTAAGATTTGTAATTTTTACAATGAACTCATGTCCAAAAAATAATATTCCTTCAAGAGTAGTGAATTGATTTTGTTCAAATAATAAATAACGTGATGCCTAGATACTTGTTAGTTCAGATAGATCGCAAATAACTCACAAAAATTACATTCTCCTTATTCTGCTAAAAAAAAAATTTTTATTTTTTTATTTTTTGTACTCATTTATAGTCTAGTTTTGCCCCCTTTCGGGATTGCACTTTATCCTGGGACACACTGTATATTATATTGAATGATGGGCCTCTTGAGATAGCTCTCGCAATATTTTGTCACTAGCTCTGTAACTATAAAACTTGGTTACTCAAGATAAATAAATTTTTTTCGAATCAATAATATCGTGTAAGGCCTTAGCTTAGATTTATAAATGAAAAATAGAAATTATCTCAAATATAACATTATTTTGAAAATGAGTACCTGCAATAAAACTGAATTCATTATGTTAAAACAAAGCCTTAACAGATTCATGGGAAACAGAAATGAAAAGGGAAATTTATTTGTACTTCTTTGGTTAAGTCTAAAGGGACTATTTAGGAACTGGTAGAAAATTGAATTCATTATAACATTAAGAATAACAAGCGGTTGTTTGTAGTTACATTGTACAAATCTACCCCTAGCACGCGTTAAAAAAATCGATTATGGAATTTTGTATGGGAAAGTACAGCGGCATCTACCGTCGAAAATATTAAAATGAGATGTTCCAACAAATCCTCTATATCGAGTACTTTTACGCGTGTTTTTTTCTGATTGATGTTCGTGCTACGTCTGGTGTGGTGTATCAAAATTTTTTAGATCTTTTCGTATGAAACAAACTTCGAACTCCATAGGTACTTCTTCTCATTACCCTTAATATTAAAATGTGTTTGTTTGTTTGCTTGGACGAATCGTCCAAGTTTGTTTGTTACGCTACGTTTGTTACCTTTTACTACTCAACCGATAATCGAAACACCCTAGTGTTTCGATCCAGAAAAAACGTACTATTCTGGAGGAATAAAAAAAAAACGTTATTTCTAAGGACTTTATGTTTAATTCTAACTTTAGTACCTATTTAACAAATGCGAACTTTATTAACGAAGTCACAACGAAAAGTTTTCAATTTTGTGCCAACAATAAAAGGAAAACTTTGTAAGATTTTTAAACATTTTCATCAATGCCGGTGTTATAAAAAATCTACAGTCTGACACTACGCGCAACTATCAAAGGCATTGAAAATGTAATTTAGAAATAAAGCAGTACGGTATACTGTTATCAATGCCGCATAGGCTCGATACCACGCTAAAGATTTCTTTACCGTGTCCATACATTTAATAGGAATCCATTTTTAGGGTTCCGTACCCAAAGAGTAAAAACGGGACCCTATTCCTAAGACTCCGCTGTACGTCTGTCTATCTGTCTGTCTGTCACCAGGCTGTATCTCATGAACCATGGTAGCTAGAAAGTTGAAATTTTCACATATGATGTATTTCTGTTGCTTCTATAACAACAAATACTAAAAACAGAATAAAATTAAAATTTAAGGGGGGCTCCCATACAATAAACGTGATTTTTTTGCCGTTTTTTGCTCGATATTAACAACGACAACAGGTAGACAGTTGAAATTTTCACAGATGATGTATTTTTGTTGCCACCTTAATAACAACAATAATAACAACAAAAACAGAATAAAATTAATATTTAAGGGGGGCTCCCAAACAACATACGTAATTTTTTTGACGTTTTTTGGTACGGAACTCTTCGTGCGCGAGTCCGACTCGCACTTGGCCGGTTTTTAGGGTTCCGTACCCAAAGGGTAAAAACGGGACCCTATTACTAAGCCTCCGCTGTCTGTCTGTCTGTCTGTCTGTCTGTCTGTCTGTCACCAGGCTGTATCTCATGAACCGTGATAGCTAGACAGCTAAAATTTTCACAGATGATGTATTTCTGTTGCCGCTACAACAACAAATAATGAAAACAGAATCAAATAAATATTTAAGGAGGGCTCCCATACAACAAACGTGTTTTTTTTGCCGTTTTTTGCTCGATATTAATAACGACAACAGGTAGGCAGTTGAAATTTTCACAAATGATGTATTTTTAATGCCGCTATAACAATAAATACTAAAAACAGAATAAAATAAATATTTAAGGGGGCTCCCATACAACAACGTCATTTTTTTGACGTTTTTTGGTACGGAACCCTTCGTGCGCGAGTCCGACTCGCACTTGGCCGGTTTTTTTTTATCAAACTGACGATAAAGTGAACGGAGCAAAGACAGACCTCGCGCGAAAGGGACACTACAGCCTACACTATTTTTTGTCCGCCCACCTCACTAAGCCAGCTTAATCTGTAGCTTAATTCCATCCCGAGATCCTTTTTTTCAGTTCCTTGAATAAAGCACTAAAAAAAAATTGGAAATTCTCGATCCAAGTCGGCGAAATTTTTTTGTAATTTTGACAAATTTTGGAAAATCTCTATAAGTTACCGATAGATTTTAGGAATTCAAATTGCACTTTGAAGACATCCGGCAGGCGCATGTTTTGACATATGGTACATCCGCGTACTTTTCATATCTGCAAAACTACAGGCAAACACAATTTCATAAATCGGGCCACTATACTCGATCACGAAAACATAAACATTTATAATGTTAAATGAATTAACTTTGCATTCATTTTTATCCCCAACTTCGCAAAAAACAACCCCCAGTATCAGTATGAGTAATCACATTTTCGATTGAAAAAAAAATCGTGCGGTTCCAGCATATTTCAACGTACTTCTTAACTTTTTAATCATACTCATTGTCTTCCCCCAAGTTAGGCGGAGGAATCCTTGTTATCTTTTCTTTCAAAGAATATTTTTTTATCATCTGAAACGAAAAACGTGTTTCCAAGATTTTGCCATTCATCTTTTTGGTATTCAATTAAAAAGTCATGAAGATACCTCGTGTCAGATTTATTGTTAGGGATATTTTTAGGGATGGCTGATTTAATTTTGGGGTTCCGTACCTCGAAAGGAATAAACGGAACCCTTATAGGATTACTTTGTTGTCCGTCTGTCTATCTGTCTGACAAGAACCTTTATCTCGGGAATGCGTGGAGTATGTCTGGTTTTACTGTGTCAATAGTATCTCAATAGGTCGTCTGAGTAAAACAAATAAAAAATTGGAAAAGTTATTTTCTTGTGAACATCCAACTTTATATGCTAGAATCACTACATCACTATCACTAAATATTATAAAACAAAGTCTCTCACCGCGTCTGTCTGTCTGTCTGTGAGTGATAAACTCAAAAACTGCTGAACGGATTTTCATGCAGTTTTTACCAATAGATAGAGTGATTTTTGAGGAAGGTTTAAGTGTATAATAAGTTGAGGTTTTACGTATATTGGTAGAAATATGTCAATAATTGTTGAAGAAGTCGGCAAAATCTAAGCCGTCTGGGAGCTTGCATCGAAAACACTGCATAAACCCTTTTGAGCTAAATAATATATGATGGAACTGTTTCTTTTTTATAGATCTACAAGTAAGTCCGCGATGGCATTATATATTTTAAGAATAACTTACTTAAATACGTTAGTGACAAGCATTTTATGCATATTATTTTAACATTTTACACTTTTCCAGTTAAATTAATATTCTTAGGACTTGTCGCAAAAAATTACGCGTGCTAAAATAAATTCAAACGCAATTTACTATTACACTGATGACGGAACGAGACTCGAACGGGATGGAAACAGACTTTTGGAGATTGGAGATGACGACTGTAAGGTATTTGGTTTTTTTTGGTGTTGTTGGAAGGTAGCATAATTGGCAAAAAGATGAAGGAACCGAAGCGAGGCCGGGTAGCTAAGTTAATAATACAGGGTTATTTGTAAAAACCAATAACCTCGCAGGAGTTTATTACAAGCATCATAAACAGCAACATTTTGTTCTACGACTTTCCCAAAAACAGACAAAAAATCTACTCTCCATACAAATTTCCGAACAGGCTGATCGAGTTTTGTATGAAAAGTCGATTTTTTTGTCTGTTTTTGGAAAAGTCGTAAAACAAATGTTGTTGCATATGATGTTACTAATCTACTCCTGCGAGGTTGTTGGTGTTTTACAAATAACCCTGTATAGGCCAACTACGTACTTGCGGCTTTTCAGGAAAGAGTTTTTGATGATCTTCGTTTCTATCATACAGACATGCACTGTGTATACATAGGTTTAACATATGTATACACAGTGCACACATATCTAACACACTGGAGACGGGATCGTGTGTGTACTTCAATAAAGACTTTTGAAAACCACTTTTTATTTTACAACAACGCCGCATCGTACTAAAATGATATTTTTTTTGCCCTGTTTCACAAAAATAGAAAGGGCCATATTTTGGGCTTTATATGCAACCTAAAAAGCCTAAAATATGCATGCAAATATGCAAGAAAAATTGCTAAAATATGCACGAAAATCCATTAAAAGGGCCAAAATATGCAACATGAAATAATAAAAAGACGTTTTTAAGGTATTTTATTTTGAAAAGGTATTATTACTCAAAAATTTTTATCTTTAAAAATGTATACGACTAAGACTAAGACAAAAATTTTTATCTTTAAAAATGTAAGCGCTAAGTGCGGGCCTCACACGGGCAACTTTTGTCTCCGCAACTTTTTTGTCTCTCACGTGATTTGTATGAAAAGTTGCAGACGACCGTGTCGCTTCGTGTGCGCGCTTCCATATAAACCCGTGGACTTGATGTGAGAGACAAAACAGTTGCTGGGAGACTAAGTTGCCTGTGTGCGATAGCGCTTACCGTTAAAGGGTTTTTGATTGGGTGTTTCATAGACTTGTTTTCAAAAACCCTATCAATACGGTAACCCTATCAATACGGTAACCCTATCAATACAGTAACCCTATCGAAAGGGTAACCCAAGTAAGGACTTACCGAATACGAAAACCCTATCGGGGAAACCCTATGAAGGCTTTATGAAGGGGTTTTAAAACGTGTTCAAGCAATTTATACCTAGTTCCACCTGGGCCGAAGGACCGGAACCGCTTACCGTTGAAGGGGTTTTCATTGGATATTTCCTGAACCGCTAACCGCTAAAAGGGTTTTTAATTGGGTATTTCATAGACTTATTTTCAAAAAACCCTATCAATACGGTAAGCATGACGTCGACTTACCTTAACGAAAAGGAAACCCTATCAGTTGGTAAGCTTTTTAATAGGGTTTCCCTATCAATTGGGTTAACCAAAAAAGGGGTTTTTCGGTCCCTGGTTAAATGTGCAAATGCATTTATGCAAAAATGCATTTGCATTTAATTAGGTTTTTAGTAATGATAGTAATGACTGTATCCCTAGCACGAACAGCTATCGAAAAAGTACTCGTTACGCGTAAAGTAATTATTGTCGTCTATGAGACATTTCACTTCAGTACCATCATTATATACCATACAAAATTACTCCATCGAGTTTTTTCACGCGCGTTTTTTTTATAGATACGTTCGTGCTACGGGTATTCGTCATCGCACATCTTTCTATTGTAAATAGTAGTATTATGAATAAGATATCCGCTAAAGGATCTTTGAAAAAACCCACAGGAATTGGAAATCGCGAAAAGAAAACTACTATTCTCACAAAAAAAAACACATTTGTTATTTAACAGCAAGACTGAAGTAACGGGATTTAATATTTTTACGACTCCCCAGAGTAAAGTAGTTCGTTTTATCTAAAGAAGTGATTGGAATCCCAGACGAGTAGTTTGCCGGAGATATACGAGCCACTCCTAGTTTCATCCTCAATTTAATAAATAAACAGAAAAAAATAGTACACTCTGAAGCGTTCATAAATTTTCACGACTTAGAAACGGCGTGAAAATCATCATCTGTAGATGTGGTATTTTCAGTTTTCTGTGGTAAAATCATACTAGTCCGTGAGCCCGCGACAATATTGCCTACGTCATGTGACATCACGATGAAATGCATGGCACACGATCGGAAAAGTTGTGCTGAGCGAGGTTCAGGAAGATTATCGCAAATAAAATTGGCCGGAAGCTTGAGAAAATCTTTCACTTCTGGTCAAAATTTTAAGACTATATTTACGTCATGTGACATCAGTAAGAGACCCGTGTCATCATTTAGTTTTCAATCATAGAGAGTCTGTCAGTTCTGAAATGACTAAAAACAAAATTTTTAAGTTCAATGTATTCCGGCCATTTCAGAACTGACAGACTTATGTTTACTCTCTCTACGATTGAAAACTAAATGATGACACGGGTCTCATAGCACTACCGCACATAGGCGACTTTTGTCTCCGCAACTCTTTTGTCTCTCACATGATTTGTATGAAAAGTTGCCGACGACTGCGTCGCTTCGTGTGCGCGCTTCCATTTAAACCTGTAGACTTGAGACAGAGACAAAACAGTTGCTGGGCGACTAAGTTGCCTGTGTGCGCACATGACGTAAATATAATATTAAAATTTTGGCCGGAAGTGGAAGATTTTCTCAAGCTGCCGGTCAATTTTATTTGGGATAATCTTCTGATCCTCGCTCAGCACAACTTTTCCGACCGTGTGCCATGCATTTCATCGTGATGTCATATGACGTAGGCAATACTGTCGCGGGCTCACGGACTATACATATAATATGTATTAAGTGTCAAAAATATATTCAACTGGAAGAACTTGTTTTTTATCTACTAACATTTTGACCACAGAACAAAAAACAATTGTTTTTTGTTCCAAATATGTATATTTTTTTAAGTTAGTGGAAAAAAGTTTATTTATTTTTATTTCACACATACAATTACCATTACAGGATGTTTTCCCTACGGTAAAGTCGCAACACAACAAATATTTAGTTATTTTGTTTATAACAAATAACTTACAGGGTGCATTTGTAACCACTCCAAATTTTAAGGATGTGTTCAGTCCATGAAACTGAACAACTTTCTCCATGAAACATGTGTCAAAATACGCCAAAAAATTTTGGTTACCTATCTCATACTAAACTGATCACGTGATCTCTTTGATTTGTATGAAAGATCTTTTATTTATATATACCAATCGTTTGTCAAAGGACAAATGTGCGAACAAAATGCCCAATTATCTTTTTTAGATCAGTGAAAAGTGTGGATTTACGTTTAAGGAAAGCAAATAAATTAACTAAAGTTTCGGATACGAATCGTTTTCAGTTGCCACAACTGAAAAGATACAGTAATTCGTAACTAAAAACTAATCGTCTTTAATTGCCACAGACTGTGAGTTAGAGTAATTCGTAACCAATTGATCGCGCAAAGGAATTTCTGTTTAATTCCACGGATTTCCTCCGTCATCAACACTGTGGCACAATCCACCTAGCAGGGTTGCCGCATTTGAGTTATTTTATATTCATGAGCAAAATAAAATGATTTTATTTCATAACGAAAGTATGTTACTCTGATAATAATAATTTTAATAGAATGAAGTAATTGCCCTAAGTGAAAACTTTAGTTGATCTACTGCGATTTAGTAACTATTTCATATTGTACATTTATTTACTTACCTATTATTTGAGTAGGTAGTTTTTTCTGAAATCTGTTCCGTTATATTTTCGACAGAGAATTGTATGGTACTTATATGTTCATGTACATCAATTGTATGGATATGGCTTAGTAACTTTTATTACAACTCTAAGGGTCCCCCCAGACCTACCGGTATCCGTTCTTTGCTTTGCTGTTCGGCAATGGACCGCCGGCCAAGAGACTCATTTTCAATCTATCTCATATTTTCAATCTAAGTACATTTCACATATAAGAATGTTCTTGTGAGCTTTGTTCCTTAAACGATCGTTATGAAAACACAAAAAAATAGTTCAGATAGGTAATGATGACACCCACAACCCTGGTCACAATTTATATAAATATGCAACCGATTTATTTTTAGCAATCGGAGACAATGTTCAGGGTACTTCGCAACCCAGACGATTATATTTGTCCAAATATGCGATAGATTGAAAATGATCCTGGTTGGCCGGCGGTCTAAACAGCAAGTAGAACAGCAAAGCAAAGAAACGAAACCGGTAGGTCTGGGGGGACCCTAAGGCTAGTGGGCGCTGTATGCTGAAATATAGGATTTATTATCCTACTTCAGCAGATGCTACAATTTATTGATTGTTATTTTAATTTGTTTTAAGCTTTTAACTGTGAGCCATCCTTATGTAACATACATAACATTTAAAGTGTGTGGCAATAAAAAATAATAAAATTATTATTATTTTGAAAGTCTAATTTTTCACAGCTGAAGCTGTTTTTATATTTTTATTATTATTGTAAGGGAACCTACCCATACTACGTGACCCATTTTTACAATTTTTAACCCCCCCCCCCCCCCCCCCCCCTGGGTGACCACCAGTAGTGTATGCCAAGACCCATAACTTACATACAATTACAAGTGAAAAAATGTATCAAGAAGAAAAAAACTTTCGCTGCGTACCAAATTTGAATACAAATTTAAAAAAAAGAACCAGATTTCCATTGAGAATGTTGACTACGTAACAAAACATAGGCCCCCCTCCCCCCTGTGACCAAGCGTGCTATTCTAAAGACCCCCACCCCCCTTTAACGGGTTACTTAGTGGGTACGTTCCCTAACTTATAATAATTACGTTTTTCATGAATCAGTTAAAATTTTACACTATAACAATAGTTTGTATTATTTGCTATATCTGTACCTGTAGCACTACCATGAGTTTACAAAAACCATTCTCGATATCGACCGCGTTAGCAATTTGTATGGGAAATTGAAGCAGAGCCTCTAGCGGATACGCGAAGAACTAAAATCTATAGTAAGAGTGCTCACCATCCACGAGTTTACCATCCTCGCTAATGTGAAATCGATAAGGTAAATGTCCCATATTTCGGCATGTTAAGACTCTTAATGACTTCAAGATTTTAAAATTGTGATATTTTAGGTTTTCATGATCGAGTATAGTGCCCCGATTTATGAAATTGTGTTGTGTCATTTGCCTGTAGTATCGCAGATATGATAGATGTGCGGATGGGCTATTAAAAGGTTTCATATTTAGAAACAAATAAAGATATTTTAGTATTGAAAATTCTGATTTTTTTTTGGGAAAATCGAAATTGGCGGAAAAAACGCCAAAAATTCTTACCAGATGAAATAAGGATAAGGAGTAAGAATAGAAAGCTGCATAATCAGCGAGAAATATAGGCTATAGTTGTTTAAAAAATAGAAATATCTATAACCTCTATAGTAATTGCAATAGTGAAAACCTACCAAAAAAAAAATCCTATAAAATTATTTAGCGTGAACTGTGAAAACTATTAATAATAAATAAATAAATAAAAGATTTTAATATAGTCTTCTTTAAATTATTCTAATCGGACGTTTTGTTTGGAAGTTACTACGAGTATATGGGATCATTTTACTACTTAACTATTTAAAGTTTTATTCAAATTGACTTTCTGTGAGCTTAAAAAGTAGGTACATACGAGCGCTAATCTTATGGTGGTGACAAGGAATACACGCCATAAAGCTGTCTGTGCCGACGACTGAGAGTTTTGAACGTAGCATTGCCCTCAGTCACGGTAACGGATAGATACCGTAACCGTGTCTTAGTTCAGTCACCAAAATGTTGGTACTTGATTTTTAGACAGTTTATGTGCTATATTTTGTACTAATGTAGGTGTAATAATTAATAATTTGCGACAGAAAAAAAAAAACTAAACGAAATAACTTACTAACACGAAATATTGGTCGTTTACCTTAGTTGCTGTAGTTTGCAATTATAATCCGACTAAGTAAAAAATCATTAGTTAGTGCGTGTATACCGAATGTAAGTGAATTTTGAATTTATGTTGGTTACTATCTTTTTACTTTCCTCTATGGTTACTATTTATGTCAAATCTTCCTGTGAGTATAATTGTTCCTTGTGTCAAATCGAAAATGTCAAATGTAATTTTCACGTTTTAATAATTATTTATTTTGTGTTTTCTTTGCGTATTTTGTTGTGTAAAAGCTTGCTTGTTAAGATTGATAAGAATAAAATTAGAAGCAGTCGATTAGAGGAGTTTATGGAAAGGTGAAATAAAAGGTTGGTACTTGATACAAATCCTCGGACGATTCGTCCAAGTACAAATCATTAGAAAACTCAGATAAACCTAAATCCAACCAGAAAAATACTTTCATGAAAGTTTTTATTAAACCTTACGCTGTTTTAGTTTAAGTTTCTCTTAATAATTGTTTCTTTATATTTATGATTAGCTATCCATGACCTTGATTTGTTTTTACTATCGGCCATAGATGCATTAATTGCAATTTTTTAAAGACGACCTGCCCCATGCTCCAATTGCCAACCTTACTTTTAAAGCTTAAAATATGAGCAATAGACGATTAAATAACGTGTCGTAAGCTTATGTAAATCTCAGACTTTGATATTGTGTGACAAGCTTACGACACGTAATAACGTAGCGTTCAAACGCATAGAATGTTGGCCATTTGAGTAGGGGGACAGCGTGATTACGATAATAGCCTAGGTCTTATTTTAACACGATAGAGCTTAATGAGAATCCCACAACTTATACAACTTATGGTTTACTTATTTCATTACAGATAATGTGTGTATCATCCCACAATCGACAAAAATATCCAGTTTCCTTCCAAATTAATAAAAACGTACAAGTTGGACGAAATACAACCTGGCAGAGCGACATGCGGCAGATACCTACGTTTTTTGTGCCTTATTCAAATATGATATTAAATAAACAAATAAGGCCCAAAATGATACAAATCTACGAGTTAAAGTGAGATCTTTTTTTAGGAATATATAACATAAATCTTTACTTTGTAATAATAAATATTCAAATTTATTGATAAGTTGTTTTTATTTAATATGGTTTCATATTTAACCTCAATTTCAAATAAGTGTAATCGATTTATTACGGCCAAAGTCAAGTTTTCGGAAAATTAGATTTAGTTAGGACTGTTTTCTTATATTCCTACTGTAATAAATAATTAAATAATATATAAAGACTTAATTAAATAATATATAAAAACTTAAAATTAGATAGGCCTTATTTGTATCAAGTATTACGTTGATATGGACGGAATTAAAATATTTGCAACTAAGTAGATTATTATTTAGATTTAACACAATATTTTCTAATTTTGTAACATGCTTGATAGGAAAGTACTTAATTAAATTTTTTTACATTACTTTCAAAGTGGAGGAATGCGTTACGTTACGGCGTATTTGAATGGTGACCTTAGTAAGCCCACTGAATGGAGGGCCCACCTAGAAGGGCCACTATTCAGCGTTGGGCACAACCTGACCCACCCCCTGACTAGAGGATTTCTAACACGGGTTTTCATATTTATCGGTTTATAATTTGCCCTTGATTATGCAGCTGTGGCGCACATATTTTATGCTAAATAAGCTCTGAAAGACATTATTTTGACTATTTTAGACACAAAAAATACTAAATTAAATTAAAATAGAAGTATTCACGCCAATGACTATGCTGTACCGCGGTTTGATTACATTCTCTTTTGTTGTACCTATTTTTTACATTCCTCTATGCCATAGAGGATAGTAAAAGGTATACTCATTGATCTCACGCCTCAAAACGCAAGTGAGTAACTTTACTACTATAGTTATGGTATTTCTCGATACTATCTGTCAATTAGTAACTCATGGTACCGAATTGCTATGAAAAAGGCCAAAACGTTACTCGATGCTCGCTAGCGAGTATAGTAAACTATTGTAGTTTACTATACCAACTCATGGTAGAGCTAGTACGAACCTGTAAAAAATAGTTAAAGCATTTTCTTATGGGAAATATGTACAGTGACATCTACTGCCGAAAAGTGAAATGAAAAATCCTATAGATAATTATCCTACCGAATACTTTTACGCGCGTTTTTTTTCTCGATAGATGTTCGTGTTAGGGGTACTGATTAGGTAAGTTAAGGTTATAAAAAAAGTCTTCTAGGATATTCTAGTTTTTTTTATTGTCTCCAGATAACAACCCTACGGATTTCCCGAAGGTGGGATTCGGTCTCAACGCAGAAAGTAGGTCAGACGCAGACCCCCGAGATCCACGACATTCAACACTCAACAGCCAATTTCGGATCAAGTTTGCCAGCCTTGCACGTATGAAACATCCAATGAAACGAAGACCCAGTCTTAGCATAAACATTGTTATTGAACAATCTATCAAAATAATTATTTATTAATAAACTTGTTTACTTGAAGTGGGCGTACAACGCTGGATAAAAATTATAGTACAATTCTTCTATCTGAAGAAGTCCGTTCGGCTATGAATGTTGTTAGGCGTGCATATGCACATTATTTTAGTGTGCGTAATACGAAAGCGTGCAGAGACGCACACTAAAACAATGTGTATGTGCACGCCTAACAAAATTCATAGCCGAACGGTCTTCGTGAGATTAAACAACTATAAAAAATATCGAAATTATTAACGTTGAAAAAAATATGGTTTATAACTAATAACTAATTGTTACTTCGGAAAACTAACAATCACAAAACTGACAAAACAAAGAGATCTAGCTAAGTTTTTTTTTTATTACGGTTACCAGATTATCAGGACCTACGGGACCGTGGTATAGTAATTGGTCTATCTACGAAAACCGTTTTGCTATTAATGTTGTTAGGCGTGCAAAGTCACATTATTTAATTTTTAGTGTGCGTAATACGAGAGCGTGCAGACGCACACTAAAACAATGTGCATGTACAATGTGCATGCCTAACACATTCATAGCAAAACGATTATCGTGAGACAGAAGAATTATATCACGCACCATGTGATCCATAAGGATGGCCGGCTCATACATACACCAATAATATGGACGATAAAAATGTTTTGTTTTACTTTACTTATTTAAAACTTTATACTCACGTTATTCTCGAACAATCTTTTTTCAAACGTTGCAGGATCACACTTGGACCTGGAAAAAAAACAAAATAATTATTACTGTTTCAAACTTCAAGTAGGTACCCAAAGGGAAAAATTTAACCTAGCATAACCTCGAAACACGATATTAATATTGTGTATATTGATACTGCGTTTTATCGACACTCAATAGTCAAAATCCATTGTCTTTTGACAGCTAGACGTGATAAATCGCTATATCATATCGCGTTTCGGTGGTCATGCTAGGAGGGCAGGGGTACAAAGAAGTACATAGAGTACCTTTCATCTCGAAAAAAGTACTGTTCCCGAGGGATAGAAAAATAGCTGACCACACAGACGAAGTCGCGGGCGGTCGGTAGTGTAATATAAATTCATCTTAAAATAAGGCCGAGATAGATAGTTGTTCTATCTCTCGAAGTCCGATCGGCTATATGAGTGTTCTTAGGCGTACACACACATGCACATTGTTTTTGTGCGGTGCGTCTGCACGCTCTCGTATTATAGTCCAATAAAACTAGCTTTATCGAGACATAATAAGATAACTGAAATTTTCTTTTTCAATGTCATAAATTAGTGTTAGTTATAGTTAAAATAAAAGGAATTAAACATTTACAAACTTCGCATAAAACTAAAAAAAATTAACTACTGAGAAATACATTATTATTAAAACGTAAAAAATAAATGTTTAATTTTTGTTTAAAATGTCTAAAAAGACGCATCATAGCTTAAATACAAGCATCATAGTTACCATTTTGGCTTACCTAGATATTGAGATCAAATGAATACTGTGAAAAAAATACGAACATGCAAATTTGGATTCAGTTTAATTTTACTATTAGGTGATAGCATTTTAATGCACCATAAAATTATACTAGCAAGGTATTTGGTTAACTATTTTGCTTTTAAAAAAAAGCTAGGTAATGTACGAAATCTCATGATTTTTATATGAAACGGTTACCACACCGGATTTCTTACATCACATATCTAATACATATTTGACACTTAATATAAATATCCGATAAAACTAATAAAAACAACGAGTTTATTAATTATGTCCAGATAAAGCTAGTTTTATTGGACTATTACGCACACTCAAATAATGTGCAATGCACGCCTAACACATTCATAGCCGAACGGACTTCTTGTGATAGAAGAAATGATTTAACTTAAAATGGCAATTTATTGATTCTCTTTAAACACTTCTGTGTGTTTGAGGATAGTTTAGGAGTGATTTTAGAAAGTAGGTCAGACAATCCCGACTTTCATAGTGATCGCAAATGCCGATGTATTGCACAATCAGTGTTCTAGTTTGATTCGTATTGGGTTTTCTAAAAATAGATTATGCCAGCTTAGAATAATAACGCTATAGAAGCCGAGTCCTTATATGTAAAGTGAGGCAAAATAGAATAATGACACTATAGAAGCCATGTCCTTTTATGTAAAGTGAGGCAACATAAACTGAGCCAAAATGGATCAGTTTTCAGATTTTCATTTATATCCTATA
The DNA here is from genome assembly GCA_943789525.1 of Agriphila geniculea. Taxonomy (NCBI): domain Eukaryota; kingdom Metazoa; phylum Arthropoda; class Insecta; order Lepidoptera; family Crambidae; genus Agriphila; species Agriphila geniculea. The sequence goes on from OX038895.1 coordinate 11,297,924, forward strand.
AACGTTACCTAATCCTAACTAAAATAATATAAAATAATAACTTTAACCCCTAAAGGGTAAAGAAATTGAAACTTTTTCATTCTTGTAGGTAAGTACATACGATTAGATAACGTATGAAGAAAAATAAAACCAGACAAGAGCGAGGCGGACTCGCGCACCGAGGGTTCCGTACCATCTTAATTGCACCATTAAACCACACTGCATAGTAGAATAATAAAATTAGTATTGCAGTTTTAGGTCAGCGCCATCTCTTGACCGATAGTGGACCTAATGTACATAAGTGTGCTATATTTAGACATCGTTTTATTTTTTCTGTAATCTTTATACAAACTGTTATCACATAGAATTATTTCAGATTTTTCTCTTTGCAAACTTCGGAGATAAGGGAGGGGAACGGTATTTTTTTTACATTTTTCATCATAAGTCGAAAACTATGCGGCCTAGAAAAAAAAATGGTTGAAAACGTGCAAACGGCGTGCTTTTATATGATGCCCCACATGCCCTAGTAGCCCCACTTAAAATTTTAAAGACCCCTTTTCAGGCCCTGCTGTAAAAAGATATTTATTTTTTATTTCTAAAATAGTTGGGCAAATGTCATCTTAAACTCATTAGAAGTTCTCGAGATATCCAGCTGTGACAGACAGACAGACAGACAGAGAGATAAGGGTTCCTTTTTTACCATGTTGCTACGGAACCCTAAAAATCTGAAAACTGAGTCATTTTGGCTCACTTTTGACAGTGCGCTTTGTAGGGAACTATCGTTTTGTGTTGTTACTAGCTTCCGTCCGCGACTTTGTCCGCGTGGATATTCGGAAAAAAACCCTAGGGAACCTTTGACCGGGATATAAAGTATTTTTTGTTTTAATCCAGGTTATAAACTATGAGTGCCAAAGGACATGTCCCATCGCGCCTATGTCATTTGCCTCACCATTCTCAAAAAATGAAAGTCTGTCGCGTTTTAATCAAAGTAGTATGTCAGAGTAGGTATTTTACTCTAGAATCAGATTAATAATTATTTCTGCATTAAAAAGTGGGATTTTTAAGTTAAAACGCTTATAAATCACAATTTTTTATCATGATAGTACTATTTTCTTATATTTTTTTAAAAAAATACTATACCATACAAATATATATGAAACCTGAACACATTACACTCTGTGTGTTTTATTCGTCCAAGGTTTATGAACAGTCGTGTAAAAAGCAATACTATTGAAATTGAGACACTATTAAAACACAATGGAGACACGATTTTGACGACATTTAGCTGAATCGAGACCCAGATTTAGCGCCGTTTTCGGCTTAACAGTTTATTCGCTGAGTCACGCAGACTCCGATGTTATCCGAAATTAGCCGACTTCAGACGAGATTTCCACTTATCGCTAGTGCAAACTTTAGATAGCTTATCTGGATGATTGAAAATTAATCCTTTCCAAGAAAAGAAGGATTTGAAGTTTTTTATAAACTTTCGTGTCTATTTGATAAGCGATTTAATTTTAAATTCAATTCAACTAGCAGTCGCCCGCATGGACCCTAGGAAACCTTTGATTCAAATCCATCCAGTCTTTTAGGCGCGAAGAGGTAACACACACACACACACACACACATACACACACACACACACACACACACACACACACACACACACACACACACACACACACACACACACACACACACACACACACACACATACACATACACACACAAACTTTCACAATTATAATATTTTATAGTAGTAGCTTTTAATTTCATTCGTAATTTTATTTTTGGGAAGGTAATAGTTCTTTAGCCGTTTAATGTGTTTTTTTAGGGTTCCATACCCAAAGGGTAAAAACGGGACCCTATTACTAAGACTCCGCTGTTCGTCTGTCTGTTACCAGGCTGTATCTCATGAACCGTGATAGATAGACAGTTGAAATTTTCACGTGCCGTTTTTTGCTCAATATTAATAACGACAGTCGACAACAGGTAGACAGTTGAAACTTTCACAGATGATATATTTCTGTTGCCGCTATAACAACAAATACTAAAAACAGAATAAAATAAATATTTAAGGGGCCCGCATATTAATAATATTTAACAAACGTGTTTTTTTGCCGTTTTTTGGTGCGGAACCCTTTGTGTGCGAGTCCGACTCGAAACTGGCTATTTTTTTCCTTTTCTTTCTTTATTTGCTTGAAATATTATTATAATAACTTACCTATACACAACGTATTACAAAAAAACCCCTAAAACCAAATAAGGTAAATAGGGACCATCAAACTGAACAACTTTTACTATGGGACCAACTCTGAAATTTGGAAATTCTCTCTTCAGTAAATTTGTTTTAGCATCATCAATAAAAATCTTACAAATTCTGTTACATGAATATTTTATCTTTGAATAATTTAAGAAATTAATATCAGAAACAAATTTACAACAAAAAGCGGATTTCTCTAAACTTTTAGCTTAAAACCTTATGTATATTTATTTATTTTTTTCGCAACGATCCCAAGAAACAGAAACGTCTGTTTTTTTTATTTCACAAAGAAAAGCACTTTATTTTAATACCTTTAAATTCCGGGAATCATTATTAAAACGTTCCAAAGACAAAGTAAAAGAACTAAAACAAAAAAAAAACAATCAAAAGCAAATGAAATAAATATGAGACTCGTATTCTCGGAAAAGCGCGAGAAAATATAAGAACGCCATATAATAAGTAATCACAACTCAATTATTAAATTAATTATAATTTAATTTTACAACTTAAACTTTTGTTTTTGGCCGTAATTTTCTATTTTACTCTGGAGTTTTTTATTATAAAGATACACAGTAACAATAATTCATGTATTAACGAAACGGCCAAGCCAAATAATTTGACTAAGGTGTAGAGTTTTTGATGTTAGGGCTTGTAAAGTTAGGGCGCGTAGAGTTAGAAGCTTGGCTCTACATGAGGGTCTGATACAGTGCGAGCCAATACAGTCTTGGCAACGTTATACATGAAAATGTTTTTGGTGGGATATATCTTCTTTCATATTAAATCAAACTAGCGGCCGCCCGCTACTTGCTTATAATCTGAGGTACACAGATTTTTTTTAAAGGTACATAAAGGTACACAAAAGGTACTAAATATCTGCAGTAATTTTAATAATATTATTAAACCCTGCCACAGGACAGTTTCTGGCGAGCTGTTAGTGAGTAGCGGCACCACGGACCCGAGTGCTCTCGGGAGTCAATCCAGGCCCTCGTCCCCGCAGCAGGGGTGGACCCCAAGGGGGCCTGCGGACTCCCGCCCCTTGCTCGCCTTTAACGGACGCCCAGGGTGGAGTCGTTAGAGCTATACGCTCGCAGAGTGGAAGTGAAACATGCGTAAAACGCGGGTTGGCACACTGTCCTATGTACAGTGGGTAGAAAGCTGTGCACCTCTCTACATCCTGCAGCCGAGGACATCGATGTTGCTTTCTTGCCATCGCGGCTATTTTGTCCTTGGCTAGTCACTGCCTACCATTTTTTCAGTCTGGGAGACTATGATAAAGCAGGTGTCCGGTAGTCTCTTTCCATAGCCCAATTCCTCGTCCATCTCAACCTAATAGCCCACTAGTCCTTAACCAGTGGATTCCATAGTTCCTGTCCATTTCCTGGGGATAGTCTCTGAGTGATTAAACTGGTGTAGTCAGCGATTTGATCCAGCAGGTGTACCACATGCATAGATTAAAGTCGCTAAAAATGGCCTCTATGTGTTTGATCCATATCCCCACGCAAGCCTTAAAGGACCGGGTCACTTTTGGCCCGTGAGTTCCTAAGCATATAATAATAACAATAATAATAAAACTATATTTCAGACAACATGACAGGTCCATATCGTCACCTGCAGGTTCATTTGAGGTAACTGACAAAATACGTAAAATGAGTTAAGTATACAGTTTTTCTTAGATTTTTCTGCTCTTTCGAATGATATATTTAAAAAAGCTCTAGCCTTTAAAAAAGTGCAGATACACAACTTATTTTGGGTATGTATTTTTTACACTTCCATCCAAATTTTAAGGTAACAAACATTTTATTCATTTAGGCAAAGTATATTAGTGTATTTCTATAATGGTAGAAAATAAAGTTGGAGTAAGTATGCGACCGACAAAGCATTGCTTTTACAGTTTTTAGTTTAGGTGAAAAAAAAATATAATCACGGATACGCCAAAATATTCTGCACACTTTCCAATGACTTGACTCTTACCTTATTTGACGTTACTATCGTTTCAATAATTCCCACGTTACACCAATTTGACTCAAACCATGAGTGACAGTTTTTACTTTAATTTGCAGGTGAGTGAGTCTTTTACCCTGCTTTTCAAAATCTGTCTGTGGTAGAAAATAAAGTTGGTGCATGTATGTGGCCGAAAAAGCATTAAACATTTTTTAGTTTAGGTGAAAAAATATATAATCATAGATATGCCAAAATATTATGTTAATTTCAACAATAATTCACCAAAGTAGTATTCAAAGGTTTTGAATACACCCCATGGTGAAATTTTACTGTACTACACGCGAAAATACTCAGATTTTAATTTTACTGTTTATGAAAGCTCCGTTCTAAATGGTTTTTGCTACACATGGGGTGAAAGTGATGGAAAACGAGGCGCGAAAGAGATAGGTTCTTGTGGGTTCTTGTATTTAAAAGTATCTGCAAAATGTTGATGAGAGGGGAATAAAAATGTCATATTTTATTGCGATTGTTGTAGCGGCCAAAATCGTAATAAAACAATACTTTCGATTTTTAAAGATTTTTAAATTTTCAAAGAATTTCAAAGAAATTTTCAAAGATTTTGAATAAAAAGGTCATATTTTATTGTGATTGTTGTAACGGCCAAAATCGTAATAAAACAATACTTTCGATTATCAAAGATTTTTTGACAGCATGTAAAAATATTGAACTCATTCGAATTAAAACAATTGTTTGGAGCCCTACACAGTGGATAAGTTATATAGAAACGGCTCGAATAAATCCTCGTCCTTACAATGTAAACGTTCTTGAGTTTTATGATTTTATCGACTGGGACCCCGTGACCCAGTAATGCTACAATGAAGAAAAAGGATGTAAAAACGATTAAATCTAAACATTCTATGAAACCTGGTGCGACCACTTATGCAATAAATTTAACTGAAAAAGTTTCTAAGCCAAAAGGAAAAGGTGTAATTAAAGGAAAGGGTAAAGGAAAAGTTAAAAAAAAGGATATCAGTGAACTATCAACTTCAAGTGGCACACTAGAAATAAGACTAAGATAAGAATTTTAAGAATTGAAACCCCTCTATAAAAAAAGGATTGGCCATATCAGAAGTCAAGAAGGTATAAAGATTTAGTAAAATTAAGTAATGATAATGTTATTCCTAGCAGGTACCATGGAGATTTCACTAATCTACCCTATGATATGAAAGTACCTTAAACAAAACCTAGCAAGTTTATTACCTACTTACTGTTTTTTTTTTATTACTTTTTGTTAATGTTCCGCAATAAATATGAGACTTCATAATAATATAAATGTTTTAATTTAATTTTATCTTACTTTTTATCATAAAATTATATTATCTAAATTGTAAACCATCACCTTTTTAGAATCTAAGTAACATTAGTGTATAAGGCATCAGGTTTGTATTTCATTATTCTCTACATGTTTATGTACTTTAACTGAAATGTACTGTAATCAATTAAATATACACCGCCCTTTGCATCAAAATGATTAAATCATTTTATAAGTACAACTATGTTTACACCACTTTGACCTGAGCTGTTTTAAAAACATTTTATGCTGATGTGGTGTTACTGTCAAGAGTATCAAAATATTTTGATGTAACTGAAATTTATTTCTTAAAATAGGATATATTTGGATATTATTTCTATTTAAGCCCGAAATCCGCTTTTTTCTAAGCATTTCTATAAAAGCAAATTAAAAAAAGGTTAAAAAGAAAAAAAGTTATGTTCAATTAAAGACGAAAAAAACTTTAAATACTTCTCCTACAACATCGTGTTTTGTCAGTTACCCCAAGTGAACCTGCAGGTGACGTATTATAAAGAACTCATCCAAGATAAAACCTTCCTTAAATCTAGCCACAGGTCACAGATTATGAGACACCCGCAATACAGACGCTTACCACAGTTAATCAAGTAAAAACGACTAGGTATATTTTCGAAAGTTAATCATTATAAAAGCGTCAATAATTACCGATTTTTATCTTTTTTCGGTACAAAAAAAAATAACTATTCCAGTTTTTACGGTGTAGCGTCACTGTCGTAAATTTTTATTCTTGTATAAATCGTTTTTGGCTGTTGGCCCACGTCGGTGTCGTAAAAAAGATTTATCGTTTGTGATTGTGTAGTTTTTTTGAGTCCCAAACGTTGATTTTAAGGAAAAAAAGGTTTTTGATCCATATTGAAACAAACTCCTCTAAAAAGAGGGTATCAGAGTTAACCAGTTTGTTGATTGTACTAGGATGATAAAAAATAAATCACTACTTACTATAAAATAAAGTACTCCGCTGTTGTCTGTCTGTTCGCGATAAACTAAACATTTTAGTAAATATAAGGGTTCCGTTTTTTGCCATTTAGGCTACGGAACCCTAAAAACTACTGCACGGATTTTCATGCGGTTGTTTTAAGGCGGTTGTATGACCGAAAGTTGCGCCCTCAGAGGTTTTTATTTCATAAGTTATTAATGGAAAAAGATTTTAATAATGTTTATCGTGGAGATTTTACGGCCCATGGTCTAGTATTTTTAGAAGGTACCACTACATGCCCTCGTAGTCATTCGTAGGAGTAGATAGCAAATGTGTCAAAAACGGCCACTTTTAGCAGTTTTTCTATCTACTTCTAGCAGTGACTACTAGGGAATGTAACGATACCGTCTAAAAATACTAGACTGTGGTCCCTAAAATCTCCACGATAAACATTATTAAAATTGTGTATTAGAATTATAATATTAAATAAAATTCACCGCGGCGCCACTTTCGCTCAAGGTACCACCTTAACCAATAGATAGATTCACGAAGAAGGTTTAGGTATATATAATTTGTCCCCTTTTTCCCACTGCTCAACTACAAATTGCTCTACTTGTATTTGACAAGTAGCCTGTGCTTTGTTTATCAAAACTTACAAGTACTTTACAAAAGAAAAATTTTACAAGTTCATGTAAATTATATCTTTTCCAAATAATTTATGCATGACACTTGTAAAAATTGTCAGACAGAATGGAGAGTCACCGGACTCCCTCAGAAATACTTAAGATTTTTCATTGAGTTTTTTACAATTTGTAAGATTTTTTTCAAGTTTTGATATTTTTGATTAACTAGATCACTAATATAAGGGTGAAAACATATTAATTAAATAAACAGACACATTTGTAGCGTTTAATTTAACGTGTTTTGATAAACGGATTTGTGAAATAATTATTTTTATTAGAAAAACGCTTGTTTTTTAAAAGTATATAAGACTTGCAAGTTTTCATTAACAGGGCAGTGGCTGTCAAAGTTTTGTGTAGATTGATTGAAATCTTGGATGAATTAACCACTGGATACGTAACGTAAGAAAAATGTATGAAATCACGATCAACCAATTTTTGCGGGGTGAGGGGGGATTACACATGTCAAATAATGTCAATGTTATAGGGTGATGTAGCCGGTTTTCGGCCATAATTGCCGGCCAAATATTATGGATTGTGAAACTCATACATTAGTTTTCGGCCAGGCGGCCGAAAAGCAAATGACCTCCCAAAAACGCATTTAGTTACCAGGCCATCAAAGGTGAATGCGCAGGCTGTATACAAAATTACCCGAGCCCCGGCGCAAATTGAATCTATCTCAGGTTTAAGTACCTTTTATGTGTATAACAAAAAAAAATATGGGACCTCTGTGATCGGTGAATAACATTAAAAAAACTGCAATTTTTTTTCAGGCGTTAATATTTTACGTGGCTAAAGGTATATTTTCAAAAAATATTAGGTAATAATCACGCCCTACCAATCCGCATTGGGGCCCCTTATTATTTATTTATTATTATTATTAGTTAACGGGAGGCGCCCAATTACATAACTAACATAGTTAACTTACTTTAAGATAAACAGAAATGGTTAATAGCCGAACACCCTCTTGTACAGGTAACTCAAGACCTTTTGTACTTTTTGACCATTACCTTATATTTCGCTTCGTGTGGATTCCGCACACATGAACTCGTTTCTAATTTTTTATCTTAGTTATGGTCAGTCCTGTTTATCCACCCATAAGAAAAGCCTGTGCCCCAGCAGCGGGGACATTATAAAATTATAAAAATAGCTGATGTGCAATCACGTCTGATAGTAATATAATAAAAATAAAATTAGAATAACGTCTTAACATATTTTTTTATTTATGGTTTTATATTATCCACATACAAGTCACAAGTCCTACAAATCTATTAAAAGATTATCCAAAAATGAAGCTGGATGCGCAAATTCTTCTAGGTTATGTCAAGCTCAACCAAGAAAGTACAAAATGCTCATAACATGAGCGCAACATCCAAGCGTTCGGCGGCCATGAATACACGAGCAATAATATTCATTTACGGCACTGCGACCCTGTGCTTCAGGATTATACAAAATGTAGGTATAATATGTTTTGCTCCGCACATGCCTCGATTGAATTTTACATCTTATTAGAACATTTTGTTCATTATTGATATTAATTCTTTCTGGATGTCGATAGTATTCAATTTCATATACTCCCGTCCTTTACATATGCTCACTGCAATAAGAACGCGCGCGCCAACTTTAGGTGGTACGCTCCTATTGTGATTAAAATTAATTGTTCGTGTGTGAGCTGTGTGTGTGGGGGAAAATCTATAATATGTTGGTCATTAGCATTTAATCTTATAAATGTGACTCTTTGGCGATTAATATTATTTTCTTCAATAAAATAATAAATAATAAAAGACATTTATTTCATCACACATGTTATAATATTCCCTTCTACGTAAATTGCAAGCATGCAGTGGCCTCGAATCGTCCGGCGGTGCCTACGTGACCGAAAGCGCTGACTTCGCAGCCACGCCGTCCATGCGGCCCGCGTTTACCTAGTTTGTAGGAATATTCCATTCGTATGTTCGCCCATTCTGATTCTAGCATCGGTCAGACAAAGTTCTAAGTTTTTACATTGTAATTTCTTTAATTATTAAATTACTTTAAATAAATTTTGGTTTTTTTGCATCCTCCGGCTGTGACCTCCGTAATTGGCGCAGTCGGTAGGATACTCGGCATACTTTACCAAGTTTATGTGTCGCCAATCTTTCCTCACACTCGCCCTTGCTGACTGCTGGACACATTTCTAAAATATACAGTTGTTCTGTACTTAAATCATCACGGCTCTTCGTTATATCTGTGCAAACAATAGCTTACGGCAGTAAATGATTTGACTGGAAGACATTCAAAATTATTAAAGCTTTTCGGCCCTGTAGTACTACCGTCTAAGTATTCAAAAAGATGTCTTAAACTTCACTCATTTGCGTGCAGTTGACATATTAGCCATTGAAGAGGACGTTGCAGCTTGTTTTCAAGCACTTTGATAATTCCGGCTCTATTACCAGTGTTAACAGCAGTTCCTGTCCAGAAATGACTTTCAAGAAGGAAGGAATTTACGGAAGTCAAACATGATTTTGAAAACGTTTTGTAAGAAAATGTTGCTTTTTGTTGATTATTATTGACTTTTGTGTAGGTATAAGTATCTCTTAATAATATGAACTATTAAAAAAAATGAGATGTATTTTGTTTAAAATTATATTATGAAAATATTAATATTTAGAAAGTTTTTCTAAAACGTCAGCTCCTGGGGGCAGTACGTCTCGTAATTTGTTTCTAATTATATTTTGTATACGTAATAAATAAGTGTATTGGCAACTTTGAATAACACCGCGAAAAAGAAATTTCACGAAAAATTTCTTTCATACATTCTTACATTTTCCGTAATGGCCGAAAACCAAAGGAGACCGGCAAACCGGCTAAGTCACCCTACTTTGTTTACATACCAAATTTTATTTATTTTGCGAAAAATAGCTACTATAATAGGTTGAAATTGTGCTTACGCGTGAAAAGAAACATTTCTTGATTGCCCGCTATTTTTTTTGCTGAATAATACGAAGCATTTTGTCCATTTTTGTACCAATGTTTCGCCACGAGCTCTAGCATCACACTGACAACGCGATATCGTTTACTGAGGCTATCGGTCACAGTAAGTGGCAGAGGGGTAAAGGCGAATATGGCTGTCATTTCGCATCCAGTGGTTAATTCATCCAAGATTGAAATATAACAATAATCGTCGGAGGTTGGTTGGTTGGTTGGTGGTGGGAAAAAGTCGAGCCACCTAGGAGTAGGGTTATCATTTAATTTTGTTTAACATTTTGACAAAAAGCCAAACATTTCAATAAAAGTACAGACATATATTTTTTTTTCAAAACGACTTAAAAGTTATATCTTTGACAACCTTTTACAACCTTTATTATTTTATTTAATTGAATCAGGCGTCACTTGGCGGAAGTCCCAAACTATTTTGAAAAAAGAAATATATGTAGCTTACTTCCGCAAACAATATATGCAAGATGCAACGCCCGCCCGCCCGCAAAAATATGCACATGCACACCACAAAATATCAGTGCACAAACCTGCATTTAGCATGACAGCAACACACCTTGCACCTTCACCAATTAGGCTACTCTACACGTGTTTCGCCCCAACCCGGAGCATCCTCAGGAGTTAGATATTTATTATTTAGACTTTATTATTTTACCTACGACACCCGAAGGTTTTTTTTATTTTGAGGTTTCCGAACGCGGTAAGCCGAAATGGAATGGAAATGATCGAAATAATAACCACTGTATTGCTGAAATATATAGGTAGTAAATTTGGCTACTAATTAAGTAATATTAAGTATATAGTAACATAGCTCAAAATACAGTAGGCTACTATATTATACAGGGTGTTTGGTAATAACCTTATAAAGCCGAATATGGTAGATAGGGACCACCAATTTGAACAACTTTTACTATGGGAACAACTCTGAAATCGCGAAAAAAAATCAGCCGTTTCATACAAAAATTAATAAAGAAAATATCAAAATTGTAACAAATAGCAGTTTTTTTTCGCGATTTCAGAATTGGTCCCAACGTAAAAGTTGTTCAGTTTGATGGTCCCTATCTACCATATTCGGCTTTATAAGGCTTTTACCAAACAAATTGTATAGTAGTTTTGGCTACCCTATATGACACCCCAGGAGTTCCAAATGGGGGAGGCACTCGACCACGGAGATCGTCAAAGTTACCCAATCATACATTTATACATACAATCATACATTAGAAATAAATCATTAAGAAAAACGAAATTTTAAAGAACTGTATTTTAATTGTGATAGATTGTGTATTATAGAGGCTTAGAATAATAACACCTAGAAGCATAGTCCTTGCATGTAAAGTGAGGCAAAAAAACAGAGCTAAGATGGCTCAGTTTTCAGATTTATACCCTTCATACGTTACCTAATCGTAACTAAAATCCAATAAAATAGTAACTTTCCGTTAAAGGTAGGGAAATTGAAACTTTTTTTAAATAGAAACTTCTACTTTGAATGAAGGATAAAAATCTGAAAACTGAGCCAAAATGGCTAAGTTTTATTTGTCTCACTTTTGATAGTGCGCTTTGTCAGGAAATATCGTTCTACGTTGTTATTATTCTAATCTAATAGAAGTACAGAGGTAATAGAACTTAAATAAGTTATCATAGTTACCCTACATTACCTTATATGCTTAGAATAATAACACCTAGAAACCGTGTCCTTGTATGCAAAGTGAGGCAACTAATGCCAAGCCAGAATGGCTTAGTATTCAGATTTATATCCTTCATACGTTACCTAATCGTAATTCAAACCCAATAATATAGTAACTAATCTAATAAATAAAGAAAAATTGAAACTGTTTTGTACTTATTCGGTATGATTAGGTAATAATGGAGAATAAAAATCTGAAAACGGGGCCATTTTGGCTGTTTTAGCTGCCTCACTTTTGACAGTGCGCTTTGTAGAGAACTATCGTTCTAGGTGTTATTATTCTAAGCTATATATATATATATATATGTTAACAAACACTTTAATTTGTGTAGTTCGCCAAAATATCGAATGTTCTGTGTACATAAACTACATAAATTATATTTTTGTTGGCATCCATTGTAAAAATGTTCGTAGTTGACACTTACTTTAACGACCGTGACCATTTAATTACACTTACAAAAGCAGTTTTGTAAATCTCGATCAACAGGTACATACACTGATCGTTACCTGTAACAAGTCAGCCAGTTTATAAGCAAAACAAAACAAACGCAATCTCGATCTTACTTCACCGCAATAAGAGTCATTTAAACTTGATCTAGTTGAAGACAGACAGATGGCCAAATAAACCGAGGTTGATTGATAGGTTTGGCCTAAACCGTATGTTTACTTTGACGTGCACGTCATGAGCGCAAAACCGTCACGACTACGCTCGAGATATTCTTCATGTATGAATCAGCGCTACCGTTTTTGGTGGATATGCCAAAGACTTGAACTTAGCGCTTTGCTTCTTTTATCATCCGTACGTACCGCTAGAGAGTGGAACTCCTTGCCTGAGTCTGTGTTTGCCGATAGGTACAATCTGAGGGCCTTCAAGTCGCGAGTGAATAGGTATCTTCTAGGCAAGCGTGTGTCATTGTAGATCGCATCCTCGCTTACCATTAGGCCAGGTCTCCTGCGCCGTGTTTTTGTGTTTTCAAACATCAAAACAATGTTTTCTCAACATGTTTGGGGCGTGGCCTATGAGTTTTGTTTTGCAAAAACACAAAACATGTTTGCCGAGACGAACGGAAAACATCCCCCGCTCTCGCCTTCGGGGAGGGGAAGTAACTCATTTTGTGTTAGCGCTCACTAGATGCAGACGTCTCGCCTGCGATCGTGTGCCATTGTGTGATTTGTGTTTCGATGGATTTGTGTAATTGTCATAGTGATGGAGTGGAATAAGGAGTAAATACTTTATTTTTAATCGAGTTACTAAGAGAAAGACCGCTACTTTGGAATATTATGGTGATTGGGATGAGCCGTGATTGGATGCAAATTTTCTAACAAAACATGTTTTCAAAACAAAACCTAGGCGCAGCGGACGTGCGGTTATGCTAAACATGTTTTGAAAATAATGTTTTTTCAACATGTTTTGTTGAAAATTAAGCGCAGCCTGCGCAGCAGACGAAGGCGTGATAGCGGGCAAGCGCTTGCCTATCTGTCATTAAAAAATGTACTTAATGTGAAGTATAGGTATGCACACAGGCATAATGTCAACAATAATAAATTATGACTAATTAGTTCACAATGATCAAAAAACTAATGTTTGAGCTTTAAGTGTGAAGAAATTATAATAATGTATAATTCTACAACACAAAAATTACTATAGACTGAAAAAAAAACAATGAAAAACAGAATAAATTGAAAAATAGCGTTTGTGACTAAAACAATCCTAAATAACACTCTTAAAAATAAATTTCCGATCGTCAAATTTCGTCAACGACGGCAATATGATTTTTTTATACAAAAAGGATCGTTCTAACCAAAGAACAAAGAAAAAAAATTGTTTCTAACACAATAACCGGGTAGATTTTTAATAATTGACCCAGTATTCAAAAATCAACTAAAATGTTAGTAATTTCGATACACTTCACTTATTGTAAAGAGATAGTGAAAGAGTAGATTTCGTGAAGATATCGATTTCACAATGAGTAGCGCCTCCACATTGCGATTGCGGAAGACAAGCGACTTTCGCAAGAGTCATGGGATGGGTGACCGAAAATCTATTATCTGGAGCTCCTCCGTGCTTCGGAAGGCACGTTAAACCGTTAGTCCCAGCTACATTATACACACGCCCCAATCCGCATTGGGCCCGCGTAGTGTGTTATGGTTCGTCCTCCTTATCTACCCATACGGAATTAGTGCCCCAGCAGTTGTGACATGAAAATTGGCTTATGTCGATACGAAATAAACTAACTCGTTTAATTTCTGAAAGTAATAAAACAAACATAATAAGCCTGTCAAACAAAATTACAGTTTACGCTCCTATGGTTATTTGTGCATCACAAAATAATTTCGATCAGCAAGGCTCAATAAAATTCATTCGTAAAATTACATTTTAACCGCCTTTGTGGTCTAGTCAAAGATTTCTATGTGTATACGTCTAGTAGTTCGCCCATCCATGTCAGACGCAATGGTCCCGGGCTACACCGGGTACTCGGCTTTGTTGGCGGCAGTACTTATTTCAAGTCCGCCTGACTAGCTATCCCATCATGATTGCCATAACAACAAAGATTGGTTGTCCGTAAAGTCGGTTTACGGACGATAATTATTATTTTACGTGATAATGTCATAAGAAAACATTGGTAAAATATTCACTTCACTTTATAAACAAATAGTTGACAATACAGTTGGCAATACGTCACAAGCCAGACGCTTGCGAAACGTGACAGCGGAACGTGACAATTTTTCGTGCATGCAGCCGGCGTTCATCGATGTATAAGACTAACGTCTTATACGTAATGACAAAAAAATTGTTGTGTTCCGGCAGTTAGAGGTAAGATAGCCAGTTCCTCAGTGATGAGGATTCCGGGTGTAGAGCGCTACACTTTCAGCCTTATAAGGTGAGGTGAAGGTCAAGCACTACTCGTCGTGGATAAAAAATCATTAAATGTTTTAACTATTTCAGTATAATTTCACTGCCGGCTGTTGGTCACGTTTATACTGAAGGCTATCGACAAAAATGTAACAATTAAATTAGCATAAAGCTGCTAATAACGACACGAGAACGATTTATATCAATTACGTGACAAAATGGGGACTCCGTCAGGCCTCCTTCACTCGCTCAAGGTCGCGCGGTAAGCACCTACCGCTAGCCGTGCCTACGGAGGCACAATGAGCAGCGGGCTGCCACACGCCCGCATGTGTAGGTAGTCGCGCGGCATCTTAATGCCTGCGTAGGTATTGTCTCTTTATAATAGTAACAATGTCGAATCGCCATTACTATGCCGTGTACGGATGTCAAAATCAAAAAAACCGGCCAAGTGCGTGTCGGGCCACGCGCCATAGGGTTCCGTAGTTACTTTATACCATACCATATTTAATACCACCTATCATTTTTCGTCTGCAAAAATAACTTTGTTTTTCACAGTGTTGGTATGAATGACAAAGTTATATTTGCGGTTTTGGAAAATGTGCTATATCTCGAAAACTAATTACTATATCTCGTTCAAATCAATTTTGGTTGAAAGTGTTTATTAAGATCTACAGCATATATTTTTTTTAGATTTTTCACTTTCTTATTTCAAAAGTTAAAGGGGGGGGGACACACATTTTACCACTTTGGCGGCGAATATCTTTTAAACGGTTGACTTTGAGAAAAAGTTGTCTTAGAAACCTCAATGTCATTTTTAAAGACCTATCTATAGACACCCAACACGTGTTGGTTTGAAGTAAAAAAAAATTTTCAGTTTCAGTTCCATGTATGGAGAGCCCCCCTTTAATCTTTAATTTCTCTTATTTTTGTATTAAATTCGTTAAGCGGTTAACAGAATACATCTACCTACCAAGTTTCAACTGTGTAGTCTTAATACTTTCGGAATAAAGTGGCTGTGACATACGGACAGACAGACAGACAGACAGACAGACAGACAGACAGACAGACAGACAGACAGACATGACGAATCTATAAGGGTTCCGTTTTTTGCCATTTAGGCTACGGAACCCTAAAAACCAATAAACAATCGTCGTTTTTCACATTATGATATATGCTACACAGTTTATTTAAAGGAAGACGACCCTAACGTTGCGTCGTCAGAAAAGGTAAGAGCATGAGATAGAAAGAGAGGCAACTACTATTAGCACTGCGCGACCTGAATTGTACTTTATTGTGTTGGAGCAAAAGTCGCTATTTATTTAAATGACTTTGCGGAATTCTGCTTCTGTACTTGTACTGTTAGTTATTCTGTGACTCCGTTTTGATTGCTTATTTTACGTTCATTTTAACCGACTTCAAAAAAAGGAGCAGGAGGTTATCGATTTGGTTGGGTCATTTTATGTTTGTTACCTAGTATTCCGTCATTTATAGATCGGTTTGGAAAATGATTTTTTATTTCAAAGTATATAACTTCCAGATTGGTCCTTTTTTACAATTTTGAAATCGGTTCAGTAGTTTTCAGGAAATCTGTCATTATTGTAACCATTACATGATTTTTTTGAGGATGATCGAGCATCAAGCCTTCTTTGTTTATGAACCCATTTAAATTTCTTTAATACACAACGGAATATTCTTGGCCTTTATCTCACCTGATGTTAAATGAGATAAGGCCGAAGGTGGAAGCGCACTACACCCAGAATCCTCATCACTGAGGAGCTGGGAGCTGGCTATCTTACCTCTAACTGCCGGAACACAACATTTTTAAATTGTTGTTATGGCGTCAGATTTAGGTAAGATGGTGGTAGCTAGCCAAGCGGACTTGAAATAAGCCCTACCACCAAACCAAATCGAGTAAAAAATGTACCCCCTGAGAATCGAACCTGGGCTCTGTCTCTATGAGGCAACGTAGCTCTCAAGCTAATGGACCGATTTTGATGCGGTTTTTTTACATCTGTCAAATAAGATATCCATGTGCCGTTCAGTAGGAAAGAATAGCTCCTGACATGTTAATGGAGAGCGATGAGTGATGACATTCTCCCTTATTAATAAACAAAGCGTAACCCTCTTATGTATAAACGAGTAAGTAATAACTTAAGTAAAACTTAAATTTTTCAAATGCTTCACATGTAGTTTATAGTATTAATCTTAAATTCAGGTTTGGTGGTAGATTTAATATTAATTTAACTATAAACTGCACAAAATTCAAGTTTACTTTAGTCTACTTGGAACTTCGAATAGAACACTTTGAAAATCTTATCATCTTCGCGTTTGATATCGTAAGTTCCTTTAGTTTAAAAACATGCAAGTTTTCAACTAAACTCTAAGTAGACGCGGTACTTAAAAGGTACTTTAAGAATCGCGCAATGCTTGAATAATGGTGGTTAGAGTATGAAATTGCCGATATTTTCTCACACACAGAGGCTCTCATATCTTCTTTGACGATAAAGATGCTTCAGTTGTCTTGTCCATCAGCCATTTTAATGTCCCCACTGCTAGGGCACAGGCCTTCCTTATGGGTGGATAAGGAGGACGGGCCATAACCCACCACGCGGGCCCAATGCGGATTGGTGGGTGTTAACGACTGCAAATGCAGCCGGGACCAACGGCGTAACGTGCCTTCCGAAGCACGGAGGAGAGCTCGAGATAATAAATTTTTGGTCACCCATCCCATGAACGACCCTTGTGAACGTTGCTTAACCTCCGCAATCGCTGGGCCAGGCGATAAACCACTGCGCCACCGAGCTCCTCGCTTCAGTTACTTGTTATTATTTCCAATTATGATCATGACGGCCCACTATCAAAAATAAAAATATTCTGATTTTCTTTCCTAATTTTTGTCCCACTAATAGACCACAGGCCCTTCTTGGATGGATTAAGAGATTGGACCATAAAACCGGTCATCCCTCATGTGTGGTAGGTCTATAGATTTGTATGTATTAGCTACTTATGTTCGGAATTCCGATTCGAAATTCCGTCTGTATGTGTCCACTATAATAACGCACCACGATGCCGACTCGTACCTGTGGTACGTCTGTTGAGTGAGTGAGTCAGCTAGTCTTCTCTGTATAAAAAAATCACAGATCTCGTGCTCTACACGACTTGGAAGGGCATTGAAAATGAATCTATCTATTATAGATTATTAAAAAAATATTAAAAAAACATGTTCGTAATATATATTTATTTCCTATCACCGTACAATTTCCCACAAATACGCAACCAATTTATTTTAGACACATGCCCCACGCCGCGTGATATCGCACCTCGCGCCGCCCAATACTCGTGGCTAAGGGTACCTGTACAGCACCAACCGTCACCAATATCGAAAAAAGTGTGATGACCTAAAATATTCCTTGGTTCAATAATGAGGTGCTTTTTTTTATATTTTTGATATTCGGCCCCGGATTTTTATTTTATTCGGAAAATTATTGAAAGACAAAGCACTTGGTGAAATAAAGCATAGGAACGTAGTGTTGCTTTCGTTTTAGTATTAAGTATTAACTAACTCGGTCATTTTGTATCAGAATAAAATCAATGTTTTCACACACAGCTAAATACCTACCTACACTTCATATACATATTATACGTAGACCAGTCGTTAGGTATGTATGTTCTACACTATACCTGGAAATAATTCAAGGAGTTTTTATTTCTTGTGGCTTGTGTTTCAGTAGCCCTGAGGGCTGTTAACCATACAATAAATTTGTGACCTCGAAAACTATTTGAAAATAAAAAAACTAAATTATGATCAAGCCCTTGAATTTTTGATAATATCTGAACTTTGAAAAAAATGTCTAAAAAAGAAAAAGAAATTTTAGGAAAGCAAAGTTGATTATATTTGCAACAATTTATTATACTACAATATTTGATACAATACGTAGTTAAAGAGTGACAACTTGATAAACATGAGTAATTGTACAAACAGCATACAAATACTAACACTTACTAATATACAATACTTGATTGTGTTGTCACTCTTTGACTATAGATTGTATCAAAATGTTGTAGTATTATAAATTGTTGCAAATTGCTTTGCAACCCTTTGCTTATCTAAAATTTTTTGAGACTTTTTTAACGTTCCTGATATTATCAAAAATACAAGGGCTTGAACAGAATTTTGTTCTAAACTTTTTTCTAGACTTTCTGATGACTGGGCTACTAAGCAAAGTGTAGTACAGTACAGACCAAATAGTAGTATCCCCAACACGGTTAAGGATAATCAAATCCAAGGAAGTGGTTCCCAATCCTTTCCGCTGATGTACCAGTCAATATTCGGCTTGACTTGAGTGTGTCCTATGTAAATACATTGACTTGAGATTGCTATCGATTTCGTGAAAAAACCGAGGTGGGTAGTAGAAGGAGAGTAGACGTTGGGATACTCGGTTAGATTATTTTCCACACACCTTGATATTTGGTCAGTTTTCTTCTAAACTAGTGGCCCCGCGTACTTCGTATCGCTTGAGAATTTTAAAATATTAAAAACCAGCGCCGTCTATTTAATTACCTAGATTTGCATCTGCAAATTGTAGATATTATACTATCTTTATCTCTATTTTTTTATGCTAAAGAATACTCTAAATTTTATTTTACCCTTTTTACTCTCCCTTTTGCTTACCTATTGCTTTTTTTATTATTTTATAATGTTCCTGTTCTTGTCATGTATTCTTTATGAGTCGTTTTCGGAAGTACGAAGTTCTCCTTTTATACAATAAATATTTAGCATATACAGGATGTCCCGAAACGGAGGGAAAGTACCTTTATTATTGAAGATAGTAAATTTTACAGAAAGAAGATTTCATTATAATAAAAAAATGGTAATAGATTAAAAATACTATAAAATAGGTAATAATTAAATATTAAATATAAAAATTCATGATTATTTCAAAAAACCTTATAAGTAGCCCTTTCAAACGTCATTGTAGTTTTTTTTATATTTGATAGGTTCGATTCCTGGTTTTTTCACACATCACACGCGATTTTTCAAAAATCTTTGAATGCAGTTCCAATTATTTTGATAATAAAAAGTCTTCTTGTAGAAAAAACCTTAACTTCTATATTTAAGGCGATTTCCCATCGTGTGGCAAAGTTTTGGGACATCCTGTATACTACTTCAACAGACATGGTGACATTATGACGAGGAAAATATGAAGATTTATATTCCTCCCCAATGCGAAATCTCTTGGAAAGCACATTACTTTGTTTAACATTAAGTTGCACATTATTATTGTCGTTATTCACAAAGATATTACAATAAAAAAACTAATATCATTGCATTTGGTTATTTAGTTTGGTTTAAATATTAAAGTCTTTACGTTCGAAATTGCCGATATTTTGTCACCTACAGAGAAAATATTAACTTTTATGATTTCAAATATTTAACAATATATATATATTTATATTGTATCGAATATGACCATGATATCAGTAAAAATAAAGTCCTTATTTTAGCTTTCTTAACATTAAAAAAAGATCTTGAAAGTGACTCTTTTTTGTAAGCAAAAAAAGGGTGACCGGAGAGGTTCTAACTTAGCCATCATAACTAATTTTTTTTGCTTAATCGTAAATGGAATAAGTTAGCATAGTGTTCAAAAATTAGTACATAAAAGTTTTGTTACATGAGTGTTCACGGTTGTTAAATAAACAAAGAAAATGCTAGTATGAAAAATGCAATTTCTTAAAAATTCTCCATACAGATCAGAAATTTCATAGGTATAGGACCTTTATATTATAAGCTCAGAGGCATTTATTCAGACTACAAAGGACGTGGTGGGTTTACAACTACAAAGGAAGTTACTGTAACTTCAGGCGTACCACAAGGTTCACATTTGGGCCCATTGCTGTTCGTCTTATTCATCAATGACTTGGCTGCAAAGCTGCAATGCATGTCTCTTTTATATGCTGACGACTTAAAGGTGTTTTCGGAGATTAAAAGCATTGATGATTGCCTAAAACTGCAACGAGACCTGGAAATACTATCAGACTGGTGTCATAGTAACAGAATGTACTTAGGCTTGAGTAAATGCCACGTCATAACATTTACTTATAAAAAACAAAAAATCATCTTCGATTACCAGCTGGAGGGACATTCTTTGGATCGTGTTCATTCAATCAAGGACTTGGGTGTTATTTTCGATGAGAAGCTGACTTTTCGTGATCATTATAACCAACTTGTTGCAAAAGGTCATCAGCTTCTCGGTTTTGTAGCTAGGAACACTAAATTCTTCAAAAATAATGAAACTTTCCTTCATCTGTATTTAAGTCTCGTCAGAAGTAATCTGGAGTACTGCTCAGTAATCTGGTCCCCCCACTATTCGATTCACTCGCAGCGCATAGAGAGTGTACAAAGGAAATGCCTAAAACTGCTTGGATACAGATGTGGACAAAACCGGGTGCTCACCTGTTATTCGGAAAGACTACGGCATTTTAACTTGACAACGTTAAAGACACGTCGCCAGCACCAAGACCTTTTTAACTTGCACAAAATAATTCATAACTATACTGACTCCCCGGTATTATTATCCTTGATTAATTTCAATACAAGACTTCTTGTACGAAATAGAAATAAAAATATATTTGTTCTTAAAACGTATAAAAATAACACATCGTATTATAACCCGATTGTAAGAATGTGCCGTCTGTACAATGATCTAGCTATGTTGAATGAACAGCTCGATATCTACACTCGCAAACACACTACTTTTAAATCTCAAGTCAAAAAAATAAAAAATAACCCCTAATTAATTAATATTATTATAGTGTATGAAAGTTTTTTTTTTTTAAGGTTAAATATTCTGTATATCTGATCGTCAATTGAAATCAATAATCCTATTATTTATCAATTTATCATGTCAAAATCAATGATTATATTATATAATTTCAATATTGTAATTTAATTATTATCAGTGAATGTATAAATTTATTTTATCGTATTATAACTTAAGTTATTGTATTCCTAATCACTAACGAATAAGTATTGCTATCATGGATGTACATGTAATGAAATCTGCACTAACGTTAAAAATTGTTTACGCATTCGATTATGATGCTGTGTGTACACGCCATTGGGTGTTAGTCTCGCTCAATACTTAATATCTGTTTTTATGTCTTTTTATGATTATCACCTGTTGTGTATGCCTTAATGAAATTAAATTAAAAATTCCCACAAGTTCCCACCTTAGCAATTAGATACTTTTAAGTTTAACTTGCAAAACAAGCATCGCCATCTTTATCGAATATCAAGCTATACTTTAGAAAATATTTTTCAATAGTTTCTTTATTGATTTAGTCTTATTCAACAAAAACAGATCCCAACATATTATAGTTCTAACTATTCAATAAATATATTAAATAAATGATAATTGGGTGAATCAACTTTTTGTTGGTTGGTGGCATTTCTTAAAATATCTTCGTGAACTATTTTTAAATAAAGTTATATAGTCTGTAGTTGCAAATACTCTCAGCTAATTATCTTATAAGAAAACTTAAAAGACATGAAAATTTTAACGCGATTTTAAAGAAAAAGTGACCCAGGAGACAACTCCTATTTTTCGGGACAAAATTGTCCCTTGGGCGACCCATGTCTTTCTTTAAACTATTGATTATTTTTGTATAAAACTAAGTATCTTTTATTGGCTATGAATCTAAATGTAGTAAAATAGAGATTTTTCACAAAAGAGTTTTCTAATTTTGTTTTAATTTATGTAAATTCACACATGGGTCGATTTTTTCCTTACATTAAAAAGTTGATTCACCCAATTACGTATCTGATGTTGCACATAATTAAAATAACAGGAATTAAACGAATACGTAACTAATGAAAGGTATTTTCACACCTCCCTATTTTCCCGACGTTTCGACCGAGTTGCATCTGCCGTGGTCACGAGACTCGGTCAAAACGAGATAATAGATAGGTGTGAAAATACCTATCATTAGTTACGTATGCGTTTAATTTCTGATATTTTTTTAATTAAGTACAATGCACCGCAAACGCGAAAGTTTAAAAATGATGTGCTTATCAAAGTTTATCACACCACACATAGATATCTGTATTAGAACCTCTATTAAGGTGGTATACCCTGAGCTGCCGTGAATTTTATTTAATATTATAATTCTAATACACTATTTTAATAATGTATATCGTAGAGGTTTTAGGGCCCACAGTCTAGTATTTTTAGACGATATCGTTACATTCCCTAGTAGTCACTGCTAGAATTAGATAGAAAAACTGCTAAAAGTGGCCGTTTTTGACATATCTACTTCTACAAATGATTACGAGGGCATGTAGTGATACCTTCTAAAAATACTAGACCATGGGCCCTAAAATCTCCACTATAAACATTATTAAAATCTTTTTCTATTAATAACTTATTAAATAAAAACCTCTGAGGGCGCTACTTTCGGTCATACTAAACTAGAAACTCATTCTATCTCGAGCTATCTCAAGCTTTTAATACGCTTTTAATTAATAGAGAACTAATAAATGTAGGTATTCTTTTGCTTAAGATTATAAAGCCTTAGTAAAGAGAATGGCTTAAGATATTGTCTCAAATGAAATAATGTTTTGCATTTAAAAATACACACTGGAAGAAAACATTTCCTAAACAATGGTTATAATAACAGTAACATCATAAATATAAAGCTAAAGTTTCAAAAGATCATAAACTAAAAAAAGTTACTGACCGATTTTGGAAATTCAAATTGCACTTTTGGTTTGAAGCCCTTCGTCAGACGCACATTTTATATTTTGACAAACCTATCCGTGTTCTTCTCATATCTGTGAAACTATAGGTAGTTATGTCTCAATTTCATTAATAGGGACACTATACTCGATCACAAGAACAAACATTTTCAATGTAAAAAAAACCAGTGTTATTATCATGTTAATGATAATTGACAAAGTAATCTCTTAACTTGATTTAAGTTAGATCGGAAAAGTTAAATTTAATTTACTTATCTTCATCCATTATTTTGAAGTTTCACATCATGTGTATAAAGTTAGGCATCGAGAAACCACGAGTTATGAACTTTACGCTAGCTTTTCCTTATCTTTGGAATTTAATCTAGGAATTGCGATGGTTAACATTTAACTAGTTTAAAATTAACATCTTACTGTATTGCCTTATTAATAAACGGAAGAAGAATAAGTTTACGCTTGATTTAACCAAAAATAATGCTTAGCAATATTAGTCCTCACGTTCAATATTTAAACGTATAAACATATTCCTAAATTAACTTTCTGATTAGACTAGGTGAAAACTTATTCGCCGTTTATCAATAAGGACTTAGTAACTAGCAATATTCGTAATCTATATTTAAAACTCTCAAATTATTAAAAATTAAATCAAAATAATATAATTTAGCTTACCTTTTTAAAAAATAAATATAAGCTCCTGTTCTTCGTCGATATCCAAATACGTCTCACAAAATAAACCGAAAAAACAAAACAAATAATCCAATCCAAAATACTGTACCACTTTTGTAATAAAAAAAGGTAAAAACCAAAAATAAACCAGCAAATTCTTTAAAAAATCCTCAATTACCACATTTTTACACAAGCACTAACCACAAAAAACTTCGGACACATCAAACGACGTATTTTAATAATATTTTTTATGCACGAGATTCGGAACCAGCGAGAGCACGACGCGTCTCTCCCTCTCAGAGGTTAGAAGCCGACTGGCTGTAAGGCACTGAAACAGTGAAACTGTTGACCGCCCCTCCCTGTGACGTGTCGTCGGAAAAATTTCATTGCGAATACTATGTACATACTAACTGTACGAAGATTTTGCTATGCGGTTCCGGTGCACACAGCACAAACTCTTCATAGAATTGTCGCAAAAGGCCACAGGTCTTACAACTCATAATGACTGTTTAAAGATTTTGTCGTGTGATTTTCAGCGGAGTATAATCGCACAGACTGGACCTTTCTTACAGGGGTGGGTGCCATAATTTGCGATTTCGTTTAGAGGTATAGAACATTTAACACCTCCGTGGAGTAGAAAAGAAACAGCAGTGTTTTTCTAAAACGGTCCAACACCACAGAATACATAATTAATACCTAGTACCTACCACAGATCTTATTCCCAATGAGGGCTTTTCAAAATGACAAAAAACTGTAGACTCGATAGATGTCGTTGATAAAAATATATGTGTCAATGTGTTTTTTTTTACTAAGCTTCGAAGAGTACTCAGGTAGGCAGGCAGATGTAACCCTGAAATGTTTCTCTTTGGGTAGATGTCAGCCAGCGATCGCTTACTTGCCTTTTTGGTACAGGCTGTTCATTTTAGAAGCCAATTTTGACACTTCTCTTTCTATCAACGCCATCTATTGAGGCAAATGTTACTATTTTTATTTTTTATGTCACTATGAAAAGCCCTCATTCCCACCTGCCAATCGTAGAAGTTACGAAGCACAGAAAAGGCGTATATCCTGCAATAGACTTTAATAATAGGGGTTAAAGTATGAAATTGCCGATTTTTTTCTCACACACAACATAGCAGATAATATATTATACTTAAAGATGTATTAAAAAAGTTTAATACATCTTTGATTATACTAGTGGCTCCGTGAGTTGTAGACCTCGCGATAAAATAAAATAAAATGTCGCCATGAAAGATGCTTTAGTTGCTTGTTATTATTTCGAATTATGGTCATGACAGCCAACTATCAGCAATACACGAGTCAGTAGAAGCAAAGGCAGCAAAATCCACTTTTTTAGGGTTCCGTACCAAAATGGTAAAAAAGGAACCCTTATGATGTGACTCAGTCTGTCTGTCTGTCTGTCTGTCTGTCTGTCTGTCTGTCTGTCTGTCTGTCACAGCTGAATATCTCGAGAACTACTAATGGTATCAACTTGAAATTTGGAACAGTTTAAGATCACATTTGCCCAACTATTTTGCAAATAAGAAATAAATAAAAAAATAAATATCTTTTTTACAGCAGGGCCTGAAAAGGGGTCTTAAAAATTTGAAGTGAGGCTACTAGGGCATGTGGGGTATCATATGAAAGAGCGCCGTTTGCACGTTTTCAATCATTTTTTCCTTTTTTTTCTAGACCGCATAGTTTTTGACTTATGATGAAAAATGTAAAAAAATTACCGTTCCCCCCCCTTATCTTCGAAGTTTGCAAAGAGAAAAATCTAAAATAATTCTATGTGATAGCAGTTTATATAAAGATTACAGGAAAAATAAAACGATGTCTCAATATAGCACACTTTTTTAGAAATTATCAAATTTCTAAAAAGTTAACATTAGTTCCACTATCGGTCAAGAGATGGCGCTGACCAAAAACTGCAATACTAATTTTATTATTCTACTCTTCAGTGTGGTTTAATGGTGCAATTATGATGGTACGGAACCCTCGGTGCGCGAGTCCGACTCGCTCTTGACCGGTTTTATTTACTATAGCAACTTTGAATGCAGTCTGATAATGTGAAATCAGCTTCATAGTTTCACTTAATGATTTTGCAGCAAAAACAGCAATTCATCGCACATAGGTATAACTGCACTGCTTCGAAACCTAAAACATTTCCGCCATTTTTCAAAAACTGGATGTTGCTGCCTTGCTTCTGCGGGGTTATTTGTAAAACACCAACAACCTCGCAGGAGTAGATTACTAACATCATAATCAACAACATTACGAATTTTCCGAAAACAGACAAGAAAAATTCCACTTTTCATACAAAACTCGATCAACTGTTCGACCATTTGTATGGAAAGTTGATTATTTTTGTCTGTTTTCAGAAAAGTCGTAGAACAAATGTTGTTGTTCATGATGTTCGTAATCTACTCCTGCGAGGTTGTTGGTGTTTTGCAATTAACCCTATATCTGTATATGACTCATTATTATTTCCGATTTTCTTTCCTTAAAAAAGTACATTATGTGACTCCTTTTTTGTAAACAGAAATGACCACTTAATTAGTTGTAACTTAGCCGATACTTATTTTTTTTCACTTAACACATGTTGCATTAGTTAGCTGACGGCCGGTTTCTGAATTGAGAAATTTAAGTTGAGCACTACTTAAGTACAAATTTTGTATGGGTGAGTAAGATTTGAGTAGTGCTCAAGTTCAATTTCTCAATTCAGAAACCGGCTGTGAGTGTTTAAACATTTGAGCGCAAAGAAACATCAGCGGTTGTTAAATTAAGAAAATGTAAGTATGGAAAATGACAATTCTTCAAAATTCTCCATAAAAAACCGGCATTTTCATACTTAAACCCTAATATTATATCACTCTCTTGACACAGTAGTAGTTTATATCATACTAAGGTCTTGTTTTCCTTCATTAAAACGACAGCATAATAACTGCAGGTACAATATGATTTGCTTAATAATAAATTTTACAGAATCCTTTTAAAGGCTTTGGATTATCATAATAATGCTGTTATCAGAAAAGGCAGCCTTCGCATATAATAGCTATTATTATGAAAATTTCAGGGAAATTATCCTTTTCTCTACTTTAGAAATGGCTTGATAAATAATGTTAAAAAACCGGCCAAGTGCGAGTTGGACTCGCGCACGAAGGGTTCCGTACCAAAAAACGGAAAAAAAATACGTTTGTTGTATGGAAGCCCCTCTTAAATATTAATTTTATTCTGTTTTTAGTATTTGTTGTTATAGCGGCAACAGAAATACATCTTCTGTGAAAATTTCAACTTTCTAGCTATCACGGTTCTTGAGATACAGCCTGGTGACAGACAAACAGACAGACAGACAGAAAGACGGACAGCGGAGTCTTAGTAATAGGGTCCCGTTTTTACCCTTTGGGTACGGAACCCTAAAAGATTGTTATATAGTTGAAAATGTAATTAATATAAATTCGATTATTTATTCACTCTAGATCTTTGAGCGGCAAAATTAACAGTTAATTTTTAATGCGACTATGTTATACCTTTAGGTGAGTACATTATTCATAATTTAGTAAGTGGGGTCCGTAAATTAATCTATGTTTTCAAAAAACCTCGGACTATTGCAGATACTAAATTAATTGTACTGGTGTATTTAGCTCTATGTCAGTCCATAATTCAATACTGCATCATTTCTTGGGGTGGGGCATTAAAAACAAACATTATTCCTTTTGGAAAGAGCTCAAAGAGCGATACTAAAAGTAGCCAACCACCTTCCTTTTCGATATCCTACATGCTTATTGTATAAATACTGCAAAGTATTAACTGTACGCCAACTTTTCATAATGCACACATTACTAAAACAACACACAATGCTTACTTATAATGCTGACATTACTAATAAAAGACAGAGGGATATAGTATGTACTTTGGAATCAACCTCAAAACATGTTATTAACTAGAGATTTTTCCCATTCTTAGGTCCATTCCTTTACAACAGACTGAATAAATCACTAGATATATATTCACTAAATTATTTCAATTGTAAATTAGCTTTATATAATTATTTATGTAACTTGTCTTACGACGAGATTGAGGAGCTGCTGAAAATATGTAAATAAATAACATAAGTGTTTTGTAAAATAAAGTTTCTGCTACCTATTAAAGGTTTATTAATTGTTAATTTATGTAGTTAAGGATTAATTTATTATGACTTCATTCGCCTGAAATACAGGTTATTATTATAACCTAGTTTCGGTAAATAAGTTTATATTTAGATTTAAAAATTTGTAATTTTGTTATACCTAATTGTGTTATTGTAATGCATCTTTCTATTAAATAAACGTTATTATTATAGTATTATAAAAAACAATCCTCCCCCCCCCCCACTACTTCATTGCCCCTGCCCCCTTTGAAAAGTGTCCCGTTTTACAGATTTCTCAATTTTCAAGAAAACTATACAAACTAGAGACAAGATGGTCAAAAACCAAATTATTTCCTACAAATAAGTACTTCCATTCTTTGATACGAATTATTATAGTTTCTTAGTTTTGGCGCGTCAAAGTTTATAATGGTGACTGTACACGACAAAGATACGAAGAATACTTGGACGAATGAATACGGAAGTTGCTAAACCAAAGGTTTCCTTCGGCAGGATTGATCCTTATGTGATCCTAAGATGGGTTCACGAAGTGGAGCCACCTGGATTTTTCATGCAGGTGGGAGGGAGGGGGAAATTCAGCCTTGACGAAATCGGATGTTGATAACTGCCTAAGTTTAGGTACTAAGCAAAGTTTGGTATCATTTTCGGATAAATCAATAAAGTAGAATTGATTTTTTGTATTTAAAAAATGCAATTTATTAAGCAACTGTGTAAAGACGAGGTATTATAAGGTATTACTTATAGTTATCAACAAAATTGCGAGAAGTTCACTAATTTCTCGGAAACCACTCAGAAACTACCTATTAAATCAAATACATGTGGAAGATATCGAATCAGTTCCATAAAATGATAATGAATGCTACCACGAATTATTTCCTTATTTTCACAATAAAAAATATATAGGTTGTTATAGATTATGATAATAATAATATAATACTAACATTAATTAGGTTTATCAAATAACATATCGGTGTATCGATTATTGTTTGTAAGATTTAAATATTTTGTCAACATTAAATTTATCATATACACATCAACTTTGTCTAGGGATACAGGTGTTATTTTCATACAAACGAGGTAATTTTGAAGCCTTGGTTTTCTGCCAGGGATGTACCGTGCCGTAATCTGATGATGATACCCAACTGATCTGAAGAGCATTCTAAAAGATTAATGGGTCAGAGTTCTCAGTTTGAGGATTTCCATACATTTTCATGCTATTTTCGCGGTTTTTTTAAACATGTCCATTACGATTTCAGAATGCTGTTCAGATCAGTAGGGTGTGTATAGCGATCTGAATCTCCTCCATTCACTCCCTGGATAGCTGTCATCAGATCACAGCACAGTACATCCCTGGCAGGAAACCAAGGCTTCAAAGTTACCTCGTTTGTATGAAAATAACACATGGTTTCCCTAGACAAAGTTGATGTGTGTATATTTATTTGTATTTTAACCACCTCTGTGGTTAAGTGGTTCGCCCAAATGAATTTCAATTTCAATTTCACACGTGTAAGACGCAGGGGTCTCAGGTTCGACTTCTAGAAAGAAAGTACTATCTGCACTCGGTTTGTTTGGTGGTAGGGCTTATTTTCAAGTCCGCCTGGCTAGCTACTACCATCTTACCTAAGTCTGACGCCATAACAACAATTTAAAAATTGTTGTGTTCCGGCAGTTAGAAGTAAGATAGCCAGTTCCTCAGTGACGAAGATTCCAGGAGTAGTGCGCTTCCACCTTCGGCCTTATCGTCACTTAACATCAGGTGAGGTGAAGACCAAGCATCTTTGTGGATAAAAAAAATTCTGACGCCATTATTGTTGTGTTCCGGCAGTTTGAGGTAAGATAGCCGCAGTTTTAGTGATGAGGATTCCTGGTGTAGTGCGCTTACACTTTCAGCCTTATCGTTACTTAACATGAGGTGAGATGAAAGCCAAACACTATCCCGCTATGCATTTAAAAAATGTGATATATAGGGGTTTATTGCTTGTTTTCACGAAATCGCCATCGCGTCGCAATCGCCGCAGCAGTGCAGCCACGACGCGAGATTACAAAAGCTTTTTGATTTCAGCCAGGTACTTGGACGAAACGCTTTTGTAGTGATTTATTTTACTACAAAAGCCAGAACGTTTTGTCCAAGTAACTGGCCAAAATCAACAGGCTTTTGTAATCTTGCAAGCGTAACAACGAATAACACGCGACTCGGCCGAATCACTAGTTGTTTGTTCCAACTTAAAAAGCCTATTGATTTCGTCCAAGTATCTGGCCGAGTTCAACAGGATTTTGTAGTATTAGCATTACTCAAATAATCAGTACCTGGCCGAAATCAATAGGTTTTTGTAATCTCGCAGCCGCGACATTAGTGTAAAATTGATTATTTCCGCTGCAAATTAAAAAAACAATAAAAAGTAACGTGTATTTTCAGTCGTTTTTTGGATTATGAAGATGTTTCTCTCCAATTTCATACTGTTTGTCACATTTTTATATATTACTTGCAATGCGGTAAGTTTTTTTTTAATAAGCATTCGTTTTATTCGATTTTGAGACCGCAATACAAATTGTACCTATATCTTAATTCTTTTTGTTAGCAACGACCTTCAAAATGTGATAGAAGGGTAAATATAAATTAAATACCTCTTAAAATAAGTTGAATTGCAGTTGAGTTGAAAAAAACGTAACAAACAAACAGACAGGACCTTTCGCATTTATGGAGTTACTTTGACCGTCTAGTGATTTGCCCATCCGCTTAAACGCTCATGTGAATGTGCTCAAGAGCTGCATGAGCTCATTCCACCTTCTCCTTTCTACTATCGGACTTCCAGCCGCACTGCGGGTTAACGTTAGCTAGCTTTTCTGCGTACTACATACAGCTGCTATGGAATGGAATTCCCTGCCGGCGTCTGTGTTTCCGAGCGCATACAACCTGAATCTATTCAAGGCCAGAGTGAATAAGCACCTTCTGCGCAAGCTCACTCCATCGTAGATCCTGTCTTTGCTTTTGGGCTAGACTGGGGTCAAGAGCAAACCCATTAACCAAAAAAAAACGTATCATTCTCACTAGTTTCAGTATCCACTGGAACTAGTAAGAATGATACGTTTTTTCAATCAGTAGTTCCATGGAACTACTGATACTGATTATTCTCACTAGAACTAGTGAGAATGAATATATGGAACTACAGAATAAAAAGTATCAGTAGTTCCATGGAACTATATCCAATAGAACTAGTGAGAATGATTGAAAAAAACGCAGGGGTCCCGTGTTCGATTCCTAGGAGGGAGATAGAGTCTGTGCGAAAACAGAGCCGTCATGGAGTTTTTGCTTGAATTCCGTTTTTGTTTAGTGACGTAACAGTTTACGTCAATGCGAGCGACTGTAATATTATCTATGAAGTCAAAATAGTCGCTTACTTATGACCTACAGTACCACAAACATGACAAAAACGGTTCTCTTTCCGCACAAACTCTACATTAAGACTGTTCTGACAGTTAGAGGTATGGTAGGTTGTTCCGCGGATGAGGATTTCGGGTGGACTTTTGACCTTAACGACACTTTTAACACTAGCCCTCGTAACATGACGATTTCCAGAATCCCATCGTAGACAAACACTTTGTTTAACTGTCAAAAATGACACTTAGAGGCAGATAAAGTCTTTGTTGGGTTTGTCATGCTACACCTGCTGGTGAGGTCTTGGCTCAAGCACTGACCCGTTGGAGATAAAAAAATATATAAAAAGATATAATTATCTCACTGATTACCATTATACTATAGAAGACAAGACATAAACAATATGTAACAAAAACCCTGTCAGATAGCGAAACGGGTGATAGTGTTGCTAAAACTGAACAACATTTTCCATGGAACATAGGTCGAAAAACGTTTTTTTTTTCTCCTTTCCATAGTAAGTCGGTCAGCTGACCAATACATTTTGTATGGAAGTACGAAGTTTTATTTTGGTTTTTCGACCTATGTTCCATGGAAAATGTTGTTCAGTTTGAGCAAAACTATCACTTGTTTCAGATCTGACAACGTTTTTGTTACATAATTGTATAATAATCTGTTATTAAATGGTTGAAGGTTCCAGATGAAGTGCCTTCAGACTTATCTTCACTTAAGGAACCTTAGGGCATATGATTGTTTAAGTGTTAGAATATGCAGTACATACCCTTATAAATTAATATTTAGTATTTTTTTTAGTGTAGAAGCGATTCATGTAAAGTACACGTACGTATTCATCAGGCTTATGTCTAAAATACATTAAATTTTTTGATAACTTCAAGAAGTTGTTACAATAAATATACCAACTACTAAGTATACGTTTTGAAAACTCATTTAATACTTATTTATTTTTATTAGTGTAGTGGGGCACATGGGAACGCGCAGGTAAGAAGGATTTATTGAATTAATAAAGAAAACCTGGTTACATTATACGGATCAATATTTCTATAAAATAATATTCTCTGAAATTCCGTAACTTTATTTCTTAATCATAAGCTTTTACTAACCTTGCAATGACCTTGCGACGATTTAATATGGGTAACTTTAGTATGTCATGCTCACTTTAAACATTTCTGCGGTGGTGTCGTGTGAGGCGGGTCGTTACGTTCCCTCAAATATGGTTGAGCGAAACGATGGCTGGTTCATGCGTCATGCTCGTGAACGGGTGCTGCCAGTGGGAATGGGTCTGCTTCTGTCTGCTTGTATTAAGGGCGTCGTATATAAAAAATCTGTTTTATATTGTCTGTATGTATGGCACTTCTTACTCGAAACGTATATATCATAATAACTTACCTTGTTTTGATTTATTTAACTGCAATATTTTTGCTTTCTATAGTCGGTATTTGTGTATTATAAAATACATAAATGCTGATTATGGAAAGTAAAATATAAAATACATAAATATTGCCTATGAAAAGCTTTTGGATATTAGTTTTCAATTCGATGCCTTAACATGGGTAGCCTTAGTATGTCATGCTCTCTTTAATCATTTCTGCGGTGGTGTCGCGTGAGGCGGGTCATTACGTTCCCTCAAATATGGTTGAGCGAAGCGATGGCTGGTTCATGCGTCATGCTCGTGAACGGGTGCTGCCAGTGGTAATGGGTCTGCTTCTGACTACCTCTTATCTTAACGCATATAGAATTGTAAAGTTTTTTTTTTCTCTCTTGTAACAGCCTAGACTGAATAATAACTTCAAACTTTGAATTTAGCTTGAACCCTGTAAATTGATTAAGAAAATTTGTAATTCATTAAGTAATGATCTAATTATAATTTTATTTATTTGTTAATGTTTGTTAAAGTTTGGAAACGATATACATATTTGTAAATATCGTTCCATTTGATAAAGCTGGTAAGTTTTTTGCGCCCGTTTTTCTTGTCAGCTAAAAGACGTCATAATGGTTGGTAGGGCAAAAAAATTATTTGACGATTTAAAAACGCTCATTATGTGAGCTTATTTGAATAAAGATTTTTTTCATTTTCATTTTCATTTTCAATGAGCTGTTTTTTTAATTCTTAGTGTGAAGCAGATCACTGTGATGCAAAGGTTGGTGACGAAAAGAAGATAATCATATAAAATAAATGCTTGTTTAAACAAGCATTAAGGCCTACTCAAACTAGAGCGGTATCCGCTACCACCGTGGGTAGCGGTAATACCCGAGCGATATTCCGCGCGGTATTTTGTATGGAATTTTCGCAGTTGTCGCGAAACCGGAACCGCATACCGGATACGTACGCGGTACGTGGAGAAACTTATACTCCTCCCCGCGGATGCACCCCGCGCCGCCCGACCGCAGCGCTCGCGTCGCGCACCAGCTTCCCTACTCAAATGGCCAACTTTCTATTCGTTTGAACGCTACGCTTACTTTTAAAGCTTAAATTTGAGCAATATAGATTAAATCACATGTCTCAAACTTAGATTATTTATATGTCAAGATTATAGATGTGAAGGCGGTTGTTATCTTAGTCAGCCAGCCGCTGACCAGCCGCTTTTTTCGCTGACTACGGTGATCACCCATAAACCGCGGCTGGCTACAGTTGAAACATGTCTATGTTTTATTGAAGCCGTTTTATGTCCTAAGTGATTATTTTTGTCTATCTACATACTACCTACTTACTATAAACGTTACAGTAACCAGTAAACAGTTTTGTGGTGCAGAGAAATTGACGAGAACACCAGAATTTCCAGTTTGATGTTCTACAAATTCATCGCCCACGAATTCATCATGACAGAGTAGGTATTTAATTTACTAAAAATACCTATTTGCATTTAACGACTCGTATATTATAACAATTTCGACTCAGGAATTGTAAAAGTTGTAAGACCTTTTGGTATTGAGTCGGTTAAGCAGCCGGTTGTCAGCCGCTGTCTATACGATATTATCGGCTGCTTTAGATAACTGTCCGATAACAACCGCTGTTTTACAACTATAGTCAAGATAGACAGTCGAATCTACGACAGCGTCGAAAAAAATATCACCCAACAGTTGGGTGACCAAAACACGCACACATTGTCAGTAGTGTGAGCCGGCCATAGCTTTTATTACAATACTCTTTGGACGCGATGATGCTAAAAATGCACACCACCTTAAAAAAGTTGGCCTGTTTTGTTTAATACGTCAAAAGCCTAAGACTCTATCTAGACATATAAATAATCTAAGGTCTCAAACTTATGTAAATCACAGACTTCGATGTATTTGTATGGAATTGCCAAGCTTACGCCACGTTATTTTATAGTTTACTGCTTATTTTAAAGTTTTAATAGTAAGCGTAGCGTTCAAACGAATAGAATGTTGGCCTTTTGAGTAGGGGAGCAGTACCGCTACCGCCTCCGGTAGCGTTAAAGTTCCGTTGTATTTTGAACAGCGCGTTATCCACATACCCATCAGGATATCGTTACCGCCACCGGTACAGGATACCGGTCAGATTTGAGTAGGCCTTTATTCGTTTGCTAATCGGTACCTGTACCGTTTAAACATTTTCATGAAAAACGTAGCCAAGATGCACGCTCGCAGTGTCAAAAAGTTATCAGACCTCATTTAGAGCCAAGCTTCTGACTCTACACGCCCTAACTCTACAAGTCCTAACTTCACAAACTCTACACCTTAGTCAAAATATGCGGCTTGGCCATTTCGCTACATGGGAAAATTTAATCACTGTTCATTACTTCTCTGATAAACAAGTTCTTGGAGTAACGAAATCGCCAAGCCGCTCATTTTGACTAAGGTGTAGAGTTTGTGAAGTTAGGGCTTGTAGAATTAGTGCGTGTAGAGTCAGAAGCTTGGCTCTACATGAGGTCTGATAACTTTTTGACAGTGCGAGCGTGCGTCTTGGCTACGTTTTAAAAGTCTATAGAACAATTTTGTATAGGGGAAATTGTACAGTGCCTTCTACCGCCGAAAAGCGAAATGAAATTTCTCATAGACAATTACTCTATCGAGTATTTTTACGCGCGTTTTTTTTTCTCCACAGATGTTCGTGCTAGGGGTACCGTACCCTCAACACGAACAGCTATCGAAAATAATAACGCACGTACTTTGATCCACCGGTGGAGCCTCGTCGGTGGATCGTAGAGGAATGAGGGCGTAAAAACATTCGTTAGAGTAATTTCGTATGGGAAATTTGTACAGCGCTATCTACCGCCCAAAAGCGAAATGAAATTTCTCATAGACAATTACTCTATCGAGTATTTTTACGCGCGTTTTTTTTTTCTCCACAGATGTTCGTTCTAGCGGTACCGTACCCTTAGCACGAACAGCTATCGAAAAAAATAACGCGCGAACTTTGATCCACTGGTGGAGCCTCGTCGGTGGATCGTAGAGGAATGAGGGCGTAAAAACATTCGTTAGAGTAATTTTGTATGGGAAATTTGTACAGCGCTATCTACCGTCGAAAAGCGAAATGAAATTTCTTATAAACAATTACTCTATCGAGTATTTTTTTTTTCGATTGATGATATTGCTAGGGGTACCTACTGTAATAGATACCTAATAATTACACTTAGTCAGTCGAGAGTTTATTTCATTTTGCTTTTCATCGGTAAATGGCGCTGTATAAATTTCTATACAAAATTACTTTAACGATTTTTTTTACATGCGTTTTCTCGATATAGTTGTTCGTGCTATTATGATAAGTGAAATCACTAGGCAACGTATTTTGAGGCGCAGCACGTGTTGCTAAATATGAAGCACGAAGTTGCTCAACAGAGTGGGCTATTGAAAATGGTTATCAGATGAAAATCGCCTGAGACGATTTTTTTGCCATATCTCCGAGGATTTTGGGAGGATCGAGATGGGAATAGTACCAAAAATTGAGGAATTTATTGAGACACGTGTGAACATTTAAATTTTGAAAATCTACTTGTAACTTTTTTTTTGGAATTTTGCAAAATTCGGCAAAATTCGGGTTTTTTGGGGGGTGTTTGTTTACTAAATTGTAAATATGAGTCCTAGGGTATTAGTCTACATACAAAATGGCGAAAAAAATTTGAAAATCGGTTAATGTTGTGACCTGTAGGTGGTCCGTTAGATTTGGAATTCTAGAAAAACTGGTGTTTCCGTACATAAAAAGTGATGTAGCTTCTATGATTATTGACCGACCGTCATAATGGTAATAGTGTTTTCAAAGATGCAGAAGCAGACTAAAAGTGCATTCGTTGGAATTTTGAAAATCAGTTAATAATATTTCGGCCGCGTTGAGGCAGTCAGCGGGCAGTTTCACAATCGTAAAAATAAATAGGTACTAGCTAGGTGTTAACTTCAAAAATATAATAGGATTTTGCATTTGATTTGATTTTGGTTTTTCGTAAATAGATAATTATAAATAAGAATGATTAGCCCTGAATGTTATTTAGAATTAATTATTTAGAATGTTAATTTGAATGTTATTTATTAAGTAATTATTTAATGTAAATTTTGTGAATTATTTAAATTTTTTGTTATATTTAGTAATTAATAGCCCTTAATTAATTAATATTGCTATGCCCTTACAGGGCGTCACATGTAGACCTTATTAAATGTTCCACCTCACTATGTAATGTGATATGCAATAAATATTACTGAAATACTAAATTTTTATATTTATTGTACCCTTAGCACTAATTTTGTACAGGAAATTTAGAGTAATTTTGTATAGGAAATTTGTACAGTGCAATCTATCGCCGTAAAGCGATAATTACTCTTTAAGTATTTTTACACATGTTTTTTTTATCTCGATAGCTGTTCGTGCTAATAAGGTTACCTACAGTTTGTTTTCACGTTCCGTTCATATAACGCTTTCGTCTGACGCATGCCTCAAGCGCCATAATAGGGCATGCATTAGATACTCCTCAAGGAACTTCAAAATTTGTATTGCAAGCACTTGACGCAAAGTAAATTGAAAGTTGAAGCAGATTTAATATTCTTTTGACAATTTTATGGGAAACGAATATTATATTTTGCGAAGAAATGGTAAGATGAACCGGTGTGGCTCTGCAATTTATTACTCTGAATAAATAACGAGTCTTTGATTAATCCTACTAATATTATAAATGTGAAAGTTTGAGGGTTTGGATGTTTGTCCCTTAGAATAATAACACCTAGAAGCCGTGTCCTGGTATACAAAGTGAGGCAACTAATACAGGGGGTCTATTACGAAAAGTTCAATGCGATACACGCAGCTGCGTCCGTGCTTCGTTTCGATTGTTTCCTATTACAAATCACTTTCGTATGCAATATTGCGAAGTGATTGCGTGAGTTTGATAGTTTCTCTCTTGCGTATCCGACATCGTTCGTTTAGTAGTCTATGGACTACGATAGAAAAATTCAAAATGTTTGATAAAACTACAACCAATGAACTGCGGACGACTATTGTGGCTAAGTGACTGCGTTACGCTATTGCGTACGTTATTTTCGTAATAGGCCCCCTGAGCCGAAATGGCTCAGTTCTCAGATTTATATCCTTCATACGTTACCTAATCGTAACTAAATTCCAATAATATAGTAACTAATCCTCTAAAGGTAGGGAAATTGAAACTGTTTTGTACTTATTAGGTATGATTATGTAATAATGGACAATAAAAATCTGAAAACTGCGCCATTATGGCTTATATAGTTGCCTCACTTTTGTCAGATGGCTTTCTAGGGATTTATTATTCTAAGATTTGTTCCTCAATCACGCAAAAACGGCTGAACAGATTTAGATGAAATTTGACACATGGCCGGGATTAAAACATAGGGCACTTTTTTATCCTGGTCAATGGTTCCCTAGGGATTTTCTGAATGTTCATGCGAACGAAGTCGCGGGCGGAAGCTAGTAAAGAATAGAAATAAAATAATTAAAACGTTTTCAGTGCAATGGAGATTACTGTGAGGCATGGGTAAGAAAACAACAGAATGAGGGCTTTTCAAAATGACAAAAAACTGTATGTGATTATTTTACTTTTACTAAGTAACGAAGAGTACTCAGATAGGCAGGCAGATGTAACCCTAAAATGTTTCTCTTTGGGCAGATGTCAGTCAGCGAGCGCTTACTTGCCTCTTTGGTACAGGCCGTTTGTTTTTAAAAGCCAATTTTGACACTTCTCTTTTCATCAACGCCATCTAGTGAGGCAAATAGTTACTATTTTTATTTTTTAATGTCACTTTGAAAAGCTCTCATTATGGCGTTGCTGCCATCTATGTAGTTGATGGCGTAACCTAGGTAACAATTTGTTACATCTAGTCCCACTAAGTCATGTCCTCATTAACGTACCTAGTTCCAGTTTTGGCCACCGGATCAGATAATATTGTTTAGTCACCGAATCGCCATTTACACGGTCGATTTTCGATTGGTCATCCATATAAATACCCCATAACTACAACCATAGTCTATACCTCTATACTGTGCTACAAGTCAACCAGATTAAGGCTG
This sequence comes from Agriphila geniculea, assembly GCA_943789525.1. Taxonomy (NCBI): domain Eukaryota; kingdom Metazoa; phylum Arthropoda; class Insecta; order Lepidoptera; family Crambidae; genus Agriphila; species Agriphila geniculea. The sequence goes on from OX038895.1 coordinate 11,337,022, forward strand.
TATATTCGCATTTCAAACAAATTAGCGTTTTTCCAAAGAAGTTATCTAAACAATAAAAGCATTACTAATACTATTGATGTAAACTTTAGTTTTAGAAAGCAAAATTCTTAAATTAGTGCCGTGAGAAAAACTTAACAAATAATCAGGTATTTTAAAACGAAGACAATCTGTTATAGTGGAATTTAAAATTTGCATGTCAAAGGTATTTTTCACGAAAGTTTCAACTGTAACAAATATACCTTTTTTCACTTATTGTTTGTATTATCAAGGAGTGCACTATAGAGACAAAATTTAAAAAAAAGGTTTTTAATCAAAGAGAAAATAAAATATTAAAAAAATCTCATTCTTTTTACTGGTATTTAAAGATTTGAAAGTACATATTTTTATATTTTTTTAGGAATGATGAGGTAATTTAATTTGTCTGATTTATTGCGTGTATATCCATATATAACTATTGATAATTTAATAGGAATTTTCAAAGTTCGCCCTCATTACGGCTCGCGCAGAGTTGTTTTGATCATTTGTATTGAAAATTTAAAAATGGAACGTGATCCAAATATACAGCCTTAGAACTGTGTCATATTTAGCTTGCGTCAAGCTGTGTTTAGAAAAAGCTATTCTCAATGTTAGTGCAAACGGGTAGTTAGAAAAAAAATACTTTCTGTGTGTAAATGTTTTTGCTGTCTGTTTTGTGCAAACCAATGGCAACATTATTTGCATGCAAAATAAAAACAAAGTTTTTATTCTTAGAAGATGTTGTTAAAATAAAAAGTTTTATTTTAAAATGTTTCAGTCCCTAATATTTTGTTCATTAGTGCACTGGAGATAATTGTGTATCTGGTGTGAGTACTGTTTCTCTTACAATCCTTACTAATATTATAAATGCGAAAGTCCGTTTGTTTGTTTGTTTGTTACGCCTTCACGTCTCAACTACTGAACCGATCATCATGAAATTTTGCATACACGTTTTTATGGGTACAGAGAAGGACATAGGATACCTTACATCCCGAAATAATATATTGTTCCCGAGGGATAGCAAAAAATCTTTCCACGCAGACGAAGTCGCGGGCGGCCGCTAGTATTGAATATACTAGTGGCTCCGTGAGCTGTAGACCTCGCGATAAAATAAAAAAAAATGTCGCCATGAAGTTTTCAAAACACACAGTAGGTACGTGAGTATTCGCAGCTAGATGGTGCTTCTAATTTTGATAATTTTTCAAAATGGGTGAATATTTTTTTTTATAAATTTGGAAAAATTGGCTTAACTAAACAGTTATATATAATTATCGAACCTACTCACAAAATTTCACCAAAATCTGTTGAGAAATGGGACCTGTAAAGAAGATCAATTAACAGCCGGAAAGCTGGACTGAAATATGTTTTTTTACATATCTCCGTCATTTTATTAAATTTAGAAAAATTGCCTCGACACAAAATTCTATATATTTATCAAATCTGCTCACAAATATTGAATATAGTATGCATGAAGTTCAAAAAAAATTTTTTCGATTAGAAACTGCCTTTAAAAATCGAGTAAATGAGCGATATCTGTACCCTTAGACATCTATCAAGAAAAAACGCACATAACAGTATTCTATACTACAGCAATTCTCTATGGAAAATCTCATTTCGCTTTTCAGCGGTGGCGCTGCGAATATTTTTTTTACTCGCGTAATTTTTTTCGATAGCTGTTCGTGCTAAGGGTACAAACATAGACATAGAAAAATTTTCGCTGCGCCCAAGAAGACCAACAAAGCGTGGAAAAGAGAAGTTAACATCATACGGACACGGTCTATGTAAAAAAAGAGACAAAGGATCAAGTGACATGTGCCAACATTTTTTACAGTAAGAGCCCCTAGCGTCCCGCCTAGCAAATGAGCAATCACAGTTTGTTTAAAATATTTTTTAATCTTAATTAGAATTTAAAATAAAGGTATCGTGGAGCTATGGTGTCTTCTGCTCTAAGTAATTGTGATGTGACAAAAAGAAACAATCCAAGTAATCACACTTCTCAAAGGTAAATAAGATATTGCCACACATTTCTGTAAAACCAAATTTCGCTACATTTATTCGTTTATCGACAAAGAAAACAGTATGGAACATAGTTTATTAACTTCCTTTGCCATAATGTAGTCATATTTTATGAATCTAAGTCATATTTTACGTATCTCATATAAAATGTATTGATTCGTTTTCGGATCACCTGTTTATTGACTTAGTTGTTCTTTGACATTCTATTTCTATGGGTACAAAAGTATTCAAATGAGAGCAAATTTTAATATTTTTCAATACCTACCTAGAGCTGTAAGTGTAAAACTTCTGTTGCTATTCAGTGGCTCTAAGTGAATTATATAAAAAAAATCGGGTTGCACTCCGGGAGTGCCGGCAGAAGTGAAAACTTGAATATTAACGTTGTGCATTTTTGATATTTTGAAATTAACGGCAAAGGATTAAAAATATTTCTTTCCTATCACACAATTCAATCAGTTTGTAATTAGAGAAAAATTCTAAAGATTTCGCGCCAGTGGCCTTTTTAATTTCTACATGCACGCATTCTACGATTTAAACTTATAGTCACAGAGTATATAGGTAAATAAGTCTATGATTCCACCGAATAGATCGCTGCTATTAGTTCCATTATCAAAATTAGCGCGTTGCTGGTGACACAAGTGTTTACGTCTTAAAATGATGCGTCGCCATTTTCAACGCGCCCCGTAGAAAGAGAGGGGGATACTTCCGCCGCCAGCTGTCTACTCTCCATCCGTCACAACCGTCTTACGCATTTTCGATCAGCCACGTGATTCTTACTGACGCGAGTTTAGCATTTTTTCCCCATTACAAAAAAGCGTACAATGCCACTAAAAAAGTTTTCACTTCAAAAAACTGCCGGCACTCTGATAATCTAAAAAGAAACTATTTAGCGACGGGTTTCATTCGACATACATTGCTACTTTTCTTTGGTATGTTTTTTTTTTCACCCCAAAAAGAAGTAGCAATGTATCACATTCATCTGTCAAAAGAGATCGGTCGCTAGGTGGTTTCTAATTAGATAATCAGCCCGCCTACCTTGTGATTCTAATTGTGATTTCCATAGAAATAGAATGTCAAAGAACAACAAAGTCAATAAACAGGTGATCCGAAAACGAATGCATACATTTTATGGGATACATAAAATATGACTTAGATTCATAAAATATGACTATATATGGCAAAGGAAATTAATAAACTATGTTCCGTACTGTTTTCTTCGTCGATAAATGAATAAATGTAGCGAAATTTGGTTTTTAAAGAAATGTGTGGGAATATCTTATTTACCTGTGAAAAGTGTGATTACTTGGATTGTTTCTTTTTGTCACATCACAATTACTTAGAGCACAAGACACCATGGCTCCACGATACCTTTATTTTAAATTCTAATTAAGATTAACAAATATTTTAAACAAACTGTGATTGCTCATTTGGTAGGCGGGACGCTAGGGGCTCTTACTGAAAAAAATGTTGGCACATGTCACTTGCTCCTTTGTCTCTTTTTTACATAGACCGTGTCCGTATGATGTTAACTTCTCTTTTCCACGCTTTGTTGGTCTTCTTGAGCGCAGCGAAAATTTTTCTATGTCTATGGTGATTTCCCTTTCAATTTTATTGTTTTTTTATAAAAACTTTTTCTTTAGTGTATGGGAATGAACTGTGTTGCGTTCGTAAGTGTTACATTTCTTTAACAGCTTAGAAAAAGGTAGACCTAGGCATTGGACCGGAGTCCCAAGGTTGCGGGTTCGAGTCCCTTTCTGACCAGTGGAACACCTGCGTGGTTTGCTTAGGTGTTTCACAGGTACCATTTTGTACCCGCGGTCCTGACTGAGGCGCTAAGGGTGAATCGATCTTTTCTAGTATTTTTTCTAATACCTACACGCTGAAATTTAAATCATTTGGTTCCCGCAGTGGGGTGGTTCCACTCATGACTACAAGCAACTTTTACTATGGGGCGAACTCTGGGGGTCTATTACGAAAAGTTTAATGCGATACACGCAGCTGCGTCCGTGTTTCGTTTTGATTGTTTCCTATTACAAATCACTTTCGTATCCGATATTGCGAAGTAATTGCGTGAGTTTGAGTGTTTTTCTTTAGTGTATCCGACATTGTTCGTTTAGAAGTCTATGAACTACGGTAGCCAAATTCAAAATGTTTGTTATACCTACAACCAGCGAACTGCGGACGATTATCGTGGCCAAGTGACTGCGTTACGCAATTGCGTACGTTATTTTCGTAATAGGCTTCCTGATATTGCGAAAAAATATCAGCTATTCCATACAAAAGCGCAATACCTACTCGACCTTAATGTATGGAACAGCTGATTTTTTTTTGCGAGCAGGAGAGTTGGCCCCATAGTAAAAATTGCTTGTAATCATGAGTGGAACCACCCCACGGCGGGAACCAAATGATTTAAATTCCAGCGTGTATAGCTATTTCATCTTAATCGATTGCTCGAACAGCTATCGAAAAAAATAATGCGCTTAAAAACATTCTACAGAGTAATTTTGTATGGGAAGGTACAGCGCCAACGCCAAAGATCGAAATGAAATTTTTAACCGACTTCCAAAAAGGAGGAGGTTCTCTGTTCGTCTGTATATTTGTTTTTTTTTATTCATAGATAAAACTCTATCGAATGTTTTACGCGCGTAATTTTTTTCGATAGATGTGGGCACAGTAGGCGTATATCCTCAACCGTATTGAATTCGTCCCCTCCTCGCGACGAATAAGATACGATTTTGGGAATCAAAATATACCCCGTAAGCGTATTGATTTCGACACCATCAGTAGACGAAAACAACACGATTTCGCTGTAAATTTTGGCGTAAATATTATTCCCAAAACCGTATCGGTTTCGTCAACTGGAGGGGACGAAATCAATACGCTTATGTGTAGGTTAATGTTAATCATACAGTTTTTCTGTTCCAAAAAGATATCGATTTTGTTGCCTCCTAGCTTCATTAGGCTTCTAGTAGGAAAATGAACTTTATCTCATTGTAGCTAAAAGTGTATTACACTTTTTTATTTTTAAATAGTTGCATAATGTATCAAACAACTTTATCTTTGAATTAAAACACTTTTTAACGGATACTAGCGCGGTTTTATTATATTATAACTATGTAATTTCAGTAGATTCTCTCTCTTTTAAGCATTAAATAATTCATAAAACTAAGTTATAAATCAACATAAAATAATTAAAAATTTTGTTAAATTTTAATTTCTGAACGTCAAAAAAAAAATCATCGCTTGAGGGTAGGCTCATGGGTAGCTTCAGTCCCCCGTGACCACGGCAGCTGCAAAGGTGCCGAAACGTCGGGAAAACCAAAAATCAAACCAAATACCAACTAAATACTAAAGTACATTCAATAAAACCGCGCTAGTATCCGTTAAAAAGTGTTTTATTTCATGTCTAGTGAGCGCGTAAGCTTGAGAAGTGAATATGTCAACCAGTACGGTCTGGCTATTGCAAACAAATTCCGTCGGTTGGAAGATCTTATGACGAAGCGCGCAAGAAGAATAACATCATTAAACTTCTTGAAGAGATGCCGTGATCAAGATCTCATCCCGCACTGTGTCAGGATTTCTCCAAAACATGACATACGAGGGAGCGCCAAGATCCTACAACAGGCAAGCAAAAAGTTGCTCGTGAGTCTAATCCGCGAACATCGTTCCGAATCAGTAGCATTAAATCAACAAATAGATCGCTTATCCAATTATTTAAAAATAAAACTTGCCACGGCGGACTTTAACCATTACATTCTGATACTTAATAAACGCGAAACAGCCGTATACAACGAATGTAAGCATAGACAAATTTCTAAATATGAGAAGTTGTACAAACGTCATCATGCATTTCCGTACGATACGAACCATAGAGTAGAAGATGACACCCGTCAATGTCAAACTCGTGCAGTTGTCAATTTATCAAAACAAATATCTGATGAACCGACTTTAAAAGTATTAAATAAGGGTCTCAATTTCGCGGTAACACCTCGCAGAATACCGTATGAGGATATTATTTGCAACGTAGAGGATTGTCTAGTTAAAAACCAAATCAAAAAAGAGGATAGTGAAGCTATACCTCAAGATATTTCATCCGTTTTACGACGTAGTAAACTGCCCAAACACAATCTTCCATATGATGAACACGTCGCGTTGAAGAACTTACGCACTAGACCCGAATTAACTATCCTCCGAGCTGATAAAGGCAACGCAACGGTAGTTATGGATACGTCGGTTTATAACACAAAAATACAAGAACTTTTAAGTGATGAGAAAACGTATAAACATGTGAATTGTGATCAAGCCGCCAAGATCCTTAAGAAAACGAGTGAACTCATCAAAAAATATTCAGAACAGTTAGATCTTGATGTCGATTATCTTATTCCATCCTGCCCTACACCGCCGAAACTGTATGGGTTACCGAAAATACACAAAGACAATGCTCCGCTGCGTCCGATTGTAAGCCAAATTGACTCACCAACTTATAAATTGGCTAAACACGTAGCAAAAACACTTACACCACTGAGAGGTAACACATCAGCCTTTGTAAAAGATTCCTACCAGTTTGTCAGTGAGATACAACATCTACATCTCGCTGATGATGAAACTATGGTTAGTTTTGATGTTCAGTCCTTATTCACATGCTTACCAGTACAGGACTGCATTGATATCATCAGGAAAAAGCTAGTTGATAACAACATGCCAATTGAATATGCAGAACTACTAGAATTATGCCTAACATCTGGCTATCTGTTATGGAACGAGGAGTTCTACGTGCAAGTGGATGGCGTAGCAATGGGCTCTCCTGTATCCCCCATCGTTGCTGACATTTTCATGGAGGATTTTGAGGAGAAAGCACTAGCCACAGCACCAGTGACTACCCGGTTCTACAAACGGTACGTAGATGACACTTTCAAAATACTACCTAGAGACAGTGTCCCTGCATTTCTTAACCATCTTAACTCCATAAACCCCAACATACAATTTACTATGGAGTTAGAGGCAGACAATAAACTAGCTTTCCTAGACATTCTCATTATCAGGAATCCGAACCAAACCTTGAGCCACACAGTGTATCGTAAAGCAACCCATACAGACAGATACCTTAATGGTGACTCTCACCATCATCCTATACAGTTAGCTACCGTAGGGAAATCTTTGTTTCAGAGAGCCCGCGGAATCTGTGACAAACAACACCTGACTGCTGAGCTTCAGCACGTCCAACAAGTACTGCGTAACAACAAGTAGCAAGTACCACACCTCAATCACAGAAAACGCGCCAAACCAGCCACAGTAGAGCGTCAACCTGCCATCCTACCATACTTGAAGGGTGTCACTGACAAGATTGGAAACATTCTGAAGCGAGCGTCAATCAAAACTTACTTCAAGCCGCCGAAGAAGATCAACCAATTCTTACGACCTGTCAACTGTAATATCCCCCTTCAAGCTGCAGGCGTCTACAAACTAGATTGTGACTGTGGGCTCTCCTACATCGGGCAAACAAAGAGAAGCATAGGGACCCGCGTCAAAGAGCGTGTAGCTGACATGAAACATAGGCGCGATAACAAGTCTGCAGTGAGTGAACACGCCTTTGAGGGGCCCAACCATTATATTAGATTTGACAAACCCCAAATTCTTGCTAGGGAACGTAGATTTATTCCTAGAATGCTCCGCGAGGCTATCGAAATAAATAAATATCCTAATTTCAATAGAGATGATGGTTGGAATTCCACCAGCTTGGGACCAGCTTCCACCATCATTCACAAGCTTAAGCCCCTCACACACACTGTAAGATCTAATGATACGGTTAGTTCCTTTTCAAATAAATAAATTAATATAAAAGACGGATGTCGGTTTTCCTCTCCAAGTTTTCTTTCGCCATTTCTTTCTTGGAGGGGCCTCCCAAAATTTTATGAAATGGTGGTAGTTTCAGTAGATTCTCTCTCTTTTTAGCATTAAATAATTCATAAAACTAAATTATAAATCAACATAAAATAATTAAAAATTTTGTTAAATTTTAATTTCTGAACGTCTAAAAAAAATTCATCGCTTGAGGGTAGGCTGACGGGTAGCTTCAGTCCCCCGTGACCACGGCAGCTGCAAAGGTGCCGAAACGTCGGGAAAACCAAAAATCAAAGCAAATACCAACTAAATACCAAAGTACATTCAATAAAACCGCGCTAGTATCCGTTAAAAAGTGTTTTATTTCATGTCTAGTGAGCGCGTAAGCTTGAGAAGTGAAAACTAATTATGAACTCTAACGCATTGTCATAAAATAAGTTTTTCAATAGTAGGCTACCTACCTAATTACGAGACAAGACAGACGTCGACAGAAAAGACCACACAATATTTCAGCCAACATACTGAACACCACTTTGGGGGCTACAAAGCATTGATGATCTTACAGATATTCTGCATTTTTTTACTATAAATAAATAAATTAGGAAAATATTAGTATTAAAAATTCAATTTCTGTAAAAAAATCCATACAAAATGGCAATTTCATACTCAAATCCCTAATATATTATATTAAACTTTAATATACCTACTGATGTTGATTATTTACCAAACCTACTTCGTTTTATTTCTTTCACTTCTAACTCTTAAAGCTTGCAGGACGAATTCAATATTGTTTTTGTCAACAGTTTTCATATTGATAACTATTACCAAAACGTAAACCATGTATTTCTGTTAATCACCGCGCTAGCTGTAGACATAATCGATACGTTTTTGAAAGATATCCTTTCATACAAATAAATGCACAAAACCGTCTTGATTTCGTCTACTGTTCGGTTGAGGGAATACGCGCACAGTAGAGGAGAACAGACGGACAGCCGGGAGGACATACCTACGCAGGCATTTTTGCTCAAGTTGAGAGAGATGTGTTATTATTAAACGCGTATATTATTATAATATACGCGCTGTAATCCGTAAAAAGTACAACTACTCGTAATATCTAAAACAGATGCACCTATATTAAAATTTAAATTTCAGTCTGAACCCTCGCCTAAAACAGAAGTAAGTCTTTGAATTATAGTTCTTTTTGCTTTTGCAAAATGATGACAGATTCCTGCTTGCAACGCATTTTATACAAGCTTTTATTAACTTACAATGTATGTATGTGTATGTATGTATGTTCGGTTGGAATCTTGCAACTCAATTTTGAAGAAGATATATCTTCAACCGATTGAACTGAAATTTTGTATACTTACACGCTTACCCCCTTAGTAATAAAGATTGTATAGCAGCTGCATAGTTACACGGTGTTTTGTCACTTACTTTTTAATGTCAAATTCAAATAGTTTGACAGAGAGTAACCATTGTGTAACTATACATCTGCTATTCAATCTTTATTAGTAAGGGGGTTAATTTGGAAGACAATGCATGGTTAACTGTATTAAATCATTCAAATTCCAATATGGACGAACATCCAAAATGGCGGATACACTCCTACAATTCTAAGCTCCTACAATAATATAGGTATTCAATGAAAGGGCTTGCTGTGCTGAGAATAACTCGTAAAATAAAGATAAGTAATTCTAAATCCAATAGGCAATAAAAGCTTGTACTAAAACGCTAGTTTTTTTACATTTTCTTTGGCTTGTACCAAAAACTAATTTTTTGACAGAAACTTATTGTCTCTGCATTCATAAACTTTTTGAAAGACTTTAGCTGGACACAATGGGTGCATTCTGCCAGACAAATCGCTGAGTCATCGATCGCCATAGAGTAAATTTTAACCATGGAAATTAATTTGTATGGAATGTTCAATATTTTAATTTGCATGGTTAAAGCTTTGTCCAGACTAGTCCATTTTGGCGTATCAGATCACCGAATCATTAACATACATCGCTAGTTTGCTTGGGCGTGCGTTGAAATAATATCAACGCACGCCCAACCAAAATAGCGATGTATGGTAAAGATACGGTGATCTGATACGCCAAAATGATACAAGTCTGGATTAAGCTTAAAATGTACTCTGTGGCGATCGAAGACTCAGAGATTTGTCTGGCAGAATGCTCCCAATACAACTTATCAATAGGATTGATTATAAGAATCAATTATATTTATAAATAACTTAATACAATAGGCTATTTGACTAATTTTGGGAAACCATTTTAAATTATTCCTTATTAGGTAATAAATGCACCACATTGATATTTCAGGAAAAATCAATGTATTTCATTAATAAAAACAGTGTTAAAGTTTAAAATTTTAAAACCGCGCCAAAAACGCTATGGCGCTGGACACGTGACTTGTTGACGTCACAAGCCTGTAAACATTGTAATATCCTTAGCCATTTGACAGCCATCAATCGCGGATCCTTAGTCTATGGTCGTATCAAACGCCTGAAGCCATATTTATTTACAGGCAAGTGACGTCATCAGTAATCTTAAAGCATTTTCGCCACAGAAAAAAATCATAAATTATTGCATTTTTCTAGGTGAAATTAATCAATTAATAGACTTAATTTAGTCTATTCGGTGTACTGATCAAGGAATATTTCCTGATCTTATGAAGTTTAGCAAGGTAATACCATTGTTTAAATCAGGAGATAAAGAAGACCCTAGCAATTACAGACCAATATCGATATTACCTGCCCTAAGCAAAATTTTTGAAAAAATAATACTCGAGCAGTTATTAGGTCATTTTAATGTAAATCAACTTCTGCACAACAAACAATTTGGCTTTACCAAAGATCGTTCCACAACTGATGCTGGGGTTGCGCTTTTGAAGCATGTCTTTGAGGCTTTGGAGGGGTCTCAGAATGCCCTAGGCATTTTCTGCGACCTGTCCAAGGCTTTTGATTGCGTGGACCACTGGACGCTGCTGTTGAAGCTAAATCATTACGGTGTAAAAAATAATGCCCAAAAATTAATACTGTCGTATCTCAGTTCAAGGACTCAAACAGTTAATATCAATGGAAAAAGTTCATCAGGTTCTCATGTAAAAATGGGCGTTCCGCAAGGCTCCATTTTGGGCCCTTTCTTATTTTTAATATATATAAATGATCTACTCTTTTTTGCAGAGAGGTTCTGTGATATTGCTTTGTTCGCGGATGATACATCTTTAATATTCAAAGTTGACAGGAATAAAACTGATTTTGACGATGTGAACAAAGCACTCTCGCAGGTTCTTACTTGGTTTAATGTAAATAATCTCCAGCTTAATGCTAAGAAAACCAAATGTGTTAAATTCACTTTACCTAATGTACAGGCGAATCCCACTGAAATTTTAATCAATAATGAGAAATTAGATTCGTTCGATTCAACAGTTTTCTTGGGTGTAACTCTTGACAGTAAACTTCAATGGAATATGCATATCGCAGCTCTGGCTGGCAAGCTCAGCTCTGCTGCCTATGCTATTAGAAAAGTTAGACAGTTAACAGATGAAGAAACTGCCAGATTAGTGTATTTTTGCTATTTTCATAGCATTATGTCATACTGTATTCTTTTGTGGGGTATAGCAGCCGATATAAATACTATTTTTGTTTTACAAAAACGAGCAATAAGAGCTATTTATCAACTAAGTTCTAGAACATCTCCTAGGGATAGATTCAAAGAGATTGGTATATTGACAGCAGCATCACAATTTATATTAAACTGCATACTTTTCGTGCGTCGCAATATTAACTTATATACAAAAAATAGTGATTGGCACAATCGGAACACCAGAAATAAAGACAAACTTGTAATGCCTCAGTATAGATTAGAAAAAATCCGTGGTTCTTTCATAGGTCTTGGTATAAAGTTTTATAATAAAATTCCAAGTAATATTTTGGATTTACCATTTGAAAACTTCAAGACTCATGTAAAGAATTGTCTTCTCAAAAAGGGATACTATACTGTTAAAGATTACTTAATTGATAAAACAGCTTGGTCGTAGATTTTTCTATTCTATGTGAAAATTGAGAGAATTGTCTTACCTACTTAAAATGTATTGTAAGCTTTTTGACTCGACGCCTTAATGCGGGTAGCTTTAGTATGTCATGCTCACTTTAAACATTTCTGCGGTGGTGTCGTGTGAGGCGGGTCGTTACGTTCCCTCAAATATGGTTGAGCGAAACGATGGCTGGTTCATGCGTCATGCTCGTGAACGGGTGCTGCCAGTGGGAATGGGTTTGCTTCTGTCTGCTTGTACTAAGGGCGTCGCATATATTTTTTTTCTTCATGTTTAATATTATCAATCTGTATGGCATTTCTTACTCAAAACATAAATTAATAACTAATCCTTGTTTTGATTTCTCACTTTTTTATTGCTAATGACTAAAATGACTATTTTGCTTTCGTTATATTTTTTCGTATTTTTTCGTCTATAGTTTTGTAAGTAAAGGCCTATGAAAAGCTTTTGGATATTAGTTTTCAATTCAGTGCCTTAGGATGGGTAGCCTAAGTATGTCATGCTCTCTTTAATCATTTCTGCGGTGGTGTCGTGTGGGGCGGGTCGTTACGTTCCCTCAAATATGGTTGAGCGAAGCGATGGCTGGTCCATGCGTCATGCTCGTGAACGAGTGCTGCCAGTGGGAATGGGTCTGCTTCTGAGTACCTATCTTAACGCATATTGAATTGTAAAAATTGTGTTTTTACTTTTTATGTCTTGCATTAAGTGTTTTTTGGTTCGAGTAGCAGACAGAGTGATTTCTCAACTAGTTGAAAGTTATTTACTCTCACATTTACCTATCTGAATGTAGTAGATATATTTAATTTTAAACTACCTACCCATTGTGTGCAAACTTGTGTTAATTATTGTGATGGAAAATGACCTCACTTTAAACGTGGAGTTCATTTTTTAATGTTGACGACTCTGTATGAAATATACAGGGAGAAAAAAGCAGCCCTTGACGAGTTTCTTGCAGGTTCTTCTCGTTACAAGGTCTCCCGCTTAGGGTTTGCGAACCGATGGCGTAGCTTCTATGACATTCACAAGTGCTTGTAACAGCCTAGACTGAATGAATTATTTTGAATTTTGAATTTGAATTTCTATATAATAGTTAAATATGTTTTTTTACGCCAATATCTGTTAGGATGACCACAATTTGTAGTATATTTTCAATGTTGTCAAATACCCTATTATTATTACTAATGTCTAAGACTGATGTATATTAAAATTTAAGTTTCAGTCAACTGTACCCACGTCTAATAAAGCAGGGGTAAGTTTATGAATTCAAGTTATTTTTTTCTTTTACAAAATGATGACAGATTACTGCTTGCAATACATTTTTTAGCTCTGCATTCATTGACTTTTTGAAAGATGCTCGACACGATGAAACTAATCAATAGCGTGATTATTAGAATCAGTTCTCTCTAACAATCTGTATCAATGGGTGCATTCTGCCAGAAAAATCTCTGAGTCATCGATCGCCATGGAGTAAACGCCATGGAAAGTAATTTGTACAGAACATAGAATGTTAATTTTTTTTATTTCAGTGGTCAAAATGTACTCTATGGCGGCCGTTGACTCAGAGATTTGTCTGGCAGAATGCACCCATTGATTTAAAATAAGTAACTAAACCACACCCTGGACATTCCATACAACCGCCCGCCGCCGCGTTGTAACTACCTATTACACAGACGCTACACAAATGATGTTTTGTACAGGCGCATGTGTGTGCGTGAAGTCTAGGGCTACCGATACCGTGTGCAGTCTTTATTGGTTAGGCAGGTAGGTACCATGGGCAACAGCGTCGCTTAACCACTGCTAAGGTTAAAATCGCTTGCACGCCGCACCCGCTGTCACATACGTTTAGTTCGTGCAGGAGCGATACGCGCGCACACGAATTTTGTTGCAAACTGGTTAAGCAACGCTGTTGCCCATAGTACCTTACTCAGAAACTTTGGTAATAATGAATTATGGATGAGTCACGAACTGTATTCCAAAGCCACTTTTTCCGTAACTGGGTTTTATAAAGCCACAATAGGTACCTACTGAACTCGTGGCACAGAATAGATATAAGTACTGCCGTACAGAAAGGACACTCCGCTCCGCCCCACAAGTTCGTGTGCCGAATCGTGTGCTCATTTAGTCGTGTTTGTAGTCAACTTATTTTGATATTCAAAGCAATGAGTCGTAGCCATAGACATAGAAAAAATTTTACTACGCTCAAGAAGACCAACAGAGCGTGGAAAAGAGAAGTTAACATCATACGGACACGGTCTATGTAAAAAAGAGACAAATAGGATCAAGTGACATGTTCCAACATTTTTTACAGTAAGAGCCCCTAGCGTCTCGCCTAGCAAATGGGCAATCACAGTTTGTTTAAAATATTTGTTAATCTTAATTAAAATTTAAAATAAAGGTATTGTGGAGCCATGGTGTCTTGTGCTCTAAGTAATTGTGATGTGACAAAAAGAAACGATTCAAGTAATCACACTTTTCACAGGTAAATAAGATATTGCCACACATTTTTCTTAAACCAAATTTCGCTACATTTATTCGTTTATCGACGAAGAAAACAGTATGGAACCTAATTTTTTAATGTCCTTTGCCATATATAGTCATATTTTATGTATCTAAGTCATTTTTTACGTATCTCTTATAAAATGTATACATTCGTTTTTCGGATCACCTGTTTATTGACATTGTTGTTCTTTGACATTCTATTTCTATGGTCGTAACTTTATTTACCAAAAAGTTCGAATTATGAATTGAACGCCGCCCATACATACAGCACTCTGTGATACAGCACAAACTGCACGGTAGCCCTAGACTTACACACAGAGTTGCGCGTGTACAAAGTTATGTGGAGGTGTCCGGGGTGTGCTCGTGGGGTGGGGTGAGGTAATTCATTCTGGCGCGGAGCGGAAAGTGTCCTTTCTGTACGGTAATACTTATATCTATTCTGTGACTAAAGTATACAAGTTAATATTAAAACATCAAAGAAACAAAGCTCAACATTATTATTGCAATATAATAGTCGTTTTATTCTACTTTAGTGCAACGGAATCAATTGTAATGTACTCGTAAGTAACATTTATATCCAAAAACAGTACTAAATTTGATTTGCTAATACGTAGGTAGCAGTGTTTCTTTCAGGTACTAATCACCACCTAAAGGGGGCACCGCCCCCCCGGAGCATCCTTAGTGCCCCCCCGGAGAAAAATGTGTTGTGTGTAGGTAGACGGGCTAACTAGTGTAGTGATCGACGGACGAGTTCGCCCGAACCTCTTAATTGCCCCCCCGGAGAATTTTGTCTGAAAGAAACTCTATGGAAAATAAAGATCCTACCAAATATATAAATATAATATTAAATGCGAGTGTGTTTGTCACCTCTTCATGCCTAAACGGAGTCCAAGCGTTTATTTCATGCAATCCTAAATTTGTACCGTAGTGTTTACTAATAAACGCCGATATTGTGGTGCATATCAGATCTTTTTTTTGTATGTAGTTATAAGTTGTATAAGTCACAATACCTATGTACCAATGTGGCAGTGCTCAATAAATAAAATAAAAATAAATAAGCGTACGAAGTCGCGGGCGGCCGCTAGTTCTTCTTCTTCTTCTTATTTTAGTTTGGCAATCTACTCTCCTCTTTAGGGAGTAATTTTTGCCAGTGTCAAGTGTTGAATAGTTCAGTGGTAGATTGTTTCAGTTTACATTAGAATGCGGGTGCATTGCATTCCAATGCTGCTTGGAGCATTTGGCACCAAGTGTATCAAGACAGTTTACTTGGTAAGGGTCAGCCGAGGTAGCCACCACTACAATAAAAATCTCAGCTTCACACAACCAAGATCACGCCTATTCCAATCATCCCACATATTGTTCAGTTGCGTAGACACTTGTACCACAAAACTGCACCAATTTTAAGACACAATATCCACTATGAATCAATTTGTGAATAATTAAAATAGTCACTGAACCGAACTCGACGAAATGGCGCCAAAAACCCCGCTAGTTCTTAATAAAATTATCCAAACTAATTGTACCTCCTGCCTGTTTGTTTCTTGGGGTTTCACAGATAAACTGATTCTTTTTATTTTTTAAACTAGCTTCCGCCCGCGACTTCGTCCGCGTGTATATTAGAGAAAATCCCGTCCCGACCCATCCCGTTTCCATTCCCATTCCCGTTCCCATCCCCGTCCCGTCCCGTTCCGTTCTCTTCCCCGCTCTCATTCCGTTCCCGTCCCATCCCATCCCGTTCCGTTCCCGTTCCCGCTCTCGTTCTCGCTCCCGTTGCCGTCCCGTCCCCGTTCCCGTTCCCGTTCCCATCCCCGTCCCCATCCCGTCCCGTTCCCGTCCCGCTCCCGTTCCCGTTCCCGTTCCCGTTCCCGTTCCCGTTCCCGTTCCCGTTCCCGTTCCCGTTCCCGTTCCCGTTCCCGTTCCCGTTCCCGTTCCCGTTCCCGTTCCCGTTCCCGTTCCCGTTCCCGTTCCCGTTCCCGTTCCCGTTCCCGTTCCCGTTCCCGTTCCCGTTCCCGTTCCCGTTCCCGTTCCCGTTCCCGTTCCCGTTCCCGTTCCCGTTCCCGTTCCCGTTCCCGTTCCCGTTCCCGTTCCCGTTCCCATTCCCATTCCCGCCCCGTCCCATTCCCGTTCCCGTTCTCTTCCGCTCCGTCCAGTTCCCGTTCCCGTTCCCTTTCTCCCCGTCCCCTGGGGTTGAATCATGCATGTCCACCGAGTTGGACTTCAAAATGAATGTCATTTTCGCAATCACCATCCCATAGAACCTCAAGAACGTCATCCATATATAGTATTTTATGATTACTTACCCCATTTACCACATAAGGGGTTGATTTTCAAACTCACAAAATATATGTTTGCCTATTTATTTTAAGACGTGCTCCTATGAAGTTTAAAGTTATAATGTCTATTTTATATTATTTTTCCATAAGTTTTCCATACGAAATTTGAACCCCATTTTCACCCTTTTAGGGGTTAAATCATGTACATCGAGTCGGACTTTAAAATAAATGTAATTTTCGAAATCACCATCCCATAAAACCTCAAGAACGATATCCATATCGATTTTTATGTTTACTTACCCCATTTACCCCCTAAGGGGTTGATTTTCAAAACCACAAAATATATGTTTGACTATTTATTTTTAGACGTACTCCTACCAAGTTTAAAATTGTAATGTCTATTTTATATTCTTTTTCCATACAAAATTTGAACCCCATTTTCACCCCTTTAGGGGGTTAAATCATGTCCACCGTGTTGGACTTCAAAATAAATGTCATTTTCGCAATCGTTATACCAGAAAACCCCAATAACGACATCCATCTCTATTTTTAGGTTTATTTACACATTTCACCCCTATTTCATCGCCATAGGGGTTGAAGTACTGACAATATCAATATACGTTGCGTTAGATTTTCTTTCATAAGCCTTTACTATAAATTAAGTGATTTTTAATTCGAAATTGAAGGATTTCTTTCTATACACAACTTCATACCCCTTTTCACCCCTTCGGGGGTAGAATTTTGAAAAACGCTGAGACCCGTATTTATTAATTTTCAATCTTCAGTCTAAACACAAAATTTGAAAATCCTTGCTTCAAAACTGAGGGACATTCATACAAACTTTCATCCCTTATTTCACCCCCTTAGGGAAGGAATTTTAAAAAATCCTTCCTTAGTGGATGCCTACACTGTATGAGGTATCTGTGTGCAAAATTTCAAGTCTTTAGGTCCAGCGGTTTGGGCTGTGCGTTGATAGATCAGTCAGTCAGTCAGTCAGTCAGTCAGTCATTCAGTCAGTCATTCAGTTCACGATTTTATATATTAAGATTAGTTTTTATTATAAGTAATTAGTTTTTTTATCCTAACATTTTTAGTGTAAGGGAAAATCGTGCCATTCAGCTGTAAGTAACATTTTCAATAGGTACGATAATTTTATTATGGATTGTAAAATATGTATTTAAACATTTATATAAGATAGGAGTTATTTTTTTACTTTTCACTTTTAAATTAGTGCCGCGGAATGTTCTGTAGTGCAGCAGTAAGTACTATTTACCAAACTATTATTCAGGGGCGTGCATACCATATAGGCAGTAAGGCAGTGCTTACCTCAATCATTATACCTACGAACCTATTAAATTGGCACTCTAAATATACCACTACATTAAAATAATTTAGTCTAATTTGGTTAAACAAGTACGTTATTCTATTGCCAAACTTCTATTGAACACTGTGTAACCTTTTTCCTTACGCTAATACGTACTACAGTGTCCCCGGATAGGCAGTCTTCGGAATGCATATTCGAAGCTAGGAGCGTTTCATACAACGAGTTTTAGAAAATAAACCTTCAAAGTTATACGACCACAGAAAGAAATGCGCTATTTGTACGCATTATGTTCTAAAAGATGACCTTCGCAATTTAACAGCGCTAGGTAATCAAGATTACTCGGCTGGACGGTTTTTGCCGAGAATAACCGACCAGCCGACAGGCCGATAGCAATACGTCCCATATGGTCCCATGCCACAATAGATTAAGGTCTGTTTCGCTCGCTTGCGGAAATAAAAATAATGCAAGGATGTGGTGTGTGGAGTGCTGGCTGGCCATGTGTTTTTTTTTGTTTCTATTTAAGTCCCGACTCCCGATTCACTTTCGCTATTAACTACATGTTTGTTTATTGTTTAGTTATGAAATGTAAAAAAATATTACTGTGTCTATTGCGTTGTGTTTAAAATATTTACTACTTACCTAATTATCTTATTAAATAATGGAGAAATAGTTTTGAAATTTGAATGATATATTCTGAGAGAAATTATTCTTACCCATCTACTCATCCTTTCCCAATTTTTTTTAAATAAAATAAAAACAGTGCACAGATAACAGCATTACAAACTACTTTTAGTATAACTAAAAAAAATGAAAATGTACTATTTTACTGTTATTATTTGACATGTAAATTATTATATGGGTCGTAAATGCGACGAGTTAGAAAAACATTCTCGCTATAAAAAAAGTCTATAGTGTCTGACTGCTTACCTAGCCTATTATTATTTGTGCTATTATTAGTAAGTACCTACATATAATTTTGATTCGCTAACATTTTAAAGTTCTAATGTACCTATACCATTTCCCAAATCATAAAATGATAAAAATATAAAAATATACGAAAAATAAACATAGTATCTTTGTTTTATTTCAACTGATTTATTTAATTCTCTTTATTAGTGTGAAGGAGAAAATTGCATAGCAGCAGTAAGTATATATAGGTATATATACAAGGTGTTAATGAATAAACGCAAAATGAGAAAACCGTTTCTTCGGACCATCAAACTGAACAACTTTTACTTTATTATTTTAGTAAAATTTGTTCAGTTTGATGGTCCGAAGAAACGGTTTTCTCATTTTGCGTTTATTCATTAACACCTTGTATATATCGTGGGCTAATCGTTGAACTGGGCCGATCGAGATCTGCCTGGCCAGATCACGATGTGCCGGCATTTCATGTCAGCCAGCGAGCGCTTACTTGCCTCTTTCTTTGGTACAGGCCAAGAAGCTTATACCCCCAATGGAGGTGGCACGGCTAGTGTCATAGTGAAGATAGAAAAAATGTCCTTGAGTGACGTTACGGCTTATTGCTATCTCTTTCTTTAGTGTGACAATACGTGTTCGATGTTCGTCGTTCGTTCGTTCGTGAGAAACGAAAACGTATTGTAACACTAAAAAAAGAGATAGCAATAATCCGTAACGTCACTCAAGGACATTTTTTCTATCTTCACTATGACACTAGCCATGCAATCTCCATTGAGGGTATAAGCTTCTTGGTACAGGCCGTTCATAAGCCAATTTTGACACTTCTTTTTCCATCAACGCCATCTAATGAGGCAAATAATTACTATTTTTATTTTTTAATGTCACTTTGAATAGCCCCTTATTACTTTACGTGAATCACAGATTAATCTCGATAGATATTCGTACTAGGGGCAATACTGATACGGTACCCCCTAGCCGCTAGCCAAAATAACAAAGGACATCATCCATCCAAAAGACAAAAGTGCTTTATTCTGATAGATTTTGTCCATCTAAGCATTTTTTATTATGGCACCGAAGCTGTAGCACCGCTTCACATTTGTGCCAAAATGTATGAAAGGACAGACTTTTTGAAGTTATTTAATTATTTAGATATTTATTTTATATTATAGTTATTTAGTTATTTTATTTAAAATCAAGTATAGCGGTGCTACGACTTTGGTGCCATAATAAGACATGCATAGGTGGACAAAATCTATCAGAATAAAGCACTTTTGTTTTTTGGCCGGCACTTTCACATTTGAACCAAAATGGATGATGTCCTTTCATCTTTGGATGAAAGGACATCATCCATTTTCTATACACAGATTTAAGACCAGATAAAGTTCAACCATTTTCATCAGGTCTTGAATCGGTGTATGGCTACTTTTCATAGTCTTACCTTTATCTGTGGCAATCAAACAAAGCTGTAGAATACGACAATAGCTAAACCATGTGGTAAACCTCGAAAAATAAAAGAAAATCATTTTTGGAGATATACAAATATAGGGTACGGCGGGTTGCGATCTGTAAAACTTAGGTTAAAGCATCTATAATTTCGTAATAAATAACCATATCACAACGGCAAACGGTAACCTTTTTAGTGATTCAAATGTTCTACGGGCTACTATACTTAAATGCGAGTGCATGGTACTGTTAGCCCTAAGAATTAAATTAGAAACATGAAAATTTGATGTGCTTTGATACTTTTTACTTTCTGCTTACAACATTAAAACTAGTCATTATTTCACTTTGCATTTACAGTTACAATCAGCCTGTTACAGGGTATATTTGCACAAAATTTCAGCCAAATTGACCGATTGGCTTTTTTCAAACATTTTGTGCGGGCTTGGGGCACAAGAATCGGTTGAGAAATACGACCTGTAGAGGAGAACAAACCGCGCCGGAAAGCCAGGCTTTAATATGTTTTTTTACTATATCTCCGTCATTTTGCTAAAAATTCGAAAAACAGGATTGACAAAAAATTCTAAATAACTTTCGAAATTCCTCACAAAATTTCACGAGAATCGGCTGAGAAATGCGACCTGTAGAGACGAACAAACGGACAGCCGCCGGACAGACATACGAAAAAATTTTTGCCCAAGCTGAAACAGAGACGCTTCGCTCGCGCTTTGCGCTCGCTCCTTGCTCGGTCAATAAATTGCTTAATCATTAAAATATAATTTTAATTTAATTCTTTAAATCTATTATTAAGTGTTTAAAATATAACTTTCAGTGCGTTGGAGTGCGCTGTTTCACAAGGGTAAAGTGACTCATTATTTCAACAATTGAAATCAGCCTAGTCTAGGCTGTTACAAGCACTATTACCGCCCCTGTGGTCTTGTGATTCGCCCACCCGTGTAACACGCCAAGGGTCCCGGGTTCTATACCCAGGGGGGTACAATTTGGGTACTATTATGTATTCTGTGACTCGGTATGGTTGGTGCTAGCTACTACCATTTTACCTAAGTCTGACGCCATAACAACAATTTAAAAATTATTGTGTTTCGATAGCAAGTTCCTCGGAGGAGGCTTAATATCTTGAAAATTTTTCGACGGAGTGAGGATAAGTTTGCGCATGTGCTCTTGCGAGCGAGAGCGACCAATAGCGCGCACCGCTCTCGATTTCAAGATATTTGCCTCGTACTTCAGTGATGGGGTTTCCGGGTGTAATGCGCTTCCACCTTTCGACCTTATCGTCACTTAACATCAGGTGAGGTGAAGGCCAGGCACTACCATCCGACATCTGGCCGGACCGAGCGTTGCTTAACAAATGTAATCGAGTACGATCAGTTTGTCAAGTTCCGCCATGAGCGCTTCTGATATTCAATTCAATAATTTCATAGAGATCGTCAACCTTTTATATTGCTGGCGTAAAGCGTTTAGTGTGAATCTCGCAATATTTTTTTCAACACACTTGCTCGTAAAGTGAGCCTTAATACATCGCTTTTAGGGCCATAAACCGAGCTATAACAAACGAGTGCAATAATATATAAAACACTAGGTTGTTATAGAATTATCCCTACAAAGTTAAATTAGTACCCTACTGCAAGTTACTAGGCGAGCAAACAAAGCATTCCCAATTTAACCGGGTAATACAGTTATTTTTTTTATTAACAACAAAGAGGTTTTATTCCGCTGAAAATTCATATTCATTTTTGAAATAAATAAATGTGTAAGTCCTTAATTAAGTCAAACAATTATTTATTATCGTCAAATTATTAATAATTCACAAAATTTTGTTATAAAATATTAAAATATTTGCATTTTATCACTTAAAATATTATAATTTTGAAGTAGGCTGTATGCTCACTCGCCCATTTACTCGCAAAATATTCTTGCATTAGGCGTGTGAAAAAAACAAAAAAAAAACCTACGCGCCTTTTCCCATAATTGTCATAGGTATTTTGTTTTTATCGTATTTGTTGCTGTGTGGTAATAGTACATTATGAGACAAGTTAGCTTAGATTGCTCATTGCACACAAGGCTGTGGGTTGCAGCCCGAGCCGCAGGCGAGGGCGTAACTCAGCCTAATGTGCAATGAGTAAGAGCTCACGAGTTTCATACGACGTTTTTCAACACATTTGCGAGGAAAAAACAAAGTAATTTACCACACAGCAACAAATACGACAAAAACAAAATACGATTATTATGATGGGAAAAGGCGCGCAGGTTTTTTTTTGTTTTTTTTCACACGCCCAATGCAAGAATATTTTTTTGCGAACAAAGGGGTGAGTGAGCATACAGCTTACTTCAAATATATAATTTTCAGTGATAAAATGCAAATATTTTATAACAAAATATTGTGAATTATGAATAATTTGATAATAATATATATTTGTTTGACTTAATTAATGGACTTACACATTTATTTATTCCAAAAATGTACCTGATATTCAGCGACATAAAACCTGTTTATTGCTACTAAAAAAAATAACTGTATTACCCGGCTAAATTAGGAATACTCTCTTTACTCGCATAGAACTTGCAGTAACGTACTTTATAAGCAGTAAAATAAACAGTTTTGCATTTGCTCTTTTCAGACTTGCAAAAGTTGCGAATATAGATACAGCTATCACGGCGTATTTTGCGTATGTTGAATCATTGCTAAGATATGGACTCTTAATATGGGGTAATGGTACACAAGTGGACAAAACATTTAAATCCCAAAAGAGATGCATACGTGCCATTTGCAATATCGCTTCGGATGTCTCCTGCCGACCCTACTTCAAACAACTTAACATATTACCATTAGTCTGTTTATACATATTGGAAATAGGTATATTTGTAAAGCAACACATCAATAGGTTTACAAAGGCAAAAGACACTACAAATAGAAGCCTTAGACTTCCTGATGAATTAGTACAAAGCACGATACCAAAAACAAAACGGTTCCAATCTAATGCACCAGCAATGGCAATTAAGATATTCAATAAAATACCGGAAGATATAAAACAACTCTCTTTTAATAACTTCAAAAAAGCACTACGAAATTGGTTGATAGAAAATACATTCTATAGTATAGACGAGTTTTTAACATACCGCAAATAACGTATTAACTTCTGTGTGGCTAACTTTATGCATGGATTGACATGAAATGTTATTTTTAATTTTAATGTAAATGTGAGTTGTGTGCTATTTGACATTTCTTTAACTTTATTTTATTTTTATTTAATATCCATGAATTGAATTTGACATTGAAATCCGTTTATTATTGATGAATTTAATATAATATTTTAATTACTTTATAAATATTGTGGAAACATTGTAGGTACCTTAAAAAATATTTCAATTTTTGCATGTCATTTATAATGGCTAAATAGGTATAAGATACTTTAAATTGATGTACGAACAACTTATGTTAACCCTATTTAATGCGAATAAAATCTATTCTATTCTATTCTATTCTATTCTATTTAACTTTGTAGGGATAATTCTATAACCAACTAGTGTTTTATATATTATTGCACGCGTTTGTTATAGCTCGGTTTATGGCCCTAAAAGCAATGTATTAGGGCTTACTTTACGAGCAAGTGTGTTGAAAATTACTTTGTATTTTCCTCGCAAGTGTGTTGAAAAACGTCGTATGAAACTCGTGAGCTTTTGCTCATTGCACACTCGGCTGAGTTACGCCCTCGCCTACGGCTCGGGCTGCAATCCACAGCCTTGTGTACAATGAGCAACCTAAGCTAACTTGTCTCATAATGTACTATTTCAGTGTGAAGGTGCAAAATGCCGAAAAGCCGAAGACGCTAATTGGAACATAATAAAATTTATACCAAATATGGGCGGATCGTTTGCGATGGACTTTAATTTTAAGGAAGAGATGCTGGTAAAGCCCCAGAAAGAGGAATATGGTGATTATAACTAACTTTATGGGAAATGTGGATACTGGATAGCTGCTGGAGCCATGCTGATGGAAGTGCGCGACTCGCTATTGTGGGCACACAACGTATTTTCCCAGGATTGTAGCTTTTACACAATATATATATTTTAGCGTGTTCCGATAACTATCGGCAATTGTTTATTATGAACTATGTAACACAGCAAAATTGTCTCATTAAATGCAATACGTTTGTAGTATTTGTCGAATACATTTTAATAGTTCAGAAGTAAAACACCGGAGAGTAGGTACTTATACAAATAAATTTATTTTTGTAGTGCAATTACAACGCGCCAACCGTCGTCCAAAAAGTTCCGTCAAGATGGCGGACCCTGACACAAAATGTCACGAATGACGTTTACAAAACGTCACAGATGACGTTTTGTACGGATTAATAATCGAATCATATCATTTATATACTAATTAGTTTTAGAATCGTTAACATACAACTATAGTGTGTGTACAAAGAAGAGAATAAGGAAGTTGTATTCGGCAAATAATAAAACTGAAATCCTGGGAAACCACGTCATGTACCTAGCTACAATAGCGGGTCACGAGCTAATGTTTAACCTTAAATGGCTATAATGGCTTCAACAACTTTTGCTAAAATTTTGTGGTAATTTAATTTGAGACATCAATTTTTTGTCCCAAACTAAATTTCCACAAAGTTTTAGCAAAAGTTGTAATTATATATACTTACAAAAACTGAAAAAAAGAAGAATAAAGTATGAAAATGCATTTGATTTTGATTGTCTCCGAAGTTTCTATATTTATTTATTAATATTAGTTCAGCCACATGGCAAACATTAACACATCCATTACAAACAATTTTCTATAAGACAGGATTCTATAAGAGTTTGGCGAAATTATAAACTTAGAAAATGTGAATTGCCGACTTTTTAGTGTTTTCCTTAAGTAGATAAGTACTCACATGCATGATTTTATTTCCCTTTCGATAAAATGGCGTTCGAAGAAATGTACTATCGGTGAATAGTAGGTTGTTATATAAGGGTCAAAAGGAAGCAATTCCCATACGATACGAGACATTTAGACGCCCGAGCATAGCGAGGGCGGCTATAGTTCGAGTATGGAATTGATAACTAACACTTTACTTTTCATTTCGAATATTAGGAAATTAACAAAAGTCTTAGATTTTCCAAAATGATTATAAATAAAAACATGTACACAGTAACTACATAGGTAGACCTTATATTTATTATACTTACGTACTTACCTTACCCATTTAAATGTAATTAAAAAAATACAACAATTTGTGTAAAGTTGAATTCTTGCTTGGAATATTTACAGTTTGAAATATTATGATGACAGATTTGACTTTGTTGGATAACTGTAAAAGTTGGAGATATTCTTTGGTCTTTGATTAGACGGTGAAGTCAATGGCAGACTCTCCTGTGGCCCTACCATGAGTTGTTGCAAACTGTTTACGTTACAGTAAACTATCGTTTTCTCTCTTTCACTCGTATTGACTGTGAGCGGTATATCCGACAGTTTACTGTAACGTAAACAGTTTGCGTCAACTCATGGTAGGGCCACAGAAGTAGTTGTTTGAGGCGAATTAGAGCGTAGGTTTATTTTTTTTATTTAGTTTGCACTTTTTTTTATTTTAAACTCATTTTTAGTACATACAAAATCAACACAAAACTTTAATACGGCACACACTTGGCACACACAGCTCAAAATCACAGAGCTAGGTATCGCGCTAATATTAATTTATAGTTTTTCTTAATTTAAATTTGGAACACGCCGCGTCGCCGGCGCTCCGCCCAATATTTTTAATTTTGCACTGGCTGTTTATACCATGTTTCATTGTTGTTCGTGGTGAATGCACCCTATCTATTTTTTTAAACCATTACCGATGAGGTAACTCTATGGTTGACTATGTGACCAAATTCGAAAAACCAGTTCTATTTTTAAATTTCTTTTACTCCCTAGGGTGGAACGAAGAGTTTTGGAACCGCTGCTTAGTTTAAATATACATCACTTTCCGAATATGAGAAATGAAAATAAGTTTTCCGTTAAATGGCTTGTCGGTGAAATGACCCATCGGTAAATAGCTTATCGATGAAGTGGATCTTCGATGATATGGCGGACGAGAAAATGGCATTTGATGAATTGATGTTCGATGATCAGTCCTAAATCCCGTGCTATAGTCCATTCGATTATCTAGTTTTACTGACTAGATACTGACAAGTTTCTGCGCGTTTACGCAGAAAATGGAGACGCGCGATAAAAATAATTATGGGAAAGATTATATTTGGTGAGTGTCGTGCGGCTGATAACATCATAACATGATGGTATAATGATATTTTCAAATGAAATGGAAATCTAATTTACTTGATTGATAAAGGCATGAAATTGCTTATTTGGTTTGTCTTCATAGGTAATGCAGGAATAGATAACGCACTAGATTGTTCTAGTGCGTTACACTTGCTGCAATATGAATACTTATTTTTTATTATTTACAGTGTTCTTTACATATTAAGAGAGCGATAGGCGGCCATTACATGTACATGCAAGAACATGACATTAATGATACTCTATTTGACATAATTAATTGGATGAATAAAAATGACCTTAAAATTAATATATCGAAAACGAAAGCAATTCAATTCCATACATATAAAGCGAAAAAACTTAACATTGACATACACTATAATAACAATAAAATTGACATCGTAGATAGCACAGTATTTTTAGGTATAAATCTAGATAAACATTGCAGTTGGAAAAAACATATAGACGGTCTCTGCACTAAACTAAATAAATTTGTATTTGCACTAAATAGAATCAAAAATATAACGTCTTTTTAAGTAGCCTTACAGGCGTACCACGGATACGTCTCTTCTCTACTGCGTTACGGCATAATAATATGGGGCAACAGTGTAGATGTAGACAGAGTTTTTAGAGCACAAAAGAAGTGCATTCGTGCCTTATGCGAGATAAAACAAAGAGAATCATGTAAGCCCCTATTTCAAAAACATAGAATATTACCTCTACCATGTATATATATATTAGAACTATGCTTGTTGGTTAAAAAGCACCCCGAATACTTTTTAAAATGTAGTGAAAAAAACGATAATTTACGAGCATCGAGAAAGAATAAACTAGCAATACCTAAATCCAATCTAGCTATATTTCGAAAGAATGTATATTGTATGGCTATCAAAATATTTAATAAGCTACCGCTGGACATTATTAATCAACCAATAGAGAAAAATATTTTCAAGAATAAATTATTTAATTGGCTCCTACAGCACAGTTTCTATTCGATCAAAGAATATTTGGAAAATAAATGACATCTCTACTCAATCTGACATAGTATTAAGGATAATTTTGCATAGCTGACATTTAATTTTGAATATGAGATTTCTATTGACAATTTTGTAATTATAATTGACATCAGTAATACTTAGTAGTAATAATATTCATTATAGATAGCTTACACACTTACACTTACTAACATTTGCATGCCTACAGATTTAAGGCAGAATATTGTTGAAATTTTATTAGGAACATTGTCATCGATCTCAATGTAATGTACACAATATTGTGCAAATAAATATTCTGATTTCTGATTTCTGATTTCAGTCAAATTCCATCAGTCATGAATTACGTTTGACTGACTGACTGATGGAAAGAAGAAATCAATTTCATGCCATAGACATAGAAAAATTTCGCTACGCTCAAGTAGACGGACAATGGTGCGAGCGAGAAACCGATTCTTACGGCTTATGCGATGTGCGAGAAAGAGTTAAAAGAAAATGACAGCAGAACCTAGTTTGACTTCATTTATCGTCTGTTATCATCTTGGTGAAAAGCGTCCACACGATTATTTTGTAATTTTGACCGCGATCTGATCGGTTTGGCTCATAAAGCTATATAAATCAATAATGGTGTCGTGTTCTGTACTGAATTGTAATGTTATTTACGACAAAAACCCAAATAAACACTCATTTCACAGGTAAATAATATTGTACAAGTACCATTTTCATATTTCATATTTTAGTTGAATATATTCCCAAACACACTAAGTAATACACTAATATCATGCTATTAACCGCCTATTTTCTAAATAAAGGCTGATTTCTAAACATTATGTGTTAGATAAAAAGATATTATGTCCGTGAACTTGAGAAAATAAGGCGTAGAGATTGATCAAATATTATTATATTATCGATACTCATGTCGATGATTTCCAGTATAGCCTTGTTTGTCTTTGTGAACACTGATAGCTTTATCTAAAGCTGCTTTTAACCGACAGTTTTCAAATGGTAAATTATGCCTACTTAAGTACTAATTTAACAATATTTCCAGGTTTCCTGTAAATCCAGTGATTAAGTTACTGGATAAATGTCATATATAGAATAGGCTGGGAGCCTCAAGGAGACTTTAAGAAATTATTTAAATAAAATTGTTCAAAATCTTGTTTGTGTTTTATTTATTAGAGTAATAATACATTATGGTTATCGACAATCTAAAATGGACTTCAGGGCATCTCTAAAGTTCACGCACACGTTTACAAATTTTCACACACTGGCTCATGTCACTTTTGGTGTCGCAGCCAAGCGAACTCTGTTCCTCTATTCCAGTGGAATATTAACTTTATGTTTCATGCAACCATCAGTCACCCTATTACACAGTAGGTTAATCGTCAGTCACAGCCGTGACTGTGGTTAAACTGACAGCAAAACCTACAGTGTAATGGATGCCATAGGTGTGGCGGTGTGGCGTTTAGTGTGCGAGCGAGAAGTAAATATGAACAATGGCATTTCTAATCCCATTCTTTATCTGCGCGGGTTACAATGTAATATTTTTTACCTAAATAGGTTTGAAACAAAACTCGACCGTAACGGATTCTCAAACGAAATTGCTGGTGGCTGAAACCCGACAATAATGAAATCCCATACAACTTTACTGCGTCACCATCGGAGGAGCGTGACAAGCCCGACTTTACTCAAAGAAGGTTGTCAAAATAATGACCATAAATAAGAATTTTTGAGTAGTTAGCATCTTCTTCACCATCATAGTGGGTATCGTGCGGCTGACATCAATGGTAAACGACTACCCTACATCCACTGCTGGGTATAGGCTTCCCTAAAGGATTTTCACAACGATCGGTCCTGCGCTATCCGCGTCCAGCGGCTTTCCGCGTGTTAGGCTGTGACTACATGCAGCCGAATTCCATACGTAACATCACACACGTACGTTTTATTTTTCGTTCGGAATCACTGCATTGTCAGATGCTAGACTTGAGCTATGAACTTCGATGTTAGGTATTATTTGTGCACTAAATTATTTTTACATTACGTACGTGTTAGGGAGGTATCTTAGGATTTAAGGTTAGTAGAACAGTAATGATGCGAATTTCTGTAAATAACATGAACAACAATTAAGAGAAATTATGTGAAATCAAACTACCTATTAGTCAGGGAAAGGAAAATTATTTGTAAAAGTTTTAAAGATATACCTACTTATGAAGTGGCGCTCTTAGGCGCCCACATAATCAATCGAGCTAATATTAGTACTATTATATGTTAGGTACTAGCGTAAGGTACACGTAATGAAAGCAAGACGGCGGTTGCAAGACTGGTTTATTAGGACTGTCAAACGCATCGATACAACAGTAGCGTGTATGTACCTAACCATATCTATATTATAATACCCACAATACCCAACACCTCCTTATCTAAATAAGGAACTAATTAATCTAATAAAAATGTTTAATCAAAATCAAGGTTCGGCCTGTTGTTACGAGGACGCATGTTAACAAATTCAAAGAGACGTGTACTGAAAGGCGACGTATCCTCGTCCTCCTGATTATCAGCGGCGGGCGCCGCGGCGTTGGCGTCGGTAGACCGCGTCGAGTCAGACACCGCGGTTACGTCGCTTGATGTCTCGGATTCGGTATCCGCCGTTTCTCCGTCAGACTCCGTAGAGTTATTTTCAAATTCTGATTGCTTGTTATCGCAACCTCTTTGTTCGTCCTCCGTCACATCAGACCGTTCCACTTTACAATCATTCAGGCTCTCATTAGAGCTTTCTACTACATTATTCGAGTTTGGAGTCTCGATGAATGACACAGAAGGTCGCTCCCCCTCCGCAAAACCAATACTCGAGATTCTCGAAAGTGAAAATCGATTTGGTTTGGTTTTGGGACCGAGTATTTGATCGATGTGCCTCCGAGCGACACCTCGCGACATTTCTACTGCGTAGGAGGATGGAGCCACCCTGTCAATAACACGACCTTCGACCCACTTATTCTTGTTAACCTTAGAATAGTCTCTTACATAAACAGTGTCTCCAACTGACACTCGACGAGGCGTGCCGCCGGCGCGCTCCACTTGGGCGCGCTGGTTGGCGCGCACGCGCTCGGCCGCCTCGGGCCCGCGTAACAAGTCGAGACGGCCGCGTAGGCGGCGCCCAAGCAGTGCAACGGCGGGCGCCACGCCTGTCGTGGCTTGTTCACAGTTTCGATACTGAAATAGCATTTTACTCAAGGCCTGTTCGATCTCGATGCCCTCCGCTCGCGCCTTCTTGATACAACTCTTCACAGTTTTCACAGATATTTCAGCGGCTCCATTACCTTGGGCTCTGTATGGACTCGTAAGGCTGTGCAGGATGCCATTTTTCTCAAAGTAAGTTTTTACTTCTGAAGACGTGAAAGGAGGGCCGTTGTCTGTGACGACTCTCTGTGGCAAACCGAACCTCGCGAACATTTCTCGGAATTTTGCTATGACAGGCCTGGCAGCGGTGCTATTCATCGGAAAAACCTCAATCCATTTACTATGAGCGTCTACTACGATCAGGTAATGCTTTCTTTCATGCTCCGCGAAATCGGCGTGCAGCCGCTGCCAGGGACCCGCCGGGAACGGCCACGGGGTGAGTGGCGCGTGCGGCGGCGCTGAGCGCTGCTGCCTGCACACGTCGCACGCCCTGCACATCTCCTCTATTTCAGTATCGATACTCGGCCAGTACACATAATTGCGAGCGATGCTCTTCATTTTTACAATGCCCAAATGGCCTTCGTGTAATTCTTTTAGAATCTTTTCTCTATATGTGGGTGGCACGACGATGCGGTAATTGTAAAATATACAGCCACAATCGACAAATAAGTTATCTTTTCTATAAAAGTAAGCCTTCTCTTGCTGTACGTCCGTGTCGTCAGGCCAACCACACACAATATGGTTGTAGATTTTCCTTAAAATAGGGTCGACTTTAGTCGCGTCTGCCACGTCCTTTCGACTGATCGGCAATTCATTTTCAATAAAATGTAAGTAGGATACGCCCGGGTCTAGAGTGGCGTCAGTGTCGCGTGCGAGTGGCAGGCGCGACAAACAGTCGGCGGCTGCGTTGCGAGCCGAGCTCACCCACTGCACCGCAAAGTCGTACGCCGCGAGTCGCGCCGCGTAGCGCTGCAGGCGGCTGGCAGCCGTCTGCGGAATGCCCACTTTGTCACCGAAAATGTATGACAGAGGCTTGTGGTCAGTCCGGAGGACAAAACGCCTCCCATACAAATATTGATGATTTTTAGTGACCCCGAAAAATATAGCCAAAGCCTCTTTATCTAGCTGACTGTACGACTTCTCGGCGCTATTGAGCGTGCGCGAAACGCAACAAATCGGCCTCTCTGAGCCGTCTGGATAGCGGTGCGCTAGAATCGCACCCAGGCCATAGGCACTGCTGTCAACATTCAGTATGAGTGGTAATTTAGGATCATAATGCGCTAGCAACTTGTCACTACATAAAATCTTTTTTATTTTACTAAAAGCTTGCTCACATTCATTGTTCCAATTCCATTCATTATCCCTTTTTAATAATTCGTACATTGGGTGTAAAATACTACTCATTTGTGGAATGAACTTGCCGTAATAATTAACAAGGCCCAAGAATGCTTTTAGTTGGTGGATATCTGTGGGCCTGGGGGCCTCAGAAATGGCCTTGACTTTCCGCGGGTCGGGATGGAGACCATCTTTATCGATAACGTGGCCGAGATAACATACGCTGGGTTTAAAAAAATCACATTTTTCGAGTTTCACTCGCAGGCCCGCGGCATGCAGACGCCGGAACACTTCACGCAAATTATTCAAGTGGTCTTCCCGATTGACCCCAGACACGCAGATATCATCACAGAAAACCACCGTCTTAGGAACGCCTCTCATGATTTCATCCATCATTTTCTGAAATTTTTCTGGTATACAATTGATACCGTAGGGTGTGCGGATGTATTCGAATGTTCCCACGTGTGTACTAATAGTCGTACACGCCCTGGAATCCTCATTTAGGACCACTTGTTCAAAAGCGTGGGCAAGGTCAATTTTTGAAAATATTTTACCGCCACTAAGAGTAGCAAAAAGTTCCTCAATTCGCGGCAACGGATATGGTTCGCGCCTTATTTTAGGGTTTACCGTGACCTTATAGTCACCGCAGATACGAACACTTCCGCACTTCTTAATTACCGGCACGATAGGCGTCCCGTAATCGGCGTTTTCGACTTTGACAATCGTTCCCTCCTTAACTAGACGGTCCAACTCCTTTTCAACCGGTTCACGCAATGCCATAGGTAAGTTACGCGCTTTATGAAATATCGGTTCATTGTCCTTTAATTTCAATGAAAATCTTATTTCGCAAGTACCTAAACCGTCTGCAAAAACATCGGGAAATTCCTTAGATAAGCGGTCAACAATAATATGGGTGTCGTCAGCTGTGCGGGTATGGTTAAGTTGCAAATGATTCAACTTTATCGATATGTTACTAAGGTTCAATGCACGAAGCCACGCGCGGCCGAGGAGCGGCGGCCCCCCACCCGGGATAATGTATAGCGGTAGTGCGCGAGCCTCCCGCCCCGCGCCCGCGCAGCCTTCGTATCGAGCGCACACGCTGATGACGCCCAATGGCTCGATCCTACCTCCATTATAAGTACGCAAACGTAAATTACTTTTCGTCAACTTATAGTTCTTAAAATGCCTTTGAAATAATTGTTCGTTAATGGCTGATATTTTACTGCCGGTGTCCACTTCAAACGCAATACGAATGTCATCAACAAAAAGTGAAACTACATACGGTTTGTCTTCGCATCCATCCACACAAATGTTGTTAAAATCGCTGTCCTCCTCGGAGTCCATCTCGATGTAGAACTGATTACGTTTCGACGCACTTTTATTATATGCACGTACACTTTCACATTGGACCTTCAAATGTCCACGCATACCACAGTTGTCACAATTAAACTGCTTAAAACGACATCTATCGGCCGAATGCGGCTTTCCGCATCTCCAACAAACGCGGGGACGCGGCGGCTGCTGGTCACGCGGCCGGCGCCCTGCCGCCGCCGCTCCGATCCGATGCACAGCGCCGGCCTCGTCAGCCGCGCTGCCTGCGCCCGCGCCCGCTCCACTGGTGTCCCCGCCGCCCACGCTGGCGCTCGCCACAGCATGCCGCTCGGCGGCCTCCAGGGCCAAGGCCAACTCCACCGCCTTCTTGTAGTCCAGGTCCATCTCGGCAAACAAACGACTCCGCATCTCGTCACTATCGAGCCCCGACACAAACTGATCACGTAGATTCTCCTCGAGCTTCTCGGCAAAATTACATGTACTAGCCAGATGCTTGAGGTGCTGTAGGTAGGTATTCAGCTCCTCGCCGGGCCGTTGACGACGTTGACGGAAAATATTTTTTTTTTTTTTTTTTTTTTTCATTTATATTCATAAAATATGTCGTTCCGCTATTTCCGAGCGCCTAGGTTCCAGATGATTCTTCACTATAGCTACCAATTCATCGAACGTTTTAGTTTCCGGGCTAGCCGGTGCATATAAATCACACATTAAATCGTAGGTAGCCTCTCCGACCACTGTGACCAACGTGGCCACGCGGAGCTCCTGCTTCACTTCATTTAACGCGATAAATTGTTTAACACGATTCACGTACGTAGACCATTTTCGCGACGACAAATCGAAACTTTCAATTTTACCAATCGTCATTTTAGTTTTTGGCGAAAACGCGTGAAATCGAACAAACTCGTCGCTGTTAGGTACTAGCGTAAGGTACACGTAATGAAAGCAAGACGGCGGTTGCAAGACTGGTTTATTAGGACTGTCAAACGCATCGATACAACAGTAGCGTGTATGTACCTAACCATATCTATATTATAATACCCACAATACCCAACATTATACAGGTATTCTGTGTTAATATATTTTTCTTCGGCCATATTTTTCGCTGGACAGGCATCATTCTGTATTCGGTAGCTTTTCAATCACTTTTGAAATAACGGGCAATACAGAGACAGGTCGATAATTACGTATTTGTATCGTCACTCTTACCACACGCACTGGTGGTGTAACAATCGAACGTTTTAATGATTCAGGAAAATCACCGTAACGGAAACCGTGATTCGTTAGGTGACTTACAATAAACTTAGTTAAAATTTCATGATTGATAAAGGTATGAAATTGCTTATTAAAACTCACAATCTAGTGTGTTATCTATTGTCGGATTATGAAGACAAATTTTCTATTATTCATAGTGTTCCATAAATATTTATTTATTTTAAGCAATGCGGTAAGTTCCCATTAAGATCGGAAAATAAAAATCAAAACTGCCATAAACAAATATAAAATTTTTTATAGTAAATAATTTCTAGGCAGCTCAAAACTTAGAATCTTCTTAATATACAGTGTGTGGCCTAGAACCGGGGATAATATAGAAAATAGAGACTCTCTAGAGTATTAGTGTTTATTCTGAAAAGTTCCCAGTTAATTAAATCCCATACGTTACACACAATAAAAATTTAAAGTTACGATTCATAATCAGTGTATTATTCCAAAACGACATTATCACTAACGTTGCGAACTTATCGTGGTACAGGGAATAATAAAAAACTAACTGCAAAACCTCATGATATCACTATCCATTAGAGAATTTACTTTTAACTCCTTGAATAGAACCGGACCCCACTGCTTTCACTTCCCACAGCATAAAATCAGTTTCAAATTAATTACAATCTGTAGTAAGTATGTAATTATTAAATATCGCAATGACAGTAATCTGTTTACATAATTAATTTTATCCATCATGACATGACATGTCAGTCTTCTCTTCTTATTTTTGGTTTTGCAATCTACTCTTCTTCAGGGATTAAAGATTCAGTACGTGGTTTACTCTTTTTACATTACCTATGATCTTTTTAAAAACGTTGTAAAAAATAATAATTTTGATAAGTAAAGTCAAAATGTTGTCACGAGAATTTGGTTACAGTTTAAATTAATTTTAATTTAATATTTGAATTGGATTTATTAACACAATTTGTAATGTGAAAATGGCTAGACCATTTGTGAATATGATAATATTGTGCAGAAAAGCTCGTGGTAATGCATCACGTGCCCTGGCGTTGTTTCCAAACAGAAGGCACCCGAGGAATGTTCGCGTGGTTATAACGCTTACGTGAACTGATAACCGTGCTCTTGTACTAGGGCAACAGACACTAAATTTTCACAACGATGCTATTCAACGTGGATTAAGAAACCGTTCACAATAACATTATCAGTCGGTACACTACTTGCATACAGCAGAGCGGCAGACGTTTGAAAATTGACTTGTGTAGCGAAGCGACGAGCTTTCCGCTTTGTGTTTGTATTTGTTAATAGCCCAGGACTTTTAGCAAAAAATTCAAAGAAACCTAGGACTAATTCCGGCGGAAGGTTTTTTGTTTTTAAAATGTTCCTTAGGTCCCCCTGAATATATCTGGAAAGTTCCCCATGAATCCCATGTACGCTCCCCCCTCCCCCCCTCAAACGTCTCCCTGATTTTAGTTTTTTTTTATTTATCTCAGAAACGGTTGAAGATAGAAGAAAGTTGTCAACGTATGATATAATTGTTATAAAATATCCAACCCATCGACACTTCAATCATTTCGATGTGAGCTGTAGTCTCTGAAATATACCTACAGACATTTCACCAAAAATTTTTTTTTGCCCAGAAATCATTCTTTGTACTAGTTTTTAAGAAAAGTGAGTGGAGTTGTGGCGAAATTATGTAAGGTCATATGAATCTTGAAACATTGAGGAATAAAACAAGGTATAATACATTGTTATAGCAGCATCAGTTCTAGATTAACACCGAATGGTGTCAGCGCCACGATGTAATTTTTAGTCCAATACTTTTAGATAAAAATTTCGCGATACCTAGGACTAATTCCGGTGATAAGTTTTTGTCTTTTAAATTGTTCCTTAGGTCCCTTTGAACATATCTGGAAAGTTCCCCGTGGATCTCATGTCCGCTCCCCCCTCCCCCTCAAACGTCTCCCTGATTTAAGTTTTTCCCATTTATCTCAGAAATGGTTGAAGATAGAAGAAAGTTATTGAATATGATATAATTGTTATAAAATATCCGACCCGTCGACATGTGAGCTATAGTCTCTGAAATATACCTAAAGACATTTCACCAAAAAAAATGTTTTACCCAAAAATCATTATTTGCACTAATTTTTAAGAAAAATTAGTAGAGTTGAGGCAAAATAATCTGAGTTCATATGAATTGTGATACATTGAGGAATAAAACGTAGTACAATACATTGTCTTAGCAGCATTGCGTTCCCGATTTATAGCGAGTGGCGTCAAACGCCAAATAAATTTATTGTAGGATTAGCTTTAGTAATTTCTGAACTAATTCGTTTAAACATACATACATACAAATCTTTCATATGTACGACGCGGGTGAGTGAGGGAGCATGATCATTAATGATTAAATGAACTAACCTGTAAGTGAAGTTACACGAAGGATTCGTCCAAAGATATTAGTACTATTAATTACATGTAGTATCGCTTGATACCTACCGTTTGACCCATCATGTATTAAAATCGGAGCATCCATTTTTATGATTATGGATGATGACGATAAAGTGGCGCCATATATAAAAGCATAAATCTTGAGTGTTCCAGTAGAATAATTTTCAATTTAATTTCGTTTAATAATATAATTGCTATAACTTAATCCTAAAAGGCAACGTCATTTGCATAGTTCCTGCTGTCTTCATACTATAAAATTATACCGTGGTGTTTGACACTCGCTGTAAATCGAGAACCAATGCTGCTAAAACAATGTTTTATACCTCGTTTTATTCCTCAATGTATCAAAATTCAAATGAACTCAGATTATTTTGCCACAACTCCACTAATTTTTCTTAAAACTAGTACTAATGATGATTTTTGGGCAAAACAATTTTTTTGGTGAAATGTCTTTAGGTATATTTCAGAGACTACAGCTCACATCGAAACAATTGAAGTGTCGACAAGTCGGATATTTTATAGCAATTATATCATACTTCAATAGCTTTCTTCTATATTCAGCCATTTCTGAGATAAATGGGAAAAACTTAAATCAGGGAGACGTTTTAGGGGGAGGGGAGAGCGGACATGGGATCCACGGGGAACTTTCCAGATATGTTCAAAGGGACCTAAGGAACACTTTAAAAGACAAAAACTTACCACCGGAATTAGTCCTAGGTATCGCGAAATTTTTATCTAAAAGTATTGGGCTAAAAATTACATCGTGGCGCTGACACCATTCGGTGTTAATCTAGAACTGATGCTGCTATAACAATGTATTATACCTTGTTTTATTCCTCAATGTTTCAAGATTCATATGACCTTACATAATTTCGCCACAACTCCACTCACTTTTCTTAAAAACTAGTACAAAGAATGATTTCTGGGCAAAAAAAAATTTTTGGTGAAATGTCTGTAGGTATATTTCAGAGATTACAGCTCACATCGAAATGATTGAAGTGTCGATGGGTTGGATATTTTATAACAATTATATCATACGTTGACAACTTTCTTCTATCTTCAACCGTTTCTGAGATAAATAGAAAAAACTAAAATCAGGGAGACGTTTGAGGGGGAGGGGGGAGCGTACATGGGATTCACGGGGAACTTTCCAGATATATTCAGGGGGACCTAAGGAACACTTTAAAAACAAAAAACCTTCCGCCGGAATTAGTCCTAGGTTTTTTGCTAAAAGTCCTGGGCTATAAGTATTTGTACAATAAATAATTTACTATTGACTAGA
Organism: Agriphila geniculea; assembly: GCA_943789525.1. NCBI lineage: Eukaryota > Metazoa > Arthropoda > Insecta > Lepidoptera > Crambidae > Agriphila > Agriphila geniculea. The sequence continues at coordinate 11,375,471 of OX038895.1, forward strand.
AAGTGGTTCATTTCTATCAGCCGATACAAGTTGTGTCAGACAACCCATAAATTGTCGACAAGACGTTCCGAGTAGCTCCTAATAAGTACGATGAGTAGTATACGCGTGTTGTCGATTGAGTTGAGCGGAACTGTTGTTTGCATTACATTGAATTTACGATTAAGTTTGTTAGAAAAAATTAAAAAGTAAAGATTTTATTTTAATTAGTTGGGACCTTAATGATTCAATTACTAGTGACCTAAAGAGCCTCCGTTTTTAATATTATCCCCGGTTCTAGGCCACACACTGTATAAAATCGTTAAACCAAAACGAGACAAAAAGCGAGATGGCGCTCTACGAAACTTTCTTGACATCTGTCTTTTAAACGGCACAATATTTCTCGGGAATTTGTGTGTAATTCGATTCCTTGATGCCGGGAATCGCGAAAAACCCAAGAAAATATGACATTGGGTGTATAAATTTTGAATTATAAGCAATATAAAATCACAAATTTTCGTAATAATATAAGTAATATTATTTTCGCAGGGTTGCTTAGTTACGATTTCTCTGATTGTTATCTCAATTGTCATGTGATTGTCATTAGAGCATGCAACACATAGAAAAAAATTACTCTTAACAGAGATGCAACATTATTATTTTAATAATATAAAATATGATAGGGAAATCACGTTTTTATTTAGTCGATTAAATACATATTGCCATCAGTGTCAATTAAAACTTAATAATTTCAATTGTATATAAGTACGATAAGAAGTTACGAACGAATTTGATTCCGTTCGCTCAGAATTTATACCAAGGAAGCTGCAAGGAAGTCTGTGCTATGCTACGCGGCAGCCGTATGGTACCGATGTTCCTCAGTTTTTATTTTAAAGAGAGCTTAGCTCTGTACACAGAGAACGGCGCTTATTTTATTGACGAAAGCTTATAGGACGTGTAGTTCTACAGCGTTACCTGTGCTTGCTAAAGTTTTCCTTGCTGAACTTGAGTTTTTTCGGGCGGGACCATTTGCGGAGGACGAGGAGGGGAGCCTCCTGGCTCCCAGGGAGTGCCGAGGACTAAGAAGAGCCATTAAAGAGGAAACCGTCGCTTTTTGGCAGGAACGATAGGACTAGAGCGAAGGCGGATGCGAACTCTATATAGGTAGATTCATTCTCGATATCGCAATGAGGCTCTCCGGAGATTGAACTAGATTCCATCGTCTCTCAACTACTGACCGGACATGGGTGTATCAGGCAGTGACTTCTTAAGTGTGACACCGGAATAGCCAAGCTAGCCAAGATCACGCACTGTGAGATTGACCAATACAGAAACTGGACCCGTTAATAACCGGAACCCCATATGTTGCCGTGAAAACTGGAAAGCACTGCACGAATTTGCGCGCATCTGGTACACCATCAGAAGATGGTATGCATAGGTCTGAATGATTTTAGAGATAGCCCGACGCGAAGTACCGTTTTTTGAAGCCTAGATCCAGATGGGGGAGAGTTAAGAGATAGCCAAAAAGAAAGGACGGAAACAGAATTTGTATGGGGAGTCAAAAAAGTGCAAACGGGGAAAGCACTTTCCTGAGATTTGGTCCGTATACACTGAGAAGGTAGGAAGGACCATGGGTTTGTGGAGAATTGCGTCTATGGTAGAGGTCATGTACTGTAGGACCTAAACTGTTCATTTTCTGTAAACTAATTGTTGACAATTTCTAAGTACTATGTCACTTATTCTGTAACTAATCTGTACATAATTTATTATGTAAATAACAATTTATGCATTAAAATTTTTTCTGAGCATAAACAGTTTAACAATTTTTTTTTATTTCGGTAACAAACTCATATAAAATCATTCTTAACATTTGGAAAGAAACAGACCTTAAAGTACCATAACTTGATACAAACAATATATAATTGTGCAAGATTGTGTCAGATGCTATCATCTTTAACAAAGTACCTTACCTACCAATAAAGATGTGATAAGTAATACAAAAATACAAAAAACAGAGACAATTTCATCTACGACTATTACAATGTACATTATAGTCTTAACTATTTTTTAATGTTTACTTTATCTTGAATAACAGTTCACCCACTTTTTTCTTAAACAAGTTTCATGAATTAGCAAAGATGTTGACTCCATTCAATAGTTTGTTATAGAGATCGCAAGATCGTCTGAAAAAGGCATTTCTAAGATAATTAGTGTGACATTAAGGTACATGAAAAGATTGTTTTGAACGTGAGGATATACGAGGTACTCTGAGTTTAACTTTTTGTAGTAATTGAATAAGCATCAGCAATCAGCTGAATGAGCTGAATCTATATGATTATTTATGTAGGTAAATTACAAAACAGATGATTACAAATTTAGTACTTATCATCACTGTGGTTTTGAAACAATAAATTGTTTGTCACAGTATAGTTTCGTCCACGCGGGCGGAGCCGCGGGCAGTCTCTAGTAAACAATAAAATAAAATCCCTCGCCATTTTGAGAAAAAGTTTAAAAATATTTTCTTTTTATTACTTATTACCTACACCTACCTATAATATAATTGGATGTTTAGTGTGACCTGAGCCTACAGGCTCAAGCCTGGCTACGAGCCAATGTCACATTTACAAATTTTCGCTATTGCTTCGCTACCAAAAATTTATGGATTTGACGTTTTAAAATTCGATAATTAACGAAACCTTATGTCAATTCCATACATGTTTCGAAAGCGAAGCGATAACGAAGATTTGCAAATGTTACTTTGGCTAGGGGGTCTAAATGGATTAAATTAGGAATGAGTATGTAAGAGGAAGTTTAAAAGTAGCACCAGTAACAGAGAAGTTGAAAGGGAATCATCCGGCTTGGTTTGGGCATGTTGTGAGAAGGCATTAAAGACATGTTACTAGAAGAGAATATGGATGTTGAGGGCTGGAAAGTAAGAGGAAGACCGCAGAAAAGATGGATGGATTGTGTGCGAAATGATATGAATGTGAAGGAAGTGGATGAGGAGATGATGAGTGAAAGGAAGGAATGGAAGAGAAGGAGACACTGCTTATGGGGATAATGATATCTTATTTTATTTTACATTGATTGTATTGGACTATATTCTGCATAAAATTGTACCTTTTTTGTGTCTAATCGGCGTATTCCTACTACCTATATCAACAGAGATAAGTTTTGTGGTGATATAAATGCTTATTTTTCTGTGTTTTTTAGAAAAAAAAATAATATTAATATAACATCTTTACTTAGTGTGTGTTTTATAGTGTGTGTGTGTTAAGTGTTTTCATCATCATCATCATCATCATCATCATCATCATCATCATCATCATCATATCAGCCGCACGACATTTAATACGGCACACACTTGGCACACACAGCTCAAAATCACAGAGCTAGGTATCGCGCTAATATTAATTTATAGTTTTTCTTAATTTAAATTTGGAACACGCCGCGTCGCCGGCGCTCCGCCCAATATTTTTAATTTTGCACTGGCTGTTTATACCATGTTTCATTGTTGTTCGTGGTGAATGCACCCTATCTATTTTTTTAAACCATTACCGATGAGGTAACTCTATGGTTGACTATGTGACCAAATTCGAAAAACCAGTTCTATTTTTAAATTTCTTTTACTCCCTAGGGTGGAACGAAGAGTTTTGGAACCGCTGCTTAGTTTAAATATACATCACTTTCCGAATATGAGAAATGAAAATAAGTTTTCCGTTAAATGGCTTGTCGGTGAAATGACCCATCGGTAAATAGCTTATCGATGAAGTGGATCTTCGATGATATGGCGGACGAGAAAATGGCATTTGATGAATTGATGTTCGATGATCAGTCCTAAATCCCGTGCTATAGTCCATTCGATTATCTAGTTTTACTGACTAGATACTGACAAGTTTCTGCGCGTTTACGCAGAAAATGGAGACGCGCGATAAAAATAATTATGGGAAAGATTATATTTGGTGAGTGTCGTGCGGCTGATAACATCATAACATGATGGTATAATGATATTTTCAAATGAAATGGAAATCTAATTTACTTGATTGATAAAGGCATGAAATTGCTTATTTGGTTTGTCTTCATAGGTAATGCAGGAATAGATAACGCACTAGATTGTTCTAGTGCGTTACACTTGCTGCAATATGAATACTTATTTTTTATTATTTACAGTGTTCTTTACATATTAAGAGAGCGATAGGCGGCCATTACATGTACATGCAAGAACATGACATTAATGATACTCTATTTGACATAATTAATTGGATGAATAAAAATGACCTTAAAATTAATATATCGAAAACGAAAGCAATTCAATTCCATACATATAAAGCGAAAAAACTTAACATTGACATACACTATAATAACAATAAAATTGACATCGTAGATAGCACAGTATTTTTAGGTATAAATCTAGATAAACATTGCAGTTGGAAAAAACATATAGACGGTCTCTGCACTAAACTAAATAAATTTGTATTTGCACTAAATAGAATCAAAAATATAACGTCTTTTTAAGTAGCCTTACAGGCGTACCACGGATACGTCTCTTCTCTACTGCGTTACGGCATAATAATATGGGGCAACAGTGTAGATGTAGACAGAGTTTTTAGAGCACAAAAGAAGTGCATTCGTGCCTTATGCGAGATAAAACAAAGAGAATCATGTAAGCCCCTATTTCAAAAACATAGAATATTACCTCTACCATGTATATATATATTAGAACTATGCTTGTTGGTTAAAAAGCACCCCGAATACTTTTTAAAATGTAGTGAAAAAAACGATAATTTACGAGCATCGAGAAAGAATAAACTAGCAATACCTAAATCCAATCTAGCTATATTTCGAAAGAATGTATATTGTATGGCTATCAAAATATTTAATAAGCTACCGCTGGACATTATTAATCAACCAATAGAGAAAAATATTTTCAAGAATAAATTATTTAATTGGCTCCTACAGCACAGTTTCTATTCGATCAAAGAATATTTGGAAAATAAATGACATCTCTACTCAATCTGACATAGTATTAAGGATAATTTTGCATAGCTGACATTTAATTTTGAATATGAGATTTCTATTGACAATTTTGTAATTATAATTGACATCAGTAATACTTAGTAGTAATAATATTCATTATAGATAGCTTACACACTTACACTTACTAACATTTGCATGCCTACAGATTTAAGGCAGAATATTGTTGAAATTTTATTAGGAACATTGTCATCGATCTCAATGTAATGTACACAATATTGTGCAAATAAATATTCTGATTTCTGATTTCTGATTTCAGTCAAATTCCATCAGTCATGAATTACGTTTGACTGACTGACTGATGGAAAGAAGAAATCAATTTCATGCCATAGACATAGAAAAATTTCGCTACGCTCAAGTAGACGGACAATGGTGCGAGCGAGAAACCGATTCTTACGGCTTATGCGATGTGCGAGAAAGAGTTAAAAGAAAATGACAGCAGAACCTAGTTTGACTTCATTTATCGTCTGTTATCATCTTGGTGAAAAGCGTCCACACGATTATTTTGTAATTTTGACCGCGATCTGATCGGTTTGGCTCATAAAGCTATATAAATCAATAATGGTGTCGTGTTCTGTACTGAATTGTAATGTTATTTACGACAAAAACCCAAATAAACACTCATTTCACAGGTAAATAATATTGTACAAGTACCATTTTCATATTTCATATTTTAGTTGAATATATTCCCAAACACACTAAGTAATACACTAATATCATGCTATTAACCGCCTATTTTCTAAATAAAGGCTGATTTCTAAACATTATGTGTTAGATAAAAAGATATTATGTCCGTGAACTTGAGAAAATAAGGCGTAGAGATTGATCAAATATTATTATATTATCGATACTCATGTCGATGATTTCCAGTATAGCCTTGTTTGTCTTTGTGAACACTGATAGCTTTATCTAAAGCTGCTTTTAACCGACAGTTTTCAAATGGTAAATTATGCCTACTTAAGTACTAATTTAACAATATTTCCAGGTTTCCTGTAAATCCAGTGATTAAGTTACTGGATAAATGTCATATATAGAATAGGCTGGGAGCCTCAAGGAGACTTTAAGAAATTATTTAAATAAAATTGTTCAAAATCTTGTTTGTGTTTTATTTATTAGAGTAATAATACATTATGGTTATCGACAATCTAAAATGGACTTCAGGGCATCTCTAAAGTTCACGCACACGTTTACAAATTTTCACACACTGGCTCATGTCACTTTTGGTGTCGCAGCCAAGCGAACTCTGTTCCTCTATTCCAGTGGAATATTAACTTTATGTTTCATGCAACCATCAGTCACCCTATTACACAGTAGGTTAATCGTCAGTCACAGCCGTGACTGTGGTTAAACTGACAGCAAAACCTACAGTGTAATGGATGCCATAGGTGTGGCGGTGTGGCGTTTAGTGTGCGAGCGAGAAGTAAATATGAACAATGGCATTTCTAATCCCATTCTTTATCTGCGCGGGTTACAATGTAATATTTTTTACCTAAATAGGTTTGAAACAAAACTCGACCGTAACGGATTCTCAAACGAAATTGCTGGTGGCTGAAACCCGACAATAATGAAATCCCATACAACTTTACTGCGTCACCATCGGAGGAGCGTGACAAGCCCGACTTTACTCAAAGAAGGTTGTCAAAATAATGACCATAAATAAGAATTTTTGAGTAGTTAGCATCTTCTTCACCATCATAGTGGGTATCGTGCGGCTGACATCAATGGTAAACGACTACCCTACATCCACTGCTGGGTATAGGCTTCCCTAAAGGATTTTCACAACGATCGGTCCTGCGCTATCCGCGTCCAGCGGCTTTCCGCGTGTTAGGCTGTGACTACATGCAGCCGAATTCCATACGTAACATCACACACGTACGTTTTATTTTTCGTTCGGAATCACTGCATTGTCAGATGCTAGACTTGAGCTATGAACTTCGATGTTAGGTATTATTTGTGCACTAAATTATTTTTACATTACGTACGTGTTAGGGAGGTATCTTAGGATTTAAGGTTAGTAGAACAGTAATGATGCGAATTTCTGTAAATAACATGAACAACAATTAAGAGAAATTATGTGAAATCAAACTACCTATTAGTCAGGGAAAGGAAAATTATTTGTAAAAGTTTTAAAGATATACCTACTTATGAAGTGGCGCTCTTAGGCGCCCACATAATCAATCGAGCTAATATTAGTACTATTATATGTTAGGTACTAGCGTAAGGTACACGTAATGAAAGCAAGACGGCGGTTGCAAGACTGGTTTATTAGGACTGTCAAACGCATCGATACAACAGTAGCGTGTATGTACCTAACCATATCTATATTATAATACCCACAATACCCAACACCTCCTTATCTAAATAAGGAACTAATTAATCTAATAAAAATGTTTAATCAAAATCAAGGTTCGGCCTGTTGTTACGAGGACGCATGTTAACAAATTCAAAGAGACGTGTACTGAAAGGCGACGTATCCTCGTCCTCCTGATTATCAGCGGCGGGCGCCGCGGCGTTGGCGTCGGTAGACCGCGTCGAGTCAGACACCGCGGTTACGTCGCTTGATGTCTCGGATTCGGTATCCGCCGTTTCTCCGTCAGACTCCGTAGAGTTATTTTCAAATTCTGATTGCTTGTTATCGCAACCTCTTTGTTCGTCCTCCGTCACATCAGACCGTTCCACTTTACAATCATTCAGGCTCTCATTAGAGCTTTCTACTACATTATTCGAGTTTGGAGTCTCGATGAATGACACAGAAGGTCGCTCCCCCTCCGCAAAACCAATACTCGAGATTCTCGAAAGTGAAAATCGATTTGGTTTGGTTTTGGGACCGAGTATTTGATCGATGTGCCTCCGAGCGACACCTCGCGACATTTCTACTGCGTAGGAGGATGGAGCCACCCTGTCAATAACACGACCTTCGACCCACTTATTCTTGTTAACCTTAGAATAGTCTCTTACATAAACAGTGTCTCCAACTGACACTCGACGAGGCGTGCCGCCGGCGCGCTCCACTTGGGCGCGCTGGTTGGCGCGCACGCGCTCGGCCGCCTCGGGCCCGCGTAACAAGTCGAGACGGCCGCGTAGGCGGCGCCCAAGCAGTGCAACGGCGGGCGCCACGCCTGTCGTGGCTTGTTCACAGTTTCGATACTGAAATAGCATTTTACTCAAGGCCTGTTCGATCTCGATGCCCTCCGCTCGCGCCTTCTTGATACAACTCTTCACAGTTTTCACAGATATTTCAGCGGCTCCATTACCTTGGGCTCTGTATGGACTCGTAAGGCTGTGCAGGATGCCATTTTTCTCAAAGTAAGTTTTTACTTCTGAAGACGTGAAAGGAGGGCCGTTGTCTGTGACGACTCTCTGTGGCAAACCGAACCTCGCGAACATTTCTCGGAATTTTGCTATGACAGGCCTGGCAGCGGTGCTATTCATCGGAAAAACCTCAATCCATTTACTATGAGCGTCTACTACGATCAGGTAATGCTTTCTTTCATGCTCCGCGAAATCGGCGTGCAGCCGCTGCCAGGGACCCGCCGGGAACGGCCACGGGGTGAGTGGCGCGTGCGGCGGCGCTGAGCGCTGCTGCCTGCACACGTCGCACGCCCTGCACATCTCCTCTATTTCAGTATCGATACTCGGCCAGTACACATAATTGCGAGCGATGCTCTTCATTTTTACAATGCCCAAATGGCCTTCGTGTAATTCTTTTAGAATCTTTTCTCTATATGTGGGTGGCACGACGATGCGGTAATTGTAAAATATACAGCCACAATCGACAAATAAGTTATCTTTTCTATAAAAGTAAGCCTTCTCTTGCTGTACGTCCGTGTCGTCAGGCCAACCACACACAATATGGTTGTAGATTTTCCTTAAAATAGGGTCGACTTTAGTCGCGTCTGCCACGTCCTTTCGACTGATCGGCAATTCATTTTCAATAAAATGTAAGTAGGATACGCCCGGGTCTAGAGTGGCGTCAGTGTCGCGTGCGAGTGGCAGGCGCGACAAACAGTCGGCGGCTGCGTTGCGAGCCGAGCTCACCCACTGCACCGCAAAGTCGTACGCCGCGAGTCGCGCCGCGTAGCGCTGCAGGCGGCTGGCAGCCGTCTGCGGAATGCCCACTTTGTCACCGAAAATGTATGACAGAGGCTTGTGGTCAGTCCGGAGGACAAAACGCCTCCCATACAAATATTGATGATTTTTAGTGACCCCGAAAAATATAGCCAAAGCCTCTTTATCTAGCTGACTGTACGACTTCTCGGCGCTATTGAGCGTGCGCGAAACGCAACAAATCGGCCTCTCTGAGCCGTCTGGATAGCGGTGCGCTAGAATCGCACCCAGGCCATAGGCACTGCTGTCAACATTCAGTATGAGTGGTAATTTAGGATCATAATGCGCTAGCAACTTGTCACTACATAAAATCTTTTTTATTTTACTAAAAGCTTGCTCACATTCATTGTTCCAATTCCATTCATTATCCCTTTTTAATAATTCGTACATTGGGTGTAAAATACTACTCATTTGTGGAATGAACTTGCCGTAATAATTAACAAGGCCCAAGAATGCTTTTAGTTGGTGGATATCTGTGGGCCTGGGGGCCTCAGAAATGGCCTTGACTTTCCGCGGGTCGGGATGGAGACCATCTTTATCGATAACGTGGCCGAGATAACATACGCTGGGTTTAAAAAAATCACATTTTTCGAGTTTCACTCGCAGGCCCGCGGCATGCAGACGCCGGAACACTTCACGCAAATTATTCAAGTGGTCTTCCCGATTGACCCCAGACACGCAGATATCATCACAGAAAACCACCGTCTTAGGAACGCCTCTCATGATTTCATCCATCATTTTCTGAAATTTTTCTGGTATACAATTGATACCGTAGGGTGTGCGGATGTATTCGAATGTTCCCACGTGTGTACTAATAGTCGTACACGCCCTGGAATCCTCATTTAGGACCACTTGTTCAAAAGCGTGGGCAAGGTCAATTTTTGAAAATATTTTACCGCCACTAAGAGTAGCAAAAAGTTCCTCAATTCGCGGCAACGGATATGGTTCGCGCCTTATTTTAGGGTTTACCGTGACCTTATAGTCACCGCAGATACGAACACTTCCGCACTTCTTAATTACCGGCACGATAGGCGTCCCGTAATCGGCGTTTTCGACTTTGACAATCGTTCCCTCCTTAACTAGACGGTCCAACTCCTTTTCAACCGGTTCACGCAATGCCATAGGTAAGTTACGCGCTTTATGAAATATCGGTTCATTGTCCTTTAATTTCAATGAAAATCTTATTTCGCAAGTACCTAAACCGTCTGCAAAAACATCGGGAAATTCCTTAGATAAGCGGTCAACAATAATATGGGTGTCGTCAGCTGTGCGGGTATGGTTAAGTTGCAAATGATTCAACTTTATCGATATGTTACTAAGGTTCAATGCACGAAGCCACGCGCGGCCGAGGAGCGGCGGCCCCCCACCCGGGATAATGTATAGCGGTAGTGCGCGAGCCTCCCGCCCCGCGCCCGCGCAGCCTTCGTATCGAGCGCACACGCTGATGACGCCCAATGGCTCGATCCTACCTCCATTATAAGTACGCAAACGTAAATTACTTTTCGTCAACTTATAGTTCTTAAAATGCCTTTGAAATAATTGTTCGTTAATGGCTGATATTTTACTGCCGGTGTCCACTTCAAACGCAATACGAATGTCATCAACAAAAAGTGAAACTACATACGGTTTGTCTTCGCATCCATCCACACAAATGTTGTTAAAATCGCTGTCCTCCTCGGAGTCCATCTCGATGTAGAACTGATTACGTTTCGACGCACTTTTATTATATGCACGTACACTTTCACATTGGACCTTCAAATGTCCACGCATACCACAGTTGTCACAATTAAACTGCTTAAAACGACATCTATCGGCCGAATGCGGCTTTCCGCATCTCCAACAAACGCGGGGACGCGGCGGCTGCTGGTCACGCGGCCGGCGCCCTGCCGCCGCCGCTCCGATCCGATGCACAGCGCCGGCCTCGTCAGCCGCGCTGCCTGCGCCCGCGCCCGCTCCACTGGTGTCCCCGCCGCCCACGCTGGCGCTCGCCACAGCATGCCGCTCGGCGGCCTCCAGGGCCAAGGCCAACTCCACCGCCTTCTTGTAGTCCAGGTCCATCTCGGCAAACAAACGACTCCGCATCTCGTCACTATCGAGCCCCGACACAAACTGATCACGTAGATTCTCCTCGAGCTTCTCGGCAAAATTACATGTACTAGCCAGATGCTTGAGGTGCTGTAGGTAGGTATTCAGCTCCTCGCCGGGCCGTTGACGACGTTGACGGAAAATATTTTTTTTTTTTTTTTTTTTTTTTCATTTATATTCATAAAATATGTCGTTCCGCTATTTCCGAGCGCCTAGGTTCCAGATGATTCTTCACTATAGCTACCAATTCATCGAACGTTTTAGTTTCCGGGCTAGCCGGTGCATATAAATCACACATTAAATCGTAGGTAGCCTCTCCGACCACTGTGACCAACGTGGCCACGCGGAGCTCCTGCTTCACTTCATTTAACGCGATAAATTGTTTAACACGATTCACGTACGTAGACCATTTTCGCGACGACAAATCGAAACTTTCAATTTTACCAATCGTCATTTTAGTTTTTGGCGAAAACGCGTGAAATCGAACAAACTCGTCGCTGTTAGGTACTAGCGTAAGGTACACGTAATGAAAGCAAGACGGCGGTTGCAAGACTGGTTTATTAGGACTGTCAAACGCATCGATACAACAGTAGCGTGTATGTACCTAACCATATCTATATTATAATACCCACAATACCCAACATTATACAGGTATTCTGTGTTAATATATTTTTCTTCGGCCATATTTTTCGCTGGACAGGCATCATTCTGTATTCGGTAGCTTTTCAATCACTTTTGAAATAACGGGCAATACAGAGACAGGTCGATAATTACGTATTTGTATCGTCACTCTTACCACACGCACTGGTGGTGTAACAATCGAACGTTTTAATGATTCAGGAAAATCACCGTAACGGAAACCGTGATTCGTTAGGTGACTTACAATAAACTTAGTTAAAATTTCATGATTGATAAAGGTATGAAATTGCTTATTAAAACTCACAATCTAGTGTGTTATCTATTGTCGGATTATGAAGACAAATTTTCTATTATTCATAGTGTTCCATAAATATTTATTTATTTTAAGCAATGCGGTAAGTTCCCATTAAGATCGGAAAATAAAAATCAAAACTGCCATAAACAAATATAAAATTTTTTATAGTAAATAATTTCTAGGCAGCTCAAAACTTAGAATCTTCTTAATATACAGTGTGTGGCCTAGAACCGGGGATAATATAGAAAATAGAGACTCTCTAGAGTATTAGTGTTTATTCTGAAAAGTTCCCAGTTAATTAAATCCCATACGTTACACACAATAAAAATTTAAAGTTACGATTCATAATCAGTGTATTATTCCAAAACGACATTATCACTAACGTTGCGAACTTATCGTGGTACAGGGAATAATAAAAAACTAACTGCAAAACCTCATGATATCACTATCCATTAGAGAATTTACTTTTAACTCCTTGAATAGAACCGGACCCCACTGCTTTCACTTCCCACAGCATAAAATCAGTTTCAAATTAATTACAATCTGTAGTAAGTATGTAATTATTAAATATCGCAATGACAGTAATCTGTTTACATAATTAATTTTATCCATCATGACATGACATGTCAGTCTTCTCTTCTTATTTTTGGTTTTGCAATCTACTCTTCTTCAGGGATTAAAGATTCAGTACGTGGTTTACTCTTTTTACATTACCTATGATCTTTTTAAAAACGTTGTAAAAAATAATAATTTTGATAAGTAAAGTCAAAATGTTGTCACGAGAATTTGGTTACAGTTTAAATTAATTTTAATTTAATATTTGAATTGGATTTATTAACACAATTTGTAATGTGAAAATGGCTAGACCATTTGTGAATATGATAATATTGTGCAGAAAAGCTCGTGGTAATGCATCACGTGCCCTGGCGTTGTTTCCAAACAGAAGGCACCCGAGGAATGTTCGCGTGGTTATAACGCTTACGTGAACTGATAACCGTGCTCTTGTACTAGGGCAACAGACACTAAATTTTCACAACGATGCTATTCAACGTGGATTAAGAAACCGTTCACAATAACATTATCAGTCGGTACACTACTTGCATACAGCAGAGCGGCAGACGTTTGAAAATTGACTTGTGTAGCGAAGCGACGAGCTTTCCGCTTTGTGTTTGTATTTGTTAATAGCCCAGGACTTTTAGCAAAAAATTCAAAGAAACCTAGGACTAATTCCGGCGGAAGGTTTTTTGTTTTTAAAATGTTCCTTAGGTCCCCCTGAATATATCTGGAAAGTTCCCCATGAATCCCATGTACGCTCCCCCCTCCCCCCCTCAAACGTCTCCCTGATTTTAGTTTTTTTTTATTTATCTCAGAAACGGTTGAAGATAGAAGAAAGTTGTCAACGTATGATATAATTGTTATAAAATATCCAACCCATCGACACTTCAATCATTTCGATGTGAGCTGTAGTCTCTGAAATATACCTACAGACATTTCACCAAAAATTTTTTTTTGCCCAGAAATCATTCTTTGTACTAGTTTTTAAGAAAAGTGAGTGGAGTTGTGGCGAAATTATGTAAGGTCATATGAATCTTGAAACATTGAGGAATAAAACAAGGTATAATACATTGTTATAGCAGCATCAGTTCTAGATTAACACCGAATGGTGTCAGCGCCACGATGTAATTTTTAGTCCAATACTTTTAGATAAAAATTTCGCGATACCTAGGACTAATTCCGGTGATAAGTTTTTGTCTTTTAAATTGTTCCTTAGGTCCCTTTGAACATATCTGGAAAGTTCCCCGTGGATCTCATGTCCGCTCCCCCCTCCCCCTCAAACGTCTCCCTGATTTAAGTTTTTCCCATTTATCTCAGAAATGGTTGAAGATAGAAGAAAGTTATTGAATATGATATAATTGTTATAAAATATCCGACCCGTCGACATGTGAGCTATAGTCTCTGAAATATACCTAAAGACATTTCACCAAAAAAAATGTTTTACCCAAAAATCATTATTTGCACTAATTTTTAAGAAAAATTAGTAGAGTTGAGGCAAAATAATCTGAGTTCATATGAATTGTGATACATTGAGGAATAAAACGTAGTACAATACATTGTCTTAGCAGCATTGCGTTCCCGATTTATAGCGAGTGGCGTCAAACGCCAAATAAATTTATTGTAGGATTAGCTTTAGTAATTTCTGAACTAATTCGTTTAAACATACATACATACAAATCTTTCATATGTACGACGCGGGTGAGTGAGGGAGCATGATCATTAATGATTAAATGAACTAACCTGTAAGTGAAGTTACACGAAGGATTCGTCCAAAGATATTAGTACTATTAATTACATGTAGTATCGCTTGATACCTACCGTTTGACCCATCATGTATTAAAATCGGAGCATCCATTTTTATGATTATGGATGATGACGATAAAGTGGCGCCATATATAAAAGCATAAATCTTGAGTGTTCCAGTAGAATAATTTTCAATTTAATTTCGTTTAATAATATAATTGCTATAACTTAATCCTAAAAGGCAACGTCATTTGCATAGTTCCTGCTGTCTTCATACTATAAAATTATACCGTGGTGTTTGACACTCGCTGTAAATCGAGAACCAATGCTGCTAAAACAATGTTTTATACCTCGTTTTATTCCTCAATGTATCAAAATTCAAATGAACTCAGATTATTTTGCCACAACTCCACTAATTTTTTTTAAAACTAGTACTAATGATGATTTTTGGGCAAAACAATTTTTTTGGTGAAATGTCTTTAGGTATATTTCAGAGACTACAGCTCACATCGAAACAATTGAAGTGTCGACAAGTCGGATATTTTATAGCAATTATATCATACTTCAATAGCTTTCTTCTATATTCAGCCATTTCTGAGATAAATGGGAAAAACTTAAATCAGGGAGACGTTTTAGGGGGAGGGGAGAGCGGACATGGGATCCACGGGGAACTTTCCAGATATGTTCAAAGGGACCTAAGGAACACTTTAAAAGACAAAAACTTACCACCGGAATTAGTCCTAGGTATCGCGAAATTTTTATCTAAAAGTATTGGGCTAAAAATTACATCGTGGCGCTGACACCATTCGGTGTTAATCTAGAACTGATGCTGCTATAACAATGTATTATACCTTGTTTTATTCCTCAATGTTTCAAGATTCATATGACCTTACATAATTTCGCCACAACTCCACTCACTTTTCTTAAAAACTAGTACAAAGAATGATTTCTGGGCAAAAAAAAATTTTTGGTGAAATGTCTGTAGGTATATTTCAGAGATTACAGCTCACATCGAAATGATTGAAGTGTCGATGGGTTGGATATTTTATAACAATTATATCATACGTTGACAACTTTCTTCTATCTTCAACCGTTTCTGAGATAAATAGAAAAAACTAAAATCAGGGAGACGTTTGAGGGGGAGGGGGGAGCGTACATGGGATTCACGGGGAACTTTCCAGATATATTCAGGGGGACCTAAGGAACACTTTAAAAACAAAAAACCTTCCGCCGGAATTAGTCCTAGGTTTTTTGCTAAAAGTCCTGGGCTATAAGTATTTGTACAATAAATAATTTACTATTGACTAGAAAGTGGTTCATTTCTATCAGCCGATACAAGTTGTGTCAGACAACCCATAAATTGTCGACAAGACGTTCCGAGTAGCTCCTAATAAGTACGATGAGTAGTATACGCGTGTTGTCGATTGAGTTGAGCGGAACTGTTGTTTGCATTACATTGAATTTACGATTAAGTTTGTTAGAAAAAATTAAAAAGTAAAGATTTTATTTTAATTAGTTGGGACCTTAATGATTCAATTACTAGTGACCTAAAGAGCCTCCGTTTTTAATATTATCCCCGGTTCTAGGCCACACACTGTATAAAATCGTTAAACCAAAACGAGACAAAAAGCGAGATGGCGCTCTACGAAACTTTCTTGACATCTGTCTTTTAAACGGCACAATATTTCTCGGGAATTTGTGTGTAATTCGATTCCTTGATGCCGGGAATCGCGAAAAACCCAAGAAAATATGACATTGGGTGTATAAATTTTGAATTATAAGCAATATAAAATCACAAATTTTCGTAATAATATAAGTAATATTATTTTCGCAGGGTTGCTTAGTTACGATTTCTCTGATTGTTATCTCAATTGTCATGTGATTGTCATTAGAGCATGCAACACATAGAAAAAAATTACTCTTAACAGAGATGCAACATTATTATTTTAATAATATAAAATATGATAGGGAAATCACGTTTTTATTTAGTCGATTAAATACATATTGCCATCAGTGTCAATTAAAACTTAATAATTTCAATTGTATATAAGTACGATAAGAAGTTACGAACGAATTTGATTCCGTTCGCTCAGAATTTATACCAAGGAAGCTGCAAGGAAGTCTGTGCTATGCTACGCGGCAGCCGTATGGTACCGATGTTCCTCAGTTTTTATTTTAAAGAGAGCTTAGCTCTGTACACAGAGAACGGCGCTTATTTTATTGACGAAAGCTTATAGGACGTGTAGTTCTACAGCGTTACCTGTGCTTGCTAAAGTTTTCCTTGCTGAACTTGAGTTTTTTCGGGCGGGACCATTTGCGGAGGACGAGGAGGGGAGCCTCCTGGCTCCCAGGGAGTGCCGAGGACTAAGAAGAGCCATTAAAGAGGAAACCGTCGCTTTTTGGCAGGAACGATAGGACTAGAGCGAAGGCGGATGCGAACTCTATATAGGTAGATTCATTCTCGATATCGCAATGAGGCTCTCCGGAGATTGAACTAGATTCCATCGTCTCTCAACTACTGACCGGACATGGGTGTATCAGGCAGTGACTTCTTAAGTGTGACACCGGAATAGCCAAGCTAGCCAAGATCACGCACTGTGAGATTGACCAATACAGAAACTGGACCCGTTAATAACCGGAACCCCATATGTTGCCGTGAAAACTGGAAAGCACTGCACGAATTTGCGCGCATCTGGTACACCATCAGAAGATGGTATGCATAGGTCTGAATGATTTTAGAGATAGCCCGACGCGAAGTACCGTTTTTTGAAGCCTAGATCCAGATGGGGGAGAGTTAAGAGATAGCCAAAAAGAAAGGACGGAAACAGAATTTGTATGGGGAGTCAAAAAAGTGCAAACGGGGAAAGCACTTTCCTGAGATTTGGTCCGTATACACTGAGAAGGTAGGAAGGACCATGGGTTTGTGGAGAATTGCGTCTATGGTAGAGGTCATGTACTGTAGGACCTAAACTGTTCATTTTCTGTAAACTAATTGTTGACAATTTCTAAGTACTATGTCACTTATTCTGTAACTAATCTGTACATAATTTATTATGTAAATAACAATTTATGCATTAAAATTTTTTCTGAGCATAAACAGTTTAACAATTTTTTTTTATTTCGGTAACAAACTCATATAAAATCATTCTTAACATTTGGAAAGAAACAGACCTTAAAGTACCATAACTTGATACAAACAATATATAATTGTGCAAGATTGTGTCAGATGCTATCATCTTTAACAAAGTACCTTACCTACCAATAAAGATGTGATAAGTAATACAAAAATACAAAAAACAGAGACAATTTCATCTACGACTATTACAATGTACATTATAGTCTTAACTATTTTTTAATGTTTACTTTATCTTGAATAACAGTTCACCCACTTTTTTCTTAAACAAGTTTCATGAATTAGCAAAGATGTTGACTCCATTCAATAGTTTGTTATAGAGATCGCAAGATCGTCTGAAAAAGGCATTTCTAAGATAATTAGTGTGACATTAAGGTACATGAAAAGATTGTTTTGAACGTGAGGATATACGAGGTACTCTGAGTTTAACTTTTTGTAGTAATTGAATAAGCATCAGCAATCAGCTGAATGAGCTGAATCTATATGATTATTTATGTAGGTAAATTACAAAACAGATGATTACAAATTTAGTACTTATCATCACTGTGGTTTTGAAACAATAAATTGTTTGTCACAGTATAGTTTCGTCCACGCGGGCGGAGCCGCGGGCAGTCTCTAGTAAACAATAAAATAAAATCCCTCGCCATTTTGAGAAAAAGTTTAAAAATATTTTCTTTTTATTACTTATTACCTACACCTACCTATAATATAATTGGATGTTTAGTGTGACCTGAGCCTACAGGCTCAAGCCTGGCTACGAGCCAATGTCACATTTACAAATTTTCGCTATTGCTTCGCTACCAAAAATTTATGGATTTGACGTTTTAAAATTCGATAATTAACGAAACCTTATGTCAATTCCATACATGTTTCGAAAGCGAAGCGATAACGAAGATTTGCAAATGTTACTTTGGCTAGGGGGTCTAAATGGATTAAATTAGGAATGAGTATGTAAGAGGAAGTTTAAAAGTAGCACCAGTAACAGAGAAGTTGAAAGGGAATCATCCGGCTTGGTTTGGGCATGTTGTGAGAAGGCATTAAAGACATGTTACTAGAAGAGAATATGGATGTTGAGGGCTGGAAAGTAAGAGGAAGACCGCAGAAAAGATGGATGGATTGTGTGCGAAATGATATGAATGTGAAGGAAGTGGATGAGGAGATGATGAGTGAAAGGAAGGAATGGAAGAGAAGGAGACACTGCTTATGGGGATAATGATATCTTATTTTATTTTACATTGATTGTATTGGACTATATTCTGCATAAAATTGTACCTTTTTTGTGTCTAATCGGCGTATTCCTACTACCTATATCAACAGAGATAAGTTTTGTGGTGATATAAATGCTTATTTTTCTGTGTTTTTTAGAAAAAAAAATAATATTAATATAACATCTTTACTTAGTGTGTGTTTTATAGTGTGTGTGTGTTAAGTGTTTTCATCATCATCATCATCATCATCATCATCATCATCATCATCATCATCATATCAGCCGCACGACATCCACTGCTGGGTATAGGCCTCCCCTAAGGATCTCCACGACGATCGGTCCTGCGCTGCCCGCATCCAGCGGCGCACCGCGTCCTTCACCAGATCGTCGGTCCACCTTGTCGGGGGACTACCCACGGAGCGTCGTCCGGTGCGCGGTCGCCATTCCAGAACCTTTCCGCCCCAACGGCCATCAGTTCTTCTCGCTATGTGTCCTGCCCATTGCCACTTCAGCTTAGCAATCCTTCGAGCGATGTCAGTTATTTTAGTTCTCCTGCGGATTAAGTGTTTTATACACGGTTAATTTTTAAGTATATCTAAAAATGAAATGGGGTTTTCAGACCACGTAAATGAACAACTTTTACTATGGGGCCAACCACCAAATCGCGAAAAAAAAATCTGCTGTTCCATACATTATAGTCGAGTCAATGTTGTACTTTTCTATGGAACAGCTGATTTTTTTTCGCGATTTCGTGGTTGGCCCCATAGTTATTCATTTATGTGGTCTGAAATCCCCATTTCATTTTTAGATATAGTTACAAATTTACCGTGTATAAAAAAAATATCAACAAATATAACTGGATTTATAACAACTGACGATGAACAACTGACGATGATTTTGTCTAGAATTATATCAATACAAACATATAATTTAACATTATTACTTTTTTGAATTGATATAATTGCCTAAGGGAACCTGTCCATTGACGGTCTATGGACGGAGTTAGACTGCGGAGCGGAGAAACAAGGAAATATCAACCAATAGGATTGGATAAAATAAATGCACCGCAATCCTATTGGTTAATAATTCCTCGTTTCTCTTTCTCACTCCACGTCAATTGGACAGGCACCCTCGCGACTAGGGCTACCAAGACCAAAATTCGGAAATCCGGTCGCAAGAGGCTAAAAATCCTGATTTTTAGAGAAAAGTCCGGTCTTTGACTCAAATTAAAAAAAATGTAGGCAATTTACATTTAAATAATATATTATTTTCTGCTGGCAACAGGTTTAAATTTATCTTTAAAAATTTTACACAAGTAAGGTGGTTTCAAAATTATGAGCATCTTTCAGGAAATCACCTATTCATATCGCTTCGAGCTGCGGCGATGATGGTTTAGACAAAATCATTGCAATCAATGATGGTCTAATGATTTCGAGATTCGACCAAGCACGATGAAAATCCGGTCTCGAATGAAATCCGGGCGGAGTACGGTCTAAGCTCTTAAAACCCGGTCAAGACCAATCAAGACCAAGTTTATGATGAAAAATGTAACCCTACTCACGACCTCTGTATCTTCCCTCTCTCTCTCGTACCCTTCCCCCGCACCTGCATAGACACGAACATCAAAGATACGAACGAAAGTGTGTTGTGTTGTCTTGTCTCAGTGTTCTACTGGCACCGACGACGCCGAGGTCGACCCGAACGATCCTTGGGTACCGTTAAATCCCTCAAAAGTCTATGACATGAGCAAGCCGAAGCAAAACGTAAGTTGTTCTACATCATCATCATCAGCCATTTTAATGTCCCCACAGCTGGGGCACAGGCCTTCCTTATGGGTGGATAAGGAGGACGGGCCATTAACCCACCACGCGGGCCCAATGCGGATTGGTGGGTGTTAACGACTGCAAATGCAGCCAGGACCAACGGCTTAACGTGCCTTCCGAATCACGGAAGAGCTCGATATAATAAATTTTTGGTCACCCATCCCATGACCGACCTTTGCGAACGTTGCTTAACCTCCGCAATCGCTGGGCCAGGCGCTAAACCACTACGCCACCGAGCTCCCCAGTTGTTCTACGACTTTTGATAATTCGTTAGATTTTACTTTCATACAAAAATAAATATCATTAGGGTTCCGTTCCGTACCAAAATGGTAAAAAAGGAAGCCTTATGGTTTGACTCAGTCTGTATGTCTGACTATCTGTCTGTCTGTCACAGCTGGATATCTTGAGAACTACTAATGATATCAACTTCAAATTTGGAATAATTTAAGAAGACATTTGCCCAACTATTTTGCAAATAAGAAAGAAATTAAAAAATAAATATCTTTTTGTTTACAACAGGGACTGAAAAGGGGTCTTAAAAATTTGAAGTGGGGCTACTAGGGCATGTGGGGTATCATATGAAAGAACGCCGTTTGCACATTTTTAATAATTTTTCCTTTTTTTTAGGCCACATAGTTTTTGACTTATGAATGTAAAAAAAAAATACCGTTCCCCCTCCCCCCCCCCTCCCCCCTTTATCTCCGAAGTTTGCAAAGAGAAATCTGAAATAATTCTATGTAATAGCAGTTAGATTACAGAAAAAAATAAAATGATGTCTCTAGCACACTTTTTTAGAAATTATCAAATTTATAAAAAAAGTTAACATTAGTTCCACTATCGGCCAAGAAATGGCGCTGACCTAAAACTGCAATAATTATTTTATTATTCTACTCTGCAATATATTTATTATGATTGTACGGAACCCTCGGTGCGCGAGTCCGACTCGCTCTAGACCGGTTTTATTTTATATGTATGTACACCGATTACAAGAAGACGGTTGACATGACATTAGGTTTGTTCCCAAGTTAGTCCCATTTTTATTAAATTATTTGGAAATCGGTTCAGTAGTTTTCAAGTAATCTTGAAAATACTGTCGTTTTCGTTACCATTTTATATGAATTCAGAAGGATGTTCAACCATTACTTTTTTTCTTTATGAACTGATTTTTATTAACTTCAATATCACTTTTATCTAGTCTACAAGCCCATTTTTATCAATATCAGACACAAAGTAAAAAAATTTTTAGAAAATCATGTTTTAGAGTTATGCCTCTTTTAACTGAAGGTGCAGAATAGGAATATAACTCATAGAGTGAGATTACACGATCATTGAGACTGACACCAGACTGATGCAATACTGCTAACTGCACTATTTTTTGTACGAAATTTCCATGAATTTAGTTCATAGAAAAAAAATTGCTGGTGACACAGGTGTTTTGTTTACGTCTTAAAATGTCGCGCCGCCATTTTCAACGCTCCCCGTAGAAAGAGAGGGGGATACTTCCGCCGCCAGCTGTCTACTCTCCATCCGTCACATCCGTCTTACTCATTTTCGATCAGCCACGTGATTCTTACTGACGCGAGTTTAGCACTTTTTCCCCATTACAAAAAAGCGTACAACGCCGCTAAAGAAGTTTTCACTTCAAAAACAGTGCAGTTGGCAGCCTTGCATCAGTCTGGCGTCAGTCTGAATGATCGTGTAATCTCCCTCATAAAGTTTGTACTGTTTACAGGACGAATCTATTTGGTTCCTTAAAGTAAGTAATTAATAGGCACAGTGCGAAAATGAAAACTCTATTTCTAGTCCACACCAACCCTCCCTAGCATGACCACCGAAACGTGGTAGGTTTATTGTTAAATCGATTTATCATGTTTAATTGTCAAAAGACAATGGAATTTAACAGTTCAGTCGATAAAATGCTATTTAGATCACGCGATATACAGCGTGTTACAAAATAACCCCTAATATCGAATATGGTAGATGGAGACCATCAAACTGAACACCTTTTACTATGGGACTAACTCTGAAATCGCAAAAAAAATCAGGTGTTTCATACATTTTGATATTTTCTTTATAATTTTTTGTATGAAACAGCTGTTTTTTTTTTCGAGATTTCAGAGTTGGTCCCATAGTAAAAGTTGTTCAGTTTGATGGCCCCTTTCTACCATATTCTTTTACTTAACCTTTAAATCAAAAGGTAAATCGCATTTTCTAGCACAATGGGGAATGTCCGAAAAAAATCCATTTGGCTGTATATTTTTTTATAGGTAGGAATAAGCTCCCTAAGTAATAGAAACAAGTTTCAGAATTTTCGGTTGCGTATAAATAAAAATAAAATATAAAGTCACTTCGACTTTACAAATATACAAAAGTAACAGCAGAATGGAGATTATACCTTTGCCACCACCTGTCATTACCACAACATGCTATTAAAAAAAAGGTTTCCACACAAAATGTCAAAACTTTTTTTTTTTATATTTGCTGTGGTTGTGGCAGGTGGTGGCAAAGGTATAATCGCCATTCTGCTGTTACTTTCGTACATTTGTGACGACGAAGAGACTTTAATTTATTAAAAAAATTAGACGCAACCGAAAATTCTGAAACTTTTTTCTAAAACTAAGAGAGCTTATTCCTACCTATAAAAAAATATTCAGCCATTTTTATTTTTTTCGGACATTCCCCATTATCGCATCCTGAGTCATAATAGTACATTATGAGACAAGTTAGCTTAGGTTGGTCATTGCACACAAGGCTGTGGGTTGCAGCCCGAGCCGCAGGCGAGGGCGTAACTCAGCCGAGTGTGCAATGAGTAAAAGCTCATCGAGTTTCATACGACGTTTTTCAACACATTTGCGAGGAAAATACAAAGTAATTTACCACACAGCAACAAATACGACAAAAAGAAAATATGACAATTATGGGAAAAGACGCGTAAGTTTTTTTTTTGTTTTTTTCACACGCCCAATGCAAGAATATTTTGCGATCAAAGGGGTGAGTAGACTATACAGCCTACTTCAAAACTATAATTTTAAGTGATAAAATGCAAATATTTTAATATTTTATAACAAAATATTATGAATTATGAATAATTTTACAATAATAAATATTTGTTTGACTTAATTAAAGGACTTACACATTTATTTATTTCAAAAATGAATATGAACTTTCAGCGACATAAAACCCCTTTGTTGTTACTAAAAAAAATAACTGTATAACCCAGTTAAATTGGGAATGCTCTGTTTACTCGCATAGAACTTGCAATAAGGTACTAATTTAACTTTGTAGGGATAATTCTATAACAACCTAGTGTTTTATATATAATTGCACGCGTTTGTTATAGCTCGGTTTATGGCCCTAAAAGCGATGTGTTAGGGCTCACTTTACGAGCAAGTGTGTTGAAAATAACATTATCTCATAATCACTTACATATTTATTTATATGTATGTATTGAGTATGTATTTTATTTAGTGTATGTAGGTATATTATATTTTATTTATATATGCATATGTATTTTATATAATAAGTATAGGTTTTGTATTATTATCTTTTTTATTTAGTTATTATTATTTTATGTCTTGCACTTTATGTACCCGCTTACTATAAATCGCTGATACCTCTTAGGTTGGCTGGAAGAGATCTCTTTAGAGATAGTCCACCTTTGTTTACAATTATCATAATGACTTTTATAACAATTATTATCAGTGCAATAAAGAATATATAATAATATTCGGCATGGTATGATGCGCTCATGGCGGAGCTTGACAGAGTGATCGTACTCGATTACATTTGTTAAGCAACTCTCGGTCCGGTCAGGTGTCGGATGGGTGACCGTTAAGTGGCATTACAACTGAGCGCTTCCGTGCTTCGGAGGGCACGTTAAACCGTTGGTCCCGGCTGTTGTCATATGATAACAGTCGCTAAGTCAAGTTTGAGGGTTGATAAACTCTAACACCAAAGGTGGCCACTAATCCTCATACGATAAGAAGATATTCGGCATTAAGTGTTATTTTGTAACAAGTTGTATTGGGAGGGTGCGAAGGTATAATAATCGATCGCAGCGCTCATGGTGGCAAAAAGTAGAAATAATGAAGGCTCTGTAATCTGTTTTAAAACGATATTTAATTGATTACTAGCGATACGGGACCAATTATATATGTTTATTATCACTTAATAAAATTATTAAAGTAGCTTTATCCTCTTGTTTTACAAAATCTACAACTAAAAAAGAAGTAAACGAACCCTGATATAACCAAAATAAAACACTCTTTTTGAATAGATCTTACTTGCCATATTTAATTTAAATGACCAAAAATGATTTCACAACACTTTGTCCACCCAAGTCACAGTAATTTTGAAATTTACATTAATAACACAAAATGTATAGTATTTTTTAATATTTTGTCACAATGCCGCCATTACATATCAAAACGTCAAAACGGTCAGTACCCTTAGCACGAACAGCTATCGAGAAAAAAAACGCGCGTAAAATTACTCGATAGAGAATTATCTATGGAAATTTTAATTTTTCTGTTCGGCGGTAGATAGCGTTGTATAAATTTCCAATACAAAATTGCACTATCGAATGATTTTACGCGCGTTTTTTTTTTCGATAGCTGTTCGTGCTAAGGGTACTGGTCAGAGCCAACAAAGTTGCAACACGCTAGGCTAAAAGCGTGCACGGAGCCAATATCGCGTTTCGATGGCCATACTAGGGGGCATTCGCTTTCATATACATTATTATTATTTATTTATTTATTTATTTATCCAAATAACATTACAATTATATCAACAATGGCTTTACACTAATAAACCTATGAGGTTTGTCTAAGTGTTGCACATTCGATTCGGACGATGGCATTGAAATAAAAAACAATAACAATGCGGCGACATGCGTCGGCCGCACACACACAATAATGATAACAAAATACAAATAAGTTGCATTAATGCGCATGGGTGAAATAGTTTCGTGTGCGTCCACCAGTCACCGAGCGAACAGGTTTCTGGTTCACGCGCTACAGGATGTTCGGAGAAAACTGATTGAATTTAATTTTTATGGTAAGTAGTTATTAACTTTAAACATCTTGTAGTACTACTGTACTATTGTTTTCGTTTGATGATGTAATAACAAGAAAAAAGGGGTTATTTTAAACGCTTAACTAAGATGAATTTTATTAGTTGAAGCACAGTAGGTACCCGTAGCGTATCGAGAAAAAAAACGCGCGTAAAAGTACTCAATAAAGTTATTGTTAATGAGAAATTTCATTTCACTTTTCGGCAGTAGATGGCGCTTTTTAAATTTCTTTACTAAATAATACTATAGAAAATTTTTACGCGCGTTATTTTCTCGACAGATATTCGTCTTAAGGATACAGTACCCTTAGCACGAACAGCTATCGAAAAAAAACGCGCGTAAAACATTCAATAGAGCAATTTTGTTTAGGAAATTTGTACAGCGCCATCTACCGCCAAATAGCGAAATGAAATTTTCCATAGATAATTAAATTTACTCTATCGAGCACTTTACGCGCGTTTTTTTCTCGATACGCTACGTGTACTCAATACGTTGAAGACGAAGAAGTTTTGACTAATTTGTTTATTTTTTTTTTTTGTTACAAATTAGCATGAATTTTCGCATGACTCAAGACAAGGGAAATCATGCAAGCAAAAGGTAAAAGTTTTACTGCCTTACAAATAAATTAAGAATGAGTTTAATACCTAGTTTAACCAAAAATATTGCTAAGTAATTTTACTCCTTACGTCTAACGTCTCAAAGCGTCATATTCATATACAAACTTTTTGGTTATTCTAAGTATACTTAAACTTATTATTCGTTTATTTCTAGTATTTAGCTTTAAGCACACCCCGGGCACTTCATACAAGCGCCGCGTTTCAACTACCTATTACACAGACGCTACACAGTGACGTTTTTGCACACGCGCAACTGTGTGCGAGTTATTGAATGAGCACACGGATCGACACACGGAACTCGCGCGGTGGGCGCCGTTGGGGTGAGGTAATTGATTGTGGGGCGGGGCGGAGAGTTTCATTTCGGTACGGTAGTACTTATATCTATTCTGTGCTTTAAGTTAGCAACGATCTGTACCCTTAGCACGAACAGCTATCGAAAAAAATAACGCGCGTAAAATCATTCGATGGAGTAATTTTTGTATTTAGATTTATTTTTAACAAAAAATGTTATGCAAATACCTACATCATAGCTTAGGCTGTCCATTCTATTATTAATGTCATTTTTAATTAATTACGTTTTTTAGTGCATCGGACCGATGTGTGAAGTAGAGGTATTAACTTTTATTCTTATTTTTAGTTATACTCACTCTGAACGTTTTGCGTATCTGGCAACTCACAATTATTTGAATATTTTTTTTTTTGGGGCTCTCCACCTCCCCGCGGGGGGGAAGGAGGCGGGAAATCCTCATTGGATACCACCTAGCCGGTTGCTACCGGACTAATCTGGTTATGTCAGACTCGTACTGACTAAAAACCGCCTTAATCTGGTTACGTGACCGGAAAGTCAACGAACCTTCATCCGGAAGCGACTGCCCTCCCTCAGGGGAGAGGACAGCGCAGACGTCACATTTCACCTAGGTGACTGTGCGTCGAGAGACGAGTAACAATTAAGCTGACTCCCTGAGGGGGATCGATCAGCCAGAGCGGGCGGGGGGTGACCTGAAGGGTCGGGCTTGATGGGTTTAATCGTCCTCCATCGCCTCCAGGAGGAGGTTCAGGTCAGACGAAAGCTTGTTGGGAGGGTCCGTTAGGACCGATTTAGGTCGGCGGGAAAACGGGGCGGAGGAGGTAGGCGGGTCATAGACCGCTGCGGAACGGATAAGGGGGTTAGGATGGTCTCCTGCTGCTTTAAAAAAGCGTTCAGAGGCCTTACAGGTCCATTGCTGGAGGGTGGGAAGGTCTAGGTCCCTATGCAAGTCCGCATTGCGAACGTAGTAAGGAGCGTTTGCCGCTCTGCGGCAGAAAATATTTTGGACTACTTGTAATTTATTAAGTGTTTTTGGGGCGGCGTGAGCGAATACGGCAGAGGCGTATGTCATCACCGGTCGTATGCAAACCTTGTAGAGTGTTCGCTTGTTTCGGAGGGACATTCTACTATGGCGACCTAACATGGAGTTAAGTCGGTGAAGGTAGAGACGGGCATTACGGGTCACTCTTTTGACGTGAGGCTCGAAAGTGAGTCTCTGGTCCAGAGTGACGCCGAGATATTTGGCAGACTTCTGCCAGGGGATGGGATTTGAATATAGAATGTTATGTTTTTTTAACATAACAACTCAGGGGAAGGCAACTGTCAAAATGGCGCTGCGTACGCTTGTTCCACGAGAACTATCAAAACAAAGGACGTTTACTTTAAAAACCGTTTTTATAGCTTTACAATGATCAAATTCTGTATATGTAATAGGCTTTAAAGATGTTGGCACTTACAAATTTTCGAAAAATCTGGATATTAAAAAAATGAATAAATTTTGTAAGAATAAAAACGTCTTATTTGGCTTTCAATACCGGTACTTGCATTGTAGAATAGACTTTTATATCTATTTTGGGTCAATTGATCCTTTTCGGTAAAAAAAAATACCACAAAATAAATACCTATTTTCCCATACATTTTGTTCTGAACGTCTACTGTCTTAGGAACAAGCGTACGCAGCGACATCTACAATTAGCTTTGTGTTGCCATCCCCATTAAAACTAAAATTAACCGGTAGTCGTGAGTCATTTGTTTTTAATCACAATGTGAAATTTGTAGCCCGTAGCAAATATGAAATTTACGCGAAAAGATTTCAGGGTGACGATTTTTTATGTTTTTGAAACTTCGATTTCTCCGCAAGTTTTTACGGCTTCACTTCTAAATACCTTAAGAATAAGAAGCCTTTTATTTGAGTATTGTAAAACATTGGTATGCAAAATCTGGAACAAATCGTTTTTTTGTATCTCCTATGATGAAATTGGTGAAGGTCGGCATTCAAATGCAATGAGTACTATTAATTATTCTGTGGCGATGACTATGTTATGTATATTGTACTGATTATACTGATGCTTGTTAATAAAAGAATTATAGAAAACTGCGAAACAATAGGGCTTACCATTGGACATAAGTACTTCTATGCCATTACGCAAAAAAATGCGGTTCCTTTTATGCCAAACCATATTATGTATGTATTACGAAATGTTACCCGTACCCGTAGCATAAGAATAAATCTTATGCCCGTAGCGTACAGTAAGGTCAGTAAGTCACTTCACTACCCTTTAGCCTGAACAGCTATCGAAAAAAATAACGCGCGTGAAAACATTCGATAGAGTAATTTTGTATGGGAAATTTGAAGAGCGCCATCTACCGCCGAATTGCGAAATAAGTTTTTCCATAGACATTTACTCTATCGAGTACTTTTACGCTCGTTTTTTAGGGTTCCGTACCCAAAGGGTAAAAACGGGACCCTATTACTAAGACTCCGCTGTCCGTCTGTCTGTCTGTCTGTCACCAGGCTGTATCTCAAGAACCGTGATAGCTAGAAAGTTGAAATTTTGACAGATGATGTATTTCTGTTGCCGCTATAACAACAAATACTAAAAAAAGAATAAAATTAATATTTAAGGGGGGCTCCCATACAACAAACGTGATTTTTTGCTGTTTCTTGCTCGATATTAATAACAACAACAGGTAGACAGTTGAAATTTTCAAAGATGATGTATTTTTTTTGCCGCTATAACAACAAATACTAAAAACAGATTAAAATTCATATTTAAGGGGGGCTCCCATACAAGAAACGTAATATTTTTGCCGTTTTTTGGTACGGAACCCTTCGTGCGCGATTCCGACTCGCACTTGGCCGGTTTTTTTTTCTCGATAGATGTTCGTGCGTGCCAGTACCCGTAGGTACTGGCCAATATTAAGTTTTGTTCCAGTGCAACTCGGATCATGGAAAAACCTATGTGAGTAACTTTAACTGTTTGCTACACACGGAGAGACCCGCACCCTGATTATCTAAAAAGAAATTATTTAGCGACCGGTTTCATTAGACATACATTGCTACTTTTCTATGGTATGTTTTTTTTGCCCCAAAAAGAAGTGGCAATGTATCACATTATTCTGTCAAATGAGACCGGTCGCTAGGTGGTTTCTAATTAGATAATCAGCCCGCCGTTTAAAAAACTATTGTGTTTGTGATACAACTGGCAAAACCAAATACAGGACTAAACTAAATGTAAGTAATACAAGTTATATGAGAGGTTAGAATTATGAACATAGTGAAAATAGTGGGACAAGATAAATTACTACATTTAACTCGAATTAAACGTTTTTAAGACAATTCATTATTTTTAACCGACTTCTAAAAAGGAGGAGGTTCTCTGTTCGGCTGTATGTACGTTTTTTTTATGTATTTCCACCGATTACTCGAAGTCGGCTGAACCGATTGAAATAGTTCAAAGGTATTAGATCAGGTTTGTTCCCAAGATGATCCCAATTTTTGAAAGTTTGGAATCGGTTCAGTATTTTTCAGGAAAACCTGAAAATGGTATTCCGAAACATGGTATTCCAAAACGAGCACTACAAGCGAAAGCGACTCTACTCTTCAACTGCGAACGCACCGATATTTTGACAACTTCATCAATTAAGTGACAAATACAAGAGGAAAATGTCTCTGCTACCTTTCATCATGGGTTATGACCATCCTCACCGCCTGCTCGGCCAAGATTTCGGATCCTCCGACTGACTCCGGATGACCTGCTGACGGCTGCTGTGGCCCCGATGATGTCCCGCGACTACTATAGGCCGTGGCGCCAGCTGACCGCTGCTGCGAGGGACATTGGCTCCACCATCAAGTCCGACAAAGACAAATTCCAAGTCAACTTAGACGTCCAGCACTTCGCACCGGAGGAAATTTCTGTCAAGACGGCTGATGGTTACGTCGTTATTGAAGGAAAACACGAGGAGAAGAAAGACGAGCATGGCTACTTTACTCGGCAGTTCACACGCCGCTACGCACTTCCTGAAGGCTGCAACCCTGAAGCTGTGGAATCTCGATTGTCTTCTGACGGCGTGCTGACTGTCGTTGATCCCAGAGTGGCTCCTGCTTTGAAGAACCAGAGAAGTGTCCCTATTTCCCAAACTGGACCCGTCAGGAAGGCAATAAAGGACCAGACTTCGCAAGCCAATGGTACTCAACAATAAACAACTAACTTAGTGTACCTGTGATAGTGAGAATGTCATGTTTTGCTTGTTTCTCTGTGTGCTTTATTAAACATAAATAGTTTATATAAATTTTAATTTTTGTGATATAAGACTGAAATAAGTTTAAATAAATTGTGAATTGTAAAAAATACTGTCGTTTTCGTTACCATTTTCATGAACTTATACAGATGATCGACCATATCTTCTGTGTTTATGTACTGATTTAGATGATTATTTTTTTGTTTGAAAGAGGATACTTTAGTGATGATACCATTTTGATTTGATTGTTATTGTACCTTGGATATGAAAGATACACAAGGGAACTCATCAAATTCTAATAGAAACTGTTTAGTGATTGAAATATTACTAGGATCATGAGAATCTTAAATAAACTAGGTATCTAACTATGGTCAAGGACGTTTTGGACTGGACTTGAACTACGAAGGAGCAACGGAACCCCTTAACAACAAACAGCACGAACAGTGGAAATTGAGTTGTTAGTGGTATTATACCATGGGAAAGTGTGAAATAAAAAAAATATAACATCATCGCTTACATTTACATAATACTTATACATACCCACCCATATAGAGGTAAAACTCCTAATACAGAAGGTACTTACACTAAAAAGAAAAAAAGAAAAAATTGTTTAAAACAAAAAACCGACAACAAAAATCCTGAAAAAAACCTTTGTTTTTATTTTCAGGATTTTTGAAGTCGGTTTTTTGTTTTAGACAATTTTTATCTCTCCCTTTTCAGTGCATGGGATTGTCTTGTCGTCCTACGGTAGGTAATAAGGTTTTTTTTAATATAAATAAAAGAAAAAAATTATAAAACGAGTAAGAGACTACTATAGGTACTTATAGTAGATCGATTAAAGTAGGTTTAGGTTAGTTTTCGCACATCAAGTCATCTCGAAAATTATGAAAATTTATTTACTTTTCTTATTTTAACATTGAAAATGTTTATGTTTTCGTGATCGAGTGTAGTGCCCCGTTTTATAAGCATACATTTGCCTGTTGTTTCGCAGATAGGTATAAGAGGTATGCAGATGTGCTATATGACAAAATGTGCGTCTACCGAAAGGGCTTCAAACTGCAATTCGAATTTTCAAAATCGGTTGGTAACTGACATTTTTTTTAAATTTGTCAATAGGCTATTTTCAATTTTTTTTAAAACTGCTTATATTTAAAGATTGGGACGAACAATTTAACAGACAAATAAAAATAAATTAAATAATGTCCTTTTTTCTCCATTAAACCAATAATAGTCAATTTCATTTTTAATGCTTTTGAATTCACCGCCAAAACGCTTGGTTCGTTGATGTCTACTGTGTGACGTCAACTTTGTGTAAACAATTTTAACACCTTTGTAGTCTGTGCCACAATTTACTCTATCATTTACACAAAGTTGACGTCACACAGTAGACGTCATCGAACCGAGCGTTTTTGCGGTAAATTCAAAACCATTAAAAATAAATTTGATTTTAATTGGTTTAATGGAGAAAAAAAGTCATAAATTAATTAATTTTTATTTTTCTGTTGAATTGTTCGTCCCAATCTTTAAATATAAGCAGTTTTCAAAAATTTGGGAAATACCCTATTTCGCCGGCTTGTATCGAGAATTTCCCAATAAAATCTTTTTAACCGACTTCTAAAAAGGAGGAGGTTCTCTGTTCGAGTGTATGTATGTTTTTGGAGTGAAAACTTCTTTAGCG
Organism: Agriphila geniculea; assembly: GCA_943789525.1. Classification (NCBI taxonomy): domain Eukaryota; kingdom Metazoa; phylum Arthropoda; class Insecta; order Lepidoptera; family Crambidae; genus Agriphila; species Agriphila geniculea. The sequence goes on from OX038895.1 coordinate 11,407,983, forward strand.
GCGTTGTGCGATTTTTGTATGGGAAAAAATGCTGAACTCGCGTCAGGAATCACGTGGCTGATCGAAAATGCGTAAGACGGATGTGACGGATGGAGAGTAGAGTAGACAAGACAGCTCTCGGTGGAAGTATCCCCCTCTCTTTCTACGGGGCGCGTTGAAAATGGCGGCGCGTCATTTTATGACGTAAACACCAGTTGTGTCACAGCCACGCGCTAATTTTGAAAATGGAACTAAATAGCAGCGATCTCTTCATCTGATCTGATCTGATCTGAAATCATAGACTTATTTATACTCTGTGACTATAAAAATCGTAGAATGTGTATGTAGAAATTAAAAAGGCCACTGGTGCGAAATCTTTAGAATTTATCTCTAATTACAAACTGATTTAATTGTGTGACTGTAGGTATAGTAATAGGAAAGAAATAATGTTAATTCTTTGCCGCTAATTTCAAAATATCGAAAATGCACAACGTTAATATTCAAGTTTTCACTTCTGCCGGCACTCTCGGAGTGCCAACATTTTTTTATGTATGTCCACCGATTACTCGAAGACGGCTGAACCGAATGAAATAATTCAAACGTTACTAGTAAGCAGTCGTAGGCAGTCGCCGCTGTGTCGCATGCATGAGGCACTCAACGCGCTCCTGGTTACCTACCCTGACTTTGATGTATTTGTGGACAATTCGAAATCTCTTGTTAACCAACTTGAGTTATGTTTGTAGTACCTACCACATAATTATGTAATTGGGTCTATCCCGTATAATTATGTATATATAAATAAATAAATATATTAATAAATTAGACCAGATTTGTTCCCAAGTTGGTCACATTTTCAGAAATTTTGAAATCGGTTCAGTATTTATCAGGGAAACCTGAAAATACTGTCGTTTTCTACGGATGATCGACCATATCTTCTTTGTTTATTTACCGATTTAGATGATTCTTTTTTTGTTTGAAAGAAGATACTTTAGTGATGATACCATTTTAATTTCATTGTTATTGGACTTTTTTGAGATAACTATTCAAGAAACGGAAAAATTGGATCTTTAGATTGAATTAAGCTACAGTTTGAGCCATCTTAGGAGGCGGGCGGACAAAAACTGTAGTCTGTAGCGGGTCCCTTACGCGCGAGGTCAGTCTGCGCTCCGTTCAATTATCGTCAGTTTAGTCTGAGTCGTCAGTACTGTAAAGAATTGATTCCTTCAAAATGATCTTGTGCTTTATTTATAAATTACATTTTCAATGCTTTTGATAGCTGCGCGTAGTGTGAAATCTGTAGATTTTTAAATATTTTTGGTCAACTATACTTTTAGCCACTCAAAAAGTGGATATTTAGAGTCATTTGATATAATGAATTTTTTGCAAAAATCAATTCGTTTTCAATCTTGTAATGGCAACTTTGAATTATGTCTTTGTCATATTAATAATTTGTTAGACTAAGTAGTGAAAATGTCGTAGTATGTGATATGCAAAGCCCTTTCATTTAATATACCTACTACATCATATATTTCTTTGTACTGCCATCTTTGAAACGTCACAGTTTCTACCCCCACCATTTGCGCGCTTAATTGTCATCTTAATATATAAGGTCCTTCGTAAATAGTGCACATAATTTTAAGGTGTCAATGTACTCATGCATACAAACAACTTTTACTATGGGACCAACATTGAAATCGCGAAAAAAAAATCAGCTGGTCAAATAGAAAATTTAAAATCAGATAGACCAAAATGTATGGAACAGCTGATTTTTTTTTCGCGATTTCAATGTTGGTCACATAGTAAAAATTGTTTGTATGCATGAGTACATTGACCCCTTAAAATTATGTGCACTATTTACGAAGGACCTTATTTTTGTAATCAGTAGCCGTAGCACGAACAGCTTTAAAAAAAAATAAACGCCTAAAAACATTCGATAGAGTAATTTTGTAAGGGAAATTTGTACAGCGCCATCTACCGCCGAAAATCGAGATTCGTACAGGACATCGTACCAAATGCATTGATAACACTTTTTTATATTTTCGAGATGATTTGTGCGAAAATTGTTTTTTAAGCGTCTTTAGGTCATTTTGCCGACCTTTTATTATAGAATATGAGAAGTATTTTTTGTAAACTTCAAAGGCATGTTATAGGCAAGTACCTAACCTTTATATTACTTTTATTTATTTTACTTTTATTTCAATAATACTTCAATTTCAGTGCAAAGGAGAAAAATGTCATTCCTATGTAAGTTTTAATGTGATATTAGTTTGACAAAGTCTATAATGTATTTTTTCTATTTAAAAAAATATTGTTCTTTTTCTTTTTTGTAAATGTTTTATTAATCAAATTTTAGTATGTACTTACTTACTAAAATGTTTTCAGTGCTTGGGAAGGTCATGTAAACCATTAGTAAGTAATAATTGCACGTTGGGTACTTTTTGCCTACTACACCTACAGTATTGCCATAGAATAGATAGGTAAAAGTACTACCGTATAGAAAGGAAACTCTCCGCCCCGCCCCGCAATCAATTACCTCACCGCCCGCCCGGCCCCCGCGAGTTCGTAGGCCAGTTCGTAGTAGACCGGGCGGCCACCGCACGGTTACCTACCTCATCGAGTTACTGAATATTACCACCTTCCACGAAAAGTAGACCTTAAATAGGTAAGAAAAATGTTGGTCTGCCGGGGCTCAACCTGGAGGAAGCTTGGTGGTGCAAAGCTGTGCTACCTACTTTTGACCATCATTTTACCTCATGTGGTTACTGAACAAAACCTTTTCGTTGCTTTTAGTCTCTATTAGTAGAGTCAAAATAATTATGTCTGCCGAGCAAATTCTTGGAGGGTTCCGCAGTCCAACCAATTTTATGGGCCGCATGGGGGTGCTATTTTACCTCATCGAGTTACTGGATGAAACCAAGTTCTCCTGGTAGCTAAAATGGTCCCCTTTAAATATTAATTGGTCTGCCAGTTCGCAACCTGGCAGTTTTTGCAGTCCAACCAAATAACTACATAGCATAAAACAAAATAGCTTCCCGCTGTTTGTCCCTATGTATGCTTAGATCTTTAAAACTACGCAACGGATTTTGATGCGGTTTTTTTCAATAGATAGAGTGATTTAAGAAAAAGGTTTATATGTATAATACTTGCATAATATAGCAGAGAAACACAGATAATTTTAAAGGTTTCTAATGTGTGTCGTAAATAAACACTTATTTTGCGCTTACATTGCAAACGCTGGCTGAATCCTACGAGATAGATCAAAAAATGTACTACAGTATAATTTACCTTAAAAAGGTCCACATAAAACTTCTTGGTGGTATATGTCTATCTCTTAGGGATAACCCACAATAACCAGTTTTATCCTTTCTTTTTATGAGAAATAATGTCTTATTTAGGAAGCGATTTTAAGCAATACAGCATTAATCCTTATCCAATTAAGTACCTTACATATATTGTGCATGAATGTGATATAGATTAATATGGCCTTAGTATCAGCATTGTACCCCTGCAAAGCCGGGGCGAGTCGCTAGTTTAATATAGTTTGAAAATTAAATGTTCTGTCTATAGACGAAATTTTATTTTTGATTTATTTGGTTGCTTTCTGTTTACCTATTATTTTCAAACTGATATATTAAATACAATTAGTTTATTATATGCGAAAAACTATTAATTATGTACTTACCGTAAAATGGGGGTACTTTGACATTACGGGGTTACATTGATAACTATGAATTAAAAAAACTCTTATTTCTTGGTTTCTGAACATATCCGAACAGATTTTTATGACGTTTGCAGCACTGATACTGCGAAAAGCAAATGGCGCCCATACCATTAAATGTGTTTTTGTTAAAACATTTTTTTAACAGTGCACAGGTGAAAAGCTATTTTCAAGGCAAGAAAAACTTACAGAGCAACGCCCAGTACAGTTTTTTTACCCCCAGTAGAAGTTGCATGTTGGCGGTACCCATGTGATATCAAGTATGCGTAGCTCCGCATACTTTGAATATTGCTCCGTCAGGAGTGTATTTCATGACTGCGACAGACAAAACTGCGCATTACACGATCGCGACAGTTTGTTACTGCCGCTAACGTGATTGCGATAGAAGACTTCTGCGCATATCTTCAAAGCGAGTGATCTCCACTGCGGCGCACCCTACTACGATATAACGCTACTACGACAAGTCGTATATGCAACGGCTCGACTCTGCGACAAACATTTTATCCTGTGGAAAGCTGTGGTTTAGTTGGCAAATTAATTTTTTGTTCAATTTTTTGGAATGTGCTCATCAAGGCCTTTCATTTCATACCCATATTATTATTTTTTTAGTTTTTAGTGTTCCGTGCCCAAAGGGTAACAAGTGCGTGTCGGGCCACGCGCAGTAGGGTTCCGTAGTTACATTATACCATACCATATTTAATACCACCTATCATTTTTCGTCTGCAAAAATAACTTTGTTTTTCACAGTGTTGGTATGAATGACAAAGTTATATTTGCGGTTTTGGAAAATGTGCTATATCTCAAAAACTTATTACTATATCTTGTTCAAACCAATTTTCGTTGAAAGTTTTTATTAAGATCTACAGCATATATTTTTTTTAGATTTTTCGCTCTCTTATTTCAAAAGTTAAAGGGGGGGGGGACACACATTTTACCACTTTGGCGGTGTATTTGTTTCAAACGGTTGACTTTGAGAAAAAAAATTGACTTAGGAACCTCAATGTCATTTTTAAAGACCTATCTATAGACATCCCACACGTATTGGTTTGAAGAAAAAAAAAAATCAGTTTCAGTTCCATGTATGGGGAGCCCCCCCTAAAAAAAATATTATTTTTATTTTTGTGTTAAATTCGTTAAGCGGTTAACAGAATACGTCTACCTACCAAGTTTCAACTGTGTAGTCTTAATACTCTCGGAATAAAGTGGCTGTGACATACGGACGGACAGACAGACAGACAGACAGACAGACATGACGAATCTATAAGGGTTCCGTTTTTTGCCATTTAGGCTACGGAACCCTAAAAACGGGACCCTATTACTAAGACTCCGCTGTCTGTCTGTCTGTCACCAGGCTGTTTCTCATGAACCGTGATAGCTAGTATAATATCTAATATTTTTTTTTAAGTTTTTTTGTAATGTGCTCGCTCATCAAGGCTTTTTATTGGACACCCATATTCGTGTTTCATTGAAAAGTTTGCTCCAATTTTGAATTACACGTGTGTAATGAGTTTAAATAAAAACATTTACGGTCAAACGCCGCCAATATTTATATCATCATCATCATATCAGCCGCATGACACCCACTGCTGGGTATAGGCCTCCCCCAAGAATCTCCACGACGATCGGTCCTGCGCTGCCCGCATCCAGTGGCTTCCCGCATCCAGTGGCTTCCCGCGACCTTCACCAGATCGTCCGTCCACCTTATCGGGGGCCTACCCACGGAGCGTCGTCCGGTGCGCGGTTGCCATTGAAGAACCTTTCCGCCCCAACGACCATCGGTTCTTCTCGCTATGTGTCCAGCCCACTGCCACTTTAACTGAGCAATCCTTCGAGCGATGTCGGTTACTTTAGTTTGCCTGCGGATCTCCTCATTTCTGATTCAATCACGCAGGGAAACGCCGAGCATGGCTCTTTCCATTGCACGCTGGGTGACCTTGAGCCTCCTTATGGGACCCATAGGTAGCGACCACGTTTCACTGCTGTAAGTCATCACTAGCAACACGCACTGTTCATATACTTTTGTCTTGAGACACTGAGGTAAATCGGACACGAAGATTTTTCGGAGCTTCCCGAATGTTGCCCATCCGAGTTGGATTCGACGAGAGATGTCTTTCTTGAAGTTGGACTTACCCAACTGGACTGCCTGTCTTAGGTATACATAATGGTCAACAACTTCAAGTGCAGTGTTCCCAACATGAACTGGAGCGGGCACGACATGGGCATTAGACATGATTTTCGTCTTATCCATGTTCATCCTAAGACCCACTCTTTGGAAGGCACTTCGGAGATCTTCGAGCATTGTGTTCAGGTCTTCCAAGGTCTCAGCCATAAGACTTATATCATCGACAAAACGAAGGTGTGTTAGGTACTGGCGATTAATGTTGATGCCGAGTCCTTTCCAGTCTAAGAGTTTAAAGATGTCCTCCAACGCGGCTGTAAACAGTTTCGGAGAAATAACATCTCCCTGTCTCACACCACGCTGCAGTTGGTTTGGATTATTGCTCTGGTTCTGTACTCGGACCGACATGGTGGCATTTTTGTATAAATACCTCAACACCTCAATATACCTGTAGTCCACTAGGCACCTTTGAGAGACTGCAGCACCGCCCAGGTTTCAATCGAATCAAATCATAATCCACGAACGCCAAGCAAAGTGGCACATTATACTCCTCTGTCTTCTGTATAACCTGCCGCAGCGTATGGATGTGGTCTATGGTGCTCAAGCCTTTTCGGAACCCGGCTTGTTCGGAACCCGGGGGCTAATTTAATTGTCTAATTTTAAAAATCTATCGCAAACGCTTTCATTTGACAGATGAATGTGACACATTGCTGCATTTCTTTGATAAGTTTTTTTGTGTCAAAAAGAATGGATTACATCCTGAAAGCGATTGCGATAGATTTTGAAGTTAGACAACAGAAAGGCTGGCTTGTAATATTTATATAAAAAGCCATTATTATACGTTAGTAATGGATTCTCATACAAAAATTGCTGGAGCGGTTTGTTTAGGTCTGTCCAGTCCGATTTAGCACTAAGAAAGTTGTCAAAATAATGTTCGAATTTCCAAGCATGTTTGAGAAAATAAATATACTTCATGAATCAATACAAAGAAACAAGCAAGCAAGTAAAATATCGTCTGTAGACTGAAAATGTAACATTAAAATTATAATAAATTTATTTGGACTGCAAAAACTGCCAGGTTGGGAACTGGAAATTCAATTAATATTTAAAGGGCATAATTTTAGCTACTAGGAGAACTTACAAACTATATTAAACTAGCGACTCGCTCCGGCTTCGCATGGGTGCAAAGCTGATACTAAGGCCATAATAATCTATATCACATGCATGCAAAATATATATAAGGTACTTAATTGGATAAGGATTAATGCTGTATTGCTTAAAATCGCTTCGTAAATAAGCCATTATATATTATATATATATGAATCCAGTTTCGCCCGGTCAAGCCATCACGCGTGAACGGCTGGACCGATTTCACTAATTCTTTTTTTTGTTGTGTTTAATATTATCAGGAAATGGTTGCTATGAAAGAAAAAAATTAAGAAAATTGCACGGAAAATTAGAAAATTTAAGAATACTTAACCACCATATAAAATTAATTTGGACATAAAAACTTTAAAAAATTTAAGAATAAGAATAATGATTTTGGACAAAATAAACTTTTTAAATAAGACGTTTGACATAGAATTAAAAGAATGCGTGCTGCAAATAACGTCAAAGAGGATGTAATAAAACAAACAGATGCTTCGGTCGGAGTTATTTTATTGAGGAAATCAAAGTCAAAGTCAAAAGTCAAAAATAGCTTTATTCAAATAAACTTAATTATTAAGTACTTTTGAATCGTCTATATTTTCCTACCACCCGTTCAAGACTTTTTTAACTGACAAGAAGAACGGGCGCAAGAAACTCATCAGTTTTAATAGCAATAAGTAACGATATTTACAAACTTAAATATATCGTTACCAGATAATTACAACAGGGTGACAGGATTATTGGCAACAAACATAGACTTATTATATTGGTAACAAAGTACTTATAGTAGTTATGTGTTACATCATTTCCACGCATTTTGATCTTTAATCTAAATAAATGTAATATAATTAATTTATTATTTCTTACAAAAAGGATCTAAGAAAACTGAATTTCTTAGTGCTCATCACGGTTAGTTCAGAGCCACCACACCTAATATTAAATTGGTAAGTTTGGATAGACTAACATACACGTTACTAACATAACAAGTGATATATACTTGGTTATAAAGTCGTTGGGTTATAAAGTAAACGGGAACGGGACAGAAAAGGGGAAGGGGAACGGTAACGGAAACGGGACCTATAATATCTTTGAACCCAACTTTTCATTAATTATACCAATTCGAATTCAATATTCATAAGACAGGACAACGTCTGTCGGGTCAGCTAGTTTCTCATAAAAAGAAAGGATAAAACTGGTTATTGTGGGTTATCCCTAAGAGATAGACATATACCACCAAGAAGTTTTATGTGGACCTTTTTAAGGTAAATTATACTGTAGTACATTTTTTGATCTATCTCGTCTCGTAGGATTCAGCCAGCGTTTGCAATGTAAGCGCAAAATAAGTGTTTATTTACGACACACATTAGAAACCTTTAAAATTATCTGTGTTTCTCTGCTATATTATGCAAGTATTATACATATAAACCTTTTTCTTAAATCACTCTATCTATTGAAAAAAACCGCATCAAAATCCGTTGCGTAGTTTTAAAGATCTAAGCATACATAGGGACAAACAGCGGGAAGCTATTTTGTTTTATGCTATGTAGTTATTTGGTTGGACTGCAAAAACTGCCAGGTTGCGAACTGGCAGACCAATTAATATTTAAAGGGGACCATTTTAGCTACCAGGAGAACTTGGTTTCATCCAGTAACTCGATGAGGTAAAATAGCACCCCCATGCGGCCCATAAAAATGGTTGGACTGCGGAACCCTCCAAGAATTTGCTCGGCAGACATAATTATTTTGACTCTACTAATAGAGACTAAAAGCAACGAAAAGGTTTTGTTCAGTAACCACATGAGGTAAAATGATGGTCAAAAGTAGGTAGCACAGCTTTGCACCACCAAGCTTCCTCCAGGTTGAGCCCCGGCAGACCAACATTTTTCTTACCTATTTAAGGTCTACTTTTCGTGGAAGGTGGTAATATTCAGTAACTCGATGAGGTAGGTAACCGTGCGGTGGCCGCCCGGTCTATAGGCTCATTCAATAGCCCTAGACTTCACGCACACAGTTGCGCTTGTGCAAAAACGTCATTTTGTAGCGTCTGTGTAATAGGTAGTTGAAACGCGGCGTTTGTATGGAGCGCCCGGGGTGTGGTATTGCTCCCATACCCCAATAGACCAGTCACCGTAGACACAAAAATCGCGTTAGTTTGCAAATAATTGCAAGGTTGTGTTTTTGGGATGTTGTTAGGATAGAGACCAATAGTGTAAATCCAAATTTGCAACCCTGAAAGACCTGTGCTAACTTCGTAATGCTCAAAAAACCTCAACTTATTTAATTTTTTGGCTTATTACTTCTAAAAAATACATGCGACGGTACCAATATCTATTCTGTGGATAACCACAGAATAAATATAAATTTCACAACATATAGTGTAATAGACTCTCACTATATTTTGTGTTTGACCGATACGCGGTGGCCTCGGGCCTGTGCAATCTGTGCATGTGTGTGTAGGGCCCATAGGCCATACGAGCTAACTTTCACAGTCATATTATTTTTGAGTACTATGATTCGCAGTGGCGTAGCGTGGCGGCGCGGGGGGGGCGGCGCGGGGGGGGCGGCCCGCTCCGGGTCAGTACTCTGTGCCAGGGTATTCTGTGCCAGGGTGGCACTTTTTGGGGGGGCAAATACACGAAAAGTTAATTTTTAGTAAATAAATTTGGGTCCGCCCCGGGCGGCACAAACACACCCTACGCCACTGACTATGCGCGCCAAATAAGAATAGTACTGTGAAACGGCAATCTTGATCTTTTTTTCCTTTTCTTGCACTGCTACACCCCTAAAGTGAAAGTGAAACGCAAACAAAAATGGCCGTTTTGACAGTCCTATTCTTAATAAGCTAGCATAGTATAGACTAATTATTAATGGGTATGATTTAATCATTTACCTAATAATTGCATTTTCAGTGACCTAATGTGCGCTTTTATAATTCTCGACGGCCCGGCACGGCACGGCCCGGCACGGCACGGCTCGGCACGGCAGCGGCGACGCCGAAAGACGCTTTTATAATTTCTGCCGTTGCCGGCCGTTGGATGTTCAACACAGAACACTCATAGCGAAGAAGTTACTATTTGTACATTGTACAGTAGTGTCGTGGTACCTACTTTTTACTTTAGAATAATATAAAGAATAAAACTTGACCTTCTCTCTCTAGATATTTGTTATCTTTATAATTATTTCATAAAACAATAGTTTACCAATTATACAACGTGTAACAGAAAGGAGGTATCAACTCGAAAGGAAGTCAATGTACTCGTGAATCTGAACACTTCCAACAGAATAAGATTTCAAATCGAAAATACAATTTTGGACTCTCCATAGAAAATTTTAATTTGCCGCCAACATTTTATATAGGGAGGGACATTCAAAAATTTTTTTTTCTGTTGGAAGTTTCACGAGTACATTGACCTGCTCTCGGGTTGATACCCCCTTTTTGTTACACTACACGTTGTTTAATGATTATATTACAATGTAGGTAGGTAGTAGGTACTTACTTAAATGATAAATAAATCTTTTAAAAATCAAAGAATATATTATATGTAGCTGGTTTTCATTACGTACCTACTTACCAAGATAGGTAGGCATCTACACAACACATTATTTAATTAAGTAGGTAACTACCTACTTAAGTAATATCTAGGTAATTATTTGTTGAGATAGGTAACAATATTTAACTTTGGTAAGTCCCCTATTAACGGTGTTTCCACCGCTGTAAGTACCTAGATATCTTTCCGATCGGTATCGAAATAACTGTTTGTCGGAATATTACCTATTTGTTGATTTTGATGTTGTTTGTTTCCACAATCATACATAGGTACATGGCATACCAACAACAACACATTAACGATATTACGCTAATATACTGGTTGTGCCCTTTATACACGCTGTATATTCTTTGCTCTGGACTCACACTCACACATATGAATCCTTGTAGCTACGCACTACATCGTAAAAGTTCGACGGCAGCGTAGGATTTGGCCGGCACGGCACGGTTTGCCGGTGCCGTTGGGGAAATATAAAAGCGTCTCCATATGATTCCATACATTTCACTTCCCTGTTGTGCCGTTGGACGGCTGCCGGCCAGTGCCGTGCCGGGCCGTTGGGAATTATAAAAGCGCACAATTGAGCGCTTTTATAATTCTCGACGGCCCGGCACGGCACGGCCCGGCACGGCACGGCTCGGCACGGCAGCGGCGACGCCGAAAGACGCTTTTATAATTTCTGCCGTTGCCGGCCGTTGGATGTTCAACACAGATCACTCATAGCGAAGAAGTTACTATTTGTACATTGTACAGTAGTGTCGTGGTAGGTACCTACTTTTTACTTAAGAATAATATAAAGAATAAAAGTTGACCTTCTCTCTAGATATTTGTTATCTTTATAATTATTTCATAAAATAATAGTTTACCAATTATACTACGTGTAACAGAAAGGAGGTATCAACTCGAAAGGAAGTCAATGTACTCGTGAATCTGAACACTTCCAACAGAATAAGATTTCAAATCGAAAATACAATTTTGGACTCTCCATAGAAAATTTTAATTTGCCGCCAACATTTTATATAGGGAGGGACATTCAAAAATTTTTTTTTCTGTTGGAAGTTTCACGAGTACATTGACCTGCTCTCGGGTTGATACCCCCTTTTTGTTACACTACACGTTGTTTAATGATTATATTACAATGTAGGTAGGTAGTAGGTACTTACTTAAATGATAAATAAATCTTTTAAAAATCAAAGAATATATTATATGTAGCTGGTTTTCATTACGTACCTACTTACCAAGATAGGTAGGCATCTACACAACACATTATTTAATTAAGTAGGTAACTACCTACTTAAGTAATATCTAGGTAATTATTTGTTGAGATAGGTAACAATATTTAACTTTGGTAAGTCCCCTATTAACGGTGTTTCCACCGCTGTAAGTACCTAGATATCTTTCCGATCGGTATCGAAATAACTGTTTGTCGGAATATTACCTATTTGTTGATTTTGATGTTGTTTGTTTCCACAATCATACATAGGTACATGGCATACCAACAACAACACATTAACGATATTACGCTAATATACTGGTTGTGCCCTTTATACACGCTGTATATTCTTTGCTCTGGACTCACACTCACACATATGAATCCTTGTAGCTACGCACTACATCGTAAAAGTTCGACGGCAGCGTAGGATTTGGCCGGCACGGCACGGTTTGCCGGTGCCGTTGAGGAAATATAAAAGCGTCTCCATATGATTCCATACATTTCACTTCCCTGTTGTGCCGTTGGACGGCTGCCGGGCGGTGCCGTGCCGGGCCGTTGAGAATTATAAAAGCGCACAATAAATAATATTTGTTCCTAAAATAGTAGATCTGTCACCTAAACTGAATTATGTATTCGTTGAAGTCGGTCCAAGGATTGTCAAAGGGCATAGCCCGCCAATTTCACTCCGCCCGCCAATTTCACTTGGTATTTTTTCTTTGAATTAAGGAACCGATCTATTTAATAAGTGACAGACCTATTATTTTGATAATTAATTAAATGATACCAATAGTTTGTTGATTAGATTTTAGAGGACGGATCTTATATTCAGGCTATAGAAAAAAGTGATCAAACTATTATTTAAGATACATATTTATATTAATCTGATGATTTATATTTAGAGACAGTTTTGATAAAAAGATGACTAATATATTTCTTGGGGATAGATATTATTAGGGTATTGCAGATTAGTGACACATCTAAACTTAGGTGACAGAAAATATTGTTCTCATTATTAATTGACCGAGCGAGCACGATGTGCGAGCGAAGCGTCTCTGCTTCAGCTTGGGCAAAAATTCTTTCGTATGTCCGGCTGTCTGTTCCAGCCTAGAGGTCGCATTTCTCAACCGATTCTTATGAAATTTTGTGAGCAGGTTCAAAAATTATATGAAATTTTTTGACGAGCCAGTTTTTTGAAATTTTTCAAAGTGGCGGAGATATGTTAAAAAAAACAGATTTCAGTCCGCTTTCCAGCTGTCAGTGTCTGTTTTCCTCTACAGATCGCATTTTTCAACCGATTCTCGTAAAAATTTGTATAAACTGGTTTGAAAATGATATACTTTTTTTTTGTCATGCCAGTTTTTTGAAATTTTTCAAAATGGCAGGTTTGATAAATATATAGACAATTTTTTTGAGACAGTTTTTCGAAATTTATTAAAATGACGGAGATATGTAAAAAATCCTATTTCAGTCCAGCTTTCCGGCTGTTTGATCTCCTCTATAGGTCGCATTTCTCAACCGATTCTGGTGAAATTTTGTGAGTAGGTTCGATAATTATATATAACTGTTTAGTCAAGCCAATTTTTCCAAATGAAAAAAAAACACCTATTTTAAAAATGATCAAAATTAGAAGCACCATCTAGCTGCGAATATTCACGTACCTACTGTGTGCTTTGAAAACTTCATGGCGACATTTTATTTTATCGCAAGGTCTACCTACAGCTCACGGACCCACTAATTACTAATTAGGGTACTACATTTTAATCATTAAACCGGGATGTCGAAATTTGGTCAGTGCCATCTACCGCCGAAAAGCGAAATTAATTTTTCCATAGATAATTATTCTATCGAGTACTTTTACGTGCCTTTTTTTTCTCGAATGATGTTACTGAAACCTGTGAAACATGCCTTAGTAGAATTATAATATTTTACTCCTTTTTTTTAGTGCATCGGATCTTACTGTATTGCAGGCGTAAGTATAGTGTCAACCAACGCTGACCCAATTTTTTATATTGTATCTACTCGTAACAATATAATTTTTTCATATTAGTTAAGGTTAGGGCTGCCATCTCAAAAACCTGCCACCCCGGACCGCAAGCGTAAAACCCCGGACTTTGGAGCCTTGACCCCGGACATTTTATTTTTTTTATTCACTTTTTAGCATGGTTTAAAAATATACAGGAGGGTGCATTTGATATCACTCTCCAAATTTTAAGGATATGTTCAGTCCGTGAAACTGAACAACTTTCTCTAAGAAACATAGGGACAAATATGGAAAAAAAATTGACTTTTCATACAAAACAAAGAGATCACGTGATCAGTTTAGTATGGGATGACCAAAGTTTTTTGGCGTATTTCGACACATGTTTCATGGAGAAAGTTGTTCAGTTTCATGGACTGAACACATCCTTAAAATTTGGAGAGTGATTACAAATGCACCCTGTATTTTATCTAATAGGTACTTGCCATAAAAAATGGAATTTTAAGCATTTTTTAATATACTATATATATATTATATTATTTTATAAGCTCAAAAATGGCCGCGCAGCGCGATTTTTTATCAGTTTCGTCCACTAACCTTGTGATCTTGGTTGTTTATAAAAAAAACGGCCGCGCAGCGCAATTTTTTGTCAGTTTCATCAAATAACCTTGTAATCTTGCCTGTTTTTACACGACTGCCCAAAAAGGAGTGTATAATGTGTTTCTTTATTCCACCATAACTTCTGAATGCCTGAACTGATTTGGATGTAAAGGGTATCGTTAGAATCTTTGCAGTATTCCGAGTGACACCGGCTATTTTTTTTTTTTTTGAAAAAATTCAATATGGCGACTGTACGACACGACGCCACTTTCAAATGTAAAAAAAAAATGGTTCTTCGATTATTACAATATGGGCATCAAATGAAAGGCCTTGATGAGCACATTGCAAAACTTTATAATTTATCAGTAAAATGTGTAAAATAAAAATAAATAAAATTAAAAAATATTAAAAACACGACTGCCCTGCCAAAAACGAACTAAAAAGTAAAATAACACGTGTACTATCCCCGTCAATTGGTAATGCGCCTGGCGGCCATGATTTTAACCTCAAAAACGAAAAACAATTGTAAAATTTTTATGTACCTAGACCCTATCTTATTGAAAATACTAATTCAATAATTAGTATATTAGATTACCTATTAGAATTTTCTTGTTTCATGACATTTTTAGTAGCGAATCACGTTAACGTGGATGTTAAAGTGACAAGGTTCCAGCGCATTACCAATTGACGGGGATAATAATTTGCACCTCTTTGATCAAAAATTGTTTCATAAAACGGTCCCTCGACTGCAAATTACACCTGTTATTTAACTTTTTAGTTCGTTTTTGGCAGGGCAGTCGTGTTTTTAATATTTTTTAATTTTATTTATTTTTTTAGTGAAAACACATCGCGCAGCGTGATTTTTAATAAGTTTCATTCACTAATCTCATAATTATGTTTGTTTATAGAAAAAAAATTGGGACGCGCAGCGCGATTTTTAGTCAGTTTCGTCAACTGACCTTATCTGTTTTTAGTGAAAAAACGTCACGCAACGTGAGTTTTAGTTAGTTTCATCCAATAATCTTGTAAGCTTTTTTTTCCTACAAATTGGGCCGCGCAGCGCGATTTTTTGCGGGGTGTTCCTATTTTTTGCGGGGTGCGCGGTGCCTTAAGCGAAGTGAGGCACCCGGTTATGGGGTGCACTGAATATAGTACTTTTTAACGGAGTTTGATCCAAAACCCAGACTTTAATAACAGTCCGGGTTTTACCCGGACTTCAATCAGATCCCCGCCCGGACGCTCCCCGGACACCCTCCAAACTAGGACAAATCCGGGGAAACCCGGACGGATGGCAGCCCTAGTTAAGGTGGCACCCTGAGCGAAAGTGGCACCGCGGTTAATTTTATTTAATTTATGATTCTAATACACAATTTTAATAATGTTTTGCGTGAAATTTTTAGGGCCCACAGTCTAGTATTTTTAGACGGTATCGTTACATTCCCTCGTAGTCACTGCTAGAAGTAGATAGCAAAACTGCTAAAAGTGGCCGTTTTTGACACATTTGCTATCTACTTCTACGAATGACTACGAGCGAGGGCATGTAGTGATACCTTCTAAAAATACTTGTTCATGGGCCCTAAAAACTCCACGTAAAACTTTATTAAATAATTTTTCTATTAATAACTTATAAAATAATAACCTCTGAGGGTGCCACTTTTGGTTAAAAGACCGCCGCGCGCGTCGATAGAGTAATTTGGCATACCTATGCCAAATTATCGACGCGCGAATCTACGTGCGCTATGTATCAACATCTCGTTTTTTCTGATATGTATGTACGTGCTACGTGTACAGAAATAAAGCTATTTATTTATATTTTTTGTATTTTATTTAATTAAATTTAAAAGTGAGGTACAGTATGAGGCATATAACTTGAAATCGGGTGGGGATTGCGCGGAACTTGTATTTCGGGCATGCGTAGCGGTGAGGGGCGCGGGCGGCGGGAGAAGTGCGCGCGCTATTGGTCGTTCGCAAGAACACATGCGCGAACTTATCTCCACTCCGTAGAAAAAATTTCAACCTCGTACCGTACTGTACAAAGGAGTACAAAAGAGTTCCTTAAGGCGGTCTTTTAACCAAAAGTGGCACCCTCAGAGGTTATTATTTAATAAGTTATTAATAGAAAAATTATTTAATAAAGTTTTACGTGGAGTTTTTAGGGCCCATGAACAAGTATTTTTAGAAGGTATCACTACATGCCCTCGCTCGTAGTCATTCGTAGAAGTAGATAGCAAATGTGTCAAAAACGGCCACTTTTAGCAGTTTTGCTATCTACTTCTAGCAGTGACTACGAGGGACTGTAACGATACCGTCTAAAAATACTAGACTGTGGGCCCTAAAAATTTCACGCAAAACATTATTAAAATTGTGTATTAGAATCATAAATTAAATAAAATTAACCGCGGTGCCACTTTCGCTCAGGGTGCCACCTTAACTAGGGCTGCCATCCGTCCGGGTTTCCCCGGATTTGTCCTAGTTTGGAGGGTGTCCGGGGAGCGTCCGGGCGGGGATCTGATTGTAGTCCGGGTAAAACCCGGACTGTTATTAAAGTCTGGGTTTCGGATCAAACTCCGTTAAAAAGTACTATATTCAGTGCACCCCATAACCGGGTGCCTCACTTCACTTAAGGCACCGCGCACCCCGCAAAAAATCGCGCTGCGCGGCCCAATTTTTAGGAAAAAAAAGCTTACAAGATTATTGGATGAAACTAACTAAAACTCACGTTGCGTGACGTTTTTTTACTAAAAACAGATAAGCTCATACTGTACCTCACTTTTAAATTTAATTAAATAAAATACGAAAAATATAAATAAATAGCTTTATTTCTGTACACGTAGCACGTACATACATATCAGAAAAACGTAGATTCGCGCGTCGATAATTTGGCATAGGTATGCCAAATTACTCTATCGACGCGCGAATCTACGTGCGCTATTTTTTTCGATAGTTGTTCGTGCTAAAGGTATAGAATTAAACTAAATGTAAGTAATACCAGTTATGTTATGTAGGTTATAATGGGGAATGTCCGAAAAAAATCAAATTAGCTGAATATTTTGGTTCCCTATGTATTTGCATAAAATTTTAAGGCATAATATGTCATAGCATAATATGATTTCGCCGAATGATGTTTACGCATAATATTATTTAGTCATAACAGCTTATGCATAATTTTTTTAAGCATAACTACGTTAAGCATAATCATGTTTAAGCATAATATTCTTTAGCATAAATTTAAACACGCATAATGTTATTTTCGCATATTTTTATAAACAAAAAAATCACGACGTTTAAAATCACGAAAGAACATTTTACCTAAAATACAAAATCCCGAAGCTTAAAAAACCGAAGGTTAATTGAGGGTTACATGCCAGCAGGTCGGTTCTGGCGTTGTTGGTCGCAATGGAACCTTACCTCCTCCTCGCTCGCTACGCTCGCTCGTCGTCGCACCTTATAGACCTAAACAGACTTTCGGGATTTTTAACTATCGGCATTTTAACTTTCAGGGTTTCGAACTATCATCAGTCATTTAATAATCGATATTTTAAGTTTCGGTCTATTGGATATCGACATAAAGGATTTTCGGTATTTTAAAAATAGGTGTTTTATGAGTCGATAATTAGGTCGTATGTGTTATGAGTTTTTGGCATTTTAATACAATACCTACCCCTTTTGCATGAAAATAAACAAGTGCGTAAAATATTTATTCTAATTGTTTTTTATTTTTATGTCTAAATAATATTAGGCGAATAGACAATATGCCTAATAACATTATGCGAAAACAAATTAGTCTAAATGATAATTATGCTAATATAAATAGTATGCCAAAAAACAATTATGCGAAAGTATTATTATGACAAAAAAGATTATGCCAAATCCGTTATGCCAAATCAAATTAGGTATAAAACAATTATGCGAAAACAAGGGATCCCGAATATTTTTTTATAGGTATAAATAAGCTCCCTTAGTTATAGAAAAAAGTTTCAGGATGCGTGAAAAATTTTAAAAAAATCCAAAGAAAGCTCAGAAAAAGTATAGAGGGAAATGCTTGGAACACAATTTTTGACTTCGTTACTTTGTTTGGACTAGGAGGTGAACATATCAAAAGTCCCCACCAGAAGTTTTTCGAAATATTGTTTCGAAAAACTTCTGGCGGGGAAAAAACTTCTCGATAACTATAAAAGATATCGATAAACCTGACAAAATAAAACTTGTAGCAAATTTTATCAGCTGTTATTTTGTAATATATTTTATTTCGCTAGAATGCATAGTTTCCGAGACATATATGAAAAATTGAAAAATGGGACTCACCTCCTTTGATTCATTCAACAAAGTTAGAAGTCAAAAATTGTGTTTCAATCATTTCCCTCTAGACCTTTTCGTTTACCGGGTTATTGTGACCAGAAAAAAATTGTGGGGTAATAGGCAATTCCTTATTATTAATTTCTCCATTTTCAGTGCACGCGATCGGATTGTCATGCTATGGTATATATGTTTTTCAAAATCATCATCATCATTATCATGAACCTCTTTGGGTCCATTTCTAGACATAATGCTTCTCCCAAATTCTTTCACTGGGTCCGGTCTTGCGTCTCCGTCATCCAGTTGTGTCCCGCTTGCCCTCTGTTGTTGTAAACCCATCGTTTTGGAGGGCGGCCTCGTGGTCTTTTTTTTACCCATGGTCTCCATTCAAGCATCCTTCTCGCCTATCGTCCTTGATCCATGCGAGCTACATGACCCGCCCAACTCCAATTACGCTACGAAATTACTTGCATCACGTCTCTCACCCCCGTTTTTCGCTGGATCCATTCAGTCCTTTTCCTGTCGCGTAAAGTTATACCTAGCATAGCTCGTTCCATTGCCCTTTCCATCGATTGTTCCATCATTCGGTGAGAGACATGGTTTCTGAGCCATATGTAAAGACCGGCCATGATGCACTCTTCAAATACTTTTGCCTTGAGTTTTACCGGCAGTTTACTCCGCAGTATCTTCTTATTTGCACCGAATGCTGCCCAGGCCTGGGGTATCCGTGTCTCTACTTCTGCTGTCTAGTTAGTGCTGCCCAGCGTGATCTTGTGGCCGAGATATACATACTCCGTCACTATATCAACCGGAAATTGACAGTCATTTTCCTCGGTTATGTTGGTCATAATCTTGATTTTTGATAGGTTCATCATTTAGCCCACTTCCTTCAGATTCCACCTTTAAATCTTCGATCATGTCCAACATAATATCAGAAATATTTTCAGAAAACAAAGCCAAATCGTCTGCGAACCTTAAGTGTGTCAGCTTCTCCCTCTCAATATTGACACCATTCTCATCCCAATTTAATTTCTTAAATATATTTTCTAAGGCTGCGGTAAAGAGTTTGGGAGATATCGTCTCACCTTCTCACCCCTCGATCTAGATTGAATTTCGGTTTCCAAAATACGAAAATAAATACACACATCAACTTTGTCTAGGGATACAGGTGCTATTTTCATACAAACGAGGTAACTTTCAAGCCTTGGTTTCCTGCCAGGGTACTTGAAAGGGATATACTGTGCTGTGATCTGATGACGGCTATCCAGGGAGTGAATGGAGGAGATTCAGAATGCTAAACACACCCAACTGATCTGACCAGCATTCTAAAAACTTAATGGGCATGTTTAAAAAAACCGCGAAAATAGCATGAAAATGTATGGAAATCCTCAAACTGAGAACTCTGACCCATTAATCTTTTAGAATGCCGATCAGATCAGTTGGGTGTGTATGTCGATCTGAATCTACTCCATTCACTCCCTGGATGGCCATCATCAGATTACAGCACGGTACATGCCTGGCAGAGAACCAAGGCTTCAAAGTTACCTCGTTTGTATGAAAATAACACCTGTATTCGTAGACAAAGTTGATGTGTATCTACTACGGAGTAACAGACTAATTTATTCTTATGCTACTACCTCCTATGTAGTATACCTCTTTTTAAAAAACCTAATATGATTGGTAGTACATATGAGAAGTATTTTTTGTAAATTTCAAAAGCATATAATACGCAAGTTCATACTTTTATTTCAATTACAAAGATATTAGATTCTTTTAACAATTATACTTATATTTTCAGTGCAATGGAGAATGGTGTAATTCCATAGTAAGTAATACTGTAATGTAAAACAATTATTAATTGGTGAAGTCCAACAACGTATGTCGGCTGTAACAGCGAAACCAAGAACCTTAGATTGTTTATACTAAATAATTTCAATCTCTCAAGAACATTAAATTCATATTTTGGGCGAAAACACTGATCCTTTGATCAGTGAAGAGGGAGAGTGACATTGACAATCAGACGTCACTCGTCTTAGTATGTCATGCTCTCTTTAAACATTTTTACGGTGGTGTCGTGTGAGGCGGGTCGTTTATTCCCCCTTAGGGTCCCCCCAGACCTACCGGTTTCTTTTCTTTGCTTTGCTGTTCTACCTTGCTGTTTAGACCGCCGGCAGGGTCATTTTCAATCTATCGCATATTGGGACCAGACCAAATTGGCAAAATAGCTATTAGCTTGGTGTTATCAAATATAATCGTCTGGGTTGCGAAGTAGGAAGCTTCTGGGAGATATCCCACCCTGAACATGGTCTCCGATTGCTAAAAATAAATCGATCGCATATTTATATAAATTGTGAACAGGGTCGTGGGTGGCATCATTACCTACCTGAACTATTTTTTTGTGTTTTCATAACGATCGTTTAAGGAACAAAGCTCACATATGTGAAATGTACTTAGATTGAAAATATGCGATAGATTGAAAATGAGCCTCTTGGCCGGCGCTCCATTGCCGAACAGCAAAGCAAAGAAAAGAAACCGGTAGGTCTGGGGGGACCCTTAGTCGTTCACTCTTGACAGAGGTCAGAGTGGTCGTGGTTGATGACGCTGAACCTGCGAGGCGCCTCCACTTGTTGCGGTTTTCAGCGTCTCGGGTCGTTCATTACAATCATTACGTTACCTCAAATATGGTTGTGCGAAGCGATGGCTGGATCATACGTCATGCTTGTGAACAGGTGCTGCCAGTGGGAATGGGTCTGTTTCTGACTACCTACCTTAACGCATATTGAATTGTATTTTTTGAAGTGAAAACTTCTTTTTGTAATGGGGAAAAATGCTAAAGTCGTGTCAGTAAGAATCACGTGGCTGATCGAAAATGCGTAAGACGGATGTAACGGATGGAGAGTAGACAGCTGGCGGCGGAAGTATCCCCCTCTCTTTCTACGGGGCGTGTTGAAAATGGCGGTACGTCATGTTAAGACGTAAACACTTGTGTCACCAGCTGCGCGCTAATTTTGAAAATGGAACTCATCGATCTCTTGCATGCGTGCATGTAGAAATTAAATAGGCCACTGGCGCGAAATCTTTAGAATTTTTCTCTAATTACAAACTAATTGAATTGTGTGTCTGTATAGTAATAGGAAAGAAATAATTTTAATCCTTTGCCGCTAATTTCAAAATATCAAAAATGCACAACGTTAATATTCAAGTTTTCACTTCTGCCGGCACTCCCGGAGTTTTTCTTGTAACAGTCAGACTGAATAATAAATTCAAACTATGAATTTAGCTTGAACCCTGTAAATTAATTAAGAAATTTGAAAATCATTAAGTAATGAGCTAATTAAAAAAAAAATTATTTGTTAATCTTTGTTAATCTGGAAACGATATACATATTTGTAAATATCGTTCCATCTGATAAAGCTGACAAGTTTTTTGCGCCCATTTTTCTTGTCAGCTAAAAGACGTCATGATGGGTGGTAGCGTAAAAGAATTGACGATTTAAAAATGCTTATTATGTGAGCTTATTCAAATAAAAAATATATCACTTTCACTTTCACTTCTGCTCTGACAAAACGCATGGAGAAAGGCTCTTCGACATCGAAGAAAAGTAAGATAGTTGTGACAATAGTTTTCACTAAAGCAGCAATGTAACTACGATTTCTGTCAGAGTTGATTGCCACAAAGTTACGTAATAGGCATGTGGACTATTTTTTTATTTTATGTTACATAAATTACCCCTAAAAAAAAGAAACATTTGTAAAAGAATTATTACGCTAGCATGAAAACTGCCAGAGATATCACAGTTTGAAATGCACAAAATTGGACTCACCCGAAAACGCTCCATACTAACGGCTACCAAGTTATGACGTCACGCCTTCCTACGTTGTATGTAACGCGTAGGAAATTTGTTCGGCAGCTATATTAAATATTGTGTTTATCAAAATGGCTTCTTTGACAAATTTGCTATAAATTTTACGGACTAATTAAATGTATTATTTATTTTAACAAATTTTATACTTTTTAAATGGACTTGTCCACCCAACTTTGAAGGGTCATAAAACAAATAATACGCAATATATAAAACCAAGAGGTATACAAGCTACTCCAAAAGTTTGATATGTTTACGATTTTTATTAGTATTTCGTTATTTTATTCATAAGTCAACATCCCTATTAGGGGGCAGGAGTGAGGCCATCCTGCAAGCACCAGAATTGTGGACTTAGTCAACGCGTATGTTCTAATATTATGGAAAATATTCCACAATATTACTTGTTCTTCTTTGATGATAAAATGTATCGTTAAGTTTTTTACGTGTAGCATTTATTCTAGATGGATTTTCTTAAAGTGTCGAAGCCTTGAGTCTGTACGACTGATCTCTATTTGATTAATTTAGGAAAACCATGTTAAATTATTCCTTATTACGTAATAAACGCACCACATTGATATTTCAGGAAATATCAATGTATTATTATTATTATTAATCAATGTATTATTATTAGTATTATAAACGCTATGGCGCTGGACACGTGACTGGTTGACGTCACAAGCCTGTAAACTTTATAACTTACTTGTTGGTGATGCCCTGTATGGTAACCCCGCTACTTCGGTTCACCCTGTACAGGACTTTATCGATGACTCTAAGACTGCTTCCGAACGTACATCAATCAGACTCGTGAAACTAGGATTGTGAAACCATGAGTTACTGTGAAACTCTCTGAGATGTACGTCGAGCTGGTGTGGACTGTATAAATAAAAACGCCGGCTGGTTGTGGAATAACTTCAGTTTATTCCCTGATAGGGATGGTTGTTTTCGCACACTGAATCTAACTAACAACTTCGAAGAATACAATTTAAGTTAACTAACAAGGAAAATACTATTGAAAAACACTCTATGCGATTGAACAATGAAACTACGCGTGAATTTAACTAACAATCTCGAAACACTTGACTTTATATTACAACTCTAATATGCAACACTTATACGACTTTAACTACGAATTTCTCGTTTACAAATTAAAAACACGGAATTTAAACTTTCAAATCTATTTATCTTTGCTCACTCGCTGAATTCTTGCTAAGACTAAACGATGTTTTCTACCTGCGGCTGCGAATTGAGACTGACATTGACTACTAACGACTACTTTCTGCGACTACAATTGACAACATTTCAAAATTTTTAGGTACATGTTTTTATGGATATAATGAAAATTTATCGTTTTTTAGGCAACACGTATTTTTTCTTTTCCATTTATTTTCATACATTACTGAGATATCAATTAATAAAAAACGGTTTATTCTAAAAGGACGTAAGTACAAGATATAGGTAAAATATAAGCGATGCCTTTGCCTTGCCTCTTAAAACGTCAATTAAAAAAAAAACTGTCTTTGATGCGAATTGTGATGTCCATAGAGATGTAGGCACGCTAGTATTTTATATCGATAATAATGATATTTTTGTTTCATGTTTCATAATAAATAACAAAAACATAATAACAACTATAGTAACCCCAATAACAACTATGTAAATTATCGTAGTACCTTTAAGGGGTATGAGTAATTTTTTAAGAAGAGGTGGGTCATTTTTCTTTCAATGTCGCTTTCTAAAAACAGTTTCAACTAAAAGCCCCCATACAAAGACTTTCAAAAGTAATATCGAAGCGATGTTGTGATTGAAAAGTGCGCTATACGCAATGTATAGCTCTGTCTCTATAACAAAACAACATCACTTTGAGTTTGCTATAAGAGCTCAGAGTACGACCTCTGGTAACTGCCCCCCAGTCAAATGGCCAACATTCTATTCGTTTGAACGCTACGCTTACTATTAAAACTTTAAAATAAGCAGTAAACTATAAAATTACGTGCCGTAAGCTTGACAGTTCCATACAATACATTGAAGTTTGTGATTTACATAAGTATGCGACATGTGATTTAATCATCTATTGCTCATATTTAAGCTTTAAAAATAAGCGTTGCGTTCAAACGAATAGAAAGTTGGCCAGTTGAGAAGGGGGGCTGGTATCCCTAAGAACTTTCTCGAATGTCCATGCAGACAAGACAAGGAAATAAAAGAACAGGTAATAAAAATGACAGTGTTTATTATTTGAAGACTTTTTTATCTCTTTTTAGTTGTCGCTGCAAACTAGTAATCATTGCTTCATGTCGTCGACATCACGCAGGCTCATTACATTTTTGTGGTATGTTGAATATCGGCTCCTAAAACAAAGAAGTTGAGCTTGTAGTAATAAGTATCTACATACAGAACATTAAGTTATAACCGATTTGAGTTAAATTGAATTAAATAACTTGATTATCATTTATTAAGAAAGATGTGCCAGGCTAGCCAAGCCATGTGATGGTTTTCTACTTTTTGTTACCATCAAATATAAAGTACCGAAGAAAGTACAATAAAACATATCGATATATAAAAATGCACATCACTATGCGAAAAAACACACCTCAATAAACAGATCTGATATTTGCAAAAATTGACAAAGAACTGGACACAAACGACTATTTGCACAAATTATTAGTATATTATAATAGTTTCAGGCTATTTACATAACATAAAAAAATGAAAACAATATGAACTCACCGATTAAATGATAATATCTATTGATTATTTTCTTATGTTCCTGTGTGTGATTTACAGCCCTCAATCACACAAAACATAATGTCACAGGTAACGCTTAAGTATCACAAACGATGCTACGACTTTCTTTTGATTTTCTTACAAGAATACTTTAAAAATATCTAAATTTTACTGAAAATAGAAATACACTCGAAAGACATTCAGTCATTATTATGACATTTATGACAATTGATTTTTCCAGTGTTGCCAGATCAGATTTTCACACTACCCTAGGCTGGGTCTTAATTTACCCTAGATCACAGAATAGTATAATTATATAATATAAACAAATAATAATTAATAAGTACTACCGTACAGAAAGGACACTCTCCGCCCCACCTTACATGTACATGGAAGAATTGTTTGTTGATTTATAAAGAAAGAAATAGGTAGTGGAACGAAATATTTTTCTTGTATTTAATTATACTAATCGGGTAATTGGGTATGCTGTAATTTCAATTTCGGGATTTAAAATTACTCGAACGGGCAATGTGTCGTCTCTTAGTGCCGGATATTTTTAACCCTAAATCTAGGGTAAATTACCCTAAGCTGGCACCACTGTTTTTTTTTAAATAGAAGGCAAAGAGACTCAACTCAAACTCCCTATATGGACTAGATTTTAGATTTTTTAAATTTACGTACAAAATACTGATCTAAAAATTCTGAAAAAAAATATATGAGCTTAGAACACTAAAATCTCGAAATGGTTTTCTAATTTTAGTACTTTCTCAAAATGAAATGTTGTCAATTGCGGCTACAAACGATTACAAACAATTCGCTATTAATATGCTTTTTTGCTCCGTGGCAACTAGCCTACTTAGCAGGACGTTCGCAAGACGTTCAGGGAAATCAGAGAGGGATGTAAACATGTAAAAAAGGGGTTAAGCACTACAAATAATAAAATTATTTTACAAACTTTTCCGCATGGAAAAGTACCAGAGGCGTGTCCTAAATAGTGACATCACGCCATGTGCGTTAAAGTGGCCCTTCTGATTGGTCTAGATTAATTAAAGTAGCCCCTCTGATTGGTCTAATTATTTGGGATACAAATTCGTTGAATTCTTTCCATTTCGGCGCCGGTTGTCGGCTGTCGTCAACATTACTATTTAAGTTGCAATCGTGTTTATTTTTGAGAAATAGTGGTTCAGAAACATGGTGACTTGTTCAATGATTGATTGTTATAAAACAAAACGAATATACCCCGTCAAATTATTTTTTCACAGGTAAATTATTCCAAATCGACAGTGCCTAATCCTTGGGTCTATTTTTGCCAATGCGCTTCGAATTTTTAGCACCGATCGTGATTATTCTCTTCTATAAACATTTATTTTGGTATGAAGTAAAGATCGACTAGACATAATGCAAAGGACATCAGGCAGAGTCCCATAGAAAAAAAACCAAAGAATGTATAACGTTTCTGTTTTTTTCAAAATGTAGGCATGTAATTAGTAAGTCATAGAAAATATTCAGATTTTTACGAAGATTTATGTTTTAAGAGTTTTTTACGTTTGAAAGTTTTTTTTTGGTAACCCTGACACTAAATAGCAATACCAGTTTCACGACAATACGTTTCGTTATCTGCGTTAGTGATACAGATTAGCACCACAATATATGAGTTGGAACCATTCAAACGGAAAATCTGTGCATATGTCGCACGTAACAAAACGCTTTTGACAGTTGAGTTGACTGACATCCGGCAGATATTTTTTTTAATGCGCAATCACTTTTGCCACAGAACAAATAACCTCAGGGGAGACTTGTGAAATCGCTAACAAAGATGTCCGTTTCATTGATATGCTTTTGTTTTTTTTTTTCAATAATTAATTAAAGCTAAATGAAAAAGTTAAAAAATAATGCTGCTACTGTTTTATGATTCTAGTAACATAAAGTGTTTATAGATAACAGAATTACGTTTATACACTTTTGAGTCTCATGTGCCTGATGTCCTTTACGAATATTTTGTGTAAAGAAATAATTTTCATTTTACATTGGGGCTGCATCAAGTTATCGATATTTTTTGTCGATTATCTATCACTATGTAATCTATGTAAACGAGAAATGTAAAATAAATGATTATAAATATCTTATCTGATCTTTTTTAGGCTTCCGTACCCAAAGGGTAAAAACGGGACCCTATTACTAAGACGGACAGTGAACTGTCCGTCTGTCTGTCTGCCTGTCGTCTAATCAAATCAAATCAAATCAAATATATTTTTGTTAAACACGGGAAAATAAGGTTATTGTAAGAAAATATAAGATGATCAGCTGGTTTCCGCCGTTATAATTAATGAATTAATTAAATAGTCAAAGATATATTATTTATGTTCGTAAAAATTATGTATCATTATGTCATTCACAGTATTTAAAATTGTAAAATAAGGAAACATTTTTGATATTCTTTCAAAATATGATAACAAAACAGATTTCAATTCATATCATAATATATAGGTATATTATACAATACAAATAATATACCATTATACAATCATTGAAAAAAAGAATTATTATTTAATTAAATCTGATATAATTTACAACATAAATAACTTAGATTAACATTAATCAAAATAAAAATCATTATTACGGTCAGTTAAAATGTAATTGAGTGTGTAGAAACATTTGTTGATAAGAAATGTTTTCAGTTTATGTTTAAATGTCATTATATCAACACCATTACGTATTGATACCGGGATTTTGTTTTAATATACGCGATGTATTACAGAACACGCTATCTCTCGGCAATTTTGTTTTATTTGGAACTAGCGGCCGCCCGCGGTTTCACCCGCGTGGTTCTCGTTCCCGTGGGAATAACGGGATAAATAGTATTCTATGATTTAATCTAGGCCATCTACTATCTGTGTGCCAAATTTCATCCAAATCCGTTCGGTAGTTTTTGCGTGATTGAGGAACAAACATCCAAACATCCAAACCCACAAACTTTCAGATTTATAATATACACATCAACTTTGTCTAGGGATACAGGTGTTATTTTTATACAAACGAGGTAACTTTGAAGCCTTGGTTTTCTGCCAGGAATGTACCGTGCTGTAATCTGATGATGGCCATCCAAGGACTGAATGGAGTAGATTCAGATCGCTATACACACCCAACTGATCTGATCAGCATTCTAAAAGAATTATGTGTTCGAGTTCTCAGTTTGAGGATTTCCATACATTTTCATGCTATTTTCGCGGTTATTTTAAACATGTCCATTACGTTTTTAGAATGCTGGTCAGATCAGTTGGGTGTGTATAGCGATCTGAATTTCCTCCATTCACTCCCTGGATGGCCGTCATCAGATCACAGCACAGTACATCCCTGGCAGAAAACCAAGGCTTCAAAGTTACCTCGTTTGTATGAAAATAACACCTGGTATCCCTAGACAAAGTTGATGTGTGTATTAGTAGGATCATGCGAAGTTTATCTTTATGCCGAGCTCCAGAGAAAAATTCAAACATATTTATATTTTCTCTAGTAAAGAAAACAGAAAATATCTCTTCTAAAATAGTATGTGGAGTTTTCCTCGATTGGTAAGGAATTTAATGACAGCGCGTAACTCGAATTTTTTCCCAGGATATTTTTTTTCTTCCGGATTCGCTTCCGAATAATGACCCGATTTTTATAAAACTTTCTATGTATACTCTCAATGAGTTTCAAAATAAGTGCAAGTAAAAAAAATCATCCTTTCGCCCCTCCAACCCCTCCATTCCGTGAACTTTTTGACCTCCCCTCGTATAGAGACATGGAAAAGTCAGAAGTTCATGTTTTTTAAAGTATGGTTTCAAGAGTCCTTTTGTTTGAAATGGTACATTACCCTACTAGAGCGCTTTTGTGATTTGAACACTTTTTCTTTATTTGTTGCATTTCCCCAAAATATAATGGCAAATCTTAGTGTCGAGGAAACATAACCATGATACGCAGTCAGTAGAGTATTCACATTAACGATCTTACTCAAACGATAAAGAGCATAGGAGTACTTACTTATTATTTATTATTATAGCATTTCCAGGTCCGCTCATCTTTGGGAAGTACGCCGCAGGTGCTTGATGCTAAGAGGAAGACCAATGAGTTGAGTGTTAGGTTTACTGCAAAGGATGTTCAAAATGTTATTACAAATATGGCAAGAGGCAAGTCCCCGGGGCACGACCATCTGAGCATCGAGCACCTGCGGTATGCTGGTGTTCACCTGCCCAGAGTACTGGCCATGTTCTTTAATCTGTGTTTAAGTCACTGTTACCTACCCAAAGATCTCATAAAAACTATTGTTATTCCTGTTTTGAAAAATAAAACAGGTGACACTTGTAATATAGCTAACTATAGGCCTATTTCACTCGCCCCTGTTATATCTAAAGTGTTGGACGGTTTGCTTGATGGACACATGGCCAGTCGTATAAACTTACACGATGCGCAATTTGGCTTTAGGTCTGGCCTGTCGACGGAAAGTGCCATACTGTCTCTCAAGCACACCGTTCGGTACTACACTGACAGGAAAATACCTTTATTTGCTTGCTTTCTCGATCTCTCAAAGGCGTTCGACTTAGTGTCGTACGACCTTCTGTGGAAGAAGCTAAACGAGGAAACCCAGGTGGCGGGTGAAGTAGTGTTTATACTTAGGCATTGGTATGGTAACCAAACCAACCTTGTAAGGTGGGCGGGGTCTGTCTCAAGTGAGTATGGGTTGGAGTGCGGAGTGAGACAGGGGGGGTTAACCTCACCCCGACTCTTCAACCTGTATATTAATCGGCTGATTGAGGAGCTTAGCATGACCAGGGCCATATTGATGGTGTGTGCGTCAACAACATAAGCTACGCAGACGACATGGTTCTGTTGAGCCCCTCAATTAAAGCTTTAAGAACACTTATTGATGTTTGTGAGTCCTATGCGGAGGCCCAAGGACTCAGATACAATGCGAGCAAGAGTGAGTTATTAGTTTTCAAATCAGGAAAAAAATCATACTCTGAGCTGCCACCTGTTACTCTTGCTGGAATTCCTCTTAAAAGAGTCGCAAAATTTAAGTATCTGGGTCATTGGGTTTCCGAGGATCTTAATGATGATTCAGACCTCGAGAGGGAACGCAGGGCATTGTCTATTCGGTGCAATATGCTGGCTCGCAGGTTCGCACGATGTACGAGAGAAGTGAAGGCCACGCTCTTTAGAGCTTTCTGCCAATCCTTCTACACGTGCAGCCTCTGGGTCACATATACGCGGCGAGCATACAATGCATTAAGAGTGCAATATAACAATGCATATAGGGTGCTGATGGGACTACCAAGGCACTGCAGTGCTTCAGGCATGTTCGCAGAGGCCCGTATCGATGGATTTCACGCCATTATAAGAAAACGGTGCGCCTCATTATTAAATCGTTTGCGAAATAGTCCTAACAGCATTCTATACATGATAGCAGATCGATGGGACGGGCCGATGCTGGTACACTGGGCTAGCCTGCACTCTAGTACAGCAGTGACGGTGTACTAGCTTCGGCAAGTTTTAAGTTTTATTTTTTATTTTATTATTTATTATTTTCATTTCATGTTATTTTGTAATTTTTTAATATGGGTTATTTTGGCCTTGAAATATTTTTATTATTATTATTATTATTAACCTGTTACAAACATGGTCTGTGTGCGAATTCCATTTAAGATCACTGTTAATGTATAAGCCAAGAAATTTTGTTGTTGTCACTTATTATTTTGTCTGAGTAGGTTATATTTAACTGTGTCTCATTTGCACTGTTGACATTACGTTGTTTAAAAACCATTAATTCAATTTTATCCAAGTTGGCTTTTAGATTATTAATATTTTCTTCTAATGTTTGCATTGTGTTGCCACTAAACAAAACCATGCTATCGTCTGCAAAAAGTGTAACATGATTGTCATTAATTGCTGGTAAATCATAAATTTAAACTAAGAAAAGTAGAGGTCCCCATATACTACCTTGAGGAACCCCAAACTTTACTAATCTCGTTTTGGAATAATAAGCTACTTCAGTTTTCGTAGTCCTGTTGATTTTCTCTAGCCTTAGCTATATAACAGTCATTTGTAACCTATTGGTTAAATATGATGTGGTGTCTGTCTGTCACCAGGCTGTATCTCAAGAACCGTGATAGCTAGACAGTTGAAATTTCCACAGATGATGTATTTCTGTTGCCGCTATAACAACAAATACCAAAAACAAAATAAAATAAATATTTTAGTGGGGCTCCCATTCAACAAATGTGATTGTATTGTATTAGTTAGTACATAACAGTAATAGTCTTAATAGACTTATAATAGGATGGGATGGAATTTGGCATGGGTGGAGTGAAGTATGCTTATTAAAAAACCCGGCCAAATGCGAGTCGGACTCGCGCACGAAGGGTTCCGTACCAAAATACGGCAAAAAAATCACATTTGTTGTATGGGAGCCCCACTAAAATATTTATTTATTATGTTTTTAGTATTTGTTGTTATAACGGCAACAGAAATACATCATCTGAGGAAATTAACGTTTTAAGCTATGCGTTAAGACGGCGTTTTAATCTAGATTAACGCTTTAAGCTATGCGTTAAGACGCAGGTGGAGCCGTAGCAGTAGGATGACCACAATTTGTAGTATATTTTCACAATTTGTAGTATACGCTTTAAGCTATGCGTTAAGACGGCGTTAATCTAGATTAACGCTTTAAGCTATGCGTTAAGACGCAGGTGGAGCCGTAGCATTTGGATGACCACAATTTGTAGTATATTTTCAATGTTATTTATAATACTTTATTGAATGCTTCGCAAACAAAACGGTTAACCATTCTTTCGCATTTATATTAATGAGTAAGGAAGTAAAAACTAGTTAGGGTATTACATTTACACTAAATAGTGATGATATCTGGAACTTCTGAAACATACCTAATTTGATTTTACCTAATGACGAAACAAAATCGGGAAAGTTGGAAATGTGACGAATGTAGTAAAATATTGCATTCTAGTAATATTATATTCAACATATCCACGAGCAATTCGTTTCAATCATTGACTGATGAAAATAATCATTCAAACTTATCAACAAACAATCGTTTGAATAGCAGTTGCCCAAACCTAATAAGATTAGACATGGAAGAAAGAATTGATGAGCTCGAAAGACAAAAGAAAATGTTACAGGAAAAACTCGATATTGCGGAAAATGAAATCGAAAATTTGCTATTAGAAAACTCAAACTTAAAAGAGGAACTATCAAAACACGAGATTAAAACAAAATATCTAACAAACATTTGTAATTCTAGCTCAAAGAAAAATGTTACAAACAGAAGAAAACCTAAGAATTTAAATAGTCGGGTACTAGACTTCTCACACTTATATGATAAAGATGAAAATAACTTTACATCAACCCCACAAAAATTAAATACAACGCCATCTATCGAAATGAACACAAATTTTAAAGCCATACATAATAATTCGCCTATCAATAGCAATCTCACATCTTCAATTATGACACCGCAGCAGCCAGTAGAGGTCGCTGATATTAAACAAACACAGCAGGAGATCGTAAAAAAGCCAAAAATATATATATTCGAAGATGAACAAGTACGAGGTCTATCACAACAATTAATAAAAACTCGTTCTGGAAAATGGAATGATAATTATGAAGTCACCGGTATGGTTAAGCCATCAGCATCAAGCGAAAATATATTAAGTAGCTGTTCTTTAGATAAAACTTATTTAATAAAGACGATATAATTATATTATCAGTAGGATCTAATGATAAAAATCCTTATTGTGTCATTTCAAATCTATGTAATACATTATGCAATATGATATGTAAGATCTTTATATTAAGTGTACAACAAAATGAATACATAAATGTGAATAAGTTAAATAATAAAATCCACTCAATTGTCAATAATTATAAAAATTGTACATTTATTAATTTAATGGACTTGACCAAATATATTTTAAAAGACATGTCAAATATAAATTTAATTAGTTTTAAATTAAATGCGGCAATAGACCAATTAAAATATGATAACGATTACATTGTAAATATAACAAAATGCATGAAATTATATAATAAAAACATTAATTCAAGAAATTCTGGCACCGTTATGAATCAGACAATACAACATAAGAAAGGCACTATACCTTATTATTTTCCCGCTGTGAACCGATCGATGCCTAAACCTAATCAGTGTTTAAATGATGAAACGTTTTTTCGATCGTAATATACAAAGTAAATTTACTGTCTTACATCAAAATATTCAAGGTCTTTTATCAAAAAAAGAGTTTATTGAGGTCACACTGTCGGAATTTGAATCGTGCCCAGATGTCATTTGTTTATCGGAAACGTTCATAAAAAAGAGCGAGGAGAAAAATATAAATATTAAAAATTATGAACTAGCAACTCACTTCTCCAGATGTCAAAGAAGAGGAGGTTCTTGTATTTTAGTGAAAAGAGGCACGTCCTTTGTAAAAAATTCTGACTTTGATGAGATTTCACAAAACTTTCACTTTGAATGCTGTGCAATTAGTATACCGCTGCAAAATATTATTATAGTCTGCATATATAGGGCTTCCACTGCCACAAAACGTAGACACTATGAATACTTTTTTCAGAGATTGGAGAGTTTGCTTTATTCTTATTTACAAAGGCACAAGAAAAAAAGAATAATAATTGTAGGCGACATCAATATAAATACTCTTATTGAAAACAAATCCTCTAGACAGCTCTCAGATATTCTAAAAAATTATAATCTGAAACAACACATTACTGAACCGACTAGAGGAAGTTCTTGCATTGATCAC
This sequence comes from Agriphila geniculea, assembly GCA_943789525.1. Taxonomy (NCBI): domain Eukaryota; kingdom Metazoa; phylum Arthropoda; class Insecta; order Lepidoptera; family Crambidae; genus Agriphila; species Agriphila geniculea. The sequence goes on from OX038895.1 coordinate 11,441,967, forward strand.
GTTTTTAGTAATGTACCAGATGCCTCTGGTTCTCTACTTCCGCTCTTGCTTTCTGACCATGATACTGCCCAGATGCTTACTTTCAATACCAAAACTAAGCCAGTTATACCAAAGACAGTTTTCGCATTTAAACGTTGTTCCTCTCAAGAAAACATAAAAAATTCCAAGGCTATCTTAGCAGTTTATCTTTCTCTGATGTTTTCAACGAAAAAAACCCGGATAAAGCCTTCAATATTTTTTATGATTGGTTCTGTTTATTATATAAGCTTTGTTTTCCTATTATTAAGGTAAAAATAAACACTAAACCAAACATTTCTTGGATAACAAGGGGTATCAGAAAGAGCTGTCTTACAAATAGAAATTTAAGGTACAAATACTATACGAAAGTTAATAAAAAAGCTAAATTCCAGTATAAAAAGTACTCAAAATTGTTGAAAAAATGCATATTTATGGCTAAGAAACATACAAATAATAAATACATATTAAAAAGTAAAAACATCTGTAAGGCGAGTTGGAATGTAATCAAAAGTGAAACAGGCCCTGAATTACAATATAACAATTATATAGATAAAATTGAACACAATGACTTAATTATTAATAATCCTAATAAAATCGCTACTATTTTTAATGACTATTTTATTACACTGACAAATAAAAATAATAATGACAATAATTATGATGACACTAACAATAATATTAACAATAACAATGACGTAACTGGACATAAAATAATTACTGACAATTTAAATAATTCTATATATCTTTCTACTATTGATGAATATGACATTAAAAAAAAATATCATGACATTATACAATACAAATTCGGAAGGGTATAATGAACTTAATACAAAAGTGATTAAAGCTTGTAAGGATCATATAGCTTCTGTATTAGCTTACTTAATAAATTTATCGCTCGAAACAGGGATTTTCCCTGCGGGACTAAAACTATCAATTGTGAAGCCTCTTTTTAAAAAAGGCTCAAAGTTATTGGTGATCAACTTTCGACCGATAACATTGATATCCATCCTAGCAAGCATATACGAAAAAGTAATGCATGACAAACTTATATCATTCTTTAAAAAGTATAAAGTCTTAAATGACAATCAATATGGCTTTCAGAAAAGCAAATCGACTGCACATGCTGCTTTTAACCTGATTGATCACATATTAAGAAGCATAAATGATAATAATTTAACCACAGTTTTACTATTTGATATGTCCAAAGCTTTTGATTTCGTATCACACGGTCAATTGTTGTGAAGCTAGAACGTAGTAGAATAAGAGGTAAAGCATTAGATTGGATCAAATCATACCTGCAACATAGGATGCAATCGGTCGAAATCACCCAACTCGGTGATAACTAAGTGATACATAAATATCATTCTGAATTCAAAGTAAATAAATTTGGTGTGCCCCAAGGTAGTATACTGAGGAGCTCGGTGGCGCAGTGGTTTACCGCCTGGCCTAGCGATTGCGTAAGTTAAGCAACGTTCGCAAGGGTCGGTCATGGGATGGGTGACCAAAAATTTACTATCGCGAACTCCTCCGTGCTTCGGAAGGCACGTTAAGCCGTTGGTCCCGGCTGCATTTGCAGTCGTTAATACCCACCAATCCGCATTGGGCCCGCGTGGTGGGTTATGGCCCGTCCTCCTTATCCACCCATAAGGAAGGCCTGTGCCCCAGCAGTGGGGACATCAAAAATGGCTGATGGACAAGGTAGTATACTTGGTCCTCTACTATTCTTAATTTACGTGAATGATTTACCTAAAGCGACTAAACACAGATGCAACTTATTTGCGGATTACATCTCAGTCGTAGTTACTACTAATAAAAATAATAAAAATCACAATACAATTGACCATGAAAATGACATTAATGAAACAATTAAATCGATTACAACTTGGCTAAACAATAATAACCTAAAAATCAACATTGACAAAACAAATTATATAAATTATAATAACTATAATTCCCTAAATATACATTACCAACATCATACTCTTAAGAATGTAACAAACAAAAAAGTAAATAGATTTGTTTTTGCTCTTTTTAAATTGACTAAAGTTGCCACAAGAAAAACTGCCCTAACAGCATACTTCGCATATGTGGAATCTGTGTTACGCTACGGGCTTATCATTTGGGGCAATAGTACAGACATACAAAGGGTTTTTGTTGCACAAAAAAAAGTATAAGAGCAATATGTGGTCTTGCACCGGATGTGTCATGTAAGCCATTTTATAAGTTATTAAATATATTGTCACTACCCTGTCTTTACATCTATGAAATCGCGAAGTTTGTGAAATCTAACCAAAGCAAATTTAAGACTGCCAAGGACGTGTTTCCGAGAAATACAAGGAACTGTAATAGGTTAGTCATCGATATTTACCCGAAAAGCGCATGATTCAGGAAAAACTGCCATTACATGGGTATTTTGATATATATCATTTGATATTATATAATAAGATTCCTGATACCATAAAAGAATTGCCTTTTAATAGATTTAAGACGGCTTTGCATAGATGGCTTATGGATAAGTTATTCTACTCGGTCCAGGAGTTCTTGAATTATAAAAACTAGAATTTACACTCAATTGACATTTTATTTTTATGACATTTCTGACCAGCATATAATTTTAGTTCTATTTAATTTTTGACATTTATTTTGACATTTTATGATGTGAGTTTAATTTTTTATGTTTTAATTTTATTAATTGTGAATTTTCAATGATACTGCTATGTCAATGTTTTAAATTAGTTTCAATATTAATTGTTATTTGCATGCTATTGTCTGTAGCTGAGTAGGTGAAACTGTTATTAAGTATAAGGTTTTGTAAACCATTTATAATCCTATTGTACCCTATTCAAAAGCAAATAAATTCATTCATTCATTCATACCATTAGTAAAATAAAACTATAATATTTATTTTCTCTTTCTTAGTGTTTCGGATCTAAGTGTATTTCAGAAGTAAGTACAACTTATTATTAGGCGTTTCAACCAGCGCTGTCTCTATGGTCATAATGTAACAATTATTATTATTTTTTCACAAAGTGAGAAATCTCCTTTATACTCCTAAAGTATCTGATAATCAGTAAGGAAAAGATTTACAGCTTTCTTAAATATAATTTCTGCGGTAAAGAGTTTGGGAAATATCGGGTCATCTTGTTACACCCCTTGGGCTAGATTTAATTTTGGCTTTCAAATTACGAAAATAAATAGACTGCTACGGAGTAACAGACTAATTTATTCTTATGCTACTACCTTTGTAGTAAATATGAGAAATATTTTTTGTAAACTTCAAAAGCATATATAGCTTGACCATAAAGAGTTGACATAAATTGAGGGCGCCACTTTCTATGTAAATACGTCAAAATCACGAATAATTTGGCAACACTGACTACATTTAGTACTGAAAATTTTTAGTTCCATTTTATTTAATTTCAACTCTTTATGGTCAAGCTGTAATACGCAAGTTCATACTTTTATTTCAATTATACTTAAATTTTCAGTGCAATGGAGAAAGATGTGATTCCCATGTAAGTTATACTTTAATGTAAAAGTAACAGCGAAACCAAGAACATTAAATTCATATTTTGGGCGAAACGCACTGATCAAAGAGGGAAAGTGACATTGACATTCAGACGTCACACATCTTAGTATGTCATGCTCTCTTTAATCATTTGAATTGAGAAAGATAATGCGCGAGAATGCGCGTCGGCTATGAATGTTGTTAGGCGTGCACGTGCATATTGTTTTAGTGTGCGTCTGCACGTTTTCCTATTACGCACACTAAAACAATGTGTATGTGCACGCCTTACAACATTCATAGCCTACGCGCATTTGTGAGTTGCAAGAACTATAACTAGCGGAATAGAGGAACAAAGGACTGAGCAAGCGAGAGGTCACTAAATTAGCAACACTGTGTTATAAAAAGAGATGCGTGATGCGACGTGATAGAACTCTTTTTCGCAACTGATTGACAGTTGACGAACTGTATGCAGACGTGCATTCATCATCACGCTGAGAATTTAAGTTCTGTGCATAGTAATATAATAAGTCTATGGTTCTATGAATATTTCTTATTAACGTGCACTCGTGGATATTTTTAAGACATAGTGGTTCAAAAACATGATGACTTGTTCAATGATTGATTGTTATGCAACAAAGCGAAATTACCCTGACAAATTATCATTTCACAGGTAAACTATTCCAAATCAACACTGCCTAATCCTTGGGTTTATTTTTGCCAATGCGCTTCGAATTTTTAGCACTGATCGTGATTATTCTCTTCTATAAACATTTATTTTGGTAAGAAGCAAAGACCGACTAGACATAATGCAAAATTTATGAATATTTTGCGTAAAGAAATAATTTTCATTTTACACTGAGGCTGCATCAAGTTATCGATATTTTTTGTCGATTGTCTATCCCTATGTCATCTATGTAAACGAGAAATGTTAAATAAATAATTTTAAATATCTTCTGATCCTTTTTAGAGTTCCGTACCCAAAGGGTAAAAACGGGACCCTATTACTAAACTTCAACGATTTCAAAATGCAGCCCTTAAAATTCCATGTAATGCACCTTGGTTCACAAAAATGTAGACGTGCACGAGAACCTAGAGATACCATACATCAAAGACGAAATAAGCAAATCATGTGAAAACTACGTTCAACGACTTGGGAGTCATAAATACCATCTAGCTACAGCCCCACTTGACACCAGTCAAACCATAAAGCGACTGAAGAGAACACCACTGGCCACCATTTGACTGGGGTCATTTTCATGTCGTTGGATGCAAAGTCCTAAAATCCCTGATTGCAACCAGTTTGATTATGACCTAAAGGCTGATTACAGATAGAGAAAGGAGAAAATAAAACCTCTTAACAAACAATAGTTAATAGTTACTAAATCAACAAATAAAACAAAGACAAAAACTATAATGTGGATTACACCAACACTACGTTGAAAAATTACTTATTAGAGACCTACTTCCTTTTCTTTTACTATGACAGTAAGCGCGGTCAAGCGTGCGAGAAATTGTGTGGTGTAAATGCGCGCAGTCTTAGGCACCCATTACACGGTAGGTTTAGCTGTCAGTTTAACCATAGTCACGGGCTGTGACTGACGATTAACCTACCGTATAATGTAGTGACTGATGGTTGCATGATGTGATTTGTTCTTTCCATCAGTCAATCAGTCAAACGTAATTCATGACTGATGAAATTTGACTGACGCTTGCATGACCATGTAATGGCTGCTTTACTCGATTTCAAGACAGTCTTGAAATCGCATGCTTAAAATTGTGTAATGTAATTGAGCCTTTAGAGCGTTTTCGCCACAGAAAAAAAAATCAAAATTTATTGCATTTTTCTCGGTGAAATTAATCAATTAATAGACTTAATTTAGTCTATATAATAGTTGAATATGTTTTTACGCCATTATCTGATGCTACTACTCCACCTGCGTTAACGTTAATGTTAATGGTAATGTCCAACTATGCTTTAGCTAAGGCGTTATGAAAATTTAGTACTGTCGTTTGTTAATTAACACGTTAAAGTCTTGGCCACATCTGCGTAACGCCTAGATTAAAGCTTTAAGCTATGCGTTAAGACGTAAGTGGAGCCGTAGCATTAGGATGACCACAATTTGTAGTATATTTTCAATGTTGATGCTTCGCAAATAAAACGGTTAACCGTTCTTACGCATTTATTTATATTAATGAGTAAGGAAGGAAGTAAGGACTAGTTAGGTTATGTGTATCTCTTAGTATTCAAAGTATTTCTTAGTATTTTATATTGTGGGTATTCATTATCTGTATTTACCAACTATTCTGCACTTTGTATTACCTGCTAACTTACGAAATCTCTCACACGTTCTAGGTTGGCTGGAAGAGATCTCTTTTAGAGATAAGCCCACCTTTGCTCACAATAATTGTAATTTTCTTTGTAACAGTATTTTAGTGCAATAAAGAGTATATATATACATTTACACTAAATTGGGATGATATCTGGAACTTCTGAAACATAACATTAGTAAAATAATACTATAATATTTATTTTCACTTTCTTAGTGTCTCGGATCTGAGTGTATTGCAGAAGTAAGTACAACATTATTATATGGTAAGAGCCCACGACGGCCAGACCTTCGTCATTTTATAAAAGCTAAAAGTTTTTCTGAGGGTGCCTCTAACACAGGTAAGAACGATCAGTGAGTATAGAATTTGAGTTGTAGTTACTTACGCAGGTAACAGGTAGTAAAGGTGTATAAAATTGTTTAAAAAAACAAAAAACCGACTTCAAAAAACCTACCTCTAAAAAGCAAGAAATAATATTCGTAATAATAAAACACGTCTATTGAAGTCGGGTGGGGCTGGAGTACAAATCCCTTTTTTTATTCTAAAAGCCCCACCCGACTTCAATAGACGTGTTTTATTATTACGAATATTATTTCTTGCTTTTTAGAGGTAGGTTTTTTGAAGTCGGTTTTTTGTTTTTTTAAACAATTTTTTATTTTTTTATTTTTAGTGTACCTTTTGTATTAGGTAGTGTAGGTATATTATTTAGGTAGAAATTAAAATCAGCTCAGCCAAACGTGAGTTAATCGCGGAGAAACATACATACATGCGGGTCAAACTGAGAACCTCCTTTTTTAAGTCGGTTAAAGAACTACACTTAAGATATCCCTTTTCAAACAAAAAAAGAATTACCTTATTCAGTTCATAAACAAAGAAGTTATACGACTGATCATCGAGGTAGTTCACACAAAATCATACTATTTTCGTGCTTTTTTCAAGATTACTTGAAAAGTACTGAACCGATTTCAAAATTTTAAAAAATGGGACCAACTTGGAAGTTTACTTAATGTAATAACGTTTAAATCATTTCAATCGGTCCAGCCGTCTTTGAGTAATCGATGTACATACAAAAAACAAAAAAAAAAAAAAAAACGGGTCGAATTGAGTACCTCCCTCCTTTTGAAGTCGGTAAAAAATAGTACCTACATCAAATTCGTTTAAAATATAAGGCTCGAATAAGTACAAGCACAGAAATTATATCATCCATTGCCGGACACTTAGTATAGTTGCAAGCCCCTGCCAGACACCCCTAAACTTTAAAAAAATATAAAATTGTACTTTCGTTATAGTATAAAAGCTGAACTTTATATATTTTACTTGGGGACCTATAGAAAGATGTTACCTCCATAACCGAATAGTTTTAATGGTTTCTACATCTTGCCAGACATGTTGAAAGTCCGCTGTAGGTACGAGCTCGAGGCGACAACTGTTCACCTCAGACCAAATAAAAAAGTAAAGATGGAGTCTTCCGACAAAGCGGTGAAGCCAGTAAAACTACGCCTTGGCTGTGTACATACACAGTTTACGCACACATATGTGACGAAACTACGCCTTGGCTTTCGTTCGTCATTGGCCGAACCCTGCCGCCCGGCCCCTGCCCGCCCTCTAGTACGCACACATGGACCATCAAAAACCGGCTTCACTTAGTTGTTCGCAACCATTGCGCAACGCTCCATCTTCCTTTTTTATTTGATCTGAGCTGTTCACGTGAATGCGAGTGAGACAGCGCGCTTAGCCTACTGCGATCTTTTACTGCGCACCATCTGTAGTTTACATGGTATTATATTATGTACATAGTATGTATAAAATAGCTATGAACATAATAAAACTTTTTTTATTAGAATTGAACAATCACAATAGGTTAAACGCGCTGTCTCACTCGCATTCACGTGAACAGTTGTCGCCTCGCGCTCGCACCTACAGCAGACTTTCAACGTGTCTGGCAAGATGTAGAAACCATTAAAACTGCCCGGCTATGGAGGTAACATCTTTCTATAGGTCCCCAAGTAACATTTATAAAGTTCAGCTTTTATACTATGACGAAAGTATAATTTTATAAAGTTTAGGAGCGTCTGGCAGGGGGTTGCAATTATACTAAGTGTCCGGCAATGGATGACGTAATTTCTAATGCTAGTACGAAGAAAACATAGAATATTTGAGCCTTATACTTTAACGAATTTAATGTACTATTTTATACACCTTTACTACCTGTTACCTACCTGCGTAAGTAACCACAACTCAAATTCTATACTCGCTGAAAAACTATTAGCTATTATAAAATGACGAAGGTCTGGTGGTCGTGGGCCCTTAGGCTATTATTAAACGTTTCAACCAGCGCTGTCCCAATGGTCATACTGTAACAATTATTTCATTATTTTTTCATAAAGTGAGAGAACTCCTTTATACTCCCAACTATTCCCAAGGTACCTGGCTGAATGTAGGGAAAAGATAGGTACCCACAACTTTCTTAAAGCCTCTGAAAATACCTCTGATAAAGATACTCGTCTGAAAAATAATATAGTGGGATTACGCACTTGTGGGCCAGGTACGCCGATCTGTACCCCTAGCAAGAACATCATCGAGGAAATAAGCGCGCGTAAAAGAACCCTTTAGAGTTATTATTTAAGGGAAATTTCATTTCGCTTTTCGATGTTACATAGCACAGTACTCTCATACAATTTTACATACTCTACTTGCACGAAAAACTGTATGAGACTGCTAGCCGATAAATTGATAAATTTTATTTTTAAAATAACATGTAACCACAGACAAGAAAGGAGTTGGTCGAGTTTATCATGATTTCTGACAGCTAGCGCCAACTCTTGCAGGACTGTAGCACTAAACTCATTACAACTAATGAGTTTATTTTGAAAAAAAAAAAAAACATTTTTTAATGAAATGTAACGTTAAAATGCAACGTAAACACTAAGATCGGCGTACATGTGCCTAATGTACTTCCAACTTATAAAGCCGGCTCCACACTCACACGCGAACCGCGGCCGCGAATCACGGGCGCGGTTCGCGCATGGAAACGGTGCATAAAATATAGCCCTCCAGACTCGCGCGTGAACCGCGGCCGCGAATCACGGCAACCTTAGTTTGGCACACAAGTCCTTTGACGCGGACCAAAAAACCGCCACCGGACGGGGGAACGCCGCGAAGCGCGAACGCGAAGCCGCGAAGCCCACACGTGAAGTCGCGAAACCCTCCACACTCGCGGTTCGCGGCCTTCGCGGGCTTTCGCGGCGCGAGTGTGGAGCCCTCTTAACATGCTACGCCACGCCGACCTTAAATAATAATTGTATAAGGAGCAGGAGAGCGATGATGATGATAGTAAATGATTGTTCTTCAATTAATATTTCAGTGTAATGGAGATTTCTGCTTAGCAGACGCAACGGTGAGTGCAATGTAAAACTCGATTTAGGGATTCCGCTATTTTTAAGTCATAGTTCGTTATAGAAGTAAAGAATTAACCAGTTAACTACATGTCTTGTGAGGTCCTGCAAGCGAGATTACAAAAGTCTGTTGATTTCAGCCAGGTACTTGGACGAAACTCTCTGGCTTTTGTAGTGATTTTTTCTCTACAAAAGCCAGAGCGTTTCGGCCAAGGAAATCAACAGGTTATTAATGTTTTTGAAAAATCAAGACAACAACAGCCTGTTAAACTCGGCCAGGTACTTGGACGAAATCTACAGGCTTTTTAAGTTAGGACAAACAACTTTAAAGCCTAGAGTGATTATCATAAAAAGCCTGTTGTTTTCATCCAAGTATCTGGCCTAGTTCCACAGGCTTTTGTAGTCTTGCTTTTTCAAAAACATGATTCTATTGACCTGTTGATTTCAGTCCGGTACTTGGCCGAAACGCTTTGGCTTTTGTAGTAAAAAAATCTCTACAAAAGCCAGAGCGTTTCGTTCGGCCGAAATCAATAGGCTTTTGTAATCTTGCGTCCCGCAAAGTTAAATAGCACCAGCTCTCCATGTCTACACACTGGGCTCACATTATTTACTCATGTGCTGGGCTGTCGTAAGAGTTGACTAATTAATTCCAAACTTTTTCATTTATAATATTAATAGCATTTAAGTAGTTTATTGTATTTTTCTTTTTCTTAACTTGCAGTGCAGTAAAAATAATTGCGTTGCAAAAGTGAGTACCTATATTAAATAATTTACTTGTACACTTAACATAACAAAACTAAAAAAAAAACAAATAACAAATATTATTGGTTTTTTACAACATTTTATAACCACCTGTCTCAGTTAAAATTTAAGTTTTAAATGATATAAAATTGAACCCGGGACATCAGCAAACTTAGGGTAGGTAGTATTTAACCGAGCGATAATAAATTCAAATTCAGGGCATCAAAAATACTCAATAAAGCGTACTAAAATACTAAGTGAGCGACAGACTGTGGGTGAATACAAATATTGAGAAAATGGGTGACTTTAAATACAAATCTGAGATATTAGTTATTCGGAACGTTCAGTACATATTAAGCGTTCAAATTACTATTAATTTAGTGTCAACTTTGCGGCACACAGGCCTTAAATTACAATTTTAGCACAGGTATAAGTAATATTATTAAGTGAAGATTATTAACCTAACCTTAGCTTATACTTGTACTATTATGTAGTCTGCTCAAATCCGTTATATCCTGCTTGGTACAATAGTCGCCTGGATACTTCAGTATTTTTTGACATTCATTTAGATTTTCACTGTTTACTTAGTTTATTTATTTCTCCTAAATAGCTGTTCGTTTACGATTTTTTTTATAAATCACAATTTGTCGCCCGTTGAGTTATTTGGTCGCAAACAGAATTAACCGCTGCTCGGATTAAGGCTCCGACACCATCATCTTAATTAAATTTATTGCTCGCTAAGCACATAATGTCTTGAAAATTCACAAGTACCGATTGAAGATAAAGTTCTATAGTTTATTTAGATAACCTCAGTAAAATATAGTTCGTTGTAGTAGTTAGCAAAATAGCAAAAAGTGGCCACTTTAAGCAATTTTGCTAATTACTACGACAACAATGAACTACCCATGAGAATTATTTTGAAAAAAGAAATATATGTATGTAGCTTACTTAGCAAACAATATATGCAAGATTCACCGCCCGCCCGCCATCAAAAATATGCACATGCACACCACAAAATATCAGTGCACAATACCTGCATTTAGCAAGATAGCAACACACCTTGCACCTTCACCAATTAGACTACTCTACACGTGTTTCGCCCCAACCAGGAGCATCCTCAGGAGTTAGAGCGTGCGTAAACCAACACCGAATCAGTGTTCGTTTACGTTCGGTGTTGGTTTACGCACGATGTAAGCTACATATATTTCATTTTTCAAAATGGTTTGGGACTTCCGCCAAGTGACGACTGATTCTACCGTCGTTTCGATTGCGTTTTAAAACTACCTACCAAAGAATGAAAAGAGTTATTCAACAAATATTAGAAAGAACTTAAGAGGGAATGGTTGTTTCCTTTTTTTAATATTTAATTTTATTACGTCTAATAAAAAAAATATTTGGTGGTGCTAGTGGACCACTATAAGCGCTTTAATAATATCCCTTTATATTATTCCCTTTCAATAAAAAGGGAGTAAAATGTGTAATCTTGTGTGTAACATAATAAGAAATATCTCATTATGTTACACACAAGATCACTCATAGTTCAGTGCCTATCTTATTGTGATTTGAAAGGGTTGCAATAATTTAGATACCTAATTTATTTCTATTTTTTTAGTGTACCGGTGTTAAATGCAAATTTACAGTAAATTTATTGACTGAATAATAAAAATTATGAGAATAATAAATCCATAAATAAAATACATAAAACATAAAATATTTGATTATTATTTTCCTGACCGATTCTGTGTAATCTGTACCTGTAGCACAAAGAGCTATCGAAAAAAATACGCTCGTGAAAACATTCGATAGAGTAATTTTGTATAGGATATTTGTACAGCGCCATCTACCGCCGAAATTAGAAATGAAATTTTCCATAAATAATTACTCTACCGAGTAAGTACTTTTGCGCCCGTTTTTTTCTCAGTAGATACCCATAATGATGAACATCTATCGAGAAAAAAACGCGCGTAAAAATAATCTATAGAACAGTTTTGTGTGGAAAATTTATACAGCACCATCTACCGCCGTAAACCGGAATGAAATTTTCCATACAGTACCCTTAGCACGAACAGCTATAGAGAAAAAAAACGTGCGTAAAATTACTCGATAGATAATTATCTACGGAAATTTTAATTTCACTATTCGGCGGTAGATGGTGTTGTACAAATTTCCAATACAAAATTGCACTATCGAATGATTTTACGCGCATTATTTTTTTCGATAGCTGTTCGTGCTACAAGTACTGTACCCTTAGCACAAACAACAAGTATAACGCGCGTAAAAACGTTCGATTGAATAATTTTGTATTGGAAATTTGTACGGTGCCATCTACCGCCGGAAACCAAAATGAAATTTACATAAATAATCACTCTATCGAGTTCTTTTACGCGCGTTTTTTTTCTCGATAGCTGTTCGTGCTACAGGTACTTAAATCAAATTGAGCTAATCAAAATCGACCCAATTCGATAAAATATCGATCGCTCTTTATGTCATTTCCAGCTGATACATCGTAACAACCGATCGCACCGTGTGTATGGAGCACTTATCATGCTGATCCCACCCCACCCTGGCCGGAGATCCAATTTAAGCTTAGACGCTATTCACATGAGCCTATCGTACCCAACGTGGCATGTGATTTTGAGGTTCTTGAATTTGTACACAATAGGAAACAGACAACGTTTGCTATACAAAAATATGTTAAGAGGGCTCCACACTCGCGCCGCGAAAGCCCGCGAAGGCCGCGAAGGCCGCGAGTGTGGAGGGTTTCGCGGATTCGCGTATGGGCTTCGCGTTCGCTCTTCGCGGCGTTCCCCGTCCGGTGGCGGTTTTTTGGTCCGCGTCAAAGAACTTGTGTGTCGAACTAATGTTGCCGTGATTCGCGGCCGCGGTTCACGCGCGAGACTGCAGGGCTATATTTTTCGCACCGTTTTTATGCGCAAACCGCGCTCGTGATTCGCGGCCGCGGTTCGCGGCGCGAGTGTAGAGCCCTCTTTACAAAAAAATCCCTAATACCGATTATGGTAGATAGGGACCATCAAACCGAACAACTTTTACTATGGGAACAAATCTGAAATCGCGAAAAAAATATCAGCTGTTTCATACAAAAAATAATAACGAAAATATCAGAATGTATGAAACAGCAGATTTTTTTTTTCACGATTTAAAAGTTGGTCCCATAGTAAAGGTTGTTCAGTTTGATGATCCCTATCTACCATATTCGGCATTAGAGGTATTTTTGTAACTCGTTGTATGTATAGTTCAAAATTTGCATTTTTACGCGCTTGCATTGATTATATGAGAAAGCTGAGGAGCGTCGAAGGAAGGTTAAATTATTTTGGCTTCGACCAATGATCGATAATGTTAGGGAGTTTTTGGCGTCATTTTTTGAAATTCAACTCGTCTCTTATTTTAATACTTTTACCATATACAAATACAAATCGTTTATTTGTCAGAAAGTAGTGTTACAATAAATTGTGATCATGAGTGATTCAGGTTAGTTTAGGTTAAGTCCACGATACATACTACCATAAACATGGCGTAACTTATAAATATTATAATAAAATATGGAACCAAACTTTGTTTGTTTGTTACGCTTTCAAGTCCCCCTAGCACGAACATCTTACCACAGAATACATAATAGTACAATCTTACGAGGAAGAAATGCACGTTTTCAAAGCACTCGATTGAGTAAAATTTCATTCCGCTTTTCGGCGGTAGATGGCGCCATACACATCCATACAAAATTATTCTATCGAATTTTACGCGTCTTTTTTTCTCGATGTTTGTTCGTGCTACGGGTAGAGCACCCTCAGCACGAACAGCTATCAAAAAAATAACGCGCGTAAAAACATTCGATGGAGTAATTTTGTATGGAAAATTCATACAGCGCCATTTACCGCTGAAAAGCAAAATGAAATTTTCCTTAGACAAGTACTCTATCGAGTATATTTACGCGCGTTTTTTTACAGAGTACTGTACCCTTAGCACGAACAGCTTGTAACTGAGACCTCAGTAGCCAAGTACTTCAGCTATCCATTGGTCTGTCATCCTCAAACACCTTCGATCATCTACAGACGTAAGTAGTCTGTAAATTCATGAAGACGTTTAAAGTATCGGCCAAATTTGATCGTCTAAATTTAATGGACCCACGTTGTGTTATTAGTAACCCAAATACTTTTCTGGTATGCCTAGCTCAAGCCTGGATGCTTTCTTATCAAATGCACTACTACTAGACCTATCTTCTGACTAAAAAGAGCCTTATCACTAACATCTTAAAACTAATAATTTGGATAAAATAATTATAAATAAATTAAATAATATAACATAACAAGTACTTTAGCAGGTATGAAGTAAGGATAAAGTAATAAGATAGGGTTTCTTTGGAAAACCTATAACCAAACTCAAAGGCGCATGCCTTTGGCTTTGGCGGGATCGCTTCCTCCATAGACCATATCGATCTACTTTGACAAGTCCATCGATAGGATCAGCCCCAGATCCCCACCGAATCCTCTCCGACGCAACTTGGCGCTGTTCCCGAGGGATAAGTACTGCACGACAGTGGTGCTTCAACGAAAACGCGAACAGGGTAATAGGGACGTGAAAACCTAATTTCACAACTCTTTAGCAGGATAAGGTACAACCAATCCCACAGAGCGCCCGCTCCATGTCGCTGTATTCATGCTATCATACATAGACAAAGGTATGTAGTTCATCGGAATGTCCAAATAATGCATAACCAATGAACTACTCAAGTGTTTGTGAGATTGCCAAGCGGCTAGCACGCAAGGCAATAATTCTCTTAGGCAAGAGGAGATTGGATCTAACAGATTCATTTTACTAGCCCTACTTCCTTACAAAACCATGTATCAACAGCCGAAGAAATTCTTCTACTTACTCATGGTATACATATCAACAGCCGGGTATAGCTACTCTGAAGGTGTTATACACAATCAACAACTCTTGCTCAAGATAAAAGTATGAAGGTATGTATAGTGTATATTCTAAACTGAACAGGACTGAGTCTCGTTATTGCGTTATTTGCTCTACTTCCTTACTTAGTGTCCAAATCACTCCCCGAGACACGGCCGTGATTATATATATATAGATATCTTCACAATCATGTTCCCAGAGGAAAAACTGTATCACTATGTAAGTCAACAGCCGAGACAGGTACAGCATCAACAAGATCTCTAAGTCCATGCTCAAATGGAATAGTAAGTACACTAAAAGTGATAAATATATTGCCGACTTGTGGAGTTTGTGTTTGTATACATATCTCTGCATGACACAATCCCGCAGCAACATAAAGGAGCACGCCGTCGAACAGGTTGCAATGTTCAAGTTAATATTGAACATACAAGCAGGTTAGTAATTAATTTAATATCAATTGTAATTAGGTATTCACTATGGAAGTGATAGGGTGATGGATGAATAAGGAATTGTCATAGTAAAACATAACATGATGCAAATATAAATCAGAGACCCAATCTGGATTACGGATCCAGAAAGATCTCTAAAATATAAGGTGCCTTGTAATTAGTGTCAAATATTTTCAGGGCTGAACATATAAGTCATATGGATCACATATAAAAAATATTTCGAAAATCTACACGCTAGTTTAGAATTTAATTTTTCAAACAAATAAATAATGCCCCAATTTTTATAAAATAAGCTCACCCTGTACATGTGCACTCACACCATCTTAAGACTACGCACGCATAGCATTCATATCACACAATTATCGTTGTGTGTGTGAATGAACTTAAAGACACTCACCCACAGGCGCGTTTTTATCGGCCGATGTGATAATATCGGTCGGCGATCCTGCTGCCCCTGCACTGATGATACCGATATGATGACACTGAACTGACACTGAACGACACTGAATGACACTGAACTTTCAAAATGCCATTGTATCTGACAATTAATGCACAATCTGTCAGTCAATGCACACAGTAAAACTCACTTGGATTCCATGAACCTCAGTATCACGAAACAGCCTACGGCTTCTGGTAGGCTGTAGATGGCGTTATGATTATTATTTAGAAGGCGACCCCAGTGAAGCCGGACGAGTGATCAGTCACCTTGATCGGAAACATTTCTCCAAATCCCCTGAAAGCTGAGAGCAGGGGTGACGTCATGATAGCACAGCACAACACAATGTTTAAATAATCCACGTTATTATAGCAATAGTTCTGCATTTTGTGGCTTACGGCCTTACGCACGCACGCACGACAATGCACGCACCCGACCGAACGAAAGAATTTCCGCAACTGACGGACAAGGTCAAGCGCGGCGCGCGGCGCGTGTACTGCACTGCACACTACGACATACTAGAGATGTGACATGACATGACGTACACAATTGATTAATTGATTCAACGACGATTAAATTAATTTATTTTATTTTTATCTTAAGGGGATGCGTCCCTTTGAGAAACTAACATGCAAATAGAGTCACCTAATACTTACTAGGTATTCAGAATCACTGTCATCATTTATTATCCATTTACGAATTAATTTTCTCATTTTTTTAAAAAAATCAGCTAAATGGCAAGTTATGGTAAAATAAAAATTATAACTGCCAAATAAACATTAGCTTATCAAATTCCAGATTATAAAAACTATTGTACAAAAACAAAATTCTGTAATGTGATAGTGTTTCCTGTAAATGCCCGATAGCTTTTACTTTATTCGTACATGAAACTAGTGAATCAATTCAGAAAAAAAATAAGAATAGGTAATAATTTTCTATTTGTTGCATATTACTAATAGGTAATTTAATCAATCCTATACTTAATTACTGTATGTACATCAAGTAGATTTGCTTTTGCAACCAATCCTAAGCTGCTAACCTTAAAAAATTACGCCTGATGTGTACTTGATTTTATTAATATGAATCAATCAAGAATCTTTAAATCAATCGATAATTACAGCACTAGGTCGGCTTTTCATTGAGTCAGTCAGTGCAGTCGGCCGCCCGCAGCGCGGCGGGTAGGGTTGCCACCTCTCCCGGATTTCCGGGAGTCTCCCGGAATCGTGACCAGGGGCCCTATTTTTGAATCGCTCGGCAGGCGTCGAGCACTCTTTTCGAGTGATTATCGTTCGACATATGACTCAAAACAATGAGATGTCGAACGAAAATCAGTAGAAAAGAGCGCTCGACTTTCCCATGTCCCATGTCCAGGAATTATTTCACGATAATCCAAATTATCCCAGAATTTCAAATCCATCAATATTCGAATGGAATGTAGAGTTTTTTAGATTTGTGACTTTCTTGCGAGCGCATTTTTAGCCCGGCCACTTTACAAACGGAATTCCGAACGGAATTTCAATAATGTATGAAGATTCCGTACGGAAAAATCTCGCATGTGTGTGGATTATATGGATTAGCTGCGTTCGGAATTACGTACATACGGAATTCCGTAAAAGGATTGCGTCTGTATGTGGCCAAGCTAAGCCCTTGGTCGAGCTAAATGAAAAAATGTCAAAGCAGTAGACCAGAGACATTTCGTCAATTTTCGAATGGAATGTACTTAGTCTTTTTTATCGATTTGTGAGTTCTATTCTAAACCAGAAATTTAAAAAAATAATAAAATGTGTTACTAAATTAAATACTTGTTTTATTTTGAAGTTTTCCATCTCCCGGATTCAAACGGCCAAGAGGTGGCAACCCTAGCGGCTGGGGCGCTAATTGATCAGTTTGATCACGCGGCGCAGCATGCATGCCGGCTTTACATATTCGCCGAGCATCGGCACAATTCATCGTACGTTGCCGGTTTTGTAAGAAATGCTTCAAAGAGGTTATTTCAAAACCGGCAACGTACGATGAATTGTGCCGATGCTCGGCGAATATGTAAAGCCGGCATGCATGAGACAATCGGTGAAATCATGTGTTGCGTATTTGAAGGTTATTCCCTTCTAACACTTTTGTTTTGGTAAACGACGTGTGCAATAAATGAAGTCATAATATGATTATGATGTTGTTCAGGGGCCTTATTTTTGAATCACTCGACTGGCGTCGAGCGCTCGTTTCTACTGATTTTCGTTCGACATCTGATTGTTTTGAGTCATAAGTCGAACGAAAATCAATCGAAAAGAGCGCTGGACTGGAGTCGAGCGATTCAAAAATAGGGCCCCAGGTCATGTTTTACATAAAAGTACACTCATTAAATCCACAGCTGGGCATAGGCTTAAATTTAATAAGTCTAGACCTAGTTATTTACATTCCTTTTTGTTTTAGTTGTTAAAAGAAGGTTGAGTTAGACATTTATTAAAAAGTTAATCCACTGCTGAACATCACGTTAAGTATTGAGTAGGTACCTACCAACTAGTGAAAGCGCTTTACGTATCCACTGTCGGGCAAAGTCCAAATTTAATAAGTCCACTGTTGATCTTAAGCCTACTAAGCCATGTTGTAAAAAGCTAGTCTTATTCTAAACAAAGGCGCTTTTTCTAATAAGTAGGTCCATAGTTAAAAGTAGGATTAGTTTTAGATGAGCATAGTTTTTGGTAAACAAAGTTTATTGATACCAATTTAATACTTTTTATTTTTAACATACCTACGACAAAATTTTTTTGTGAATCAGGAATAACCCGCGCTTCGACGTTTGTGTGTGCGTGTGGGGGCCCGCATCCGCACTCCGCGGTCGATGGCCCGGCGCATGTGTTCAGTACGCTAGTGTGTGTAAATTGTTTAAATGTAGTTGTTAGTCAGCTGTAAAGGGTGATATTTTTTGTGATTAGGTAACCAAGTTGTTTTCCTTAATATCTCGGAAACTAACCTGCAAATAGTACCCCATTTTTTGCTGACCTATGTATTATGACTTGTATTTTCAGCCTTGAAAATATTTGACACTAATTACATCGCACCTTATATATGACTAGCGGCCCGCCCCGGCTTCGCACGGGTGCAATGTAGTTACTAAATGTAAAACTGTGCTAATGTGGTGTCAGTGTTAAGTTATTAGATTATTATACTACATGATACATATACCTAGGAGGACGACATATACCTATACCACGTACATACGCAAGGGGTGTTATAATATAATTGACGTGTGTGTGTCTGTCTATCTGAGGCAACCTAGCTCCCAAACTTATGGATCGATTTTAATGAGGTTTTTATGCATAAGCACAATTAAGAGAAGCGTATAGACGGCGGGAAGCGACTTTGTTTTATACTATGTATAGCTTTTGCCCATGGCTCCGCCCGCGTGGCAGTCGGTAATCGTTGTAAGTCTTCCCTTGGAAACCAATGATCGGGATGAATAGAAGCCTGTGTTAAGTATTCCAGACTTAATCTATATCTGTGCCAAATTTATCCTAAATCCGTTCACCCGTTCAGACGTGATTGAGTATGATATGATTGAATAGGTACCTAACAGAACAACATCCAAACATCCAAACTTTCACATTTATACAATTTTGTGATTATATAGGTAATAGCTGCACCCCGCGGTTTTACCCGCGCATTCTGTCGATTCTGTAACCAAACTCGCATCTCACTTCACTTCGCGTGAATTTGTTATTAGACATTTGTTTACTAAATGAGCTATTTTACTGATTGCAAAAAATTTAGGTAGCCTGCGTAGCTATCTAAAATCTTTTGTGATAAAAAAAAATTCTTATCATTATCTTATTTATTTATGATTTAAAATTCCCGTGCAGTGAAGTGAGATTCGAAGTGGGGTTCGAGTTTGGTTACAGAATCGACGCCCTGTTAACGATTCTGTATTAGTTAGGTAGGTACTTAATAAAATTTATTAGCGGTAATTTAACAAAATAAGTATAATAATATTATGTTACATTTAATACTTACCTTATAGTTAAAAAATCTAATAGCTTTGCTTAATAGTTATCTTCTTTATAAATAAAAATCGATGTATGTGTATTTGTTTCCTTTGCACTCCTAAACCATTCATCCACATCCGATTATGATGAAACTTTGGTGAATGTTTGGTGAATTGTTCTGCTTACTACTGAAATGCCGGGTGCAACTAATGTTGTGCATTATTATCAGGCTCTCTATCGAAACACTTCTCTAAATACCACATTCCTTGTCACGTTATCTGATATTTGCCAGATGTTGCCGTTTTATTTGACTAATATTTCGTAAAGTAGTGAAAATAGGGTAAAATCTTACACAACATTATAAGAATCAAAGCTTGTCTTGAAAATCGGGAAAATTAGAGATTAAACGTCAGCCCGTGCAGTGACAACTGACATTTATTTTTCTTAATCATTCAAATGCACTAAGAAGTTTTGATTCCGATATCGAAGTCAACCACCCTAAAAATAGCTTTCTACCCCTTTTCAACCCTGTTAAGGGATACATTTCAAAAAAATACGAAACACGTGTTCAAATAATTTTGTAAAAGAATGTCTATGCCAAATTTCAAGGCAATCGGGCCAAGGAATCGCGTTCTCCCATACAAACTTTGCCACCCTGTTTCACCCTCTTAGGGATTGAATTTCGCAAAATCCCGTCTTAGTGAGCACCTACACCCTAAAAGGGACCCCCATGCAAAATTTGAGACTCCTAGCACTTGTAGTTTCTGAGATTTCGTGATGAGTCAGTGAGTGATTTACGCTTTTATATATATAGATAAATTGAGTAATATTATAAGTCTTACTCAAAAGATAAATATTAAAGTCGTTGCATGAAAGGCACCGCCTTCTCACTATAACACTTTATTAGTTTACTGAGGTACATGCCTAAACTAACAGAGTTAGTCATGGCAGTGAAGGCAACAGCATACCAATCATACAACAACCAAACACATTAAGTATTTGTGCTCAAAATAGTAATCATTATGTGAAAAGTATTGTCTCGGATGGTCAACGTTGTTAGTTCAAACAAATGTTCTAGAAGCTATACAGATTCCAGAATTTAGCCATCTTAAAACGATGATATTTTGTTCACATAAAATTTTATAGCAAGTTTCATAAGTTAAGCAAGTTCCAAATCTTAAAACTTTAAAATATGGAATAAGGTGGCTGGACTTTGTCCAATGCAAATTATAATTTTGGATCTTAGTACTTAAGTAACTATGTAGGTATTTTAGACCAACAATTAGGACTAGTGTCAGGAGATGTGAACAAAACATTTCTCACCACAGAAAACCTAGTAACCAGACTCAATAATTTATAAAACAGTACAGGCAAGAAACCAGAGTTTTAAGTAGTTATTTGAATTAGATTTAAGACCTTGATCGTTAGTAATACTGATGCCAGGGTGATACCTAGTTAGTTAGTATACACACAGAACACACTAACAGCGTTATAAATGGGAACACAGATTTTCCTTTAATTAACCGGAGATAAATTTTAGAAAACATGCCCTACTTACGTGGACTCCACCTACTACTTAGTAAGTGGATTTTCTTCATACCTCCCTCATTTTAGCAGGACTTTCTCGCACAGGAAACGACTGCCACACAAACCATATCACAACCACAAAACCACATAAGCAGCGGCTTTTCATAAAGCCTGCCAGATCTCAGATCATTTGGCCATTTATTATGACTTTAGTACACTAACCTGAGGTTTTGCATCTTTTACAAAATATCTAACCACGTTGATGTAGAGATTCAATTTGGGGCAAATGATCAGACCTTCTGACAGCCTTCTGGCCGCTTATTTCACTGCATTGAAACCACCACCACTGCACACACAGAAACTAACGCCGCGACGCGAAGCTTCGCTAGGCTCCAGGAAAGCCGACGAGTGCCTTCCAAGCCTTTCCGGGGCGAAGCAGCTTACGGAAGCAGGTTGAGCGGTAAGCAATTCCCATTGAATTTAACCATAGCTGACGCCTAGCATCGTGCTAGGTGTCCTGGAACCTTCTGGCAATCTCAACAAACTATATTTTGACACTTGTGGCCATCAGGATCGAATAGCGTGGCGCCTCGCTGACCCAGCCCCGATATCCACAAGGATCGAGCAAAATCAATTCACAGGAAAATTACGTCTACGACCCTCGAAAGCAAGGTGACATGCTTACCGCACACCCTCACGCCTGCCTAACGCAAAATATTCGCTGAAATTTGCTTTAAACTAAATCTGCACTTTAAACTAAACTTTGTAATCTTTATAAACAACTAAGTAAACTTCCTACAAACTTTCTGAACTACCCGGCTGACACTTTTTCAGCTAACGCACGCGACGGAATTATAAACCAGACTCCCCGAGACACCCCGAATCAGCCTTTTTATACTTATTTTTGGTCCCCTTTCATTACCAAAAAAGGCCATGAATTGTCGAACATTCCCGTGTCCTATATACTTTACCATATTTGGTCAAAGTAAATAAGCTTTCATAAGTCCAGAATTTTTCCTTTACTCAAGTTTCGGGTGGCCAGCCTTCGCTCCCCGAATCGCCATAAAATCCTATATTTGTCTACCTAGAGTTCACTTATTGTTCTTTTTATTCACTAGTTCATTTGCACAAAATATAACAATATAGCTCTTCCATTCATTCTCCAACCAGTCTTCCTAATTTCCAATTTTTCTCATTGATCGGCCGATAGAATTCAGTACCAACACTTATGTAAAATTACCTAATAAGTACATACACATATAATACATAAATATATAACTAATAAAATGAACTGATATAAATATTTTAGTAAGATAATAGCTTGTCATCTTTTAAATGATCCATACGAGTATTTGTAATATAACATCCCTAATCAATTTCCACACTAATGTTAATTTACTCCTTCTCATACGTTATCTAACTTCTATTGCTTGCTCCCTTCGCACGCAGTCATCATTTTAGTCAAATTCATAAGGTTTTCTAATAAAACATATTTTAATAACCAGGACCAAAAGTTAATAAATTGGCCTAAAATAGGGCAAAATCACGATTTACACGCTAAACGTCCTAAACTCCTATTGGTCGATGACTCAAGTTAGGCAACACGCAAATATGAACGACAAGCCCATAGACAACATAATTACTTTTTTATGTCCCTTTTACACTAGTCAAACACATTCCGATTGTACTATATTAATAAAAGATGTGTTTGCTTGAAATTGGTATTTTATTTGTGTAGCACACGTTTAGGATACAACAAACAATAATCGACCACTAATCGACATCTTGCAAGGAAGTGTCAGTGTTACCAACTACAAATTTACATTTAGGGATACCACTATTATAACCATATGTCACATCCCCCCCTTACAGATTGTTTCCCAAACACATAAAAATAACATAAGTCCTTAAAACTAACAGACACAACTTATTACTGAACATAATCTTTAAATCTCAACGGTGTCCTAACTACACGACCAGATTTTGTAGTCACCCTACTATTATTAGTTTGCATTTGCATGTTTTGCATTGTAACATTATCATTTACATTATTAGAACTATTATGCTGAAACAAACTTATGTTATTACTACAGCTGTCATTATTATTATTAAAAAACAATTGATTTGGTTTGATAACTAAATCATTTTTACTAGGATTTAGAAATTTAGAATTTCTTACTAAAATTTTGTTGTGTTCATTTTTTACAACATAAGATCTCGGATTGTCACATTTATTGATAATTTTTCCTTGTTCCCACAACTTATTCTTATAATTTTGCACTCTAACATTTTCTCCTACTTGCAATTCTTTTTTATTCTTACATGTTTTATTATAATTTTTCTGTGACCTTTCTTTTATTCTTAAAAAACTTTCCTTTAAATTAACAGGCAACTTTGGTTTTAACAACTCTGTTTTACATGGTAACATAGTTCTAAGGTTTCTATTCATCAGCAACTCTGCCGGACTATATTCTAAATTGCTGATTGGTGTTGTTCTATAATTTAACAAGGCAAGATAGAAATCTGAACCCGTTTCTAAACATTTTTTCATAATATTTTTTATGATGCCCACTGCTTTTTCAGCCAAACCATTACTTTGCGGATAATGTGGGCTTGAAAAAACCAACTCAATATCGAGCTCATTTGCAAAGTTTCTAAAGTAACAACTATTAAATGGCATATTATCACTGACAATACATTTTGGAATGCCATGAGTGGCAAAAATGACCTTCAACTTATTAACAACAGAACTTGCAGTTTTATCCTTTAACTTTAGTACCTCTATCCATTTTGAATAGTAATCAACTACTATTAAATAGTCTTTGCCATTAAAGAAACAGATATCCATACCTAACTTTAAAAATGGAACATCAGGAACCTCATGACAGATGAGTGGTTCTTTACAATTACTAACTCGAAATTTTTCACACACTTTACAACAAAGAACAAAGTTTTCCACATCTTGTGACATTCCTACCCAAAACAATGATTGTCTAATACGCTTTTTACATTTCACAACACCTAAATGTCCCTTGTGCACAATAGCCAACATATCTTTTCTTAAAGTATTGGGAACCACTATCCTATTTTTGTAATACAAAATATCATCTTTTACACTAATGAAGTCTTTTAACTTATATAAAACTTTTAACTCTTTTACATTTATATTTTTATCATTTTTAGGCCATTCTGTTTTATACCAACTTATACACTGATTTAACACATTATCATTATTTGTCTCATTTTTTAACTGTAACAATCTCCTGTCTGACACTGACAAATCATTTTCACAACTATGAACAGTTTCCGTTTCCACGCTATGAATTAATTCTTTCAAACTATGATCTATTTCTGCATTATCTTTTATATAATTTCTAGACAAAAAATCTGCTATATACATTTTACTTCCAGGTACATATTTAACATCAATATCATACTTTAGTAATTTTAGTACCATTCTCTGTAACCTAGAACTTATTTTATTAATATCTTTGTTAACAATCCCAACCAAAGGTTTATGATCTGTTTCTATGATAATTTTTCTACCATAGACAAACTGATGATATTTTTCTAAAGCAGCGCACATGGCAAATAGCTCCTTTTCTATTGGAGCCCATCTTTTTTGGCAATCCGTGTAACTTCTGGAATAAAATGAGACAGGTTTACCATTTTGCAGTAAGCAAGCCCCTAGAGCATCCTTTGAACTATCAGTTTGTAGTACAACTGCGCCATCCTTTACCAGAATTCCTAATGTTGGTGCACAAGTTAACCTATTTTTTAATTCACAAAATGCCTTTTCTTGTTCAAAACTCCAAACCCATTCAACATCCTTTTTAAGTAAACAACGAAGTGGTTCTGTTATTTTGGAGTACTCCGGTATAAACTTACTTACATAATTTGTCATTCCTAAAAACTTTTGCAACTCTTTAATATTCTTAGGTGCGGTTAGTTCAGTAATAGATTTGATATGCTCTGGATCTACTTGTATACCTGACTTAGATACAATTAATCCTACATATTTTACATAACTTGACTTATACTGTATTTTATTCTCATTAAACTTTACATTGTATTTTCTTGCTCTATCTATGACTTTCTGTAATATTTTATCATGTTCTTCATCATTCTTACTGGCTATAATCACATCATCATAATATACATGAACACCTTCTATGTTATCAAATATTTGTGTATTAATTTTTTGCATTATCTCTGGTGCAGAAGATATTCCGAATGGAAGCCTTAAAAAACGATACCTGCCATATGGTGTGCCAAAACTGCAGCATTTGTCAGGATCATCCAGATTTATCTGAAAAAATCCATCTTTTAAGTCTAGAACGGTGAAAACTTCATTCCCTGATAAATTGTTATAAATTTCCTCCGCTGATGGTATTTGGTATCTTTCACGCTTAATACATTTATTAAGTTCCTTAGGATCTAAACATAGCCTTAATGAACCATCTGGCTTTTCTACAATAACCAAATTATTTAACCATTCCGTGGGACCTTCTACTTTTTCAATGACTCCTAAGCTTTCATATCTACCTAAAGTGTCTTTTAACCTAGCCTTAACTTTTTCAGGAATTCTTCGAATGGGTTTTATAACAGGCTCTGCGTTAACTGTCAAATTTAATTTATAAGAACCAATTTTTCCTAACCCTGTAAAAACATCCTTATTTTTATTTATAAACAACTGTTTTTCTTTATTATCTGTTTTACAACAACGAAGCGTATCTACTTTCCTTATTAAATTTAAACGAACACATTCATTTAACCCTAAAATTGGCTGTACTGGTAAATCTACAACAGTAAAGTTAATTTTAGTTTCATGATTTCTAACTGAACAGCTGAGTTCAATTTCCCCTGACGGTTTAATTTTTTGTCCATTATATACTACCAACAGTTTATAGCTATTCTGTAAAAACTTACTACTAATTATTCTATTACACAAAGATAGTGGTAAAATATTGCATTCAGCTCCTGTGTCCAGTTTAAAAGAGACTACCTCTCCCTGTACATGAATATTTTCTGTCCACTGGTTATTTTTATCACACGATAAAGCATTAACCTTGTCAATCTCGTACCTGAACACAACGTCATCGTCTTCACTTTCTTCTCTTTCTTCTATAGCCATCACCTTTCTTGCCTCACGAGAATCCTTCTTACTTCTACATTGTGCTGAAAAATGATTGTACTTTCCACAACTAGCACACTTTTTTCCATAAGCGGGACATGCTCTTTTTGCGTGTTCTCTTCCACACCTGTTACATTTATACATTTTTTGAGTCAGAGAGTTAGGTTCTTTCTTTATCGCTAGCACAGCATTTTCATTACTTTCCATTTTAACCATTTGTTGTTTTCCTTTTTCTATTTGTCTTGCTATATTTATTGCCTTGTCCAAATTTAAATCCACTTCTTGTAGAAGACATTCTTTAACTTGTTTTTCTCTGATACCTATCAAGATCATCATTGTAATGAGTCTGTCCTGCACATTCTCGAACTCACAGGCCGCTGCCCCCACTTTCAATCTTGTTACAAAGTGATCCACAGTCTCCCCTTCATATTGTTTTATTTTGAGAAACTCATACGTGTTTAACATCAAACTTTTCCTAGGTTCCACATAACTTCGAAACTTATCTACAAGACCTTGTAAGGTTTCATCTTCTTGTTTCGGGAACGTATTATAAACCTCAACCGCTTCCTCCCCAGCGGCATTTAGAAATATTGCAATTTTTCTTTTTTCACTGCACGTTTCCAGTCCGGATGCACTAATGTATATTTGGAAAAGTTGAACAAACTTTCCAAAATTTTGATTTGGGCCCGAAAGTACAAGGCCTCTTGGTGGCTTTAGGCCCTCCATGTTTGAATTGAAAAGATATTTTTATTCGACACTCAGTCACTTTTAAATTGACACACAGTCACTTTGATTGTTTTATTTTAGGTTCTTCTTCACCTGACACCATGTACTATATTAATAAAAGATGTGTTTGCTTGAAATTGGTATTTTATTTGTGTAGCACACGTTTAGGATACAACAAACAATAATCGACCACTAATCGACATCTTGCAAGGAAGTGTCAGTGTTACCAACTACAAATTTACATTTAGGGATACCACTATTATAACCATATGTCACACCGATCGTCTGGGGTGATATTAGGCAAGCACCATAGAATAGATAATTACCGCGTTCAATCAAAAGTAGCCCGCATCTTTGAATAGTAATTTTAATGTAAATGATCGACAAAATTGCCTAATAACGTTAGTCCTACTCCTAAAGCACAGCGGTGAACTAAAATGCGTCGGAGACCAGTTCCGTTCATCTCCATTTCACGGCTTCACGTTCAGCACACGCAAATCCTCAGTGCTAATCCTTCGCCACGTTGGCCTCTCGTTCACTGCGCCACCTATATTTAGCCACGAACACACATACGCAAGAATCGGCTCCCTTCGCGTGTAATCTATTATCTTTGCCGAAAGCACATTCGATTACTTTATCAATGTAAATGCTTACAGACCGAACCGAGCTATATTATTTATTAGACCTAGTTATTAATCAGCGTTGCTGACATAAACCGTCCCTACAGGAACCTAATTAACGAGAATGTTATATGTTTCTACTTTTCTACATTTGTACTGAAGTCGATTATTTTACTGGTATTTAAACCAGGTATTTAGACTTATCATTTACTTGTCCCTATATTTGGCAGAAGTATCCCTTGTTGAGGGATATCACTCTGACATGACATGAAGAAGTACGCATTCTAATCTGTGTAACAAGTAAATGAGTTAAAGGAAAACGTTCGCTTGACCCGTGCTTGACCTCTTATCAATTACGATTTTCCCTATGATAACAGAAATTTTCTTTCAGTGATATGAATTAAATTAATGTACACTACGGCAATTCGCTAGGTAAGTATTCTACATCTGTCCTATTGATGCAATTCTTTATAATTGAACTACCGTTATCTTTAAAGGAAAATATTTAGTTTCAGATACGCCTAAGAAATATTAACTACTCAAGGCTTTCAGAGAATATGAAAATATTCTATGATCTCTTCAAATTGATTAACTTTGCAAGTTTACCAGGTAATAACATTTTTCAATTTACTTAATTTTGTTGTATATTTGCCTATGAAACTATAATTTTGGTGATTGTTTAAGAACTATAGAAGTTATGAGACTATTTCTTGTATTGATATAGTATATTAATTCAGAACAAACAAACAGTATAAAGATTATAACAATAAATGCCTAATCTTTATTGTTTTTATAGAGGGCAAGTTTCTAGAGTCCGGGAAATATTCTCAAAAGATGATTTCGTTATTATTTTATTATTTTAACAAACAAATATAGCTTAAGTTAGTTTATTCCTTATCTGTTAAACCTAAGCAAAAATACAATGGATTCAAAGGACTTAATTTCAAGTAATATTTTGTAAAATTTTATCTCATTACCTCTTTTCAGAAAATATACACAACGTATAACAGAATCAATCCTATAACCTTGGGTGTTCACCGAGGCCTACTATAAGTGTCTACAATATCAAATGAACTTCAAGAATAGATCTAGCGGTTTAAGAGTTGACAAATGGATTCACAATGTATTACCCCCGTTCTTATGGTTCCCAAAACAAGTTTTATTTGTAAGTTACAGTAGTAATAATGGTAATATTAGTTTATTAGTTACTAATGCATGTGATTCAAGAGAAAATAAATTTATTTCATATACCCTGATTATTATTTTAAATACCACAGCGCCATCTAGTGTAATCTAGTGGTATCATCTGGTTCTAGTAATTGCAATCGTTTTTCAAAGTTCTCAGCATGTTTTGTCAGTTCTACGTCAGATGTCGTTTTTTCTATCAATACTTCATTTTTTATTACATAATTTAAAAGAAAAAAAATACCTATAGTTACTACGCGAAGCGTGAAAGAATATGGTGGTACGGGTTGGACCGGCACAAGCTATCGAGAAAAAGAAACGCGCGTAAAATTACTCGATAGAGTATTATCTATGGAAATTTTAATTTCGCTTGGCCGTAGATGGCGTTATACAAATTTCCAATGCAAAATGCACTATCGAATGATTTTACGCGCGTTATTTTTTTCGATATTTGAAATCCGGGACACTAAAGTATAATTCCTGGACACACGGGACAAGGCACGTAATTCCGGGACAATCCCGGAAATCCCGGCCATCTGGCATCCCTAATGGTAGTGTAGGTAGAATAGTATCCTCTATGAGAAATTTAATTTCGCTTTACGGCTTTAGATGACGCTGTACAAATTTCCCTACTGACTAATGGTACTGACTGGTCATCATGAAATATACGATTTCAGAGGTAAAAAAAAGGACGGACATACGGTTCGATTCGATACAAGTGAAAGTAAAGTATCGATACTTTTGTTTCGATACCAAGTAATTCATCATTCATTTTTTAAAATTTAAGCTATGAAACGTATAAATTAATTTAAAGTATCTGAATAAAGGCTATATTATTATTATAAATTCATCATTCATTCGCTTATCATCCAGATTTTTTTCTGTTCTCCAGGAATATAAAAAAACATCCACGCAGACAAAGTCGCGGGCAGCCGCCTATATCTAATATTGCCAAGATCCGGTGCGTTTCTAAGGCCAGCATCACACGGCAGAATAGTTCAAATTTGCGTGTCAATAGACCAACTTAAATTGGATCCTCCTGTACAATCTGTTCCCCAGATTTATGTAAATATTATGAATAAACCCTTTGAGCGTTTACTTTGAAAATTTAGGATTTGATTTGTCTTAAAGTTGAAAGGATTCATCGGCCGATAGTTAGAAACTTACCGTGATATTACAAAAGATTTTTAAACACCTGTTTAACTGAGACACCGTTTAAATGTGATGTTGTCATTTTTAGGGTTCCGTACCCAAAGGGTAAAAACGGGACCCTATTACTAAGACTCCGCTGTCCGTTTGTCTGTCTGTCTGTCTGTCCGTCTGTCTGTCTGTCTGTCTGTCTGTCTGTCTGTCTGTCTGTCTGTCTGTCTGTCTGTCTGTCTGTCTGTCTGTCCGTCCGTCCATTCGTCCGTCCGTCCGTCCGTCTGTCCATCAGTCCGTCCGTCCGTCCGTCCGTCCGTCCGTCTGTCTGTCTGTCTGTCTGTCTGTCTGTCTGTCTGTCTGTCTGTCTGTTACCAGGCTGTATCTCATGAACTGTGATAGCTAGACAGTTAAAATATTCACAGATGATGTATTTCTGTTGCCGCTATAACACAAATACTAAAAACAGAACAAAATAAATATTTAAGGGAGGCTCCCATACAACAAACGTGATTTGTTTTGCACGGAAGGAGCCTCCCCGAGCCTCCCCGAGTGGCGCATCATGATAAGTATGCGTCCGGCGCACCCTGGGCAATGGTCTGCGGACGGCAAGTCGGTAACGCAGACTAGCCGATCCTCCCACCACGACTCAATGGTAAAAACTCTGTTCTAAACGTGATTTTTTGCCGTTTTTTGGTACGGAACCCTTCGTGCGCGAGTCCGACTCGCACTTGGCCGGTTTTTTTGACAATATTGTTTGAAATAGACAACATCACATTTAATCAGTGTCTAAGTTAAACAGATGCTTAAAAATCTTTTGTAGAAACACCAATGATATTTTTTCAAGTATTAATTAATTCTTCAGAAATTATTTCTGAATTATTAAGAAATTATATCTCATAAAACATGAAGTTTACATAAAATGAGAAACAGGTTTAACATTATAAGTGGCTATCTTATGTGGCTATTTCTAAAGCATCAGATACTTGGCACACACACTAAGGACATGGTAGAAAACATTCTTTTGAGTTTTATGTTAATCGTTATTGCACAATAATTTATTTAAAAACAAAACAAAAATACTTTATGTTGTTGCTAGCCATGCTATAACTGAGTTATACAACAAATTGATTGATAATTTTGTTGAACAAAATTAGTACTATTATACATACATAATTATATTCTGTAACGAAACAACACGAACGAAACAACTGTTAATTAGGTAATTAGATAAACGTTAATTAGGTAGTAGATGTTAATTAGGTAATTAGATAAACAATAATAAAGTGGTACATTAATGAAAGTGATTGGACTATACTACAT
This sequence comes from Agriphila geniculea, assembly GCA_943789525.1. NCBI lineage: Eukaryota > Metazoa > Arthropoda > Insecta > Lepidoptera > Crambidae > Agriphila > Agriphila geniculea. The sequence goes on from OX038895.1 coordinate 11,473,400, forward strand.
TTAACTGCATTGTTATAGTTTTAAATTGTCAAGTAAAGTTATTGATTAAATAAAAAATTCTTTAGTTTATTTTTGAACATATTTTTACTGTTACATTCCTTTATGTCGTTCGGCAGTTTGTTATACAGCTGTACTCCCTCAAAAAGTCCAGTTTTTCTACCGTAGTTAGTGCTCCCGCTCTTGAGCTGAAGAGAAGAGTGTTTGCGTTTGTTGAGTTGTGTTTATTTAGCTTTTTATGTAGAAATATATTAGATTGGATGGAATTAGTAGATATATTCTTGACGAGAATACAAGTGTAATATGTATATATAGCCCAGGACTTTTAGCCAAAAATTCAAAGAAACCTAGGACTAATTCCGGCGGAAGGTTTTTTGTTTTTAAAGTGTTCCTTAGGTCCTCCTGAATATATCTGGAAAGTTCCCCGTGAATCCCATGTACGCTCCCCCCTCCCCCCCTCCCTCAAACGTCTCCCTGATTTTAGTTTTTTCTATTTATCTCAGAAACGGTTGAAGATAGAAGAAAGTTGTCAACGTATGATATAATTGTTATAAAATATCCAACTCATCGACACTTCAATCATTTCGATGTGAGCTGTAGTATCTGAAATATACCTACAGACATTTCACCAAATTTTTTTTTTTGCCCAGAAATCATTCTTTGTACTAGTTTTTAAGAAAAGTGAGTGGAGTTGTGGCAAAATTATGTAAGGTCATATGAATCTTGATACATTGAGGAATAAAACAAGGTATAATACATTGTTATAGCAGCATCTGTTCTCGATTCACACCGAATGGTGTCAACGCCACTATGTAATTTTTAGCCCAATACTTTTAGATAAAAAATTTGCGATACCTAGGACTAATTCCGGTGGTATGTTTTTGTCTTTTAAAGTGTTCCTTAGGTCCCTTTGAACATATCTGGAAAGTTCCCCGTGGATCCCATGTCCGCTCCCCCCTCCCCCTCAAACGTCTCCCTGATTTAAGTTTTTCCCAGTTATCTCAGAAATGGCTGAAGATAGAAGAAAGCTATTAAAGTATGATATAATTGCTATAAAATATCCGACTTGTCGACACTTCAATTGTTTCGATGTGAGCTGTAGTCTCTGAAATATACCTATAGACATTTCACCAAAATATTGTTTTACCCAAAAATCATTATTTGCACTAATTTTAAAGAAAAATTAGTATAGTTGAGGCAAAATAATCTGAGTTCATATGAATTGTGATACATTGAGGAATAAAACGTAGTACAATACATTGTCTTAGCAGCATTGGTTCCCGATTTATAGCGAGTGGTGTCAAACGCCAAATAAATTTATTGTAGTATTAGCTTTAGTAATTTCTGAGTTAATTCGTTCAAACATACATACATACAAATCTTTCATATGTACGACGCGGGTGAGTGAGGGAGCATGATCATTAATGATTAAACAAACTAACCTGTAAGTGAAGTTACACGAAGGATTCGTCTAAAGATATTAGTAATATTAATTGCATGTAGTATCGCTTGATACCTACCGTTTAACCCATCATGTATTAAAATCGGAGCAACCATTTTGATGATGATGGATGATGACGATAAAGTGGCGCCATATTATAGAAGCATAAATCTTGAGTGTTCCAGTAGAATAAATTTCAATTTAATTTCGTTTAATAATATAATTGAAATAACTTAATCCTAAAAGGCATCATTTGCATAGTTCCTGCTGTCTTCATACCATAAAATTATACCGTGGTGTTTGACACTCGCTGTAAATCGAGATCCAATGCTGCTAAAACAATGTTTTATACCTCGTTTTATTCCTCAATGTACCAAAATTCAAATGAACTCAGATTATTTTGCCACAACTCTACAAATTTTTCTTAAAACTAGTACAAATGATGATTTTTGGGCAAAACAATTTTTTTGGTGAAATGTCTTTAGGAATATTTCAGAGACTACAGCTCACATCGAAACAATTGAAGTGTCGACAAGTCGGATATTTTATAGCAATTATATCATATTTCAATAGCTTTCTTCTATCTTCAGCCATTTCTGAGATAAATGGGAAAAACTTAAATCAGGGAGACGTTTGATGGGGAGGGGGAAGCGGACATGGGATCCACGGGGAACTTTCCAAATATGTTCAAAGGGACCTAAGGAATACTTTAAAAGACAAAAACTTACCACCGGAATTAGTCCTAGGTATCGCGAAATTTTTATCTAAAAGTATTGGGCTAAAAATTACATCGTGGCGCTGACACCATTCGGTGTTAATCTAGAACTGATGCTGCTATAACAATGTATTATACCTTGTTTTATTCCTCAATGTTTCAAAATTCATATGACTTTACATAATTTCGCCACAACTCCACTCACTTTTCTTAAAAACTAGTACAAAGAATGATTTCTGGGCAAAAAAAATTTTTGGTGAAATGTCTGTAGGTATATTCAGAGACTACAGCTCATATCGAAATGATTGAAGTGTCGATGGGTTGGATATTTTATAACAATAATATCATACGTTGACAACTTTCTTCTATCTTCAACAGTTTCTGAGATAAATTAAAAAAACTAAAATCAGGGAGACGTTTGAGGGGGGGGGAGGGGGGAGCGTACATGGGATTCACGGGGAACTTTCCAGATATATTTAGGGGGACCTAAGGAACACTTTAAAAACAAAAAACCTTCCGCCGGAATTAGTCCTAGGTTTTTTGCTAAAAGTCCTGGGCTAATTATTGTTTAAGATGAAATAATTTTGTTCGTTCATATAATTGTTTCGTTGGAGTTAGATAAGTTAATTAAGTTAGATAATTTAATTAATACTAAGTAAGAACTAATAAGTAAAATTAAGGTGAATTCCCTACCTACCGAAAGTGGCGCCCTCAGAGGTTTATATTTAATAAGTTGTTATACACCGTTAATTTTTAAGTATATCTAAAAATTTAAATTGGGATTTCAGATCACGTGAATGAACAACTTTTACTCTGGAGCGAACCACGGAATCGCTATTTCAAAAAAAAAACAACTGTTCCATAAAAAAAGTACAACATTGACTCGACTAATGTTTCGATACTTTTTTGATGAAATGTAGAAGTAAATAGGCAATGTGTCAAAAATGGCCACTTTTAGCAGTCTTGCTATCTACTTCTAGTAGTGACTACGAGGGAATGTAATGATATACCGTCTTAAAATACTAGACTCTGGGCCTTAAAAATACCACGAGGTTTTTTATTAAAATTGTGTATTAGAATTACAATATTAAATAAAATTCACCGCACGGCGTCACTTTCGGTCAGGTAAGCGCCTTAATCGTGGATCTATTACTTCTTCGAGATCTCATAAAATTTGTCTATGTAACAAAACTGTATAGAGGGCTCCACACTCGCGCCGCGAAAGCCCGCAAAGGCCGCGAACCGCGAGTGTGGAGGGTTTCGCGGCTTCGCGTATGGGCTTCGCGGCTTCGCGTCTTCGCGTTCGCGCTTCGCGGCGTGACTTCCCCGTCCGGTGGCGGTTTTTTGGTCCGCGTCAAAGAACTTGTGTGCCGAACTAATGTTGCCGTGATTCGCGGCCGCGGTTCACGCGCGAGTCTGGAGGGCTATATTTTTCGCACCGTTTTCATGCGCAAACCGCGCCCGTGATTCGCGGCCGCGGTTGGCGGCGCGAGTGTAGAGCCCTCTTATTGCCCTCAAAAACAAATGAATAAACCGATCTAGGTCATTGACATTCCTGGAGGCCAATCGCGGTAATTTACCAAAACCAAACCAAAGCTAAACCAAAACCAAATACGTTCCGTTATGAACGTAAAAACCTTTCAAATTACCGCGATTGGCCTCCTGGTTACTCAAAAAGTTCTCCGGTTTGTAGGTCAAGTAAACAATGATACCTACTCAAGCTGTCGCATCTAAATAGGTGTTTAATGCTAATGTGGTACAGGGGTGTTAGCTGAATTGATTCGATTACTGTCGCCTAGGCTAACGTTAGAGAACGGTGTTACTATTCAAAAAAAAAATGGCCACTATATCGTTTTCCATACAAACGAACTAATCTCAGTACATGTATTTCAGTAAAATTACGGATTCGCAAATTATTAAATGCTAATGTTGCATATCTGACTTAGATGTGATTATTAAACACTAATATCTACGAATCTAACTAAATTTACGAATAAAAATAAAGCGTAGGTAGTTATTCCTTTTTTGTTGGATTTACATTCACAATCAAATTATAGTTCCAAATGAAGCAAATACTAAAGAAAGTATGTAATTAGCAATTTTTCTAAAGCAACTAAATAAATTAATATTTTGGTCAGTAAAGAAAAAAATAAAAAGTGAAAATTAGTTGGATTCGTTTACAAAATGACAGCTAGCCATATAATTGAACGATCAAAAGAAGAAATACCGCTATTGCAAAATATTTCTATTTCGTCATACTGCTCACGTAATTTTATTGATATGTAGCATGAACAGCTATCGAAAAAATAACGCGTGTAAAAGTAATCGATAGAATTCTGTATATTTTTCGGTGGAGATTTAGAGAGTATATCCTTCAAATTTCCCATACAAAATTACTTTATCGAATATTTTTACGCAAGTTTTCTTTCGTTACCTGTTCATGCTAAGGGCAGTACCCCTAGCACGAATGTCTATCGAGAAAGACACGAGCGTAGAATTAATAGAGTATTTCTCTACAGGTAATCTCATTTCGCTTTTCGGCGATAGATGGCGCTGTACAAATTTCCCACAAAAATTACTCTATGGAATGTTTTTACTTGCGTTTTTTTCGATAGCGTTAGTGCTACGTAGGTTTCTTTAAATATAATTTCAATCTGATTTTATTTTAATTAGATATTGTTAGAAAACTTTAATATGTAGTCTTGCGGACTTTACTGTATCAATTTCTTCTATTTGCCTTGCGTAATATAAGAAGGAAATTGGAGTTTCAAACAGAAATACGCGAAATTCATCATATTTTCAATTCTAAAAGACACACGGCAAATGGGCGAAATAGTACATTTAAGTCCACAAGTTGTCTATTACAGCTTTCAGGCTATATCAAATCCAAATTAAATGAAATTGTATTTATATTAAATATCTAGCTCATTATTTTAGACGCATTAGCAATTGGTGGGGATAGTACCCTTTCCCTGCGTGGGCTCCGTGTGGAAGTTTTGGGATATCCTGTATATCCAAGTTAATTTTATTGTGGTTTAATTCTTTAAAATCTCTTCTCTGTTATGAATGTAAAATAATTCTTTTTAGCGGACTATGGAAAACACAAACAAACAAACAGACAATCTATCACATTCCAATATTCATAGGATATATTAAGAAGATTAGTTAGAATTCAGCTGGCATTTAGTCGAACATTCCTAGAACTGAATCTTAATCAAAACTTGTCCATTAAATTGGATGCGTTTTGCATTTCATCAGCACCAAAGGCATTCCAATCTGCATTTCGAATTCAAACAGATTTTAATCGAAATCACGATTATGCAATTTACTTTATCAATTTCTCAAAGCAAATTGATATAACTGTGTTACATTACATTATGTTTAACATAAAACGAATTGTGATTGTGAATACAGAATTGGCTGAATATTACGATATACAGGTGTGTATCGTAAAATATGTAAATATGCTTTGAGAAAATTGAAGGTTCAATGACAATAAAATCAATAAAATAATTTCAGAGAAATCACTTTTACATTAGGAACCTGTTTCTCTAATACGTTAGTATATGCGTACTTAATACGCGCCAGATATCATTTGACTTTTTCACTACTAATCCTAAAATTATACTTTTCACCAATTATATGACGTATGTTTATATATTACAGGACTTGTACAAAATAGAAGTACCTACCATCAATCTATTGGTACAAATTGTAGAGGTCATAATGAGAATCCCTCTGTATTCGGAAACTAGAGCCGCTCTTGTTTCCGAATACAGATAGAGCGACCGACAGTATCGCAAAAAAGCCACAGAAAAGAGTTTCTTCTTTTTTGATGCCACTCTATACCCGGCGAACACAGAACAAACCACGGGTTTTATTCGCTTCACTCATTCATTCGGTCAGTTCGGTCGCATTCGTGGAAACAAAGGCTAGCAATGTAGGTTTATAAAATGAATACCTACCTAAGGTATTTATTATATTAGAAAAAATACTAGAAAAAATCTACTCACCCGTAGCAGCTCCGACGGGTTTCGAACCCGCACCCTTGGGATTCCGGCCCAATGCACTAACCAATTAAGCTACCGAGTCGCCGGTGAGAGCGGCGAAATTTTGTAGTACTTTTTACGTTTTCGCTGTAAGCCAGCGTTATTTCACCAATGTGAAGAAATTACCTTCAACATCCGAATGCAACATCTTTACAGATGCCAGACAATCGATTAAGATGAAATAGCTATATAATTATTGAATTTTTAAAGTTGAACTTTTAATCAGGGTGGCTATATTACCGAAAAGGCGCCCTTAGAGGTTTTTATTTAATAAGTTGTTAATAGAAAAGTATTTTAATAAAACTTTACGTGGAATTTTTAGGTACTCCAAAATAAGCGGAAGAATAAAATTTCGAAAAATATATTTTTTAGTGTAGGTACTTCTCCTACATGTAAAGTGGCGATATTTTTTTTCTCGTCATTCAGTACACTTAGCGCTATCGCACACAGGCAACTTAGTCTCCCAGCAACTGTTTTGTCTCTCACATCAATTCCACGGGTTTATATGGAAGCGCGCACACGAAGTGACACGGTCGTCTGCAACTTTTCATACAAATCACGTGAAAGACAAAAAAGTTGCGGTGACAAAAGTTGCCCGTGTGCGATAGCGCTTAGCACGAACAGCTTTCGAAAAAAATAACGCACGTAAAAACATTCGAAAGAGTGATTTTGTATGGGAAATTTGTACAGCGCCATCTACCGACGAAAAAAGAAATGAAATTTTCCATAGAAAATATTATTCCATAGATATATATACCATAAATCGATATCGATTATTTTTACTCGCGTTTTTTTCACGATTGATGTTCGTTCTAGGGATACTGAGTTCTTCAACAAAATCGACTAACCGAAAGAAACCGAAGCACCTCATACACAATATTCATAAACACTTTGTAAAACGTAACATACCTCCTCTTACCAGGTACATTATTCACATTCATAATAGATTTGCATACAAGTTTCAAAGGAAATTCTCGAAAGGAGTTCGCACAATTTCTTGCGTACTTAAGCTTCTACTTAGAACAACACAACACACGAGAATAACTTTACATTTGCATATTAAGTGGAAAAGTTACTGTTTCCGCTTTTCTTTTGTTTTATGATTTTCTTACTTTTGTTATGATGTGCCTTCCGATAAAATTTAAAGGACAATTGAGCGTTACTTATTTCATTAGAGGGTCCTTTTAAAAATGTGTAGCATTCTTCAGTAAAACGGAACGAAAAGAACCTTCATATAGGTACTTAATAAAGATCATTGGGCATATTTGACCTACTTGATCAAAGTTCGCGTACAGAAACCAAACCAGTTTTTAATTCAAGAATTCAATTCTACTTTTCAAAATATGTATTATTATTTATGTACCGACTGGCAGAAAAAAGTTATTTTACAGTATGTGCGTGAGTATATGTTTACTGTTATTAAACTTTTGTTAATAAAACAGAAGTTTTTACTTTCAGCATTGTGAAAATGTGTGGTACAAGCATAATAAACGTTTATATTGTCTTTATTTATTTATTTTATTTTATTACTATTAAAATGCTATGGTAAAAAAAATGCTATAAAAAATGAAACATGTCCTGCAAGAATGCGACCCGTACCACTGAGTAGCAGATACATTATCTACATACCTAGCCCTATTTCGTTTGTGTACGCCGTAGGTCAAATGTTCGAACAAAATGCCCAATGATCTTTGATTTCTAGTTATAGAAGAAGAAAGGGGTGTCATTTTTATAATGATATTTTCTGTAATGTAGAATATCTATGGAAAATTTCATTTCGCAATTCAGCGTGTAACAGGGACCTCGGTAGCCAAGTACTTCAGCTATCCATTGGTCTGTCATTCTCAAACACCTTCGATCATCTACAGAGGTAAGTAGTCTGTAAATTCATAAAGACGTTTAAAGTATCGGCCAAATTTGATCGTCTAAATTTAATGGACCCACGTTGTGTTATTAGTAACCCAAATACTTTTCTGGTATGCCTAGCTCAAGCCTGGATGCTTTCTTATCAAATGCACTACTACTAGACCTATCTTCTGACTAAAAAGAGCCTTATCATTAACATCTTAAAACTAATAATTTGGATAAAATAATTATAAATAAATTAAATAATATAACATAACAAGTACTTTAGCAGGTATGAAGTAAGGATAAAGTAATAAGATAGGGTTTCTTTGGAAAACCTATAACCAAACTCAAAGGCGCATGCCTTTGGCTTTGGCGGGATCGCTTCCTCCATAGACCATATCGATCAACTTTGACAAGTCCATCGATAGGATCAGCCCCAGATCCCCACCGAATCCTCTCCGACGCAACTTGGCGCTGTTCCCGAAGGATAAGTACTGCACGACAATGGTGCTTCATCGAAAATGCGAACAGGGTAATAGGGAGGTGAAAACCTAATTTCACAACTCTTTAGTAGGATAAGGTACAACCAATCCCACAGAGCGCCCACTCCATATCGCTGTATTCATGCTATCATGCATAGACAAAGGTATGTAGTTCATCGGAATGTCCAAATAATGCATAACCAATGAACTACTCAAGTGTTTGTGAGATTGCCAAGCGGCTAGCACGCAAGGCAATAATTCTCTTAGGCAAGAGGAGATTGGATCTAACAGATTCATTTTACTAGCCCTACTTCCTTACAAAACCATGTATCGACAGCCGAAGAAATTCTTCTACTTACTCATGGTATGCATATCAACAGCCGGGTATAGCTACTCTGAAGGTGTTATACACAATCAACAACTCTTGCTCAAGATAAAAGTATGAAGGTATGTATAGTGTATATTCTAAACTGAACAGGACTCTGAGTCTCGCTATTGCGTTATTTGCTCTACTTCCTTACTTAGTGTCCAAATCACTCCCCGGGACAAGGCCGTGAGTATATATATATAGATATCTTCACAATCATGTTCCCAGAGGAAAAACTGTATCACTATGTAAGTCAACAGCCGAGACAGGTACAGCATCAACGAGATCTCCAAGTCCATGCTCAAATGGAATAGTAAGTACACTAAAAGTGATAAATATATTGCCGACTTGTGGAGTTTGTGTTTGTATACATATCTCTGCATGACACAATCCCGCAGCAACATAAAGGAGCACGCCGTCGAACAGGTTGCAACGTTCAAATTAATATTGAACATACAAGCAGGTTAGTAATTAATTTAATATCAATTGTAATTAGGTATTCACTATGGAAGTGATAGGGTGATGGATGAAGAAGGAATTGTCATAGTAAAACATAACATGATGCAAATATAAATCAGAGACCCAAACTGGATTACGGATCCAGAAAGATCTCTAAAATATATGATAAATTGAGTAATAATATTATAAGTCTCACTCAAAAGATAAATATTAAAGTCGCTGCATGAAAGGCACCGCCTTTTCACTATAACACTTTACTAGTTTACTGAGGTACATGCCTAAATTAACAGAGTTAGTCATGGCAGTGAAGGCAACAGCATACCAATCATACAACAACCAAACACATTAAATATTTGTGCTCAAAATAGTAATCATTATGTGAAAAGTATTGTCTCGGATGGTCAATGTTGTTAGTTCAAACAAATGTTCTAGAAGCTATACAGATTCCAGAATTTAGCCATCTTAAAATGATGATATTTTGTTCACATAAAATTTTATAGCAAGTTTCATAAGTTAAGCAAGTTCCAAATCTTAAAACTTTAAAATATGGAATAAGGTGGCTGGACTTTGTCCAATGCAAATTATACTTTTGGATCTTAGTACTTAAGTAATTATGTAGGTATTTTAGACCAACAATTAGGACTAGTGTCAGGAGATGTGAACAAAACATTTCTCACCACAGAAAACCTAGTAACCAGACTCAATAATTTATAAAACAGTACAGGCAAGAAACCAGAGTTTTAAGTAGTTATTTGAATTAGATTTAAGACCTTGATCGTTAGTAATACTGATGCCAGGGTGATACCTAGTTAGTTAGTATACACACAGAACACACTAACAGCGTTATAAATGGGAACACAGATTTTCCTTTAATTAACCGGAGATAAATTTAGAAAACATGCCCTACTTACGTGGACTCCACCTACTTAGTAAGTGGATTTTCTTCATACCTCCCTCATTTTAGCAGGACTTTCTCGCACAGGAAACGACTGCCACACAAACCATATCACAACCACAAAACCACATAAGCAGCGGCTTTTCATAAAGCCTGCCAGATCTCAGATCATTTGGCCATTTATTATGACTTTAGTACACTAACCTGAGGTTTTGCATCTTTTACAAAATATCTAACCACGTTGATGTAGAGATTCAATTTGGGGCAAATGATCAGACCTTCTGACAGCCTTCTGGCCGCTTATTTCACTGCATTGAAACCACCACCACTGCACACACAGAAACTAACGCCGCGACGCGAAGCTTCGCTAGGCTCCAGGAAAGCCGACGAGTGCCTTCCAAGCCTTTCCGGGGCGAAGCAGCTTACGGAAGCAGGTTGAGCGGTAAGCAATTCCCATTGAATTTAACCATAGCTGACGCCTAGCATCGTGCTAGGTGTCCTGGAACCTTCTGGCAATCTCAACAAACTATATTTTGACACTTGTGGCCATCAGGATCGAATAGCGTGGCGCCTCGCTGACCCAGCCCCGATATCCACAAGGATCGAGCAAAATCAATTCACAGGAAAATTACGTCTACGACCCTCGAAAGCAAGGTGACATGCTTACCGCACACCCTCACGCCTGCCTAACGCAAAATATTCGCTGAAATTTGCTTTAAACTAAATCTGCACTTTAAACTAAACTTTGTAATCTTTATAAACAACTAAGTAAACTTCCTACAAACTTTCTGAACTACCCGGCTGACACTTTTTCAGCTAACGCACGCGACGGAATTATAAACCAGACTCTCTGAGGCATCCCAAATCAGCCTTTTTATACTTATTTTTGGTCCCCTTTCATTACCAAAAAAGGTCATGAATTGTCGAACATCCCGTGTCCTATATACTTTACCATATTTGGTCAAAGTAAATAAGCTTTCATAAGTCCAGAATTTTTCCTTTACTCAAGTTTCGGGTGGCCAGCCTTCGCTCCCCGAATCGCCATAAAATCCTATATTTGTCTACCTAGAGTTCACTTATTGTTCTTTTTATTCACTAGTTCATATGCACAAAATATAACAATATAGCTTTTCCATTCATTCTCCAACCAGACTTCCTAATTTCCAATTATTCTCATTGATCGGCCGATAGAATTCAGTACCAACACTTATGTAAAATTACCTAATAAGTACATACATATATAATACATAAATATATAACTAATAAAATGAACTGATATAAATATTTTAGTAAGATAATAGCTTGTCATCTTTTAAATGATCCATACGAGTCTTTGTAATATAACATCCCTAATCAATTTCCACACTAATCTTAATTTACTCCTTCTCATACGTTATCTAACTTCTATTGCTTGCTCCCTTCGCACGCAGTCATCATTTTAGTCAAATTCATAAGGTTTTCAAATAAAACATATTTTAATAACCAGGACTAAAAGTTAATAAATTGGCCTAAAATAGGGCAAAATCACGATTTATACGCTAAACGTCCTAAACTCCTATTGGTCGATGACTCAAGTTAGGCAACACGCAAATATGAACGACAAGCCCATAGACAACATAATTACTTTTTTATGTCCCTTTTACACTAGTCAAACACATTCCGATCGCCTGGGGTGATATTAGACAAGCACCATAGAATAGATAATTACCGCGTTCAATCAAAAGTAGCCAGCATCTTCGAATAGTAATTTTAATGCAAATGATCGACAAAATTGCCTAATAACGTTAGTCCTAAAGCACAGCGGTGACCTAAAATGCGTCGGAGACCAGTTCCGTTCATCTCCATTTCACGGCTTCACGTTCAGCACACGCAAATCCTCAGTGCTAATCCTTCGCCCCGTTGGCCTCTCGTTCACTGCGCCACCTATATTTAGCCACGAACACACATACGCAAGAATCGGCTCCCTTCGCGTGTAATCTATTATCTTTGCCGAAAACACATTCGATTACTTTATCAATGTAAATGCTTACAGGCCGAACCGAGCTATATTATTTATTAGACCTAGTTATTAATCAGCGTTGCTGACATAAACCGTCCCTACAGGAACCTAATTAACGAGAATGTTATATGTTTCTACTTTTCTACATTTGTACTGAAGTCGATTATTTTACTGGTATTTAAACCAGGTATTTAGACTTATCATTTACTTGTCCCTATATTTGGCAGAAGTATCCCTTGTTGAGGGATATCACTCTGACATGACATGAAGAAGTACGCATTCTAATCTGTGTAACAAGTAAATGATTTAAAGAAAAACGTTCACTTGACCCGTGCTTGACCTCTTATCAATTACGATTTTCCCTATGATAACAGAAATTTTCCTTCAGTGATATGAATTAAATTAATGTACACTACGGCAATTCGCTAGGTAAGTATTCTATATCTGTCCTATTGATGCAATTCTTTATAATTGAACTACCGTTATCTATATTAAAGAAAAATATTTAGTTTCAGATACGCCTAAGAAATATTAACTACTCAAGGCTTTCAGGGATATGAAAATATTCTATGATCTCTTCAAATTGATTAACTTGCAAATGCCAGTTTACCAGGTAAAAACATTTTCAATTTACTTAATTTTGTTGTATATTTGCCTATGAAACTATAATTTTGGTGATTGTTTAAGAACTATAGAAGTTATGAGACTATTTCTTGTATTGATATAGTATTTTTGGGAATCAGAAGTGAAAAACAAATAAAAAAAATACAATCGTTTACTCAACCCGAATGAAATTACAATTTGAAAAATAAACTAAAACACAATGAAATCAACAAATAACCTCAATTTAAAAATACTGAGAGAAAAACGAAATTGCGCAGCAGCGTAGCCGTACGTCCGTCCTGGTTGGTGTCTGGCAGCAAAAAGAGCGTGCCGCCTCCTTGCCGTGCCTTATATAGGTGCGGCTCGGATTACCCACACCACTCTCTTCTTCTTGCTAACACGGCCTCTCCTGATACCCTGACGTCCTCGTCAGGCCATCACTCGCTGTCCGTGTCACTCAGCTCCAGCTCGGGTAGGTCAGGCCGCGAAGATAGTCCAGGTGAAGGCTCCTGGCTCGCAGACGGCCCTGGTACGTCATCATCTAGCGCGGGCATGTCCAGACTGGGACAGGGGCTTGGCTCTTCAAGCATGGGGTGGTCTTGCTCTGGTGCCGCGATGAGGTTTAGGTCATCGGCTTCGCTTGCTATAAATGCAAAGTAAAAAAAAAGCACCGTTAGCATATACAGAAACAGTATAAAAGTTTTTGGTAAGTACGAGGTGTTAGTTATTATTAGATGTTTTAATCCATCACCATAACGTTTGTGTTGTAGAGTATTTTATGTCAACATTTTATATCAGTTTAATAAATCACTAGGTACTATTACAGTCATAGTACTACTGCTTGATAACTCTAAATCACAAACATTCTAAAATTACACACTTAAGAGACAACACAAAATATTCATGCGAGAGACACAAGGTATGAAAGCTTTATTCTCTAAGAACTTTGCATTTCATCACATTGTGGCTAGAGAGAGTCACTAGCAGGCGCTACAGAGCTAACCCACCACTCAGTGACTAGAACCACCGGTGGCATCCACTAGACTCCAAAGGAGCGTAGCTTTGCCACCTTCCAAAGAGGATCGGAGGGGTCCAAGGCCTGCAGATCCAATCAGAGGTCACACGTAAAGAGGATAGGAGGAGGCCCTAGACCCGCCTGGCCGATCAGACAGCTCACGAGGACCGGAGACGGCTCAAGGCCGATTCCGATCAGAAAACGCATAAAAAACAGTGCAGGAGCACAGACTCAAATCCGGCCCAACAGGTCAGCACAAAACTCACCCTCAAAGAATGCAGCGCAAGTCTCAGGGGTCCATTCACCCCTCCATGGCACCATAAACTGAGCAGCAGCATACGTGGTTTTCCCATATGCGCCTGCCACCAGTCGCAGCTCATACCGCCCATTAGGCATGGCTCGGATGACTCGGTAAGGCCCGCGCATGCCATGGTCCAGTTTTCCTCGGGACTGCGCGTACTTGATGACGTAAACCAGGTCGTCTTTCTGAAACACATAAGGTGAGCTCCTACCCTTATTAACGTACTCGTCTTGTTGAGCCTGATTCCTTGACAGCCGCTCGGCCGTCCTTTGTCTTATCATTTCTCTCCTTCCTTCACGATTATTGCCAGAAGGATGTATTGCGACATCTCGCACAAGGACCCGTATTGCTGGAGTGGCACTTTCATAGCCTGTTAACAGGTTTAATGCAGAAGTTTGAGTGGTGCGCTGCTTCGTCAGGTTCAGGATCAACTGCAGCTGCCACAGCTCGTCAGCCCACTCGCTCTTCTTATGATTTACTTCGATTCTGAGCATGTTGAGAACAGTCCGGACGTACCGCTCTACCTGTCCGTTGGCATGGTGCATCTCGGGCGTTATATGGTGTAATTCAACGCCCAACACCTGCATCCATGACGTAAAGCCAACCGACTCGAACATGCGACCTCTATCGGACACTATCATACGAGGGGTACCAAAAAGGGAAAAGACGTTTTCGAAAACACGTTTCAACTCCTCAAGATCTTGACGAGAGATGGCATAGAGCAAGCAAAATTTCGTAAATGCGTCAACCACGATCATCACGTATTTGTAACCTTTGGAATCGAGGAGGGGACCAAGTACGTCAGTATGTAACGTGTCAAAAGGGACTTCTGGCTTGGGCCAAGATGTTATTGGCTGAAGCGGCGCACGTGGGACCCTTTTATGTGCAATACAAGTTAAACAGTGCGCAATATATTTTTTGACAAAGGCTCTCAGGCCAGGGAACCAAAAGTGTCTCAAAATTAGGTCTATCGTTTTGTCGGCGTTAATATGACTATGCTCGTCGTGAAAGACTCTAAGGAGGCTTAAACGGTGGCCTTTGGGAATGTAACATAAAAGTCTAGGTTCCTGTCCTACCTGACTATATCGATAGTACAACAAGTCGTTACGTTTAATATAACGTGAAGCGTCAAGTTCTCCCTGCTCTAGAGCTTGTATTAAGCCCGAAGTCTCAGAGTCTGCTGACTGAGCAATTTGCGCCCAGTTACGAGGCCTATCTACGTTATTTACAGATTTGCACGGGTTTCGACTTAGATAATCCGCGTGTGGCAACATGGCACCCTTTCGGTACTGTATAGTGAAATTAAAATCTTGAAGGTATATCCACCATCTTGCCACACGCGGCAAAAGATCGCGCTTGTTTTGGGTTGCCTTAAGGGCATTACAATCCGTTACCACGGTGAAGGGAACACCTATAAGGTAGTGCCTAAAATGACGCAACGCTTTTACCACAGCCAAGGTCTCCAGCTCGTAGGAGTGATATTTGACTTCAGCTCCTTTGGTCACTTGGCTGTAGTAAGCTACCACCCTTTTACTCCCGTCTTTGTGAACCTGCAGCAGGACTGCGCCGTATCCTAAACTACTGGCGTCCGTGTGGACTTCAGTAGGCAGCTCTGAGTCGAAAATAGCCAACACAGGCTCTCTAGTTAAAATACCGATTACCTCTTGTCTTACGCGTTCCTGCTCAGGTCCCCAACAGAAAGGCACATCTTTACGAGTAAGGCGTGCAATACACGCAGTCTTCGTGGAATAGCTAGCAATATATTTCCGAAAGTACCCGGCCAAGCCGAGGAATTGCCTGACCTGCTTGACATTAAGGGGTGCCGAGGAGTTTGCTAGCGCTTGAATTTTAGTCTTGGCTGGTCTTACACTGCCATTGGAGATCACGCGACCTAAGTACTCAATTTCAGTGCACATAAATGAGCATTTGCGAAGATTTATTGAAAACCCAGCAGTAATTAGGGTAGCCAAAACTTTATCCATGAGCTGAAGGCCCTCTTCAATCGTATCGTGAAGAAGCAAACAGTCATCAATGTACACTAAAACTTGTCCCTTGTTGATGAATTCCTGCAACGTTTTACTAATAATACGCTGGAAAATTATAGGTGCGTTTGCCAAACCATAAGGCATTTTGAGATATTCGTAATGCCCTTCGGGCGTTACGAAGCCGGTCAGAGGAACAGACTCATCATCTAATTTTATTTGATGGAACCCCGTGGCCATGTCTAAGGTCGTGAAGAACTTACTTTTACCCAAACGATCGATGTGATCGTCTATAAGGGGCAACGGGTACCTATCCTTGACCGTAACTCTGTTCAACGCCCGAAAGTCTACGCACATACGGTCGGAGCCATCCTTTTTCTTAACCAGGAGAACTGGACTTGAATAGGGTGACTCCGATTCGCGTATGATTCCTTTTGACATAAGATCATGCACTATCTCACGAACTTTAATCTTTTCGTCATGGGACATCTTATAAGGGCGATAGTGAATAGGCGTTTCACTGTTGAGACGAATGTGCATACTTCCAGTTGTGACTGTGGAAGTAGCCGTGCCCGAAATCATAAACTGATTATACTTTGCCAAAATGGCTTTTAATTTTAACAGATCATCACCAGTTAAGTCGGTGTTAATCACCTGCGGCTCATTCGACTCCACAGTAGAAACCGCCTTTGGTTTAGAATCACGTACAATACATTGCATATTCTTCGTCCGAATAAAAGTAATCCCATCTCTATTTAAAACATTCGTACCAATAATAACCGGCGCGTTCATACACTCACTTGGCACTACCAAAAAATCTACCTCCAAAGAAACACCATCCAATTCAATAGTTAAGGTAACGTATGAACTAATCTTAGTAACAGATTCACCTACCCCCTTTATCTGGGCATCAATTGGCTTAAAAGTGCAAGAAAAATATTTTACCACGGCGGAAGATATTAAGGAAACATCTATCGCACCGGTGTCAATCAACATATCTACTGGAATGCCTTGAATGACCCCAACCACAACATCGTTGCTGCGCTGAGTGACAGCTGAGCAAAAGTTCACTTTATTGTTACTACGCTGCTGGTCGACACGTTGTTTCGCAAAGCATGACGTAATGTCGTGCCCGGGTTTTTTACAGTATGCACAAGATGTTGTAGTTTTGTCATTCTTGGTCGTTGTCGTAGCATTTTTATTTTTTGTATCGGTACTATCAGATTTCGAACACTTTTTAGGACAATCAACGGATTTATGCCCAGCATCGCCACACGTAAAACACTTAGAGTTAAAATTAGGGAACCGTGACGGTTTTCTAACATTACGAAATTTGTCATTACTTTTGCCAGGAACAAATTGTCGCGACGAACGATTATCACTGATCGGGGCCTTAACTGGTTTTGTAAAAGTAGATAAAAAGTTTACTAAATCGTTGGGTTTCAAATTGGCGTTTGTGGCTGTCGCTTTGACATGCGGATCATTAATGCCTCTTAGAACTATTTCCGTTATTAAATCATCACTAAGACCCTTAACGATTCGTAAACGCAATAATGACTTTCTCGCATAGTCTGCATATGTACTAAACTTGTCGGAATTTGTGGACATGACGTCATAAAGTATACCCGCGGAGTCAATACGTTTTACACATAAGGGCTTAAAATCGTTCTTAAAATTGGTCCACGATCGGTCACCAGTGACCCACTCGTTTAACCACGACTTAGCTTCACCCTTCAGACAATTGCCTATGCGAGAAAGGCACTCAGAATCATCCCAACGATTTAATACTTTAGCCCTATCAACCTCGGCACACCAGACCTCAACATCATGAATGCTGGGGTCGAAATTAGAAACAAAATAATTTTGTGAACTCACGGTTTTAAGGGACTGAATCGCCTCGACGATTTGCTCCGTCCCACGGCTAACAGGCGACAGCAGGGGGCCACGGGACCGTCTCTCCAAGGCTTCCAGTCGCGACATGATGGTGTCCAAAGGTTCACTGTTCGCATATTGTACCGGGGAAGGCTCCACTCGATTACCGTGACTTCGGTCAGCACTGGGATCTTGGCGCCGTCGTCTGCAACTGCGGCTGCGATCACGACAACGTCGACTACATGGTGTCGGCGGTGTCCGTGTC
This sequence comes from Agriphila geniculea, assembly GCA_943789525.1. Classification (NCBI taxonomy): domain Eukaryota; kingdom Metazoa; phylum Arthropoda; class Insecta; order Lepidoptera; family Crambidae; genus Agriphila; species Agriphila geniculea. The sequence continues at coordinate 11,491,690 of OX038895.1, forward strand.
CTCAAACGACTACGGGAACGTCGACCTTGAAAGCGCCGATTCGGAGAACGCAGTTTACGTGACTCGCGTGAACGCCGCCGTCTGCCGCCACTAATACGACGATCAGACCGACTCCGCCTGTCCATTGTGAACACAAACACAAAAGAAAACCGAAAACACAGCTAAAAGACACAATAATATACAAAGCCCGTAAACAAACTATACTTGAGGGTAGTTGTTAACTTATTTTCGTAAGTTGAAATGTCCCGATTTTTAACGAAAAATTTTATAGTTGATTTATAAAATGGCTTCTTTTTAATCAATTTAAACTACTGTGGAAGTGAATTTGCGAATCCCACTTCTGATTTTGGGAATCAGAAGTGAAAAACAAATAAAAAAAATACAATCGTTTACTCAACCCGAATGAAATTACAATTTGAAAAATAAACTAAAACACAATGAAATCAACAAATAACCTCAATTTAAAAATACTGAGAGAAAAACGAAATTGCGCAGCAGCGTAGCCGTACGTCCGTCCTGGTTGGTGTCTGGCAGCAAAAAGAGCGTGCCGCCTCCTTGCCGTGCCTTATATAGGTGCGGCTCGGATTACCCACACCACTCTCTTCTTCTTGCTAACAGTATATTAATTATTATTATTTATTATTTATTTATTTATTATAAATAAACAGTATAAAGATTATAACAATAAATGCCTAATCTTTATTGTTTTTATAGAGGGCAAGTTTCTAGAGTCCGGGAAATATTCTCAAAAGATGATTTCGTTATTATTTTATTATTTTAACAAACAAATATAGCTTAAGTTAGTTTATTCCTTATCTGTTAAACCTAAGCAAAAATACAATGGATTCAAAGGACTTAATTTCAAGTAATATTTTGTAAAATTTGAAAATATTAATATTTTATCTCATTACCTCTTTTCAGAAAATATACACAACGTATAACAGAATCAATCCTATAACCTTGGGTGTTCACCGAGGCCTACTATAAGTGATTACAATATCAAATGAACTTCAAGAATAGATCTAGCGGTTTAAGAGTTGACAAATGGATTCACAATGTATTACCCCCGTTCTTATGGTTCCCAACACAGTTTTATTTGTAAGTTACAGTAGTAATAATGATAATATTAGTTTATTAGTTACTAATGCATGTGATTCAAGAGAAAATAAATTTATTTTAAATACCCTGATTATTATTTTAAATACCACAGCGCCATCTAGTGTAATCTAGTGGTATCATCTGGTTCTAGTAATTGCAATCCTTTTTCATAGTACTCAGTATGTTTTGTCAGATCTACTTCAGATGTCGTTTTTTCTATCAATACTTCATTTTTTATTACATAATTTAAAAGAAAAAAAAAAATACCTATAGTTACTACGCGAAGCGTGAAAGAATATGGTGGTACGGGTTGGACCGGCACAAGTTGAAGCAGATTTAATATTCTTTTGACAATTTTATGGGAAACGAATATTATATTTTGCGAAGAAATGGTAAGATGAACCGGTGTGGCTCTGCAATTTATTACTCTGAATAAATAACGAGTCTTTGATTATTGCTACTAATATTATAAATGTGAAAGTTTGAGGGTTTGGATGTTTGTCCCTTAGAATAATAACACCTAGAAGCCGTGTCCTCGTATACAAAGTGAGGCAACTAATACAGGGGGTCTATTACGAAAAGTTCTATGCGATACACGCAGCTGCGTCCGTGCTTCGTTTCGATTGTTTCCTATTACAAATCACTTTCGTATGCAATATTGCGAAGTGATTGCGTGAGTTTGACAGTTTCTCTCTTGCGTATCCGACATCGTTCGTTTAGTAGTCTATGGACTACGATAGAAAAATTCAAAATGTTTGATAAAACTACAACCAATGAACTGCGGACGACTATTTATTTATTTATTTAATCTTTATTGCATATGTATAAAATACAGCAAATGGCGGACTTAATGCTAAAAAGGCATTCTCTCCCAGTCAACCAGAGAGGATGTGATAGTTAAAATGTGCAGGCAATAAAGCGAATTGATAAATATGAATAATAACAATATTCAAATTATACAGGGTCACTGGAAATATGACGTATTCCTATTAAGGGGTTATAGATGAGGTCAAAACAAATATTTTTTGTTATATTACTTTTTCTCAAAAAATAAATAGTTTTTGAGTTAATTGAAATTAAGTATTTTTTTACCAACAGTACGTTTTCAGACACAAAAATTTAAAATAAAAGATAACTACTCATTCGATTCCGGATTTTTTATTATTTTAGGATAGAAAAGAATCTGAGTGTTGATAATGAATAAAAAAAATTCATAAAATACAGGTGTTTATAAAAAAATCAATCCTTAAATGCATTTTTTATTTTTATTTTTTCAGATTTTTTAGAAATAGCTTCAAATATCTTTAAAAAAATCCTAGTAACGAAGCGTGCATAATATTTTAAAAACATCACCATCTATTCAGCTTTCAGTTGAGGTATAAAACTTAATAATAGCTTAAATAAAAAAATGAGAAATTAAGACTTAACTAAATAGCAGTCCCATTTCATGTAGCAAAAATTTCCTACTTCAAGTGCTTCGGAGGTGGCCGTATTATCCTACTTATTCCATAAATGTGAAAGTTTTCTTGTTTGGATGATTGTTAATCAATCACGCAAAACGGCTGAACGGATTTGGATGAAATTTGGCACACAGATAGTTTATAAGCCGGATTAAAACATAGAAGGATACTATTATATTGATTAAAGGTTCCCTAGGGATTTTCTCAAATGTAAATGCGAATAAAGTCGCGGGCGGAAGCTAATTTGCCATAAATGATCGTGCTTACTAAAAATACTTTCATCCGAGTGAGTTTGAAACAGGATTATTTTCCGCCGATGAGTCCAAATTTCATACAGACAGCATCAAAAATAACCATGCATATCAGCCATTTTCAATGACCCGCTGCTGGGGAACAGGCCTTCCTTTCCTTTTGGGATAAAGCGGACGGGCCATAACCCACCACGTGGGCCCAATGTGGATTGGTCGGTGTTAACTCAATGTACCTTACATTGAGCCCTTGGTTCTGGCTGCATTTACAGTCGTTAACACTGACCAATCCACATTGGGCCCACGTGGTGGGTATGGCCCGTCCGCTTTATCCATCCACAAGCCAAAAGGAAGGCCAGTTCCCCAGCAGCGGGGCATTGAAAATGACTAATATGCATGGTTATTTTTGATGCTGTCTGTATGAAATTTTGACTCATCGGCGGAAAATAATCCTGTTTCAAACTCACTCAGATGAAAGTATTTTTAGTAAGCACGATCATTTATAGCAAACTAGCTTCCGCCCGCGACTTCATTCGCATTTACATTTGAGAAAATCCCTAGGGAACCTTTAATCAAGATAATAGTATCCTCCTATGTTTTAATCCGGCTTATAAACTAGCTGTGTGCCAAATTTCATCCAAATCCGTTCAGCCGTTTTGCGTGATTGATTAACAATCATCCAAACAAGAAAACTTTCACATTTATGGAATAAGTAGGATAATACGGCCACCTCCGAAGCGCTTGAAGTAGGAAATTTTTGCTACATGAAATGGGACTGCTATTTAGTTAAGTCTTAATTTCTCATTTTTTATTTAAGCTAATATTAAGTTTTATACCTCAACTGAAAGCTGAATAGATGGTGATGTTTTTAAAATATTATGCACGCTTAGTTACTAGGATTTTTTTAAAGATATTTGAAGCTATTTCTAAAAAATCTGAAAAAATAAAAATAAAAAATGCATTTAAGGATTGAATTTTTTATAAACACCTGTATTTTATGAAAATTTTTTTATTCATTATCAACACTCAGATTCTTTTCTATCCCAAAATAATAAAAAATCCGGAATCGAATGAGTAGTTATCTTTTATTTTAAATTTTTGTGTCTGTAAACGTACTTTTGGTAAAAAAATACTTAATTTCAATTAACTCAAAAACTATTTATTTTTTGAGAAAAAGTTATATGACAAAAAATATTTGTTTTGACCTCATCTATAACCCCTTAACAGGAATACGTCATATTTCCAGTGACCCTGTATATAAGTACTATAACATAGATTAAATATATATTATAATATAAATACATATATATATACATACATATGCAATACATATATTTATTTAAGTAGGTAATAGAAGAGGTCAGATTCCAAGGGAGCTAGCGTAGAGAAACAAGATAATGTTCACGAACCAGTTTCTTAAAAGTGAACTTGCTGGGGGCTTTCCGTATATTCGTGGGTAAGGCATTCCACAGTCGAATAGCCGTAAGGGTGAAAGAGTAGGAGACGAAACCAGAAGAATGGGCAGGAATTTTCAAGAGAAGATTGTCACTAGACCGAAGATCACGTTCATGAGACGAACCCAGAAACTGAAATCTTGATTTCAGGTATTCTGGGGTAAGTGGATCGAACAAAACGTTGAAGAGTGCACAGACTACTCTCAGGTTCCTACGCTCACGAATAGGAAGCCATTTGAGCTGTTGACGGAAGTGTGAGATATGGTCGTATTTACGTAAGCCATATATAAAGCGAATACAATTGTTGAGAAGTCGATCCAACTTATCTAAGAGATCCTCATTTAGATCAGTGCTGCAGATATCAGCGTAATCAATAATGGGTAAGACCAGAGCCTGTATCAGTGTAATCTTGGTGCTAAGCGGGAGAAAGTATTTAAGCCTGTAGAGTGCCCTAAGCGCATTTGTTACTCTTTGAGCCACGTTGTCGGTGTATTGTTTCCAGGACAGAGTAGTGTCAACAGTCAAGCCCAAGTCTCTTACATGTTGCGAGTAAGCTATTAAATCGCCGTTATATAATAAAGGAGTAATGTTATCGGCGCTTAAACGAGATAGTTGACGCGAACTACCGACAATGATGGCTTGGCATTTTCCCGCATTAACCGAGATGCCAAACTTGGACGACCATTCTGAAATACGTTCCAGATCATTGTTAAGTAATGCGACCACATCATTCAAATTATGTACGTCGTTTTGGACATACAGTTGTAGGTCGTCTGCATATAGATGGTAAGAAGAGGTTAGGCTTGCAGTTAGAGAATTAATAAATAATGAGAAGAGGAGAGGAGAAAGTATACCGCCTTGCGGAACACCAGCTACCAAGTCGCACCAGTCAGACATTGCCCGATCGATGCGTACGGCTTGCTGGCGACCGCGAAGATAGGAAGAAAACCACGACTGCACTGAAGGAGAAAAACCTAAACGAGAGAGCATGGCTAAGAGGATATCATGGTCAACTGCATTGAACGCGTTAGAAAAATCAATGAGGACTAATACAGTTAGTCGCGACTCCTCAAATCCATCCCGAATGTCTTCGGTTACTTTAGTAAGAGCTGTGGTTGTGCTATGCCCTGGTCTAAAACCTGATTGAAAACTGTTAAGGAGTTTGTTAAAGAGAACGAAGGAAGTTAACTGCTTATGAACGGCAGCTTCTAAGATTTTGGATAGAAAGGGAAGGATAGAGATTGGTCTGTAATGATTGAGGGAGTTGGGATGGGAGTTTTTAGGTAAGGGAATAGCTAGAGCCTTGCGCCATAGCATAGGAAAGGTGCCCGAGGATAGGGAGTAATTAAGTATGTGAGTCAGGATGGGAAGTAGGCAATCGAGTAATAGTACAATCATAATTCGACTCAACTCATCACAACCAACAGCGTTTGACTTAATCGCGAGGACTAATTTGCGAACATCTTCCTCGGATAGGGGGTTAAAAGAGAATTGTGAAGCGGCTGGGCAAGGAACTGATGAAAGGTTAGAAATAATAGAGAGTTTGACGTTGTGGAGGAGAGGGGTGATAGAGGAGAAGTGCTTGTTAAGCTCATTAAGCGTGAAAGAGGGTTTGTGGGGAAGCTGGGGTTTGCCAATGCCAAGTGAGCGAAGAAACTTCCAGGTGTTAGCAGGAGTTGATTGTAAGATATTGTTATGGATATATCGGCGTTTAGATCTTCTTACCATCTGATTGCACCTATTTCTAGCAATTTTAAACGACTCCCAGTTGCTATCTGTTCGGCATCTTTTGTATTTGCGAAAAGCTCTATCCCGTCGTCTCATGGCCATACGTACACCCGGGGTTATCCAGGGAGCTGGTGGCCGTCTCAGCTTGACATTTTTTAGGGGTGCGTGGGTGTCATACAATTTAAGAATGGCAGTGTTAAAAAGGCTTACCATATCGTCTACAGAACTCGTGCTGAAAATCGGTGACCAATCTATGGAACACGCATCACGCTTCAATTTCTCCACGTCCAGTTTGGCAAGATTACGCATACGGACTACTGTTGGCTTTGGTTTGGGTGGTTTTATCTTGTATCCAACGAAAAGAAGATCATGCTTAGAAAAGCAGGGAGCGAGGACTTGACCATGCTTAAGCACATGGTCAGGGGAAGATGTAAGGATGTGATCGATCCAAGTGTCGTCAGAAGCCAGATTATGGTGAGTTGGACCAAGAGGCAGAATTGAAAAATTTACGGACTCAATTAGGGACTGCAATTTACGAGAAGAGAGGGTATTCTTAAGTAGGTCGGTATTTAAGTCACCCATAATTATGTGGTGATGATAATCAGTGGCAAAGGAGTCAAGAAGCAATTCCAAATCAGAGTGGTAGTCTATGGTAGGGGGGCAGTAAATGACTCCAAGAACGACCCTCGTACCCACGAGATCAATTTCAATGAACAGATGCTCCATACCGCCAGTACGCGAGGATGATGTAGACAAAATCTTGTAGCTGATGCTACACGAGATGTAGATGGCCACACCTCCACCGCCCTTACCAACACGGTCATTGCGGATTAAATTGTAGCCAGGTATAGAGTAGGATGTTGAATCGTGGCTAAGTGACTGCGTTACGCTATTGCGTACGTTATTTTCGTAATAGGCCCCCTGAGCCGAAATGGCTCAGTTCTCAGATTTATATCCTTCATACGTTACCTAATCGTAACTAAATTCCAATAATATAGTAACTAATCCTCTAAAGGTAGGGAAATTGAAACTGTTTTGTACTTATTAGGTATGATTATGTAATAATGGACAATAAAAATCTGAAAACTGCGCCATTATGGCTTATATAGTTGCCTCACTTTTGTCAGATGGCTTTCTAGGGATTTATTATTCTAAGGTTTGTTCCTCAATCACGCAACAACGGCTGAACAGATTTAGATGAAATTTGACACATGGCCGGGATTAAAACATAGGGCACTTTTTTATCCCGGTCAATGGTTCCCTAGGGATTTTCTGAATGTTCATGCGAACGAAGTCGCGGGCGGAAGCTAGTAAAGAATAGAAATAAAATAATTAAAACGTTTTCAGTGCAATGGAGATTACTGTGAGGCATGGGTAAGAAAACAACAGAATGAGGGCTTTTCAAAATGACAAAAAACTGTATGTGATTATTTTACTTTTACTAAGTAACGAAGAGTACTCAGATAGGCAGGCAGATGTAACCCTAAAATGTTTCTCTTTGGGCAGATGTCAGCCAGCGAGCGCTTACTTGCCTCTTTGGTACAGGCCGTTTGTTTTTAAAAGCCAATTTTGACACTTCTCTTTTCATCAACGCCATCTAGTGAGGCAAATAGTTACTATTTTTATTTTTTAATGTCACTTTGAAAAGCTCTCATTATGGCGTCGCTGTCATCTATGTAGTTGATGGCGTAACCTAGGTAACAATTTGTTACATCTTGTCCCACAAAGTCATGTCCTCATTAACGTACCTAGTTCCAGTTTTGGCCACCGGATCAGATAATATTGTTTAGTCACCGAATTGCCATTTACACGGTCGATTTTCGATTGGTCACCCATGTAAATACCCCATAACTACAACCATAGTCTATACCAGGGGTCTCCAAACTACGGCCCGCGGGCCAGATCCGGCCCGCGAGCACCAACAATCCGGCCCGCGAAAGCAGGCCGGATCGTACCAACAATACTGTAATTTACAGTATGTTGGTACGGAGCTAGCTAGGTCCTGGCCCTTGGAACTTGGTGGAAGAGTAAGTCTGGCCCTTTTGCTAAAAAGTTTGGAGACCCATGGTCTATACCTCTATACTGTGCTACAAGTCAACCAGCCTTTCTATTGTCTAACTTCAAAATCTATCGCAATCGCTTTCAGGATGTAATCCATTGAAATTTCTTTTTGGCACAAATAAAAACTTACCAAACAAATGCAGCAATGTGTCTCATCCATCTGTCAAACGAAAGCGATTGTGATAGATTTTTAAAATTAGACAATTAGCCCCCCGATTAAGGCTGTATATTCGCATTTCAAACAAATTAGCGTTTTTCCAAAGAAGTTATCTAAACAATAAAAGCATTACTAATACTATTGATGTAAACTTTAGTTTTAGAAAGCAAAATTCTAAAATTAGTGCCGTGAGAAAAACTTAACAAATAATCAGGTATTTTAAAACGAAGACAATCTGTTATAGTGGAATTTAAAATTTGCATGTCAAAGGTATTTTTCACGAAAGTTTCAACTTATTGTTTGTATTATCAAGGAGTGCACTATAGAGACAAAATTTAAAAAAAAGGTTTTTAATCAAAGAGAAAATAAAATATTAAAAAAATCTCATTCTTTTTACTGGTATTTAAAGATTTGAAAGTACATATTTTTATATTTTTTTTAGGAATGATGAGGTAATTTGTCTGATTTATTGCGTGTATATCCATATATAACTATTGATAATTTAATAGGAATTTTCAAAGTACGCCCTCATTACGGCTCGCGCAGAGTTGTTTTGATCATTTGTATTGAAAATTTATAAATGGAACGTGATCCGAATATACAGCCTTAGAACTGTGTCATATTTAGCTTGCGTCAAGCTGTGTTTAGAAAAAGCTATTCACAATGTTAGTGCAAACGGGTAGTTAGAAAAAAAATACTTTCTGTGTGTAAATGTTTTTGCTGTCTGTTTTGTGCAAACCAATGGCAACATTATTTGCATGCAAAATAAAAACAAAGTTTTTATTCTTAGAAGATGTTGTTAAAATAAAAAGTTTTATTTTAAAATGTTTCAGTCCCTAATATTTTGTTCATTAGTGCACTGGAGATAATTGTGTATCTGGTGTGAGTACTGTTTCTCTTACAATCCTTACTAATATTATAAATGCGAAAGTCCGTTTGTTTGTTTATTTGTTTGTTTGTTTGTTACGCCTTCACGTCTCAACTACTGAACCGATCATCATGAAATTTTGCATACACGTTTTTATGGGTACAGAGAAGGACATAGGATACCTTACATCCCGAAATAATATATTGTTCCCGAGGGATAGCAAAAAATCTTTCCACGCAGACGAAGTCGCGGGCGGCCGCTAGTATTGAATATACTAGTGGCTCCGTGAGCTGTAGACCTCGCGATAAAATAAAAAAAAATGTCGCCATGAAGTTTTCAAAACACACAGTAGGTACGTGAGTATTCGCAGCTAGATGGTGCTTCTAATTTTGATAATTTTTCAAAATTTGGAAAAATTGGCTTAACTAAACAGTTATATATAATTATCGAACCTACTCACAAAATTTCACCAAAATCTGTTGAGAAATGGGACCTGTAAAGAAGATCAATTAACAGCCGGAAAGCTGGACTGAAATATGTTTTTTTACATATCTCCGTCATTTTATTAAATTTAGAAAAATTGCCTCGACACAAAATTCTATATATTTATCAAATCTGCTCACAAATATTGAATATAGTATGCATGAAGTTCAAAAAAAATTTTTTCGATTAGAAACTGCCTTTAAAAATCGAGTAAATGAGCGATATCTGTACCCTTAGACATCTATCAAGAAAAAACGCACATAACAGTATTCTATACTACAGCAATTCTCTATGGAAAATCTCATTTCGCTTTTCAGCGGTGGCGCTGCGAATATTTTTTTTACTCGCGTAATTTTTTTCGATAGCTGTTCGTGCTAAGGGTACAAACATAGACATAGAAAAATTTTCGCTGCGCCCAAGAAGACCAACAAAGCGTGGAAAAGAGAAGTTAACATCATACGGACACGGTCTATGTAAAAAAAGAGACAAAGGATCAAGTGACATGTGCCAACATTTTTTACAGTAAGAGCCCCTAGCGTCCCGCCTAGCAAATGAGCAATCACAGTTTGTTTAAAATATTTTTTAATCTTAATTAGAATTTAAAATAAAGGTATCGTGGAGCTATGGTGTCTTCTGCTCTAAGTAATTGTGATGTGACAAAAAGAAACAATCCAAGTAATCACACTTCTCAAAGGTAAATAAGATATTGCCACACATTTCTGTAAAACCAAATTTCGCTACATTTATTCGTTTATCGACAAAGAAAACAGTATGGAACATAGTTTATTAACTTCCTTTGCCATAATGTAGTCATATTTTATGAATCTAAGTCATATTTTACGTATCTCATATAAAATGTATTGATTCGTTTTCGGATCACCTGTTTATTGACTTAGTTGTTCTTTGACATTCTATTTCTATGGGTACAAAAGTATTCAAATGAGAGCAAATTTTAATATTTTTCAATACCTACCTAGAGCTGTAAGTGTAAAACTTCTGTTGCTATTCAGTGGCTCTAAGTGAATTATATAAAAAAAATCGGGTTGCACTCCGGGAGTGCCGGCAGAAGTGAAAACTTGAATATTAACGTTGTGCATTTTTGATATTTTGAAATTAACGGCAAAGGATTAAAAATATTTCTTTCCTATCACACAATTCAATCAGTTTGTAATTAGAGAAAAATTCTAAAGATTTCGCGCCAGTGGCCTTTTTAATTTCTACATGCACGCATTCTACGATTTAAACTTATAGTCACAGAGTATATAGGTAAATAAGTCTATGATTCCACCGAATAGATCGCTGCTATTAGTTCCATTATCAAAATTAGCGCGTTGCTGGTGACACAAGTGTTTACGTCTTAAAATGATGCGTCGCCATTTTCAACGCGCCCCGTAGAAAGAGAGGGGGATACTTCCGCCGCCAGCTGTCTACTCTCCATCCGTCACAACCGTCTTACGCATTTTCGATCAGCCACGTGATTCTTACTGACGCGAGTTTAGCATTTTTTCCCCATTACAAAAAAGCGTACAATGCCACTAAAAAAGTTTTCACTTCAAAAAACTGCCGGCACTCTGATAATCTAAAAAGAAACTATTTAGCGACGGGTTTCATTCGACATACATTGCTACTTTTCTTTGGTATGTTTTTTTTTTCACCCCAAAAAGAAGTAGCAATGTATCACATTCATCTGTCAAAAGAGATCGGTCGCTAGGTGGTTTCTAATTAGATAATCAGCCCGCCTACCTTGTGATTCTAATTGTGATTTCCATAGAAATAGAATGTCAAAGAACAACAAAGTCAATAAACAGGTGATCCGAAAACGAATGCATACATTTTATGGGATACATAAAATATGACTTAGATTCATAAAATATGACTATATATGGCAAAGGAAATTAATAAACTATGTTCCGTACTGTTTTCTTCGTCGATAAATGAATAAATGTAGCGAAATTTGGTTTTTAAAGAAATGTGTGGGAATATCTTATTTACCTGTGAAAAGTGTGATTACTTGGATTGTTTCTTTTTGTCACATCACAATTACTTAGAGCACAAGACACCATGGCTCCACGATACCTTTATTTTAAATTCTAATTAAGATTAACAAATATTTTAAACAAACTGTGATTGCTCATTTGGTAGGCGGGACGCTAGGGGCTCTTACTGAAAAAAATGTTGGCACATGTCACTTGCTCCTTTGTCTCTTTTTTACATAGACCGTGTCCGTATGATGTTAACTTCTCTTTTCCACGCTTTGTTGGTCTTCTTGAGCGCAGCGAAAATTTTTCTATGTCTATGGTGATTTCCCTTTCAATTTTATTGTTTTTTTATAAAAACTTTTTCTTTAGTGTATGGGAATGAACTGTGTTGCGTTCGTAAGTGTTACATTTCTTTAACAGCTTAGAAAAAGGTAGACCTAGGCATTGGACCGGAGTCCCAAGGTTGCGGGTTCGAGTCCCTTTCTGACCAGTGGAACACCTGCGTGGTTTGCTTAGGTGTTTCACAGGTACCATTTTGTACCCGCGGTCCTGACTGAGGCGCTAAGGGTGAATCGATCTTTTCTAGTATTTTTTCTAATACCTACACGCTGAAATTTAAATCATTTGGTTCCCGCAGTGGGGTGGTTCCACTCATGACTACAAGCAACTTTTACTATGGGGCGAACTCTGGGGGTCTATTACGAAAAGTTTAATGCGATACACGCAGCTGCGTCCGTGTTTCGTTTTGATTGTTTCCTATTACAAATCACTTTCGTATCCGATATTGCGAAGTAATTGCGTGAGTTTGAGTGTTTTTCTTTAGTGTATCCGACATTGTTCGTTTAGAAGTCTATGAACTACGGTAGCCAAATTCAAAATGTTTGTTATACCTACAACCAGCGAACTGCGGACGATTATCGTGGCCAAGTGACTGCGTTACGCAATTGCGTACGTTATTTTCGTAATAGGCTTCCTGATATTGCGAAAAAATATCAGCTATTCCATACAAAAGCGCAATACCTACTCGACCTTAATGTATGGAACAGCTGATTTTTTTTTGCGAGCAGGAGAGTTGGCCCCATAGTAAAAATTGCTTGTAATCATGAGTGGAACCACCCCACGGCGGGAACCAAATGATTTAAATTCCAGCGTGTATAGCTATTTCATCTTAATCGATTGCTCGAACAGCTATCGAAAAAAATAATGCGCTTAAAAACATTCTACAGAGTAATTTTGTATGGGAAGGTACAGCGCCAACGCCAAAGATCGAAATGAAATTTTTAACCGACTTCCAAAAAGGAGGAGGTTCTCTGTTCGTCTGTATATTTGTTTTTTTTTATTCATAGATAAAACTCTATCGAATGTTTTACGCGCGTAATTTTTTTCGATAGATGTGGGCACAGTAGGCGTATATCCTCAACCGTATTGAATTCGTCCCCTCCTCGCGACGAATAAGATACGATTTTGGGAATCAAAATATACCCCGTAAGCGTATTGATTTCGACACCATCAGTAGACGAAAACAACACGATTTCGCTGTAAATTTTGGCGTAAATATTATTCCCAAAACCGTATCGGTTTCGTCAACTGGAGGGGACGAAATCAATACGCTTATGTGTAGGTTAATGTTAATCATACAGTTTTTCTGTTCCAAAAAGATATCGATTTTGTTGCCTCCTAGCTTCATTAGGCTTCTAGTAGGAAAATGAACTTTATCTCATTGTAGCTAAAAGTGTATTACACTTTTTTATTTTTAAATAGTTGCATAATGTATCAAACAACTTTATCTTTGAATTAAAACACTTTTTAACGGATACTAGCGCGGTTTTATTATATTATAACTATGTAATTTCAGTAGATTCTCTCTCTTTTAAGCATTAAATAATTCATAAAACTAAGTTATAAATCAACATAAAATAATTAAAAATTTTGTTAAATTTTAATTTCTGAACGTCAAAAAAAAAATCATCGCTTGAGGGTAGGCTCATGGGTAGCTTCAGTCCCCCGTGACCACGGCAGCTGCAAAGGTGCCGAAACGTCGGGAAAACCAAAAATCAAACCAAATACCAACTAAATACTAAAGTACATTCAATAAAACCGCGCTAGTATCCGTTAAAAAGTGTTTTATTTCATGTCTAGTGAGCGCGTAAGCTTGAGAAGTGAATATGTCAACCAGTACGGTCTGGCTATTGCAAACAAATTCCGTCGGTTGGAAGATCTTATGACGAAGCGCGCAAGAAGAATAACATCATTAAACTTCTTGAAGAGATGCCGTGATCAAGATCTCATCCCGCACTGTGTCAGGATTTCTCCAAAACATGACATACGAGGGAGCGCCAAGATCCTACAACAGGCAAGCAAAAAGTTGCTCGTGAGTCTAATCCGCGAACATCGTTCCGAATCAGTAGCATTAAATCAACAAATAGATCGCTTATCCAATTATTTAAAAATAAAACTTGCCACGGCGGACTTTAACCATTACATTCTGATACTTAATAAACGCGAAACAGCCGTATACAACGAATGTAAGCATAGACAAATTTCTAAATATGAGAAGTTGTACAAACGTCATCATGCATTTCCGTACGATACGAACCATAGAGTAGAAGATGACACCCGTCAATGTCAAACTCGTGCAGTTGTCAATTTATCAAAACAAATATCTGATGAACCGACTTTAAAAGTATTAAATAAGGGTCTCAATTTCGCGGTAACACCTCGCAGAATACCGTATGAGGATATTATTTGCAACGTAGAGGATTGTCTAGTTAAAAACCAAATCAAAAAAGAGGATAGTGAAGCTATACCTCAAGATATTTCATCCGTTTTACGACGTAGTAAACTGCCCAAACACAATCTTCCATATGATGAACACGTCGCGTTGAAGAACTTACGCACTAGACCCGAATTAACTATCCTCCGAGCTGATAAAGGCAACGCAACGGTAGTTATGGATACGTCGGTTTATAACACAAAAATACAAGAACTTTTAAGTGATGAGAAAACGTATAAACATGTGAATTGTGATCAAGCCGCCAAGATCCTTAAGAAAACGAGTGAACTCATCAAAAAATATTCAGAACAGTTAGATCTTGATGTCGATTATCTTATTCCATCCTGCCCTACACCGCCGAAACTGTATGGGTTACCGAAAATACACAAAGACAATGCTCCGCTGCGTCCGATTGTAAGCCAAATTGACTCACCAACTTATAAATTGGCTAAACACGTAGCAAAAACACTTACACCACTGAGAGGTAACACATCAGCCTTTGTAAAAGATTCCTACCAGTTTGTCAGTGAGATACAACATCTACATCTCGCTGATGATGAAACTATGGTTAGTTTTGATGTTCAGTCCTTATTCACATGCTTACCAGTACAGGACTGCATTGATATCATCAGGAAAAAGCTAGTTGATAACAACATGCCAATTGAATATGCAGAACTACTAGAATTATGCCTAACATCTGGCTATCTGTTATGGAACGAGGAGTTCTACGTGCAAGTGGATGGGGTAGCAATGGGCTCTCCTGTATCCCCCATCGTTGCTGACATTTTCATGGAGGATTTTGAGGAGAAAGCACTAGCCACAGCACCAGTGACTACCCGGTTCTACAAACGGTACGTAGATGACACTTTCAAAATACTACCTAGAGACAGTGTCCCTGCATTTCTTAACCATCTTAACTCCATAAACCCCAACATACAATTTACTATGGAGTTAGAGGCAGACAATAAACTAGCTTTCCTAGACATTCTCATTATCAGGAATCCGAACCAAACCTTGAGCCACACAGTGTATCGTAAAGCAACCCATACAGACAGATACCTTAATGGTGACTCTCACCATCATCCTATACAGTTAGCTACCGTAGGGAAATCTTTGTTTCAGAGAGCCCGCGGAATCTGTGACAAACAACACCTGACTGCTGAGCTTCAGCACGTCCAACAAGTACTGCGTAACAACAAGTAGCAAGTACCACACCTCAATCACAGAAAACGCGCCAAACCAGCCACAGTAGAGCGTCAACCTGCCATCCTACCATACTTGAAGGGTGTCACTGACAAGATTGGAAACATTCTGAAGCGAGCGTCAATCAAAACTTACTTCAAGCCGCCGAAGAAGATCAACCAATTCTTACGACCTGTCAACTGTAATATCCCCCTTCAAGCTGCAGGCGTCTACAAACTAGATTGTGACTGTGGGCTCTCCTACATCGGGCAAACAAAGAGAAGCATAGGGACCCGCGTCAAAGAGCGTGTAGCTGACATGAAACATAGGCGCGATAACAAGTCTGCAGTGAGTGAACACGCCTTTGAGGGGCCCAACCATTATATTAGATTTGACAAACCCCAAATTCTTGCTAGGGAACGTAGATTTATTCCTAGAATGCTCCGCGAGGCTATCGAAATAAATAAATATCCTAATTTCAATAGAGATGATGGTTGGAATTCCACCAGCTTGGGACCAGCTTCCACCATCATTCACAAGCTTAAGCCCCTCACACACACTGTAAGATCTAATGATACGGTTAGTTCCTTTTCAAATAAATAAATTAATATAAAAGACGGATGTCGGTTTTCCTCTCCAAGTTTTCTTTCGCCATTTCTTTCTTGGAGGGGCCTCCCAAAATTTTATGAAATGGTGGTAGTTTCAGTAGATTCTCTCTCTTTTTAGCATTAAATAATTCATAAAACTAAATTATAAATCAACATAAAATAATTAAAAATTTTGTTAAATTTTAATTTCTGAACGTCTAAAAAAAATTCATCGCTTGAGGGTAGGCTGACGGGTAGCTTCAGTCCCCCGTGACCACGGCAGCTGCAAAGGTGCCGAAACGTCGGGAAAACCAAAAATCAAAGCAAATACCAACTAAATACCAAAGTACATTCAATAAAACCGCGCTAGTATCCGTTAAAAAGTGTTTTATTTCATGTCTAGTGAGCGCGTAAGCTTGAGAAGTGAAAACTAATTATGAACTCTAACGCATTGTCATAAAATAAGTTTTTCAATAGTAGGCTACCTACCTAATTACGAGACAAGACAGACGTCGACAGAAAAGACCACACAATATTTCAGCCAACATACTGAACACCACTTTGGGGGCTACAAAGCATTGATGATCTTACAGATATTCTGCATTTTTTTACTATAAATAAATAAATTAGGAAAATATTAGTATTAAAAATTCAATTTCTGTAAAAAAATCCATACAAAATGGCAATTTCATACTCAAATCCCTAATATATTATATTAAACTTTAATATACCTACTGATGTTGATTATTTACCAAACCTACTTCGTTTTATTTCTTTCACTTCTAACTCTTAAAGCTTGCAGGACGAATTCAATATTGTTTTTGTCAACAGTTTTCATATTGATAACTATTACCAAAACGTAAACCATGTATTTCTGTTAATCACCGCGCTAGCTGTAGACATAATCGATACGTTTTTGAAAGATATCCTTTCATACAAATAAATGCACAAAACCGTCTTGATTTCGTCTACTGTTCGGTTGAGGGAATACGCGCACAGTAGAGGAGAACAGACGGACAGCCGGGAGGACATACCTACGCAGGCATTTTTGCTCAAGTTGAGAGAGATGTGTTATTATTAAACGCGTATATTATTATAATATACGCGCTGTAATCCGTAAAAAGTACAACTACTCGTAATATCTAAAACAGATGCACCTATATTAAAATTTAAATTTCAGTCTGAACCCTCGCCTAAAACAGAAGTAAGTCTTTGAATTATAGTTCTTTTTGCTTTTGCAAAATGATGACAGATTCCTGCTTGCAACGCATTTTATACAAGCTTTTATTAACTTACAATGTATGTATGTGTATGTATGTATGTTCGGTTGGAATCTTGCAACTCAATTTTGAAGAAGATATATCTTCAACCGATTGAACTGAAATTTTGTATACTTACACGCTTACCCCCTTAGTAATAAAGATTGTATAGCAGCTGCATAGTTACACGGTGTTTTGTCACTTACTTTTTAATGTCAAATTCAAATAGTTTGACAGAGAGTAACCATTGTGTAACTATACATCTGCTATTCAATCTTTATTAGTAAGGGGGTTAATTTGGAAGACAATGCATGGTTAACTGTATTAAATCATTCAAATTCCAATATGGACGAACATCCAAAATGGCGGATACACTCCTACAATTCTAAGCTCCTACAATAATATAGGTATTCAATGAAAGGGCTTGCTGTGCTGAGAATAACTCGTAAAATAAAGATAAGTAATTCTAAATCCAATAGGCAATAAAAGCTTGTACTAAAACGCTAGTTTTTTTACATTTTCTTTGGCTTGTACCAAAAACTAATTTTTTGACAGAAACTTATTGTCTCTGCATTCATAAACTTTTTGAAAGACTTTAGCTGGACACAATGGGTGCATTCTGCCAGACAAATCGCTGAGTCATCGATCGCCATAGAGTAAATTTTAACCATGGAAATTAATTTGTATGGAATGTTCAATATTTTAATTTGCATGGTTAAAGCTTTGTCCAGACTAGTCCATTTTGGCGTATCAGATCACCGAATCATTAACATACATCGCTAGTTTGCTTGGGCGTGCGTTGAAATAATATCAACGCACGCCCAACCAAAATAGCGATGTATGGTAAAGATACGGTGATCTGATACGCCAAAATGATACAAGTCTGGATTAAGCTTAAAATGTACTCTGTGGCGATCGAAGACTCAGAGATTTGTCTGGCAGAATGCTCCCAATACAACTTATCAATAGGATTGATTATAAGAATCAATTATATTTATAAATAACTTAATACAATAGGCTATTTGACTAATTTTGGGAAACCATTTTAAATTATTCCTTATTAGGTAATAAATGCACCACATTGATATTTCAGGAAAAATCAATGTATTTCATTAATAAAAACAGTGTTAAAGTTTAAAATTTTAAAACCGCGCCAAAAACGCTATGGCGCTGGACACGTGACTTGTTGACGTCACAAGCCTGTAAACATTGTAATATCCTTAGCCATTTGACAGCCATCAATCGCGGATCCTTAGTCTATGGTCGTATCAAACGCCTGAAGCCATATTTATTTACAGGCAAGTGACGTCATCAGTAATCTTAAAGCATTTTCGCCACAGAAAAAAATCATAAATTATTGCATTTTTCTAGGTGAAATTAATCAATTAATAGACTTAATTTAGTCTATTCGGTGTACTGATCAAGGAATATTTCCTGATCTTATGAAGTTTAGCAAGGTAATACCATTGTTTAAATCAGGAGATAAAGAAGACCCTAGCAATTACAGACCAATATCGATATTACCTGCCCTAAGCAAAATTTTTGAAAAAATAATACTCGAGCAGTTATTAGGTCATTTTAATGTAAATCAACTTCTGCACAACAAACAATTTGGCTTTACCAAAGATCGTTCCACAACTGATGCTGGGGTTGCGCTTTTGAAGCATGTCTTTGAGGCTTTGGAGGGGTCTCAGAATGCCCTAGGCATTTTCTGCGACCTGTCCAAGGCTTTTGATTGCGTGGACCACTGGACGCTGCTGTTGAAGCTAAATCATTACGGTGTAAAAAATAATGCCCAAAAATTAATACTGTCGTATCTCAGTTCAAGGACTCAAACAGTTAATATCAATGGAAAAAGTTCATCAGGTTCTCATGTAAAAATGGGCGTTCCGCAAGGCTCCATTTTGGGCCCTTTCTTATTTTTAATATATATAAATGATCTACTCTTTTTTGCAGAGAGGTTCTGTGATATTGCTTTGTTCGCGGATGATACATCTTTAATATTCAAAGTTGACAGGAATAAAACTGATTTTGACGATGTGAACAAAGCACTCTCGCAGGTTCTTACTTGGTTTAATGTAAATAATCTCCAGCTTAATGCTAAGAAAACCAAATGTGTTAAATTCACTTTACCTAATGTACAGGCGAATCCCACTGAAATTTTAATCAATAATGAGAAATTAGATTCGTTCGATTCAACAGTTTTCTTGGGTGTAACTCTTGACAGTAAACTTCAATGGAATATGCATATCGCAGCTCTGGCTGGCAAGCTCAGCTCTGCTGCCTATGCTATTAGAAAAGTTAGACAGTTAACAGATGAAGAAACTGCCAGATTAGTGTATTTTTGCTATTTTCATAGCATTATGTCATACTGTATTCTTTTGTGGGGTATAGCAGCCGATATAAATACTATTTTTGTTTTACAAAAACGAGCAATAAGAGCTATTTATCAACTAAGTTCTAGAACATCTCCTAGGGATAGATTCAAAGAGATTGGTATATTGACAGCAGCATCACAATTTATATTAAACTGCATACTTTTCGTGCGTCGCAATATTAACTTATATACAAAAAATAGTGATTGGCACAATCGGAACACCAGAAATAAAGACAAACTTGTAATGCCTCAGTATAGATTAGAAAAAATCCGTGGTTCTTTCATAGGTCTTGGTATAAAGTTTTATAATAAAATTCCAAGTAATATTTTGGATTTACCATTTGAAAACTTCAAGACTCATGTAAAGAATTGTCTTCTCAAAAAGGGATACTATACTGTTAAAGATTACTTAATTGATAAAACAGCTTGGTCGTAGATTTTTCTATTCTATGTGAAAATTGAGAGAATTGTCTTACCTACTTAAAATGTATTGTAAGCTTTTTGACTCGACGCCTTAATGCGGGTAGCTTTAGTATGTCATGCTCACTTTAAACATTTCTGCGGTGGTGTCGTGTGAGGCGGGTCGTTACGTTCCCTCAAATATGGTTGAGCGAAACGATGGCTGGTTCATGCGTCATGCTCGTGAACGGGTGCTGCCAGTGGGAATGGGTTTGCTTCTGTCTGCTTGTACTAAGGGCGTCGCATATATTTTTTTTCTTCATGTTTAATATTATCAATCTGTATGGCATTTCTTACTCAAAACATAAATTAATAACTAATCCTTGTTTTGATTTCTCACTTTTTTATTGCTAATGACTAAAATGACTATTTTGCTTTCGTTATATTTTTTCGTATTTTTTCGTCTATAGTTTTGTAAGTAAAGGCCTATGAAAAGCTTTTGGATATTAGTTTTCAATTCAGTGCCTTAGGATGGGTAGCCTAAGTATGTCATGCTCTCTTTAATCATTTCTGCGGTGGTGTCGTGTGGGGCGGGTCGTTACGTTCCCTCAAATATGGTTGAGCGAAGCGATGGCTGGTCCATGCGTCATGCTCGTGAACGAGTGCTGCCAGTGGGAATGGGTCTGCTTCTGAGTACCTATCTTAACGCATATTGAATTGTAAAAATTGTGTTTTTACTTTTTATGTCTTGCATTAAGTGTTTTTTGGTTCGAGTAGCAGACAGAGTGATTTCTCAACTAGTTGAAAGTTATTTACTCTCACATTTACCTATCTGAATGTAGTAGATATATTTAATTTTAAACTACCTACCCATTGTGTGCAAACTTGTGTTAATTATTGTGATGGAAAATGACCTCACTTTAAACGTGGAGTTCATTTTTTAATGTTGACGACTCTGTATGAAATATACAGGGAGAAAAAAGCAGCCCTTGACGAGTTTCTTGCAGGTTCTTCTCGTTACAAGGTCTCCCGCTTAGGGTTTGCGAACCGATGGCGTAGCTTCTATGACATTCACAAGTGCTTGTAACAGCCTAGACTGAATGAATTATTTTGAATTTTGAATTTGAATTTCTATATAATAGTTAAATATGTTTTTTTACGCCAATATCTGTTAGGATGACCACAATTTGTAGTATATTTTCAATGTTGTCAAATACCCTATTATTATTACTAATGTCTAAGACTGATGTATATTAAAATTTAAGTTTCAGTCAACTGTACCCATGTCTAATAAAGCAGGGGTAAGTTTATGAATTCAAGTTATTTTTTTCTTTTACAAAATGATGACAGATTACTGCTTGCAATACATTTTTTAGCTCTGCATTCATTGACTTTTTGAAAGATGCTCGACACGATGAAACTAATCAATAGCGTGATTATTAGAATCAGTTCTCTCTAACAATCTGTATCAATGGGTGCATTCTGCCAGAAAAATCTCTGAGTCATCGATCGCCATGGAGTAAACGCCATGGAAAGTAATTTGTACAGAACATAGAATGTTAATTTTTTTTATTTCAGTGGTCAAAATGTACTCTATGGCGGCCGTTGACTCAGAGATTTGTCTGGCAGAATGCACCCATTGATTTAAAATAAGTAACTAAACCACACCCTGGACATTCCATACAACCGCCCGCCGCCGCGTTGTAACTACCTATTACACAGACGCTACACAAATGATGTTTTGTACAGGCGCATGTGTGTGCGTGAAGTCTAGGGCTACCGATACCGTGTGCAGTCTTTATTGGTTAGGCAGGTAGGTACCATGGGCAACAGCGTCGCTTAACCACTGCTAAGGTTAAAATCGCTTGCACGCCGCACCCGCTGTCACATACGTTTAGTTCGTGCAGGAGCGATACGCGCGCACACGAATTTTGTTGCAAACTGGTTAAGCAACGCTGTTGCCCATAGTACCTTACTCAGAAACTTTGGTAATAATGAATTATGGATGAGTCACGAACTGTATTCCAAAGCCACTTTTTCCGTAACTGGGTTTTATAAAGCCACAATAGGTACCTACTGAACTCGTGGCACAGAATAGATATAAGTACTGCCGTACAGAAAGGACACTCCGCTCCGCCCCACAAGTTCGTGTGCCGAATCGTGTGCTCATTTAGTCGTGTTTGTAGTCAACTTATTTTGATATTCAAAGCAATGAGTCGTAGCCATAGACATAGAAAAAATTTTACTACGCTCAAGAAGACCAACAGAGCGTGGAAAAGAGAAGTTAACATCATACGGACACGGTCTATGTAAAAAAGAGACAAATAGGATCAAGTGACATGTTCCAACATTTTTTACAGTAAGAGCCCCTAGCGTCTCGCCTAGCAAATGGGCAATCACAGTTTGTTTAAAATATTTGTTAATCTTAATTAAAATTTAAAATAAAGGTATTGTGGAGCCATGGTGTCTTGTGCTCTAAGTAATTGTGATGTGACAAAAAGAAACGATTCAAGTAATCACACTTTTCACAGGTAAATAAGATATTGCCACACATTTTTCTTAAACCAAATTTCGCTACATTTATTCGTTTATCGACGAAGAAAACAGTATGGAACCTAATTTTTTAATGTCCTTTGCCATATATAGTCATATTTTATGTATCTAAGTCATTTTTTACGTATCTCTTATAAAATGTATACATTCGTTTTTCGGATCACCTGTTTATTGACATTGTTGTTCTTTGACATTCTATTTCTATGGTCGTAACTTTATTTACCAAAAAGTTCGAATTATGAATTGAACGCCGCCCATACATACAGCACTCTGTGATACAGCACAAACTGCACGGTAGCCCTAGACTTACACACAGAGTTGCGCGTGTACAAAGTTATGTGGAGGTGTCCGGGGTGTGCTCGTGGGGTGGGGTGAGGTAATTCATTCTGGCGCGGAGCGGAAAGTGTCCTTTCTGTACGGTAATACTTATATCTATTCTGTGACTAAAGTATACAAGTTAATATTAAAACATCAAAGAAACAAAGCTCAACATTATTATTGCAATATAATAGTCGTTTTATTCTACTTTAGTGCAACGGAATCAATTGTAATGTACTCGTAAGTAACATTTATATCCAAAAACAGTACTAAATTTGATTTGCTAATACGTAGGTAGCAGTGTTTCTTTCAGGTACTAATCACCACCTAAAGGGGGCACCGCCCCCCCGGAGCATCCTTAGTGCCCCCCCGGAGAAAAATGTGTTGTGTGTAGGTAGACGGGCTAACTAGTGTAGTGATCGACGGACGAGTTCGCCCGAACCTCTTAATTGCCCCCCCGGAGAATTTTGTCTGAAAGAAACTCTATGGAAAATAAAGATCCTACCAAATATATAAATATAATATTAAATGCGAGTGTGTTTGTCACCTCTTCATGCCTAAACGGAGTCCAAGCGTTTATTTCATGCAATCCTAAATTTGTACCGTAGTGTTTACTAATAAACGCCGATATTGTGGTGCATATCAGATCTTTTTTTTGTATGTAGTTATAAGTTGTATAAGTCACAATACCTATGTACCAATGTGGCAGTGCTCAATAAATAAAATAAAAATAAATAAGCGTACGAAGTCGCGGGCGGCCGCTAGTTCTTCTTCTTCTTCTTATTTTAGTTTGGCAATCTACTCTCCTCTTTAGGGAGTAATTTTTGCCAGTGTCAAGTGTTGAATAGTTCAGTGGTAGATTGTTTCAGTTTACATTAGAATGCGGGTGCATTGCATTCCAATGCTGCTTGGAGCATTTGGCACCAAGTGTATCAAGACAGTTTACTTGGTAAGGGTCAGCCGAGGTAGCCACCACTACAATAAAAATCTCAGCTTCACACAACCAAGATCACGCCTATTCCAATCATCCCACATATTGTTCAGTTGCGTAGACACTTGTACCACAAAACTGCACCAATTTTAAGACACAATATCCACTATGAATCAATTTGTGAATAATTAAAATAGTCACTGAACCGAACTCGACGAAATGGCGCCAAAAACCCCGCTAGTTCTTAATAAAATTATCCAAACTAATTGTACCTCCTGCCTGTTTGTTTCTTGGGGTTTCACAGATAAACCGATTCTTTTTATTTTTTAAACTAGCTTCCGCCCGCGACTTCGTCCGCGTGTATATTAGAGAAAATCCCGTCCCGACCCATCCCGTTTCCATTCCCATTCCCGTTCCCATCCCCGTCCCGTCCCGTTCCGTTCTCTTCCCCGCTCTCATTCCGTTCCCGTCCCATCCCATCCCGTTCCGTTCCCGTTCCCGCTCTCGTTCTCGCTCCCGTTGCCGTCCCGTCCCCGTTCCCGTTCCCGTTCCCATCCCCGTCCCCATCCCGTCCCGTTCCCGTCCCGCTCCCGTTCCCGTTCCCGTTCCCGTTCCCGTTCCCGTTCCCGTTCCCGTTCCCGTTCCCGTTCCCGTTCCCGTTCCCGTTCCCGTTCCCGTTCCCGTTCCCGTTCCCGTTCCCGTTCCCGTTCCCGTTCCCGTTCCCGTTCCCGTTCCCGTTCCCGTTCCCGTTCCCGTTCCCGTTCCCGTTCCCGTTCCCGTTCCCATTCCCATTCCCGCCCCGTCCCATTCCCGTTCCCGTTCTCTTCCGCTCCGTCCAGTTCCCGTTCCCGTTCCCTTTCTCCCCGTCCCCTGGGGTTGAATCATGCATGTCCACCGAGTTGGACTTCAAAATGAATGTCATTTTCGCAATCACCATCCCATAGAACCTCAAGAACGTCATCCATATATAGTATTTTATGATTACTTACCCCATTTACCACATAAGGGGTTGATTTTCAAACTCACAAAATATATGTTTGCCTATTTATTTTAAGACGTGCTCCTATGAAGTTTAAAGTTATAATGTCTATTTTATATTATTTTTCCATAAGTTTTCCATACGAAATTTGAACCCCATTTTCACCCTTTTAGGGGTTAAATCATGTACATCGAGTCGGACTTTAAAATAAATGTAATTTTCGAAATCACCATCCCATAAAACCTCAAGAACGATATCCATATCGATTTTTATGTTTACTTACCCCATTTACCCCCTAAGGGGTTGATTTTCAAAACCACAAAATATATGTTTGACTATTTATTTTTAGACGTACTCCTACCAAGTTTAAAATTGTAATGTCTATTTTATATTCTTTTTCCATACAAAATTTGAACCCCATTTTCACCCCTTTAGGGGGTTAAATCATGTCCACCGTGTTGGACTTCAAAATAAATGTCATTTTCGCAATCGTTATACCAGAAAACCCCAATAACGACATCCATCTCTATTTTTAGGTTTATTTACACATTTCACCCCTATTTCATCGCCATAGGGGTTGAAGTACTGACAATATCAATATACGTTGCGTTAGATTTTCTTTCATAAGCCTTTACTATAAATTAAGTGATTTTTAATTCGAAATTGAAGGATTTCTTTCTATACACAACTTCATACCCCTTTTCACCCCTTCGGGGGTAGAATTTTGAAAAACGCTGAGACCCGTATTTATTAATTTTCAATCTTCAGTCTAAACACAAAATTTGAAAATCCTTGCTTCAAAACTGAGGGACATTCATACAAACTTTCATCCCTTATTTCACCCCCTTAGGGAAGGAATTTTAAAAAATCCTTCCTTAGTGGATGCCTACACTGTATGAGGTATCTGTGTGCAAAATTTCAAGTCTTTAGGTCCAGCGGTTTGGGCTGTGCGTTGATAGATCAGTCAGTCAGTCAGTCAGTCAGTCAGTCATTCAGTCAGTCATTCAGTTCACGATTTTATATATTAAGATTAGTTTTTATTATAAGTAATTAGTTTTTTTATCCTAACATTTTTAGTGTAAGGGAAAATCGTGCCATTCAGCTGTAAGTAACATTTTCAATAGGTACGATAATTTTATTATGGATTGTAAAATATGTATTTAAACATTTATATAAGATAGGAGTTATTTTTTTACTTTTCACTTTTAAATTAGTGCCGCGGAATGTTCTGTAGTGCAGCAGTAAGTACTATTTACCAAACTATTATTCAGGGGCGTGCATACCATATAGGCAGTAAGGCAGTGCTTACCTCAATCATTATACCTACGAACCTATTAAATTGGCACTCTAAATATACCACTACATTAAAATAATTTAGTCTAATTTGGTTAAACAAGTACGTTATTCTATTGCCAAACTTCTATTGAACACTGTGTAACCTTTTTCCTTACGCTAATACGTACTACAGTGTCCCCGGATAGGCAGTCTTCGGAATGCATATTCGAAGCTAGGAGCGTTTCATACAACGAGTTTTAGAAAATAAACCTTCAAAGTTATACGACCACAGAAAGAAATGCGCTATTTGTACGCATTATGTTCTAAAAGATGACCTTCGCAATTTAACAGCGCTAGGTAATCAAGATTACTCGGCTGGACGGTTTTTGCCGAGAATAACCGACCAGCCGACAGGCCGATAGCAATACGTCCCATATGGTCCCATGCCACAATAGATTAAGGTCTGTTTCGCTCGCTTGCGGAAATAAAAATAATGCAAGGATGTGGTGTGTGGAGTGCTGGCTGGCCATGTGTTTTTTTTTGTTTCTATTTAAGTCCCGACTCCCGATTCACTTTCGCTATTAACTACATGTTTGTTTATTGTTTAGTTATGAAATGTAAAAAAATATTACTGTGTCTATTGCGTTGTGTTTAAAATATTTACTACTTACCTAATTATCTTATTAAATAATGGAGAAATAGTTTTGAAATTTGAATGATATATTCTGAGAGAAATTATTCTTACCCATCTACTCATCCTTTCCCAATTTTTTTTAAATAAAATAAAAACAGTGCACAGATAACAGCATTACAAACTACTTTTAGTATAACTAAAAAAAATGAAAATGTACTATTTTACTGTTATTATTTGACATGTAAATTATTATATGGGTCGTAAATGCGACGAGTTAGAAAAACATTCTCGCTATAAAAAAAGTCTATAGTGTCTGACTGCTTACCTAGCCTATTATTATTTGTGCTATTATTAGTAAGTACCTACATATAATTTTGATTCGCTAACATTTTAAAGTTCTAATGTACCTATACCATTTCCCAAATCATAAAATGATAAAAATATAAAAATATACGAAAAATAAACATAGTATCTTTGTTTTATTTCAACTGATTTATTTAATTCTCTTTATTAGTGTGAAGGAGAAAATTGCATAGCAGCAGTAAGTATATATAGGTATATATACAAGGTGTTAATGAATAAACGCAAAATGAGAAAACCGTTTCTTCGGACCATCAAACTGAACAACTTTTACTTTATTATTTTAGTAAAATTTGTTCAGTTTGATGGTCCGAAGAAACGGTTTTCTCATTTTGCGTTAATTCATTAACACGTTGTATATATCGTGGGCTAATCGTTGAACTGGGCCGATCGAGATCTGCCTGGCCAGATCACGATGTGCCGGCATTTCATGTCAGCCAGCGAGCGCTTACTTGCCTCTTTCTTTGGTACAGGCCAAGAAGCTTATACCCCCAATGGAGGTGGCACGGCTAGTGTCATAGTGAAGATAGAAAAAATGTCCTTGAGTGACGTTACGGCTTATTGCTATCTCTTTCTTTAGTGTGACAATACGTGTTCGATGTTCGTCGTTCGTTCGTTCGTGAGAAACGAAAACGTATTGTAACACTAAAAAAAGAGATAGCAATAATCCGTAACGTCACTCAAGGACATTTTTTCTATCTTCACTATGACACTAGCCATGCAATCTCCATTGAGGGTATAAGCTTCTTGGTACAGGCCGTTCATAAGCCAATTTTGACACTTCTTTTTCCATCAACGCCATCTAATGAGGCAAATAATTACTATTTTTATTTTTTAATGTCACTTTGAATAGCCCCTTATTACTTTACGTGAATCACAGATTAATCTCGATAGATATTCGTACTAGGGGCAATACTGATACGGTACCCCCTAGCCGCTAGCCAAAATAACAAAGGACATCATCCATCCAAAAGACAAAAGTGCTTTATTCTGATAGATTTTGTCCATCTAAGCATTTTTTATTATGGCACCGAAGCTGTAGCACCGCTTCACATTTGTGCCAAAATGTATGAAAGGACAGACTTTTTGAAGTTATTTAATTATTTAGATATTTATTTTATATTATAGTTATTTAGTTATTTTATTTAAAATCAAGTATAGCGGTGCTACGACTTTGGTGCCATAATAAGACATGCATAGGTGGACAAAATCTATCAGAATAAAGCACTTTTGTTTTTTGGCCGGCACTTTCACATTTGAACCAAAATGGATGATGTCCTTTCATCTTTGGATGAAAGGACATCATCCATTTTCTATACACAGATTTAAGACCAGATAAAGTTCAACCATTTTCATCAGGTCTTGAATCGGTGTATGGCTACTTTTCATAGTCTTACCTTTATCTGTGGCAATCAAACAAAGCTGTAGAATACGACAATAGCTAAACCATGTGGTAAACCTCGAAAAATAAAAGAAAATCATTTTTGGAGATATACAAATATAGGGTACGGCGGGTTGCGATCTGTAAAACTTAGGTTAAAGCATCTATAATTTCGTAATAAATAACCATATCACAACGGCAAACGGTAACCTTTTTAGTGATTCAAATGTTCTACGGGCTACTATACTTAAATGCGAGTGCATGGTACTGTTAGCCCTAAGAATTAAATTAGAAACATGAAAATTTGATGTGCTTTGATACTTTTTACTTTCTGCTTACAACATTAAAACTAGTCATTATTTCACTTTGCATTTACAGTTACAATCAGCCTGTTACAGGGTATATTTGCACAAAATTTCAGCCAAATTGACCGATTGGCTTTTTTCAAACATTTTGTGCGGGCTTGGGGCACAAGAATCGGTTGAGAAATACGACCTGTAGAGGAGAACAAACCGCGCCGGAAAGCCAGGCTTTAATATGTTTTTTTACTATATCTCCGTCATTTTGCTAAAAATTCGAAAAACAGGATTGACAAAAAATTCTAAATAACTTTCGAAATTCCTCACAAAATTTCACGAGAATCGGCTGAGAAATGCGACCTGTAGAGACGAACAAACGGACAGCCGCCGGACAGACATACGAAAAAATTTTTGCCCAAGCTGAAACAGAGACGCTTCGCTCGCGCTTTGCGCTCGCTCCTTGCTCGGTCAATAAATTGCTTAATCATTAAAATATAATTTTAATTTAATTCTTTAAATCTATTATTAAGTGTTTAAAATATAACTTTCAGTGCGTTGGAGTGCGCTGTTTCACAAGGGTAAAGTGACTCATTATTTCAACAATTGAAATCAGCCTAGTCTAGGCTGTTACAAGCACTATTACCGCCCCTGTGGTCTTGTGATTCGCCCACCCGTGTAACACGCCAAGGGTCCCGGGTTCTATACCCAGGGGGGTACAATTTGGGTACTATTATGTATTCTGTGACTCGGTATGGTTGGTGCTAGCTACCACCATTTTACCTAAGTCTGACGCCATAACAACAATTTAAAAATTATTGTGTTTCGATAACAAGTTCCTCGGAGGAGGCTTAATATCTTGAAAATTTTTCGACGGAGTGAGGATAAGTTTGCGCATGTGCTCTTGCTAGCGAGAGCGACCAATAGCGCGCACCGCTCTCGATTTCAAGATATTTGCCTCGTACTTCAGTGATGAGGTTTCCGGGTGTAATGCGCTTCCACCTTTCGGCCTTATCGTCACTTAACATCAGGTGAGGTGAAGGCCAGGCACTACCATCCGACATCTGGCCGGACCGAGCGTTGCTTAACAAATGTGATCGAGTACGATCAGTTTGTCAAGTTCCGCCATGAGCGCTTCTGATATTCAATTCAATAATTTCATAGAGATCGTCAATCTTTTATATTGCTGGCGTAAAGCGTTTAGTGTGACTCTCGCAATATTTTTTTCAACACACTTGCTCGTAAAGTGAGCCCTAATACATCGCTTTTAGGGCCATAAACCGAGCTATGACAAACGCGTGCAATACTATATAAAACTTGTCTCATAATGTACTATTACCACACAGCAACAAATACGATAAAAACAAAATACCTATGACAATTATGGGAAAAGGCGCGCAGGTTTTTTTTTGTTTTTTTCACACGCCCAATGCAAGAATATTTTGCGAACAACGGGGTGAGTGAGCATACAGCTTACTTCAAAAATATAATTTTCAGTGATAAAATGCAAATATTTTAATATTTTATAACAAAATATTGTGAATTATGAATAATTTGACAATAATATATATTTGTTTGACTTAATTAATGGACATACACATTTATTTATTCCAAAAATGTACCTGATATTCAGCGACATAAAACCCGTTTGTTGCTACTAAAAAAATAACTGTATTACCCGGCTAAATTAGGAATAATCTCTTTACTCGCATAGAACTTGCAGTAATGTACTTATTTAACTTTGTAGAGATAATTCTATAACCAACTATTAGTGTTTTATATATTATTGCACGCGTTTGTTATAGCTCGGTTTATGGCCCTAAAAGCAATGTATTAGGGCTTACTTTACGAGCAAGTGTGTTGAAAATTACTTTGTATTTTCCTCGCAAGTGTGTTGAAAAACGTCGTATGAAACTCGTGAGCTTTTGCTCATTGCACACTCGGCTGAGTTACGCCCTCGCCTACGGCTCGGGCTGCAACCCACAGCCTTGTGTACAATGAGCAACCTAAGCTAACTTGTCTCATAATGTACTATTTCAGTGTGAAGGTGCAAAATGCCGAAAAGCCGAAGACGCTAATTGGAACATAATAAAATTTATACCAAATATGGGCGGATCGTTTGCGATGGACTTTAATTTTAAGGAAGAGATGCTGGTAAAGCCCCAGAAAGAGGAATATGGTGATTATAACTAACTTTATGGGAAATGTGGATACTGGATAGCTGCTGGAGCCATGCTGATGGAAGTGCGCGACTCGCTATTGTGGGCACACAACGTATTTTCCCAGGATTGTAGCTTTTACACAATATATATATTTTAGCGTGTTCCGATAACTATCGGCAATTGTTTATTATGAACTATGTAACACAGCAAAATTGTCTCATTAAATGCAATACGTTTGTAGTATTTGTCGAATACATTTTAATAGTTCAGAAGTAAAACACCGGAGAGTAGGTACTTATACAAATAAATATATTTTTGTAGTGCAATTACAACGCGCCAACCGTCGTCCAAAAAGTTCCGTCAAGATGGCGGACCCTGACACAAAATGTCACGAATGACGTTTACAAAACGTCACAGATGACGTTTTGTACGGATTAATAATCGAATCATATCATTTATATACTAATTAGTTTTAGAATCGTTAACATACAACTATAGTGTGTGTACAAAGAAGAGAATAAGGAAGTTGTATTCGGCAAATAATAAAACTGAAATCCTGGGAAACCAGGTCATGTACCTAGCTACAATAGCGGGTCACGAGCTAATGTTTAACCTTAAATGGCTATAATGGCTTCAACTACTTTTGCTAAAATTTTGTGGTAATTTAATTTGAGACATCAATAGGGAACATGCATCAATTTTTTTTTGTATCAAAATCAAAAGTATAATGCGTAAGAAAATCAACTGTAATATTAAAACTTTTCTCTTGTGTTTTTTTCTCGTGATATAGTTACTTGAAGTTAGCACGCAGCAGCACCCGCCGAAAACGCTCTATACAAAAAAGTCAACATGTGTGACGTCACTCATGTCACGTTTCAGTGCATTAGTATGGAGTTAGCCAAGAATTTTCAAATATCTCACTAAATATTGCGTTTAAGTACATATGTGTCATACAAAATATTATTTCTTATTTGATGTTCTATCGGACTGTTAAGTGCATTATATCCGAAAACGGAAAAAAAAATCGTTATTTTCCCTTGTGTGATAAAACTTCCATCATGTTTTTATACGTGTCCGCAGCGATCAAGCTCAAATTTATCAAAATCGGTGACTTATGCATGTTCCCTATTTTTTGTCCCAAACTAAATTTCCACAAATTTTTAGCAAAAGTTGTAATTATACCTATACCTATACCTTTTAGCAAAAGTTGTAATTATACCTATACCTATACCTACAAAAACTGAAAAAAAGAAGAATAAAGTATGAAAATGCATCTGATTTTGATTGTCTCCGAAGTTTCGATATTTATTTATTAATATTAGTTCAGCCACATGGCAAACATTAACACATCCATTACAAACAATTTTCTATAAGACAGGATTCTATAAGTTTGGCGAAATTATAAACTTAGAAAATGTGAATTGCCGACTTTTTAGTGTTTTTCTTAAGTAGATAAGTACTCACATGCATGATTTTATTTCCCTCTCGATAAAATGGCGTTCGAAGAAATGTACTATCGGTGAATAGTAGATTGTTATATAAGGGTCAAAAGGAAGCAATTCCCATACGAGACATTTAGACGCCCGAGCATAGCGAGGGCGGCTATAGTTCGAGTATGGAATTGATGACTTTTACCCGTGTTTAACACTCTACTTTTCATTTCGAATATTAGGAAATTAACAAAAGTCTTAGATTTTCCAAAATGATTATAAATAAAAACATGTACTCAGTAACTACATACCTATGTAGTTACTGAGTATAAGTATAAGGTCTACCTAGACCTTATATTTATTATACTAACGTACTTACCTTACCCATTTAAATGTTATTAAAAAAATACAAGAATTTGTGTAAAGTTGAATTCTTGCTTGGAATATTTACAGTTTGAAATATTATGATGACAGATTTGACTTTGTTGGATAACTGTAAAAGTTGGAGATATTCTTTGGTCTTTGATTAGACGGTGAAGTCAATGGCAGAGACTCTCCTGAAGTAGTTGTTTGAGGCGAATTAGAGCGTAGGTTTTTTTTTTATTTAGTTTGAACTTTTTTTTTATTTTAAACTCATTTTTAGTACATACAAAATCAACACAAAACTTTAATACGGCACACACTTGGCACACGCAGCTCAAAATCACAGAGCTAGGTATCGCGCTAATATATTAATTTATAGTTTTTCTTAATTTAAATTTGGAACACGCCGCGTCGCCGGCGCTCCGCCCAATATTTTTAATTTTGCACTGGCTGTTTATACCATGTTTCATTGTTGTTCGTGGTGAATGCACCCTATCTATTTTTTTTAAACCATTACCGATGAGGTAACTCTATGGTTGACTATGTGACCAAATTCGAAAAACCAGTTCTGTTTTTAAATTTATTTTACTCCCTAGGGTGGAACGAAGAGTTTTGGACCCGCTGCTCAGTTTAAATATACATCACTTTCCGAATATGAGAAATGAAAATAAGTTTTCCGTTAAATGGCTTGTCGGTGAAATGACCCATCGGTAAATAGCTTATCGATGAAGTGGATCTTCGATGATATGGCGGACGAGAAAATGGCATTTGATGAATTGATGTTCGATGATCAGTCCTAAATTCCGTGCTATCCATGGTCCATTCGATTATCTAGTTTTACTGACTAGATACTGACAAGTTTCTGCGCGTTTACGCAGAAAATGGAGACGCGCGATAAAAATAATTATGCGAAAGATTATGTTTGGTGAGTGTCGTGCGGCTGATAACATCATAACATGATGGTATAATGATATTTTCAAATGAAATGGAAATCTAATTTACTTGATTGATAAAGGCATGAAATTGCTTATTTGGTTTGTCTTCATAGGTAATGCAGCAATAGATAACGCACTAGATTGTTCCAGTGCGTTACACTTGCTGATACGAATACAATACAATATGAATACTTATTTTTTATTATTTACAGTGTTCTTTACATATCAAGAGAGCGATAGGCGCCATTACATGTTCATGCAAGCATCAGTCAAATTCCATCAGTCATGAATTACGTTTGACTGACTGACTGATGGAAAGAAGAAATCAATTTCGTGCAACCATCAGTCACCCCATTACACAGTAGGTTAATCGTCAGTCACAGCCGTGACTGTGGTTAAACTGACAGCAAAACCTACAGTGTAATGGATGCCATAGGTGTGGCGTTTAGTGTGCGAGCGAGAAGTAAATATGAACAATGGCATTTCTAATCCCATTCTTTATCTGCGCGGGTTACAATGTAATATTTTTCACCTAAATAGGTTTGAAACAAAACTCGACCGTAACGGATTCTCAAACGAAATTGCTGGTGGCTGAAACCCGACAATAATGAAATCCCATACAACTTTACTGCGTCACCATCGGAGGAGCGTGACAAGCTCGACTTTGCTCAAAGAAGGTTGTCAAAATAATGACCATAAATAAGAATTTTTTAGTAGTTAGCATCTTCTTCACCATCATAGTGGGTATCGTGCGGCTGACATCAATGGTAAACGACTACACTACATCCACTGCTGGGTATAGGCTTCCCTAAAGGATTTTCACAACGATCGGTCCTGCGCTATCCGCATCCAGCGGCTTTCCGCGTGTTAGGCTGTGACTACATGCAGCCGAATTCCATACGTAACATCACACACGTACGTTTTATTTTTCGTTCGGAATCACTGCATTGTCAGATGCTAGGCTTGAGCTATGAACTTCGATGTTAGGTATTATTTGTGCACTAAATTATTTTTACATTACGTACGTGTTAGGGAGGTATCTTAGACTATCTGTAAATAACATGAACAACAATTAAGAGAAATTATGTGAAATCAAACTACCTATTAGTCAGGGAAAGGAAAATTATTTGTAAAAGTTTTAAAGATATACTTATGAAGTGGCGCTCTTAGGCGCCCACATAATCAATCGAGCTAATATTAGTACTATTATACAGGTATTCTGTTTTCTTCGGCCATATTTTTCGCTGGACAGGCATTATTCTGTATTCGGTAGCTTTTCAATCACTTTTGAAATAACGGGCAATACAGAGACAGGTCGATAATTACGTATTTGCATCATCACTCTTACCACACGCACTGGTGGTGTAACAATCGAACGTTTTAATGATTCAGGAAAATCACCGTAACGGAAACCGTGATTCGTTAGGTGACTTACAATAAACTTAGTTAAAATTTCATGATTGATAAAGGTATGAAATTGCTTATTAAAACTCACAATCTAGTGTGTTATCTATTGTCGGATTATGAAGACAAATTTTCTATTATTCATAGTGTTCCATAAATATTTATTTATTTTAAGCAATGCGGTAAGTTCCCATTAAGATCGGAAAATAAAAATCAAAACTGCCTTACAAATATTAAAAACTTTATAGTAAATAATTTCTAGGCAGCTCAAAACTTAGAAATCTTAATATATAAAATCGTTAAACCAAAACGAGACAAAAAGCGAGATGGCGCTCTACGAAACTTTCTTGACATCTTTCTTTTAAACGGCACAATATTTCTCGGGTATTTGTGTGTAATTCGATTCCTTGATGCCGGGAATCGCGAAAAACCCAAAAAATATGACATTGGGTGTATAAATTTTGAATTATAAGCAATATAAAACCGCAAATTTTCGTAATAATATAAGTAATATTATTTTCGCAGGGTTGCTTAGTTACGATTTCTCTGATTGTCATCTCAATTGTCATGTGATTGTCATTAGAGCATGCAACATTATTATTTTAATAATATAAAATATGATAGGGAAATCACGTTTTTATTTAGTCGATTAAATACACATTGCCATCAGTGTCAATTAAAACTTAATAATTTCAATTGTGTAGTACGATAAGAAGTTACGATGCGCAAATTATCGGCGAAAGCGCTATGAACTGGTTCGGCAAGGTTTCGTGAGTTTCTGCGTCCAAATGGGGAATTTGATTCCGTTCGCTCAGAATTTATACCAAGGAAGCTGCAAGGAAGTCTGTGCTATGCTACGCGGCAGCCGTATGGTACCGATGTTCCTCAGTTTTTATTTTAAAGAGAGCTTAGCTCTGTACACAGAGAACGACGCTTATTTTATTGACGAAAGCTTATAGGACGTGTAGTTCTACAGCGTTACCTGTGCTTGCTAAAGTTTTCCTTGCTGAACTTGAGTTTTTTCGGGCGGGACCATTTGCGGAGGACGAGGAGGGGAGCCTCCTGGCTCCCAGGGAGTGCCGAGGACTAAGAAGAGCCATTAAAGAGGAAACCGTCGCTTTTTGGCAGGAACGATAGGACTAGAGCGAAGGCGGATGCAAACTCTATATAGGTAGATTCATTCTCGATATCGCAATGAGGCTCTCCGGAGATTGAACTAGATTCCATCGTCTCTCAACTACTGACCGGACATGGGTGTATCAGGCAGTGACTTCGGAAGTGTGACACCGGAATAGCCAAGCTAGCCAAGATCACGCACTGTGAGATTGACCAATACAGAAACTGGACCCGTTAATAACCGGAACCCCATATGTTGCCGTAAAAACTGGAAAGCACTGCACGAATTCGCGCGCATCTGGTACACCATCAGAAGATGGTATGCATAGGTCTGAATGATTTTAGAGATAGCCCGACGCGAAGTACCGTTTTGTGGAGCCTAGATCCAGATGGGGAGAGTTAAGAGATAGCCAAAAAGAAAGGACGGAAACAGAATTTGTATGGGGAGTCAAAAAAGTGCAAACGGGGAAAGCACTTTCCTGAGATTTGGTCCGTATACACTGAGAAGGTAGGAAGGACCATGGGTTTGTGGAGAATTGCGTCTATGGTAGAGGTCATGTACTGTAGGACCTAAACTGTTCATTTTCTGTAAACTAATTGTTAACAATTTCTAAGTACTATGTCACTTATTCTGTAACTAATCTGTACATAATTTATTATGTAAATAACAATTTATGCATTAAAATCTTTTCTGAGCATAAACAGTTTAACAATTTTTTTTTTATTTCGGTGACAAACTCATATAAAATCATTCTTAAATTAACATTTGGAAAGAAACAGACCTTAAAGTACCATAACTTGATACAAACAATATATAATTGTGCAAGATTGTTGGTTAAGCACATAAGAGTTATCTTTTATTCTGTGGTTTTATGGATGAAATGTGTATGAGCTGTCATTAGGAACCTTTTGCGCTCACTATCCTGTGGGATCATGCCGTCTGTTCCTGCAAGACGTGCTGGCCGCAAGAGCGGTTATTTTTATCTATGGCCCTGCCTTAGGTATAAAAAAGAAACCCACCTTGTCAATTCGTGACTTTTTTCCGCTGAATGGTTTTTTTGGGCCGTTTTGTTATGAAGACGTGAAATAATAAAGTAAAACAGGAATAAATCCGAAGAGGCATCGCGATGCTGGGCTGCTCCTCATGGTTCTATAGGTAAGTGAGCGTCTCCTTTTTCCTAATTGACTCCTCATACCCGACATCAGGGTTCTAACATAATATCGGTGAAAACCACCTCATGGTGGGCTATTTACACGCCACACCATCTTATGGTCCTTTTGAGCGGATTCCATGCTCCAGCAGGAATTTTTAAGTATTTCGGTAGGTTGGATGTTCGCAGAAAAATTACGTATTAATTGGTAAAATTTGCGAAGTTACTACCTACGTATTTACCGCCGTACTCCGCCATTTTGTAATTGGTACAAAATTTACGGAATAAATTTATTTTACTTAAAATTAATCCTCGCATTGTAATAGCGTGATTTTGTTTTAGGGTATTTCCGCATTGAAATAGCGGTTGATTCATTTTAATTTAATTTCGCATTGAAATAGCGTAATTTCTTTGAAGTATTTTATTTTCGCATTGTAATAGCGTTTGTAGTCTTTTAATTTATTTTCGCATTAAAATAGCGTAATAACTTTAATTTGTTCTCGCATTGGAATAGCGTAATTTCTTTATAAAAATGTCGAAATCAAGTGAGGATTCAGTTGATTCCGTCATTGAACTATCCGATAAACAGCTTACCTTATTAATAGCAAAAAAGGAACGTCTTTTTTCGCGCATGAATGATCTTTATAGGTTTGCAAATAATGTAACGAATTTTGCATCCCGAAATAATGAGGCTTTCATGGCTCAGTCAGAAATAATCGATGAAATGCGAAGGCAATTTGAGTCCATAATTGATGACATAAATGACCGCAAGCTTACGTTAGATTCGAAATTTCTGCCTGACTATCAGCATTTGACTGCTTTTGAAGATTTGTACTTTATTGTAAAGCGCGTCCGAAATAATATTATTCAGTCGTCGCATGCAATTGTACCGTCGTCGTCATCGAATAGTTCCGGCGATCATAATCTTCAATGCACCATTAAGCTTCCTCCGATTGAATTGCCGAGCTTTGACGGGAAAACGGAAAATTGGCCTAAATTTTACGAATCTTTTAAGTCCAACATACACAATAACAAACAGCTGTCTGACTCGCAGCGCGTGCAGTATTTAGTAGGTAAATTAACCCACGGCGCGCTTAAGGCTACCGCGGGTATTGTACCCTCGGGTGAAACCTATAATATTATTTGGGATAGTTTGGTAAATAAATATCAAGATGTGCGTGCATTAGGCACACTTTATCTTAACAATATTCTCGATGCGAAAAGTTGTTCGAATACGGCAGCCAGTCTTGATTATTTTATTGAAAAATATTCAGCGTCTGTGTTGGCCTTAAAACAACTGAATATCAGTGATGTGACCGATTTCATACTTTTGCATTGTGCTCTAAGGAAGATCGATGTTCAAACTGTTCAAGCGTTTGAATTATCTGTGCGTCATAAGGACATTCCTTCTTATAACGAATTAATCTCTTTCGTGCAAGATCAAGTTAAAATCTTAGAACGGTCTAATGTTTCATACTCGTCACGGTCTTCGAGCGGTGGTGTTAATAAAGCGTCATCATCTGTCGCGGCCGCGGCAGCCCGTCCTGATACTTACAAGTCATTTGTCGCTAGTAATGACAATATTACTCACACGTCGGGAAAGTCGTGTATTTTTTGTAATAATAGTGATCATTCGATTAATGCTTGTTCACAGTTTAAAGGTGAGTTCACCCCAAGCCCGATTTGATTTTATTAAATCGAAACAGGGTTGCGTAAGTTGTCTTAGTGGGTCACATACCGTAACGTTATGTAGGTCGTCGGTTACTTGCGAATTATGCAAAAAACGACACCATACCCTCTTACATTTCGAGACTAAGAATAATAATATTCGGAAAAATACTTATGCTCATACGTCGCAAGTACCTGACGTCGAAGAGTCGATGCCTTATTTACCGTCGTCGGTGCCGACCGTCGCCACGCTGTCGGCAGCGTTGCCTTTTTCCGCACCCGGCGTAGGATCGAGCCCGTGTGTTTTGAATACCCCATCGGGTACCCCATCTATTATGGGGACCTCTCCGATTTTGGGTACTCCATCTAGCTTGGGTACACCACCTAGTTCGGGTACACCGACTATTCTGGGTACCCCGGGTACCCCTTCATTGTCTTTAAGTGCGGAAGTAAGACCAAACTCTACGATTTTACTATCGACCGCTCAAGTTTATGCTAAGATTAAAAATTGCAATAATAAAAGAATTATCCGCTGTTTAATAGACAACGGATCGCAGAATAATTTAATTACAATTGACTGTTGTAAATCGCTTAATTTACCTATAATTCCACTGAGTAACTCTTTTGTCAAAGGAATTGGCTTAGCGTCTCGGCCGATTTTAGGATACGTTTATTTGGATATTGAGTCCCGTGTTTATACGAATAATAAATACACTATACATGCATTAGTGATTGACTGTATCACCGATCAGCTGCCTGCTCATTATGTGGACGCGGGTGATATGGGTTATTTGAATGGGATTCCCCTCGCCGATCTGACCTGGAACGTTCCTGGGTCGGTGGATGTCGTTCTAGGTGCTCAGCTGTTTCCATATAGTTATTTAGGGAATAGGGTCGAATCTGGTACAAGTGCGCCTCCTGCTTTGCTGACCGCGTTCGGCTACGTGCTGATGGGTGATTTCCCAAGTAAGGTTCTTGTTAATACTTCTACGTCGTTCTGCGCACTTTCGCTTAGTGATATGGTGCAAAAGTTTTGGCAATTAGAGGAATTACCTAACATGAGGTTTTTGAGGAGGAGACAGAATGTGAAAATTTGTTTGTTTCGTCGGTCACCCGGGGGGAGGGTGCTCGGTACTCGGTTGCTTTACCATTCTGCAAGAACCCGAAGGAATTAGGTAACTCTCGCACTGCTGCTCAAAGACGATTTATGGCTTTGGAGCGGAGATTTAAACAGTCACCGGATTTACGGGATAAATATAATAGTGTTATTGGTGAGTATATGGAAAAGGGCTACTTATCTGAGGTTGCTGAGTCTGAGGTGACGGAGGAAGGATACTACATCCCGCACCACGCTGTCACCCACCCGGGTAAGCCCATGCCTCGAATTGTGCTCGACGCTAGTGCGAGAACGCATACAGGGTTGTCGCTAAATGACGTCCTTCATATTGGCCCTAATTTGCAGGCCGATTTATTTTTGCTATTGCTTGGCTTTCGTCTTTTTTCAGTCGCTATGACTGCGGATATCAAACAAATGTATTTACAGATTTTGGTTCCGTATGAACACCGTAAATATATTAGGATTTTGTATCGTTTTTCGGAGAACGAAGTCGTACGAACCTTTCAATTTAATCGGGTTCCCTTTGGTCTCAAATCAAGCCCATATTTAGCTATGCGAACTGTTCGTCAGCTGGCTGATGACATGAGATCACATTACCCGGAAGCTGCTGAGGTGGCAGAGTCTAGGTTGTACATGGATGATCTAGTTTATTCTATCGCTGATGAGGTCAGCGCCGTGCGTCTTTCTCAAAAATTAATCGCGCTGTTCAAGGCCGGTGCCTTTGACCTGGTCAAATGGACGAGTAATTCTCGCGCGGTCCTGGGAAACCTTCCGGACTCTCACCGCAGTGCAGTGGATTTGAATGATGGTTCTAGCCATACCTCGAAGGTGTTAGGCCTTTCGTGGGAACCAGCCGATGACAACTTCTTCTTTACGACTTCTTACGTCCAGGAGAAATGTACGAAACGAAATATACTTTCTGTGGTTGCTCGTTTGTTCGATGTCCTCGGTTTGATGGCTCCTGTCATTTTGTACGCCAAGTTGCTTATTAAAGAGCTATGGTTATGCAACATGGATTGGGATGATACTCCCCCTGAGAGTGTTATACGAAAATTCTCGGCGCTCATACAGGAGTTTCCACTCATTTCAACCTTGAAGATCCCACGTCATATAGGCGTCTTTAACGATTGTACGGTGCTTATTGTTGCGTTTTGTGATGCGAGTATGAACGGTTATGGTTGTGTCCTATATTTACACACCACTGACTCCGTGGGTAATATCACTGTGAGATTACTTTGTGCGAAGTCAAAGGTTTCACCCACTAAAGTAA
The DNA here is from genome assembly GCA_943789525.1 of Agriphila geniculea. Lineage (NCBI taxonomy): Eukaryota > Metazoa > Arthropoda > Insecta > Lepidoptera > Crambidae > Agriphila > Agriphila geniculea. The sequence goes on from OX038895.1 coordinate 11,533,146, forward strand.
CCACACTCGCACGTTTGGAATTATGTGCAGCCGTCTTGATATCCAAACTAATACGGACAGTTCAAGAGTCTTATCAAGCGCGTGTACCCATTGCGGGAACGTATGCTTTCTCTGATTCGACCATTGCGCTTTCGTGGATTCATTCTTCACCGCATCGTTGGTCGGTGTTTGTAAGTAACCGCGTCGCTCAATGTCAGGAGAATCTGCCTCCTGAAAACTTTTATCATGTGGCAGGAAGTGAGAATCCAAGTGATTGTCTTTCCCGGGGGATGCTTCCCTCCCAACTCGCTTCACATGATTTATGGTGGAACGGCCCTTCATGGATTCGTAGCCCCCCGTCAAATTGGCCTATGAAAGCCTTTTCACCTACCATAACTGCCGAGTTGCCTGAGCACAAAGTTAGTGTGCTGACTGCAACGGTTCAGTGTGAACCCCCGGCACTAATAGAATTGGCTCAGCGTATATCCGGGTGGGACAAACTTTTACGGATTGCTTTATACGTCCTCCGATTTATTAAAAAAATTTTGCCTTCTTCGGGGGCAGTTGATAATATTATGACTGCTGAGATATTTGTGATACGTTCAGTGCAGAGTATCCACTTCGCAGAGGATCTTACCGCGCTCAAGAAGGGTAAATTGCCTTCTAAGAAGCTGTTAAACTTGTCGGTGTTTCTTGACGAAGATGGTGTGCTGCGTGTTGGAGGACGGCTTTCTAAATCGGATTTACCATTTGAGGCTAAACATCCGGCTTTACTCCCTAAACATGATCATATAGTGGATCTTATCATTCAACACTACCATATTATGAATTGTCATACTGGTCCAGGACTTTTGATGTCGATCTTGCGGCAACGTTTCTGGATATTGGATGCCAGGACAGTGATAAGAGCAAGGGTTCGGAAATGCAATTGCTGTTTCCGTTTGAATCCGTCGCACCCCACGCCCAAGATGGCTGATTTACCTTCCTTCCGTGTCACCGAAGCAAAAGCTTTCGTTCACACCGGCGTTGATTATGCGGGTCCCCTTCGCATTACGCTTGCTCGTCGAAGAGGACAACATTTGCAGAAGGCATATATTTGCTTGTTCGTGTGCCTCGTGACCAAGGCTATTCATATTGAGTTGGTCTCTGACCTAACTTCTAATGCCTTTTTAGCGGCTTTTAGTCGTTTTATTTCACGGCGTGGACCTGTGTCGTGTTTATATTCGGACAATGGCACCAATTTTGTCGGTGCAAAGGCACAATTGGATGATCTTTATACCTTTCTAATTAGTTCTGAATTTCATCCAATCTTAAAGCGCGAGCTTACTAAGCGTCGCATTGATTGGAAAATGATTCCACCTCGTTCGCCGCATTTCGGTGGTATGTGGGAGTCGAATATTAAAAGTCTAAAGACTTATCTTTATCGAGTGATCGGAACCCAGCTTCTCACTTACGAGGAAATGCAAACCGTTCTGGTGCAGATAGAGTGCATTATGAACTCGCGCCCACTCACTGTTGTGTCTTCGGACCCTGATCCCGAAGTGATAACTCCGGCGCATTTTTTAATGTCATCACCATTGCAGTACTTACCTGCGCCACCATTAACTGACACGCGTATTAGTCTTACCCAGCGGAAACAGTTATTAGACAGTATGGTGCAATCTTATTGGAAGAAGTGGCGTTCAGAGTATCTTCACACGTTGCAAGTCAGACAGAAATGGACCACCACTGGCCATACTATTAATGTCGGAACTGTTGTTATTGTGGGACAGGAAGATTCTCCTCCCTTAAATTGGCCATTAGGTGTAATTACGGAGATTCATCCCGGGTCGGACGGAGTTATTCGAGTGGCGACGGTGAAGACTAGTTTTGGGGTCTTTAAGCGTCCTATTGTAAAATTATATCCGATTCCTACTCAATAATTATTTGCATTATTTATATTATTTAGTTGTAATTTAGGTTGTTAGGACTTAGCCATGAAGTTTGGCCATTCTTTTAACCTTAATATATGCTGCGTGCATGCTATGTTATGTTGCTATGATTATGTTTGTAATTTATTTTTGTTTTGAAACTTCTGCGAACTTCCAAGGCGGGGAGCATGGTTAAGCACATAAGAGTTATCTTTTATTCTGTGGTTTTATGGATGAAATGTGTATGAGCTGTCATTAGGAACCTTTTGCGCTCACTATCCTGTGGGATCATGCCGTCTGTTCCTGCAAGACGTGCTGGCCGCAAGAGCGGTTATTTTTATCTATGGCCCTGCCTTAGGTATAAAAAAGAAACCCACCTTGTCAATTCGTGACTTTTTTCCGCTGAATGGTTTTTTTGGGCCGTTTTGTTATGAAGACGTGAAATAAGAAAGTAAAACAGGAATAAATCCGAAGAGGCATCGCGATGCTGGGCTGCTCCTCATGGTTCTATAGGTAAGTGAGCGTCTCCTTTTTCCTAATTGACTCCTCATACCCGACATCAGGGTTCTAACATAATATCGGTGAAAACCACCTCATGGTGGGCTATTTACACGCCACACCAATTGTGTCAGATGCTATCATCTTTAACAAAGTACCTTACCTACCGATAAAGATGTGATAAGTAATACAAAAATACAAAAAACAGAGACAATTTCATCTACGACTATTACAATGTACATTATAGTCTTAACTAAACTGGAAAGCACTGCACAAATTCGCGCGCATCTGGTACACCATCAGAAGATGGTATGCATAGGTCTGAATGATTTTAGAGATAGCCCGACGCGAAGTACCGTTTTGTGGAGCCTAGATCCAGATGGGGGAGAGTTAAAAGATAGCCAAAAAGAAAGGACGGAAACAGAATTTGTATAGGGAGTCAAAAAAGTGCAAACGGGGAAAGCACTTTCCTGAGATTTGGTCCGTATACACTGAGAAGGTAGGAAGGACCCATGGGTTTGTGGAGAATTGCGTCTATGGTAGAGGTCATGTACTGTAGGACCTAAACTGTTCATTTTCTGTAAACTAATTGTTAACAATTTCTAAGTACTATGTCACTTATTCTGTAACTAATCAGTACATAATTTATTATGTAAATAACAATTTATGCATTAAAATCTTTTCTGAGCATAAACAGTTTAACAATTTTTTTTTATTTCGGTAACAAACTCATATAAAATCATTCTTAAATTAACATTTGGAAAGAAACAGACCTTAAAGTACCATATATAACTTGAAACAAACAATATATAATTATGCAAGATTGTGTCAGATGCTATCATCTTTAACAAAGTACCTTACCTACCGATAAAGATGTGATAAGTAATACAAAAATACAAAAAACAGAGACAATTTCATCTACGACTATTACAATGTACATTATAGTCTGAACTATTTTTTAATGTTTACTTTATCTTGAATAACAGTTCACCCACTTTTTTCTTAAACAAGTTTCATGAATTAGCAAAGATGTTGACTCCATTCATTAGTTTGTTATAGAGATCGCAAGATCGTCTGAAAAAGTCATTTCTAAGATAATTAGTGTGACATTAAGGTACATGAAAAGATTGTTTTGAACGTGAGGATATACGAGGTACTCTGAGTTTAACTTTTTGTAGTAATTGAATGAGCATCAGCAATCAGCTGAATGAGCTGAATCTATATGATTATTTATGTAGGTAAATTACAAAGGAGGATGGGCAGATTGGTACAGGGTTCCAATAGTTAAGCTTGTAGTGTCGTTTGAAAGGTCTCATCAAGACGAACAACTTTTACTATGAGCACCAGTATCAGATCTGGTTGCGTTCGGAGATATACATACATCAATATTACTACATATCTCTGTGGAAAATGAGTACAGGTGTAACATTTTCTACATTTCTTTTCATGCTTTTATTTTTAAAACAGTTAGCCAACGCCAAGCTCCACTCCCTTTAACTCATCTAGGCCCAAGGCTTTTGGCTTTACTTATTTTATCATTCTTCTGGTTATATTAATAGTTTGTAGTATATTTTCATGTACCTATAATACTTAGTAGAATTGCTGCTTTCAAAACGTGAATTAGAACTGGCCCCATAGCAGACATTTTCCTACATATAAACATCTTTTCAAATCTATATTGGTTATAGCTATTGGACCTGGTACCACGATCCATATATTTTTGCCCATCCTCTTTTACAGATGATTACAAATTTAGTACTTATCATCACTGTGGTTTTGAAACAATAAATTGTTTGTCACAGTATAGTTTCGTCCACGCGGGCGGAGCCGCGGGCAGTCTCTAGTAAACAATAAAATAAAATCCCCCGCCATTTTGAGAAAAAGTTTAAAAATATTTTCTTTTTATTACTTATTACCTACACCTACCTATAATAGAATTGGATGTTTAGTGTGACCTGGCCCCTATTTCACCAAATTGACATTTGTCAGTGACATATGTCGGCAATTTTTACAATATTTTCCTTATTTTAATAGGGGACAATTTATGTTGTGAAACCGGGGATATTTTTTACAAGTCGACAATTGTCATGCAAACTTGACTCAGCTCCAATCTCATATCAAGAATTACTGACAAATCTACAAATATGTCGACTTGTAAAAAATATCGCTGTTTCACATCATACTTGTCCCTAATTAAAGTAATGACAATTGTAAAATTAACCGACATATGTCACTGACAAATGTCGACTCGGTGAAATAGGGCCCTGGGGCCCTATTTTTGAATCGCTCGGCTGACGTCGAGCGCTCTTTTCGACTGATTTTCGTTCGACATCTCATTGTTTTGAGTCATATGTCGAACGAAAATCAGTAGAAACGAGCGCTCGACGTCAGCCGAACGATTCAAAAATAGGACCCCTGAGCCTATAAGCTCAAGCCTGGCTACGAGCCAATGTCACATTTACAAATTTTCGCTATTGCTTCGCTACCAAAAATGTATGGATTTGACGTTTTAAAATTCGATAATTAACGAAACCTTATGACAATTCCATACATGTTTCGAAAGCGAAGCGATAACGAAGATTTGCAAATGTTACTTTGGCTAGGAGGTCTAAATGGATAAAATTAGGAATGAGTAAGAGGAAGTTTAAAAGTAGCACCAGTAACAGAGAAGTTGAAAGGGAATCATCCGGCTTGGTTTGGGCATGTTGTGAGAAGGCATGAAAGACATGTTACTAGAAGAGAATATGGATGTTGAGGGCTGGAAAGTAAGAGGAAGACCGCAGAAAAGATGGATGGATTGTGTGCGAAATGATATGAATGTGAAGGAAGTGGATGAGGAGATGATGAGTGAAAGGAAGGAATGGAAGAGAAGGAGACACTGCTTATGGGGATAATGATATCTTATTTTATTTTACATTGATTGTATTGGACGATATTCTGCATAAAATTGGCTTTGATAACTTTTTGAACATGACTGGTAATCTCAAAACCATTTCGAGGAATAAGCTTTCGGTACAGTGTCTACTAATTAAATTTAAAAATAAGTCTATATTTTTAAAGATATTTATAATATTCAATAAAAAGCTTTAACCTTCAAATGACCTTCATATGACGTCATCACATACAGATCTCCCAGCCATAATAAAAAAAAGAAAAAAGTGCAAAGACAATTTTGACAATGAACTTGGCATTAGGGATGGTGGAAGGTGGAAGTGAAAAAATATCGATATAGGTAATATTTCTCAGAAAAAAATGGGATGGAATGGGACGATGACTAAGTAATGGATTCTAATTTTAAGGTATTGTAAAACATAAAAAATAGCAAAATAAACCCCTACGCGAAATTTTGGCTCGATTTGACGAATTTTACGATGATTTTTAAGACTCAAAGTTGGAAAAAATCAAAATGCTCCAGTGACAAAATAGTGTCGACTATTAGAATCCATACGTAATTACCAAAAAAATGTTTTGGAAAAATTATTGTAAAAACATCTATCGATATATCAGAGTATTTAATATCGTCCGAAAAATATCGATGAACTTATCTCGTAATTTTTTCCACATCCCTACTATTAAATGTTTGTAAATAGAAATAAAGTATGCACATATTTTCACAATGTTTATTATGTTATCCTGCAAATTTATCAGTCCACAAGCAATCGTTACAATTTCATCCACGTAGCCTACATCCAAAATAGACACAATACATACAATACATTTCGCAATTTGGGTAGATTGGGCGTGTCAGTTTTTACAAAGTTTTTCAGCAGAGTTTCCACTGGTAAGCATTTTTATTATAATTTTACCACCTCAAAAATTATTGCGGCAAATTAAGAAGGTAGGCTAGAACCGTCACAACTGGATTAAATGAATAAAATAGAAGAAAATTAACTATAACTTATTTGTTTACAAACAACCATAAAGTCATTATGACAGTTAATGACACTTGGCCTTTCTTTTTCTATAAGTAGATGGCAAAGGTTTTCTTCTTAAACTTTCACGCCACTAATGACGTCATTCCGGTTGACCATATCCGCTCGACAAATATATTTATAAAAAAATAAATACGGGACCAAATGTTAAAATATTCAAATTAGTTTCTTAAATTGGCCTAATCTGTAGTAAAAAAATATAAAAAAAATACCTTTTATTTTTTAACCAAAGCCAATTGTACCTTTTTTGTGTCTAATCGGCGTATTCCTACTACCTATATCAACAGAGATAAGTTTTGTGGTGATATAAATGCTTATTTTTCTGTGTTTTTTAGAAAAAATAATAATATTAATATAACATCTTTACTTAGTGTGTGTTTTATAGTGTGTGTGTTAAGTGTTTTCATCATCATCATCATATCAGCCGCACGACACCCACTGCTGGGTATAGGCCTGCCCTAAGGATCTCCACGACGATCGGTTCTGCGCTGCCCGCATCTAGTAGCTTCCCGCGACCTTCACCAGATCGTCGGTCCACCTTGTCGGGGGCCTACCCACGGAGCGTCGTCCGGAGCGCGGTCGCCATTCCAGAAACTTTCCGCCCCAACGGCCATCAGTTCTTCTCGCTATGTGTCCTGCCCATTGCCACTTCAGCTTAGCAATCCTTCGAGCGATGTCAGTTACTTTAGTTCTCCTGCGGATTAAGTGTTTTATACACGGTTAATTTTTAAGTATATCTAAAAATGAAATGGGGTTTTCAGACCACGTAAATGAACAACTTTTACTATGGGGCCAACCACTGTACGGTTCATTCACCGCACACCGTTTGGCATGCATCAGCGCGACTCGCGTTATAAATGTTATTGTTTGTTACTAACTTTGCGCACTCGTTATACAGATTTACCGCGAAACAAATCAGCATCCTAACTTACTACTATTTTTACTTATTTTATACTTATTACAAGTTTTACGGGAATCAGTGTTTTCATTCAACTACAACAACAACTCCGAGTGTGACACAACTACTACTTACAACAACTCTCATGTATGGGCTCACTAGAACACAAAACCTAGCTGCTCATACATAGTGGTCCTTCGAGCAACGACTACGAGAAGGACATAGTGCTCCAGCGCGGAACTACGCAACTGGAAATCGTAGTCCTTCGAGAAGAAAAATTGGTGCTTTTTGATTTCTCAGTGTGGTAGCGAATCGGCTTAACAGGCCTGCCACCAGCGGCAATCACCTGCTAAGTTGAGAAGGATTCTCGCACATACCGCAAGGGGAGTCTAGGGCATCAAGACAACTAGCGACTACTTCAATCCCTGGGTTACGTGACCACAACTAACTACAACTACTATGGTTACGGGATCAAGGATTTGGAGGAGGGTATACTGCTACCCACTGCTAACTGAACTACGAAAATAACATTCCTGGGTTTTTCAACACAATTTACTTCAGTCCCTGGATTACGTGACCACAACTAACTACAACTACTACGGTTACGAGATCAAGGAATTTGGAGGAGGGTATACTGCTACCCACTGCTAACTAAACTACTAAGATAACAAGAAAACATTTGTAACAATGACTACTGACTACCAAGATATTTTAACGCGCCAGGAGGTGACTTTCGAAAACATTAAGCAAATATGCGCAAACTATCGAAAGGACAGCGCTTCGAGGAAGACTTTGGAGTACCTAGTGTCAAGACTTGGAGCTATGGAAGCCCACTGGCATGAATTCCAGGAAAACCATCAAAAGCTCCTCGAGGTTGCTGACCCTGAAATAACGTATTTCAAAGATGACGTTTACAGCAAACTAAAAGGTATCTACGAAGAAACTAGACAACATATGTTACAACTTAAGCTGAACCTAAAAGCGAAAAGCTCTGAAACATCAACATCGAAAAGTACCTTTAAAGAACAAAAACTGGAACAAACGACGAAGGAATCCGATACCTACATTCAAGAATTGCTTCGCCAACAAGATTGCAATTTTAAAGCTTTTCAGCGGGTTTGCCAGAAAATTAATTTAAACAATATGAACGAAAGGTGGGAGTTTGAAGAAAGCTTACACATTCTGAAGTCGAAATGGGAACGTATCGATAAACTAAACTGGGACCTTGATTACGCACTTCAAAGCCCAAACATAGATTACGAAAACTTATATTTAGAAATGGAGATGAAATACGATACCTTAAGAAAAGATATTAACCAAAAAATGTGGAATAACGCTCACTATGAAGAATCTGCTCCCACAGTACAACTACCAGAATTTTCGGGCAACTACACTCAATGGACATCTTTCAAAGATCTGTTTGTTGAAACTATTCATTCAAACCCAATGATACCGAAAGCGCAGAAAATGCAACACTTAAAATCTAAACTAATAGGAGAGGCTGAAAGATTGATTCGTCATCTAAAAACTAGCGCCGATAACTATGACTCCTGCTGGGATATCCTGCAACATCGCTACGATAACAAACGGCTCATGTTTACATCATACATGAGCACATTACTTAATCTTCCTATTTTACAACAAGCAAACGCTTTCAACATAAAAAATCTCCATGACGTCACTTTAGAATGCCTGAACGGCCTGAACAACATTGGAATTAATACCCATACATGGGATCCGATGATTGTTTATTTACTTTGTCAGAAACTTGATTCGGAAACATACAACGACTACATTAGTAAATTGAAGTCACCGAGAGATCCACCTGAGCTGGAAGAATTTATTTTGTTCCTGGAATCAAAATTCATTGGCTTTGAGGGGATGCGCGGCAATCAACAACAAAAACAAAATCAAACGCCAAACATCAACTTCAAGAAAAACACCAACCTAAATAACAAGTCATTCAACTTTAACAAGTCAATGAACTCGGCTCGTACGTTTTACACAATAGCGAGAAACTGCCCAACATGCAAAACTGATCATGTGTTAATGCAGTGTGACAAATTCCTAAGTCTGCCGATCGACGCTCGAAACGCTTTGATTTCAAAAATGAAACTTTGCAAGAATTGTTTATACAGTCACGGAGAAAAGAAATGTACTTCAATCAAGACTTGCAGAGTTTGCAATAAACCTCACCATACTTTATTGCATGATAACAACAGGGATATTAAGGACTCTCGGGACTACTCAGAAAAACAAACATTAAACAACACTCAGTCAAAACACGTGAACTCTGTAACGAATGAAGAAAAGGAAGTCTTATTAACAACAATGCTGTTAAAAGTCAAGAATGTTGAAGGGGAATACATTACCATGAGAGCGCTTTTAGACCAAGGATCACAGGTCAGCCTGTTGACGGAAAATGCTGCCCAACTACTGCGAATCCCAAGACAGAAACTAAGCGCCGTCGTATCAGGAGTCGGGACCTCGTCTGGAAGCTGTAAAGCATCGGTACAACTGGAATGCAAATCGATACATTCGGACTTCACCTTCAGCGTAGAAACGTTAATCATCAGAAGATTGATTACCAACTTACCTAGTCAATCATTTGAGATCAAGGACTGGGAATACCTAGACAGCTTAAAACTAGCAGATCCTACGTTCAATGTCGCAGCTCCAATAGACATGTTGTTGGGAGCTGACATATACTCCGAACTAATCCTAGATGGAATAATCAAGAGCAACAAAAACTACCCTATAGCTCAACAAACAAAAGCGGGGTGGATTTTATGTGGGAATGTGAAGACTTTCAACTGTTTTGTTACCCTGAACGAGCTACAAGAGATAGCAAAATTTTGGGAGTCCGAAGAAATCACAGATAATGGACAACAAACAAGCGAAGATATTATTTGTGAGAAACACTACGTCGAAACTACAGAAAGACGTCCAGACGGCAAATATGTCGTAAAAATGCCTATGAAGCAGAACTTTGAGAGCAATTTAGGTCAAACAAGACCTCAAGCACTAGCTCAATTTTTGCAACTTGAAAGAAAAATGGAAAAGAACAAGAACTTTGGCGCTCAATACAAGAACTTTATGAATGAGTACTTAACTATGGGTCACATGACACCCGTGACGTCATCAACTGAGAAACAAGTAAAATCCTATCTCCCGCATCACGGTGTACTTCGCGAAGAATCGACCACCACAAAACTAAGGGTTGTTTTCAACGCATCGATGCTTTCAAGCATCAAGTACTCACTTAACGATTTAATGTACACGGGTCCTAACCTACAAAAGGATATGCTCACTCACTCTCATGATCAACTGGCGAGTACATAAATACGTTTTTACGGCAGACGTAGAAAAGATGTACCGCAATATATATCAAGGTCAACATGGACTTCAGACCATTCTATGGAGACAACACCCCCGGGAACCTATACAAGAAATGCAAATATTCACTTATCTAGCCATGAGAACTTTGCAACAACTAGCGCAGGATGAGGCACATCTTTACCCCGCAGCAGCAGAGCTTCTCAAGAATAAGTTTTACATGGATGACCTTGTCCACGGGGAAGACCGAATCGACTCAGCTAAAAAACTAATAACCGACCTTATTGCACTTATGAATAAGGGTGGTTTCAACTTAAGAAAATGGGCAAGCAACGAGCCATCTATTTTAGAAGATTTGCCAGACGAACAGAAATGTTTTAAGAACGAAATTAGCTTCAAATCCGATCAACCCCATGATACAAAAACCTTGGGAATCGGCTGGAACTCCAGGATGGATAAATTTACATTTAGTTGGAACTTAGCAAATACTACAAAACAAACAACTAAACATACGATGCTTTCCGACGTTAGCAAATTGTACGACCCACTTGGTTGGTTAGCGCCTGTAACGATAAAAGCAAAAATATTATTTCAAAATCTATGGATGAATAAAATACAGTGGGATGACAAACTACCCGAAGAAATATCCAAAGAATGGGATACACTACGACAAGACCTTTCAAACAATAATAAAATTTTCTTGAAAAGGTGGCTATCATCTCCTGAAAAACAAATAGAGATCCATGGGTTCAGTGACGCAAGCGAAAAAGCCTACGCTTGCGTCGTGTACAGTCGGACGAAAAATGAATCAGGCGAATACGTCATGACGCTTATCGCGGCTAAAACCAAGGTCGCACTGCTCAAGAAAAAGCTCACAAAACTTATACAAAAAATCAAATTAACTATCACTGAAAAGAAACTTAAGATCTATTGCTGGAGTGACTCACAAGTGGTCCTAGCTTGGCTAAAAAGAAACGTAACTAAATGGGAACGTTACGTTGCGAATAGAGTTCAACAAATAACTAATGTTATTCCTGCTGCCCAATGGTCCTACGTAAAATCAGAAGACAACGCAGCGGACTGTGCAACGAGAGAACTCTATTCGTCTCAACTTATATCTTTTGAATTATGGTGGAGAGGCTCACATTGGCTAAAGACTCTAAATACCATAGAAATTGATAAAACTTTGAAACGAAAATTAAGTACCGAAATCGAAACACAAACAATAAATCGACGGTGCATGGTGACGAAATCAGCTGACGAGAGAGAAACAATACATAAAATATTGCACAAGTACAGTTCACTGGCCCGTGTAATACGAGTAATCAGCTGGGTGTTACGCTTTATCGCCAATCTTCACAGTAAACAAAACAAAAACAAAAGTATTTTAACTAAACGAGAAATGGATTCGGCCTCTGAGATAATTATCAAACACGCACAAGAAAATTATTTCAGTGACGAAATGGACGGACTGAGAAGAAACGGAACTGTAACAAAGAAGAACAATCTTTTGAAGTTGGCACCTTTCCTAGACGCAAATGGACTTATGCATGTCAAGGGATGGCTAAAAAACACACAACTTCCCGAAAACAGCGAAGAAAGAAAACCGCTATTACGGCCGAGACGAGTTAAACGAAACATTTTTTCACTCTTCGCGATCACACTCGTTATGTGCCTTGCAAGTGGAAAAAGCGCATCTGACGCAAACTACAAAATAACGCCAATTAAAATGGATCACCCTATTTATTACGACGAGATTGGGAACCTGCAATTAATTCACGACGATTGGACTCTGTTAGTTTACTACAATCTAACCGCATACTTTGAAGCCGAAAGAAACATAAACACATACGTAACGCATATAGCACAAATATGCAAGCGCATAACTCATGAGCCATGTGATTCCATAATAAACCAACTACGTCACAAAATACGTCACCTGTCGGACAACGACGCGCTTATGTTATCGGAGCCACTACACCGGCGAAAACGAGGTTATTTCAATGGAGTCGGAAACCTTGCAAGAACCCTCTTCGGAACACTAGATGAAGAATTTGCGAAAAAATACGAAAAGGATATAGAAAAATTACAAAACAACGACAAACATCTGTTGAATCTTTTGAGAAATCAAACACTTATAATTGAGGCAGAAAACAACATCATCAAAAACAGCGAAAATTATACACTTAGCCATTTCAAGACAATGCAAGTGTATTTACAACGAATTCATGACGACATGAGTACAATGGAAACTCGACTCCAAAGACTTGTGACGATGAATGACGTCAACGCCGCGTCACTCACAGCGAGCTTGATACTATCAGACTTGTATCGTATACAAGATATGCTAGTGCGAACTATGTCTGACTTCAACAAAGGACATCTAGATATTTCACTGCTTCCGGTCTCTCAACTTATTGAAAAACTCAATTTCATTGCCGGAAGTTTGCCAAGAGGACTATCCCTACCTGTGAAAAATGTCCATGAAAACATAAGAAAAATATATGACTTGCTGGATATCAAATATCGCTTAACAACCAGATATCTGTTGGTGGAGATCAACATACCGCTTATCAGTGACGACGAATATACTATTTACAAAATTATCCCACTGACTTTTCACGACAACAGTGAGCTGAAAAGGATACGCCCGAAATCATCCTTTATCGCAGTTAACCTCATGAAGAACACATACTTAGCTTTGGAAAAGGAAGATCTAGGACTGTGCAAGAAAAATCAAGCATCGAACTATATTTGTATCGCACCGCAAGCAGTGTACAACATGCATTACAAGAACGCTCCGTGCGAGGCGAAACTCTTTGGTCAGCAAAACTCCTTATCGTGTGGCATTGACGAAGTTGAATGCACCGATGACTGGGTCAAATTATATAAACCAAACATATGGTTGTTCAGCTGTTGCGAAAAACATATGATACGTATTATTTGTAATGAAAAAATATCAACAGAAACCATTTTTGAAACTGGACTTATCACATTGCGACCAGGATGCTTGATACAAAGAGAGGAAGCAACCATCTTTGCCAACAACCAATTTGGCAGTCAAACGAACCTGGAACCGGATATTGAAGATTTGGGGAACACCACAATGATCAACAATATGATAAATATTAACTGGAAGAGCGCTCAACATAACATTACTACCCTAGAAGAGTCACCGAGTAATGCTGCTATCGCGCGCCTTCAAAAACAAATCACACTTCAAAAGGAGCAAGAGGTTTTACCTGAAGCACCGATGTCCCATCACGATGCCTATCACTACGCAATCTCTTCTCTGCTAGTGGCAGGAGCATTCGCAGCCATTGTTTACATAGTCTGCAAAAAACTATACCGCCGCCACCAGCGACGACAACCCTCATCCCCAAACCAGACTGGAGTAGAAAAAGGGATAGAGAAGACGACGACTGAGGAACCATTAATATCTCATCAAGCCAACACACTAGGAAGAAAAGCATTCCAGTTGGATTGAATAACATTTCCTTGCTTTGTACGGGATGCTTATTTGTTAACTAGAAATTATTTCGTTTATATTTTAATTTTTACTACTTTAACTTTTCTACTTTTCCCTCGGGAGCATGTACGGTTCATTCACCGCACACCGTTTGGCATGCATCAGCGCGACTCGCGTTATAAATGTTATTGTTTGTTACTAACTTTGCGCACTCGTTATACAGATTTACCGCGAAACAAATCAGCATCCTAACTTACTACTATTTTTACTTATTTTATACTTATTACAAGTTTTACGGGAATCAGTGTTTTCATTCAACTACAACAACAACTCCGAGTGTGACACAACTACTACTTACAACAACTCTCATGTATGGGCTCACTAGAACACAAAACCTAGCTGCTCATACAACCACCAAATCGCGAAAATAAAAATCTGCTGTTCCATATATTATAGTCGAGTCAATGTTGTACTTTTCTATGGAACAGCTGATTTTTTTTCGCGATTTCGTGGTTGGCCCCATAGTTATTCATTTATGTGGTCTGAAATCCCCATTTCATTTTTAGATATAGTTAAAAATTTACCGTGTATAAAAAAAATATCAACAAATATAACTGGATTTATAACAACTGACGATGAACAATTGACGATGATTTTGTCTAGAATTATATCAATACAAACATATAATTTATTATTTGTGAATTGATATAATTGCCTAAGGGAACCTGTCCATTGACGGTCTATGGACGGAGTTAGACTGCGGAGCGGAGAAACAAGGAAATATCAACCAATAGGATTGGATAAAATAAACGCACCGCAATCCTATTGGTTAATAATTCCTCGTTTCTCTTTCTCACTCCACGTCAATTGGACAGGCACCCTCGCGACCTCTAGGGTTACCAAGACCAAAATTCGGAAATCCGGTCGCAAGAGGCTGAAAATCCTGATTTTTAGAGAAAAGTCCGGTCTTTGACTCAAATTAAAAAAAATGTAGGCAATTTACATTTAAATACTATATTATTTTCTGCTGGCAACAGATTTAAATTTATCTTTAAAAATTTCATACAAGTAAGGTGGTTTCAAAATTATGAGCATCTTTCAGGAAATCACCTATTCATATCGCTTCGAGCTGCGGCGATGATGGTTTAGACAAAATCATTGCAATCAATGATGGTCTAATGATTTCGAGATTCGACCAAGCACGATGAAAATCCGGTCTCGAATGAAATCCGGGCGGAGTACGGTCTAAGCTCTTAAAACCCGGTCAAGACCAATCAAGACCAAGTTTATGATGAAAAATGTAACCCTACTCACGACCTCTGTATCTTCCCTCTCTCTCTCGTACCCTTCCCCCGCACCTGCATAGACACGAACATCAAAGATACGAACGAAAGTGTGTTGTGTTGTCTTGTCTCAGTGTTCTACTGGCACCGACGACGCCGAGGTCGACCCGAACGATCCTTGGGTACCGTTAAATCCCTCAAAAGTCTATGACATGAGCAAGCCGAAGCAAAACGTAAGTTGTTCTACATCATCATCATCAGCCATTTTAATGTCCCCACTGCTGGGGCACAGGCCTTCCTTATGGGTGGATAAGGAGGACGGGCCATTAACCCACCACGCGGGCCCAATGCGGATTGGTGGGTGTTAACGACTGCAAATACAGCCAGGACCAACGGCTTAACGTGCCTTCCGAAGCACGGAAGAGCTCGAGATAATAATTTTTTTGGTCACCCATCCCATGACTGACCTTTGCAAACGTTGCTTAACCTCCGCAATCGCTGGGCCAGGCGCTAAACCACTACGCCACCGAGCTCCCCAGTTGTTCTACGACTTTTGATAATTCGTTAGATTTTACTTTCATACAAAAATAAATATCATTAGGGTTCCGTTCCGTACCAAAATGGTAAAAAAGGAACCCTTATGATTTGACTCAGTCTGGGGTAAGTATCATATGAAAGAACGCCGTTTGCACATTTTTAATCATTTTTTCTTTTTTTTAGGCTGCATAGTTTTTGATTTATGAATGTAAAAAAAAATACCGTTCCCCCCCTCCCCCCCTCCCCCCCCCCTCCCCCCTTTATCTCCGAAGTTTGCAAAGAGAAATCTGAAATAATTCTATGTAATAGCAGTTAGATTACAGAAAAAAATAAAATGATGTCTCTAGCACACTTTTTTAGAAATTATCAAATTTATAAAAAAAAGTTAACATTAGTTCCACTATCGGCCAAGAAATGGCGCTGACCTAAAACTGCAATAATTATTTTATTATTCTACTCTGCAGTGTATTATGATTGTACGGAACCCTCGGTGCGCGAGTCCGACTCGCTCTTGACCGGTTTTATTTTATATGTATGTACACCGATTACAAGAAGACGGTTGACATGACATTAGGTTTGTTCCCAAGTTAGTCCCATTTTTTTTAAATTTTGAAATCGGTTCAGTAGTTTTCAAGTAATCTTGAAAATACTGTCGTTTTCGTTACCATTTTATATGAATTCAGAAGGATGTTCAACCATTACTTTTTTTCTTTATGAACTGATTTTTATTAACTTCAATATCACTTTTATCTAGTCTACAAGCCCATTTTTATCAATATCAGACACAAAGTAAAAACTTTTCCAGAAAATCATGTGTTAGAGATATGCCTCTTTTCACTGAAGGTGCAGAATAGGAATATAACTCATAGAGGGAGATTACACGATCATTGAGACTGGCACCAGACTGATGCAATACTGCTAACTGAACTATTTTATGTACGAAATTTCCATGAATTTAGTTCATAGAAAAAAAATCGGGTTGCACTCCGGGAGTGCCGGCAGAAGTGAAAACTCGAATATTAACGTTGTGCATTTTTGATATTATGAAATTAGCGGCAGGCAATGGATTAAAATTATTTCTTTCCTATTACTATACAGTCACACAATTCAATCAGTTTGTAATTAGAGAAAAATTATAAAGATTTTGCGCCAGTGGGCTTTTTAACTTCTACATGCACGCATTCTACGATTTAAACTTATAGTCACAGTCACAGAGTATTAATAAGTCTATGATTTCACCGAAGAGATCGCTGCTATTAGTTCCATTTTCAAAATTAGCGCGTTGCTGGTGACACAAGTGTTTTGTTTACGTCTTAAAATGTCGCGCCGCCATTTTCAACGCGCCCCGTAGAAAGAGAGGGGGATACTTCCGCCGCCAGCTGTCTACTCTCCATCCGTCACATCCGTCTTACGCATTTTCGATCAGCCACGTGATTCTTACTGACGCGAGTTTAGCACTTTTTCCCCATTACAAAAAAGCGTACAACGCCGCTAAAGAAGTTTTCACTTCAAAAACAGTGCAGTTGGCAGCCTTGCATCAGTCTGGCGTCAGTCTAAATGATCGTGTAATCTCCCTCATAAATTTGTACTGTTTACAGGACGAATCTATTTGGTTCCTTAAAGTAAGTAATTAATAGGCACAGTGCGAAAATGAAAACTCTATTTCTAGTCCACACCAACCCTCCCTAGCATGACCACCGAAACGTGGTAGGTTTATTATTAAATCGATTTATCATGTTTAATTGTCAAAAGACAATGGAATTTAACAGTTCAGTCGATAAAATGCTATTCAGATCACGCGATATACAGCGTGTTACAAAATAACCCCTAATATCGAATATGGTAGATAGAGACCATCAAACTGAACACCTTTTACTATGGGACTAACTCTGAAATCGCAAAAAAAAATCAGGGGTTTCATACATTTTGATATTTTCTTTATAAATTTTTGTATGAAACAGCTGTTTTTTTTTTCGAGATTTCAGAGTTGGTCCCATAGTAAAAGTTGTTCAGTTTGATGGCCCCTTTCTACCATATTCTTTTACTTAACCTTTAAATCAAAAGTTAAATCGCATTTTCTAGCACACTGGGGAATGTCCGAAAAAAATCCATTTGGCTGTATATTTTTTTATAGGTAGGAATAAGCTCCCTAAGTAATAGAAACAAGTTTCAGAATTTTCGGTTGCGTATAAATAAAAATAAAATATAAAGTCACTTCGACTTCACAAATATACAAAAGTAACAGCAGAATGGAGATTATACCTTTGCCACCACCTGTCATAACCACAACATGCTATTAAAAAAAAGGTTTCCACACAAAATGTCAAAACTTTTTTTTTTAATACTTGCTGTGGTTGTGGCAGGTGGTGGCAAAGGTATAATCGCCATTCTGCTGTTACTTTCGTACATTTGTGACGACGAAGAGACTTTAATTTATTAAAAAAATTTGACGCAACCGAAAATTCTGAAACTTTTTTCTAAAACTAAGGGAGCTTATTCCTACCTATAAAAAAATATTCAGCCATTTTTATTTTTTTCGGACATTCCCCATTATCGCACACTGAGTCATAAATAACATTATCTCATAATCACTTACATATTTATTTATATGTATGTATTGAGTATGTATTTTATTTAGTGTATGTAGGTATATTATATTTTATTTATATATGCATATGTATTTTATATAATAAGTATAGGTTTTGTATTATTATCTTTTTTTTTAGTTATTATTATTTTATGTCTTGCACTTTATGTACCCGCTTACTATAAATCGCTGACACCTCTTAGGTTGGCTGGAAGAGATCTCTTTAGAGATAAGTCCACCTTTGTTTACAATTATCGTAATGACTTTTATAACAATTATTATCAGTGCAATAAAGAATATATAATAATATTCGTCATGGTATGATGCTCTCATGGCGGAGCTTGACAGAATGATCGTACTCGATTACATTTGTTAAGCAACTCTCGGTCCGGTCAGGTGTCGGATGGGTGACCGTTAAGTGGCATTACAACTGAGCGCTTCCGTGCTTCGGAGGGCACGTTAAACCGTTGGTCCCGGCTGTTGTCATCTGATAACAGTCGCTAAGTCAAGTTTGAGGCTTGATAAACTCTAACACCAAAGGTGGCCACTAATCCTCTTACGATAAGAAGATATTCGGCATTAAGGGTTATTTTGTAACAAGTTGTATTGGGAGGGTGCGAAGGTATAATAATCGATCGCAGCGCTCATGGTGGCAAAAAGTAGAAATAATGAAGGCTCTGTAATCTGTTTTAAAACGATATTTAATTGATTACTAGCGATACGGGACCAATTATATATGTTTATTATCACTTAATAAAATTATTAAAGTAGCTTTATCCTCTTGTTTTACAAAATCTACAACTAAAAAAGAAGTAAACAAACCCTGATATAACCAAAATAAAACACTCTTTTTGAATAGATCTTACTTGCCATATTTAATTTAAATGACCAAAAATGATTTCACAACACTTTGTCCACCCAAAACACAGTAATTTTGAAATTTACATTAATAACACAAAATGTATAGTATTTTTTAATATTTTGTCACAATGCCGCCATTACATATCAAAACGTCAAAACGGTCAGTACCCTTAGCACGAACAGCTATCGAGAAAAAAAACGCGCGTAAAATTACTCGATAGAGAATTATCTATGGAAATTTTAATTTTTCTGTTCGGCGGTAGATAGCGTTGTATAAATTTCCAATACAAAATTGCACTATCGAATGATTTTACGCGCGTTATTTTTTTCGATAGCTGTTCGTGCTAAGGGTACTGGTCAGAGCCAACAAAGTTGCAACACGCTAGGCTAAAAGCGTGCACGGAGCCAATATCGCGTTTCGATGGCCATACTAGGGGGCATTCGCTTTCATATACATCTTGTAGTACTAGTGTACTATTGTTTTCGTTTGATGATGTAATAACAAGAAAAAAGGGGTTATTTTAAACGCTTAACTAAGATGAATTTTATTAGTTGAAGCACAGTAGGTACCCGTAGCGTATCGAGAAAAAAAACGCGCGTAAAAGTACTCAATAAAGTTATTGCATATGAGAAATTTCATTTCACTTTTCGGCAGTAGATGGTGCTTTTTAAATTTCTTTACTAAATAATACTATAGAAAATTTTTACGCGCGTTATTTTCTCGACAGATATTCGTCTTAAGGATACAGTACCCTTAGCACGAACAGCTATCGAAAAAAACGAGCGTAAAACATTCAATAGAGTAATTTTGTTTAGGAAATTTGTACAGCGCCATCTACCGCCAAATAGCGAAATGAAATTTTCCATAGATAATTAAATTTACTCAATACGTTGAAGACGAAGAAGTTTTGACTAATTTGTTTATTTTTTTTTTTGTTACAAATTAGCATGAATTTTCGCATGACTCAAGACAAGGGAAATCATGCAAGCAAAAGGTAAAAGTTTTACTGCCTTACAAATAAATTAAGAATGAGTTTAATACCTAGTTTAACCAAAAATATTGCTAAGTAATTTTACTCCTTACTTCTAACGTCTCAAAGCGTCATATTCATATACAAACTTTTTGGTTATTCGAAGTATAAACTTATTATTCGTTTATTTATCTTTCTACCCCCTTACTAATAAAGATTGAATAGCAGATGTATAGTTACACAATGGTTACTCTCTGTCAAACTATTTGAATTTGACATTAAAAAGAAAGTGACAAAACACTGTGTAACTATGCAGCTGCTATAAAATCTTTATTAGTAAGGGGGCTAGTATTTAGCTTTAAGCACACCCCGGGCACTTCATACAAGCGTCGCGTTTCAACTACCTATTACACAGACGCTACACAGTGACGTTTTTGCACACGCGCAGCTGTGTGCGAGCTATTGAATGAGCACACGGATCGGCACACGGAACTCGCGCGGTGGGCACCGGTGGGGTGAGGTAATTGATTGTGGGGCGGGGCGGAGAGTTTCCTTTCTGTACGGTAGTACTTATATCTATTCTGTGCTTTAAGTTAGCAATGATCTGTACCCTTAGCACGAACAGCTATCAAAAAAAATAACGCGCGTAAAATCATTCGATGGAGTAATTTTTGTATTTAGACTTATTTTTAACAAAAAATGTTATGCAAATACCTACATCATAGCTTAGGCTGTCCATTCCATTATTAATGTCATTTTTAATTAATTACGTTTTTAGTGCATCGGACCGATGTGTGAAGTAGAGGTATTAACTTTTATTCTTATTTTTAGTTATACTCACTCTGAACGTTTTGCGTATCTGGCAACTCACAATTATTTGAATATAGAATGTTATGTTTTTTTTTACATAACAACTCAGGGGAAGGCAACTGTCAAAATGGCGCTGCGTACGCTTGTTCCACGAGAACTATCAAAACAAAGGACGTTTACTTTAAAAACCGTTTTTATAGCTTTACAATGATCAAATTCTGTATAATGTAATAGGCTTTAAAGATGTTGGCACATACAAATTTTCGAAAAATCTGGATATTAAAAAAATTAATAAATTTTGTAAGAATAAAAACGTCTTATTTGGCTTTCAATACCGGCACTTGCATTGTAGAATAGACTTTTATATCTATTTTGGGTCAATTGATCCTTTTCGGTAAAAAAATACCACAAAATAAATACCTATTTTCCCACACATTTTGTTCTGAACGTCTACTGTCTTAGGAACAAGCGTACGCAGCGACATCTACAATTAGCTTTGTGTTGCCATCCCCATTAAAACAAAAATTAACCGGTAGTCGTGAGTCATTTGTTTTTAATCACAATGTGAAATTTGTAGCCCGTAGCAAATATGAAATTTACGCGAAAAGATTTCAGGGTGACGATTTTTTATGTTTTTGAAACTTCGATTTCTCCGCAAGTTTTTACGGCTTCACTTCTAAATACCTTAAGAATAAGAAGCCTTTTATTTGAGTATTGTAAAACATTGGTATGCAAAATCTGGAACAAATCGTTTTTTTGTATCTCCTATGATGAAATTGGTGAAGGTCGGCATTCAAATGCAATGAGTACTATTAGTTATTCTGTGGCGATGACTATGTTATGTATATTGTACTGATTATACTGATGATTGTTAATAAAAGAATTATAGAAAACTGCGAAACAATAGGCTTACCATTGGACATAAGTACTTCTATGCCATTACGCAAAAAAATGCGGTTCCTTTTATGCCAAACCATATTATGTACCTATGTATTACGAAATGTTACCCGTACCCGTAGCATAAGAATAAATCTTATGCCCGTAGCGTACAGTGAGGTCAGTAAGTCACTTCACTACCCTTTAGCCTGAACAGCTATCGAAAAAAATAACGCGCGTGAAAACATTCGATAGAGTAATTTTGTATGGGAAATTTGAAGAGCGCCATCTACCGCCGAATTGCGAAATAAGTTTTTCCATAGACATTTACTCTATCGAGTACTTTCACGCTCGTTTTTTAGGGTTCCGTACCCAAAGGGTAAAAACGGGACCCTATTACTAAGACTCCGCTGTCCGTCTGTCTGTCTCACTGTCTCAAAACCGTGATAGCTAGAAAGTTAAAATTTTGACAGATGATGTATTTCTGTTGCCGCTATAACAACAAATACTAAAAACAGAATAAAAATAATATTTAAGGTGGGCTCCCATACAACAAACGTGATTTTTTGCTGTTTCTTGCTCGATATTAATAACGACAACAGGTAGACAGTTGAAATTTTCAAAGATGATGTATTTTTGTTGCCGCTATAACAACAAATACTAAAAACAGATTAAAATTCATATTTAAGGGGGGCTCCCATACAAGAAACGTAATATTTTTGCCGTTTTTTGGTACGGAACCCTTCGTACTTGGCCGGTTTTTTTTTCTCGATAGATGTTCGTGCGTGCCAGTACCCGTAGGTACTGGCCAATATTAAGTTTTGTTCTAGTGCCACTCGGATCATGGAAAAACCTATGTGAGTAACTTTAACTGTTTGCTACACACGGAACGACCCGCACCCTGATTATCTAAAAAGAAATTATTTAGCGACCGGTTTCATTAGACATACATTGCTACTTTTCTATGGTATGTTTTTTTTGCCCCAAAAAGAAGTGGCAATGTATCACATTATTCTGTCAATGAGACCGGTCGCTAGGTGGTTTCTAATTAGATAATCAGCCCGCCGTTTAATTAACTATTGTGTTTGTGATACAACTGGCAAAACCAAGTACAGGACTAAACTAAATGTAAGTAATACAAGTTTTATGAGAGGTTAGAATTATGAACATAGTGAAAATAGTGGGACAAGATAAATTACTACATTTAACTCGAATTAAACGTTTTTTAAGACAATTCATTATTTTTAACCGACTTCTAAAAAGGAGGAGGTTCTCTGTTCGGCTGTATGTACGTTTTTTTATGTATTTCCACCGATTACTCGAAGTCGGCTGAACCGATTGAAATAGTTCAAAGGTATTAGATCAGGTTTGTTCCCAAGATGATCCCAATTTTTGAAAGTTTGGAATCGGTTCAGTATTTTTCGGGAAAACCTGAAAATGGTATTCCGAAACATGGTATTCCAAAACGAGCACTACAAGCGAAAGCGACTCTACTCTTCAACTGCGAACGCACCGATATTTCGACAACTTCATCAATTAAGTGACAAATACAAGAGGAAAATGTCTCTGCTACCTTTCATCATGGGTTATGACCATCCTCACCGCCTGCTCGGCCAAGATTTCGGGCTAGCGCTGACTCCGGATGACCTGCTGACGGCTGCTGTGGCCCCGATGATGTCCCGCGACTACTATAGGCCGTGGCGCCAGCTGACCGCTGCTGCGAGGGACATTGGCTCCACCATCAAGTCCGACAAAGACAAATTCCAAGTCAACTTAGACGTCCAGCACTTCGCACCGGAGGAAATTTCTGTCAAGACGGCTGATGGTTACGTCGTTATTGAAGGAAAACACGAGGAGAAGAAAGACGAGCATGGCTACTTTACTCGGCAGTTCACACGCCTCTACGCACTTCCTGAAGGCTGCAACCCTGAAGCTGTGGAATCTCGATTGTCTTCTGACGGCGTGCTGACTGTCGTTGATCCCAGAGTGGCTCCTGCTTTGAAGAACCAGAGAAGTGTCCCTATTTCCCAAACTGGACCCGTCAGGAAGGTAATCAAGGACCAGACTTCGCAAGCCAATGGTACTCAACAATAAACAACTAACTTAGTGTGCCTGTGATAGTGAGAATGTCATGTTTTGCTTGTTTCTCTGTGTGCTTTATTAAACATTAATAGTTTATATAAATTTTAATTTTTGTGATATAAGACTGAAATAAGTTTAAATAAATTGTAAATTGTAAAAAATACTCGTTTTCGTTACCATTTTCATGAACTTATACAGATGATCGACCATATCTTCTGTGTTTATGTACTGATTTAGATGATTATTTTTTTGTTTGAAAGAGGATACTATTATTATTTGATTGTTATTGTACCTTGGATATGAAAGATACACAAGGGAACTCATCAAATTCTAATAGAAACTGTTTAGTGATTGAAATATTACTAGGATCATGAGAATCTTAAACAAACTAGGTATCTAACTATGGTCAAGGACGTTTTGGACTGGACTTGAACTACAAAGGAGCAACGGAACCCCTTAACAACAAACAGCACGAACAGTGGAAATTGAGTTGTTAGTGGTATTATACCATGGGAAAGTGTGAAATAAAAAAAAAATTAACATCATCGCTTACATTTACATAATACTTATACATACCCACCCATAAAGAGGTAAAACTCCTAATACAGAAGGTAGGTACTTACACTAAAAAGAAAAAAAGAAAAAATTGTTTAAAACGAAAAACCGACACCAAAAATCCTGAAAAAAACCTTTGTTTTTATTTTAGGTTTTTTGAAGTCGGTTTTTTGTTTTAGACAATTTTTATTTCTCCATTTTCAGTGCATGGGATTGTCTTGTCGTCCTACGGTAGGCAATAAGGTTTTTTTTAATATAAATAAAAGAAAAATTTTATAAAACGAGTAAGAGACTACAATAGGTACTTATAGTAGATCGATTAAAGTAGGTTTAGGTTAGTTTTCGCACATCAAGTCATCTCGAAAATTATGAAAATTTATTTACTTTTCTTATTTTAACATTGAAAATGTTTATGTTTTCGTGATCGAGTGTAGTGCCCCGTTTTATGAAATTGTGACATTTGCCTGTTGTTTCGCAGATAGGTATAAGAGGTATGCAGATGTGCTATATGACAAAATGTGCGTCTACCGAAAGGGCTTCAAACTGCAATTCGAATTTTCAAAATCGGTTGGTAACTGAAATTTTTTTTAAATTTGTCAATAGGCTATTTTCAATTTTTTTTAAAACTGCTTATATTTAAAGATTGGGACGAACAATTTAACAGACAAATAAAAATAAATTAAATAATGTCCTTTTTTCTCCATTAAACCAATAATAGTCAATTTCATTTTTAATGCTTTTGAATTCACCGCCAAAACGCTTGGTTCGTTGATGTCTACTGTGTGACGTCAACTTTGTGTAAACAATTTTAACACCTTTGTAGTCTGTGCCACAATTTACTCTATCATTTACACAAAGGACGTCACACAGTAGACGTCATCGAGCCGAGCGTTTTGGCGGTAAATTCAAAACCATTAAAAATAAATTTGATTTTAATTGGTTTAATGGAGAAAAAAAGTCATAAATTAATTAATTTTTATTTTTCTGTTGAATTGTTCGTCCCAATCTTTAAATATAAGCAGTTTTCAAAAATTTGGAAAATACCCTATTTCGCCGGCTTGTATCGAGAATTTCCCAATCAAATCTTTTTAACCGACTTCTAAAAAGGAGGAGGTTCTCTGTTCGAGTGTATGTATGTTTTTGGAGTGAAAACTTCTTTAGCGGCGTTGTGCGATTTTTGTATGGGAAAAAATGCTAAACTCGCGTCAGGAATCACGTGGCTGATCGAAAATGCGTAAGACGGATGTGACGGATGGAGAGTAGACAAGACAGCTCTCGGTGGAAGTATCCCCCTCTCTTTCTACGGGGCGCGTTGAAAATGGCGGCGCGTCATTTTATGACGTAAACACCAGTTGTGTCACAGCCACGCGCTAATTTTGAAAATGGAACTAAATAGCAGCGATCTCTTCATCTGATCTGATCTGATCTGAAATCATAGACTTATTTATACTCTGTGACTATAAAAATCGTAGAATGTGTATGTAGAAATTAAAAAGGCCACTGGTGCGAAATCTTTAGAATTTATCTCTAATAGGCTTGTTTCCACTAAGAATAAATCGGCTAGCATAAGGTTTCTAATGATTAATCATGTTAAATAGTAACCAAAAAAACACTTTTTTCATTAAAATAAATAAAGATTACCAATATTTACGGAAAATAAAATCGGCAAAATTGGCCATTTAATCACGTGACATTGAACACCAATCAGAGACGCATGACGTCAAGCCTCGCGAAACCTTTGTTGTTGCTGTCATTTTCACACACACACAAACACACAGAGGTGTATGTGAGTAGGTGTCAAACACGAATGTTTTGCGAGGCGTGACGTCATTCAAGACGCCATGACAGTTTTGGCCTTTTTCGATGTCATTTTGAATTCATTTCTTAAAACGCAAAATTCATAGGTAAAATGACTTATTTTTCTTAAAATAATATATTTTTGGGGTAAAATAGATACCAAACTTTATTTTTAAACTATTTTCCAAATTTTGTCAACTAGCCTATTACAAACTGATTTAATTGTGTGACTGTAGGTATAGTAATAGGAAAGAAATAATGTTAATTCTTTGCCGCTAATTTCAAAATATCGAAAATGCACAACGTTAATATTCAAGTTTTCACTTCTGCCGGCACTCTCGGAGTGCCAACATTTTTTTATGTATGTCCACCGATTACTCGAAGACGGCTGAACCGAATGAAATAATTCAAACGTTACTAGTAAGCAGTCGTAGGCAGTCGCCGCTGTGTCGCATGCATGAGGCACTCAACGCGCTCCTGGTTACCTACCCTGACTTTGATGTATTTGTAGACAATTCGAAATCTCTTGTTAACCAACTTGAGTTATGTTTGTAGTACCTACCACATAATTATGTAATTGGGTCTATCCCGTATAATTATGTATATATAAATAAATAAATATATTAATAAATTAGACCAGGTTTGTTCCCAAGTTGGTCACATTTTCAGAAATTTTGAAATCGGTTCAGTATTTATCACGGAAACCTGAAAATACTGTCGTTTTCTACGGATGATCGACCATATCTTCTTTGTTTATTTACCGATTTAGATGATTCTTTTTTTGTTTGAAAGAGGATACTTTGGTGATGATACCATTTTAATTTCATTGTTATTGGACTTTTTTGAGATAACTATTCAAGAAACGGAAAAATTGGATCTCGTTATTGAATTAAGCTACAGTTTGAGCCATCTTAGGAGGCGGGCGGACAAAAACTGTAGTCTGTAGCAGGTCCCTTACGCGCGAGGTCAGTCTGCGCTCCGTTCAATTATCGTCAGTTTAGTCTGAGTCGTCAGTACTGTAAAGAATTGATTCCTTCAAAATGATCGTGTGCTTTATTTATAAATTACATTTTCAATGCTTTTGATAGCTGCGCGTAGTGTGAAATCTGTAGATTTTTAAATATTTTTGGTCAACTATACTTTCAGCCACTCAAAAAGTGGATATTTAGAGTCATTTGATATAATGAATTTTTTGCAAAAATCAACTTTGAATTATGTCTTTGTCATGTCATATTAATAATTTGTTAGACTAAGTAGTGAAAATGTCGTAGTATGTGATATGCAAAGCCCTTTCATTTAATATACCTACCACATCATATATTTCTTTGTACTGCCATCTTTGAGACGTCACAGTTTCTACCCCCACCATTTGCGCGCTTAATTGTCATCTTAATATATAAGGTCCTTCGTAAATAGTGTCATAGCACGGCGGCTATGTGGTATCCAATGAGGATTTCCGCCCCCTTCCCCTCGGTGTCCGGGAAGGTGCTCCGAGCCCCTCAGGCTGAGAGTGAAAAAAGAAAAAAAAAATAGTGCACATAATTTTAAGGTGTCAATGTACTCATGCATACAAACAACTTTTACTATGGGACCAACATTGAAATCGCGAAAAAAAAATCAGCTGGTCAAATAGAAAATTTAAAATCAGATAGATCAAAATGTATGGAACAGCAGATTTTTTTTTTCGCGATTTCAATGTTGGTCACATAGTAAAAGTTGTTTGTATGCATGAGTACATTGACCCCTTAAAATTATGTGCACTATTTACGAAGGACCTTATTTTTGTAATCAGTAGCCGTAGCACGAACAGCTTTAAAAAAAATAAACGCCTAAAAACATTCGATAGAGTAATTTTGTATGGGAAATTTGTACAGCGCCATCTACCGCCGAAAATCGAGATTCGTACAGGACATCGTACCAAATGCATTGATAACACTTTTTTATAATTTCGAGATGATTTGTGCGAAAATTGTTTTTTAAGCGTCTTTAGGTCATTTTGCCGACCTTTTATTATAGAATATGAGAAGTATTTTTTGTAAACTTCAAAGGCATGTTATAGGCAAGTACTAACCTTTATATTACTTTTATTTATTTTACTTTTATTTCAATAATACTTCAATTTTCAGTGCAAAGGAGAAAAATGTCATTCCTATGTAAGTTTTCATGTGATATTAGTTTGACAAAGTCTATAATGTATTTTTTCTATTTAAAAAAATATTGTTCTTTTTCTTTTTTGTAAATGTTTTATTAATCAAATTTTAGTATGTACTTACTTACTAAAATGTTTTCAGTGCTTGGGAAGGTCATGTAAACCATTAGTAAGTAATAATTGCACGTTGGGTACTTTTTGCCTACTACACCTACAGTATTGCCATAGAATAGATTTAATAAGTACTACCGTACAGAATGGAAACTCTCCGCCCCGCCCCGCAATCAATTACCTCACCGCCCGCCCGGCCCCCGCGAGTTCGTAGGCCAGTTCGGAGGCTCATTCAATAGCCCTAGACTTCACGCACGCAGTTGCGCTTGTGCAAAAACGTCATTTTGTAGCGTCTGTGTAATAGGTAGTTGAAACGCGGCGTTTGTATGGAGCGCCCGGGGTGTGGTATTGCTCCCATACCCCAATAGACCAGTCACCGTAGACACAAAAATCGCGTTAGTTTGCAAATAATTGCAAGGTTGTGTGTTTTTGGGATGTTGTTAGGATAGAGACCAATAGTGTAAATCCAAATTTGCAACCCTGAAAGACCTGTGCTAACTTCGTAATGCTCAAAAAACCTCAACTTATTTAATTTTTTGGCTTATTACTTCTAAAAAATGCATGCTACGGTACCAATATCTATTCTGTGGATAACCACAGAATAAATATAAATTTCACAACGTATAGTGTAATAGACTCTCACTATATTTTGTGTTTGACCGTTACGCGGTGGCCTCGGGCCTGTGCAATCTGTGCATGTGTGTGTAGGCCATACGAGCTAACTTTCACAGTCATATTATTTTTGAGTATTCTGTGCCAGGGTGGCACTTTTTGGGGGGGCAAATACACGAAAAGTTAATTTTTAGTAAATAAATTCGGGTCCGCCCCGGGCGGCACAAACACACCCTACGCCACTGACTATGCGCGCCAAATAAGACTAGTACTGTGAAACGGCAATCTTGATCTTTTTTTCCTTTTCTTGCACTGCTACACCCCTAAAGTGAAAGTGAAACGCAAACAAAAATGGCCATTTTGACAGTCCTATTCTTAATAAGCTAGCATAGTATAGACTAATTATTAATGGGTATGATTTAATCATTTACCTAATAATTGCATTTTCAGTGACCTAATTAATAATATTTGTTCCTAAAATAGTAGATCTGTCACCTAAATTGAATCACCAACTAATATTAAAACGCTTACTTAAATATTAATTAAGAATTACTTGGAAATAATATCAATCATCAAATAATTATATTGGGTTTCAAAATATTAAAGTGTCACTAAAATTGAATCGCCAAATATAAAAATGTTTACCAAAAAAATATTTTTAATCTTTTAATAATTTTATTACTGCACTATTAGTGCTGGTTTTGATTTAGAGCAGGGGTTCCCAACCTTATACCCTATTCCCCTCCCCCCCTCGAAGCTGCCTTCCAAAACTGAATTTTGTATTCGTTGAAGTCGGTCCAAGGATTGTCAAAGGGCATAGCCCGCCAATTTCACTCCGCCCGCCAATTTCACTTGGTATTTTTTCTTTGAATTAAGGAACCGATCTATTTAATAAGTGACAGACCTATTATTTTGATAATTAATTAAATGATA
Source organism: Agriphila geniculea (assembly GCA_943789525.1). Classification (NCBI taxonomy): domain Eukaryota; kingdom Metazoa; phylum Arthropoda; class Insecta; order Lepidoptera; family Crambidae; genus Agriphila; species Agriphila geniculea. Next base: position 11,563,332 of record OX038895.1, read on the forward strand.
CCAATAGTTTGTTGATTAGATTTTAGAGGACGGATCTTATATTCAGGCTATAGAAAAAAGTGATCAAACTATTATTTAAGATACATATTTATATTAATCTGATGATTTATATTTAGGGACAGTTTTGATAAAAAGATGACTAATATATTTCTTGGGGATAGATATTATTAGGGTATTGCAGATTAGTGACACATCTAAACTTAGGTGACAGAAAATATTGTTCTCATTATTAATTGACCGAGCGAGCACGATGTGCGAGCGAAGCGTCTCTGCTTCAGCTTGGGCTAAAATTCTTTCGTATGTCCGACTGTCTGTTCCAGCCTAGAGGTCGCATTTCTCAACGCGAAATATCAACTTGCTGCGCTGGACTCGGTGGAACGCAGAGCCAAGAGATTAATAGGCGATGAAAAACTGGTAACAGCTAAGCTTCACAGTCTGGCTCACCGCCGAAAAGTTGCTTGCCTATCGGTCTTTTATAGATTGTACTTCGGTGAGTGTGCTCAAGAGCTGCATGAGCTCATTCCACCTTCTCCTTTCTACTATCGGACATCCAGACGCACTGCGGGCTATCACCCGTTCTTGGTTGATATACCTTTTCTGCGTACCAAGCGCTACTCCACATCGTTTATAATGCGCACAGCTATGGAATGGAATTCCCTGCCGGCGTCTGTGTTTCCGAGCGCATACAACCTGACTCTATTCAAGGCCAGAGTGAATAAGCACTTTCTGGGCAAGCTCGCTCCATCGTAGGCCCTGTCTTTGCTTTTGGGCTAGACTGGGGTCAAGAGCAAACCCATTTAAGATAAAAAAAAAAAAAAAAAAAAAAAAAACCGATTCTTGTGAAATTTTGTGAGCAGGTTCAAAAATTATATAGAATTTTTTGACGAGCCAGTTTTTTGAAATTTTTCAAAGTGGCGGAGATATGTTAAAAAAACAGATTTCAGTCCGCTTTCCAGCTGTCAGTGTCTGTTTTCCTCTACAGATCGCATTTTTCAACCGATTCTCGTAAAAAATTGTATAAACTGGTTTGAAAATGATATACTTTTTTTTGTCATGCCAGTTTTTTGAAATTTTTCAAAGTGGCAGGTTTGATAAATATATAAACAATTTTTTTGAGACAGTTTTTCGAAATTTATTAAAATGACGGAGATATGTAAAAAACCATATTTAAGTCCAGCTTTCCGGCTGTTTGATCTCCTCTATAGGTCGCATTTCTCAACCGATTCTGGTGAAATTTTGTGAGTAGGTTCGATAATTATATATAACTGTTTAGTCAAGCCAATTTTTCCAAATAAAAAAAAATCACCTATTTTAAAAATGATCAAAATTAGAAGCACCATCTAGCTGCGAATATTCACGTACCTACTGTGTGCTTTAAAAACTTCATGGCGACATTTTATTTTATCGCAAGGTCTACAGCTCACGGAGCCACTAGTTACTAATTAGGGTACTACATTTTAATCATTAAACCGGGATGTCGAAATTTGGTCAGTGCCATCTACCGCCGAAAAGCGAAATTAAATTTTCCATAGATAATTATTCTATCGAGTACTTTTACGCGCCTTTTTTTTCTCGAATGATGTTACTGAAACCTGTGAAACATGCCTTAGTAGAATTATAATATTTTACTCCTTTTTTTTAGTGCATCGGATCTTACTGTATTGCAGGCGTAAGTATAGTGTCAACCAACGCTGACCCAATTTTTTTATATTGTATCTACTCGTAACAATATATTTTTTTCATATTAGTTAAGGTTAGGGCTGCCATCTCAAAAACCTGCCGCCCCGGACCGCAAGCGTAAAAACCCCGGACTTTGGAGCCTTGACCCCGGACATTTTATTTTTTTTATTCACTTTTTAGCATGGTTTAAAAATATACAGGAGGGTGCATTTGAAATCACTCTCCAAATTTTAAGGATATGTTCAGTCCATGAAACTGAACAACTTTCTCTAAGAAACATAGGGACAAATATGTAAAAAAAAATTGACTTTTCATACAAAACAAAGAGATCACGTGATCAGTTTAGTATGGGATGACCAAAATTTTTTGGCGTATTTCGACACATGTTTCATGGAGAAAGTTGTTCAGTTTCATGGACTGAACACATCCTTAAAATTTGGAGAGTGATTACAAATGCACCCTGTATTTTACCTAAAGGTACTTGCCATAAAAAATGAAATTTTAAGCATTTTTTAATATACTATATATATATTATACTATTTTACAAGCTCAAAAATGGCCGCGCAGCGCGATTTTTTATCAGTTTCGTCCACTAACCTTGTGATCTTGGTTGTTTATAAAAAAAACGGCCGCGCAGCGCAATTTTTTGTCAGTTTCATCAAATAACCTTGTAAGCTTGCCTGATTTTTAAACGACTGCCCAAAAAGGAGTGTATAATGTGTTTCTTTATTCCACCATAACTTGCCTGAACTGATTTGGATGTAAAGGGTATCGTTAGAATCTTTGCAGTATTCCGAGTGACACCGGCTATTTTTTTTTTTTTGAAAATATTCAATATGGCGACACGACGCCACTTTCAAATGTAAAAAAAAAATTTCTTCGAATATTACAATATGGGCATCAAATGAAAGGCCTTGATGAGCACATTGCAAAACTTTATAATTTGTCACTAAAATGTGTAAAATAAAAATAAATAAAATTAAAAAATATTAAAAACACGACTGCCCTGCCAAAAACGAACTAAAAAGTTAAATAACACGTGTACTATCCCCGTCAATTGGTAATGCGCCTGGCGGCCATGATTTTAACCTCAAAAACGAAAAACAATTGTAAAATTTTTATATACCTAGACCCTATCTTATTGAAAATAATAATTCAATAATTAGTATATTAGATTACCTATTAGAATTTTCTTGTTTCATGACATTTTTAGTAGCGAATCACGTTAACGTGGATGTTAATGTGACAAGGTTCCAGCGCATTACCAATTGACGGGGATAATAATTTGCACCTCTTTGATCAAAAATAGTTTCATAAAATGGTCCCCCGACTGCAAATTACACGTGTTATTTAACTTTTTAGTTCGTTTTTGGCAGGGCAGTCGTGTTTTTAATATTTTTTAATTCTATTTATTTTTTTAGTGAAAACACATCGCGCAGCGTGATTTTTAGTAAATTTCATTCACTAATCTCATAATTATGTTTGTTTATAGAAAATAAATTGGGACGCGCAGCGCGATTTTTAGTCAGTTTCGTCAACTGACCTTATCTGTTTTTAGTGAAAAAACGTCACGCAACGTGAGTTTTAGTTAGTTTCATCCAATAATCTTGTAAGCTTTTATTTCCTACAAATTGCGCCGCGCAGCGCGATTTTTTGTGGGGTGCGCGGTGCCTTAAGTGAAGTGAGGCACCCGGTTATGGGGTGCACTGAATATAGTACTTTTTAACGGAGTTTGATCCAAAACCCAGACTTTAATAACAGTCCGGGTTTTACCCGGACTACAATCAGATCCCCGCCCGGACGCTCCCCGGACACCCTCTAAACTAGGACAAATCCGGGGAAACCCGGACGGATGGCAGCCCTAGTTAAGGTGGCACCCTGAGCGAAAGTGGCACCGCGGTTAATTTTATTTAATTTATGATTCTAATACACAATTTTAATAATGTTTTGCGTGAAATTTTTAGGGCCCACAGTCTAGTATTTTTAGACGGTATCGTTACATTCCCTCGTAGTCACTGCTAGAAGTACATAGCAAAACTGCTAAAAGTGGCCGTTTTTGACACATTTGCTATCTACTTCTACGAATGACTACGAGCGAGGGCATGTAGTGATACCTTCTAAAAATACTTGTTCATGGGCCCTAAAAACTCTACGTAAAACTTTATTAAATAATTTTTCTATTAATAACTTATTAAATAATAACCTCTGAGGGTGCCACTTTTGGTTATAAGACCGCCTTAAGGAACTCTTTTGTACTCCTTTGTACAGTACGGTACGAGGTTGAAATTTTTTCTACGGAGTGGAGATAAGTTCGCGCATGTGTTCTTGCGAACGACCAATAGCGCGCGCACTTCTCCCGCCGCCCGCGCCCCTCACCGCTACGCATGCCCGAAATACAAGTTTCGCGCAATCCCCACCCGATTTCAAGTTATATGCCTCATACTGTACCTCACTTTTAAATTTAATTAAATAAAATACGAAAAATATAAATAAATAGCTTTATCTCTGTACACGTAGCGCGTACATACATATCAGAAAAAACGAGATGTTGATACATAGCGCACGTAGATTCGCGCGTCGATAATTTGGTAATAGGTATGCCAAATTACTCTATCGACGCGCGAATCTACGTGCGCTATTTTTTTCGATAGTTGTTCGTGCTAAAGGTATAGAATTAAACTAAATGTAAGTAATACCAGTTATGTTATGATAGGTTATAATGGGGAATGTCCGAAAAAAATCAAATTAGCTGAATATTTTTTTATAGGTATAAATAAACTCCCTTAGTTATAGAAAAAAGTTTCAGGATGCGTGAAAATTTTTAAAAAAATCCAAAGAAAGCTCAGAAAAGGTATAGAGGGAAATGCTTGGAACACAATTTTTGACTTCGTTACTTTGTTTGGACTAGGAGGTGAACATATCAAAAGTCCCCACCAGAAGTTTTTCGAAATATTGTTTCGAAAAACTTCTGGCGGGGAAAAAACTTCTCGAAAACTATAAAAGATATCGAAAAACCTGACAAAATAAAACTTGTAGCAAATTTTATCAGCTGTTATTTTGTAATATATTTTATTTCGCTAGAATGCATAGTTTCCGAGACATATATGAAAAAATTAAAAATGGGACTCACCTCCTTTGATTCATTCAACAAAGTTAGAAGTCAAAAATTGTGTTCCAATCATTTCCCTCTAGACCTTTTCGTTTACCGGGTAATTGTGACCAGAAAAAAATTGTGGGGTAATAGGCAATTCCTTATTATTAATTTCTCCACTTTCAGTGCACGCGATCGGATTGTCATGCTATGGTATATATGTTTTTCAAAATCATCATCATCATTATCATGAACCTCTTTGGGTCCATTTCTAGACATAATGCTTCTCCCAAATTCTTTCACTGGGTCCGGTCAACTCCGGTCTTGCGTCTCCGTCATCCAGTTGTGTCCCGCTTGCCCTCTGTTGTTGTAAACCTATCGTTTTGGAGGGCGGCCTCGTGGTCTTTTTTTTACCCATGGTCTCCACTCAAGCATCCTTCTCGCCTATCGTCCTTGATCCATGCGAGCTACATGACCCGCCCAACTCCAATTACGCTACGAAATTACTTGCATCACGTCTCTCACCCCCGTTTTTCGCCGGATCCATTAAGTCCTTTTCCTGTCGCGTAAAGTTATACCTAGCATAGCTCGTTCCATTGCCCTTTCCATCGATTGTTCCATCGTTCGGTGAGAGACATGGTTTCTGAGCCATATGTAAAGACCGGCCATGATGCACTCTTCAAATACTTTTGCCTTGAGTTTTATCGGCAGTTTACTCCGCAGTATCTTCTTGTTTGCACCGAATGCTGCCCAGGCCTGGGGTATCCGTGTCTCTACTTCTGCTGTCTGGTTAGTGCTGCCCAGCGTGATCTTGTGGCCGAGATATACATACTCCGTCACTATATCAACCGGAAATTGACAGTCATTTTCCTCGGTTATGTTGGTCATAATCTTGATTTTTGATAGGTTCATCATTTAGCCCACTTCCTTCAGATTCCACCTTTAAATCTTCGATCATGTCCAACATAATATCAGAAATATTTTCAGAAAACAAAGCCAAATCGTCTGCGAACCTTAAGTGTGTCAGCTTCTCCCTCTCAATATTAACACCTTTCTCATCCCAATTTAATTTCTTAAATATATTTTCTAAGGCTGCGGTAAAGAGTTTGGGAGATATCGTCTCACCTTCTCACCCCTCGGTCTAGATTGAATTTTGGTTTCCAAAATACGAAAATAAATACACACATCAACTTTGTCTAGGGATACAGGTGCTATTTTCATACAAACGAGGTAACTTTCAAGCCTTGGTTTCCTGCCAGGGTACTTGAAAGGGATATACTGTGCTGTGATCTGATGACGGCTATCCAGGGAGTGAATGGAGGAGATTCAGAACGCTAAACACACCCAACTGATCTGACCAGCATTCTAAAAACTTAATGGGCATGTTTAAAAAAAACCGCGAAAATAGCATGAAAATGTATGGAAATCCTCAAACTGAGAACTCTGACCCATTAATCTTTTAGAATGCCGATCAGATCAGTTGGGTGTGTATGTCGATCTGAATCTACTCCATTCACTCCCTAGATGGCCATCATCAGATTACAGCACGGTACATCCCTGGCAGAGAACCAAGGCTTCAAAGTTACCTCGTTTGTATGAAAATAACACCTGTATTCGTAGACAAAGTTGATGTGTATCTACTACGGAGTAACAGACTAATTTATTCTTATGCTACTACCTCCTATGTAGTATACCTCTTTTTAAAAAACCTAATATGATTGGTAGTACATATGAGAAGTATTTTTTGTAAATTTCAAAAGCATATAATACGCAAGTTCATACTTTTATTTCAATTACAAAGATATTAGAATTTTTTAATAATTATACTTATATTTTCAGTGCAATGGAGAATGGTGTAATTCCATAGTAAGTTATACTGTAATGTAAAACAATTATTAATTGGTGAAGTCCAACAACGTATGTCGGCTGTAACAGCGAAACCAAGAACCTTAGATTATTTATACTAAATAATTTCAATCTCTCAAGAACATTAAATTCATATTTTGGGCGAAAACACTGATCCTTTGATCAGTGAAGAGGGAGAGTGACATGAGAGTGACATTGACAATCAGACGTCACTCGTCTTAGTATGTCATGCTCTCTTTAATCATTTTTACGGTGGTGTCGTGTGAGGCGGGTCGTTTATTCCCCCTTAGGGTCCCCCCAGACCTACCGGTTTCTTTTTTTTGCTTTGCTGTTCTACCTTGCTGTTTAGACCGCCGGCCAACAGGGTCATTTTCAATCTATCGCATATTGGGACCAGACCAAATTGGCAAAATAGCTATTAGCTTGGTGTTATCAAATATAATCGTCTGGGTTGCGAAGTAGGAAGCTTCTGGGAGATATGCCACCCTGAACATGGTCTCCGATTGCTAAAAATAAATCGGTCGCATATTTATATAAATTGTGAACAGGGTCGTGGGTGGCATCATTACCTACCTGAACTATTTTTTTGTGTTTTCATAACGATCGTTTAAGGAACAAAGCTCACATATCGTCGGCGAAGAGTAAAAACCTCGTAAATCTCATTTTTGTCTAGTACATTTTTTTGCAGTTTGTGACAGAAAACCTCTTATTTCACGACTCTATCTGACTCATATTCCATTCAAACGCGTACAACGCTATTTACTGCATTTTATGAAAACCTCGTCAATGACAGAAGCTGGTCACAAGTGACGAAAAACACGGCAAAAGTGTTTTAGACAAGAAAGAGGACTTACGAGGTTTTCACTCTTCGCCGACGATATGTGAAATGTACTTAGATTGAAAATATGCGATAGATTGAAAATGAGCCTCTTGGCCGGCGCTCCATTGCCGAACAGCAAAGCAAAGAAAAGAAACCGGTAGGTCTTGGGGGACCCTTAGTCGTTCACTCTTGACAGAGGTCAGAGTGGTCGTGGTTGATGACGCTGAATTTTCATTGCTTAAAGCACCCCCTGCGAGGCGCCTCCACTTGTTGCGGTTTTCAGCGTCTCGGGTCGTTCATTACACAATCATTACGTTACCTCAAATATGGTTGTGTGAAGCGATGGCTGGATCATGCGTCATGCTTGTGAACAGGTGCTGCCAGTGGGAATGGGTCTGTTTCTGACTACCTACCTTAACGCATATTGAATTGTATTTTTTGAAGTGAAAACTTCTTTAGCGGCGTTGTACGCTTTTTGTAATGGGGAAAAATGCTAAAGTCGTGTCAGTAAGAATCACGTAGCTGATCGAAAATGCGTAAGACCATAGACAAAGAAAAATTTTCGCTGCGCTCAAGAAGACCAACAAAGCGTGGAAAAGAGAAGTTACCATCATACGGACACGGTCTATGTAAAAAAGAGACAAAGGATCAAGTGACATGTGCCAACATTTTTTACAGTAAGAGCCCCTAGCGTCCCGCCTAGCAAATGAGCAATCACAGTTTGTTTAAAATATTTGTTAAACTTAATTATAATTTAAAATAAAAGGTATCGTGAAGCCATGGTGTCTTGTGCTCTAAGTAATTGTGATGTGACAAAAAGAAACAATCCAAGTAATCACACTTTTCACAGGTAAATAAGATATTACCACACATTTCTCTAAAACCAAATTTCTCTACATTTATTCGTTTATCGACGAAGAAAACAGTATGGAACATAATTTATTAATTTCTTTTGCCGTATATAGTCATATTTTATGTATCTAAGTCATATTTTACGTATCTCATATAAAATGTATGCATTTATTTTCGGATCACCTGTTTATTGACATTGTTGTTCTTTGACATTCTATTTCTATGCGTAAGACGGATGTAACTGATGGAGAGTAGACAGCTGGCGGCGGAAGTATCCCCCTCTCTTTCTACGGGGCGTGTTGAAAATGGCGGTACGTCATGTTAAGACTTAAACACTTGTGTCACCAGCTGCGCGCTAATTTTGAAAATGGAACTAATAGCAGCGATCTCTTGCATGCGTGCATGTAGAAATTAAAAAGGCCACTGGCGCGAAATCTTTAGATTTTTTCTCTAATTACAAACTAATTGAATTGTGTGACTGTATAATAATAGGAAAGAAATAATTTTAATCCTTTGCCGCTAATTTCATAATATCAAAAATGCACAACGTTAATATTCAAGTTTTCACTTCTGCCGGCACTCCCGGAGTTTTTCTTGTAACAGTCAGACTAAATAATATATTCAAACTTTGAATTTAGCTTGAACCCTGTAAATTAATTAAGAAATTTGAAAATCATTAAGTAATGAGCTAATTAAAAAAATATTTATTTGTTAATCTTTGTTAATCTGGAAACGATATACATATTTGTAAATATCGTTCCATCTGATAAAGCTGACAAGTTTTTTGCGCCCATTTTTCTTGTCAGCTAAAAGACGTCATGATGGGTGGTAGCGTAAAAGAATTGACGATTTAAAAATGCTTATTATGTGAGCTTATTCAAATAAAAAATATATCACTTTCACTTTCACTTCTGCTCTGACAAAACGCATGGAGAACGGCTCTTCGACATCGAAGAAAAGTAAGATAGTTGTGACAATGGTTTTCACTAAAGCAGCAATGTAACTACAATTTCTGTCAGAGTTGATTGCCACAAAGTTACGTAATAGGCATGTTGACTATTTTTTTATTTTATGTTACATAAATTACCCCTAAAAAAAGAAACATTTGTAAAAGAATTATTACGCTAGCATGAAAACTGCCAGAGATATCACAGTTTGAAATGCACAAAATTGGACTCACCCGAAAACGCTCCATACTAACGGCTACCAAGTTATGACGTCACGCCTTCCTACGTTGTATGTAACGCGTAGGAAATTTGTTCGGCAGCTATATTAAATATTGTGTTTATCAAAATGGCTTCTTTGACAAATTTGCTATAAATTTTTTGGACTAATTAAATGTATTATTTATTTTAACAAATTTTATACTTTTTAAATGGACTTGTCCACCCAACTTTGAAGGGTCATAAAACAAATAATACGCAATATATAAAACCAAGAGGTATACAAGCTACTCCAAAAGTTTGATATGTTTACGATTTTTATTAGTATTTCGTTATTTTATTCATAAGTCAACATCCCTATTAGGGGGCAGGAGTGAGGCCATCCTGCAAGCACCAGAATTGTGGACTTAGTCAACGCGTATGTTCTAATATTATGGAAAATATTCCACAATATTACTTGTTCTTCTTGGATGATAAAATGTATCGTTGAGTTTTTTACGTGTAGCATTTATTCTTGATGGATTTTCTTAAAGTGTCGAAGCCTTGAGTCTGTACGACTGATCTCTATTTGACTAATTTTGGAAAACCATGTTAAATTATTCCTTATTACGTAATAAACGCACCACATTGATATTTCAGGAAATATCAATGTATTATTATTATTATTAATCAATGTATTATTATTAGTATTATAAACGCTATGGCGCTGGACACGTGACTGGTTGACGTCACAAGCCTGTAAACTTTATAACTTACTTGTTGGTGATGCCCTGTATGGTAACCCGGCTACTTCGGTTCACCCTGTACAGGACTCTATCGATGACTCTTAAGACCGCTTCCGAACGTACATCAATCAGACTCGTGAAACTAGGATTGTGAAACCATGAGTTACTGTGAAACTCTCTGAGATGTACGTCGAGCTGGTGTGGACTGTATAAATAAAAACGCCGGCTGGTTGTGGAATAACTTCAGTTTATTCCCTGATAGGGATGGTTGTTTTCGCACACTGAATCTAACTAACAACTTCGAAGAATACAATTTAAGTTAACTAACAAGGAAAATACTATTGAAAAACACTCTATGCGATTGAACAATGAAACTACGCGTGAAATTAACTAACAATCTCGAAACACTTGACTTTATATTACAACTCTAATATGCAACACTTATACGACTTTAACTACGAATTTCTCGTTTACAAATTAAAAACACGGAATTTAAACTTTCAAATCTATTTATCTTGGCTCACTCGCTGAATTGGCTTTGATAACTTTTTGAACATGACTGGAAATCTCAAAACCATTTCGAGGAATAAGCTTTCGGTACAGTGTCTACTAATTAAATTTAAAAATAAGTCTATATTTTTAAAGATATTTATAATATTCAATAAAAAGCTTTAACCTTCAAATGACCTTCATATGACGTTATCACATACAGATCTCCCAGCCATAATAAAAAAAAGAAAAAAGTGCAAAGACAATTTTGACAATGAACTTGGCATTAGGGATGGTGGAAGGTGGAAGTGAAAAAATATCGATATAGGTAATATTTCTCAGAAAAAATGGGATGAAATGGGACGATGACTAAGTAATGGATTCTAATTTTAAGGTATTGTAAAACATAAAAAATAGCAAAATAAACCCCTACGCGAAATTTTGGCTCGATTTGACGAATTTTACGATGATTTTTAAGACTCAAAGTTGGAAAAAATCAAAATGCTCCAGTGACAAAATAGTGTCGACTATTAGAATCCATACGTAATTACCAAAAAAATGTTTTGGAAAAATTATTGTAAAAACATCTATCGATATATCAGAGTATTTAATATCGCCCGAAAAATATCGATGAACTTATCTCGTAATTTTTTCCACATCCCTACTATTAAATGTTTGTAAATAGAAATAAAGTATGCACATATTTTCATAATGTTTATTATGTTATCCTGCAAATTTATCAGTCCACAAGCAATCGTTACAATTTCATCCATGTAGCCTACATCCAAAATAGACACAATACATACAATACATTTCGCAATTTGGGTAGATTGGGCGTGTCAGTTTTTACAAAGTTTTTCAGCAGAGTTTCCACTGGTAAGCATTTTTATTATAATTTTACCACCTCAAACATTATTACGGCAAATTAAGAAGGTAGGCTAGAACCGTCACAACTGGATTAAATTAATAAAATAGAAGAAATATTAACTATAACTTATTTGTTTACAAACAACCATAAAGTCATTATGACAGTTAATGACACTTAGCCTTTCTTTTTCTATAAGTAGATGGCAAAGGTTTTCTTCTTAAACTTTCATGCCACTAATGACGTCATTCCGGTTGACCATATCCGCTCGACAAATATATTTATAAAAAAATAAATACGGGACCAAATGTTAAAATATTCAAATTAGTTTCTTAAATTGGCCTAATCTGTAGTAAAAAAATATAAAAAAAATACCTTTTATTTTTTAACCAAAGCCAATTCTTGCTAAGACTTTAAACGATGTTTTCTACCTGCGGCTGCGAATTGCGACTAACATTGACTACTAACGACTACTTTCTGCGACTACAATTGCGGCTACAAACGACTACAAACAATTCGCTATTAATATGCTTTTTTGCTCCGTGGCAACTAGCCTACTTAGCAGGACGTTCGCAAGACGTTCAGGGAAATCAGAGAGGGATGTAAACATGTAAAAAAGGGGTTAAGCACTACAAATAATAAAATTATTTTACAAACTTTTCCGCATGGAAAAGTACCAGAGGCGTGTCCTAAATAGTGACGACACGCCATGTGCGTTAAAGTGGCCCTTCTGATTGGTCTAGATTAATTAAAGTAGCCCCTCTGATTGGTCTAATTATTTGGGATACAAATTCGTTGAATTCTTTCCATTTCGGCGCCGGTTGTCGGCTGTCGTCAACATTACTATTTATTTATTTATTTATATTTATTAGATCACCAACAAGTTTACACTGACATTAAGATATAAATTAAACATAATTAGCTTAACAATGCTTAGTGGAAACTTAATTATAGGTGACAACTGCATGCTCAAGAAACAACAGCAACAATTAAAATAAAATTAATGAAATTAATGATAAATTAAAACTTATGCGATAAAGAATTTATAGAATTTATAGAAAAAATAATTACTACTTAGTAGAACCCAGACATGTGGATCTTAATTTTGTTAGGCTATCAAAATAAATATATATGGCTATAAAATTTAAGTTGCAATCGTGGATATTTTTGAGAAATAGTGGTTCAGAAACATGGTGACTTGTTCAATGATTGATTGTTATACAACAAAACGAAATTACCCCGTCAAATTATTATTTCACAGGTAAATTATTCCAAATCGACAGTGCCTAATCCTTGGGTCTATTTTTGCCAATGCGCTTCGAATTTTTAGCACCGATCGTGATTATTCTCTTCTATAAACATTTATTTTGGTATGAAGTAAAGATCGACTGGACATAATGCAAAGGACATCAGGCAGAGTCCCATAGAAAAAAACCAAAGAATGTATAACGTTTCTGTTTTTTTTCAAAATGTAGGCATGTAATTAGTAAATCATAGAAAATATTCAGATTTTTACAAAGATTTATGTTTTAAGAGTTTTTTACGTTTGAAAGTTTTTTTTTGGTAACCCTGACACTAAATAGCAATACCAGTTTCACGACAATACGTTTCGTTATCTGCGTTAGTGATACAGATTAGCACCACAATATATGAGTTGGAACCATTCAAACGGAAAATCTGTGCATATGTCGCACGTAACAAAACGCTTTTGACAGTTGAGTTGACTGACATACGGCAGATATTTTTTTTAATGCGCAATCACTTTTGCCACAGAACAAATAACCTCAGGGGAGACTTGTGAAATCGCTAACAAAGATGTCCGTTTCATTGATATGCTTTTGTTTTTTTTTTCAATAATTAATTAAAGCTAAATGAAAGAGTAAAAAAATAATGTTGCTACTGTTTTATGATTCTAGTAACATAAAGTGTTTATAGATAACAGAATTACGTTTATACACTTTTAAGTCTCATGTGCCTAATGTCCTTTACGAATATTTTGTGTAAAGAAATAATTTTCATTTTACATTGGGGCTGCATCAAGTTATCGATATTTTTTGTCGATTATCTATCACTATGTAATCTATGTAAACGAGAAATGTAAAATAAATGATTATAAATATCTTCTGATCTTTTTTAGGGTTCCGTACCCAAAGGGTAAAAACGGGACCCTATTACTAAGACTTCGCTGTCCGTCTGTCTGTCTGCCTGTCGTCTAATCAAATCAAATCAAATCAAATATATTTTTGTTAAACACAGGAAAATAATCTTATTGTAAGAAAATATAAGATGATCAGCTGGTTTCCGCCGTTATAATTAATTAATTAATTAAATAGTCAAAGATATATTATTTATGTTCGTAAAAATTATGTATCATTATGTCATTCACAGTATTTAAAATTGTAAAATAAGGAAACATTTTTGATATTCTTTCAAAATATGATAACAAAACAGATTTCCATTCATATCATAATATATAGGTATATTATACAATCATTGAAAAAAAGAATTATTATTTAATTAAATTTAATATAATTCACAACATAAATAACTTAGATTAACATTAATCAAATAAAAATCATTATTACGGTCAGTTAAAATGTAATTGAGTGTGTAGAAACATTTGTTGATAAGAAATGTTTTCAGTTTATGTTTAGATGTCATTATATCAACACCATTACGTATTGATACCGGGATTTTGTTATAATATACGCGATGTATTACAGAACACGCTATCTCTCGGCAATTTTGTTTTATTTGGAACTAGCGGCCGCCCGCGGTTTCACCCGCATGGTTCTCGTTCCCGTGGGAATAACGGGATAAATAGTATTTTATGATTTAATCTAGGCCATCTACTATCTGTGTGCCAAATTTCATCCAAATCCGTTCGGTAGTTTTTGCGTGATTGAGGAACAAACATCCAAACATCCAAACCCACAAACTTTCAGATTTATAATATACACATCAACTTTGTCTAGGGATACAGGTGTTATTTTTATACAAACGAGGTAATTTTGAAGCCTTGGTTTTCTGCCAGGAATGTACCGTGCTGTAATCTGACGATGGCCATCCAAGGACTGAATGGAGTAGATTCAGATCGCTATACACACCCAACTGATCTGATCAGCATTCTAAAAGATTAATGTGTTCGAGTTCTCAGTTTGAGGATTTCCATACATTTTCATGTTATTTTCGCGGTTATTTTAAACATGTCAATTACGTTTTTAGAATGCTGGTCAGATCAGTTGGGTGTGTATAGCGATCTGAATCTCCTCCATTCACTCCCTGGATGGCCGTCATCAGATCACAGCACAGTACATCCCTGGCAGAAAACCAAAGGCTTCAAAGTTACCTCGTTTGTATGAAAATAACACCTGGTATCCCTAGACAAAGTTGATGTGTGTATTAGTAGGATCATGCGAAGTTTATCTTTATGCCGAGCTCCAGAGAAAAATTCAAACATATTTATATTTTCTCTAGTAAAGAAAACAGAAAATATCTCTTCCAAAATAGTATGTGGAGTTTTCCTCGATTGGTAAGGAATTTAATGACAGCGCGAAACTAGAATTTTTTCCCAGGATATTTTTTTTCTTCCGGATTCGCTTGTTTATTGATCTGTATCTCAGTGAATAATGACCCGATTTTTATAAAACTTTCTATGTATACTCTCAATGAGTTTCAAAGTAAGTGCAAGTAAAAAATATCATCCTTTCGCCCCCCCTCAACCCCTCCATTCCGTGAACTTTTTGACCTCCCCTCGTATAGAGACATGGAAAAGTCAGAAGTTCATGTTTTTTAAAGTATGGTTTCAAGAGTCCTTTTGTTTCAAATGGTACATTACCCTACTAGAGCGCTTTTGTGATTTGAACACTTTTTCTTTATTTGTTGCATTTCCCCAAAATATAATGGCAAATTTTAGTGCCGAGGAAACATAACCATGATACGCAGTCAGTAGAGTATTCACATTAACGATCTTACTCAAACGATAAAGAGCATAAGAGTACTTACTTAACCTGTTACAAACATGGTCTGTGTGCGAATTCCATTTAAGATCACTGTTAATGTATAAGCCAAGAAATTTTGTTGTTGTCACTTATTCTTTTGTCTGAGTAGGTTATATTTAACTGTGTCTCATTTGCACTGTTGACATTACGTTGTTTAAAAACCATTAATTCAATTTTATCCAAGTTGGCTTTTAGATTATTAATATTTTCTTCTAATGTTTGCATTGTGTTGCCACTAAACAAAACCATGCTATCGTCTGCAAAAAGTGTAGTAACATGATTGTCATTAATTGCTGGTGAATCATAAATTTAAAATAAGAAAAGTAGAGGTCCCCATATACTACCTTGAGGAACCCCAAACTTTACTAATCTCGTTTTGGAATAATAAGCTACTTCAGTTTTCGTAGTCCTGTTGATTTTCTCTAGCCTTAGCTATATAACAGTCATTTGTAACCTATTGGTTAAATATGATGTGGTGTCTGTCTGTCACCAGGCTGTATCTCAAGAACCGTGATAGCTAGACAGTTGAAATTTCCACAGATGATGTATTTCTGTTGCCGCTATAACAACAAATACTAAAAACAAAATAAAATAAATATTTTAGTGGGGCTCCCATACAACAAATGTGATTGTATTGTATTAGTTAGTACATAACAGTAATAGTCTTAATAGACTTATAATAGGATGGGATGGAATTTGGCATGGGTGGAGTGAAGTATGCTTATTAAAAAACCCGGCCAAATGCGAGTCGGACTCGCGCACGAAGGGTTCCGTACCAAAATACGGCAAAAAATCACATTTGTTGTATGGGAGCCCCACTAAAATATTTATTTATTATGTTTTTAGTATTTGTTGTTATAACGGCAACAGAAATACATCATCTGAGGAAATTAACGTTTTAAGCTATGCGTTAAGATGGCGTTTTAATCTAGATTAACGCTTTAAGCTATGCGTTAAGACGCAGGTGGAGCCGTAGCAGTAGGATGACCACAATTTGTAGTATACGCTTTAAGCTATGCGTTAAGACGGCGTTAATCTAGATTAACGCTTTAAGCTATGCGTTAAGACGCAGGTGGAGCCGTAGCATTAGGATGACCACAATTTGTAGTATATTTTCAATGTTATTTATAATACTTTATTGAATGCTTCGCAAACAAAACGGTTAACCATTCTTTCGCATTTATATTAATGAGTAAGGAAGTAAAAACTAGTTAGGGTATTACATTTACACTAAATAGTGATGATATCTGGAACTTCTGAAACATACCATTAGTAAAATAAAACTATAATATTTATTTTCTCTTTCTTAGTGTTTCGGATCTAAGTGTATTTCAGAAGTAAGTACAACTTATTATTAGGCGTTTCAACCAGCGCTGTCTCTATGGTCATAATGTAACAATTATTATTATTTATTCACAAAATGAGAAATCTCCTTTATACTCCTAAAGTCCCTGATATTCAGTAAGGAAAAGATTTACAGCTTTCTTAAATATAATTTCGAAGGCTGCGGTAAAGAGTTTGGGAAATATCGGGTCATATTGTTTCACCCCTCGGGCTAGATTTAATTTCGGTTTTCAAATTACGAAAATAAATAGACTGCTACGGAGTAACAGACTAATTTATTCTTATGCTACTACCTATGTAGTAAATATGAGAAGTATTTTTTGTAAACTTCAAAAGCATATAATACGCAAGTTCATACTGTTATTTCAATTATACTTAAATTTTCAGTGCAATGGAGAAAGGTGTGATTCCTATGTAAGTTATACTTTAATGTAAAACAATTATTACTTGGTAAAGTCCAATTACGTATGTCGGCTGTAACAGTGAAACGAAGAACATTAAATTCATATTTTGGGCGAAACGCACTGATCAAAGAGGGAGAGTGACATTGACAATCAGACGTCACTCGTCTTAGTATGTCATGCTCTCTATAATCATTTCTGCGGTGGTGTCGTGTCAGGCGGGTCGTTCATTACGTTCCCTCAAATATGGTTGAGCGAAGTCAACACCAAGAAACGATTGATCTCTATTTGACTAAATTTGAAAAAACATGTTAAATTATTCCTTACTAGCGGCCGCCCGCGACTTCGTCTGCGTGAAGAGTTTTTTCGCTATCCCTCGGGAACTATATGTTTTTTCTAGATGAAAGGTACCCTATGTCCTTTTCTGTACCCCTGACAACGTGTATACAAAATTTCATGATGATCAGTTCAGTAGTTAGGACGTGAAGGCGTAACAAACAAACAAACAAATAAACAAACGAACGGACTTTGGCATTTATAATATTAGTAAGGATTACGTAAACATTGTAATATCCATTAAGATAATATACCTAGATATAGTTCTTGCAACTCGAGAATGCGCGTCGGCTATGAATGTTGTTAGGCGTGCACGTGCATATTGTTTTAGTGTGCGTCTGCACGTTTTCCTATTACGCACACTAAAACAATGTGTATGTGCACGCTTTACAACAACATTCATAGCCTACGCGCATTCGTGAGTTGCAAGAACTATAACTAGCGGAATAGAGCAACAAAGGACAGAGCAAGCGAGAGGTCACTAATAATTAGCAACACTGTGTTATTAAAAGAGATGCGTGATGCGACGTGATAGAACTCTTTTTCGCAGCTGATTGACAGTTCGTCTGCATTTATCGTCACGCTGAGACTTTAAGTTCTGTGAATATTTCTTATTAACGTGCACTCGTGGATATTTTTGAGAAATAGTGGTTCAAAAACATGGTGACTTGTTCAATGATTTATTGTTATGCAACAAAGCGAAATTACCCTGACAAATTATCATTTCACAGGTAAATTATTCCAAATCAACTGCCTAATCCTTGGGTTTATTAATGTAGTATATTTTCAATGTTGATGCTTCGCAAATAAAACGGTTAACCGTTCTTTCGCATTTATTTATATTAATGAGTAAGGAAGTAATAATGACTAGTTAGGTTATGTGTATTTAAATATTCAAAGTATTTCTTAGTATTTTATATTTTGGGTATAATATATTCTTAGATTCATTATCTGTATTTACCAACTATTCTGCACTTTGTATTACCTGCTAACTTACGAAATCTCTCACACGTTCTAGGTTGGCTGGAAGAGATCTCTTTTAGAGATAAGCCCACCTTTGCTCACAATAATTGTAATTTTCTTTGTAACAATATTTTAGTGCTATAAAGAGTATATATATACATTAACACTAAATTGGGATGATATCTGGAACTTCTGAAACATAACATTAGTAAAATAATACTATAATATTTATTTTCACTTTCTTAGTGTCTCGGATCTGAGTGTATTGCAGAAGTAAGTACAACATTATTATATGGTAAGAGCCCACGACGACCAGACCTTCGTCATTTTATAAAAGCTAAAAGTTTTTCTGAGGGTGCCTCTAACACAGGTAAGAACGACCAGTGAGTATAGAATTTGAGTTGTAGTTACTTACGCAGGTAACAGGTAGTAAAGGTGTATAAAATAGTACCTACATCAAATTCGTTTAAAGTATAAGGCTCGAATAAGTACAAGCACAGAAATTATATCATCCATTGCCGGACGCTTAGTATAGTTGCAAGCCCCTGCCAGACACCCCTAAACTTTAAAAAAATATAAAATTGTACTTTCGTTATAGTATAAAAGCTGAACTTTATATATTTTACTTGGGGATCTATAGAAAGATGTTACCTCCATAATAACCGAATAGTTTTAATGGTTTCTACATCTTGCCAGACATGTTGAAAGTCCGCTGTAGGTACGAGCGCGAGGCGACAACTGTTCACCTCAGACCAAATAAAAAAGTAAAGACGGAGTCTTCCGACAAAGCGGTGAAGCCAGTAAAACTACGCCTTGGCTGTGTACATACACAGTTTACGCACACATATGTGACGAAACTACGCCTTGGCTTTCGTTCGTCATTTGCCGAACCCTGCCGCCCGGCCCCCGCCCGCCCTCTAGTACGCACACATGGACCATCAAAAACCGGCTTCACTTAGTTGTTCGCAACCATTGCGCAACGCTCCATCTTCCTTTTTTATTTGATCTGAGCTGTTCACGTGAATGCGAGTGAGACAGCGCGCTTAGCCTACTGCGATCTTTTACTGCGCACCATCTGTAGTTTACATGGTATTATATTATGTACATATATTATGTATAAAATAGCTATGAACATAATAAAACTTTTTTTTATTAGAATTGAACAATAATAAAGAATTGAACAATCACAATAGGTTAAACGCGCTGTCTCACTCGCATTCACGTGAACAGTTGTCGCCTCGCGCTCGCACCTACAGCAGACTTTCAACCTGTCTGGCAAGATGTAGAAACCATTAAAACTGTCCGGCTATGGAGGTAACATTTTTCTATAGGTCCCCAAGTAACATTTATAAAGTTCAGCTTTTATACTATGACGAAAGTATAATTTTATAAAGTTTAGGAGCGTCTGGCAGGGGGTTGCAATTATACTAAGTGTCCGGCAATGGATGACGTAATTTCTAATGCTAGTACGAAGAAAACATAGAATATTTGAGCCTTATACTTTAACGAATTTAATGTACTATTTTATACACCTTTACTACCTGTTACCTACCTGCGTAAGTAACCACAACTCAAATTCTATTCTCGCTGAAAAACTATTAGCTTTTATAAAATGACGAAGGTCTGGTGGTTGTGGGCCCTTAGGCTATTATTAAACGTTTCAACCAGCGCTGTCTCAATGGTCATACTGTAACAATTATTTCATTATTTTTTCATAAAGTGAGAGAACTCCTTTATACTCCCAACTATTCCCAAGGTACCTGGCTGAATGTAGGGAAAAGATAGGTACCCACAACTTTCTTAAAGCCTCTGAAAATACCTCTGATAAAGATACTCGTCTGAAAAATAATATAGTGGGATTACGCACTTGTGGGCCAGGTACGCCGATCTGTACCCCTAGCAAGAACATCATCGAGGAAATAAGCGCGCGTAAAAGAACCCTTTAGAGTTATTATTTAAGGGAAATTTCATTTCGCTTTTCTATGTTACATAGCACAGTACTCTCATACAATTTTACATACTCTACTTGCACGAAAATCTGTATGAGACTGCTAGCCGGTAAATTGATAAATTTTATTTTTAAAATAACATGTAACCACAGACAAGAAAGGAGTTTGTCGAGTTTATCATGATTTCTGACAGCTAGCGCCAACTCTTGCAGGACTGTAGCACTAAACTCATTACAACTAATGAGTTTATTTTGAAAAAAAAATAACCATTTTTTTAAAGAAATGTAACGTTAAAATGCAACGTAAACACTAAGATCGGCGTACATGTGCCTAATGTACTTCCAACTTATAAAGCCGGCTCCACACTCACGCGCGAACCGCGGCCGCGAATCACGGGCGCGGTTCGCGCATGAAAACGGTGCATAAAATATAGCCCTCCAGACTCGCGCGTGAACCGCGGCCGCGAATCACGGCAACCTTAGTTTGGCACACAAGTCCTTTGACGCGGACCAAAAAACCGCCACCGGACTGGGGAATGCCGCGAAGCGCGAACGCGAAGCCGCGAAGCCCATACGCGAAGTCGCGAAACCCTCCACACTCGCGGTTCGCGGCCTTCGCGGGCTTTCGCGGCGCGAATGTGGAGCCCTCTTAACATGCTACGCCACGCCGACCTTAAATAATAATTGTATAAGGAGCAGGAGAGCGATGATGATGATAGTAAATGATTGTTCTTCAATTAATATTTCAGTGTAATGGAGATTTCTGCTTAGCAGACGCAACGGTGAGTGCAATGTAAAACTGGATTTAGGGATTCCGCTATTTTTAAGTCATAGTTCGTTATAGAAGTAAAGAATTAACCAGTTAACTACATGTCTTGTGAGGTCCTGCAAGCGAGATTACAAAAGTCTGTTGATTTCAGCCAGGTACTTGGACGAAACTCTCTGGCTTTTGTAGTGATTTTTTCTCTACAAAAGCCAGAGCGTTTCGGCCAAGGAAATCAACAGGTTATTAGAGTAATGTTTTTGAAAAATCAAGACAACAACAGCCTGTTAAACTCGGCCAGGTACTTGGACGAAATCTACAGGCTTTTTAAGTTAGGACAAACAACTTTAAAGCCTAGAGTGATTATCATAAAAAGCCTGTTGTTTTCATCCAAGTATCTGGCCTAGTTCCACAGGCTTTTGTAGTCTTGCTTTTTCAAAAACATGACTCTATTGACCTGTTGATTTCAGTCCGGTACTTGGCTAAAACGCTTTGGCTTTTGTAGTAAAAAAATCTCTACAAAAGCCAGAGCGTTTCGTTCGGCCGAAATCAATAGGCTTTTGTAATCTTGCGTCCCGCAAAGTTAAATAGCACCAGCTCTCCATGTCTACACACTGGGCTCACATTATTTACTCATGTGCTGGGCTGTCGTAAGAGTTGACTAATTAATTCCAAACTTTTTCATTTATAATATTAATAGCATTTAAGTAGTTTATTGCTTTTTTCTTTTTCTTAACTTGCAGTGCAGTAAAAATAATTGCGTTGCAAAAGTGAGTACCTATATTAAATAATTTACTTGTACACTTAACATAACAAAACTAAAAAAAAAAAAAAACAAATATTATTGGTTTTTTACAACATTTTATAACCACCTGTCTCAGTTAAAATTTAAGTTCTAAATGTTATAAAATTGAACCCGGGACATCAGCGAACTTAGGGTAGGTAGTATTTAACCGAGCAATAATAAATTCAAATTCAGTGGCCCTACCATGAGTTGAAGCAAACTGTTTACGTTACCGTAAACTATCGTTTTGTCTCTTTCACTCGCACTGACTGTGAGCAGTATATCCGATAGTTTACGGTCACGTAAACAGTTTGTATCTACTCATGGTAGGGCCTCAGGGCATCAAAAATACTGAATATAGCGTACTAAAATACTAAAGGCTGGTTTACATTATCTTAGTCTTTAGTAGAGTGCTTTAGGAGAGTGCTTTAGTGGAAACATGTAAACGGTCGTCTTATGACTAAAGAGAGTAACGTTCTAGTAGCCTTTCTACTCGCTTTCCAGTAGCACCCCCTGCGCGCCCGCTCACCCCTCGCGATATTTTACTCGCACTCGCACTGGAAGCATGTAAATCGACATTTTAGTAGCGTCTTTAGTAGAGTGCATTTGCCGGTGAACGCGTGACGTGTAATTGAATTAAATAATAGGTATTAGGTAAGGCGAAAATGACACTCTACTGGAAGCGTGTAAACGGTCACTAGAAAGGCACCAAAACTACTAAAGCACTCGCATTCGAATCTACTCGCACGCTACTAAGCACTCTACTAAATACTAAGATAATGTAAACCAGCCTTAAGTGAGTGACAGACTGTGGGTGAATACAAATATTGAGAAAATGGGTGACTTTAAATACAAATCTGAGATATTAGTTATTCGGAACGTTCAGTACTTACATATTAAGCGTTCAAATTACTATTAATTTAGTGTCAACTTTGCGGCACACAGGCCTTAAATTACAATTTTAGCACAGGTATAAGTAATATTATTAAGTGAAGATTATTAACCTAACCTTAGCTTATACTTGTACTATTATGTAGTCTGCTCAAATCCGTTATATCCTGCTTGGTACAATAGTCGCCTGGATACTTCAGTATTTTTTGACATTCATTTAGATTTTCACTGTTTACTTAGTTTATTTATTTCTCCTAAATAGCTGTTCGTTTACGATTTTTTTTATAAATCACAAATTGTCGCCCGTTGAGTTATTTGGTCGCAAACAGAATTAACCGCTGCTCGGATTAAGGCTCCGACACCATCATCTTAATTAAAAGTATTGAAAATTCACAAGTACCGATTGAAGATAAAGTTCTATAGTTTATTTAGATAACCTCAGTAAAATATAGTTCGTTGTAGTAGTTAGCAAAATAGCAAAAGATGGCCACTTTAAGCAATTTTGCTAATTACTACGACAACAACGAACTACCCATGAGAATTATTTTGAAAAAAGAAATATATATATGTAGCTTACTTAGCAAACAATATATGCAAGATGTACCGCCCGCCTGCCATCAAAAATATGCACATGCACACCACAAAATATCAGTGCACAATACCTGCATTTAGCAAGATAGCAACACACCTTGCACCTTCACCAATTAGACTACTCTACACGTGTTTCGCCCCAACCAGGAGCATCCTCAGGAGTTAGATCGTGCGTAAACCAACACCGAATCAGTGTTCGTTTACGTTCGGTGTTGGTTTACGCACGATGTAAGCTACATATATTTCTTTTTTCAAAATGGTTTGGGACTTCCGCCAAGTGACGCCTGATTCTACCGTCGTTTCGATTGCATTTTAAAACTACCTACCAAAGAATGAAAAGAGTTATTCAACAAATATTAGAAAGAACTTAAGAGGGAATGGTTGTTTCCTTTTTTTAATATTTAATTTTATTACGTCTAATAAAAAAAATATTTGGTGGTGCTAGTGGACCACTATAAGCGCTTTAATAATATCCCTTTATATTATTCCCTTTCAATAAAAAGGGAGTAAAATGTGTAATCTTGTGTGTAACATAATAAGAAATATCTCATTATGTTACAAACAAGATCACTTATAGTTCAGTGCCTATCTTATTGTGATTTGAAAGGGTGGCAATAATTTAGATACCTAATTTATTTCTATTTTTCTAGTGTACCGGTGTTAAATGCAAATTTACAGTAAATTTATTGACTGAATAATAAAAATTATGAGAATAATAAATCCATAAATAAAATACATAAAACATAAAATATTTGATTATTATTTTCCTGACCGATTCTGTGTAATCTGTACCTGTAGCACAAAGAGCTATCGAAAAAAATACGCTCGTAAAAACATTCGATAGAGTAATTTTGTATGGGATATTTGTACAGCGCCATCTACCGCCGAAATTAGAAATGAAATTTTCCATAAATAATTACTCTACCGAGTAAGTACTTTTGCGCCCGTTTTTTTCTCAGTAGATGTTCGTTCTGAAGGTTACTGTTGAGAAAATGTTCTCGATTGGTGTTCGTACTAAGGGTTCGTACATAATCGAAAAAATACACGCGTAAGAAAATTTGATACAGTACTTTACCATAGGTTGTACAGCACCATCTACCGCCTAAAAGTGAAGTGAAATTTCTCATAGACAATTAAATTACTCTATCACGCGCTATTACGCACTTTAGATCTTTTCCTGTAGATGTTCGTGCTAGGAATACTGTACCCATAATGATGAACATCTATCGAGAAAAAAACGCGCGTAAAAATACTCGATAGATAATTATCTACGGAAATTTTAATTTCGCTATTCGGCGGTAGATGGTGTTGTACAAATTTCCAATACAAAATTGCACTATCGAATGATTTTACGCGCGTTATTTTTTTCGATAGCTGTTCGTGCTACGGGTACAGAATTCTCTATCGAGTACTTTGACGCGCATTATTTTTTTCGATAGCTGTTCGTGCTACAAGTACTGTACCCTTAGCACAAACAACTATCGAAAAGTATAACGCGCGTAAAAACGTTCGATTGAATAATTTTGTATTGGAAATTTGTACGGTGCCATCTACCGCCGGAAACCAAAATGAAATTTACATAAATATTTACTCTATCGAGTTCTTTTACGCGCGTTTTTTTTCTCGATAGCTGTTCGTGCTACAGGTACTTAAATTAAATTGAGCTAATCAAAATCGACTCAATTCGATAAAATATCGATCGCTCTTTATGTCATTTCGAGCTGATACATCGTAACAACCGATCGCACCGTGTGTATGGCACTTATCATGCTGATCCCACCCCACACTAGCCGGAGATCCAATTTAAGCTTAGACGCTATTCACATGAGCCTATCGTACCCAACGTGGCATGTGATTTTGAGGTTCTTGAATTTGTACACAATAGGAAACAGACAACGTTTGCTATACAAAAATATGTTAAGAACCCCGAGTGTGGAGGGCTTCGCGGATTCGCGTATGGGCTTCGCGTTCGCTCTTTGCGGCGTTCCCCGTCCGGTGGCGGTTTTTTGGTCCGTGTCAAAGAACTTGTGTGTCGAACTAATGCTGCCGTGATTCGCGGCCGCGGTTCACGCGCGAGTGTAGAGCTCTCTTTACAAAAAAATCCCTAATGCCGATTATGGTAGATAGGGACCATCAAACCGAACAACTTTTACTATGGGAACAAATCTGAAATCGCGAAAAAAATATCAGCTGTTTCATACAAAAAATAATAACGAAAATATCAGAATGTATGAAACAGCAGATTTTTTTTTCACGATTTAAAAGTTGGTCCCATAGTAAAGGTTGTTCAGTTTGATGGTCCCTATCTACCATATTCGGCATTAGGGGTATTTTTGTAACACGTTTGCATTTTTACGCGCTTGCATTGATTATATGAGAAAGCTGATGAGCGTCGAAGGAAGGTTAAATTATTTTGGCTTCGACCAATGATCGATAATGTTAGGGAGATTTTGGCGTCATTTTTTGAAATTCAACTCGTCTCTTATTTTAATACTTTTACCATATACAAATACAAATCGTTTATTTGTCAGAATGTAGTGTTACAATAAATTGTGATCATGAGTGATTCAGGTTAGTTTAGGTTAAGTCCACGATACATTCTACCATAAACATGGCGTAACTTATAAATATTATAATAAAATATGGAACCATACTTTGTTTGTTTGTTACGCTTTCAAGTCCCCCTAGCACGAACATCTTACCACAGAATACATAATAGTACAATCTTACGAGGAAGAAATGCACGTTTTCAAAGCACTCGATTGAGTAAAATTTCATTCCGCTTTTCGGCGGTAGATGGCGCCATACACATCCATACAAAATTATTCTATCGAATTTTATGCGTCTTTTTTTCTCGATGTTTGTTCGTGCTACGGGTAGAGCACCCTCAGCACGAACAGCTATCAAAAAAATAACGCGCGTAAAAACATTCGATGGAGTAATTTTGTATGGAAAATTCATACAGCGCCATTTACCGCTGAAAAGCAAAATGAAATTTTCCTTAGATAAGTACTCTATCAAGTAATTTTACGCGCGTTTTTTTACAGAGTACTGTACCCTTAGCACGAACAGCTATCGAGAAAAAGAAACGCGCGTAAAATTACTCGATAGAGAATTATCTATGGAAATTTTAATTTCGCTTGGCCGTAGATGGCGTTATACAAATTTCCAATACAAAATGCACTATCGAATGATTTTACGCACATTATTTTTTTCGATATTTGAAATCCGGGACACTAAAGTATAATTCCTGGACACTCGGAACAAGGCACGTAATTCCGGGACAATCCCGGAAATCCCGGCTATCTGGCAACCCTAATGGTAGTGTAGGTAGAATAGTATCCTCTATGAGAAATTTAATTTCGCTTTACGGCGATAGATGACGCTGTACTAATTTCCCTACTGACTAATGGTACTGACTGGTCATCATGAAATATACGATTTCAGAGGTAAAAAAAAGGACGGACATACGGTTCGATTCGATACAAGTGAAAGTAAAGTATCGATACCAAGTAATTCATCATTCATTTTTTTAAATTTAAGCTATGTAACGTATAAATTAATTTAAAGTATCTGAATAAAGGCTATATTATTATTATAAATTCATCATTCATTCGCTTATCATCCAGATTTTTTTCTGTTCTCCAGGAATATAAAAAAACATCCACGCAGACAAAGTCGCGGGCAGCCACCTATATCTAATATTGCCAAGATCCGGTGCGTTTCTAAGGCCAGCATCACACGGCAGAATAGTTCAAATTTGCGTGTCAATAGACCAACTTAAATTGGATCCTCCTGTACAATCTGTTCCCCAGATTTATGTAAATATTTTGAATAAACCCTTTGAGCGTTTACTTTGAAAATTTAGGATTGGATTTGTCTTAAAGTTGAAAGGATTCATCGGCCGATAGTTACAAACTTACCGTGTTATTACAAAAGATTTTTAAAGACCTGTTTAACTGAGACACCGTTTAAATATGATGTTGTCATTTTTAGGGTTCCGTACCCAAAGGGTAAAAACGGGACCCTATTACTAAGACTCCGCTGTCCGTTTGTCTGTCTGTCTGTCTGTCTGTCTGTCCGTCTGTCTGTCTGTCTGTCTGTCTGTCTGTCTGTCCGTCTGTCTGTCTGTCTGTCTGTCTGTCTGTCTGTCTGTCTGTCCGTCCGTCCGTCCGTCCGTCCGTCCGTCCGTCCGTCCGTCCGTCCGTCCGTCCGTCCGTCCGTCTGTCTGTCTGTCTGTCTGTCTGTCTGTCTGTCTGTCTGTCTGTCTGTCTGTAAATAAAACTCCTTAAATATTTAAGGGAGGCTCCCATACAACAAACGTGATTTGTTTTGCACGGAAGGAGCCTCCCCGAGCCTCCCCGAGTGGCGCATCATGATAAGTATGCGTCCAGCGCACCCTGGGCAATGGTCTGCGGACGGCAAGTCGGCAACGCAGACTAGCCGATCCTCCCACCAATGGTACAAACTCAATGGTAAACTCCATACTCACTCAATTTTTTTTTTTTTTTACATTATATGGGCTTACTCTTGGCCACATTCGAGAACCATAAGGCTAAGAAGAGGCCGAAGATGAAGCGAGCTTGCCCAGAAGAAGCCTATTCACTCGTGCCTTAAAAATAGCTGGGTTATATTCTTTCGGGAATACAGACGCAGGCAGGGAATTCCACTCCTTGGCTGTGCGCTAATGCGCACAGCCAAGGAGTACTACCTTAATAGAAGGAAGATGAAAAACGCTTCGTGCGCATGCATGGAATGTCAACCAAATAGGGGTGAAACCCCGCCGTGCGTCTGGATGTCCGATGGTAGAACGGGGATGGCGGAATGAGCTCATGCAGCTCAAGAGCACACTCTCCGAAATATAGTCTGTAGAACACCGCCAGACAAGCCACTTCACGGCGGTGGGAAAGACTGTGAAGCTTGATTTTTAATAGCGCACTATCCCCTATGAGTTTTCTGGCTCTGCGTTCAACCGAGTCGAGTGCGGCTAGCTGGTACTTTGCGGACCCATCCCACAGGTGGCAGCAATATTCCATGCACGACCGGACTTGAAGCTGTCCCGGTTCTTGTTCAAGATGCCTAGTTTTTTGGCCGCAGTTTGAGCCTTCGACTCGATTGTGTCACCAAAGTTGAGATCGGAAGTCAACTTTATGCCAAGGAGATCGAGATTGTCGGTGACAGGTATAGTTACACCTCGGAAAGTAGGAGTCAAGTTCAGAGGACTCTTCTTTGCAGTGAATAGACATGCCTGCGTTTTGGTGGCGTTAAAAGTGACTAAATTGTTGTCGCCCCATTGGGAGACAAGACTTAAAGTCGTATTCGTCCGCTCCACCATGGCCTCTCTCAAGGAACCAATTTCTTCCTTGCTGGCCTTTGCATTGGACAAATACCTCTCCGCAACCGTACTGTAAAACTCTCAATGGTACTCGTGTACTCAATGGTAAAAACTCTGTTCTAAACGTGATTTTTTGCCGTTTTTTGGTACGGAACCCTTCGTGCGCGAGTCCGACTCGCACTTGGCCGGTTTTTTTGACAATATTGTTTGAAATAGACAACATCACATTTAATCAGTGTCTAAGTTAAACAGATGCTTAAAAATCTTTTGTAGAAACACCAATGATGTTTTTTCAAGTATTAATTAATCCTTCATTAGTAAAAATGTAAGAACATTTTTAACTAATGAAGAATTTAGGTTTAAAGAAATTATATCTCATAAAACATGAAGTTTACATAAAATGAGAAACAGGTTTAACATTATAAGTGGCTATTTCTAAAGCATCAGATACTTGGCACACACACTAAGGACATGGTAGAAAACATTCTTTTGAGTTTTATGTTAATCGTTATTGCACAATAATTTATTTAAAAAACAAAACAAAAATACTTTATGTTGTTGCTAGCCATGCTATAACTGAGTTATACAACAAATTGATTGATAATTTTGTTGAACAAAATTAGTACAATTATACATACATAATTATATTCTGTAACGAAACAACACGAACGAAACAACTGTTAATTAGGTAATTAGATAAACGTTAATTAGGTAGTAGATGTTAATTAGGTAATTAGATAAACAATAATAAAGTGGTACATTAATGAAAGTGATTGGACTATACTACATTTAACTGCATTGTTATAGTTTTAAATTGTCAAGTAAAGTTACTGATTAAATAAAAATTTCTTTAGTTTATTTTTGAACATATTTTTACTGTTACATTCCTTTATGTCGTTCGGCAGTTTGTTATACAGCTGTACTCCCTCAAAAAGTCCAGTTTTTCTCCCGTAGTTAGTGCTCACGCTCTTGAGCTGAAGAGAAGAGCGTTTGCGTTTGTTGAGTTGTGTTTATTTAGCTTTTTATGTAGAAATATATTAGATTGGATAGAATTAGTAGATATATTCTTGACGAGAATACAAGTGTAATATATATATATATAATAGTTGTTTAAGATGAAATAATTTAGTTCGTTCATATAATTGTTTCGTTGGAGTTAGATAAGTTAATTAAGTTAGATAATTTAATTAATACTAAGTAAGAACTAATAAGTAAAATTAAGGTGAATTCCCTACCTACCGAAAGTGGCGCCCTCAGAGGTTTATATTTAATAAGTTGTTATACACCGTTAATTTTTAAGTGTATCTAAAAATTTAAATTGGGATTTCAGACCACGTGAATGAACAACTTTTACTCTGGAGCGAACCACGGAATCGCTATTTCAAAAAAAATAACTGTTCCATAAAAAAGTACAACATTGACTCGACTAATGTTTCAATACTTTTTTGATGAAATGTAGAAGTAAATAGGCAATGTGTCAAAAACGGCCACTTTTAGCAGTCTTGCTATCTACTTCTAGTAGTGACTACGAGGGAATGTAATGATATACCGTCTTAAAATACTCTGACTCTGGGCCTCTGTAGACTCTGGGCCTTAAAAATACCACGAGGGTTTTTATTAAAATTGTGTATTAGAATTACAATATTAAATAAAATTCACCGCACGGCGTCACTTTCGGTCAGGTAAGCGCCTTAATCGTGGATCTATTACTTCTTCGAGATCTCATAAAATTTGTCTATGTAACAAAACTGTATAGAGGGCTCCACACTCGCGCCGCGAAAGCCCGCAAAGGCCGCGAACCGCGAGTGTGGAGGGTTTCGCGGCTTCGCGTATGGGCTTCGCGGCTTCGCGGCTTCGCGTCTTCGCGTCTTCGCGTTCGCGCTTCGCGGCGTGACGCCACCGGACGGGGAAGTCCGGTGGCGGTTTTTTGGTCCGTGTCAAAGAACTTGTGTTCCGAACTAATGTTGCCGTGATTCGCGGCCGCGGTTCACGCGCGAGTCTGGAGGGCTATATTTTTCGCACCGTTTTCATGATTCGCGGCCGCGGTTAGCGCCGCGAGTGTAGAGCCCTCTTATTGCCCTCAAAAACAAATGAATAAACCGATCTAGGTCATTGACATTCCTGGTTTTAGGTTACACAAAAAGTTTTCCGGTTTTTTGGGAAAGTAAACAATGATACCTACTCAAGCTGTCGCATCTAAATAGGTGTTTAATGCTAATGTGGTACAGTGGTGTTAGCTGAATTGATTCGATTACTGTCGCCTAGGCTAACGTTATGGGTACTCAACATACTTAGAGAACGGTGTTACTATTCAAAAAAAAATGGCCACTATATCGTTTTCCATACAAACGAACTAATCTCAGTACATGTATTTCAGTAAAATTACGGATTCGCAAATTATTAAATGCTAATAAGCTGTAATTTTGCATATCTGACTTAGATGTGATTATTAAACACTAATATCTACGAATCTAACTAAATTTACGAATAAAAATAAAGCGTACGTAGTTATTCCTTTTTTGTTGGATTTACATTCAAAATCAAATTATAGTTCCAAATGAAGCAAATACTAAAGAAAGTATGTAATTAGCAATTTTTCGAAAGCAACTAAATAAATTAATATTTTGGTACTGACCAAAATATTAATTTATTTAGTTGCTTTAGAAAAGTAAAGAAAAAAATAAAAAGTGAAAATTAGTTGGATTCGTTTACAAAATGACAGCTAGCCATATAATTGAACGATCAAAAGAAGAAAGACCGCTATTGCAAAATATTTCTATTTCGTCATACTGCTCCCGTAATTTTACTAATAATAGGTCTTTACCTATGAAATTGCCGATTTGTATGGAGATTTTTCAAGAAGTTGCATTTTTCATAATAGCATTTTCTTTGTTCATTTAACAACCATGAACACTCATGTAACAAAACTTTTATGTACTAATGTTTGAACACTATGCTAACTTATTTCCATTTAAGATAAGCGAAAAAATAAGTTTTGGTTAAGTTACAACCCCTTCGGTCACCCTTTTTTTTGCTCACAAAAAAAGAGTCACTTTCAAGATCTTTTTTTTAATGTCACGAAAGCTAAAATATGGACTTTATTTTTACTGATAGTTAACTATCATGATCATAATTCGATGTAATATTCACGATTTTGTTAAAATTTTAAATTATAGAAGTTATTATTTTCTCTGTATGTGACAAAATATCGGCAATTTCATAGGTAAAGAAAGACCTAATATGTAGCATGAACAGCTATCGAAAAAATAACGCGTGTAAAAGTAATCGATAGAATTCTGTATATTTTTCGGTGGAGATTTAGAGAGTATATCCTTCAAATTTCCCATACAAAATTACTTTATCGAATATTTTTACGCAAGTTTTCTTTCGTTACCTGTTCATGCTAAGGGCAGTACCCCTAGCACGAATGTCTATCGAGAAAGACACGAGCGTAGAATTAATAGAGTATTTCTCTACAGGTAATCTCATTTCGCTTTTCGGCGATAGATGGCGCTGTACAAATTTCCTACAAAAATTACTCTATGGAATGTTTTTACTTGCGTTTTTTTCGATAGCGTTAGTGCTACGTAGGTTCCTTTAAATATAATTTCAATCTGATTTTATTTTAATTAGATATTGTTAGAAAACTGTAATATGTAGTCTTGCGGACTTTACTGTATCAATTTCTTCTATTTGCCTTGCGTAATATAAGATGGAAATTGGAGTTTCAAACAGAAATACGCGAAATTCATCATTTTTTCAATTCTAAATGACACACGGCAAATGGGCGAAATAGTACATTTAAGTCCACAAGTTGTCTATTACAGCTTTCAAGCTTTATCAAATCCAAATTAAATGAAATTGTATTTATATTAAATATCTAGCTCATTATTTTAGGCGCATTAGCAATTGGTGGGGATAGTACCCTTTCCCTCCGTGGGCTCCGTGTGGAAGTTTTGGGATATCCTGTATATCCAAGTTAATTTTATTGTGGTTTAATTCTTTAAAATCTCTTCTCTGTTATGAATGTAAAATAATTCTTTTTAGCGGACTATGGAAAACACAAACAAACAAACAGACAATCTATCACATTCCAATATTCATAGGATATATTAAGAAGATTACATAAGATTAGTTAGAATTCAGCTGGCATTTAGTCGAACATTCCTAGAACTGAATCTTAATCAAAACTTGTCCATTAAATTGGATGCGTTTTGCATTTCATCAGCACCAAAGGCATTCCAATCTGCATTTCGAATTCAAACAGATTTCAATCGAAATCACGATTATGCAATTTACTTTATCAATTTCTCAAAGCAAATTGATATAACTGTGTTACATTACATTATGTTTAACATAAAACGAATTGTGATTGTGAATACAGAATTGGCTGAATATTACGATACACAGGTGTGTATCGTAAAATATGTAAATATGCTTTGAGAAAATTGAAGGTTCAATGACAATAAAATCAATAAAATAATTTCAGAGAAATCACATTTACATTAGGAACCTGTTTCTCTAATACGTTAGTATATGCGTACTTAATACGCGCCAGATATCATTTGACTTTTTCACTACTAATCCTAAAATTATACTTTCCACCAATTATATGACGTATGTTTATATATTACAGGACTTGTACAAAATAGAAGTACCTACCATCAATCTATTGGTACAAATTGTAGAGGTCATAATGAGAATCCCTCTGTATTCGGAAACTAGAGCCGCTCTTGTTTCCGAATACAGATAGAGCGCCCGACAGTATCGCAAAAAAGCCACAGAAAAGAGTTTCTTCTTTTTTGATGTCACTCTATACCCGGCGAACACAGAACAAACCACGGGTTTTATTCGCTTCACTCATTCATTCGGTCAGTTCGGTCGCATTCGTGGAAACAAAGGCTAGCAATGTAGGTTTATAAAATGAATACCTACCTAAGGTATTTATTATATTAGAAAAAATACTAGAAAAAATCTACTCACCCGTAGCAGCTCCGACGGGTTTCGTGCGGGTTCGAAACCCGTCGGAGCTGCTACGGGTGAGGAGGAGGAGGTACCTTGGGATTCCGGCCCAATGCATACCAATTACGCTACCGAGTCGCCGATGAGAGCGGCGAAATTTTGTAGTACTTTTTACGTTTTCGCTATAAGCCAGCGTTATTTCACCAATGTGAAGAAATTACCTTCAACATTCGAATGCAACATTTTTACACATGCCAGACAATCGATTAAGATGAAATAGCTATTTGAATTTTTAAAGTTGAAATTTTAATTAGGGTGGCTATCTTAGAGCATTTAACCAAGTAAGGAGGCGTCACGAGAACTAATTTCCTTACAAAAAAGTCTGCCACTTTCCGCGGGGGACGAGGTAACGCACACACAAATAGTGTTAAACACTAATGCATTTTCGATTACGTTGTTACGCACGCACACGACAAAATTATCAAACACGAGCTTAAACTTTACGCACACAAATACATACACACGCAGAAACCAACCTGTCAGTACACGCGATGACGTCATTTTCATGTAAACGTTGCTAGTGCTTGACACTATCGATATTTTACTCTCGATACCTTCTTCGGCTCATATTTTTAATTTATGTCATAATGGTTGAATTATGATGACAAAAATTCAAATATGAGTCTGTAGTTTTATTTTTTTCAATTTAGGCCCTTCGATGATGCTAAGGCAACCTTTGGCTGTCGTCAAAATCTACAGGGTGACTTATTAGGATAAGTCAGTAAAATTGATGATACTGCAAGAAATTCTACCCGGTCAATTTAACTAAGCAAGAGTTTTCAAATACTGGTAGGTTTTCGCATCTATCAAATCAAAGACATAATTTTTTATATTAGTGAAGGCCGATTCAAAT
This sequence comes from Agriphila geniculea, assembly GCA_943789525.1. Taxonomy (NCBI): domain Eukaryota; kingdom Metazoa; phylum Arthropoda; class Insecta; order Lepidoptera; family Crambidae; genus Agriphila; species Agriphila geniculea. The sequence continues at coordinate 11,598,115 of OX038895.1, forward strand.
CTCAGCGGTATCCTCTACCGGTGGCGGTAACGATATCCCAATGGGTATGCGGATAACGCGCTGTTTTAACCATAGCGGAATTTTACCGCTATCAGAGGCGGTAGCGGTGGCGGCGGTGTGGTGGCGCGCGACGTGAGGTGCGTTCGCGAGGGTGCGTCCGCGGGGGCAATAAGGCTTTGTTCAGACGATAACACACGACCCGACCTCAACCAGAATTCAACTCAAACTCAACTCGAACTCAACCGGAGCCCACTCCTTGAAATAAAGCGCTTTCAATTTTGAGTTTTATGACACATTAATAAGCTCCGTTATATTTTGTCAATGCTATTGCACACGCCCCGCGCTCAACCCGAACTCAACTCAAACTCAACCCGAACTCACCTTAAACTCACCTGAACATTACACAGTGACTCAAAATTGTAAGCGATGTATTTCAAGGTGGGCTGCGGTTGAGGCGAGTTTGAGTTGAGTTCGGGTTAAGGTTGGGTCGTGTGTTATCGTTTGAACGCAACCTAAAAGTTTCGCTGAACACGCGGTACGTATCACGTACGCGACAACAGCTGCGAAAATGTCATACAAAATACCCACGGTGCCAGCGCTCATGTTGAAGTAGACCTTAAAACGGAATAACTATATTTAAAATCTTTATTTGTTATATTTATTTTAAAGAAAGTGGTTCATGCGTCATGCTCGTGAACGGGTGCTGCCAGTGGGAATGGGTTTGCTTCTTTCTGCTTGTACTGAGGACGTCGTATATTTTTTCTGTTTAATATTATCAATATGTATCGCACTTCTTACTCAAAACATAATAGTACATTATGAGACAAGTTAGCTTATGTTGGTCATTGCACACAAGGCTGTGGGTTGCAGCCCGAGCCGCAGGCGAGGGCGTAACTCAGCCGAGTGTGCAATGAGTAAAAGCTCACGAGTTTCATACGACGTTTTTCAACACATTTGCGAGGAAAATACAAAGTAATTTACCACACAGCAACATATACAACAAAAACAAAATATTACAATTATGTGAAAAGGCGCGTATGTTTTTTTTTGTTTTTTTCACACGCCCAATGCAAGAATATTTTGCATACAGCCTACTTCAAAACTATAATTTTATGTGATAAAATGCAAATATTTTAATATTTTATAACAAAATATTATGAATTATGAATAATTTTATAATAATAAATATTTGTTTGACTTAATTAAAGACTTACACATTTATTTATTTCAAAAATGAATATGAACTTTCAGCGGCATATAACCCCTTTGTTGTTACTAAAAAAAATAACTGTATAACCCAGTTAAATTGGGAATGCTCTGTTTACTCGCATAGAACTTGCAGTAAGGTACTAATTTAACTTTGTAGGGATAATTCTATAACAACCTAGTGTTTTATATATTATTGCACGCGTTTGTTATAGCTCGGTTTATGGCCCTAAAAGCGATGTGTTAGGGCTCACTTTGCGAGCAAGTGTGTTGAAAAATTATTAACTAATACCTCGTTTTGATTTCTCTTTTTTTATTGCAATCATTTTACTTTCTATAGTCACATAATCAGTAATTTCTCAACTAGTTGAAAGTTATTTAGTCTCACAATTACCGCTTAGGGTTTGCGAACCGATAGCGTAGCTTTTATGACATTCACAAGACTTGTACTATTATGTATTCTGTATCACAAGCTTGTAACAGCCTAGACTGAATAAATTATTTTGAGTTTTGAGTTTAGTGTTATTAGCTTGTATTATAAAACAGTAAGAAGCTTCAAAATGCTGTGAGCAAATTGTGCGAGTACGTTTAGGAAACATGTTTTGCAACAACAACAACAAGCTTGGATCGAGGCATCTCGTATCATTGCATCTTTTGGAAATCTGAAATAATTTAGGCCACTTTTGTCACATTCCGCTTCCGTCAAAATAAATAATAGACTGTTTTTTTTCTGAAAAAACGAAATTCCTCTTTCGGCAGAAAAAACGTTAGTATTTTTTTCCAATATTTTATAGCCAGAATAACATACCTACTGATAAAGTCGATATCGATATTTGTTTCTGTGCTGTCACAACATTACTTTTGCTGCAGTGTGGCCACCGTTTTTAAATTAAAATGGCATATTTTGGGAAAAATTACTGACATCCGTAAATATTTTATGATAATAAAGTATTATGTAACGTTAAGGAGGTAAACGAAAGAAAAGTGTAGTAGAATCTGCCTAAGGAGAATTGTATCTAAGAAGTGAAAGACAGAAATATAATTTAATAAAATTTAATTTATTTATGATGATCCTCAAAACACACACGTAGTGTAGTGGAAGCCCACAGCCGGTCACGATACTCACGATGGGGAGAAGCACAGAGAATGGAGCCCGCGGCAAGTCACAATGAAAATAAGCACGGAGAGTGGAGCCCGCGACAGATCACGGAGCCCGCGGGTCACAAATGTCACAATGAAGAAGAAAATATTTGCACGGAGACTTGGATTGTCAGCCGGCAGGCTGATTATCTAATTAGAAACCACCTAGCGACCGGTCTCATTTGACAGATTTTTACAACGGAGCTCGTCGAAATGACTCCCGTTTTAAGTTGTGATTTGACAATGGTTTAATACTAACTATAAATAAAACGCGTAAAAAAATAATACACAATTTTGAAATGCGAATTTGTCTACTCACACCACTCACTCGATACCAATATAAAAGAGCGAGAAGAATAGTAATAATCCCCCATAAGTAATAGCCCCCCCTTAATCTTTTATTTTTTTATTTTTGTGTTAAATTCGTTAAGCGGTTAACAGAATACATCTACCTACCAAGTTTCAACTGTGTAATCTTAATATTTTCGGAATAAAGTGGCTGTAACATTCGGACGTGTGTTCTATTTTCCCTACTTTTCAACCTGCAACCAGGTGTCAACCCTTGAAGAATGGGTATAAGTTTTGAGAGCTTGTACTCTGTTCCGTTTATTTACTCATGTGCTACAATACCTATTTTAAACATAAGTTTAATAAGTCGCGGGTTCGATTCCCGTCTGAGTATTGATCTGGTGCGAGTCGTATTTTTTCTAGTATATTATTTAGTATTGTTTAAAAATAGCATTGTAAATGCAAAAATCTCAAATTTAAAAATTATATAGCTATTTCATCTTAATCAATTGTTAAAATATCTGGAAAGATATTTCAATTGAATGTCGAGGTAATTCCTCACATTGGTGAAATAACGCTGGCTTACAGCGTAAGAGTTTAGGATATACTAGGAAAAATTCGACGATGTCACTAGTGACTCGGTAGCTCAGCGGTCAGAGCATTGGACCGGATATCCAAAGGTCGCGGGTTCGATTCCCGTCTGAGTATTGATCTGGTGCGAGTCGTATTTTTTCTAGTATATTATTTAGTATTGTTTAAAAATAGCATTGTAAATGCAAAAATCTCAAATTTAAAAATTTAATAGTCCTGCTATTTTTTAAGTATTGAGTACTTCTTCTTAACTTAAGAGCCGCGCTCTTGTCTGTGCAGCTTCCTCCACTCGTATTTGTCCAAAGCCAATTCCTCGGTTTCTTGATAAGACACGACGTTCACCTTCTCTTTTATCTGTTCCATGTAGGCTCTTCTTGGTCTTCCTCTTCCTCTCTTTCCTTCTATTTTTCCTTCTAAGATGTTTATAATAAATTTGTCGTGTCTTATCAAGTAACCGATCATTCTACCTCTTCTGTTCTCTATGATTTTCAATATTTGGCGTTTTTCATTTATCCTTTTCAATACTTCCCCATTCGTAACCATCTCAGTCCAGCTTATTTTCTCCATCCTTCTCCAACACCACATCTCGAATGCTTCCAATCTTTCTCTATCTTTTTGTGTCATTGTCCAAGTTTCACATCCATAGAGGGCTATACTCCAACGAAAGTTTTGATGCACCGTCTTCTTATGTTTTTAGCGATTTTTGCCTTGAATATACATCCTTTCCTGTGGAAGGCTTATTTTGCTATTGCTATTCTAGTTTTGATGTCCAAAGCGCATTTAGCATCATTTGATATTATACTGCCTAAATATTTAAAGTTATTTACTTTTTCTAGTGGAATGTTGTTTAATTTAAGTATTGAGTAAGAGATTATAATAAATAAAGATAAAGAAAAAAATAACAATAAATAAATTTGCAAAAAGTAATCTATACCTAATAAATTCATCAAGCGTCTACACTACAGTACCTAATGAATGGTAGGTAATAACAGGTTAAGAACGTGATGTTTTAAGTGTCACACATTCAACTTAAAAATTAGGCTAAAAGGGATTTTGTATAATTTAGTGGCAACACTGTTTGATTGACAATATTTTTGAATTATTTTAATTTTTAGTGCATCATTTGAAAACAATTGGACAAAATAATACCAGCAGATGGAAAATAACGTTATCCTTTTGCACACTAAATGTTTCCGATATTTTTTTACATGAAATAACACTGCAAATCGGCATTTTTAGCTCCGGTGGTTTCGCGTGTACGATGATCAGCTGAATGGCGGGGAACTCGGGTCAACTAGTTTTATATAACGAGTATGAGCGGCGGTCATTCTCGTTTGACAGAGGGGTACGCCTGACAGTGGCGTCTCCTTTAATTGGTTAAATGCTCTAAGGGTGGCTATATTACCGAAAAAGGCGCCCTTAGAGGGTTTTATTTAATAAGTTGTTAATAGAAAAGTATTTCAATAAAACTTTATGTGGAATTTTTAGGGCTTGTATTTTTAGAAGGTATCACATTTGGCATAAATGTGTAAGTACTCCAAAATAAGCGGTAGAATAAAATTTCGAAAAATATATTTTTTAGTGTAGGTACTTCTCCTACATGTAAAGTGGCGATATTTTTTTTTCTCGTCATTCGGTACAATTAGCACGAACAGCTATCGAAAAAAATTACGCACGTAAAACATTCGAAAGAGTGATTTTGTATAGGAAATTTTACAGCGCCATCTACCGCCGAAAAAAGAAATAAAATTTTCTATACATAATATTATTCCATAGATATACATATACCCCCTTACTAATAAAGATTGTATAGCAGCTGCATAGTTACACAGTGTTTTGTCACTTTCTTTTTAATGTCAAATTCAAATAGTTTGACAGAGAGTAACCATTGTGTAACTATACATCTGCTATTCAATCTTTATTAGTAAGGGGGATATACTATAAATCGATATCAATATCGATTATTTTTACGTGCGTTTTTTTTCACGATTGATGTTCGTTCTAAGGATACTGAGTTCTTCAACAAAATCGACTAACCGAAAGAAACCGAAGCACCTCATACTCAAAATTCATAAACACTTTGTAAAACGTAACATACCTCCTTTTATCAGGTACATTATTCACATTCATAATAGATTTGCATACAAGTTTCAAAGGAAATTCTCGAAAGGAGTTCGCACAATTTTTTGCGTACTTAAGCTTCTACTTAGAACAACACAACACACGAGAATAACTTTACATTTGCATATTAAGTGGAAAAGTTACTGTTTCCGCTTTTCTTTTGTTTTATGATTTTCTTACTTTTGTTATGATGTGCCTTCCGATAAAGTTTAAAGGACAATTGAGCGTTCCTTATTTCATTAGAGGGTCCTTTTAAAAATGTGTAGCATTCTTCAGTAAAACGGAACGAAAAGAACCTTCATATAGGTACTTAATAAAGATCATTGGGCATATTTGACCTACTTGATCAAAGTTCGCGTACAGAAACCAAACTAGTTTTTAATTCAAGAATTCGATTCTACTTTTCAAAATATGTATTATTTTTTATGTACCGACTGGCAGAAAAAAGTTATTTTAATGTGCGTGAGTATATGTTTACTATTATTAAACTTTTGTTAATAAAACAGAAGTTTTTACTTTCAGCATTGTGAAAATGTGTAGTACAAGCATAATAAACGTTTGTATTGTCTTTATTTATTTATTTTATTTTATTACTATTAAAATACTATGGTATAATGATAAAAAATGAAACATGGCCTGCAAGAATGCGACCCATACCACTGAGTAGGAGATACATCTACATACCTAGCCCTATTTCGTTTGTGTACGCCGTAGGTCAAATGTTCGAACAAAATGCCAAATGACCTTTGTTTTCTAGTTATAAAAGAAGAAAGGGGTGTCATTTTTATAATGATATTTTCTGTAATGTAGAATATTATCTATGGAAAATTTAATTTCGCAATTCAGCGTTAGATGGTGCCTTTCAAAGGACATGTCCCATCGCGCCTATATCATTTGCCTCACCATTCTCAAAAAATGAAAGTCTATCGCGTCTTAATCAAAGTAGTATGTCAGAGTAGGTATTTTACTCTAGAATCAGATTAATAATTATTTTCTGCATTAAAAAGTGGGATTTTTAAGTTAAAACGCTTTTAAATCACAATTTTTATCATGATAGTACAATTTACTTACATTTTTCTCACAAAATACTTCAGAAAACAATTTAATGTTTTTGTAATTGTTTTTCTAAATATAAAACAATTCTTGACTGATACTATATCTAAATAAAATATAATTAGCATTTTTTAATTATGAAAGTAATTAAATAAAATGAAACTGGGGCAACGCTGGGACATCTCTTTTCCCATAAAAATTACTATAATATCGAATGTTTTTACGCGCGTTATTTTTTCGATAGCTATTCGCACGGGTACTGATTTTGACAGATCATTTTTTTTTCTCGATTTCAGAATTGGTCTCTTAATAAGAGTTGTTCAGTTTGATGGCCCTTATCTATTATTACCTTATTTATTATATTCGCATTTAGGGGTTGTAACACAATACCCCTATAAGCGCCCTTTTACTGAAATATTTTGCGATATTAACCTAAAAACCTAAACGTTAGAAACATTTCTGCTTATCGCACTCTGTGCACGTTCTGTTGATTATCTACTTAAGTAATAAGTACTCACTACTCTGCTATTTACGCTCATATAATATGAGATTAGACACATTTATAATGATGAAATTATACAACTGAGTATAGCGATATTATAACTAACTAGCTGCCGCCCGCGACTTCGTCTGCGTGGAAAGTTTTTTGCTATCCCTCGGGAACAATACTTTTTTTCGGGATGAATGGTACCCTATGTCCTTCTCTGTACCTCTGACAACGTGTATGCAAAATTTCATGGCGATCGGTTCAGTAGTTGAGACGTGAAGACGTAACAAACAAACAAACGGACTTTCGCATTTATAATATTAGTAAGGATTACGGCAACATTTTCCAACGTGTTTTCATCACAAAATATTTAGGCTACTTTGTAGAAATCAGTAAAAGTTGACATATATTTTAGGTGAAAGATTCACTATTTAGTTTGGGACTTATTTAGTAGAGATTGGGAATTATGATTACTATTATTACAAAGTTTTTAGTATTACAAGTAAATAAAAGTAGTACATATAAACAATGTTACTATTGGGAGGGTGCGAAGGTATAATAGTCAATCGCAGCGCTCATGGTGGCAAAAAGTAGAAATAAAGAGGCTCTGTAATTTGTTTGAAAACGATATTTAATTTATTACTAGCGATACAGGAATAATTTTATGTTTATTATCACTTAGTAAAATTATTAAAGTAGCTTTATCCTCTTGTTTTACAAAATCTACAACTAAAAAAGAAGTAAACAAACCCTGATATAACCAAAATAAAACACTCTTTTTGAATAGATCTTACTTGCCATATTAAATTTAAATGACCAAAAATGATTTCACAACACTTTGTCCACCCAAATCATAGTAATTTTGAAATTTACTTTACACATGTATTTTTTAACATTTTGTCACAATGCCGCCATTACATATCAAAATGTCAAAACGGTCAGGTCAGAGCCAAGAACCTTATATTCATATTCTATGACACTGGACATTCTACTACTGAAGGATGGTTGGGGATGAGGTCATTCACCTTTGCAGATTTCTTTTATCCCTCTCAGACTGTGACTGGAATTGCCATGCTAAGTACAAAATATCCCAATCCATAGTCAATTTACCCAGGTCATGTACAAAAATTAATTAGATTTTTTAAATAAATGTAAATATCGGCACACTTTAAATTAGTTACATGATGTTAAAATTTATTAGTACATGCCAAAGTAATTATTTAGAGGACAGATGAGTCCATTTTGTTATTACAATATTTTACGTTTAACAGTAATTTCTCCATATTTCATAAGTTACCAAATAAAAATAAGGTGGCATCACTGATGGAATTGTCTTTGATTTGACATGTCACTAATGTCAATGATTTTCCACCGCATCTCACGTTTATGTACAAAAATATAAAATTATTTAAATAAAATTCGCGTTACAAAGCATGTGTTGCATTGTGCAAAATTGCAAAAGTGTTTCAAAACCAAATTCTAACATTATATTTCACAAGTAAGTGTTTTTTTAAAGTATTTTCAGCATTCAATTTTTCCTTCTCAGAAATCTGAATTTTAGCAGATTTCAAAGATTGTTTCCGATCTAATTTGGAAATATTATAGAAGTTAATTATAATTCCACCTTAATTACGTATTTTTTATTTCGATATAATAAATATAATATGTACAAATCTGTATTCATTTTCGACACATAAGAAGCTTTAGAAATATTATCTGCATATCGCAGGGTGACCATAATCACAGCAGAACTTTTGAATAAGAAAGAAAGATTTGGATGAAAAATTTACGTTTATCCTACCTAACATTACATTTTATGTTTTTATGCCACATTTAACTTTGAGAGCGGAATTATTTTGTATTCTTAACAGAGAGAAAAAATGTAATGTAAACTAAAATATTATCTTACGTAGTTGAGTTAAACAATTTAGATCAGTTTCAGCTAAGAATCGGACCTACCTTACTACTATACTAGTTATTATGGTCTTTGACACCCATTGTTTATTCGTAGTAACAAAATAAAAATTAATCTTATTTTATTTTTCAGATTCCGAAACGATGAGGAAAAGAAACATTTATAGTATATCCCAATCACCGTTAGAGGGAAATTATTTTCAACGGCCAAAATAATGCAGTTTTGACATTTTATATTGTAACTTTTTTTAATACAATGACTAATAATGAGACTTAATTTTTTTTTTCACACAACCGAAAATTCTAAAACTTTTTTCTATTACTAAGGGCGCTTATTCCTGCCTATAAAAATATTCAGCCAATTTGTTTTTTGGACATTCCTCATTGTACAAAATAAAAATACACGTGACTTTAGGGTGGAAGGGCAGGTGTGTATAAAAAAAAACTGCCCGGCATATATATTGGCAAGAGAAAGAAAGGGACAAAAGATGCGCAGTAGCCATAAACACTAAGTTTATGGCTACTGCGCATCTTTTGTCTCTTTCATGTGTGTACGTGTACCTAAGTCTTAAACCTCACCACGTATCTCCAAGTTTTGACTTTTAACCAGCCGGACCGTACAGGACCAAGGGGTCAAGTTTGCTATTATCGTGACTAACGCCGTAATCGTGTTTCAATGGTGTTTGGATGGTAATGCTTTTTGACACAATTCTTGTTTTTATAAACCCAAAATTGAAACACATTGTTTTTCCTAAAAATCCAAACCCGTTAGACACTGTGTCTCAGTTTTGGGTTTAAGAATCAAGAACTGTGTTAAAAAGCATTATCGTTCAAACACCATTGAAACACGATTATATGATGTTAACAATAGCAGACTTGACCCCCAGTGTGACCACCATTCCAAAACAGTATCGTCCATCCGGAGAGGAGCCAACCGAAAATAATCATTAAGTAAATATTTTGTGTTGCGCCGCCGCTGGCCAAAAGGGGGGTTTGAATGAATATATAGAAAGGTTATAATATGGTTAGTCAAGAGTAGTAATAATCCTATAAATGCAGTAATATTCTAAATGCGAATGTTTGTACGTTTAGAGATACCCAAACATACAAACTTTGGCACTAACTAACATCTAAACTATTCTAAACATTCAAATGTTTAGAATCTAAACACTTTTGAATGTTTGGATTGGTCGTCCAAAAAACTTACGCCGTAGGCATAAGTTGATAGTCTGTAGTAAGTACCTATTTGTAGTGACTGTCCTACGAATGGACAACATTGTTGTCACCCTAATGAAAGAGATGGAAAATATCGTTGACGTCATTCAAGGTTATTTTTTCGTTCTTCAAGCCCCAAAAGGTGACGCAATGTCCAGAGTCATATATAAGGTTCTTGGTCAGAGCCAACAAAGTTGTAACACGCTAGGTGGCGCTAAAAGCGTGCACGGAGCCAATAAAGGTTATTTTTAAATCACCAACAACATCACATGCGTAGAATATACTAACATCACAAACAACAACTATTATTCAACATACCCAAAAAAACAAACAAGTGACTTCCCATACAAATGTCCGAACATCATCGTGGTTTGTATGAAAAAAGGTTTTTTATTTCGTCTTTTTCAGAAAGTCGTAGAAAAAACATTGTTATTTATCATCATAAATAACAATGTTTTTTCTACGACTAAAGTCCTGCATGGTTGTTGGTGTATTACAAATATCCCTGTATAGGAAAAGTCACCGCTGTAATCACGAAAATGGTTGCAAAGAAAATTAGGTAAGTAGGAATACAAGGTTATTTTTAGTTAATACAAAACCTCTCGTGGGGTTGATCAAACCATCAAACTGAACAACTTTCATTATGAGACCAACCTTGAAATCGCGAAAAAAAATCAGCTATTTCATACATTTCGATGGAGTAGGATTGTACTTTTGTATGGAACAGCTGATTTTGTTTTCGTAATTTCGAGGTTGGTTCTGTAATGAAAGTTGTTCAGTTTGATGGTCTGATCAACCCCACGAGAGGTTTTTTATTAACTAAAAATAACCTTGTATATTCATAACGTTAATACAATCATTATGTTCCTTTGAACATAAGTTAATCAAGAAAATTTCAGCAACTTATCACTATGATTTATTCACCTATTTTAAGCAAATGTTTTTTCCTAACTTACCAATTTCATCAAATCAAATAAAAGGTCAAAATCAGAAAATTGGATGCATTCCAGGTAAACTGGCAGGTAGGTAAAGGCTTTCGACATATTAGATTTGTGCTACATGAATCCGACGTTTTGCAACATATTCAGTAGTTTAAGGTGTATGAAATATTCATATCGCTTCGCCCAATGTAGCAAAGGTTTTGAATAGCAATACACGTAGTATATTTTGTATATTTTTAGCCCATCTGTTGTTGAGATATTACGTTAGTATTCTGTGGTTGAGCGTGGTCGAGGAATACATATTCTGTGTCCAGAAATTAAGTATTCTGTGGCTGAGATGCGGAAATTAAACCAATCCCATATTAAGAGGTGGCGTTAAAGGTTACTATTGACTAACCCCCAGGGGCCCTATTTTTGAATCGCTCGCTGGCGTCGAGCGCTCTTTTCGACTGATTTTCGTTCGACATATGACTCAAAACAATGAGATGTCGAACGAAAATCAGTAGAAACGAGCGCTCGACGCCAGCCGAGCGATTCAAAAATAGGGCCCCTGATCCATATTATAATCCACCGATTAGGGATATGCCTAATTCAGATTAGTTGCTAAGCAACTGTCGTTAATTTTTTTATTAATATCAACCATTACATAGCAACTAATCTAGATTAGGCCTACCCCTATCTGTGATTGATTATTGGGCCTGGTCATTAGGCTCAAATTAATGATCAATCTACACATAGGGATAAGCCTAAACCAGATTAGTTGCTATGTCATGTATACAGAAAAAAATGATGCATAAGTATAAAAAAATAAAAGGTGCTTATACAATTTTATCAAAAAATCTACTTTAATGCACGACTTTTTCTTCTTCACTAGTACTGGTCTTCATCACTAATAGGTCCTAAATTATCTGGATAATGATCTTCATAACGCCCTCCAGGGTTCTTTTGATATCGTCCATTTATGGCGGAAAGGCAGGAAAATGTTCGACACTGAAAAAAAGAAAGCTAAATTTTATAAAAAAATCTTTCAACTTTTTTTCTGAGGTAAAACCCGAAGAGACATATCAATATTAAAAAAAATGTACCAACTAACTTGGGAACCAACCTGATAGAATAACGAAACGATAATATCATCTCAATCGGTCCAGCCGTTTTCTAATAATCTTACATAAATGACAACCTCCGCAGTCGGGTGGTTTGCACGCCGGCAAGGCAATTTTTCAAGGCATCACCATCTCTTGAGGTCCCGGGTTCGATTCCTGGCTGAACTTTTCTATATTGTCTCAGGTCTGGGTGTAAGTATATTACCAATGGTTGTCTCTGATTCCCATAACACTAGTGCTTCAGTATAAATGATGATGTGATATTGTCAAATATTAAAAAAAGATTCATTATGTTTTCCTTGCACACAAACCGTTTTGTAATAAAATAAAAAATAAGATCTTAAATGTCTTTGGAAAAGTTATTTTTATTTACCTTAGAAGAACAACCTTTGCCGCGACACTGTAAGGAGAGCGATTTATTTTTAGACTACTGTACCCTTAGCGCGAACCAGCTATCGAAAAAAATAGCGCGCGTAAAAACATTCGATAGAGCAATTCTCTATGGAAAATATCATTTCGCTTTTCGGCGGTAGATGGCACTGTACAAATATCCCATACAAAATCACTCGATAAAATATTTTTACGTGCTTATTTTTTTCGATAGCTGTTCGTACTACGGATGCTACAATTATATGTATCCTTACTTAATATTATAAATGCGAAAGTCCGTTTGTTTGTTTGTTTGTTTGTTACGCCTTCACGTCTTAACTACTCAACCGATCATCATGAAATTTTGCATACACGTTGTCAAGTGTACAAAGAAGGACATAGGGTACCTTACATCCCGAAAAAAATATTGTTCCCGAGGGATAGAAAAAAACTTTCCACGCAGACAAAGTCGCGGGCGGTCGCTAGTATTTTAATAGAACTAATATACTTTTTTATCAACATCACAAAATTAAAAACTTTTATCAGAAGCGAGCTTTTACTTCCTTCATAATACTCGTACAAGTATCGCGATAATATGACAATCGCGAATTATTCCCAATAGACCCCTTGCCTTTGCCTCCAGGGTCCGTTGGAACTGGGAGCTTTCCTGACCGAAAGTGGCACCGCGGTGAATTTTATTTAATATTGTTATTCTAATACACAATTTGAATAAAACTTCTCGTGGAATTTTTAGGGCCCATAGTCTAGTACGTATTTTTAGACGGTGTCATTACATTCCCTCGTAGTTACTGCTAGAAGTAGATAGCAAAATGCTAAAAGTGGCCATTTTTGTCACATCTGCTATCTACCTCTACATGTAGTTACTTGTGGTTATAACGTTTTTTTTTTTGTCTACGAATAGCTACGAGGTAAGCTGATACCTTCTAAAAATACTAGACCATGGGCCCTAAAAATTTCACGTAATGTTTTAATAAAAACATTTTCTATTAACAACTCATTAAATAAAAACCTCTGAGAGTGCCATTTTCGGTGGTATAGCCCCTTAACCAACCCCCTACAAATAATGGTTGACGCCAATTTATTCCTATAAATCCGTGTAAAAAAAAATACTTCGCTGTCGCGTTCGAGAGATAATGGCATATTTTTTGGTATTTGTACGATAGCATTTTATTTGGTAGAGTTAAAGTTAATAAAACTATTAAACTGTCAAAATTACGAAACTGTAATATTTGCATCATAAACTTATACCCTATAATGTGGATATTATATTTATAAATAGATGGCGACCCACAAAAGGTTGCGAACCCCTGCTCATTTACCCTTTTAATCAAACTTATTTCTGATTAAGAAACCTTAACCCTTTATTTTAAACAGTTTTTGACTTATTATAATGCGTTTAAAACTTAATACTCCTTTTATTATCTAGCATTTCCCGACACTACAAAATTGTAATTTTTTTACTAAAGTGAAAATTTTAGGTAGGTACTTGTATTTTTTACTCACCGATGTCTCGCACCCCATACCATTGCACTGTAAATAGTTATTTTACCGTTGAAGTCTATGTACAATGTACAAAAAAACACTGACAATAAAAAAAACCATGCACTACAAAAGTTATGCCGAAGTTACAAGATGCGAGCACTTGGCATGAACAGCTATCGAAAAAAATAACGCGCGTAAAATCATTCGATAGTGCAATTTTGTATTGGAAATTTGTACGACGCCATCTACCGCCAAATAGCGAAATTAAAATTTCCATAGATAATTATCTATCGAGTAATTTTACGCGCGTTTTTTTTCTCGATAGCTGTTCGTGTTAAGGGTACTGCTATCGAAAAAAATAACGCGCGTAAAATCATTCGATAGTGCAATTTTGTATTGGAAATTTGTACAACGCCATCTACCGCCGAATAGCGAAATTAATATTTGCATAGATAATTCTCTATCGAGTAATTTGACGCGCGTTTTTTTTCTCGATAGCTGTTCGTGCTAAGGGTACAGATAGGAAAAAACAAAAACAGACATAGTGGACCTCTGAGAATTTCTCCACACAATATGCGAGTTGTAAGACAACGCTCACCAATAATAAGTCCCAAAAGAAGTAAAATCAATCCTACTGATACTATAAATGTGAAAGTTTGTGGGTTTGGATGTTTGTTCCTTAATCACGCAAAAACTACTGAACGAATTTGGTCGGAATTTGGCGCACAGATAGTAGATACCCTAGATTTAAACATAGAATTCTTTTTATCCCGATATTCCCACGGGAATGGGAACCACGCGGGTGAAACTGCGGGCGGCCGATAGGTTATAATAAATATTACAATACAATTCATAACAACAATTCATAATAATAATATACAGATTAGACAATCGTGGCTGTTTACAAAGTGTTGCAAGTTATTGGCTTAAATGTATAAAACTATATTTGTGAAAATGATCAGTAACCTTAGCTCGAAAATCTAACGAGAAAAAAAGTACTCAATAGAGTATTTATTTAAGGAAAAATTCTTTTCGCTTTTCGGCGGTAGATGGCACTGTACAAATTTTCCATACAAAATTACCCTATCTAATGTTTTACGCGCGTTATTTTTTCGATAGACATTCGTGCTTAGGGTATTGTACCCGTAGCACGAACGTCTATCGAGAGAAATAACCATTAGAAAGTGTTAAGGCTCGGATATGCAAAATCATTTGTCTCTGTCTTTTTCTTTACGTGTAAAGAGTATGGAAAATAACCTCACTTCTGCACTTTTTCGATGTTTTTGGTTGTTTTTTTATCATTACCTTTATCACAATTATCTTTCTCGAAAAAAAATTATTGAAGCAACTGCACAGTACGTTAAAGTATATTTTGATGTAGAAATTAATCCGTTTCCGCTATTATTTACGCCAAAAATATGTCCCGCGACAAGCGCTTTTGATGATATTCTGATTTTTTTTACAATCATCTGTGAGGTTTATACGCAAATTAATACTTGTAGCAACTAGATAATCTCTTTAGCTTGACGCATGTTTTTTTTGTGGCTACAACTTTACGTTTTCTATATAAAAATATGGCCCGCGCAAACCATGTTATCCTATTATGGACCCTTAACGACTGCAAATGGAGCCGGAACCAACGGCTTAATGTGCCTTCCCAAGCACGGAGGAACTCGAGATAATACGTTTTTGATCATCCATCCCATAACCGACCCTTGCGAAAGTTGCTTAACTTCCACAATCGCCACCGAACTTCTCAAGCATCTATTCTTAGTATTACCATAATGCTAAGAATACAGTTTTATAACATTGTTATTATGTTTGTTTTGAAAGCATAATTAAAGCGTAAAGCCCTTTAACCACGCTGTATGAATAGTTCTAAGTACTAAAATTAGTTTGAGTCGGCGACCTTATAGTTAAACCCAAGTTCTGGTGGAGTAACGCATGATTAATTAAGTTTCGCCCCGAACTAGTTTATGTTCAAACAAGTTCGACTTTCAATATAATGGCCAGTTTATGAAATTGTGAATGGGTTTACTCTACAAAACAAAGCTCTGTTAGCACTGAATATAAAGGTGGGTACACACTGTGTTCGGAAACCTCGTACGAGTTGCGTCCACGAATTTGCTACAGTTTTTTCTGATAACCTGCCGGGTTAGAGAAAAACCCGGCTGATTATGTAACTAAAAACCATCTAGCGACCAGGGGGTCAAGTCTGCTAATCTAATGTTAACATCGAAATCGTGTCTCAACAGTGTTTGTATGGTAATCATTTTTGATACAGTTCTTGTTTCACATTGTGTTTCTTAAACCCAAAACGGACGCACATTGTGTCTCGATTTTGGGTTTCAGAAACAAGAACAGTGTCAAAAAGCATTACCATTCAAATACCATCGAAACACGATTTTGAGGTTAACATTAGCAGACTTGACCCTAAGTAATAATTACGGAATCGTCGCTGAAAAATTTCCCATAAAATATCACTCTATCGAAAGTTTTTACGTGCGTTATTTTTTTCGATAGCTGTTCGTGCTAAGGTTACAGATCGCAAAATGCGAAGCGCGCACCGAAATTCGCACACGTTACACTTTGCGGATTAGTGGGCACAAGTACACATCCTAAATGGGTACTTAGCTTTACATGCACACAAACATTTTGTTCCTACATTTTACTAATGTTTGCACTCAAATGGAAAATTATACTTACGATAGAACTACATTCTTCTCCAATACACTGAAAAAATCAATGTCAAATGTTACAATTTGATAGAAATGGAAAAATCTAGTATATCTATCAATAAAAAAACTTTGCTTACCATTGCCTTACAACCGGGGCCTTTACACTGATAACATAATAAAAGACAATCAGTAGGTGCCATTGACCTCTATATTATTACACTGGACTGGCTACTGTCAAACTGCTCTTGTGCCTATTTGATTTCCGCCATTTTGGCGCTGTAGGACGTAGCGTGAGAGACATGGTACTAAAGTTTGAAGTCTGAAGAGACCATCACGGCAACCATTTTCATTGGACACGTCAAAATTAGTTCTTTAGACTCACGCTAGTGCGTTTCAAATAGGCACAAGAACTTTGCTGTCAAATCATACAGACAGCCAGTCCAGTTAATAAGAAAAAAAAATTTTATGTCTGTGGTAGGTACCCTTAAAATTAATTTTTTCTTTGTTCTTTGTGCTTAGCACGACATCCATCGAGAAAAATACGCGCGTAAAAGTACTCGACAGAGTAATTGTCTATGAGAAATTTCATTTCGCTTTTCGGCGGTAGAAGGCGTCACCCATACAAAATGACTTATTCTACCGTTTTTTTTAGGGTTCCGTAGCCTAAATGGCAAAAAACGGAACCCTTATAGATTCGTCATGTCTGTCTGTCTGTCTGTCTGTCTGTCTGTCTGTCTGTCTGTCTGTCTGTCTGTCTGTCTGTCTGTCTGTCTGTCCGTATGTCACAGCCACTTTATTCCGAAAGTATTAAGACTACACAGTTGAAACTTGGTAGGTAGATATATTCTGTTAACCGCTTAACGAATTTAATACAAAAATAAGAAAAATAAAAGATTAAGGGGGGCTCCCCATACATGGAACTGAAACTGAAAAAATTTTTTTTCTTCAAACCAACACGTGTTGGGTGTTTATAGATAGGTCTTTAAAAATGACATTGAGGTTTCTTAAACAACTTTTTCTCAAAGTCAACCGTTTGAAAGATATTCACCGCCAAAGTGGTAAAATGTGTGTCCCCCCCCCCCCCCCCCCCTTTAACTTTTGAAATAAGAGAGTGAAAAATCTAAAAAAATATATGCTGTAGATCTTAATAAACACTTTCAACCAAAATTAGTTTGAACGAGATATAGTAATTAGTTTTTGAGATATAGCACATTTTCCAAAACCGCAAATATAACTTTGTCATTCATACCAACACTGAAAAACAAAGTTATTTTTGCAAACGAAAAATGATAGGTGGTATTAAATATGGTATGGTATAAGGTAACTACGGAACCCTATGGCGCGTGGCCCGACACGCACTTGGCCGGTTTTTTATGCACGTTTTTATCTACGAGTACAGTCAAAAAGTCAAAGTCAAAAATAGCTTTATTCAAATAAACTTGATTATTAAGTACTTTTGAATCGTCCATATTTTCTTACCACCCGTTCAAGACTTTTTTTAACTGACAAGTAGAAAGGGCGCAAGAAACTTATCAGATTTAACAGCAATAAGTGACGATATTTACAAACTAAATATATCGTTACCAGTTAATTACAACAGGGTGACAGGATTATTGGCAAACAAGTACCTACCTTACTTATAGTAGCAAGTTATGTGTTACATCATTTCCACGCATTTTGATCTTTGAGATAATCGTCTACTTTATAATAACCTTTACCCATGAGCGTCTTTTTAACATGGTTTTTAAATTCATGCAAGGGAAGATCAAGCACTTGTTGTGGAACATTATTAATAAAAGCTATGCCTTCCCCCATAAATGAACCTCTAGTTTTGCAAGCCTAAATCTTGGAACGGCAAGTTTATCTTTATTTCTTGTATTAAACTGGTCTTGTATTTTTTATTGATTTTTTTATTGGTCTTGTATTAAACTACTGTTTAATCCAAGACCAATAAAAAAATAACAACAAGTTTACTAACAACAAGATCTATTTAAACTAACTATGATCGATCGGTGAATCACAAATATTGCCTACTACTATTATTTATTCTGTGACAGTACTTACGAAGGCTGTACAGGAATTTCCAATGCACTGAAATTAACAAAAATATACCAATTATTTGTGCAATATATTTTCAACGTTATTATTTTTAATATTTGTAGGAAACATACCCCAGATGCACAAGTATCTCCACCACACTGTAACATAGAAAACGTCATCATTTATAAATTAAGAATGCCATTTATTAGAGAAAGTTCAGTAACTGTAGCACAAACATCTATTGAGGAAAAAAACGCGCCTAAAATTTTCGATAGAGTAATTGTATATGGGAAATCTTATTTCACTTTTCGGCGGTAGATGGCGCTGTACAAATTTCCTATAAAAAATTACTCTACCGAATGTTTTTACGCACGTTTTTTTTTCTCGATAGATGTTCGTGCTACCGGTACTTTTCGTGCTAAGGGTACTAAACTGTACCCGTAGCACGAACAGCTGTCGAAAAAAATAACGCGCGTAAAATCATTCGGTAGTGCAATTTTGTATTGGAAATTTGTACAACGCCATCTACCGCCGAATAGCGAAATTAAAATTTCCGTAGATAATTCTTTATTGAGTAATTTTACGCGCGTTTTTTTTCTCGATAGCTGTTCGTGCTAAGGGTACTGACGCCAAAAACGAAACGTCCTGTCGGCAAACAGTTCAACTTGTATGTATATGTGATCGGGATTTATGTAGGTATGTTTTTTTTATATTCTATGCCTTACGGCCAAATACTCAATCTCTTAAATATTATACTCACTCAACGAATCTTAAAGTTAAAGCCACCTTAAATTAAAAAATGTTGTCAGATTTGACAGATTCTCTATGAAACTGACAGCTTCCTTAAAGTTAAGGAGACCTAACCTAAACCAAAGATTTAAGCTGTTGAGTATTCGGCCGTAAATCCCGCACATGGTCACGAAAAATTCACCTAATGACCCGTGGACCCACTGCATTACCCACTGGTGGGTCGAACGGGAAATTGTGTTTTCCGTTCGACCCACTGCACTAGAGTTGGGATCGAAATTTAAATGCTGTGACTTCTGTAGCATTATTTAAATTTCAGAAAATTCTGTTTTGTATTTTGTGTGATAAGCTTTATATTATACTTATAAGAATATACTAACTGAAGTCTCACAAGCCATTTTGGAACACTAAAACAAAAATGAAATAAAAAGCAAACACTACATGTAATTAAAAAAACTGGCCAAGTGCGAATCGGACTGGCGCACGAAGAGTTCCGTACTAAGAAACGACAACAATATCACGTTTGTTGTATGGGAGCCCCACTTTATTTATTATATTCTGCGTGAGAGGCAGACAGTCATACAGACGGACAGTGAAGTCTTAGTAATAGGGTCCCGTTTTTACCCTTTGCGTACGGAACCCTAAATCAAATCAAATCAAATCATAGTTTTATTTGTAAGAACATAAGTTATAGATAAACAGGTGGTATGTTATTATTGGATTGAGTACAAATGTTCGCCTCACAAAAAGCATGCAAAAATTACTATTAGTTATGTATAAAAAGTTATCGAGTACTTTAAAAGTATATATTTTTTAATAAAACAAACCCTGGACTGGCATCCATCACCTGAACACTGAAATTAAAATATATAAAGATCTAAAAATAATATTTCAGTTCAGAACCCTTAGCACGAACAGCTATCGAAAAAAATAACGCGCATAAAAACATTCGATAGGCAATATTATTGTCGACAGGAGTAATTTTGTAGGGAAAATTTATACAGCGTCATCTACCGTCGAATAGCGAAATGAAAATTTCCATAGATAATAACTCTATCGAGTTCTTTTACGCACGTTTTTTTTCTCGATAGCTGATCGTGCTAGGTTACAGTACCCATAGGTTGACCCGATGGTTTTTAGTTAGATACTTGCGGGTTGAGTTTGGGTTGAGCGCGGGGCATGAGCAATTGCATCGACATAATACAACGGAGTTTTATGACACATAAATAATGTGTCATAAAACTCAAAATTGTAAGCGACATATTTTCAAACAGTGGGCTGCGGCTGAGTTGAGTTTGAGTTAAGTTCGGGTTGAGGTCTGGAGGTCAAGTCTGCTAATGTTTTCGTCAAAATCGTAGTTCAATGGTGTTTGAATGGTAATGGTAGTTCTTGTTTCTTAAACCCAAAACTGAAACACATTGTGTTTCTTTAACCCAAAACGGAAACATATTGTGTCTTGATTTTGGGTTTAAGAAACAAGAACTGTGTCACAAAGCATTACCATTAGAACACCATTGAACTACGATTTTGACGAAAACATTAGCAGACTTGGCCCCCTGGTCGTATGTTGTCGTCTGAACGCAGCCACTATTCTATTCTTTGCAGCGTCGAGTTCGCCGCTGCAGCTGCGTTGTCTGGCAGGTGTGATATTCCCATTAAATACGTTTGGATTGGTGGTTAAACTCTTTGGAATCTATGGCATTTTGCCGAGTGACTCAGTAATGGGTATATCTACCCCGACCGGACACAACCACCTGCTTCGTCCGGCCATCCCGACAACGCTACTGTGCGTGTCCCGCCTGCACTACTGTACGAAACCTGATGATATTGTAGAGTTTCATCAGAGTGAAGACCAAATTCTGTCTGAGGGTCGAGTGGTTGGAGTCCTGCCACAATGTGAACTTCAACTGATTTGTGGTGTGGGCACCGACCGAACATCTGTCGACCTTCATTAAAGAAGATTTTTGGCCGAAGGGTGTTTTGTTCCGACGGTTTCGCGGTCGGATATCGGACACTGCGTTGCGCAACAGGTCGCCGCCATCAATACGTGGAAAATTGTGTTTATAAAATGTAATTTAAATATATGTATGTTAGTCTGTAAGGTGTATATTGTATATGGGTCAAGTTTCCTGAATTAAATACATGAATAAAAAAAAATGACATCTTTCAGAAACTCGACGAAACCATCACTGACAGTGAAGTTACATGGTTAGAGAATAGCACCCCAGGTCACAGTGAATACTTACCGTCAATTCGTCGTCTCGTACGCCCAATGCCACCTCGATGGCCAACCAATCCCGTTCACCTATCTTGTTCATATCGACATTCTTCAGCAATATCTTGTAGGCCGCTTGTTCTTCTACAGGCATTTGGGGTTTAGGCGTTGTTTTTTTGGCAGTCGTCGTCTGAAAGAAAAAACAACATTACAAAGCTATAATAATTGTAATAGGGAAACCGGACACAACAACTGGGCAGCAAGTACATAATGTTTAAAAAATTCACGAATTTAAATTGAAGCTAAGGTTGTATAGTTTATTTACAAACAATAACTTTAGTAAAATATAGTTCGTTGTAGTAGTAGTTAGCAAAATTGCCTAAAGTGGCTACGTCAGGCCTCCTTCACTCGCTCAAGGTGGCACGACAAGCACCTACCGCTAGCCATGCCTACGAGGGCACAAGTGAGCAGAGGGCCGCCACACGCCCGCCTGTGCAGTCGCGCGGCATCTTACTGCCTGCGTAGGTATTGTCTCTTTATAATAGAAACAAACTCGAATCGACATTACTGTGCCGTGTACGGATGTCAAGACTCAAGATCCAAAAACCAATTGTCGTTTTTCACTTTATGCTATATGCTATGCAGTTAATTTAAAAGACGACAGTCGACAACCCTAACGTTGCGTCGTCAGAAAAGGTAAGAGCACGTGATAGAAAGAGAGGCAACTACTAGGTGACCATTAGCGCTGCGCTTTATTGTGTCGGAGCAAAAGTCGCTATTTATTTAAATGACTTTGCGGAGTGCTGCTTCTGTACTTGTACTAATAACTAATTATTCTGTGGCCACGTTTTGTTCTTTTGCCTACTACTACTACAACGAACTATATTTTACAGAGATTATTGTTTGTAAATAAACTATAGAACCTTAACTTTAACCTGTACGTTTGAATTTTCGATACATTATTATTACTTTGCGAGCAAATAATTTTATTATGATGAGGGTTCCACTTTGAGGTTTATATGGGCCTTAAGTTTGAAACGCACCGTACCTACATTAACCCGGTTGGGGCACAAATTCTGAACCCGGTCGGGGCACAAATCGGTGACACCATGAGCCACTTGATCATGGAAGACTTCTACCATAAAATGTCTTACTTTAACTTAAGTTAAGGATTTCAAAAAGGCCTCGTTCCGCAGTAGATGCCATAAGTTTTTTTTTTATTTGAGTACCTAATTATATGTTGGAGAAAATATTAAAACTTACTTTCAAACCAATTCTTTCCAAATTGTAATCAATAATTGGTACGTATACAGCACCCTGTAAAATTAAATGTGTATACATTAGGTAATCAGCAATCGTAGCACGAACAGCTATCGAGAAAAAACGCGCGAAAAACTACTATCGAGTAGTTTTTAGATTCGATAGAGTAATTATATATGGGAAATCTCATTTCGCTTTTCGGCGGTAGACGGCGCTGTACAAATTTCCCATACAAAATTACTCTATCGAATGATATACGCGCGTTATTTTTTTTCGATAGCTGTTCGTTCGTGCTAAGGGTACTATACTGTACCCCTAGCACGAACATCTGAAGAAAAAAACTCGATGGAGTAGTTTCGTATGGGAAATTGGTACAACGTCATCTATCGTCGAAAAGCAAAATGAAATTTCTTAACGACAATTACTCTATTGAGTACTTTTTCGCGCATTTTTTTTTTTCGATAGATGTTAGCCCTAGGGTATAGATGGGTGTGTCGTCGTCACAATACATTCCTTTATTTTATAGAAACAACAAAACAAACTTCCAATTTTTTGACTAATTTGTCTAATTTGACTTTAATATTCTTTTATTACATCTATTCGAAGCTAGATGGCGCTTCTAATTTTGATAATTTTTCGAATGGGTTAAATTTTTTTTCTAAGCATTTCGAAAAACTGAATCTTCTAAAAATAAGTAAATAGTCTACTTATATAATTATCAAACCTGCTCACAAAATTTCATATGAATCGGTTGGGATAAGTAGATTAGATTAGAGGAATTAGGTGATCTTACATTGATTGTCGCCTGTCGATTAGCCCCTGTGTGCAAATCCTGTTACGAAATATTTAAAAAAAATTATTAAATATTTAACAAATTATTACAAGATACAATTTTCAATCCAAACAGAAAGAAAAACGACCACTTCTCATACAATCATTGACCTGTCAAATAGCTTTTTTTAAGTTGATTTATAATGATAATAAAATAATTTTTAATAGCTATGACCGTAAAACACTAGTATTTATTGACTTTAATTTGGCAATCACCAAAACATGTAATGGTAAAATCCATAATATGTTCTATTTAATACTAAATCTAATTTTATTATTGCCAATTTTTATTATTAATTTTCTCTATTTATGTATTACCGATTTTCATTTTAGTTAGCATTTTTTAATAACAATCAAAATGCAATTTTATGATCTATTTTACTTCTTTATGCACGATAATTGATAAAACCAACATTTTGACAGGTCAGAAATGTGCGTTCTTCTTTAAATTTACTTTATCAAATATCAGATCTCGCCAACAAATATTACCGTCACTTTCGCCAGGCCGTCTTCAGTTTCATTCTGAAAACAATAAGATTTCAAACTCCGTTTCCAATTAGGAAGTTGATAATTAAGTCGGCTGTCTACTCCGGACCCTTGTTTCATGCTGACATAAAAATTGTTTGAAACTTTGAAACAATGATCAGTAGATACGGATCGGTAATCTTCGCTGTAAATAACGCTGCTTTTGTAACGAATATTATTGTTCTTAATACAGGAAATAAATGAAAAAATATGATCAAAATACGTACACTTGTATTTGCTTATACTATTAGTAGTATAAGCACATACAAGTTAATCAATACTAATATTATAAATTAGTATTGATTAACTTGTATGACCTATACTAATCAAAATTTGTGTGCGCGCGTATCGCCCCTGCACAAACTAAGCATTATGTTGTGACAGCAAGGCGTGCAAGCGCTGTTGCCTTTGGGACCTATTCATCTTGTTTGTCATGTAAGTTAACGAAATGCAGGATCTAAAAGTAAACTAAAAAAAACTAGGTTCGTAAGTGTGCGCTGAAATTCTGAATTTGAATAACTAATTAAATTACAAATTAGGTACCATTGTAAGTTTGTTTAATTGTAATATTTTACTAATCTATCGATTTAACAAACGTCAATGTAAATGTAAAACTTCCATAGAAACACAAATGTAAATGTAAGCAACATAGTATTTTCTTACTACGAGAAAGCAAAGTATCGTTATGCTACGGCGGCGTAGCCGTTACGCCGTAGACGACATGCGTAACTGCTACAAAATTTCAAGCAAAAAGTTCAAAATGAATTATGAGTGTTTGGAAATTATGTTTAAGTCTGAAATGTATGTATGTTTGCCAGTTAACACCTTTGCTATAGTATGTATTTATGACACAAATCAAAATTTGCGTGTTTTGAGCTCATCAGTCTATTTATTATCACTTTATAAACCTACGTTCTTGCAAAAAAGATGTATTTTTCAGTTTTGTCAGATAACACCTTTGTCCAGTCAGCCCTACTTTTGTATTTGAGCTGTTCTTTTATTTAGGTTATTACTTTGTTTTTTTTTAATAAATCTGAACTTACCGAATTATAAGTAACCCAACGTATTGGAGAGCCGAAATCATCCTAAAAAATATTTGTCATCATGATACAACATTTACATTTGATCGAAATTAATATCGTGTAAAAAATATAGCGATATAAAGTCGATTATTGACATTATCAACAAAATTGAATCAAAAATTGATAGCGGATACCTACATACAGATATAAAAACAAAAACTGTAACTGAAACTTACTCTAGTAGGCAATGACTTAAGAGTCTCCTCTTTTTTAAATTGCTGGAAACAATGTGAGCCAATTACACGGTGCCCAAAAAAAATCAGGTTGCACTCCGGGAGTGCCGGCAGAAGTGAAAACTTGAATATTAACGTTGTGCATTTTTGATATTTTGGAATGGTTAGGAAATAATTTTGCACGAATTGCCGTCTTACGAATTTACTCTGCATTTGAATTTACGAATACACAACAGTATTGTATGAAAGTCTTATCCATATATCAGGTAAGTTCTAAAATATAGGTATGGTGGATGTGGGGGATACCGTGGATAGCATAAAATTACGAGATTTTTATTTTGCAAATTTCTTTGCATAATGAGGACAATTTAAGTAATATTGCCTGTGGATAATTCAGCGGACATGTCATAGTTCTCAAACTTAATATTTGTTACTACATATATGCTTTTAAATTTTAATAATAAACAATACAAAGTCGCTAGAAATGACTCTCACTGAAAAAAATTCAGTGAGTAAGTTGTCGATAGCCAGCTTGCGAGTTTCTCGATACCGTATGTCAAAAGTGGGTTCGTGCTACTGATTTCCATACAAGTTGTAACTTTACTATTCGAATTCGATTCGAAGGCTGCTCGATAGCTTATGTCAAAATGTTTCGTGCTTCGAAATTTTAGTTCCGTTTACGGACGTAGTGGCGCTGTACCAATTTCCATACAAAATTATGAGATTCGAGTAATTTTACGCGCGTTATTTTTCTCGATAGCTGTTCGTGCTAAGGGTGCAGCACGCGCACCGACGTTATTGAGTTTTTTATTCCACCATAACGTCTAAATGTCTGAACACAAAATGTATGAAATGAAAATTAATAATTTTACAAATAAGTATTCAAACACGATTGCCCTGCCAAAACTAAATAAAAAGTTCTCGTATAAAAATTGCTGTACAGTAAACGGTCCACCGACGACACTTATTATTTAACTTTTTAGTCTGTTTTTGGTAGGGCAGATGTTTTTTTATAATTTTTTTAATTATTTATGGTAATAAACTGAAAGGTGACTTTTTAAACATGGTTTAAATGGTGATTACATATTTACTTGACAAGACGATACCTCGACTTACTAAGTACAAATAACAAATCACGCATTTTGACTACGTTGAAGTGTGTCCGTTTTTTAAACGACTTTAAAGAAAAGGAGGAAACTTTTTTTTTTTATTTATTTAGATTGTTATATTATGAGTATAGCGTAAATAGCAAATTTGGATTTTTTTTTCATACTTTGTAGTGCATATTTAATTATTTTTCAATGGTTTTTATTCTGTTTATTTTTTAAGGTTAGTTGAGGCGAGTGCAATGTAATTTTTTTTATACTTTAACAGTAACTTACTTCCGTTAGCTTCTTTTTGGGAGTCGTTGTTAAAAAGATGCTGTTATTGTTGGCAATCTGTAAAAAAACGTTTGTTTCATTTAATTTAAACTGATATTAATTATACAAAGTGTTAATGAATGAACCCAAAATGGGAAAGCCGTTTCTTTAGCATCAGACTGAACAACTTTTACTATGGGTCCAATTTTGAAATCGCGAAAAGAATCAGCTGTTTCTTACAAAAATTAATAACGAAAATATCAAAATGTATGAAACAGCAGTTTTTTTTGCGTTTTCAGAGTTGGTCCAATAGTTGTCCAGTTTGATGGTCCGAAGAAACGGTTTCCCCATTTTAGGTTCATTCATTAACAGTACCCTTAGCACGAACAGCTATCGAAAAAAATAACGCGCGTAAAATCATTCGATAGTGCAATTTTGTATTGGAAATTTGTACAACGCCATCTACCGCCGCATAGCAAAATTAAAATTTCCATAGATAATTCTCTATCGAGTAATTTTACGCGCGGTTTTTTCTCGATAGCTGTTCGTGCTAAGGGTACTGGATGTATAAATTTTAATTAGGTATGCTACTCATACTTCAACTAGATTTGAAAAAGATCCGATTAAGTAATTGATTTTGTTATCGAAAAAAATACAGACAATTTTTTTGAAAAAAAATCGTAATTCTAGCACGAACATTTACAGAGAAAAAAACGCGCGTACTCTCCCCGATGTGCCTGGAGGACATGATTTTAACCTCGAAAACGAAAACAATTGTTAAATTTTTATATACCTACCTTATCTTATAGAAAATAAGAATTCAATAATTAATATAATATTGTAGATTACCTATTAGAATTTTCTTGTTTTATGTCATTTTTAGTTGTGGACCACATCAACGTGGTTGTTAATGTGACAAGGTTCCAGCGCATTACCAATTGACGGGGATAATAACAGTAGTGCAACACACCGGACACTCCATACAACCGCGCCATTATAAACCATAGACATAGAAAATTTTTCGCTACGCTCAAGTAGACGGACTATGGTGCGAGTGAGAAACCGATTCTTACGGCTTATGCGATGTGTGAGAAAGAGTTAAAAGAAAATGACAGCAGAACCTAGTTTGACTTCATTTATCATCTTTTATCATCTTGGGGAAAAGCGTCCGTTCGATTATTATGTGATTTTGATCGCGATCGGGTCGATTTGGCTCTTATAACTACATAAATCTATAATGGTGTCGTGTTCTGTGTTAAATTGTAATGTTATTTACAACAAAAACCCAAATAAACACTCATTTCACAGGTAAATAAGATTGTACAAGTACCATTTTCATATTTCATATTTTAGTTGAATATATTCCCAAACACACTAAGTAATACACTAATATCATGCTATTAACCGCCTATTTTCTAAATAAAGGCTGATTTGTAAATATTATGTGTTAGATAAAAAGATATTATGTCCGTGAACTTGACAAAATAAGGCGTAGAGATTGATCAAAAATTATTGATATCGATACTCATGTCGATGATTTCCAATATAACTTTGTTTGTCTTTGTGAACACTGATAGTTTTATCTAAAGCTGCTTTTAACCGACAGTTTTCAAATGGTAAATTATACTTACTTAAGTACTAATTTAACAATATTTCCAGGTTCCCTTTAAATCCAGTGATTAAGTTACTGGATAAATGTCATAAATAGAATAGACTGGGAGCCCTTAAAGGAGACTTTAAGATTTTTTTTAAATAAAATTGTTCAAAGTTTGTTTGTGTTTTACTTATTAGAACAATAATACATTAAGAGGCATATTACATTTCGACTGTGATTTTTGCGTAAAATGGCCAATTTTGGGGTTCTCGATCTCAGAAACAACAATACATGAACAGTTTTGACTTATTGAATAGTGTAGAACAGCTATTGGAATAGATCATAGCGGCCTCGCTTTTTTGAAAATTTGCTTAACTTTATAATTAAACCCGAAATTGCAGAGAAAGATTTTCATAAGTTGCACGAAGGCACTTTTTTGGGGTCATGGATTGAACTACTGTGCTAAACAAATGAAATAAAAAAAATTGAATATTATCTCTTATATAGTCGAATAGATCATAGCGGCCTTGGAATTTTGAAATTATGTATGGAATATGTGAAAAAAAATCCCAATCAAAAACCATAAAACTACTAAAAACGCTCAGAATTAACTGTGAATTTCTCCTAGACACATAATTATTATTACGTAAAATTTATATCAGAATAATGTTTACTTCATACGAAAATCAAATTTCACGCTTTTATTTGTTGTTTGTACTTGTTTTTCTTTCTGTGTATGTTCAAATTTGACTCTAAGAAATCGTTCACCAACTTTAATTTTCCTTGCTAACCCTTTAACTTTCCAGTGTATCATCATATTACTTTTTGTCGCGAACACATATAAATGTATTTAGTAGACCCAAAGGTTTCTCTAGGTTGTAGCGCTAAAATCCGTCAAAATCGAAATTTCGACGAAAAAATGTGATAGGGCCCTTAAGGTTATCGACAACCTAAAATGGACTTCAAGGCATCTCTAAAATTCACGCACACGTTTACAATTTTCACACACTGGCTCATGTCACTTTTGGTGTTGCAGCCAAGCGAACTCTGTTCGTCTATTCCAGTGGAATATTATGTTTATGTTATAAACAGCCCCCGAATTACGAAAAGCTGTTGCTAACAATTCTCGATTGAAATTGATTGAAATCGCAGTTGCATTGCTGCTTTAAGTAAGATAGTTGACACATTGGTTCTTACTAAAGCAGCAATGTCATTGCGATTTCTGTCAAAGTTGATTGCAAGAAAGTTAGACAATCAGCCTTCAGATGACGTCAGATGACGTTTTTGTACACGCGAAACTGTGCGGCTAGTCTAGGGCTACCGTGCAGTTTGTACTGTATGAGCGGCGTTTAATTCAAAATTCGAACTTTTTGGTAAATAAAGTTACGACACATTGCTTTTAATATCAAAATAAGTTGACAGTTGACAAACACGATTAAAAAATTACGACGCATTGCTTTGAATATCAAAATAAGTGTACATTTGACAATCACGACTAAAGGAGCACACGATTCGGCACACGAACTCGCGGGGTGGGGTGAGGTAATTGATTCTGGGGCGGGGCGGGGAGTGTCCTTTCTGTACGGTAGTACTTATATCTATTCTGTGACATTACTCGATAGTGTAGTTGTCTTTGGGAAACATTTAGCTTTTCGGCGTTAGATGGCGCTGTATGAATTTCCCATACAAAATTATCGATTTATTTGCGCGTGTTTTTTTCGATAGATGTTTATGCTTCGATTAGACTTACAATAGCTTGCTGACTGTAGTCGATTTTGTCTGGAGGGCCATGTTGAATTTGTGGTGAAGTGGGCTAAAACAAAATAATATCTTATTTTATTAAAGAATAAAAAAATAAAATCTATGTAAAGTAAAGCAAAAAAAATATATATCGAGAAAAGAAACGCGCATAAAATTACTCGATAGAGTAATTATGTATAGAAAACTTCATTACGGTTTTTGGCGGTAGATGGCACTGAACAAATTTTCCATACAAAATTACTCTATTGAAAGTTTTTATGCGCGTTATTTTTTTCGATAGCTATCACCATTTATATATATATATATATATATATATATATAGATAGCTATCACGGTTTATTGTTATTATAGGTTATTTATTTATTTGTTTTATTAAACTATTTAAGGAAATGGAAGACAATTATCGTTTAATACACTCGGCTTCTGAAAAAACGCACCTTTTCAAAAATTTCTTCAAAGTTAATTTAATTCTATCTAATTAAATGGTAAGTGTTATTAAATACTTCTTCCCTTACGGACAAAGCCAACAGTCTCTAGAAACCGTTGGAATACTCGTCGAACGGAATCAATTACTGAAATTCATTTTCCGAGCAACATTACATTGCCTCATTTTTGTGCAACATTTGAGTAACTTCATGGGCAATAGTATCAATCTTGGGTATTCCTTTTTTTAATTGAACTGTGGAAGTGTGTTTTCTCCATCATCTCGATAGCGAATGTACCCGCATTTCCTGAATTGACCCCTTTTATTTCCCTTTTAATGCGGCGCAAGCAATAACGCTTTGAGCGTTTAATTATGGTAATTGTTAATTATGGTATGTTATTTAAATCAAACAATTATTAATTGAAAGCTCATTAAATGTACTTTCAATAGATATCAATGTTTAAACAATAAAACGTTAGCTAGCAATAGCAGGTGGCCAAGTCTAAACTTATTTTCGAAGAGGAGCGATTTTTCTGACGTCGACTGTAGTTATTTTTGCAACTTACTCGTACATCTTTTGATCTGAAAATATTTTCCAGTGGTGGAGGCTGTGGCCTAGCATTTTCATTTTCCATATATAAGTTGGGTACTGTGTCTGGTATCTGAAAATTACATCTAAGTTTATTAAACATCTATCCTAATATTATAAACGTAAAAGTAACTGTATGATTGTGGGTTACATTTTTACGCCTAATAACCTGAAAAATACTTCTTTAAAGTAGTTTTTTTGAAAATACAGAAACAAATACCTAAAATAAAAAAATGAAGTTTAAAATGTTGGTTATTGTGTAATTTTTCAGAAACTACATAATAAATTGCTTTTTTTATATCAGAAAAAAGTTCTACATTATCGATTTATTCGAAAATGATACCACATTTGACTTATTAGCTAAACCTGAATTGTTATAGTTTTTAGAATGAAGCCGGGAAAAGTGCACTATTCAACCCGCCGCCGTATGGAACTGTATGTAAGAATAGTTTGGCCCAGCTCAACATTAGTTAAGAACAGCCTACTGATTAGTTTCCATCATGTGGCCAAACTTTATCACGACTTGTAACTCCCAACTTTTTTTGTATAGAGGTTCATACCTACTATAAACTGTAAAACCAATTTTGTTAAACTTTTGTAATGAATGGGAGATACTTAAGCATGTTAAGACCACAAATATTATAAATGCATTAAAAGTGAATTTGTTTATTTGTTATGCTTTAACGTCTCAACTACTGAACCGTTCATCATGAAATGCGTAGGTACATGTTGTCAGGGATATTATAAAGGAAATATGATACCTTTTATCCAGTACCCTTTGCACTAACCATAGACATAGAAAAATTTCGCTACGCTCAAGTAGACGGACAATGGTGCGAGTGAGAAACCGATTCTTACGGCTTATGCGATGTGCGAGAAAGAGTTAAAAGAAAATGACAGCAAAACCTAGTTTGACTTCATTTATCGTCTGTTATCATCTTGGTGAAAAGCGTCCACACGATTATTTTGTAATTTTGACCGCGATCTGATCGGTTTGGCTCATAAAGCTATATAAACCAATAATGGTGTCGTGTTCTGTACTGAATTGTAATATTACTTACGACAACAACCCAGATAAACACTCATTTCACAGGTAAATAAGATTGTACAAGTACCATTTTCATATATCATATTTTAGTTGAATATATTCCTAACCACACTAAGTAATACAATAATATCATGCTATTAACCACCTATTTTCTAAATAAAGGCTGATTTCTAAACATTATGTGTTAGATAAAAAGATATTATGTCCGTGAACTTGAGAAAATAAGGCGTAGAGATTGATCAAAAATTATTATATTATCGATACTCATGTCGATGATTTCCAATATAACCTTGTATGTCTTTGTGAACACTGATAGTTTTATCTAAAGCTGCTTTTAACCGACAGTTTTCAAATGGTAAATTATACCTACTTAAGTACTAATTTAACAATATTTCCAGGTTTCCTGTAAATCCAGTGATTAAGTTACTGGGTAAATGTCATAAATAGAATAGGCTGGGAGCCTCAAGGAGACTTTAAGAAATTATTTAAATAAAATTGTCCAACATCTTGTTTGTGTTTTATTTATTAGAGCAATAATACATTATGGTTATCGACAATCTAAAATGGACTTCAGGGCATCCCTAAAGTTCACGCACACGTTTACAAATTTTCACACACTGGCTCATGTCACTTTTGGTGTCGCAGCCAAGCGAACTCTGTTCCTCTATTCCAGTGGAATATTAACTTTATGGCACTAACAGCTATCGTGATAGATAATTCTCTGTGAAATATGTAATTTTAATTTTCGGCGGTAGATGGCGCTGTACAAACTTCCCATACAAAATTACTATATCGAAAGTTTTTATGTGCGTTATTTTTTTAATAGCTGTTCATGTTATGGGAACTAAAAAAATTGTTTAAAAAAACAAAAAACCGACTTCAAAAAACCTACCTTTACTACTTTTTTGTTTTTTTAAACAATTTTTTAATTTTTAGTGTAGGTACCTTTTGTATTAGGTAGTGTAGGTATATTATTTAGGTAGAAAAATCGGCTCAGCCAAACGTGAGTTAATCGCGGAGAAACATACATAGATGCGGGTCAAACTACGAACCTCCTTTTTAAGTCGGTTAAAGAACTACACTTAAGATATCCCTTTTCAAACAAAAAAAATAATTATCTTATTCAGTTCATAAACAAAGAAGTTATACGACTGATCAACGAGGTAGTTCACACAAAAATCATACTATTTTCGTGCTTTTTTCAAGATTACTTGAAAAGTACTGAACCGATTTCAAAATTTTAAAAAATGGGACCAACTTGAAAGTTTACCTAATCTAATAACGTTTGAATCATTTCAATCGGTTCAGCCGTCTTTGAGTAATCGGTGTACATACAAAAAACAAAAAAAAAAAAAAAAAAACGGGTCGAATTGAGTACCTCCCTCCTTTTGAAGTCGGTAAAAAAGAGTAGGTACAGTAGGTACCCTTAGCACGAACAGCTATCGAAAAAAATTACGTGCGTAAAATCATTCGATAGAGTTTTTGTATGGAATTTTTTTACAGCTTCTACCGACGAAATGCTAAATGAAAGGAGGATGGGCAGAATGGTACAGGGTTCCAATAGTTAAGCTTGTAATGTCGTTTGAAAGGTCTCATCAAGACAAACAACTTTTACTATGGGCACCAGTCTCAAATCTGGTTGCGTTCGGAGATATACATACATCAATATTTCTACTTATCTATGTGGTAAATTTTTGCCCATCCTCTTTTTCCATAGATAATAATTCTATCGAGAACTTTCACGTGCGTTTTTTTTCTCGATAGCTATTCGTGCTAAGGATACGAAGTATCTATGTAATTAAGGCGAAGTACTTAAATAATTAAAAATAAACAAATATTTATTTGTATTGTCTTACATCTCGTGCTCTTTTCGGCCAACTAGGATCATTCTAGAAAAGAATAATACAACTCGCATAGAAATATTAATTATTAATAAATTGTACACAACATGAACTTCATATTAAATAGATTATTAATTGTTATGTTATTTATATTTACATCGTTCTGAGCTTTCTGTCTCCAGAATTGCTCTTTTGGTGAATTTGAATCGTATGAAGGAACGTCGGAGGCGATCTGAAATGGAACATCATCATGAATTATCAAGTATTTTAATTTCCCTAATGGTTGGGCACAGGCTTTCCATTCGGCGGGATAAGAAGGATGGGCCATACATAACCATAACCAATCCACCCAAGAAGATGGGTGCAACCGGGAGTCCGGGACTAAATGGCTCATAGTCTGTCTATTTTAATAATTGAATTCAAAGGTTTACATTTATCAAACCAAACTAACCTTTAATCCTTACTGATATTAAAAATGCGGAAGTCAATTTCTTTGTTACGTCTTCACGTCTTAACTACTCAACCGATCGTCGTGAAATTTTGCATACACATGCGGGTATAGAAAAGGACATCTAGGGTACCTTTCATCCCAAAAAAAGGAACTGTTCCCGAGGGATTAACAAACTACTATCCACTCAAGCTCGCTAGTTCCTATATATTCATCACTAGCGATGAAAACTACATTTTACGACTCAAGATTACACAGAAACTGTTTTGGGCAATACAATTTATCAATTTAATTAAAATTTCTTTTGTGATTTTACCGATTGTGGTCCTCCTTGGTTGCCATTTGTTCTGAGACTTGGTTGCTCTATAGGAAAGCCCTGGAAAAAATATCATCAAGGATTTCACGAAAAAATTCTTTTACTCTGTCTTTTTTGGGCCCTAATTGTATATCTCGAAATCGTCGACGATACTGCAAAACCGCTTATCTACCATTTGCAATACCACGGAACTGCAAATAGTCGAGTTTAAATTATCGCTCCTGTCCTATACTGTCATTGGCGCGCGATGGTGATGACACTGTTTTAAAAGCCATCTCTCACGCTTTTTGCAATAGCGCGATGCGCGTCTAGGACGGAGCGGAGCGGTAATTAAAATTTCGCTACAGTCCACGGTATTGCAAATATCAGCGGTTTTTCAGTATTGTCGTCGATATGTCAATCAGTGTACATTCATTTAAACCGTCAAACAGAGAAAAGTTGTTTATCAGTAACACGTTCTTAGGCATAACAGTGGCTCTACCAAGAGTCGATGCAAACTGTTTTCGCTACCGTCTCCACAGTACTCATTTTTAAGGGTTCCGTACCCAAAGGGTAAAAACGGGACCCTATTACTAAGATTCCGCTGTCCGTCCGTCTGTCTGTCTGTCTGTCTGTCACCAGGCTGTATCTCATGAACCGTGATAGCTAGACAGTTGAAATTTTCACAGATGATGTATATCTGTTGCCGCTATAACAACAAATACTAAAAACAGAATAAAATAAATATTAAAGGGGGCTCCCATACAACAAACGTGTTTTTTGCCATTTTCGGTACGAAACCCTTCGTGCGCGAGTCCTACTCGCACTTGGCCGGTTTTATACTATGACAGTATTGAAAGAAAGTTTGTGCCTTGTTTGTGCAAACATGGCGTCTGAGTTAGTGTCCAGTGCAGTTTACATTTCAATTTCATTGTATACTTCCCTTATTCCTCGTAGTTGAAGACTATAAAATCCTCGTTGGTTTTGGGTATAATTTCGTTCTCTCACACTTTTAAAATCAAAATGAAGTTTTCTTTTAGTAAAATTTTCTTCAATATTTAAGGTACTTTCCTTTCGTGTGGCAAAGTTTTGGGACACCCTGTATAATATGGTGCTATGGGTACAGAAAACTTATACGAAAATGTTTTTAGTACCTAGGCTACAAAAGGCAATAATAATGGCAATTTGGAGTCGGTGCCAAAACAAAAGAATGGAGATAAATTTTTCGTTGTTCGGCACATAATTATTATTTAGATCTCTTTGTTTGTTTTTTGCTTTTGTGGGTAGATTAAAATACTGGACTATAGTATTTGTGGCCAAATAATGGATTTTATACTATATATTTTTTTATAAATTCATAATTAATCCAATTGAACACTTAATACAAAATTCATACATTTAGAATTCCTTGAGGAGCTCCCATCATATCTGGATACTGTTAATAAATTAAATATTGTTGGTGATTAAATTGTATAATTACCTAGCAACAGCAAATTTGCATTGCATTGCACTTGCATTGGGTACCCATTTGCTGGTCTCATCGCGTTAGAGTAATAAGCTTGGGAACCTGACAAATAACTTTTTATAAATTCATGATAACAGCAATTTGGAATGTAATGCTTTATCTATTGCATTGGGTACCCATTTGGTGGTCTCATCGCGTTTGAGTAAAGCTTGGGGACCTGACAAATACAATGCAATACAAATACTGACATTTTTTTATTAATTCATAGTTATTCCTATTGACATTATAGTACAACTAAGTTAGGCTCAACTCAAAGACCGAAATTGTTCAGGGAGCGATAAAAAACCGGCCAAGTGCGTGTCGGGCCACGCGCCATAGGGTTCCGTAGTTACCTTATACCATACCATATTTAATACCACCTATAATTTTTCGTTTGCAAAAATAACTTTGTTTTTCACAGTGTTGGTATGAATGACAAAGTTATATTTGCGGTTTTGGAAAATGTGCTATATCTCAAAAACTAATTACTATATCTCGTTCAAACCAATTTTGGTTGAAAGTGTTTATTAAGATCTATAGCATATATTTTTTTTAGATTTTTCACTCTCTTATTTCAAAAGTTAAAGGGGGGGGGACACACATTTTACCACTTTGGCGGTGAATATCTTTCAAACGGTTGACTTTGAGAAAAAGTTGTCTTAAAAACCTCAATGTCATTTTTAAAGAC
The DNA here is from genome assembly GCA_943789525.1 of Agriphila geniculea. NCBI lineage: Eukaryota > Metazoa > Arthropoda > Insecta > Lepidoptera > Crambidae > Agriphila > Agriphila geniculea. The sequence goes on from OX038895.1 coordinate 11,635,150, forward strand.
CTATCTATAGACACCCAACACGTGTTGGTTTGAAGAAAAAAATTTTTTTCAGTTTCAGTTCCATGTATGGGGAGCCCCCCCTTAATCTTTTATTTTTCTTATTTTTGTATTAAATTCGTTAAGCGGTTAACAGAATACATCTACCTACCAAGTTTCAACTGTGTAGTCTTAATACTTTCGGAATAAAGTGGCTGTGACATACGGACAGACAGACAGACAGACAGACAGACAGACATGACGAATCTATAAGGGTTCCGTTTTTTGCCATTTAGGCTACGGAACCCTAAAAAACGCTCACAACGCGTTGTGATCACTGCCGAAAATCCACAACGAGACATACGTGTTGTAAATCCTGTAAAAAAGCCCATTACGCGTTGTGGTAATCACAGAAGATCTATAGAGCGAAAGGACATCATCCATGTTTCATACGTTTTTGGTCCAAATATGAAAGTGCCGGCCAGAAGGCAAAAGTGCTTTATTCTGATAGATTTTACCCACCTAAGCATTTTTTATTATGGCACCGAAGCTGTAGCACCGCTTCACATTTGTGTCAAAATGTATGAAAAGACAGACTTTTTTAACTTAATTAAAATCAAGTATAGCGGTGCTGCAGCTTCGGTGCCATAATAAGAAATGATTAGGCGGACTAAATTTATCAGAATTTGCCTTTTGGCTGACTGTTTTAGATTTGTGCCAAAATGTATGAAAAGTTAGACTTTTTGAACTTATTTAAAATCAAGTATATCGGTGCTACAGCTTCGGTGCCATAATAAGAAATGCTAAGGTGGACAAAATCTATGAGAATAAAGCACTTTTGCTTTTTGGCCGGCACTTTCACATTTGGACCAACATGGATGATGTCCTTTGCGTCGTCGTCGTTTGGTATGCCAAACGACCACAATGCGTTTTGGCATTGAAGAGTAGCCCTGCCGCATTCTGTACCCCTAGCACGAATATATCGAGAAAAAAACGCGCGCAAAAGTACTTGATTGAGTAATTATCTATGGAAAGTTTCGTTTAGCTTTTCGGCGGTAGATGGCGCTGTAAAATTTTTCCATACAAAATTACTCTTCGAATGTTTTTACGCGCGTTATTTTTTCGATAGTTGTTCGTGTTAAAGGTACCGAGCACTAGTTGGTGCAACCATACACAACGGACAGGTAATTGTAATTTCCAATGATTAATATTTAGTGTTGTTTTTAGTTTTTCAATCAACAATCAATCAAATACATACATTCGGATTTCCTTGAGAAGCTCCCATCATATCTGGATACTGTTAATAAATTCAATATTTTTAATGATTAAATTGTATAATTATCTAATTACAGCATATTATAATGTACTTTATCGATTGCAGGGTACCCATTTGGAGGTCCCATTGCGTTTGAAAAATAAAATTAAATAAACGTAGACCTGACGGAAAAAATATAAAGGAATGCCTTATAAATAAAAAATATATATAAGCGAAAAAAGCCGTATCTTTTGGACTGGTTGGGTTGATTTATAATCTTTATTTTTTACAGCTTTTAAGGATCCTTAACATTTGATATTGACTTTGAATTTAATTTGTAAAATATTCCCTATTATTTTAAAGAAAAGAAATGTGGGGACAATAATTTACCTCACCATATCAGCCGCACGACACCCACTGCTGGGTATAGGCCTTCTCCAAGGATCTCCACGACGATCGCTCCTGCTTGGCCCGCATCCAGCCCAGCGGCACACAGCGACCTTCACCCTCACGTCGGTCCACCTTGTCGGGGGCCTACCCACGGAGCGTCGTCCGGTGCGCGGTCGCGATTCAAGAACCTTTCCGCCCCAACGGCCATTGGTTCTTCTCGCTATGTGTCCAGCGCACTGCCACTTCACCTGAGCAATCCTTCGAACGATGTCGGTAACTTTAGTTCGCCTGCGGATCTCCTCATGTCTGATTCGATCACGCAGGGAAACGCCGAGCATGGCTCTCTCCATTGCGCGCTGCGTGACCTTGAGCCTCCTTATGAGACCCATAGTTAGCGACCACGTTTTACTGCCGTAAGTTATCACTGGCAACACACACTGGCCATAGACTTTCGTCTTGAGACTGAGGTAAATAGGTAAAAAATTAATTATCTACTAAAATTATTTACCTACCATTTGATAATCCTGTTGTGGCTGCGGACGCGCCCACTGCTGATAGGGTCCTCCCTAGAATAACATAAAATAACAAACAAAGACGTTTGTTCTTCCTCATTTACATAAGCTTGGAAATCTTTTCAAAACTTAGAAAATCCGCATCTGTGGTCTAATGGCTCGCCCACCCTTGTAAGACGCAGGGGCCCCGGGTTCAATTCCTAAGGGGGTAAAAGGATGTCACCAAAAATGGCCCAAAGGATGTACCGAGGTACACTCTTCGGAAAAAAATACCCTATAATATCCTGAGTTAATATTTTTTTTCTGGTTATTTCGAAACAAGAAAAAAATATTAAAAATGCTCTCGATACAAGAACCTATTACATAGATTATATCATATTCAGCTCATACTTGAATCAACTGTCAAGTTGACAGTTGTCATTGTCAGTTGAAGTTGATGAGAACTCGGAATGACATTTCTCTCATGACGTTTTGTTTGACAGTTTTTTTGACGTTTCTTCCCTACTCAAAGTATTAAACTAAAAGTGAATATCCAGTATTGCCATATAATTTAATTGTGTTACAAGTAGGTAGTTCACACTTTTAATTATATATTTCTAAGTTTTGAGTAAAGATTGAAGTAAAATAACATTATTTACGGAGTCCTCGTATTTTTCCCTACATTTTGGAATACATGTACCTCAGGTACATAAAATGGTCTGAAATGTATGAGCGATTAGCGACCTTCTTTGTAGTCGGTTTGGTTGGTGGTAGGGTTTATTTCAAGTCCGCCTGGCTAGCTACCACCATCTTACCTAAGTCTGACGCCATAACAACAATTTAAAAATTGTTGTGTTCCGGCAGTTAGAGATAAGATAGTCCGTTCCTCGGTGATGAGGATACCGGGTGTAGAGTGCTTCCACCTTCGGCTTTATCGTCACTTTACATCAGGTGAGGTGAAGGCTAATAAGCATTAGCCCGTATTGCATTAAAAAATAAATTTAAAAAAAGCGTCCCAATTTCGCTGTTCTTTCTTTTGAAGATAGTGGTCTTCTGTACCCTTAGCACGAACATAAAATATATCGAGAATAAAACGTGCGTAAAAAGTATTCGATAGAGAATTATCTATGGTAAATTTCATTTCGCTATTCGGCGGTAGATGGCGCTGAGCAAATTTTCCATACAAAATTACACTTTCGAATGATTTAACGCGCGTTTTTTGTTTTAAGGCTTCTGTACCCTTTTAAAGAATTTTCTTAAAGTAATTTTGATTGATAAGTTTGTACAGCGCCATCTATCGCCGTAAAAGGAAATACAATTTTCTTTACGCGTGTTTTTTTCTCGATAGCTGTTCGTGCTAAGGGTACTTGAGACACTTAAGATTCAAAAATAAATTGACAAATATGTATTATATGTATAATAAATAGACAGATAAGCTGTTCATATCACGTAGTGCACAGATTCATGCCTAAGTATTATTAACAAAATAATGCAAAACATCATCATCATCATCATATCAGCCGCACAATACCCACTGCTGGGTATAGGCCTCCCCCAAAGATTTCCACGACGATCGGTCCTCCACTGCCCGCATCCAGCGGCGCACCGCGACCGCGCACCAGATCGTCGCGTCGGTCCACCTTGTCGAGGGCCTACCCACGGATATTGCAAAACATAATGTAGAGGTGTATATTTCTAAAGTATAACTGTATGCCGCGCTATAGAAATGGCAATAAGTCAGTGATTTCTTTTACCATATTTCCATTTGGTCGTAGATTTTCCATCGGATTGCCCATCAGATTTCCCATCGGATTTCCCATAGGATTTTCCATAGGATTACCCATAGGATTTGCCATCGGATTTCTCATCGCATTTCCCATCGGATTTCCCACCTGATTTCTCATCGGATTTCCCATCATATTTCCCATCGGATTTCTCATCACATTTTGCATATTTCCCATCATTTTCCCCATTGGATTACCTGTTGGATTTCTCATCGACCTTCCCATAGGATTTCCCATCGGATTCCCCATAGGATTTCCCATTGGATTTCCGATCTGATTTCTCATTGTATTTCCCATAGGATTTCCCATTGAATTTCTCATAGGATTTCCCATCGGGTTTCTCATCGGATTTCCCATTTGATTTCCCATCCATTCAGGAAAGTTTTCGTCCTGAAAAGTTATTTTTAAAGCAAAGCAATCTACATAAAGATATCTTCATAAAATCAAATGATTGCAAATATTATTTAAATAGGTTCAATATTATTTAAATAGGTTCAATATTATTTTAATTATATTATTGTTACTGTAGGGAATTTGTTTGTATGCAAGAGCGCACTTATTCACAAATATCAAAAACTTTCCGTATCCGATGCTATGCTTTCCATATAGGTAGGTACTCTTATGGTTTCCGTAACTTTTGATAGTTCGATTTGAAACGAAGACTATATTATAGCTTTATATATTTCCAAGCCATGAAGTGAGCAGATCGGCAACATCGCAACATCGCATGTAGTCAAGCACATAAGGTAGTATAATAATATTCTATTTATTATTTCGTTTCCCTATATTATCTATGTTTAAACTAGTCGTCAATTGTGATGTAAGATTATTTCAATAAAGATTTTTTTATTTATTAGGACATAAGGTTTGAGTCAAATTGTTTGACCTTCTCGGGTGTCCTTCAGTACGATGAGCATTTTGATCTATAAAAAATAGGCCTCCTCTAGCAATGAATCTTAGACTCATTGGAAAGGCCTAAAGAAACACTTTGTTTTAAGACAGCAAACGTCAACTATTAGTACTTTGAGAGTGATAGTGATAAGGCTCTGAACTCAACCAAATTTTATAACATTAATGACTTAAAACTCCGAAAATACTAACATTTGATAGACATAATGTTTGCAGCAAATATTTGTCGTATAAAAACCATTCTAATGATTATCTATATTTAATCGCCTCTGTGGTCTAGTGGTTCGCCCACCCGTGTAAGACGCAGGGGTCCCGGGTTCGATTCCCAGGGGGAGCACAATTTGTACTCAGTTTGGTTGGTGGTAGGGCTTATTTCAAGTCCGCCTGGCTAGCTACCACCATCTTACCTAAGTCTGACGCCATAACAACAACTTAAAAATTGTTGTGTTCCGTCAGTTAGAGGTAAGATAGCCAGTTCCTTAGTGATGAGGATTCCGGGTGTAGTGCGCTTTGACCTACGGCCTTATCGTCACCTAACATCAGGTGAGATGAAAGCCAAGCACTATCCCGTTAAGCAAAAATAAAAAAATCACTCATTGCTAGAGGTGGGGTAGATCAACATTCGTAGAAAATTAACCAGTTTTATATTTTAATATCCTGTAACTCCAAAGGTATTAATAATTGATATAAAGTATATTGCAAATATTTGTATCTAAAAAGACCTTTCTAATGAAATATAATTTATTGCTGGAGGGCGTGTTAATCAATTCCCTGTTGAAAAAATTAAAAAAGATGATATCTTTGACAGACATTTTTTCCTGGTTAACATTGATGTTTTTCTTATTATTTTATACAAAAAATCATTTGAAGAAAATAACTAAACTATTTTTTATATTTTCAACCACGCACGATTACTACGAAAGAAAATATCGACCTTTTAAAATTGAAATATTCCCATACATTTAGTATGGAGACTAACCGACGCCATGATCACGAACTGACAGTAACAGACGTTGCCAAACTTATGTTCATGGCTTGGTAACATATTTATTTCTGTACCCCTAGCACGAACATCTATCGAGAAAAAAACGCGCGTAAAAGTACTCGATAGAGTACTATCTATGAAAGTTTTCATATGGCTTTTCAGTGGTAGATGGCGCTGTACAAATTTCCCATATAAAATGATTCTATCGAATCTGTTTACGTGCGTTATTATTTTCGAGAGCTGTTAGAAGAGTGTTCCCATTGAGAAAAAAATACAGAAACCATACGCAAAACACACAGTAAATATATGGAAAGCATATCATAGAGATACGGAAAGTTTCGGACGTTTGTGAATATGTGAATTTATTGGTATGATTTTATTGTCCGAAATATAATAGTGAAGCACTCTTTCAAAGGTAAGGTCTGATTTCTCCTAGTCAAGCTAAATTGAACCTTATTCTCAAGGACATTACTTTTTTAACATAGCTTAAAACTATAATTTGACCAACAATCACTGACATGAAAATTTTTTTCAATTAGGTAATTATACTTTTTTAAGCATAAGATAAAACTATAGATGGCCAATAATCCCGTTAATACTTGTATTAAATAGTTTTTATTGAATAAGGCTTTTATATTTAGGTACAGGTAAACTGGGGTGATTTGGAGTGGAAACAATAAATAAAATCAAAATTACCTTATTAGTTTAATAGAAAAATGTTCTATAAACAAGCCCAAGTGGTTCATTTTAAATTTTTTATATTTTTTCCCATCAAAAATGTCGGTGTTGTTATTCACCTTCAACACACAATTGCTAATCACCCCAGTTTACGGTGCTATTAGAAAACTTTTTTATTTTCTAGCTGCCATCTCTGCTACACCAGATGCTAAATATTCGCATTACTTTGAAAAATACTTAAGTAATTGATTCCATTCCAATAAATACCACATCGTCATTTATTTCCTCATTTGATAGACTCTGAAATGTTATAATGAAAATATAATAAATACCTACGAGCTGTTTTACATTTTTCATCATAAGTCAAAAACTATGCGGCCTAAAGAAATGTCTGAGTTGAGATGTGTGTGATGATATGCAAGCAGCGCTGTTTCATACATACCCTATTCCCTAGTAGCCCCACATAGACCACCGGTCACCAGGGTCATTTTCAATCTATCTTATATTGAGACCAGACCAAATTGACAAGAAAACCTAATGGTTATCTTGTCAATTTGGTAGCATTAAAAAAGCTAGTAGATATTTAGCTTGGTGTTATCAAATATCATCATCTGGGTTGCGCTTCTGGGAGATATGCCACCTTGAACATGGTCACCGAACACAAAAAATAAGTCTGTCGCATATATAAATAAATGGTGAACAAGTTCGTGGGGGGCATTATTACCTGAACTATTTTTTGTGTTTTCATATCGATCGAATAAGGAACAAAGCTCACAAGAGCATATAATATGTGAAATGTACTTACCAGCCCTGACCTCCTAGACGCTTCCTGAAAGCGACGCAAGACAATATTTTTAAATAAGCCTTACATATTTTTCAGTCAACAATCAATCAAATACATACATTCGGATTTCCTTGAGGAGCTCCCATCATATCTGAATACTGTTAATAAATAAAATTCAGTGCTTTAGGATGGGTAGCCTAAGTATGTAACGCTCTCTTTAATCATTTCTACGGTGGTGTCGTGTGAGGCGGATCGTTACGTTCCCTCAAATATGATTGTGCGAAGCGATGGCTGGTTCATGCGTCATGCTTGTGAACGGGAGCTGCCAGTGGGAATGGGTTAGCTGCTGAGTACGTATCTTAACGCATATTGAATTGTAAGAATTGCATTTTTTTATATTTTGTATCAAGTATTCTCGGTGCATACTTAGGTGTACTTTCGAGTAGCAGACAGTAGTGATTACTCAACTAGTTGAAAGTTATTTACTCTCACAATTACCTATCCGATTTGTAATAGGTAATTAATTTCAACCTACCCATTGTGTGTAAACTTTTGTTAATTATTGTGATGGAAAATGACCTCACTTTAATTGAGGAGGTCATTTTTCAATGTTGACGACTCTGTATGAAATAATATACTGAGAAAAAAGCAGCCTTTGACGAGTTTCTTGCCAGTTCTTCGCGTTACAAGATCTCCCGTTTAGGGTTTGTGAATCGAATTCTATGACATTCACAAGTTTTTAAATTTGAGATTTTTGCATTTACAATGCTATTTTTAAACAATACTAAATAATATACTAGAAAAAATACGACTCGCACCAGATCAATACTCAGACGGGAATCGAACCCGCGACCTTTGGATATCCGGTCCAATGCTCTGACCGCTGAGCTACCGAGTCACTAGTGACATCGTCGAATTTTTCCTAGTATATCCTAAACTCTTACGCTGTAAGCCAGCGTTATTTCACCAATGTGAGGAATTACCTCGACATTCAATTGAAATATCTTTCCAGATATTTTAACAATTGATTAAGATGAAATAGCTATATAATTTTTAAATTTGAGATTTTTGCATTTACAATGCTATTTTTAAACAATACTAAATAATATACTAGAAAAAATACGACTCGCACCAGATCAATACTCAGACGGGAATCGAACCCGCGACCTTTGGATATCCGGTCCAATGCTCTGACCGCTGAGCTACCGAGTCACACACAGCGTAAGAGTTTAGGATATACTAGGAAAAATTCGACGATGTCACTAGTGACTCGGTAGCTCAGCGGTCACAGCATTGGACCGGATATCCAAAGGTCGCGGGTTCGATTCCCGTCTGAGTATTGATCTGGTGCGAGTCGTATTTTTTCTAGTATATTATTTAGTATTGTTTAAAAATAGCATTGTAAATGCAAAAATCTCAAATTTAAAAATTATATAGCTATTTCATCTTAATCAATTGTTAAAATATCTGGAAAGATATTTCAATTGAATGTCGAGGTAATTCCTCACATTGGTGAAATAACGCTGGCTTACAGCGTAAGAGTTTAGGATATACTAGGAAAAATTCGACGATGTCACTAGTGACTCGGTAGCTCAGCGGTCAGAGCATTGGACCGGATATCCAAAGGTCGCGGGTTCGATTCCCGTCTGAGTATTGATCTGGTGCGAGTCGTATTTTTTCTAGTATATTATTTAGTATTGACATTCACAAGTGCTTGTAACAGCCTAGACTAGACTGAATAAATTATTTTGAATTTTGAATATTTTTAACGATTGAATTGTATAATTAGCTAATTGCTGTAACTTTATTTATTACATTGGGTACCCATTTGGAGATCCCATCGCGTTTGAGTAATAAACTCTCGTAGTTGATCTGCAAATATCTGGCAGCTTTAAGACGTTAAAACCTAAATTAGTAAAACGTCTAAATTTTAGGAAAAGCGACATTGCTAAAATTCGTTCCGACATTCTTAACGTGGATTGGAATGCGTTACTAACCCCATTAGATGTTGATGAAACGGTCTCAGTTTTTTATGCTAAGTTAAATGAGATTATTACTGCTCACACACCTTTGCTTCCGAACTCTCGTCGCACGTTTCCGCTTTGGTTTAGTAGACCTTTGATAAACTGCCTCGACGAAAAAGCTGAATACCACAGGAAGTTTAAGAGATTTGCTAACCCTCGAGATTACGACGCGTTTACAAGGCTCAGATCGAGATCAAAAAAACTGATGAATGAATGCTATGATTCGTACCTCGAATCTATTGAAGATGAAGTGAAACATGATCCTGGGGCTTTCTGGAAATTTGTTAATAACCGAAAAAACAGCAAAGCCATACCCCAAAATCACATTCGGAACAAACCTCATTGTAGTATTCACACATTCTATACAATGGTCTATTTTTGGATACATTGTTTTTAGTTGGGGGTATATAGAACAGTCGTTGTATGCGTGGAGACCGAGTCGGAACCTTGAACCTAAGCATCTTCAAAAGATCGCTGTCAGATAACCCATTGGCTATTTTATAAAGTGCACACAAATCAGATATCCGTCTGCGTCTCTCAAGTGAGGACATGTTGTAGTGATTCAGGCGATCCGAGTACTGGTGTTGTTTTTTGCGCAATCCACACTTCGAGCATAAGGCGCGTACGAACCTGCGTTGAATAGCTTCTATCCTGTCGATATGAGTTTTGTAAATTGGTGACCATACTGAAGAGCAATACTCTAAAATACTTCTAACCAGAGTTTCGTATAACATTATCCACGATTTGATGATGTTTGATGCAGATCTTTCATTTAGAGGACATTACGATTTTATTGTTGAAAGATGTAATAAACTGCTTGGCTTCATCTACATATCGACCAAGCCTTTCAAAAACCAGAACTGTCTCATTTTACTTTGGTGCAGTCTGGTGCGTAGCGTTTTGGAGTATGGATCTGTTATTTGGTCCCCTTACTACCTCACTCATATCCAGAGGCTGGAAAGTATCCAGAAAAAATGTCTCAAACTGGCTTGTTATCGCTCTAAATTGTGCATCCGGCATTTGACATACGGTTATTTACTGCGAAAATTTAATCTATTCAGTCTACAACTTCGACGTCTACACTCTGATCTCTTTTATCTGTTCAAGATTTTAAATGCACACATCGCTTCTCCAAACTTATTATCAGATATCAGTATAAACATAAGATACAGGTGCCGCAGACCAAGCATATTTGCCCTAAATGTATATAAAAATAATATTTCTTATTACAATCCCATCGTGCGTATGTGCAGAGTTTACAATGAAATGGTAATTAAACACCCAGAACTTGATATCTTTGGACAACGTTACTTATCTTTTAAACGGACGGTCAAATCCAAAATTCTGTCAGAGTGACCCCGCGACGTCTTACGAGTTCGTCGTCCGTATTGTGTATGTTACTATTTTTTTTTAAGTATTTAGTTTTATCTTTTATCTTTTCTTTAAATTAAGTAATTAATCGCTTGTTGCTATCCTTGTCAATGAAATATGGTCTAAATGTGTACATTGTTTTGGGTTGCATCCCAGCTCCCTCACTTTGTTGTATATTATTCACTGTATCTCTTGGATGTAATCAGTTAATGTGCCTAATAAACAAAACAAACAAACAAATAAACTTTGAGACCTGACGGAAAAAATATAAAGGAATGCCTTATAAATAAATAAAAATATAAGCGAAAAATAGCCGTATCTTTTGGACTGGTTGAGTTGATTGTAATCTTTATTTTTCACAGCTTCTAAGGATCCTTAACATTTGATATTGACTTTTGATTTAATTTGTAAGAATTTCCCTATTATTTAAAAGAAATAAATTGTGGGGACAATAATTTACCTACCATTTGATTATCCTGTTGTGGCTGTGGACCCGCCCACTGTTGATAGGGTCCTCCCTAAATAAATAACATAAAATAACAAACAAAGACGTTTTTTATTCCTTATTTACATTATAAGCTTAGAAGACTTATCAAAACTTAGAAAAACCGCCTCTGTAAGACGCAGGGGTCCCGGGTTCGATTCCCAAGGGGGGTGCAATTTATACTCGGTTTGGTTGGTGGTAGGGCTTATTTAAAGTCCGACTGGCTAGCTACCACCATCTTATCTAAGCCTGACGACGCTATAACAATAATTTAAAAATTGTTGTATTCCGGCAATTAGAAGTAAGATAGTTACTCAGTGATATGGATTTCGGGTGTAGTGCGCTTCCACCTTCGGCCTTATCATCACCTAACATCAGGTGAGGTGAAGGCCAAGCACTGTTGTGCATAAAAAAGCAAACGACCAAAAGCGTCCCACTATCGCGATTCTTTCTTTTGAAGATAGTGGTATTCTGTGCCCCTAGCACGAACAACTATCGAGGAAAAAAACGGGCGTAAAAGTAATGGATAGAGAATTATCTATGGAAATTTTAATTTTCTTTTTGGCGGTAGGTGGCGCTGTGCAAATTTACCATACAAAATTACACTATCGAATGTGTTTACGCGCGTTATTTTTTTCGATAGCTGTTCGTGCTAAGGGTACCGGAGACACTTTAGATTAAAAAATAAATGTAAAACTAAGTATTACATGCATAATAAATAGATAGATAAGCTGTATATATCTCGTAGTGAACAGATTCATTCCTAGGTACTATTACTAAAATAATGCAAAACATCATCATCATCATCATAATCATCATCATATCAGCCGCACGACACCCCTGCTGGGTATAGGCCTCCCCCAAGGGTCTCCACGACGATCGGCCCTGCGCTGGCCGCATCCAGTGGCCTCCCGCGACCTTCACCAGATCGTGCGTCCACCTTGTCGGAGCCTACCCACGGATAATGCAAAACATAATGTAGAGGTATTTCTAAAGTATAACTGCATGCCGCCGCTATAGAATACGCAATAAGTGAGTGATTTCTTTTACCATATTTCCATTTGATCGTAGATTTTCCATCGGATTGCTCATCGGATTTCCCATCTGATGTCCCATCGGATTTCCCATAGGATTACCCATAGGATTTGTCATAGGATTACCCATAGGATTTCCCATCGGACTTCTCATCGGTATTCCCATCGGATTTCCCATCGGATTTCCCATTACATTACCCATAGGATTACCTATAGGTTTTTTCATCGGATTTCCCATCGGATTTCTCATCAGATTTTCCATAGGATTTCCCATAGATTTTTCCATTGGATTTCTCATAGGATTACCCATAGGATTGCCCATAGGATTACCCACAGGATTTCCCATAGGATTACCCATAGGATTACCCATCGGATTTCCTATCATATTTCCCATCGGATTTCTCATCGGATTTCCCATCTTATTTCCCATCAGATTTCCCATCATATTTCCCATCATCATCGGATTTGCCATAGGATTACCCATTGAATTGCCCATCAAATTTCCCATTGGATTTCCCATCGAATTTCCCATCGGATTTCCTTTTGGATTTTCCATTGGATTTCCCATCCATTCAGGAAACTTTTCGTCCTGAAAAGTTAATTTTACAGTAAAGCAATCTACATAAAAATATCTTAATAAAAATCAAAGTATTGCAAAATATTATTTAAATAGGTTTAGTATTATTTAAATTTTTGTTATTGTTAACTCCAATTAACTGTAGAAAATATGTTTATATGCGAGAGCACACTTATTCACAAATATCAAAAACTTTCCGTATCCGATGCTATGCTTTCCATATAGGTAGGTTCTCAAATGGTTTTCGTAACTTTTGATAGTTCGATTCGAAACGAAGAATAGATTCATTTCTGACAGCTATTGGGGTTAGAAAAGCGAGTTTCCATTGAGAAAAAAATACAGTAACCATACAAAAACCTTAGAGTAAATATATGGAAAGCATAGCATGGGATATGGAGAGTTTCGGATATAAAATATTGGTTTGATTTTTTAGTCCGAAATACTCAAATAATATTGAAGCCACCTTTCAAAGGAAACAACACTTTCTCTTAGTCAAGCTAAATTGAACCTTATTCTCAAGGAAAATACTTTCTTTAACATAAAACTATAATAAGACCATTAATGCTGTTAATACCTTGTATTTAATAGTTTCTATTGAATGGCTTTTATATTTAAGTACAGGTAAACTGGGGGTGATTTGGGGAAAAAATAAATAAAATCAAAATTATATTAAAAGTTTTATAGAAAAATGTTCTATGAACATTTGATTTTATAAAACAGGCCCAATCGGTTCATTTTACATTTTTGTTATTTTTCCCATCGAAAATGTCGCAAGTTGCTGCAATCACCCCAGTTTAAGGTACTATTAGAAAACTTTTTATTTTCTAGCTGCCATCTCTGCTACGCAAGATGCTACACTTTTTTTTTGAAAAATACTTTAATTCTATTCCAATAAATACCTCTTCGTCACTTATTTCCTCATTTGATAGACTCTGAAATGTTATAATAAAAATATAATAAATACCTACTAGTTTTTTTTACATTTTTCATCAAAAGTCAAAAATCTGCAGCCTAAAAAATTAAAAAATGTCTGAGTTGAGAATATGCAAGCAGCGCTCTTTCATATCATACCCCGGTTCCCTAGTAGCCCCACATAGACCGTGCCTCCAGTTTAATTTTATTAAGAATTTGAATTTGTATTTTAATAATTCTATTAGCTAGAGAAAATTTATTAAAATTAAATTTTTATTATAATTTTTTTCTAAAGTGGTTCGTGCTAAGGGTACAGTACCCGTAGAACGAACAGCTATCGAAAAAATTATGAGCGTAAAAAAATTCGATAGACTTTTGTGGGAAGTTTGTACAGCGCCATCTACCGCCGAGAAGCAAAATTATATTTCCAATTGAATAAGCTTTTACGCGCGTTTTTTCTCGATAGATGTTCTTGCTAGAGGTATTTACAAATAATTGATGATAAATGAAAAGTCTGATTAATAATAGTTCAAAAAAACTACCTTTTCCCTCATCTGTCGCATTATTCGTTCCACTTCTTTGCGGCCAGGACCATAGCTTTCCTGCGAACGAAAAGAAAATGTCAATTTTGCGCACCTAAGTACCTCACCGCTAGATGGTGTTGGCTGCTGATTGGCAGAACGAACAAAGTTTATTACCCAGCATCTCAAATATCAATAAAATAAAAACTATTGTAATAATTAATGAACATATACAGGGTGGAATTTCTTAATGCCACCTGGAGGGAAAGTACTCTAAACAATGGAGATAGCTAATTTCTCTCAAAGGAAACATTCCTTTATTTTTAAAAAGAAACAAAATTGCATTCAAAGTTTTTTTAAATACGCTTCCCACACCCAGGAATCGAACCGGCTAAAATTCAAAAAAGAATACCCTGTACTTTTATGATATCAATCGTTAGGGTCAAACATAAGGATCAAATCTTTCTAACAAACGTGGTATATTAAATGAAAGGAAAACCATGAAAGACAAGATAAAGCACTTTTACTTAAGGCTCCATTATGTTAGTTAGTTTACAATAAATTATCTGTGCAGAACTATTTCGATAAGATGTTCATAATGCAGACTATTACGCATCCATTGCATGCAAATGAGTTCCTTAAAATAATAAATTTATGTATCCAGCAACATGGGGCCAATTTCGAACAACTAATTAGTTAAGCTTTTCTCGTTCAATTAAAATAAATTTAGATTTAATGATTTTCCTTTCATTTAATTTACCATGTTTGTTAGAGAGATTTGAACCTTATGTTTGACCCTAACGATTGATAACATAAAAGCACAGGGTGTTGTTTTTTCGAATTTTAGCTGGTTCGATTCCTGGGCGTGGGAAGCATATGTTTAAAAATCTTTGAATGCAGTTTGTTTTGTTTTCAAAAATAAAGGAATGTTTCCTTTGAAAGAAATTTGCTATCTCTATAATTTAAAGTACTTTCCCTCCAGGTGGCATTAAAAAATTCCGCCCTGTATATTCTTTATTGCACTTGTAACATAATTACACACGGAAATATGGAAGTTGTTTACAAAGGTGGACTTATCTCTAAAATAAATCTCTTCCAGCCAACCCAGCATTGATTGAGATTTTAAGTAAGCAAGTAATAGAAAGTGCATACTGAGATGGAAATAAGTAAAATCCTAAATAAAACATTGTACAGTGCCCTTAGCACGAACAGCTATAGAAAAAAATAACGCGCGTAAAATCATTTGATAGTGCAATTTTGTATAGGGAAATTTGGACAACGCCAACTACCGTCAAATAGCGAAATTAAAATTTCCGTAGATAATTCTCTATCGAGTAATTTTACGCGCGTTTTTTTCTCGATAGCTGTTCGTGCTAAGGGTACAGGTGGAAAAAAACGGTATAGTTGGAGGAAAAGTACCCTAAATATTAATGACAGCTACTGAAAGGAAACATTCCTTTATTTTTAAAAATAAGTAAAATTGCATTAAAAGATCAAATCAAAAATCATTAAATACAGTTTAATTTAATTAAAAAAATCAATACATGTTTCCTTTCATTAAAATTTGCTATCATGAATATTTAAGGTACTCCCTCCAAATACCGTCTTTTTTCCACTCTAAATTTATTTAAGGGTGCACCAAGCCTCCACTAGCGCCACCAATCAAGAAAAAATCTAACAACGAAATAACTATATTTGAGATAAAAAAATGAATGCCCTAGTATGCGTTTTCCTTGTTTTAATGCTGTATGTACTCCATACAAAATATTTTTTATCTTTCACCTACCGGCCCTTTATCTTCTATCATCCACGGTGGCTGATTTCCGGAGCCCTAAAAATCATTATACATACAATAGAAGAGTAGAATAGAAAATAATTTATTATTAACCTCACAAAGAATGAACAAAATAACACTAAGATTATGAATACAATTGAAAAATATTAGAAAAAATCGACTCACCCGTAGCAGCTCAGACGGGACTCGAACCCGCACCCTTAGGATTCCGGCCCAATGCACTAACCATTCCTAAGGGTGCTGGTTCGAGTCCCGTCTGAGCGGCTACGGGTGAGTCGATTTTTTCTAATATTTTTCAATTGTATTAATAATCTTAATTTATAAATAGCATTGTGAATGCATAAAAAATCTAAAAGTTTAAAAATAACACTAAATTAAAAATATTTTTTTTTTATTTATTTATAATTAGGTACACTGACAGATAATTGTCTCTAAAATGTCAACTTTAAAGGTACGATATAGCTAGACTAGACAAGGTGTCCACAGCATGATTAACTTACTATCTAATGCAAAAACTAACAAACACTCAAATTAAACCGAAAGTAGGTTAACAATACAATAGGTAGGGAACAACTTAATTTTAACAAATCAAATGAGATTAATAAATTAGAAAGTTACAAAATTAAATCTACAAGAAAAACTACATTATAACAACTAAACAAAGAGATTAATAAAAGGCATGAATGCCGTGCGTTTTATATGTAGCTATTCACACTTAAGGCTCCAGCACACCGGATGCGTAAGCGTATGCGTAAGCGTCCACGTAGACGTACCATGACGTTGTAATGTCTGAAACTTTATGAGACATGGCACACCGCTTGCGTAACGTACGCGTGCACGTAGACCGATGCGTAACCCTACGCTATGCAGCTCTCATGAGACAACCAGGCTGCGTACTTACGCAGAGCGGAACGCATCGATGACGTTGTACTCAATGGCATTCCCTATTGGACGTCACACCGAACAAATACGAACACGCACGTATCTTTCCTGCGCGTCACTACGCGCGTAACCACGCGCGTGACTACGCATTCAGTTGTATTTGTTTACAAATAGTACCGGTACTACCGGTAGTAAGTGGTGTTTTATTTTGTTTTTAAGTAATGAATAACGATATTAAAGAAAAACTAATTAAATTGTGCGAAAAAAATTAGTTCATTTACTCAATCTTCGTCTGACATCGCGCACTAGAATCGCAATCATGGCTGCCACAGCGGCTGGGTACGTAAGGGACAGGTTGCGTTGCGTGCCGTGTAGACGTATGCGTAACCCGGTGTGTCAGGGGGTTACGCGCGTCACTACGCGCGTGTCTACGCACGCGTGACCACGCGCGTGTCTACGCAGCCGGTGTGCCCAGGCCTTTATCGGACACCGATTTTGTGTCGGAGCCGACAAGAAATATCGGGTGTTTTGCCAGCCCCCGTCGCCCGGAAAAAAATCGTGTCGGATCTCGCTCGCCTATGAGTACGTATGATGCTGTTCACATTTGTCGGATGTCGGGTCCGACAACCCTCTCCCCGCTGGCCTCGGTGCGGTGCTTGAGCGTTGAAATATGCGCAGAAGTCATTTTTAGGTCTCGTTTGCGGGGTGGAGATGAACGCGTCTAGCGCTGATTGGCTTGTTATTGGACTTCGCCCCGCACGCCCGCTCCATAAGTAGTCGCACTTGACAAAATTAATATTGTTTATGTGATTATTAAGTATATATGTGATTTTGTAACAACAATTACCGAAAAAAAATTGTGCTTTGAGGAGACATGAGACATACAGTCGCTCACCATAGTGAAACGCCTCGCACAGAGTGAAAATGGCACCACAACTCGTTTCGATCGGGCCGACAACCGACAAGTGTGAACAGAGGCTCCGACACCCGATTAAAATGCGAATCCGACACCCGACAAGTGAGAATGAGCTGAGCGGGTAACAGGCTGCATTTTTATTCACTTTCAAAATTTTGAGGATGTGTTCAGTCCATGAAACTGAACAACTTTCTCCATGAAACATACGTATCGAAATATGCCACAAAATGTTGGTCATCCCATACTAAACCGATCACGTGATCTCATTAATTTGTATGGAAAGTATTTTTTTACATTTTTGACCCTATGTTTCTTAGATAAGGTTTTCAGTTTCATGGACGGAACACCTCCTTAAAAGGAGAGTGAATAAAAAGACACCCTTTAAGAGTGTCGCCAAAAGCAACTAAGATTAGAAGTTAGTCATGTATACCTTATAAGATGAACATAATAATATAAGATAGAGTAAAATGAGCATAATAATTATGTTCATCTCACTCCTTTATGGACCCAGTACCCTTATTACGAACATAATCTGTCGTACAAATAAACGAAGAATAAGTTTATACCTAGTTTAACCTAAAATATTGCTTATTGTTAAGTATCCGCCTTGGTTTTTGGTTATTATTGTGAAACACTGCCTAAACCTTTTTGCGAGAAAAACGGAACGCATCAGAAGGGATGTGTGTTTTGCGCCAACGACCGCAACGCAGCACTGTACTAAAAATGTTCAACAGTGCGCTCGAAAAAAAATGGACGCCTCTAAGTTTTACTGAACTTATTTTAATTCCTACAACCATATGTAGCGGTGCAAATGTTTATTTCTCTTTATCATTTTGTACCCGAGGTGTTATATGAACTATCTGTGGTCTACCATGAAAATAGTGCTGGTTTGAAACTAGGCTATGCCGGCGTCAGCGGTGGTGTGATTTCCGAGACTAAGCAGCATGATGGTAAGTATTCTTACTTGAATGGACTTAAACTCAATCGGGGGCCCTAGTTTTGAATCGCTCGACTCCAGTCGAGCGCTCGTTTCTACTGATTTTCGATCGACATAAATATGACTCAAAACAATGAAATGTCGAACGAAAATCAGTAGAAAAGAGCGCTCGATTGGAGACGAGTGATTCAAAAATAGGGCCCCGGATCGTACAAAAGCATCATATTTTCAAATCTCTTATATCCATCTTTTATGAAATACAGTCCAAAATCAATAGGGAATATGCATAAGTCACCGATTTTTATGAATTTGAGCTTGATCGCTGCGGATACTTATAAAACATGATGGAAAAGAAAAAAAGAAAAAAAGTATTATTTTAGTTTTATCAAACGATGAAATCAGGGTAAAATAACGAATTTTATAATGCATTCGGATATAATGCACTTAACAGTCAGATATAATATCGAATAAGAAATAATATTTTATATGACACATATGTACTTAAACGCAAAATTTAGGGAGATAACTTAAGTTAACTCCATATTAAACGTACCTGAAACACACCTGAAACGTGACAAATGACGTCACTGTCTTATATGGAGCTTTTTCGGCGGGTGCTACTGCGTGCTAACTTCAAGTAACTATATGAAGAGAAAAAAACACAAGTACACAAACGCAAATCAAATTACAGTTTATTCTCTCACGCATTATACTTTTGACTTTGTTTAAAAAAATTGATGCATATTCCCTATTTAGTACCAGTAGCAGGCACGTTACCGCCACATTTATAATATTAAGCTATTCTTACGTTTGACTTTTTTGGTTATTCTAAGTATAAACTTATTCTTCGTTTATTTGAACGACAGAATATCGATAAAAGAAACGTGCGTTAAAATTCTCAACAGAGTAATTTTTTCGGAAAATTTATACAGCGCTACTAACCGTCGTAAAGCGAACTAAGTTTTATGCAACTTCACTTATTGGGAAATGGGTGAGCTGTTTCTGTACCCGTAGTACGAACAAACATCGAACTAAATAACGCGCGTAAAAACATTCGATAGAGTAATTTTGTATGAGAAAGGGCTTTGAACATTTTGGTATAGGTGGTAACTAAAATTATTGATTTTTGACAGGGATTTCGGGAATAATAGCGGCGTACGATGAAACCTGTGTACAACGATAGGGGATCTATAGACGAACAAAAAATGACAAATGATATAAAGACCTAAAGTGCAACGTTTTCGAGATAAACCGGGGAATAAGTTTGGATTTTTATCTATACAGGAGCTTTAACATGGATTATCTCGGAAACGCTGCGCTTTAAGACTTTATATCATGTGTAATTTTTTGTTTATCTATCTATAGATCCTCTATCGATATACACAAGTTTCATCGTACGCTGCTATATGTCCGAAATCACTGTCAAATATCAAAAATTTTGTTACCACTATGCCAGTCTCTCATACTTTCAAACCTATTTGTACAGTGCCATCTATCGCCGAAAAGCGAAATTAATTTTTCCATAAATCTAATTACTCTATGAAGTAGTTTGTCGCATTAGTCCGATAGCAGGTACCCATAGCACGAACTGCTATCGAGAAAAAAACGCGCGTAAAAACATTCGATGGAGTAATTTTGTATGGGAAATTTTTACAGCGCCATCTACCGCCGATAAGCTTTCCCTTTCAAAATTACCTACTCGATCAAGTATTTTTCCCGCGTTTTTTTCTCTGTACATATTCATTCTACAGAAAACGAGCTGCAGCGTTTTATGGAGATACAGTAAAACATTGTCATTTCCTACGATCCTACAAACAAAGTCTTTGTTCATAGGCCATTTCCAACTTGCTTAGTATTGTAATTCTAATGTAAATTGTGATTCCAAAGATAATCAATAACAAGACATTAAGTGCCTATAATTTTGTAACTTGATAATAAAAGTGACTGATTGATCGCGAAAACTTGTTGTTTTTAATTAATCTTCCTGTATAATGCATAAAATATTGTATTTTTTTATTAAAAGGATGTTAAAAGTAACTTTACGTTTCAAATCTTTGACTTCGGTTGCATTTTAATGCCTTGTAAAAGAAACCCTACGTCGGGGTAACTTTGAGACATCTAAAAAATGTATATATAAAAGTGTGGGGGGCTTGTGGGGATTTATATTCGTATGAGTTTGATAGCTAAATGATACATTGTTCGGTTGGAGTAAAAAAAAATCTTAGCTGTTAAAAAAAGTTACATCCAATAAACTGCCAAAACGTGTCCAAAGTAGCCCCGTTTTACGGTACTCCCGGAATCCTCATCACTGAGGATTTGGCTATCTTACCTCTAACAGCTGGAACACAACAATAAAAGAAAAATGTTGTTATTGCGTCAGATATTTGTAAATATCTTTTTTATGAACAACGGGATAGTGGTTGGCCTTCACCTAACCTGATGTTAAGTGACGATAAGGCTGAAGGTGGAAGCGCTCTACAACCGGAATCCTCATCACTGAGGCTATCTTACCTCTAACTGCAGGAACACAACAATTTTTAACTTGTTGTTATGGCGTCAGACTTAGGTAAGGTGGTGGTAGCTAGCCAGGCGGATATGAAATAAGCCCTACCACCAACCAAACTGACTACAAATTGTACTCCCCCTGGGAATCGAACCTGGACCTTTGCATCTTACCCTGGTGGGCGAACCACTAGACTACAGAGGCGCCTCCCACAGGAGATGCCTACCTCTTTCAGTGGACTAATTATGGACTATACTGGGTGTAACAAGACAAGACATTCAACGAAGTCGAGGCCTACGTATTCTGCCCATCATCAGGAACATTTCTGTTCAAAATTATTGCAGGGAAACGGTTTTAATATTTTTGGTGTTAAAAAAGTATTGCATACATTACCACGCAATGTAACGCGTACGCGGCCGAGTTGAAAGACAACGTTTATGTGCTTGCTCATGAAATACATGACGTTTTGAAGCCATTGTTTGTTACGAAATACATAAAATTTTGATAATGTTTCTGTAGTAAAAAATTAGGAAATAACGAATAATATAATATTTCATAAAAAAATTGAAAACAAAATTTTTGACTTTGACCTTCAATAATTTCGTAGCTATTGGTTTCCCAGGTATAGTCTAAAAGACAAAAATGATCCTGATGATGGGCGGAATACGTGGACTTTGGCTTCGTTGAGTGTCATGTTACACTGGTTATATTTAACTTACTTGTCCAAGAGAAACCCCACCACCCGTCGATGATAGTCCATCGCTGGACATAGAACCGAAGTCCTAAAAACAATTTTATATATGGTTATATTCTGTGTAGGCAGAGACTTGTCAATGAAATAGTTATTTGTTTTACAAGTGACAAAAGTTCATTTGTGCTGCGAGTGCCGACTTTAAATCACGAACTAGCAAAGTAGTCTAGAATCATAAACGTAGCGGGTGATTCTAATATAGACTACTGAGCACAGTAAGTGATTTACACGAGGCTGACCAAAAATTTGGTCTCGTGTTAATCACACAACTTTCCACCTCTACCAGCGAGAAAAGTCTTATAGCTAAGAACAGTTGTTTTCACGTGATTTTCCTGGTAAAAAGCTGAATTCAGCATTGGTGATTACACTAATAACCAGCGTAATTTCATATGCAAATCAAATTTTACTGATAATTTATACTCATCTTTTATGTAATTTTTTGAAGCGCTGTTAATATTTTGCTATCTTATGAAATATACACATATAAAAAAATTGCTAAAAGTAGTTACTACCTATATTATTTATCAGTAAAGGCTTAAACAAACGTTTTGTTACAGCTATACAAAGCTATGGGTTAACAAAGCACAACTTTTTGAAGTGAAAACTTCTTTAGCGGCGTTGTACACTTTTTTTGTAATGGGGAAAAAATGTTAAACTCGCATCAGTCAGAGTCACGTGACCCTGATCCAAAATTCGTAAGACGGATGTAGCGTACCTAGACAGCTGGGGGCGGAAGTATCCCCTCTCTTTCTACGGGGTGCGGCGAAAATGGTGGCGCGTCATTTCAAGACCTACCTAAACACTTGTGTCACCATAGCAACGCGCTTGTTTTTTAATTCAATGTCATTCTGTCAAGCTATGGATAAGACCTTCGTACAATACTGTTCTGTATTCGTAAATTCAAATGCAGAGTAAATTCGTAAGACGGCAATTCGCGCAAAATGATTCCCTAACCATTCCAAAATATTAAAAATGCACAACGTTAATATTCAAGTTTTCACTTCTGCCGGCACTCCCGGAGTACAACCCGATTTTTATTAGTAGCCTAGTTACCAAGGAAAATACATTTTAATATTGTTTAATTATTTATTCTGCAAATATAATTTACAACAACATTGCGTTGCCGTTTATATTAAAAAAAGTGTTTTATACTGTTTATGGCAATGAAGGATGCTAAATTGGAGCACTTACATTGCTCTTAGCTACAATATAGCATTTTAATAGTGTTTTATTGCTCTAGTAGTAACAAATTTGTCACTTTTATAGCTGCTGGCAAATTGTTGACAAAAGTAACAACTTTTAACCGATTCCGCATGGCGAAAAGCTATTTAAATATAACTTACAGTGCTTTTTTGTTATATTTGTATGTAGCTAAGTATCCGTGATTATTAACACTGTATGTACTTAAAGCACTATAAAAGTAAATTACTCTATGAAATAAAACAATTTTTAACGGATACTAGCGCGGTTTTATTGAAAGCACTTTGGTAATAAGTTGGTATTTGGTTTGATTTTAGGTTTTCCCGACGTTTCGGCAACTTTGCAGCTGCCGTGGTCACGGGGGACTGAAGCTACCCGTGAGTCTACCCTCAAGCGATGAATTTTTTTAGACGTTCAGAAATTAAAATTTTAACAAATTTTTTAAATGTTTTATGTTGATTGTTGATTTAATTGTTTACACATAAACAATAAAACATTTGAACGTGCTATGAAAATATGTGAATTTCATCGGAATTAGTGCTTAGGTATAGTGTTTGAAGATTCGACAAATTAAAGACTTTATTATGTTTGCATTGTTATATTTAGTGTTTTCGTCATAGTTTTAAGGTCTTATTTTTTTAATACCTACCTAAATGAAACATAATTTACTGTGTGCAAACTGTATGATGTTGTTGGTGAAAACAAATATAAAACGTATAACACCGTATCCTCTGGTTTTATTTGAGTTTTGTAGGTAAGTTCTAAAATATTGCTAAAATATAGGTATGGTGTATGTGGGGGATACCGTGGATAGCATAAAATTACGAGATTTTTATTTTACTAATATCTTTGTATAATGAGGACAATTTAAGTAATATTGCCTGTGGATAATTCAGTGGACATATCATAGTTCTCAAACTTAAAATTTGTTACTACATATATGCTTTTAAATTTTTATAATAAATAATACAAAGTCGCTCGAAATGACTCTCACTGAAAAAATGTCAGTGAGCAAGTTGTCGATAGCCAGCTTGCGAGTTTTTCGATACCATATGTCAAAAGTGGGTTTGTGCTACCGATTTCCATACAAGTTGTAACCTTACTATTCGAATTCGATTCGAAGGCTGCTCGATAGCTTATGTCAAAATGTTTCGTGCTTCGAAATTTTAGTTCCGTTTACGGACGTAGTGGCGCTGTACCAATTTCCATACAAAATTATGAGATTCGAGTAATTTTACGCACGTTATTTTTCTCGATAGCTGTTCGTGCTAAGGGTACTGTACCCTTAGCACGAACAGCTATCGAAAAAAATAACGCGCGTAAAAGTACTCGATAGGGAATTATCTATGGAATTTTCATTTCACTTCTCGGCGGTAGATGGCGCTCTACAATTTTTCCATACAAAATTGTTCTATCGAATGTTTTTACGCGCGTTATTTTTCTCGATAGCTGTTCGTGCTGCAGGTACTGTGGGTCTATTGCCCAAGCGTCGTTGACTTCACCGTCGGCTTCATTTGACAGATGGTTGTAATACATTGTTACGTTTCTTTGGTATTTTTTTATTGGTACCAAAAAGAAGTAGCAATGTATCTCATCCATCTGTCAAATGAAGCCGACGGCGTAGTCGACGGCACTTGGGCAATAGACCCACTGGTCGCAGAAGAAAGTCTTGGTTACGATACATTCGTGAGTGGACGGGAATAACGAGTGCCGCCGAACTCTTTCGCCTTGCCAAGGACAAGACCAAGTATGCGGAACTGACTGCCAACCTTCACGAGTTGGTGAGGCACCATAAGAAGAAGAAGATAACCACGTAAATTAATACATTAAGTAAGTAATCAATAAAATTCTTACTCCTAGAACTTACCGGTCCAGAGTTTTGAGACCTCAAAGGTGGTGGAACTCGGTCCTGTAACATTATTTTATTTTATTATCCTGTGTAAATTGTGAATGTTTTGCCTCTTGTAGCGGCATCTACCTACGACGCCGCACATACCAACACACGGTTGCAATAAGATTCATAACCGGTATCACTAGATGGCGCTAGTGTCGAATAAACACAAAGATTAGTAAGGAATAGCACCTCGTAGTATGGAGACAATACCGAGAAACCTACATCTCGCTATCGGAGTTTTCTCAGCCGCCAAACTATATATACAACTTCCAACCATCATCGGTTGGACCGCGGTCCCCGGGCTAAGATCACCCAGCCCGGAGGAAGATCTTCCACTTTGGCCTTCCTATCAGTGGCTACCTTCTCTCCATACTACCGTACTTCATTTCCTACACCTCTGATTGAAAACATAAATGTTTAGGTCGGTCGCGCATTCGATCCCCGGTGGGGTAATGTAGAAAAACGATTTTGTTTTTCTGTATTGTCCTGGTTACTTATTTGTGATACCGTTGATTCGATAAAATCTTCCATAAAAATAGTACTTACACTGATTTATTTACTTTGGTATTAGAGCAAGGTATTAATGTGATGTTATCTTGGTTAGGGCAATCACATGCTGAACATAGTCACTGCGATCGCCGCCATCACAGTTTAAGGGCTACGACCTACGAACAAAGTTCTTTGTTCGTAGGCTACGACACACCTTTTTTTCGCCGAAACTTCCGTCGCCGAAGTTTCGCAGGAAAGCTTTTTAAATCAGCTCTTTTATGACACATCTGCCGAATATAGCTTAGCTTTTTTTTCATAAAAAAGCGGTTTTTGGCGGTGTGTCGCGATTATTATATTAACTTATACCTCGATGTCACAACCGAGTAATACAAATACGATGAATACTTCTCTGCGATACATCGAGGGCTGTTTGGTAGGTAGCGAGGTCTGAGATAATTCCTCGATTACGAGGTATCACAGGGAAGCTTTGGCATGTGGTAATTGATTACCCTAAGTAATATTAAATTTATGTTTAAATTTTTATACATGATTATTTTCAGTCAGCATCCAATTTTGAAAGAAGTGCAGTCCATGAAACTAAACAACAACAACCAAGAAACATTGTTTTACAAAAATTCACCACAAAATATGGGCATTCTTACTAAACCGACCACGTGTCTCTTCGATTTGTATGGATATTGGAAAGTTACAAACTTTTTTCATATTAAATATGTTGTATGTTGTATGTATGTAGGCTAAATTTTAGCCTTATGTTTCTTGGGAGAAGTTTTTCAGTTTCATGGACCCTTAGCATAAAACATCTATCGAGAAAAATAAGGCGCGTAAAAACATTGGATAGAATAACTTTTATAGCACCATCTAGCGCCGAATAGCGAAATCTATCGAGAGTGAAAAACGCGCGTAAAAGGTAAAAGTACTCGATAGAGAATTTATCTATGGAAAGTTTAATTTCGCTTTACGGCGTTAGATGGCGCTGTACAAATTTCTCATACAAAATTACTCTATCGAATGATTTTACGCTCGTAAATTTTTTCGATAGCGGTTCGTGCTAAGAGTACTCTTAACACGAACAGCTATCGATAAAATAACGTGCTTAAAAACATTCGATAGAGCAATTTTGTATGGGAAATTTGGACAGCGCCATCTACCGTCGAGAAGTAAAGTGAAATTTTCTATAGAAGAATTTTACGTGCGTTATTTATTTCGATAGCTGTTCGTGCTAAGGGCATAAGAATAAATATGCTAAGGGTACAGAACACATCCTTGAAGTTTTAGGATGGTGGCTAAAAATAACCCTGTATTGAATACTTTACCTCCAATCCTTTAGTCGGTCTTGCAGTGGTCATTTTCAATGGCGGGGGGTAGTAATTGCCTGCTTTAATACTCTAAAATTTGAGAAAAAGTATTTCCAATTAAACCTATAACGTCCTTTACTAATAATCGTTGTATTGTGATTACAAATACAATAATTTGTTCTTTTCTTTTAAATATCAAACTTAATATTGAAAAAACGCCACCGGTGTCTCACTAAGGGTGCTTCTACACGGTGCAAGTAGCCCGCGCAAATTGAGCACTTGCGCAGGGGATCAAGTCTGCTAATGTTTTCGTCAAAATCGTAGTTCAATGGTGTTCTAATGGTAATGCTTTTTGACACAGTTCTTGTTTCTTAAACCCAAAATCAAGACACAATATGTTTCCGTTATGGGTTTAAGAAACACAATGTGGGTTTGGGTTTAAGTTTTTGTTTCTTAAACCCAAAAATGAAACACATTATGTTTCTTAAACCCAAAACGGAAAAATATTGTGTCTTGATTTTGGGCTAAAGAAACAAGAACTGTGTCATAAAGCATTTCCATTAGAACACCATTGAACTACGATTTTGACGAAAACATTAGCAGACTTGACCCCCTGGTTACATGCTCCGTGGAAACACGTGAGCGGGTCCAGCTCCATAGCAACTTCCCCCCGCGCAAGTAACCCGCGCCTCATCGTGCGCAATCTAAATGCACCGTGTAGAAGCACCCTAACTATAACGAATATAAACGTGTTCCTAAGAAACGTCTAATGCCGAATATGGTAGATAGGGACCACCAAACTGAACAACTTACTAAGGGATCAAGTCAACACAGCTGTTTCATACATTTTGATATTTTCGTATTAATTTTTGTATGAAACAGCTGATGTTTTTTCGCAATTTGTTGGTTCCCTAGTAAAAGTTGTTTAGTTTGATAGTCTCTGTCTACCATATTCGGCATTAAGGATTTTTTCGTAACACGTATACTGACTGTGACACAATCCTGTCGTTTTACAGTTGTTTTTATTAAGTTTTATTACAAGATTTAATGTTGTGTTAGCGCTATCGCACACGGGCAACTTAGTCTCCCAGCAACTGTTTTGTCTCTCACATCAAGTCCACGTAGGGATGGGTCCAGTGAAAATTTCAATGAAATGAAAATTAAATTTATATGAAATTTATGAAATCTTTCAAAACGGGTTGAAATATTTCACTTTTGAGTGAAATTTATTTCCAGTACTAGAAATCCCTTATTTTCTGAATTAGTTTACTATTTTAACGTATTAAATGAAATTTAAAAGCTTAGGTAATTGACCGAGCGAGCGCGAAGCGCGAGCGAAGCGTCTCTGCTTCAGCTTGGGCAACAATTCTTTCGTATGTCCTTCCTGCTGTCCGTTTGTTCTCCTCTATAGGTTACAGGTAGCATTTCTCAACCGATTCTCATGAAATTTTGTGAGCAGGTTCGAAAATTATTTAGAATTTTATGGTCGAGCCAGTTTTTCGAATTTTTTTTTTTCAAAATGGCGGAGATGTATAAAAGAACATATTTCAGTCCGGCTTTCCGGCGCTGTTGTTCTCCTGTACAGGGGGGGGGGGGGGGGGGCGGCGGCATTACAACCTCTTAAAACTTGCCAGGTTTATGAATTGCTATAGTTACATCTCTTTCTCGGTTTATAGCAGTTAAAAGATTGATAGCCAGTCAGAAAACTGCCAGGAAATAAGAGGTCGTAATACGGCCCCAGGGGCCTTACTATGAGCTCTTATAGCAGGACTTATATTGAACTGCCTTACTTTTTCGTACTATGATCTCAAAGGTTAGTATGAAAGCAGGCCTTAAGCAGTCCTGTTTAAGGCCTGCTTTTGAACTGAACGCTTTCTTATTTGCTGATGGTAAGCCCCCAGGTCGCATTCCTTAACCGATTCTTGTTAAATTTTGTGAGCAGGGTCGAAAATTATATATATATTATAGTCAAACCCCGAAGTCCCGGCGTTCCTAGGTTTGCCTAGTCAAACCTCAGGTTCGACAAGAAGGCTTAGTCAAAGTCCAAAACCAATGGCATATTTCGGCCTTAGACTGACGAATTTATGGCCAAACCTAGGAGAGACTAACTTGGGCAGTCGAAAGCCGAAACTCAATACGATCAAATCGAGGTTTGATCAGTCACGCTTAAATTAGGCACAGAATTTGATATTTTGTTTGTACAACTATGAAAAATACATTCTGTAGAGTGAAAATTTAACTAAATTAACAATCTTGCTCTAAACAAAAAATGTCTGTTGTCTGTTTAAAAGAAAATAACCACGAAATTTAAGATGCACGCTCCGCTGCGCTTCGCGATTGTCTTAAATTTCTAATCTATCACGTGACTTACAGGAGTAAGGCAGCTTTGACTAAATACCACATCGGAAATGAATGATGTTTTTCATAATCTTGAGGTTAAGTTTAGTCAAAGAGTCTGCGTTACTCCTATAGGACACGTGATAGGTTAGGAATTTAAGACGATACACGATTTTATTTTGGTCTTTAAGCCGAAACACGATTTTATTTTGGGCTTTGACTAAGGTTTCTTGTCAAACCTGAGGTTTGACCAGACAAACCTAGGAGTGACTGAGCTTCGGCGTTTGCCTATAACATAAACATTTTTTTTTTGTACCCTGTTTTTCGAAACATTTCAGTCCGCCATTCCAGCACTGTTTGTTCTCCTCTACAGGCGCATTTCTCAACTGATTCTCGTCAAATTTTGTGGACAGGTTCGAAAATAATATAGAATTTTACTGTCGAGCAAGTTTTTTTTTTTTTTAATTCTTTAAACTGGCGGAGATATATACATAAACATATTTTAGTCTGACTTTCTAGCTGTCCGTTCTCCTCTACAGGTCCCATTTCTCAACTGATTCTCGCGAAATTTTACGAGCAGCTCGATAATATTATAGATTTTTTTAAGTCGACATAATTGAAATTTATCAAAAATATCACCCATTTCCAAAAATAAATAATAATATACATAAATATTAAGTATTTTTATTTAAACTTTGCGATTTTTATTGTTAGTTTTCTACATATTCCTTCGTAATGTTGATAAGATCGTTTTTCTTCTACGCCATCGTGGCCAACAATCGAAACAGACATTGAATATTTTGTTATTAAAAGTTGTAAAATAGCCAAAGCTATTCGTAATTTAAGCCAACTTATTTGTTTATTGTTTTGTTCTATAATTATGTTGATATATTGAGAAAATGCATGTAATTTTGTTTTATTTAGGTCAGATGAAACATAAAAATAAATTTCACTCTAAACTGAAATATTTCAAACCAAAATGAAATTTATTCTAAATATTTCACAGACCGAAATTTTTCGTGAAATTTACCCAACCCTAAGTCCACGGGTTTATATGGAAGCGCGCACACGAAGCAACACGGTCGTCTGCAACTTTTCATACAAATCACGTGAGAGACAAAAAAGTTGCGGAGACAAAAGTTTCCCGTGTGCGATAGCGCTTATGTAACAATTTATAATAATGTTTTTCTTCAAATTCCGTAGGTTTGTTTTATAGGCTAAGCAGCTGATTTGTAAAAATTATTAAAGAAAAAACTCAATCCAGCTAAATAATTATAATGATATAGTTTTCAAAATGTTCTATTATGATGACTTTTTACTCCACCTCTAAATAAATTTGCGTTTTCCATTATATTAAGTATATTATATTAATTATGATATTATTACAATATTATATTCTACGATAATATCAAGAATTTAATCTAGCCTTTTGGCTTAAAATAATTCTGAGGTATACAAACTTACATTTACTCTGTCTATTGCCATAGTTAGCGCCTTTGGACCACTTATCTGAAAAACACATATAATTAATAATAAATTGAACCTCTTAGTATGAGGCTGGCATAGAGGTAACCATAATTTTTGATTTTGACGGAAATTTTGGTAATAGGATCTACACACATAACGGCGTTGCGGCGCCACGCGCGTTGCTTGAGATGACCATTTTTCTGTGATTTGTGAGTGTTGATACACGTGTCTCTGCAATGGATCACAATAAACGGATAACTCTTTTGTTATTATGTAGACATTACGCCAAATTAAATAAACGACGACAGAGAAGATATTGGGTACCACTCCACTTAATAAAGTTATATGAATCCTGATGGAGAGTAGATACTTTTTGCGAAAATATGAAGTATAAATAAACTCTCTCTGCAATCTTAATATGACAACAAGTAGGTATGCAAAATTTCATGATGATCGGTTCAGTATTTAAAAATTTAAGGCGTAACAAACAAAACAAAAAACCGGCCAAGTGTGTGTCGGGCCACGCGCAGTAGGGTTCCGTAGGTACATTATATACCATACTGTCACGAACACGTGACGCAATTGTTGCTACGGCAACGGAAAAACTTGTCTTACAATTTTCTCTTTGAACTCCATTACATATTTTCGGAAAAGATTGTGTAAACGTCTTTTGTAAGACTGGACCGACTGAGCAGAAAGTAGGGAAGCTTCGCTTTGCGTGCGCTCAAGCTTATTAAAAAGAGCTTTAATTTTTTGCCACTGGATTTTATATGTTAAAGCTTTTTCCTGGTCTTCCTCATACAGTTTTTCGTCAAAGTCTTCTGCCGTACACCATAGATCACTTATTTGTCCTTCAATTTCTAACAAATTGGAGGCCGTATCGGTGAGGACTTCAAACAGTACGAGTTCCTCTTTTGACAGCCCAGCTTTTTCAATTTTATTAGCCAAACTGGTAAACTCCTTCCGCAACTGTGTGCGTTTTCTCTTTAATGCATTTAGCGCATCCATCATGTCTTGTCACGGTTAGCCACAATGTGGTGTACGCAGGCAAAATGAGAAAAAACACAATCTTTTCCGAAAATATGTAATGGAGTTTAAAGAGAAAATTGTAAGACAAGTTTTTCCGTTGCCGTAGCAACAATTGCGTCACGTGTTCGTGACACATACCATATTTTAATACCGCTATCATTTGTCGTCTGAAAAAATAACTTTGTTTTTCACAGTGATTGTATGAATGACAAAGTTATATTTGCGGTTTTGGAAAATGTACTATATCTCAAAAACTAATTACTGTATCTCGTTCAAACCAATTTTCGTTGAAAGTGTTTATTAAGATCTATAGTATATATTATTTTTAGATTTTTCACCCTCTTGCTTTAAAAGTTAAAGGGGGGGGGGGGGACACACATTTTACCACTTTGGCGGCAAATATTTTTCAAACGGTTGACTTTGAAAAAAAATAGTCTTTGGAACCTCAATGTCATTTTTAGGGTTCCGTAGCCTAAATGGCAAAAAACGGAACCCTTATAGATTCGTCATGTCTGTCTGTCTGTCTGTCTGTCTGTCTGTCTGTCTGTCTGTCTGTCTGTCTGTCTGTCCGTATGTCACAGCCACTTTATTCCGAAAGTATTAAGACTACAAAGTTGAAACTTGGTAGGTAGATGTATTCTGTTAACCGCTTAACGAATTTAATACAAAAATAAGAAAAATAAAAGATTAAGGGGGGGCTCCCCATACATGGAACTGAAACTGAAAAAAAAAATTTTCTTCAAACCAACACGTGTTGGGTGTCTATAGATAGGTCTTTAAAAATAACATTGAGGTTTCTAAGACAACTTTTTCTCAAAGCCAACCGTTTGAAAGATATTCACCGCCAAAGTGGTAAAATGTGTGACCCCCCCCCCCCCTTTAACTTTTGAAATAAGAGAGTGAAAAATCTAAAAAAAATATATGCTGTAGATCTTAATAAACACTTTGAACCAAAATTAGTTTGAACGAGATATAGTAATTAGTTTTTGAGATATAGCACATTTTCCAAAACCGCAAATATAACTTTGTCATTCATACCAACACTGTGAAAAACAAAGTTATTTTTGCAAACGAAAAATGATAGGTGGTATTAAATATGGTATGGTATAAGGTAACTACGGAACCCTATGGCGCGTGGCCCGACACGCACTTGGCCGGTTTTAAAGACCTATCTATAGACACCCCACAAGTATTGGTTTGATGAAAAAAATATTTTCAGTTTCAGTTCCATGTATGGGGAGCCCCCCCTTAATCTTTTATTTTTTTATTTTTGTGTAAAAATCGTAAAGCGGTTCACAGAATATACCTACCTACCAGGTTTCAACTATGTAGTCTTATTACTTTTGGAATAAAGTGGCTGTGACATACGGACGGACAGACAGACAGACAGACAGACATGACGAATCTATAAAGGTTCCGTTTTTTGCCATTTTGGCTACGGAACCCTAAAAACGGACTTTCGCATTTATAATATTAGTAAGGATATTTTAAATCATATAAGTTATTTTTTTCTCTGTATGTCACAAAATATCGGCAATTTCAAACGCAAAGATCCGTATTTGATTTTGGTGTTTTTTGTTTTGATTTATTCTTTTTTCGTTATTATTTTTTATAAATGAAGAAACGTCGTCTGTGTAATTTAGATACAACGCGGCGGTTTTATAGTATCACAGACCATTCAACAAGTACGATGACGTATGGAGTGTCCGGGGTGGGACCGAAACTGTTGTCAACAAGCGTGACGTCATTTCTACGGCGCGGCGCCGCGCGTAGCCGACGATTTTGGCGTTGCGTTGTGGTGCGGGGCGGCGCCACAACGCGATTATGTGTATAGGCCCATATAACGGCGCACGATGAAACCTGTGTATATATATAGATCGGGGATCTATAGGTACAAAAAAATGACATATGATATAAAGTTCTAAAGCGCAGCGTTTTCGAGATAATCCGGGGAATAAGTTTGGATTTTTATCTATACAGGATCTTTAACATGGATTATCTCGGAAACATTGCGCCTTCGGACTTTATGTCACATGTCATTTTTTGTTCGTCTATAGATCTCCTATCGATTTATTGTGCTTCTTTATGGTCATCATCATCATCATCATGTCAGCCGCACGACACCCACTGCTGGGTATAAGCCTCCCCTCCCCCAAGGATTTCCATGACGATCGGTCCTGCGCTTCCCACATCCAGTGGCTTCCGGCAACCTTCACCAGATCGTCGGTCCACCTTGTCGGGGGCCTACCCACGGATCGTCGTCTGGTGCGCGGTCGCCATTCAAAAACCCTTTCGCCCCAACGGCCATCGGTTCTTTTCGCTATGTGTCCAGCCCACTGCCACTTTAGCTGAGCAATCCTTCGAGCGATGTCGGTAACTTTAGTTCTCCTGCGGATCTCCTCATTTCTGATTCGATCACGCAGGGAAACTTCTTCTTCTTTATAGTGCACTGGCTGCACTGCTATATTTCCGAAATTCCTGTCGAAAAAGTTACTTACACGTTCTGTTCTCGAGGCTAGAGGGATAAAAAAGGAAAACAAACTTAAAAAAAACTAAATAATAAAATACTTACAGGTCCATCCATATTGCCAGATCTTAATAAAGACTGAAAAATAAAAGTAAAAAAAATACGTGCTCAGTAAACTACTTTTACCTACCTTATGTTAAATTAGATAAGCTTTGTAACTAAAGTTTTTCACTAAGGGAATTTAAAAATAGAACAATACCCCTAGCATGAACATCTATCAAAAAACGCGTGTAAAAGTTCTAATATAGAGTAATTTGTCTATGGAAAATTTTGTTTCGCTTTTCGGCGGTAGATGGCCCTGTACAAATTTCCCATACAAAATTACTCTATCGACAATGGCAGAACCGTCACGCAAAGCGAAACGCAGCCATAAGTATACGTATCATAAAAGTTGAAATTGAATGAATATAAGTAGGTAATATCATAGAATAGTAACGGTAATAGGTATGTAATAATGTTTAAGCAATATTTTTGGTTTAACTAGGTAAAAACTTATTTTTCACTTGTCTTATTAGTGATTAGCAGGAAGTAGGTACATTGATTTGGGGTCAACAAACGGAATACCGGATTTTTTTAATTTTTAAGATTTTTTTCCGAAATTTAAAATTGTATAATTATGCAGAATGAAGAATATACTTACTTATCAAGATATTTTAACCCTTCCCGTCTCTTTAACGGTATAAATGATCGGCCTTCTATAGTAAAAAACTATGGCATGGCTAAACTTGAGTAAAAATTTAGTAAACGTAAAGTGGGATTCCATTAATAACTCAATAAAAACTTGCTGCATGTCATGGCTAGGGCTGCCACCTCTACGGGTTTGAGTAAAGGATGTCCGGGCTACGGGTTTAAGAACGATGTCTCCGGGTGGCGCGAGCAAAAGCCAAGCGGGTGTCGCTTTGGCTTTTGATCGCGCAAAATCACGCAAGCCCGCAGTGAGCTATCCACCCACCCAGATTCTGGATTATAGGATGAAACCGACGAAAAATCGCGCTGCGTGGCCGTCTTGTCCAATAGACAGGCAGGATTACAAGATTTATGGATGATTCTGACTAAAAACCACACAATGCGGCTTAAAATCGCGCTGCGTGGCTGTTTTTTCCAATAGACAGGCAGGATTACAAGATTTATGGATGAATCTGACTAAAAACCACGCAATGCGACTTAAAATCCTTGCACGTGGCACTACGTGGCAGATAATTTGTCTTCTTATTTTTTGTGTTTGTTGCTGATATTTTGATAAATTTTTTGGCTTGTCAAAGTTGGTTGACAATTGTCAACTCGTTTCCAAATAGTGGTTTGTAGTGGTTTGCATAGATAATACACTATGTGGTTTGTTCCTGTCACAGTCAGTCAAGCGCTCAGACTAGAAACGAACCACAGACAACCAAACTATGATGCATTCACTTGTATTATGTCAAACGTCACTGACCCATAATGACCCTGACAGAATAACAGCGCCTCTGTGTCATTCTGCCCAGCTGAGACTGACACAGAGGCATAAAGCTGAGGCAGGCTAGGCGCACTCCGCGCTTTAGGTACGACGCTACAAGTAGCCGGCGGGTCCGTCCGGACGGACTAATTTCAGAGGGCCGCCGCGTGCCGGCTGGGACGCACGTTAGCAATTCGATTTCGATACTCACTCACGCACCGCATTCGCGTATTGTCGCGTCGTTCGTTCGTACATTTATGATATTTAACCCAAATGAAGGCATATTGCATCGCACTTTCGAAATAAACTTAATTATTAATGACAATTTGATTTCGTAAGAAAGCAAATTGCCTCAAATCAGTATGTATAGTGTGATGTGGCGTTGACTGTATTTAAGTACACATTTTATTTCACAAACACATAACTTGTAATAAAGTATTGTAAGCTATTATTTCATTATTATTTAAAAGAAGAAACCCTAATATCGTTAGAAGAGATAAGAGCTACGCGATAGAAAGAGAGGTAACTTGTAGGTGAATATAACTGTAGCGAAGGGAGCGGTGTGCGACCTGAATTGCACTTTATTGTGTCTAGAATAGAGTCGCTATTTATTTAAATGACTTTGAGGAGTGGATCTTCTGTACTTGTACTATTATGTATTCTGTGGCTGAGGCAGGGTTTTTATTGGCCACACATTATTTTATATGTACACTGTTTCTATTTTATTTTTTGTCTTTTTCCTTGTTAATTTTTTTTAAGTGTTCTGTATCCTGTAATTTATCAAATTCTTTTGTCGTTGTTTTCTTTTTTTTTCTTATTGTTTTCTGTAAATTTACGATAGCCATTACGATATTTATGTGTCATTATTTTTTTTTCTTCTCTTTATTTTTCTTATCGATGGTTTTCTATTTTGTACAAAAAATATATATTTATATTCTTTTGTTGTTTAGTTTAAGTGTGTTTTGCGTTTGCCAGTCATTGTTCCGTGGCATCACTAACTAAACCGGTTCCGACGGAAGATCAGCGTTGGGTCATAATAAGCCTAGCATTATGCTGAGTCGGGACCGATTTGGGGCAAAACTATTTAATGTTTTTGTTGTATTTCTTTAACTGTTTGTCTCAAATAAATGTTTTTTCTTTCTTCTTCTTTCTTTCTAAATGTGTGTGTCAATAAATCCTATTCTATTCTATTCTTCTATTCTAAAATCGCGCTGCGCGGCCGTTTTTTCCATTAGACAGGCAGGATTACAAGATTTATGGATGAATCTGACTAAAAACCACGCAATGCGGCTTAAAACTGTGCTGCGTGGCTGTTTTTTTTGACATGACTTCCGAAAGATTCCGAACAATTCCGGAATACTTATCGGAAAGTATCTTTCAATCAAAACTTTTCAAACTAAAGTTAAAAAACATATTTTTTTTATTATAGGCTCAGATCAATTTTAGTCTGAAATCATAGGATTCATAGGTCAATCTTGCTAGAAAATATACCCGCCGACCGACCGAGGCGACGACTAACGGACGAACGGTACGAACGAACGCCGCCATCTAGTGGCGGGTGGGAGCGGCGCAGCAACACTACTATAGACAGACAAGATTACTAGTTTAGTGGATGAATCTGACTAAAAATCACGCTCCGCGCCTGTTTTTCCTAAAGACAGGCATTATTGTAAAAAAAATTGGCGTTTTGTGCATCCTAGTCAGGACATAGATGGTAACTCTAACTATAAAGTAATTTTCTAACTTCTTTGATTAAAAATTAAAAATAAACAATAAGTTATTTTTTTGTTAAATAAATCATATTTTAGATAGGTATCAAAAATATGATTTATTTAACAAAAAAATAACGTTTTTTAGAAAACCTCCGGGTCTGGGGCCCTATTTTTGAATAGCGTTCGTTAGATTATTAGAGCGCTCGTTTCAACTGATTTTCGTTAGACATCTCATTGTTTTGAGTCATATGTTGAACGAAAATCAGTGGAAGCGATTTAAAATAGGGCCCCTGTTCTTGTTGAAAGGTAGCAGCCCTAGTCATGGCCCATGACAGCATGTTTGAATATTTTATCTTTAAAATTATTTATTCGTACAAGGTAAGAGAAAAGTTAATTTCAAACGTTTAACTATCACTTTCTATAAATTTCAGATGTGGTAGTAGTTCAAAAATTCTTACATTCACAATATTTGATCCAATCCCGTAAGTACCGAAACGAAATTCCGGAAAAAAGGCATATCCATGTTTCTATGACTATTCATGATGCAACTACTTATATAGATAGATTGGTTTTACACCAATCTACCTACTCCGATCACTGGTAATTTAGTAAGGCAGTAAGTGATGAACAGTTATTTACATCTAATTGACATTAAAAAAAATAGTAACTATTTGCCTCACTAGATGGCGTTGATGGAAAGAGAAGTGAATTGGCTTTTAAAAATAAACGGCCTGTACCAAATAAGAAAGAGCGCTCGCCTACTGACATCTTTGGGCAGATGTCAGAAACATTTTAGGGTTACATCTGCCTGCCAATCTGAGTACTCTTTGAAGCTTAGAAAAAAAGTTACATTGACACATACCTTTTTATTAACGCTATCTATCGAGCCTACAGTTTTTTGTCATTTTTAAAAGCTCTCATTGCAAAAGATTATGAAATTTGAACGATCTTATTGACCATGGTCATTCTGACTTTCTGATAATTTAATTATATTTATATCAAGTACATTTGAGTGTGACCACGTCATGTTTTTTAACCGACTTCAAAAAACAAAAAAGGAGGTTCTCAGTTTGGCCTGTATGTATGTATGTATGTTTGTCCGCGATTATCTCGCGTTTGGCTGAACCGATTTAGATGCGGTTTTCAGAAAAGTATTTGTGACACTCAGTAGAAGGTTTTAGTATTTTAACCGACTTCAAAAAAAAGAAGGTTCCAAGTTTGACTCATATTTTGTAGGTATGTTTGTCCGCGATTATCTCGCGTTTGGCTGAACCGATTTTTAAACGGTTTTCAGAAAAGTATTTGTTATACTTAGGACAAGGTTTTAATGTTTTAATCGACTTCAAAAAAAGGAGGTTCTGAGTTTGACTCGTATGTATGTATGTTTTTCCGCGATTATCTCGCGTTTAGCTGAACCAATGTTGATGCAGTTTTCAAAAAAGTATTTGTTACACTTAGGAGCAGGTATTGGTATTTTAACCGACTTCAAAAAAGGAGGTTCTCTTCTCAGTTTGACCCGTATGCATGGTTGTCCGCGATTATCTCACGTTTGACCAAACTGATTTTTCTATCTATCTAGATAATATATCTAATACAGAAGGTACTTACACTAAAAAGAAAAAGAGAAAAAAATGTTTTAAAAAACAAAAACCGACTTCAAAACCCCAGTCTACCTCTAAAAAGCATTAAATAATATTGAAATCACTAGATACGCATTATCATTGTAATAAAACACGTCTATTGAAGTCGGGTGGGCTGGAGGACAACTTTTTTTTATGTAACAGCCACACCCAACTTCAATAGACGTGTTTTATTACAATGATAATGCGTATCTAGTGATTTCAATATCATTTAATGCTTTTTAGAGGTAGACTGGGGTTTTGAAGTTGGTTTTTTGTTTTTTTAATTTAGTACTTAAGTAGATTTAAAACCGTAAAGTTAATAGGTATACCTAGTAGGTATATTAATTTTATGTTTAAAACACAACATTCAAATAAATCCCAATTAAGTATATAAAACTAATTTACCTGTTTTTTCGTGGTTGTACTCCAATAACCTTCGTACTGAAAATTAACTATTATCAGTAAGATGATAGGCGCAGGTAATCCGGCGCCCCCACCAAATTAAATTTAAAAGATGTTTTAAGTTCATTCAAATTATTTATTTATATTTTTTAAACTTTTTTCAATATAGGTACAGTCACAAGCAATAAGATGTACACACCATAGAACTTTGTCACATTACGTTTTGAATAACCTAGGTATAACATTATCACACTGAGATATATACACTTCTCAAGCTTACGCGCTCACTAGACATGAAATAAAACAATTTTTAACGGATACTAGCGCGGTTTTATTAAAAGTACTTTGGTAATTAGTTGGTATTTGGTTTGATTTTTGGTTTTCCCGACATTTCGGCAACTTTGCAGCTGCCGTGGTCACGGGGGACTGAAGCTACCCGTGAGTCTACCCTCAAGCGAAGAAGTTTTTTTAGACGTTCAGAAATTAAAATTTAAAAAAATTTTTTAATTGTTTTATGTTGATTTATAATTTAATTTTATGAATTATTTAGTGCTAAAAAGAGAGAGAATCTACTGAACCATTTCATAAAATTTTGGGAGGCCCCTCCAAGAAAGAAATGGCGAAAGAAAACTTGGAGAGGAAAACCGACATCCGTCTTTTATATTAATTTATTTATTTGAAAAGGAACTAACCGTATCATTAGATCTTACAGTGTGTGTGAGGGGCTTAAGCTTGTGAATGATGGGGTCCCAAGCTGGTGGAATTTCCCAACCATCATCTCTATTGAAATTAGGGTATTTATTTATTTCGATAGCCTCGCGGAGCATTCTAGGAATAAATCTACGTTCCCTAGCAAGAATTTGGGGTTTGTCAAATCTAATATAATGGTTGGGCCCCTCAAAAGCGTGTTCACTCACTGCAGACTTGTTATCGCGCCTATGTTTCATGTCAGCTACACGCTCTTTGACGCGGGTCCCTATGCTTCTCTTTGTTTGCCCGATGTAGGAGAGCCCACAGTCACAATCTAGTTTGTAGACGCCTGCGGCTTGAAGGGGGATATTACACTTGCCAGGTCGTAAGAATTGGTTGATCTTCTTCGGCGGCTTGAAGTAAGTTTTGATTGACGCTCGCTTCAGAATGTTTCCAATCTTGTCAGTGATACCCTTCACGTATGGTAGGACGGCAGGTTGACGCTCTACTGTGGCTGGTTTGGCGCGTTTTCTGTGATGAAGGCGTGGTACTTGCAATTTGTTGTTACGCAGTACTTGTTCGACATGCTGAAGCTCAGCAGTCAGGTGTTGTTTATCACAGATGCCGCGGGCTTTCTGAAACAAAGATTTCCCTACGGTAGCTAACTGTATAGGATGATTGTGAGAGTCACCATTAAGGTATCTGTCTGTATGGGTTGCTTTACGATACACTGTATGGCTCAAGGTTTGGTTTGGATTCCTGATAATGAGAATGTCTAGGAAAGATAGTTTATTATGAAGTGAGTGTTTTCGCTACGGCTAAACACGTAGCGAAAACACTCACCCCACTGAGAGGTAACACATCAGCCTTTGTAAAAGATTCCTACCAGTTTGTTAGTGAGATACAACATCTACATCTCGCTGATGATGAAACTATGGTTAGTTTTGATGTTCAGTCCTTATTCACATGCTTACCAGTACAGGACTGCATTGATATTATCAGGAAAAAGCTAGTTGATTAGAACATGCCAATTGAATATGCAGAACTACTAGAATTATGCCTAGCATTTGGCTATCTGTTATGGAACGAGGAGTTCTACGTGCAAGTGGATGGCGTAGCAATGGGCTCTCCGGTATCCCCCATTGTTGCTGACATTTTCATGGAGGATTTTGAGGAGAAAGCGCTAGCTACAGCACCTGTGACTCCCCGGTTCTACAAACAGTACGTAGATGACACTTTCACAATACTACCTAGAGACAGTGTCCCTGCATTTCTCAACCATCTTAACTCCATAAACCCCAACATACAATTTACTATGGAGTTAGAAGCAGATAATAAACTAGCTTTCTTAGACATTCTCATTATCAGGAATCCGAACCAAACCTTGAGCCATACGCAATGTATCGTAAAGCAACCATACAGACAGATACCTTAATGGTGACTCTCACCATCATCCTATACAGTTAGCTACCGTAGGGAAATCTTTGTTTCAGAAAGCCCGCGGCATCTGTGATAAACAACACCTGACTGCTGAGCTTCAGCATGTCGAACAAGTACTGCGTAACAACAAATTGCAAGTACCACGCCTTCATCACAGAAAAAGCAACAAACCAGCCACAGTAGAGCGTCAACCTGCCGTCCTACCATACGTGAAGGGTGTCACTGACAAGATTGGAAACATTCTGAAGCGAGCGTCAATCAAAACTTACTTCAAGCCGCCGAAGAAGATCAACCAATTCTTACGACCTGGCAAGTGTAATATCCCCCTTCAAGCCGCAGGCGTCTACAAACTAGATTGTGACTGTGGGCTCTCCTACATCGGGCAAACAAAGGGAAGCATAGGGACCCGCGTCAAAGAGCATGTAGATGACATGAAACATAGGCGCGATAACAAGTCTGCAGTGAGTGAACACGCCTTTGAGGGGCCCAACCACTATATTAGATTTGACAAACCCCAAATTTTTGCTAGGGAACGTAGATTTATTCCTAGAATGCTCCGCGAGGCTATCGAAATAAATAAATACCCTAATTTCAATAGAGATGATGGTTGGAAAATTCCACCAGCTTGGGACCCCATTATTCACAAGCTTAAGCGCCTCACACACTGTAAGATCTAATGATACGGTTAGTTCTTTTTGCAAAAAAATAAATTAATATAAAAGACGGAGGTCGGTTTTCCTCTCCAAGTTTTCTTTCGCCATTTCTTTCTTGGAGGGGCCTCCCAAAATTTTATGAAATGGTGGTAGTTTCAGTAGATTCTCTCTCTTTTTAGCACTAAATAATTCATAAAATTAAATTATAAATCAACATAAAACAATTAAAAAAATTTGTTAAATTTTAATTTCTGAACGTCTAAAAAAAATTCTTCGCTTGAGGGTAGACTCACGGGCAGCTTCAGTCCCCCGTGACCACGGCAGTTGCAAAGTTGCCGAAACGTCGGGAAAACCAAAAATCAAACCAAATACCAACTAATTACCAAAGTACTTTTAATAAAACCGCGCTAGTATCCGTTAAAAAGTGTTTTATTTCTCACTGAGATATATTGATTTAATGTGACATAGTTCTAAAGTGTGGTCATTTTATTGCTCGTGATCGTGATTATACATAATCAAGATAGACGTGCGTCCATGACAGCGCACCATGTCAGTACCTACAGTAACCTTAGCACGAACATATTATATCGAGAAAAAGTCATGCGTAATTAAGTACTTGATAGAGTACACGTCTTAACCCTTAAATTGTTTTTGTCCGTTTCAAAAGACGCGTTAAAAAAACGCATCTAGCGTCGAAATTCCTGCGCTTAGATGATTTCTAGGAAATATGTTACATTTAACATGCTATCTTTGTCGCACTGACGCATTTTTAACTTTGAACGGTTATTTGATTTAAAAATGACACCAGTTGAATAACTGTCTCGGTGAAATCATCGTGCGCCCCCGACAGATATAAGAATAATGTAAGTATAATTTTTGTTTGCTGTTGTAGCTTTTTGATTTTAGTACAATTATAATTAAAGCTATCGTATAATGTTGAGTTTTATGGTAAAATACCTAAATTTTGATCTGAAATGTGTTCAAAATGTTGATGTCATTTAGAACGGACGTTACCTAAAACTCCTACTAACAGTAGCACTACCATGAGTTTACAAAAACCATTCTCGATATCGACCGCGTTAGCAATTTGTATGGGAAATTGAAGCAGAGCCTCTAGCGGATACGCGAAGAACTAAAATCTATAGTAAACGTGCTCACCATTCACGTGTTTACTATCCTCGCTAATGTAAACTCGATACGGGGTAAATGTCCCATATTTCGGCTTGTTAAGACTTAGGATATTCATTCTAAATGTATGGGGAAGATGGCGAAATTAATAGTTAAGTTTTAATGTGGCTATGTTATACCTTTAGGTGAGTACATTATAAAAATAACTCTCCCCCTCTCCCCTTTACCACGTCACCCATCCCCCCTAGAAATGTGACCCGTTTTACAGATTTTCTAAATTTTCAGGAAAACCATACAAGCTAGGACAAAATGGTCAAGAATTAAATTATTTATTAATAAATTACCTACAAATAAGTATTATACTATTCATTTTGATACAAGTTATAGTTTCCAAGCTATGGTGTGTCAAAGTTTATGGTAGTGACTGTACACGACAAAAATAATAAAAATCCGGCTATTGCTTAACCAAAGGTTTCCTTCACCAGGATTGATCTTTGTGTTCCTAAGATGGGTTTACGAAGTGGAGCCACCTGGATTTTACATGTAGGTGGGGGGGAGGGGAGAGTTCAGCCTTCATGAAGTCTGATGTTAATAACTGCCTAAGTATAGTACTAAGCCAAGTTTGGTATCATTTTCGGAAAAATCAATAACGTAGAATTAATTTTTGATTTAATTTAAACCTAACCTAAGATTAAATGCCATCTTAGGTTAGGTTTATGTTTACGTGATCGAGTATTGTGCACCGATTTATGAAATTGTGACATTTGTAGTTTCGCTGATATAAAAGGTACGCGGATGGGCTATATGTCAAATTGTACGTCTGCCAGAGGGCTTCAAAGTGAAATTTGAATTCCTAAAATAGGTCAGTAACTTTTTGAGATTTTCCAAACTTTTCGAAAATTGCAAATTCTTTTCGCCGACTTGGATCGAGAATTCCCCAATATAGTTTTCCCACAAAAAAATCCGCGCGGCTATACAGGGTATCCCAAAACTTTGCCACACGGAGGGAAAGTACGTTAAATATTGAAGATGGGAAATTTTACTAAAAGAAGACTTCATTTTATTTTTAAAAATAATTGGAACTGCATTCAAAGATTTTTGGAAAATCACCTGCCTTAACCAGGAATCGAACCCAACAAAAACGTTTTTTTTTTTAAATTTATTTTAACGATACCAATCAAAAGGGTTACTCATAAGGATTATTTTTTCTTGAAATTTAACATTTAAATTATC
This sequence comes from Agriphila geniculea, assembly GCA_943789525.1. Lineage (NCBI taxonomy): Eukaryota > Metazoa > Arthropoda > Insecta > Lepidoptera > Crambidae > Agriphila > Agriphila geniculea. Next base: position 11,679,680 of record OX038895.1, read on the forward strand.
ATTATTACAAATTAGTATCAATTTGTATCGAAACGTAAGCGATTTTAAAAAATCTTTAAATGCAGTTCGGTTTCTTTTTAAAAACAAAATGGCAAGATGGCACTGTTAGTTTAATCGTGCTATTAAGTTGTATTGTTAGAAGTATAAGGCATGAGCCAATTTTGTTAAAATTAATTATTCCAATACACCTGTCGTGTACGAAGTGGATTTTTATTGAATAGTACACCCTCGAAATCAGGCCTTGGCTGCAACCCTTACTCGAGGGTTGTTCAAAGTTTCTTTCAATAAATTTTCCTATCTTAAATATTTAAAGTACTTTCCCTCTATTAGGCAAAGTTTTGGGACACCCTGTATATCTAATTTTTATAGTGTAGTCGCAATGACCACTTTTTGTTCAAATTAGTCAATCAAAACTGGAGTAGAATCGAAAAATGATTACATATTTTGTTTCATGATATTAATCCTTATCCAACTATATAATTTAATGATCAAGGTTGATTATTTACATGTCAATTCTTATTTAAATTATTCTAATCGGACCTTTCGTTTGGAAGTTACTACGGGCATACGGGATCAGTTGTACTTTTTAAAGTTATATTCAAATTGACTTTCTGTGAGCTTAAGAAGTAGGTACATACGAGCGCTAATCTTATGGTGGTGACAAGGAATACACACCATAAAGCTGTCTGTGCCGACGACTGAGAGTTTTGAACGTCGCATTGCCCTCAGTCACGGTAATGGATAGATACCGTAACCGTGTCTCAGTTCAGTTACCAAAATGTTGGTACTTGATTTTTAGACAGTTTATGTGGTATAGATTTTGTACTAATGTAGGTGTAATAATTAATAATTTGCGACAGAAAAAAAACTAAACGAAATAACGTACTAACACGAAATATTGGTCGTTTACCTTAGTTGGTGTAGGTTGCAATTATAATCCGACTAAGTAAAAAAACACTAGTTAGTGCGTGTATACCGAATGTAAGTGAATTTTGAATTTATGTTGGTTACTATCTTTTTACTTTCCTCTATGGTTACTATTTATGTCAAATCGAAGATGTCAAATGTAATTTTCACGTTTTAATAATTATTTATTTTGTGTTTTCTTTGCGTATTTTGTTGTGCAATAGCTAGCTTGTTAAGATTGATAAGAATAAAATTAGAAGCAGTCGATTAGAGGAGTTTATGGAAAGGTGAAATAAAAGGTTGGTACTTGATACAAATCCTTGGACGATTCGTCCAAGTACAAATCATTAGAAAACTCAGATAAACCTAAATCCAACCAGGAAAATACATTTATGAAAGTTTTTATAAAACTTACGCTGTTTTAGTTTAAGGGCAATATATTCGGGCGTCGTAGGCATTTAGCGCTACCTCCCTCCCCCCGGAGCGAGCCGCGCGAACGCATATTCTAGTGAACTCTCTAACCCCACGGACCATACCACAGAATAGATATTTACTACGTACAGAAAGGACACTCCCCGCCCGCGATTTCATGTGCCGAATCGAGTGCTCTGTCAACTCTCATGCAAAACGTGAACGCGAGATATTTATTTTGATAATTCGAACTAAATAATTATGTTTCTTTTTGTTTATGTATTTAATAAGGTCATAATAAGTCAATAAATAAGTATGGGTACCTACTAGGTAAATAGGTAAGTAATAATTTATTACACACAATAAAATTATAGGTAGTAGGTAGCTACGTACGTAGTTAATTTGAAGTTAATAATTGTTTGTTTTTTGTTTTTTCGAATATTATAGTTCGAATAGGTACTTGTAGTATGGTCTGCAAATTTGAATTAACTAATTAAATGTTAATAAACACTGAATTCATTGATTAAATTCGTTATTGGAGTGTTAACTTAACTGTCAGTATAATATTCTACAACTAAGTACCTACCTAAACATATTTGAGCACTCACAACAAGCTTTTTTTTGTGTAACCGATTTTTATTTTAACTTTTTTTATAATTTGCCGATTAAAAGGGACCCCCAAAAACGAGTAATCACATATTAGGGTCAATTCATGCTGGAACAGAATCGAAACGCATTGAATTGTTTGATGCAAAGCAAATTCACTCTTATTATCAATTACGTAAAGTTCAAATTTCTTCGGAGATAAAAACATCGCGCGCATTCAGTGGCGAACATTTGTCGGTCGTTGTCGTCCGTCAGTCGCATCAGTGACACAAGTGTTGCCAGAATGTTAACTTTTGTACATTTTACGTTAATTTGACCCTCTTATGTTCAGTTACACGACTTAAAATATTATAAGTACCTACGTTACTTTTAGAACTCAATAAAAAATCTAATTTTCTAGCAAATTAGGGAAAAAATAATCGTGAAACGTAACACATTAAAAGAAGTTGTCGTTCGTAGGTAAAGTAGTGATTGGTTGACACTTGATTTTGAGCCGTGCATCCTCACCGGCCATCCTTACTAATATCATAAATGCGAAAGTCCGTTTGTTTGTTTGTTTGTTTGTTACGCCTTCACGTCTTAACTACTAAACCGATGATCATGAAATTTCGTATACACGTTGTCAGGGGTACAGAGAAGGACATAGGTTACCTTTCATCCCGAAAAAAAGTGTTTTCCCGAGGGATAGCAAAAAAACCTTTCCAAGCAGACGAAGTCGCGGGCGGCAGCTAGTTGTATATAATTCTTTTTCTCCCTTCAGTAGACAGATTCACCCAGGTAATTTAAGTGTACTCTTAAGTAGATTAAAGCACCCAGTGACCCAGGTTAAAGCAACCTCATCATCACCAGCCTATTAATGTCTCAACTGCTGGGGCATAGGCAATAGGCCAGAAGAACAAATAATATCGGGGAAAAAGTGAAGTTCGTTAAATATTTGTAGTGATTACTAGTAAAAAACAGGTGCAAGCAATTTTCGACCTTATTAACATTATCAAAATAACAGTTTTTAATGAAACAACAAAGTTAGTGAACGAAAATATGGAGAAAAAAACAACCGAATTTCAAAGTTAATAAGGTCGAATATCTCTTGCATCTGTTTTTAATGACATATTACAAAACAATGTTTTTCTACCTTTGCTTGTTTTCTCGACATTCATTTTTTTCGTGCAAAGTTGCAGCAGTCTCCGGTACTTAGTTTTCTTCTTCAACTTCCGATATAAGTAAAATCATTGCAAAATCTAAGTCAACCATTTTATTTCAAATTATACGATAGGTATATATTTTTTATTTTATACAAGTATTATCACAATTCTATTCAAGTGGCAACTGATGTTCAAAACGTAGCATGGTAAACACGCGCAAATGCGCTGTATGGCTAAAATGATTTTAATATGATACGTCAATCCAAGTTGGCTCCAATTTGAAGCGCATCGAAGCTCTTCCATTCAGAGCCAAATTGAATTGACCCTTATGGTTCCGTTTTTTTCCGGATGTGTGAAACCCTAAAAATCACAATTGTTGGACATTGGACATTATTATCTTTAAATTCTCAATACTAACTCGGTAACTGGACTAAAAAAATAAAATTGATTCAATTTATTGATAAGTATTTATTTCTTAAAAGTCATTAAAATTAATTACGCATTTGCTTGTACTCGGTTGCTGTATCCAAATACCTACCTACCTACTCTATGCATTTACAACAAACTAAATTGATTATTTACACTAAATAAAAATTTTCACTTAAATTACCTACTGCGTTTCCAAGTCTTACTCTTTGAGTATCTAAAAGATTCTCAATCGATCGATCGATCGAGGGGGAACACAGCGCGGCAGCTAAAACGACACAGGTCCTACTCCGACGACGCCTCGCAGGCTACTAAACTAAGACGCGGCGAGCATTTTATTATATATTAATGTTTAAATAAACATAAAGTCATTTTTTGAAAAAGTAGCCGTTGAATGTTTTACTATATTTCATTACCTTTTTAGGGTTCCGTAGCCAAAATGGCAAAAAACGGAACCCTTATAGATTCGTCATGTCTGTCTGTCTGTCTGTCTGTCTGTCTGTCTGTCTGTCTGTCTGTCTGTCTGTCTGTCTGTCTGTCTGTCTGTCTGTCCGTCCGTATGTCACAGCCACTTTATTCCAAAAGTATTAAGACTACATAGTTGAAACTTGGTAAATAGGTGTATTCTGTGAACCGCTTTACGATTAATACACAAAAATAAATAAAATAAAAGATTAAGGGGGGGCTCCCCATACATGGAACTGAAACTGAAAATATTTTTTTTCATCAAACCAATACTTGTGGGGTGTCTATAGATAGGTCTTTAAAAATGACATTGAGGTTCCTAAGACTATTTTTTTTCAAAGTCAACCGTTTGAAAGATATCTGCCGCCAAAGTGGTAAAATGTGTGTCCCCCCCCCCTTTAACTTTTAAAGTAAGAGGGTGAAAAATCTAAAAAAAATATATGCTATAGATCTTAATAAACACTTTCAACGAAAATTAGTTTGAACGAGATACAGTAATTAGTTTTTGAGATATAGTACATTTTCCAAAACCGCAAATATAACTTTGTCATTCATACAAACACTGTGAAAAACAAAGTTATTTTTTCAGACGAAAAATGATAGCGGTATTAAAATATGGTATGGTATATAATGTACCTATGGAACCCTACTGCGCGTGGCCCGACACGCACTTGGCCGGTTTTTTTTTCTATATATTATTTGTGCGTAAGAGATTAATAATCTTTAAGTACCATCCAAAAAACAATGAAATTTTTCAATGTCTTTGCATATTTTTATAGTCGAGTGAAAATAAAAAATCGTGTTTTTAACCGTAAATTAATCAAGTTCGTTTATTAAACTACAACATATATTTTTATCTGTTCAAAATAAATAATATTTCATTGTTTACCATTGAATCAAAAATAGGTTAATTTTGGATATACTGGCCTTAAGCTTCTCTTAATAATTGTTTCTTAATATTTATGATTAGCTATCCATGACCTTGATTTGTTTTTACTATTGGCTATAGATGCATTTATTGCAATTTTTTAAAGACGACCTGCCCCCATGCTCCAATGGCCAACCTTACTTTTAAAGCTTAAAATATGAGCAATAGACGATTAAATAACGTGTCGCAAGCTTATGTAAATCTCAGACTTTGATATTGTGTGACAAGCTTACGGTACGTAATAACGTAGCGTTCAAACGCATAGAATGTTGACCATTTGAGTAGGGGGACAGAGCGTGATTACGATAATAGCCCAGGTCTTATTTCAACACGGTAGAGCTTAATGAGAATCCCGCAACTTATACAACTTATGGTTTACTTATTTCATTACAGATAATGTGTGTATCATCCAACAATCGACAAAATATCCAAAATATACAAATTGGACGAAATTCAACCTGGCAGAGCGACATGCGGCAGATACCTACGTTTTTTTTGTGCCTTATTCAAAAATGATATTAAATAAATAAACAAATAAGGCCCAAAATGATACAAATCTATGAGTTAAAGTGAGATCTTTTTTTTAGAATATATTATAACATGAATCTTTACTTTGTTATAATAAATATTCAAATTTATTGTTTTTATTTAATATGGTTTCATATTTAACCTCAATTTAACATAAAAAAAGTTATAGGCCTTAATTTAATAAGTGTAATCGATTTATTACGGTCAAAGTCAAGTTTTCGGAAAATAACATTTAGTTAGAACTGTTTTCTTATATTCCTACTGTTAAATAATAAATTGAATAATATTTAAAGACTTAAAATTAAATAGGCCTTATTTGTATCAAGTACTTATTACCTTGATACGGACGGAATTAACATATTTGCAACTAAGTAGATTATTATTTAGATTTAACACAATATTTTCTAATTTTGTAATATGCTTGATAGGAAAGTACTTAATTAAACTTTTTTATATTAGTTTCAAAGTGGAGGAATGCATTACGTTACGGCGTATTTGAATAGTGACCTTAGTATGCCCACTGAATGGAGGGCCCACCTAGAAGGGCCACTATTCAGCGTTGGGCACAACCTGACCCACCCCCTGACTAGAGGATTTCTAACACGGGTTTTCATATTTATCGGTTTATAATTTGCCCTTGATTTCGTCGCATAATGCAGCTGTGGCGCATATATTTTATGCTAAATAAGCTCTGAAAGACATTATTAAGACTATTTTAGACACAAAAAATACTAAATTAAATTAAAATAGAAGTATTCACGCCAATGACTATGTTGTACCGCGGTTTGATTACATTCTCTTTTGTTGTACCTATTTTTTACATTCCTCTATGCCATAGAGGATAGTAAAAGGTATACTCATTGATTTCACGCCTCAAAACGCAAGTGAGTAACTTTACTACTATCGTTATGGTATTTCTCGATACCATCTGTCAATTAGTAACTCATGGTACCGAATTGCTATGAAAAAGGCCAAAACATTACTCGATGCTCGCTAGCGAGTATAGTAAACTAGTGTAGTTTACTATACCAACGTAGCTTTGAAGTATGTCACTTACAACGGACATTGCCAATTAGTTGCAGTTTTAGGACTACTTTACATTTGTCATATGTAACGGACATTGCCAATGTAGGGTATATATTTATGTCACACTTTTTGTTCTTTTTAGCATCATGGATTGGAAATCTAAGAAAGTTCTCGCCCATATACCTCCAATGGATTCTGAAGATTCAGAATTCTAATCTGATGAATATGCGGAATGAGTACTACAATCACGTGGGTTTTTCGCAATGCTAATAGTGGTTCATTATCGCCTCAAGGTATACCCTCTGGAATTATGAATATGATGGATGAACGCAGCGACTTTTACGACGATGTACATCGCCATCGATACTTGAGCACAGAATAGATATAAACTTGAGCCCGGTGCTGTATATGCAGAGTTGCAGAGAGATGTTAAAAAAAGTTCGCACTCAAATCGCTCTTGCTTTGATGAGGACAAATACATTATCGAAGAATAGATCAGCGACCGATTCTCCAAGACCTGCTAAAATAACTAAGCTGTTTTTAGCAAGACCAGTGGATGAAGCACAACTGGATAGCTTTAACCATTTCTCAGTTTTCACAACCTAGGGCCAATGTCGCTTATGCAAAAATGGAAAGACCACAGCAAAATGTACAAAATATGGGCGAATACTGCCACACACTGAAAAATATTTGTTTTCTTTTATTCCATAAGGAAAAATAGCAAAATGTTACGTTTTGAAATTTTTATTTTTAACCTATGCCGTTCATTTTTATCTCTATGACTGATAAAATAGTTCCTAAATGTATAATTATATACTAGATAATAATAATGATATTTTTTAAGAAAAACTATGTTTTAAGTTAGTTTGAAACATATAATGTTTTGTTTCAGGTTTTGTTTTGATACCCTATAGTAAAAGTTTCTTAGATTCTTTTTTTATAGATATCTAAGACTGGTTTATAGAGAGTTACTGCTTAAAAATGTTTTTTTTTATATAATTTTAAACATAATAATATTTTTAGTTTTAATTGGCAATGTCCGCCTCATGGGACGTGTCGAACATTGTGATTTGTTTCGAGTAATCGGCAATGTCCGTTCTAAATGACATGTAAAATTTCAAAATAGAAAAAAATTCAAAAATAAAAAATGGTGTTTTTCCTTTTTGTATACCTAAACGATTTCTAAACATCCATTTAAATCACAAAAATCTGACTGCATCTATGGATGACGATTTAAGAGTTAACTTAACACGTGTTAACACGCCGTCAGATGACACCGGTTTTCATAGTAAATGTATGCGCTAGGATCACACTTATCTTATAACACGTCCATAGAAATACAGCGTGTTAACACGTGGCGTCAGACAAATGTGCCCGCACCTTAACTGTACCCTCAGCTATCGAAAAAATAACGGGCGTAAAAACATTCGATAGTGCAATTTGTATGGGAAATTTGTACAGCGCCATCTACCGCCGAGTAGCGAAATTAAATTTTCCATAGAGAACTATCGAGTAGTTTTTTTCGTTAGCAGTACCCTTAGCACGAACAACTATCCAGAAAAAAAACGCGCGTAAAATTACTCGATAGAGAATTATCTATGGAAATTTTAATTTCGCTATTCGGCGGTAGATGGCGTTGTACAAATTTCCCATACAAAATTACTCTATCGAACCATTTTACGCGCGTTATTTTGTTCGATAACTGTTCGTGCTACGGGTACAGTACCCTTAGCACGAACAGCTATCAAGAAAAAAAACGCGCGTAAAATTACTCGATAGAGAATTATCTATGGAAATTTTAATTTCGCTATTCGGCGGTAGATGGCGTTGTACAAATTTCCAATACAAAATTGCACTATCGAATGATTTTACGCGCGTTTTTTTTCTCGATAGCTGTTCGTGCTAAGGGTACAGAGCATAACGTACTTGCAGTCTTGCATTGCAATGCAAACTTAAAATCATTGTATTGTATCATAAAAATTTGTATGATATAATGCAATGATTTTAAGTTTAAGAAGATTACTGCGCTACACTAGCGCCGCCAATTGAAAAAAAATCGTAGTGCTTAAATAAAAGGCGAAATTGTGAATTGTGTTCTTCTAGTGTACTCCGAATAAGATTTGTGGTACTTTTTATCGCTTTAACTATGTTTTCTAGTCTGTCGTTTAGTTTAATGGACGTTTATTGCTAAAAGTGGCCACTTTTAGCAATAAACTAAACGACAACTAAACGACTGGTTATAAAATATTGTTTAAACGATAAAAAGTATAACAAAGCTTCTTCGGAGTACACTAGAAGAACACAATTCACAATTTCGCCTTTATTTAAGCACTACGATTTTTTTTCTATTGGCGGCGCTAGTGTAAGTACTCGTAGCGCAGTAATGATTTGTATTGCACTGCAAAACTGCAAAAAATTCATTCAGTTTTTTATAGTTTTCTCAGAATAAATGCCTATAGGAAAATCTTAACAGCGCCACATAGAATTCTGCGTTTCGATTCAGCGCCATCTATGGATGGATTACACAAAAATGTTTGACACTCACTCCAGGCGACCATTTTGCTTCTTCAACAGGTTTTGGTAGATTTGGTTCTTCTTTATTAGGCATCATGTAGTTATAATACTTTAACAAAAAAGGTTTTAGAAAGACATAATAATAGTAGTTTATGAAACTGATGCATAATGAGAGGTATTTGGACTTGAGGTTCGGTTTTTAATAGTATCACACGAGTGTTTTAATACCTACCTAGTTATTTACAGTTTCATACACATACTTTATGTTTCACACTTTATCTACACTCATACAATTTGGGATTGAACCTACTAAATAAAAGATCAAAGTTAAAAAAGAGAGAGAGTCTTTGCTGGTATTATCTTATGAGTGGAAAAGGAGGACGGGCCATTACCCACCACGCGGGCCCAGAGCGGATTGGTGGGTGTTAACGACTGCAAATACAGCCGGGACCAACGGCTTAACGTGCCTTCCGAAGCAAGGAAGAGCTCGAGATCCCAATAAATTTTTGGTCACCCATCCCATGACCGACCCTTGCGAAAGTTGCTTAACCTCCGCAATCGCTGGGCCAGGCGCTAAATCACTGCGCCACCGAGCTGATTCAACAACGATCAACATTACATCTGATAATGCTGTCATCTCTGTCTGTACCTAAATATTCTTTAGTTTGGCAATCTACTCTCCTCTTTAGGGAGTAATTTTTGCCAGTGTCAAGTGTAGAATAGTTCAGATTGTTTCAGTTTACATTAACTTGCTGGTGCATCGCATTCTAATGCTGCTTGGAGCATTTGGCACCAAGTATATCAAGACAGTTTACTCGGTGAGGTCAGCCGAGGTAGCCACCACTACAACAAAAGTCTCAGCTTCACACAACCAAGATCGCGCCTATTTCAATTATCCCACATATTGTTCAGTTGCGTAGACACTTGTACCACAAAACTGCACCAATTTAAGACACAATATCCACTATGAATCAATTTGCAAATAAAATAGTCACTGAAACGAACTCGACAAAATGGCGCCAAAAACTCACCTAAATATTCGTAGGTATTTTATATTTGGTTTTATTATTAATTTCTCTAAACACATTGGTTCCATTCTATCCCCTTTTTTGCAATTCAGTAAAAAATATTTTATCTATCTTTATAATTCGTTGTTATTTTATAGAAGGAACAGTTTACCTCAAGCAGTGCTTTATAAAAGCTCCACAAATGTAGAAAGGGTAGGGTAGGTACCTAGTTGATGGGGGGTACCTAGTCGGGGCTAAGCGGGTGGTGGGGGATGAACCATCTCTCGCCTTGCACGGCCGCGGCCCTGACAGGATGGGGGAATGGCCAAACTTTCCCGGCCATTCCCCAGCGGAGGAGGCCCGCAACTGAGAGTCGGGCAGGCCGCCATGCTGTTGGGGTGAATGCCACCCTGGCCCCCCACACAGCGTAATGGCTGGCGGCGCGTGGGCAAGTGCTGGGGTTTTTAATGGGTATTCCCTCCTCCCGAGATCCCATCGAGCCACTCGGTTCGGTGGGACGGGGATTCACGGGAGGCAGTCGTGGAGGGAGACGCAACGGTGAATGTTGTGGTTTCCTCTTGGCGAGTCCCACATGCCCCCCTCTCGCTCGTAGGTACCTATGCGAAGTAGTACCATCATCAGCACTGGACTCTAAACTGATGACGCTGATTCAATCATAGCGTGGTTTCCCAGGATTTTAGCTTTTACACAATATATTTTAGCGTGTCTGACTAATCCCAATTCTTCACTATGAACTATTTTATCAAAGCAAAATTATCTCATTTAATGCAAAATCTTTGAATCATTATTTCTGGATAAAGATTAAAATATATACTAAGATCCTTCTTAAATAGTGCAAAGTGTATGGAACAGCTGATTTATTTTTCGCTATATCAGTGTTGGTTCCATAGTAAAAGTTGTTTGTAAGCATGAGTACATTGACCCCTTAAAATTTTGTGTACTATTTAAGAAGGACCCTATATATTTTAATTTCAGATCAGAACGATCTTTGGCATTACATAAAAAAAAAATATAGCGCAAATCCCTTCCATACTGCCGAGCGCTCATAAACCGCGCGAGAGCACCGTAAACGTTCAAACGTGTTTGTAAAATTGATACGCTCAAATTGATACGTCAAAAACAGGCAAAGTGCAAATTCTTAAATTTTGGGTATCCAAAAAAAACTCTCTGGTCGAAAAAAAATTGCTGTGCTGTTACCATACACAATCTATTAGTTTCGACAGCTCTAAATTATGCTGAGTGGCAACTTATGCTGAGTGGTAACCTTTTCGGTTTCATAATGTACCTACCTTACATTATCTGTACTTACCTACCCAAAATTGTGGAATCGAATAAAGTTCTTTGTATTGTATTGTATTGTAAATTCCATACAATTACTTACATTTTGTATTGGTCCCTTCTGTGTCTAAAAATAAAATTTCATTTTTGGAGAAGAATATAATCGTCGCTACGTCATATTTCACATTTACTGCCGTACAAATAAACAAAGAATAAGTTTATGCCTAGTTTAAGGTGGCTATACCACCGAAAGTGGCGCCCTCTGAGGTTTTTATTTAATAATTTGAAAATAGAAAACGATTTTAATAAAAATTTACGTGGAATTTTTAGGGCCCATGGTCTAGTATTTTTAGAAGGTATCACTAAATTACATCGCAGTCATTCGTAGAAGTAGAGAGCAAATTTGTCAAAAACGGCCACTCTTAGCAGTTTTGCTATCTACTTCTAGCAGTGACTACGAGAGAATGTAATGATACCGTCTTAAAATACGAAACTATAGGCCTTTAAAATTTTACGTAAAGTTTTATTAAAATTGTGTAGGTATAAGAATTACAATATTAAATAAAATTCACCGCGGCGCTTCTTTCGGTCAAGGTGCCACCTTAATCAAAAATATTGCTTAGCAATATTACTCCTTATAAGCGTCATATCCCAAAAACAAACTTTTTGGTTATTCTAAGCATAAACTTATTCTTCGTTTATATATACGGCAGTTGCAGTTTTACAGGGTTTTTGGTAAAACCTATAAAAAAACCTCAAAAAGCAGAGTATGGTAGAAGGGTACCGACCGACCGCAGCATGCAATGCATCCGGACTTTTTTTTAAGTGGCGGTTATCAGGGTTTACTATCCCCGCCAATTGGTAATGCGCCTAGCTAGACCGAGCCCCTTATTGAAAATAATAATTCAATAAATAAAGTATCATACCTAGGTATTACCTTTTAGAATTTTCTTTCTTCTTCAATCGAAAAAAAATAACACGCGGCAAAACATTCGATAGAGTAATTTTGCATGGGATATTTGTACAGCGCCATCTATCGCCGAATAGCGGAATTAAATTTTCCATAGATAATTACTCTATCGAGTACTTTTGAAAAACGCATTAACTACATCTTGACACATCCCGAGAAACGCGGTCAAAGTTTTTATTTTTCTTTTGCTTATATCTCTGAAATTACTTGGGATACGAACATGAAATTTGTATCAATAAAAAGAATATTGTCAAAATACAGATTAACGACATAATAATTAAATTATATCAAAGTGTGATATAATAATTAAATCATAAACACATTAAACATCCTAGTTGATGCACTTATGCTTAGTAAATCAATATAATGCAATTTTGTGTAGTACCTTTATACTCCAATCTTTCAATAATACTTAAGATAAGTGCATCAACTTCCTCTCTTATTGCGTTTATGTAAAGGAAAATTGCTGTAATTGAGCTGAAATTTTATAAGCGTAAACGCACTAATTTAAACATAGTGCATTTATGACTAGCAATTCTTTAATTGCAAGATAAATGTTTGCATTAACTTTAGATAATGCATTCTTGATATGTGGTACTGCAACAGAAATCCTAGATCATTATCTAGGATTTCTGTTGCAGTACTATGTTTTTGCAGTTTATAAAATCTGTAAACTGTACCCTTAGCACGAACAGCTATCGAGAAAAAAAACGCGCGTAAAATTACTCGATGGAGAATTATCTATGGAAATTTTAATTTCGCTATTCGGCGGTAGATGGCGTTGTACAAATTTCCAATACAAAATTGCACTATCGAATGATTTTACGCGCGTTATTTTTTTCGATAGCTGTTCGTGCTAAGGGTACTGGTGTTGCTGATTTATTCACGATTTGTTACTTTGGGAAAGTTTTAGATCTCGTTCTCCTGATGTCAGATATATATTTAACTCATTTTGCACCAAAAACCAAGATGATGCGTTTTTCATAAGCACGGCAGAATGGTACCTTTAGGCGCGTTTTTTTCTCGACAAAAATGTTAGTGTACCCTTAGCACGAACAGCTATCGAGAAAAAAAACGCGCGTAAAATTACTCGATAGAGAATTATCTATGGAAATTTTAATTTCGCTATTCGGCGGTAGATGGCGTTGTACAAATTTCCAATACAAAATTGCACTATCGAATGATTTTACGTGCGGTATTTTTTCTCGATAGCTGTTGGTGCTAAGGGTAATAGTGGTACCGGCCAATATTCGAAATTGGAAAATAATTAATAAGGTTGTGCATAACGAATATATTACATATTTGCAACAGTATTCTGTGTTATTTGTTTTTAAAAACATACAATTTGAGCTACTTTTTAACGCGAGGTCTACAATTAAGCCACAAGTATAGATAATTAATAAATAAAAATAATGAGTATAAACTTCGAATAATTTAATATTTTACTAATATAGCATTTTAATATAAAGCAAAAACTATATACCTTCTATGTAATTCAAAAAGTTAACTTATAGGTACTTAATGTAAAATATAAGGTCAACTTGCGACAAACAAATTTCTCCAAAAAAAGATTGCCTATTTTTAGCAGTTTTTAATTTTCTTGTGTCAAACCTTAGAATAATGTGTCAAACCTACTTACAGCCCCATTCTTACAACTTAAAAAAAATGAAGAATACGGCTATACGTGAACCAAAGATTTCCTTCGGTAGGATTGATCCTTGTGTTCCTAAATTGGGTTTACGAAGTAGAGCCACCTGGATTTTTCAAGCAAGGGGGGAATTCTGCCTTAACGAAGTCCGAGATTAATAACTGCCTAAGTTTAGATACTAAGCCAAGTTTTGTATCATTTTCGGATAAATCAATGACGTAAAATTCATTTCGGGTATAAAAAAAAAAGCAATTGATTAAGAAGTTTCCTAAGCATTACATAATAACCTATATTTTCAACTAAATTTTTTTACTTTAAGTCACCGTAAATATTATATTGATGTTCTTATTTGCAAACAAAAAATATGTTAACAAAGCTTATAGAATGAAGACTTGAAAAAATATAATTTACAAACTTCTTTATTAACAATAAGTACCAAAAAAAAATCAATGTCACGTGCCGTCAATTTCTTTTACATCTATGGAAATATATTTATTTTATTATAACAATATGGGTATCAAATGAAAGGTAATAAATAGCCAATTCCAAATATATATACATTACACACTTTTATATAACTGTTTTGAAAGAAACTTAAAAAGTATAACGCAGAAGTAAAAAATATTAGTAAATTATTAGAAAAACAAAAATGCCAGTCAATATCGACAAAAATAGGCAAATATCACAAGCGCGCATGTAACTACGATTTTTTCAGATTTTGTTCGGTACCTTAAGAGTAGTTTTATCCAAGTTTTAACCCTTGGAAACTCTGTACTGCTGGAAAAACTTGGCACTTGTTTTAATATTTTCGAAAAAACTACCTTAAGGAAGCGTTTTTCAGGTATCTCTTCTTTATACTTTTATAAAGCTAACTAAACTTGCTACAATTGGAGCCTATCCCAAACAAATTTCGATAAGATTTTTAAAATTTTAATATTTAATAAAAAAAATAACTTCCTTACAACGGTAACGAAGTTATTTTTTTTAATTATCCAAACAAGAATATTTTCTTTCATTATTATTTTAAAAATGAAAGGATAAATAGAGCTCCTACGAGGTATTTTTCTTTTTCAGATATTCCAATTTGTGTATTTAATGAAATTTTTTTTTCTTTAATCAAGCGCGTATTTTATTCGTTTTTGTTTTCATTTTTATAATCGTACAAATATGATTCCAAAAATGAATCCGACACCCTAAATTCATACGAATATGATATCAAACAGGGCATAGCAGCTAAACTAATACATCTATCGAGATTGGGCTGAAAGCCAAAACTTCAAAAAATTTACTACAAAAATTGAGGTGGCTCCACTTCTTATATCTATCCTAGGGTCCTAAAAACCAATCCTACCAAAGGAAATCTCTGGTTCACAAAACGCCGTATTTTTCACCCTACTGACGCCACTATTACTATAACGTTTATAAATACCTACTAAAAAGGTTATTTGTTGTTATACAAGTGACCAAAATCAATTTGTGCTGCGAGTGCCGACTCGAACTAGCGAAGTAGGCTAGAATTGAATCACGAACGTAGCGAGTGATTCTAATATAGACTACTGAGCACAGTGAGTGATTTAAAGTTACGAGACAGAACAAAATTTTGGTCTCATGTATAACATACAACTTTTCACCTCTACCAGCGAAAAATTTTTACGTGAGTTTCCTGGTAAAAAGCTAAATTTCAGCATTAGAAACTTGTTCACTCAATTCTTTTGGAGTTAGACAACTATCTTCATCGTTGGACGCAAAGAGAATGTAAAAAACTAGCGTTTTAAGAGACGGGAGTCTCATACAAAAAGCGTGAGTATGAAACGGAAGCGAATACAATCCTGCCAATATAAAGCTGCAAACAAACGTCATTATTACGTTGCGCTTTTCTCTTATTCATTGATATCCCATCTTATTTATATATTTATAATCATAAAACACTAATTTGTTAATAAATTTTATTAATTTTTCACATTTTATATTTATTTCATACATGCGACCTCAATGCGTCCATACTCTTTATTTCGAATTATCAACCTTCTTTTTTAACAATCCTTATTCAAAACTCCTTGCGAATAAATAAAACTGCTCCTTGGTATATCAGTGCATTTTATTTTTTACTTTTTAATTCGTGTATGACACCATAAAGCACTCTATCTATCCTTTTCTCACATATCAATTTTACAAGTCTCATCCTTGTCACTTAATTTCTTTTTTCTTTATTATTTTAAAAGTTGGTATTAGAAATTAAGAAAGCACTTTACCTAAAAAAGCAATAATATTAGTATTATGCAAAATACACTTAAGCAAATAGGTTTTTACCAAACATTAATAATAAACGAAGAATGCTATAATTAGGTTTTTGTTTGACGTCTCAAGGCTTGACGTCAAATTCATAGGCAAACTTTTTGATTTCACGAGGTTGTAAATAATTATTCTTTTTTATTATGTACGAATACAAGGCAGTAAAATAATAAAATACAAAACGATTAAAACTGATGATACAAAACAAAAACAAAATGACAAGCCGCACACTAAATTTTTAGTTCCAAAAAATATACCTAGATGGCGCTACCTGTACTCTAACTCGCGGTACCGGATAGTTGTTTCAGATTTCACATAAGCTTGGAATTATTTTATATTATTTAACTTTGCGCAGAGGCAATATCGTAACCAATGAGGTTTATCCGAGGTGCGATTATTGCTAGTTGAAAACTTTACCAATACCCCGCCGTGTGGACGTGAAATACCGTCCGCTATGGCAATTTTTGAACGGCCGTCAAGGCCTTATTAAAGTAAAAAGAGAAAATGTTTTAAATTCACAACACTATAAACAAATTGTTTTCTTTTGTCATAGATATTTATATTATTATATAGCATTACCTCGCGACACGTGTTACAAAACTTCCCCTTATGCCAGACCATCAAACTGAATAACTTTTACTATGGGACCAGCGCCATCTATTGCCGAATAGCGAAACTAAAATTTCCATAGATAATTCTCTATGGAGTAATTTTACGTGCTTTTTTTTTCTCGATAGCTGTTCGTGCTAAGGGTACAGTTTAATGGTCTCTATCTATCGGCGTTAGGGTTTTTTTTTTTATAATACGTTGTATAGTCATTTGCGAGTGCGACTGCCCAGCCCAAAATGAGGAAAATTATTTTAACTTTACAAAAAAAATTTACAAATCTATTATACTATTCTGTACCACACTGCTGCTAAACTAATAAGTAGTACTTAGGTTTAAAAACTTACATTTGTTCGCTTCTATAAATAAATAACAAATTATTAATAATAGTTATTATTTTATTTTCATTGCAGTACAATACAACTTGTTTTTTCACTTCTCAAGCTTACGCGCTCACGATCTATTCCTATCGAGTACCAAAAACTAATACCAAATGGTATTTGTTTATTGCCGTTATAAAATTCTATTCCCAACGAGTACCACTCATAAACGAATCCTAAAACAAGTTAAATGCTATGAGGTACAGTCAGTAATAAAAATGATTTTAAATGTGATTTTAAGTAGTGTTTATTTAATAAAAATCTGTCTCTCCAAACATATTAAAATGTAGTATGAAAAGGTTTGGTTCATTATTATAATAACAGAGATACTTAATTAGATAAGTACCTACATATCTATATTTTTTACTTTCATCAAAATATAACAATTAAAGAATATCACAAACAATCGACTATTATATACTTATTTACAAAAAAAGTTTTTTGTATACTGGTGGTTACTAGTATACAACAAACATAGTATATAGAGCTGGTTAGCTCTCAACAGCACTAAGCCACCATTTCTTTTTGTAAAAGTCAATCCTCCTGTGTTTTCTGAAATTGTGGGAGGCAGAGTAACAGCTTCTTTATCAGACATTTCTAGAAAAATAAACGCATAAACTAAAACGGGGATTTGTACTTGGACTTTAAAAAAAACGTGACTTTAATTGTTATCTTTTAAAAATTCGACTAAGTAATACATTATATAAATATACATTATATAAATACACATCATATTTAATATAAACATAGGAATACTAAAAGACTGATAAGTAAATCAATATAAAATTACAAATTAATAAGTACTCACTGAATAAATAACACTTTCAATTTTGTTTCAAGTTATGGCGCGCACGCCACCACACACAGAAAAGTACTAAGGAATAGATAACAATACCAGACCATTGACCAGTTTAATAGAAATAATAATAATTTATGCAACAACAAAAATATTTAAAAAAACAGTCCTTATTTCATTAGTCTTAGCGTTTATTCCAACAATCAATAAAAAAATTCGTCTGCACACGGCGGCACTTGGATTTTGAAACTATAAAGCAAACTCACCTTTTTTCGCAAGAAAAAAAAATTGGCAAGTGATACACTTAAGCTACTCATGTCGTGAGTAAAAATGCCGAAATGAAGTGAATTTAGGATTGTATTAATCATAATAAATTATGATCATCAGATCATAATATTAAATTATTAAAACGCAAAATAAATTGTTTCGGTGACTGTACCAAATGTTATGTTTTGGTATTCGTTGGGAATAGATTTTGAGCTTCTTTTCAATATTTAAGAATTGGGACTCGTTGGGAATAGAATTTTATGACGGCAATAAACAAATACCATTTGGTATTAGTTTTTGGTACTCGATAGGAATAGATCGCGCTCACTGGACATTAAATAAAACACATTTAACGGATACTAGCGCGGTTTTATTGAAAGTAATTTGGTATAATACCAACTAATTACCAAAGTACTATGGGCAACAGCGTCGCTTAACCAGTTTGCAACAAAATTCGTGTGCGCGCGTTTCGCCCCTGCACGAACTAATCGTATGTAATAGCGGGCGCGGCGTGATTTTAACCTTAGCGGTGGTTAAGCGACGCTGTTGCCCATGGTACTTTCAATAAAACCGCGCTAGTATCCGTTAATAGTACATTATGATATAAGTGCGGTATGTTGAAAATTACAGCCGAGGCGATATTGCTAGCCCGAGCCGTAGGCGAGGGCTACAAGAAAGCAGAGGCTGTAATTATCAAGGCGCACGTATGTCATACGACGTTTTATAACATATTTGCGAGGAAATAAATAAAACTCAGACTTTGTACCTTTGCTTGTCTTCCATATTATGTTGAAATTATGATACGCTTGTTAGTATTTATCGGTCAATTTTTCGGGCAAGAGGCTTAGAGTAGCCTTTTTCGCTGCCTCTGAGACTTCTGGTGGTGTCGAATTAATAAATTCATCACTACTTGACGACATTTTCAAATAAAAACAATAAAGCAAAAAAAGCGCGTGGAATAATTTTACTTGTTTAAATTAGCTATGCGCGCGCGCATCAGCGCTTTTTTCAAGGCAAAGGCATAAAAAACAGCCAGTATTACTAATAAAGTAAATTAATATTTTTGTTTTTATTACAGATAAATGGTTGTAATTTATTGTCAAAATCAATTAATGAAATGTTTATTTATTATATTTTATCTCCCAAAGTTAATTTTATTCATAAACTGTTGACCTCTTTTCTGACATAAAAACTTTTTGCTAAGATTTAAAAAGTACCGTTCGTTTTAGACGAAGCATCTTGATAAACCGTGCGGTAATGTAAAGTAAAACGCACGGTTTATTAAGGAAACCGTGCGTTTCACTTTACATTACCGCACAAGTTCGTAATGAGATACAATACGATATGGAAATTAGTGTAATAAGAGACCCTTTACGAGCAAATATGTTATAAAAAGTGTTTTATTTCACAACTTGTTTTGTTTAACTAGGTATGTAGTATTTTTTACAACTTATCTATATCACCCTTTTTACTTCAAAAAATTTCACCTTAAAAAAAGTTTTAAAGACAGCACGCTTTTCTTTCTATTTTTTTAAATTAGGTAGTAAACTGGGGTGATTGGTAACTGTGGGGTAACTAACAACAGGAACAATTTTAATAGAAAAAAAATAGCTGGAAAAAATGCCAAAAATACCTTAAAAATGACCTTTTGCAATTTCAAAGAAAAATGTTCCGTGAAAAATTGTCTATGGCTAATTTCATTTTGATATTCGGCAGTAGATGGCGCTGTACAAATTTCCCATACAAAATTTTCGACTATCGAATGTTTTTACGCTCGTAATTTTTTTCGATAGCTGTTCGTGCTAAGGGTACTGAAGATATTATTTTTTTCTATAGAAATGTTGATGTTGTTATTATCGACCCCGCAGTTGCTAATTCCCAGTTTAACGGTACATATAAATTCATGCGCCATTCTTTGCATGCAAATAAATAATTATAATAGATTTTTGTGTCATACGATTACCTGGTCCGCCATAACTTTGTCTAACCATTTCTGAAAATGCAGGAAAATACAATTATTGTAACTTTAAATGAAATATTTAAAAAAATACTACCAAAATCAAATGTCATGATCATAAAACGACAAATCAATATTAATATATCTTTCCAACAGCTAATGATATTTAACGAAAAATAATTATAGCATGACTGCCAAAAATGATTTATTTAAGAGTAAGTATTCTGTGGGAGCAAATAATAGTTATTAAAAGTTATACCGGTAAACTGGGGTGATTAGCAACTTGCGTGGTAAATATCAAGACTGACATTTTAGATTTAAAAAATCAAAATTACTTAATAATTTTATAGAAAAATGTTCTATGAACAGGCCCAAGCGATTTATTTAAATTCTTTGATATTTTAACTATCGAAAATGTCACCGTTGTTATTCACCACACAAGTTGCTAATCACCCCAGGCTACCGGTATATACAATTATGTAAAACTTACCCTCTGCTTTATAAACATTTGTTTAGCCTAAAATAAAAATAACTTAATTAATTTATTGTAGTAACGATATACTTAAATATTTTATTAAAATATTTCAATGTTTCAAAATAAGACCCCGGTATTTGTGTACAATTTCCTAAAATGTTGATTATTTTACATCAAAATAAGATGTCATAATGTCAAAAACAAACGACTTTTACTGATTTTTTTCTATTCAATTTTTACCGACACAAATGTAATTCTCTTTCCTGCGATATGTAAGAAAAAAACCGGCCAAGTGCGTGTCGGGCCACGCGCCATAGGGTTCCGTAGTTACCTTATACCATACCATATTTAATACCACCTATCATTTTTCGTCTGCAAAAATAACTTTGTTTTTCACAGTGTTGGTATGAATGACAAAGTTATACATATATGCGGTTTTGGAAAATGTACTATATCTCGAAAAATAATAACTATATCTCGTTCAAACCAATTTTGGTTGAAAGTGTTTATTAAGATCTACAGCATATATTTTTTTTAGATTTTTCACTCTCTTATTTCAAAAGTTAAAGGGGGGGGGGACACACATTTTACCACTTTGGCGGTGTATATCTTTCAAACGGTTGACTTTATGAAAAAGTTGTCTTAGAAACCTCAATATCATTTTTAAAGACCTATCTATAGACACCCAACACGTGTTGGTTTGAAGAAAAAATTTTTTTTCAGTTTCAGTTCCATGTATGGGGAGCCCCCCCTTAATCTTTTATTTTTCTTATTTTTGTATTAAATTCGTTAAGCGGTTAATAGAATGCATCTACCTACTTAGTTTCAACTGTGTAATCTTAATACTTTCGGAATAAAGTGGCTGTGACATACGGACAGACAGACAGACAGACAGACATGACGAATCTATAAGGGTTCCGTTTTTTGCCATTTAGGCTACGGAACCCTAAAAATGGGTATAATTAAAAGCGTTGCTGTTTGTACCAAATAAAAATAGTTTACAGTACTTCAAAATAAAGAATAGGCATCGGAAAACATCGGAAACAATCGTCTACATATTATATTACATAACAAAGACAATTAACAAAAAGTAGATGGGCCTTAAGAGTCATTTACAATTTCAATTTCGAGGTATTCCAGTTACCGCAGCAATCTGAACCGCACCACCCGAACCGCACCAAAAGTATTCTAGTTACGGCACCAATAGGGTTGGCAACGCAAAGCTAATGGTAGATGTCGCTGCGTACACTTGTTCCTAAGACAGTAGATGGTCTGTACCCTTAGCACGAACAACTATAGAAAAAAATAACGCGCGTAAAATTACTCGATAGAGAATTACCTATGGAAATTTTAATTTCGCTATTCGGCGGTAGATGGCGTTGTACAAATTTCCAATACAAAATTGCACTATCGAATGATTTTACGCGCGTTATTTTTTTCGATAGCTGTTCGTGCTAAGGGTACAGAACAAAATGCTACAAATGTATTGGAAAATTGATATTTATTTTGTGGTATTTTATACCGAAAAAGACCCATTGACCCAAAATGGATATAAAAGACTATTCTACAATGCAAATGCCGGAATTGAAAACCAAATTAAGACGTTTTTATCCTTTCAGAATTTATTCATTTTTAACATCCAGATTTATCAGAAATTTGGAAGTGCCAACATCTTTACAGTCACAGAATAGGCTAGTTGACAAAATTTGGAAAATAGTTTAAAAATAAAGTTTGGTATCTATTCTACCCCAAAAATATATTATTTTAAGAAAAATAAGTCATTTTACCTATGAATTTTGCGTTTTAAGAAATGAACTCAAAATGACATCGAAAAAGGCCAAAACTGTCATGGCGTCTTGAATGACGTCACGCCTCGCGAAACATTCGTGTTTGTTTATGACCGTCATTATTCACACACACACACACACACACACACACTGTTCACTTATCGAAAATGACAGCAACAACAAATGTTTCGCGAGGCGGGACGTCACGCGTCTCTGATTGGTGTTCAATGGCCAATTTTGCCGATTTTATTTTCCGTAAATATTGGTAATCTTTATTTATTTTATTGAAAAAAGTGTTTTTGTGGTTACTATTTAATTTAACATGATTAATCATTAGAAACCTTATATGCTAGCCGGTTTATTCTTAGTGGAAACAAGCCTATTTGATTATTTTAAAGCTATAAATACGATTTTTTAAAGTAAAAGTCCTTTGTTTTGATAGTTCTCTTGGAACAAGCGTACGCAGCGCCATTTTGACAGTTGCCTTCCCCATTGGTACTGTTCAAAAAATGAATAAAAAATATTATTAAATAATTCCAGTTACGGAACCAATGGTTTAAATTAGAGGTGTTAACTAAAAAACATCGATAACACAGTTCAGTTCTTTATTATTATTTTTTATTTTGAAGTTTAAAAATTTGCGAATTATCGTTTGGATTCTAAAGTACCAGGATAACATAGCTATGGCGGTGGTAGTTATAGTGCATAGGATTATTTACTATCATAAATCTTTCTGTTATAAACTTAAGGATTAGAATTACCAGCTTTATAACGTTCGAAGGAACTAAATGCTTTGATGCTTTGTCGAATGCTCTGGGGCGTGGTGGTTGGGGTTTTTCTCGATTTTAAAACCTAACATTCAACTTTAAAATATTATACATATTACTAATTATTTTTACTATCACAAAAAAACTATTTTTAGAAAAAAATACATTAATTTAGTCGAATAACTTTCTAGACAACTGGGTTACAGACACAATCTTAAATCACGGCTGAAAAGGTGTTTCCAAAAAAATTTTTAGTACATTAATAATTTAATTTAAAATTTAATACTGCTAATCATTAAATGTATAAGCTATATATCAATAACATATATAACGTAATTATTTCTACTTTTTGAAATATTAGATCCTAATACAGCGATTTTTTTCAGACTGGACTCTGCAGTTCCCTTGTTATTTTGAGCTGCAATACTGCGATAGAACTTCAAAGTTCAAAGCATGTTTTTTTAGAATGGCAGTATTTTTGAGTAAACAAAAGTCATAACAAAATATTTTGATACTTTGTTGGCTTTTAGAACCCAACTTATCAAAATATTTTGTTCACTTTATTATTCAACGTCGGTTTACTACAAACATAAATACAACATATTATTCGAAATGGCTGAAATATGTTTTTTCCCCCATATCTCCGTCAAATTGAAAAAATTATATATAGGAATCGACAAAAAAAACATAATTATAGAATCTATTGTTACGACTGGTTAGAAAAAATCCAATGCACTATAACTACCGCCTCCATAGCTATGTTCTCCTGGTACTTTAGAATCCAAACGATAAATTCGCAAAGCTACATTGTCCTTGTATTATTTGTTACTAGAATACCTACTACATATAATGTCTTCAAAAATTATAAGGAACTGAACTGTGTTATCGATGTTTTTTAGTTAACACGGTGTTATAACAGCTCTAATGAAACCAATGGTGCCGTAACTGGAACGCTTTAATAATATTTTCAATTCATTTTTCGAACAGCACCAATTGGTGCCGTAACCATTTGTTATTCTGTGCCGTTACTGGAATGCTTTTGGTGCGGTTCGGGTGGTGCGGTTCAGATTGCTGCGGCAACTGGAATACCTCACAATTTCAACTTTATTGCAATGAAATAAATGTCAACGTCATTTTTAAGAAATATGACTTTCTTTATCTTACCAAATTACTTATTATTATTTTAATCTTGGTAGATACCTGTTTGAAAGTGGGCCGCGGATTCTGGATGAATATAAGATTATTTATTT
Source organism: Agriphila geniculea (assembly GCA_943789525.1). Lineage (NCBI taxonomy): Eukaryota > Metazoa > Arthropoda > Insecta > Lepidoptera > Crambidae > Agriphila > Agriphila geniculea. The sequence continues at coordinate 11,704,133 of OX038895.1, forward strand.
AGGTTATAATAAAATGACAGTTAAAACTATTCATTCATAATTTAAATGTTACCAAAATAGAAATTGTAGTTTTATTTTATAATAAAATATAACAATCTCATTGCGTACTTACCTTTTTCTAAAATAAAACAAACATTATTAAATAACTTCGTTATTAATTTACAATCAGTATTAAAAAAAACAATAAAGTAAAAGTTTAATTTCCATCGGGATATTTTGTAATTGGGTGACTGGAAATAATAAATGTGACTGTTGATGGGATACTTAAATAGTAAACCGAGCAGAGGTTTATTTTGTTGGCGACAAAAAACCTTAACGGGCGACAAACTGTGGATAACAAAAAAATACGCGGGCTTGATTATCTAATTAGAAACCACCTAGCGACCGGTTGCAGTTCATAGATGATAGTGATCCATTGCTACTTCTTTTTGGATTAAAAAAAAACATACCAAAGAAAAGTAGCAATGTATATGGAATGAAACCGGTCGCGAAATAGTTTCTTTTTAGATAATCAGGGTGCCGTAAATGAGCAACTACACGTGGGAGATAAATAATTTAAGTTAACAGTGAAAATTCTAAATGCGTAACGCTATATTCAGTATTTTTGATATCCATAATGGGAATTTATTGTTACCCGATTTTATACTACCCATTTCCAATACTTAATACTTACTTGTTCACTCGCCATTTTCGTCCGAAACTCTCGCAACTGAAAACATATTTTCATTGTAGTGATTGAGTGAGAATATTCTAGAAAAACTCCTCAGTACCTTTTGTATCTATCGAGGAAAAAAACGCGCGTAAAAGAACTGGATAGAGTAATTATCTATGGAAAATTTAATTTCGCTTATCGTCGGCAGATCGCGCTATATAAATTTCACATACAAAATTACTCTACTGAATTTTTTTACGCGCGTTATTTTTTCAATGGCTGTTCGTGATAAGGGTACAGTACCCTTAGCACGAACATGTTACGACATAGCAACACACGGGAAAAAACGCGCGTAAAAGTACCAATTCGATAGAGTTGTATCTATGGATAATATAATTTCGCTATTCTGCGGTAGATGGCGCTGTACTAATTTCCCATACAAAATTACTCTATCGAATGATTTTTTACGCGCGTTATTTTTTTAGATAGCTATTCGTGCTAAAGTGGAAGTGAAAGTGAAATATTCTTTATTTAAATAAAATCCATTTATTACAGAGAATAATAATGGTACTAGCACACACCTGGGCTAGTTTATTGTACAAAAATTGGAAAAAAGTTATACTTAGTACAATTCCGTAGCACGAACATCTGTCGTGAAAAAAACGCCTGTAAAAATACTCGATATATTAATTGTCTATGAGAAAAAACAGACTAGGGTTTGAAAATTTTAATATGGAAATGGGCATAGTCATGGTCATCGTCCACATTTTCTTTTAAATTTCGTCCCATATTATGATACTTTATATTTCGATTGCGGACACAAAGACGAGCAAGAAATGTTAAATTTATTAATGGGTCTAAAACATCATGTTTTAGATATATTTGGACAATTGGATTGCAATCACCGCAACATAATAACGATTTTTTTTTAATGTTAAAGGTTTAAAAACCTATCAGAATCGATTCAACGGGCTAATTATTATTAAATATTAAATTTGTTTAAGGGCGAATGTATAAGGGTGAAAGTGTTGTAATAGTAGTTTATGATACAAGGTTGGTAAGGAGGTTTTTAAAACGAGTCGACGTTTTATAAGCCCGAGCCGCAGGCGAGGGTTTATAATCGTCACGAGTTTTAAAAAACCTTAACAACCATGTGCCATACTACGTTTTTCAATACATTTGCGAGAAAACATTATAGGTACTACTGAAATTGTAATCTACAATATTTAATAAAACTGTAAATTCTAAATATTTGTGCGCGAATAACGCAAAAACCGCTAAAAGAATTTTGATTGACTTTTCACAGTTTAGTAGATTGAGGTCCAACTTAAAATTTAAGCTATGTTTCATCAAATTCAGGTGGGTGGAACCAGGGAAACAGCTTGAACTCTCCGTAGTACTAGCTTTCATACACTAAAGAGGTCATTTTGAACTGGTCACTATATTTTTCTACTGTCCACGCGGATGAAATCGCGGGCGGAAGCTAGTAGAAATTAAAAAAAAACGTACGTAAACAAAATCACACGGTGCGGGCGTGCAGTAAAATCAACTTACCGCACGCTGTACTGTGACCCTATTTTTGAATCGCTCGACTTCAGTCGAGCGCTCGTTTCTACTGATTTTCGTTCGACATAGGACTCAAAACAATGGGATGTCGAACGAAAATCAGTCGAAAAGAGCGCTCGACGCCTGCCGAGCGATTCAAAAATAGGGCCCCTGATCCGTAAACAAAAACGCACGGCGTGCGGTAAAATCCACTTACCGCACGCTGGACTGTCATCGTAAGCTCACATTTTCGAGCAACTGTATTGAAATTACGTTTACTGCACTTGACTGTAGTTTTATTGCGCTCAACGTTGAAATTTGTAATCTTTTTGTCCAAATATTTCTAAAACGTGACGTTTTACACCCATAAGAGAGGTACATGTCATTTTTTGTTCATCTATTTTCTTTTTCCAACTTACAATTATCATTACAGGCTCTTAAAGGAAAAATTAATAACGTAAATATCAAAACGTATGAAACAGCTGATTTTTTCGCAGTTTCAGAGTTGGTCCCGTAGTGACAGTTGTACAGTTTGATGGTCTGATATTCGGCTTAGGGATATAGAACAACGCGATTTAAAAAAAAATGGCGGGCGGGGGACTATGCCAAAAAATTTTCAAACCCTTAATTTTTTTATGCGCGTTTTTTTCTCAATAGCTGTTTGTGCTAAATGCTAAGATGATAACTTACTTTACCAGTTGCAACAAGGTCATGGTGCTGAAAAAAAATTGAAAAAAAATTTAATGAACTTGCGAAATCTTTTCAAATTACACAAATCATAAAAAAAGTTTTGTATTGTAAATAATACAAAATTCATTCGTGTATTATGAATTTTGTATACTTGTACATGTACAATTTATAATCCATTGTAGTAAAAAACAAAGTCGCTTTCTGCTGTCTGTCTCTATGTATGCTTAGATCTTTAAAACTACGCAACGGATTTTGATGCGGTTTTTTAAATAGATAGAGTGATTCAAGGGGAAAGTTTATACAAGGTTATTTTTAGTTTATACAAAACCTCTCGTGGGGTTGATCAGACCATCAAACTAAACAAGTTTCATTATGGGCCCAACCTTGAAATCGCAAAAAAAAATCAGCTTTTTCATACATTTCGATGGAGTAGGATTGTACTTTTGTATGGAACAGCTGATTTTGCTTTCGCGATTTCAAAGTTGGTCCCATAATGAAAATTGTTCAGTTTGATGGTCTGATCAACCTCACGAGAGGTTTTGAATAAACCAAAAATAACTTTGTATGTATAATACATTGTTTCAAATTCCACTTATTCCACACTACACCAAAGCGTACGTATAAAATATAATATAAAATATAAACGTATAAAAATGGACCGACTATTAAAAAATATGATTAAAGAAGAAAATATATTGGTTTTCTGAACGAATCTATGTATTTAAGGATATAAAAACATATTAAAAATAGTAATCAGCATATAATTTTTTCAATAGAAGATGTATATTGAAAAATGTTAAAAGTTAAATTTGGGGTATCTCTGAAATCGAAAAAAGATTGGATTCCTTTACATACTTATTCTAACTAGTACATAAGTACCTACGTATACAGAAAGTATTTTGGCCCGAGGAAATATTCACGGAGAGATATAAGCGATTTTCATGTTTAGGTAAAAATACCTAACTTCTCGTAACAAAATTTATCGGCTTATTGTTCATCTGTAATCTGTACCCTTAGCACGAACAGCTATCGAGAAAAATAACGCGCGTAAAATCATTCGATAGTGCAATTTTGTATTGGAAATTTGTACAACGCCATCTACCGCCGAATAGCGAAATTAAAATTTCCATAGATAATTCTCTATCGAGTAATTTTACGCGCGTTTTTTTTCTCGATAGCTGTTCGTGCTAAGGGTACTGTATTACTTAACGTCATCACATGCCAAATTTCATAGGCGGGAGAATTATTCGGAAGTCTCCATACAACAAATATGCTTATTGATTGGACTATATCGTTAGCACGAACATGCAGATATCGAGAGAAAAAACGCGCGTAAAAGTACTAGATAAAATAGAGTACAATATTTATCTATGGAAAATTTAATTCAGCTTGACAGCGATAGATGGCACTGTACAAATTTCCCATACAAAATTACTCTAACGAATGTTTTACGCGCGTATTTTTTTATTTTTTTTATTTGATAGCTGTTCGTGCTAAGGGTACTGATTTCGATGTATTTGTTGATCCCGGCCGCGTTAACACCCACCAATCCGCATTGGGCCCGCGTGGTGGGTTATGGCCCATCCTCCTTATCCACCCATAGGGAAGGCCTGTGCCCCAGCAGTGGGGACATTAAAAATGGCTGAAGGTCCTCTAATAAGATAAATAAATACTTACAAATTGCATTGCCATCTCCTCCATCTCCTCCATTTCTTCAGACTCGTCCGGTTTATATTCATCTTTCTGAAACAGTTAAAAACAGCAACATAAACAATGTATATCACATGCTTTTAGATGTGACTGTTTGATGCCATAGTAAATGAAAAAAAAACCGGCCAAGTGCGAGTCGGACTCGCGCACGAAGGGTTCCGTACCAAAAAACGGCAAAAAAAATCACATTTGTTGTATGGGAGATTTTGCTGTATCTCATAAACCGTGATAGCTAGACAGTTGAAATTTTCACAGATGATGTATTTCTATTGCCGCTATAACAACAAATAGGTACTAAAAACAGAATATAAATATTTAAGTGGGGCTCCCATACAACAGACGTGATTTTTTTGCCGTTTTTGTTGCGGAACCCTTTGTGTCCGACTCGCACTTGGCCGGTTTATTTTAGTAAAGTTCTCTCATAAAAAAATCGATACCGGCACGAACATCGATCGAGAAAAAAACGCGCGTAAAAACATTTGATAGAGTAATTTTGTATGGGAAATTTGTACAGCGCCATCTACCGCCGATAAGCGAAATTAAAGTTTCCATAGATAATTACCGAGTAGGTACTTTTTCGCGCGTTTTTTTAATCGATAGATGTTTGTGCTAAGGGTACTGGGTATGGGGAAAGTATGCTCAAGTGCATTTGAAATGGAAGCACATGTAGTGATGTACAAACCTCGAGGCATCGAGTTCTACTTTTGTATCCTCGAGGCGGATTGGCAGGACTCGCTGAGCTCGGTAGGCTTGTGAACCCGAGCCTAGCCGAGACACGAGCTCTCTGAGCCACGCCTCGAGGCTTCAAAAGAGTTCGAGTCTTAAAATGAACGCGAGCCTCATAAAAGCTTAGAGTTTATGCTCATGACTTTAATATGTCGTAGATATATAAAAGCCGAGCCTATCGAGCTCACAGAGTCCTGCAAATCTGACTCTTGTCTCCAAAATTAGAACTCAAAAATATGAATGTCTTATGTCATAAAGAGCACCGTAGACAGTGGCGGCCTTAGGGGGTGGCGAACCGGGCAATCGCCCGGGGCCTCGCTCTTGCAGGGGCCTCGCGCAACAACCCAAGTAAATTTGAAAAAATATAGATTATACATAATATCAATAGAAATAAAAAAACCAGTAAAAATTGCCACACAAAATTGCAAAAGATATGTTTGTTCGGAATTCGTAAGTAAATAAAAAAATGACGCGGAATGAATGAGAGAAACCCGTAGCAATACAAAATATGCATGGAAACAGTCAAAATAAAAATAAAACATTAAATTAAACGTATCTTTTTTTCTCTTCAGCTAAGCTAGGTAGTTCTCATTTTTATTTTACTCTTACTTTGCTGACCCGCCCGTCTGTTTTTATAGATTTTGAGTATTTTAATTACAAACTTCCACATACATTCAACATGTCCTTTATTAGCCAGTTACCAGTCTCTAAGTCTCTACAGTTGTTTTACTGCCAGTTTCAATGATTTCAACGTACATTTAGAAAATAGACACAAAAATTCCGCGTTTTTCGGTTCCTGTCCATAACAATCCCTGGGCCTCGCAAAGACCCTGCCGCCCGGAGCCTCGCAATGGGTAAGGCCGCCACTGACCGTAGATGCTTAATATATTGTGCTTTAGCTCTACTTATCCTCATTCATCAGCAGCCCATTAGCGCCAACTAGTGCGCCGAAAAAGACTGAAGCCGTGAAAAAGCCTCGAAAATGCTGCGAAATCGGCCGAGCTCTGTACCCTTAACACGAACAGCTATCGAGCAAAAAAACGCGCGTAAAATTACTCGATAGAGAATTATCTATGGAAATTTTAATTTCGCTATTCGGCGGCAGATGGTGTTGTACAAATTTCCAATACAAAATGGCACTATCGAATGATTTTACGCGCGTTATTTTTTTCGATAGCTGTTCGTGCTAAGGGTACTGAAAAAGGCTCGAGCTCTGTACCCTTAGCACGAACAGCTATTGAAACAAAATTGCACGTAAAAACATTTGATAGAGTAATTTTGTATGGAAAATTTGTACAGCGCCATCTATCGCTGAACAGCAAAATGAAATTTTCCATAGATAATTAATCTATCGAGTACTTTTACGCGCGTTTTTTTTCTCGGTAGTTGTTCGTGCGAAAGGAGCTGAAAAAGACTCCCTAGTCGTCGAGCTTCATTCATTCAAACGAGGCGAGTCCTGTACAGTTAGAACGAACAGTACCCGTAGCACGAACAGCTATCGAGAAAAATAACGCGCGTAAAATCATTCGATAGTGCAATTTTGTATTGGAAATTTGTACAACGCCATCTATATCATTAGAGATAGAGAATTGTCTATGGATTGTCCTCGATAGATAATTGTCTATGGAAATTTTAATTTCGCTATTTGGTGGTAGATGGCGTTGTGCAAATTTTCAATACAAAATGCACTATCGAATGATTTTACGCGCGTTATTTTTTTCGATGGCTGTTCGTGCTAAGGGTACTGTAAAACGACTACGAGCTCTAGACAAAAGGACTCGGAGGCCTCGAGTCTTGTACATCACTAAGCACATTGTTGACGGCAGAACGATTGTAAAATATGTAAATATAGTTAAGATAGTTTAAATTTTGATATTTTGTAGAATTACTTTGTTTTATCACATTATTTTCTCTTATTTGAACACTAAATTATGTTTATCTAGTATATTTTACATGTAGAAATTAAGATAGGAATTAAGACCTTTGATTTGTTATTTATCTTTCTTGTATAGATACTATTAGCGATTTTGTTTGCACCGTTAGAAAGAGATAGCACTAAAATGTTGGAAAGAGACAGGAAAGATTGGTGCCGTGTGCAAAAATTAGTGCCGTGTGCAAACTGTATGCGTTGTAATTGGCTAATAGCTATATTGTAGAAAACTAACTAGCCACTAAGTGCGAGTAAACATTTTGTACTTAAATAAGGCTGTTTTGTATGAAAATTGTTCAGTTCAGTTCAGTTCAATATATACCTACTATGGTCTGAAAATACAAATAGTAAAAAAAAAGCTGGAGTTTTAATTCTTCTGCCCGACGTCGCTGAACCCCTGCACCTGCTAAGTTTACAAGTGGTCCTTCGAGCCGGATACGCCGGGGACTTAGAAGATTTCGCTGCCAGCACCCAGGACTTAGAAAATTTGAAGAAAAATTCCCAAGACTTAGAATATTTTTGGATCATTCAGTCTGGGACTTGAAGAATTCCTGGGATATTTGAAGAAGCAACCATGTCGTACCCGACGAGGAGCAAGGCAAAGGAGAGAGGCGGAACGTCAACGGCCCAGAGCGATCCTGCACATACGGAACCCGCAGACTCCGGGGTAGCTACGTTCGTCCGCCCACTCCGATCGCCGTCGACGGTTAACCAAGGGATACCTGGTGAAATATACATCCCAGAGATTCCGTCTTCCGGCATTGGTGGAAGAGTGGTGGATTTCACGACCAGAGATCCAGATCATGAAGCAACGCCGACCGTGAGCACCGTACGAGCGCCCCGAAAAGCTCCAAGTGTCACGTCGTCCCGTTCCAGTCGCGCACACAGAGAAGCGACACGAAAGAGAATCGAATACGAAGCAGAACTTGAAATGTGCGCAGCACAACAGCGTCTCGCCGAGAAAAAGAAGGCGAAGCAACTGGTTGAAGACCTTCTCCGCACCAGCTCCGATCCTGGCGAGATCCTGAGATGCTTAGAGCGCACCTACGGGGATCCAAACCTCCTATTGAAGAGCGCTATCGGGAAGATTCGAGCACTACCCAAGACCGCCGACAATGACAGCGATGGCCTTCGTGTCTTCAGTGCCACCGTCCGCTCCTGCATCTCCACACTCAGAAACATCAAGGCGGACGGCTTCATCAACAACCCACAACTTGTGAGTGAGCTGCTGGAGAAACTAACACCGACCCAGCGCCACGAGTACTCCAAGTTTGCACGGAGTCAAGCCATCGCCGGTGGAGTCGATCTGCGTGTGTCACCAACCCTCATCATATTCGTGGACTTCTTGGAGGAGCTCGCCGACACCGCAGCTTTCGTGCTTCCTGCCGACATCATCGGGAGCAGACCTGCGGCTGCGCAAAGGCAGGTGACACCACGGAATCAAACTGTGAGTAACCGTGCCAGTGTGAAAAATGTGCATAAAGTAAACGTGCATAACAACAGTGAAATAAAGTGCGTGCTATGTGAAAGTGATCATCGGTTAGCTTCGTGTGACAGTTTTCGTGACAAAAGTGTAAATGAACGTTGGGACTTTGTTAAAGACAATAAGTTATGTTTTAAGTGTCTAAGTGGCAATCATAGTCGATTAAGGTGTAAATATAGGAAATGTGCTAAGTGTAATTATGGCCATCACACGCTCCTGCACGTGGATAAACCAGGTAACCAACCTTTTGATATTTCTACTCAGACTGAGCGTGTCACTAACCTCGGGGACAGACGTTGTGTGAAGTCACTCCTGAAGGTAGTGCCTGTACAAGTGAAAAACGGGGGTCGTCTGATTGACACTTACGCTCTGCTTGACGACGGTGCCACTATTTCGTTGATAGACGAGACTCTTGCCACGGAATTGCGAGGTCCGAGATCACCGATCCAGATCCTCAGTGCCGGCGGACACTCGATTGAAGATGACTCATCAAGGTTAGTAAGTGTGACTTTATGGGGACCAAATGAAGAACCCCGCATTCTGAAGATGAGGACCATCAGGGAGATGAACCTGCCGCCGCAGACTGTGCCAAAGAGTGTGATCGAAAATAGTGATCATTTGAAAGGATTGGGAATTGAAGAAATGAGAGACGCTGTCCCACTAGTCCTCATAGGACAAGACAATTGGGAAACAATAGTGGGCGGCGACATAAGGCGAGGGAAATCGGGAAGACCGGTGGCCTCCCTGACCAAGCTAGGTTGGGTAATTCATGGCCCGGTAAGTACAAAGAGCGACGAGCCCGACACCGTAAACTACATGGCGGAGCTGAACGATCTCGTCAAACAGCAGTTTGACATTGAAAATATGGGGATCGTCGCCAAAAAGAGAGTGAACTTTGAAGAACAGAGAGCTGAGACCATACTCAATGAGACTGCGCGCCTTACCAATGAAGGTTGGGAGGTGGGACTACTCTGGAGAAAAGATAACGTCCAGCTGCCAGATAATTTTAACGACGCTGAGAAACGCCTAAGAGGAATCGAGCGCAAAATGGACAGAAACCCGGACTTCGCGATTGCCTACTGCGCCCAGATAAGCAGGTTAATTGAAAAAGGATACGCGAAACGTGTGGAAGAACCGATACCTTCCGAACACACTTGGTTTCTCCCGCATTTTGGCGTGACAAACGTCAATAAACCAGGAAAGTTGCGCTTGGTGTTCGATGCAGCTGCGACATATAAAGGGACGTCATTGAATGACCAGCTATTGAGCGGCCCAGATTTACTGAACTCCCTTTTAGGAATGCTATTTAAGTTTCGCCAGAAGCCGATCGCAATCACCGCGGACATCGAGGATATGTTTCTTAGAGTAAAGATAAGGAAAGAAGACCAAGGAGCACAGCTGTTTCTGTGGAGAGGTGCGAACAAACATGAAGACCCTGAGATATATGTAATGGAATCGATGATATTTGGAGCAACATCTTCTCCAACATCGGCAATCTTCGTGCTAAACAGAAACGCTGAGAGGTTTAGAGAAGAGTTCCCAGAAGCGGTCGAGGCTATTAAGAAACGACACTATATGGACGATTACATAGATAGTGTAGAAAATGTGGAAGATGCCATCAAGATGATTAAAGAAATAAGTGACATTCACGCTCAAGGGAACTTCAACATAAGGGGGTGGACGACCAACCATCCTGAGTTGCGTGAAAAGCTCCCGTACGTGGCACCGCAAAGCGTGAATTTGTCAAAGCTTGGTGGAGAAACAGAACGAACGTTGGGTCTGGTATGGCAAACGAGTGATGACACCCTGAGTTTCGACGTGTCATTCAAGAAAATCAAGAAAGAAGTTGCGAGTGGCGAGGAAGTGCCCACAAAGAGAGAGTTCCTCAAACTCATAATGAGTCTGTTTGATCCACTAGGCTTGATATGCCCAGTGACAATCAGCTCAAGGATCTTAATGCAACGGATATGGAAGACCGGCGTCAAATGGGACGAGAAAATAAACGAAGAATGTCATGAAGAATGGAAAGAATGGATAAGAAGTCTTCATGTGCTTAGAGAACTGAAAATACCGAGACATTATGGGATCGAGGAAGAAGAAGTTGAACTTCATATCTTCGGCGATGCGAGCGAGCAAGCTTATGCCACCGTCGCGTACTTCGTTGACCAGAAAAGGGAAGTGGCGCTCGTCTCAGGAAAAGCCAAAGTGACACCCATGAAGATGGTCTCGATGCCACGGCTTGAACTGCAAGCAGCCGTGCTAGCCTGCCGCCTGGCAAACATGGTGGAGAAAGAACATAGCTTCAAGATAAAAAGAAGAGTATTTTGGACAGACTCCAAAACAGTTTTGCACTGGATTAGATCGGACCCGAGGGATTTCAAGCCGTTCGTGGCACATCGCTTAGCTGAAATAGATGAGAGATCCAGAAGCGATGAATGGAGATGGGTTCCGACAGCACAAAACCCAGCTGACGAAGCAACAAGAAAGGGTTGGACGCCAGAAAAGTCGATATGGTTCTCAGGCCCAGACTTCCTTATGAAAAATGAAGATGAGTGGCCGAAAGAAGACCAAACGAATGCCACCGATGAAGAGACCAGTGAACTACGCCCAAATCGAGTTCATACCATCACGGAAGCCCCGCCCACTATACTGGAAGTCCAGCGTTTTTCATCCTGGATTCGGGCGGTGAGAACAATGGCTTGTGTGCTGGCCTTCATCAAGCGCCTAAGGCTGAAAGAACGGCCCGAGGTCACTGGAGACTTGATCCGAGAAGCTGAAAAGATATTGATCCGTCAGTCTCAGAAAACTGCGTTCGAGATGGACATTGAAAATACACTGCTGGCTGAGGTGGAAGCTACGATCAATAGTAGACCACTGACCCACGTCTCTGTGGATCCGAACGACCCAGTAACGTTAACTCCGAACCATCTACTCTTGGGTACCGCGTCAACGACCACCAGACTTGGACATTTTTCGGAAGAAGACCTGACAACGAAGAAACAATGGAAAGCTGCGCAAGCATTGGCCGACATATTTTGGCGCCGCTGGGTGTCAGAGTATCTGCCGACACTTCAAAAGCGATCGAAGTGGACGAAGGATGTGGCACCGTTGAAAGTTGGGGACTTAGTGTTAATCGTCGACCCCACTCTGCCCAGAAACGTCTGGCCCCGAGGTGTGATAGTAAAGGTTTACCCTGGAGCGGATGGCCAAGTTAGGATAGTAGACATAAGGACTTGCCGTGGGACATTACGCCGCCCTGCAGTTAAAATGGTAGTTCTGCCTACAGAGGCATGATGGTTGGGAGTAAATCCGCAACCAGGGGGTGGAATGTTGACGGCAGAACGATTGTAAAATATGTAAATATAGTTAAGATAGTTTAAATTTTGATATTTTGTAGAATTACTTTGTTTTATCACATTATTTTCTCTTATTTGAACACTAAATTATGTTTATCTAGTATATTTTACATGTAGAAATTAAGATAGGAATTAAGACCTTTGATTTGTTATTTATCTTTCTTGTATAGATACTATTAGCGATTTTGTTTGCACCGTTAGAAAGAGATAGCACTAAAATGTTGGAAAGAGACAGGAAAGATTGGTGCCGTGTGCAAAAATTAGTGCCGTGTGCAAACTGTATGCGTTGTAATTGGCTAATAGCTATATTGTAGAAAACTAACTAGCCACTAAGTGCGAGTAAACATTTTGTACTTAAATAAGGCTGTTTTGTATGAAAATTGTTCAGTTCAGTTCAGTTCAATATATACCTACTATGGTCTGAAAATACAAATAGTAAAAAAAAAGCTGGAGTTTTAATTCTTCTGCCCGACGTCGCTGAACCCCTGCACCTGCTAAGTTTACGCACATGATATTTTCTTACTTTTAAATAGGTACTCACAACTTGTTTGACTATATCGTAGTCATAACTGATTTTTTTATTCCGCTGCTGCTGCCTCTTCTCCATCTAACAAAATGATCGAAATCTCACAATGTCTGTTATAATTACAGAATTTTTTTCTGAGAAAATCTGCACAATACTTCAATCAAAATTTATTAGTTCCACTACTAGCCGCTAGGGGCGCTGTCGGCGACATCTCTTTATCTCACCACCTTTGAAAATTCTTGCCATATTAATTAATTATGTATTGGTTTAGTAACAATAATGTGTATGGGAAAAGAGTTTTTCATGATTGACTATGAAAAACTCTTTTCCCAGTGTTATTATATATACTATTATATTGTAGTTTTTTTTGTGCGCTGACATAAAAGGTTTTTGAGAACTTGTTCGTAACTGAAGATTTTTATTAGTAATTTTATTGCCATGGATCATTGAAAAACAATTTTAACTACTTAATTACGTGATAATTCTACTCACCCATTTTGGCTGTAAAAGGATATTTTTTCTTATTCCGTACTTTAATTCCATTACACAATTCAATGCTATATATAGGGTTATTTGTAAAACACCAACAACCTCGTAGGAGTAGATTACTAACATCATGAACAACAACGTTTATTTGTTCTACAACTTTTCCAAAAACAGACAACAAAACTCGATCAGCTGTCCATTTGTATGGAAAGTCGATTTATTTTGTCTGTTTTTGGAAAAGTCGTAGTACAAATGGTGTTGTTTATGATGTTAGTAATCTACTCCTGCAAGGTTGTTGGTGTTTTACAAATAACTAAAGGAAGGACTCTCAATACTATTTGCCAACAATGTATTAATATATGTAGTAATATTTTTTATCTACACTCATGCTTTAAATCCTCTGTAAATGGTTCTGAAACGGTTAGCTTACTGCCAACATTACAATATCCCGAGCGAGAGGAGTTCGCGCTGCACCGTGCGGCCACGCGCGAAGTGTTACATTATGAAATTCAGTACAACATTATAACACACTTTCGGAAGGTATAATGACGAGGAGGAGGAGGAAGGTCAAAGACAAAGTCAAAGTCAAAACCCTTTATAGAGGATACGTATCATGGGTGTAGATAAATATCATGGGTATTTTTTAATCCATATACATTAAAATATTGTTTGTTTCCCAAATGTAAATAAAAACATTTAGATAAAGTCTTGTATGGAACATATGTAGGTACATATGGTACATATGTAGGTATCATAGTACAGTTGCATAAATAACTATCAAACAATTCGTAAGGTCTTTATTAAGCTTCACACTTTGGCTTACTGCCGAAAAGTTGCTTGCCAACGGTCTTCTATAGATTGTACTTCGGCGAGTGTGTTCAAGAGCTGCATGGCTCATTCCACCTTTTTCTTTCTACCATCGGACTTGATATTTGTGGATAACGGTGTTGACTCTACAAATACTCAAAGAACCGATTAATGTGCTATGTGTATGTAGTTTTCTTGTTCAGTTGTTTGTTATCCTAAATAAATAAAAAAAAACGGACATCCAGACGCACTGCGGGCTACCACCTGTTCTTGGTTGATTTACCTTTTCTGCGTACCGAACTCTACTCAACATCGTTTATAATGCGCACAGCTGAGGCTACTGGATTCCAGACACTCGACAATTTAAACCCATCATCACGATTGAAATTTTTGTATTTGGTAATTTCAATCGCTTCCCTGACCATTCTTGGTATGTAGTGGCGTTCTGTTGAGATGATCTGAGGGTTATGTAACTCGATCCAGTGATTTGTGTCCGAATGAATTAAATGTTCAGCGATGGCCGATTTTTGCGTATCGTTGTTTTGACCGCTTTTATGTGTTCCTTTATACGGCATGCTATTGTGCGTTTAGTTTGGCCGATATATGAACTACCACAACTGCAGTCGATCTTATAAACACCAGGTTTCTCCAAAGGAAAACTGTCTTTCGGGGACCGTAGACATTGCGATACCTTTTTTAAAGGAGTGAAGATAGTTTTTATGGCGTACTTTTGTAATATATTTGAGACCTTATCCGTCACTCCTTTTACATATGGCAAAAATACTGGCTGTCTATCTACTTCCTGCCTCTGTAACTGGTGCTTTTTCGTGTGTCTTTAAGTTCAAAGTTTTTATCCATTTATTTATTTCCTTTTTACATTCATGGTATGTTTTAGAATAAATTTTTATTTCTTTGTTTACCTTGTTGTAAATATACGCTGACTGTTTTTTGTATTGTATGCGTCCGAAAACAGTTTTTGTAGTAGGAACTTCTACCACATTATAATTTATTCTCTTTTTATCTAAATTGGGGTCATATGTTAGTGTTTTATGAATGTTTAGTATTAAGTTAATCATATACAGTTTTCTAATTGAGAGTAGATTGCAGATTGGGTACGTTCCTCATTAGGGAACCGTTTCTTTTTGAAGTACATGACTTTGAGTAACGCTCTTTGTGCTCTTTCGACTTCAAGGAAACGTGTTTTGTATGCCCCACCCCATACAGTTATACAATACGTAATAATTGATTGCACTAAGGCGATGTATATCTCATTCAAAATATTTCTTGAAGTTTTATAATCATCACTTGTGTTCTTCGGTGCTACATATCTCAGCGTTTTGAACATCCATATAAATTTCCTAATCCTTGAAGATATTAGTTCTACTTGGGGGTACCAGGATAGGTTCTGTACCCTTAGCACGAACAGCTATCGAAAAAAATAACGCGCGTAAAATCATTCGATAGTGCAATTTTGTATTGGAAATTTGTACAACGCCATCTACCGCCGAATAGCGAAATTAAAATTTCCATAGATAATTCTCTATCGAGTAATTTTACGCGCGTTTTTTTTTTCTCGATAGCTGTTCGTGCTAAGGGTACTGATCTATTATTATACTATACAATCTAACCTTAAATGTATGAATTGTAATTGTGGAGAAAATAAAGCATATTTTTATTTATTTATTATTATTTATTATTATATCAGTTGATAAGCCATCACAGTTTTGTATTTTTAAATTGAAGTCATTTTTCGGTTGTGTACTTTTGTTAATACTTAAACTTATGTAATTTGTTTTGGCTGTATTTAAAGTAAGAAGATTGTATTTTAGCCAATCTGCCACCTGAGCCACTCCATATTCGGCAGCAGCTTTACAAGCGTCCCAGGTTGGGCCAGTAAAGACAAGTGCTGTATCATCTGCGTATGAGAATATTTTAGCATTTATGATGTTCATATTACAGAGATCATTAACATAGATAGTAAATAAGGTAGGTCCAAGGACACTACCCTGTGGAACTCCGCTAGATACAGTAATGTCCTCACTGGTAACCTGTTCCAGCCTAACCCTTTGTTTCCTATCACTAAGGTAATCTTTGAAAATAGATAACTGATTGCCTCTGATTCCAATTTTTTCCAGTTTTTGAGCAAGGATTGGGATAGAAACGGTATCAAATGCTTTTTTATATCTAAAAAAATTGCCAAACATCTTTTACCTTTGTCTAGTTGTTGAACTATAAGCGAGCTAAGTGATGTTACTGCATGAATATGAATAGACACCTTCTGGACCAGCTCGCTCCATCTTAGACTCTGTCTTCGCTTTCGGGCTAGACTGGGGCAAGAGCAAACCCATTATAAAAGTATCATTAATATTCACAATCGTGTGAATCGTTCACAAGCATGATTTCGTGATTTTTACGCCTAATCTGTCAAATGGGTATCGCTGTGGCGCGCGAGACGTTTTCTCATTGCTAGCTCGCACTATGCTTTATTTTTTACACAGCCCCTTAAATTATTTTCATGTGTTAATAGATCGTTGTGCTTACATTACACTTAACGTAAGTAACACGGCACTCCATGGTATAATGGCTCGGTGTTAGGTACACTTACCTTAGTAGTAGTTGGACCTGAAACAACTGGTGTGGGCTGAAATAATAAAGGGTAGTATTTAATCGGGTAACAATAAATTCCCATTTTGGGTATAAAAAATACTGAATATAGCATACTAAAATAGTAAGTGAGCAACAGACTGAGAGCGACTACAAATGTTGAAAATGGGTGACTTTAAAATACAAATTGAGTAACTAGTTATTCAGAACGGGCGACTAAATTACTATTTGGACGACAACCTTAGGGCACACAAAACATTTAATATTTGGCATATATTTTATTCTAAATACCTATTTAGATCAGTCACCTGACTATTATCCTAATCGAGATGACAAAAATACCATGTTGGGCAGCTTAAATCAGTTATATAGTTATTACCTACTTGATATAAAAGTTGCCCACTCAGTATTATTGTCACACATTTAGAATTTTCACTGCTAACTTAAATTGTTTATCTCCCACATGTAATCGGGCGTTTTACGTATTTTTTGTAATCCGCAGCGCCCGTTTAGTTATTTTGTCGCCCAAAAAATAAACCACTGCCAGGATTACTATTTAAGTATCCCATTAACAGTCGCCTATAATTATTTCCAGTCACCCAATTAATTAATTCCCAATAAAAATTAGAAAAACACTTTTTATGTTCACTTATTATATTCTACAAAAATATTTACGGATACTTTATCAGACAGCGGGTTAGTGTATATAGTTTAAAAGTGTTTTATTTCCAAACACATTTCTTTAATATATATTTTTTTATATTTGTATCAATGTTTTCTTTTTTGGGAATGGGTCTACTTCTGACTACTTATCCTAACGCATATTGAATTGAATGTTGATTGTAAACTTTGAATTTAGCTGGAACCCTGTAATTTGATTAAGTAATTTGAAATTCATTTAGAAATGAACTAATTAAATAATATTATTTATTTGTTAATCTTTGTTAATATAAATTCTGGAAACGATATACATAAGTATTTGTAAATATCGTTCCATGATAACGCTGACAAGTTTTTTGCGGCCATTTTTCTTGTCAGTTAAAAGACTTCATAATGGGTGGTAGGGTAAAAGATTTGACGATTTAAAAATGCTCATTATGTGAGCTCATTTAAATAAAGATATTTTCATTTTCATTTGGTATTGTTTAACATAATACACTTAATTGTAGTTAAACTTTGCTAACAAACAACCACTACAAATACTGTACTCCTAACACAAACATTATCTGTAGAATTCGTATGCAATTTGTTTATACATATTCGAAACATTTTGAATCTTAGGTCAAATTACCAGCCCTTAGCACGAACAGTACCCTTAGCACGAACAGCTATCGAGAAAAATAACGCGCGTAAAATCACTCGATAGTGCAATTTTGTATTGGAAATTTGTACAACGCCATCTAACGCCGAATAGCGAAATTAAAATTTCCATAGATAATTCTCTATCGAGTAATTTTACGCCCGTTTTTTTTTCTCGATAGCTGTTCGTGCTAAGGGTACAGTTATCGAAAAAAATTGTACAGCGCCATCTACCGCCGAATAGTAAAATGAAATTTTTCATAGAGAATTCTCTATCGAGTACTTTTACGCGCGTTTTTTTCTCGATAGCTGAGGGCCTAGTACGAGTTGTGTTTCTCACCTCACTTTGCGAATAGTATCGGGTGAAAGAGACAAAATCATGCGAGTGAGTGAACGAGTAAAAGAGAGAAGACGATAGTTAACTATTCGCAAAGTGAAGTGAGTACAAAAAAACCAACTCATACTAGGCACTTTGTTTGTGCCAAAGGTCTGTACCAAGAACCTTGAATATAAGGTTCTTGGTCTGTACCCTTAGCAAGCACGAACATTTATATCTTGACAATGGGGTTGGCAACGCAAACCTAATTGTAGATGTCGCTGCGTACGCTTGTTCCTAAGATAGTAGACGTTCAGAACCAATATATAGAATATTTTTTTTTTTAGAATAGAATAGAATAATTATTTATTTTCAATAAGTGCACATACAATGTTTTTGTACAAGGTTTACATAGGAACAGTATATAACGTGTGCCTGAACTAGGAAATCCTGTGTTTCAGGCGATTTAGGCAAATAATATTCACAAAATTAATAAATCACTAACTTATTTAGAAAAGCAAAAAATATTTTTACAGAATAAAGGTTTAAAGTATACATACATTACCAATTATTTTTAGATTAAAACTTAAATAAAATTACAATACTATTTTAATACAACCAATAGTCTCTCTGTATCTTCATAGGACATGCTTTGTAGGACGTTTTTTAAATTGACCTTACAATTTCTATAATTAAGTGGGTAGATGTTTGCTGTACGATTTAATCTATTGTACAGCAGCGGGCCCAGGAATAAATAGAATTTTCTTGTAAAAGCGTAATTAGTAGAAACTCTTTGAGTGCAAACTATATCTTTGCGTCTTTTATTAATTATGTCAGAGCTAAATGTGAGTGCTGAGTGTTGTTTTAATACAACGTTCATTATAAATAATTGTCGAACTGTTAACAAATTACAGGACTTATACAAAAGGTTAGTAGGAAATAGAAAAGGGAGGAATGTGGGAAAATAGTTATTTATTTTGTAGTATTTTTTTAGCGTAAAAGACCCATTGACTCAAAATGAATATAAAGGACTATTCTACAATGCAAATGCCGGAATGGGAATCCAATTTTTTTTTATTTTTTTTTTATATCAAAACGTTTTTAATCTTACAGAATTTACATCATCATCATCAGCCTATCATCGTCCACTGCTGAACATAGGCCTCTCCGAGTGCACGCCACTGAGTACGATCCGCGGCTATACTCATCCAGTTTATGCCAGCCACCTTGCCAAGATCGTCGCTCTATCTTGTCTGAGGGCGTCCCACACTACGTTGCCCATACGCGGTCTCCACTCAAGAACTCGTCTGCCCCAGCGGCCATCGGTTCTACGGCTAATATGACCGACCCACTGCCACTTCAGCTTGCTAATCCGGTGGGCTATGTCGATGACTTTAGTTCTCTGTCGGATCACCTCGTTCCGGACCCGATCTCGCAGAGAAACTCCGAGCATAGCCCTTTCCATAGCTTGCTGCGCAACTTTAAGTTTGTGAACCAGCCCTACAGTGAGTATCCACGTTTAGGCTCCGTATGTCATGACAGGCAGGACGCACTGGTTGAAGACTTTCATCTTTAGAATGTGTGAATCGTCTTTAGAAGACTCTGTGGAATAGGCGACTCAAAGCCTCGACGAAGTTTCCCATATGCTGTCCAGCTATTAGTGCCATCCATCACCGAATTTTTCCAAATTCCAAAAACATCAAAACTCTGATAACACTGTACAATACACTTGTTCGTAGTCATTTAGAGTTCGCAAGTGTAGTATGGAATCCCTGTTATGCAAAGCACGTGGCCAGCATTGAACGCGTTCAGCGAACCTTTACTCGACACTTGGCATTTAAAACTCCAAACTTTAGTTATCGGAGTGAATATAGTGATCGTCTCTCGAAATTTAAACTTACAGCTCTTGCCGATCGCCGTGAGATGCTGGATCTAGTGTTTTTGTACAAGCTCGTTCATTGTGCAGTCGACTGTCAAAACATTTTTATGGTTCAGTCATCCTATTAAAGTCACAATTGAAGTGTTGTTAAAAAAAATATTTTTTCTTTGTACCGGCTTTGTGAAATGTAATGTGTATCTATCTATCTACTTAATTTTATTTAATTGCAATTATGTGTTCACCTGTAATTGGGTTGCATGCTAGACCTATGATTTAAGAATTTTATATTGTAATGTGAACATGTTACCTGTTGGTGTACCTAATAGATAAATAAATAAATAAATAAATTAGTACAGTCCAAATTTCTCATAAAAAATTACTCTTTCAAGTTTTTTACGCGCTGTTTTTATAGATGTTCGTGCTATTACTGTACCCCTAGTACGAACATCTATCGAGATAAAAAACGCGCTGAAAATACTCGATAGAGTAATTATCTATGTGAAATTTCATTTCGCTTTTCGACGACAGATGGCTATGTATAAATTTCCCATACAAAACTACTCTATCATATGTTTTTAGGCGCGTTATTTTTTTCGATGGTTGTTCGTACTACGGGTAGGTACTGTACAGTACCCTTAGCACGAACAACTATTGAAAAAATAGAGCGCGTAAAACATTCGATAGTGTAATTTTGTATTGGAAATTTGTACAACGCCATCTACCGCCGAATAGTGAAATTAAAATTTCCATATATCTATCGAGTAATTTTATGGGCGTTTTTTTTCTCGATCTGTTCGTGCTAAGGGTACTTACTACTGTACTTTCAGAGTTTGCTCGACAATACTTTTTGGAATTATTATTTACAAGTATGTACCTACAAACAACGGCACCTCAGGCATCCATATGTTAAAAAATAAGGTGTCCTTTGAAAAACAGCGTCAAGCTCGGCTGTCGGGCTTGGCATAATGCTGAATGGGTACCTATTTGGTTAGTCAAATAAATTATTGTGTTTTATTCTTGGTTTATTGTGTAGTTTGTTATTGTAGTAGCTTATGTCTCATGTCTTAAAGCTGAATAAAAAATTTCATTCATTCATTCATTCAATAACATGTTCATCTTGAGACCGCTTTGATGCCCTACGTAATAAAAGCTGTTTTCGCAGTAAAACTGTGTAACCTTACGTGCTGTCGTGTGTACATACTTACCAATGGCTTTCTTGTAGTATAGTGATATTTTACTTTGTGAGGATGTCTGCCTTCGAAGTAATCATAATCCTGAAACATTACAAGTTTAAATTATTTTTTTAGGGAAATAATTATTTGGGTGACTGGAAATAATTAAAGGCGACTGTTAATGGGATACTTAAATACTAAACCGGGCAGAAACTTATTTTTTGGGCGACAAAATAACTTAACGGGCGACAAACAGTGGATTACAAAAATACTTAAAACGGGCGACTACATGTGGGTGGCAAATAATCTAAATGGGTGGCTAAAATACTGAGTGGGCAACTATTATACCAAGTAGGTAACTACATAACTGACACAAAGAGCTATCGAAAAAAATAACTCGCGTAAATACATACGATAGAATTATTTTCATGGGAAATTTGAACAGCGCCATCTAGCACCGGAAAGCGGAATGAAATTTTCCATAGATAATTAGTGTATTGACTTGTACTATTATTTATTCTGTGGTATCGAATAATTTTACGCGCGTTTCTTTTTCTCGATAGATGTTCGTGCTAGGGGTACTGATACTACTGTACCCTTAGCACGAACAGCTATCGAGAAAAAAAACGCGCGTAAAATTACTCGATAGAGAATTATCTATGGAAATTTTAATTTCGCTATTCGGCGCTAGATGGCGTTGTACAAATTTCCAATACAAAATTGCACTATCGAATAATTTTACGCGCGTTATTTTTTTCGATAGCTGTTCGTGCTAAGGGTACTGATATCGTATCTTAAGTCCACGCCTACATTAAAATAAATATCAAACCTACCGCGCAAACTCAAAATGATAAAGATAACTGCCATTATAAAAACGATAATATTTTATCAACGCTTGATACTACCAAATTATATAATAATACATCACCAACAATAACTCAGTTTGCGCCTGACTCAGCTGTATAAAGGACGTGTTCAAAATGCCGAAAAAAGTTTTCGTCGTTGGCGTTGGGATGACAAAGTTCGTCAAACCAGGAACTGCTGGTGATTATCCTGATTTCGCGAAAGTAGCGGTCCTTGATGCACTAAAAGACTCTGGAGTGAAGTACGATGATATCCAACAAGCGTTTTGTGGTTACGTCTTCGGAGACTCAACTTGTGGACAGCGCGTGCTCTACCAAGTGGGTATGACTGGGATCCCAATCTTCAATGTCAACAATAACTGCTCCACGGGATCAAATGCACTTTTTCTCTGCAAGAAACTTATTGAAGGAGGTATCATAGATGTTGGGTTGGCTTTAGGATTCGAAAAGATGAGCCCAGGAGCTTTGGGTAATGCTGTCTTCACAGACAGAGCTGATCCTTTGGGAAAGCATATTGAGAAAATGGGAGAAATTACGAAAGTCTTGCCCGGACCACTTACACCACAGTACTTTGGTAATGGAGGTATAGAACACATGAAGAAGTATGGTACGACGGAAACGCATTTGGCAAAGATTGCGGCAAAGAACCATCGAAATGGTGTGAAGAATCCTAGAGCACAGAGTAAAAGGGAGTACACGGTTGAGGAGATATTGAACTCCAGAAGAATATACGGGCCTTTGACTAAATTGGAGTGTTGTCCTACCAGTGATGGGGCTGGAGCAGCTGTTCTCATGTCGGAAGATGCTGTTATAAAATACGGACTTCAGGATAAAGCTGTTGAAATCATTGGTATGGAAATGGCGACTGATACTCCTGCTGTGTTTAAGGAGAAGAGTTTAATGAAGATTGTTGGTAGCGATATGACAGCTTTGGCTGCTAAACGAATTTATGAGAAGACTGGTATATCTCCGAAGCAGGTGGATGTTGTTGAGCTTCATGACTGCTTTGCTTCGAATGAAATGATTACTTATGAAGGTCTCCAGCTATGTGGGGAGGGTGAAGCTGGGAAGTTCATTGATGCTGGGGATAACACGTATGGCGGGCAGGTGGTGGTGAACCCCAGCGGTGGGCTGATAGCTAAGGGGCACCCGCTGGGTGCTACTGGACTGGCGCAGTGCGCGGAGCTGGTCTGGCAGCTCAGGGGAGATGCTGGGGAAAGACAGGTTAGTAAAACTATAACAAAACAAAAAGGACAATCTACTGATTGCCAAACTACGAGAAAGCTTTATTCGGTAGACTCATTATGTAATTTTTGTGTTAAGATAAATAAATTTAAGTAAAACCTTCCAGTATAGCACGAATATATCTATTGAGAATAAACCTCTCGTAAAAGTACTCGATAGAGGATTTGTCTATGAGAAATCTCATTTCGCTTTTCAGCTGTAGATGGCGCTGTACAAATTTCCCATACACAAAATTATCGGTTTACTTATCGCGCATATGTTGTAGAGATACTAGCTTTAATCATTATTTCATCTAAAATGATGATGTAACTTTGATAGCGTCACTCTGTTGCGATTTTCTTCACTATCTCACAAACAGTCATATCATTACATTAAAGATACCGAAAATTGCAACACTTAATACAAATCAACATAACTAAAAACAACATCTTGTGAATATCGGTAAGCAGGTTAAAAAAAATATATAAAGCTATTTGTTAGGTAGAAGAAATATGTCTTTATTTTACGACTTTGATGTCAAAGCAACATGGTTACTCCGTTTCTAACCTTCAACCTTTGTAACTAAGTGGTCCTCGTGTTATCTTACTCCGTTTTTATCCTGCAACCTTTGGAACTAGCTAGTCTTCGTGTTATCTTACTCCGTTTCTAACCTTCAACCTTTGGAACTAAGTGGTCCTCGTGTTATCTTACTCCATTTCTAAACTTTAACCTTTGGAATGAGGTAGCCCTCCTGTTATCTTACTCCGTTTCTAACCTTCAACGCCTTTGGAATTAAGTGGTCCTCGTGTTATCTTACTCCATTTCTAAACTTTAACCTTTGGAATGAGGTAGCCCTCCTGTTATCTTACTCCGTTTGTAACCTTCAACCTTTGGAACTAAGTGGTTCTTGTGTATCTATCATGTTATATTGTCTAGTAATAACAAAGCGGCGATAAGTATTGTTAGGGATTATTGATAAGATTATAAGCTATAAAGTTTGATAAAATTTTAGATAGTGAACCGACGATTTTAAAATATGATAAGAAATAAAAGATTTGGATATTGTTACACGACTGCCCAAAGCAAAAAGAGTGTATATGTGTTCAGGGTTCATGTATGTTTGTGGGTATGCGAGTTTCTTTATTCCACCATAATTTCTGAATGCCTGAACTGATTTGGATAAATGGGGTATCGTTAGAATTCTTACAGCATCCCGAGTGACACAGGCTATATTTTTTTTTAGAAAAAATCAATTTGGCCACTGTACGCACGACGCCATTTTCAAATGTGGAAAAAATTTATTTTCTTCTATTATTACAATATGGGCATCAAATGTAAGGCCTTGATGAGCACATTCCAAAACTATATAATATGTCACTAAAATATGTGAAATAAAAATAAATAAATTTAAAAAATATTAAAAACACGACTACCCTGCCAAAAACGAACTAAAAAGTTAAACAACAAGTGTCATTGCAGTCGGGGGACCTTATTGTGGAACAATTTTTGATGAAAGAGGTCCCCCGACTGCAATGACACTTGTTGTTTAACTTTTTCGTTCGTTTTTGGCAGGGCAGTCGTGTTTATATATTTTTTTTTTTTTTTGTTATATGTAAATGCATAGTTATGGGGGCATTTTCCAAGCGACTCGCTAGGCGAACTTAGTCGACTAGTGCTTTTTATCGACTTTTAATTTTAATGAGGTGGCAGTGGCTATCATCATCTGGAGAATTGACCTGCGTAGATGCACCATAAACATGCATGAGTCTATAATAAAACAAATTTGTAGCCATATCTTGATTTCAGATTTTAGCATTAACAATGCTACTTTAATACAATACTATATAATATAGGTGTAGGAAAATTTTCACTTCCACAAGATCCTGATTTCCTAATTCCCGTCCGAGATAATGGCCAGTTGAAACTGTTTTCTAGTATATTATTTATTTTATTTTTATGTATCCAAATCTTTTAAATTGCAAACATTGAAATTATGTATGTACCCATTAGTTTTATTCTGATTATTTTTATTTCCAGGTGAAAAACGCCCGCATTGCCCTTCAGCACAATCTGGGTCTAGGGGGAGCTGTGGTCATCACTATGTACAAGAAAGGATTCTCGAATATCACTCCGAGACAACTGTCTAAGTTATAAAATGTACGAAAGTTGATGCGTTTAGCGTTGAGTCGCACAACGTGTGTTTCAACCAGGGAATGATAAGGTTATTTTTAAATGTAACGTTATTTCTTACTTTTTTTACCGTAAATTTTAACATTAACGTTATGTCAATAAATAACGTTAATTTTAACGTTATTTCTTACTTTTTGTTACCGTTACTTTAAAATTAACGTTATTCCAATTAATAACGGTAATTTTTTACCGATACTTTTATGGCGAGGCCACCTGCGCGTATGTAGAACACAACTTGTGTCTAAACTTACCTGCTCATTACTTACTAACATAGTTTTAAGACTCATTGTTACTAACACTCTATGGACTACTTTTTGTCTGAAATAAATTACTTATTATTATTATTTACCGGTACTAAAATGTAACTCTATATTTAACGGCAATTTTACCGGTGCAATATTTTTAACGTTATTTTTACCGGTAAATTTACCGATAAAATGTTTTAACGGTATTTTTAACGTTATTTTTTGTATCGTTATTTTTTTAACGGTTTTGCCATTCCATGGTTTCAACACACGTTGTGCGACACGATCGCTTCAGCGAACAACTGTACCCGTAGCACGACCAGCCATCGAAAAAAATACGCGCGTAAAAACATTCGTTAGAGAAATTTTGTATGGGAATTTGTTTGATTTGTTTGCATTTGTTGAACCGTTGAAAAGCAAAATAAATTTTTTCATAGATAATTACTCTATCGAGTACTTTTACCCGCGTTTTTTTCTCGATATATATTCGTGCTAAGGGTACTGTACCCTTAGCACAAACAGCTATCGAAAAAAATAACACGCGTAAATACATTCGATAGAGAAAGTGCCATCTACCGTTGAAAAGCAAAATCAATTTTTCCATAGATAATTACTCTATCGAGTACTTTTACGCGCGTTTTTTCCTCGATAGATATTCGTGCCTAAGGTACTAAAGTCCACATGAATAGGCGAATAAAATAAATACGCGACGAATTAAGAAACTCATCCTTATATTTGAAGTTTGTTGAGAAAGTTCTTTATTCACATGTATCGTAAACTTTAAATTTTAAAAAATGAGAGTAATATTGTACACTAAGCAAATTGTGATAAACCTTGTATTATTGTATTAACTTTTTAATACCATCAATTAGTTCTTGCTAAGACTAAATATTTCGTGATTTATTGATTTTATTTTATTTACAAAGTTTCGGAAAATGTAGTTAATAAAGTTAGTTAGTTAAATACTTAGTTATCGAAAGCTAATTACAATTTTCCACATATAAAATTTTGATTATTTATAGGTATATTATGTGTTTTATTTTGAGTAGGTAAGTATATCCATTTTCCTATTCTTTAAAATTATTTTTTTATTACAAACCTATGAATATTGTGGAAGAGAATCCTAATAACCCTTAATAACCGCAGCAGTTTCATGAGGGCTTTTCAAAATCATTAAAAACTGTAGGCGCAATAGATGGCGTTGATAAAAAGGCAAATGTCAATAGAAAACATAGTAAGAAAACTTTTTAGAGTGCGTTTCATCGGTTGTTACCTATGGCGTTATGTTGGTACCCCGGAAATTTATTATTATTTCAGAATTTCAGAATATTGGGTATAAAATACTTATTCAACGTATGACATCGCGTGGTACAAAGCTTACAACGTAGCAAGTCGAAATCTCAAACGAAAAACTGGGCGATTGTATAATACCGTACCATTTGTATTACAATCTAGCATAAAATGCCGACCGGCGCTCGTATTCCTGTATTTATATAAAAAAAAAGCGCGAACGCGTTTAAATTTAGTTTGAGCTTAATTTACTATTTACTCCTTAGTTATTTTATAGGAAAAAAAATATAGATATAATTAGTATAATTTAAATTATTATATAAGAATCCCTTATTATTATTGCGATGGAATAAGGTTCAAAATTGAATAAATTTTCGGGGTACCAACATAACGGCATAAGTAATAAGCGATGAAACGCACTCTACTAGTTATATTTTTTTAATGACACTTTGAAAAGCCCTATTGAGTTATTTGAGCACAAAGGTTGGTACCTAACTTTATCATAGAAGAGATAAACGCATTTCTTACTACATACCTAATTAAATTTCTAATGTTGTATAAAGAAAATAGTCATTGAACCGTCCACATTTCACGTTGGTCGTAAAACGCTATTTATTATTGAAAAGGTTAACACGTGGAAAATTCTTTTATATCGTCCGAAAGTTACTGCCGCATTAAATACGAGACTGACTTTTACATTTTATTACTTGAAAACTGTTTCTTGGACTTCGTAAAGGGCAGTCGGCGTGCTTAAGGGTTTCAGGGGCTTTGCCATGAAATTCTAAAGCCAACAGAACTGCTGAATGAGGTGAGGTGATTCGTTGCTACACGTAGGTTAGTTACTATCCCCGTCAATTGGTAATGCACCTGGCGGCCAGGATTTTAACCTCAAAAACGAAAAACAATTGTATTTTTTTAATATACAGACCCTATCTTATTATAATAATAATTTATTTATTCGTCTTTCACACAAAGGTTACATTACATCAATCAAATCAGATGATAGAAATCAGGTATAGTTACAATGGCTTTATATACGATGAATGCAATAATAACCCCTAGTGTAAGAGACTGGCGCCGGAGATAGGTTTTTTTAAACCCGTAATACAGGTCACCAGTGCCTCCCACCTTGGATTAAAAAACGTACTTAAGTAATTAGCAGATACTTGTGAATCATAACATAGTAACCAATATACTGATGTGACGACTTAAAAATAAGAAATGAAAACAATAAATAACTAGTATTAAAACAATGAGGCAACAAAAGTAAAATGTAGTGTGTGAGTGTGAGTGTGTGTGTCGTGTATAGTGTGTGAGTGTGAGTGCGTGCATTTTGAGTATAATATTGTAGGTAATGTAAATATGTTTGATGGCATGACAGTCCATGAGGTAATACAATGCAATTAATTTAACAATGTAGGTACAACTGGAATGGCACTTCAGAGCGCAAGCAGTGTGACATATTTAAAGCTGTATTTTTTTTTTACATATGATTTTACAGTTGCAGTGGGTCACTGCACTGGTCACTGTCCATCATCAACTCAGTCGCATTGCATTAGCAAATTTGATCAGTTCTAGGTTATTGGATGAATGAGGGCTTCAGTGTCATCATAGTTTAATGTTTTGAGCCATTTAGTGATAACAGATTTGGAGGACGTTTTATGTAGGGGATATATATTTAGAATTTTGTTAATTTTATTGTAAAGAAAGGCGCCGAGGAATGTAAAAAATCTTTTTGAGTGGCTAGTGTTAACCGATTGGATATCGCAAACATGGTGCTTCCTACGCTTATCCCTGTTTAGTTCTGGGTCGTAAGGGAGTTGGGAGAGTTTTTTGAGTGTGATATTAAGAATAAAGGTTTGTCTTATAGTTAAAACATCCCACCTCCTGTAAAGCTCGGATGTGGGAAAGCGATAGGGGAGTCCACCACTCACCTTTAGAATGGCTCTCTGCACCCTTTGATGAAGTGATACAGTATCCTATTAATTAGTGGCAGAAGGCAAAATACACCATTCTTATTACATGTCTGTTGGCGGCATGTTTAAGATTTTTAAATATGTAAATAAGTTTACGTAGCCGAGTGACTAAGAGTTCAATGTGTTGTTTGAACGTCAATGTTTCATCAAGTGTGAAACCGAGGTATTTTATAGTTTCTGTTCTTTGAAGGGAAGGACAGGCGCAGCTGGGAGAATTCGGAGGACAAGAGTGTAGACTTATTGAAAATAATAATTCAATAATTAATTTATTAGATTACCTATTAGAATTTTCTGGTTTCATGACATTTTTAGTTGCGGATCACGTCAACGTGAATGTTAATGTGACAAGGTACCAGCGCATTACCAATTGACGGGGATAATAATATGTGGGTGAGGCGAGGCTCGCCGCACGCGGCAAACGTTTGCCTCGCGAGACAGCGCGCTTGGTGGGAACCCGGCTGGTTGGATCTTGGTTGAAGGTTTCCTAAGGATTATCTCTAATATCCACGCGGACGAAGTCGCGGACCGAAGCTAGTATCTAAATAAATGTTTGCATCATTTGTATAAGTATGTATTTAAGAATCATGGTGCCTATCGAGTTATAAGAGTTCACTTCATAAGTGAATACGCCCGAAGTATACTATATGATAGTACAAGTGGGTCGGCTGCCGCGACGTACATGCGGAGCCGGTCGGCTTCGACGCGTGAGGACGGAGCCGAACGGCTGCCTACGCATCCGTACGGATGCGTACGTATGCGGACGCATGCCGACGCGTGCCGACGGAGCCGATCAAGTTCCAAGCTGCGTAAATTTCAAAGAAATATAGAACTTAACTACCTATATTGAAAGTTACATTTCCTTCAACAGTTTGTAAAATGCGTTTCGGTGCGGGCCGACTCTGGCCGGTCTGTTTGAATCGTACATAATAGTAGTTTGTTACACAAGGGATGTAAGTGAGCTATTACAGAACAAGATCCAATTTGGCGCCCGTGCGAGCGCAGCTCGCAAAGGGCGCTAATAGATCGAGTGCACCCGAGATATTTAGACTAGAATATAGTTCGAGGGTGTAATAGCTACTTACAACCGAGGTAAGCATACTATTTTACATCATTAATGCGAGGTAATAAAAATAAAAACAAAAACAAAAATAAAAATAAATCTTTAAAGGGTTATTTCATTAAAAACTCGTGGGGTTGATCAGACCATTAAACTGAACAACTTTCATTATGGGACCAACCTCGAAATCACGAAAAAAAATCAGCTGTTTTTGCATTGCAGAATTTTGCATACCTAGCTTCAACTGAAATTAAATGCCGCCATTTTCATTGTTTTTATTTTCAGCCAAAAGTTTCGTCAGTTTGTAGTAAAAGAAAAGAGATTGGTTCACTAAGGAGTTTTAAATGCTTGAATTGTAAAGTGATTTGAAAATGGAACGTTCTATCTAAACAGTGCACTGTGTTGCACATGCCAACTTACACAGCCTCATACTATACAACCTGTTACAAAAATACCCCTAATCCCGGAAACGCTAATGAGTATTAATGAAATTGAGATTATGGGCGCTGTTCTTTATTTTTTAGCTATAATATTTACGGAGAAAAACGAAGTCGAAGTTTTTCCAAAAATATCGACAAGAATTTGACAGATTCCCAACACTGGCTGATCAGCTGTTCCGGTCAGTTTCGGTCATTAGCTTCTAAATTAAAGACTATTCGTTTTTCAGACTGGTTACATCTGTAGATATTGTACCTACGTTTAGAGTACAGTGACCTAAGTAAGCTAGTTATGACATAAGCTTATTTAAAATAAAATAAATACCTGATACCTGAAACATTACAGTGACGTAATTTCTAAATTACATAGCTAGCTACTGAATTAATGTTTATTAACTTATTCAGGGGCCGACCGGATAGATAACAAAACCTATTCAAACTGCTATGTTATAATTAGATATAACGTAAAAGGTGTTTGCTTTTGACAGAAATAGAGAGAGTTCAAACAAGTGCATTAAATGATTGATATATTTAATATATCATATTAAAATAAAGATACCATTATGCTAAAATACTGGATAAGTTAAAATATGATGGACGTATCGAGGCTTCAGTAGTAATGTTTCTAATCAAATTAAAAATAACGATTTTGTTTTTTCTTCACTTATTTTTTGTGACCTGCCTCATGATTAGCGATAAGTTTTTAATTTATTTAGAATCATATAAACGACATAATATAAAACGACACTCTCTTTTGATTATTATGTAAATAAAAAAAATCACAGCTGTAGGTGACTGCATGCGTATCCATAAAGTATTTTGTGAAACATATAACTGTCTTTTGACAGTTAAACGTGATAAATCATATTGTGCTCTGTCTTCATAGCTAATTATCAGTGGAATTTGGATACGAAATTAATACCAAAGTGTTCAGTGCATGGACAATCGTTTGGTTAACCTGTGATAGTGTTTGCAACAAGATTCAAGCAATTTAAAAGGGTAAACAAGCCTAAAAATAAGTGGCATTTATCTACCCCCCGCTACCAGGCATCCGTCACTCGCCCATACCTACCGCGATAAGTACCTACAGCGCGCGACAACTCGGAGTTGCAAAATCAGTCAGGGTTGCCGCCGCGCTTGTGAGTACACGCGTGCGTTATTCTGTGCCTCTATGACGGTCAATCGATCATTATTTATTGCTCCCAGCACTGTACTATGCACTATTATAATTTATAAATAACTAGCGGCCGCCCGCGACTTCGTCTGCGTGGAAATATTTTTTGCTATCCCTCGGGAATAATTTTTTTTTGGGATGAAAGGTATCCTATGTCCTTCTCTGTACCCCTAAGAACGTGTATGCAAAATTTCATGATGATCGGTTCAGTAGTTAAGACGTGAAGGCGTAACAAACAAACAAACAAACGGACTTTCGCATTTATAATATTAGTAAGGATGGAGAATCGTAATACTAATAATTGTTGCGTGGACGGCTGTCGCAATAAACAGACGGATTCAAAGTTTTCATTTTTAGGGTTCCGTACCAAAATGGTAAAAAAGGAACCCTTATGGTGTGACTCGGTCTGTCTGTCACAGCTGGATATCTCGAGAACTACTAATGGTATCAACTTAAAATTCGGAATAGTTTTAGATGACATTCACCCAACTATTTTGTCAATAAGAAATTAATAAAAAAATAAATATCTTTTTTACAACAGGGACTGAAAAAGGGTCTGAAAAATTTGAAGTGGGTTCTACTAGGGCATGTGGAATATCATATGATAGAACGCCGTTTGCACCTTGTTAATCATTTTTTCTTTTTGTTTTAGGCCACATAGTTTTCAATTTATGATGAAAAATATAAAAAAAATACCGTCCCCCCCCTTATCTCCGAAGTTTGCAAAGAGAAAAATTAGAAATCATTCTATGTGATAGCAGTTTATATAAAGATTACAGGAAAAATAAAACAATGTCTCAATAGGTAGCACACTTTTTTAGAAATTATCAAATTTCTAAAAAAGTTAACATTAGTTCCACTATCGGTCAAGAGAAGGCGCTGACCTAAAGCTACAATACTAATTTGATTATTCTACTCTGTAGTGTGGTTTGATGGTGCAATTATGATGGTACGGAACCCTCGGTGCGCGAGTCCGACTCGATATTGACCGGTTTATTCACTTTACCGAAAGATTCTAAAATGTATAAGAAAAATTTATATTTTGTTTATTTTTCTCGTAATTTTTATGAGTATGTACATACCTATTTTTGATAAGTAGGTGTAACCTACTATAGGTAGGAAAGCGTGTAGTTATAGGTACTTATATTCAGAGGCGGGTCGTGTCTATTTTTTCTCGATCAAATTTCCTAAGGTACCTACCTAATTCTATTTTTTTTTGAGCGAATTATACCTACTTAACTAAATACCTACATTTCTGGATTTAAGGATTCCGTAACCGGCAACAGTATGGTGGCGGTGGCATAAAGACTGCTTCAAATTTAACACATAGTCTAATGTGGCGTTAACTGTACAACTAGCCTAGGTTTATTTGAAACGTAATTTTTTCACATTTAAATAGGTAGGTACACATTATAAACACAAAACTTGTTATAAAGTATTTAATCCTTCAAGCACAGAAAATGAGACAATAGATTTTCCATTGTTGTGTTGTGCGGCCCGATGGGGCCGCTCGAGCGTTGAAGGATTAGAAGAAGACAACCCTAAAGTTGTTAGAAGAGCTAAGAGCTACGCGATAGAAAGAGAGGCAACCTGTAGGTGAATATAACTGTAGGCAAGGAAGCGGTGTGCGACCTGAATTGCACTTTATTGTGTCTGAGCAAGAGTCGCTATTTATTTAAATGACCATGCGGAGTGAATTTTCTGTACTTTGTACTATTATGTATTCTGTGCCGCTACATAAATTGTAAAGTACCCGCCACGTACACTCATTTATTGTGGTTGTCAAAATCAAATTGACGTACATTTTCCCATACGTCAACAACGGTGTTGCCAGCTCAGGATAATTACCTTACTAACGGGTAAATTAAGCAGAAGAAGGACATTACTAAATAAGTATAATGGCACCGACCCATGGTAAGTGTGTCGAAACACCATTCAAACTAAGGAGTTTTTAACATGTGTTACCTGCGATCTCAAATACGACATCCAGTGCATAAACATCACTCCTAATCGTTTTCACTCATTCTATGGACCTGATCAAGACCGCAGACGAAACTGGAAGTGTCCTAAATGCTATACTAAGATGCCTAAATCAGACAGTAGTAACACTCCCGCTAAATCAGCTGCTGTATCTCTTTCAAAGAAGGGAGACTCTGATATAGCAGTCAATAACGTGACATTGAGAACGAAACAGAATTTTCAAAAGTCTGATGCCCGCGACCTCGGTACAACTTCATCTCCAACTTTACCGTCTGTAAACCTTCAAGAAGCTTCTGATCAATGCCAGGGAATGCCTAAACAGGAATTGACAGAAATTCTCCAGACTACAATAATACAGCTAGTTTCAGCGCAGTTGAAAAATATATGTGAGCAATTTCTAGAGCTTCGAGAGTCAATGAGTTTTTTCAACAAGCAATACGAAGATATAAAATTAGATCTAGAGGATAAAAATGCCATCATAAAAAATCTTCAAAGCGATAATGAAATACTGAAAACAACAGTGAATGGCCTGTCAAGTAGACTTAACCTGGTGGAACAGAACATGAGGGACAACAACATCGAAATAAACGGAATCCCCGAACACAGAACTGAGAACCTAAATAGTACTGTTGAACAACTGGTTAAGATTATAGGTGAACCTGTAGCCAATAAAGATGTCCTTCACGTTACTCGGGTGGCTAAACTAGTAAAAGAAAGTGATAGACCACGTACTGTTATTGTTAAGCTATCTCGATATTTTCGATATAGATCGAGTTCATATTGTTAAACCGGTCAAGGCACCATTGCTCAAATGAAAACTGCGTACACACACAGTGACCGCAGTAAAGTCAAAATCCGTTTAAGTAATCCACTTTTGGTTCCGACACCTTAATGTAAAAAAGCGGCTAAGCGCGAGTCGGACTCGCGCACGAAGGGTTCCGTAATATAAAACACGTTTGTTGTATGGTAGCCCCCATAAATATTGATTTTATTTTAATTTAATTATTTATTTATAAAGTGAATATACATCTGTACCCTTAGCACGAACAGCTATCGAGAATAATAACGCGCGTAAAAGTACTCGATAGAGTATTCTCTATGGGAAATTTCGTTTCGCTTTACGGCGATAGATGGCGCTGTACAAATTTCCCATATAAAATTACTCTATCGAGTAGTTTTGCGCGCGTTATTTTTTTCGATAGCTGTTCGTGCTAAGGGTACAGATATTTTGTGAATATTTTAAGCGTCTACGTGTTGTCATTATTAATATCGAGCAAAAAACGACAAAAAATAACATGTTAGTTGTATGAAACCCCCCTTAAATATTTATTTTATTCTGTTTTTAGTATTTGATGTTATAGCTGCAACAGAAATACATCATCTGTGAAAGTTTCAACTGTCTAGCTATCACGGTTCATGTAGGGTTACCAGATGTAATAATGAGATTTACTGACTTTTTCCATGACTTTTCAGAAAATTTCCTGACATTTTGTACACCTACATCGACATTCTTAATGTAGTTGACGTTTGATAATTTTCTCGCCAAAATGATTAAAAAATTATGTGTTTTCATTAACAACTTACATATTTTGGTATTTTAAAAATCGCTGACAACTACAGTTTTTCAATGTTTTCCTGACAGATGCCTAAAATTTCTGAAATGTCTGGGAAATTCCTGTCATCTGGTAACCCTAGGTTCATGAGATACAGCCTGGTGACAGACCGACAGACAGACAGACAGCGGAGTCTTAGTAATAGGGTCTAGTTTTTACCCTTTGAGTACGGAACCCTAAAAAGGCAATCTAATGACGACTTTAATTAAAAAAGTTGTCAAGCATCTAAGTTAAAAAAAATTACTAACCACCGAATCATCATCTTTCATCAACTCCGGGAAGCCGTAAGCACAAACTAAATATAAACCAAATAAAATATTGCATAATACACCGTAGTATACCGACATAGCAAAGACTGAAGAAATATGAAGAACCGTGTTAAAACAATTATGGCCGTGTCAATTAAAAGGTTGGTAGATATTGGAATGAAGAGATAAGAAAGATCAATCAAGATGACTCTGCGTAAGTAGGTACGTACCATTAACCGTCTCGTACCCATAACACGAACATCTATCGATGAAATAACGCACGTAAAAACATTCAATTGAGTAATTTTGTATGGGAAATTTGTACAGCGCCATCTACCGTCGAGAAGCGAAATGAAAATTTCTATCCTTACATAATATTAAGGTGCGTCCAGATATGTTCTTTTCATCGTACCGTACCTCCGTTCCGTACCAGCGTTCCGATCCAAGAAGTCTGGACGCTATTTTTGCCCGTTCCGTACCTCCGTCCGTTCCGTACCTCCGTACCGTATCAGCGCTCCGAACGTCGCGGCGATCATTGCTTATATTCCAGTCAAATTAGCAAAAAGTTTGGAAGTATTTTGTGTAATTGTATTTTTTTATGAAATCATTAGAAGACATAAATATAAGTTTCCTCCGAGTTTGCACCATTCCTGTTATGTACAGAACATCGTTTAATGTCAGGTATTAACATTAAAGTCCTAATATTTTTTTAATTAATATAATACCTACAACAACAGTTTCTTTCCATGTTTTGTTACAATTTGAATTACCTGTCATTGCATCTACACCTAGCTTGCTTAAATCAGATAAAATGTTACCGCGATAATTGCTAAAATCTAGGGTTTCTGCTCAAGCTTTCTCGAACTCGAGAAAACTCGAGAAATTTGGCTTCATTCGAGAAGAGAAAAAAATTACCGGAGCTCGAGAATCCTCGAGTTTCGAATTTGAATCGTGGCAGACGGGACGCGCGTATATTTTTCGCCGTTAAGTTGCTTATAGCCTATATAATAACAATAAATTAATTGACATTGCAAGTAGGTAATGCCAATTAATTTATTGTTATTATACGTAAGCCAGGTCATTATTTATTTAACTCTTCAACAGCTTTCATTCTTTCTGTAATGTTTAAAACCCATTTAAACCAAAAATGGCTACTATTGTTTCGATAGCGCTTTATTAAAACTAGTACAAAGAATGAAAAGTATTAAAGATTTATTAAAAAATATTAGAAACAATTTTAAGAGGGCATGGTTGTTTCTTTTTGAGTCACTGTACCCAAAGGGTAAAAACGGGACCCTATTACTAAGACTCCACTGTCCGTCTGTCTGTCACCAGGCTGTTACTCATAAACTGTGATAGCTAGACAGTTGAAAATTTCACAAATGATGTATTTCTGTTGCCGCTATAACAACAATTACTAAAAACAGAATAAAATAATATGGAACCCTTCATGCGCGAGTCCGACTCGCACTTTTCCGGTTTTGTAAAGATTGACTTGGTTTACGAGTAATAAAAATAAATGTATTGGCGGCGCTGGTGGACGGCTATAAGCACCTTAACACCGCCCGCGCTCCGTGCTCTTTCATTCATGTGTTCTGTCTTTCTTATAGACTAGTCTAATAGTTTTAATATTCAATATGTAAGAAGATATTTTTTTTCATTCCTTACCCAAATAAGAAGTATCAAATTCTAAATATTGATTGTGGCGCAGTAAAAGTATCTAAGATTTAAAAATCCTGTATTTTTATTAAATTTCAACAGGTTTCAATAGTTTCAATTAAAAGACTCGAGACCCGAGAAAACTCGAGAATTTGGCCTCGAGAATTCCCGAAACTCAAGAAAAAATAAAGGTCGAGAAATCAGAAACCCTACTGAAATCTAAACCTAGGGGCGCCACCTTTGTGACGTCGTATGTAAGGTACTTGTTCCACTACTTTAGCGAGTGACAAAAAGTTTTTTGATGATCAGTAATGCGCGCGGAACACGAAAGTAGTGGAACAAGTACCTACGATGTCACAAAGGTGGCGCCTCCTAGGTTTAGATTTTGTCAATTATCTCGGTAACTTTTTATCTGATTTAAGCAAGCTAGATGTGCAATGATAGGTAATTAAATTGTAACAAAACATGGAAAGAAACTGCTATTTTAGGTATTATATTTAAAAAAATTGGACTTTCATGTTAGTACCTAACATTAAACGATATTCCGTACATAAAAGGAATGGTGCAAACTCAGAGGAAACTTATATCCATGTCTTTTAATGATTTTATAAAAAAGTACAATTACACTAATAATTTTCAATCTTTTTGCAAATTCGATCTAATTTGACTATAGTATGTGTCAACAGGTCACGCCCTGCGAACGCCGCGATCACGTCCAGACTAGCGCCGTACCGTACCTCCGTTCCGTTTTTCCTTTGAACGGGGCGAAAAAACCAACTCTCGATGGATCGGAGCGTACCTGTCGGCGATCGAGACGGCGTACTTCCGCACCGTTCCGAACATGCGTCCAGACTAGCGTTCTTTG
This sequence comes from Agriphila geniculea, assembly GCA_943789525.1. Classification (NCBI taxonomy): domain Eukaryota; kingdom Metazoa; phylum Arthropoda; class Insecta; order Lepidoptera; family Crambidae; genus Agriphila; species Agriphila geniculea. Next base: position 11,742,135 of record OX038895.1, read on the forward strand.
TTCGCGACGCTCAAGAGCGAGAGATACGGTACGGGCAAAAGAGCGAGAGATTCGAGGTGGATCGGAGCGTACCTGTTCGGCGAACGGAACGGCGTACCTCCGTACCGTTCCGAACATGCGTCCAGACTAGCGTTCTTTGATCGCGACGCCGATCGGAACGGAGGTACGGTACGGGCAAAAGAACATATCTGGACGCACCTTTATAAATGCGAAAGTCCCTTCGTTTGTTTATTTGTTTGTTACGCCTTCACGTTTTAACTACTGAACCGATCGTCATGAAATTTTGCATACACGTTGTCAGGGGTACAGAGAAAGACATTACCTTTCATCCCGAAAAAAGGTACTGCTTCCGAGGAATAGAGAAATAACTGTCCACACAGACGAAGTCGGGCGGCCGCTAGTAGATAATAACTCTACCGAGTATTTTTACGCGCTTTATTTTTCTCGATACATGTTCATGCTAAGGGTACACTATGGTTTGTTTGTTTTAAGCCTGGTTAGTACCCACTGACGTCCATTATACAAGTACGCTGGACAGGCGAACGTCACCTGTCGTTTGTTCCGATTTAAAAATCGCCATATATCGGCGCTGAGAGCAGAAGCTTCTATACTATGGCAGTAGTGAGTGTACTCACAACTAACTAGTTCCAAGTACACTCACTACTGCCATCGTAGAATCTACTGCTCTCAGCGCCAATATGGCAATTTTCAAATCGGCACAAAAAATTTCTGTCATTTCATGACATTAGCCTGTCCAGCGTACTTTGTATAATGGACGTCAGTGTTAGTACCAGTGCTACCACCATCTTACTAAAGTCTGACGCTGATAAGAACAATGTTAATCATTGTTGTGTACAGACCGGCAGTTTAAGACTACAAAACATTATGTTATCTTTGTATTGTTAAGATAGCCATGTGTACTGCGTTTCCACTGAGCTAAGTAAGAGGTACAGTCAGCAACGAGAGTCATTTAACATTTTAAATACTTTGTCATTTTAAGGCTCCGTTATGCGAAATCATTTGTCTCTGTCTTTTTCTTTATGTGTAAAGCATATGAAAATAACCTCACTTCTGCACTTTTTCGATGTTTTTCGTTGTTTTTCATCATTATCTTTAGCACAATTTATCTTTCTTAAAAAAAGTTATTGTAGCAACTGCACAGTATGTTAAAGTGAGTAGGTAGAAATTGGGGTTTCTGGATCAAGGAGATCCATCAACCCCAATTTCTACTTTTCATTTATTCTAGTTTTCAAGTATTCAACGATTCAAGTATTCACCTGTCTTTAATCATTCTGATTTCTGATTTAGACACAGAATAGATATACTTAAGTACTACCTACCTACCGTGTTTATATACAAATTGTACCTATACACAATTTGTATACTAAACATTAATTTAAAAGTTGTATTCATCATGATAATTTTGTGCTAAAGATTTAAATTAGCATTCGAATGGTATTAAGGATAAGTAAGTTTTTAAATTACTGTACGAATATAAAAAAAGAACTTTTTTAAATTTACATAGTAATAAATAACATTCAATAAAATAATACCTATTATTTGAGTTTTAAATATTTAATTATGAATGCATGCCCGTAATGTTACCTATCTACTAAAAAGGAAACGCATTATATTACGTTATTACCTACAACCCATTGCGAGCCTCTGCTAATACGTATAGTACCTATATACAATTCGTATCTTAACATTAGTTTACATAAGGAATCAATATTCAATATTTTTATGAGAGGCTTAGAAGAAATTTTCGGAAATTATGACATCGAACTTAGCTTTAAACGAATACAAACATAGGAGTCTTTGTTTAAAACATGTAGAAGTTAAGTGATAGA